>OZ010789.1:123996778-126664163 GCA_963932465.1 Maratus speciosus | reverse complement strand
GATCACAAAATAGCTCTTCTATAAAAGAACAAAAACATTTTAAGGATTACATTAATTTCTTAAAACTACTGTATAAGAGTGAAAAGAAAATTTTAATTACTTACCCTAATTCTTTCTCTATACATTGAAATTCTGAAAAAAAAGGAAGAAATTGTAAAAAAATTTCTTAATGTAAATGTAACAATCAAAATAAACTGTAAAATAATAATAAACTTTCAGAAACTTTTTTTCTTTGAAAAAATAAAGTTCACAGATATTTCACCGTTTCATGATGATTTAATAATTGAAATAAATTATTTTCTTAGTTTATAATAAATTGCTTCAAGTAAAAAAACTACTATCATGTAATTAATGTGAACAACAAAGCACATTTCACTGCTGTAAATAAAAACAAATTAGCTTCACACCATAAATTAATATAGTATGGTCAGGGGTCGGAAGTAGCACGCTACAAAAAGTGAAACTACAGTAGTCATTACTTTTTATAGTAATTTGTAGTGTAGTGCACTACATTTTGAACAATGTAGTGTAGTGAGTAGTGCAATACAAAAAATCCATGCTATTTCAGAGGGGAAAAGTTCTATTCTACAAATTACTTGACAGTAACTTGTTTTTGAGCAAAATTTGCTCTGCTGAACAATTTGTGAATCTCACAGGCACATCGCAACTGCAGCATATAGCAACATATTGCATAAAGTCATGGATTTACCACTTGCTGCAAAAATCAAATACTTACCCACAGAAGAAGTTCATTTTCTTGCTGGCAACGCTTGTCTATTTATTCGTTATTAGGTCTTCGTGTTTTAATGCCAGGTTTCTTATTCGGAATTGCTTTATTTACAGATTTATTTAATGTTTACATTTAGAGTTCTTTTTCTGTAATTTGAGATTATAAAATTAGAGAACTCCATATAATTAACTTTCAACTGATCTCAATAAATTAACATATTAAAAGCGTATTGGACAGGTAAGTAAACAAATCTATTGGTAACACATATCTACTGTTTGTAATTTTATATCCCAATGAATAATTACTGTAAGAATAATTAAGACGTACGTAGTGGTACGATTGTGGATAAATGTGTTACATCATTCGTTCATATGTATAGCTCTGTTTTTGTAATAAAAAAATTAGCTGTAGTTTAATAAATACAACTTATTGCATTTTTACGTTTTGTATGCATACAGTATAAGGAAAGTAGTGTAATCATGATAAAAACTCAATTATGGATTATTTTTACATTGAGGTGTTTTGAATCCATTTTAGCTATTTTGACAATGATTCTATATGTTATGTGTGTGACGTATACATGCATATTAAAATTTCCTCATACTTCCATACCCCAAAACTCACCTTTGTGAAATTAGGAACTAAGTTTTCATTTATTATTATAATTATGATTAATTTGAACCTACAATATTCTGTAAAGTGTTCAGATATGTGATGTGGATTCACTCCAGATTTTTTCAAATACCTGTATTTAAATATTGATTGCATTATGTATCTCTCAATTTTGTTAAAAAATCTAATATGAGTATAAACTAACATTTTGGATACAACACAAAACCTGTTCTTGTATATTATGTTTCTAATTTTTTTAATGGCCTCCGTTATCTGGTACTTGTTTAGTTGTATCCCGGAAGACGCGATATAACAAGGGACTACTGTATTATTTAATCTGTCTTCAGTTTCAAGTATAAATTGACTCCTTTGTTAAAATCTGAAAGTAGCGAAATAGTGACTACTTTTGGAATGTAATTTGTAGTTGCTACTTTTTATAACAAGTAGTTGTAGTTAACTACATTTTCGACAAAGTAGTTGTAGTTCACTATAATAGAAAAGTAATTTTTCAAACCCTCGAATATGGTTTATTTTTAATAGGTTATAGTATTCAGTATTGAGAGCTATGTAAATTGCCATAAATTAACCACTTCTGCTAAAATTATAATTATTATCCCTCTCTCAACTGACATATGAATCGCACATAAATATATAGGCTTACGGCCAACAGGATACTGCCGCTTTGAAATTATAGGGGTAATTGAAGGGGAGTACAGAAAGGTCAGAATGTTATTTAGTACTCTATATTCTCAAAAAACTTGCATCATTTCTATCATATCAGAGATCAAATGACATAATTTCCCCATTTATACAGTTTATATAGTAATATTTCAGGGAAAGGTAGTAATTAACTAGAAATATGTATTCTTTTGCCTTTAATCACAAAATGTAAAAAAAATTATACAAAATGACTATTTCCAAAGCAGAGCCTGATAATATAGATGAACACGCGAACGCCGTTCGCAGAAAATTTTCAAAGTTTGCAGACAGTTTTGATGGGTTTTTTTTTACAAGTTTCTTTATTTAAAAAAAGAAATCAACAAGACCCCTGGCGGCAAATTGGTGTAACGCATGTTGACAAGGTCTGTAGATTGTTTTTCAACTGGAAAAAAAAAAATTTTTGCTAGAAAGTATTTGCCATGTACCATAGTACAGTATTTTTTGGAAGAAGCGCCGCGGCTCATACAAGTTAAATACTTAAAAATATTGTAAGTGCTGTGCTTATGCCGGAACGGCGGGTACAATTCCTTTTTTTTCCCCCTCCTGCCAGCGCCAGTAGCAGAAACAGTGCAGCACCGACACGGGTGCTGCAGATTATGTTAGGCTTTGCAGATTAATTTAACAGATTAAAAATAAATTTTGTTTTAAAAAATAAATGTTAAATGTTGATCTCTTTAAATAAAGTTTATTTGGTTGGAAATTTTAGCGAATGTTTATGTGCTTGTATATAACTTTTCATTTTTGCTGTTGGCGGCAGTATAGGACTCAGGAGGAGCGCAACGTTTTTTTGCAGAAAATTTTAAAGAAATTATTTGAGTTTGCAGACAGTTTTACATTTTATCTAAGTCTGTTCCAAAGATACCTTTGCAGTCAGAAAAAGAGTCACTATCTTACAGATGCAAGGATAGTAAATTAGTAATAGAGTATTAATTGAATATTTGTAGGTTTAAACATTTGTTAAATTAAGCATAAAAATTTACAACTCTAGAATTACAAGCTAGAATTTAACTTAGTAATTTTACTTTTAACATAATAAATTTGAAAGAGTTTTAAATTAATCTTCGACCTATTTTGATTTTGGAGCTGATGAATCACTTTATGTGGTAGAATTTTATCAAGCAAAATTATTCATAAACTTTTGTGTAAGAAGGAACTATAAGGCTATAATAGGAACCATATTGGAATAAATCAAAAATTGTGTTTCTTGCCATTGTAAATCCCCCCCCCCCCCCCCAGAAGTTGCATACAGGGGCGAAAGATAAAACTGAGTTCACATTGCTCAATCACCAGGCGAATTTCTAATGCATGTCAAGGGCTTTTCTTGCATGCATTTTGAGCTTTTCTTCCTCAACCTGTTTATTATTTCCTAAATTTATTCACCATACATAAATGGAAGTATTCTTTTTATTATTTTTTTTTAACTTGAATACTTCTAGTTTGTTTTCTGAGTGATAACTCCAATTCAACATTTTTTATCATTAGATTAAAACAAAGATTGATTGGTATTATTGAAATGCCATAACTAGCACCCAATTTTTGCATATCGACTTATTCAACTTCATACCATAAGTTTATTTTTAAAATGTTTAAAGGATAATCGCCAAAGTCGAGAAAATTTTCTTTTAGAACTCGACCAAAATCTTAAAGATCACATGCGATCTTATTATTAACTGCTGCAAATAATCTTTGTTTTTTAATGAAATTATTTTATGCTAAATATTTTTTTATCCATTTATATTCGCTAATTTCTCTCACGTTTTAAGATAACTCTTTAGGTTCAGACATGTTCATCAACACATGCTAATTTTCATCTTACATGCATACAAACATGAACTAGACTCATTACGTCACATGTTGCCTGCTGAGATAAAGTGTTAAAAGCAGAAATTATTTATTTGATTTCAATAATTTAAAACTCTTACGGGAACACACAAACACAGTATACCTTGAGAATTGTCAAAATATCAATTTTTTGGGAGGTGGGGCTTAAAGTATAACTACATCTTTTAAAAACATACCAGTGAAATTTCAAAGATATATCTTTAATAATAACAGGGTGTCCTACAGAAATTGTAAAAAAAAAGTTCCTGATTTCCCCGACTATCTTTATCAGACTTACCTGATTTCTATTAACAATACACATACGTTTTTTTTTCATGTATGCTGCTTTCTCGTATAGTACGCTTATCGGATTAGCTAATACCTCATTTGCGAAAAAAAACAAGAGAAAAACATAAAAACTGCCTAATATTCATAAAGTATGGGTTGACAGTTTTATAAATCCAAACTCAAAATTTAGTCCAGCAACTTCCTATAGTGGCAATAGATACAGGGTGACAGACGATTCAAGTGACGAGAAATTTCCTCATTTTCTGAAAAATGTTCAATTCTAAGACAGTTTACTTCTAGACAACAGGATAGCTAATGATAGCTGGTCACCTGGTCAGGTTATGCTAATGTATCATTTAAAATTTTCAAGAATGGATAAATTGCCTTAAACATTTGTGCTTTCCAGAGAAAATGAGGACATCTGATCACCTTAATTTGTGTTAAACATAAAAAATTTGTACCACATGCATCTTTTTAAAAATATTGGGAAAGACGAATCAGCTTGTGAAAAAATGTGGTATATAAAAGAAACTAATTAGTCTCGTTGGCAACGTGAAAATGCAAATATTTTTGCATACAGACAAATTTCACTGATTTTTGGGAATTTTTACAAAGTTCCTTGACTTTTCCAGATTGATAAACCTCTTTGATTTTTCCACGATTCCCTGATTTCCAGATTCTGTAGACAATGAATAAAGAAGTTATTAAAAGCTTTTATGTGCGATGACAGAATTTAAAAGGCACGCAGCAATCCTGTTTAATTTAGATCATAGTGAACAAACCCAAGAAATAGCAAATCATTTTATTTCCTCCATGGCGAAAAGTCAGGGTATGTAACAGTAACTGTAACAGTTTGAGTTAATTTGGCTAAGTGAAAAGACAACAGGCCCATGTACCAAAAGAAGAAAATTAATCCAGTTTATGAATTAGCACAGGAAAGAATTAAGCTTGCTTGCAGATGCAGATATGCCACAAAAATGAGAGGCTTACATATAAGACTGGCTGTTTTTAAATTTTTATACTAAACGTATATGAAACATCCATGCGTTTGATAAAATTGTGTATGAACATTACACAAGCTATGTTATTTTTGAAAATGAAAACTGATTTTTCACCATGTTTATATTTTCATAAGTTGCTTGTTCAATAAATGCTAAGGTTTTTTCTTAATTCAGATAGAGGTTTGAATTTTTTTTTCTTTTTTTTTTACTTGTTTTCCATAGTGTATTTAATATTTCTGTGCATGGATTTAACATTCAAGTTTATAGTTATTTTTTTTTTTATATATAAGTTTGTTGAATTTCCTTGATTTTTACACGACATTTGATTACAGTTTGATTCACGAGGGAAAAAAATATATATATATTAAACGTAATAGCCATACATCTAAAAATCCATGCACAATTTTATGTAGTCTATTCTAAGGAATGTGAAAAAAAAATTAAAGCAGAAATATTCATATTTAAAAAAGTAGTAGGGATTTTAAAAAAAGTTAAACTAAAAAAAAAAATTAATTAACTACGCTGTTCTACAAGATTTTTTAAAAAATTATATTTGCTTTTTATTATAAAATATAATGCCACCACAGATAAATTACAGTATTATTCAAAATTGAAAAAATAAAAAGAACCTTAAATTACAAAAAAAGAGAAAATGTTATGTTAGATTTGTTCTAAAAATATCGACTGGATTTTTACAACAACAAAGATTTCTTTTTAAATATAATATTTTTAGTTGTTTTTTAAATGTTAAATTAGTAAATTCCTTCAGGAATGAAATCACCCAAAATGCAAATGCTTCTTCACAGAAAGTGAAAGATATGCCCCATTGTTTGAGGAGCATGATAATGATTTTTATTAATATTCATTATAATAATTCACTGATGAATAATAAAGCATTTCAGAACAGAATGTGAGTGGCCTATGCTTGAATATTAAGGACATAAGCAAAAATTCCATTTCTAATATGATAAAGTAACATGCAACATAGTTGCCGGAACATCTCTGATTTTACTAAAAGGATAAGATTTCAGGCAATTTTTGCATTAGACCGATGATTTTTGTATTTTGGGGAGAAATCGGCAAATCAAAGAGGACATTTCCGCCCTTTAACAAAATATAACCAAGGAGCAAATTCGTTCATTTCAGATATTTTTTTTTATTTTGTGTGTGTATGTGTGTGTGTATATGGAAGAGTATAACTGAAATTAATAAAGATTCTAAATAATTTTTATGTTGTCATATGCTAAAGATATTGGAGAATGGAGACATTCAGTTTCAAAATCATAAAATAGATCGAAGATAAATGAAAATTTAATATAGAATGTAACAAATTTTCAAAAACAACGTAATGGTAAATAACAACACACTTATGTGTCAGGCCACACTTTAGAGAAACACTTTTATTGTTTTAATTCAACAATATGGAATTTTCCTAATATGATTATTGAAAGCAGCTTAATTTTAACTACATGTAATTAAACATGGTGGTATAGTTATTTTTTAAAAGTTTATTCTTACGTATCTCATATTGATGAAGTAAATTCTTGAGAAAGAAAAAAATATATAAAATTTAAAATATGAACCAGTTTCATTTTGCTAACACATTTAGAAACAAATGCTTTTATGAAAGATGATTATTATGAAAGATGATTATTCAGAAATACTGAAAAAGCTTAAAAAGGAGGAGGGGCTTCCAACCCCAAGACACGTGCTAATAGAAAAATAAGACAAGTTTGCTAAAAAAGAGAGAAAGAAACAGCACTGGACTATTACACGAAATTTTAGTTAAACTTGATAAGGAAAAGCTTTGTTCGTTTACATTCTTAATCATTCGGACCTCTTTGCCTTAATCATATCCTAAAGATATGAATGTAATTTATAATTGTTTGCTTTTCTTCTTTTAACTTATTTGGAGAGCATTACTATTAGTGGTAAGCAATGTCGATATTTTTTATCGATTTAATCAATACTATGGCCAACTGTATTATATCAATACTATCAGATTTTTTTTTATTGCTGTCTCTAGTCAATAAATTGTTATTCTTAGCTGGCATAAAATCAAATCCGATTTTATGAAGAATTACCATAGAAAAAAAAGTAATATTAGTTTTGCTGTTAGATTACTTGCATTAACAGTTTCACATCAGCTCTTGAAACATTGGAGATTTTGTTTAAGGTTTCTAAAGAGCCGAAGGAAGTTAAAAAGGTTAAGGGAAGCATCGTTCACCGAACGGCCATAAAAAATGGAAGCTGAAGACAATATAAAAAAAGCCAATACAGCAAATTGCAGCACCTCCTGGCAGAGAGGACGATAACTAAAACGGTGGTGGTGTGTGTGGGGGGGCAAGCCAAGAGGAATTCTCCAAGTTACGTGACGATCGGACCCATAGAACCTGAGATATCAAATGAAGAAATGTACACTATGCAGCACACAAAACAGGAAATTGCAGCGTCCCTAGAGGAGAGAACCAGAATTCAAGTATTGGTGTTATTGGTAGGAAAGAAACCAAGATGAATGGTTCAAGTAGTGTGAATATCAAACCCCTAGAACTCGAGATATATTGAGTAGAGATGGGAATGCTCGGAAAAAATGCGGAAAAGTTTGGAAAAAACCATTTTTTTTTTCAGTTTTTTTTCGAAGGGCTATTTTTTAATTTTTCCAAATTGGAAAAATTGAAATTTCATTTATAAAATAATGTAGTCAAAATTTTATAATTGCTACATTCTGATACTTTTATTTATATTTTTTTCATGTTTAGTGTTCCTCATGAAAACCTTAACATGGAAAATCTTATCTGTAAGCAGGGATCTCTTTAGAAAGAACTTGAGTCTCTTAAAGGATCCTTCACAGTTTTTTCTCCTTAAAACATATGACCTTTAACAAAATTCTTTCACTTAAAAATAGACATTTCAGAATTTTTTTACAATCTCCAAATTAAATCCTTCACAAACATAATGATTTTAAAATTTAAAAAAAAACCTGTTGTATAATAGCTGCAATAACCAATGAATCTATTATCTAGCTGTTTATATGTACAAAGGACAATAATGTCTAGATAAGAACTTAAATATGTAATTTCCAATTTACAAAATTCCGATTACATTTTTTACATTTCATTCACATTTTTTACAAGTTCATAAGTTTTTATGAAAGTTCACAATTTCACAAAAACATGATCGTGGGGAAAAAATCTAAGCAAATCCTTGGTAAGATAATTAAATGGAACTTCTCTGGTGAAAAATGGAAATTCATGTGCAAAAGTATTTCAATAAATAAATATTACCAATAAATAAAAATGGTAAGATGGAAAATTTAATGTAAAATTTGAAACATGCATTTATCCAAATTCGCATGGCTGTCATTTTTCACTATTGTTAGAAAAATTTCTTTTGATAATAACACGCAGTTGAAATTATGTATCATTATTTTCTTTTCGTGAAATACAGATTCTCAGAGTTGTCTAAATGTATTTTCAAAAAACATAAATCCATACAAACTTTGCAAAGAAAATCTAAGCAAATCTATTTGAAAACAATTTTTAAACATATGGAAAAATCCACCCATTTTAAAAATTTCATTAAAAAAAAAAAAAAAAAAAAATACCACTTTCAATACTAAGGATCTAAATCTTACTAAAACACAGTTTGGGTTAAGTCTGGAAAGCTGAACCAAAACTACATATACAGGAAATGAAAATTATAACTGCAGAGGGGGGGGGGGGGGGGGGAGTCATATTGTAAAATAATACCAATTTTTAAACAACGGAAGATTTGAAAAGGATAATAGTATTTATAATAATACCAGAACTACTATAATTTGTTTCTTTTACGCTGGCATCCTTTATGAGTACTATGTAGATGAAATGTATAATACAGGTCAGTTTAAAACTGCTTTAAAACTACAGTGATATTGGTTGAAACTAAAGATTTTTTTTGTTTGTTTATTTTTTAAATTAGTTTTACTGATATAATTAAACAAGTGCAGTAGCACTTGTTCGCTTTTGAAGTGCAGTAGCACTGAAAAATCATTTCAGCAGACACATGATATATTATACAAACACTGGTGTTAAATTAAGCAAGAAAAGCTACTCTCAGAATTCTGAGACTGAAAGGATAAACTTTTAAAAGCTGGCTTTTTCTCTCTCTCTTTTTTTTTTTTTTTAAATAACATATTCACATATAAAGGGAAAATAATTTTTTTTAGTGTGCAAAAATATTGGAAAAGTTTATTATTGCATACTTTTTAAGAAAATATAACTTATTTTTGAGAAACGTTTATAAGAAATCAATTTTTCCCATTTTTCCAGAAAAAAACTGGAAAAAAACGGTTTTTTTCCGCCACTTCAACTTTTCCGGAAAATTTACATCTCTAATATTGAGTAAAGAATAAATGTTTCGTTTTTGCACCTACGTCGTCATCGCGGTCGATTCAGGACAACATTGATTTGGGTAGAATAGCTCACTTTTATTTTCGTTCAAATTGTAACTGGAGTCTAATCGATATCTCAATATGAGTAGTAGTAGCATCATTCATTTTACCTTTCTTCTGAAATCGTCATTGTGATCGATCTATACCCATTAGATCATCTAGTTCGATCTATCTGGAGCTCATTCCATAGCAATTATATGCATTTATTCTATTTTAGAGGCAGAGTTGTCAAATTTCGTATAAGAGATTTTTACAGTGTTTACAGTTGAATTTAGAGTCAGAATGCCGCTTATTTTCAATGTTATCCTTATTTTAGCTTTCTCAAGCCGTCTCAAACCTTTTCAATATTAGAATTTTAATTATTAATTACAAATTTTATGTGATTTTAACTTTCGCCCCAGGGGAGGGGATTTTCCAAAATTAGTTTTCCCCCAACCCCTCATGCAATACCTTAAAAAAATTTATTATCTCATAACCTTTCTAAATCTGCTTTTCTTTTGGAAATCCAACAATAATTTTAAGCCCCAGGGCCTAATATGCTTAAAGGCAAGCACCTAGTGGCAGTTTTTTCATACTCTATTAAAGTATCTTCCACACATGGAAAAATTATAAAACATACCAGTGTCTAAATTCGAATAAAAACATTGGCATTATGTTACATAATTTTTATTTCCCTTTTCTGCTGCAAGAGGGTGCTTTAAAGTTTTATTTCTTTAAACATTGAATATTTTTTGTCCAAAAATTATAAAATTCACAACAAAAACTTCTCACTTTTCCTTACCTTCTCATTCTAGTTCCATCTTTCTACCACCAGGAGGGCCATCTTTTGAAATTTTTCATGTTTAGCCTCAAGCTCTTGACATTTATCACCCAATTTTCAAAATTTTTTTGTTTCATTATTCCTTTCAATCATTACTAAAATGGCCATTGGGACACTCATTTTTAACAAGCTTTGGTCAAATTGGGACCCTCTTTATACCTCAAGCCCTAATCATACGATTTATACTTGGTTCTTTTACCATTTTCATCATTTCCCCCTAAACTTATCTCATTTTATTTGCAACAGTGGATTTAATTAGACAAATGAAATAATAATTATATAGTCAGGTCCCCAGGGCCACTTTTCTAACTTTGGCCAAGACCCCTCATGTGGCATATCGTTCAAAGGCCTGTGACCACTTATTCATGTTATGCACCTCTGGTGACCCTTCGCCCACTTTCACATCTGGGGGAGGGGGGCACTTTTCTAAAAATTTTGCCGACATCCATCATGTGACATATCGTTGGAAAGGACTGTGACTGCTTATTCATGTTATGTGCCTTCAGTGCCCCCCCCCCCCCCAGGAGGGCCTTTTTCTAAATTTTGCCGTCACTATGATACTTTCACTTTTGGAACAGGTTTCGAGCTAAGTGACTATTTTTTCCCCCCATTGGTATGGTGAATTATTCATGTGTCACTAATTTCACGAGATATTCTGTAAATAAGATAATTTCATCAGTAAGAAGTGATTGTCAGACACTAACAAAAATTAATTTTGGGATAAAAAGTTTAAAATATATTTTAATCATTTTCTTCCAAGATTTAATTATTTTCTCTTTAATAAAATAAATATTTTTATTTTTGTGTTTGCACTAACTGCAGAGAAAATATTAATTAAAAGCTATACATATATAATATATTTAAAAATAAGGTATTCAACCAAGTATGCAAAAAAAAGTCACACCAGAAACACACAACTTGGAAATTGAGTCTTAAAGAAAAAAAGTATAATTTCATATTTGATCACAATTTAATGTGTACTAGAACTAAGTTGCACAATCATTAAACAAAAGCAATGCTGTATTAACAGCATTTTTTCTGTTTTGTTTTAGGCTTACTTACATATGTGTTTTTGATGGTTTAAACCGGTTAAAACATTGTGTAAACTCATGTCTCGTCAAAAACCCAACCCTGACCACAACCAAAATGATTGGAACTTTTTTTTCTCCAAAAAATGTAGCAATGTTTTAATTGATGGTATTATTTCTAATATAATATGATCTATTCATTTGAGCTCATCAATGTTGTGATTACTTAGAATGGTAATAACAATTTCATTACACTTTCCAGTAATTGCCACTGAACTGTAGTTAAATTTTTATCTCACTTTCAGCAGCATAAAGGCAAAGAGGCCACTTTAGTTCATGCAATCTTTTCAACACATTACATTTTGAGTTCCATCTTATAGTTAATTACTCTTATGATTAATTTGTTTAGATCTAGAAACAAGTTCAACTGAACTTTTTCAAAATTTGAGCATATAGCTACAGAGTGGTTAAAATGCCCCATAATGTTTTTATCTACAGCTAACATATCAGAAATAGCATTTTGAGACAATAAAACCGATTTTATTATGAGCTGTACATTGTGAAGCTACATTTTTAATATCAGCCTTTTGCATTATTTAATGAATTGCTAAAACAACCAATAACCATTTTTGATAGACAGATTTCAGGTATCACAATGAGTTAGATAAATTTAAGAATCAATTTTAATTTTACATTAGTTACTTTTACTTTTTATGCTAAATAATGAGGCTACTGTTTAAATTTAAAAAAATTGTCTTTAAAAGATGCATAATTAAATTTCAAATTAAATTAGTTAATTTGAAAATTTTTTTAAAGCTAATTAAAAAATATGACTATATGCTCAAGTATAATATATATATGTATACACACACATGTTAAGGTCACTTCATGTGTGCATTGATAGTTCTTTCTTATACACAACCACTCTGTACTCGGCCAAAGTGCTACTCGGTACACCCCCAATTAAAATACCTGATTTTTGACTTTGGAGTCCCCTTTTAGAATTGGGAGCCTGGGAATCTCCCTGTTTGCTCTTGCGATAATCAGGCCCAGGTCATAAGTGTAAGAAATAGCACTAATAAATTTTTGATACAGCCAGTTTAGAACCATACAAAATTCAATATTTTTCAAATTTTCCATTTTTCTAAGGACCTATTAAAAAATTAAAAAAAAATAATAACCTTTCATAATGTTCGAAAACTTAGTCTAATTTCGGGAATCTAATAGAAAGAACTAGTCTAGTCTAGGGATCTGGGAAGGGCTTCAGCCTCCATACTTTGTTGTTTGAAATTATTTTTAAAAATTAGAGGAATTTTCCTACAGTTATAAGAAAACATTTGATAAAATTATATTAATTTCACTGAAAACCGATAGTCTTCATCAAATAAAAAAAGAAATTTGTCTTGTTAAATAAGTAAAGTTCAAATTCTTTTATCAGTAAAAAAATTTATTAAAAATATTCATGAAAGAAGCGCAAATTATGTGACAATGGCTCTTACTAGATTAAATGCAAATTATATGTATGACACCTAGCTATTTAAAAACAATCTAAAAAAAGGTAAAAATGAATTTAACTTTTGAAAGATTAACAATAGAAGATTCCAAGTTTGGGAACACAGAATGTGGTGAATGTTTGTGTATGGATAGAGTATAGTTAGTATATAAATACATGAAAACTATATAGTAAAATTAAATACCAGGGGAGGGTGAGAAAATAAGCCTCAAAGTTTACAATTTGATAGCGCATTGGATTT
The DNA here is from genome assembly GCA_963932465.1 of Maratus speciosus. Lineage (NCBI taxonomy): Eukaryota > Metazoa > Arthropoda > Arachnida > Araneae > Salticidae > Maratus > Maratus speciosus. The sequence continues at coordinate 126,650,960 of OZ010789.1, read as the reverse complement.
CTGATTTTTTTCTCTGAGTCCGAATCCCTGTCACTCTTATTTTTTGAAACGAAAATGTTTATCAATTATTTTCAAAATACAATAGAAAAAATATAAATTACATCTATTTTCTTGCATATAAGTACAGTTTTCAGGGTTCTGTCCAGATTTTTCTCACAGGGTCCTGTTTTTGTGAAATTGTAAAAGTCTTATATATTTGTGGATAACCTAAGTCAGAATTTTGTGAATTTGAAAATATTGTTATATGCAGGTTCCTGCTCATCTAGTTTTAACAAGATCTTTTTATAAATACAGTCCACTCCCTTTAATCCGCAAACACCTATAATCCACACTATATTTCAGATGTAAACAAATACTTAAAATCAATCTTTTTTTTTTTTTTTTTTTTTTTTTGAGCAAGATAATGTACACTGACCATAAAAGTTGATGCCCTGATGAATTTAAAAAATTTTTAATGCATTTCTGCATTCATTAAAAGGAAATGTTTTATGTATCTTATAAATAACTATTACACTGCTGTATTCTGAACACATTCACTGGCTATATAAAAGATAAAATTTCTTTCACAGAAGAAAGAATATTAAGATAAAGAATATTATCCTCGAGAGTAGCTCTCGAGGATAAATATCTTTGTTTTTTAGAAAAACAAAATTTTGTTACTGATCAAGAAATCCTGACTCTTAAAAGGCTTCAAGATTAAACTGCATAACATAAATTAAAAACTAAGCAAAGCACTATCACTCCAATGTTTGATAGATTTAAAAATAAATAGAAATGTTTTCCATTAATTTTGTATTATTATATCATTTAAATTTATTCCTAATACTGAACATAGCTTTTATATATAAACCGCATTATCTTTCATTTCTGTGTTATTTATTTGCAATATGATAATGATTACACTACACAACATTTGTTGATAAATTCCAAATATTAGAATGAAAACAAAGAAATGACATAAAATAGGGTTTTTCAAGAGAGAACTAACTGATGGACATTCCCAAGAAGAACTTCGTTTTAGCACTAGAAATAAAGATTGGATGAGATCCCAAATAATAAAGTTGTTTCACCATTTTTATTTGGTAGTGATTGGGGGGAGCATTTTAAGACCAGGGAGAGGGTAAACTCAAAAAATTTAAGTAGGTCAAGTGAAGGACTGTTTATCATGTATTTTTAAATTCTGAATTGAATGACACCATCCTCAAATCAATGCAATCAGTTGTTACAAAGTTGGGGCAGCTTTTACAGGGGTCAATCCAGATTTTTTCTCTTGGGACCCATTTTATGCAACGTAAAATTTATTTTTTGTGAAATTTATTATATTTTTATGAAAAATAACATTTTGTAAATAAAGATGAAATTCTGTTAATCACATTCTAACCAAGCATTTATTAATAACTTCTTTAAGTCCTCCTGCTGAAGTTTTCCTTTTAAGGTGAGTTTGTTTTGGTTGCAAATTACACATTTTAAAACCTAACAAAATAAAAATAATGAAGAGTATGTTTTTATGGGAGGAAATTTTGTGAAGGGGTCTATTTTATGAAAAGGAATTTTGTGAAGGGATCTATCTTATGAAAAGGAATTTTGTGAAGGGGCCTGTTTTATAAAACCAAATTTTGTAAAGGGCCTGTTTTATTAAATGGATTTTTGTGAAGGGACCCTAAATAGGCCCCAAATTTTGTTTGGATTGACCCCTGTTTTATGAATACAAAATCGGAAATTATACTTTAATGCAGGTAAAATAGATTTTTACAGCAAAAACTGATGGCCATTCATTCATGCAAATTTCAGAAGATCTTAATTTTGTCAACAGAAATGAAGATCCGGCGAGTGTCCAAAGTTTAGGGGGAGGCAAAAGGGGCATTTTAACTCTGGGGTGAGAACTCAACTTTTTTTAAACAGGACGAGTGGGCTATCATTTCTGATGCATCTCAGGGTACTGTTTTTGTGAAATTGTGAACAGTTTTTTGCATTTGTGAAAAGTCTAGTCATAATTTTGTGAATTTAAAATAATCATTATATTTAGATTCTTGTTTATACATTTTTAAGAAGATATATTTATGTAAAATACATATATTTTCTTTATATGTGTAAACGTGACAAGTCAGATTTTACTTTTAAATGATTAAATTTGTGAAAGATTCAGTCAAGAGACAGAAAACTTTTGTGAAATGCCTAATTTAGAGATAGGTCCTGTATTAAGATGAAAAGTTTTATGAAGGGTCCTTTTTTGAGATTAAAAAAAAAATTGTGAAGGGTCCGGTTTTTAAATGAAAAATTTTGTAAAAGGTCCTTTAAAGGACCCAATTTCTTCCTGAAGAAATAGAAAAGACCCTGAAAGAAATTAACTGATTTCAATTTTTTTTTCCATTATTCTTCTAGTTGCAAAAGACAAGTTTTCCCTATTATTAGAAGCTGATCTGAAAAATTTTGATTTTTTCAACCCACCCTAGTATACAGAGATGAAATAATATTTAAAAAAAAAAAAAAAAAATTGTACTGATATGAAACTTTGATTTACCCATTATCTATCTCCATTCAGATCTATCATATCTATCTATCTCCATTCAGATCTATCATATCTATCTCCTTCCTCTCTGAAAGACTGATTTTTCGTGGTTCAATTAGGTGGTCCCGTTAAGAGACGTTTTGCAGTAATTTAATTAAAGAATTATCTGAAAGATTGTTATTTTTAGTATAACAAAAAAATTCTGTTATTTTTTTCCTCTCTCTTCCTTCCACTCAGATTTTTTGGGCCCAGAGTAACAATGAAATTGTAAATTTATGGCCTTCAGAGATTTGTTTTATGGGACTGGAAATAACCCAGAAATTAAAAATTTCGGCTATTGTTTTCTATCTTGCACTTTTTTTTATTGGATCCGAATTTTCCAGTCTCAAAGACCTGAAATTGTAAAATTTTGCACTTATTTTTCCAGTATATGAGATCTGAAATAATGTGGTAATTGTAAAATTTTCTCCTCCCCTTTTATAGACAAATTTAAGGTTTAAACATTTGATAGATATCCAGTTTATATAGGAGCTGTAGAAAAAAAATCACAAGTCCCAAACAAAGATGTTTATGGCTCCATTAAATAATTCTACTAAAACAAAAAACATAAGATTTTTTTTCTTCTTCTAACAACAAATTGAAAATGATATTGTTGACATCCAAAGTGGATTAAAGAACATGCAAAGTTATGCACCTCAAAGCCAATTTTTTGATAATTAATAGAGATACTAATTGAAAAGTCAAATGAACATCGTAACGTGGCAAGCTTCCATCAGGCCACTGATTTTGTGCTAAACTGTCCGAAGGATTCATAGCATGCCTGGTGCATGCTGCCGAAGGCAGCGGAGCACCCGACTACAGGTTCATTTGTATAGATTTTTGTTTTAAACATAAAATCAATTATACAAATTTGAGGGTTTACGCTGCCTAAATCAGTGATATCCCCCTCCCCCCCCTCCCGAACACTAAATCCCTCCTGGAGAAAATTATCTGAATTTATCACTTTAAGGTATATTTAAGGCTATTTATTCATAGTTCATACACTCGAGAACAAATAAAATTCAAGCACTTTTCAAGCACTATTCCAGCACTATTTAAGGACTGTTTAGATACATGCATAAAAATGGCGTAGAATAACAGATAAGAAAAATAAGCACCCCATTGATTATCTATTACAAAGAAATCTTATCAGATCTTTTAATTTTTATAAAAGGCATTTTCAAGACATTATTAGAGAATTTTTAAAGAATAATGTGTTTTAACTTAGTAAGCAGGGATGAAAGTGCATTAAAGCCATTTTGTAGCAGATTTGGAGCAGCAAAAATTGAATTTTGGAGCAGTAAAATCTATTTTTGTAACAGCAAAAATCGGATTTTTGTAGCAGTAAAACCCATTTTTGTAGCAGCAAAAATTAATTTTGTAGCAATAAAAGCTGTTTTTGGAGCAGATTGAAATTCTAATGCTAATAAATAAGAAATTTGCGTACTTCTCGCGATCTTTTGACAAAATTCGCGTATTTTTCGCGATCTTTTGCCAAAACTCGCGTATCTTTCGCGATTCTTTGTTGAAATCAATGTGCTTTTCGAAATCTTTTGCAAAAATTGCGTTTTCTTGCGACCTTTTGAGGAAATTTGCATGTTTTTTTTTCGCGATCTTTTAAAGAAATTCGGGGTTTTTCACAATCTTTTTACCCTGTTTTTCGTTTTTTCAAGTAATTTGTGATCTTTTGACAAAATTCACGTTTTTTTTTTCGGTATCCTTTGACAAAATTCGCATGTTTTTCGCGGTTTTTTAACGAAATCCAGGTGTTTTTCGCGATCTCGACTAAATTCGTGTATTTCTCGTGATCTTCCGACGAAATTTGCGTATTTTTCGCGATCTTTTGACAAAATTCGCGTGTTTTTCATGATCCTTTGTTGAAATCAGGGTGTTTTTCGCTTTCTTTTGACGAAATTAGCGTGTTTTTCAAAATTTTTTGACAAAATTTGCGGTTTTTCGCGACCTTTTGGTGAAATTTCCGGTTTTTTTCGCGGTCTTTTTACGAAATTCACGTTTTCTCACTATATTTTGACCCCATTTAGTTCGTTTTTTGAAGAAATTAGCGATCCTTTGCCAAAATTCACGTTTTTTTCGCGATCCTTTGACAAAATTCGCATGTTTTTCGCGACCTTTTAATGCAATTCGAGTTGTCGAAATTTACGTTATTTCTCTAGTCTTTGACGAAATACGCTTTTTCCGCGATCTTTTGAGGAAATTTGCATTTTTTTCCACGATCCTTTGACAAAAATTTGCATTTTTCCACGATCCTTTAACAGAAATTTGCATTTGCCGCGATTCTTTGACGAAATTTCCTTTTTTACCCGCGTTCCTTTGACGAAATTTGCATTTTCCGCTCAATCCTTTGACGAAATTTTCATTTTTTCCTCAATCCTTTGAGGAAATTTTCATTTTTTCCTCAATCCTTTGACAATTTCTTTTCTTTCTTTTCGCGAACTTTTGACGAAGTTCACGGTTTTCCCGCGATCCTTTGAAGAAATTCGCGTTTTCTTTGCGATCCTTTGTCGAAATTTGCGTTTTTTTCGCGATCTTTTGATGAAACACGCCTATTTTTCCGAGCTTTTAATACAATTTGAGTTTTTTCCCCGATCGTCTGATGAAATTTCCTCTTTATTCGCGATCTTTTGTCGAAATTTGCGTAATTTCTCTAGAAATACGCTTTTTTCTGCTACTTTTTGACGAAAATCGCGTTTTTTTCCGCGATCTTTTGACAAAATTCGCAGTTTGTTTAGCGATCCTTTGGAGAAATTGCCGATTTTTTCATTCGAACGGTCGTTGAAACTGATATTTTTCGGCGACCATTTGTCGAAGTTCGCGATATTTTCCAGCACTTTTCATTCCTTGAAAATGAATATTTTTTTTTCCAGCACTTTTCATTCCTTGAAAATGAATACTTTTTTTTCCAGCACTTTTTCTATTTTTTCCAAAGCGTACGAACCATGTTATTATTCCAGACTATAGGTGGACCGAATATTCGGTATGTAATCAGTTATGTATTGGAATATTCAGTTTGGCTGAATATCAAAACATTCAGTCAAATTAACACTTAAAAAAAAATTCTTAAAAACCTTACACAACTTCTACTTTTATTCAAAATAATTAAGAAATATAATCAAATAAATTAGATTGCTTTTACATTACTTGGTTAAAACTGACACAGAAAATTAAATATTAATGACGACCTTCATAAAAATTAACGTTTACAAAAGCAAGTTCCTGAATATATTATCTGTTTCTTCCTTTAACACAAACAGGATGGTTCTAAACAAAATGGAGCAAACTGTCAGGGATGATAAAAGATATCAAGACCAGCATTTATACAGTAAACCAATCTCATTCCACTTATTCAATCAAAAATACAATATTTTACCTCACTCGAGGCTAACTTCGATATCAGTTTGTTATTTTAACAAAAATGACGATATTGTAATGATATTTTTAACATACGTATTGATTTTGGTGAAATATGACATGACAAGAAGTGCCAGAAATTGCTTCCATTCATCAAACAACACTGAGCAAGACATTCCATTATTCAGAATGCTGCTGACAGTACATATACTATGCCACTGGCTAAAATTCAACCACTTCCAATGATGTCATCACATTTCACACAAGCAAAATTAATGGGATGAAAATCTTGCTAAAATATTTACATTATAGCCACAGCTGTGAATGAAAATTTGATTTCAGCTTGTAGTGCCACACTCTGTACTTTCAGATTGAATATATAGCATGGTTGACGGAATAAGTGGATTGAGATTCTGGTTTCATGTACAAAAATTTTTTGTCTTGACCACATCATCTCCCCTGAAAGTTTGCTCCAAGATTTTAGATTTTTCAATTTTTGTTACTCCTACCTGCAAAAAAATGTTAAAACACAGACAAGTTACAGTAATATTAGAATAGTAATAACAAGATAGACAAAAAAGGAAGGTAAAAAATGACAAACATGTGAAATGAACATTAAAATATTTGTAATTCATTATAAAATTGCATACTTTTGTCCACAGTATACTTACCTACACTATATGGCCAAAGGTGACCGGTCACTTGCGATTTTAGACGTTTTGTTAAATATCTAGAAAATCACAAGAGAAATTAACCTGAAACTGTAGGTGTGCAAACAGTACGGTATAGATCATATATTTCCACGAAGATTTTTTCCCGAAACCCCATAGGGGACCGTCAACAAATTGAAAAAGAACGAATATCTTTTGGATAACCCTGTAAAAACTAATTTAGCAAAAGCGTTCAAATTCAAGATTATTAATAAGTGACTTATTGTAATATACTGTGTTCATTTTTATGAGGATAGCATGCATGTATACTCGTAGAGAAATTAAGGTTTTTATAAAAACAGCCCCAAATTTCGCCAAGTTTTTTGCCTATAATTTGCAAAGTTCTTAATTTAAAAAAAAGGTATTTTCAGAAAATTTGACAAACAACATTGCACACAATACTCTGCAATCAGAATTAAAAAATGATAAAATTTGGATGAAAAATGAGAAGGTTTACTAAAACATGTTTCACTGTGCATGCGCGAATGCAATCAAAATATAATATGTATAATATATTAGCGTAAGTATATAGAGCAATTTTTGTGAAAGTCTCAAAATCATAGCCTGAAAATTATCATTGATAGAATAAGCTCAAAATCAGTTGTTCCCAAAAAGAAGCAAAAAGATCAGGGGTTGTATCAAATATCTGTTGATTAGTGCCAAGATAGCGTATACAATATTGCACTAAATACTATATTTGGATACAAACCCTCATCTTTTTGCTTCCATGGATTTTGAGCTTATTCTATCAACAATAATTTTCAAGTTAAGATTTTGACTTTCACAAAAGTTGCTCTATATACTTAGCTAATACATTATGCATATTATATTTTGATTGCACTTGTGCATGTGCAGTGAAACATATTTTAGTAAACCTGCTCATCCAATTTTTATTATTTTTTAATTCTGATTGCAGAGTATTGTGTACAATGTTGTCTGTCATATTTTCTGAAAAGAACTTCTTTTATATATATTAAGGACTCTGCAAATTATAAGCAAAAAACTTGGCAAAATTTGGGACTGTTTTCATAAAAACTTTAATTTATCTACGAGTATACATGCTATCCTCTTAAAAATGAACACAGTATATTACAATAAGCCACTTATTAATAATCTCGAGTTTGAACGCTTTTGCTACATCAGTTTTTACAGGGTTATCCAAAAGATATTCGTTCTTTTTCAATTTGTTGACTGTCCCCTATGGGGTTTCAGGAAAAAATCTTCGCAGAAATATGACCTATAATATACTGTTTACACACCTGCAGTTTCAAGTTAATTCCTCATGTATTTTTCTAGATATTTAACAAAACGTCTAAAATCGCAAGTGACCGGTCACCTTTGGCTATATAGTGTAGTATGACTTATGCATAGTATTTTTCGAGTATAGGGGTCTTGGCACTTTTTTTTTTTTTAAGTTTTGTGCAATTTGGGCTTCAGAAAGTGAGATTTGCTAAATGACAAACAGGTATGAAAACAAAACTGATGAACTTATTGTCTTCTTTTACAAGGCATGGAGTTTTAGAGAACAGTTCGGTGTGCACTTTGAGTTTCACTCATGTAAGGAGAAAGAGAGGAATTTGTTCTTGGGTGTTCTGTTCTGTTCTATCTGCAGTCGACTTGTTTTTCGTTGCTTATGGGCGTTGAACGAATTTGATTTCTGGATGTTAGAAGTTTTCTAACATAACCTTTAGCTTCCTAAGCAATAAAATCGAGAGGCGAGATTAAGATTTGACATTAGAAATCCCCGTCAGATGTCCATTGATGCAATAAATTTAACAAAGTGTCTAAAATAATCACGGGCATTATAAGAGGTTATAAATGTCAGTGTTATTTAATTATTAAGTATCGTTACTTAAATATTACGTTTGTATCACTGAGTCACAAGGCGTGGGTGGTTTTTAACCAATTAGCTAATCGATAGTTGGTGTAAGCTGCCCCTCTCAAATTTTGGACAAACAAAAAAATAGAGTTGAGAGTGAAACATGTCTAAAAAAGAGACATTCATTTGTTTGACAAAAGCTGACTTATATGCCAGAAAATGGAAGCACGTATCCCAAAGCGCTAGAAAGAGATAGTCTCTCTCCAAACTTTAACCTCCTCACTGAAAAGCCTGTGTTAATACGTTCACTAAGCTCCAGGTTTCACTGCAATACGAGCAATATTTAAAGCAATATAATTCTACTGATTTAATGTATTTTTAATACATTGAACAATGATTAACACTTCCAAGGATTGCATTCATATTCGTTATTAAGTTTTTTTTTTTTTTATAAAATGTTGAAAGAATCATCTTTTTTTAACATTTAAAACAAAATGCAGAGAAAATAACATTATAATTTTGCCCTTTTCCAAGACTGTCAGAGGGTTAAGCTGAGCTCTGGTTTTTGTTATGCAGCGGCTGATTCTCGGAGATGAACTGTAAGGCCTGAAAATGGGAGGAGGAGGCACCTTCTGTGAAATAAAAGAAGAGATATTCAATTATTTCGGGAGATCTCTCTGTTGCTGGCTTTTCTATGTGGAATTCCTGGATCGTGTGAAAGTGAAATAGGGGTCATTGGAGGGTGATCTGAAGTTTGTCACATGAAGTTCCCGATCCAATGATGATGCAATGTTACCTGGCGAAGGCGATGTTATTAAACATGAAGATTATCTCAGGCTGAAGCTGATCATGAGGACAAAGGTTCCCTGCAGGTACTATCGAAATTAAAGTTTCTGTTGATAATTATCTTATGCACAGTGGTCCCATGGTTCACACTTTCATAAAAAAAAAAACATTTATTTCACCTCCAGTTGTTGAAAGCTATTGCCCATGCATAGAAACTGGATTTACACAGCTGTACAAAGATGAAGAACCGTATTTGATGATTTACTTTTTAAAAAAAAAACTATATAGTATAGTTAAAAACGAAAGACATTCTGAAAGAATGTACTCTTACGTCTCAAATGCCACAATCAATTAAAAAAAAATATCGCAGTTAACCTTTTGGAAAAAAAAAATTCAAAAACGTTTTCCCCCTTACGACAACACCCCTCCAGGGCACAATTTCAGAGATACCGACAAACCAAAAATATGTTCTTAAAGCTGAAACCTTCTTCTAATCGATGGTGCAATTAGTTTAAAAAATATATGAATTTTAACTCTTTGAAATACACCGGCAAATGCAGGTCACTTAGTGCCTCAAAGAGACTATATTTTTTCTACGCTACAAGTAACTAAATGCCTAGTATTTTAACACAATCTTTTTAGAGCATCTCAAGAGACCATATTTACATCACCTACAAAAATTTTTAAACGTTTGGACAGGTAGAAATATTTTTTACAAAATGTATGAAAATTTCAACGAAATCAATGAAAACCTGAGTGCTTTACTGAAGTTTCACTCGCTTTTGGTATGGATAGCATAGACTCCAAAAATAAAAGTACGCAGAAATACCTAATAGCATATACTTTCAATTCAATATTTTTGTGTGATTTTTTCCTTTAAAAATATAAATTCAGACAAAATGGAGTTAAAGATATAAAATCATACAAATTTGAGGTTTAAGGTTATTATCAGACTGGGCAATGCCAGGAGGGTCAGCTAGTATAAGATATATCATAAGTAGCTTTAACAAAAGATAAATAAAAGTTAACTAAAATAATAAAACAAAACTCTTGCCAAGACACCTATACTAGGAAAGTACATTATGCATAGGTATTCTGTATACAAATTTTTAAAATAATTGCAGATAACTAATATTCTTGTATTTAAAATGAGTCTCACTTAAACATGCTGTAATCAGAAATCTTAATATATTACTTATTTCTCTGTGGTATACATTTCAATTCACTTATTAAATAAAACTCCTGGTTCAAGTTCAAAATAAATATATTTGATCTGGCCACTAGATAGTTATTGGTCCACAACATTATTAAGGAGTTTTATTGGTATAAATGACTAAGCAAGCCTAAATTTTTCTACTTTTGCTATCACTATTTTAAAACAAAAAAGATTCCTTCCTTTAACATCTGCAATAGAGCTATATCCCAAAGTTTACAGTTTTACAATAGTGGTAGCAACAATACAAAACTTTAGGAAGCTGCTAGACCTGCGCTTAATGCATATATCTATATTTTAAATGATTCTACAATTTGAATAATGTTTCCCTGAAGCCTTATTTTTCAAGTTATACAAAACTTTTTTTCCTGATTTTCCACGAACTTACAAAGTTAGACATAAAACATCTGTGTTTTTAGGTGTCAATATGACATAGAACCTAAGAAATAACTTATATTTTTAACCCATGAAAAATTTTAAAACAATTTAAAAGAAGCTATAAAAATACAGAAATTCGACATATTATAAAAAATGAATAAATTAAAAAGTTTAAACTTACCCGTTCCTAGAAAATTTGTAATTTCAGTGAGGTTAAATTTTTTAGAATTTACTTTAGTCTCACTATAACAAATGTTTCTACCAGTACCATAACATACAGTTTGTAGGTGACTAGAAGTTTCCCTTGAGAGATCAGAGTTATGATTAACAACCTTTAAAGGTACAGTCACAGATGATTTACAAGAGTCATTATCACTTAGAGTGTTGTTCATTACAAAAGTCATGGATTTTTCTGGAGTTGACAAGTCTTTATTATCATTATTTACAGTCTCAATCTCAACATTCAACTCTGGTGTTTCTACAGGCGTCATTTGAAGTACTTCTTCAACACCAAAACCAAATGAAACATTGCAAGCATTAGTTTCAGCAGGCATGTTATCCATAATTACTGGAGGGATATCACTGTTTTTCATTTTATGTCGAAAATGAGACTGAGATTTGGAACAAGAACAATTCTTTTTCAGGGAACATGAACAAACAGCACACACATTTTTACAAGGTTCTTCCTCTTTCTTTGTCTTTGTGATTTCATTTTCAACACAAGTGTTTTCATTAGCAACTGGATCTGGCTCGGTTTGAGTATTACACTCTCGGGTTGATTTGGCAAATGATCTCAATTTAACATCAGGAAAATCGATGTCATCTATCACTGGTGTACAAACGGGATTTTTATTTACAATAGGAGTAGTTTCACGAGGTTCAACTTTTCTCTTGGGTAATGGAAAGCCACTTGTATTTGTATCAGGCTTTTTGAACTCAGGGTCAGAAGTCTGCTGCTTCACAACTGAAGCCTGAGCACTGTAAGTCATTATACAAGGTGAAGGAGAATTGAGCTTTGGTATAGGCATGCGAGCAATGTCTGCATAGGACGCTTGAGGCGTAGATGATGATGAAGAAGGAGTAGTATGAGGATGAGTCTGAGTGGGATGTGGCACAGATCCTCGGACTGGAAGAGAATGAACACTGTCTAAATCAGAGTTATCTGCTGAGGAATGCTCAGAGTGAGGAACACTGCTGGTCGATTTGCGCCGAGAGTCTTGCTTGCCACACTTGCTTTCAGCTAGGGGCAACATCATCCCCTTTTTACGTTGATTCTGAGTTGTACGCCATCTATATGAATCAGATCTTTTACCTTGATGTTTTTTCCGTTGTTTTTTCTTAACAATCAAGAAACCACCTTCCTCAACAGTCTGGGATGAAACATCAGCGGTAGAATAAAAATCAGCAGCAAAACTTGACACTTCAGGAGAACTGTATTCATTGTTTGAATTCAGTTCAAATGACTCATCTGTGCTACTAGTATGGGAAGTTTTATTCTTTCCATTAGAAGCTGATGATCTGTTTTCAACATTACTGTTAATATCAAGAATATTTTTGCTAGAATTTTCAAGTGATGCTGATTTAGAATTTTTCAAAGGTTTATCCAGCATGGCTTTAGATTCATATGATAAAGCACTACCTTGATCATTATGAACTTCTTTACTGGATGATAAATTTTCCATAGAATTTGATCGAGATAATTTTTTCTTCACATTACTAATCATATTTTTACAATTTTTGATGTCTTTTCCCAATCCTTTTTTCTTGTCATTATCATGCAGCATATTTTTATTACCTACCAGATGATTTTGAGAACTCCCTTTAACAGATTTAACTTTTTTATCAGATGAATTGATATATTGCAAAAGAGTATCGATATCTTCTTCACCACGATGACCAGCAATATTCTCAGCTAAAACACCTTTATTTATAGCATTCCTTAGACGTTTGTTCTTTCGGTTTTTACTCTCTGATATAAAGCTATTGTTGCTATAATCTAAAAGGGTAGTAGACACAATGGAAGCTAAACTGGTGCGGGGAGATCTTGAAAATGGATTTCCATTAATATCTGCCTGTAGTAACTGCTTATCACCTGAAAGTTCAAAGTAAAACTTTATTAGATTCCAACAAAAAAAAGTTTAAATTACCTATTTTTTAGTACAATACTACAAATAAAAGCACACAATTAATAATATTAATAAACATACAAGATTATAATAGTATCCTATATTAAACAGGACTGTAGAGTTGGGTGTTGGGCAGATTTTGAGGTAAAAGGAGTCAGAGTTGAGCCACTAAAAACCAATGCTGACTCCGGCCTTTTGTTAGACAGTCTAAAGTGAAATCAAACCACTTATTTAATTTTAAACTTATAAACTGAATTACTTTATTTTTGGATTACATACAGCACGAAATCAAACACGGGCAAAAGATATCCAATATACTGCTTGCTGTACAGCAACAGCATGGATAAAAATCTGCGATTGAAATAGATATTTTACATTTCGTATATTTTCTTAGATTGCCTATATCAACCACACCAAAAAACATTAGCGCATGCCAGCAGTCAATCATGAAACACTTCACTATTTATAGCAACCTTTGTGATTCTGATTTTATCAATGTTTAAGTGCATAGTTCGATTATATTTCGCTCACCCACAAGAAAATTGACACAGCTCACAAAAATTAATTTTGCGTTTTATTTCACTAATAGGTCTGTCATAGGTGCGTCTTGCTACGGAAAAATTTTCATGAGTGTAGCTATCCGAAAAATCACTTTATTACGCTATATGTTCATTAGTAACCCTGACCACAGAATAGAGGACAAACTATGTGGGGAGGTAAAATGACTCAACCCTTCAAATCTGATCTACGTCTTCATTCTTAAGGGTTTTATGCTTTTATGTTATATTTTTACTGCTGCATGCAAAGTTAAGTGCTACAATTTCATGTTACAGTAAAAACATGCAAATCTTTTGCCTCTCCTGTGAAATTTACTTCTGTTGATATGTCACTTTTCTTGCATGTGAACGATATGCTAAATAGGAGTCGCAACAATATGACGACGTCAGCACTACTCAGACATGTTTTTTGCCAGAGCTGGAGTTGTAAAACAGAAAAAGAAATAGAAGGTGTACACAAATTTACACTATAGTTTTATTTATGTGCAAAAGGTCATATGAAGTATCTTTAAAAAAAATCTGGAAGGTATATATGACATATACCATCCATCATATAGCTTCTGCTACACCCATGGTTTTTGCTTTATAATACATTTACCGTTATGCAAGATCTTTGTGTGTTATTCAAAGTAAAGTAAATTGTGGACATTTATTAGATTTCAACTGTTCTTCTTATCTAATATCTGCTAATTTAACTCTTTGATTACAATTTACATGAATATCAATATTTCATGTACATATGCAGGTTTGTTTTTATAGATTTTACAATTTAATTTTACTGCATACAAAATTTAATCTATGTTGTGCTTTTGTCTGAGTGTGCATTATGTATGGGGTATTCATCAGAGGTGTTCAAAATATTTTCTGACTTAACCACCTCTCACAACTTGCACCTTAGGTCATTTCGAAGAAAAGAAATGGGAAGAAAACATTATCGGCCGAACGCAGATTATGTGCTTCAAAGTCGAAGAGTAAATTGCAGTGTTGCCAGTTTTTTTTTTTTTTTTTTATTTATTCAGATTGCTTGATTGCAAAGACTTTTTTTAAATAGTAATATTTTGCTTATAATGGCAGATTAAACAAGGTGAATTTTAATATTTCAAAAAAAGTGGTAGCAATAAAGAAATCTAAATTAAAAAAAAAAAAAAAACATCATGCAACATTAGTAGATTAGTCATTCCGAAGTCTGAGTCTAAAATTCTGGAGTCTGGGTTAGTCAATTTTCCTACCAACTGCATAGCTATGATTATTAAAGACCAAATTATTTACCTGATCTATTCATAAGATTTTTCTTTTCGTAAATTCTCTGATTAACATCTATTCTCTAATGGCAAATAAAGTTTAGATAATTCCAGGGGTCTGTTTCGAAAGAATTAGTTCTTTTAAAGGATTATTCATAATTTAATTTTGCATCTTAAAACAGGATCTTTTGCAAAAATTTTCAATTTCTAAAACGAGCTTTTCACAAATTTACAATCTTAAAATAAAATTGAACATATCAAAAAACAGGTGAAATCATCAAAGAACCTATTTAGCTCACTAAGTTATACATAGAGAGGGGGAAATCATTAAAATAAAACCTTGTCAAAAATTCTTTTAACAGGTTGCTTAATTTCAGATTTACAAAATTAGATTTTTCATGAGTATTAGGTTGCATAAAAAATGATAATTTTTATTATGTAACTTTTCAACCAGATGCTGGGAGACAAATTCAAACCATACTCCAAGTTCAACAGCAAGCTCTTGGAATGTGGTATGTGGATTAGCTTAATCTAATAGGTTTCCTATTCTTTTTCCAGAAAATAAATAAGTCCCATTCCATAAATTTCAAAAATCAAAATTTAATGTTACAAATTATTACATTTTTGGAAAATTAAAAAATTATCAAGTGTGATAAAAAAAATTTTATTTTCTGAGGCATACAGTACAAAGTCTTGAATGTAAAATATTATGAGACTTTCAACGTTACTTTTATCTAACACTTAACAAAAGTAACATTTAATAATTCATTGTTATTGAATATATTATTGCGTGAATTATCACTTTGATAACTAAGTGTAAACCAACAGAGTGAAACATGTCCAAGCCGGGAATATAATTTCACTGCTGAAAAATAGTTGAAGAATTAATTAAAATTCATTGTTATATTACACAAAACAATTTTCAAATGACCAACAGATACAGCAAATCACTTATCTCATAACATTTTCTTTTCTTTTTGTAAACTTAATCCTGAGGAGGGAAGCAAAGAAAAGAATAAACACGTGAAGCTCTGATCTCCCAGGAGCATATAAAGTGCAAATGTTGCTGTTCAAAACAAATAATTATTGCAGATTATTTAATAAGGGAATTTTTATTTTATAATTCTGTTCCTCTATTTTATTTTTAATGTCTGAATAAAAAACTAAGCACCTGTCAAAGAAAATACAGCATGTTAACCAAAATTTACAGAAATTCAAGTACTTTTAAGGTCTTTTTTGCTCTTTTAAAAAACAAAGGATTTTTATGCACTTTCAGACTATATAAACCCTGAACTAAGCTTCAAATTTTCATTTTAATGACAGAATTCCCCCCCCCCCCTCCCAAAAAAAAAAAAAAAAAAAACCTTAACAAACCTCTTACCAGACTTATTCATACCATGAAGTTCCTGATACCAATGTTAAACCGTGTTCACTAGTCACTGCTTTGCCAAATGTGTGGTTCATATCATGTGCCATTTCGGCTATTTTTGAAACATTTTTAATTCATACAGAAAAGCATAAAACTTTTTACATGGTCTTTTTAACAGTCTTAAATATCTCTGTACAATGACAAAAAAAAAAAAAAAAAAAAAAAAAAAAAAAAGTACAAAACGGTAGAAACCTGGCTTTCAAAATAGTATACAAGAATGTAATATTTCATTAAGAATTTCTCAAAAAACTCCAGTTGAAAAGTTCAATAGCAAAAACTGCCATTGTTTTACACAACATAATAATAATAATAATAAAAATTATTTCACAAAAGCTGAAAAAAATATGGACAGACCCTGAATTCCATCTATCACTGTTTTGATAAAAGAAGTGCTTAAACAACTATTTATCACATCAGAAAATGGGAGAGGGGGGGGGGGGGGTTATAAAAAATCAATACAGAAATGCACTACCATAAGCCCAGCAGCAGAAACAGTGCAGCACAGCTGTTATCTTTGAAAACCTCCAGTCCTTTATAGTCGAGGCAGCCGGTCAAATTGTGGCAAACTCTCCCCTTCTTTTCGAATTTAAAAAAGAAAATCTTTGCGTCCTGATTAAAATCAATGCTTTAGTTCAATTATGAATATCTTCCATTCTTTTAACTGGGATTTTTAATTAATAACGTGCGTTAATAAAGATATTTTTTCAAAATTTTATGATTTGTCGTGGGATCGGAGGTATTAAGTTATAAGCATGCAAAATTTCAAGTCTCTAACTCATACAGATTCTGAGAACGAGCTGTGTGACGTACAGACGAACGGAAGGACAGACAGCGGAGTGAGGTGAATAGGGTTTCCTCAGAAGAACGAAAACATAAAAATTATTAAGTAACGAAGTTCCACTGCAGATTAATTTAGGTGTTGCAGAATAATCTAGCAGCTTAAAAAATAGCTAAATTTACCTAAGATTCTGTTGTACAGAAGGTATTTGTTGTATCCTTTTATTATAATTTCTTTATAAATCTAAATTTTGCTTATTTCATGGGTTACTATTAATTCTTGTGGTAATAGGATAATCCAGCATTATTAGACTGCAGGAAATTTTATTTCGCTGCAGATTGACACAGAAAATTCTGTTTCTGGGATCATAAGTAGGGAATACAATCCTGAGATTCTGACAGACTTTTCAATTGAAAAATTCAAAGATTTTTGGGTCTGATAAAAGAAAGACATTAAACAAAAATCTATCAATCTATATTATTGAAAAGTGAAACTATAATAAGACCTATTTTTTTTAAATGGAGCTGTTCTAGACATTTTTACATGCAGAAAGATTTTTTATCTTTAAAATACCTTTAATCTATTATTCTAGTGTACATTTATTTTGAGATTACAACATAAATAACTTTTTTTTTTTTACACCATTCACTCCTTAAAATCTTACTCGTTTCTAAAAGTTTTGATAGAATTCCATAATAAATAATATTAAGACATAATCAAACTTAACACTATATACTATATAAAGTAAAATATGCCAAGAAGAAATCGCAAGGGTGAGGAACAAAATTCCATTTAAACAGGTTTCCACCACTTGCCAAATGACATGCAAAAATCTGGGTAAGTAAAATTTTACTTATACCAGCCACTATGACAAGTGACCTGTGTATTGATAAAATACCTTAGAACTGAAAACCTACACTTTACACCACATTTAGAATTTTCCTAAAATACCTCTTAAAAACTGTCTTATTATTACCGTAAAATCCCAATTGTAAGCCCTCTTTTTTTAAAAGCAAATCAGTTAAATTTAGGAGGGAGGCTTTATATATATAATTTCCACTATTAAAAAAAAAAAAGAAACATTTAACCTCCTCCCCTCCCCCTGCAGCACATATAATTAAAAAAAAATTTTTTTTTTCTCTTTCAAATTTTTTATTGTTAAAATATATAATCATCTAAATACCCCCAAATTACAGCCCTTAGCCCCGCTCTGGCATCAAACACACATAATTTAAACTTTATAACTCTAATTTTAAATTTCTTTTTTGACATATTTAAGAGTATTAACTAGGGATGCACTGAATATTCGGCATCTATTCGGCCATGTTGCCGAATATTCGGTTTGGCCGAATATCAAACTATTCGGTATGCCAAATATTCAGTTTAGCCAAATATCGAAATATTCAGCTGAACCGAATACTTAAAAAAAACTTAAAAAAATTACTTTTTAAAACCTTATATAACTTCTACGTTTAACAAACAACTTAAAGATATTCAGAATAATTACAAACAGAATCATATTTAAATAAAAGAGAATATTTTTACATTATTTATTTGTTGTTTGTTAAGTATTATTTAAGAAAATTAACCAAATCATGAGGATTTTCATAAGAATTAATTATGTACAAATGCAAGTTCCTCAACATTGTCCAGTAAATAATCTGTTTCTTGCTAAGATTGTAAGAACAACGTTTACAACCTCTGAAAATGATTGCCCACTCCAGACACTGATCTAGGATGCATTTAAAAACTTACTTGCTTGATCAAAGGGAGTAGAACAGTTATTCTTGCTAAGTTGTCACCATATAAAATTTGAATCGATTGTATTATTTATTAACTTTTACTTTAGTCTCTTCCTGACAAACAAATATATGTACCTGTACAATTTTTCTTCCAATTTTTTCACAATTTCTCTTTGATTTTAAAATGTTTTAGAATTTAAGAAAATGTTATTCATTTGTTTTAATTCTCAGAAGAAGCCATGAAATTTAAAATTTTATTAATTAAAATTTTTTTTATAACTACCTGTTCTTAAATAACTCAAAGCAGATTTTTTTTTCAGCATAAAGTTTGCTTGAAAAACGCTCTTGTTTATTAGAATAACAGTTTGTTTTAAATATTATGTAAAATTGTTTTAAAATTTAACATTTTAATGCCTTTAAACTTTGAAATATAAAGTTATTCGACAAGCCAAATATTCGGTATTCGGACGAATAGTTACTATTTGGCTAGCCAAATATTCGGTTCACCTTTTGGCCGAATATTCGGTATTCGGCCAAAATCACTATTCGGTGCATCCCTAGTATTAACAACAATAAATGAATCCCTCCTTTCAAAAACTCGACTTCTCTCTACTTACTTCCCATCTTCATCATCTCATGAAGTTCACCTCCCCCCCCCCTTCGACCACCATCCCCATGCATGTCATGAAGTTTAAAATCTTTAAAATTCTTTATTTTTTCTGCTCTATTCATAAATTTGTTGTAAAATTTTAAATAACCATCTAAATTAGTTCTCCCCTCCACCCGAAAAAAGTCCTTTTTTTCACTCCCCCCCCCCCCCCACCTAGCACATACTTTTAAACAATTTTCTTTTTTTTTTTTTTTAAGATTTTTATGCTGTATTGTTACTTTGTAGCAATAATAGATAAATAATCATCTAACTTTCCCCTTAAATTTCCATTCCTTCCTCATCCCCAGAAAAAGGGGAATCATTTCTAGACATGGTGAGGGAGGAGCAGAGAAAAGCTTTTTTGTTTAACTTTGACCACCAGCGATCGACCCATCTTGTTGTAAGGAAAAAAAAATTGAAAAGGGCTTCAAAAAAACAATTTTTTTCAAAATATTAATACTAAGTCAAATAAAAATGCCATCAGAATGATGAAGGTATTCAGTATATGTAGATATACAGTGTGTGTAAAAACTTTAAGGACAGTAAAAAACTGTAAAAATTTTGATTATGCGATGATTAAAATGGTAATTTAATTTAATGTTGATCATAAAGTGGAAATACTGATATAAAAGTCAACAAAATATATCTGTGGGCTTTTCATTGAGAAAAAAAAATAATTATGCAAAAAACGCTATTTTTGCCTGCATAAAAGCTATAAGGACACCACTATTTTTTATAAAAATATTATGTGTAATTATTATTCATTTGCACATTAAAAACACTTCTGTATAGTGATTTTTCTGACATTTTCAATTAAGAGTTTTGCTAGTTTTATAACAATGCCAAAAGCACTTAAACTGACTGAATATGAAAAAGATGCTGTAAATCATTTACTTGCATTATCAGGAATTAGTTTTAGGTCCTTTGCGAAAGAGATAGGAAGATCTAACATCGTCATCAACGATTTCTTAAGGTTAAAAAATTAGTATTATAGGGGAAAAAATGCTGTAGGCAGACAAAAAGTCTTGTCACACAGAGATGAAAAGTTTTAAAGTTAGCATAAACTGAAAAATACTCAAGTAAAGAAATTTTACAAACGAGTGGGTTCAGAATGTGCAAAAAAACAATCTGAAGCGCAGTTAATCAATTTCGGAATATCCAATATGCATAAAAATTGTGTAAACCCCCTTTATTGACTAGCCACAAAACCCAGCATTTACAGTTTGCAAGACAAGTGATGACTTAGGACGACAAATCGCTACAGATTATTTTTTACAATGAAATGGAACTCAGATGGTCCTGATGCCTGGAAATATTGGCATGATTTGAGAAAAGAAAAAGAATTTTTTTAAAAACGTCAGGTGTCGGATCCATTATGACAAGGAGCTGCTTTTTGTTCAACGACGTGGGGTAATTTGCATTTTTTTTTTTTCAGGAAAAGTTAGTTCAAAGGCATATTTAAAAGCTCTTTCTGACCATATTTCATCTGTTGCAACATTTCTGACAGGAGAAAAATAGAATTATCAGCTAGATAACATGCCTATCCACACAAGCCGTGAGACAAAACTCTGATTTCAGAAGAAAAATATTGAAGTTTTGCAATGGCCACCCAGAAGTCCCGATCTAAACCCTATCGAGAACTTGTAGGGAGATCTAGCAAGACGAGTTTATAAAAATTGAAGCCATTTTCCCTCAGCTTCAGAACTCATATATCTACGATTGAAGATTAATGTTAAAAACCAGTCGAACTGTGACAAAAATTAATAATATCCATGAAAGATAGAATATTTGCAGTCATTAAATGCGATGGTGGATGCATAGTATATTAAGAGTTCGTTTTTTCGTTACCGTATTGTTTTTATTTTGCTGTCCTTAAAGTTTTTACACAGGCAGAAATAATGTTTTTTTAAACATTTACTTTATTTTCGTAATAAAATACTTACAGATGAATTTTGATGACTTTTTTATGAGCTTTTGAACATTATGATACCCATTATAGTAAACATTTTTTCACCTGATGTGAAATTTATCAAAAAAATTTATATTTTTTGCTGTCCTTAAAGTTTTTACACGCACTGTATATATATATATATATTTATCCATCCTGGGTCATGGAATCGCAATTTTAAGAAGTAGAAAAAAACACCATGAAGTTCTATGTTTTTCTCAGACGTGTGAAAACTATCATGATGATGCCAGTGAATTGAGGACAATTGAGGCTTGTTTATTAGCATCCAATAAAGTTTTTAATTAATATCAGCTAATTATCAAAAATCTGAGTCTCAGGTGCATTGGGATCGGTCCTCACTCATCCATCCATCCTTATCCATGCAATAGATTTCCCAAGACATAGCCATCAGATTGGCACACAAATATCTTTCTTTTATTAATATAGATAGGAAATAATTCTATAACAGCCTACCTCTACAAAATTAACCTATCTCACAAACAAATGTAAATATTTCAATCCTCCACATTTAGCAGGACTTTAACCCGTAACAGGTACTGCTGGTCTCACAGACCTTTAGTGATATTTATTCGATCACCCCTCTTTTTTCTTTGGAGCGATTGAATAGATTCTTCCGGTATCTTCCTCTTTTGCGACCTTGAAAAATCTCCCTTATTGGCTAAAAGTTTTCGCGCGTATTTTTTTCTTTTATTAAGGTTATTTCGGTGAAACAGGTCTGGCAGATCGCGCCGTACTCTTAACGTAGGGAATTTTTGCCGCCGTGTCGGAGAATGGCGTTGAAATTCGGACCTAGAAATATTTTGCATCCTTCTGATGCATGCTATGCGGAAACGATTCAGAGACTTTTAGATGAAGTGGGAAGCGATTTTTCTGATGAAGATGATTGTGATGAAAATTTCTGTAATGAAAGTTCGCATTCTTCTGACACTGAAATTTCTGAATCCGACAACGAAGATACTTGTGATTCAAATAATAGGTGCTCTCAGTATTACTATGGCAAAAATCGTTTTAAATGGTCATCTATTGAACCAACCAGAAATGTCAAAACTCCATCTCATAACATTGTGCGCCTTCCTGCAGTACGTTCATTTGCAAAATTACCGGATATAGCAGATTTACAATCATATTGGAGTCTACTTTTTACAGATGAAATGCTGCAAAATATTATAACTTGGACTAATATAAAAATAAGAAAAATGAGGGCAAACTTTTCTGACCAAACAAGTAAACAAATCGCTGATACAAATTTGAGAGAACTGAAAGCTTTTCTAGGATTGCTTATATACACGTCTGTATTCAAATCAAATAATGAAAACATTAAGTGTATTTTTGCTACAGACGGGACTGGTCGAGATATTTTTCGAGCTGTTATGCCAATGAGAAGATTCAAATTTTTACTCCTTTGTTTAAGATTTGATAATCCTGATGACAGAGATGTTCGAAAAATAAATGACCCTGCTGCTATTATCTCTGAAGTGTTGAATTCTTTCATTTTAAATTCGCAAAAATGTTATACGATTGGTGCATATGCATGCATTGATGAAATGCTTGTTAGCTTCAGAGGTAGATGCCGTTTTAAAATGTATATGCCAAAAAAACCAGCTAAGTATGGTTTAAAAATAATGTGTCTAACTGATGCTCAAACCAACTATGTGTACAATGCATATATTTATTGCGGCAAAGATTCTGACTGTCTGGGTATGGATGACAGCTTAAAAAAATTTACGAAACCAACTCAATCAATTTTACGACTTAGTAAGCCTATTTTCAAATCAAATAGAAATATAACAGCCGATAATTGGTTTTCTTCGATCGAAGTTGTTTCAGAATTGAAAAAGAATGGCCTGACATATGTTGGAACAGTTAATAAAAATAAAAGAGATATTCCTAAAGAGTTTCTTCCTAATAAATCAAGAGAAGTCCAGTCAACTTTATATGGCTTTACAAAGGATATTACTTTGATGTCTCATGTGCCGAAAAAAGGAAAAGCTGTAGTACTTTTGTCCTCAATGCACCACAGTAAAGAAATCGACCCTGAAACTCAAAAACCAGAAATTATTGCGCTCTATAATAGAACAAAAGGTGGAGTTGATTCTTTAGATGAAAAGTGTACTGTATATTCTTGTAGCAGATGAACAAGGCGATGGCCTATGGCTATTTTTTATAGGTTACTGGATATGTCAACTGTAAATGCATTCATCTTATATCAAAGTTCAAAAGATCCCATCATGAACAGAATGCAATTTCTAAAGGAACTGGCAAAAGAACTGGTTACTCCTCATATGCAAAGCAGACTTGAAACTCCGAGTATTCATCGCGAATTGCGAATGATAATAAAGCGAATTTTAGGATGCGATCAAGAAAACGAGCCTCAAGACACATCAGTAAAATGTGAAGAAAAGTTAAAGAAAAGAAAAACATGTCATTTGTGCCCTTCAACAAAAAATAGAAAAACAGCATATCTATGCATTTGCTGTCAAAAACCTGTGTGCCTAGAATGCACCCAAAAACTATGTCATGAATGTGGAAGAAGTTTTCAAAAGTAACTTCAGTGTTGCATTAAACGTGAGTATATATTTTTTCTGGCACCAATTTCATGCTAACTTGTAGTTGTGTCATTTTTTATATAATTAACCGAACCTTTAATGTTTTGCTATTAATTCATTAATCATACATTTATGTAACAGAATAACATATAAAAGTAAAGTAAAATATAATATTTTTTATTCATTATGTACATAGCTCATTTCAAGTGGTTTTTGATCAAAAAATTTATAATATTGAAATAAATTCCACTATACTGCATTTATATTTTTATAAATGGTACAAATATAACTTGTATTGAAAATACACATTCTCAAAAATATATAGATCGTATTTTATTGTAAATATTTCATTTATAACATTTTTAAAAAAATCAAAATAAAGCGCGGTCTGGGGGACCTTGCCGTACTTGTAGTGTACCAAAATTTCACCGTACCTGTTACGGGTTAAGTCTATCATTAACTTAGCTAAAACTAACAAGGCAGTGATGGAACAGTGTAGCAGCAGAGAATCAATTGACACAAATTTTTTAAGCAGATGAATAATATTAAAATTGGTGACAATTGCATAACTGCTGCGCCACTGTTCCATCACTGACAAGGGGACCAACCAAACATAGTGCTCATTATTTTTGATGAATTTCAACTAGGTTGTAGAGTTCTTATCCTTAATTAATCCGGTGAAAGAATTTCTTCAAATAGACCTTAGATTTTAGGCCAAAGTTCAGCACACGTTTCAAATATTCATTAGTTTGTTCTTCTCAATGCAAACTTCATGGTAGTACTCACATGCTAGCTGGAGGGCCAGAGTTTGATCCTACCTCCTGACTTTTTTTCCCCTTAATTTTATATTTTGACGCTTCTCAACTTTTAAGCATAGTTATGAATTGTTGCAACTTTGAAATTTCTTATATTTTCCTAAAAAACATGCAATTAAGTTTTTTTTTTTTTTCCCCCATGAAAATTTATATTTTATCTAATTTTTAAACTAACATCTCTATAGTGATGAAAATCCGAACTATTTTATGTTAGTTTTTTTTTTATGAAAATTTACTATTTCGTGTAAATTATAAATAATTCTGATATCAAATATCCTAAATGTATTTATCTTTTGATAATTCCAATAGAAAATATCCTAAATTGAAATAAAAGGTTAAAGCAGTTAACGGTCATACATAAATTTTTAACTGTTTTATAATTTTTTGATGTTCTCTATATAAATTTATCTGCAGTTCAAATGCAACATCATTTTTCCTTTGCATGAATAAAAATGGACAATTATATTTCAAAATAGTTTTTCATTCTAATAACTAATGATAAACGAAAATTGGCAACTAAAAATGCAAAAATCATCTACTTATCCCACATATGTTTTTACAATTCCATGACCAAAGATGTATTTTAAAAAAATAAAGTTATCTACATATACTCAATACCTTCACCATTCTGATAGCATTTTTATTTGACTTAGTATGACGATTTATATGTTTATAGAATTCCATGACCCAGGACGGATTACAAAAATAATAATAATAAAGTTATCTACATATACTCAATACCTTCATCATTCTCATGGCATTTTTATTCGACTTAGTATCAATATTTACTATTTTGAAAAAAAAAAAAAAAAAGTTTTTTAAAGCCCTTTTACATATTTTTTCTTTCTTACAAGAACATAGGTCTATCACAGGTGACCAAAATCAAACCAAAAATCTTTTCTCTGCCCTTCTCTCACCATGCCCATCAAAACATAATGCATCTACATTTGAATCTTGTAACATGAAATCAAAAGTTGCACTAAATATTTTTGTGTGTTTCAACCATTAAAATAATACTTAATAAACATTTTTTTTTTAAAGCTATGTAGGCATCAAATTTGATGATAGAGAATAATTTTGTAGTCATCAAATGCAATAACTTAGTTGCATTTGACGACTAACGACTGCTAATTTTGAATGCAACGGTGATTCTGAGTAAAAGAAACCTTTTCTGAAAGTTTACAGTAGAAAGGGAGGGGGCATTCCCCTCCAAGTAGTAATTGTTTTTGTTGCAGATCGAGTTAACTAATTGTTTTCTGTTTGGGTCGGTGTTTGGATTAACCGATTTTTCAAAAGTTTGTTCAGTATATTGTTTCAGATTAAAAAACAATATCTATAATAATAAGCAAAGACATTTGTGTGTGTACTATTTTCTAAAGACATTGCTGCACCACAAGATTTACAGAAACCTATAAGATTCGGCAGGAGGATACCCATATGTGTAGTTTCGGGTGAGAGGCACATGCCTCTAATTTTTTTAATTTTTTTTTTTTTAGAAACATGATACAGTCAATTAAAAATGGTCTTGTATTCATCTGAAATAGGAATGACAATTACTATTATTTTCATTTTACTTTACTTTTTATTGGTTTAGTAGATAGTTCAACTCTTTTTCTATGAAGTAAGGAGTTTAGCCTCGACTAAACTTTCAGCAATTAGTTATCACAGGTCTTATATGTCACAAATACAGAAAGACTCCATAAAAAGCAAAACATTAAGAGTGCTTATAAGGCGTAACATGGAAAAAAGTTTTAATTGCAGTCTATAATGAAGAGCAAAGCAAAGAAAATGAATTTTGATCTGCATTTGAATGCTGGAGTTTTATAAAACAGATGCTTGTTTCACGATACATATATCCTTCTGAGACCTGACATCCATTAAAATGGATGCTTTATTATGTATTTTATTTTGCTCAGATCTCAGGAGGATATACTACATATATAATATCAAATAGCTATAGTAGTCAATTTAAGAATTTCTTCTCATAAAATAAGAATTCAAATCATTTGAATGAAATTTTTATCTAATTAAAAACACGAGTACGATTAAAAATACATGTAACTTTTGACTAATACATTTGGTGATCAGTTAACGAACACTTTTGTGAAAGATTTTTATGTTCGGATAACGAACACCTCATAAAACAAAGCCAAGAAGAAGCTATGTTGTGGTTCAGATTTTCCGAGCTGTATTTAATTGCATATATTGTCGACATAGAGAACATTTTAACGGTTGTAAATGTATGGCCTAATTAATTTATGGGCTACACTAATTAAGGGCCTATAATTTATGGGTTCGGGGCCCCCAAATTACAATGAACAGATCAGAAACATTAATTTTTATATTCTGTGACCCTTTTTAAAGAAATTTTTAATTGCAAATTATTTGAAATTTAGTTCACAAATTATTAACAGGATCTACGCTCCATTTGAACTTTATCGAATCCTGCAGTAAACACGATTTTTTAGAGAACTAAGGAGTTTTTGAAAAGTCAAAGTGGCAAATTTATATGATTTAATGCCATAGTCAATGAACGTAATCCAAAAAGTTTTTACAAAGGGCATGTCATTTTTTTTTTTTCTTTAAATATTCCACGAAACAGACAATGCCATCAAAATACCCTTTGTCTATATTAAATAAGGAGGACGTATAGTAACCCTATTATCATGGGTGCAAGTTTGAAATTTGGCCAAGACTGAAAATATTTTTAATCATTCTCATTCATTCTGCCACTGAATGAGCACATACGTATGTGCCGACGCACCACCGACAAAACCCGTGCTAAGTGCAGTAAAATTCCATTATGTTGAAACCAAATTAAAAAAAAGTGTATATGCATGTAAAACATTCATTTTCATGTAAAGAGTATTTGAAAAGTTTAATTCATGCAGGCTACAGCTAAAAACAATGAAGTTGATATGTTATGACAAAATTTTGAAATACTCAGGAATGTGCATGAGCACACTTATACAAAATGTTTTTGTAATTTTAAAAATATCTTCCCATGAATGACATAAAAATTCTTTTTTTTTTTAAATCTTTGATCATAAAACACAGTTTGAAAAATATCCCATCACATCTACTTTTAGATTACAATCCTTTGAAGGAAGTGGAGTTATTTTAAGTCCTATTCTTAAACATTTTGTGCAAATCCTGTAAATCTAATTTTGTCCTAGGAGATTTTTTCAGTCCCACTTCCGTCCTCGGGAATTTTCAAAAGATGGAATTCCGTCTGTGGACGGAAAACTTGCACCCATACCTATTATAAAGAGAAGACTTATGTTTTATACATCATTTAGCTCTTAAGAACAAATTAATTGAATTCTCGTACAAATCAATACCAAATCTATGATTGGTTAATGAACAATTAGGTTAGCAAACACTGTTTTCGAACGGAATAAGTTTGTTAACTGATCACCCACTGTACTTCTGAAAATTGACTAATGATTTTTAAGATTTGTGAATTTAAGATTTTTAAGATTTTGAATGAAATTTTCATCTAATTAAAAACATGAGTATGATTTAAAAAAAAGTAACTTTTGACTAATACTTTTGGTTGTGGTTGTGTTTATGTCGGCCAATTATCAACACGAGGGATATAGGCTCTATGGGGAGGTGTGCCCTTCATGGGGGTCTTTTTAAGGGAACCTAACCCGTATTAACGCTTGGAAGTCCAAGGTTCGGAGAAAACCACGAAAACTCCGAACGATTAGGCCGATGGGCGCGATTGGGATCGAACCTAGCACCTCCCGTCTACCAGCTTCGAGAGCAGAACCCCTCGGCCACTGGTGGGGCGACTAATACTTTTGAAAATTGATTAATGATTTTTAAGATTTATGAAGTTATGATACATATAAATACTTTAATTTTTTTATTTCTTTTTTTGTGGTGTGGTTGGAAAAAGTTATTTTTTTTTAATTTCATTTAAATAAAAATTCTTAATTTTTTTTTTCATAAAATTTATGTTACATTTATAAAATTAATTTATTTTCTTTTAAAAATACTATTTCATCTAGTAAAACATTTTGCAAGAAAGTAAATTTACTTCACATACGATTTTGAAAATCAACAGCAGTTTGAGCAATATACATCCAAAATTTGAGGAACTCACTGCGAGAACTGTACTCCTCAGCTCCGCTCATGGTAGTAATAAAATTATGCCCAGTTTTTGACCATACAGAAGGAAAAGTCAACTGATCTCCATTTTGATCATCCACAGTGGTGCGATAAGAATTAACCTGAAAAGTAAAAACAAATTCAGTACATCAAAAATACCATATACTTTAATATTTTTTGTAGGATTATTTTATTAACTTCCCTGAAATTTGCAAGGATTTTAATGTTTTTACTGGATATTACATAGACACTGAACAATAATTTTGAAAATTACAAATTCATTCCAGCAATCAATTACTTATTAATTTATTTACTCTAGATTGTAAAAATAATATTAGAGTTAACACAATCATAGGTTTAATTCTTTAGAAACTTAAATACTAGAAATGCTGCAAATATATTACATTTTTATTTTACAGTTTAAAAATTATATCTTGTAACATTTCAGATTTAAAATATTGAACGTAGAATTTTAACGTAATTCTGACACTTTTCAAAATTACTTCAAGTTCTCTTAATATTGAAGAAAATTCTTTACAGATAAATTTTAAATAAAGACGATCAAAGCAGTTAAATTCTTTCTGTCAAACAGTTTTAGGGGAAAAAATGTTTTTTGGAAATTCCTTTGACAAACGTCTGCTCTAGATTCATTAACCCATGTAATTTAACAAAAAATGATGATCAAACAGCTAAAAAATAAAATATATTACTATTACTTGATATATTATAAAACTACCAGCGAACTGTCTATATGCACTAAATCTACCACATATTGATATCAAAAGTACACTGGCCTCCACAAGTTAAGGGACAGTGACCGGGTGCTTTCAATTGTACACATTTTGTTGAATATCTAATAAAAATCTTGAGTAATTGTCCTTGAACTTTGAGGATGTGAAGAACAATCGCGACTTCATATTTTTCAGTGAAGATTTAGACGCAGAGACAATTAGGGGCCAACAATAAATTTAGTAACAAAATGTTTGTGATTACCCATGTAATAGAAAATGCTCGAAATGGTTTGTCACTGTAGCAAATGACTATGTGGGCAATGTTTAACATTTGCGTAAGCATAGCGCACATCAGGGCCGAAACTAAGGGGAGGGCAGAGGGGGCACATGCCCCGGGTGCCAGAACGAAGGGGTGCCAAATGAAGGATTATACCTTTGGAATTGATCATTTTCTTTTGATGGACTGATGGCTTCCATTATTATGAAATGGCCATTATAAATGAAGTGTTAGGTGAAGATGAAAGAGCAGCCGTAAAAAATTAGAGCTCTGATTTTCTGGTCAGAATGGGGAAAAAAATGGCCATAATTTTTTTCCCCCATTCTGACCAGAAAATCAGAGTTCTAACTTTTTACGTCTGCACTTTCATCTTCACCTAAAACTTCATTTATAATGGCTGTTTCATAATAATGGAAGCCATCAGTCTATCAAAAGAAAATAACTCTGTTAAAGCGGAAACCCGGTTAAGCGGGACTCTGATAATTGAGACTCTATTGTATATTTCATTTAAAAAATGAGCTTTAGAATATTTTTTGATGGTGTTCAGAGGGGGTCATGAACCCTGTGACCCCCCCCCCCCCTTGGATACGCCGTTGTGGATTACGTAGTTCAGTATTACAGATTTTATGATTATATATTTTAAATTTTAAAATAAGTCATTTATTTCAAAATTAGTAAAATTCTCTTTGTAAATATACTTTGCGGAAGAGAGGTTGGAAGGGGGGGGGGGGGGGGGGGGGGGGGGGGAGGGGGTGCCAAAATCCATGTTTGCCCCAGGTGCAAAAAAGGCTAGTTTCGGCCCTGGCACACATACTCATGAAGATGTTGGCGTTTGTGAAAAATTTAATTTTTTTTGTTTATAACATACAGAGTTTTCAGCCAAATTTAACCTCCTTTCCGAAAGTATGAAAAAGAACAGTAGAAACGTTATACTGCAATTAAAATATATTGAATATTTGATGAGATATGGGTATTTGTATGAAATAATTTTTAACTGTATGCGAGAAAGATTCCAAAATTTATTTCATAATTTGGTAGTCAGCTATTTTGGGAAACTTACAGAAAAAGTCCAGTCAAATGTTGTGAAAACTCAGAAAGATACAACGAACAGATTGACAAATTGTGGAAAATCCCTTATCATAAAGCTACTTTTAGAAAGAAACTTACTATATCAGCCCTTTCTTTCTGAATTTTTGTGATATTTGACAGGACCTTTTACATAGTAAGTGGCCCTAAATAGCTGAATAGCTATTTATGAAATAAAAATTTTGGAATCTTCCTCGCATAAAATTAAAAATTATTTCATACAAATGACCATATCTAATCAAATATTCAATGAAAATGAAAAGATTATTTCTGGTTATTTTTGACAATGAAACCTGCATTCATTCATCTGACAATATTAAATATCTCCTTTGCATTCAGAATTTATCGTTATTAAAAGCAACTATAGAAAGTAATTCATAATTTGAGGGGAGAAAAATGAAACAAAATAGAAATTTTACATAAGTGTAAAAATAAGTACCCTAAGTGTAAAAGTGTACAAAATGGTCAAAAAGTGTAAAAGTTGGTAAGTATGTCAATATATTCATGTTTTAATTGCAGTATACTGTTTCTAATGTTTGTTTTAAAGTTTTCAGAAAGTGGTGTTATATTTGGTTGAAAACGCTGTATTCTATGAACAAAAAAAAATTGAATTTTTCCCAGAAACGTTAACACTTTCCCGAATATGCATGCTATGCTTACACAAATGCACAAAAATGTTAAACAGGAAACAGTCATTTACTACAATGATAGGCCAATTTGAAAATTTTCTATTACGTGGAAGATCACAAACATTTTATTATTAAATTTATTGTTGGCATCCTAATTGTTCCCACAACTAAATCTTCACTGAAAAAGATGAAGTCAAACATGTTCCTCGAACTGCAAGGACAATTGTCAAGAATTTCAGTAGATATTCGACGTACTGTGTACAATCGAAAGCATCTGGTCACTGTGACTGATTCCTTAACTTTCGGAAGCCAGTGTAGATTTTAACCATTTGCCTTTAGATAGATGTACACTATAATATAGCTGTCATTAAGCATATTTTATTGTAAGTCTCAAACTAATTGCTGGTTAATATAGATATAAGAATCAATATTTTATTAAAATTCAATTTTTCATAAGTTGGATACTTATTTAAAAAAAAAAAAAAAAAAAAAAAAAAAATTGGTTTAAATTTGTAAAAAGAAACATAGGGATGATACTTAGAAAAGGAGAAATTATGTGTGAAGTAAAATATGTGCCATTCTTTGCAACATTTATGCATGAATTCTGCAAACTAATAGTATTAAACATAAAATATATTGAAAAATGTGTTACATTAAAATCAGAGTTTTATAATACTTTCAATAGTACTTCCTTGTTATAAAGCACAATTTTGTGCCAAATATTATAAACAGTTACAAAAATGAAACAGTGACCAATGAAAACAAATTTCTATTCTTACACGAGTTATTTGTATAGCCATGTTATTTATTTTGTATTACATTAACAGCTTATTTATGCATATTTTATAAGATTGTTTAACTGTGTGTGTTTTCGATGTATTGATAATTAAAGATATAACAATCTGATGGGTTTTACAAATGTAAATAACAGGTTGCCAGAAAGTTCTTTCACAAATTTTGCTTTTCTCGCCTCTCTTTTTTCTATTGTGCCATGGACACTATAACAAGGAATTGTTTTTTCAACAATAAATATATTGCATAATGATTATTTTTTAGTCACAAAAAAAAAAAAAAAAAAAATTAGCCATTTAACATTCTGGAAAATGCAATACAGCAAATTTTACAATATTGTTTTTTCTTCACCAAATCAAAACTCAGTTTTTATTACTACAAAATATAAAATTTTTTTGTAGCTTGTTACTGTTATAAAATATCTTGCATTTGTAATAATAGTACAACAACCGTGCACAAAAAATAAACCATGCACCTGCCTACTCAAAAAATTTAAGTGTGCCTGTTGAAAATTAGAAATAGATGTTGGAAACAAATATTTTTACAGAATTCAAGGCTGTCAAACACAGAATTTAAAATGTTAAATTATTATTCTTTTACATTTAAAATTCTGAAAAAATTACAAAATTTAGTTTTAATTCTCATATTCTGTATCTTAGAACATAAAGTTTAAAAAAAAAATTCCATTCTTTGTTTCTGGTGATCAGACTAAGAACATCTGTGGTTAAGACACGCTTTTCTTAATTTTAATAGCAGGGATTGCCAATTTTTTAAAAAAAAGTAGTGATACCACATCCAGAGCTATTCTCTCGTATTGGGTCTTGTACACCTGAACTTTTCTGCACCACCGACTATTTGCATCACACTGCACTATGGCACAAAATTAGCACTCGCCAATCGTCGAGTAACACTTATAACATAGCGATTAACTTTATTGTCCCTACTCGCCAAACTTAATGCGCAATACTTGACAAATGCGATGGTTGAAAGATGTATCGATGCCAGGGAGGAAAGGGGTGAAATTCGTTTGGAATTTACGGTGACCAGATCATCGATTCTCCCAAACGTAAGAAAAGGAAGTAGCAGGGATGATTCTGTTCCAAAATTTCTGAAAAAAGAAAAAATAAAATAATAATCAGAGATCAGTCCGAAAATTCGGACATCGCGAAAAAACACCGCAAATTTCATCAAAAGATTGTGAAAACAACACCACAAATTTCGTCTCTAAAGATCGCCGAAAAATGCAAATTTCTTCAAGAATGGCAAAAACAACACCACAAATTTCATAAAAAGATCACGAAAAAAAAACCCGCAGATTTCATCAAAGGATCGCAGAAATAACGCAAATTTCGTCGATGGACCACAAAAAAACGCATAGTTACTGCCGGGAAGGGATTCCCCCCCCCCTTTTTTTTCAGTTGAGTACTCCTATCGAATGGTAAGTAAAAGATATTAGTAAATTACAATGTTGATAGTTAGCAAAAACACAATTTTATATGAATTGTTCATAACTTTATTACTGGCCAGTGGTTAAAAAAACTGGCCAGTGAAAAAAATCAGTGTACTGGCCAGTGGCCACAGGGTAAAAAATTTTGATCTATACACTGCACACTGCAGCCTTTAACAACTTCAATCACAGCACACATTGATTTTTTTTGCCTGATACGATTGCATGGAAATCGCAGATACATAGAAAAGACAACATCTGTGAGAATGTAATCTCTATAAATTGTATATATTTCAATTGCAGAATCTAACGATTATACACAATGGCATGGGATCGGTCTTGAATGCATAAAACAATTCAAAATACAGAATGCCTTCCTCAGTGGCAACTATAGTTTATGCAAGGGTCAACACATGTGCCAACCTTGGCAAACGGATGTATATATTCTGTGATGTTGAATAATATAAAATACTTGAAGGAAACTACTTAGAAAAGTCAATTGTCATACAGAAACGTTTGACATCTTTACTAAAAGATTTTTTTTTTTTTTTTTTTTTTTTTTTAAGTAGCCAATGCTTTACTTCCAACTTTATATGGAAAAATCTTAATATGCAGGCATGAAAGCACAAGCTGTACAAAAATGCTAATGCTGAATTCCACATGAATACATAATTATCACAGTATTAACTTTTGTGCATAAGTTGGCGAAATGTACATACAACATAAGTTGTTAGATCATGGCTTTTCAATGAAAAGGCATTAAAAGAAAAAGATAGCAGATTTCTGCAAAAACACAGTAAACTTTTATGCCTGAATACATAAAGGCTCTTTTAAGGGTACAAAACAATTATGAGACAGAAGCTTGTGTGTCACCTGAAATGTGACTAGCTACAAACCCAATATTGATCAGTTATGCAAGGGGATAAAGAGACACGGATGTGATCAAATCATAAGTGTTAAAGGCTTAATAAGTCATCCGGAGTCTTCCAGACTTTTCTCTAAGTGTCCTATTTTTGTGAAATTGTGAACAGCTTTATAACATTTGTGAAAAATCTATTCCTAATTTTGTGAATTTGAAATCATCGTTATATTCAGGTACTTTTTTTTATATACTTTTAAGAAAATATATGTATGTAGAATATATATTTTTTTTCTTTAGATATGTAAAAGTGGCAAATCAGATTTTACTTTTAAAGGATTAAATTTGCAAAAGATTCAGTTTAGAGCTGGAAAAATTTTGTAAAAGGACTATTTTTAAGACAAACAATTTTGTGAAGGTTCTGTTTAAAGATGAAAAGTTTTGTGAAGGGTCATATAAAGAACCCAATTTCTTCCTAAACAGATCCCTGGCCATGATTGATTGTTAATTTTTTTTTTATTATTCTTTGTTCAATATCTCAATTTATTACAAACTATATTAATAAGTTGGAATGAAATTTAAGAGAAAGTTTAGAGTTTTAAACCTTTTTTTTTTAATTATTATTATTAAGGTTTTGAAGATGGGAATTTTAAGTATCAACGAGGAAGACATTCCTTTTTAAAAGACAAATCTACCTTAAAAATCTAGCAAAAGATTCATTTCCTCACAGTTATGGGTAATCATGCCATCTCAAAGTGCAGGTTAACAATAACTGCAGGGAAAATAAATGCTTAGTAGATTTTAAAATCATTACAGTCTTAAGAAAGGAAGCCTTCCGGCAGATATTTAAACCACCCATATGAAAAGGTTATTTAAATGATCATATGTACAAAATTAATAAAATCTAGCTACCAATAACTATAAATAATAAACAGTGTTCTCCCTAGAGCCATTTCACTAGGCAGTCTGCCCAAAGAGCTCCATTATACCGGAATTTCGTGGTTTGAATTTTTTAAAGATTATCTATATACAAGTTTCCCACCCAGGTGTTTCATTTTGCTGCCCGGTTACAAAAAAGTTCTGGGGAGAACACTGAATAAAGATAGCATTTACAAACATACAGACCTGAATAGGACAATACGGAGTTGCATCAATATCATTAGAATCAAGATAGAACTTGCTACTACTTTGCTGTAAACTTTTACTTTTTTCAACATTTTGCACAGAATTTTTATCTTTAGACACTTTATCAGATTTTATTTCTTCCATTTCTATTTCTATTAAATTGCCAGAACTAGCTTTTTCTTTATTGGCATTGTCATCATCAGGTGAAGGAATGTCAATTTCATTAACAAGAGATTCATAAGGCGTCGAGCTGTTATGAATCGCAGATTCATGTTTACGCTTTTGACCTGAATCTGAATTAGGTAGTGTTGAACCTGAGATGTCAGATGTTTTAGTAGCACATTTATTTGAACTAGATTTACTTGTCTGATTCTTGATGTTATTGGACTGTTTATTTGATTTTTTGTTAGATTTAAAGTTTGCAACAAAAGAATCTGATATAACATTAGCGGCTTCTTCAGATGATAATGAAAGAGTTCTCTGTGCTTTATGATGAGATTTCTTTGATTTAGTGTCAGGACTTACTAAATCTTGTAATGATAATGACTGTTGAATGTTTTTGTCAGAACTGAATGCACTTTTAGAGTCATCACGGTTTTTATTTAATTTTTTCTTTTCATCTGAAGTTCTATGATTAGATGAATTAGTAGAGTCACAAAAAAGAATTTTATGATGCTTATATTCAGAATGTTTTCCAACATTCGATTTTTCAGTCTCAGACACTTCTTTCATCAAATCTTGATAAACACTACATTCAAAATTCATAGGCTTATTGAAAGAAACAATGTCTTCTAATAAATCCTGAAATGCATTTTCAGACATATTGTTCAACTCCTCCTTAGTTTTATCACTTAGCTGCAAGATATTAACACTAATTAAGTATACAAGCTATTTTAAGAAAAAACAAATTAATGAAACTACAATGCTACTTAAACCT
The DNA here is from genome assembly GCA_963932465.1 of Maratus speciosus. Classification (NCBI taxonomy): domain Eukaryota; kingdom Metazoa; phylum Arthropoda; class Arachnida; order Araneae; family Salticidae; genus Maratus; species Maratus speciosus. The sequence goes on along the minus strand of OZ010789.1, from coordinate 126,614,286 downwards.
TTACTTTTATTACTATTACTTAAAATAAATCACTTGAGACTTATGTTAAATGAGTAAGAGTGAATCTATCATTCACCTAATACTTTCTCCATTCATACTATGACAATGTGTGTTCTGTATTTCTCACAGAAAGGAAATTTCACTCTATTTCAATCATGTAATGGACTGATGAGAAATGTTGTGCTGTTATATTTCAGTGGGGGCATAGCTAACCCTGGTTACAACACACTGGAATGGAACCTGCTCTAGTGAGTTGCTTTACCAGTGTCTAAATTTAAGTTATTTTGCATTGAAAATTTAATGTTACGTCCGCTGTTAAATGTTAAATTCTCTTTGCACAAGTACTTCTAAGCACACACTTGACTAAACTAAGGCACTTTATTTGAGTCTTTAAAACACCCTTCCTCCAACCCTTTGAGGCAGGCAAAACTTTTTATCTTGTTGTGTACTGCTGACCTACCCAGGTCCGTGGCCCAGTAGCAGAAAATTCTCCAAGTGTCTGCGACAGATACTTCAGGGACAAAAAATAATTTGAGGGTAAAATAGTTTTACAACTGAAGCGTTAATTAACCAAACAATCACTTATCTGTAGCTTTTTTAGTCGTTTTATAATTTTTTATTAATAATATTTAGGGATTAACTGAAGCAGCAATTTTGCTGAATACCGAAGCTTCAGTTAAAGTGCATACCGAATATTCGGTATTCGGCAACCGAATACTTAAATTTTTTTAATACACATTTTTGCGTACATTAGCTTTTTTAATAAACTTTAATTAAAATTAAATTCTTAACAATTTAATTCAGTCACATTTTTATTCTTAAATCTAATTACACAAAAAAATTTAATGACTTCTTTCCACTCAAATGCATTAACCAATCACTTATTTTTATTTTATCACTACACTAGTCAATACCCAAAATAACCTATAAAAGTATTAAACTATACAGGCTATTATTAAGTATAAGGAATGTTAAAAAAAAAAAGTTTATTCAAATAAAAAGAAACAATGTTGCCATTAAGCTGATTTAACTGATTGTCTAAGTCTAGTAACTATAAACATATTGAATAGGAACGTTCTCAAGTACAAAATTTATATCAATTTGTACATTTAACTATTTTCTGTCAAATTATTGATACATATTTATATTTTGATTAATATTTTAACATTGTGGTGATGAAGATAACAAATTTGAGCGATTTTAATTTAATGGTTATAAAAGCTATAGGATAGGCATAGGGGTATACTTGTTTGATGTGTATATTTTCTTTAATATACACCTAGATATACAGAGATGAACTTTAATATACTTATTTTAAATGTATATTAAAGAAAATACACATTAAATAAATTTTAATTAAGAAAACTAATTTAGAAATAATTAAAATCAAAATGATAAGGGAAAGATATCCATCTTTCTTGCTTTTTTTTTTTTTTTCTCTATCGTAGACAGTTGTTTTGATTTCACACCTATGTGGACTATTTTAGGAATTCAAAAAGGGTATTTTTTAAATTAAAAACGGCCTTTGACTTGTTTTTTATAGTGCAGCTGAAATATGAACTCATGCACATAATATTGAAACTCATCGTTTAGCCTATTCTACTTATAAGTAAAAGAAAATTCTTCTACTTCTAAGAAAATACTAATCCACAATTATTCGGCTGAATACTTTTAAGTATTCGGCCGAAACCGAATATTCGGTTTACATGCCGAATCACCGAATCGACTATCGGTAAATCCCTAATGATAATCTTAAATTATTGTATTAAGTAATAAAGAGCTAAACATAATATGAAGAAAATAAAGGTTCGATGAAAAAGAATTTGCAAAAGAGAAAAGAAAATCCGTGACACCTGTCTCCCGTCTCAAAGTTTCTGCTACTGGGGTCCATGGTAATAACCTTAAATATAGCTCAAGTTTTTAAAACTTAACCCTTAACCGGAATCGCTAAATTGTTCCACATTACTGGAATCTTGGGTCCAAATGGACCCTTTAATTAAAATCCAAGTTATTTTCTAATATATATGAAATTACCACTTAGATGGGTTATAAGTGCATTGAAAAAAGTTTCATGTACTATATAAATCAACTTTTATTCATATATATCTTGAAATTTTTTCTGCCGTTGTCCGGTCAAAATGGACCCACGATTCTGGTTAAGGGTTAATGTTGAATGATTTTATATTTTTAAAGGTTTTCTGTCCATACATACAGACCTAAAGAGTTGAAAGGACCTCCATTGGCTTCAGCAGCATACAACAGGTGTGCTTATGCACACTCATCTGTTTTGATTTTATATTTTTAAATGAAAGACGAGCATAGCCAGGAGCAGACTTGTATAAAACCAAAAACTTTCTGCGCACATAAATATTGGGTCAAAAACTTTCTGCAAATTAATGTTTAATAAAATAACGTGTTATATTATTTTGACGATATGAATTAAAAACAGTAGTTTTAAAATAATTACCATTTCAATTAAAAATTAATATTAATTACAGAATAATTATGTTAGTTAAAAAAATAATAAAGCTAAAAATCCATGATAAGAAGGGGATCTTATCAATTATTCTGTCAATAAATTTAGAAACAGCCCAATCCTTTATATTGTGAGCTCTTCGCACAAAATGCCAGTCTTAATATTCACAGAAATAATGTGACATTGCTTCTGAAACAACTGAATCATATTTTGTAAGGAGAGGTCCATTCATAAGTATCATTAAAGATACCGGTGAGTTTTTATTGCGGCCGACGAAATTCATGTTTTTTCCGCGATCCTTTGATGAAATTCACGTTTTATTTCGCGATCCTTTGTCAAAGTTTGCGGGGTTTTTTTTGCGATCGTTTGTCGAAGTTTGCGGTTTTTTTTTTCGCGATCGTTTGTCGAAGTTTGCGGTTTTTTTTCGCGATCGTTTGCCGAAGTTTGCGGTTTTTTTTCGCGATCGTTTGCCGAAGTTTGCGGTTTTTTTTTCGCGATCGTTTGCCGAAGTTTGCGGTTTTTTTTTCGCGATCGTTTGCCGAAGTTTGCGGTTTTTTTTTCGCGATCGTTTGCCGAAGTTTGCGGTTTTTTTTCGCGATCGTTTGCCGAAGTTTGCGGTTTTTTTTTCGCGATCGTTTGCCGAAGTTTGCGGGGTTTTTTTCGCGATCGTTTGCCGAAGTTTGCGGTTTTTTTTTTCGCGATCGTTTGCCGAAGTTTGCGTTTTTTTTTTTTTCGCTATCGTTTGCCGAAGTTTGCGGTTTTTTTTTTTCACGATCGTTTGACGAAATTAGCGTTTTTTTCCTCGATCCTTTGACGAAATTCGTGTTTTTTTCCTCGATCCTTTGACGAAATTTGCGTTTTTTTTTTCGCGATCCTTTGACGAAAATTGTCTTTTTGCACGATATTTTGACGAAATTCACACTTTTCCGCGGCGCAATGACGAAATTCGCGTTTTATTTCGCGATCGTCTGACGAAATATGCGTTTTTTCGCGATCCTTTGACGAAGTTTGCGGTTTTTTTTTTCGCGATCGTTTGCCGAAGTTTGCGGTTTTTTTTTCGCGATCGTTTGCCGAAGTTTGCGGTTTTTTTCGCGATCGTTTGCCGAAGTTTGCGGTTTTTTTTTTTCACGATCGTTTGACGAAATTAGCGTTTTTTTCCTCGATCCTTTGACGAAATTCGTGTTTTTTTCCTCGATCCTTTGACGAAATTTGCGTTTTTTTCGCGATCCTTTGACGAAAATTGTCTTTTTGCACGATATTTTGACGAAATTCACACTTTTCCGCGGCGCTTTGACGAAATTCGCGTTTTATTTCGCGATCGTCTGACGAAATATGCGTTTTTTCGCGATCCTTTGACGAAATTTGCGTTTTTCGCGATATTTTGACGAAATCCACGCTTTTTTGGCGGCGCTTTGATGAAATTTTCGGGGGTTTTTTGCCATTCTTTGACGAAATTTTTTTCCGAGATTCTTTGACGAAATCTGCATTTTTTTTTTCGTGATCTTTTGACAAAATTCGCGCGTTTTCCGCTATGCTTTTACGAAATTCGTTTTTTCCTGCGCTCCTTGGACTAAATTTGCTTTTTTTCTGCGATTTTTTGACGAAATTCTCTTTTTTTCTGTGATCTTTTGACGAAATGTGTTTTTTTTTTCGTGATCATTTGACGAAATTTGCGCTTTTCCCGTTATGCTTTTGCGAAATTTTGTTTTTTACCTGCGCTCCTTTGACGAAATTTGCATTTTTTTCTGCGATTCTTTGAAGAAATTCGCGTTTTTTCCGCGATGTTTTGACAAATTTGGTGACTTTTTTTCTGCGAACGATTGACAAAATTAGCTTATTTTCGGCGACCATTTGTTGAAATCCACAATATATTTCAGTCATACTTTTTTTATGTCTGAATTTTCGGACTGATGGCCGATTTTTTTTTTTTTTTTCGGAACCGAATACCTTAAATTTTCGGAAAATTCGGAACAGAATCCCCCCTGGCAAACAATAAATAAATCGTACATAAAATTGCGGAATATTTTTAATTTTTCGGTATTTAAAAAAAAAAAAAAAAAAAAAAAAATTACAAGAACAAAAATTACGTTTTTTCCCCAAAAGTTTTCCGCAAAGTTCTGAATTTTGCGGAAAATTTTCCGCGCACGGCGTGCGCGTCTATATTATCTCTGGCCAGGAATCTAAAACAATGTTGAAGGAAATTATATTTTTTTAAATGAAAATCTTTCCAAAAGAACCTGATGTGGGGCAACTGCCTTCAACAGTATACACACTAAAATGTGTATAATTTTACATTTTTAAATTAAAATATATCCAAACAAATAGGACTGGGCGATGTAGAAATTTCTTAAATCGATTTATCCTATATCTAACATCGCGATTTAGTGCTAAATCGCAATTTAACACCGATTTTACATTTTGGAATATGGACGCCTATTTTTAAATTTTTAGTAACAAAATACGGTCTTTATGCAGCCCCCCCCCCCCCCTCCTCCTGTATTATTTAGTATACTTAGCTTTTAATTTTTCAAATACCTTTGAAAAGAAGTATATTTTACACATAAAAAAAACTTTGAATGCCCAAAACACTAATTTGTTTTCCATTTTAAAAGTTAGTGACCTATTTTAATACATTTTATAAACTCATTCTTTAAGAAGTAACATAAAAGAAAATGATTTTTTTTTTTTTTTTTTTTTTTTTTTGTCTGACTTGTTATGCCTGCTACAATCTAAATTCTTTAAGGGGTGGCAAACAACTTCCCCTAGCCTACCCAAATAGCACTTCATTGCTAACAACATACACACACCCTTTTTTTTACAGACACAGAATTAAAAAGTTATAGAGGTAAAACAGAAGCAGATTCAAATAATTCAATGATGATTTTAACTGTTCATTTACCATAATGAGAAAAGTAGCAAAAAAAAAAAAAAAAAAAAGGTGTGTGTGTGGGGGGGGGGGGGGGAGAGAGAGAGAGAGAAGATATGAGAAATAAGGTGCAATTTTATATATTTTTAACTTTTAGATTATAATAAGATTTGTTTAACATAAATGCTGACATTCATATAACGGATGAAGAAGGATTGAGTCTTAGAGCACATTACTGAAATTGCTGATTTTTTCGCACCTATTGGCACCCTGTAAGATCGTAATAAAATATAATCTTAAAATATATCTCTTTATTGATAACAAAATGTCAAAAGCAGAAAATCTCAGAACTGCAGAAAAATCTAATGAATGCCCTCTCCACCCCTCCCTCATTCTGCTGTAAAAATCAAGTTACTTGACTCATTACAGAACTTTATTAAAGTATTTTTAATTAATTACAAAATAATAAATTAAAAATAAAATATTCCCATAACACCCAAATATATGAAAATTAATGTTTCATCAAAATAATGCATAAAAATATAAACTAAAATTGGATGAATTTGGATATAAATAGTGAATCAATTTCAGCAAGATACTCAATCCACGCGGCCGGTGTTGAAATCGGATGTCAAACCTGATGCATGACTATTTTAAACTATTTTAATTAATTACAGAATAATAGAAAATAAAAAATATATATTAAAATATTACCCAAACATGTGAAAAATGAATGTTTCATTAAAAGAATGCATAAAAATAAAAACTGAAATTAGATGAATTTGGATTTTAAATATGAAACTTTATTTTATTTTTTTCAACAATAAATACTTGATCAATTTCAGGAAAAAAAATCTTATTAGCAAAAGAAAAATAATTCCTGCGGATCACAGCCAAATCGGAGTACACAAAACAATGCATGACTATACTTTAATTAATATTACATTTAATTTAATTAAATTCCATTAATTACAAAATACTAGAAAATAAAAAAATATGTTAAATTATTACTAAAACATACAAAAAATGAATTTTTTATCATAAGAATGCATAAAAGTATAAACTGAAAGTCAATGAGTTTGGATTTTAAATATGAAACTTTATTCTTTTTTTCAACCATAAATGCTCAATGTCAGAAGAAAAAAAAATCCTTGATGCAGGATTCTACTTTAAAGTATTTTAATTAATTACAGAATAATAAAAAATAAAAAGTAAGTTAAAATATTACTCAAATATGTGAAAACTTAATTTTTCATCTAAAGATTACATTAGCATATAAACTGAAATTCGATTAATTTGGATTTTAAGAATTTAACTTTACTTTTTCCTTTCAACTTTTAACCATTTAAGTGCAATTTCCAAAAAAAAAAAAAAAAAAAAAAAAAAAAAAAAAAAAAAAAATACACATTCCAGTCTCAAACTCTGAATCTCATTTACAAAATAAATAAATATCAATTTTTACTTAAATCGTCGTTTTCTTAAATTGCCTTTTCCTTACATCGGAAAGCATTGAGGCCTGTATGTTTTCTTAAATCGAATCCTGCTAAATCGATTTAACACCAGCTTGCCTTGTTTTTCTTAAATCTGAAAACATTGAGGCTTACGATGTTTGCTTAAATCGGATCCTGCTAAATCGATTTAACACCAGCTTGCCTTGTTTTTCTTAAATCAGAAAGCATTGAGATTTGCGATGTTTGCTTAAATCAGATGCTCCTAAATCGATTTAACACCAACTTGCCATGTAAGCGGTAGGTACATCAAAGTAGATAAATCGTTTTTCCGATGTTAGCTCTGAATCAGTATTTTGTTTTAAATCGATTTAAAGAAAATGGATAAATCGCAATTTAAGACATTGGCTAAATCGCGATTTAAGACATTAGCTAAATCGATTTAAGATCAATGGTTAAATCAGATTTCCGATGTAAGCTTTAAATTGATTTAAGACTTAAATCGATTTAAGGCCCAGGCCTACAAACAAACTAAGACATCTTTGTTATAAGGATATTTAATTTTCTACGTTTAGATATACAGTATGGAACCATTTATCCGGAATGATATTTCTGATAGACTGATTTCAGAATCTTTGCACAAAAAGGTGTCATACACTGCCAGTTTGACATAGGCTTTGCTTGAAACAGTTGTATAATTTGATGATAATATCTAGTATTTGTTCTGATCATATTTAGTTGCATTTTAGATGTTTTAATTTTTATGCAGAAGAATTTTTGTTCCTAAGGGATTCCCATAGATTGCCTTCTTTTAAACTCTGGCTAACTTTTGATCTTTCTTGCATTGATTTTTAATCCAAGTAATCTAATAATTTAAAATCAGAAATAATGCCACAACCACACATATTCCACAAAACTTATCAAATGGATGTTGCTTTAATGCACAACCAGTTAACCAGAAAAACCAGTTATCTGGAATACATCTGACCCCAAGCATTCCGGATAAATGGTTCTGTACTGTATTAAACTTTAAATTCTGACAAAAAGTTCTTGAAAAAATTTAAATAATATCAAACGCTCCCTTCTTACCCCACCCCCTCCACTTCCCTCTTAAAATTCTAAATGATATCTCTCACTGTTGAAAATATAGGTTTCCCTGTGCATGCATAGCGCAGGAATGTAAACCCTTCCGAAAATGTTCTAGAAGAATTAAAATAGAAACAGATTATTATTATTATTATTATTTTGAAATAATAAATTAATGTTTTTTACCAAAGATGCCATTAGAAAGGAAAAGGTACCATCTATAAGTGAGTATTTTTATTTTTCTGTATATCATTCAGGAAAGCAGATGCAGATTTTTAAAAATTGCATAATAAAAAATCCACAAACTGCTTGCGGAAAAATATTTTTTAAAAAGGGATTAATATTGATATCCTTTTAAACGAATCAAACCACTGTAATCTGAAAGGTACCTCAAACAAATAGGTATTTTTTATTTTTTTGTTCAGGAAGATTATCGATATTCTTTTAAACAAATCAAACCACTGTAACCTGAAAGATACCTCAAACAAATTGGAATTTATTTTTTTGTTCTGGAAGATAGATGCAAACTTGAAAACACATAGAAGAAAAAAAAAACCCACTAAAGACTTTTTTTTTTTTTTTTTTTGGAAAGGGTACTCATTAATGTATCTTTTAAAGGGATAATACCTTTAAAAGCAGAAAAATATGATGATTAAGTGAGTATTTTTTGTTTTTACACACTGATTTGTTAAAAAGATGCAGACTTGTATAAATGTGGAAAAAAAAAACTTCCTTGTCTTCTTTGTTCTATGCTATGGAATACTTCGAAAAACCAGACCATTGGTGCTCTTTTATTTAATATCTCAGCTAATTATTTTAAAAAAACCTGACATCAGATGCATTCAGACCATCCTCACCCAAATTTTCTCCTCTATGTGCAGTAGATTTTCCTATCAATCACAAACACACACAGACCAGTAAAAACCTAGGAAAAAGTGATAAAAACCTAAGGATACAATAAACTCTACTAGTCATTAAACTTTATTTTAATACTGTTGATAAAAACTATTTTAATGTAATTGATGTGTTTATGTATTATATAATATATAAAGAAATGGGAAATAAAGAATTAGTTCTGAAAAGCTGCTGATGACACAGCACTTTAATCAGAGATTTCACCATATTTTCTATTCTCCATCTATAAACAGAACAACGGAGGTTTACTATCTGTTTCACAATGCAGGTTCCCATTCAAGTTGTACTCTTACCATTTCCAAGGAGGTTCTTTAAAAACAAAAGATGTAAAAAGCAAAGTTTGGTGGAAAGCGTTAAATAACAAAGAAATAAATCCCAAATCCATACATTTAATGGTGAATCTTCACTCCATACCTCGCATTTTCTCACTCATGGGTCATTCCATGTCAAATCAACCAATGGTCTGAACCTTGACATCTCAGAAATTTATAATTTTTGGTGCAGTGGTAGAGTCAGTCAAGTTAACAAGAAAAACCAAAATTTCCGATTTTTTGCACTTTTAATTTTTGAGTTATTGATTTTTGAAAAATGAAAAATTGTTGAAATTTTACTCCACTTTGACACCTTTAAACAGCTGTAGACAAAAAAACTATTTGACTTAGAGAGCTCAAATTGGTGTCATTCTCTTCTGTTTTTAATTATATTTAAATTGATATACAACATGATTAAAGTATTTAAAATTTAAATTTTTTATTAAAAAATTAAAAATTTAAATTTTAAAATTTCAAAAACACTCCTTTTGATTTTTTTGAAAAAAATATATGTTTTAAAGACGTCAATTGACTATGTGTATGCCAACTTTCAGAATGGGATGACAATGGGTTCCTATGGAAATTAATATTTTTGTATTATCACATATGAAATTTGCTTGTTTTCCATGTTTAAAGTGTACCTGTAAAGTGTAAACTCATTGGTTAATGTTTGAATGAATACGATGACTAATCTATTAAGCAGTTTTTGTAATACAAATAAATATGAAAATTTAATCTATTAAATATAATATCAAGTTATAATTTGTAAAATGCTTGTTTATTTAATGACAGTAGAGCAGGCATTCTAATACATGGTTAACTGTTAAATTAAACAATATATGCAAAAAAACCTTACAGTCTGTCTAATTAACTCTCTAGTCTTTATAATAAATTTCAAATTTTCTTAATGGAGATCAGGTACTTGTAACAAAGAGTCCACTAAAATTGCTTGACATATTATATAAATGTTGTATTAGCTAGCTTCAATAGAATTTGATATTTGAAGCAAGTTAATTTTCTTTTGAATATCTTTATTGTTTAATTTTAAAGTAAACCATGTATTAGTATGCCTACTCTATTGTCATTAAATAAACAAACATTTCTCAAATTGTTATTACCTGATATATTTAATAGATTAAATTTTCATATTTCCTTGTAATACAAAAACTACTTCATAGATTAGAAGTGGTATTCAAACTAGAGGTCTGGGCTATTTTTATTCACGACACTTGGGCTAGGCTAGGCTCGTGCTTTACTTTTTTCTGAAGGATCGGGCCTAACTTATTTTTTCCGAACCCAGCCAGGAAGCTGCCTTCATTCTTCCTAGGTTTACACAGGTCAAAATTTTCAGTTCTTGTCTTGACACAGCCTGTATGAAAATCATTGTCTCAACGTGGTCTGGACCGTGCTAACAGTAAAATTTGGCCCGACTAAAAAAATTTTGCAAAAAATGCATATATTTTTAAATGATCATTCTACGATTAAACTTTAAAATGTATTCCTTTTAAAGAATAGTAAATTTCTAGGCAATAAAATTAAAATACAGTAGTAAAACCTGTTAAAAAGAAACTGCCTATGACAGAATCCTGTCTTAAAAGGAAAAATATGAAAATCCATGCAAAATTAATACAGTAGACTCCCTCAAATCCGCACAGCTTGGGACCAGAGGGTGTGTGGATTTTAGAATTTTGAAGATTTCTGGTCATTGCTTTGTTTACATTTTTTAAACAATAATTTGAATGTAATAATGCAATCAAAATTATAAATAATGCTTGCAATATAGTAAAATATTAAAATAATTAAGTAATAAACTAAAATGATAAAAAGTAAGATATTTTTAAAAATGATTAAATTATTAAAAGGTCAAGTAGATAATTAATAATGTGTAATTAAATATGCATAATAAAGATGAGATGCATCCCTTAAATTTATCAACAAAACTTTCCTTTTAAAGGTACTTTATTAATTCACAGCAAAATCATAAAGTAAGGAAGTTTTTTTTCCGGTTTAGCCAGTCTTAATAACAAAATAAGCTTGATTACTGCATAAATATATTTGGTAAAAAGATTGTGATTACCAGTGATATCAGCAATATCTTGGATTTTTTTCAGAAATAAATTTATACTTCCTTCATGAAAAACCATGAGTTTAGTCATATTATCAAGAATTACACATTAAAATGCATACAGAAGAATGTTATAAAACTAAAAAATTCTGTAATTTTGTCCTTACATCTGAACTGAAAGTTTCATTGATTACATCTGTGATGATGTACGGATTTTAGGCATTGTGTATTTCAGGGTTGTGGATTTGAGGGAGTCTACTGTATAATAATACTCGTATGTGAAAAAAAGAATATAATACATTCACACCTGCTAAGAAGGAAACTTGTCTATAATGCTTTTTTTTCTTTCTTTGCTATGCGATTCCGTCTTAGAAGATTTTACTGTATAGCATTTTTCAGATTTTTAAGTCTCCAATACTTGGAGTATGGATTAACAATATTAATGATTATTGATACATTTAGATGCAAATAGAGATTCATAAAAAAAGAAAAAAATCGCAGCCTAGGGCCCTTCTTTAAAAATAAAGATTATAAACCCGAAAAATAATAAGAGACTAAAATAAGTATTTTTGATCAGAACTTCTCGTACAAGACAATTTTTAATCACATCGATGTAAAGATCCATGTTTTGTAGAAATCCAGTCGGAAAATTAACTTTTTTCTCAGCTGGGCTGGCCAAACTTTTAGCTTTTATGCTAGCCCGGGCTGTGCCGAAACTGTTAACTTTTATACCGTGTCGGGGTCAGGCCAAACTTTTATACTAGGCTGGGCAATTAATTATTTTTTTTTTTTTTTGGGGGGGGGGGGGGGGGGGGGGGGGATCGGGCTCAGGCCAAACTTAACTTTTATACCAGGCCCGGGCCTATAAATTTCGACCTGTGCAGACCTCTAATTCAAACATTAACCAATGAGTTTACAGTTACGCTTTTGACATGAAAATACAAATATTGCAAATTTCATATATGATAATACAAAAATATTAATTCCCATAGGAACCCATTGTCATCCCATTATGAAAGTTGGCATACACATAGTCATTTGATGTCTTTAAAACATATATTTCTTTCAAAAAAATTAAAAGGGGTGTTTTTGAAATTTTAAAATTTAAATTTTTAATTTTTTAATAAAAAATTTGAATTTTAAATACTTTAATCATGTTGTATATCAAATTAAAGATCGTAAAAAGCAGAAGAGAATTATATCAATTTGAGCTTTTTAAGTCAAATAGATTTTTGTCTACAGCCATTTAAAGGTGTCAAAGTGGAGTCAAATTTCGGCAATTTTACATTTTTTGAAAGTCGATAACTCAAAAATTAAAAACCCGAAAAATCGGAAATTTTGGTTTTTCTTGTCCTCTTGACAGGTACAACAAATAAACAAAAACATATAAAAATCTGAATCCTGAAGGTTCAAAAATAATTTTTTTTTGGTTGATTTGATATGGAATGACCCTCATACAGCAAATTTTTTCGAACTTTTCACATATCCACAGTAAATTAAGAAATAGAGTTGGTGTACAGAAAGCTGTAAAGCTTGTACATTTTGTTATAGAATGCTAAGAGGCTCCAAGGACATAGATTGGTAAAATGTACCAACTAACATTTGTACGGACATAGATTGGTAAAATGTACCAACTAACATTTGTACAAACTACATTATGTGACAATTTTTGTAAGCGTTTGGTTTTTATTTAAATGATCAAGGTTTTTAAATGTGATAAAAGTGTACTTATATATATATTTTTTCCTTTAAGTAAAAATTAGTAAACTAGTCTCCATTAAGATAAATATAATAAATATTGCAATGTGCATTCTTATAATAGTTATAATAATTTTTAAGCTTAATAATCAGGGATCGATCCAGGCAAAATTTGGGGCCTATTTAGGGCCCTTTCACAAAAATCTATTTAATAAAATAGGCCCCTTCACAAAAATAAATTTAATAAAATGGGCCCCTTCACAAAAATAGCTTAATAAAACAGGTCCCTTCACAAAATTCCTTTTAACAAAATAGGCCCCTTTCATAAGATTCTTTTTCATAAAAACTGTTTTAAAATGTGTATTTTGTAAATAAAACCAGGTCACGAAAAACAAAAACTTTAACAAGGGGATTTAAAGAAGTTTTTGTTAATAAATTCTTGGTTCGAATTTGAGTAACTGGATTTCAACTTCTGTTACAAAATGTTATTTTTCACAAAAATATAATAAAATTCACAAAATAGCTTTTACTTTTCACAAAATGGGCCCCAAGAATAAAATCCTGCATCGACCCCTGATAATGATATATGTACAATAATATCTTTCAAATTTTCAATTCTTGCAGGAGGAAAATACTGACAACAGTTTTCCGGGTTTTTTTTTTTTTTTTTTTTTTTTTTTTGTATTCCTTAAAAACCATTATTTCCGTATAGTATTCTTTTACTTACCCAATAAGAAATTAATTAGGTGAGTATTGGAATTATGGTATTAAATACCCGGAAAACTTTCAACCCTGGAAAAATGAAAAATTGGTAAAATTTTGATAAAAGTGACAAAAACAGTCAAACTAATAAGTTTTTTCACAGGTGGTAAAAACATGTTTTTCCAAAGACTGTAAAAACCATCAGACGGTAAATTCCGTCCAACACTGAGACACACATCTCTCTTTTATTAGTAAATATATATCTAAAATTAGCCTACTCAATGATAAGTGCCTGTGACTTTGATTATGCTGCAATAGGAAGGTTTTAGGAAATATTAATAATTGTTATGCACATAAAGGGTTTATTTAATGCTAATGTTTCTATTGGGAAAAAACTGACAAATTATTTTTGATTTTTTTTTTTTTTTTTTTTTTGTGATCTGTGATGGCGATGACATACATTTTGAAATACCAAATTTCTTGAAAAGTGTTTAACTTCCCCTCCTAGCCTCCCCCAAATGGCATCCCTGGCCTTATAAGATAGTGAAAATCATTTTATTCTATAAATTGTAGGGCTGCTGCACTACATTTATTGTATTTTTTCTGGAAGGCTGGAAGGTGCATATGCTTGTACAGTAATGGTACAAGATTATACTGTGCAACTTGGACCCAAACATTTCTGTTTAGCAAAGAGTCTTCTTTTAAGTAATAACAAAGTTTTAACATGTCAATACAAAATGTCTTCCATGTAACTAATTACAAAAACTTATTCCTTTCAAGAGGAAAATTACAGGACCTATCCCAAATTTTTTTATGCATCCTTTCTTCATCATCAATAATGTACTAACTATAGCACATTTGCAACACCACCAATGTATGTGCGTGTTCTTTTCAATTGCTGCATCACAAATTGTCACAATAGCATACTAATAAGTTCACACACCTCCAGCCCTACCCCCCCCCCCCAAAAAAAAAGAGAATATATAGAAAACAATATTGAAAAGAAAAAAGAAAACAAAAATCATTTTCATGGGAGCATTAAGCAAATCGTAATGAGACATTTCTAGAATCTGAAAGAAAAATCTCTTCTACAAAATGATAATTAAAAAAAAAATTGTAATAAATTATAAATTAGGTAAGTCTTGTTCTTTAAATATTTTTTTTTAACAAAATTCCTAAGCGCAGGATAAAACATAGAATACAATTTCATATTATATTCTGTTTCTGTTATTTACACCCCCAGCTTGTTTCATTAGAATACGAAAGAAAGGACAAAATTACTCAAAAGTCGGAATCCATAAATATTCATGTTTTACAGAAAAAAAGAAAAAACAACTGTATTATTTTAATTGTGAATATATGAGATTTTTCAAACAAAAAATATTAACATTTAAAATAACTGCTTTTTGTTTGAAACTTCACCAGAAGTGCTGCCTTGCAATTGCAATAATTACATTATTTTGCACAATAGCAAATACAGTGCAGCATGGCTGCTAGCACTGCAAGTTATTTTAAGCTTTCCTATAGGTGAAAATTAGCAGTCGCCACTCGCCACGTGGCGATTAAAGTCGTAAAAGTGACGATTAAAAAATCGGCCATCGATCGCCACCCTAGTCGCCACTCACCAAGTAGCGATAAAAAATCTGTTATCGATTGCCACGTGAAATATAGCTTTTTTCATAGAAATATGCATCTCTACTTTGGTTACATCTAATTATAAAACTGGTTAACTCTTTTTTCTACCGGATGCAAGCAGATTACAATGATTTAGCTGTATTTTCAGTATTTCGGCTTTTTGCCATAGCTCTTGAGTTGGATTATTTTTTCAAGAAATATAGTTTTATTCTGCAAAATATATTCATCAGCTTTGATTTCACATGCATTTCAAATAATTTATTCCTTTTTTTTTGTTTTTTTCTTCACCGGATGCAAACGGATTTTCAGGACATTGCAGTACTTTCAATATTTTGACTCCTGTCACATGCTCACCAGTTAGATTATTTTTCTTTAAGAAATACTATTTAATCCTGCGGAATACACTCATCAACTTAGATTTCAGCTGTATGTAATGTGTGTATTATGTTAATAACACATTTATTTATTAAATAAAATCCAAATAACATTTTATTGTGTTTTATTTGATTTTTTGTTTTGTTTTGTTTTTTGTATACACCTAACTGTTAGAATTTTGATTTAGTTATTTTTTAAATAAAGAAAGTAATAGTAATTTAATTAATAATAGTGTTTATGAATATATACAAATAATCTAAAAATATATTCTAAAAGAATTAATATGATAACAGATTTTGTGGTTTTAAAGTAATTTTCTTGAATTTTGACTGCTCCTATATTCTTATGAATTAGTTGGCTGGTATAAAACTATGATTTATAGTAAAATATGTATATATTCAACGATTGTAGATGTCAAGAAAGTTTGAAACATTATAGTGGCCACTAACTTTTAAAAGTGGCTACTAATGAAACTGAGTCTACCGGCCACTGGCTACTAACTCAATTTCCCAGTTTTCACCTATGAGCTTTCCTAACTACTCCAACAGGTTACAAAAATGCAGAATTGAAAAATTAATTTTTTTTTTTTACTAAATTTGCTTTACATCTCTATTTTTCTTTCGCTTTACAAATGCTAATTTTGCTTATTATGCAAGTTGTTATTTATTTCTATAATAAAAGAGTTGGTCCAGCATTGCCGGGGGTTACAGATTGTTTTGTGAGGCTAGGCGCTGCAATTGACAGCAAAAAAAATTTTGCTACTAGAGAATTTTAAAACATACATTTCAATAAAATAACTCTTGTAAAACAAAATTTCTATAAAAATAGAACTTTTACAAGAATTTAACTTTGTGTAACTGAGATAATTATATTTAAATCTATTTTACTATTTTCATATTAAATTATTTATCCTACCCGCACTCATTTTTTCAATTTATTTTGTTGTATTTATTTTGGCTAAATGAATTTATATCAAAAGACTTTTTCTCAAAAAACGTTTTTTTAAGATTCTTATCAAAAACACATTTATGCAGCTCCAGTGCTTTGTCACAAACCCACATATTATGCTTTAAAAAGGTCTGATGCCTAAAGTATTAATTTATGTAAAAAATACATTTGTATTAGAACAATTGTAACTTACAAATAGTTTCAAGTTTCTCGTATTTAGACAAAATTGAATAAAAATCCACACTTGAACCACGAACAATTAAGAAAATGTTTTTGAAATACAATGTAGAGAAGATGGTTAAAAATCGATGGCCTGGCTGCTAACATATGAATTTCAAAAACAAGATTTTTAAATCTTGAAAATCATACCATTTTTCAAAGCATTTCTTGACAATAGTATTAATCAGAATTTAACAAATTAAACATAAGATTTAATCTGTTTAAAATAAATTACTAAATGCATTTCAATTATTTAAAAATAAATATCATTAAATATTAAAATACTCTTTTTCTCTTTCTTTTATTTAATTCCCTTTCTGACTTTTAGAACATATATTCCTATTTTATATGAACAAAAACATTACGACCTATTATCATCATGATGTTTGATTACTATTTGCAAATATGTGCATATTATGCAAATACAGTAGAACCTCTTTTAACCAAAACTCTTGGTTAACTGAAATCCATTTTTAAATTTATTTTATTTATTTATTTTTTACTATCACATTCCTTGTGTGCAAAATCCATTTTGAAAGCTTTTATTTATTTATTTTTTTTTTTTTAAACGATCATATTCCTTGTGTGCAAGTGGCCCTTTCCGAACTACGAGTACATATAAATATTTTTGATCCCCTTTCTTTGAGTTCCTTTGAATTTAACTTGAGCTCCCGTAAGCTGCGGAGTGGAACAAAGAAAATGAACAAATTAGCAATTCTGAAAATTTTGCAAAAGGTTTGGCATGGCTGGAGCAGCAGAAAGACTGATACTGATGAACTAATAATGTTTAAAAACTGTGATAGAGCTTCAAGGCAAAGGCAATCGAAACTGAGACAAACAAAACATTTTTTCAAACCCTTGTGATATATGTAAAAGGTACTTAATATCAAAATTAAAATTCAGGCAATTTATTCTTGTATCTATTTTGCTATTGCTTTTTTTTTTTATTAAGCACTTGTTACCATAATAAGAAATATTGCATATATTTCTCCTTAATCCTAAAATTGAAACATTCTTGATTATCCGAAAATTGATTTTCCGAAAGAGAGTCGGTCCCAATTACTTTGAATAATCGAGGCTTTACTGTATGTCTATAAACTTTTTTTCTGTGAAAAAACTTACAAAACACTCTCCAACCATAACTTAATGCACTGCAAAAATCCTTTTAACAGTTTGCAATTTGCATTGCGATTGAAAAACCCACAAACCCTTTAAACTATCATTTTTTTCGATGTTCAAACTGGTGTCCCCTCATTTGACTTTCAATATAGACTAATTTCATTGACAGAAAATCCAACTTTTAGATTTTTAAGTCTGAAACAAACTTCATACCTGCCAATGCCAACATGTCCATTTTGAAAACTACAATTTTTAAGATGTAATTTTAAATAGTGCTTAAAAACACATTAACATAGTATGTGAAACAAAAATTGCAATATGATTTCGTAAGTGCACGTTCTCTGAATGTTTAATCAATGGATAAAATAAAGTTTTATGATTCATTACTTAAAAAAAAAAAAAAAAAAAAAAAAAACCTTACAACAATACTACTCTTCACTTGTACAACCATACATTTAGAACCAAAACCATAATACTCAAAATAAATAAGGTCAAAACATACAAGTTAGCAGCTATGAAGCTCTGTAATAAAAGAAAATTTCACATTTTATATCAGGGGCTTTATATTTTATATATTTTATTCAGGGTGAGATGACAGGATTCCTCCTGAAAATTATGAAATCCTTTTTGAAAAATTCTCAGGCAGAACTCTCCTGCTTGCGGAATTAACATATCTACTGTGAAAAAAAAATTATGAAAGTTGCAATTAAAGTTATCTGGCCATGAGAATCAAAGTACAATAAACTCCTGATTATCTGCGAGTCTAAATTTCTTTTTCTTTCCCAACCATGAGATGGAACTTATCTCTGCGAGATGAGTTTTCGACCCTTTTTACTAAACATACATTCCATTTGAAAATGTGGAACATCACGTGCACAAAGCAGAGCAAATGACGTCTCAAAATTTACCCCAGAAAGCTGTATTGCTAATTGACAATGCCCCATCCCACCCTGGAGAATTAGAATTGGAAGATGGAAATATTTGCAAAATTTTTGCCTCCCAATGTCACAGCTTTTATCCAGCCTATGGACCAGGACGTAATTGCTTCAATTAAGAAAACATACAGATCGAAATTACTGACAGAAAGAATTGGAAGAAAAAAAGAAACGATACTGGCAGAAAAATGGGAGATGATCCTAAAAGCTTCCTCAAAGATTACACGATTCACAATAGCATTTACAATGTGAACAGTGCTTTGGAATCGGTTCAGAAATCAACATTAGTGAAGTGCTTACAGAAGATTTTGCTTAGTGCAGGCAGACAAATCTCGAGTAGATTCTGAAAAGGAAGAAGTTGTTTCCGTTTGATTCGTATGATTTAGCGGATTTAGCAAAATCTGTTGCTGGTGGAGAAAATGTTGATGAAGATAATATCATTGAATGGATTAATTGTGACACTAACGATCCAGGTTTCGAGCATGTAACTGATGAACAAATTGTATAAGCGTTAGGAATGGATTTGGAAGAGTGATGAAGAAGATGGTAAGGTACAAAAGAAGGTGAGCCACGATGCAGCTTTAGCTCACTTTGAAGGCCTTATTCGGTATCTAGAGGAAGAAGATGATGCGTCACTTTGTGATAAAACAGTGGTAAAACAAGTTGGAAATTGCTCGTCAAACGTGGCAAATGAGGTGCGTTCGTACTATAACTAGTTTTATAATTATTTTTTGCACCCCATATTGTACTGAATGTATATTTTTTTGCACTTCATAAGTGCATAGTCTGTAACATCATTAAAATGCACTTGCATTTTTTTCCCCCATTCCCCGTAATGCAACGGAAAACTTTTGACTGTCCCTGTCATTAAACTATACATCCGATTTTCATGAAATTTGAAATGGCTAGACAAAATTTTACAGCAATTATATATTTAAAATTTCAGACCATTCGTATTCTGTAACATCATTAAAATGAACTTGCAATAATTTTTTCCCATTGGCCGTAATGTAACGGAAAACCTTTGACTGTCCCTGTAATTAAACTATACATCCGATTTTCATAAAAATGGAAATAGCTCGACAAAATTTTGCAACAATTATATATTTAAAATTTCAGACGATTCGGAAGGCTGTAACACCATTAAAATGAACTTGCAATAACTTTTTCCTATTGGCCGTAATGTAACGGAAAACTTTTGACTGTCCCTGTAATTAAACTATACATCCGATTTTCTTAAAATTGGAAATAGCTCGACAAAATTTTGCAACAATTATATATTTAAAATTTCAGATGATTCGGAAGGCTGTAACAACATTAAAATGCACTTGCAATAATTTTTCCCATTGGCCGTAATGTAAAGAAAAACTTTTGACTGTCCCTGTAATTAAACTATACATCCGATTTTTATAAAATTTGAAATGGCTCGACAAAATTTTACACCAATCATACATTTGAAATTTCAGACCATTCTGTTGGGTAGTTTTTGCTCTGTTATATGCGGACGGACGGACAGACGGACAGACGGACTGAACGACGACTATAGGTGCTACGTATTTATATAATTACGAACGCACCTAAAAAGCTTCAATCCCAAATAAAGAAGAAGTGTTTCAATACAAAAAACAGAAATATTTGACCGATTTTCTGAAGAAGTAAATCTACAAGTTTGTAAGTAGTGAATAATTTTATTATTCCTCAAATAATAAGTATGTTTATTTTACCCATCGTGCGTATAAATTGCTCAAATGTATGTTTATGTTACCTATTATGTGTATAAATTGTTCAAGTGCATATTTGTGTTGATTTGTTCCCTTTTTTCAAAATTTTGTGGATTATCTGAGAAATTGGCTTATCAACGACAGTCGCGCCACTCAATTCCGCAGATAATTGGGAGTTTACTGTAGTCATGAATTTTCAGGGGATCCCATTTTGTAGGAAAAAGTTATTTTTGAAGAATATATTATAGTTTTGTGAAAAATAAAATTTTGTAATGAAAGATCAAATCCAGTTACTAGAAATCAAACTAAGCATTTAATCCTTTCACCATTTTTTTTTTAAGTCTCTACAAACTTTAAAAGATACAACTTTCAAAAATCTGTTCATGTAGGAAATAGTACTGAAATTTCTCAGTGAATTCTTTCGTCAAGGTTTAAAGTGACAAGACATTTTTAAAAACTGAATTACACAAAAATACACTAGGAAATATACATGTAAAAAATAATGCAAAAACAAATTGCTAATTTACAATGACTTCTGTAAAAATATTTAAAAATACTCAAGTGCTAAATATTTCACTAATATATCAAATAGTTGTTGGCGAGATTGCTGATCATTATAAATACAGTTGATCACATTTTTCTTGAATGCCAAAAGGCATTCTATTTTAAAGGCAATTTATTTTCTGGCAACCTCTATGATACTCCTGTTATGAGCAGAATTTTACATTACCTGCTTTTTATTGAAAGAACATTAACCAGTATTTTTTCAAGTAAACATGACTCATGAATTTTTACGCATATTTGAAGATTCCTTGTTTGAAGCTACTTGTATTTAATATCTACTTCAAATTTTTATAAAATTACATCATTGTTAAGTTTGGGATTTCTCCCCACAAGACTTGGGAAGAAAATATGTGCCTCTTTTTGGGGTGGAGGAGGAACTAAATTTTAAAAGTTAATTTTTTTAGGCACTTGTCTCAGCAACCATTTCTAGTAACCAAAATCAATCGTGAAATGACAATTTAATTTAATATTTCATAAGAGTGGAGTCATGCTTATTGTTGTTAATTGCAGAGCTGCATATTACATGTAACTTTATCCATATTCCAATTTTATTTATGTTGTGGAGATAAGCCAGTTTAGATTTTTTAACAAAGGATATATTCCCGAGCTGCAAATAATCCCTGGACCAGGTTTTAAAAGTTTTCTAACAGATTTATGACCAGGTGGAACCACGTGTGCTCTTCTTTCGTTACTGAATATATGTTATCTAACAGGCTATGATTAACATTTGTTGGAGGCAACTCCAATGCACCATGAGTTTTCAAATATTTTATTTTATTTCCATGATCTGCAAGGAAGTAATGAATACAGTGTTGACCCTAGAACAAAGTGTCCACTGGGCAGGAATTTTTCATAAAAGGCACACTATGTTTAAAAAGGGCACGCTGTTCTCAAAAAGGGCACCTTTGCATCCTGTTCAAAAGAGATCTTTTGAACTGGTTTGTTTGGAGTCCCCATTTATCAGTAGATTTTTGCGATATTTTAGGTTTGATTGATTCTAAATTTTTCTGTTTTCCTTGGTTTATTTTTTTAAACATTTTAAGAAAATTTAGTGGCATTTGTTTCTACTTCTAAAACAATTGATGCCAAAATAACTGTCCACCAAAATTTAATTTTTATCACCTCTTTTCAGATTTGACGAATGCTTAGCATGGCTGCTGGGTGATGCTACTTTGGAGATTTTCAGCTAAATCTAAAGGGATTTGCATTGTCTGTCTAAAGGAGGGGCAGTTGGAGAAGAATTCATAGTAGAGATTTGTAAATAACTTGTGTGTGTGTGAAGATTTTTATAAAATCAATTAGAATTTAGCAGATTTATTACAGTTATTCAAGCATAAAAACTATTTTAATGCAAAATGTTTAAAAAATAAAAAACAAATGTTTACAAATAGCATACACAGAAATCTTTCAAAAAAATACTATTTCATAGAAAAATGAACAAAGCAAAACAAATAAAATAAATTGAAAACAAATGTTGCATCTAAAAATGACTAATAAATAAATTTATGTAGTTTTAAATGTTAAATTTTTCAAGTAAATTTCACCATTTAGGACACCTTTTGTCATTAAAAAAGAAGTCACTATAAAAAATGTTACATATATTCAAAAATTCATTTTCAAATATCGTGTTAAACTAATTTTAAGGATGAAAGAACACCAGTCCAGTACACCAAAGATCTGAATGACTGTGTAAATCAGGACAACAAAAAATATGTATAATATACAGGCTCGGACTGGCCTGCCTGCCCAAAGGCCAGTGCACCCTTGTTCAGGAAAAACTTTGCACCCCTAAAAGCTTAAACCGCTCCAATATTTTTTCACTCATTCGTTGTGTACATACCAGGGTTTGCAAAAACCCAGGTTTTGAAAAAACCCAATTTTCTCCGGGGAAAATCGGGTTTTTTCAAAAGTGCAATATATGCGATATTACATTGTTGTATACTATATTATTTATATACTATAATATACTTAGAGATGTAAATTTTCCAGAAAAGTTGAAGTGGCGGAAAAAAACGGTTTTTTTCCAGTTCTTTTCTGGAAAAATTGATTTCCTATAAATGTTTCTCAAAAATAAGTTATATTTTCTTAAAAAGTATACAATAAACTTTTTCAATATTTATGCACATTAAAAAAATTATTTTCCCTTTACATGTGAATATGTTATTAAAAAAAAGAGAGAAAAAAAAAAAGCCAGCTTTTAAAAGTTTATCCTTTCAGTCTCAGAATTCTGACAGTAGCTTTTCTTGCTTAATTTGAACACCAGTGTTTGTAATATATCATGCACATGTGTCTGTTAAAATGATTTTTCAGTAGCACTTTTTTAATTATATCTGTAGAGCTAATTAAAAACTTTAGTTTCAACCAATATCACTGTAGTTTTAAAGCAGTTTTAAACTATATTGTACATCTCATCTACATTGTACTGGTTTTCAAATACATAAAGGATCCCAGTGTAAAAGAAACAAATTATGGTAGTTCTGGTATTATTATAAATACTATTATCATTTACAAATCTTCTGTTGTCTAAAAATTGGTATTATTTTTTAAATATTAACCCCCCCCCCCCCTTACAGTTATAATTTTCATTTCCTGTATATGTGGTTTTGGTACAGCTTTCCAGACTAAACCCAAACTATGTTTTAGTAAGATTTAGATCCTTAATATTGAAAGCAGTATTTTTTTTTTTTTTTTTTTTTTTTTTTTTTTTTATGAAACTTTTAAAACAAGTGGATTTTTCCATATGCTTAAAAATTGTTTTCAACTAGATTTTTCACAGAGATTTGCTTACATTTTCTTTGTAAAGTTTGTATGGATTTATATTTTTTGAAAATACATATAGACAAATCTCAGAATCTATATTTCAAAACAGAAAAAAAATGATACATAATTTCAACTACATGTTATTATCAAAAGAAATTTTTTTAACAATAGTGAAAAATTACAGCCATGCGAATAAAAATGAATGCATGTTTCAAATTTTACATTAAATTTTCCATCTTACCATTTTCATTTATTGGTATAATATTGAAATAGTTTTGCACACGAATTTTCATTTTTAACGAGCGAAGTTGCATTTAATTATCTTACCAGGGATTTGCTTGGATTTTTTTTTCACACGATCATGTTTTTGCGAAATTGTGAACTTTTATAAAAACTTGTGAACTTGTAAAAAATGTAATTGGAATTTTGTAAATTTGTCATATTTAAGTTCTTATTTAGATATTATTGAAATGGTCCTTTGTACATATAAACAGCTAGATAATAGATTCATTGCAGTTATTATACAACAGGTTTTTTTTTATTCTAAAATCATTACGTATGTGAAGAATTCAATTTGGAGATTGTAAAAAAATTTTGAAATGTCTATTTTTAAGAGAAAGAATTTCGTTAAAGGTCATATGTTGTAAGGAGAAAAAACTGAAGGATCCATTAAGGCTGTTCTCAAATCCAAAAGGGCAACTTTGTGACATAAGTTTTAATTTATTTTTGTTCAGTAATGCATGAAACTAGCAGGTGTTAAAAAAACTATGTAATCAAGCTGTTTTTACCATTTTTTTGCAAACGCAATAGATCTTTCAGAAAATAGTGTCAAAGTGGTTGTTTTGAACTGAATTTCAACGCAAAAGAAGAATAGCCAGTCAAGAATGGATGAAAAACGTGTTTGTCATGCGATCAAAATCGCCTATAACTCAATAGGTAATTTATTGATCAAAAAATGGAAACCACAAGTCGATTCCAAATCGCTTCCATGGTCAGGTTTTCCAATTTTATATCTTTCCATTAAAAAGTGAATTTGTAAATGTGTCAAAACGTTTTGCGCTTGTTGAGCAGACAGCAGAGCAGTTAAGAACACCCTTAAGAGACTCAAGTTTTTTTTAAAGAGATCCCTGCTTATAGATAAGATTTTCCATGTTAAAGTTTTCATGAGGGACACTAAACATGAAAAAAATATAAATAAAAGTATCAATTATAAAATTTTGACTACATTATTTTATAAATGAAAGTTCAATTTTTCCAATTTGGAAAAATTGAAAAATAGCCCTTCGGAAAAAAACTTTTTTTTTCCAACTTTTCTGGGTTTTTTCCGAGCATTCCCATCTCTAAATATACTATACATAAAAAAATACATTGTTCCGTTATATACAATATAATTGTAATGCTATTTTACAAGTTATAAATTGTATGAATTTAAATTAAGTGTCAGTGTTTCTCACAAATTAGTTTTAAATACAATAGAAGATATAAAATTGTTAATTTGCTCTAAAATCAAATAATGAATAGAATATTAATATTTAAAATATATAAGTAGGAAGAATAAAAGTGTTAAACTAGTCGGATGTGCCAATCCCAAAACTTTCGTCTATCTCATACACAGCGGTAGAATTCTTATAAAACAGTCACTGGTCCCAAGGACCAGTAAGCATAAGGATTTACTGGTCTGCAGTAATCATCACTGGTCTGCTACATAAAATTACATTAAGTCCCTTTAACCCTTTGAGCCCTCCCCCCTCCTAGAATATAAATCCAACTTCCTTTGCAAATTATCCAAAATTTTCATCATAATAAAATGTAAAATTATAATTTGCAAAAAATTAAACAGTACATAAAGAAAAACTAAAATTATTAATTAAATATTTCATTTCAGATGATCTATTTCAGCTGACTAAGGTTTAATGCAATTTTTTTAAATAAAATAATTCGATTTGTGTTTGATTGCAGTTTTCTCAGGGATGAGAAAGTTTACGTTTATCTGTCAGAGAGGGGGGGGGGGGGGAAGTTACTGGCCCTGCAGACAATTAAATTTTTGAAATTAGTGGTCCGATTGAATTTTTGGTAGTCTCGGACAAGTGGATCACCAAGGATTTCAAACACTGCATACATGTTAATAATTCAAAATTCGCTATCACAGTGCCACATCTATGCCCATCATGAGGATTGTAAAATATAGTTCATTGAATTGGATGCATTTAACAAGGAGATTTAAGTATCACATTGTTTCAAACAAATCACTGAATTTTGGAACCCACCCTCTTAGATGTCTACAACCAAAATTCCAACCCCAACAGTATAAAATCAACACCTGTTGTTCAATTTACATCCAAGTCTAATAAGGATCTATTTACATGAAAATGAAACAGAATATTAAGTTTGATTAAATTACGTGCATTAGTTTTTGAGATACAGATTTTGCAAAAATCGGTGAAAAATTCAGCATACCAACACTACCTGCTGTGCAATTTACACATAATCAGTAACAGCTTACGTCAACGTCTAACTGAATCTGAAGTTTGATGAAAATCCATGCATTAATTCTTGAGATATTGCTGAAATCATAAAATGCAGCACAACAGAGCCATTGTTGAGTGATATTCACCAAAATCTAATCAGCACCAGTTTATATCAAGGTCTAACTGAATCTAAATTTTTATTCAATTCCATACATTAGTTCTTGAGATAAGAGTTATTGCTGAAATCGTAAAAAAAATGCAGCATAACAGCACTACCTGTTGGGCAATATACACCAAAACTTGACAAACAGCAACAACTTAACTTGTAACTGAATCTGAAGTTTGATGAAAATCCATACATTAGTTCTTCAGATAAAGCTATTGCAAATATTGAGATAAATGCAGCATAGCTGCACCACCTGTTGGGCAATTTACACCAAAAGCTAATCAGCATCAGTTTACATCAAGGTCTAACTGAAGGGCAATTCCGTGCGGAGAGTCACACACGTAACGCAGGCTTTAATTTTCATTTATTCAATTATTTATTAAATTTTAATTTTAATTGTGATTTTAGGTGGTATAGTAAATAAGTTATTACCATATTTTTTATTTTAAATGTGTGGAAATAAAACTCACAAAAAGATATCATTTAATTTCATACTCAAAATGTGCTTTTTTTCTGAAGTAGAAAAAAAACACATTTTGAGTAATGAAATTAAATTATATACTTCTGTGAGTTTTATTGCCACACATTTAAATTTAAAAATATGGTAATAACTTATTTACCATACCACTTAAAATCAGAATTAACATTAAAATTTACTAAATAATTGAATAAATGAAAATTAATCCCTGCATTACGTGTGTGACACTATCCATGGAATCGCTCTGAATCTAAAGTTTTGTGAAATTCTGTGCATTAGTTCTTGAGATAGAGCACCCACAAAACTTTTGTCACATAAAGAACGATATTTTTTAAAACCATCAAATCGTCTTCAGGACCTTTTTAAAACGTATAAATCTGTCGTAAACTGGAAGTCGAAAATTTTCCCAAATTAAATACTTTCTTCTTGTGAAGGTAGAAGAAAGTAAAAATACATATCTTTTATTTTCATGAATATAGTTCATTTGAATTTTTTTATATGAAGACATTCTTATGATATACCTTTACCTATAATTATGTACTATGTATGTTGCCTATTATGTTAGTAAAGTATTTCAATGTGCTAAAATACATTTTTATTTTACCTTGGGTGTTTATTTAATGGCTTTTATATATTAATTTTTTTTCAAAATTAACTGAAATGACTTAAATTCATTAAATGTATATGTTGTTTAAAATTTTAAATATTTCTGAAAATTTAAAAAACCCACCTTATGGGTTTTTTCGAGTGGGCCCATTCTGAAAAAACCCACCTGGTTTTTTTGTACTGGGCCCAGCTTTGCGAACTCTGGCACATACATTCTGATGAGTGTACTAAATTTCGAGAATTCATTTACGGGTAATCATTAATTAATAGACAGACAGCACAAGAGAGGTATTTTTTATTATCACAAAGCAATTAAAGATATATCGTAGCAATTTCAGGATCGGAAACCAAAGAAGACACCTTTGCATGCAATTGAACAAGAAAACATGCACCCAACGAGAGATTTAGTAGTCATGGTGCTTTAGACGAAATGCTTTTAATCACTTCTTTGAAAGATATCTTTTAGATTTTAATGAAATATTTTGCATATTTTCAGAGCTTTTGCTTTTAGTACCTTGCCCCTGCCCTTCTCTTATAGCCGTCCCTTGAATGCACCTATAATCATATTTTTTGAAAAGTAACTTAAGAAGAAAAAAAAAGAAAAAAGAAATATCAGAAGGAAAAAAACATTTTTATGGATTTTGTCCTAGAAAGGTCCATGATCTTTCTTTTCGGGGAATGCAAAGTTGATGATGCTTTTGGATGACAATCCTGCAAGCCATGGGATCTGTTATGAAGACTGTTTTCTATCTACCATATTTTCAGAAAATAATCCTCGCTTTATTTAATGACAGATTTTCCACGGTTAAAATAACTAACGATATTCTAGTATGTATTTGAGAAAAAAAAAGTTAGTTTAATCAATCGAAACGTTTATCATTAAATAAAACAGTGACTAATATTTAGAAACTATAATGGGTTTCTTTTTAAATTAAATTTTTCAACAAAAATGAAATATTAAAATGTTTGTTAAAGTGTTTTTAGAATGTTTATTTTGATTTGTATTGAATTTCTAAAAAGTACTGAACCAATTTTCATAAAATTTAAATGGGACCCAATTAAAAAAAAAAAAAACCACATGAATGGATCGCGTAGTTTCAGAGTAATCGGTTAACATACATCAGTGGTTCCCAGGGTTCATAAATATCATGATATTTTCGAAAATATCCAATATATTCAATATATATCTGATATTTTCAAAATAGTCAACTTACTGCTGTTAATAAATATTTTCAAGCATAATATAAATTACAAGCTAAAACATATTGTACTTAACATGAAAACTTAATGTTCTAAAAATGCATCTCTTTTCCCTTTTTTTTTTAAATTGAAGAACAAAATTGAAGATCAATTAATTGAAAACAGATACAATTTGCTTTTTACAGTTATATAAACTATAGGAATTGTATCCAGTTTAAAAAAAGTTTATATTTTATAAAGCAAAATATTACTAAATATAATTAATTTTTTTTTAAATTGAAGAATTAACATAAATGTAAGCTTGTCTTATTTTGTATTCCCCAACTTGTACAGTTTAGACTCAACTAAACCAAAATCGAAAAAGATTCTTTTCTAAAGAAGCTGTACTGTATATAAATGACTATCTAAATTACAGTTTATCTTCAAATAGCTGTTCTGAATTAATTGTCTGACATAATTATTAGTTATACCTTTAAAAATAAAAGTTTCAAACATGAAGCTTGGAAAAGATATTTTTCCTCTTTGCTTAAAAAAGTCATTGCCAGAGACAAAAAGTGTTTATCTCCACTCCAGAATGACACAGTCAGTAAGAGTTGAAAATTTCATTTACACTTGTTTTGACTGAAGAAAATATCAAAATTATCTTGCACAATGATATTTTGAAAATAAATATCAAGAATTTGAAAATATCGAAAATATCAAAAATCTTGATATTTTAAAAATCAATATTGGATATATATCAAGATAATCAACGAACCCTGGTGGTTCCCAACCTTGTTTTGGCCGCGAACCACCTAAGCATCTTTAAAATCTTGGTGCCCCCCCCCCCCCCCACTCACATCCTCCTTTCTGTAACATAAATCCTTATTATATAAAAATTAGCTTATTCGCATGGAGAAAGTCTAAATGAACATTAAATTAAGTCATTTCACATTCTTTAACTTATCAAAAGGATCAAATTTTCGGTGCAAGTATGTTTTCATTATAATTCTTTGAATCCAATGATGTCATACATCTTCGCATTTGCATCTAGAAAGGTATATATATATTTTTTTTTTTTCGGCAATTTAACTCGGAGACAAAAGTGTTAATAGTATGCATTATCTTCGTGAAATTTTGTGAAAAGACTTCCACATTTTACATTACATTTGACAGAACTGATACATTTATAATTGAATTTAGTTCCTCATTAAGATATCTTTTTAACACTGAGACTATATAAAAAATTATTCACAAGTAGAATTTCCGGATTCACCTTTATCATTTTACAATATCCATTTTTCTTTCACCTTACAACATACATACATCTCTGATTACTTCTTTTACCCATTATCGTTAGTTGGCCACCATATATTATCTGATTTATAATTTAAAAAAAAAAAAAAAAAAAAAACCTGTCATGATGTATACAAACAGAGGTCGATGCAGGTTTTTATTCTTGCGGCCCATTTTGTGAAAAGTAAAAGTTATTTTTGTGAATTTTATTACATTTTTGTGAAAAGTAACATTTTGTAACGAAAGTTGAAATCCAGTTACTGAAATTCGAACCAAGAATTTATTAACAAAAACTTCCTTGCTAAAGTTTGTTTTTCGTGACCTGGTTTTATTTACAAATTACACATTATAAAACAGTTTTTATGAAAAAGAATTTTACAAAGGGCCTATTTTATTAAAAGGAATTTTGTGAAGGGGCCTGTTTATTAAGTTCATTTTTGTGAAGGGGCCCATTTTATTAAATTCATTTTTGTGAAGGGGCCCATTTTATTAAATTTATTTTTGTGAAGGGGCCCATTTTATTAAATTTATTTTTGTGAAGTGGGCCCATTTTATTAAATTTATTTTTGTGAAGTGGGCCATTTTATTAAATTTATTTTTGTGAAGTGGGCCCATTTTAAATTTATTTTTGTGAAGTGGGCCCATTTTATTAAATTTATTTTTGTGAAGTAGGCCCATTTTATTAAATTAATTTTTGTGAAGGGGCCTATTTTATTAAATAGATTTGTGAAAGGGCCCTAAACAGGCCTCAAATTCTGCCCCTGACAGTAGACTCCCTAAAATCCACAAATGCCTAAAATCCACACATCACCGCAGATGTAAACAATGAAACTTTCAATTCAGATGTAGGGGAAAATTACAGAATTTTTTTAGTTTTATATCATTCCGTATGTATTTTAATACGTAATTCTGAATAATATGACTGAAATCGTGTTTTTTCAAGAAGGAAGTATAAATTTATTTTTGAAAAAAATCAAGATATTGCTGATATTACTGGTAATCTTTTTACCACATATATTTATATATTAATCAAGCTTTTTTGGTTATTAAGTCTGACTAAGCATGAAATAAAACTTCCATAATTTATGATTTTTATGTGAATTAATACCTTTATGATGACAGTTTCATTGAATAATTCAAGGAAATCTTATCTCATTTTTATTATACATATTTATACATTATTTACCTACTTGATCTTTACTTTTAATAATTTAATCATTTTTAAAATTATCTTACTTTATCATTTTAGTTTATTACTTACTTATTTTAATATTTTACTATATTGCAAACATTCATTATAATTTTGATTGCGTTATTACATTCAAATTACTGTTTGAAAAATGTAAACAAAACAATGACCAGAAATCAGGGTTGGACGGTATTTACCGTCTGATGGTTTTTACTGGTTATTACCATGGTTTTTACCGTCTTTGGAAAAACATGTTTTTACCATCTTTGAAAAACTCATGAGTTTGACTGCTTTTTGTCACTTTTATGAAAATTTATTTTTCATTTTCCCAGGGGTGAAAGTTTTCCGGGTATTTTATACCACTATTTCCATTCAGCAATATTCACCTAATTTAGTTTCTGATTAGGTAATTTAAAGAATGTTATATGAAAATAGTGGTTTTTAAGGAATATAAAAAGCCCGGAAGACATTCATCCATGTTTACCAGCTACAAGAATTCAAAATTTTAAAGATATTATTGCACATTTATCATTATTAAAACCTAATGCGTATTATAACTATCATTATGAGAATGCACATTACAATATTTATTATATTTATCTTAATGGAGACTAGTTTACTAATTTTTACTGAAAGGAAATGGAAAATTATAAGTACACTTTTATCATATTTAAAAATCTTAATCATTTTAATAAAAACCTAATGCTTACAATATTAATTATCACATAATGTAGTTTGTACAAATGTTAGTACAGTTTACCAGTCTATACCCTTGAAGCCTTTTAGCATTTTATAAAAAGCTTTGTAGCTTTCTGTACACCCTAGTCTTTCTTAATTTACGGTGGATATGTGAAAAGTTCGAAAAAATTACATCTATGGATGAAGAACTATAAGGTATGGAGTGGAGATTCATCATTAAATGTATGAATTCAGGATTCATTTCTTTGTTATTTAGTGCTTTCCACCGAACTTTGGCTTTTACATCTTTTGTTTTAAAGAAGCTTCTTGGAAATGGTTGTCCTCCAACTTCATATGCCAAGAGGAGTGAAAGAGAACTTGGCATGAAATCGATAAGCCATTCCCTTTCCATTTCCTTTTGTGTTTCACTTAATAGATCTTGATTTTTGTGCATTGGATCTGTCATACATGCTAAAAGGGGAAAGGGCTCTAAAACCAAATCAATTTGTTTTTTTAACAAGATCTTTATATGGAATTAATTCAGAACAATGCACTAATTTCAGCCTCTCAGAACAAGCATCGGCTCTGATGAATATTTAAGGCTTTGGCTACTTGTAGCTGTTGAAATAGATCCTTCACTTATTTAAATAAATTAGTCATTGTAATCTTTGAATTCTAATATCAATATCTTTTTCATGATTTTTGCAAATGTCAAGCAATGCATGACTATTCTTATAAATGTGGAGATACATTCTATATGGTTATTCCATCATACTTCACTTAGCAACTGGTGTTTTACTTATCAGATGATGATTTTGGAAATACTTCTGTATATCAACATTTTTAGTAATGGATATTGGAGCTTTATTTCCTGCCAGTAAGTTCATCCAATGTGCTGTACATCCATAAACAATCATATTAGAGTACAAGTGAAATGGAAACCCTGCTTTGCGAAACCGATACTGAACATGCGTTGTTCTATTTATAGATGGGGAATAGAAAATATGATAAAATTTATATGATTAAAGTATTATATCAGCAGCTTTAGAGAATTAATTCTTTTTTTTTCCCATATCTTTATATATATATATACATCAGTTACATGAAAATACAGCTTCAATCAATAGTATTTAAATACAGTTTAATGGCTAGTAGAGTTTATTGTATCCTTAGGTTTTTACTACTTTTTCCACGTTTTTACCATGTCCTGGTAAAAACCAGTTTTTACCGGTAAAAAGCCAACCCTGCCAGAAATCCACACAACCTCTGGTCCCAAGCTGTGCAGATTTGAGGGATTCTACTGTATTTATATACGTGGTCTACACAACAGCCATAAGAAGTTTTATTTTTTACCCATTTCCTTATGCAATACTCGCATTTAGGGATTTATTAATTTAATAAAAGCAGTATGTTGTTTAGGTATTTCAAATATATTTTATGTTAAATGTGTTCAACAGAGTCAATTTTATATATTCCTTTAATGAATTTCATATGTAAAAGTTTTTGCATGTGACATCTTGCACTACCAATAGAAATGCAAGTTTCTTTCAATAAACAGTGAAAAAAAAGAGGTCTGTAATGATAAAATAATATTATAACCAGAAAAACATTAAAATTATTTTAATATATACGAGGACCCCAGAAGCCAAGGGGTATAAGTGACAAAATTTTAAAAAAATTGAAATAAGTGCACAGACAACCTGGAAATATACTTTTTTCTTTTCAGGTAAAGAAATATAAGTAATTTTCTAATTATGTGTTGTGTTTTAGAGATCAACCACTTTTGCCGAATAATGATCAATATTGATTACTTATAAATTTAAAGAAAATTGCACTCTACTTTTTTCACATTTATTGAAATAAGAGTTTAAAGACCACTGTGGAACAAACAGCATTTTCCTATTTCAATTCAGTTAATTATTACTGATATTGAACTTTAACGTCATTTATCTTTGAACTCAATTTACTCCAAATCGGAATTTTGTCACTTGTACCCCTTGGCTTCTGATATCCTCATATATATAAACTGCCTAAATATTTAAACAAAATCGTACAATTATTCTAGTTGTATTTTGTTTTAAATTGTTAACTGAGAACTTTTTTAAAAATTTGTTTTTATTGAGTTTTGTTTTAAATTTTCATATTTCTATTTTTAGTTTGCAACATGGCTTTTATTTAAAAATAAATAAAAGAAAAAACTGACTGAAAATGGTTAATAAAAAGTCTGAAATTGCCCCTCTAAAGAGCCAAATTGCCCCCTGTGGGGTGTACGTTCCATGTTGGGAACCACTGACATACATATTCGTTGAAATGAGAACCTTTTTTTTTTGAAGTCTTAAAAAACACTGGCTACTAGATCATGCAGTTTGCATGAATACAATCTCAGGGGACTTTTCACCATTATGGAAACTTAAATATTTCCCTTGATTTAGAATAATGATAAAAGTTTTTCAAATCATGGGAAGAGTGGGCTGAGCATAGTAAATTTACTCAATTTTTTTTAGTGATTTTAGACTAACAAAGCGACTTTTTTATGGTGTACTTTTTCTGTAGAAACTTTTTGATAGTGTGATATCAATTCAGCACTTTATGGATGCATAAAGTAATTTTTTAAGGACACAAAATACCTGAAGTATTATTTTCGTATTCAAATAGCTTTATATTTCAGAATTCCAATACCTTATAATATGTGGTACTTTTATAAAAAGAACAAAAGGATGAGGAGATTTACTTTTCAAAATTTCTGTTTCCATACGGAAAGTACATTTTAGTTTTCCTTCTCAGCATAAATATTTTTTTTGTCTGCCGCTGTAAATTACACTCCTTTTTTCCAAAAGTTAACCACTTTCCCTTCTGACCCCCCCCCCCTTCCCCCCCACACACACAGCAAAATAGTTTAAAATCTTTTTAAAAAAAAAAAAAATGCCATATTTCTTATTTTGCAGTTAGGCGATCGATCTAAAATCTCATCTACATAATCTTGTATGTTTAAGTATCACTCATCTAAAATGGGAATCAAAAGATTTTTTTTTTTTTGCAGTTCGGCTGTTCTTATTCCTGAATCACATGTAAATATATTTTAGGAACAGATGTTATATATTACCGTGGCCGCCATCTTGGATTTTTTTTTGCCGTGAAAACCCCTTTTCCACCAAGTAGTAAATGTCAACAAGCAGCGATTTATGCACATGTTAGGCTTCACGGGGTTGCGCGAACACTCCACTCGTTGGGGTTGCCTTATCGATAAACGGCAACAAAAAATCGCCAAGAAATCCAAGATGGCAGCCTCGGGAATATATCACATCTAAGCCAAAAAGGATTTTACAGATTTTAAACTACATGAGATGGCAGAAGGGGGGTGGGGGAAGTGAAGCAGTAACTAATAAAATTGCAAATCTCATCAAATGATCGTGGAATAAAATTGCAAATCTTGTCAAACAATCGTGAAATAAAAATCACGAATCTCATCAAACGATCGTGGAATAAAATCGTGAATATCGTTAAACAATTGTGGAATAAAATTGCAAATTCAGCCCAGATGTCCTGTGAAAAAAAAAAAAGTCATTTAGTCGGTTGTGGAAAAATTTGAACCAAGTTATGGTTTTCTGTACATATAAAATAATAATTAACTATTCAATATTCCCGATATTTGCTTCTGATTAGAATTACACAAAATCAAACTTTACATTTGTGCGAAAGAATGTTTAAATGTATATAAAACTGTACATGTTGTTGACAAGTACCTGTTTTCATCAACTATGAAAATGCAATATTTTTTTTTATAGAAAATACTATAAAAATTTTAACATAAGAAATTTGTCAATGTATTTATTTTATGTTCAATACAATATAATTCACAAAATTTAGGCATAAATGTTGTGAATAGGGATTGATCAAATACCGAAAAGTCGATTTGGTACGTAAACCGAATATTTGGTTTCGTCCGAATTTTCCAAATAATTGGTTTATGAAAAACAATAGGTAAAGAATTACTAGTTTTATAAATACACAATGACCAATGCTCATTTGATGTTACTTTAATATAATTCAGTTATAAACACAGCTGGCAGGTGGAGATAAATATTTTCTTAGAAGTAGAAGAATTCTCTTTTACTTAGAAGTTAGTGACTTTCTAAGTTCGCATTGTGGTTACTCTTTAAATATATTTATATGTAATTTAACAGTTTAATATAAAAAATAATGGTACTTTTCGGTTAGCCGGGCACCAGTGTTATGAATACATGTATATGTCTATATAGGGGAGAGGGGGGCACATGTGAACAATTTACATTTTTGACTATTTCTCAAAATTGTGATGAGCTATTGAACCAAAAATTGATTTATATGAATATATTTACAATTTGTTTGTTCTTTTGGTAAAACTTTTGGATGCATTTATCAAGAATTTCTAACTTATATCATCATTTTAAAAATTGTCTAAATTTGTTCACATGTGCCCCGGTGGAGAGGTAGTTGTGAACATACATGGGACACATGAATATAAGACAAAAATAAATTTTTGTGAATAAAAACTGTGATAACCTCTTTCCAGTTGTGTGAATAAATCAATATATGTTTCAACATAGATACAAGAAATTATTCGTTAAATTGTACACTAATATACCTACTCCTTTTGAGTCACTTTTAATTGTTATCTAACTTCCACTAAATTAAAACTGAAGTAATCCCCAAAACATTGAATTTATAGCTCAATGTTTGACAAGGGTAAATTTTAAACAAACAAACAAACAAACAAACAAAAAAAACGCATTCACAGATTTCAAAAATATACTTGTTAACTGTTCACATCTGCCCCCATATGTTTTGTTCACAAGTGCCCCATCTACCAACTTCAGACCAACTTACAAAAAAATATATATTCTTAATTGAAATAAGGAAACAAAACTTTTTGCAGACTTACCTAATTAATGCCACTATAGAATGCAATGCTGATATTCTACTTTTAAAAATGTCTTGAATGAATTTTTACTTCAATAACTTAGAAGACTTTTTTTACTTCACACCTTCTAAAACAAACAAATCACAACTACTAGAAATCAAAATGGTTTATTGTTCTGAAAATTCAGCCAAAAGATGGTACTACTACAATCTATTGGTAATTTTTTTATTTCAAATTAACTGAGTGAAATATGTACTGTTCACATGTGCCCCTCCCCTCTCCCCTACATGCATGTATGTATGTCCCCTATATGTATGTATACATATATGTGAATATATATGTAGGTATATTTATATATATACAATATATCTATACATTACATATATGTATATAAACATATATATGTATACATAACAGTGGCGCCCGGCTAACCAAAAAGTACCAAAATAATATTACAAAAAAATACAAAAATTTTAAAAAAGGTAATAATAAGTGCCAAGAGTTTTATGTTAGCCGAGCATAGGTAAATCGCAAAATATTGTTCCCATCACAATCTTTCTTATTGCATTCATTTCATATAAAAACGTTCTTTCACACATTACATTTTTTTAAGATACAGGTATTACATACATTTAAAATAATTATTTTTCATCCATTTCATTTAAAATACAAAAACAGAAAAAATAAATACTATAAACCAAAAAAGAAAAAAATCTTATTTCATCAAAGCATTTTTAATTTAAAAACGTGAAACTAAAATCTGCTTGGTGAGAAAAAATTGCCATTGGCAAGATTTGTGCCCGGTTAACAAAAAAGTAACTAAATGTCTTTTTTTGTTTGTTTGTTCTTTTTTCTATAATTTATTTTGGTACAATTAAATGATTTGATGAACTTAAATATTTTTCTAAACATTCAGCACATATTTCTTAATTCTTCTGTAACTATCCAAACATTTTGTGCCACATAATATCTCTCATACTCTTGCTAACTTTGAAACTACCACCATATTGTTGCCAATATCATTACTGTTTGACGCCAAGCTTGGCGACATACCCACTTATGGTATGTAAGTCAGCTAAAATCTTCAAGCAGAGTTCATTGTAGGCGTTTTTCGCGGGACGTGCCGCCCTTCCTACCCTTCTTTGCAAGATTTGCCGCCCTTTGCCATTTGAAAATTGTATTTACAAAAATGAAAGCCTGCATCGAAAAATGTATATTATAATTCAATAGTTTGTTCAATTAGTAGGTCCTTAATTTTTTTTTGGTCTTTAAAAGTCTTATTTTTATTTTAAAGAAATATGTTTGGAATCCTGTATTATGGATCAATGATTTAAGAATCAAATCTTTAGGCTAATGATAAAAAATGTGTCCAAATATGTAGTAAATGTTACTATTTAACCCTTTGGACTTATTTTTTTAGTGTTACTTTGCAGAGTGTTGGGTCTTATTAATACACCTATCTTAATGGTCACCTTTTTGGGCTACTACAATTCCTAATCAATCTCTGAAAAATATTTCCACAATATTTGCAGTGGAAATTACCATGAAGATTGTTTAGAAAAAGTGGTAGCTGAAAAGACGACTGCTGAGATCTAAAAAATGGTCATCAGTTTGTTTAGTTGCACTAAACATAGGAGAGTAAAGAGTTAAACTATGCCCATAGTAAATTCAATATATCAATAAATATCAAAGTTTCTAAATACATTTTACATACAAACATAAATATACACACACACACTTTAAGCTAATTTGTATTATTCATCTCATGTATATGCTCTTTTTTTCTCTCTGAGTGTCCATTTATGACAAAGTGCATCATGCTTGCCCTTGATCCTAAAATGAACTCTGCTTCAAGAGCATTAATTTTAATAAATTTAGAATCTTTTTAAAAATAAAAACTGCTTGAATTTTTTTTACTAGCAGGAATTTTTGGATTGCTAACAAGGTATAAAGCCAACAGAATGAAAAAAGTAGCCAAACTGAGACTCGAATGAAACAGGTTTGAGATGTGGCTCGGGGGGAAAAAAAAAAAGGCATTTTGGGTGTATTTCATAACTACAAAATTATATCTATAAATACTTTTTAATGTAAAAGTTTTCCTGCAATTAAATTCGTACGAAAGCAAAAGTTTTTTAACGAGTAAAACATAGATAAATCCAGGGATCGATCCAGGCAAAATTTGGGGCCTACTTAGGACCCTTTCACAAAAACCCATTTAATAAAATAGGCCCCTTCACAAAATAAATTTAATAAAATGGGCCCCTTCACAAAAATAAATTTAATAAAATGGGCCCCTTCACAAAAATAAATTTAATGAAATGGGCCCCTTCACAAAAACCAATTTAATGAAATGGGCCCCTTCACAAAAACCAATTTAATGAAATGGGCCCCTTCACAAAAATCAATTTAATGAAATGGGCCCCTTCACAAAAATCAATTTAATGAAATGGGCTTCTCCACAAAAAATCAATTTAATGAAATGGGCCCCTCCACAAAAAATCAATTTAATGAAATGGGCCCCTCCACAAAAAATCAATTTAATGAAATGGGCCCCTCCACAAAAAATCAATTTAATGAAATGGGCCCCTCCACAAAAATCAATTTAATGAAATGGGCCCCTCCACAAAAATCAATTTAATGAAATGGGCCCCTTCACAAAAATCAATTTAATGAAATGGGCCCCTTCACAAAAATCAATTTAATGAAATGGGCCCCCTCACAAAAATCAATTTAATGAAATGGGCCCCCTCACAAAAATCAATTTAATGAAATGGGCCCCTTCACAAAAATCAATTTAATGAAATGGGCCCCTCACAAAAATCAATTTAATGAAATGGGCCCCTTCACAAAAATCAATTTAATGAAATGGGCCCCTTCACAAAAATCAATTTAATGAAATGGGCCCCTTCACAAAAATCAATTTAATGAAATGGGCCCCTTCACAAAAATGAACTTAATAAAACAGGCCCCTTCACAAAATTCCTTTTAATAAAATAGGCCCCCAATGTAACATTCTTTTTCATAAAAACTTTTTCAAAATGTGTAATTTGTAAATAACACCAGGTCACATAAAACAAAAACCTTAGCAAGAGGATTTAAAGAATGTTTTTGTTCATAAATTCTTGGTTCGAATTTGAGTTATTGGATTTCAACTTTCATTACAAAATGTTATTTTTCACAAAAGACAAAAATATAATAAAATTCACAAAAATAACATTTACTTTTCACAAAATGGGCCCCAAAAATAAAAACCTGCATCGACCCCTGGATAAATCTAAATTGTCTCATTTTATATTACGGTGGAAAAAGGTGCAAATTTAAATATGTTGAAAATTTCCTATTGAAGAAAAATCTCTTTTGAATATTTTTTAGAAGACACAGAATTGCTTATTCAAAACTTCAACCATAAATCTTCTTTTTTAACAAAAAAAAAACAAATTTTGATATTTAATAGATAACAGATCTCCTGATTTTTAGAAGAAATATTGTAAATAAAACAACAGGCTATTAGGTAGCAATAACCTATATTTACAATAACAATCATTTTTCCCTGTTCCACTAGAATATTGCATTTTACATTGGGTATTTTAAAATCATATTCACTAATTTCACGAAATTTTGAAATTATTTAATACATTTCAAATCAATTCAATAAAATAATCTTTGGAGGAAAACAATCTTACCATAAACAATTTTATAAATTAAAGATAAATATGAAAACAAAAATGTATATAAACACTCAAAAACAAACAAAATATTCATATATTGAGATAGTATAGGCGGCAAACATTTAAATTACAATATACTATCCGATTACAACATAAATAGCAATGCTCTTTAATTTCGCAAAATATTATGAAAAAAAGCATAAGTAAAATGCTATGAAATTATACTTAACAGTATTTCACAGATTTTAATTGATGTTCTTACCAATTACTTACGCTTTAACCATCAATACCAGCTACCGAGCTAACGTAATAAAAAATAAACAAATGTAAACATAGGATTCTAGGTACGCGGAAAGCCTATATTAGTTGTATATGTGATGTGATTTTACGACATATAAATTGAAATTTATAAATGACTATTGTAAAAGATTAATAAAAAATGCATATGAATGACAGTGACAACAAACCGTCAATAAAAACTAAATTATATGATTAAACGTATATTTCCTTCATAAATATGTGTAACACTATGCTGAAATTGATGGATTAGCTTTGCAACTAAAAGTTTACAATTAAAGATATAGAAGCAGAAGATTTGGAGAGGCATAAAGATCATAATAATATAAAGTTTATGGAGCTTAGTCAGTTTTGAAATAAAATTTACGGTAAAACTTAGGTAAAAGTTATCAATATTCAGTCACTCATTAGGGGTGTTACATCAACTTAGTTATTGTGTAATACAAAGATCTTAGAAGCAAAAGACACGTAGAGCACATAAAAAAACAAACCTTGTTAGATGTTTCACTACGACCAGCAGTTTCTCCCAAAAATATCTTAGAAGGTACAGAATCTTTTGGGAAAGAGGCTTTCTCCTCCACCTCTGAACATGCTGCCATCTTGAAAACTACGGAACTGATTTGTTGTTGCCAATCTGATCACAGACTTGATAAAAGTAGTTGACAGCAGTTGTCAAGGTAAAATGGGGTTTAGGAAATCACGTGGAAAGCAAATGAAAATTTCATATGTCTGTACTTTTTAAAATTATTTTATAATTTACGATATAGTAGTGTCAATATCTATACAAGATATAGGACGTGGAAAATTCTACAAGGGAAAATGTGGATTCAGCGTGGTTCATGGTAAAAAAAATCAAGATGATTTTGTTATTATATTTACTTGGTGTACTTATTTAGAGCTATTTATACAGCTTTGTCTTATATTCTGTTGCTATGAACGTATATTAATTAAAACGTTACTGAAATCGCAGAGTCATGATTTTATTCAGTACTTATTTTGCGTAAGG
Source organism: Maratus speciosus (assembly GCA_963932465.1). Classification (NCBI taxonomy): domain Eukaryota; kingdom Metazoa; phylum Arthropoda; class Arachnida; order Araneae; family Salticidae; genus Maratus; species Maratus speciosus. Next base: position 126,572,512 of record OZ010789.1, on the reverse strand, counting down.
ACGTCACTCCCCACCCCCACTCCCCAATTCTCTAGCGGAGAAAAATGTTTAACATCAACATTAAGTACACACAAAGTATCTTAAATTATTGAAAGCTGGGTTCAGGATTTCTACTGCAAGACGTGGCTAAATATGGACACAGGATGGAGGTAGAAACGGTTTTAAGTGACGTCATTTATGACTACTCCATCTATTGGATCCTCCTTGCAAGTAGCTTGAGAAGTCGAACATCTGGACGGAACATCACGTGATACATCTTCTTCTATCCTTAAACTCCCTGCGAGCAGGTGGGCGACGAGTTTCGGGTTCTTTGTCGGTCTATTTCGTGTGGCCATTTCAATGTCTACTGCGACAAGCTAGCGACTGGGGAATGCGGACTGTGGCGGGGAATTTATCGAATCCCCTGAAGAGAGTTTTTTGTTGTTAAATTTGTGCGCTTTGCTTCAAAATGTTTGCAGTAATAAAAAAGGTACAACTGGCCACAGAATTTTTGGAAAAGAAAACACAAAGAAATATTTTATTGCTTTTGCCGTGCAATGTAGTCTGCATACAGCCAGGCCCGAGCTTTCCAAGGAAGACACGGGGTCTGTCCGCGACTAATGCCATACAACGCCAGTTCATGACGTTTAAAGCGTCGCGTCGTACGGAGTGGATCGCCTTTACGCAGTGAATGGACTCTATTCAGGTGACGTCAGACGCCAGAGCTGGCGGTATGATTATCTGTTATTCTAGTTACTGCACCGGCAAAATACCGGAATGCGCAGGCGCAAACACCGCTAGCAGACGACTTTAGCCTTGACCCAGTTTGAGTGCATATATTTTAACTGAAAATTTGCAAACTTAGGGAATTTTTTCGCATACAGAACAACATTTTGAATTTAGATTACAATACATTAAGTATATGCTGCTGCATCAAAGAATTCTTTTGCGGTATTTTTAACAAACAAGCATTAATAATTCACACTCCATACATTGCTATGTTAAACACCGCCAGTAAATACCGCCAGCAGACGAATTTTAGCCTCGACCTCAGGCCGCGTGCATAAGGTCCATTGGTACAAAGCGGTGCTCCCATGATTTTGTGCCAATGGAGGATATTCCAAATCTGTGTTCGAGGCTGAAAAAAGTCACGTGATAACGTTCACCCTAAGAACTTATAACTGATAAGAAGGGAAGATACTACTGCTTTCCACATGAACTGTTTCACTGGCTGGCGAGGGTTTTTCATTACGTCTACGAAGCCTTCCCTTCTTTACGCTAGAAGTTTTTACCTTGACCACGTGATCAAAACGTAAATGGAATATCCTCCATTGCCGTATAAAGACGATCCACTCTGTGTGACGTTTTAAAAATCATGAACTGACCACTGTAAGGCTCCTATAATACGGGCTGACTCACGCCGCCATTTAATTGCCGATAGGAGAAGAGCGATTGGCCACGCCGCGTGGGCAACAATCGCTTATCGGTCAAAGTGGGAAACAAAATGCCCCACTTACATTTCCATTATTAAAAAAATATTATATGTGATTTTTCAACGTCGAAATGGAGTTGCGAACCATTAACATGAAACAATGAAGCAAACTGTATGGTTTTAAAGAGGAATTTTTTAACTATTCTTAAAGTTTTGACCAAAACCCCAGAAGGGAGTTTTAAACCCCCTTCTCAGGGGCGCCATTTGAGGGGGGCTGGGGGGGGGGCATGCCCCCCCCCCAAGGAATTTGATATTTTAGAAAATTTATCTGTCATCGCAGATCAGACTCAAAAGAATTTTAAAAAATTACTCAAAACCTAAAATAGCTTGTCAAATTTTATTACAATAAAAACACGTATAAGTAAACACTTTAGGTACATAAACTAATAATTATAAAAAAAAAATTCTAATTTGCCAATTTATCTATTTTTTCCAAGTCTAATTTGCAAATTTCGCAATTTTTTTCTGCGGTCAATTGACGAATTGATTTTGCGTTGCTCTGCAAAAAAAAAAAAAAAAAAAAAAAAAAGCAAATAAATAAATAAAATAGCATGGTCTTCCCTTGAAAATTAAACAAAAGAGAAAAATCATGCGTCAAGCATAGATTATGAAACACTTTCCAACACATCAAGAATGCTTTAGCAAAACTTAGCCTTTCAATAAGGTAAATAATGCATCTAATTAAACATTTTAGAAAACATACGGACTTTTTCCTAGAAATCAGCACAAACTTTGCAATTATGTAAAATAGCAAAGGAAATCGAATCAGGTGAAACTTGCGCGTGAAGTGTTGTGCTATGGTATATAAGACCATGGCCATTAGCCAAGAGATCATTAAGTAACCTGTGTGTTTGCAAGAATCGAGCCACAAGAGGAGTGTCTATGTATTATTGTGTACAAGTTTTACGAAAGCAATATTCATCAAGGAGCAAGTCCATCGTGAACTATTTATTTTCCGAAAATATCACCAAACGAACTACATACGATGTTCTAGAATGTTACTAGGAGGGACTCTCGGCCAAAAAAGAACTGGGATCGGGTAGGAAGGCAAAAAAAAAAAAAATCTCCAAGCCAGAGTTAGAGCAGTTGAAAGGACTGTTTGACGAAAACGACCGAGTATTAATCTATCCCATGCCTTCGAAATACAGTGTTTCACCTAACCACCAACAAAAGACAATCACTAAGAACCTGAACATCAAATATTACCGATAGGGGGAAACGTACTTAAATTCTTTTGTACAGCCCTGTATATGACATACAGATTTTAATACACGCCATATATTAATGCTGAAATTTAATTCAAGCAATGCTTAAGCTACTTAAATTACGCTTCCATGAGTTAATATCCATAGGCGATTTCCAGTTCTTTGCATAGTCCTGTATATGATTTTATTTATATGCAGCAAACTTACCTTAGTATATAGTTGAGCTTGAAAGACAACTTGAAGCTGCATAACTCAAATTAAAAATAACATCTTTAAGCAATTCCTGCTCTTTCTCAATAATGCTTACGAATTTTTCTCTGTGTCTTAAATTTAAAAATTGCTCTGCATATGTTCTATTGAATTTATGCACACTATGTAGTATTCAAAAATTTAGTTAAACTAAAAAACCATACCATAAGTGAAAACGGACTTGCAGCAATCATTCCTAATAGCCAAACTTCGCATACAGATTTGTTCCCGAAATCTTTTATGTGTCCCTGTAAATGAATGATAAATGCAATCCCCATCCTATTTTACTGCAAGCATTTTGTTGTTAGCTTCAGTAATGTATATCAGTTTCATCATGTTTGAAATAGTGCAGCATAATTGAAATACGCTGCGAACAGTTTTTACCCGTAGACCATCATATAATCGAACTCTTTTGCATAACCTTGTAAATGAGCGATGAATGCTTCGCACCCCATATTCTACAGAAAGTATGTATTAGCACCAGAGATGAGACGGACTCAACCCGGACCTGACACGGGTTTGATTTTTATACCAGCCTTCGGGCTCGGGCCCATTCTTTCTCAAATTGGCAATTTTATTTATTCTCGTACTCGTATAGAAACAAAAAATAACTTTTTTACCCCTTAAAAATTATCTATCCCATTGCAAGTCTTTTTAATGCTATTTTGATCAGGAGGAAAGAGAAATAGATTTTTGTTTTCTTTAGTATTTGTCGAACATTATTTTGAAAGAAAACTTGTGATATTTGATGATTTATGTCTGTAGTTTAAGGCGAGTAACGACCTGTTGATGTTGGCGGCAATCAGAATATGGCGCCATTAGGATACTGTTTAATTGGAATGTTTATTTATTATTACTTTTTTAAAAGATCTAACACGAAATAAATATTTTCTTTTACGCCAATCAGTATTAGCCTAAGATTTGCAAATTTTTAGTCGCCTATTGTCTGCGATTGTAATCGTTCTTTATATGAAAATAATGTTGGTGATTTTATTCATGCTTCTTCTTGAAGTCTGCTCATTCTGTGGCTCTGTTCTTCATATTCATACAATCACTTTCATACGTAAGTAGATAAAATTGGCATGCGTTGTTATTCCCGATTGAAAGCAATCAAGCAGCGTTTCCCCTTTTTCTATAAAAGCATCGGATCTTTTCGGTAACGGTGTCAAATTTATAATTTAAACTGATTTTAAAAGCCATGATAAATGCGAAAGATGTACACCATAGGAAAAGGAAAACGCTGTTCGATTCTTCGTCATATAAATCATAATTTCTGCAAATTTCATTAATTTATACATAAAATGCTCTTCGTTATTGTGTCCATATACCTACTTGTTGCGGGAGAAAAATTAAAAAATCTTTTTAGGGAAGTATATTTCTATTTGACACTAAACGTCTCTTTTGATAAGATTTCATGTAAATTTCATAAAACTAATTGTGTGCTAGAGATTAACAGTTGTTAAAAAATGAGATCTATTACATTTAGAACAGCTTTTAAATATGTATTTTTGTTAAACCTTTTTTTTCCGTGCATACTTTCGGTATCGGAATCGGGCTCTGATGGCACAAACTTTTTCGTATTCGGATTTAAAATTGTTGGCCCCGGGCTCTGAAAAATGAGCCCAAACTCATCTCTAATTAGCACATCTCAGAAAATTTTATCAATTTCATTATGTTTGTAACGGAGTAACATTATTAAAATACGTCACAAATATTCTTTCTTCATAGACTATAATATAACGGAATACTTGTGAGTTCTCCTGGACGCGAACTGTAAGTGCTAAACACAACATTACATGTAGTAGTCATCTTTTAGTATGCCCCAATAATGTATATAAATGTTATTATGTTTAAATACTGTAATACAACAATATTAAAATATACCGCAAATGATTTTACCCGATAGACCATGATCTAACGGAATACTTTTGAATCCTCCTGTAAATGAACTATGAATGATACACTTCATTTTGAATACCGAGCATTCCATTGTAAACATTAATAACATATATCAATTACGCGTCAATCCCAGTATATTTACGTGAGTTAGAGCATGACCAGACGGGCAGATAAACCCAATTCACTTTTCAACTGCGTTGGAAAGTGTTAAAAATATTTCTTGAAGAATCCCATGCTTATGAAAATGTTAAGAATGGCATGCTATTTCAAACCCTTTCCCTCAAACAAAATCTTGCCTCCTTTCCCCACTCTAAGAAACTTATTAAATGGCTCCCTGTCCTGTCCGTAAAGCCTGTGAAGTCAAAAAAAAAATCTTCATTTTAGACAGGTACCCTTCTTAGCAAGTATAATTATATAGTGCTTTCTTCATAGAAACTTAATTTTTTTTTCCGTTTGCGAAACAATTCTTTTTTTGACAGGTTTCGTATTCGCAAGTTTTACAATAAATGTAATATACCTATACTCTACAGAGGTATACTATAGAAAGGATGTTTTAAATGCCTTTAAGAATACTTGTAAAAAGGGAAACTGTCTATAATAGGATACTGTCTTAAACGGAAAAAATGTTAGTCACTATCTTGAAATTATACCTGCTAAAATAAAAAAAAACCTGCTTAAAACGGAATTTTTCATAGGTTTTCGTTTTGATGGGAGAGAGTACAGGCTCCCCCACCCCACCCTTGGCTATGCCACTGTCCTCAAAGACAACTTTGCCCCCCCCCCCCCAAGAAAATTCTGAAATGGCGCCCCTGCCCCTTCTGGGGGCTTCTTTGGTCCATTCACTTAGTTTTATATAAAATTAATACATTTCATATGTAAATTAATAAATTTTTATTGAAACTCCCGTGCAATAGCATTTTCTAATAAATTAACACTACAAACTCGATAAACAAATGTTTTTTTTTTTTTTTTTTTTAAACTTTTAAACACAATAAAACAATTGTTAATATTAAAAAAAACGAGAAACAGTTTTCGTCTTGTTATCCTCAGCAACTGGAACAAAAAAAAAATTAATGTAAATTTTTGCTACAGTAACATTTGAAAAAAATCTTACTTAAAACATGTTTTAAGAGATTTGGTTGTATAAAAGGCATTTCTAAGTAATTAGGGCTATTTTCGGATCAAAAAAGGCCTGGCACAAAGTAGTCCCGAAATACTAGTTTCCCAACAAACACAGAACTTGTGGGCCACTGATGGGTTCGTTAGCCTTGGCCGAAAGTGTTCGATGGCGGCCCGCTATCATTGGCCGTAACGGCTCCGTCAAAAAAGTGTCACGCCGGACACAATAAGGCCGGAAGGAAAATGGCCGCAAGTACAATAAGTTGCCCACAAACGCGCCATTAACGGTCATCTAAAACTGATATTTAGCCGCAAACTGGCCACAATTATACATTTAATGGCATTCCTCAATAAAAGCTTGCCACAGCTATGCCATTAAGGGTCATTTTAAATAAAAGCTAGCCACAAGCCAGACACACTTATGCCATCAATGGGCATAATTAATGAATGCAAGCCGGAGGCTAGCCACATTTGTGCCATCAATGGGCATCATTAATGAATGCAAACCAGAAACTAGCCACATCTATGCCGCTATTGGTTATCATGGATGAAAACTAGCCCGAAGCTGGTCGGAATTATATTGTTTAACCCCCCACAAAAGTTCAGTAAATAATTTTTTTGGAGGGGGGGGGGGGAGACAGAAAATTTTTCTTTTAAAAAATATTTTGATAAATTAGAATCTAAATTTCCTGGTTTTGAAGTGTTTATCTGAAAACAGTTTATATTATAAACTGTTTTCACATATTATATATTATTATACTATGTAAAATTTGGAACAGGTCTAGGAAATTTTATTTTTTTAAATATGTTCTCGTAACACCATCCTGACTTTCATACATGTTTTACTTTAACATACACTTAAGTTAAAAACAATTTTTATTAAAAGTCAAATAATAATTAAAAAAGAATAAATTTTACAGAACAAAATGCATTTAGATCCTAAATTTTATCAAAATATTTAACACTAGAACGGCGGCGAGGTATTTTGACCCTTTCTGAATGAATACATGTCGATTCGAACCAGAAATATTTTTGTAATATAAGATTAATATATGCTGCACAAAAATAACTTAAATAAATAACTTAAATAGTTTTAAGTAAAAATTCTGATGTGAAATATTTTTTTTTTTAACTTGAATAAAAATTCCCGCCGTTCTAGTGTTAAGACTGTTCTCAAATCAAAAGGGTCAACTTTCTGACATAAGTTTTAATTCATTTTTGTTAGGATACGCATGAAACTAGAAGGTGTTCAGAAACTATGCCATCAAACTGTTTTTTCCGTTTTCTTGTAAACGCCATAGATCTTTCAGAAAATACTGTCAAACTGGGCATTTTGAACTGAACTTCCGAACGAAAGAAGAAAATCCAGTCAGTAAGGGGAGAAAAATGCCGTGTCACGTGATCAAAATCGCTTATAACCCAATAGGTAATTGATTGATCAAAAAATCGAAAACACAGTTCGATTCCAAAGTCAGGCTTTCCAATTTTATATCTTTCCGTTAAAAAATGAATTTGTAAATATGTCAAAAGGTTTTGCGCTTGTTGAGCAGAGCAGTTGAGAACAGCCTTAAAAGATAATTCCAATGGAGGCATAACTGAGCCTTATCTGCTCATCACCTTTGAACAGAACAAATTTCAAATTTGCTGTTAGTAAATGAACGTACAACAATATTCAACCTTAAATATTTTTATAGAGACATAGTCTCCTAAAAAATTTCTTTTTTATGGTTGCTTTAGTTTTTATAAATGTTGAGATTCCTAAACAGCTGCAAGAACCAAATTTACAGTTAACAAAGAAAATTCGATAACAAAGCCTTTAATGTATTTTTAAAAAATATTGAACATATGCTAGCCAAAAGAGCAATTTTTTAACTAGTTTCTTCATTTCCATTCAAATTGTTATATAACAATTATATCCGACGCTTTTATAGTACCATGTTTTACACAGAATTTCTTACCTGGATGATGTTTCTTTTAATTATCTAGAAAATAAAATACAAGACCACAGGAGTTTTATTTTTGTAAACTGAGAAAATGCTAACTTTATTAATCATTAGAATTTAAAACGATTTTTTAAGATAGATTATTTATGTAATTTGGTACTTTAAATTATAGTTGAAAATATGCCACTTCACTACAATAATTTCTTTAGTGTATAATTAATCGGGGGGGAGGGGGAAATAAGTGTCTATAATGTAATATGATGTTGTTGTAGTCTGTTAAGGTCTTACCCCCCCCCCCCACACACACACAAAACCCATCCTTGACATACCTCATTTCATGAACTATAAAAGAAATTAATTTTCATCATACATTCAAAGTTTTTTTTTTTTTCAAAATTATTATGAATTGACAGAAGGCCAGTTGGCACCACTTTTATTTTTTTTTTCATTAGTCAATCTTAGAATTTATTAAAGGCAAAGAATATTTTTTCAAAATATTAGTGGCAGTTTGTGTTTTTTTTTTTTTTTTTTTTTTTTTTTTTTTTAACAATATATAACCGCCACTCATGCACTAATCGTTCATGTTTTTTTTCCAAATGAACTAACACTTCATAATAAAAATATCTTTGTTTTTCTTACTCTATAAGGATCATTAAGTAATGAGCACTTTATATTTCATTTTTTAACAATATTACCTAGACTATCAAAAATTCAAATTGTACTATACAATATTATCCATATTAAAATTGTAATTTCAACACTCACTATAAACAAACTTTCATTTAAATCATAACAGTTTTTGAAGAGCAGTTAATATTTAATGTGTCATCTCCAAGCAATACTAATGTATAATTTGTAGCATATTAGTTTTTCAGGCCGTCAAAGTTTAAAATATATAATCTACATAAATCCAGATATTTATTGAATTAAACAAAATATATAAAAACTATTAATTATTATTTAACCCCCATTTTTGTTATGAAGCAAAGAAGGTGGTTTTCTTAGAAGGAAAAAGAGAAACGCTTTATTTCTTTTATTTCACTTTCCTAAAAACAAAATATATTAAAACACTAGAACTGGATGTCATTTTGTCACACAATTTTATTTTTCACCAAAAATGTAAAGCAAACAAAAATAATTTTTTAATTTATTTACAAGTTGATCAAATTTATTACAAATACATTACAAGTAAAATTATTCCTGTTAGAATCGTGCTATTAGTCAACAAACGTTGATAAAAGAGCTGAAAATCCACAGCCATCTTCTTAAAGAACTTTATTTCCAGATTTTCATATTTTTCTGTAAAAAAAAAAAAAAAAAAACAGAAATGAAAAATTAGTTTTGCAGAACAAAATTTAAATGTTTTTAAAAAATCATATTGAAAAATCAAATTATGGAGATACACTACTATTTATCACTTATATTTTCTACTTTCCAGTACCTGAAATAATTCGGTCTTGCAGTTCCACCACAAGGGAGAGCGTAGTTTGAAGCATAATTAACTCAATTGTTTTTGTAACTCATAAATCGTTATAATTATAAAAATTATTTGGTGATTTATTGCTTGTACCTGGCTAACAAAAAACTGCTTTTAAAATTATTAAGTTCAAAAAATATTATATTACCATTGGAAACATGCCTATGTACATTGTTTCGTTAATTTTAGTATATCAGGAAGTGAGTGAAAAATAGAATACAAAATTTCATCTTAATACAGAGATCAAGTTAAATAAAAGAGTGCAAGAAACAATAAAGCTGACACTATCTCAGAATTAAATTTTACTCTAAATACTGTTAATTAAAAAAAAAATGTGCTGCACTTTATGACTTTTTATGGACTTGGGGGGGGGGGAGGCCATTGTTGCAGAGCAAAACCAGAATAGGCAAATGATTAGGAATTTATGCCTAAATATCTTTAAAGAAATGTTTAGCGAGCCATTGTCATACTAGTAAACGAACAAAGTTTTAATGATTAGTTTTGAAGACATTCAATATTAAAAACCTAGCTAATTTTGGGTATCATCTAAAAGTGAAATTGGTTGCATTATAATTCAGATTACATACACATTTTATTAATTACTTTAACACTAAATATTATTAGCATTAGAAAAATGCTAAATAAACTGCTTAAACATTATAACAAGTAGCTGAATAGTGGATAAATATTAACAGTTCTTACAAATTCAACCATTTCTTTTTCAATGACTATGTAAGTTCCTGCTATAGTAACAGCTTAAAACAGCTTAACTCCTTTTGGCCGCGACATATACGCCTTTCGGCCATAAGTTGAGTGTTTGTTGGGTTTCATGTTAGCTTTATGAAAACGCGAAAATTTCCTCTCAAAATAAAAAGTTAAAGGAAAAACTATGATCACGCATGGGTTACAGGTTACTAAAGATAATATTTTGACACTTGCCTTATTTGTAGCTCTTATCCAGATTGTTTAACTATAGAAAGTTTGGAGAGTTAAAATTTACACACGAAAACAGTTGTTTGCCAATACATCCAATGTTGCCTCTAAAAAAATTAAATTACCCCCAAACTATTCAAATACCCTATAGTAGGGCATAAAATATTTTTCAAGGGCAAAAACTCTAAATTATCTTGCATTGTTTGTTAAATACAAAGAATATAAACTTTTTTATGGGATGGACCAAAGTACAAGGACCAAAGTATCGGTTGACGGTATTTAATTATCCTGTTCGAAAAATTAAAGGTTTAAACAGGTTTTGAAATTAAAAAAATAACTTAAAGAAGGCGGAATTGTCCCAGATAGCATGAATATCAGCAGCAAGTTTGATTTTTTTCTGATATTATCTTGACGTGACAAATTTGAATTGAGAAATTAGCAGCAAATCTTTCGCAAGGTATATCATCACCCACTTGCATGAGTAGTTTGTTGTGAAACTGATGGCAAGACTGTCTTTAATTCACGAAAGTGACGAAAGCAAAAAATCCCTCTGTTGACAGAATAGACAATCAGCACATACGCAGAAATTGCAGAAGTTTTATTCGATTGGCACCGCTTTTTTTAAACGCTATACTTATCAATTACCAAAAAAAAAAAGGCTTGAGCGGAAAAAGTACGAATATCGCCTTAACCTTTTTTATGGTGATAAGAACGATGCATGCATCTTCCGATGGTGCGTTCGTATTGATAGACCAGATCGGGTCTAAGGGCCCCTTCGAAGCAGGTCAGTAACCAGATGGGGGCTGATCCCCCCTAGCTTCCCCTAGAGCCCCCTCTAACGATTTCCCTACTTTTTATTTTTTCAACAAAATGTACGTTTTAACTTTCTTAAAAAAAAAAAAAAAAAAAAAAAAAAAAACCTAGCAAGAAAAACATTTAGCTCTTTTAACTGCTTGAATGCAATGGAATATGCCAAACATTTTGTTTTCAGAACCCTATTAGATTAGTTGTTTTATATTATCTTGCTTGTGATACAATTCTCGAAACGCGTTCTAACTAGGAACATTTCTTTCTCCCGAAAAAATTAAGTCCAGATGCACTAACTAGCCACCACATGTTTTCGTACATCTTGACATTTTAAAAGCAATGATCGTATACGGGATGAATGGAAATAGACATATGCTGCCCAAGTTAATCGATAATTAGTTAAGCAATGGTTAAACGTCTTCACTAAACCGTAGTCACAAAAAAGACGTGTTTCTAAATGTTAATGATTTGCCTGTTGACATTATGTATTTGACAGCAGATTCAGTTAATGATGAAATATCACTTGGAAACTAACTAGAATGTTTGTTGAAGGAAATTAGAAAGATAACAAAATGTCATTTTATACAAATGGAATAAGAAAAATAATTGCTTGAAAGCCAAAAATTGTTTCATGCTATGGGTGTAGGCAGTAGGAAAGCAGGGGTATGGCTTTTTTTTTTTTTTTTTTTTTTTTTTCTTTTTGAACTTTCGTCTAATTTTTTTTTCTTGTGTTCCATAAATTTGCTAAACATTTTTTTTTTTCTATTTGTCATATAACAATAGAAAACATTAAGTGAAAAAGCATGATTAAGGTTAAGTTTATTATAAGATTATGACAAAAATATCTTCAACTATTTGGCGTATGTTTCATTTAAATCTATTTTCAAGCATAAATGCGCTACTTTCTGACACATTTTCGAAATAATTTTAATGATAAAGGCATAAAATTTGTAGATATGATTATTCAAGCTCAAGGAATTAAACTATGTTCTGTGTTTTATAAGGCTGTTTTCCAATCAAACCAGCTACTTTCTGACATATTCACGAATTTCTTTTATTTATAAAGATATTTGCAAGCTTTCAAACTATGCAGAAAAATTTAAAAAATCTGTCAAAAAATGACCTCAAATTTGACTTTGTAGGCTGATTTTCTTGGCATTTAACGACGAAATGCTAGTCATCGAGTAGCAAATGACTATAAATCATGTTATTTATAATCATGGCATTTATAATAAAATGGGAAACGGTATTCAATTCTTAGGCGCATGAATGTGAGAAGCTGAAAATTTTAGGCAAAGGGAAAGAAAATTACTTCTTAACTGCATCAGGGAAATTTTCGTTATTGAGGGAAAGAAGAATATTTTTAAAGATCTTTAGAAACGGGGGAAACGTATAATAATAAATAGTCACCTACATTTAATGAAAACTGTTCGAAAAGGGCGTTCATGCTTTTGTGGTTTTTTTTTTTTTTTTTTCTAAATGAGATTAAACAAATTTCATGAAACACATGTAAAACGAATGCAAAAAAAAAAAAAAAAAAAAAAAAATCAATGTTATCACTATTTAAATGAATTAAATCCAAGTAAAGTAAATCCAAGTTCTTTGAAAAAAAAAAAAGTATTGAATATAATATTAAAATTACAATCTCTTTTATTACTAGGGGGCGCTGCCCCCTACGAGCTACGCTCATCAACCCCCGTTCAGACACCGCAGACTCTAAAAGCACACTAATTTGATCGGCTTAAAAAAATTTTCGGAAGATTGAATTATAAGTTTAAAAACAGTGGCGATCTCCGTATAAACGGGTTTCTATTCATTTCTCTTTGATTGGGGAATTTTAAAGCCAAATCAGCGGCTGTTAAATACAATGGCTGTTTCCGTCTTTGATTAAATAAAATCAGTTGACATTTCAAAATAAGCTAATATAAAATGAATTAAATAAACAGAGTCTTTGCCTCCCGGTGTTTTTTAGCAAAGCGAAAAGAAAGTTTTTTTTAATGACATTTTAAATGTATCGTTTTTAATCTGACGTAATTTTCACTAAACGTTTCTTTCTCCTTTTACTATTCACGAGAAAATAATTTTGTTAGAAATGAAATATTATTTGCGCTATCCTAATGAAAATAGTTGAAAATATCATCTTAAAATATTACATAAATATCTCGCGCAATTTTTAAATTTAAACTGTTTTTGCAATATTATTTTTTGTTCATTTTACGTAATGTGTAATGTGACGTAAATATGACGTAATTTATCCTATTTAAGACTTGTAACGCATGTTAATGAGTTTATTATTTTACAACATTCTTCCACTTTTAAAATTCACGTGTAATATGGTTTTTATGATAATTTTCAATGAGTTCCTGCTTTTTGTATTTTCTTGTTTATAATAGTCACATGTAAAATAAATTTTTAATCTGAAGCAAACATTATTGCTATCGCTTTTTATACAGTTGGCAACAGGTTAAATTAGTATAATTTTCTAAAATAAGTAAAAAATATATCTCGAAATGCTGAAAATTTGAATTTAAAATAGAAATAAAACCTCAAAAAATGAGTCAATTTAATAAACTGAGTGCAGTCTGCACACCGGGAAATTCTGACGCATAAAATGATCTAAAACTGATTAAAAAATTCCGGTGTACAGTTTTTGCTCCTATAAAACTTTTTTAATGGAACGATTTTGTCCAACTTTAGCATTAAATATATCTTTAAATATTTCTTCGATTTAAAAACTGTCTGCATCAGCGTGTTTATCAAACATTTCTCTATAATTCCACCGATTTTCATATTTTGTAAGCAATATTTTGCTTAATATTAATGAAGAAAGACCTCCGGTAACAAAAAATTCAAAACCGGCGGCGGCGGTGACAGCGGTAGTTACTTTTTTTCAGAATAGAGAGATCATATTATTATTATTAAGTCCAAAATGTTTAAAAAACTAGGGGGCGCTGCCCCCTACGAGCTATGCTCGTCAACCCCCGTTCAGGCACCGCAGACTCTAAAAGCACGCTAATTTGATCGGCTTAAAAAATATTTCGGAAGATTGAATTATAAGTTTAAAAACAGTGACGATCTCCCTATAAACGGGTTTCTATTCATTTCTCTTTGATTGGGGAATTTAAAAGCCAAATCAGCGGCTGTTAAATGATACAATGGCAGTTTCCGTCTTTGATTAAATAAAATCAGTTGACATTTCAAAATAAGCTAATATAAAATGAATTAAATAAACAGAGTCTTTGCCTCCCGGTATTCTTTAGCAAAGCGAAAATAAAGTTTTTTTAAATGACACTTTAAATGTATCGTTTTTAATCTGACATAATTTTCACTAAACTTTTCTTTCTCCTTTTACTATTAACGTGAAAATAATTTTGTTAGAAAGGAAATATTATTTGCGCTATTCTAATAAAAATATTTGAAAATATAATCTTAAAATATTACATAAATGTCTCGCGCAATTTTTAAATTTAAACTGTATTGCAATATTATTTTTTGTTCATTTTACGTAATGTGACGTAATTTCTCCTATTTAAGACTTCTAACGCATGTTAATGAATTTATTATTTTACAACATTCTTTCACTTTTAAAATTCACGTGTAATATGGTTTTTATATAATTTTCAATGAGTTCCTGCTTTTTATATTTTCTTGTTTATAATAGTCACGTGTGAAATAAATTTTTAATTTGAAGCAAATATTATTGCTAACACTGTTTATACAGTTGGCAACAGTTTAAATTAATACAATTTTCTAAAATCTCTTTTCTCTATTCTAAAAAAAGGTAACTACCGCTGTCACCGCCGCCGCCGGTTTTGAATTTTTTGCGACCGGAGGTCTTTCTTCGTTAATATTAAGAAAAATAATGCATACAAAAATATGAAAATCGGTAGTATTATACAGAAATGTTTGATAAACACGCTGATGCAGACAGTTTTCAAATCGAAGAATTATTTTAAGAAATATTTAATGCTAAAGTTGGACAAAATCGTTCCACTAAAAAAGTTTTATAGGAGCAAAAACTACTCATGGGAATTTAATCATTTTTAGATCATTTTATACGTTTGAAGTTCCCGGTTTGCAGATTGTATTTCTTTTTTTAATTTGGCTCATTTTTTAAGGTTTTATTTCTATTTTAAATTCAAATTTTCAGCATTTCTAGAGATATATTTTACAGATTTAAAAAGTGATATTAATTTAAACTGTTGCCAACTGTATAAACAGCGGAAACAATAATGTTCGCTTCAAAAAAAAAAAAAAAAAAAAAAAAAAAATATATATATATATATATATACGTGTAATAAATTAAAAATTTATTTACTCGTGACTATTATAAACAGAAAAAAACATTTGGAATTAGAATTAAATAATATGTACAAAAAGCAGGAACTTATTAAAAATTACGTCATAAAAACTATAATTACACGTGAATTTTAAGAGAGAAAGGAATTTGTAAAATAATAAATTTATTAACATGCGTTAGAAGTCTTAAATAGGAGAAATTACGTCATATTTACGTCACATTACAGTTATTACATAAAATGAACACAAAATAATATTGCAAAACGGTTTAAATTTAGAAACTGCGCTAGACATTTATTTGATATTTTGAGAGGATACTTTTCAACTATTTTTCTTAGGAAAGCGCAAATAATATTTCATTTCTAACACAAGTATTTTCACGTGAATATTAAAAAGAGAAAGAATAGTTTGGTCAAAATTACGTCAGTTTAAAAACGATTAATTTAAAATGTCTCATTTAGTTGAAATTTTCTTTTCGCTTTGTTAAAAAATATCGGGAGACAAAGATTCTGTTAACTTAATTCCTTTTATATTAGCTTATTTTGAAATGTTGTTACACGTGTCTACGTCATCAAGTTATTTTTATTTCGACGTTTTATTTGTATTTTTATTAATGTTGTACTAAATTATTTGTTCTTTCGTTATTTAAAATAAAAATTATGTCAATTTGTATAATTTGGCGAGTGGTTTGGCGATTTATATAATTTGGCGAAATTAGTCGACGGGATAATCAAGTAGTACCGCAGCGGATTTGGCGTTAAAATTTCCCCAATCAAAGAGAAATGAATAGAAATCCGTTTATAGGGAGATCGCCAATGTTTTTTAAATTATAATTCAATCTTTTGAAATCTTTTTAAAGCCGATCACTTTAGCGTGCATTTAGAGTCTGCGGTGTCTGGGCGGGGGTTGGCGAGCGTAGCTCGTAGGGGGCCGAGCCCCCTAATGTGTAAAAAAATATCTCTCGAAATGCTAAAAATTTGAATTTAAATTAGAAATAAAACCTCAAAAAATGAGTCAAATTAATAAACTGAGTGCAGTCTGCACACCGGGAAATTCTGACGCATAAAATGATATAAAAATGATCAAATTCCGATGTACAGTTTTTGCTCCTATAAAACTTTTTTAATGGAACGATCTTGTCCAACTTTAGCATTAAATATCTCTTTAAATATTTCTTCGATTTGAAAACTGTCTGCATCAGCGTGCTTATCAAACATTTCTCTATAATTCCACCGATTTTCATTTTTTGTATGCAATATTTTGCTTAATATTAACGAAGAAATACCTCCGGTCACAAAAAACTCAAAACCGCCGGCGGCGGCGGCGGTGACAGCGGTAGTTACTTTTTTTTAGAATAGAGAGATATTATTAATAAAATAAGGTTAGGTAACGCTCGTTTTAAAGAGAAACAATATCATCACTAAATTAAATCGTATACAAACAACCGTTTTTTAAAAATGATCTAATAATTCAGCAGAAACCAAAATATTAATAAAATTAAATAAATTACAAATAGCTATCGCTCTATTCTAAAACAAAGTAACTACCGCTGTCACCGCCGCCGGTTTTGAATTTTTTGTGACCGGAGGTCTTTCTTCGTTAATATTAAGAAAAATAATGCATACAAAAATATGCAAATAGAAAGTATTATACAGAAATGTTTGATAAAAACGCTGATGCAGACAGTTTTCAGATCGAAGAATTATTTTAAGAGATATTTAATGCTAAATTTGGACAAAATCGTTCCACTAAAAAAGTTTTATAGGAGCAAAAACTGTTCATAGGAATTTAATCATTTTTAGATCATTTTATGCGTTAGAATTTGCCGGAGTGCAGATTGCATTAATCATTTTTATTTTGACTCATTTTTTGAGGTTTTATTTCTATTTTAAATTCAGATTTTCAGCATTTCTAGAGATATTTTAGCAGATTTTGGAAAGTGGTATTAATGTAAACTGTTGCCAACTGTATAAACAGCGGAAACAATAATGTTTGCTTAAAAAAAAATATATATATATCTATGCGTGTAAATAAATTAAAAATTTATTTACACGTGACTATTATAAACAGAAAAAAACATTTGGAATTAGAATTAAATAATTATGTACAAAAAGCAGGAACTTATTAAAAATTACGTCATAAAAACTATAATTACACGTGAATTTTAAGAGAGAAAGGAATTTGTAAAGCAATAAATTTATTAACATGCGTTAGAAGTCTTAAATAGGAGAAATTACGTCATATTTACGTCACATTACAGTTATTACATAAAATGAACACAAAATAATATTGCAAAACGGTTTAAATTTAGAAATTGCGCTAGACATTTATTTGATATTTTAAGAGGATACTTTTCAACTATTTTTGTTAGGAAAGCGCAAATAATATTTAATTTCTAACACAAGTATTTTCACGTGAATATTAAAAAGAGAAAGAATAGTTTGGTCAAAATTACGTCAGATTAAAAACGATTAATTTAAAATGTCTCATTTAAAAGAACTTTCTTTTCACTTTGATAAAAAAATACCAGGAGACAAAGACTCTGTTTACTTAATTCCTTTTATATTAGCTTATTTTGAAATGTTGTTACACGTGTCTACGTCATCAAGTTATTTTTATTTCGACGTTTTATTTGTATTTTTATTAATGTTGTACTAATTTATTTGTTTTTTCGTTATTTAAAATAAAAATTATGTCAATTTAAAATAAAAATTATGTCAATTTGTATAATTTGGCGAGTGGTTTGCGATTTATATAATTTGGCGAAATTGTTCGACGGGATAATCAAGTAGTACCGCAACGGATTTGGCGTTAAAATTGCCCAATCAAAGAGAAATGAATAGAAATCCGTTTATAGAGAGATCGCCACTGTTTTTTAAATTATAATTCAATCTTTCGAAATCTTTTTAAAGTCGATCAAATTAGCGTGCATTTAGAGTCTACGGTGTCTGGACGGGGGTTGGCGAGCGTAGCTCGTAGGGGGCCGAGCCCCCTAGTTAATTAAAAATATTAAACGTATGGAATTAAAATATTAAAATATTTTTTAAATGATAATAGTAAGTTTGTGAATTATTCAAATTAATAAATATTGGACACGAAACCATAGATGCCAACATCTCTTAATTATTCCAGAGTCTGATCCAAAAAAAGCATGTTTTAATCTGAAAACAATATATAAGGAATTGTGTCTTTTTAGGGTTTCGTTCATCTGACGAAACCCTATTCGTCTCGCTCCTCTGTCTGTCTGTCCTTCACAGAGCCCGTTGTCAGAAACTATACCTGTTGGAGACTTGAAAATTTGCATACTTATAGATGAACACCACACATCATACGACAAATCATAAAATTTTGAAAAAGTCGTACATTTAACCCTTTGGCTCCCACATGTGTATTTTAAACAATTCTTTCTAAGTGAGCCCCTAATTAGGTTGGAGGAATGAAATTTTGCATACATATAGCTGAATACCTCACATATAAACGACAAATCATAAAATTTTGAAAAAGTCGTACATTTAACCCTTTGGGTTCCCACATGTGTATTTTAAACAATTCTTTCTTTGTGAACACCTAATTAGGTTGGTGGCCTGAAATTTTGCATAATTATAGCTGAATACCTCACATCATACGATAAATCATAAAATTTTGAAAAAGTCGTACATTTAAACCTTTGGACTCCCACATGTGTATTTTAAACAATTCTTTCTATGTGAAACCCCAATTAGGTTGGAGGCGTGAAATTTTGCATACTTATAGCTGAATACCTCACATCAAACGACAAATCATAAAATTTTGAAAAAGTCGTACATTTAACCCTTTGGGCTCCCACATGTGTATTTTAAACAATTCTTTCTATGTGAGCCTCTAATTAGGTTGGAGGCGTGAAATTTTACATACTTATAGCTGAACACCTCATATAAAAACGACTCACTATAAAATTTTGAAAAAGTCGTACATTTAACCCTTTGGGCTCCCACATGTGTATTTTAAACAATTCTTTCTAAGTGAGCCCCTAATTAGGTTGGAGGAATGAAATTTTGCATACATATAGCTGAATACCTCACATCAAACGACAAATCATAAAATTTTGAAAAAGTCGTACATTTAACCCTTTGGGTTCCCACATGTGTAGTTTAAACAATTCTTTCTTTGTGAACCCCTAATTAGGTTGGTGGCCTGAAATTTTGCATAATTATAGCTGAATACCTCACATCATACGATAATTCATAAAATTTTGAAAAAGTCGTACATTTAAACCTTTGGGCTCCCACATGTATATTTTAAACAATTCTTTCTATGTGAACCCCTAATTAGTTTGGAGGCGTAAAATTTCCCATACTTATAGCTGAGTACCTCACATCAAACGACAAATCATAAAATTTTGAAAAAGTCGTACATTTAACCCTTTGGGCTCCCACATGTGTATTTTAAACAATTATTTCTATGTGAGCTTCTAATTAGGTTGGAGCCGTGAAATTTTACATACTTATAGCTGAACACCTCACATCAAACGACAAACTATAAAATTTTGAAAAAGTCGTACATTTAACCCTTTGGGCTCCCACATGTGTATTTAAAAAAATTCTTTCTAAGTGAGCCCCTAATTAGGTTGGAGGAGTGAAATTTTGCATACTTATAGCTGAAGAACACCATGCGACAAATCATAAAAATTTGAAAATGTCGTACATTTAACCCTTTGGACTCCCACATGCGTATTTTAAGCAATTCTTTCTAACTGAGCCCCTTATTAAATTGGAGATTTGCAATTTTGCATACTTATAGCAGAGCACCTGGAGCCAGGCGACAAATCATAAAATCTTGAAAAAGTCTTACGTTTAACCCTTTGAGGTACCACATATGTATTTTTAACAATTCTTTCTAAGAGAGCCCCTAATTAAGTTGGAGACATGAATTTTTGCATACGTATAGCTGAAGCATATACCTCAGACGACACGACAAATCATAAAATTTTCTAAAAGTCTTATATTATTTACTCCTCCGGATTTCTAACTTGTATATTTGAAGCAATTTTTCTAACCTCCGCCCTTTTCACCTGGGGAGCACTTTTCCAACTTTTGCCGATACCCCTTTGACCATTCTTTCATATTATGCACCATAGCCTTGCATATTTTAGTTCCACTTTTTACCGCGAGGGAAGCCTACTTATTTCGGGTGCTATGGTCCCAATCCCTTCGACTAATATATATACGGATAGTATCTAAAATGGAGTTTCGTTCGGATGGAGGTTTGTTTAGAATAGAGTGCGCCCCTGATTGCGAAATGTGGAACTAACAAATTTTTCAAAAGGATAAAGTGTTTTGAAAGGAATATTAAACGAAACCCTCTGTGCGATCTGTGATCACACTTACCCACTTGTTTCGATAAGGTACATTTTAGATTTCAGTTTGAAATTTTTGATTAAATGAAATTTCCTGTTGAAAATATTTTCGTCTTGTAACAGACTCCGGATAAGTGTTGTTGGCATCTATGCATAACGCAAAAACATTTGTAAAATCTCAAATTTTCGTTCTTTTTTCTATATATTAAAAAAACAACAGAATATGATATTAAAATCTATGTAATGTCTTCAATTTAAAGAAAAAATATGTGAAAAGAACTGTATCCTACAGTAGTGGTCTGCACGGGACCGGGCTTGGCTAGAAGCCTGTACTAGGCCGGGACGGCAAAATGAAGGCGAAATTTCAAACGGGCCAGGCAGGCAAAATTTGAACGTGCCTGCCGGGCTGGACTGGGCCAATAAAAGAAATTAAGCGGGTCTGTCGGCCCGATATAAATATATAAACGCAGGCGAGAAAATATGAATCATTTTCAATGAATATGAGTTTCACGAGAATAAGTATAAATATGCGTTAGAGCCGATACTAGTTTGCCAGCATCAGTATCGAAATATAACATTTTCCAGCGTAGAGATCGGCATCGGACAGTTACATGGCGTTTGAGCCCGGGCTTAATTCTTTCAGCAGACTCGTGCCGGACTGAGATCAGGCTTGCATTTTTTTTTTCAACATAGCCAGAAATGGACTTAATTGTTCTCAGGATGTTTAGGGCAGGCAATGTGTTTTGTAAAAATATTAATAGCGATAATGAACTTCTGTTAACGGAATTTTTGGAAACATACGTGAAGGTGGTTGTCGGAGTTTCCTCTTAGTCCGCACAGCTTTGAAGAAAATCCTTTGCTATTTATATGCTGCCACCACCGATATGATTACGTGATATCGGTGACGCTCTGAGAGGATTGTTTAAATGAAAACCAACTCGTTCAATTAACTAAATTAACAGTTTATTTGCACACTATTTACAAATCACAAAACACTATCTACACTTAAAAACTCGGATGTAGGTGATCCGGTTCAACATTAAATTAAATACAGTAAATGCTGGCTGTGTACTGTTAAACTACGTTATATCACTCTCACTCTACACTCGTTAAATTAGCGTTACCGGAGATTATTCTTAATCTCCCAACACAAGGGCTCTAAGCTCGGCGAGCTTCACTCAACCCTACGCTCTATCTAAGAGCTATACACAGGAACAACATTACATTTTGCGTGCCAGACTTCAACTACCTTCTGCGAGAGAGCGACTACTCACCAGCAACTCTGTGCCTTAACTCAATCATTCCTCCTCCCACAACATAAAACGGGGTTTTTCACTCTGACTCCAATTGTCAGCTCTTTCCCTCTCTGGTGAAATCCTTGTCTCCTTATCTCGGGCAGGCACCTGAATAGCAGGGCAAACCCCTTTCTGTTATAACTACTTCCCTTCACCCACTCTGTCTACCTCACCAGCCCGGATTAAGTTTTAGATAAGAAAAGAATGTTACTTTGCAATTCTCAGTACACAGACCAAGCGACATGAATACAATATACAAGTAAAAAGAATAATATATAACCCCAGTTCCAATAGTAGATGTTTCTCAGAACCTGACAGTGGTTCTCAAATTCACTGCTCAAAAACGAAAAACTTTCTGACACATTTTTAACTGTAAAGGCATAAAATTGACAAGCCTGTCTATTGAAGGGATTTGGAATTGAATAGCGTTTCCCATTTTTAATAAATAAATTACTTATAGAGATATAAGAGATTCTTGTCACGTGACTGCAGGTTTTTCTCCTTTTTCCGTGCTATCGTCTCCGAAAATTCGATTCAAAACGCTAACTTGGACAGTATTTTCTCAAAAATATATTAATAATATAAAATATAATAGCATTGACGTTTTCGAAAAGAAAGGAATTCAGAAATGTGTCAGAAAGTAGCTTCTTTGGATTTGAGAAAAGCCTTAAGGAATGACAGAAATATTTTCGCAAATCTACTTTTTATAATATAGCCTCAAAAGTTATCATGTTTTTAACTTTCCCGTTTTTCTTTTATTCTAAACAATAGGAATTTTTTAATGAATCCTTATTTGAATGTTGAAACGTCTAAGACTCTAAGTAAATTATTAATGTTGCTATTGTGTATTTTCTGTCTTGCGAACACATCGTAAATTTAAAATATGCTGTAAAATTATCCCATAAATATGTATGCAGTAGTCTTTAAAAGAATCTTAATTGTATGTTAAGAAAAATCTGAATTTTTTGTAGAAATTGAGTCGGGTCGGATCGGGCCTGATTTAATTGATTCTTCCACTGGCCGGGTCTGTTTTCACTGATTTTTGTACGGCCGTGAACTGTGAAAATATGAACAGGCCGGGTCAAGATAGCTTTCGTTCGGGCCGGGCCCGCGCCTGGAAATTCCGGCCCATGCAGACCTCTATAACCAACAGATTCCTTTTTCTCAATTTTTTCAAAACGCATCCTTAAAAAAATTGTCATGCTGGGAGGTTGAAGATTTCTATGTTTGTTGTATAACTCGGTGTTTTTGTAAATAAAGATGTACTTTTCTGTCAGAATGCTAGCATGATAAATTACACTAATTTATTCAACAGAAAGACTGATTTGATTAATCAGCGGTTCAAATATACATATATATAATCAATGTTCAATAGAGTAGAGCGCTGATAATCCGGACCAATCGGGGCTGATGCCGATCCGGAAAAATCTGGATAATTGGAGAACTTTAAAAGACGGCTATGGCAGTATTTTTCAGGTAACTTCCCTTCACACTTTTTCGAGGATTAGGACTGGCAATTGTAGTGGTGCATATTTTAGCATATTACAAATGGCCTGTTTTATTTTTTAACTTTTTTAAAATTTTATTTTCCACAAAATTGGTACAAAGTTATACATAGAAGTACACATAGAAATTATTGCGTGCATATATGCACACACTGTACGAACAAACGCGAGCGGAGAGAGGGGGGAGAGGGTTCCTTTTTCCGAAGACACCAAGAGACAAAAGAAGCAATATGCTTAATAATGCAAAATTTGCAATGAGAATAGAATACAGTGTACAATTCATTAGTTTTCCTTATTAAAATTTAAATAAAGTCATTTTTTATGAGGTGTCGGATGCTATCTATTTTTTTTCCCATTAAAAACAATAAGACCTAAGACTAAATTACACGGGATGGAGAAAAGTTTTATTTTAGGTAGGTTTTCTTAAGAGGTACACTGTCCCTAATTGTTTTATATTCATTTTCCGATTACCATGAAGTATTTTCCGTTTAAGAATTTTATTATAGAAAGTTCCGTTATAGCGAGATTACGCTTTAGACGGGTTCCTTTATAGACAAGTCCATTTTATCAGTTTTACTATATTTAGTTTGCTTAAGATATGGATTGTTAAAAGATGTTAGCCCCACCAAAAAAATTCAGAGCCCCCTTTGAGTGAACTCACTGATTACGGCCCTGCTTCGAAGGGGTTAAACTTATAGTGTAACAATTGTAAACAGATAGTGGGGCATTGGCGAGGAAAGATTACTATTTTGCAGTATTTTTTATTACTTGTTTGCTGTTAATTTGCAATAAATTTGATACAGCATGAATTTAACTTGCACGACAAGTTAGCTGTAAGTTCAAAGTATGGTGACTTCGGAGTTTGCATTATCTTGCTGCAGTCTTGCTATGAACTTTCAGTCTTGTCATACTGAGCTTGCTGCAACTTTACAGGTTTTCAAAGCAAAACTGCTGCAAATTTTCAGCAAACTAAAAATGCTATGTGGGGTTTTCCCTCTAAATGTTTATTTATTTTTAATGATTATTGAGTGAATCTAAACTTGTAATGAGAGCCGTCTCTAGGAGGTGGGCGCCAGGTGCGGCCGCACAGAGCATCGCAACCGGATTTTTTCTTTTTTTATAAATGTATTTAAATGTTTAGAATTTGTTTGCATAAATGCTTAAAAAGGTAGTATTCAAATTAAGTTAAATTAAGTTAAAATAATGCTATAAAAAGTGATAGAATATCTTTATTAAGACTTACGATCGTTTCATCGCACAATCGGCGACATTTTCAAAATCAATCATAATAGAAAATATTTTCACATTACTTAAAAACAATAATATAGTAAACAATGTCACGAGACATGAAGCATAATGAAAATATTGCAACCATAAAAAATAAAAATTAAATTAGCTATTTGCGAGCGTGGATTAATTTTCACATAATTTAAAAACAACAATGTAAACAATGTCACGAGACATCAAGCATACTGAAAAACATTGCAAAACATAAAATAAAATAAAATTAACTTGGCTATTTGCGAGTGTGGATTAATTTTTACTATTGTTTCTACAATTACTTAGTATCTCTTTCCAAATTCTAGGTAAATCAAGGGACACAGAATCATTGGAAATATCCTCGTTGCGTAAAAATATTTCTATTGATTCTCGGACTATGGATGGAAAATAAAATCTTGATGGATAAATTAACTTGCTATTTTTAAATTCAATCTGTAAAGGTTCTTCGCTGCATAATCTGGCCAAAGCTGTGGTTCTTCTATTGTATTTGCGCTGTATTGTAGTATTGTATTGTAGTATTCATTTTAAAATTATCTTTATTTTGCGTAAGATTTTTATTAGGGAGTGTATATTGTATGTGTTCTTTGCTAAATTTAACACCGAACTAGAAAGTTCATTGTGATATTTGCTCATCAGGTAATATTGTTACTGAGGTTTCGGTATTATGTTTTCCTTTTTCTACAGGTATGGAAGGAGCATTAGCCGGCTGACATTATGTTTCCTTGTTCTCTCATTGTTAGGAGTTTCTGATATTCGCTTTGAACGTAATGGTTGACGTACGTAAGGTGTTTGGAGGGGGGGGGGGGGATTTGCATTGACAGAGCTAGTTTCCGGAAAACCTCGCCCTGAGGAAGCTTGCAGATACTTTGCGTTCATTGGCGGAGGTAATAGTTGATAAAGAGTCAGATAAACAGTTTGAAGTAATAGCAAATATATGTTCAGACTTTACATCTGCTCGAAATATCGTTATTCAATTTTTTATAGCTGCCTTAGCAGTATTTTGAGACATTTGTTTGAAGTTTCGGTGTTGGAATTTATTCCTGTTACTAAAAATGTTTGTTGTATGGAGTCGTTTTAGAAAATCTGATTTTCATGTGTTTATGAGTACGTAGGTGTATATTTGAAATTTTTTACTGTTGCTAATTTCCCGATTCTTCTGAAATATTCGCAAAATAAATACAGGGATGTAATGGACAGTGTAAGGAAAGGGCACGTTTACAAACAAACACTTCCGTCAACTAATCTACCAACTACAATTTTATCATATCGATCATTGCAGAAATAGTCTTGGCGACGTAGGCAATCATATCAGAGACCTGTTAAACGCAAACCAATCAAATTTCCCTAGCTCATGTGCAAAGGTTGCAGTCATAAAGAACAGATAGGTTTTTCTTGCTGATCCACAGTAATTCGACCAACAGTGACGTCAGCTGCGCTTTCCTTATACAGTAGTATACGCCATAAACCTACTGAATTTTCTTAAGGAACTTTGTATACCCCTGTTTTTCAAATAAAGTCATAGCGTATGTTCTCCAGCGTATGCCACAACGGCACCACTGAATAATTAGAGTAAATAAATAACCCTTTCCCATGAGAATAAATGTGTGACGTCTAAAGGGCCGTTTTTCTTCTACTACAGGGATTGCAGAATATAGGGAGAATTTTATTGTTCCTACCAGTATTCCTAATCAATAATCTTCTCGATATATTTCTTAAACGTGTGCTATACAAGTGTATCATCAAAATTTCTTTTTTTTTTTTTTCAAAATAACTAGTAAAACAAAACAAAGCAACACTAAAATTCTCCCTATACGCTGTGAGGCCTGCTACTATCAACCTACACTAAACCGAATTATGGATGGGTAATAACTAGTATCAGGAGTGGGGTTTTGATTAGTCTATGTTATTGAATAGTATATGCCTGCTACTTACTATTGGAGCCAGAGAGGCACAGCTAATTCAATAGTTAATTCATCCTTTAAAGGCTGGTGTGGTTTCTGTGAAAATCGACATGGTTGCTGAAATAAAAATCGGACAAGACCGATTGGCCGAACAACTGTAATCTTGCCAAGATGCAATGAAAGCAGTTAAAGAAAATATGGTTTCTAATCAGTAAAAAATGGAAAACGCTTAAAAAGGAATGAAAGTCGAACAAACTTTGAAATATTTAACACGCGTTTTTTTCTCATATGTATATAGTTTAACACATGTTTTTTGTAATTTGAAGTTTTGTTATTTTTTAATGATTTTTTAATTTTTTTTAGTAGTTTTACTTAAAAATTATAAAATTATAATTACAGCCAATTTCAAGAAATCCCTATTTTAAGGTATGTAAAAATATATAGAGAATAAGCTTTGAAAATTTCAGCTGATTCCTTGGAACAGTTCCTGAGATAAAGGGTCATCAATATAATTAACTTAACATTGACAAGATACAAGTGTCCGGATCCCCTTAACCTGTTCGATACCATGTGTGCACATATGCATCCTCAAAAAGAGCATACATAATTTGTTTTATGCACCAGTATAAAAGTAAAGTAATATTTAGTTTCTTTGATTGGAGCATTTTCGTGATTGTTTAAGTAAAGGTAACTTAAAAAAAAAAAGTGGTGCCAACCGAATAAAGTTTATGTAAAAGCCTCCGGTCCCGAAGGGGTTAAAAGAAAACTGAAGGAAAGCTTAACAGAAAAATAAGCGAAAATACGGCGAAGATATGAAGAAAGAGTAGCTAGATTAAATAAGGTTCGAGAATTTGGAAAAACAATTAAAATGTTTACTTTTTAGTGTGGAATTTAAATGCGAACCAATAACGATCCTCAGGACTTCAATAAAATTGTCAACTTACGATGGAAGACGTCTTGGCAAGTATATGAGACTGAATTTTCTATCGCAGTGAATGCCAACGGATGTAACACGGCATCCAAATGCCTATCAATTAGCAGCATCTTCGTGGGCGATGCAGCTGATATACCGGTTACGTTTTCTGAAAAGTAACATCTTGATTTTAAGGCCACAATAAGGGGACTTCCGTTCTATTTTGGTAAGAACTGTGTTATAGAAAATAGATTCCAAAAGCTGAAGTCCTGTTACCAGAAAGCGGATGAAACGCTGCAAGAATTCGCCATGCATGTCCATGGACACAGTTTGCTTATCCTAAGTATCCAGTTGAAGTACATAAACATCTCTTTTTCCAAGATTTCATCGACGGAATTTGAGATCCAGAGATCCAAAAAGCACAAGAGTTGCCAGTTATCAAGGACATCAAATATGCCTTAGCGTACGCTATAAAATATGAGGCAAGCCAGCAGGCCTTTGGAAAAGATGGTCACATTTTTAGGACAAGGTCAGTTCAAAATTCTGATTCCCGTTTCGATAAATTCCAGAAAAGTCTGGAAAACCTCACAAGGCCAGTTCGAACATAAAGGAAATAAAAACGAGAGAATCAAATTCTGGAACTTTGGTAAAGAAGATCATATTTAGAAGAACTGCCAAAAACCTTGGTATGGCAAAAACAAAAAGCCTCATTGTCATTGGAAAGTATTTCAGTTCACGTCATTGAGTAGCGGCGACAATTGACTTCTTGTTATAGGTCATGTTAATAAGATCCTTTGCAACCTGTGCTCCATTCAACTAAATGGAGGATATTCCATCGACGTCACGATCACGTGGTCAAGGTAAAGATATACTAGCATAAAGAAGGAAAGACTCCATAGACGCAATGTAAATCTCCGTCAGTCAATGAAACAGCTCACGAGGTAAAGCAGTAGTAACTTCCCTTCTTATCAGTTTGAACTTCTTGGGGTAAATTACCGGTGCTACGTGACTGAATTCAGCTTCGAACCCAGATTTGGAATATAGTCCATTAACAGACAAGATTAATCGACCACAGATGAGTCTTTTGAATACTTAAAGAACGAGCTACTCCAAAATGCAGAATTAAATGTTGAAGGCTGAAGCCTATCCCAGATACTATTTTTAATTTGCAGAAAATTAGCAGCAATCTTGCTTTGAAAACCTGCAAAGTTGCAGCAAGCTCAGCATGACAAGGCTGAAAGTTCATAACAAGACTGCAGCAAGATAACGCAAACGCCGAAGTCACCACACTTTGAACTTGCAGCTAACTTGTCGTGCAAGTTAAATTCATGCTATTCAAATTTATTGCAAATCAACGGCAAACAAGTAATCAAAAATACTGCAAAGTAGTAATCTTTCCGCGCCCCATTATCTTTTTACAACTGTTACACTATAAGTTTAACCCCTTTGGAGGGGTCCATAGACCTTATTAGGTCTATTGATGCGAACACACCGTATGAAGGTACATGCATCGCTTTCATCATCACAAACAAGTTAAGGTAATACTTGTACTTATCAATACAAACCCTTTTTGTATTTGATAAGTATAGCGTTTAGAAAAACCTGTGCCAATGGAATAAAATTTCTGCAGTTTCTGCGTATGGTGCTGATTGTCCATTCTCTTATCAGAGGGAATTTTTGTTTTCGTCATTTTCGTGAATTAATGACAGTCTTGCCATCAGTTACACAACAAACTACTCGTGCTAGTGGGGAATGGTATACCTTGCGGGAAATTTGCGGAGAATTTCTCAATTCAAATTTGTCACGGCAAGATGATGTTAGAAAAAATCAAACTTGCTGCTAATGTTCATGCTATCTGGGATTGTTGCTGCAGAGAAATTGATTTCGCAATTTAAAGATATATTCTCCCGAACGTCTGAAAATCTTAGAACTAAACTAAGCAGTACAGAATTGAAAAAGAAAATTATTCTCCCAACAAACTGCATCAGAGAAGACTACCATTCTCTAAACAAGAAGAGGTGGATAAACTGCGGAAAGAAATGCCGCAAACTGACGTCAATACAAGTTACGGACTTACATAATTACTATACAAGTTATGGACTTAAAAAATATATATATCCCTTTCACTTAAGCTTTTTTGTGCTTTACTTGTTGGATTTTTAAACGACTGATTCATAACTAGCAGCTGTATATTTAACTTTGCAATTACAAATATCTTCATCTTTAACAGCTTGATATTGCTATTGTACAGAAGAAGATTCTGAAGGAAAAGATATAGAGTCTAAGTGATTAATCCGTTTAGCAACTGGAGGCGAATGAGATCTTTTCTTACTGCTTGGTTGAAAGTGCCGTTGTCCTTTAAAATCACATTTTCGTTCTGCAAAGTTGGTAGTTTCTTTTACCCTTTTTTCAATATGACAAGTAGACTGCGAAGGCAGGATACTTTTTTCAATATTTACGCGTTTTCGACAAAGTGTTTGCAACTGTTCCGATAAAGAATTTTCAGTAATCATGAACCCAGATAGCATGAACATTAGAAGGAAGTTTGATTTTTCTGACATTATCTTGACAAATTTGAATTAAGAAATTCGCAGCAAATTTACCGCAAGGTATACCATCCCCTACTTGCATGAGTAGTTTGTTGTAAAACTGATTGCAAGACTGTCTTTAATAACGAAAGTGAGGAAAGCACAAAATCCCTCTGTTGTGAGAATAGACAATCAGCACATACGCAGAAATTTTATTCGGTTGACACCACTTTTTCTAAACGCTATATTTATCAAATACCAGATAAAGGCTCGTGCAGAAACGTACAAATATTACCTTAACTTGTTTAGGGTGATGGAAACGTTGCATGCACCTTCTGACGGTGTGTTCGCATCAATAGACTTTATCGGGTCTATGGACAGCTCCGAATGGGTTAAATTTGTAGTATAGCAGTTGTAAACAGATAGTAGAGCATAGAAAGATTACTAGTTTGCAGTATTTTTGATTACTTATTTGCCGTTAATTTGCAATAAATTTGATACAGCATGAATTTAACTTGCACGACAAGTTAGCTGCAAATTCAAAGTATGGTGACTTCGGAGTTTGCGTTATCTTGCTGTAGTCTTGTTATGAACTTCCAGTCTTGTCACGCTGAGCTTTCTGCAACTTTGCAGGTTTTCAAAGCAAGACTGCTGCAAATTTTCTGAAAATTAAAAATACTATCTAGGATCGAGAACGCATCACTTGATTATTAGCAAATAGGGTCTTCGGTATTAAAAAATCATGAATTATTTTTTGTTGCTTTTAAGAAAGTGCCGACGATGCGTTTGCTTGAACGGTCAGAACACGCGTGGCAGAGAGTTCATAGTAGACCTGCATACAGTTAGAATATATTTCTTGGCAGTTTCGAGTTGCACTGTAAAAAAAATTCCGCAACGTTCCTGGGAAAAAATGGGCAGCTGAGTTGCCCATTATTTCCAAGAAACATTTCTTGAAAATGACTGGTACTTTACTGTATATGTTAAAAACTTTCTACAGAAATGCCAGTAAGTTTCCTGCGAAATACCAGGAATATTTCTGTTGACAGCAAAACATTACTGACATGTTCAAGGCTGGTGTAGCACAAGAGCTAAAAATGTCCAGACCAGGGATCGAACCTGGATACTTGGCGTGCCGTGCCAATGCCTTACCTGTTAGGCTATCCGGACCGATACCTGGTCGACATAATTCACTCTGGATGTTCGTTCCCTTCATTATGACATTACTGACATTTCACAGCATGCGGGATCCGCAGACGATTTTTACATTTCCAGTTGACAATTTTCGCTTTATTATCATTATTTGTTAGAATGAAAAAATATTTTGAAATTGACATCAAAATTAATATTTATAATTTACACGAAAAAATAAATTTTCAGTTAAAATTCAATAAAGTAAATATATATGTGATATATTGTTTCTGAACTTTGCTTAAAATATAAAAATATATAAATGTAAATAATAATTAGAAAAAAAATCTAGACATAAAATATTTTGGATTTTCGTCAGTGATCATGTTAGTTTACAAGTTAGATAAAATACATATAAATTTTCATGAAAAAAAAACCTAAACGTAATTGTATATTTTTTTCGAAAATAAAAAAAAAATTCAAATTTGCAGCAATTCAAAGTGTCAAATATATGTCAAATTTAAATCAAATTGTAATAAAGTGTTAAAATATAAAATTAATTAAAAAAGAAAAAAAAAAGTCAAGAGGTAGCATCGAACCCGAGCCGTACGGGTGGCGTGCAAGCTTTCTGCGTCCACACCACGAATGATACGTTGAGAGCTGCAAACTAATGGGTATTTGAAACGTATGCTAAAACTCGGCATCTAATTTCTGAAAATCTAAGGCCCATTTGAAGAAATCCTTTCACAAGAATAATTAGAGATAAGAACTCTAAAACATACTTTAAATTAATCAAAATAGCTGAGAATCATATTTGATTGTCCCCTGGTTAATGCAGATCCAAATAATAGGTGTATTTTTTTTTTTTTTTTACACAGTCTGCTCGTTAAAGATTTCACAGACAAGTACGAGAGATAATCTCTTAGTGATGTCACAGAGGTATTGTATTTTCATTGAATTATCTTGACAATAGAGACGTAAAGGATTATGTCGTCTATTGATTTATTTGCATTCCATATTGATTTTTTTACATTCATTTAAGGAATTCGTTTTCGACACTCGCGCGCGAGCAACGGATTATAGGAAAAAATAATAATAAATGGCGGCCGCAGCGTTTTGCTGTTTCCAACTTTTGTTCAGGAACGTTTCAGATAAGAAAACCAGAATTTCACAGGAAAGAGCTAAATTATTCTGAAAACCTGATAAAAGGCGAAACGTTCCTGGATTTTACATGGAAAGTTACCATTTTTTTTTACAGTGTGTACATTCCACGCCAAGATCATACTTCATAGGATCATTTCTATAGTATAATTAGCATGTTCTCTCACCGAATATTGCAGAAAACCCAACAACGATGATGTCCCAGATAGCATGAACATTAGCAGCAAGTTTGATTTTTTCTGACATTATCTTGCCGTGACAAATTTGAATTGAGAAATTCGCAGCAAATTTACCGCTAGGCATACCATCCCCCACTTGCATGAGTAGTTTGTTGTGAAACTGATGGGAAGACTGTCTTTAACCCCTTGAAGGGCGGTGATGCCGTCACGGCTTTACATAATTTTAATCCCTATTTGCCACATTGGCACCCGAATTCTTTAATGAAATTTTTACTTTTATTAAGTACGTGAAAATATACTTTTACTTGTTTATAATAAATTTTCTCGTAAATACTGGTGTCATTCAATTATTTTAACATTTTACGAATTCAAGTTCTTTGCCCCTGAAAGGCTTAATTCACGAAAGTGACGAAAACAAAAAAATCCCTCTGTTGTGAGAATAGGCAATCAGCATATACGCAGAAATTTTATTCGGTTGGCACCGCTTTTTCTAAACGCTATACTTATCAAATACCAAAAAAGGCTCGTACTGAAAAGTACGAATATTACCTTAACTTGTTTATGGCGGTGTGTTCGCACCAAAAGACCTTATCAGGTCCACGGACCCCTCCGAAGGGGTTAAATTTATAGTGTAGCAGTTGTAAACCGATAGTGGGGCGTGGAAAGATTACTACATTGCAGTAAGTTTGCAGTATTTTTGATTACTTGGTTGCCTTTAATTTATAATAAATTTGATACAGCATGAATTTAACTTGCACGACAAGATAGCTGCAAGTTCAAAGTGTGGTGACTTCGGCGTTTACGTTGCTGCAGTCTTGTTATGAACTTTCATTCTTGTCATGCTGAGCTTGCTGCAACTTTACAGGTTTTCAAATCAAGACTGCTGCAAATTTTCTGCAAATTAAAAATGCTATCTGGGAAGAGTTGCTGATTTTCTGTGAGATATTTATTAGCACAAGAAGGACTTTTTTGAATTTTTGTAAGTACTCTTCATATTGTATTGTTAGTTTTTGTGAGTCATGGTTGTTGTCTTCAAAGGGAATTTGAATATTATCTTTTTTTTTTTGTGTGTGTGTGTGTGGGGGGGGGGGGGTGCATTATCAATTATCATGACTAAAACTGTTTCCCGTTTTTTCATTATAAAAAAGATTAAGCTTCTCCATATATTTGGTACGGTAGTTATCATTATTATTGCCATAAAAAAAATTCAGTTTAGCCGGATTATTGTCATTCTTTTCTCCTTCAACGTCATCTTTGATTTTTGTTCTGAACGTTAAGCCCTTCACATCCAGACCGCTTTTTTCAAGTATGGACGTATATACCAGAGTTTAATGTAAATTTGTATTTTCATATTCCACATGGAGATACGCGCTGTACGTAAGGTAACGATAGAATCAGGACGTACGCATCATCCCTTCTGGATGTCAAAGGGTTAAGACTATTACCTTTACAAAATTAGTTGTTGCTTCTACTACAATAAAGTTATTGCTATGATTATTCTAGTTGTGATCTCTTTTATTCTGAAAAGTTTCACAGATTCCTTTCACAAAATTATCCGATATTAAGTTTTGAATGCTATTATCATCGTTTTTGTTATGTTCTCTGAATTCGGAAGCACAGACGCCGCTGAAAAAAAAAAAAAGAGCAAATTTTTAAATATTGCTGGAAGAACACTGAATGAGTTATGTGTGACACATTTGCATCTAAATGACCGCAAAAGTGTAAACAATGTTTATACAAGTTAATATTTTATATTTTTGTTGGTAAAAAATGCACTATTATAAAAAATATATATATATATATAGATTTTCCAATTAAAACAAAGCTGTGCCTTATTGAATGGAGTCAAATGCATAATCACAGAAGCAAAATTGAAATCGCTATCAGAACGTTTGGTTTTCATATACAATACAAATACAGTGATGTATGTGTCAGGTGTCACACATTTTCATAAGGAATATCTAAGAAAATAAATATATAAAACAGCAGCTAATTTACTGTAACATACTAATGCGTAATAGTGTGTGACTTTGATAGTAAAATTCAACTAATTTTTAAATTAGCTTTTTTTATGCTGACCCAATTCACTTTTTTAATTGATTTACAACTATATTAGTCATAATTATTACATGCTTTCATTTAGCTTACAATTATGTTTGTATGTGACAGTCAAGTCTTTTTACTCATTTTTCATCTTCTTCCTAATTGACATAGAGCTTAATTTGGAATAAATATGTGTTCCTGAGGGCAATACAGGAATTGGACATTGATTTTTTAAAATTCGATCCCTAAGGGGAGCATCTGGGGGCAAGTTTACTTATGGTTACTCATTTATAATTAGTTTGATTTCCTATGGGGAAATCAGTATCAGTTTCAACAATGAGTATTTTTTGAAAAGTACTAATGACAGGGTTACCAAAAGAGACCCAAAAATTTGGCCAACTTGGCGATATATCGTCAAATTTAGATGCAAAAATAAGTTGCCATATATATGAAGCCAAATTTGCGATAGCTGCCTAATTTGGCGAAATTCCCAGTTAAATCAATTAATCTTCCGTAGTCGAGCTCACCGACATTTAATTTAAACTCCGCGCATTTAAGGGTTTTTTTCAAGGCTTTTCTACTTTTTAGTGCATTTAAAAAATGTATATTTTTCTACATTTTTGTAAATTTTAATGAAAGCATGTTTAAAAAAATTACATTTATATTTATTATTTATTATAAATGCGTTATATAATAAAGCTTTATTTCAAAATGACACATTCTAAATTTTATTGACATTAATGAAAGGGAAGGAATATCGATTTACAGAAAATACCAAACTGTCAAAAGGATTTTGAGTCAAATTTACAAGGAAGGTCTCCATACTGGGCATACTCAGAATATTTTGAAAAAAAAATACCAATTAAACTACTTATGTATGTAATAAAGGATCAGTCAAATTTAGCGGCGAAATTACAGTAGAAAGTCTGTAAAAACATAAAATACTTTCGAGTATTTGGCGCGAAAAGACGAAAGCGTCACGCGATTTGGCGAGCAGTACTTTTCCTCGCCAAATATGCCCGTATGGAGACCTACCTTGTTAGTAATTGTTTACGATCAATTGTAAAACAGATATACAGTGTAACCTCTGAATAACGGTTGCCAGTGGGACTGGTAAAAAGTGACCGCTTTTCAGGGGTGGGTGTTATTCAGAGGTTTCACTTTTAAAAAGTCAAAATTACGTAAATTTAAATAGAAATAAGCAGTCATTTTAATTAATCTTCATTGTTTTAATACATTAAAAAATTCCGTGATTTACAGTTGCTTTGTTTTTCTTCTTGCAAATATCTTTCTCCAAAGAAATAACAGTATGAGTTTTTTTGCCATTCAGCTCATCATCATTATAATTTAATGCAAAAATTCGGATTTCACGAAGGTTCGTTAAAACTTCGTTATCTGTGTTAATGCTAGAAATTTTGTGTGATTCTGTAATCTCTTTCGTTTCTTCTTCCTCGTCATTTTTCTCTTCCTCTCTCCTATCTTCCACCATTTGCTGTATGGTATCAAATGTGGCATTAATTGCGAAATCTTTGTCCACACATACAAACTCACTGGCCTTTATTTTAGTTATGCTGCCGTTCTAAGAATATTATGCGAATTTTCCCCATCATTATTAATGTTGTCATTTTCTATATGTAGCTTTTGAAATAGGATTAAGTGTTTAAGAAATTAAGTGACTTTTTGTTGACATGCCAAGTAAATTTTGTTTGATCTGCTTCACATTTCGGTTTGAAAACAAATAGGAAATCCTACCAGAATCTGTTAATTTTTTTTTCCTCGCGACTTTTGAGCGGCCGTTGTTCAGAATTCCTTATTTAGAGGTTCGTACTAATGTTAATGCTATGGAACGTGTTTGGTTCCATTAATATGCAGCCGGTATTCGGAGGTTGTCGTTATTTAGAGGTGACCGTTCAAGGAGGTTTCACTGTAGTATAAATATCTTGAAATTAACTTAAGTAAGTAAAAAAGTTATTTCCTAAAAACTCTTGGAAATTTAGACATACTGAATAAAACAATTAGCTGTGACTGATAATAAATGTTTTAATTTCTTTACATAACTGATAAATAGATATATTTAAAAAAATATTTTTTAAATTTTATCCACTGCTTGATAATTAATATAAAAACATATTAACTGTGGGAAAAGATGCAAATTATATATACACTATAGGGTCATTAATCACTGGACACTTTGTTTTAGACATTTTGACAAATATTTAAAAATATTCTTGTCGGATTCTTCTGGAACTTCATAATTATAAAAAATATATTTGACCTCATATTTCTCAGCGTCGATTTGATGAGAAGGACAATTAGGGGGACAACAAAAATCAAAGAAAAATAATATTTCGGATCACCCAGTAAAATAAAATGCACGAAACGATCGATTGCTATAGCTTGCGATAGTGCTGCACAGCTTTTTTGCCAGAAAATTGTTTGCCACAACAAAAAATTTAAAAGTAACATTTGAATTATTTAATAGCAAAGTTTCTGTCAATTAATTAAGAAAATTTTTCTGGATAAAAATACTGGTGAAATTGGTGGCCCGCGGGCCACAGGTTGTGCACCCCTAGCTTACGAATATGTGGCTATTGTGCAATATGTGTATCCATTTGTGTAAGAATGAACGTATAGTATATTCATGGAGATATGCCAATTTTTTATTTTTTTTTTAAGTTCAAAAAATTCTTGCATGTTTTTTGCTTATATCATGCAGGATTTTCGACCAAATTTAACGCCAGTTTCAGAAAATTTGGCAAAATATAGTAGAAACAATATAGTGCAATTGGAATATAAATATATTAAACATTTGATGAAATATCAGCAGTTGTATGAAATATTTTTTTATCTTCGAATGCGCGAACGATAACAAAGATTTTTTAAAAACGATTTTATAGTCAACTCTATTGCGCAACTCATATAAAAAAAAATCCAGTCAAATATCGTGAAAATTCAGAAAGTCATCGGCAATAGAGTGAGCTGATTTTTAGTCTCTAGCAGCTGAATGATAAGGGATTTTCCATAAATTGTCAATTTTAATTCTTATTTTTTTTAATTTTAATTTTTTATTGATGTTTTAGTTCTTCTTGGAAAATCACCAGGACGAGCCTACTCCAAGGAAAAAAAAAAAAAGTGTACAAATCGAAGCATTTGTTCCAAATCCACTCATTGACATTCATTAAATACTCTTTCTTCATTAATAGCCCGGTGGTTATGGGGTAGAATTCGGAATTAATTAGGGGAAAGCTGGAAATAGTTTTAATCCATTTTAGGTCTAGAATGAATGTGCTATGTTTTCTCCCACGTACTAGGTGAGCGTTAGGAAATATGTATAGATTTATAGTAAATAAAAAACATGTTTTTTTTTAAATACTATAACAATATCGCAAAACAACTAACTCTATCAAAAACATTGTCAATACAAATGTTGTAGAGCTTAAAATTCTGAGTAAAATGAGTACCTACACTTAATATTTTTGTTAAACATTAAGACCACAATCCTACTTCAAAGTTTTAGCTCCGTGGTCAGGGGGTTGAACTCAGAATTAATGAGAGAAAACTGGAAATTGTTTTAATATCTTCAGTTTAGATCTAAAATGAAATACTATGTTTTCTTCCTCGTATTTGGTGAACGTTAGAAAATATATAGATATTTATTTTCAAAAAACATGTTTTTTTTTTTTTAATTGCCTTAACAATGCCTTAACAATTTCTTTGTTATCGTTCGCGCATGCGCAGATAAAAAATATTTCATACAACTGCTGATATTTCATCAAATGCTTAATATATTTATATTCCAATTCTAGATTTTGCCAACTTTTCTGAAACTGGCGTTAAATTTGGTTGAAAACCCTGCGCGATATAAGCAAAAAATCTGCAGTAATTTTTTGAACTTAAAAAAAAATAATAAAAAGCGCTATATCTCCATGAATATACGTGCTATTTTTACACAAATGAACACACATATTGTACAATATCCACATATTTGTATGCTGTAGCGAAAGATCATCTCGTGAATTTTATTTTACAGGGTGATCCCAAATATTATTATTACATATTGTTAATTTTTGTTGTTGGCTCCCTCATTGTCCTCATCAAATTGACGTTGATAAATATGAAGTCAAGCACACTCTTTATAATCCTTAAGTTGCAGAAAAATCCGACAAATATATCTTTAGATATTCGACAAAATGTCTAAAATTGAAAGTGTCCTGTGATTAATGGCTATATAGTGTAATTTAAAATGTAACTTTTCCATTTTGTCCTTTTTAGGTGCGTTCGTAATTATATAAATACGTAGCACCTATAGTCGTCGTTCAGTCCGTCTGTCTGTCCGCATATAACAGAGAAAAAACTACCCAACCGAATGGTCTGAAATTTTAAATATATGATTGTTGCATAATTTTGTCAAGCCATTTCAAATTTTATGAAAATCGAATGTATAGTTTAATGACAGGGACAGTCAAACTTTTTTTTTTACATTACGGCCAATGGGAAAAAATTATTGCAAGTGCATTTTAATGATGTTACAGTCTTCCGAATGGTCTGAAATTTCAAAAATATAATTGTTGCAAAATTTTGTCGAGCGATTTCTAATTATATGAAAATCGGATGTATAGTTTAATTGCAGGGACAGTCAAAATTTTTCCGTTACATTACGGTCAATGGGAAAAAATTATTGCAAGTGCATTTTAATGATGTTACAGCCTTCCGAATGGTCTGAAATTTCAAATATATAATTGTTGTACAATTTTGTCGAGCGATTTCTAATTATACGAAAATCGGATGCATAGTTTAATTACAGGGACAGTCAAAAGTTTTCCGTTACATGACGGCCAATGGGAAAAAATTATTGCAAGTGCATTTTAATGATGTTACAGCTTTCCGAATGGTCTGAAATTTCAAATATATAATTGTTGCAAAATTTTGTCGAGCGATTTCTAATTATATGAAAATCGGATGTATAGTTTAATTGCAGTGGCAGTCAAAATTTTTCCGTTACATTACGGTCAATGGGAAAAAATTATTGCAAGTGCATTTTAATGATATTACAGCCTTCCGAATGGTCTGAAATTTCAAATATATAATTGTTGCAAAATTTTGTCGAGCTATTTCAAATTTTATGAAAATCGGTGTATAGTTTAATTACAGAGACAGTCAAAAGTTTTGAGTTACATTACGGGGAATGGGAAAAAATTATTGCAAGTGCATTTTAATGATGTTACAGTCTATGCACTTATGAAGTGCAAAAAAATATACATTCAGTAGAATGTGGGGTGCAAAAATAATTATAAAACTAGTTAAGTACGAACGCACCTCATTTGCCACGTTTGACGAACAATTTCCAACTTGTTATTAAATGTAATATTATTACTATTTATTAAGTGTAAGTAATTTCCCCCCTTCCCCTTACTATCAAAGCGTTAAAAATAAGTATTGGTCAAATAAATTTTAAAGCTAAAAATCAGAATGAAGTAATCTTTCTTCAAAATTGTAACTATAGTATAACGGGTTGTGATAATTTACAAACAAAGATTATTCTAACGTGTTTTCCCAGGAAATTTTGAAACTGGGTTTTCCCGAAATTTTTCTGAGATATTGTTTACATTAATGCTTCTCAACTTTTTTTTTATCTGTCGGCCCACTTTAACTCATGGATAAACTGCGACGGCAACTCTAACCTTATAATGAATAAAAAATATATAGACGGAAATACAGCCCTTTTAAAATTAGTTTAATTGGAAGCCTCTACTATTTCTAATTGCAATTAACTTCTTCTCTTCTACAATATTTAATATAAATATACAGTAGAATCTCGTTACAACGGATGTCAATTTAACGAATTTTTCAATTTAACCCCCTCACTGACAAGCCCGTGCCCGAATTTTTCTTTTCTCAAATTTGTTGATAAAATCATTTTAAAATGTTGCAAAATGAACTGGAAAAATACTAAAAAAAAAATTACGCAAAAATATTTTTGCATTTATTTGATAAAATGTAAACGTACTAAATATGGGAATATTCATATGTGGAAAAATGCATAATTATATGTTTTGTCTAAATTTATATACATCAAGCTTTTAAATTGTATATTACATACTATAATTATTATTTTTATGAACTATTAAAAAAATATATTTATTTCTTTACAGAGACTAATAACATTATAAGCATTATTGATAATAAATTAAGAATAATCGGATTTGAGGCTAAAAAATAATTTATTGAAAATCATCTTGAAAAGGACTTTACATAAATAACTGCCCCCTAAATATCTAATAGAAATATGTACCCATTGGTGCCTTGCGCCTATATTTTGTACGTTACTAACAAACATAAAAAATAGGCTTGAACATATAATTTAGCAATTAAAAAATATATCTATTTCAAAGAAGCCTACAAGTTAAGATTATGACTTATTTATATGGATCCTTGATACAAAAAATACACATAAACTTACTTTTTACATTTCGCTATCTTGAAAAATGAAAAATCTATGAACTCTGAAAAAAGGCCTTCATTTAAGCAAATAAATATCATCATCTATCGGTAATAGATAAAGATATTTATAGACAATTACTTCATCAAATTTTCATGTTATAAAGAAGACGAAAATTTAAAAAAATTATTAAAATTCGAAACGTCCCAAAAATGGGACGCTAGGCATAAATGGGTTAATACGCTCACTAAGCTCCAGGTTTCACGACAATATCAGCAATATTTAAAATAATATAATTCTGTTGATTTAATGGATTTTTAATACTCTCAAGGATTACATTCATATTTTTAACTAAGCTTTTTTCTATAATGTTGAAAGAATCCTATTTTTTTAGCATTTAAAACAAAAAGCAGAAAAAACAACATTACAATTTTGTCCTTTTGCAAGACTGTCAGAGGGTAAAGAATATAATTTGGATTGTTTAAAAAAATTCTATTATGCTATAAAAATATTAGATTTAACGAATTTTTCAGTATAGCGAATTTAATCAGATTCGTTGTAACGATATTTTACTGTGATATATTTTGCATGCATTACAGCACTTAAAACCAGGGTTCCGAAGTCGGTGAGAAAAATGGCCGACTCCGACTCTGGGATATTTTAACGACTCCGACTCCGGGCTGGCAACACTAGTATCCGGGTTGGGGTACTAGTGTTGTCTGTTGATTAACCCTTTATGTACTGAATTATGAATTCATGAAAATTTTATCGTCTAAAGCCTTTTTCGTGAATTGCTTAGACTACATTAGAAGATTTACATAATAATTTAATAAATTTTAGAAGGATTGAAGGATTTAGAAGGATTCATTAAATTTGAATTTGTAGGGATTTTGTGCAATACTTATAACCCCACTCAAATCTCTTATTTTAAATATTTTTCTTAGTATTTTGTAGAATTAGGAAATGTGCAAATATAATGTTCTTATAATAGAAATATAGAAATAATTCCGAATTCACCCACCTCCCCCAACGATTAGAATGCTGAAAAGATGCAAAGGCAAAATAAACCATCCTTTTAAAAATATGTTTGTTTTGTGTAACCCATAATGCTTTTGGAACAAGATAAAGTAATGTATCTATAACTCATTCTAAACTATATTGTAACTAATCGATGTATTAAATAAATTTTATAACTAGTTAT
The DNA here is from genome assembly GCA_963932465.1 of Maratus speciosus. Taxonomy (NCBI): domain Eukaryota; kingdom Metazoa; phylum Arthropoda; class Arachnida; order Araneae; family Salticidae; genus Maratus; species Maratus speciosus. Next base: position 126,530,201 of record OZ010789.1, on the reverse strand, counting down.
TTTAATGGTACTTAAGTACCGTCAGTAGATAAAGGGTTAAAATTATGATGGAATATAAGAAAAATAAAGCTAAAATCTCACTATTTTGGCACTGATTATCTTTTTAGGGTTTCAAAGTAAAAAATAAAAAATATATATTTTCCGCTTTATTAATTTTACAATTTCTCGCCCGCAAACCCGAAAAATCCAACTGTCGAAGTCTAAAAAACACAAAATGTAAATTTTACTATTTTGGATCTGCAGACTGAGAAGAAAAAATGAAATTGTTACAATTTAGTTATTATTTTACTGTGTCCCCCCAGACTCGAAAAATTGCTATTGAAAGGAGAAAAAATAAAGATGAGTTTTTATTATTTTGGAAATAATTCGGATTCTGTTGATTCTAAAAAAAAAAAAAATACATTTTTTGAATTAATTTTACAATTTTGACTTTATTTCAGGTCCTGCAGACCTGAAAAATCAGAAATTCAAAAGGTGAAAGATAGCGAAATTTCACTATTTTATCGTTATTTTGAGTAGAAAAAAAGAATTATAATTTCATCTTATTTTGACTCCTGTGCACAAAAATAAATAAATAAAGGAAGGGTATTTTAGAATTTTGACTTTTGGTCATACAGACAGGAAAATTTTGAGGGGTAAAAAGAGAAAAATGCTTCTATTACAATTTCTATACCGGGTTCTTATTTCTTTTGTCTCCAAAAATAGCACAAATTTATAATTTTCGCATTTCCTCCTGTAAGAGATCTGAATGAGCCGAAATTTTAAGGCCCCTCCACTAAAAAGTTGGGCCGTGCGCCTTTGTATTAATTCTCACCCAGGGTTCGTAAATATCATGATATTTTCGAAAATATCAAAAATATCCGATATTTTGATATATATCCGATATTTTCGATATATATCCGATATTTTCAAAGCAGCCAACTTACCGCTGATAATAAATGTTTTCGAGCATAATATAGATTAGAAATTAAAATATATTACACTTAACATGAAAACTTAAAGAATATTCTATAAATGCATTTTTCTTTTTCTTTTATTTTTTTTTTTCACTTAGAACAAAATTGAAGATGAAATAATTGAAAACAGTAACAATTTGATTTATACACTTATAAAAAAACTAACTATGGGATTCTGTATCAAGATCAAGTACAAAAAAAATCAGATATTTTTAAAACAAAATTTTAAATACAAAAAAAAGTTTTTTTAATTGAAAAATTTTAACATAAATGTAAGTATAAAATGTTTTATTTCATATTTCCTAACATGCTGTATAGTTCAAACTCAACTGAACCAAAACTTGAGAAAAGATTCTTTTCTAATGAAGCTGTATACAACTGTTTATTTAAATTAGTCAGTTTATCTTTCAATGGTTGTTCTGAATTAATTATGTCCCACATAATTATTAGTACAACATTTAAAAAAAATGCTTCAAATCTAAAGTTTGAAAAATATATTTGTTTTCTTTTTTGGCTAAAAAAAAGTCACATCCAGAAGAGACAAGTTTTTTATCTACAGATTCACAGTCAATAACAGTTGAAAATTTATTTCATTTACACTGAAATATTACGAATTACGACTGAAAATATCAAAAATATCTTGTGCACATTCATATTAGGAAAATAAATATCAAATGCAGAAAATATGAAACATCTTGATATATTGAAAATAAATATCAAGTAATATGGAAATATCAAAAATCTTGATATTTTGAAAATAATACTGGATATATATCCATTGATATATATCAACGAACCCAGGCTGTATATAAATGATTATCAGAATTACATTTTATCTTTCAATGGCTGTTCTGAATTAACTGTCTAACATAATTATTAGTTCTACGTTTAAAAATAAAAGTTTGAAACCTAAAGCTTGGAAAAGATTTGTTTTCTTCTTTTCCTAAAAAAGTCACTGCCAGAGGCAAAAGTTCATGATCTACAGAATGACACAGTCAATAACAGGTGGAAATTTCATTTACACTTTCTTTGAATGTGAAAAATATCAAAATTTCCTTGAACGGTGATATTTTGAAAATAAATGTCAAGAATTTGAAAATATCGAAAATATCAAAAATCTTGATATTTTAAAAATAAATATCGGATATATATCAAGATATATATCATGATATATATCCATTGATATATATCAACGAACCCTGTTCTCACCCCAACGATACCCACTGTAAATTGTTCCTATTTTATTGGCGTAGTTTGATTCTTTCAAATTTGTTATATTGGGCTTGTCAGCCTGCTCAAATTTTTTATCAGTCTGATCCGGCCGATTAATATAAATTGTCTTAATTCTACTTACACGGCCTGTTTGAAAAATTGCCTTCATTTTCCAGACCTTGGGTGCTTGGGCCCTGCTTAGACTTTTGTATCGATCAGCAAACCCCCAAAATACGAGGGGAAGTAGTTATATACTAAATCTAAAATATTCACTACAGTTATGAATTAAAAAAGTTTTCATTTACTCTGTACACGGGGAATACCCTGCACGTATTCTGTACCTACCCCTGTATCTACTTTGTACACCGCAGTAAATCGGTCATCTTTAACTTAAGTAGCTTGATATAACCATAAATAATAATTCATTTTACAGATTTAAAATTACATATCATTTGTTTAATTTCACTTAAAAAGGTCTAACAAACAAATCTGGAGTCGGAGTCGGCTTGTTTTTTAGCGACTCCGACTCTTTCGCTCAAAAATGGGTCTGACTCCGACTCCGCAGCACTGCTTAAAACAAAGGCAAATTAAGTACCTTCCAATACTTGTACTTCTAAAAGTGACTTGAAATTTGGCATATGACTTTAAATTTAACCGTAGATATAATGTCAGATCTAACCGAAAAAAAAAAAGTTTTTTGAATTAGCAAGATAGTTCACGAAAATATAATATAATCTCTTCCGCAATGTTGAATTTAGACATGTTTCTCTGGGAAAGAATTTTGCAATTCTTGGGAGATAGGCAATGGGGATATATGGAGTTGGGGGAGGGGAATTACCTTTTTTAACAATTACAAAATACAAAATGTCACATTTTGTCACATTTTTCGGGAATTAATGCCCTGGTTTGCGTTGTTATGTCCCAGGACATCCCTAATTTCACAACTGCATGTCCCGACTTACCAACGATTCCAAAAAAGAGTTCGTTTATTTTCAAAAGCCAATATATTTCTGAGATTTAAAAGAGAATGTCTAAAAAAAAAAAAGTTTCCTTTGCTGCCTATAATTTTCGGAGTCGTTTTGACAGTGTATTAACACCAGAAAGACGGCAATTTTTACTCAAGTTTGATAAAAATATTTAATACCAGAAATTTTATTTAAAACTGTTTAACCTATTTAATTAGGCCTTTTTTCCTTTGTATCTTTTAAACTTATTTTATGAAAAAAATTCTGGTTCGAACCGAAGTATATCCATGTAGTTGGGGCCAAAATCGCCCCTCACCGTCATTCTAGTGTTAATCAGTTTTAATCAACCGGGAATATCGATTTCTCGGATGCGATTAATTCCCAACTAAACGTTCAACAAACATGCTAAATTAACAGCTTTAACATTAACCGCTTTAACGTTTGCCTCGAGATAAGTCGGGGATAAAAGCACTGTTTCCCTATACCTGCTGCTGGTGAAGTGGTTGGGGGACAGTTTACCTCAAAATGGATCACAAAATCGATGTTAAAAAAAAAAAAAAAATTAAATTAAAGCCTGTTTAATTGTGACTATTTTGACACCTCAATTTTAACCATACCGCGAGATATTGTAAATTTTGTTAAGGGGAACATGGTCCTTTATTTGAGCTAAAATCGATCCAAAAATCGAAATTTCTTTTTATGTGTAGTATTATTCTCCAATTTGTAATGCGCCATTTGCATAAAACCGCATGCAGATGCGATGATTTTTCGCAAAGATGCAAGAGTATAAATTTTGTACAGAAACAATTTTTGGGCCCTTTCATATAGGGTAACTCCGGGAGAGTCGCCGCATACGGGATAGATGCCGCACCCCTTGTATTTCTTGTAATTATCGATAGATGGTCGTCAAGCGCACATTATAGGTGCACAATGAGATTATTTTTAACCAGTGTATAGCGTGAATCTCATTTCGATGTTTACTTGTAGAAGTACAATCCTTAATTTGACGTAAGTGCATGATTTCACTGTCCAAATTTTTAAACACGTTATGTTTAAATACTTTTCATACACTAATTACTAAATGCATGCATGATTTCGAAGCCAAAAATAAGTGTAGCGTTTGTATAGAGTACTGTGTGTATGGTTACGCCATTCCCCTTAGCGATGGCAGGTAACTGTGATGTTCGACGTTTGCACCATGCAAAACGGGATACATGCCGCACTGCTATTCCGGTATACATGTCGCAGTTTCTCTTGTACGGGATGATTAAGTGTTATTAACGTTTCCTTTTCTTTTTGCACAGACTAACCATGTTAGGTATGTAATCAAGTTTAGTAAAACCAAAGGAGAAAAAAGGGAAAATAAAAGTAAGCAGTGCAAGAAAGATGCAAGCCAAGATGATAATAATAAAAAATTGGATTACGCGTAACGCAGACGTTCTTTGCAAACTACTCCAAAAAAGAGGAAGTGTAATTGGCTTCATTGCATCTTGTGTTTAAATGTAGTTACATAAAGACTGTATTTTTTCGACACTTTTCTGTAGATTGTAGTCGAAAAAACAGGTCTCTTAACCCATTCGGGACTATAGGTGCATATAAGCACCTCCATAAAGAGTTTATAAAATTTGTTTCTGGCAACAGTAAAAAAGAAAAGTAATATTTGCTTTGTTTAATTAGAGCATATTCATGATTATTTAAGTAAAGCTAACTTCTTTTAAAAAAGTGGTACCAACCGAATTAAATTTGTGTAAAAGCCACCGGTTCCGAAAGGGTTAACAAATAAATTATGTAAACACAATTTTACTTTTTTTCTTTTCCCTTTCTAATACATTGATGTTACATCGTTGCTGAAATAACAATTAAAATTTAATGTAAAAAAAATAAGTCGATAATTTTAATTGTGAAAGTAGGCAACAATTATTAATTTGAATCTACTAATACGTTTCATTGTACGCATTTAGTTTCATTTTGTTATTAGATTGTTAATTATAGTCCAATTATGAATATTTTTTAAAAATATTTTTATTTATAATTTCATCCTGTTGTTATTACAAGCGCGGCATAACTATCGCACAAGTGCGGCGTCTCAGCCTGAATGTACGGGTGACGCGCCGCAGTGTAATGTTTAAAAAAAAAAAATGTTAAAAAATATTAATAATTTGTTTTGAATTTTTTTGTCGCAGTACATGCGTTGATAGCACAGCATGATTTTTTTAATTTTATGTCCACCATGGGACTTTATACTCAAATTCAAAAAAATGTGCGGCATAAATCCCGGAATTACTCTACTTTAAATCTGTTTTTCTCAAAACTGATTTTTCAACGTTTATAGATTTTTGAAATGATCCGTCTTAATTTTGGATCAAAATTCGTGAAATTGATAAAGAAGAATCCTGATATTGCTTACAAAGAAACTGTGTATGCATTTTAAAATTCGACCTCATTTATATAATTAAATTTGATTTTTAACTTATGAAAAGACAAAAATTTGATGAAAATCGATATGGAATTCAGAGAAAAATCTCTAAAAAATTCACTATTTAAGGTATTAAAAAATTGATACGCAGCTTTGTTTGTAATCTGATTTTTCAAAGTTTATAGATTTTTGAAATGATCTGTCTTAATTTCTGATCAAAATTCGTGAAGTTGATAAAGAAGAATCCTGATATTGCTTACAAAGAAACTGTGTATGCATTTTAAAATTCGACCTCATTTATATAATTAAATTTGATTTTTAATTTATTAAAAGACAAAAATTTGATGAAAATCGATATGGAATTCAGAGAAAAATCTCTAAAAAATTCACTATTTAAGGTATTAAAAAATTGATACGCAACTTTGTTTGTAATCTGATTTTTCAACGTTTATAGATTTTTGAAATGATCCGTCTTAATTTTTGATCAAAATTGGTGAAGTTGATAAAGAATAATCCTGATATTGCTTACAAAGAAACTGTGTATGCATTTTAAAATTCGACCTCATTTATATAAAATTAAATTTGATTTTTAACTTATGAAAAGACAAAAATTTGATGAAAATCGATATGGAATTCAGAGAAAATTCTCTAAAAAATTCACTATTTAAGGTATTAAAAAATTGATACGCAGCTTTGTTTGTAATCTGATTTTTCAACGTTTATAGATTTTTGAAATGATCCGTCTTAATTTTTGATCAAAATTCGTGAAATTGATATAAAGAAGAATCCTGATATTGCTTACAAAGAAACTGTGTATGCATTTTAAAATTCGACCTCATTTATATAATTAAATTAGATTTTTAACTTATTAAAAGACAAAAATTTGATGAAAATCGATATGGAATTCAGAGAAAAATCTCTAAAAAATTCACTATTTAAGGTATTAAAAAATTGATACGCAGCTTTGTTTGTAATCTGATTTTTCAACGTTTATAGAGTTTTGAAATGATCTGTCTTAATTTTTGATCAAAATTCGTGAAGTTGATAAAGAAGAATCCTGATATTGCTTACAAAGAAACTGTGTATGCATTTTAAAATTCGACCTCATTTATATAATTAAATTTGATTTTTAACTTATTAAAAGACAAAAAATTTGATGAAAATCGATATGGAATTCAGAGAAAAATCTCTAAAAAATTCACTATTTAAGGTATTAAAAAATTGATACGCAGCTTTGTTTGTAATCGATTTTTAAGTGATTAAAATGCAAAATCGAGGAATTATCTCAAAAATTAAGACGCACTGAGCATTTGAAAATTTCGTTTAAAATTTTTATTTTTTAAAAAGAATCTTAAAATTATAATAAGATTGGAAATTTCTTTTAAGAGATAGGAGTATAACTAAAATCGTGTAAATCATGCAAAATGCAGCATATCAGCGCCACCGATTAGGTGATTTACACCAAAATCTAATCAGCAACAGCTTTAGTTAACTTCTAACTGAATCTGAAGTTTGATGAAAATCCGTGCATTACTTTTTGAGATAGAGCTATTGCGGAAATGGTAAAAAATTGCACATAGCAGCACCACCTGTTGAGCGATTTACACCAAAAACTAATTAGGACCAAGTTATACTAGGAACTAACTGAATCTGAAGCTTGGTGAAAATTCATGCATTAGTTCTTGAGATAGAGCTATTGCGATAATCATGAATAATGCAGCATAGCAGCACCATCTGTTGGGCGATTTTCACCAAAAAGTAATCAGCACCAAATTATATCAAGGGCTAACTGAATCTGAAGTTTTATGAAATTTCGTGCATTAGTTTTTAAGATATAGCTATTGCGGAAATCGTGAAAAATGCAGTACAGCAGCGCCACCTGTTGGACGATTTACACCAAAAAGTAATCAGAACCAGTTTATATCAAGGTCTAACTGAATATAAAGTTTTCGGAAATTCTGTGCATTAGTTCTTGAGATAGAGCGCCCACAAAATTTTTGTCACATAGAGACTCACAGAGTGACAGACAGACTCACAGACAGACATTTTCTAAAAACCATCAAATCGTGTTCAGTACCTTCTAAAACGTATAGATCCATCGAAAAGCGGAAGTCGAAATTTTTCACGAATCCAATACTTTCTTCTTGTAAAGATAGAAGAAAGTAAAAATTATATTAAATGTAATATTAGATGTATCTAAAAATTCATGCGCAGTCTTGCGTAACACACATTTGAAAATCTTATCCCCCCTCCGCCCCCAAAAAGGGGTAAAAAATATCAATGTTTAAAAAAGTAGTAGGGATTTATAAAAATTCAAAATATTTTAAACTTTTTAAAAAATTTAATTAAATATGCTGTAAATTTTTTTTTCAAAATGTACTTTTACTCTTGAACATTGAAATGCAGTCAGTTCACCATTCGAACCCTATTTAAAAATTTTTTTTTTTTTTTTTGGAAAGGCAAACTGTCCCCTTAACGTTAAAATTAACATTAACTTGTTACTCTTGCGCATGTAAATCCAGTTCTGCAGCTGAAAATATTTACTTGAAAATTGATAGCATAAAATGAAAGGGAAAAAAAAATATTCCGGGTTGAGAAAACTGATTAATAAACTATAAAAACTACTCGGGAACGTATCCAAAAATCAGTTTCAGCAAAAGAAAGTTTTGTTTCTGATATGCTTCTTGAAATCTTGACAAGCTATAGGTTCCTGAGGTTTCTTCAAGATAAAGGAATGATTTTCGAAATCATCAATGCGTCGTCGGAAGAGGTTATATGATATTTTCATAAACCTTCTCACTAAATGAAGAAACATTTGCCTCTTTTGACAGCTTACATTGAAAACTTTTTATAAAACTGCACTCTCAAAAAAATCCTTGAAATTAAGTTTTTTCTCCGTTTCTCTTTTTTCGTTAAAATACGAAAATTTCCACATGTATTTTCACATCTTCTCTGAAAATACTGAAACTTCACCAATCTAACGTAAAAATTAAGTGAAATCGTCCAATTTAAAGTGTATTTCCATCAAATCACAGGGGTGGTCCGGCAACTGTGTTGCCAGCTCTTATCCTTTTTTAGAAAAGGAGTTTTTGTGAATGCTCTCTTTTTCCTCAAATCACCGAAACCTCACATATTTAAGCTCAAAATATCCTGAAATCCCACAATAAAAAGACGGAAATTTCGTCAAAAAAAACAGAAAAATTTCTTGAAATCATGGGGGTGTTCCGGGAAGTGTGCTGCCAGTACTTTTTACGTTTTTTTCACAAAACAGTTTTTAAGAGTGTGGATTGCTGTTTGGAATTTAAGAACGTGTATAAACTTTAGCACCTCTCTTCATGCATTGTGTATAGATGGGGGCAAAGACACGTACGAGGTAAAAAACACGCACCGGGTATATGGACGCAACTTTTATTCAGTGTTACAAGTGTTGTCAAACCTTTTATTCAGTGTTGTCAAACCTTTATGACCCGACTGTACTATAAAGTACCATTAAAATAACTTTTTATAAAATTCATTTAATACATCGATTAGTAGTAATACATTTTAGAATGAGTTATAGATACTTTACTTTATCTTCTTCCAAAAGCATTATTATTGGTTGCACAAAACAAAATATTTTTAAAAGGATGATTTCTTTTTCATTCGCATCTCTCCGGCTTTCTTGATGTTGAAAGATTATGGGTGAAAAAGTTTCAGTTCGGAATTATTCCTATGTTTCTATTGTAAGAGTATTATATTTGTACATTTCCTAATTCTATAAAATGCTGAAAAAATATTTTAAATAAAATATTTGAGTGAAGTTATAAATATTGCAGAAGATCCCCGTAAATACAAACTTAATTAATTAATTTTAATTGGCAAAATCCTAATAAAATCTTTTAAATTATTGTGTAAATCTTCTAATGTAATTTCAAAAATTCACGAAAAATGCTTTAAAAGATGAAATTTTCGTGAATTCATAATTTGGGAGATAAAGGGTTAAACAGTAGTCGACAGTTAGGCTTCAATCGTACCAGTTGCGTGTTAATAACATGCGAAGAAAATTGCATTTCCGTGCAGAGAAAACGAGGTAAGATTCAATTTTACATTTTTTATGTGATATTTAAAAAAATAATGTGATTGTTGAGATGATAATACTGCAAATGTCTACTGATCCAAAAATTCAGTGAAGAACGGAAAACTCTTTAGCTTCTAAATGCCGTCTAGCTTACCTCGATTGCATTTCTGTAAACTCTTAGCTGCCGGTTAAACAAAATGAGGTTTTGGCCCTTCACTGCTGGTTTTTACCCCAACCAATGGGGCAAAGACAATGTGGCAGAGCAATGTTTTAAAAAAATTGCAATTTCTTCCCAGATAGTATGAACATTAGCAGCAAGATTGATTTTTTCTGACATTATCTTGCCGTGACAAATTTGAATTGAGAAATTCGCAGCAAATTTCCTGCAAGGTATACTATCCCCCCACTTGCATGAGTAGTTTGTTGTGAAACTGATGGCAAGACTATATTTAATTCACCAAAGTGACGAAAGCAAAAAATCCCTCTGTTGAGAGAATAGACAATCAGCACATACGCAGAAATTTCAAAAAATTTTTTCGGTTGGCACCGCTTTTTCTAAACGCTATACTTATCAAATACCAAAAAAGGCTCATTCAGTACAAATATTACCTTAACTTGTTTAGGGTGATGAAAAGGATGCATGCACGTTCTGACAGTGTGTTCGCATCAATAGGCCTCATCAGGTCTATCGACCCCTCCGAAGGCGGTTAAACTTATAGTGTAACAGTTGTAAACGGATAGTGGGGCATGGAAAGGTTACTACTTTGCAGTATTTTTGGTTACTTGTTTGCCGTTAATTTGCAATAAATTAGACACAGCATGAATTTAACTTGCACGACAAGATAGCTGTAAGTTCAAAGTGTAGTGACTTCGGCGTTTGCGTTATCTTGCTGCTGTCTTGTTATGAACTTTCAGTCTTGTCATGCTGAGCTTGCTGCAACTTTGCAGGTTTTCAAAGCAAGAAGGCTGCAGATTTTCTGCAAATTAAAAATGCTATCTGGGTTGCGAAATTATAATTTGACAGAATCCCAACTGATGGTGATACTGAGTCAGGTTCTAATATAACATTTTATTCAGCCATCAAATTTAGACCAACGTGTTCATTCAAAATCAAAATTTATGGAAAGTGCGTGTCTCTTTAACCCAGTGGTTATCAACCTTTTATCGGCCACGCCCCACCAAAGCATCAGTAAAATCACTATGCCCGTCCCCACCTTAATCTGTAAATTATGTTTCTTATTACAGTAGAACCTCTTTTATCCGAAACGCTTTTAACCGAAACTATCGGTTAACCGAAACCCATTTTTTAAAGCTTTTTTCTTTTTTTTTTACTATCACATTCCTCGTGTGCAAAATCCATTTTGAAAGCCTTTTTTATTATTATTATCATATTCCTTGTGTGTAAGCAGTCCTTTCCGAACTACGAGTACATATAAATATTTTCGATCCACTATCTTAGAGTTCCATTGAATTTAACCTGAGCTCCCGTAAGTTGCGGAATGGGACGAAGAAAACGAACAAATTAGTAATTCTGAAGCTTTTGAATGTTTTGCAAAAGGTTTGGCATGGCTGGAGCAGCAGAAAGACTGTGTTACCGGTGGGCTAATAATATTTAAAACCCCCGTGATAGAGCTTCAAAGCAAAGACAATCGAAACTGCGACAAACAAAACATTTTTTCAAACCCTTGTGATATATGTAAAAGGTACTTAATTACAAAATTAAAATTCAGGTAATTTATTCTTGTTTCTATTTTGCTATTGCTTTATTTTTAGTAAGCACTTGCTACCCTAATAAGAGATATTGCATATATTTCTCCTTAATCTTAAAATTGAAGCATTCTCGATTATACGAAAATTTCGATTTTCCGAAAGAGGGTTGGGCCCAATTACTTCGGATAATTGAGGTTCTACTGTATTTACAAAGTGAACTCTATTTACACAGAGGAAGAGTAATAAAATTTTAGCACTAACTATTCATTTCGCAATTTTTAACTTATCAAAGAAATCTTCAGTGACAAATGTGTTTTTAGCATAATTTTATAAATGCAATGAGGTTATACATCTTAGCCATTGTGCCAAAAAGAGTTTTCTTGTACTTTTCTAACTTACCTCAATATTAAAAGAAAAGTGTTATACGGTCTGCATTTTTATCGTCACAAAATATCGTGAAGAGAGACTTACATTTAACGATAAAACTGATAACATTCACACATTTTGTAATTCGTTTTTGTGACATTAAAAATTGGTGGAAAAGCTTTGGACACTAAAATTTCTTTCTTTGGATAACACAATACAGCTCATATTAATAATATTAGAATAATTGAGACAAAGTAATAAGAAAAAATTATTTTTCATTTATTTATTTTTGATACTAAGTAAATGCAATTAAATTTCTTATAAATTAAATCTGGTATGGTTAGATACGATTTTAACACTTCAAAATATAAAATTCAGTACAATAAATTAGGTATACAGCATTCTGAAACACATCAAAACATTAGAATGAATTTTAGATTGGTTCAAAATATTAGAATATTTTATTTTATGCAACAATATTACCTTATGAATATGAAGTAAATGGTAGATAATATTTTATAGCATCCCCTTTAGCTTTCATAACAGCGTACAATCGATCTTGCATACTATATACAAGGTGTTTACAAACATTTCTATCAATATTAGCCCAAATAGACTTTATACGTGCTACTAACTCAGTTTTACTTGAAGAAGTATTTTTTTTTTTTTTGGAGTTTTTTCTTCATTATACACCATAAGTTTTCGATGGGATTAAGGTCCGGTGAGTTTGGTGGCCAAGGAAGTACCTTAATGCTGCATTGGCGGAACCAGTTCTTAGTTGACACCGAGGTATGCGTTGACGCTAAATCTTGTTGAAAGATGAAATCATCTTCAAATAAATCTACTGATGATGGAATCATGTATTATTCCAAAATTTCTTGATATATCTGAGAGTTAACCTTTTCGTAGACGATGCATAACTTTCCAGGTCCTTCTGGACTCGTACAACCCCAAACCATGACACTAGTAGCAAATTTTATGGAACGTTTAAGGCATTCTTTATCAAATGCTTCTTGCTTCATTCTCCAAACTCGAATGCCTTGATTACCACATGAAACACAAAACATACTTTCATCACTAAATAATATATTTTTCCAATCTTCTTCGCTCCATAAACGTCACGATTTACACGAATTCAATTTTATACGCTTTTGTTTTGCAGTCATGAGAGGTTTTGTTTTCAGTACACGAGATCCAAACTTAAATTCAAAGCGTTATAAGTAAGCGAACAAACTTAATGCTGGAATCAGGCGTAAATTAAAAGAGTTGCGCCACCTTGTGGACGGAGTGATAATTCTCATACGCTGGCTTTTAGTGTGGCACGTATTTTCTAAATCTTCAGTCACTCATGGAAATGAATTTTGTTTGCCACATTCATTGCAAAATGATGGCGTAGCGAGAGGGGCATCCAGACACACTTGACACCACGAAGTTTTCTTCGCCTTATCAGAAGAACTTCAGTTATTAATCAAGGTGAAAAAAACTTTAAAATTTTAGTGGTGTCAGTAAGAAAACAGTTAGGTATCTACCTGTAGTTCACACTCCATCCGCTACGTGGCGCATGACCTTGATTGATGTGACCTCGCTTTTAATCTTGCGGTTACTTCTCCCATTTAAGATAGGACGCTTACTTATATAGCTTTGCTTAAATTTATGGAGACGTCTTAATGCTATCGATGTAGAAACTTCAACTCCTTCTTCTTTCTATTTTCGGTGCAAGAATCGCACACTTTTAAAACGGTTTTTCTTAACTATACGCGTCAGTTTCCTGTCATCTGTAGCAGATGTTTTTGGTTTTCAGCCGCCATTTCGGCGATTATTTTGAAATTTTCCATTTTCTTTTAATATTGTGTTAGTATTTTACTAACGCTTGATTGCGAACAATGTGAATGATTCGCTATATAACATTGATTTTTACCGTGCCGATACAAATTAACCATAGATTCAGGAATATCACTCACACGATCCATTTTAAAACTAAAAAGCAAACAAACTTAAAAAATAATACTGGTTTTAAATAAAATCGTCTGAATTTAATCATGCTACCAGTCTGATGCCACCGGTTATGAATTGGTGATAATTAAAGGAGAATTAATGTGAAATATTCTAATATTTTGAACCACTTTAATAAATATTCTAATATTTTGACTTTTCAAAATAATTTTTTTTCAATTAATCTTTTCAAAAATTATATTAATTTTAAGATAATAAATAAGTTTAGTCAACAATAAGTTCTTAATAAAAATATCGTTTTCATATTTGCATTAAAAGACATTAAGTTACCAAACGATATTTTGAATTTGTAAAAAAAAAAAAAAAAGCAATTATTCTAATATTTTGAATATGAGCTGTACAAAAGGAGCATTTCAAAACTCTCATCTTTATCAAAGTAGCCATTATTCTCCATCACAAAACGTTTTCTCTGTTTTCACTTTCCCAAGATCGTTAATTGCCTTCTATGTACATTATCTGATTTTAAAGTTTGAAATGTACTATATGTCATCATGTAAGTTAATGTACTGTGCAGGATGTCTGTACTAGAGCCATAGATATATTTACGACCTACCCATTTCCTTTTCTAATGCTATTTAGGATTCACAAGTTTTTTTTTTTTTTTTTTTTAACTTGGTTGTAAGTCGTTTAGATATTTAATGTATTTTTTATCGTAAATATGTCCAAGGCACTCAAATTTATTTATACTTTTACTTTTAAGTAATTTCACGAGTAAAAGAATCTTTGAGTGACATATAGCAGAGCAAACAGAAGTTTTTTCAATAAATACAGTGAAACTTCTATTTAACGAAGTCTCATCGTTACACTTAAATATTTCGTTATGAAAAAAATTCGTAAAATGGAAATCAACTTAAATTTATGAAATTTGTATAATAAAATACACGTGCATAAAAAGAAAAATAAACATAAAATGGAAATATTGGATAAATGTATTTTAATTCGGGCAGTAACTTTTTTCATGCAATGTAGACATATGAGAAAAAAAAATAGAATAATAGCTAAAAAACACATATAATAAAAAGAAGTTAACAAGAACTGAAGCGTAAAGTACAGTCGTGGAAAAAAAAAAAAAAATGTAAACACCCCCTACTAACTCCTCAACAAATTATCGTAGACGAAAGTTACTGGTACTGGACGATTGGAAATAAAGTCTACTTTTAAATGATGTATATAAAATTTGCTTAAGGGGCCATCTACATATTAAAACGAATCGAAACTTCATTTTTTTCAATAGCAATACCCAAATTTAACGAGATATTTCAAATCTTCTGTTCAAACTATGCCTAGAAACCAAATTTCAAGTCATTTGAATGATAAGTTTTTGAATTATAAACATTCAAAATTGAGTGCTTCTAATGTTAAATTACATTTTCATATTTTTATTAATATCTCCTGAAATTATTCTCCTAACGTGCTAATTTTTTGTGTAGCAATAATACTAATATACCCAAACATAAATACGTTGAATTTGCAATTTTTATAATTTTATGATATGAATTATGAAATTAATATTCGAAAAAATTATGAATTGCAACCTACAATTTTTTTGATGGATTTAGATTTATTAAGTCCTGCTTTATGGAAATCCAAAATTTCACATTTTTTTCCAAGTAGTTCTCAAATTATGCTTAAAAAACGGCAAAATGATGGTTTACGGGGCCGTCTTAGAAGTGACTAGATATTTTGAAATTTCTTCTGCTGTCCCGTAATCTAACTGGCTTCACTGACCGTTTGAGTGTCACTTAAGGTACCTTGATCAAGAAGGGGGCTCTTTCGGTCAACAATCGTGTACCGAACGTCAATTTGGATACAGCCCTTAAAATACGCTCGTTTTAAAATAATTAATTTCTCTGAAATTTATCGTACGAATTGCATAAAATTTTGTTTTTAGGCTAATTGAAAAGTGTAGAGTTCATTTATGCTGTCAGAATTGTGTACTGCTATTGAAAAAAACAAAGTTATGGTCCGTTTTAACATGTAGATACCCCACTAAGCAAATTTTATATACATCATTTAAAAGTAGACTTTATTTCCAATCGTTCGGTACCAATAACTTTCTTCTACGATAATTTGTTGAGGAGTTAGTAGGGGGTGTTTACTTTTTTTTTTTTTCCACGACTGTTCATAAAAATTTGCGTACTTTCGTAAGTATCCGAACAATTGATCAATAAAATTTTCGCGAAACTGGAATACACTTCATATCGTATGAAAGTCTTTTATCATTTCTTCTTTTCAATGAAAATGATTAAATTAATAAATAATTTCATTTTCCTACAATCCGCTGAAATAAATTCATACATCCATCGCAGAAAAATCTCTCCGTTTGAATGCTGTACACGCAAGAAAGTGGAATAAACTTCGTTATATAGAATATATTTTTCGTAATATAGAGATTAATTTACATGTTAATAGTGTTCAAAGTCAAGCTTCAGCAGAAAATTTCGTTAAGTAGAAAACTTTGTTAAGTAGAAAACTTCGTTAAAGGCAGTGGCGTGGCGTGAAAATTTTTTGGTGGTCATCGCAATTATTTAAGTTTGTGGTGAAAAATTATTAACTCTAAAATTCAATGGTTGAATGTTCCAAAAAGAAACTTTAAATCTTACCTTCACTTATACATGAACTCCAAATGTTCTGCTAAAACTGGATCGTAGAGTTTTAAAAGCTTATTAAGAGTTTTAAAATATTGCTTGGTCATCGCCGCATCCAGCGATGACGGACGCCACGCCACTGGTTAAAGGGAAGTTTCACTGTAATCGAAATCGATACGAAATATTGCAAAATCCTATCCCAGAAAAATTGTAGTGAGATGTATTACTAAATGTATAATTATTCCGGTGTTAAATATACCGGGTGTCCTAAAAAGGACTGACTGATTTTAAAATTCAATAACTTGCAAACGGTGACAGATATTAAAAAAATTCTTGCAGAAGGGTTATGCATAAGGTCAAAAGTTTTTTTTACAGTGATTTTCGATTTTAGTTCGAATTACAAACAATAGATGGCGCTGTAAGCAATAGTCGCTAAATACAGGCTCGATTTTTGGTCCTTTCTCTTGTTCCATGCAGAAAAAGGAGATGGAAATGTATTAAGCGGGCCACGAAGCACCAAAAAACGAGCCTGAATTTTGCGTCTATTGATCGCAGCGCCATCTATTGTTTGTAATTCGAACTAAAATCGAAAATCACTGTAAAAAAACTTTTGACCTTATGCATAACCCTCCTGCAAGAATTTTTTAAATATCTGTCACCGTTTACAAGTTATTGAATTTTAAAATCAGTCAGTCCTTTTTAGGACACCCGGTACCTTCAGCTTCTTATTGGGAATGTTTTTAAAATTAAAAAAAAAAAAGAAATGATTTTTTTAATTTTGTTTTTATTTCATTTATTTTAAGTCTGAAAAAAAAAAAAAAAAAAGACAGAGGAAACTTATAGCGAGTGAGTGAGCAGCAAATTTCGAATTGCCCCTCCCTAGAAAGTCAAATTGCCCACCCCCCACATTGGGAACTACTGCTTTAACCCCACCTACCCTATGGATGAATAGAAAGGGAATAATTTCTATAAAATTGTCTGCTGTAAAATCCCAAGAGGCAAGTGTGTAGGGAAATGGAATATGATTTCTTTAAAGGATTTTCATTTTTTGTTGATTATTTTTCACAAAATGTAATAAAACTTCTCGTTCACAGTTACAACTATAAGCGAGAACTGAGTAATTTTTCATTTATCGATAATAAATCGACTGATATTTAAGAAATCGATTATTTCCTGATATTAATGCAGGGACAATCGACTTATTTTATTTAAAACTTCGAGAGTGTTTGATAAACGCATATTCATAGAAGTGAAGGTTTATATCAATCTATTGTTCTACCGAATTTTGCACGTTCACAAAAATACAAATACAAAATACAAGTATCAAGTAATTGATTGATAAGTTAACTGCTACCTAAAACGGCCTTTCGACGTTTCATTTCTATTGCTGTGATATCTATTTTCCGATATAATCTTTTTTTTTTAATTTTTTTTTTTTTTTTATTTATTACTACCAGTTCTTGTAGTGAAAGCAATGCTTATGTTTTGATGTTAAGGATTTTTTTTTTTTTTTTACTTTCCATTTTCTTCCAATAAAAGATGTTTTAGTATCATCTTGTTCGACAGCGATACAATGAAAAGGATTATTTTTTGTCCATATTCAATCAGTGTAATTTAACTGAAATCAGTTCTCACATTTTAAGAATGCTGGCTTTGATACGTTATTGACGTAATTTTTCTTTTCTTTCCTTTTTTTTTTTTGTCCCTTTAAAAGTGCAAGTTTTTAAGTACGTCTGCACTACGATGATTAAATTAGATTTTGAATACAATACTCACATCCATAAACGAGGAAGAAATAAATACAAATTAAACTTTTTTAATCCATTTACTTTTGAAAAAATATTTATCAAAATTAAACAAATGTTATTTTCCCAGATAGCTTTCTTTAACATTGACGCGATTTTCACGACATATTTAGAGTTTTTTTAAAAAATTGTTATTATTACTAGTTGTTTTCGCCCTCCTAAACGGTCGCTTGGGGACCCCACATGCCTTTTGCAGCGTATAGTCAGGATCCACAAAATTCATTTTACATGGAAACAGATACTAAATAAATAAAATACTTTATTTTAAATTATACTAAAATAAGTATTAAAAATATAAAAAAAGTAGGCAAATACAGATTGCGCGACATAAATAGTAAATTTTATTCATGAGCCACCTGACAAAGATCCAATTGACCCGTGCTAATCTAGGGGAAAGGGATCAGTGTTGAAATCAGACACTTTTCTCCGGGAGGGATTTCTGTGACTCCGGGGGGGGGGGGCATTATAGAGTCCCGGGAAGGGGGGGATTGCACTTTTTGACCATTGAAAACACAAAATCTCAAATCTTCCTGCGGGCACATCTTTTTGCTCTGGGGGGAATGTCCCCCTCCTCGGGCCACCCCCTGAATTCAACACTGAAAGGGATAGTTTCCAGATAAAATAAACAAAAATGTGATGATAATCTAAGATATATGTCGATCAATGTAAATGCACCCTGTGGGTTTCGCTCGTTCCGAGACCGGCCCGGTCGGTATAAAAGATAAAAGTTCCACCCGAGCCCGGTCCGACTGAATTTTTACAAAACATGGATTTTTATGCCGATATGTTTAAAAATATTCTTGTACGATGAGATCTGACAAAAAATATTTATTTTAGCATTTTTTTCATTGTTATATTCTTCATTTTTTTTTTTTAAAGCGTCCTGGGCTGCAAAGTACCGGCACATTCGTCCCAAATCCGCCCCATATATACTGCCCCTCCCTTGATTTGTTTCTGGCTGTACCCATGTAAACTATGTTTATTTTTTAATGAATCCCTATTTCTATGCAAATGTCTGAGTTATCATTAATGTTGTTAATCTATATTTCATGGCTTGGAGACTTCAAATCTGAAAATTCCTGTTCAGTAAAACCTTCTAAAACGGAATCGCATAGGAGTGAAGAAAAATGTATTACAGACAGGCTCCCTTTTTACCAGCTACAGTCGTAGAAAAAAAAGAAAAAAAGTAAACACCTCCAACTAACTCTGCAACAAATTATTGTAGAAGAAAATTACTGGTACCAAACCATTGGAAATAAAGTTTACTTTTGAATGATGCATATAAAATTTGCTTAGGAGGCCATCTACGTATCAAAACGAACCCAAACTTTGTTTTTTCAATAGCACCATAAATAGATTCTACACCCTTCCATTAGCTTAAATCCAAATTTTCGTGAAATTCGTAAGAGTAGTTTCCGAGATGTTAATTATTTTAAAATGAAACTATTTAAGCAGCTATATCCAAATTGAAGTTCCGTACTCGATTTTTGAAATGCTACAGAATGACTATGTCACTTCTGTTAATGTATTATCTCTTGCCAATATAAACATTTCACTCGCTTAATATGTTTCGACTATTGCAAGCCGAAATCTTTCAATAAAATGAGTAAAATATTTTTTTTTTTTTTCAAATTATGCTTTTTTGGACTTTGCCGTTTTTTACTCATAATTCAAAAACTACTTGGAAGAATAATTTGAAATTGAGAATTCGCATAAAGTAGGATATAATAAATATAAAACTACCAAAAAATTGTAGGTTGCAATTCATATTTATTTCGAATATTAAGTTCATAATTCATATTATAAAATTTTTAAAATTAGAAATTCTGTTTGAATTTTTTCAGTATTATAAGCCAACAGAAAAAAAAATATCACATTAGGATTATAATTTTAAACGATATCAATAAAAATATGAAAATGTAATTTAACATTAGAAGTTCTAAATTTTGAATGTTTATAATGCTAAAACTTATCATTCAAATGACTTGAAATTTCGTTTCTAGGCATAGTTTGAACCGAAGATTTAAAATATAGTGTCAAAATTGGGTGTTGCCATTTCAAAAAAGTAAAGTTTGGTCTGGTTTTAATTTGTATGTAGCCCCCTAAGCAAATTTTATATACATCATTTAAAAGTAGACTTTATTTCCAATCGTTTGGTAGCAGTAAATTTCTTCTACTATAATTAGTTGCAGAGTTAGTAGGGGGTGTCTCCTTTTCCCCCCCCACGACTGTACGTGTACATTGTCTGTTGTACAAGTATTATATTATTTGCGCACGTATTATTATATTAATTTTGCATGCATCGAAGCATTTTTCGTTTAAGATAAGATTCCTCATAGACAGATTCCTTTTCACAGGTTTAACTGTACTTTAATTTTATTGCCTGCAAATATACATACAGGGTGGATATATAAAAAAACTACCCCGATACATGAACTTCTAGCTGTCTAACCGCTCAACCAACCGAAAGGAAATTTCAGATATTGTTATTTGAACCTATGCGCTCGAGATCGTGATGATTTAAAACAATAGAGCTCTCACGGTTACAGTTACATTGAAAAATGTTTGAAAATTTCTAATGGTAATGGAAAATTTCTAATGTTCTGTGATTGGTGCTTCTACTGTCTATTCCTGTGAATTATGCAAAGTGCGTCAATGCGCCTCTTTTTTTCCCCTGTAAATGCCATCTTGTTGGCACATTCAAACACCTGATTGAAGAAGCAATCTTCCCACACTGTTTATTAAAGGTTTTCCACATGCAATACTTTGCACATGGTGTTCTGTGATTGGTGCTTCTACTATCTATCCCTGTGAATTATGCAAAGTGCGTCAATGCACCTCCTCTCAGTTTTGTCATTGGTCCTTTACAATGCTCTTCTATGCAAATGCTTTACGCCGGCAATTTTCGTCATACGTGTTTCAGTCGCATTTATGTTTTTTCAGTGCGCTGATGAATATGCGCAGGTAAAAAGTGGGTGTTGGCATACAAAAATTTCAAACATTTTTCAATGTAACCGTAACTGTGAGAGCTCTATTGTTTTAAATAATCACAATCTTGAACGCATACCTTCAAATTTTTTTATGACCATCCTGTACAATTCTTAAAAGAGAATAAACTAAAAAAAATTAAATGTAGAAATATGGCGATTTCCGGGGGGGGGGGGGAGGAAATAGCACTTTTTGACCATTGAAAACATAAAATCTCAAATCTTGGGGGGGGGGGGTCTCATTGCTACGGAGGGGGACATTGCCCCCGGGCCACACCCTGAATTCAACACTGCTGAAAAGAGTTTTGTTGTACGTTTCCAACTTACCTCGATGTTAAAGAAAAGTATTATCGGTCTGCCTTTTTATCTTCACAAAATATCATGAAGAGAGACTTACATTTAACATTAAGGCTGATAACTTTCACAGATTTTAAATTTTATTCTTAGGTGCGTTCGTAATTATATAAATAGGTAGCACCTATAGTCGTCCTCTGGTCCGTCTGTCCGCATACAACAGCTCAAAAACTACTCAACCGAATCGTTTGAAATTTAATATATAGAATCGTTGCAATATTTTGTAAAGTCCTTTCAAATTTTATGAAAATCGAATCAAAACTTAAAAGTTTTCTTCATTCTATTAAATCCTATTATACGTAATGAATTCAATGATATCCCATGATAGGTAATGATTCTAGGTTGCCATGGTGATGACGTCCTATTTAAGATGGAGTCCTATTATTTCCGTATTACTGAATTTAATACATAGAATTGTAATAAATTTTGTATTCATGCATTTTTGCATAAGAGGGAAAGAGTTGTTGCACAAGATCTGAATATTTATAAAACTAGTTATAGTGCGAACGCACCTCATTTGCCCGTTTGGCAGGTGGCAAAGCTTTGGAAACTAAATTTTCTTTCTATGGAAAACACAATACGCAAAAGCATTTTAAGATTCTAACATTTATCAATTTTAAGTAGCCATTATTCCCCATCGCAGCACATTTTCTCTGTTTTCCCTTTCTCAATAACATTAATTGTCTTCACGTCATCTGTCAATTGTCTATTATCTGATTTTAAAACATAACCCTTTCAGGAGCAAATAATTGTGTTTCTGTAATGTTGAATTAACACCGGAATTTCCAAAAAAATTTATTTTAAAATAAGGAAAGGCAATTTAATTTTTTTCTACCAAAAATATAAAAGTAAAATTTAATTAATAGTTGATTAAAATTAGGTGGGATATAATATATTCCTTCGCCCCTCAAGGGGTTAAAATGCATATGTCGTCATGTAAATTTATTAAGGCTGTTCTCAAATCCAAAAGGGCAACTTTCTAACATGAGTTTTAATTTAGTTTTGTTCAGAAATGCACAAAACTAGCTGGTGTTGTTGTTTAGAAACTATGTAATAGAGATGTTTCTTTCGTTTTTTTGCTAACGCAATAGATCTTTCAGAAAATAATGTCATAGTGGACGTTTTGAACCGAATTTCCGCGCCAAAGGAAAGTAATCACTCAAGAAAGGTTGAAAAACGTGTTCGTCACGTGATCAAATTCGCTTATAATTCAAAAGGTAATTTATTGATCAAAAAATGGAAAACACAGCTCAGTTCGATTCCAAACCGCTTCCATGGTCAGGTTTTCCAATTTTATATATTTCCGTTAAAAAATGAATTTGTAAATGTGTAAAAACGTTTTGCGCTTGTTGAGCAGAGCAGTTTTTATTAACAGATGCTTACACTAGATCCCTAGATATTTACTGCATAACAATTTCTTTTTCCAATGCTGTTTAAGATTTGAAGATTTGATAAAGTCGGTAATATTTTTGATATTTCAAATATTCTTTAGGTTAAATATGTTCAACAAAATCAGATTTATATATTTTTTTGAAGTAGTTTTACGTGTAAAAGATTCTTTTTGTGACACATAGCACAGCGAATAGAAGTAGAAAGTTCATTCAATAAATAAATCAAAAGCGTTACGAAAAATTATAAAATACAAACAATAACCAGAAAAATTATAAATATTTTTAGTATTAGAAAAAAAAAAAAAAAAAAAAAAAAAGAAAGAAACATGTTAATTCTATTGCGCTATTTAAAAAATATATTCATATAATTATTCTGGTGTTGGTTCTATTTCAAGCTTTTGATATAAAAAAAGAAAAAAAAATTGTTTTCTAATTTTGCTTGTATTCAATTTATTATTAGAGACAGGAGTTGATCGCCGAAGATCACTGTTTACAGCAGCAATTTTAATTCTGATAATTTTAGTGGTTTAAGCGCGTAGTTCATTTACATCTCACAAATTTATGTTTTTTTTTAAATTATTAATTTTATTTATTTATCGATGAAGTTTTAAATTCGTTATGGAATATAGGCCGGAAACAATTGCTGAACTATGTTTATTAACTTAATACTAGCGGGCATGACCGAGCTAAGCTCGGTCAAAATTAGCCTTGTGTTCAATTCGTTATTTCATTCCACCGTATGAATTTTGCTGTTTAGATAAAATTGGCATGTTCCTAACCATAGGGACCCACTAATCGAAATTTTTCAAACACACGACCTAACCAAGGCTCTTCTCGAACCCTAAAATGATAGAATACAAAATTTAGTCAAAATCGCTAAAGTCATTTTATAGATAAAATTAGCTTGACCCACGGTAACCCAAAAAGGACCTACTAATCTAAATTTATTGAACATCTGACCTATCCCAATAGCCTTCTCGTGGTAGGAAACGGTGTAATAAGAAATTTTGTCAAAATCATTTGGGCCATTTTTTAGATAAAATTAGCTAAACCTTGACCCATAGTGACCCAAAATGACTGGTTAATCGAATTTTCTTGAGCATGCGACCTAGACCTGAACTGGAACCCGAAAACGATAGAAAACAAAATTTAATCAAAATCGTTAAAGCTGTTTTCTAGATAAAATTAACTTGACCCACAGTGACACAAAAATGACTCATTAATCAAATTTTCTCAAACATGTGACCTAACCCAATGATCTTCTAGTGTTCGGAAACAGTATAATACAAAATTTTGTCAAAATCGTTTGAGCTTTTTTTAAAAATACATTTAGCTTGACCCACAGTGACCAAAAAATGACCCACTAATCGAATTTTCCCGAAACATGTGACTTAGCCCAATGGTCTTCTCATGCCCAAAAACTGTATAATACAGAAATTTGACAAAATCGTTTGAATCGTTTTTTTTTAGTTACAAATAGCCTAGCCCATAGTGATCCAAAAATGACCCACTAATCGTTTTTTCTCGAACATGTGACTTAGCCCAATGGTCATCTCATGCTCGGAAACGGTATATTACAGAATTTTGTCAAAATGTCTTAGGCCTTTTTTTAGATTCCATTAGCTTGACCAGGACCCATTATGACCCAAGATGACCCGCTAATAAAATTTTCTTGAACATGCGACCAAGCCCAATGGTATTCCCGCGTCCAAAAACGATAAAATGCAAAATTTCGTCAAAATCGTTAGAGCCGTTTTCTAGATAAATTTTGCTTGACCTACAGTGACCCAAAAAATGACCCACTAATCGAATTTTCTCTAATATGAGACTTAGCCCATTGGTCTTCTCGTAATCCAAAACGACAAAATACAAAATTTAGTCAAAATCGATAGAGCCATTTTTTAGATAAAAATGGCTTGATCCATAGGGACCCCAAAATGACCCACTAATCGAAATTTCTCGATCATGTGACCTAGACCAATAGGTCACTTCTACCAAAAAACGGTTGGATATAAAATTTAATCAAAATCGATTGAGCCGTTTTCTAAATATAATTAGCTTGACCTTGACCCATTTGACCCAAAATGACCTACTAATCAATTTTTCTCGTACATGTGACTTAGTCCAATGGTCATCTCATGCCCGGAAACGGTATATTACAAAATTTTGTCGAAAGGTTTTGGGCCTTTTTTGAATTCAATTAACTTGACCCTGACCCATTGTGACCCAAAATGACCCACTAATCGAATTTTCTTGGACACGCGATCAAGCCCAATGGTATTCTAGTGCCCGAAAACGATAGAATACAAAATTTCGTCAAAATCGTTAGAGCCGTTTTCTAGATAAACTTTGACCCACAGTGACCCAAAAATGACCCACTAATCGAATTTTCTCTAATATGTGACCTATCCCATTGGTCTTCTCGTAATGGAAAACGACAAAATACAAAATTTAGTCAAAATCGTTAGAGCCGTTTTTTAGATAAAATTGACTTGACCCGTAGTGACCCAAAAATGACCCACTAATCGACATTTCTCGAACAAATGACCTAGCCCAATAGTTTTCTCGTGCCGAAAAACGGTTGAATATAAAATTTTGTCAAACTCGATTGAGCCGATTTTTAGATATAATTAGCTTGACCTGGACCCACTATGACCCAAAATGACCCACTAATTGAATTTTCTCAAACACGTGACCTAGCCCAATGGTCTTATCGTGCCCGAAAATGGTAAAATACAAAATTTCGTCAAAATCGTTAGAGCCATTTTTAAGATAAAATTTACACACACACACGCACAACACATACATACACACACACACAATTTTTGCTCGCATTATAGTATAAGATAAATGCAAACGGATTTATTTTTCGTGATTGTCTTCACGCGATAGAGATAATTTAAAAAAAAATTCATGCTTGAAAATTATTTTAAAATCATAAAAAATGAGTAAATTGCGATATTGTTTTCAAACAAATTGCTATAAAGCTTGCAAACAAATTCCATTTGAAAAAACATTTTTTTCCATATTCAACGGTGTCAAAATTGAAAATGTAATTTCATAAATCGCACATGTGCGATGTTTAGAAGTAAAAAAAAAAAAAAAAAAAAATACAGTAAAAGCGAAGTTTAAACGTCTGCTGTTGCTAACGTCAAAATGACGTCAGCGTTACGGTCGGACACGTTTGTTCTTTATAATATATATAAATTTAAATGAGGAACGTGAAGAGAATATTTTGCTTTTGAGAATTTGAATGAGGAACGTGAAGAGAATATTTTGCTTTTGAGAATTTGAATGAGGAACGCGAAGATAATATTTTGCTTTTGAGAATTTCAATGAGGAACGTGAAGAGAATATTTTGCTTTTGAGAATTTGAATGAGGAACGTGAAGAGAATATTTTGCTTTTGAGAATTTGAATGAGGAACAAGGAGAGAATATTTTGCTTTTGAGAATTTGGCGGATGGAAAAGCTGCAACTGTTCCGAACAAAAGGGATAATAATAATAATAATAATAATAATAATAATAATAATACAGTTGAACCTCGTTATGCCGACACTCTAATGGCCAGAAAAAGTGTCGTTATAAGTGGAGTGTCGCGGTAATCGGAGTTACAGAAAAGTATGTTTATAAAAAGCTGTATTTTTAATTCATTTAAGACAATTTTAAATTCATAACTCTTCTTGAAGTTTTAAGCAATAAAACATTATTATTAAACAAAATAAACACAAAAACAAAATTGAAAAGAATAAAAATCAGATTTAGCATGACTTGTTTTTTTATTGTTACATGAAATATTGATGAATTAAGGTTCGCTTATCCCTTAGATGTACTCCCAACAATCATTTTTTCAATATTACACAATTAATTGTAATCAATATTCGTTGTCTCAGAAATGGATGTTAGATAATTTCTGTTCGTTTCAATGCAATGCAATGGGTTTTAGTCGGATGAAAAACGCCGTGTAACCACAAGAAAGCTCCGCCTGTCCTAAACAAAAAGACCGCGAGTAGACTGATACGCCTATCTGAAGCTTAAGTGGGTCATTAATAGTGTATAGCTTTATTTATTCAGATAAAGGATTGAAGTAATATTTCTCATTTATCTCAATGGGTATTTTAGACACTTTTGTGAAAAGTTTGGCTAAGATATTTCTTACTGTTTAATTTCCGTGCTTATAAGATGGATTATGAAAAATGGACAATTTTCCCAAACCGTCGGGATATCCGGAGTGGCAAATTATTTAACGATGTAAAATCCAGAGTTTATTCACATTAAAATCATATACAGAATATCGGGACTTTGAAAAGCTGACGTGATAAGCGGTGTGACGTGAAAACCGGGTGTCGGGATAACGAGGCCCGACTGTAATAAAATAATGGTACAGAATTATTCATCCACGTTTCATGAGAATAAAATTATATAAAAAAAAAGCAATTGGAATTAGTTCAAAAAAATTCTTTTAACCCTTTATCTACTGACGGTACTTATAAGTACCATTAAAATAACTTGTTATAAAATTCATTTAATACATCGATTAGTTGTAATACAGTTTCGAATAACTTATAGATACATTACTTTATCTTGTTCCAAAAGTATTATTGGCTACACAAAACAAAAATATATTTAAAAAGTCCTTCCGGCTAGTGCCGGGAGGAAGAGGTAGCTTTCATATTCCTTATTTTTAAAAAGCTAGCTTGTGTTATTCAAACACACGAAACTCAATTTGGTGAAAATCGATTATAGAAGATTCAGTACTAATTTTTATCAATACTAAATCCTTATGAATCAGAATTTCGCGAAATTAGTCAGCTTTATCCAAGCTGTTTTTATTTAAAGTAACTTATATTTGGTTGCCAAATTCGGCGATATCTTGAAGTGCCTGTCATTTTAAGACAACATGATGGATGAGGATAACACGTGAACTTGGTCGAGACCTTAGTAATTCCTGTGCACATGCTCACTCACATCAGAATCGGTTGATATATACGAGTGCTGTCGCAGGCAAAAAATCAGATTTTTCAAAATGTCACCCGCATAAAGAAATTCAAACTGAGCCATTCTGAGCCATTCATCTGAGACATTTTTTAAGATAAAGACAAAACAAAAAAAGTTCAGGAATCCTTATATCAAGGTCAAATACTTAAGAAAGAAATCTTTTTCAATTTCTAATTTTTTGAACCTCACTTTAAATATAACTTTTTTTAATTTAATGGCCGCCATTTTGAAACAAGATGGCGGATGAAGCTGTCCAGCGAACTTGGTCGTGACATTGCTATATACTATCCACATGCCTTCTTACATCCAAATAGGTTAATAAATACGTTTGTTATAGCGTGACAAATATCAGATCGTTTCAAAATGTCAGCCATGCTAGAAATCCAATGTGCTATAACTCAACCATTTTTTTAAGATATAGACGAAACAAAAACTGCTCCGGAATCTTTGTATAAAGGTCAAACACTAAAAAAATCTTTTTCATTTTCCAATTTTTTAATACCTCATTTTAAATTATAATTATATTTATTTTTAAATGGCAACCCTTTTGAAACAAGATGGCGGATGAAGCTGGCCAACGAACTCGGTCGAGACATTAGTATGTACTATGTACACACCAAGTTACATCCAAATCGGTTCATAAATACTCCTGTTATCGCGTGATAAAAATCAGGTCATTTCAAAATGCCAGCCTCAATAGAAATTCAAAATGCTATAACTAAGCCATTTTTTTAGATATAGACGAAACAAAAACTGTTCCGGAATCTTTGTATTAAGGTCAAACACATAGGAAAGAAATCTTTTTCATTTTCCAATTTTTTGGTACATCATTTTAAATTAAAATTCTTTTTTAATTTTTTTTAAATGGCCGCCATTTTGAAACAAGATGGCGGATGAAGCTGGCCAACGAACTCGG
This sequence comes from Maratus speciosus, assembly GCA_963932465.1. Lineage (NCBI taxonomy): Eukaryota > Metazoa > Arthropoda > Arachnida > Araneae > Salticidae > Maratus > Maratus speciosus. The sequence continues at coordinate 126,501,468 of OZ010789.1, read as the reverse complement.
TCGAGACATTGGTATGTACTATGTACACACGAAAGTACATCCATATCGGTTCATAAATACGGCTATTATCGCGTGACAAAAATCAGGACGTTTCAAAATGTCAGCCACGCTAGAAATTCAAAGTGCTATGACGCAGCCATTTTTTAAGATGTAGACGAAACAAAAACTGCTCCGGAATCTTTGTATAAAGGTCAAACACATAAGAAAAAAATATTCTTCCAATTTCAAATTTGGCACCACATTTTAAATTAAAAATTAAAAAAAAAAATTAAATGGCCGCCATTTTGAAACAAGATGGCGGATGAAGCTGGCCAACGAACCCGGTCGAGACTTTGGTACGTACTATGTACACGCCAAGTTACATCCAGATCGGTTCATAAATACGCCTGTTATCGCATGACAAAAATCAGGTCGTTTCAAAATGTCAGCCACAATAGAAATTCAAAAGTCCTTCCGGCCAGTGCCGGGAGGAAGAGGTAGCTTTCATATTCCTTATTTTAAAAAAGCCAACTTATATTATTCAAACACACGAAGCCCAATTAAGTGGAAACCGAATGTAGGAGATTCAATACTAATTTTTATCAAAACTAAATCATTATGAATGAGAATTTCGCGAAATTAGTCAGCTTTATCCAAGCTGCTTTTATTTAAAGTAACTTATATTTGGCTGCCAAATTCGGCGATTTCTTAAAGTGCCTGCCATTTTAAGACAACATGGTGGATGAATCTAACCAGTGAACTTGGTCGAGGCCTTAGTAATTGCTGTGCACATGCTCACTCACATCGGAATCGGTTGATATATACGAGTGCTGTCGCAGGCAAAAAATCAGATTTTTCAAAATGTCACCCACGTTAGAAATTGAAACTGCTATATCTGAGCCATTTTTTAAGATAAAGACAAACAAAAAATGCTCCTGAATCCTTATATAAAGGTCAAAAACTTAAGAAAGAAACCTTTTTCAATTTCTAATTTTTTTGCACCTCACTTTAAATATATATATTTTTTAATTTAATGGCCGCCATTTTGAAACAAGATGGCTGATGAAGCTGGCCAGCGAACTTGGTCGAGATATTGATGGATACTTTCCACATGCCTTCTTCCATCGAAATAGGCGAATACGTGCGGTATCGCAAGGCAAATACAAGATCGTTTCAAAGTGTTAGCCATGATAGAAATTCAAAGTGCTATAATTAAACCACTTTTTAAGATATAAATAAAAGAACAAATTTTCAGAAACAAAAACTGCTCCAGAATTTTTGTATCAAGGCCAAACACATAAAAAAATCTTTTTCATTTTCCAATTTTTTAATACCTCATTTTAAATTTTAAATTACATTTTATTTAAAAATGGCAACCCTTTTGAAACAAGATGGCGAATGAAGCTGGCCAACGAACTCGGTCGAGACATTGGTATGTACTATGTACAGACCAAGTAACATTCAAATCAGTTCATAAATACGCCTGTTATCGCGTGACAAAAATCAGGTCGTTTTAAAATGTCAGCCACAATAGAAATTCAAAATGTTATAACTCAGCCATTTTTTTAGATATAGACCAAACAAAACCTGTTCCGGAATCTTTGTATTAAGGTCAAACACATACGAAAAAACTCTTTTACATTTTCGAATTTTTTGGTATCTCATTTTAAATTTAATTTTTTTAAATGGCCGCCATTTTGAAACAAGATGGCGGATGAAGCTGGCCAACGAACTCGGTTGAGTTATTTGGATGTACTATGTACACACCAAGGTACATCCAAATCGGTTCCTAAATACGTCTGTTATCACGTGACAAAAATCAGGGTGTTTCAAAATGTCAGCCACACTAGAAATTCAAAATGCTATAACTCAGCCATTTTTTAAGATATAGACGAAACAAAAACTGCCCCCGAATCTTTTTATCGAGGTCAAACACATAAGAAAAAAATATTTTTTCAATTTTCAATTTTTTGGTACCACATTTCAAATTTAAATTTTTCTTAAACTTTTAAATGGGCGCCATTTTTAAACAAAATGGTGGATGAAGCTGGCCAACGAACTCGGTCGAGACATTGGTCTGTACTATGTATAAACTAAGTTACATAAAATCGGTTCATAAATACGCCTTTTATCGCGTGACAAAATTCAGGACGTTTCAAATTGTCAGCCACACTAGAAATTCAAAATGCTATAACTCAGCCATTTTTTAAGATATAGACGAAACAAAAACTGCTCCCGAATCTTTTTATCGAGGTCAAACACATAAGAAAAAAATATTTTTTCAATTTTCAATTTTTTGGTACCACATTTCAAATTTAAATTTTTCCTAAAATTTTAAATGGCCGCCATTTTTAAACAAAATGGCGGATGAAGCTGGCCAACGAACTCGGTCGAGATATTGGTCTGTACTATGTATAAACGAAGTTACATCCAAATCGGTTCATAAATACGCCTTTTATCGCGTGACAAAATTCAGGACGTTTCAAAATGTCAGCTTCGCTAGAAATTCAAAATTCTATAACTCAGCCATTTTTTAAGATATAGACGAAACAAAAACTGCTCCCGAATCTTTTTATCGAGGTCAAACACATAAGAAAAAAATATTTTTTCAATTTTCAATTTTTTGGTACCACATTTCAAATTTAAATTTTTCTTAAATTTTAAATGGCCGCCATTTTTAAACAAAACGGTGGATGAAGCTGGCCAACGAACTCGGTCGAGACATTGGTCTGTACTATGTATAAACGAAGTTACATCAAAATCGGTTCATAAATACGCCTTTTATCGCGTGACAAAATTCAGGACGTTTCAAAATGTCAGCCACACTAGAAATTCAAAATGCTATAACTCAGCCATTTTTTAAGATATAGACGAAACAAAAACTGCTCCCGAATCTTTTTATCGAGGTCAAACACATAAGAAAAAAATATTTTTTCAATTTTCAATTTTTTGGTACCACATTTCAAATTTAAATTTTTCTTAAAATTTTAAATGGCCGCCATTTTTAAACAAAATGGCGGATGAACCTGGCCAACGAACTCGGTCGAGACATTGGTCTGTACTATGTACAGACCAAGTTACATCCAAATAGGTTCATAAATACGCCTGTTATCGCGTGACAAAAATCAGGTCGTTTTAAAATGTCAGCCACAAGAGAAATTCAAAATGCTATTACTCAGCCATTTTTTTTTAGATATAGACGAAAGAAAAACTGTTCCGGAATCTTTGTATTAAGGTCAAACACATACAAAAAAAATCTTTTTAATTTTCCAATTTTTTGGTATCTCATTTAATTTTTTTTATTTTTTTATTTTTTTAAATGGCCGCCATTTTGAAACAAGATGGCGGATGAAGCTGGCCAACGAACTCGGTCGAGATATTTGTATGTACTATGTACACACCAAGGTACATCCAAGTCGGTTCATAAATACGCCTGTTATTACGTGAGAAAAATCAGGACGTTTCAAAATGTCAGCCACGCTAGAAATTCAAAATGCTATAACTCAGCCATTTCTTAAGATATAGACGAAACAAAAACTGCTCCCGAATCTTTTTATCAAGGTCAAACACATAAGAAGAAAATATTTTTTCAATTTTCAATTTTTGGTACTACATTTCAAATTTAAATTTTTCTTAAAAATTTAAATGTCCGCCATTTTTAAACAAGATGGCGGGTGAAGCTGGCCAACGAACCCGGTCGAGACTTTGGTATGTACTATGTATAAACGAAGTTATATCCAAATCGGTTCATAAATACGCCTTTTATCGCGTGACAAAATTCAGGACGTTTCAAAATGTCAGCCACGCTAGAAATTCAAAATACTATAACTCAGCCATTTTTTAAGATATAGACGAAACAAAAACTGCTCCGAAATCTTCGTATAAAGGTCAAATACATAAAAAAAAAATATTTTTCCATTTTCAATTTTTTGGTACCACATTTCAAACTTTAAATTTTTAAAAAATTTTTAAATGGCCGCCATTTTGAAACAAAATGGCGGATGAAGCTGGCAAACGAACTCGGTCGAGAGATTGGTATGTACTATGTACACACCGAATTACATCCAAATCGGTTCATAAATACGCCTTTTATCGCGTGACAAAATTCAGGACGTTTCAAAATGTCAGCCACGCTAGAAATTCAAAATGCTATAACTCAGCCATTTTTTAAGATATAGACGAAACAAAAACTGCTCCGGAATCTTTGTATAAAGGTCAAATACATAAGAAAAAAATATTTTTCCATTTTTAATTTTTTGGTACCACATTTCAAGTTTAAAATTTTTTTAAAAATTTTAAATGGCCACCATTTTGAAACAAAATGGCGGATGAAGCTGGCCAACGAACTCGGTCGAGACATTGGTATGTACTATGTACACACCGAATTACATCGAAATCGGTTCATAATTACGGGAGTTACAGTGTGACATAAGTCAGATATATATATATATATATAAATTTTGAACGGAGGGTGGTTTCGGGGTCTGGGGGTCATGATCGATGAAAATATACCAAAATTTTTTGAAATCGCTTTCCTCCGAACGGCTGCAATAGGTAGCTTTTTTGTAAAGAAAGCTACCTAAAATGCTATAACTCAGGCATTTTTTTAGATATAGAACAAAACAAAAACTGTTCCGGAATCTTTGTATTAAGGTTAAACACATAAAAAAAAATCATTTTCATTTTGCAATTTTTTGCTACCTTATTTTAAATTTTAAATTTTTTAAATTTTTTTAAATGGCTACGATTTTGAAACAAGATGGCGGATGAAGTTGGCCAACGAACTCGGTCGAGACATTGGTATGTACTATGTATACACGAAAATACATCCATATCGGTTTATAAATACGCCTGTTATCGCGGGACAAAAATCAGGACGTTTCAAAATGTCACCCACGCTAGAAATTCAAAGTGCTATAACTCAGCCATTTTTTAAGATATAGACGAAACAAAAACTGCACCGGAATCTTTGCATAAAGGTCAAACACATAAGAAAAAAATATTTTTCTATTTTCAATTTTTTGGTACCACATTTCAAATTTAAATTAAAAAAAAAATTTAAATGGCCGCCATTTTGAGACAAAATGGTGGATGGAGCCACGTCGAGACATTGGTATGTACTATGTACACACCGAGTTACATCCAAATCAGTTCATAAATACGAGAGTTACAGTGTGACAAAGATCATATATATATATATATATACCAACTTTTGAACGGAGGGTGGCTTCGGGGTCCTGGGGGTCATGATCGATGACAATATACCAAAATTTTTTGAAATCGCTTCCCTCCGAACGGCTGTAATAGGTAGCTTTTTGTAATGAAAGCTACCTAAAAGATGATTTCTTTTGCCTTTGCATCTTTTCAGCTTTCTTGGCGTTGGGGGAGGAGGGTGGGTGATTTTTCAATTCGTAAATATTTCTATATTTCTGTTGTAAGAATATTATATTTGTACATTTCCTAATTCTACAAAATACTAAGAAAAATATTTAAAATAAAAAATTTGAGTGGGGTTATAAATATTGCACAAAATCCCTATGAATTCAAATTTAATTATTCCTTCTAAATCTTTCAATCCTTCTAAAATTTATTAAATGATTATATAAATCTTCTATAATGTAGTTTAAATAATTCACGGAAAATGCTTTAGAAGATAAAATTTCCATGAATTCATCATTCAGTACATAAAGGGTTAAGCTACATAAATGTTTTAACAGTTTTTAGAAACTAGGAATCAACCTAGCTTGGAAATTAGATTGCGGTTGGAGGCAAGAAGAAGCCAATCACACCAAAAGTAAATGACCTTTATAAATTGCCTGTCTACTTATATTTTAACTGACTCCAAAAAAGGAGAAGGTTTTCGATTCAACGCGTATCTATTTTTTTTAAATGTATGTTCCCGATTACTCCAAAACTAGGCGACAGATCCATGTGATTTTTAGGTAAGTTCGTAGTTATATAAATACGTAGCCCTTATAGTCGTTGTCTGATCTGTCCATCTGTCCGCAGATAACAGCGCAAAAACTGCCCAACCAAATGGTTTGAAATTTAATATACAGAATTGCTTCAGAATTTTGTCGAGTCATTTCCAATTTTATGAAAATCGAAATCAGAACTTAAAAATATATTAATAAAAGTTTTCTTCATTTTATTAAATCCTATTATACGTCATTAATTCAATGATATCCCATGGTAGGTAATGATTCTAAGGTTTCCATGGTTATGACGCCCTATTTAAGATGAAGTCATACTGTTTCCGTATTACTGAATTTAATACTGTATAGAATCGTAATAAATTTTGTATTCATGCATTTTTGCAGACGAGTGCAACAGCTATTATACTAAGATCTGAATATTTATAAAACTAGTTATAGTATGAACGCACAGCATTTTCCACGTTTGACGTTCAATTTCCAACTTGTTTTTTAATAGAAAGAGGATACTCTCTTAAGGGGTCTCAGGACTCTTAAAATTGGAAAAATCGAAAAAAAAAATACCATTTTCAACATATAATATCTTAAAATGTAATTGATTTTAAGACAAAATCTTATATTGGGATGAAAGATATAAGTATGTTCTTTCATTTCATGTATTTGAAAAATTACAAGATGCAGAATTAGAACTTACAGTGGGCTCCAAAATGTCAGACATTTGACGAGCGGAAAATCGGCATAACAGATTATGCGCACGATTACAAAATACATTTTGCAAGCAGAAGGAAACCTTAGGGTCCTACTTATGCTTCATATTGTAATAATTACTCTGAACCTAAATAAATTTGTATTTAAAGCATTTTTCTATTTTTAATACAAAGTTGTATTTAGTTAATGCAAAATTTAGAAATTTTCAACAGTATAATCACCTATAAAGAATATATTTCTGAACAATAAGAAGGAAATTTTAGGTTCAGTTTATACAGACTAACATGAAACGTATGTTTTGAAAATTTCATGAAAAACATTCAGACGTTTTTGAGATATCGTGCGCGTTATGCCCAAGAACGTCATTTGGAGAAAATTGACTTTAAAGTTTCTGAAACGTCGCTTCAGCTATTGAGCGTGTATAATTCTAAAAGCCATAACTTCTGTTCTGATAGGAATTTCAAGGAAACATTTATACCAAAATGTTCAGAAAAGATAGTAGTTTAATATCTAAAAAAATTAAAATTTTGAAAATTTTAAAGCTTTAATAGTCCTGTGACCCCTTAAAGTCGCATTTAAATTTCTTCATAATTGGTTCAGTACTTTTTTAGAAATTCAACAAAAACCAGTAAATAAATAAATAAACATATATAAATTATTTCATTTTCATCGATTTTCATCTGACGTCGCTCTACCTATTTGGCGAGAAAGTCGCTACTCGGCGATTTTCCGCCATCTTTATAAGGTTTTGTTTCTTATTTGTTGTAGGGAAAACCAAAAAGGTAATGTGTTAATAGATGAAAACTTTTATGACATAAACAATCACAAAATTATAAAGCATTTAAAGTCACCCAAGATTTCTGCGGTATACACCAAAGCCTTCACACGCTTTACGAAAACGTCACACAAAGCAGGCAAAACAAAGGAAATAAATCCGAACAACTTGCATATTCCGATTTCGTTTGCTCGTGGAATTATTAATTATTATTTTCTAATACAGTAGACGCCCTAAAATCCGCAGATGTAAACAATGAAAATTTCAGTTCAGATGTAGCGGCAAAATTGTAGAATTTTTTAGTTTTATATCATCCCGTGTGCATTTTAATATGGAATTCTCGATAATATGACTGAACTTGTGGTTTTTCATTAAGGATTTTATTAATTTATACCTGAAAAAAAAAATCAAGATATGGCTGATATCACTGGTGACCACAATCCTTTTACCAATTATATTTATGTATTAATCAAGCTGTTTAGGTTATTAAGACTGGCTAAACCTGATATAAAACTTCTTTACTTGATCATTTTGATGTGAATTAATAGGGTACCTTTATGAGAAAAATTTCTTTGAAAAATTAAAGGAAAATGTATCAAATTTTTATTGTGGATATTTAATTATATATTATTAATTATTTACTTGACCTTTACTTTTAATAATTTAATCATTTTTAAAATTATCTTACTTTTCTCATTTTATTTTATTATTTTACTTAATTATTTTCTTGACCTTTGCTTTTAATAATTTAATCACTTTTAAAATTATCTTACTTTTTATCATTTTACTTTATTATTTTACTTAATTATTTTAATATTTTACTATATTGCAAGCAATCATTATAATTTTGATTGCATTATTGCATTCAAATTACTGTTTAAAAAAAGTAACAAAGCAATGACCAGAAATCCTCAAAATTCTAAAATCGACACAGCCTCTGGTCCCAAACTGTGCGGATTTGAAGGAGTCTACTGTAATAATTAATAATTCCACGAGCCAAAGAAATCGAAACATGCAAGTTGTTCGAGATATTTTCTTTGTTTTGCCTGCTTCGTATGACGTTTTCGTGACGCGTGTCCAGGCTTTCTCCCTTATCTAGGGGGCGTTGTATACATTCGCTGCATTTGAAGAACTATATTTTTACGGTGGAGGGATTTGTACGCTAATACAGGGTGGACCGTGGCAAATTTTTGAATTTAATATAAAATCAAGGAATTGAAGTCGGTATTTTTTTTATTAAAAAATTCATAATTATTCGGAGTTTTTGAAGCAAAATAATATAAATATTTTTGCCGAAATTTGCATTTAAAAAAAATGTCTTGCATACACATCCTTTCCCCCAAATCCTATATTTTGGATATCTTGAAGACTTTCTTATTGAAAAGAAAACTGAATAGAGTATTTTAGAAGTTAGCAAGAGTTTATAAATGTTGTTTTGATAGTCTATTTCTACTATATACGGGGTGGCCATAATTAAAACACTCCTACTTCCACCTCTCTATATATTAAACTGTTCATTGTATGACCTTCAAATTTTGTGCACATGCTATTCAAGATATGCAGAAACGTATTACGTGAAAAAAAAATACTTTCAGTAACCACCGATAGGCGGCGCTGTACAATTTGTGTCAGATACTGGTTTTTCAAAATAGGGTTGGTGTTAGTTACTGGAGTTATTGATTCTATTTATAAAAACAAATTATTTTTTATAATACAATGGATAAATTTTCAAAATTTTGCCAACAATAATTTTTTAATGTATCTCTACTATCATTTAAAAAATAAAGATAAGTATGAAATGGATTTAAAATTTTGTAATAGGGATATGAACAAGAAAGAATCATTAAGGTGTCACCCTATAATTATTTTATAATATGCCCAAATCGTGTTGTAATTAGCTTAATCCTTTAATGTATCGTGTAGCTGATCAGCTACATATTAGGTTTTAGCACATTTAAGCTTATTGTTTCCGTATATGTCCATTTGTATCCCTTTTTACACATTCTTATTTCACCCTTAGTATAATGGGATTGCAGTATAAAATTTTGATGACCCATTTTTAGAGTAGGTAACTCCAGTAATGATAAATTATGTACCTATATTTTCACAGGAAACTAAAGTACAGAAAGTATGTTTTCACGGGCTTGTTTTCGTTTTAAATTATTTTATGAATTAGAAAGATGTGTAGAATTGATTTAAACGTTAAAATTGTGAGCATTTCGTCAATGACCTTTTATATCCCTTTGTATACATACATTCTTATTTTACTTCGTAGTATAGTAGAACGCGCGCATATTGCAGTATAAGATTCTTATAACCCGTTTTAGAGAAGGTAACTGCATTAATGATAAGTTATGTATATTTCCACAGGTAACTAAAGCATAGAAAGTGTGCTTTAAAGGGTTCGTTTTCATTTTTAAGTATTTTTATGAATTAGAAAGATGTGTAGAATTGATTTAAACCATAAAATTTTGAGCGTTTCATAAAAGACCTTTTATATCCCTTTGTATACATTCTTATTTCACATCGTAGTATAAGAGAACGCTCACTATTGCAGTGTAATATTCTTATGACCCATTTTAGAGAAGGTAACTGCATTAATGATAAGTTATGTATATTTCCAGAGGTAACTAAAACATAGAAAGTGTGCTTTAACAGGTTCGTTTTCATTTTAAAATAGTTTTATGAATTACAAAGATATGTAGAATTGATTGAAAACATAAAATTTTGAGCGTTTCGTATAAATGACCCTTTATATCCCTTTGTATACATACATTCTTATTTCACATCGTAGTATAAGAGAACGCTCACATATTGCAGTGTAATATTCTTATGACCCATTTTTAGAGAAAATGGACCGCATTAATGATAAGTTACGTATAGTGCTACAGGAAACTAGACTATAGAAAGAATGTTTTTACGGGTTTGTTTTCGTTTACGTATATTTTTATGAATTAAAAAGGTGTGTAACATTTATTTAAGTCACAAAATTGTGAGCGTTTCATAAATGACCTTTTATATCCCTTTGTATGCATTCTTATTTATCTTCGTATAGTATAATAGAACGTTCCATATTGCGGTATAAGATTCTCATGACCCATTTTAGGTAGCTTTCTTTACAAAAAAGCTACCTATTGCAGCCGTTCGGAGGAAAGCGATTTCAAAAAATTTTGGTATATTTTCATCGATCATGACCCCCAGACCCCGAAACCACCCTCCGTTCAAAATTGATATATATATATATATATATATATATATATATATATATATATCTGACCTATGTCACACTGTAACTCCCGTAATTATGAACCGATTTCGATGTAATTCGGTGTGTACATAGTACATACCAATGTCTCGACCGAGTTCGTTGGCCAGCTTCATCCGCCGTTTTGTTTCAAAATGGCGGCCATTTAAAATTTTTAAAAAATTTTAAAACTTGAAACGTGGTACCAAAAAATTAAAAATGGAAAAATATTTTTTTCTTATGTATTTGACCTTTATACAAAGATTCCGGAGCAGTTTTTGTTTCGTCTATATCTTAAAAAATGGCTGAGTTATAGCATTTTGAATTTCTAGCGTGGCTGACATTTTGAAACGTCCTGAATTTTGTCACGCGATAAAAGGCGTATTTATGAACCGATTTGGATGTAATTCATTGTGTACATAGTACATACCAATCTCTCGACCGAGTTCGTTGGCCAGCTTCATCCGCCATTTTGTTTCAAAATGGCAGCCATTTAAATTTTTTTTAAAAATTTAAAATTTGAAATGTGGTACCAAAAAATTGAAAATGGAAAAATATTTTTTCTTATGTATTTGACCTTTATACAAAGATTTCGGAGCAGTTTTTGTTTCGTCTATATCTTAAAAAATGGCTGAGTTATAGCATTTTGAATTTCTAGCGTGGCTGACATTTTGAAACGTCCTGAATTTTGTCATGCGATAAAAGGCGTATTTATGAACCGATTTGGATGTAACTTCGTTTATACATAGTACATACCAATGTCTCGACCGGGTTCGTTGGCCAGCTTCATCCGCCATCTTGTTTAAAAATGGTGGCCATTTAAATTTTTAAGAAAAATTTAAATTTGAAATGTGGTACCAAAAAATTAAAAATTGAAAAAATATTTTCTTCTTATGTGTTTGACCTTGATAAAAAGATTCGGGAGCAGTTTTTGTTTCGTCTATATCTTAAGAAATGGCTGAGTTATAGCATTTTGAATTTCTAGCGTGGCTGACATTTTGAAACGTCCTGATTTTTCTCACGTAATAACAGGCGTATTTATGAACCGACTTGGATGTACCTTGGTGTGTACATAGTACATACAAATATCTCGACCGAGTTCGTTAGCCGGCTTCATCCGCCATCTTGTTTCAAAATGGCGGCCATTTAAAAAAATTAAAAAATAAAAAAATTTAAATGAGATACCAAAAAATTGGAAAGTGGAAAAGATTTTTTTGTATGTGTTTGACCTTAATACAAAGATTCCGGAACAGTTTTTTTTTTCGTCTATATCTAAAAAAAACGGCTGAGTAATAGCATTTTGAATTTCTCTTGTGGCTGACATTTTAAAACGACCTGATTTTTGTCACGCGATAACAGGCGTAATTATGAACCTATTTGGATGTAACTTGGTCTGTACATAGTACATACCAATGTCTCGACCGAGTTCGTTGGCCAGCTTCATTCGCCATCTTGTTTCAAAAGGGTTGCCATTAAAAAAAAATTAAATTTAAAATTCAAAATGAGGTATTAAACAATTGGAAAATGAAAAAGATTTTTTTATGTGTTTGGCCTTGATACAAAGATTCCGGAGCAGTTTTTGTTTCTGAAAATTTGTTCTTTTGTTTATATCTTAAAAAATGGTTGATTTATAGCACTTTGAATTTCTAGCATGGCTAACATTTAGAAACGATCTTGTATTTGTCACGCGATAACACACGTATTCGCCTATTTCGATGTAAGAAGGCATGTGGATAGTATACATCAACACCTCGACCAAGTTCGCTGGCCAGATTCATCAGCCATCTTGTTTCAAAATGGCGACCATTAAATTAAAATATATATATATATTTAAAGTGAGGTGCAAAATAATTAGAAATTGAAAAAGGTTTCTTTCTTAAGTGTTTGACCTTGATATAAGGATTCAGGAGCATTTTTTTGTTTGTCTTTACATTAAAAAATGGCTCAGATATAGCAGTTTCAATTTCTATTGTGGGTGACATTTTGAAAAATCTGATTTTTTGCATGCGACAGCACTCCTATATATTAACCGATTCCGATGTGAGTGAGCATGTGCACAGCAATTACTAAGGTCTCGACCAAGTTCACTGCTTAGCCTCATCCACCATGTTGTCTTAAAATGACAGGCACTTTAAGAAATTGCCGAATTTGGCAGCCAAATATATGTTACTTTAAAGAAAAGCAGCTTGGATAAAGCTGACTAATTTCGCGAAATTCTCATTCATTATATTGATAAAAAGTTAGTATTGAATCTCCTATATTCGGTTTCCACTAAATTGAGCTTCGTGTGTTTGAATGATATAATTTGGCTTTTTTTAAATAAGGATTATGAAAGCTACCTCTTCCTCCCGGCACTGGCCGGAAGGACTTTTTAGAGAAGGTGACTGCATTAATGATAAGTAATGTATATTTCTACAGAAAACTAAAGTATAGAAAGCATGTTTTTATGGGTTTATCTTCGTTTATGTATAGTTTTATGAATTAAAAAGGTGTGTAAATCATTTAAACCATAATTATTTTTAGGTATTTTTCTAGTATTTCAGACACTAAGATATAAGCATTGTATTTTTTTTCAATTAAATAGAAAAAATCATGCATTTAAGAGTTAAATCAAAAGATACCGTCCAAAAAGTACCGAATAAAATCGATCCCTGAGATGGATTCGAGGCAAATATGGGCTGCGCCAGAATTGTTGGTGGTGTGTGCGAACGCCGAGCATGTATACTGGCATTAAATTTTTAAAGTAAAGAAAAACTTCCAAAGCACTTTTGTCAAATGAAAATACAACTACCCGCTGAGTTTCATGTTACGCATTCGTTTGTCACATCTTGTCACATGTTGGATGTTCCACCTGTGAAGAGAATGTTTAATATTTTCTTTTTCTTCTTTTGTTGTTTCTTCGAAGAGTTTTTTAATGTTACTTTTCTTCCACGGAATACATTAGCACTTCTCAGTTTTAACAAGGACTATTAAAGTATGTGTCTACCTTATGTGCACTTCTTTTGAAATACGTGGAATTTTTATGAAATACATGTATTTTTAGTTAAAACAGAGGATAAAATTATTAATTCAAATAAAATTTTAGTAGAATTTTAATTAACTTTTCAAGTTGTGGCAATATTTAGTGAAATTTTAGTAAAAATTAACGTTTATGCAAAACCTTCTGTAACATAATATAAACTTTTTAACAACAACAATAAAAAAAAAAAAATGACTTCAATGAAAGATTTTAAAGATGTTTATTTATTTATTTATTTATTTATTTGGTTTTTGTTGAATTTCTAAAAAAGTACTGAACCAATTTTGATGAAATTTAAATGGAACCAATTCGAAAGTATCCTCTTTCAATTATAAAACAAGAAAGAAAAATCATGCTTCAAGCATAGATTATGAAACACTTTCCAACACTTCCAGAATACTTCAATAAAACTTTTTCGTTTTATAAGATAAAGAAGATAACTAAGAAAACTTTTTAGACAATGCATAACGCATTCATCAACAATTACTGTACATAGCCGGGAAGGTACTCCAATTCTTTTGCATAGATGTGTATATGATCTATACATTTGTATATTTTCTACACAGTACGCTAAAATTTAGAAAATGAACACAATTTAAAATCCACCTTTGGCAATTTCTACCTATAGACGGGAACGTACTTGAATACTTTTGTACAGTCCTGTATATTTTCTAAAGACTTTTATACACGTCATAGATTAAGATGAAATTTAATTGAAACAAAAAAACGCTTAAAAGTATTGAAATCACACTTCCAGGAATTAATAACGATAGAAGGCCATTTATCCAGTTTTTTGCATAATTCTGTATATGATTTTATTTATGTGCTACCAACACATCTCTGAGTATACTAAATGTAGTTGATCTTCAAAATGCATAAATCAAATAAAAAAAAAACATCTTCAAACAATTCACACATATTCTCAGTAATGTATACGATTTTTTTGTGTAGTCCTGTATATGGTGTATAGAATTTATATACACCACGTAGTGTGCAAAAAGTTAGTTAAACTTTACACGCATACCATAACAGAAAACATACTTTCAGCAATCATCCCTAATAGACAATACTTCAGATACAAAAATCTTGTATGTGTCCCTGTAAATGGACGGTAAATATGATGCACATTATATATCTTCTACTGCAAGCATCTTGTCGTGAACCTTAGTTATGTATATCAATTTCAACATGTTTGAAATAGTGTAACATAATTAAAATAGAAATACGCTGCTAAGAGTTTCTCCCGTAGATTATTACATAACCGACTCTTTTCTGTGACCCTGTAAATGAATGATAAATTCTTTGAAACCCATATTCTACAAAAAACCTGTTTTAGTGCACCTCAAAAATTCATATCAATTTCATTATGTTTGTAGCAGAGTAACATAATTAAAATACGCTGCAAACGATTTTTCTTCATAGACAATAATATAACGGAATATTTTTGAGTTTGACCCGGTTAAGACGCTCACAGTTAATGCGCCTTCCGCTTAATACGCGGATTTTTTTCTGATCCCTTGAACATCGTCCATAAGTCTAATGCAAAAATATCACGTTTAATACGCGAACGGTTATTACGCGACCCCGCTTAATTCGCGACATATTTTCGGTCCTTTGAGTAAAAAAAAATACGCTTAAGACGCGAGTTCATTGGTCAAGATGCGAATTCCTTCTCTCTACTCACTGTGGCAAATTAGCGGATGTTTTTTATTCAGATAAAAATCATTGTTTCCGAATAGTAATATTTACTTTATTTAATAATAGATTGATTAAGGCGAATATTACTAATAGAAAATAGTGGCAGATATTTGAATTAAAAAAATTCCACTCAATTACTAACACTGCCATTCTTCTTTGATCCTGCGTTCTAACATTCTTTGCCTTTTGCTTTCGTGTATGTTTTCAGTGTAGTAGAGAGATATAGACAAATTCAGGATACACAGATATGTCATAAAAATTAGTATGATTAGAGATGATTATATACCTGTTGTTAGTGAGGTTTAAAATGTACATTATATCACAACTATGTTTTATAATGCATTATAGGCAAAAAAATCAAACTTGTAAAGATTAAATAAATATGACTGCGGTTGTATATAATTCTTTTATGATTTAATGTTTTCTTTACTTTTTGCTATGCTACCCAAAGATTAATAAGGATAGTTTTTTCTTATATAAACAAGTAATATAAAAATTTTATTTTTAAAGTCAATTCCTACTTAGGCCATCAAAGAAAAATTTAATATAATCCCTTAAGCTAATATTAGTTTTTGTTGCATTAAAATATCTTAATTTGTTGATTTTCTATAAGCAAGTAGGTTTACAATGGAACTGTATGGGAATTTGGCGAAATATTAGAGATATCGCGAAGTTGGCGTCACTTTTGGCGACTCATTTTGGCCGCCAAATTTGGCGATATATCGCAAAGTTGGCGACAAACTTGGCTGTATTTGGCGACAGAACAGGGTTCCCCCTACGGTAACCCCCCTTATAGATATGAAGATGCATTAAATGCTTCAATAACCAATGGCCGCCATTTTGTCTCCCATGCAAAACTAAAATTAATTAATTAAAATTCAATTAATGAATTAATATTTGAAAAAAACTGTATTAACATCAATTGTCATCCAGTGCAAGTTTAAAAAAAATTATTTCAACTTGATAGGATGAATAATGTGTATTTTATTAACGATTGAAAATTTGAACAAGATATATAAATATATAAATAAATAAATATATATATAAATAAATATAGGGAGAGTTTGAACTAATAATAGGAATTAAAAAAAAGAAGGACAAATTATAATGGTACTCGTTATCACAGTGAAAAGTACTAAATACGAATTTAACTCATTTAAACGATTAGATGTGTAAATAAGCCCAGCTCATGCAACATTATACAAATCACATTTAATACGCGATCCCGCTTAATACGCGACTTTTGTCCACTCCCTTGCAACACGTCTTAACAGGATTCCACTGTAATATGGTCAAGAGAACGTTATCTTTAATAAACAATTAAATTTAAAAAATCAAAAAACCCGACTGCGTAAAAAGCGAACTAATTAATTATTTCTCATCAATGTGAAACAATTATTTTTTTCAATTTCTACTATTACTTCACACTCTCGCTATATATATATCTTGTTCAAATTTTCAATCGTTAAGAAAATACTTTTTATTCATCCAATCAAGCTCAAATATTTTTTTTAACTTGTAGTGGATATTAATCCAGTTTTTTCAAATATTAATTCATTAATTAAAATAAATTAATTAATTTTCAATAATTGTGAGAGCCCTCTTCTTGATCAAGGTTTTTTAAGACCGAGAGAGCCCTCTTCTTGATCAAGGCATTTTAAGCGCCACTCAAGAGGAAAGAAGAATGGGAGAAAAAAAATTCTCTTATTGACCTAAGTAGGAATTGACTTAAAATATTTTTTTTTTATATTACTTGTTTATATTACTTATGTATTTTTTTTTTACTTACTTGTATTGATTACTTTTAAGTTGAGTTTAATTGTTAGTTCCTATCTATAAACACTGTTTTCATGAGGTCTATCGATGTCTATGATGGTTAGAGTTGTAGTAAAGCTAGAGATCCTACATACACGACTTCCAGGTTGTATAATATTTTAACGGAGTTTCTGACTGTAAAATAGTCAATGAAACATCGTCTTCATTTTGAAAGACCTATCCATGATATGCCACTCAAAAGGGTGCTTAAATTTTTGTTCGTCTCTACCGCTATTTTGTATTTTACGACCGCCATTTTGAATTTATAAAAACAAAACCTAGCCTATAACCATCGAGCCGTTAAGACGAGTTGATAGAGACCTCATTCATTAAAATCCATCCAGCCGTTGGGATGTTTCGAGGGTATAAAGAAATCCACATACACATATATGCGTGAAACACATAAGCCTTCTTTTCAGCTGGGTAAAAACAGTTCAATGACTGGATAGTTTACTGCAGATTTTAACAGTGTACCTTGTTAAAATTTTGCATTAAACTATCCAGTCTTTCGACAGTTTTTATAGAAAACAGTTACATGACCGTAATTTAACTTTATTTTGACCATAATATAAACAATTAAACCAGGAACAACCAATGAACCGTTGATTTTGAATTTTGAAACTGTGGCAACTCCATTTTGTGGAAAAAAAATAGTTAAATATTATGACCATTTAACATAAAATTAATATTTTTAATCAATTCACAATAAATATCTTTTAATATCAGTGTGAATTTGTAAATTATATTTTATTGGATCAACGATATTTTAAATGCGTTAATTTTGAAAGTGAGGAAAGCTCACTTTGAATAGATTTATTTTTGATATTGCATATAGAACTGGAAACGGTTGCACAAACAGTCACCTCATCCAGTTAACGGCTGAAATTTAAGAATTAGTTAAAATTCGATGAGCATATTAAAGTGCAACTGGTCTGCCAAGTCATATCTTGATGGAAACCGCCTGCAGACACGATTTCAGTGTTTGTTTGGTAGGTTTATCATTGTGTTTTCCTGCACTCAAAGGTATGACATGGAGGGCTGTGTGGAGGAAAACACAATGAGAAACCTATCAACCAATCACTAACATTCGGTCTGCAGGTGTTTTCCACCAAGATATGACTAGGCAGCAGGGTTTGTGATTTTTTTAAAATTTAAATCGAATTTTTTTTTTAAATAGGATTTAAAAAAAATTTAAATCAGATCTTTTTTATTTAAATCGGATTTTTTAAAATTTAAATCAGATTTATTATTATTTTTTTTAAAACCTCACCGAATATTATTATTTTATGTCACTTTTAATTTATAAAATAAAAATTATATATACAGACACGCACACATGCATGCTATAAGTGTATTACCTATAGGGGAGACCGGGGCTAGTTGGCTACAGGGGTAAGTAGGCGCAGTCCTCATAAATCGTCTGTTTGTGAATAGATTGCGCAACCAGTCACAGAGTACCTTTCTTCTTGCTTTTTACAATACTCATTGTAGTTTTGCAGCGTTACCTACGTGCAGTGGACATTTATTACGATTTTTCTGTTTTTGCACTCATAAGTAATTTTTTGTTGCTTCATTCTTTTTCTAATTTCTAATACTTATCGTAATAATTACGATTTAACTTGTGCAGTTTTTCTTAGTGTATGATTAACTGTACTTACCCCATGTGTGATTTACTTGGATTATTTATGCTTAGATGATTACGTGTCCCTTTTGTGAAGAAATTTATTATGGGGCAAGTAGGCGCACTGAACACGGGGCAAGTTGGCTCGGTGTTTGGTGTGTACTGGTAGCTTGAAAAACAGCAAACAACGAGAAAAGTGGTTGCAATGCAAGATTTTGGGAACACGAGGCTTGCCCAAACGGAGACACTCGTTTTTTATTTGTGACAACTGTAACTCTGATGATGATATAGAGTAGGATAGAAGTTACTCAATGTTAATATTTTATTCATTATTTTTATGTCTGTATAATTTAAAATTTACATTGTACTGCTATAACGCTTTTATTTAAACTTACTGGTAATAATGAAATTGATTTCGCTTAACTGCGTGTCTTATTTGAGCTTCATTTAAATTTTTATAAAGCGTATGCCAACTTACCCCATAGGTATAGGCAACTTGCCCCGTGACGGGGTAGGTTGGCGCACAATTTTCCTTTTACTTTAGACTTCCGCTAAACATAAACTACAAAAGCTACCAACTCAAAACTCCGGGTATTTTTAGCCCAATGCTTGCTCTTTAAAAGTACAGTTAAAATTTCATAAAAAACTTAAACAAAAAATTAATAAAAATCAATAACTAAAAACTGCGCCTACTAGCCCCGATCTCCCCTATATATTAATATTATTACATAACTTACATAAATGATTAAAATTGTAACATTTCGGCTATCAAAATATTTTATTATACAAAATGCGTGAAAAATTTCAAATCAGATGTCAAAAATCCATTCCACTTTACATGTTTTAGTTAAAATAACTGCAGCGCAGAAAATTTTTAAATAATTTTGGAAGCAAGTTAAGATGTTAACTTTTGCTTTTTGTTCAAGTGTTGGTACAGAAAAACGAGTTTAGCAGCGTTATCAGTACCTAATTTTGGAATGTACCGAACAGAAAGAAGAAAACAATCATTCTACTGAAGCAGATGAAGCTATTGCAGTAAAAAGCTGTTTGATTATTAATTTTTAAAGTATTTTAGTATTATCCTTTTTGAAAACTTTAACATGTGTTTTCCACCATTCTAAAGAACAGAGTTCTTTCACTATAATAGATTGAGGCAGAAAATCATTGAATGGTTCAGATTTCACTTCAAACTTTAATATAATAGGCACCACCAAAGTAGAGAATTTCTCTTTAACAAACAATAATGCTGATATTTTCTCAGAGCTTGGTTAATTTCTATCCTGCATAATGGGAATTCAAAAGATGGGACAATAAATGTGTTGGGCTCAATACTTATTTGCAACGAGCAAAGTCATACAATTTTATTTTGCTTAAACTTGCAGAATTTTTTCTAAATACTAAGTCATATGCAAGTAAATATTCCTATATTTAATATATACCTACTTAGATCTCCTTACTGAAGCAAGTTCATTTTACAATTTGATTCAAATGAAATTTGAAACCATTTTTTCTAAACTTTACATTGTACTTTACCTTTTGACAAATATTAAGCGAAGCTTTATCTTTCTAAAAACTGATTGATAGTCTGTATTATATAAAACTAAATTATATTAAAGTATATCAACATGTTTGTTTACATCTTCAATTCATTCAAAAATAATTTTAAAAAATCTGATTTAAATCAATGATTTTTTTTAAAAAAATCAATTGATTTAGATCATGATTTAAATCACGATTAAAATCAAGTTGATTTAAATCAACGAACCATGCTAGGCAGACCAGCTGCATTTTAATATGCTAATCGAATTTTAACTAATCCTAAAAATTCAGCCGTGAATTCGATGAGGCGATGGTTTGTGCAGTCGCTGACCGCACTAATAATATTAACAAGAGCAATCAGAATTTCATCATAAATTTTTAAAATCTTCACTGTATAAATGAATAAATAAAATTATAGGCATATAACATATTACTGACTATTTTTTATTACCTTTTACGCCTTTTTTATACAATAAAATTTATTTTTTGTTTTATGTAACTTTTTTCTAAAAAAGAATGAAATATTTAAGTAAAATAAGTAAGTAAATAAAATAAATATTCGTTTTTTTAGGTGCATTCGTAATTATATAAATAAGTAGCACCTATAGTCGTCATCTGGTTCGTCCGTCTGTCTGTTTGTCCGTCTGTTCGCATATAACAGCGCAAAAACATACCCAATCGAATGGTTTGAAATTAAATGTATGCAATCGTTGCAGAATTTTGTCCAGTCATTTCAATTTTTATTGAAATGGAATCAAAACTTAAAAAGATATTAATAAAAGTCTTCTTCATTCTGTTAAATCTTATCTTACGTCATTAATTCAATGTTATCCCATGACATGTAATGATTCTAAGTTGCCATGGTCATGACGTCCTATTTAAGATGGAGTCCTGTTATTTCCGCTTTACTGAATTTAATACATAGAAGCGTAATAAATTTTGTATTCATGCGTTTTTGCATAAGAGTGCAACAGCTATTGCATCAAGATCTGAATAATAGTAAAACTAGTTATAGTACGAACGGCACCTCATTTTCCATGTTTGACGTACAATTTCTGACTTGTTACTTTCTTCTATCTTCAATAGAAGAAAGTATTGTAATCGAAATTTTTTTCGACTTCCGGTTTTAGACGGATTTACACGTTTTAGGGGTCAGAGATCACAAAAAACATGTTTATACAAAATGTCTGTCTGTCCGTGTATACGTATGTCTGTGTGTCGCCATTGTACCATCAGAAATTGTATGAAGTTATGCATAGAACTGAACCAATTTTTTTTTTTAAGTTTTTAGCTATGGCAAGCAGGTCTTCCATTAATTTGTAAAAATGCCGCCGGTAGGGGGCGCTGTAATAGCGATTTTTGTGCAATTTTGAATATTGTACCATCGAAAAGTGCATGAAGTTATGCATAGAATTGGACCAAATTTTTTGTGTATGTTTTTGGCCATGGCAAGAAGATCCTCCCTGAATTTGGAAAAATTACGCCGGTAGGGGGCGCTGTAATAGCGATTTTTGTGCAATTTTCAATATTGTACCAACGAAAAGTGTATGAAGTTATGCATAATTCTAATAAAAATACTAATAAAACTAATTAAAATGAAATATTGACATAAGATAGAATAAAGTTTTGGGATTCGCATATCCAACTTGTTGTTATTATAATGATCATTCAAAGAAAATCAACGTTTTCAATAAATCATAGCTTTTAAAAGAGAAAATTCATTGGCGTATACTAAAAAAATGATTTTTTATCCAGCTAACATGGATAATCCTGATTGTATATTAATTTTACATGAAATGAGACAAAAAAAAAATAAATAGAATAAGTCTATTACTGTTTAGGTATATTTGAAAAGCCATTCAAATGCAAACCATTCTATATCTAGCGATAACATTAAACGGACTTGTCCCACTTTCAACATCAAATAGAATGATATTTATAAAACTGCTGCATAAAATATCGTCAAAAAATTAGAATGAGACAGAAGATGTAAGGGATAAAAATAAAAATTTCCTCTGCGACTTGATACATGTGAAATCTGCTTAGAGAGCTAGTTCTATATTAAGTGCACTGACACTCGCACTTAGAATTCACTCTTAGAAAAATTTTTATGAATTTGTTGAAATAATAATTTACCAAAACATTTTATAGTATCTAACTTGTCATTTACACGGTAAATTACCTCCTAGAAAGTACCGTGTAAAGTGAAATCCATGAAATTCGTATCCACGTTTTAGATTAAAAATAAATACATAGACTGAAATCCCCAGTAACTGACCCTTAACCCTTAAATGCGCGATTTTTTATTTTGTTTCAAAAAAATTATATATGATTCTCTGAAAGGTTTATTACACAGGAAAAATAATGAAAGAAATCAGAGATACATTTTTCATATAGTACGTCAATTTTTTCTTCTGTTGTACATCTGCAATGCAAGTAAAAGCTACTGTCGTATGGCTGTTTTACGCTAAAATATTGCAAATTAGTAAATATTTTAATAAGTATGTCTCCAAATACCTTATTTTATATAATTATGTATATTATAAAACTTAACCCTTAACACTTTAATTCCTATGATAAAATACGTTCTAGAAATTACGTAGTTCAGAGAATCTGACTTTACACCAGAAAGTTTTAATGGTTAATTTTGCTTTATTTAAGTACGCTTAACAGTGTTTGCACTCTGAGGGGCTTCCGAGTTGTCAGCAACTTTACGCCCAGTCTATTGATGATTGTCTAATAATGAATGAGCCATTGGGATAAAAAGTCTAACTGTAGTATAATACTACTATAAAATTTTAATAAAAATAAAGATTATTAGAAATGAAAAAATTACTTTTAAAGAAAAGTGGTATTATATAGTTAAAATAGTAAGAAGTCTTACTTGTTAAGAATAAGAGAGAAAATAATGAAAGTCTGTTATAATTTAAAACAAATGTTGCTATTTTAATTTTCTGGTGTAAATTAGGTGTATACGAATAAAAAAATTCTATTAAATTCAAAACACTGTTGTTTCCATACATGCAAAGCCGCACACTAAAGGGTTACGCATTTTAGGTAGCTTTCTTTACAAAAAAGCTACCTATTGCAGCCGTTCGGAGGAAAGCGATTTCAAAAAAATTTGGTATATTTTCATCGATCATGACCCCCAGACCCCGAAACCACCCTCCGTTCAAAATTGATATATATATATATATATATATATATATATATATATATATATATATATATATATATATATATATATATATATATATATATATATATATATATATCTGACCTATGTCACACTGTAACTCCCGTAATTATGAACCGATTTCGATGTAATTCGGTGTGTACATAGTACATACCAATGTCTCGACCGAGTTCGTTGGCCAGCTTCATCCTCCGTTTTGTTTCAAAATGGCGGCCATTTAAAATTTTTAAAAAAATTTAAAACTTGAAATGTGGTACCAAAAAATTAAAAATGGAAAAATATTTTTTTCTTATGTATTTGACCTTTATACAAAGATTCCGGAGCAGTTTTTGTTTCGTCTATATCTTAAAAAATGGCTGAGTTATAGCATTTTGAATTTCTAGCTTGGCTGACATTTTGAAACGTCCTGAATTTTGTCACGCGATAAAAGGCGTATTTATGAACCGATTTGGATGTAATTCGGTGTGTACATAGTACATACGAATCTCTCGACCGAGTTTGTTGGCCAGCTTCATCCGCCATTTTGTTTCAAAATGGCGGCCATTTAAAATTTTTTTAAAAATTTAAAATTTGAAATGTGGTACCAAAAAATTGAAAATGGAAAAATATTTTTTTCTTATGTATTTGACCTATATACAAAGATTTCGGAGCAGGTTTTGTTTCGTCTATATCTTAAAAAATGGCTGAGTTATAGCATTTTGAAATTCTAGCGTGGCTGACATTTTGAAACGTCCTGAATTTTGTCACGCGATAAAAGGCGTATTTATGAACCGATTTGGATGTAACTTCGTTTATGCATAGTACATACCAATGTCTCGACCGGGTTCGTTGGCCAGCTTCACCCGCCATCTTGTTTAAAAATGGCGGTCATTTAAATTTTTAAGAAAAATTTAAATTTGAATTGTGGTACCAAAAATTGAAAATTGAAAAAAATATTCTCTTCTTATGTGTTTGACCTTGATAAAAAGATTCGGGAGCAGTTTTTGTTTCGTCTATATCTTAAGAAATGGCTGAGTTATAGCATTTTGAATTTCTAGCGTGGCTGACATTTTGAAACGTCTTGATTTTTCTCACGTAATAACAGGCGTATTTATGAACCGACTTGGATGTACCTTGGTGTGTACATAGTACATACAAATATCTCGACCGAGTTCGTTGGCCAGCTTCATCCGCCATCTTGTTTCAAAATGGCGGCCATTTAAAAAAATTAAATAATAAAAAAATTTAAATGAGATACCAAAAAATTGGAAAATGAAAAAGATTTTTTTTTGTATGTGTTTGACCTTAATACAAAGATTCCGGAACAGTTTTTCTTTCGTCTATATCTAAAAAAAAAAAGGCTGAGTAATAGCATTTTGAATTTCTCTTGTGGCTGACATTTTAAAACGACCTGATTTTTGTCACGCGATAACAGGCGTATTTATGAACCTATTTGGATGTAAATTGGTCTGTACATAGTACATACCAATGTCTCGACCGAGTTCGTTGGCCAGCTTCATTCGCCATCTTGTTTCAAAAGGGTTGCCATTTAAAAAAATTAAATTTAAAATTCAAAATGAGGTATTAAAAAATTGGAAAATGAAAAAGATTTTTTTTATGTGTATGGCCTTGATACAAAGATTCCGGAGCAGTTTTTGTTTCTGAAAATTTGTTCTTTTGTCACGCGATAACACACGTATTCGCCTATTTCGATGTAAGAAGGCATGTGGATAGTATACATCAACACCTCGACCAAGTTTGCTGGCCAGATTCATCAGCCATCTTGTTTCAAAATGGCGGCCATTAAATTAAAATATATATATATATTTAAAGTGAGGTGCAAAAAAATTAGAAATTGAAAAAGGTTTCTTTCTTAAGTATTTGATCTTGATATAAGGATTCAGGAGCATTTTTTGTTTGTCTTTACCTTAAAAAATGGCTCAGATATAGCAGTTTCAATTTCTATTGTGGGTGACATTTTGAAAAATCTGATTTTTTGCATGCGACAGCACTCCTATATATTAACCGATTCCGATGTGAGTGAGCATGTGCACAGCAATTACTAAGGTCTCGACCAAGTTCACTGCTTAGCCTCATCCACCATGTTGTCTTAAAATGACAGGCACTTTAAGAAATTGCCGAATTTGGCAGCCAAATATAAGTTACTTTAAAGAAAAGCAGCTTGGATAAAGCTGACTAATTTCGCGAAATTCTCATTCATTATATTGATAAAAATTAGTATTGAATCTCCTATATTCGGTTTCCACTAAATTGAGCTTCGTGTGTTTGCATGATATAAGTTGGCTTTTTTTAAATAAGGATTGTGAAAGCTACCTCTTCCTCCCGGCACTGGCCGGAAGGACTTTTTCTTGTTCAAATCAGTATTACAAAATTTCAAAGTTATTAGGTAGCTTTCTTTACAAAAAAGCTACCTATTGCAGCCGTTCGGAGGAAAGCGATTTCAAAAAATTTTGGTATATTTTCATCGATCATGACCCCCAAACCCCGAAACCACCCTCCGTTCAAAATTGATATATATATATATATATATATATATATCTGACCAATGGCACACTGTAACTCCCGTAATTATGAACCGATTTCGATGTAATTCGGTGTGTATATAGTACATACCAATGTCTCGACCGAGTTCGTTGGCCAGCTTCATCCGCCGTTTTGTTTCAAAATGGCGGCCATTTAAAATTTTTAAAAAAATTTAAAACTTGAAATGTGGTACCAAAAAATTAAAAATGGAAAAATATTTTTTTCTTATGTATTTGACCTTTATACAAAGATTCTGGAGCAGTTTTTGTTTCGTCTATATCTTAAAAAATGGCTGAGTTATAGCATTTTGAATTTCTAGCGTGGCTGACATTTTGAAACGTCCTGAATTTTGTCACGCGATAAAAGGCGTATTTATGAACCGATTTGGATGTAATTCGGTGTGTACATAGTACATACCAATCTCTCGACCGAGTTCGTTGGCCAGCTTCATCCGCCATTTTGTTTCAAAATGGCGGCTATTTAAAATTTTTTAAAAAATTTAAAAATTGAAATGTGGTACCAAAAAATTGAAAATGGAAAAATATTTTTTTCTTATGTATTTGACCTTTATACAAAGATTTCGGAGCAGTTTTTGTTTCGTCTATATCTTAAAAAATGGCTGAGTTATAGCATTTTGAATTTCTAGCGTGGCTGACATTTTGAAACGTCCTGAATTTTGTCACGCGATAAAAGGCGTATTTATGAACCGATTTGGATGTAACTTCGTTTATACATAGTACATACCAATGTCTCGACCGGGTTCGTTGGCCAGCTTCACCCGCCATCTTGTTTAAAAATGGCGGCCATTTAAATTTTTAAGAAAAATTTAAATTTGAAATGTGGTACCAAAAATTGAAAATTGAAAACATATTTTCTTCTTATGTGTTTGACCTTGATAAAAAGATTCGGGAGCAGTTTTTGTTTCCTCTATATCTTAAGAAATGGCTGAGTTATAGCATTTTGAATTTCTAGCGTGGCTGACATTTTGAAACGTCCTGATTTTTCTCACGTAATAACAGGCGTATTTATGAACCGACTTGGATGTACCTTGGTGTGTACATAGTACATACAAATATCTCGACCGAGTTCGTTGGCCAGCTTCATCCGCCATCTTGTTTCAAAATGGCGGCCATTTAAAAAAATTCAAAAATAAAAAAATTTAAATGAGATACCAAAAAATTGGAAAATGAAAAAGAATTTTTTTGTATGTCTTTGACCTTAATACAAAGATTCCGGAACAGTTTTTCTTTCGTCTATATCTAAAAAAAAATGGCTGAGTAATAGCATTTTGAATTTCTCTTGTGGCTGACATTTTAAAACGACCTGATTTTTGTCACGCGATAACAGGCGTATTTATGAACCTATTTGGATGTAACTTGGTCTGTACATAGTACATACCAATGTCTCGACCGAGTTCGTTGGCCAGCTTCATTCGCCATCTTGTTTCAAAAGGGTTGCCATTTAAAAAAAATTTAATTTAAAATTCAAAATGAGGTATAAAAAAATTGGAAAATGAAAAAGATTTTTTTTATGTGTTTGGCCTTGATACAAAGATTCCGGAGCAGTTTTTGTTTCTGAAAATTTGTTCTTTTGTTGATATCTTAAAAAATGTTTGATTTATAGCACTTTGAATTTCTAGCATGGCTAACATTTCGAAACGATCTTTTATTTGTCACGCAATAACACACGTATTCGCCTATTTCGATGTAAGAAGGCATGTGGATAGTATACATCAACACCTCGACCAAGTTCGCTGGCCAGATTCATCAGCCATCTTGTTTCAAAATGGCGGCCATTAAATTAAAATATATATATATATTTAAAGTGAGGTGCAAAAAAATTAGAAATTGAAAAAGGTTTCTTTCTTAAGTATTTGATCTTGATATAAGGATTCAGGAGCATTTTTTGTTTGTCTTTACCTTAAAAAATGGCTCAGATATAGCAGTTTCAATTTCTATTGTGGGTGACATTTTGAAAAATCTGATTTTTTGCATGCGACAGCACTCCTGTATATTAACCGATTCCGATGTGAGTGAGCATGTGCACAGCAATTACTAAGGTCTCAACCAAATTCACTGCTTAGCCTCATCCACCATGTTGTCTTAAAATGACAGGCACTTTAAGAAATTGCCGAATTTGGCAGCCAAATATAAGTTACTTTAAAGAAAAGCAGCTTGGATAAAGCTGACTAATTTCGCGAAATTCTCATTCATTATATTGATAAAAATTAGTATTGAATCTCCTATATTCGGTTTCCACTAAATTGAGCTTCGTGTGTTTGCATGATATAAGTTGGCTTTTTTTAAATAAGGATTATGAAAGCTACCTCTTCCTCCCGGCACTGGCCGGAAGGACTTTTTTTATACTTATTTTCTTTTTGAAAGGATAGTAGAGATACATTAAAAAAATACTGTTGACAAAATTCTCAAAAATTATACATTGTATTATTAAAAATTAATTTTTTTCATAAATAGGATCAATAACTCCAGTAACTGACACCAATCCTATTTTCAAAAACTAATAACTGACAGGAAATGAACGAATGTCTTGCAGTTTGCTTACCAAGAAAAAATAAAAAAGAGAGAGAGAGTTATTTTATATTTCACGAGGAACAGCTTACACTAGTCACGCGCAGAAACTCGATCGTAATGTTAAGTCTATGGAAGAAATCTTTACAGATTTCTCGCTTGTATTTTAATATTTTTTAAATGTTTTTTTTTTCTTTGCGTATGATAGCTGAAGTCGATATCTATTGTTGTGCGCTTTCACTTTTTCGACTTTGGTTACAGTTTTTTTTTATTAGTTTCACTTTCAGTACCGGTTCCAAAAATAAAAATATCCTCATAAAAAAAAAAAAAAAAAAAAAAAAAAAAAAACTATAGCTAAAATCGGAAAAGTGAAAACGCACTACAATAGATATCGACCTCAGGTATCCTATGCAAAAAAAAAAAAAAAAAAAAAATCTTTTTAAAATATTAAAATACAAGCGAGAAATCTGTAAAAAGTTCTCCCATAGACTTAACATTAGTGATCGAGTTTCTCCACGTGACTAGTGTAAGCTCTTAAAAATACTTTAATTTTTATTATATAAAAAAAATAAACTTAAATCTTTTTTGTATATGATATCATACTACAGATGCATGTATGTGTCTCTTTTTTCCTGTTTTAAAATATTAGCAGATATTCAATAACTATGACATTCATGAACCAGTAGTTGACAAATGGTGTCAGGCCCTAGGGTAGAACAACTTAAATTTTAATGGTGTTGAATACAAGATAAATTTAATTTATTATAAAGTTTTTTTAAACAGTTCAAATTATAGATTTCAACTTTCTTTAATATTACCAAAAACTAACACATCTGTCGCAGACTGGTGAAACGAAATTACTGGAACTAATAACTGTGACAATCCCCACCTACCTATTAAGCTTAGTTCGGGTAACCTTATTTTACCCGAACATGACCAGATTTGCGGATCAGGTCGGGTCAGGTTGATGTTATTTTTTTTCCTTTTGAGTCGGATTGACTTTAAATGTTTCGAATTAGGGATAGCTTTTGAATCTTTCGCTCGGGTTCAGGTGGCCCGATATTTCAAAAGAAAGTCCTGAATAATAATAATAAAAAAAAACTATATACAGTAGGTCTCCGTTATCCCGACACCCGGTTTTCACGTCACTCCGCTTATCACGTCAGTTTTTCAAAGTCCCGATTTTCTGTATATAATTTTAATGTAAATAAACTCCGGATTTTACGTCGTTGAATAATTTTTAGCTCCGGATATCCCGACGGTTTAGGGAAATTGTCCATTTTTCATAATCTATCTTATAAGCATGGAAATGAAGCGATAAGAAATGTTTTATCCAAACTTTTCACAAAAGTGTCTAAAATACCCATTGATATAAATGAGAAATTTTGCTTCAATCCTTTATCTGAATAAATAAACCTGCACACTATAAATGACCCACTTAAGTTTCAGATAGACGTATCAGTCTACTCGAGGTGTTTTTGTTCTGGTCAAGCGGCGCTTTCTAATGACTACACGGCGTTTTTCATCCGACTGAAATCGAAGCATTGCATTGCATTGAAACAATCAGAAATTATTTAACATCCATTTCTAAAACAACGAATATTGATTACAATTCCTTGTATAATATTGAAAAAAGAATTATAAGAAGCACATCTAGGGATAAGCATACCTTAATTCATCAGCATTTCATGTAACAATAAAAAAACAAGTCGTCATAAATCTGATTTTTATTCATTTCAATTTTGTTTTTGCGTTTATTGTGCTTAATAATAATGTTTCATTGCGTAAAACTACAAGAACAGTTATGAATTTAAAAATGCCTTAAATTAATTAAAAATACAGCTTTTTATAAACATATTTTTCTCCAACTCCGGTTACCGCGACACTCCGCTTATGACGACACTTTTTTCTGGTCATTAGAGTGTCGGGATAACGAGGTTTGACTGTATTTGAATATTAATGAGCGCATATGAGTTCATTTCATATAAAAAAGGTAAAATTGACATTAGAGATATTATTGTAAACTATTTTCCCATAAGTTCATTAAAACGTGGATTAATTTTATTTCACTTAGAGTTCGGGTTTGAATATTTCGGGTTAATATCAGGATGTCCATGATTAAACGACCCTACTTTAAAGTTGTCTACAGACAAAACTGTTGTTCATAAAGTTGTGAAATTTTGTGAAAGACATAATAAAGGGACGGGAATTTGTTTAAGCGAAAAAAAAATTATAAATAATTTATTAAAATTGCCCTCTGGTGGTGAAATTTTGAACTACCTTTATTTGTATTTTTTTTTTAGCTTAAACAAATTCTCATCCCGTTAATTATGTCTTTCTCAAAATTTCATAACTTTATGAACCATAGTTGTGTCTGTAGACAACTTTAAAGTAGAGTCGTTTAATTATGGACACTCTGTATATACAGTAGAACCTCTTTTATCAGAAACTCTTTTAACCGAAATCCATTTTCAATGCTTTTACTATCACATTTCTCGTGTGCAAAATCCATTTTAAGTTTTTTTTTTTTTTTTTTTTTTTTTTTTTTTTTTTTACCATCACAGTCCTTGTATGCAAAATCCATTTTTAATGCTGCATTTAAAATAAATATTATAACACTACATAGCTTTGGTAATCATGGGAAAAAAATGCACATTTGAAGTCCTCTTGTTCGTTATTTTTTTGTTATATGAATGCTATGTTTATATTAATAGTAAAATACACTTAAGAAATTTTAATAAGGGAATAACCTTCAAAAGAATTCACATACTATTAACCCTTTCAGGGGCAAGGTACTTCTATTCGGAAAATACTGAAATGAGTAAATGAACCAGAATTTACAAGCAAATTTATTTCAAAATAAGCAAATTCTTTTGCTCCCGTACTTAATAAAAGTAAATTTCTGGTGCCAATGTGGCATTTAAGGATTAAAATTAGGTGGTCCAAAAAAATCAACCATCGCCCTTGAAGGGGTTAAAAAAAAACTTCGTGATAGAGCTGCAAAGCAAAAGCAATCAAAACTGCCACAAACAAAATTTTGTTTCAAATCCTTGTGAAGTATGTAAAAGGTATTTGATTTCAAAATTTAATTTCAGGTAATTTATTCTTGTTTCTCTTTTGTTATTACTATATTTTTATTAAACAGTTGTTACCAAAAAAGGAAATAGCGCATATGTTTGTCCATCTTCTTAAAATTGGAGCATTCTCGATTATGCGAAAATTTCGATTTTCCGAAAGATGCTCGGTCCCAATTACTTCGGATAATCGAGGTTCTACTGTAATTTATCTTTTTTTTTTACAGTGCGAAAGTAAGTAAAACAGGAGAATCAAATATACATATTTTATTGAGCAGCTATATCAGCTTTGTCTCACACGTCATTTACGTTCTTTCACAATTCATAAAAATTCTTACAGGTCTCAAAATCCATTCATTATGAAGTGTGATCAATCAAGACAGAATCGATTTATTTAATAATACCTATTTACATCATTTTAATGAATGAGAAAAAGGTGTCCAATCGAAATGTAGTTTTTCTGTGTTCTTCTTCTTTACGCTAAATGCCTGTACATGGCGTCAATTTGAGATAAGAAGTACTTTTTGCAATCTGGCCTCTTTGTCTTCAGTGTCGGAGTAAGAAGTCCATTTTCAATCGTAAATAACTCTGGATGAATGTACAAATCTTTAACCTAGAAAAGAATACAGACTTTATTTACCTGACTAAGAAAGACATTATTATTATTTTTTTTTTTTTTAAACATCGTTCTGAATGATTTGAACAATCAAAATTTGAATTGTAATTGCTTTAGTAGATTTAAGTGACAAGTAAAATGGTTTAGATAAGTTTGGATGATTGGTTAATAGCGGTGTTATTACATGTTTTTTCTAAGTCTTTTAATACTAAAAAGCGAAGTTAGTCTTCTTTTTCTTTTTATATTTTTTCAGTCTTTTCTCTTATTATTTTTAATGCGTTAAATTTGTTAATGCGTTCTGTCTATGTCAAATTAATTCTAAGAATAGGAAGGTATAATCAAGACTGCCCTAAATTAATAGGTACGCAGCACCAGTTTGAGATGTGAAAAAAAACTTTATTTCAGTACCACAGATAGACAATTTCTCAAAACAAAGCTATATAAAACACGCTACTTTCAATTGAATTATATATTTACTCGTGAATATTGAAAAAGAAAGAAAACTTTAAAGTAATTAAATTCTTACGCGAAAAGCGATGGGAAAATTACGTCGTTTTTAAAACGATATTATAGTGTCTCCTTCTAGACATTATAATGATACGTGCATTTTCATGCCTTGAAGTATTTTTTATTGATAGATAGATCGCGGATAACAGTTAAAGTCGAAAATTGTGTCATTGTTAACAAGACATAAACTAGTATGTTGTAGCCATCACAAAACTTTCTTCTATCTCATACATGTCAATACTTCAAAATTCACTATCTCAGCGCCAAATTAAATGGCAATCTGTGTTCATCATGAGAATTCTAAAAATATGAAATTCCGTGCATTAGTTCTCGAGGTATGACTGTCACTGAAATCGTGTAAATCCAGCAAAATGCAGCATAGCAGCGCCACCTATTGGGTTATTTACACCAGAACCTAATTATCACCAACTTATGTCAACGTCTAACTGAATATGAAGTTTGAGGAAAATTCGTGCATTAGATCTTGAGATAGAGGTATTGTGCAAATCATGACAAATGCAGCATAGAAGCGCCACCTGTTGAGCGATTTGCAACAACACATAATAAGCAGCAATATTAATCAAGTTATACTTAAATCTGAAGTTTGATGAAAATTCGTGCATTAGTTCTTGAGATAGAGCTATTGAGGAAATAGTTCCAAATGCAGCACAGCAGCGCCACCTATCGGGCGATTTACACCAACACATAGTCAGCATCATTTCATATGAAGGACTAACTAAATCCGAAGTTTGATGAACATGTGTGCATTAGTTCTTGAGATAGAGCTACTGCGAAAATAGTGTAAATCCTGCAAAATGCAGCATAGCAGCGCCACCTGTTGGGCGATTTACACTAAAACCTAAACAGCATCCATTCATGTCAAGGACTAACGGAATCTGAAGTTTTATAAAAAATCCGTGCACTAGTTCTTGAGATAGAGCTTTTGCGGATATCCTGCAAAATGCTACATAGCAGCGCCACCTGCAGGGCGATTTACACCAAAAACTGATCAGCACCAATCTATATCAGGGACTACCTGAATATAAATTTTTATTAAATTCCGTGCATTAGTTCTTGAGATAGAGCGCCCACAAAATTTGTGTCACATACAGACAGACAGACAGACTCACAGACAGACATTTCGTAAAAACATGTTTTTTGGAATCTCTGACCCATAAAACGTGTAAATCCGTCGAAAACTGAAATTCGAAAATTTTCATGAAACCAATACTTTCTTCTTGTAAAGATAGAAGAAAGTAAAAAGAATAATTTTGATTTAAAGGATAATTTGAAATATTTCTTTATTTTCGATATAACCACGTCACTTTGGCTTTGAAAAGTAAATGCTTTATTTTATTTTTATTATGGACACTAAAAGAAAAAGTAGTTAAATTTAATTTAAATAAAGGCAAATAAAAAATTGTATTTTAATATACAAATATTTATATCTGGCGTAAAGATTATTTCGCAGCGTTTATATAGTATTAAGATTATTTCGCTAGTTATTCGGGCTTTTAAACATGCTTTTCCAGAAATTGTCGAGTTTAGATTACGTACATTATGCAGAATTCAGTAAATGCGCAAACATAAAACTTTTAAATACTTTCGCACACTAGTGTCTATCATCTACATTTTATAAATTGCATTTTATTTTTACACTCTTTTATTTAACTTAGCCTGTTTGTAGGTACGTTCCTAATTATATAAATACGAAGCACCTATAGTCGTCGTTCTGTCCGTCCGTCCGCATATAACAGAGCAAAAACTACCCAACCGAAAGGTCTAAAATTTTAAATATATAATTGCGCAAAATTTTGTCGTGTCATTTCAAATTTTATGAAAACCAGGTGTATAGTTTAATTACAGGGACAGTCAAAAATTTTTCGTTACATTACGGCCAATGGGAAAAATTTATTTCAAGTGCATTTTAATAATGTTACAGCTTTTCGAAGAGAATGAAATTGATATGCACTTATGAAGTGCACTAAAATATACATTTAGTACAATATGCGGTGCAAAAAATATTTATAAAACTAGTTATAGTACGAACGTACTTCATTTGCCACGTTTGAAATTTAATATATACACATAATCGTTGCAGAATTTTGTCAAATCATTTAAAATTTTACGAAAATCGAATCAAAACTTAAAACATATTAATAGAAGTTTTCTGCATTCTATTAAATCCTATCATACGAAATTAATTCACTGATATTCCATGATAGGTAATGGTTCTAAGTAGCCATGGTGGTGACGTCCTATTTAAGATGGAGTCCTATTATCTCCTTATATTGAATTTAATAGATATAATCGTAATAAAATTTTGTATTCATGCATTTTTGAATAAGAGTGCGACAGCTATTGCACCAAGATCTGAATATTTCTAAAACTAGTTATAGTACAAACGCACCTCATTTTTCGCGTTTGATGTACAATTTCCGACCTGTTTTCAATGTAGGGACATTCATTTCCAATCCGGGTAGACCGGAATTGTCTATTTACAATTTTGCGTACGAATCGATGTAAAATCTGGTTAAATATCGCCAGTACTTGCAAAAATATATTTTTGCCATAAAATCGATTAAAAAAAACCCCTGAAACATGGTTCAACCTTTTATCATAAAATCAGTTTATAAAAAAACCTGAATCATGATTTAACTTTTTATCTTAAAATTGGTATAGAAAAAAACCTGAACCATGATTCAACCTTTCACAGAAAATTGGTTCAACATTTCATAAAAATAATGGTATTTGTGAAAACACCGCTAAACTGGTGAAACTTGGCATCAATATCTTAGTTGCAGCTAAATTTCACCAATTTCTTGGTGAAACATTGAACTTTATTTTTAACAGTGCACGTTTCCACGCCTAAAATTAACATTATAATAAAAAATAAATAAATAATAGTAATCATCTATTTATGAACTTTATTATAAGCTTTTTAAAGTAAAAGTAATATCTTGCGCAGCATGTTTGATAAATAGCAATAATAATAATAATAATTCAAAAATAAATATAAGCTTGCGATAAGTTGGCAGTTATTTATTTTTTTTCGAAAGAAATTTTTAAATCTTTGAAATTTTCTGCATTTAAAAACACATCTGTCAGTAAATCTATAAAGCGTTGAAAAATAACATATTTTTACAAGCGTTTCAATTTTGGCAAGGAAAAAAGGTGTATTTATAAAGATAAAAGTGGGGAAAATTAATCTATTTTCCCCAGTTAATACACTGTAAAAACTATTCGGATAGGTTTCCTAAAATCTGTGGCATGTTGTGGCATAAAATACATTGGCTACTAAACATAAAGAACACTTTTCCGAATCGTGGACGTGGATAACTCATAAGAGGTCATTGTATATTTTCTTTCGTGCTTATATTTTTCTATATAAAACACATCAATTAAATCATTTAAATAGTATAAGAAACTGCATCAATTTACCACCAATTAATATCAAAGTATATCTGAATTTGAAGTTTGGTGAAAATTCGTGCATTAGTTTTTGAGATAGAGCTATAGGGGAAATTCTGAAAAATGCTGCATAGCAGCGCCACCTGTTGAGTGATTTACACCAAAAACTAAACAGCATTAATTCATATCCAGGTATACCTGAATCTGAAGTTTGTTGGAAATCCAAGCATTAGTTCTTAAGATAGAGCTAATGCGGAAATCGCAAAAAATGCAGCACAGCAGCACCACCTGTTGAGCGATTTACATCAAAATGTATAAAACGTCAATTCATGTTAAGGAATAACTGAATCTGAAGTTTGATGAAAATACATGCATTAGTTCTGGAGATTGAGCTATTGTGGAAATCGTGAAAAATGATGCATAGCAGCGCTACCTGTTGAGCGATTCACACCAAAAACTAATCAGCACCAACTTATATCAGAGACTAACTGAATATACATTTTTATTAAATTCCGTGTATTAGTTCTTGAGATAGAGCGCCCACAAAATTTATGTCACATACATACAGACTCACAGACAGACATTTTGCAAAAACATGTTTTTCGGAATCTCTGACCCCTAAAACGTGTAAGCCCGTCGAAAGTCGAAAATTTTCACGAATCCAATACCTTCTTCTTGTAAAGATAAAATAAATGAAAAAAGGATTGTACTCCATTAAAAATCATTTCTATGGAAATAATCTTAATTTATCATGGATGGAAAGAAAAAACGGTGAAATTTTCATCAAAACATTCAAGGAAAATAAAAGACCTTTTTCTTACAATGCACTGTTTAAATGATATTTCATAAACTATCGTTATTTCACTTTACTTCTCAGTTCCATGTAAAACAGAATGTTAACAAGCGTGACATAATCTCGAATAACAAACGTTAATTATGGAAAACATAAAATGAAAACAATACCAAAGTTCAAATGAAAACAATAAGGCAATTTGTATAATAGAATTTGCATAGATAGAAACGCGCCAGACAAATTTGTAGTTAGTGGGTACATACATGTACAAACAACTGAGTGGGCGAATGTCGATCTACGGTTATCATCCCATTTATGAAACAATTCACGCCAGAATAAATGAAATTTAATATGACCAAAGTTAAAATGACTCTCGCGTGGAAAATAAGCGTGAAAGCTTTTTGTTTTTTATAATTGAATTGGTAATGGTAACGCTTTGTAATGTTAGACTCGATGCATTATTTCAATATAGGAAAGGAGTTATTATTATCATTTGAATGCAATTTCCTTTTAATTAAACATTTAATTGTTGTTTCATAGCATCGTTTGTTAACCCTTGTATCTCAAATTATGAATTAAGAAAAATTTCATCGCAATGAATTTCCCCCTTAATATTTGAAGACAGTTTAGAAAAGTTACTTAATGATAATATTAATGTGAAATACGTGTGTATATATGTGCCCCATATAAATAAAATCCGAATAAAACGAATTTATGAAACGATGAAAATATAAATCGAATATATGAAATTAATTTATGAAACACTTAAATTCGCGGCTTGTAATGTAATTTTGATAGACAGATATAGAGATATAGAGATCCGCAACCCTAAAATCCACACATCGTCACAGATGTAAACAATGAAACTTTCAGTTCAGATATAAAGACTAAATTACAGATTTGTTTAGTTTTATATTGTCCTGTATGTATTTTAATATGTAATTCTTGATAATATGACTGAAAGCATGGCTTTCCAGGAAGGAAGTATATATTTATTTGAAAAAAAAAAAATGAAGATATTGCAGATATCACAAGTATTCACAATCTTTTAGCAAATATATTTATGTATTAATCAAGCTTTTTGGTTATAATGACTGGCTAAACCTAAAATAAAACTTCCTTTCTTTATGATTTTGATGTGAATTAGTAGGGTACCTTTAAGAAGGAAGTTTCATCGAATATTTTTTTTAAAAATGTATCTTTATTATGCATATTTAATTATACATTATTAATTATTTATTTGACCTTTACTTTTAATAATTTAATCATTTTAAAATTATCTTACTTTTTCCTTAATTCTGATTGTTATTTTGTTTAATTATTTTAACATTTTACTATATTGTAAGCATTCATCATAATTTCAATTGTTTTATTACATTCAAATTACAGTTTAAAAAATGTAAACAAAGCAATGACCAGAAATCCGCAAAATTCTAAAATCTGCACAACCTCTGGTCCCAAGCTGTGCAGATTTGAGGGAGTCTACTGTATATAAAAATGAAAAATTGTCTGTCTGTCTGTAATACTATACAAATCCACAGTTTGGAAGCCAGAATAGAGAAATGTTATGTACATGTGTATTAAAACACGGCCGCTGCAACTAAAGCAACCCGGAATCGAAATAATTTATAGTTAACTTTTAATTAATAAAAAAAAAGCACCAATTTAACAGCAATTTACTGTCAAATTTAAACATTTTTTTTGTTATATCAGCTGCCAACAATTAAAAATTCGCAGTAAAATCCTTTTTTTATGTTCAACCCGTAACTGCGCGTGTTCTTTAACCAATGTGAGATATACATATTACGTACGCCACCACGCTGCAATACTAAAAAGCTGTAGCGGGTATTACGATAATTCTTTTATCTCACATGCAAATATTTAGAGATATACATATTACGTGCGCCATGCTGCAATATTAAAAAGCTCCAGCGGGTATTACGGTAATTATTTTACCTCACATGCAAATAATTAGAGATTATTTAATTGCGCTTAATTATTACATTTTTTTTAAAAATAAAGACAAACATTTTATCACAAACATCAACAAAACTTTTTATTCTATTTATTCCCTTATTCCAAAAATATCGTTTTATGGTCTGCTGCCATAGTAACATGATAAATTAAATTTCATTAAAAAGAATGCGCAGCAGTAGAAAAATATTTTATTAAATCGAATTGTTATTTTTAATTTTGGTTTTAGAATTAAATTCATGAACTCCCGTGCATAGAACGGGGTTAAACAGCTAGTATAGTATAATGCTAATTTGCGGCGCAGGAGCCCGGCTCCGGCACTTCTCTGTTTTTAGTAAATATTTATATATTGGTCGGAATTCACCGGAGCTCATAAATGCAGGGCTCCGGAGCCCAGTGCAATAGCGCTTCTGAAAAATCGAAGCCTAAATTGCCTTTTTCTTTCTTTTCCATCTACAAGCTTTTGCATTCTTTTTTACCAAAACACTTGTATGTGACGTAATGTGTCGCACACGTAGAAGATGGAGATAAAACGGACTCGATTTTTATATGAGTTTTTGGGCTTGGACTGGCCCGAGCTCAATCTATATTACAATTAAAAATATATTTATTCATCTATAGAAAAAAAAAAGACTTTTCCTCCTTTAAAATTACGTATTATATTCTATTTCAAATCATTTTGATGCTATTTTGATCAGAATGAAGGGAAAACAGAAATCGTGTTTTTCTATTTCAAATTTATGCCGGCGACGACGTGTAGATACGGCGCCACTCAAGAGACTGAACAATGAATTTGCTTTCAGTTCGATTTTCTTTTGTGACACTAGGATAATTTTTTATTGGCTGTGTTGTTTTTTTTTTTTTAGATATCTGACCTGAAACGAATATTTTCTGTTTTAGCCAACGAGCATCAGCTTGAGGTTTTGTTTGTTTGAGGTTTTTTGTTTTCTATTGCGTACGAGTATAAAAATCACGTTAGTGATTTTTCTATTTATTTTGTATCATGAACGGTACCCATGCTAAGGCTCTGCTCTGTACATTTATGAAGTCATGAAGTCACTTTCATTTTTAAGTGGATATAATTGCCATGTATTGTTATTCTTATAGAAAGCAATGGAACAATGTCTCCCGTTTTTCTATAAAAGCATTGATTCTTTCCGATAATAGCGTCAATTTTTTAACCTAATCTGATTTTCAGGGACTCGCCACAAACGATTGTTATGCGGAAGGAATCCATTACAGTTCAAGATATGCACCTTTTATAGGAAATTGAAAAACATTGTTCCATTCTTCAGCATATAAATATTAATTTCTGTAAATTTCATTCATTTTTTCATAAAAATATATAACTGCGAACTCTTTTTTGTGTTAACGGTACTTCCTAATCATAATCCTTACCATATTTAATCGCAGAATTCTGAAATTAGTTAACTTTAAAATTAGGCAAAGATTAGTATTCAGAATGAGTGATAACTAGAAAGTGGAATAGTTGGCAGCTAAGTATATACTGATAGATATATTTAAATTTTTTATTTCGCTTAAAAAAAAAAAAAAAAAAAAAAAAAAAAAAAGCTTCAAATTTTGCAAATAATGTACGAAATATAAATATGAAGATTGGAGTGACAGGGGGGATGGGGAGGGAGAACGGTACGGTTGTTGTACCGGTACCACAGAATATTAGGGCTCCGGTACTTTTTTTTTGTTACAAATTAAGCCCTGAGTATAGAAATATATATATAAAGAGATAGATAGATATGGAGAGAGAGAGACGTATGGTGAGATAGAGAAAGATATAGACAGAGATGGAGAGAGAGAGATGTAGTTAGAAATCGATAGAAAGGTAGGGAGACAGAGATATATGGATAAAGATAAAAATAGAGGGATGAGAATAAAAATAGATAGAGATAAAGATAAAAACAGAGAGAGAGGGATGGAGATAAACATATAAAGTTAGACATAGAGAGATAGAGATAGACAAATAGAGAACGATAAAGCTAGAGGTAGAGAGAGATAGAGATAGAGATAGACAAATAGAGAACGATAAAGCTAGAGGTAGAGAGAGATAGAAATAGAGAGAGATAAAGATAAAAAGAGAGGGATGGAGATAAACATATAACGTTAGATATAGAGAGATAGAAGTAGACATAGAAGAATAGAGATAGACAGATAGAGAAAGATAAAGGTAGAGGTAGATAGAGATAGATAAAAATACAGATGGGGATAAAAATAGATAGATAGATGTAGAGATAAAAATAGAGAGAGAGAGAGAGAAAGGGATGAAGATAAACATATAAAGTTAGACATAGAGAGACAGAGGTAGACATAGAAAAATAGAGATAGACAGATAGAGAAGGATAAAGGTAAAGGTAGAGAGAGAGAGAGAATAAAAAAGGTCCAAAGTTAGAGCACGAAGGATGTGGGAGACAGAGCCCCCTATTATATATATATGTATATCTAATAATTTTAAAGGATTCGTTTATTAAAATTGAGATAAAATTAGTAGTTATAGGATTTTTCGTAAAACATTTACAACAATACTTAGATTAATCACTAAATAATATTGTTTTTGGAAATTTTCAAATGCTAATAAAATAATGAAAAGAAATATACAGAGTATCCCAAAAAGATTGAACTACTTTTTAAATTTTTTACCTGTTGGAGATACGCAGGCAACGTAAATTGTAAAAGTGTTCAAAACAAGATAAGATTTCAGATTGTATTGATGAAGTAGTCGTTCCATTATTTTCAAAACGCTATAGTTTTTAAATTAGTATATGGTCCTTTTGTCCCGTATTTAGATAAGTTTTTTGCATGCTCTCACAAATCTTATTAGAAACACAAAATTATTAAAACATGTATTAATTTTATTTTTTACTTTTAGAATACATTAGTAAGAGGGAAAGTATTACATTTAATTTATGCGTGAGTTAACATGATACCCTCCAAGCGGTACTTCCGATTGAGCTCTGATTTGGTGAATATGTTATAAAACAATGTGGCAAGAACCGTATAGATTTTCGTACAAATCAGTCTATGGATTAGGTATTTAATCCATATTTTGGCGCGTTCGTAATTATATAAATACGTAGCACCTATAGTCGTCGTCTGATCCGTCCGTCTGTCCACATATGTCAGCGCAAAAACTACCCAACCAAATGGTTTGAAATTTAATATATTTTATCGTTGCAGAATTTTGTCGAGGCATTTCAAATTTTATGAAAATTGAATCAAAACTTAAAAAGATATTAATAAAAGTTTTCTCTATTCTGTTAAATTCCATCCTACGTCATTAATTCAATGATATCCCATGATAGGTAATGACTCTAGGTTGCCATGGTTATGACGCCCTATTTAAGATGAAGTCATACTGTTTCCATATTACTGAATTTAATACTGTATAGAATCGTAATAAATTTTGTATTCATGCATTTTTGCAGACGAGTGCAACAGCTATTATACAAAGATCTGAATATTTATAAAACTAGTTATAGTACGAACGTACCTCATTTGCCACGTTTGACGTACAATTTCCGACTTGTTAAATATTTTAAAACCATTTTAAAATCGATTGTATATACCAGGTATCCTAAATAAGATTGACTGTTTTTAAAATTCAATAATTTGCAAATGGTGACAGCTATTAAAAAAAAATTCTTGTAGGATGGTTATGTAAAATGCTAAGAGTTATTTTTATTCTGCGATTACCGGTTTTAGTTCCAAACAGTAGCGATGGATGGCG
Organism: Maratus speciosus; assembly: GCA_963932465.1. Lineage (NCBI taxonomy): Eukaryota > Metazoa > Arthropoda > Arachnida > Araneae > Salticidae > Maratus > Maratus speciosus. The sequence goes on along the minus strand of OZ010789.1, from coordinate 126,458,776 downwards.
ATAGAAGCAATAGGAGCTCGATCGAGGCAAAACCGAAATCAGCATTGATACGAAGGAAGGAGGCTAAATACATGAAGTGGGTCCCCAAAAACACGATTGTATTGGTGAATGAGACCCACTCCATGTAGTTAACCTATTTCCTTTGTATCAATGCCGGGTGATTTCGATTTTGGCCTCGATAGAGCTCTTATTGATTCCAGCGCCAACCATCGCTACTATATAGAAATAAAACCAAGATTCGCTGTAAAAAAAACTCATGGCATCTTACATAACCCTCTACAAGATTTTTTTAATAACTGTCACCATTTTCAAGTTATTAAAATATGTATATATGTAGAAGGTCCAAATACCGGCTAGGGTCCAAATACCGGTTACTAGGTGTTCTAAGCACTGAGCGTAGCACAGCCTAGCGGCGATAGGCAGAGTCTGTAACTTTAATTGAGAGATGAAAGTTACGAAAAGTACGACGCTGAAGTCTGTCTCCTTTACAAACAGTAAATGCAAAAGTGTCGAAATGACGTAATCTGGTACATCAAAAGTTCTTCAGATATGTGTTTCTCATTTTTTAAAAATATACTGATCGTATTTTGGCTTGAATTGATGATTAAATTATTTTCTAGACAAATTTAGCTCTCAATTGTCGCATGCACATTACTGGTATTTTATTATATGAATCAGTAATACCGGTTTCAACTTAAACATAGCAGTGGTCCGAATACCGGCGACCTAGAGCGGTCTAAATACCGGCTAGCCGGCATTTGGAACTTTCTCGATTGCTCTGCTTGAAGGGAAGGAAAATAAATTAATTTGAGTAGTTCCATAATTAATAAATTAATTTAAATGGTTCAGAAATAGTTCCAGTCCCATTTAGCGATAAGAAAAAAACAAACCGTGGCAGTAATTCTTCAGGATCGACACTGGTTACTTTATCATTTCACAAAAAAAGCGCTGTTGGACAACACAAACTTGCCTGCAATAAATGTGAAGAGAAAGAAGAAAAATGACAGAGGAAAACAGCAGAAATTGGATTTTAAAAAAGTGAAAAAGGAAGATATCCAACAGAGGAAGATGATGCAATTTGTGTCTTCTGCATGGTACTTTCTCTGCGAACAAGAATGGGTGAGGGGATTCTATGTTCAATGTTAAGAATGCGACATGTGGCACTATAGCGACTGCACCGACGCAGAGAGCGATATTATGTTTGTGATGTTTTCAGATAAAATAATTCCCATTTCAATCAGCAAGCTTTTTTTTTTTTTTTTACACGTTAAAAAACGAAACTAGAAACATAATGAAAAGAAGACTGTGAGAGATAGACGTTAAGAATTTTATAAATTTGACAAAAATGCTTTGTTATTAAAAATAAAATATTTTTCTGTGCATAAGAAATGTTATTAATCAATAAAATTTATTAAAATAATATTCTTATTCCTTAAAAATTGTCATTAGCTCTATTTGTGTGATCTTTTGGAAAAAAAACTTCGGTAGCCGGTATTTAGACCCCATTTTCAAAACTCAAAATTTGAAGACTTTCTGAATTTTGCTTTTTATAAATAGAAAACGCCTTTTAAAATGATTTTTGTTTCTCTAAACTGGTGTGAAACATGTCAAGGTACCATGCTGTCACTTTTTCTTTTACTAATTTTGAAAATTGTATGATCTAGATTGAAAACAAAAGAGGTAGCCGGTATTTGAACCTTCTCCTCTATCTAAAACATCAAGGAAATGTTACAGACTATTAGTGATAAATATTGCGGCGGGGTCATCAAGCATTTAGTTAGACAGAGGTAACGTCTTCGGCCTCCAGAGAAAATGCATTATTGTGTTTAGCAATGATTAATAATAATATTATTATTATTATGTGATTTCTATGCATGATAAATAAAATAAAATAAATTTCGAATAATTTTACGTTAAAAAAAATATCTGGACCCCACACGATTTTCTGAACGCAAGGTGTTTTTAGAGATTCCCAAATTAGCCCAGTGGATAGGGAGTTGAATTCGGAAATAATTAGGGGAAAGGCTGGAAATTGTTTTAACCCCTTCAGTTTATGTCTAGAATGAATATGCTACGTTTCCCCCCTCGTAATAGGTGAGCGTTAGGAATTATACATTGATTTATAGTAAAAAAAAAACACGTTTTTTTTAAATACTGTAACACTATCTCGAAATCACTAACTTTATCAAAAACATTGTCAGTACAAATGTTGTAGAGCTTAAACTTCTGAATAAAATGAGTACCTACACGTAATACTTTTGTTGAATATTAAGGTCACAATTCTACTTTAAAGTTTTAGCACAGTGGTCAGAGGGTTGAACTCAGAATTAATTAGGGGAAAACTGGAAATCGTTTTAACCCCTTCAGATTAGGTCTAAAATGAATATTCTATGATTTCACCCCTCGTACCAAGTGAACGTTAGGAAATATGTACATATTTACATTCGAAAAACATGTTTTTCCTTAATATTTTTAATAATATCTCTAAATAGTTAATTCTATCAAAAACCATTGTCAATGCAAATGTTGTAGAGCTTAAAATTCTGAATAAAATGAGCACCCACATTAGTAATTTTGTTCAAAATTAAGGTCGCAATTCTAATTTCAAAATTTTGCCTTAATCGCTAATCAAGAGCTTGAAGTCCGGACAGACCAAGTAATCTAAAAATATCTCAAAACAGCTAAGTCTATCAAAAACGTTGTCAGTACAAATGTTGTACATCATAAAATTCTGAATAAAATGAGTACCCACATTAATATTTTTTGTTCAAAATTAAGGTCGCAATTGCATTTCAAAATTTTGCCTTAATTACTAATCAAGACCAGATTACCTTAATAATATCTCAAAACAGCTAACTATATCAAAACATTTCCAATACAGGTGTTGTACAGCTTAAAATTTTGAATACAATGAATACTCACATTAATATTTTTGTTCAAAATTAAGGTCGAAATTTCAGATATTGTTAAAAATATTAAAGAAAAACGCGTTTTCCGAATGTAAATGTGTATATATTTCCTAACGCTCACTTAGTACGAAGGGGAAAACATAGAATATTCATTTTAGACCTAATCTGAAGGGATTAAAAGGATTTCCAGTTTTCCCCTAATTAATACAGAGTTCAACCCTCTGACCACTGTGCTAAAACTTTAAAGTAGAATTGTGACCTTAATATTCAACAAAAGTATTAAGTGTAGGTACTCATTTTATTCAGAATTTTAAGCTCTACAACATTTGTATTGACAATGTTTTTGAAAAAGTTAGTGATTTCGAGATAGTGCTATGGTATTTAGAAAAAACGTGTTTTTTGACTATAAATCAATGTATAATTCCTAACGCTCACCTAGTACGAGGGGGAAAACGTAGCATATTCATTTTAGGCATAAACTGAAGGGATTAAAACAATTTCCAGCTTTCCCTAATTACTTCCGAATTGGGCCTTTTTTTGCTCCCCTACCACTGGGCTAAATGGAATTGGTTGGATTTGAACGCTGGAGCTCCCGTTTGGAAACCGAGGACGGTACCCCTGCGGCAACTAAATACTTGATGACCTATAAACCACAGTCGTAAGAATTGCATAGATTTTCGTTCAAATCAGTTGATGTGTTACGTATTTTATCCATTTTTAAACATTTCCAAACCATTTCGCAACCGATTCTAAATATATATATGTGGAGCATTCTCACAATCTTTTGACTTTCGGGAATAAAAATCTGGTGAAATTAAACTTGCTAAAATAACATTTTAATCTGATAGACGAATGCCTTAATGATTCAAAATAAAGAAAAATGGTCAGCAGTGAATTTTTTTTTTATTTAACTGAAGTTTATGTTAAACTTGCGAGTTTAATTTCCCTTACCGTTTTGCCACTAAAACTTTTTATTTTCTTCTAAATTTTTACTTATAATGAATTTGCATGGTACCCACAGGACATTCAAATAAGAAATAATAACAATGTAGTATTTTTAGTACAATATTTTGGTATAACATTGTCTTAAAGGGGTGTTAAAGAAGGGACGGTAAGGTAAAAAAAGGGGACGGTATAGGAAAAAAGGGACGAAATGGGAAAAAAAGGGACGGTAAGGATGGAACGGTAAGGAAAATTGCCACCTACTTTAGGCAAATCATGTTCAGACTAAGTGGTAACCACAATGTTCATTGATTTTTAGAAACCGTTATTTACATTGGATTAAATAATAATAATAATAAAAATAATTTACCTCGAAAAGCGCAGGAATAAACCTTGGGGACGGTAAGACTACCAATAAAGCCACGATTCTTGAAATTGATATTTAAATGCGGATTTAAATTCTGTAGTAAATTTCCAGTCAAAGAATTTTAAACATTAATTCTCTAGCATACTTCTGCATGAGAAAATACTTGAAAAAATTCTGTGGCTGCATCTGAAGTGATTTTCTGTATAATTTTAGAAGAAGGACAGTAAGGAATCTAAACCCAGGGACAGAGTTTAAAAAATAATAACAACCCTAAAAATGTGTGCAGGTTAATTTTTTGCTACATATTTATATAAAACAATAGTTCCAGTTTCGGAAAAAAATTACATCGAATTATTTTTATTGAAACAATTTTATACAGACAGCTCCAAACTTAAAAATCAGCATCAGGGACACGGGACGGTATAGGAGTTTTCCTGGTATTTGGACCCCCAACATCGTCCAAAACTTATTTCTCTCGTTAATATTGTTACGCAATCATGCAATGGGATGTTAACCAGTATATGAAATTAAAAGAAAAAAAACACAAGAACATGTGCTAAAATAAAAATTATTATTCAGGGACATAAAAGTCAAAAGATTGTGAGAATGTCCCATGTATATATATAAATATATATTTTTAAAACAATACCAAGGAAATGTCACAGAGTATTAGTGAGGTCATCAAGCATTTAGTTGCGCAGAGGTAACGTCCTCGGCTTCCAAGCAGGAGATCCAGCGTTTAAATCCAACAGATTCCAACTTCCCCCTTTTTTAGGTGAGTTCATAATTAAATAAATACGTAGCACCTATAGTCGTCCTCTGGTCCGTCCGTCTGTCCGTATATAACAGCGCAAAAAACATCCAATCGAATGGTTTGAAATTTAATATATAGAATCGTTGCAGAATTTTGTCGAGCCATTTCAAATTTTATGGAAATCGAACCAAAACTTAAAAAGATATTAATAAAAGTTTTCTCTATTCTGTTAAATTCTATCCTACGTCATTAATTCAATGATATCCCATGATAGGTAATGATTCTAGCTTGCCATGGTGATTATTCTATTAAATCCTATCCTATGTAATTAATTCAATGATGTCCCAAAATAGGTAATGATTCTAGGTCGCCATGATGATTACATCCTATTTAAGTTGGAGACCTATTATTTCCGTATTGCTGAATAATTTAATATACTATAGAATCGTAATAAATTTTGTATTCATGCATTTTTGCTTAAGAGTGCAACAGCTATTGCAGGAAGATCTGAATATTTGTAAAACTAGTTATGGTACGAACGCACCTCATTTGACACGTTTGACGTACAATTTCCGACTTTTTCCTTTTTTTTTTTTTTTTTTTTTTTTTTTTTAGGTTGGGTGGGGTTGATTTTTGACGGCCAATTATCTACTCGAGGGATATAGTCCCAGGAGGGGAGGGGGGAGTGCTCTTCGTGGGGGTCTTTCTAAGGGAACCTAACCGGTATTTACGCATGGAAATCCATGGTTCGAAGAAAACCACGAAAACTCCGTACGATTAGGCCGACGGGCACGATTAGGTTCGAACCCAGCACCTCCCGTCTACCAGCTTCGAGAGCAGAACCTCTCGGCCACTGGTGGGGGCCGCCTTTTTTTTTTTTTTTTTTTTTTTTTTTCTTTTTCAGAATGAGCACTATTTAACAGTTTCAGTGGCGAAACACTTCTGCTGCTAAATGTTGAAATAATTGAATAACACCAGATTTTAGGAAAAAAATTATTTGACAATAATTAAATTCTTTTCTTCATGTATATCATGATAGCAAAATTTTATAAAAAATAATTAATATATTATTTGGCAGTTTGGAATTAAAATTATGTGTTCGTGCCTTGCAAATACCGCCCTTGAAAGGGTTAAATGATAGAGTTCATTTATTATGTTTGTTTCATCTCCATTTCTGCAAATTAATTTAAGCGTTTAGAGAAAAAAAAATTACCTGTTCAAACGACTTCAGTCCAGCTTTTTTACCCATTTCAGTGATTTCGCTGAGAATCATCTTTTTCACATTCTGGAAATAAAATGCAAACAACTTTAGTAAACAATTACAAAATATTACTAAATTACATACTGAGCATTATTTTATTAGTCTCATGCCTAACAAAGTGCATGTTATATGGGTCAGTATATGAAAATTGAACAATTAGCGTCCACTGCCAATAATACTTCATTAATTACACTGTACAACAGTGGTTTTGTCCTAGAACTAAAATTAGTTGATTCTAGATCAGTTTTTGGAGCTGATTCCGAATATGCTTTCCGTTTATCTCTAGGTGGTCCAGGTTTTGAGAAATTTGCATATTTAAATTTATGCAAATTGAAGCTTTTTTGTGCTATTTTATGCAAATTTTAGATAATATATGTCACATCTAATTACGTTTTCTAGATAATGACTACTTGACTATTTGCTTCAGATAAATGTCACGATTTGCATATTCTTAACATTTATTTATCAGTTATTAAGCCTAATTTGCATATTTTTCAATGGTGTAATGTTTACATCACTATCACCTTTAAAATAGTTGCCACAGAATTGACGTAATGTTTTTCTAGACTCGATTTTTATGCTGATTTCGAATCGGCAGTCTGTTTTCTTATGTCATGTCTAGTTTTTGAGTAAGATGAATTTCTACTTTTGCACGGCATTGACACAGGTTTGATATAAGATGCTTTTTAGGGGTGTGTAATTCATTGACAAGAAGGTGAACAGGGTTAGATTCATATCAGAGACATAAACAAAAATTTATATAATCGGAAAAAAAATAAGTAATAGAATCTATCCTAACTAGTTGAAGTATTTATCATACAAAGTATCATAAAAAGCTATTTCTGGCTATTTTGGCCAAAAACTAAAATTTCACTTTTTTCAAAAACTACACGTGATAGAAGAAAACAGATACAAGATTTGAAATCAGCTCAAAAAACTTGTTTAGAAACATATTAGCGTACTCGTGCGGCAGAAATATTTGAACGTCAAGAAACGTTATTAGAAAAACATGAAAAATATGCAAATTAAGTATAATATTTCACAGTCACATGTCAGTATAATCTCAGAAACAACGTTTTTGTGAAGTAAATTAGGTAGTAATCATAACATAAAACAAAAAACCCTGTCTGATATTGCTTTATACCTTAAATTTGAAAATAATTGTATAAAATATACTAAATTTGCATAAATTGAAATATGCAAATATCTCTCAAACTTGACGTGCTGGAGTAAATCTAAAACTAGATTCGGAATCAGCACAAGAAACCGCATAAAAAACAACTAATTTCTGTTTTAGGACAGAGCAATAGTTCAAATTTGTTGACCAGTGTTATACTAAAACCAAACTGAAAAATGTAATATATTGTAACATTTGTTTTAACAATTACCAATGATAAATGGACATATCATGATGTATAAATAATTAATTTTAAACTTTAAACAAACGAAATCATTTCAGTCCCTGTGCCCCAGGTACAAATACCCAATATTAAACGTATGCTGTAAAAATTTCTATAAATATTATTAACTTTTGCTTTATACATACATATTATATACAGTATGGGGAAATATAATTCTCCGTTATTAGTATACATTGTATAGTAAAATATTGTAGTAAATGTTCGTGAGGTTGACCATCATCTCAGTCTCTCTAAACACTTATTTAGGTTAACAGATAGTAGGTGGCGCTGGCGGAATTATTTCCATTGCAACAGCAACTAAAGTTCAACTAGCCACCATGGATGAAGGTAAGTTGTTCTTCTATTTGTTTCATATTTAGAAATATTTAGTTTTTGTTCTGAATAGGGATGTGTATTTTTTTTATAGCATCATTCATGTCCCTATATTTAACTTATTATTTGTAAAAAAAAAAAAAGCTTATTACAACTTTATTTATGTAACATACAAATGTCACATGGCATATTTAATAATTTACATGTGTGCAAAATAATTCAGCAAAATGGCTGTGCAGCTGTTAAGACAAAAACATCACCTCAGCCCCAATTATTAGACACTGATTATGACGTTAACAGACACTTTCTTCCATAAAAGTTTATCCTACGCATAAAATATACATCCTTGATCTCAAAACACTACAGCGTTTAAATGACAAAACATGTATCATAGTATATAATTGTATGTGGTAGTTGGTACATTAATTTAAAAAAATAAAAATTTTGGAATGAAATAGTCTGGTTTTGAGATATTGACCCATATAGAATAAAAACATAAACAAAAAAATAAGAAAAAAAATATGTATTTAATAAATACACAAAATAAATTCAAATCTGAAAGAGAAATCAACATGGCTTTAAACGCTATACTCTCAAAAAAATATTCGTGAATTGAATGAATTATTACATTGATTATACAGTCGGACCTCGTTATGCCGACACCCGGTTTTCACATCACTCCGCTTATCACGTCAGCTTTTCAAAAGTCCCTATTTTCTGTATATGATTTTAATGTAAATGAACTCCGGATGTTACGTCGTTGAATAATTTTTAACTCCAGATATCCCGACGCTTTAGAAAAATTGTCCATTTTACATAATCCTATAAGCACGGAAATTAAGCGGTAAGAAATGTCTTAGCCAAACTTTTCACAAAAGTGTCTAAAATACCCATTGAGATAATTGAGAAATTTTACTTCAATCCTTTATCTGAATAAATAATCCCACACACTCTGAATGATACACTTAAGCTCGAGATAGACGTATCGGTCTATTCGCGGTCTTTTTGTTCTGTTGTGGCGTCGCTTTCTTGTGGTTACACGGCGTTTTTCATCCGACTAAAACCGAAGCATTGCATTACTTTGAAACGATCAGAAATTATCTGACCTCCATTTCTGAAACAACGAATATTGATTACAATTCATTGCATAACATTGAAAAAATAATTATAGGAAGCACATCTAGGGATATGCAAATCTTAATTCATCAATATTTCATGTAACAATAAAAAAACAAGTCATCCTAAATCTGATTTTTATTCTTTTCAATTTTATTTTTGTGTTTATTTTGTTTAATAATAATGTTTTATTGCTTAAAACTGCAAGAACAGTTATGAATTTAAAATTGTCTTAAATTAATCAAAAATGCAGCTTTTTATAAAGATATTTTACTCCAACTCCGGTTACCGCGACACCCCGCTTATGACGACACTTTTTCTGGTCATTAGAGTGTCGGGATAACGAGGTTCCACTGTATTTTGTTAAAACACGAAAATTTTCGCTTTGTTTTTCCTATGTTTCCCCCCAAAAATACAAAAAATATACAAATCTAATGAAAAAATTCCCTAAAATACTATAATCTAATGCTCCATTCTCGTCAAATTACACGGGTGTTCCGTCAACTATGCTGCTTAGAACTTGTTCGTATTAGGAGCGAAATTTTTATGTATGTCCTTTCCCTTCAAAATACGAAAAATTCGTAAACAGAATTTTAAAATTTCCTGAAATTCTTCAGTTAAACGACGGAAATTTCTTCAAATAGCAGAAAAATCTCTTCCAGTGATAGGATTATATGAATAAATAATGAAGAAACAAGAAATCACCACTTACTTTGTTCCTGCATATTTCTGTCCAGCTGCCTTCAATTTCATTGGCTTTGCACCAGTTCATGACAGGTTTTTGGTCTGGAACTACTATGGCTACTAGACATGACTAAAATATAAAAACAAATGTCTTTACTCATATTTATAATAGCAAAACAAATAAAAAATATATGCTAGTAAATATTGACACTCCCTTAAGGGGACCAGGCAAGCGAAATTTGGGGAAAAAATCGATATTTGTTTATTTATTTCATTAAATAGTTTAAAACTTTTATGTTTCCAACGATGAGTCACACATGTTTTAGGTAGCTTTCTTTACAAAAAAGCTACCTATTGCAGCCGTTCGGAGGAAAGCGATTTCAAAAAATTTTGGTATATTTTCATCGATCATGACCCCCAGACCCCGAAACCACCCTCCGTTCAAAATTGATATATATATATATATATATATATATATATATCTATATATATATATATATATATATATATCTGACCTATGTCACACTGTAACTCCCGTAATTATGAACCGATTTCGATGAAATTTGGTGTGTACATAGTACATACCAATGTCTCGACCGAGTTCGTTGGCCAGCTTCATCCGCCATTTTGTTTCAAAATGGCGGCCATTTAAAAAGTTTAAAACATTTTAAAACTTGAAATGTGGTACCAAAAAATTAAAAATGGAAAAATATTTTTTTCTTATGTATTTGACCTTTATACAAAGATTCCGAAGCAGTTTTTGTTTCGTCTATATCTTAAAAAATGGCTGAGTTATAGCATTTTGAATTTCTAGCGTGGCTGACATTTTGAAACGTCCTGAATTTTGTCACGCGATAAAAGGCGTATTTATGAACCGATTTGGATGTACTTCAGTGTGTACATAGTACATACCAATCTCTCGACCGAGTTCGTTGGCCAGCTTCATCCGCCATTTTGTTTCAAAATGGCGGCCATTTAAAATTTTTTTAAAAATTTAAAAATTGAAATGTGGTACCAAAAAATTGAAAATGGAAAAATATTTTTTCTTATGTATTTGACCTTTATACAAAGATTTCGGAGCAGTTTTTGTTTTGTCTATATCTTAAAAAATGGCTGAGTTATAGCATTTTGAATTTCTAGCGTGGCTGACATTTTGAAACGTCCTGAATTTTGTCACGCGATAAAAGGTGTATTTATGAACCGATTTGGATGTAACTTCGTTTATACATAGTACATACCAATGTCTCGACCGGGTTCGTTGGTCAGCTTCATCTGCCATCTTGTTTAAAAATGGTGGCCATTTAAATTTTTAAGAAAAAATTAAATTTGAAATGTGGTACCGAAAAATTAAAAATTGAAAAAATATTTTCTTTTTATGTGTTTGACCTTGATAAAAAGATTCGGGAGCAGTTTTTGTTTCGTCTATATCTTAAGAAATGGCTGAGTTATAGCATTTTGAATTTCTAGCGTGGCTGACATTTTGAAACGTCCTGACTTTTCTCACGTAATAACAGGCGTATTTATGAACCGACTTGGATGTACCTTGGTGTGTACATAGTACATACAAATATCTCGACCGAGTTCGTCGGCCGGCTTCATCCGCCATCTTGTTTCAAAATGGCGGCCATTAAAAAAATTAAAAAATTAAAAAAATTAAATGAGATACCAAAAAAATTGGAAAGTGAAAAAGATTTTTTTTGTATGTGTTTTACCTTAATACAAAGATTCCGGAACAGTTTTTCTTTCGTCTATATCTAATAAAAATGGCTGAGTAATAGCATTTTGAATTTATCTTGTGGCTGACATTTTAAAACGACCTGATTTTTGTCACGCGACAACAGGCGTAATTATGTACCTATTTGGATGTAACTTGGTCTGTACATAGTACATACCAATGTCTCGACCGAGTTCGTTGGCCAGCTTCATTCGCCATCTTGTTTCAAAAGGGTTGCCATTTAAAAAAAATTAAATTTAAAATTCAAAATGAGGTATTAAACAATTGGAAAATGAAAAAGATTTTTTTATGTGTTTGACCTTGATACAAAGATTCCGGAGCAGTTTTTGTTTCTGAAAATTTGTTCTTTTGTTTATATCTTAAAAAATGGTTGATTTATAGCACTTTGAATTTCTAGCATGGCTAACATTTTGAAACGATCTTGTATTTGTCACGCGATAACACACGTATTCGCCTATTTCGATGTAAGAAGGCATGTGGATAGTATACATCAACACCTCGACCAAGTTCGCTGGCCAGATTCATCAGCCATCTTGTTTCAAAATGGCGACCATTAAATTAAAATATATATATATATATTTAAAGTGAGGTGCAAAAAAATTAGAAATTGAAAAGGGTTTCTTTCTTAAGTATTTGACCTTGATATAAGGATTCAGGAGCATTTTTTGTTTGTCTTTACCTTAAAAAATGGCTCAGATATAGCAGTTTCAATTTCTATTGTGGGTGACATTTTGAAAAATCTGATTTTTTGCATGCGACAGCACTCCTATATATTAACCGATTCCGATGTGAGTGAGCATGTGCACAGCAATTACTAAGGTCTCGACCGAGTTCACTGCTTAGCCTCATCCACCATGTTGTCTTAAAATGACAGGCACTTTAAGAAATTGCCGAATTTGGCAGCCAAATATATGTTACTTCAAAGAAAAGCAGCTTGGATAAAGCTGACTAATTTCGCGAAATTCTCATTCATTATATTGATAAAAATTAGTATTGAATCTCCTATATTCGGTTTCCACTAAATTGAGCTTCGTGTGTTTGAATGATATAATTTGGCTTTTTTTAAATAAGGATTATGAAAGCTACCTCTTCCTCCCGGCACTGGCCGGAAGGACTTTTTATATATAAAAAAGAAGTGTTGGAACTATTCATTCTTTCTAAGAGTACTTCACAGCTTAATGGCCATTTAAATCTTTAATTCACTTTTTCTCAAAACTAAGATTTTTCATGTTTGTGTTCCTTTTTTCAATATCTATTAAACTCAAGAGCTCAGACTTTGTTTTAAGTAGTTATGTTATATTGTATACTTTAATACAGGGATTTAATGATTTGTTGGGAATTATTTTTTTTAGGCAGTGAAATCTTACCAAAAATGCAAATGTAAATGTGCAAAAGGCAAATGTAACATAATTGTCGGGGAATATATAGATTCGATGATCCGAAAGTAACTGAGAAAGCAAAAAATAAATATTTAAAATTCAGCAGATTTTGCGAAATAAAAATAATTATGCACTTAATTAAATGTACTTTATTATATGTGAAAGTAGTAGTATTTTTTATACATTTTATTATCTATATTTTGTATTATTCTATGATATATTCGATTTAAAAACAATTGTTATTAGTCCAGTATTGCAGTATACGTTGGGCCTCATTAACTGCTTTGCCAGGGTCCTTCTCATATTAAACTCAATTTTCTCAAAATGTTGTTTTTTAAATTTCGATTTACTTTTTTATAGAAACTACCATATATTATTTTCTGTAATCTTGCCTGAATATTTTACACGCACCCCTGATCAATTTGAAGTGAACTTTTGTTACTAACACATGTACAAAATTTTTATTAAATAGTTTTTCTTTGGAAGAATGATAGTTTTTTGTTATTTAAAGGTGGTTTTTACTCCAGATTAAAAAAAAAAAATAAGTAAAAAATGTTTATAAATTTGACTTCACTTCATTAGGAATTATTTATATTATGTATATAAAAAAATCCAAGTGAATACTTTTGGTAGTTTCTGAGAAAAGGTACAGTCGTGGAAAAAAAAGTAAATATCCCTACTAACTTTGCAACTAATTATAATTGAAGAAAGTTACTGGTACCAAACGATTGGAAATAAAGGCTCTTTTTAAATGATGTATATAATTTTGCTTAGGGAGCCATCTACAAATCAAAACCAGACCAAACTTTGTTTTTACAATAGCAACGTCCAATTTTGATAAAATATTTTAAATCGTCTTTTCAAACTATGCCTAGAAACGAAATCTCAAATCATTTGGATGATAAGTTTTTGAATCATAAAAATTCAAAATTTAGAGCTTCTAATATTAAATAACATTTTCATCTTTTTATTAATATCACCTGAAATTACAATCCTAATGTGGTAATTTTTTGTGTAGTTATAATACTAAAAAAACCCAAACATAAATACTTTGTAATTAAAAAAATTATAATATGAATTATGAAATTAATATTAGAAAAAAATATGAATTGCAACCAACCTACAATTTTTTGATAGACTAGGGGGCTCTGCCCCCTACGAGCTACGCTCGTCAACCCCCGTTCAGACACCGCAGACTCTAACAGCACGCTAATTTCACCGCCTTTAAAAAGATTTCGGAAGATTGAATTATAATTTGAATCTGACAATTATAATCTGACGTAATTTTCAAACTTTCTTTTCTCTGACAAACTTTTCTTACTCTTTTTAATATTCACGTCAAAATACTTTTGTTAGAAATGAAATATTATGATCATCTTAAAATGTCAAGTAAATGTCTCGCGCAATTTTTAAATTAAAATTGTTTTGCAATATTGTTTTTTGTTCATTTTACGTAATAAGTGTAAAATGACGTAAATTCTCCTATTTAGGACTTCTAACGCATGTTACTGATTTTATTATTTTACAATATTCTTTCTCATTTAAAATTCACGTGTAACTATAGTTTTTATGACGTAATTTTCAATGAGTTCCTGCTTTTTATATTTTTTGTTTATAATAGTCACGTGTAAAATAAATTTTTAATTTGAAGCAAACATTATTGGTTGCGCTTTTTATACAGTTGGCAACAGTTTAAATTAATACAATTTTCTAAAATTTGTAAAAAATATCTCTCGAAATGCTGAAAATTTGAATTTAAAATAGAAATAAAACCTAGAAAAATTATTCAAATTAAAAAACTAACTGCAATCTGCACACCGGGAAATTCTGACGCATAAAATGATCTAAAAATGATTAAATTCCTATGTACAGTTTTTGCTCCTATAAAACTTTTTTAATGGAACGATTTTGTCCAACTTTGGCATTAAATATCTCTTAAAATAATTCTTCGATTTGAAAACTGTCTGCATCAGCGTGTTTATCAAACATTTTTCTATAATACTACCGATTTTCATATTTTTGTATGCAACAGTTTTTTTAATATTAACGAAGAAAGACCTCCGGTCACAAAAAATTCAAAACCGGCGGCGGCGGTGACAGCGGTAGTTACTTTTTTTTAGAATAGAGAGATTTATATTTATTATGTGCTGCTTTATGCGAATTCTCAATTTCAAATTTTTCTACCAAGTCGTTTTTGAATTATGATTAAAAAACGTGAAAATGATAGTTTAGGGGGACGTCTGTGATGTGCAGAAAAGCATAATTTGAAAAAAATATATATTTACTCATTTTGCTGAATCATTTGGGCTGGCAATAGTCGAAACATATCAAGCGAGTGAGAGTGAAATGGTCATATTTGCAAGAAATAATACATTAATAGAAGTGACATAGTCATTCTGTAGCATTTCAACAATCGAGAATCGAACTTCAGTTCGGATACAGCCACTAAAATAGGCTCATTTTAAATTAATTAATATCTCTGAAACTAATCGTACGAATTTCATAAAAATTTGTTTTTAGGCTAGTTGAAGGGTGTAGAATTTATTTATGGTGTTAAACTTGGGTATTGTTATCGAAGAAAGCAAAGTTTGGGTTCGTTTTGATATGCAGATGGCTCCCTAAGCACATTTTATATAAATCATTTAAAAACAGGCATTATTTCCAATCGTTTGGTATCAGTAACGCTCTTCTACAATAATTTGTTGCATCGTTTGTAGGGGCGTTTACTTTTTTCTTCCACGACTGTACATTAACCCTTTAGTGCGCAGCTTTGCATATATGCAAACAACAGTGTTTTGAATTTAATAGATTTTTTTTATTCGTATTTACCTAAGCACCAGAAAATTAAAATAGCAATATTTGCTTTAATTAATATCAGACATTCCGTTTTTAAATAAAGCGAAATTAGCCATTAAAACTTTCTTGTGTAAAGTCAGATTCTCTGAACTACGTAATTTCTAGAACGTATTCTATCATGGGAATTAAAGGGTTAAAGGTTTAATTTTATAAAATAAATAAAATAATCATATAAAATAATGTATTTGGAGACATACTTATTAAAATATTTACTAATTTGCAATATTTTAGCGTGAAACAGACACACGACAGTAATTTTTACTTGTATTGCAGATGTGCAACAGAAGAAAAGATTGACGTATTATATGACAAATGTATCTCTGATTTTTTTCATTATTTTTCCTGTGTAAGAAACCTTTCAGAGAATCATATATAATTTTTTCGAAACAAAATGAAAAATCGCGCATTTAAAGGTTAATTTAACATGGTCGGTATATGGCCATCCAACTCCATTTAAAAGTTAGATCTTCCGAAACTTTCGGAAATCATATATGCTTAGAAAAATACATATAATCAAACATTATAAAATTACGGAGTTTAGAATGTTAGATATTGTGTGAAGTGGGATGAAATTTAAAATATCTTGCAAAATTGATGTTAAGGCCCCTAATCCGAAGTTTTACTAGCTAAAACACTTGAATTCGAAATCGTTTTATTTAAAACTATTAATTATGTAAAATAAAAATTTAAGAAAAACGGGTTTGAGGACAATTGAGATATTTATCAGTTGTTAAAAAACACGTATTCTGTAAATGAGTAATATGGGGAAAATGTCTGATCTTTTTTTTTTTTTTTTTTTTTTTTTTTGCCAGTGAGCAAAGAAATAGCATTAATTTCATATAGCGAAACTTAAATCAGATGCAAGATTAAACAACATACAGGGATTTACAAAAGTTTGCTCTCTTGTGAAAAACATATGTATACCATAATTATAATATATTTATACACATATTTGAAATCTATAACGGGGACGACCATATCGAAATAGATTGGAATTCATTAAGTTGCAATTAATTTTTTTCGAAAATAATGACTCGCAGTCTTAAGTATAGGAGACAATTTTCATACCAAGTCGGCATAATTTCATCATTGGCATTCTTCCTTTATAATGATTGATAATCTTTCTTTTCGACATTCTCCCACTCTCTTAATTTTATAAACTATTGAGTCCATTTTATATAGATTGGAATTCATTAAGTTGTAATTCAATTTTTTTCTAAAATAATGACTCGCAGTCATAGGTAGAAGAAAACTTTTTTAAATGTCAATTTTCATAACAAGTCGGTATAATTTCATCATTGGCATACTTGCTTTATAATGCTTGATAATCCTTCGTTTCGATATTCTTCCACTTTCTTATATTGATAAATTATTGAGCCCATATTTATATAGATTGGAATTCATTAAGTTGTAATTCAATTTTTTCGAAAATAATGACTCGCAGTCATAGGTAGAGGAAAACTTTTTTAAATGTCAATTTTCATAACAAGTCGGTATAATTTCATCATTGGCATGCTTGCTTTATAATGTCTGATAATCCTTCGTTTCGATATTATTCCACTTTCTTATATTGATAAATTATTGAACCCATATTGAAACGGATTGAAATTTATTAAATTGCAATTCAATTTTTTCGAAAATAATGACTCGCAGTACAGGAGAAAAATTTCAAATGTCAATTTTCATACCAAGTCGGGATAATTTCATCATTGACATTCTTCTTTTATAACGTTTAACAATCCTTCTTTTCGACATTCTCCAACTGTCTTAGTTTGAGAAAATATTGAGCCTATATTAAAATAGATTGAAATTTATTAAATTGCAATTCAATTTTTTCGAAAATAATAACTCGCAGTCATAAGTACAGAAGAAAATTTTCAAATGTCAATTTTGATACCCCGAGTCTGCATAATTTCACCTTCATTATATTTGCTTTATAATGCTTGATAATTCTTCTTTTTTATATTCTATCAGTCTCTTAATTTAATAAATTATTGAGCCCATATTGAAATAGACTGGAATTCATTAAGTTGCAATTCAATTTTTTCGAAAATAAGGACTCGCAGTCATAAGTACAGGAGAAAATTTTCAAATGTCAATTTTCATACTCCCGAGTTGGCATAATTACATCTTCAGTATTCTTGCTGTATAATGCTTAATAGTCCTTCTTTTATATATTCTATCAATCTCTTAATTTAATAAATTATTGAACCCATATTGAAATGGATTGGAATTCATACGGTTGTAATTCAATTTTTTCGAAAATAAGGACTCGCTGTCATAGGTACAAGAGAAAATTTTCAAATGTAAATTTTCATACTCCCGAGTAGGCATAATTACATCTTCAATATTCTTGCTGTATAATGCTTGATAATCCTTCTTTTCTATATTCTATCAATTTCTTAATTTAATAAATTATTGAGCCCATATTGAAATAGATTGGAATTCATTAAGTTGTAATTCAATTTTTTCAAAAATAAGGACTCGAGAGTCATAAGTACATTAGAAAATTTTCAAATGTCAATTTTTATACCAAGTCGGATGCAGGGCCGTGCGTACTGGGGAGCGAAGGGGGCGGTCGCCCCGGGCGCGTAAATTGAGGGGGTGCCAAATTTATACTACAAACCTCTTTTTTGTAAAAAAAAAAAAAAAAAAAAAATTGTATATTTACATATTGGGAATTTTTTCCCCAATGGAAGTACGTATATTTTCGTTTAAATTATTGCATTGTCTTTTACCCCCCCCCCCCACCACCCTGAAATACAAATTTATGACTTCTTTCTTTTCAAAAGTTGTCTTGGGTCTTTGTCTTAATCACTTTTGTTAACCTTCTGTTTTCTGAGTCTGTACTTGTGACAAAAACATATACTCTCAAAATAGCATGGGGTTTCTTTCTTGGAATATAAAAGGGCTCGTAACTGTTATATTGTAGTGTTAGATACATTTTTTTCTACACTCATTTTCCAGATCCCCTTTGCCAAAATATAAGTGCAATTTTTTGCTTATGTTATTTAGTAGTTTTTTGAAATTTCTTAATTAAAATTAAACCTAATAATTCAAAATAAACGCGAAATATGTATTCAGTAAAATTTGTTTCTGATTCTGCACTTTGTGACACCTGCTACAAAGAAAAGTTGGGGGGGAGGGGGGTGCCAAATTGAAACTTTGCCTCGGGCGCAGTTTTCTCTTCGCACGCTGCTGGTCGGATGCTTGATAATTCTTCTTTTCGACATTTACCCACTCTCTTAATTTAATAAATTATTAAGCCCATATTGAAATAGATTGAAATTTATTAAATTGCAATTCAATTTTTCGAAAATAACGACTCGCAGTCATAAGTAGAGAAGAAATTTTTCAAATGTCAATTTTCATACCTCGGCATAATTTTATCTGTAACATCCTTGCTTTATAATGCTTGATATTCTTTTCTATATTCTATCAATCTCTTAATTTGATAAGTTATTGAAATTTTTCAAATGTCAATTTTTTATACCATTGTTTTATAAGGCTTAATCCTGCTTTTCGACATTCTCCAACTGTCTTAATTTGAGAAAATATTGAACCTATATTGAAATAGGTTAGAATTCCTTAAGTTTCAATTCAATTTTTTCAATTTCAGAATAATTTTTCAAAAAAACTAGACACGTTCAGCTTGTGTAAATTCCTAGGTTTTGCGTTTTTTCATTCTATTTCAAAGTAGAACCTGAATCTATGCCATGCTGAAAATATAATATTGCATGTCACTTACGGTACGCGTGCCATACCTTCGCCACCCCTAATCTATAATACACCCACAACGTGTCTAACATACAAAGTGTATAAGACAGTGAGATTTTCCAGGGAGAAGTGTGAAAACCACTCTTATGAAGATTAAATCGAAAATTTTTTTTAGAAAAATAGCTAAACCAAGTAAAAGCGTTTCCAAAGTATTATAATAATTTCGTTTCTTTTCAGCTTAACTAACCGAAACTAAGACAAGATGAAAGATGCTCTAGTTACAGTTCTTCCGGATACACATTATTTACACTTTTTTCCCCTGCAGACTCTCTTTTCTCTCATCTTTTATTGTTTTTTATTTTTATTTTCCTTTCTTTAGCAATTAAATGTCGGATGTTTTAATCGGTTGTTTATGTTTTACGTTAAGCGGAGGAGTGCTTCGTCTACAGTTGCTTCTTACAAAGAGATTACAAAAGGATTACGGAAGAAAACTTCGTCGCAGCCAATTCAAAACAGAAATATGAACTAAATAGCGTTAAGATAAACTGTACTGAATCATTAGCATTATTGCACAATGTTAATCTTTTAGTAGACTGGTAGCTTGGTAAGTATTAATAATGGATTAGGATTCTAAATAATAATAATAGGTGTATTAGTACATACATGGTAGCTAAGAAGTATTAAAAAAAAGAAAAGTGCCCAGTTAAAGTAGCGGCATTGAGCTCACAGACTATTCACAGTAATTGTGTATTATACTCTTATTTCAAAGAATAATCCTTCTAAAAATAAATTTAGGGGGGTGGACCAGTCCCCTCACCCGTTTACACTCTTTATACTTAGTCAGCGAACCTCCAAATCTAATCAGGGAAGCGTCTTATCAGAATAAACCTGAATACCGAATTTGAAACAAATCAGTTAATTCTGCATGAAAAACCCATTTAGCTAAATTAAGGGGATTATCTCCCCCATTCCCTCCTTTATACTTAACCAATAAACCTCAAAATCTAATCAGGGAAGCGCCTTATCAGAATAAACCGGTATACCAAATTTGAAGCAAATCAGATAGAAAAACCAATTTATCTAAATTAAAGGGTGGGGGATTATTCCCCCCCGTTCCCTCCTTTATATTTAACCAATGAACCTACAAATCTAGTCAAGGGAGCGCCTTATCAGAATAAACCGTTATACCAAATTTGAAGAAAATCGGATAATTCTGCATGAAAAACCCATTTATCTAAATTAAGGGTGGGATTAGGCCCCTTTTTCCCGCCTTTATACTTAACCAATGAACCCCTAAAACTAATCAGGGAAGCGCCTTATCAAAATGAACCTAGAAAAAAAATTGAAGCAAATCGGATATTTCTATCAAAAGTTATCACGTTACGTACATACATAGGTACATGCATTATACATACATACATACATATAGAGCCTGCGGGCACATTAGCTCTCAGGCTTTGATGGCCTGTGAGCTAAAAAGTAAAATGGCTCTCATTAGTCATTAGAACTAAGGATAGACCGAAACAGGTTCTTAAGACCGAAACCGAATTTCGGCAATCTTCCTATTTTCGACCAAATACGAAAACGAAAGTGTCCAAAAATTTTTTAAGTAATAAATGCATACATAAATATACATAATTATTAATTAATTGTACATGTTTATCAAACATACATAATTATTAATGAATTATACGTGTGTATTAAATATACATAATTATTAATTAATTATACGTGTGGCCCAAGTTAGCTCTCTATGCCTCTGATCAAAACTTTTTATTTTCATATGAAATAAAATGTCATTAATTCATGAACGACACAGAATGTTTCTCTAATTATACGAATTTCAACTAATTAAAAAATGTTTTAGGTATACATACCTCGATTTATAATAATAATCGATAATAATAAATAATCGATATAATAAATAAAGAGTGTCTCATTTGAGCCGATGCAGCTCAAATCGATGAACAACGTTGAAAATTTCCGAAAGAAGAAACAAGTTTTTTGAAATACAGATAGTTTCGGTCGAGTTTGTCCCGCCAAATTTTCGACAAAAACGAATTTTCGGCGAAATTCTGATTTTGGGCTGATTGGGGTCTGATTTTGGAAAACGAAACCGAAATTTGGTTCGATCTCTACCTAGAACACTCTCATTAGGATTAATAACGCAAAGAAGCATATAGATAGATTCATAGATACTGGTAATGTGATAATGATAATTACAATAATTATAATGATTAGTCAAATTGTTAATGATTTTTAATGATTTGAAAAAAGTAATTGTCTTGAGGCAAAACTATTTTTTCTAAGGTATTACCTACCTTTAAAATGCAATTTTTGGTCAAAAATCAGATTTTCTATTGTTGGTTTAATATTAAAACTTGACATTTTAACTTTCTACATCTTTCGAATTTTGTTTCTATCTTCCTTGAAACTTCAGTGACAGGCATTTTAATATTAGTCAGTCGCAAGCTTTTTAAACTAAAATTAGCCCTCCGTTACCGAAGTGACCGTAAATATTTGCCCAAAAGCAAAGAAAATTTTTAAAAACCATCAAGAAAAAAAAAAGAATAACTAATGTAAATAGCATAGATGGTGAACTTTATAAAGTAAGGAGCTTTTTTAAATTAGATTCTTCATTTAATAGGTAAAATTTGGTTTTAACATTTTCTGCTTTTTCTCAAAATGAAAATTTTAACGTTTTGCTTTATCACAAAACATCATAACTTGAAAAATAATAATTGTAACGTTATGAAACTTTGCAAAAATACTCTAAAGAAGTTTATTTAGGTAATGCGCCTCTATTATGATTACAGTTGGTTATTTTTTTACATTTTAGTTGATACAAGTCATGAATTGTCATATATTTTCTTGATTTTTCTGTGTGCAAAAACATTAAGTTCTATATTTTTATTAATGACATAGTTATAGTTATGAAAACGGTTCAGTACCCCAAGAAAGTCTCATTAATCATTATAAATTTTACAGAATAAAAATATCTTCATTTAAATTTGAGTTTTGATGTTTCGCAAAAATGCCATTTTATAGCAATTTGTATGCATGTTCTAAGCTTTAAAATCAAAATATTTGAAAATATACATATTTTTACATGTTATTCACAATTCTTAGCTATATTCCATAATATAATGTCCATCAGTAGGCATTTTTTCAAATATTAAAAAAAAAATCCCTTCCGAAGGTAGGCAGGCACCTTAAAGGAAACAAGAAACAAACGAAAAAAGTTTTAAAACAGAGCTGGAAACTCTTAAAGCACTTTGTTCTGACGCATCGTAAAATTGACGCAGTTAAAAATGAAAAAGATTGAAAAAATAAAAATTACTTTAGTTCTGTGAAAATAAAAGCAAAAGAAAGAACATCTGAAAAGGATTGATTTTTCATTTTTTAACAGGTTTACTAAGAGATAGAAGATGAATGCTTACCTTGAGACTCTCTCCGTGGACGAATATTTGAGCAACATGGGGAGAAGTGAGATAAATGTTTTCAATTTTCTCGGGTGCTATATATTCGCCTTGGGCCAGTTTGAAGATGTGTTTCTTACGATCAACGATTCTTAGAGCACCGTTCTAGAAAAAGAGAGAAGGGGAAAAATTACTACAGTTTACGAGCGTATTCATGAAAGAATTCGACTCTTAACCCCTTGGGGACGAGCGACCGGTATTCGTGCCGCTTAAGTTGCTCAGAATCAGTGATTATTCAAACCAGTAAATTTTTATCGTAAATTTTGCCTTATTTAATCCGAGCATTTCCCCCATTCAATTAGGCAACAATTTCTGTTTTAAAAAACCGGTGATAAAAGATTAAAGATTCTGTAAAAGACGATCATCCCGAAGGGGTTAAACAGAATTACATTATTAGTTCTAAAAGTCAAATTATAATTTCAAGATTTACAGGATTTAAGACTATTACGATTACTATTATTTTCTTTGCTACTAACAACAACAACAACAACAATAAAAATGTTTAATCAGTAATTTTTTTTTTAGTTTATTAACTGATAATACACTGACAGGAAAAATTAAAGGAGCAACTATATAAAGGTATATAATTTTTAATTAATTTTTCACTTAATTTTCAGCACTGAAATTGAAAATTAATTGAAAAATTAATCAAAAAATTATATATGTGTTCACCGACGCTGGGTTTATTTGTGTCTCATGTGTTTCGCCGCAGGATTGTCTGATCATGAAGACTATTCCATCTTGTGCTGCAGTTGTAGCCTGGCCAATATATGTGAATGAGAAATGCCAAGCTGGGTATCGTCCTCATGGCTAATATAGTAGAGGACTTGGAGCGCTATTCCAACACTGTAAATTAAAATGTCTGAAATTCAAACACTTAAGTGTCTGAAACGGAGTGTTCAGTTTTCAGACATTTTAAAATGTCTGAATTTTTTCAGACACTTTTCGTGTCTGAATTTCAGACACTTCAAACGTCTTAATAGCATCCATTTTTTTTTTGTAAGCATCATACGTAGCCATGTTTTACCACGTTGAATCCTGGAAAAATATTTGGCAGGGGTCCTGCCCCCCCCCTCCCCCCTACAACCTGATTTTTTTGGTGCTCCCAATTTTGGTACGCAATTTTTGTTAAGCTGATAATTTAAATCTTTTACGACATTTTACTGATTATAATCAATATTTTGAACTTCAGGAGTAGAACAAGATTAAAACAAAAAATATTTATCTAAATATTAGATTTTTAAAATTTGTTTTATTTTTAATCTTATTTTACTTTAAAAGCTCAAAATATTGATTATAATCAATACAATTTCGAAACAGATTTAAAATATAAGCTTTACAAATATTGCACATCAAATTTGTGGGCACTAAAATCGTAGGGGGGCGGGGCACGGCCCAGTATGCCCATTCTTTAATCAAGAAGTTCTTTTGCAAAAAATGCAACCCTGCATTATTGTTATCTCAATTGAGATGTCCGGTATTCGGGAGTATCCGTTGTGGAGGTTAATGGACATTCCCGAATAGCTATTCTGAAACATCTATTTAGCGAATACTTTTTTAATCCGCATGGCATACATATTTGTATATTTTTACCTCACAAAAGCAGACATCTCCGATTATCGGACAAATTCAGCGGCAAGGGCTATTGAGGGCTTTTAAAGTACATGGATAAATATATATATTTCTTATAATCTTGTCCTACTCTACTTCATATAATTTAAAAATAGATTTTTTAAAAAATTATATTGCCACATAGACAATTTTACATATATATCAGATGATAATCACAACAGCTATTTAACTATGAATAAATAAATAAATATTCTACTTTACCCTTTGCACTCGAGGGCTCCGGAGCGGAGCCATTTAAAATTTGTCTTCAAACTCGAGGGCTCCGCTACGGAGTCAATGCAAATAATTTTGTGATACCTGTCTAGAAAAGTCAAGATTACATGGTATCACAAAATTATTTGCATTGTCTCCGTAGCGGAAACCCCGAGTTTGAAGACAAATTTTAAATGGTTCCGCTGCGGAGCCCTCGAGTGTAAAGGGTTAATATTCAGAAAAAAATTACTTCGGTATTTTGTTTATTTATATTTTGTGTTTTTTAATCTTGTCCTACTCTAAAAGTTCAAAACTTTCATTATAATCAGTGCAAGATTTAAGGTATCAACTTTACGAAAATTTCATACAAAATCCCCCCCCCCCTCCCCGAAAAAAAAATAAAAATCCTTATCATTTAAAAATTAGATTTTTTAAAAATTTATATTGCCACATGGGCTTATTGTTATCATTCCTATGAGCCACTAAACAAAACATCTTTAAAGCAAGAAAAAAAAAAAAAAAAAAGTTAGCACATGATATCACTATGATACAAACTTGCGATGCTTATCAGTAAAGTCTAATTGGAAAATGACCTTCGAATCCACACACGCAGCGAAATCTAAATAAACAAATGATTTCCTTTTTCCTGACTGGCTTACTTCTATGTTTCCTATTCAAAAGTTTTCACACATTAAAAGATTTAATAGCTTTAGAAATATATCTAAGAAATACTTGAGATAAACATTCATTTTCAATTATATATAAATTTCATGAAAAGCAATTGATTTTCTTTTCCAAAAGCGAAAGTTTATAAATATATTTTTTAATTTCAGCTGAATATTGTTCAATGGAAGAAAAAAGGCAATCCCGAAAATCCCGGAATTTTCCAGTAAAAATTCCGGGATTTTCGGGGTTAAAATTAAAGCGGGATCCCGGGATCTCAATCCGGATCCATTGAAACTAAGAACTGCCATATTGAAAACAAAACAAAACAAGAGAATGAACTTAACTTTTAAATATGTCTGTTTTTTAGTGATGTTATTACTTTAAATTTGAGAAAAAAGATGAGAATAAATAATACATAATTTGTAATAAAAAACAACGTCATAAATTTAAAAATATATACTTCTAGAATTAGTGGGTTTTTTTGCAAAAAGATTCAAAACTAATTAAATTTCATGTAAGATTTTGTTTAGTACAATAAATAAAATCATAAAAGACACTAATTTTAGTACTATAAAGAAATTATAATACTTACTTCAATCGCTGTTTGCAAGAGGTAAGAAATATTCCTCGATTTGAAATTTTAAAAACTATCACAACCACAGTGAGGGAGAAAGATTTTCATCAGTTTAAATGGTAATCCCATAATACATCCGACTAGCCATATTTAAAGAATGAGATGTTTCATCCTCAAAACAGGACCCGCCAGACAAAAGTTTCTTTTTCTTTGCCAGCTTCGACAGAACGAAGATGAATAACACAATATTATTGATATAAATTAATACGAGTTAACACTAAGCCCATTGCACACGCTTTATAGAATTTCCGGGTGTAATCTTCAACCGTCGTCTACTATTGTTCTGTGTCTATCCCGCCCTTATATCGACGACAGCTTCTAAGAGACATTTGATGTCGAGCACACACGTCAGATGTATGTATTCAATAAATAAATAATCCAAGTTAATACGAATTAAAATCGCAGTACTTCACATTTCGCAAAAAACGAATTAAAATACACGCGTACATAAAAACAAACTTTGTTTGAATTACAACGTATACCACTTCGAACAAAGACATCTAAAACGCATGCGCAACTGGGAGTGCTAGTGCCCCCTGGTGGTTATTGCGTCGGAAGAATCAAAACGTCTTAAATTAAGACACGTTTAAAGCAATGAAGTGTCTTAAAATAAGACGTTTGCGGATATTTTAGACATTATTCTCAGTTCGTTTACACCATGGTCATAGTAAGACACTTATGTATCTTAAATTAAGACATCTATAATATCTGAATTTTCAGATTAAGACACTTAAGTGTCTAAATTTCTTTTTCAGTCACATATGTGTCTAAATTTAAGACGCTTCTATTTGCAGTGAAGGGTTCCGGGTTCGAATCCCGGCTTGGATATTTTTCACTCTGTTGGTTGTACGCTTAGCTAACAATGTGATAATTCACGTATTGTTCATTCTGTTAAGTCAAATCCCATGGATGGTAGTTGGTTGGCGAGCGAAGCTCCACATTATCACGGAGTACAATGGTATTTGCCTTTCACTACATAAAAATATGCAAATTCAATAAACGTTTTACGCGTGGAAGTTCGAAAATATCTTTGAAAGCACGTTTGATGGATTTGGAGAAATGACGTTTAATTGGGAGAATGGAAGAAGAACTGTAAGCTTTAAATCTTGCATTTAGAGGAAGGGTGCACATTAGAGAAAAGTTCGGGTTCTTTTTTCAAATAAATGTATTATTGTTAAACTTGTGAACAAAAATCCGAGTTCGGAGTGGAATAAGACAATCCGCGTTTTTGACAAAATAAATATATTAATGTTAAACTTATGAACGAAAATCCAAGTTCGGAGTGGAATAAGATATTCTGTGCTTTTGACTAAATAAATATATTATTGTTAAACTTACGAACAAAAATCCGAGTTCGGGGTGGAATAAGATATTCAGTGTTTTTAACTAAATAAATATATTATTGTTAAACTTATGAACAAAAATCTGCGTTCGGAGTGGAATAATATATTCTGTGTTTTTGACCAAATAAATATATTATTGTTAAACTTCTGAACAAAAATCTGAGTTCGGAGTAGAATAAGACATTCTGTATTTTTGACTAAAAAAATATATAATTGTTAAACTTATGAACAAAAATCCGAGTTCGGAGTGGAATAAGATATTCTGTGTTTTTGATTAAATAAACATATTATTGTTAAACATATCAACAAAAATCAGAGATGGCAATGGAATAAGAAACTTTGTGATTTTGGCTAAATAAATATATTATTGTTAAACATATCAACAAAAATCCGAGTTCGGAGTGGAATAAGATATTCTGTGTCTTTGACTAAATATACATATTATCGTTAAACTTATGAAGAAAAATCCGAGTTCGGAATGCAATAAAGCACCCTGTGTTTTTGACTGAATAAATATATTACCTGGCTCTTTTCGAGTTCAGATCAATTCTGTTAACCTCCAATGAAAAATACTAAATATATTACCTGGCTCTTTTCGAGTTCAGATCAATTCTGTTAACCTCCAATGAAAAATACTGTTTATAGTTTATTTCATCTCATTCTCAATAATCCTTATCCCGTTCTCAATTTTAGCCAGTCCTTAAACTAAAGCTTGCATACCAGGTCTTTTTTATTTTCCATTGTCTGGTTTAGATGCAGTCCATTGAATTTACAGTCAGGACGGAACTCAAAAATCAAAATTCGAATTAGTGATCACAAAAACTAAAGTAAATCTCAAGCAAAAATATATAAATCTTTTGCGACAAAGTAATTTTTCTGATAACAAGCGATTTCTTACACTGAACTAAATATATAATATTTAAACAATAAACACTGGGGTGATGAAAAATATATACAAACTTTAAATATTGTTATATATAACATTTCAATCTTTCACCAGAAAACTGGTTCAACACTTCACTAATATAATGGTATTTGTAAAAGCACCACTAAACTGGTGAAACTTAGCTCCAATATCTTTGTTGCAGCTAAATTTCAGCTAGATTTCACTCATTTCTTGTTGAAACATTGAACTTTATTTTTTTATCAGTGTACATATGACACACTTCAAAATCATGTTGGTCTATGAATTGAACATGTAGTAATGACCGTGTAGGACGTGCATTAATGCCTTTTAGGGCATTAAGTTTATCTGTTGCCGTATGAAGTTGATCTGTTCAGTGGTGTAGTCGTAAAAAAAACAGAGGGTATACGCTTTAAGCAGAGGGTATACCAGAAAACTGGTTCAACACTTCACTAATATAATGGTATTTGTAAAAGCACCACTAAACTGGTGAAACTTAGCTCCAATATCTTTGTTGCAGCTAAATTTCAGCTAGATTTCACTCATTTCTTGTTGAAACATTGAACTTTATTTTTTATCAGTGTACATATGACACACTTCAAAATCATGTTGGTCTATGAATTGAACATGTAGTAATGACCGTGTAGGACGTGCATTAATGCCTTTTAGGGCATTAAGTTTATCTGTTGCCGTATGAAGTTGATCTGTTCAGTGGTGTAGTCGTAAAAAAAACAGAGGGTATACGCTTTAAGCAGAGGGTATACGCTTTAAGCAGAGGGTATACGCTCAAGGCAGAGCGTATACCCTAGAGTGTATATACTATAGCTTTCTTGGGAAACAGAGGGTATACGCTGTTCCTTAAAAAAATCCAGAAGGTATACGGCGTATACCCTCCACTACATCCCTGGATCTGTTGCCGTATAACTATTCTTGAGGTTAGAAGTAGTACATGTCTGATACTGTGTCTGAAATGGAGTTAGGCCGTGTAAACTGAGTACAGACATTGTGCATGAAAAATAAGTTTTATTTTCAGTTTTTAACACCAGGATCCAATTCAAATACTCACAGAGCGAGAAATTCCGACCGCAAGCGGCCGTTGGCTGGAGAGGAGAGCATAGTTTCTACATTTTATGTTGTCAGCACAACAGTCAAGAGAGAAGTGAGTAATTTAGATTTTCTCGAAATGATCGAGTATTGGCAGCACTACATATACATTTTCGCCAATTACGTATGCAATATGGCGAGAATAAATTGAGTGGAGACAAGTGTTCAGTAGGGTGGAACTAAAAAACGAAGTTTCGAATTTTATATTCTAATAGTGATTATTTTTTTCCTTTTTAACCCCATAAAAAGAAAATATTTTTCTTTTAATTTTAAAATGATATTTTCCGGTTCCTCAAAGCGCCTGATTTTCCCTAAAAAACGAAAAAAAGCCAATAATTGCATGAAAAGTTTTTTAAGCTTATTGTTAAATTTATATTTTGCAAAATTAAATTAATTAAGTGTTAATGTCCTCTAATAAGGAGAATAATTTACTTTGAGTGCCTTAGAAAAGTTAGCCCCACTTATTTGACTTTTGTAGAAGCCAGCGTCGTGGGCGTCGGCTTTCATTGCCACTGATTTATTTGACTGCGACACATAGCAAGTTAGTCCGATTTAACGTGTGTTAACAGTTTCTTTAATTATTTTGCAATAAACATTCGGTGTCGCAAGTGACAAAGTCTGTTAACGTACCTAAAGCTAGATAAATGTTGAAGTGTCCTGTATTTCGTGAACCAAAACAATTAACATTAGTCTGTCATCTTTGACGAACATATGAAGATGTTATGAAACATTATTTTTGGGTTCAATTTAACTTAAAATCTGACAGCTGAAATCTGGTACACGCTATTTCTAAAATATCTAAAGCTGTTAATGATACAATTAAAAGTATATTGCTGAGACCTTCAATTCCAACGGTTTCTGATACACAAATCATAAAAATGATTAGAGACTAGCGCAAGAAATGTCAAAATTTGAAGAAAAATATTAAGATTATAAAGAATAATCCCACATCCAATATAAAATTGCAAAATGTTAGGTAATCCTGCAAAAAACATTTCTTTGTGTAAAAGCACTAAATATTATCGTGTATCAGAACAAGAACATCACTTTCTCAAAGACCAAAGAGAGATGGGGTGATGGCAATAGGATCAATAGATATAAAAACTACAAAAAATGTGTAGCAAGACTGGAAAAGGAAATATCAAGGAAAAGAGTTATTTTAAAACAAAAAAAATGATGTTTTGATTGAATGATCGTCAAGTGTAAAAAATAGTTCGGAAGGAAATAGTTCAATCGGTTGTTTTTCTAAACCCGAATTTGATAATCAACAAGGTTAACCGGAGTATTAGACAGAACTGCAAATATTATTGCAAATGGCACCTTAGAAGATATGGGTATTTCTGATGATAATAAAGAAAAGGTAACTGAAAGAAGGACTTGAAGATTACAAAGAGAAAATAAAAGGAAGAATTTGAAAGAACAGGAGAGACAAAATCAGTTAGTTTTAGAAGGTTAGCATTTTGATGGCACAAAGGATAACACTACGACAACTGAAGCAGAGGGGAAAAAGTATAACTCAGAATCATTAAAGACGAACACCTGGTCTTAGTTCAAAAACCAGGATAAAAATATATTGGTCATATTTCATTGACATCTTCTTCTTATATTAATATAGCCACTGCAATTTTGGCGTATTTTCAAAATAATAATAAAGACATTTCAAGTTTGAAAGTTATTGGGTGAAACAGAAACGCCTTTAATGCAGGATGCAAATCTGGAGTTGTTAAAACATCGAAAGCAATACCCTAAAAACTTTATAATAGATAATTTGATTATTACATGAAAATGAACTTTTTTCTTAGATACTTATTTCAACGTCTTGCTGGAAAAACTACAGGTACAAAAGGATTTTCTGAACCAGTAGGAAAGCTACTTGAAAAAATGCGAACATATTGAAATTATAGACTATAAAAACATTGATCCTATCTAGACAGACTGATCGAATGAAGAACTTAAAAAAAGTACAAACAGGGGATGCACCTGAATTTTAGATTTTACTTGTCGTACTCAAACAGTGGAAACGTGTGTCAAAATTGTCCTGCGAGCTGCGTCAACCGTCTTTAAATATTAAGCAAAAGATGGCTTAATCTTGGGAAAGTTGAATTCCCACAATGTAATGACAAAGTTTGCCTAAAAAGAGAGTAGGTTGAATGTCTCAATTGAATTAATCCATAAGAAAGGAAGGTAAGGAAGGTGGAAGTCGATATTTAACCACCTCCTCGTGGTAACTTCTGGATAGTATTTGCTAAATAAAAGTAGATATGAGCTAACAGCTAAGTTGTTTACTTTAAGTTACTTTATACTGAAATTTCAAAACTTTGACCTCCTTGAGGAACCGGAAAACAACTTAATTTAAAAAAACCTTTTCAGCCAAAAGTTTAGACATCCAAAAAGGAAAAAAGTTTTCACTATTACACATTAAAACAAAAAAGTTTTTTTTTTACTCTATACTTAAGTTCCACCCTAGTGTTCAGGGTCCGTTAATTATAACTCAATGGGAGGCGTCGAAAGGGTAATATGAATTACCTAACGCCGACCGATAACGAAAAATTTATGGGGGCTCGCAAACCACAAGACAAGATTCTACAGGGGGTTGCCAAAAGTCTCATGGGATTGAAACCCCAAAAACGAACGTTAACAAAATAAAATAAATTAAAGACAGAGTACCAAAAATAATTATATGTTGCATCTGGAGTAACGGCTAAAAGTAAGTAAAGTGTCTGGGCAAACTTTGCATAGCAGCTAAAAATAGGCACTAGTATGAAATATGAAAGACGTTGTTAGGCGGAAAAATGGTATTATTTCTTCTATTTTTAATGGAGTGCGCTGCGGTTAAAAGATTAGAGAGATTAAGAATTGACTGCTTACGAAAATGCTTACGACGATATGCTTACGACGATAAAAGAGAAATGGCCGTTACAAAACAAGTTGAATCCAAATGCAGACAGATAATTAAAGTTAAGAATTTAGAAACGACATAATTTTAAAGGGGGGGGGGAGGGGAAAACTATTAAAATTAATATGTGAAGGTAGACACCTTCACAGGCACTGTACCCGCTTGTTGGATAGAACGAAGGTGGCCGATTGAATGCATCCTATGTTCATCTGATTTAACCCTCCTTGATTTTTACTTGACACGAACCCTCAAGAGCGTAGTGAACCCACACTCACTATCAGATTTATGTTATGAAAGTGAAATGACTTATGCAACAATATCTGTAGCTAGTCTGGAAGATGTCACCACCAATGTATCATACTCAAAAGTGTTTGGAAGAAGGTGGTTTGTGTTGCTATATATTACGAAATGTAATTTCCGAATGAAGATGATCATAATTTTTTCCTTTATTAACCCATTAAAGACTACCGTTGCGTTTTCGCAACATTATATGTGTGATTTTTTAAAAAATTTTTCATACCAGTAAAAGAGAAAAGTAAAATTTCTCTTATTTAATGAACACATTTTAGTGATTCATATTGTAAAAGTAAGTGTTTAAGAAAAAGTGGTGTGAACTGAATAAAATTCCTGTAAAACGTGCTGGTCCTTAATGGGTTACTCATTATTTTGCTCGTCCCTATATCCTAAGCATTTTCTTTCATACAGAGAATTTATTTTCTAGAAGTTCGTATGCACATACCTCCATCCACATACCAATATCACCGGTATGCAGCCAGCCGTCTTTATCTATAGCCTCTGCTGTTTTAACTGGATCTTTTAAGTAGCCTTTGCACACACTCAGTCCCTTAACACAGACCTGATTGAGAAAAAAAGTACATATATGTATAACAAGCAACACATTTTTTTAATTTAACTGTTATTTAAACAGCTTCCAGATTGTCTTGTAAAACGTTTAACTTAAATAAGCAATTTAACATGTTACTTAAACATTTTTTTTAAATTCCAGTCTTTCGAGTAGACAAGAAGTACCATGAAATCTTTATTCCTAAACTAAGCTACTTTCAGCTTTTCAAAGTTACAAACCAAACTGTTTAGCAAATTTTAACCTCAATTTTCTTCAACAAGAATTGAAAACTTGCATATACAGTCGGACCTCGTTATCCCGACACCCGGTTTTCACGTCACTCCGCTTATCATGTCAGGTTTTCGAAGTCCCGATTTTCTGTGTATGATTTTAATGTAAATAAACTCCGGATTTTACGCCGTTGAATAATTTTCAACTCCGGATATCCCGACAGTTTAGGAAAATTGTCCATTTTTCATAATCTATCTTATAAGCACGGAAATTAAGCGGTAAGAAATGTCTGTCAATAATACCCATTGAGATGAATGAGAAATTTTACTTCAATCCTTTATCTGAATAAATAAACACATACACTCTACTCGCGGTCTTTTTGTTCTGGTCAGGCGGCGCTTTCTTGTGGTTACACGGCGTTATTCATCCGACTAAAACCGAAACATTGCATTGCATTGAAATGATCAGAAATTATCTAACATCCATTTCTGAATAATATTGAAAAAGGATTATAGGAAGCACATCTATGGATAAGCAAACCTTAATTCATCAATACTTCATGTAACAATAAAAAAAACAAGTCATCATAAATCTGATTTTTATTCTTTTTATTTTTGTTTTTTGTTTATTTTGTTTAATAATAATGTTTTATTGCTTAAAACTACAAGAACAGTTATGAATTTAAAATGCTCTTAAATTAATTAAAAATACAGCTTTTTATAAACATATTTTTCTCCTACTCCGGTTACCGCGACACTCCGCTTATTACGACACATTTTTTCTGATGATTAGTGCGTCGGGATAACGAGGTTCGACTGTATTTTGCGAATTTATATTAAAGCTGTTTGCAGAGAAGCTGCATAACAATTAAAATAGAACGTGACATACAACGTTCGTTTTACGTTTTGCACCAATAATTGAATTAAAACCAGTGTTGTGGTCGGTCATAAATAAACCAGGGAATATACTCTAGGAAAGGTATACTAGAGAGTGTACGCTATAATTACATTTGGGACACAGTAGGTATACGAAATTTCTTTTAAAAATCCATGATTAATCGATGAAGATATTTTAAAACTCCATGAAAAATACGGAATTATGCTCCACTACATCCCCTGATTAAGGGGGCTGGTCACTCAGCTTCGAAATTCTCCTCGTAATGTTAAGTCTATGGACTTTTGATGGATTCGTATATTTAGAATATCTTCTCAGGAAATTCATATTTTTAACATCATTTTTCTGTGTACTCTTCTTAAAGGATATCTATTTTTTGATTAGTTTTCAAAATATTTTCAGAATGTATACTGAATTTAATATTTTATGTGCTAAAAGCGGACGAACTGCGAGTAAGATTTTAATACTTCATATAAAGTTACGTCTTAGAAATATTTTGAGAACTAAGAATAAAAGAGACATCTTTTAGGAAGTGTACACAAAAAATAGAAGTTAAAAATATTAATTTCCCGAGGAGAAATTTAAAATAGACGAATGCATCAAATTCCCATAGACTTTACATTAGTCTGGGGAAATCGGAAGCTGGGTGACCAGCCCCCTTAAAACGTCTAAGTAGATATATGCTCAATAATTTTCAAGCCAGAGGATTTTGACGGTCATTCCACATGGAGTTTTGTTTACCGATGCAATGTAAGTGAATTTAAGCGTTATTTTCCCTAAAAGTGTATCAGTAGGTAAATATAACGAGTAAAGATATATTTTTATAATGCACTACAATTACAAATATCACGAGAGAAAATATGGAGATCGGTTTGTTCACTGACAATCTTACCCACGTCCCGATCAAGTCAACGCGGAACCAGCGTTAATTTCATTTAGAGCCCCCTTTCTGCACCATTTCAACAAATTTAACATATTCGATGCCTTAAAATACACATATGAATGAATAAATACATATTTAGATAAATAAATCCGTTATTTTTAACTTCACCCAATTTTTAAAATACAAAATATTCATTATAATCATTATAGACCGGAAGGCAGCTGCACAAACCATCACCTCATCAAGTTGACGGCTGAAATTATCGGATTAGTTAAAACTCGATTCGCATATTAAAATGCAACTGATGTGCCAAGTCATATCTTGGTGGAATACACCTGCAGACCCGTTTTTAGAGGTTGACTGATAGGTTTACCATTGTATATTTTCCTGCTCCTAGTTCCAAACCTTTAGATGCAGGAAAACATAATGATAAACCTACCGATCAATCACTAAAATCTTGTCTGAATGTGGTTTCTACTAAGGTATGACTTGGAAGGCTAGTCGCATTTTAAGAGGGCTCAGGGCTTGAAAGCTTTCAAAAAATTGATTTATTATTATTATTTTTTTATATCTATTTTGATTATTCAATTAATTATGAACACAGTGCAAAAAGCCGCATAAAAATGTTTGCATTTTTAACAGAGTTATAAGCACTTATGTAACAATCACTTTCAAAGCCTTACCCATTTAATTGCAACTTCAAGTCGCGTTTTCTCAAAACGTGATTTTTGACGACTATCCGTAAGATTAAAAAAAACGGTACTTTTCGGTTAGCCGGGCGCCAGTGTTATATATGCATATTTATATGCATACATATATGTAAATATACATATATATACATATACACATATTGTATATATATACACACATATATATTTGTAAATATATATGTATATATACATATATGTATGTATATAAATATGTATATATAACACTGGCGCCCGGTTAACCGAAAAGTACCAAAAAAACTATTTGATGGAATGGCTTAATTTTTTTTTTTTTTGCATGCATATAGCATCATTATCTATAAAATGAGTTAATATATTTTAGATAGTTTAATATTTTGAGTATTTTTAATGAAAAAAAATAAGTTTTTTTTTTTAATTTTCAAATTTTCAAATTTTTTAACGTTTCCTTTGAGTGGTAGTTATATCCTTAAATTATTCTACAGAGTAAAGTTTCCTGATCATTTTAAAGCAAAAATTAGGTTCTCATGTCAATTCAACGTTAAGATTAGTGATGGGCGATTCTCGAAAATTCGACAATCGAGAAAAATCGTCATCGTAAAAAATAACAATCGATACAGCCATCGATTAATTCCTAGAATGTACAATCGAGATGTTTTACAATCGATTATAACGAGAGAAGCTAAAAACAATTGTTGGAAAACTTAGCTATTATTCTGGCCGAAACTTTCATAGTAGTGATAGGGTTTGCTCGATAATTCTGCTATCGCAATTATTTTCTCCTGATTTAAGCTTAAGGGGTTACTTCAGTCAAGTGAAAAGACCTGCTCGCTAATGCTAATCTTATGGAAGAAATTTATAAAGATATCTCATTTGAAATAGTATTTTAAAATGATTTTCTTTGCATTGGAATAAATTCCCTTTTCTTCTTTATGAAACTGCCATGTCCAAATAGCGTAACTATGGCGCATTTGATGAATAAAATAACCTTTCTACTTTTTAGATAACTCCAAAAAGTTTGATACAGTTTAAAGTTCCCCTAAATGTCAAATACTGTGGAATTTCTCCATTGATCGAAAACAAAAGTTTCTTTCGAAAAACGTAAGGATAGTAAGATAAAGATACCTGCCAAGAAAGAACCTGCCTAACACGGAAACTGTTTTCCAGTACCTAGCGATTCCAACATGACTCTTTAAGTCTGTATCGAAATCCAAAGTAGCTACTTTATGACACATTTAAAAACTCATTTTTTTATTTTAGGCGCATTAGCTAGAATCGATTCTTTCGAAAAACGTAAGGATAGTAAGATAAAGATACCTGCAAAGAAAGAACCTGCCTAACACGGGAACTGTTTTCCAGTACCTAGCGATTCCAACATGACTCTTTAAGTCTGTATCGAAATCCAAAGTAGCTACTTTATGACACATTTAAAAACTCATTTTTTATTTTAGGCGCATTAGCTAGAATCGATTCTTTCGAAAAACGTAAGGATAGTAAGATAAAGATACCTGCAAAGAAAGAACCTGCCTAACACGGGAACTGTTTTCCAGTACCTAGCGATTCCAACATGACTCTTTAAGTCTGTATCGAAATCCAAAGTAGCTACTTTATGACACATTTAAAAACTCATTTTTTATTTTAGGCGCATTAGCTAGAATCGATTCTTTCGAAAAACGTAAGGATAGTAAGATAAAGATACCTGCAAAGAAAGAACCTGCCTAACACGGAAACTGTTTTCCAGTACCTAGCGATTCCAACATGACTCTTTAAGTCTGTATCGAAATCCAAAGTAGCTACTTTATGACACATTTAAAAACTCATTTTTTATTTTAGGCGCATTAGCTAGAATCGATTCTTTCGAAAAACGTAAGGATAGTAAGATAAAGATACCTGCAAAGAAAGAACCTGCCTAACACGGGAACTGTTTTCCAGTACCTAGCGATTCCAACATGACTCTTTAAGTCTGTATCGAAATCCAAAGTAGCTACTTTATGACACATTTAAAAACTCATTTTTTATTTTAGGCGCATTAGCTAGAATCGATTCTTTCGAAAAACGTAAGGATAGTAAGATAAAGATACCTGCAAAGAAAGAACCTGCCTAACACGGAAACTGTTTTCCAGTACCTAGCGATTCCAACATGACTCTTTAAGTCTGTATCGAAATCCAAAGTAGCTACTTTATGACACATTTAAAAACTCATTTTTTATTTTAGGCGCATTAGCTAGAATCGATTCTTTCGAAAAACGTAAGGATAGTAAGATAAAGATACCTGCAAAGAAAGAACCTGCCTAACACGGGAACTGTTTTCCAGTACCTAGCGATTCCAACATGACTCTTTAAGTCTGTATCGAAATCCAAAGTAGCTACTTTATGACACATTTAAAAACTCATTTTTTATTTTAGGCGCATTAGCTAGAATCGATTCTTTCGAAAAACGTAAGGATAGTAAGATAAAGATACCTGCAAAGAAAGAACCTGCCTAACACGGGAACTGTTTTCCAGTACCTAGCGATTCCAACATGACTCTTTAAGTCTGTATCGAAATCCAAAGTAGCTACTTTATGACACATTTAAAAACTCATTTTTTATTTTAGGCGCATTAGCTAGAATCGATTCTTTCGAAAAACGTAAGGATAGTAAGATAAAGATACCTGCAAAGAAAGAACCTGCCTAACACGGGAACTGTTTTCCAGTACATAGCGATTCCAACATGACTCTTTAAGTCTGTATCGAAATTCAAAGTAGCTACTTTATGACACATTTAAAAACTCATTTTTTATTTTAGGCGCATTAGCTAGAATCGATTCTTTCGAAAAACTTAAGGATAGTAAGATAAAGATACCTGCAAAGAAAGAACCTGCCTAACACGGGAACTGTTTTCCAGTACCTGGCGATTCCAACATGACTCTTTAAGTCTGTATCGAAATCCAAAGTAGCTACTTTATGACACATTTAAAAACTCATTTTTTATTTTAGGCGCATTAGCTAGAATCGATTCTTTCGAAAAACGTAAGGATAGTAAGATAAAGATACCTGCAAAGAAAGAACCTGCCTAACACGGGAACTGTTTTCCAGTACCTAGCGATTCCAACATGACTCTTTAAGTCTGTATCGAAATCCAAAGTAGCTACTTTATGACACATTTAAAAACTCATTTTTTATTTTAGGCGCATTAGCTAGAATCGATTCTTTCGAAAAACGTAAGGATAGTAAGATAAAGATACCTGCAAAGAAAGAACCTGCCTAACACGGGAACTGTTTTCCAGTACCTAGCGATTCCAACATGACTCTTTAAGTCTGTATCGAAATCCAAAGTAGCTACTTTATGACACATTTAAAAACTCATTTTTTATTTTAGGCGCATTAGCTAGAATCGATTCTTTCGAAATACGTAAGGATAGTAAGATAAAGATACCTGCAAAGAAAGAATCTGCCTAACACGGGAACTGTTTTCCAGTACCTAGCGATTCCAACATGACTCTTTAAGTCTGTATCGAAATCCAAAGTAGCTACTTTATGACACATTTAAAAACTCATTTTTTATTTTAGGCGCATTAGCTAGAATCGATTCTTTCGAAAAACGTAAGGATAGTAAGATAAAGATACCTGCAAAGAAAGAACCTGCCTAACACGGGAACTGTTTTCCAGTACCTAGCGATTCCAACATGACTCTTTAAGTCTGTATCGAAATCCAAAGTAGCTACTTTATGACACATTTAAAAACTCATTTTTTATTTTAGGCGCATTAGCTAGAATCGATTCTTTCGAAAAACGTAAGGATAGTAAGATAAAGATACCTGCAAAGAAAGAACCTGCCTAACACGGAAACTGTTTTCCAGTACCTAGCGATTCCAACATGACTCTTTAAGTCTGTATCGAAATCCAAAGTAGCTACTTTATGACACATTTAAAAACTCATTTTTTATTTTAGGCGCATTAGCTAGAATCGATTCTTTCGAAAAACGTAAGGATAGTAAGATAAAGATACCTGCAAAGAAAGAACCTGCCTAACACGGGAACTGTTTTCCAGTACCTGGCGATTCCAACATGACTCTTTAAGTCTGTATCGAAATCCAAAGTAGCTACTTTATGACACATTTAAAAACTCATTTTTTATTTTAGGCGCATTAGCTAGAATCGATTCTTTCGAAAAACGTAAGGATAGTAAGATAAAGATACCTGCAAAGAAAGAACCTGCCTAACACGGAAACTGTTTTCCAGTACCTAGCGATTCCAACATGACTCTTTAAGTCTGTATCGAAATCCAAAGTAGCTACTTTATGACACATTTAAAAACTCATTTTTTATTTTAGGCGCATTAGCTAGAATCGATTCTTTCGAAAAACGTAAGGATAGTAAGATAAAGATACCTGCAAAGAAAGAACCTGCCTAACACGGGAACTGTTTTCCAGTACCTAGCGATTCCAACATGACTCTTTAAGTCTGTATCGAAATCCAAAGTAGCTACTTTATGACACATTTAAAAACTCATTTTTTATTTTAGGCGCATTAGCTAGAATCGATTCTTTCGAAAAACGTAAGGATAGTAAGATAAAGATACCTGCAAAGAAAGAACCTGCCTAACACGGGAACTGTTTTCCAGTACCTAGCGATTCCAACATGACTCTTTAAGTCTGTATCGAAATCCAAAGTAGCTACTTTATGACACATTTAAAAACTCATTTTTTATTTTAGGCGCATTAGCTAGAATCGATTAGCATTTCCCTCTTTTCGATAAAGGAAAAAGGTTTGATACAAATTAAAGTTCCCTAAATGTCTAAAGTGTATCAAATGCTGTGGAATTTCTCCGTTTATCGAAAACAAGACATCTTTATCGAAAAACGTAAGGATAACCAGACATATATAACTACTGAGAGGGAACCTGCCTAACACGGAAATTGTTTTCCAGTGCCTAGCGATTCCAACATGATTCTTCAAGTCTGTATCGAAATCCAAAGTAGCTAGTTTCTGACACATTTACTAGCTCATTTTTTATTTTAGGCGCATTAGCTAGAATCGATTAGCATTTTCTTCTTTTCGATAAAGGCAGAAGGTTTGATACAAGTTAAAGTTCCTTAAATGTCTAAAATGTGTCTAATGCTGTTGAATTTCTCCGTTTATCGAAAACAAAGGAGTGTTATCGTAAAATAGAAAACTAAACAGACAAATATATCCGCTAATAGGGAATTCTATAACTAAAATAAAACTTCAATGGACTTCATTTTTGGTATTTTGGATAATTTTAATTTTCCAATCCTTACCAACGTGGTATTAGATGATGGGTCTGGAAAAGGTAGAAGAAACGCCCCCCCCCCCCAAAAAAAAGGGGCATTAGGCCCCAAATTGACAGTAGGGCAGACCAAGGATGAAAGTTAACTTCATGTAAGAGAGGGCTAGGGGAAGTTGAGAATGATAAAAAAAACTAAACCATTGAATAAGAAAAAAATTGAAGAAAAAGAAAAATGGTAAAAGAACAAGTGAAGCGTGTGATTAGAGCCAGACAAATGAAGAGGGGCCCGATGGGCCACAGCTGGTCCAGAATGAGTGACCAAGTAGTCAGAATGTGTCAAGAACTTGGAGAGTAGTATCTACAATGAAGAAAAACAACGAGACAAAACATTATGAAAAACAGATGAAAAATACCAATAGCCTGAGGCTAAAAGTAAAATGTTTCACTGGCGGCGCCCCCTGGTGGTAGTAAAAATAAAATTGATACGAGAAGATAGGGGAGAGTGAAAAGACTTTATTTTGTGAATTTTATAATTTTTGGACAAACAGTATACTAAAGGTTTGAAGAAACAAAACTTTAAAGCGCCCTCTTGAGGCGAAGAAGGGAGTTAAAATTAAGAAACATATGTCCATACTTTTTATTCAATTTTAGACACAATTTGATGTTAGTCTTATAATTTTCCTATGAGTGCAAGATACCGTATCAGAGTACGAAAAAAACCGCCGCTAAGTATATTACTTTAGAGTATTTTAAGCCCAGGGGCCTAAAATTAACGGTGGATTGACAAAAGAAAGGTAGATTTAGAAAGGTTATGAGATTACCCTTATTTTAATATATTACATGAGTGGGGGGAAAA
Organism: Maratus speciosus; assembly: GCA_963932465.1. Classification (NCBI taxonomy): domain Eukaryota; kingdom Metazoa; phylum Arthropoda; class Arachnida; order Araneae; family Salticidae; genus Maratus; species Maratus speciosus. The sequence goes on along the minus strand of OZ010789.1, from coordinate 126,416,846 downwards.
ATTTTTGAAAAATCCTCTTTCCTGAGGCGACACTTAAAATCTTGAAAACACATAATTTGCAGTGCAGTTTTGTTTTAACAATAGCATTCTAATATTAAGAGATATGGGACAGCTATGAGGGCTAAAATAAGAGAAACATTGAAAATCAAGTCAAACTAACGCCGCCAAATTCACTAGAAAACTTCTATATCAACAACTGAAACCCGAACTGATAACTTAAACCACTATGCCTCCTAACCCATATCGGTTAATAACAAAAGCGAATGGAAAAGAACATGTACTCCTTTGGGAAATCATGACTCACTTCAGAAGCGCGGTAAGTTTGACTCTTCTGAAAGCTTCCGTTTTCTCGTCCTCTCTCTCGCATCTCTCGCATTTCGAGATATATTTTCTGCTGCTGCAAACTGCTCGTTTACAAGGGTGTAGTGGAGGGTATACGGGGGTATACGCCGTATACCCTCTGGATTTTTTTTAAGGAACACCGTATACCATCTGTTTCTCAAGAAAGCTATAGTATATACACTCTAAGGTATACGCTCTGCCTTCAGCGTATACCCTCTGTTTTTCTTACGACTACACCACTGCTCGTTTATCTCGAGGAGATCCATTGCCATTCTCGTTTCTCGCTCTCGGTCACTGTTCAACATTTCATATGACATTGTCGAGAAATAAATCAGTTTTCGTCCTTCCTCGAAATGTTACTCTCGATGATTGTCATTTCACGCTCGGCCAAGAAGGGCCGAGATGAGATATCGAGGGGCGAGCTGGACAGAGCTGACAGGCATGACAATGAATGAGCTGTGAAATGAAGCTTTAATTTTCAATGTTTTTCTTATTTTAGTCCTACCAAGCTGTCACATACCCGGAACCCTCCGATAAATATTATTTATTAAATATAAAAATTTCAAAGAGGAAGGTGGGTCGGGTGAATTCAGACGACGTGAGAGTGGGCGGGGAGCAATTAAAAAAAAATTACCGAACTCTTCCTGTGACATATTATCGAAAAGTCCTTTGACAACTCTTTCATATTATGAACCTTTCTTCCCCTGAAGGTGGAATTCGGGGGGTGAGGAGGGGGCGAACAAATTTTTAAAACCGTAGCCGATTTCTATAATAAATTTAAATATAATTTTAGATGTGGGTTTTTTGTGCAGTCTTCCGGTAAATATTATTTATTGAACATAAAAATTTTAAAGTGGGGGCTGCGTAAATTCCGGGGCGAAAGAGTGGACCCAAGGGGGGGGGGGAGGGAGGGGGATCAATTTTCAAACTTTTTTTCGACCCGTGATGTGATATGTTATCGGAAAGCTCTCGAATGACTCTTTCATATTATGAGACTTTCTTCCTCCCCTTCCCAATTTGGCCCCCACCGCGGGGGGTAGTTTTTTCCGTTTTAATCATTTTAGATCGGATTTTTTTATGGAGCCCTCCGATAAATATTATTTATAATATATGAAATTTCAGGACACTTTTCTAAATTTAGTCAAAACCCCTCATGTGACATATCGTTGGAAAGGTTTGTGACTACTTATTGATGTTATGCACTTCCGGTGGCCGTCCCCCCACTTTGACCCCCCCCGGGGGACACTTTTCCAAATATAGCCAAGGCCCCTCATGTGAGATATCGTTGGAAAGGTCAGTGACTACTTATTGATGTTATGCACCTCCGGTGACAGTCCCCCCCAACTTTACCCCCCCGGGGGGCATTTTTCCAAATTTAGCAAAGACCGTTCATGTGAGATATCGTTGGAAAGGTCTGTGACTACTCATTGATGTTATGCACCTATGGTGTCCCCCCCAACTTTGCCCCCCCCCGGGGGCACTTTTCCCAAATTTAGCTAAGACCCCTCATGTGAGATATCGTTGGAAAGGTCCGTGACTACTTATTGATGTTATGCACCTCCGGTGACAGCCCCCCACTTTGCCCCCCCGGAGGACACTTTTTCAAATTTAGCCAAGACCTCTCATGTGAGATATCGTTGGAAAGGTATGTAATTACTTATTGATGTTATGCACCTACGGTGTTCGTCCCCCCCCCACTTTCCCCTTCAGGGGGGCACTTTTCAAAATTTAGCCAAGACTTCTCATGTGAGATATTGTTGGAAATGTCTGTGACTACTTATTGATGTTATGCACCTCCGGTGACAGTCCCCCCCACTTTGCCCCCACCACGGGGGACACTTTTTCAAATTTAGCCAAGATCCCTCATGTGAGATATCGTTGGAAAGGTCTGTGACTACTTATTGATGTTATGCTCCTCCAATGACAGTCCCCCCACTATGCCCCCCCCGGGGGACACTTTTCCAAATTTAGCCAAGACCCCTCATGTGAGATATTGTTGGAAAGGTCTGTGACTACTTATTGATGTTATGCTCTTTCGGTGTCCGTCCCCCCACTTTGCCCCCCCCCCGGGAGACACTTTTCCAAAAATATAGCCAAGACCCCACAAGTGAGATATCGTTGGAAAGGTTTGTGACTATTTATTGATGTTATGCTCCTCCGGTGTCCGTCCCCCCACTTTGCCCCCCCCCCGGAGACACTTTTTCAAATTTAGCCAAGACCACACATGTGAGATATTATTGGTAAGGTCTGTGACTACTTATTGATGTTCTGCACTTCCGGTGACCGCCCTCCACTTTTCCCCCACGGGGGACACTTTTCTAAATTTAGCCGAGACCCCTCATGTGACATATTGTTGGAAAGGCCTATGACCACTTACTCATGTTATCCATCTCCCGCACCCCTCCCCCCTCTTTGCCCCCACGGGAAGGGCATTTTTATAAATTCAGATCCAGACCACTCATGTGACATATGGTTCGAAAGGCCTAAAGACCTGTGACGACTTATTCATATTATGCAGCTACTGTGCCCCTCCGCTCACTTTGACCCCTCCCCCAAGACATCTGGTCCGAGGTTCGTTCGTTTCGAGATTATATTTTTTTACAAGATTTTGTAGTGCGTGCACACCACGCCTGCTATACGGTGTCGTATATAGCGGGTAACCTGTTCGTGATTTCATATTACAAGATTACGTATAACTTAGGGGCCCCGATTAAAGGAGGGGCCCACTAGCGGGCGAAGTCACCTAGTCTTTATTAACGCCGACTCATTCCAGTTCACCCGCAGACGATTCTTGATAAATGTATGACGTATATAATATATAATATATGATGTATAAAAGCAATTGGCAAACTGGAGTCATCGAGAAAAAAATTTACACAATCGAAAAGTATCGAGATGTCCATACAATCGAGAAAATCGAGAAAAACATCTCGTTATCGCCCATCACTAGTTAAGATATCTAACAAGCAGGGCTGCGGAGTCGGAATCGGGCCCATTCGGAGTCGGATCTGTTCCGACTCCGAACAGAGTCTGTTCGCAGAGTCAGAGTCGGATCTGTTAAAATTCCCGGAGTCGGAGTCGTTCATTTTACAACCAGGTCTGCGTTGTCGGAGTCGGAGTTGGAGTCGGCCCATTTTTGAGCGAAAGAGTCGGAGTCGAGTCGGATCTGTTAAAATTACCGGAGTTGGAGTCGTCCGTTTTCTCCCACCGACTCCGCAGCCCTGATCTTACGGATAGTGATATGACACTTTAATTTTTTTTTCGAAAATTGTGTTATATAAATTTTACTATATTTTTTATTTTATTACATTGAAGTACTTCATTTTATAGTTTTATAAGACTACAAACATACCTTAAAAAGTATCAGAAATTTTAAATTAGTTGCATTGAATACTTCTGTTTTTATATGGACTCGAAGCGGGAGCTCTGTTTACATGTTTTTCGGTATCGATCAAGCCCTGAGCTAGAGGTCTGCACGGGCCCGGGCTTGGCCCGAGGCCCGTACCCGGCCCGGAGGAATGAAGGCGAATTTTCAAACGGGCCGGGCCGGCTGAATTAGGACAATTTTTTCAACGGGCCGGGCCGGCAAAAAATTTAATCGGGCCTATCGGCCCGATATCAGAATTTAAGCGAAGCAGATAAAATACGAGCCATTTTCAGTTAACATGATTTTCTCGAGAAGTATAAATGTGCGTCATGAGCCGATGCCAGTTTAACAACATCATTACAGAAATGTAACATGTCCATCGTAGAGATCGACATCGTACAGTTACAAGATGTCTGATTCCGAGTTTAATTTTTTTTTTTTTTTTTTTTTTCAGGAGAATCGTGCCGGGACGGAACTGATCTTAATCGGTCTCAGGATGTGTAGAACAGTCATTGTGTTTTGTAGTATTAATAGTGATAATGAACTTCTCTTAACAGTATCTTTGGAAATATACCTTAAGGTGGTTCTCATAGTCACTGCTCAACAATGCGAATCTTTCAGACACATTTTCTGACAAAATTTTTAACTATAAAGGCATAAAATTGACAGGCCTGCCTATTGAAGGCATTTGGAAACGAATAGCTTTTTCCATATTTGAAAAATTACTTACAGAGATAACAGAGATTCCTGTCACGTGACTGTACGTTTTTCTCCTTTCCTGTGCTATCGCTTCCGGAAATTCGATTCAAAACGCTAACTTTGACAGTATTTTCAGAAAGATATATTGCTTTTATCTATGAAAAAAAAAGACATTTACATAGCTTCTGAATAAGAATACCTGCCAATCTTACGCGTTTCCGAAAAGAAAAGAATTTATAAATGTGTCGAAATGTAGCTCCTTTGGATTTCAGAAGAGCCTTAAAAATGAGAGAAATATTTCACAAATCTACTTTTTATTATACAGCTTCAAAAATTATCATGTTTTTAATCATTTATTCTGAACTACATTAATCTTTTAATGAATCCTTATTTCCATTTTGAAATGTCTGTAGACACGATGACTAAAACACTGTAAGTAATCGTTAATGTTTACTATTGTGTGCTCTTTGTTTTGCGAACATCATAGTAATGTAAAATATACTGTAAAATGTTCCCATAAATATGTATGTAGTATTCATTAAAAGAATCTTAATTGTATGTTGAGCAAAAACGGATTTTTTTTTTTTTTGTAGGAATTGTGTCGGGCCGGGCCGGGCCTGTTTTCACTGATTTTTGTACGGGCCGGGCCGAGAACTGTAAAAATGCAAACGGGCCGGGCCGGGCCGGGCTCGGGCCGAACTTCCAATTTTTACACCGGGCCGGGCCGGCCCCGGGCCTGGAAATTCCGGCCCGTGTAGACCTCTACCCTGAGCCCCCTTAATGTGTTAATAGTTCCGTCTAATCCTGAAATTTCAGCCGTCAACTTGATGAGGTGATGATCTGTGCACCTGCCCCACGTCTTATTATAATCAGTATCGAAAGCTGATTAGAAAATTTACATTACACATAAAATTTCATTATGGAAGTTAAAGAAAAAATAATTGATACTTAACAGAAAAAACATAAATCACATAATATAATCGATTGTATTTCAATATACTAAGAGATAAAAGTCTAAACTTTAGGCACGGATAGATGTAATAACAATGTCAATTTTGCAGTCAAAATTAACAGTTTTAGATGCTATCGGTATGCATATTTATTGTTAGAAAAAAAAATCAAACTCTGGCAAATGGAAAAAAACTGAAATGCATTTCAATAAAATAACTAACTTTGTGATTGTTTCAATTTGTTTTCAGAAGTAAAAGTGTAATGAAATATTGTTTTAAAGGTCAACTGGAAACACTTGTAGTAGAGTGTTTTCATTTAATTATTTAAGCTTAAACAATTCATACTACATTTAGAAACCCTCAAAACCGAGGGGCCCAACGTCACAGCCCCCTATTGTCCGTGTTTTAATCAGGCTGTAAAATCCTACCCAAAATCATTAAAAACACTTAAGACTTTACACAAGTGTATCTCGTGGATTTTATTGTTGTGATAGCGAATATTTAAGTATAGGCTACTCTGTCCGGGTGAACCTGTAACCTGCGATTGTGAATTCCAAAAGTTCTTCAGACCAATAACCATTAGAAATCATCCGCTGACCAAATTGAAATTGATCGATAAAAAGCACGATAACCAGTCATCGGTTGAGATGCTTTCGAACCTCGTTTAACCCTTTATCTACTGACGGTACTTATAAGTACCACTCACTTTAAACTTTCATCCCATAGTGAATATTACTAATATTCTAATGATAATTTGCAAAAACGCTCTTTTAACTCCACATTATCCATATACATGGCAACAGTAGTTCTATGTTTGTTATTTTAGCGAGGAAGGAGGCTATCTTTGAAACAGGCGATGTGTTTTGTGCCGACATTTTGTACAGATTGTCACGCTCGTCTTTTTATTGCTGCAAACACAGTAAAGGATATAAGACAAGTGTTGGATTTTTTTTTATGCGTTCATTATGATCTTAGAATACAGTTTGACTAGCTATTTTAGGTGAACGGTGTATGTATTTGATTTAACAGTGGAATTACTCGGTGGCACTTATAAGTACCGTCAGTTCACTGGGTGTGGGAGAAAAACTTCTTGTTTACTTTTCGTCTGTGTAGTTATCCATCGTTTTCATCTGCTTTAAAATCTAATTACTAAAATGTAGTGTAGTAATGAATTCCCTGGTATTTCTTTTCTGTTTCACTGTTATTTTTTATAGGAAATTGAAAAAGTTGAGGCGCCGACTCGTTTTTGCTATGCTAAAAATGGTATATGTAAATTCATATATTGCATATGTGGAGATGCGAGAGAACATGTTGTCCCTGGATTGTAGACAACGCATAACTAAAGGACTGCTAGCAAGATCGAAACCGAAAAAAAATAGTCTTTTTTAACTCTTTCAGGGACAAGACATTTTGAATTCTAAAGTGTTAAAATAAATGAGTGGCACCGGAATTTGCCAAAAGATTTATTTGTAAATACGAAAAAGCCTATATTTCACATACTTATTAAATCGAAAATATTTTCTGGTGCTATTTGAAATACCTTGTGGGTTTTCTGTTTTGATATTTTAGTCATAGTGTACTAACGGTACATTAAAGTACCACTTTAATTAATTACATCTAAATAATTAAATTTCTCACGGGTGAGTATTTTTTTTTATGTTTATCCTTTAATTTTCATTGTAGTAATTGAAAAAAAAATATTACATGAAAAAATTGCAGTAGAGCATAATGCAGTAGATAAAGGGTTAAGTAGACTATGAGGACATCCAACTTAAATTAACAACTGACTTTTAGTCTACAACTTATATGAATTTAGCTATACATAAAATTGCCAAAATCTCTCTACAGATGCTGCGATATCAAATGCAATCTGATAAACAGTGAGGAACAGAGATGTTCTAAAACCGGAACGCTACGGAGAAAATTGAAAAAAAAAATTCATATAATTTTTTTTAATTAAAAGTATTTCCCATGTTTATTTTTAACATTATATTGTTATTACATTTTTAAACTAAAGATATATTCTAAATAAAATACCTAAATTATAAAAAATCATACAGTATGAAAATGGCTCTTTGGGTAAATGTAAAGAAATCTTCGAAAAAACACGTCACTAAAAATCTAATTCACGAAAGACAATTAAACGTGGAAAAGATGAGTTTTCCTTGTTATCAATGTAAATATAAAAATGATGCGCATTTTTCATAACATTCTCCAGTTACACGTTAGTCAATAGTAAAAAATGCCCGCCTTTCCGTACCATTGCCCAACGAATCATTTGCCAGCAAAGGCGTCCAAACTTTAGCTTCTCAGATAAACATGATGATTCCTAACTCATGGTACAAACATTAAGGGTTGATAGAGAACGCTGTAACAATCTCTGTAACAACCTAATGTTAAATTTTCCCATAATATATGTATGCAGTATTCTAGAAAAATATCTTAATTCTATGTTAAGAAAAATCAACTTTTTCTGTGGAAATTGGGTTGGGTCTGATTTCCTTGATTTTTGCTCGGGCCGTTCCTGTTTTCACTAATTTTAGCACTCGCTGGGCCGTGAACCGCGAAAATATAAACAAGCCGGGAGCGGGCCTGGAAATTTCGGCCCGTGTAGACTGTAACCGCGGCATTGACACAACATTATTTGCTATAAGAGGTTTTTAATGGACCTATAAGTTTTGTATTATTTTAAATTTTCTTTGATAGTTACTTATGGAAAATTCATTTTTCATATGTAAACCAATTTGAAAAATACTCGAATCATACGCCAGTGAAAAAAGTACCTCTCCTTGTCCATTCACAGCGAAATATTCCATCTCTGGCACATCTATGAGCTTGATATGACAACAAGGAAGAGGAGGTCCAACGTGACCTGAAACAGTAACAGAAAATTATGCTTCTTAAAAGTTTTTTTTTTTTTTTATCATAATATTAAAATATTTATTTGCTTAAAAGACGTTATAAAAACACATTAAAAGTAAATTAAAAACTCTTTATTTACATGTTTCAACTCATTTTCTGAGTCGTCGTCAGAATGTATAATCTACTAAAAAACAGCTTTTCAACAGTAAAAAATAAGCCAAGCAAAAAAAAAAAAAAAAAAAAAAAAAAAGAAGAAAAGAAAAGAAAAAAGGTGAAAGTTGTGGCTAAAAAATAGTGTGATATCAAATTTCCAAGCTTATATTGCGGTACTTATTTAACATTTTTTGATAAAAATTTACCATATGTAAGTCGAGTACCTAAGTATGCGTTGATAGAAAGCCTTTTCTCCTTTACTAAATACATCATAACGTATTTCTGAAAATTAATTTTTTTTAAATTATGCATGATGGGCTTGGCGGCCATCTTTCCATATTTTACACAAATTTCTAAGCACACATGTTCATTGTTAAGATTGGAAGTTCGAAATTGTTACTAAAGCAAACATTTTATTCTTTTAATTTATGGAAATGAGTGCCTAAAAATGTATGTCTAAAAATAAAGCTGAAGTAACTTCAGGTTTCATCTTATGATTCTGTTTTTCGGAGGGGGGTTAATTAATTAGTTAAAGCAGTAAAAATCAATTTGTTTTTTGAAAATAAAAAACTTTCTTAATTTATCTGTCTGTAGCTAAAACTAGAAGTTCGAAATTCTTAATAATGCAAATATGTTACGAGCTTGAGTGCTTAGAAATTTGTGTAAAATATGGAAAGATGGCCACCAAGCCCATCATGCATAATTAAAAAAAAATTAATTTTCAGAAACACGTTATGATGTATTTAGTAAAGGAGAAAAGGCTTTCTATCAACGCATACTTAGGTACTCGACTTACATATGGTAAATTTTTATCAAAAAATGTTAAATAAATACCGCAATATAAGCATGGAAATTTGATATCACACTATTTTTTAGCCACAACTTTCACCTTTTTCCTTTTCTTTTCTTTTCTTTTTCTTTTTTTTTTTTTTTTTTTTTTTTTTTTTTGCTTGGCTTATTTTTTACTTTTGAAAAGTTGTTTTTTTAGTAGATATCAATTCTTTTTTTTAAAACAAATGATATATAACTGAAATAATTCTACTAGCTCAAATTAAAATTAGTCCTTGTATAGCCTTTATAAGCAGGGAGCAAACACAATATTATACATTTTGTTTACCTATCATTCATTTTTTATAGTGATTAATAATTTAAAAGTAAGGAAAGTGAATTTCTTCTTTCAAAGTATCAGTCTTTCTCAATTTATATCTCCTTAAAATTTTCTACGAAAGATGAAAATTTAGTAAAAAACAGAGTCGAAATAAAATATATATTTACAGTTAGTCTGTCAGTTAATTGTTTTTTCTAACTTTTTTTGCTGACGGTTTTGCAAAATAAATTTACCTTTACAAATACCTACGGTTAATCCGAGAATGAAAACCCGCAGGCATCTAAAGAATCGAAGATCTGTAAATCTAGCAATTCTAGACATAATAAAGGAACATTTTTGATAAAAAAAAAATCTAAAAATTTAAAGATATAAACTGTACATATAACTTCATCTTCATTTAGATCGTGTTATAGAGAAGAAAGAATAAATATGTAATTTTACTCAAGTCTGTTTATCCATACCTATTTGCATAAATGTGAGGATATTAATTTACTATAAAATTTCCCCTAAATTGATTATCTTTAATAGTCTATTATTAAAGCCGCATATACATTAGAATTAAATATTTTTCGGTTAAAAATTGCCTGAAATCTATAGTCTTATCGTTCGTTAATTTTTTTTTTTTTTTTTATGCCCAGACTCTTTTTCTGAACTCTTACAAAAGATCACAGACATATTGAAGCTATCCAAATTCTTATATCTTTCTATCGTATTTCCTTTTTTGAGAGGCGGTGTGAGGAAGAGCCTTAAGAACTTCGTTTTGTTCTCAGAATTCTGAATTATTCATTCAAAAGTCTTGTTGCAGAATTTTCATTAGTTAAGAGTTGCATCAAGTTATACATCATGTGAATATATTAAATTAATTTTGTGAAATACTAGATGGGAGCCATTGATATTTCCAGACCATTTGCCTACATTTTAAACTTGAGTCATTTACTACTATTCATTAATTTTCTATAAGAATTAAAGAAGTCGTTGTTTCCATGCCAACTGTACCTTTCACTATTGCTTGCTTGTTTGTTTGTTTGATTTATTGAACACATACATCATATCACATGCGGATCACGGCGGGATTCGAATCTGCTTCCACCTACGCTCTCAAGCGATTAGCGGCATTGTGTCTTATCCACTCAGCCACAGTGGGCCACTATTGCTTTCTCTAATGCCCAGATACTCAAATTTAACCAACTGCACTTAGAATCATGGCCATAACACAGAACATTTATATGTTAGAGCAGTGTTGCCAGTGGGCTACTTTTTTTTAATTCAGATTTCTTGATTGCCAGCACTTATTATAAACGGTAAAATTCCATTGTTTTCGCCTTAATTAATATGTCATTAAATAAGGCACATTTTACAATTTCAAAAAAGTGGTGCCAATCAAGTATCTGAGTTAAAAAAAAGTAGCCCATCTGGCAACACTGTGTTAGAGTGGTGACATATGCACAAGTCGTGTACTCATATTCAATTTTTTGTCCAAAGTACGGTAACTCAGTTTTCAGTAATAGACGAGGAAGCTTTCAATTAAAGTAACCAGAAAAGTTAACAAACATTGGCTTCCTGATTTGATTTTATTCAAAATTGTTTTAACCAACCAAAGTTAATGTCCGGGATCCAGATAAATTTTTCTCTGTTAGTAAAATTACATTGACCAATCAGTAGCCTTTATCCTTGCAGGCTTTTCGGTGTTTACTGCAAACATCAAAAAGTTCGGTTGGTTGGTTGGTTGTATTTATGACGGCCAATTATCTGCACGAGGGATATAGGCCCAGGGGGGAGTGCCCTTCGTGGGGGTCTTTCTAAGGGAACCAAACCCGTATTAACGCTTGGAAATCCAAGGTTCGAAGAAAACCACGAAAACTCCGAACGATTAGGCCGACGGGCGCGGTTGGGTTCGAACCCAGTACTTCTCGTCTACCAGCTTCGAGAGCAGAACCTCTCGGCCACTGGTGGGGCCTCAAAAAGTTCGGAAAAATGCAGACGTCTGATTGATCAATCCCATCCCGCTAATAGCGAAATATCTATCTTGATCCCGGCCTATTCAACGCCCTTTAAATATTGGAGAAAGCCTTGACACGTGTCAGAAAAACGTCACACAAAGCAGGCAAAACAAAGAAGAAAAATCATTCATTGGCTCGTTCATATTCACGAGCCGATGAATGATTTTGTTGCTTTGCTTTGCCTGCTTTGTGTGATGTTTTCGTGACGCGAGTCAAGACTGTCTCAGATATTTAGGATGCTTTGGCGTATTTCACCACCATGAAGTTATGAAAGGAGAGGAACAGACATGTCAATCTTCCCGTGTGAAAAACTAGTTACCAAAAAAAACGAGTTATTCCCTCTCTTCTGCCCTTTTCTCTCTTGATTTTGACCGATAGCAGCCCATTTAGCAGTCTCCAGTACAAGATGCCGCTATATACGGTGGACGCAGGAGGGAGGGTGTTAGCGCGACCAATGACATAATAGGCCAGTTCATGATGTTTAAAAGTCACACGCAGTTGGATCGAGGCTAACGAAAAAGACAGGCTACCGCGGTGGGTCCGATTCTTCTTTTTTAACAAACCGCTGGAGTCACGTGAGGCTCTTTTCACGCACCTTCTTTGGTGCATTCGAGCATCACGTGACTCCAGCGGTCTGTAAAAAAAGAAGAATCGGACCCACCGCGGTAGTCTGTCTTTTTCGTTAGTCTCAGAGTTGGATCATCTTTACACGATGATTAGTACAAAGCTGCGAGCCGATTTTTTTTTGTGTCCATTGCCGTGTACAGATAATCAACTCCGTGTGACGTTATGAACTGCCCTTATATGTTGTTGGCCACAGTTTAGGAACAGCTACAAATGACTTCATCTATATCTACTCCGAGGTAAACGAAAAAGACAGGCTACCGCGGTGCTACAGCGCCTAGAATATATAGTGTGAAAATCGGCTATCCCAGTAATACTTTAAAAAGTGCTAATATATTGGATCTCTTAAATTTCAAATGATGCTGAAATCCAATGAGTCGATCACAGCGATATCTGCAGGATATTTCCTAAAACTTCATGACGATTTGGTAACAGCGTCTAGAATACCTAGTGTGGAAATATTTTATAAAACAACGCTAAAAATTTGTATCCCGTAAATGATCGACGATACTGCTAAAATTCCAAGTGTCGATCGCAGCGAAATCTGCGGGATTTTCGTATTACATTGTATAGACTAGCAATATCTTTCAGTTATAGAAAATATCCTGCAGATGTCGCTGCGATTTGTATATTTCAGCAGCATCGTTGCACATTTAAGGATACAATATTTTACCACTTTTTTAAGTATTACAGGGATAGCCAATTTCCACACTATATATTCTAGGCGCTATAATTTGGTCTAGACGCTGTAGCGTTTTTTTTTTTTTTTTTACATTTTATTAACATACATCTGACCTGTGTGCTTGGCGTCAAGCCCGCTGTAATAATACGATGTTTACTTTGAAAGTTTATCACAGATGTCGCTGTGATCAGCTCCTTGGATTTCAGCGTCAGTGCACATTTAAGGGATACAACTTTTTACCGCTGCTTGGATAGCAAAATTCCACAGTATGTATTCTAGACGCTATAGCGGTGCATTACACGTGTCTCTTTCTTTTTTAAAAAATATCCTGCAGATGTCGCTGTAAATGACTGTTTGGAATTCAACATCGTTGTACATTTAAGGATTCCCTATTTCCGCGCTTTTTTAAGTATTGCTGGGATAGTCGATTTCTACAACATACAATCTAGGCCTATAACGAAGCTATAGTACAGCGCCTAGAAGATACAGTGTGGAAAACGGCTGTTCCTATAATGCTTTAAAAAGTGCTAAAAACTTGTATCCCATAAATCTCCAACAATGCTCAGCGGCAATATGCTGATACGAGCGCCATCTCGTAACTCTTTTCAATATAAACACTGAGTTTTCAAAAATTATAGAGTGTTAAATATAGGAAACTATAAATATAAGATATTTTGGTCTGTTATAAGCTAATTTAGTTGAGGAATGACGTGAAATAGGTTAAAGAGTCTCTTTTAGAATGACTATCGTTTTTAAATCACTACGATGGCGCTACTATCGACATCTTGTTATTCAGCATCGTTGTACATTTATGGGATTCAATTTTTTAGCACTATTTTGTAGCCGTTTTCCACACTGTATCTTCTAGGCGCTGTATATATAGTGTGGAAATTGGCTATCCCTGTAATACTTTAAAAAGTGCTAAAATATTGTATCCCTTAACTGTGCAATGATGCTGCTGAAATATAGAGATCACAGCGACATCTGCAGGATATTTTCTCAAACTGCAAGATATTGCTAGTCTATACAATGCAATACTAAATCCCGCAGATATCGCTGTGATCGATACTTGGGATTTTAGCAGTATCGTCGCACATTTAAGGGATACAAATTTTTAGCGTTGTTTGGATAGCATATTTCCACACAAGGTATTCTAGACGCTGTAGCCATACTTTCGGCAAAAACTTGAAATGAGCATGCTTCCTGTGCATATATCACCACTCTTATGTATGAAGGCTCTCTGTTATGGTGTTGATTCTGAGCGCTCTTTGTTAAATTTCTATATTTGTGTTTTAGAGAAAGCAATACAGAAAAGTACTGTTACTATGGAAACAACAACTTCTTTAATATTGAAAGGTATAGCAAAGGAGTTCAGAATCAGTGCCTTAAATAGTTTCGAATATGTATTGTTGTTATGACAATAATACCCTACCTGGATGTGGAAATGCAAAATTGTGTTCAACATAATGGAGGATATTCCATCTACATTTTGATCACGTGGTCAAGGTAAAAACTTCTATCGAAAAGAAGGGAAGGCTCCGTAGACGTGTAATGTAAATCCCCACTAGCCAATGAAACGGTTCATGAGGCAAAGTAGTAGTATCTTCCCTTCTTATCAGATAGAAGTTCCTTGGATAAATTACCGGTATCACGTGACTTTTTCAGCCTCGAACCCATATTTGGAATATCCTCCATTGTGCACAATCTAGATAGATTTTTGGTTGTCAGAGAAACGAGATTCACCAATCAGAAGCCTGCATTTTTGTGAACTTTTCGCTGTTTGCAGAAATGCAGGCTATTGATTGGCGATTCTCGTTTCGCTAACAGCGAAAAATCTATCTGGATCGTAGCCTACATTTCTACAAACATTGCACTTCATCCACGGCACTAAAAAAAATGACTCAAAACTTTCATGACATAGGCCGGGATCCACAAACAGCAAATATTCTCAAACATGCAGGCTTCTGATTGGTCAAACTCATTTCGCTAACAGCGAAAAATCTATCTGAATCTCAGCCATAGTTATCTTCGATGAAATCAATGCAAAAGGATAATATAAAAGAAAAGTATAAGATTTCTAAAATATTTTGGCGGGTTTATCGCTATTTGGCATAATTTGTAAACTTTAGAACTAATTAACAGTTTTTCGCTAATTATGAATAGAAAATTAATGTTTTTAAAGCTGAATTTTATAAAAGCACGTAGATTGAGTAAATATCTATCCAAAAATTCAATCCTTACTTTTTTTTGTCCATTATTTAAGTCTCTACCTCGATTGAAACGTAAGTTGTGACGAAGAAAATAAATCTGTCATTTTCAGTATCTCGACGTTATTTTAAAAAATCTATATCTCTGTTTATAATTAATTTATGAGGATGCATTTGATCTCAAATTGAAGATCTTCTTTATTAGGTCCTTCTAGTGTTGGTTTTATTTTTCTGCGATGATTGCTTCTTTTGATATGGGAAATTGTACGCTGGCATATTTCGTTCATTTAACATGGAGAAGTTGTCATCAGTATAATAAGCAGTTACGGTGTCTTGCCTTATTCTTGGCGTTTGTTTGTTTGGCGGGGTTAGCATTTTTTTTTTCAGCTTGGCTTGGCAGGACGACCGTCCTGCTTGATAGAAAGTTACATTGCATAATGAAAAATGGAAAAAAAAATCATCGAAAATAAACAAGTAATCATGTAACGCGCCCTATATTTTCGCGATTGCTCGTGTTCCCTCTATGTCGCGATGCCGTAATTTATCCAAATTTGGAAAGTCTTTTTTCTTTTTTATTAGTTGATAAAATATATATTTGATTTTATTTGACGTTAAAATCTTACTCACCGTTCATCGTCTTTTAATACATAAATTATTAAAATAAACATATGTTTTAGAAATACAGGGTGTTTCTAAATGAATAGCGGGGTTTTAACGCTTTGTAGTACAGTAAAAACTCGATTATCCGAAGGAATTGGGACCGATCCTCTTTCGGAAAATCGAAATTTTCGGATAATCGAGAATGCTTCCATTTTAAGATGAAGGAGAAATATATGCGCTATTTCTTACACTGTAAAAAAAAACGGACTAAAAAACGGAAATACTACTGTCAATCTAGACGCCAGTAGGGTAGACCGGGGCTAGTTGGCCATAGGGGCATGTTGGCCCAGTCGCAATATTTTTTTAACTTTGCGTTAGATAACATTGTCAGTCCAGCCAAGTATGCGTTTCTTCGCTTTCCTCCTCCAACATAAGCACCATTGAAGTCGGAGCGTCCGTTAAAGAATTATTGAGAATTTTCAAAATTTTGCACAGGTGAGTAAATTTCCTCTCTTATAAATAATCGTTTTTTATTTGTTTGTAAATTACATTTTAGATTTTGATATATAATAATTCAGAAAAATAATTGTTCGTAGTTATTGTAGGGCATGTTTTTTTATTGAAATACTTTCAGAATATTTCGTTACAGTCATGAAAAACAAAAATGGCGATACGGGGTTAGTTGGCCCATTTGGCACGGGGCATGTTGGCCCGCAACGGATTAAGGGAAATATGATTTTTTTTCTTATACAACCTCCCTGCCCCCCACATACACACTTTTTTTTGTTTTTAATTTCTTTTTGCTGTAAGAATTGCTCCTATCAAAAGCTTGTCAATACAAAAATTGTGGATAATATTAAGAGGATTTATGATAAACTTAAGTGAATTTGATATCTTGTGAATTAACGAAATTTTTTATTTTAATTTAGGAGGCTATATTGTGTTTTCGTTCGAAAGAAATAAAAATTAACATTTGGTAAAATTTTGATCATTTCTTAAACTTCTACACAATCAGAACATTAAAAAGTGACGTGGGGCAACTTACCCCGCAATCGGGGCAGGTTGGCCCAAGCGACTTGGTGTCAATTTGAGCTTCTAAACTAATACTTATAGTTAATATTTTCAAACTTTACTATTGTGACTTCTTCCTGAAAGTACACCGATAGTGGTAACATAAAAAGAAATTTAAAATGTTGAATTGTAATTTTTTTTAAATTATTAGAAGAAAAAGCGGGCCAACTAGCCCCGGGCTACCCTACTATTTCCGTTTTTTACGGAAATTTTTACACATAAATTACAGAAAAAGTTCCGTTTTTAATCAGAAAAATGGAAAATTTTCTGTAATTTATGGGTAAAAATTCCCGTAAAAAAACGGAAATAGTACTGGCGTCTAGATTGCCAGTAGTATTTCCGTTTTTTAGTCCGTTTTTTTACAGTATATTATATAACAAGTGCTTCATAAAAATAAAGTATTAGCAAAACAGAAACAAGAATAAGTTGCCAGAATTTTATTATCAAATTAAGTACGTTTTACACCTTTTTCACAAGGGTTTGAAACAATGTTTTGTTTAAAACACCAAATAAAATAAACTAAGACAGACTTGAGCACAGTTAAAAAATAAAATTTATAAAGACAATAAAAAACAATTAAAAATACAATATGTAAACGTTTCGCCAAGCGACACGCAAGGCATCATCAGTACAAAAAATATCCATTGCATTTCAAACGTCAGAACAAATCAAGAACAGTTACAGTTAGCTATTTTAAAAACAAACAATATTCACTTGCGTGCCGATTGGCGAAACGTTTACATATTGTATTTTTAATTGTTTTTTATTGTCTTTATAAATTTTATTTTTTAACTGTGCTCAAGTCTGTCTTATTTTATTTTATTTGGTGTTTTAATGGTTTTTAAATTCAGACGTTAAATGTATATGCACAGTAATGTTTTGTTTGTCGCCGTTTCGATTGTCTTCGTTTTGAAGCTCTATCACGAAGTTTTTAATTATTACTAGTTCACCAGTATTACAGTTTTTCTGCTGCTCCAGCCAAGCCAAACCTTTTACAAAACATCCAAAAGCTTCAGAGTTGCTAATTTGTTCTTTTCCATCGTTCGTTTTCTTCTTTCCGCTCCTCAGCTTACGGGAGCTCAAGTTAGATTCAAAAGAAGTCTAAGAAAGGGGATCGCAAATATATATATGTACTCGCGGTTCGGAAAGGAACCGCTTGCACACAAGGAATATGATACAGAAAAAAAAAAAAAAAAAAAAGCTTTCAAAATGGATTTTGCACACAAGGATTGTGATAGTAAAAAAAAAAAAAAAAAAGGTTTAAAAATGGATTTCGGCTAACCGAGAGTTTCGAATAAAAGAGGTTCTACTGTATCTATTATATAAAACTTAAAGTTATACTTAATACATAAAATGAAAGAGCAACTCAAACAGTTTGTTGGTATCTGTGCATGGCATGCGCTCGCAATGTTTCTTCCGTCATCCGTTAGAAAGCGCTAGTAGCAAAAATGGCGACTAGTGAACAGAAAGCATTTTGTGTTCTGCAGTTTGCAAAGACCGAATCTGTTGTTACTGTGCAACGTGCGTTCCGAATTAAGTTCAGATATGATCCCCCAAGTGATAATAACATCCGTAGATGGTATCGTCAGTTTGAAAATATCGGCTGCCTTTGCAATAATTACACCACAAACACTAATCAACGTTTGGGAAGACCTGAGCTATCGACTTTTGGTATGCCGTGTGACGAAAGGTGCTCGCATTGAAAGCTTGTAGGTAAAACTGTATGAGTTGCTCTTTCATTTTATGTATTAATTACAATTTTAAGTTTTATCTAATAAATACTACGAAGCGTTAAAACCCCGATATTCATTTGGAAACACCCTGTATTCTGTAAACTAAAAAATGTTATTCCATCGAGAGTACACAGAAAAAGAAAGTTAAAAATATTTTCTGAAGAGATGTGTAAAAAATGCGAATGCATTCCACGTCCATACGTTTAACATTAGCGTGGTGAATTTTAGATCTCACTGACCCAAGCTCTTAAGCGAAGTATTATTAGGTCTCCGGCGAAATGTTCATCACATAGAAGGGGTCCGAAAAATCACAAAGTTTAAGAACCGCTTATAGTATAGAGTAGCCATACTCAACCTTTTTTTCTCGCGGGCCGCAAACATAGGTTTGCGATGTTAAGCGGCCCACAACGCATTTAAAAAAGGTTAAAAAAAATTAACGAATCATAATAGCAAGGTAACATATAGTGCGTGTAAAAACTTTAAGGACAGCAAAAAATTGTAAAAATTTTGATAAATTGAAAATGCGACAAGTGAAATGGTAATTTAATGTTGATCATAAAGTGGAAATACTAATATAAAAGTCAACAGAATGTATCTATGTCCTTTTTATTGCGAAAAAATCATAATTATGCAAGAAAACGCTATTTTTGACTGTGTAAAAACTTTAAGGACACTAGTATTTTTTTTATAGAAATGTTATATATAATTATTATTAAGGATCGACCGAAACAGGTTTTTAATGCCGAAACCGAATTTCGAGGTCTTCCTATTTTCGGCGGAAAACGAAAACGAATATGTCCAAAAATTTTTTTAAAGTAATTAAATTGTATGTATTAAAGTAATAAATACATACATAAATATATTATTAATTAATTATACGTATTTATTAAATATGCATAATAATTAATTAATTATGCGTATTTATTAAATATACATAATTATTAATTAATTATACGTGTGGCCCAAATTGTCTCTCTGTGCCTTAGATCCAACCTTTTTTTTTTCATATAAAATAAAACGTAATTAATTCATCAACGACACAGAAAGATTTTCTAACTATACGAATTTCATTTAATTCAAAAATATTTTAGCTTTATGTATACACACCTCGATTTATCTTTTATAATGATTTCTGTAAATGATCATCTGATATACTAGAACTTTCTGAAAGAGTATTCGAAACTCTTCTGCAGTTTTCTGTTACTTTTATGTCTGCAGCTTTTAATGAGCACGTGAAAAAAGTTTAGTTATATATGCAGTGCTTGCTTTATAATTTGCATTCACATCTTGAGTCAGTCATGACTGACAAACAACGAAGTTCGTAATAATTAGTTCGTAAATCATTACAAACAACGAAGTTCGTAGCAATAAATAGTCTCATTTGAACTGGCCGATAAAGCTCAAATAGATGAGAAATGTTAAAAATTTCCGAAGGAAGAAAAGAGATTTTTGGAATACTGATAGCTTCGGTTGAGTTTCGCCGAAACTCAGATTTTGGACCGAAACTATCAGTATTCCAAAAACCTATTCCAAATCAAATTTCAAATTAATTGCTTAAGAGGCGCAACGGCCAACATAGTGAAAAAGATTCCATGCCGGGACTCGAACCCGGGCCATGAGTATAGCGCACTGACGCTCTACCGACTAAACCACATGGAACGATACCCAGCCTAGAAAACTTCTCACTATTACATGTTGGCAAGACTACAAACGCAGCACAAGATGGAATATTTTTTGTGAGCCACTAACATGGGGCAAACACGAAATTTAATTAAATCCAGCATCGATTCTAAATGTATTAATACTTGGAAATTATTCCAGAGAGGAACATTCGCCTTGCATACAATATTTTAAATGAAAATTGAATTTTCATTTGAAATATCGTATGCAAGGCGAATGTTTCTCTCTGGAATAATTTCCAAGTATTAATAAAATAGATAGATTATTTCTCCATCTTATCCATTTCAACCATTTTTCATTTTCTTTGAACTGTAGATATTTAGCAACCTTTTAAAAATAAAAATATCGTATTAAAAATACTCAATGAAAATACTCACCTACGCTGAAATCACCGATGATGGTGCATGTACAAGGAGCTACACATTCCGTCTGACCATAACCCTCGACAATCTAAGAACAGGTGATATTTTTTAGAATCAAACTTTGAAGAAATTTCATGAAGGAAGAATTTTGTTATTTGTTTATGTTCGCGTCGACCCTTTATACTAATCTGTCGCCAAACAATGTTATTTGACGCCAACAAGGCATAATCGTGATGTCACGTTCATCATTGTAAATTTTGTGTCTAAGCCAGTTTATTTGTACACTCTTTTGTTTAATCCAACTTGGTTTTGTATTTAAGATGGAATTTTTTAATTGGTTTTCACGATGACATTACAACATTTTAATATTTTAAGAAAGTAATTACAAATTAACAAATTAAATTTAAGGTATTTTTTCCGTTTGCCAACAGGAGGTGATAAATCGCCAAATAATATTTTTGGTTACATCTATTTGAGAGATACAAAAACAATGGAGTTAATGATGCTCCTAACCAAAGAAAAGTGACACATCTCGACAAAAGTAAATTTCGCAGGAGAGGCAAAAGGGGAGGGGGGATGTGCATGATTTTACTGTAACATGAAATTATAGCACTTAGCTCTGCATGCAGGAATAAAAAAGTGTATAAAAATTTAAAACTCTTAAGAATGAAGACTTAGGATGAAGTTTGGAGTGTTAGGTAATGTTACCTCCCCACACAATCCATCCCTCTTCTGTGGTCACAAATGGACATATTGCGTAATAAAGTGATTTTCCGTTTAAGTACACTTATGAAACTGTTTGTGTAGCGAGACGCACCTATGGCAGACCTATTAGTGGAATAAAACGCAAAATGAATTTTTGCGAGATGTGTCAGTTTTCTTGCGGGTGAGCGGTATAGGCCAACTGGCTCTGATACTGCAACAACAAAATATTTTAAACACTAAAGAGTGGAAAAATATAATTAAAAAATAAAGTGGGTAATATAATATTTTTTAAATACCCTTTTCACATTTACTATTTTACCATTTATTAAATTACGTTTATACGTTGAGAAAACGATTTAGAAAACCTAAATAATGATAGGTTTTATCCTTTCTTTCCTGTTGCTATATCTTAAGAACACTAGTTGAAACTTCCTTAAGATTTATATTTATATTTATTTTTATTTTATTTTTTACAGCTGGTCAAAAGAATATCTGTTTAAATGGAAAAAATAATATTTCTCTTACTCGTATTTTTTTTTTTTTTTTTAAACCAAATAAAGATATATCTGTTCCTCTAAACTCTCGTTCTTATTTTAATGAAATTAAACTATTTGGAGTTTGATTTTGTTTAATATCAGCACATCTATCTGAACTTTAACACATTGACAGTCATACCACAAGGAATACGCGTGTCATCAATATTGCCATTGAAGACAATTTACTGCTATGAAACAGGCACTATTGATGATTTATTAGCTATATATTTAACAAAAAGGAACACCGCGGCTCCTAGTCATGTTTAATTATTTCAATCTGGAGTTCAACATGTAAAAATAACTAAAATTTGATATTTTTAGGTAAAAAATGTATAGGGGAAACTGGGGAGCGTTGACCCATTTTTTACAAAATATTTTTTTATTTTTTAAATATTGAATTTAGAATAATGTTTCATATATCATTTCACTCGTTATGCAATCAGTTATCAAAGTAAAATTGCGGTATAACTGTACTATATAAAAAACTTGAAAAATTTATTGATTTTAATCATGAAAAAATAATGGGTCAGGGTTCCCCATATATGCAAAGCTTAACTCACTATATGGGAGGCTTGACCCACTTTATTTTATATAGAAATATTTGTTAACCCTCTCGGCACCGAATTTTTTTTTTCCAATTTTGGGAAAAATTACTTTTACTCTAACAAAATTGAAAGTATCTATCGAAATCACAGAAGTTACAGTTTACTGAAATTTAACGAATGTGTTCTTTATAGAAACCTAACGAATGTAGTTATGTTGCGTGTTTTCATATAAAAATAGTCTAAGAAAGAATTTTTTAAGACGTTTGGAAAATGTCGTATTACAACCAGATTAAACAAACATAAAAATTCTAGTAGTATTTTTTTTATTTTTTATCACAAATTACTAATTCGGAAAAGGAGTCCTTAATTTAAATTTAAAGAGTGAAACATATGTTTGACAGAGTGAAAAGTATGTTTGAATTTAAAAAAAACCGCCAACGGTTTACTAATAATTAATAAAACTTTTATTAATATTATTATTATTAAATACTGAAACATAAGTAAAGTCATAATAATAAATGTATCGACATATGCTATCCCTATTAGGTGCTGGAATTATCAAAAATATTTTTTTTCTTTCAAATATTGCAATTCGAAGTAGGAGCCTCATATGAGGATCAGGGTGGCAAGAGGGTTAAGAGAAATAAAATCAGTTTTAAAGAAAGGCAGAATAACTTAATGCTACAAGGTTTAATTATTATTAAAAATATTTGTGAAAATTTGATGTGTAAACAAGCATTGTTTATGTAAGTATCGTCTGCTGCATATACCTTGGTTTCGTGTGCTCCGAATCCATGTAAGTTTCTTGTTCTTTTTTTCCGCATGTGGCAACACTCTGTGTTTATTCTGTTTTGATTCTTGTTGTTGTGAAATGTGAAAAATGATTGAATGTAGTAAGCCGTCTGTTGGCTCGCATATATTTAGTGTTAAAGTAAATTCGTGTTTACAGTCCGCTTTGGTGTTTATGTGAACGAACCAGTTGTGTAAGTGATTAGTAAAAGACGCAAAATCATTTGTTGGTACAAGTCTAGCCGGAGCGCTAGTGAAAAATAAAAGAGTACAATCGAACATTTTATGAACTGCCGAGTGATAACGACTGTGATGAAAATTACCTCAGGTTGTGAGGTAAGTTATCTTTGAACATTCTATTTCATGTCTAAAAAGAATTTGTGTTTAAAAGGGTAGAATTATTTTGAAAGTATACAGTTTAGATATTTTAGAAGTAGTTTTGGGCTTGATTTAAGCAAAAATGAGTGAACTGGTATCTTTAAAAACAAAAAGAACTCCTCTACGGAGAAGTGTAACAAATTACATTAAGAAAATCGAAAGTATAATCGCAAGTGATGACATTAATGTAATAGAATTAGAAGAAAATATTGAATTGTTAAAACAGAAAGAAACGGATATAAAAAAAACTTGATAGGGAAATTGAACTTTTAATTACAGAACCTAAACAATTAGAAAGTGAGATAGATAGCGTACAGGAAATCTCAGATAAAATTGATTTGTGGAAATTTAAGGGTGAAAAAATGTTGAAAATACAAAATGCTGAGTTAAATAAGAGTGAAATTAAATCTGATAGTGTAATTTCAGAAAACGTGTTTGAGAATGTTAAATTACCTAGGTTATCATTACCTACTTTTGGAGGTAATATAACAGAATGGATAGCGTTTAAGGATCTTTTTAATGCATGCGTAAATAGCAATACAAGTATATCTAATGCTCAAAAATTACAGTATTTGAAGGCTTCGTTGAAAGGTGAAGCGTATTGCGTCATTCAGTCTATTCAAATTTCGAATTCTAATTTTGAGATTGCGTGGAATCTATTGGACGAAAGATATTCAAATAAGCGAGAACAAATATTTGCATATATTAAACGATTTTTAAGTTCACCTACTATTCAAACAGAATCAGCTATTGCTATTTTAAATCTAGTTGACAACATTAATGAAGTCATTTGCTCATTAGAAGTATTGAACCAAACCATTGACAAATTTGGTGATACATTAATGACTTATTTAATTTTGCAAAAATTGTATCCTTCTACAAAATTGTGGTGGGAACGTCAGCTTAAAAGCGGGGAAATTCCGAAACTTAAAAACTTAATCGAATTTCTTAAGAATTACGCAAGAACTCTTCAAAATAGCAAGCTAGTGGTAAATAAGGTACCTAAATCTGTAGTTCCGAATAAGAGTAATGCTTTTGTAGCTACGTTAGGTTGTGGTTATTGTAAGGAAGACCATAGTTTAGCTAAGTGCTCGAAGTTTCTTAATTTACCTGTTCAACAACGAATCGATTTCGTAAAACGTAATCATTATTGTTTCAATTGCTTATCTAATATGCATTTCCTCAATAAATGTAAGAGTCTAAATACGTGCCATCGTTGCTTTAAGAAACATCATAGTATTTTCACATGGTAAATTATTCAAGGAATAAGAATCAAATAGTATGTCTCCACACGCACAAGAATTTATCTCTAAAAAAGTTGAGTCAGCAAGTGAAAATGTTTCGTCTACAGTCTGTGCCTCTCATTATGAGTCAAACGAAAATTGTAATCAAAAGAGCCATATTTTGTTGTGTACCGCATTAGTAAAAGTTCAAAATTCTAAACAAGAGTTTGTAAAATGCAGATGTTTATGTGATACTGGCTCTCAGAGGTCATTTATTTCACAAGAATGTGTAAATAAATTAGGATTAAAGGTCAAAGGTGATTCTATCTCTGTGTCATGTTTGGGAACATTTAATACTGTTGGTAATGGGGAAGTTGATTTATTATTCACTTCTCACTTCAAAAGTGATCTTAGAGTATCAACATCAGCATTCGTGATGGATAAGGTGACAGATAATATTCCCTATGTGTCTTTGCCTTCAATCATTTGCAATAATTTCAATGTTTTAATGTTAGCTGATCCATTATTTTTCAAATCACAAAAAATTGACATTCTATTTGGTGTAAATGTATTTATGCATTTAATGACTGGAGAAATTGTCAAACGTGAACCTAACTTTCCATTTGCATTAACTTGGAGACTTGGGTGGATAATTTCGGGTACAACAAATTTTGAAACGCTGGCAACTGATCACTGACTCATTTAAGTACAAAAACTGACGAGTTAGTAAATTCATTCTGGGAATTAGAAAAAATTCCAAATGTGCAACCTTTAACAGTTGAAGAAAAACTTTGTGAAAGGCATTTTGAGACTTCTCATTTCAGAAAAAAAACAGGTTGCTATTCAGTCGCATTACCGTTTAAACAGGATCGAGATAATTTAGGTGATTTTCGCCAAATGGCACACAGAAGATTTCTTTATCTTGAGAAAAGATTAATATCCATGCCAGAAATTTACAACCAATATGTTAAATTTATGAAAGAATATTTATCTCTGGGCCACATGGACCTTGTTTCAAATACAGATCGTGAATTAGAGAATAAACATTATTACATCCCACATCACTTCGTCTTGAATAGTTCTAGTTTAACCACCAAATTAAGAGTAGTTTTTGATGGTAGTGCTAAAACAACAACAGGTGTATCTTTAAACGACACTCTAATGGTAGGTCCCAAAACACAAGATGATTTAATTTGCATTTTATTAAGGTTTAGATTTCATAATATTGCAATCACAGCTGATATAAGAATGATGTATAGGCAGGTAAAAATTCATGACAAAGATAGGGATTTTCAGAGAATATTATGGAGAGATAGTCAAGGTAAACAAATACAAGTTTTTCGCTTAAACACTGTCACGTATGGAACTGCTGCTGCTACATATCTTGTAACTAAAGCTTTGAGACAGTTAGCAATTGATGAGGGTCTTAATTTCCCAAAAGCAAAGACTATAGTTTTAAGAGATTTTTTATGTTGATGATGTTTTAACTGGTGTTGAGAATAGTCAGGAAGGTACTGAATTGATATATGAATTGAAGAAAATGCTAAAAAAAGGTGGATTTGAGTTACATAAATGGTCCACAAATGAACCATCACTATTGAAAAATGCCGGGTTAGCAAACACAATTAATAATAATATACATAGTGTAGTGCGCAATAAAGCAATAAAAGTTCTAGGAGTGGAATGGCATCCTGATAATGATATGTTCAAATGTAATTTCAGTTATATAGATTATCAAAGTGTCCCTACTAAAAGAATTATTCTGTCATTTGTATCAACGCTTTTTGATCCATTGGGATGGATTGCAACTTTTGTAATTCTAAGTAAAATGATCCTTCAAGAACTGTGGAAATTACAATTATCATGGGATGACCCAGTACCAGAAAATATTGATCAAAAGTGGAAAATTTTATGCCAAGAAATCAAACTCTTAAATTCCGTATATATACCTAGAAAAGTCATTTTGCCCAATTATTCTCGATGTGAACTTCACGGATTTTGTGGTGCTTCAGAAAAAGGTTATTCGGCAGTTATTTACGTTAAAACTTGTGATAACTCTAACACTGATGTGAAACTTTTAACAGTTAAAACTCACGTAGCACCACTTAAACCTGTCACGATTCCAAGACTGGAATTATGTGCTGCAGTATTGCTGTCACACTTAATACAGGCGGTTAGAGATGCATTACATATAAAACCTGATTCTGTCCACGCATGGAGTGATTCACAAATTGTATTGTCATGGCTAAGATCAAATCCTAAAAGATGGCAAGTCTTTGTAGCCAACAGAGTATCTGAAATCCAATCCATTTTACCAGCTGAGAATTGGAACCATGTGAACGGAAAAGAAAATCCTGCTGATTGTGCATCACGTGGGTTGCTTCCTGCAGAACTACTGTCCCATGACTTGTGGTGGAACGGCCCACTGTGGTTAAGAAGCAATGAGGTTCCCGGGAACGAACCTATTACCATAAATGAAGAAGAATTACCAGAAGCACGTAAAACATTATCATTTGTAGTTTCTGAAAATGTAAAAGAACTTGATATTATATCAAAAATATCTTCTTTTTCCAAGTTGCAAAGCATATTTGCTTGGCTATTGAGATTCATCTCCAATTCAAAGGTAACACGTGTGGAAAGAAATACATCCTTTTCACCAAGCAATGAAATTCAAGCCGCAACACGCTGCATTATTCGAATAGTTCAACAAGTGAACTTCAATAAAGAAATTCAATGTTTAGAAGCTGGAAAAGAGCCACCTACAAATAGCAGTCTTGTTTGTTTGTGTCCAATTTTAGATAACAAAATATTAAGAGTAGGAGGAAGATTGAAAAACGCACAGCTTTCAGAGAATGAAAAGCACCCAATCTTATTATCATCAAAGCACCATGTGACTAAGATCATAATTAAACATTTTCATGAAAAATAATTCCATGCAGCTCCAGAGCTTCTTCTTTCTTTAATTAGACAGAAATTTTGGGTCATTACTGCTAGGTCTGTTATTCGGAAAATAGTAAGAACTTGTGTTACATGTTGCAGATATAGAGCTCAAACTGCAAAACAAATAATGGCTAATCTTCCATCATCTACAGTGACACAATCACGACCATTTCATCGAGTTGGAACAGATTTTTCAGGTCCATTGATGATTAAATATCGTGCAGGACGCGGACTAAAATCATTTAAATCATATGTGTGTGTATTTGTCTGCTTCGTCATCAAAGCAGTACATCTTGAAGTTGTAGAAGATCTTTCAACAAAGGCTTTCTTAAGTGCATTAAAACGATTTATCGCAAGAAGAGGGAAACCTTTTGAGATTTTTAGTGATTGTGGAACCAACTTCAAAGGTGCAGAAAAAGAAATCAACAAATATCTTTTGCAGTTCAAGCAGAATGAAAAAATAAACAAATTTTTGTCCTCAGAGGAAATACGCTGGACTTTTAATCCGCCTTTTCCTCCACACTTTGGTGGACTTTGGGAATCTGCAGTAAAATCAATGAAATCGCATCTGAAGAAAACCGTTGGTGACACTGTCTTAACCTATCCTGAGTTCCAAACCTTGATTACGCAAGTTGAAGCTTGTCTCAACTCTAGGCCACTGTGTCCCATATCATCTGACCCAACAGACTTAACTGCTCTAACGCCAGGTCACTTCCTGGTTGGAACTTCTCTAACTGCTATACCTGAACAAGATCTAAGTCACAGTCTTTTGAGTCATCTTGATAGATGGCATGTGAGACAGTTTATTCTTCAGCAATTTTGGAAAAGATGGAGCCGGGAATACCTGTCTCAACTTCAGCAAAGACCAAAAGGGCAAAAAAGTCAACGAGATTTAGAAGTCGATGACTTAGTCCTCATCAAAGATTCCACCACTTAAATGGAAATTAGGACGAATAATAACTGTTCATCCAGGATCAGACAATAAGGTCAGAGTTGTTACGATCAAGACTAGTAGTTGTGTCATCGATCGTCCAATAGTGAAACTGTGTCATCTTCCTATAGAAACTAAAAACTGTGAACTCAGAACTGTCTAATATTTTTCTATTTTTTGTATTAATTGTTCTTTCATTATAGTTATAAATTGTAAGCAGCTAACTACTTGTTGAAATCCCAGGGGATTTCAACGGGGGCCAGAATGTTTATGTAAGTATCGTCTGCTGCATATACCTTGGTTTCGTGTGCTCCGAATCCATGTAAGTTTCTTGTTCTTTTTTTCCGCATGTGGTAACACTCTGTGTTTATTCTGTTTTGATTCTTGTTGTTGTGAAATGTGAAAAATGATTGAATGTAGTAAGCCGTCTGTTGGCTCGCATATATTTAGTGTTAAAATAAATTCGTGTTTACAGTCCGCTTTGGTGTTTATGTGAACGAACCAGCTGTGTAAGTGATTAGTAAAAGACGCAAAACCAAGCATGATTACACGGAATTTAAGATATAGGAGAAAAATTCCGTTTTAAACACCCACTTTTTTGACACTCCTTCCTAAAGTGTTTTGATCGACGTTATGTTTTTATGCAGAGGAATGAATACCTAACATTTCTTATGGCTGCTACTTTAATCCTTTTTAGTCTTTTCTATTCTTTCTATTTACCTATTATGGATAGGGGAGGTAGGGGAAGTATGATACACTTTTTTTTACTAATTTTTTACGACCCTTAGAAAGCTATTTTTAAACAATTTTTTCGTGTTTTCTTATAAAGTGACCTTTTATTCATTTATTAAAAATATTGTGAATTTAAAAAATAGTCATTCAAAAAATATATCCCAATTATTTTGAATGGTTACTACTGCATCAAATCTCCCCATTACTGGGGAGGATTGATACACTAGCAAGGGAGGTTTGATACATTGTTATGCAAATTGAAAAAAAAAAAAATGCAGACAATTCAATTTATGCGTCATACAATTTTTTATGATAAATCTTGAAATATTTAAGTAAAATTTGAAACGAAATGACATTGACATATTTTTGTTTCAGAAATGTTTTTACAAAAATATTTAAACTATTGCTATTATTTAAACAATCCTATTAACACACTTTTTAGAAAATAAATAATGAAAAAAACCCCTAGAGATCTTAGCTGCAAGGAAAAATGAAGTGAACATTGCTGATTTGCAAACAATTTAACATAAATTTAGCACATTTAAGATTCCTTTAACCCTTTCAGGGGCAAAGCCTTTTCAATGCTAAAGTTTTGAATAAATGAATGGCACCAAAATTTACCAACAAATTAATTCGAAATAAAAAAGGAATATATTTCACTTTCATACTAAATGGAAAATATTTTACCAAAAATGCTGGTGCAAATGTGGCGTTTGGGATTTAAATTAAGTGGTTTCATAAACATACCACCACGCCTGAAATGGTTAAAAGAAAATCTAATAACTCTATCATTTTGATAAGTAAAATCGGGTAGATTTAACGTTTTTTCAATTTGCCCTTCGTAAATTATAGAAACATTTTCCCTTTCAGGCCATTTAACCCTTACCGGCGCGGAGTAATTCTGTTTATAAACTGATGAAATAATGGACTGTCACCGTAATTTATAAACGAATTTATTAGAAAATACGAATTTGCTTATTTTCATGTACATTATAATAGGAAAATTTTAGTTAAATATTCTTGGTGCCGTTTGTCAGTTTTGGAATTAAAATTAGGTTTCCTTTTTTAAGGACACTGCGCCGGAAAGGGTTATACTTTTTCCCTTCTACATGACGAGCAAAGCGAACTAACCATCTATCATCGCACTGCTTTTCTATGTAACCCACATAATGTCTATGAATAGTATCTTTGTTGTTCCTTACCAATTTCAGTAGCTCTTGCTGTAAAACAATAATGAATATTACTGTCCTATATTAGTTTTCAAACTTAAAAAAACTATTAAATTTCAAATACACAAGTGTATCATTTCTCCCCAGTACTAATGTATCGTTTCTCCCTATTATGCTTCATTCGATTTTCAATCACTTTGTACAAATGCAGTTGCAAAATGGTAATCTACTTTCCAGTAAAACTAATCCTATAACAATGTGCTTTATAAAGGAAAAAAATTACAAGATATTATCTTCACAGTAATAAGAGCTATGAAAGAAAATCAGTCAATGAAAAAATTTACATTGACATTCCAAAAACATTCAAAATTAAAAGAAAAGAAAAGTTGTCAGTTCTCACTGATTAGTCTAGCAAATGATGGCTTCAGCAAATAAAAGAAGCTTTCACATGTGTTAGAATGGCTGTTAATGCCATTTGTTGAGAAAATTGTCAATGTATCAACCCCCCCCCCCCCTATGTATCAAATCTCCCCTACCTCCCCTACTTACTATTTAAATGAAATAAAAGTTCTTATCAACTTCCCAATTTATATTTCATTAAATGTTTTCTTCCTTCTTATAGCAGTTTTTCCCATCTTCATTTAATCAGTTTTAAACGTTTCCCTTTCTATCACCCCATTTTACTGTAGCTTTACAGAATAAATTTATTTTAGAAATATAATCATTAACCCTTCATTATGTACAGCCTGTAATAAAAATATTTCCCAAAAACACTTAATTAAGGAGCTTTGACCATCTGGTCAACCCTCCCTACATTGATTGGGTCAAGCCTCCCCACACAGCCACTTTTTTAAGTATAGCACATGTTTATGTTTAGCCTAATTTACTGTACAATCTTTATGGCTGGAATGAAAGCTCAATATTTCTACATTACTTAAAACCTACTTACTTAAATTTCTATGGTATATTTTATCTAAGAAAATCTTGCAAAATTTTTCAAAAAATGCGCTTTTTAAGCTGAAAACGCTTCACAATTGATTTTTTTCACACCTGTTTCACTTATCTTCATGAAACTAAGACTATTGTTTGAGCATTTAAGTAGCACTGATTGCCACCTATTGGCAAAACTCTGAAATTCTTTCAAATATGAAAACTGAAGGATGGGTCAAGCCTCCCCTATGGTCAATCCTCCTCAGTCTCTCTAAAATTAACATTTTGTATAAAATTAACAAGCAATGTCGCGATTGGGTTATTGCGAACGAACTCGATAAACAAAACCTCTTTGTCAATGTTTCCCAGAACAGCTACTTCGTCACACTGCGGCGAACAACCTGATAAAAATACTTTTCAAAAAGTCCTCCTGATTCGTACTGAGAAGAAAAAGTAGCTTTTCTCTTTCTTGTTTTTTTAGAATTCAGATAATTTTATACAAACACAGGAAGTTAAAATGTGTGGAATCCGATTATAGACGATTTCAACAACATAAATTTTCAACAAGTCAATTAACCCCGCTCACACAAAAACTAGGGATTTCAAAATTATGTTTTGACATCACGATTATCCACTATTGGCGATAAATCACATTGTTTGGCGACACGTTATTTTTATGGAAAGCGTCGACGGGGAAGTAAACAACCAACAGATCTTATAATAAAATACAAAAGGTCTTACTGTGCATCCAAGGGCACACCTGAGGAAGGTGAGGACATTGCTAGCAAGAGGGGCAGATCCTGTTACCATATAACGGACTCGGCCTCCCATATTTTCCTGGACAGGTTTGAATACGAACTTGTCCCAAACACTTCGGTTTGTGATAATGTGCCTGAAAAGATTAAAAGTAAAATGTCAATGATTTTCTGAAATAATTTAAATCTTAAAATTAACCTTAAATTGGAGAAAATGTCCAAAATTATATTTGAGAAATATTGATTTTCAAACCACGAAAATTTTCTTCTTAATTTTGTACAGCGTGGATTCTTTTTATTTCACAATATTCTTTTCAAATTTCTGTAAAAAATATTACATAAAGTAATTAAATTTTACTATACATAAAAGTTTCGACATCGATATGCCCGAACATACTTTGCCATAAAACTTCGAAATAAATACTAAAACATAGTCTTAAACATAATATTGAATAATTCATTTACTGAAAAAAAAAAGTTTCGTTTAAATTAAATTTTAACGTGTTAAATCAATATATTTTTTTATTTACATCATTTAAAAGTGCAAAGACTTAAACTTATTTACAAAAATTCTCGAAATTAGCATTGTGCAGAGATACTTCAGCTAACGAATACCTCAGTTGACAAATGTTTTGGCTAACAAGGATTCTTTTTAACACTTTCCAACACAGTTGAAAAGTGTTTGTGAATTTAGTTTGTCTATCTGCCGTCTTCCGTCTGTCTGTCTATTAATCTGTAAGAACAAAAATAGCTTCTTAAAACACCATCAAAAACTTTTAAATGCGCTAGGCTTTTCGAAAGATCTTAGTCTTTCTCCGCCAGGCACAAAGAAGACGTGCTTCTACTATGCAAGCAGCAGCAAGACTGAAATGAGAGATAAGGGAAGGGAAACAGGCTGAAGAAACAGCGAATAGGAAATTAGAAATCAATAGGCAATAGGAAAGTAGAAGACAACAGCCAATCACATAAGAGTATAATCAAAACAAAAGAACACAGACTAAGTAGAAGGGAAATAAGGAAGCAAATGGGGGGGGGGGGGAACTGAGGTGCACTACGATAGGCTTACTATAGAATAGGACATGCATAGTATTCATCTTTCATTTACAGGACACACAAAGGCATATGGTTATTGTTGTACCGCCATGAGACAGGAATTCAGGCTGGTCTATAGCTACAAAAAGCTTTATTTACAGCTATAAAGGAAATATTCAGCAAAAGTTTAAATAATGAAGTAGGGTTTTACAGTTTAGAGCTTAACTAAGCTCTGTCCGCAGTATTGTTAGTACCGCGCGTGGGTCACTAGCCAGAGTTCACCGTACTCTATTTCCACTGTCCGGAGAGAGTTCATCTCCGCATCCTGCCCTTAGCTACCTGGACAGACCTACGCAGGGAGTGTAGAAAATAGGTCTTCACCTATCTGAGTTCCAGCCGAAAATCTCTTAAATGGCCTCAAGCATCTGTGCATATGTAAGACAGAGTCCTTTGATAACGGCGGAACTTGTAAAAGCTTGAGGAAGAAGTTCAAATATTGTAAGTATTATTACATCCGAAATGTCTAAAAAACTGCCAAAGCTTGGCTTAAAATATGATTTTCAAACTGTCCACCCTCCGTTGAAATTCTGATTTATATATATATATATATATATATGTATACAGGGTGTCCCAAAAAGGACCACCTATTTTTAAAAATGAATAATTAACAAACGAATAGAGTTAAAAAAATTCTTGCAGGAAATGGATGTGTGAAGTCTGGAATTTTGTTTAAGGCACCTTGTTATAATAGTTCAAAATATGACCGACAGATGGCGCTACAGGACATTTTGGTGGCTATATGGCCAACGAATACACCATTTTGAAGAATTTACGCAACGACAACTACTGTTTCCCTTGAAATGGTTACTACTGAACTTTCATTGACCATGTCTACTTCTGTCTGGTCTTCACGCATACTAATTTTGTTCCTATAGCCATCAAAATGTGCTGTAGCGCCATCTGTTGGTCAGATTTTGAACTATTATAATAAAGAGTTCTAAACAAAATTCCAGACTTCACATATTCGTTTCTTGCAAGAATTTTTTTAACCCTTTGTTGCATACTGTCCACTACAGTGGACAAAATTGGCAATTTTTTTGTTATCCAACCTATTTCATTCATAGTTCCTATTTAAAGCTTATGCTATTTTTTGACATTCATGCTTTCAGGGAAAAAATCGAAATGGCCGCGCGAGACGGTTAACTTAGTTCTTGAGAT
Organism: Maratus speciosus; assembly: GCA_963932465.1. Lineage (NCBI taxonomy): Eukaryota > Metazoa > Arthropoda > Arachnida > Araneae > Salticidae > Maratus > Maratus speciosus. Next base: position 126,382,523 of record OZ010789.1, on the reverse strand, counting down.
AGAATTAATATTGACGTCCCATCAGAAAGCCGGTAAGTTGTTCAGCATGAACTAAAATGACTCTAAACCTATAATAATATTTTTTAAATGATACTTTGTTCATTAATTATTGTTTTTAAATGTCTTGACCTAATAGACAATTGAAAAACAAGTATGAAAAACTTTTTTTGTTTATTTTATGGAAGTTTTTACATTATGTCCACTATAGTGGACGCCATGCACAGCATCAACATTATGACATTTTACTCTGTCAACTGAAGTGAACGTCATGAGTGTAAACAGCGAAAATTTTTAAATATAAATTTGACGTGTTTTTGTGATTTTAATAGTATGCAGGCATATTTTATATAAATTTTCATCTCTTTCACATTTTTAAAGTTTTGCCTGATTTCCTCTATTTATGCAATTTATTAGTTAAAAAAAATCGCATATGTGTTCTGTTTGGAATAGGTCTGTATGACAATATTGAAAAAACAATAAAATAACAATAAACAATTTTAAAATTGATATCTACAAAACGTTTAAAAATATATACCTTATTAATTGAAATGGACCAGACAGCTCTAATTGAAGATTATAACCAAAATATAGGAGGAATAGATAAATGTAGCATGTTATGTGCATTATACAGAACTCACCTGAAAACCAAGAAGTAGTATAAAAGAATTATATTCCATTTAATTGATGTAACTGCTGTCATTGCGTGGCTTTTATATAGAAGCTTGTTTCCAAATTGCGACATACAATTTGGAAAATTTAAACTGGCTGTAGTAAGTGGACTCATTCAATCAGTGACGCGACAATCTGGTGAACCGCATTTGATTCCAGACACTGAAGAATGTAATGTGTTGGAAGACAAACAACTAAGACAATTGCCAGTAAGAGCAAATTCTGTACACAAGGACACCAGATATGACAAGATGGAACACTTTCCCCGTCAAAAATCCCAAAGTGCATAACTATGCAAGATGGAACTATGTAAAAGAAAGTCAACATATTCATGCGTAAAATGTAAAATTTACCTTTGCATCGATGCATAAACGGGCTGTTTTCACAAATATCACCATCAATGAATGTTTTCTCAATTTTAAGCATAAATATTTTTAGATTATGATAATATTCAAGAAGAAAACTAACATAAATCTTATTTTTCTGACAGCACTACATTTCAATTCTGTGTTCATAGTGTCCACTATAGTGGAAAAGCTGTAACTCAATTAATAAAAAATTATTACATATAAAATAATTTTTTTCTCTTTCAGCATGATCCATTTAGTGGGAAAATACTAAATTTAACTTTGGGGATTTGCCAGTTTTAGAATATGCAACAAAGGGCTAATAACTCTATTCGTTTGTTAATTATTCATTTTTAAAAATAGGTGGTTCTTTTTGGGACACCCTGTATATACTATATATTTATATGTATATACATGTGTCCCAAAAAGGACTGACTGATTTTAAAATTCAATAACTTCCAAACGGTGACAGATATTAAAAAAATTCTTGCAGGAGGGTTATGCATAAGGTCAAAAGTTTTATTACAGTGATTTTCGATTTTAGTTCGAATTACAAACAATAGATGGCGCTGTAAGCAATAGTCGCTAAATACAGGCTCGATATTTGGTCCTTTTTTTTGTTCCATGCAGAAAAAGGAGATGGAAATGTATTATGCGGGCCACGAAGTACCAAAAATCGAGCCTGAATTTAGCGTCTATTGATCGCAGTGCCATTTATTGTTTGTAATTCGAACTAAAATCGAAAATCACTGTAAAAAAACTTTTGACCTTATGCATAACCCTCCTGCAAGAATTTTTTAAATATCTGTCACCGTTTACAAGTTATTGAATTTTAAAATCAGTCAGTCCTTTTTGGGACACCCGGTATATATATATATACCTTATGCATAACCCTTGGGACACCCGGTATATATATATATATATACCGGGTGTCCTAAAAAGGACTGACTGATTTTAAAATTCAATAACTTGTAAACGGTGACAGATATTTAAAAAATTCTTGCAGGAGGGTTATGCATAAGGTCAAAAGTTTTCTTACAGTGATTTTCAATTTTAGTTCGAATTACAAGCAATAGATGGCGCTGCGATCGATAGACGCTAAATTCAGGCTCGATTTTTGGTACTTCGTGGCCCGGATAATACATTTCCATCTCCTTTTTCCGCATAGAACAAGATAAAGGACCAAAAATCGAGCCTGTATTTAGCGACTATTGCTTACAGCGCCATCTATTGTTTGTAATTCGAACTAAAATTGAAAATCACTGTAAAAAAACTTTTGACCTTATGCATAACCCTCCTGCAAGAATTTTTTAAATATCTGTCACCGTTTACAAGTTATTGAATTTTAAAATCAGTCAGTCCTTTTTGGGACACCCGGTATATATATATATATCCATATGTATATAATAAATTTGAAATCACAAATATATGAAGAAATTGGTAAAGTTCTAAAGATGATTTAGAAATGAATATAGGGAACCAGTAACCAATTTCTTCATATATTTGTGATTTCAAATTTATTATTTCAGCACTCTAATAGCATTGTTGCAAATGCGCATGTTATTAAGAATGTTATTTTTAGTTTAGTCTTACAACCTTATTCTGGCATTTTTAATGGTACTCTCTTTATCAAGTAAAAGGCAATTATAGCTTGGTTTTAGCTGTTCAATTTCACTTTGTTCATTTTAATTCCATATATATATATACAGTGAATTCTCGATAAGTCGAAGTCAGATAAGTTGAATATTCGTTTAACTCGAAGTTTACATGAAGTCCCGGCCCCTTTATTACAATTCAATGTTAAATTTTCTAGTTCTGTCGAAGTCAACATCTTTTAAGTCGATTGTTTCCGATAGAGAAAAAACAGTAATTCGACAAATTTCTTAATTTTTCAGCCACAGCTCAAATATACAGGCACTTTCTGTTAGATAAAACTTTTCTGCACTCCTTCGCCGGCTTTGAAGGGCGCTATTTTTACTTCCTACATAGGTCAGTATGGAGTCTCTGCGAGTTTGGAATTCCGGCTGAAATCGTCCCATCTCACCACCCCGTTCATTTCTCTTTTACGCATTCCTTTTTCCCAACAGGTATTCATTGGAAACAGAACAGGTGTCTAAGTGAATTCTAATTGGTCAAATTTCCCACGCTTTTATGAAAGGATTTTTTTTCCCGATTCTATTGAGGTTCATTGAAGTTCATTACTTTAGTGTTGAGATTTGTCATTTTAGTGTTTATTACTTTCACATAGTGATACGTTTTCAGTTGGGTCTTTCAAAATGTCTAAGCGGAAATTACAAACTCTTACTTTAAAACAGTAAGTAAATTTGACAAAAGATATTTGACAATACTAATTTAAAGAGAAAAGATATAGCCCTGACATATGGTATCCCTCCCAACATGCTATCTACTATACTGAAAGATAAAGAAAGCATTTTCAAAAGACATAAGTCAAGTGTCAGTCCAGTGTGCAAAAGGATGAAGACGTGTGCCTTCCAGGATATCGAAACAGCCCTCAAAAAAATGGTTTACATATTACAGGACACATAAGAGTGTAATTCCTTTAAGTGGTACGATATTACGTGAGAAAGCTTTGGATTTCACAAAATTATTGAATGTGGAAGGCTTCACCCCAAGCACGGGGTGACTTGAAAAGTTTAAAGCCAGACACAACATCGTGTTTCGGACATTACACGGTGAAGCAAAAGATGTGTCTGATGCAATGTGTGATGAATTGAAGACAGTTTCATTACCCCAAATTCTTGCAGGTTATAGTGCGGACGACGTTTTCAGTATGGATGAAATGGGACTTTTTTACAAATGTTTTCCATGATGATGTTAAAGGTGGAATCATGTTCCGGTGGTAAACTAAGTAAAGAACGTTTAACTGTCCTTGTCGGAGCAAATGCTTCTGGAACAAAAAAATTACCTTTACTGGTTATCGGTAAATACAAAAATCCTCGCTGTTTCAAACATAAAAAAGTCACTTCCCGTACAGTACAGATCTAATCACGAAGCTTGGATGACGCTAATATGGTTCTAGGAATACATCAGAAATTTGGATGTAGTGTTTCATGCAAAAAAGCGTAAAGTGTTGATCTTCGTTGATCAGTGACACAGTCAACTTTTGAGCTTGAAATCTACCAAGTTAGAATTCTTCCCTTCTAACATAACTTCTAAGCTACAACCAGCAGACTAGGGAGTAATTAAATGTTTAAAGCATTCCTACAGAAATCGACTAGTGCGGATGGCAATCGAGGACGACGAAAATGGAATAAATCAAAAGTGAGATGTGTTAGGAGAAATTAGACTAATTCTCGAGTGCCTGGCAAAACGATGTGAAACAAATCACTATCGAAAATTTCTTCAGTATATGTGGCTTCTTTGCAAGTAACGCGTACTCATGTATTGTGAATGAACATCTGCAAGATCAAGCTATTTCTGAAGATGTCGATACTGAGTTTTTGAATATTGACGAAAATGTTGCAATCTGCGGAGAACTTAGTGATTCAGATTTAGTTGAAGCAATAAAAAAAAGTGGAGAACAATCCTGAATCTGAAGAAGATGACGAGGAAGTAAATTGCATTTCACCACCAAATAATCAACAAGCACATGCGGCAATGACGACACTACAGCAATATCTCCAAAGTAGAGACGGTGTGGACGATTCTCTTTTCCTTTGTTTACAAAATGTGAGCGGCTAACTAGTGAAAGACAAAAAAGTTCCACCAAGCAGTCATCATTAACAAGTTATTTTTTTTCACACAATTTGAGTTTGTAAGTACTTTATATCATGTACTATTAAATTGTATTTTTCTTTAGTGCTCATTTTGCCAGAATCCGTTATTACAGTATAATTGCAATTCCTATCTATAAGATTGAATTACTTTTATATATTTTCTGTATGTATTTAAGGATTTTCGATAAGTCGAACTTACGTTAACTCGAAATTTTTGTCGGTCCCTTCGAATTCGACTTATCGAGAATTCACTGTATATATATACTTATATCTGAATTTTGTCATGCTGTAACTCTCGAATTTTTTGGGTTAAAATTGGGCCCTCTGTTATAGCTCCCTTAAAAATGGTCTAATTCACGAACATTTTTTTTCTAACAACTTCTTAGGTTCTCCAGCTACTACATGAACGACAAAAAAAATTTGCAGACTTCAGCTACCACCAATTTTGAATATTAATCGTCTTCTTGGGGCCTTTGTTGCAGCTTCTTTAAAAACTGTCCTATTCTATTGCAATTTTCTTTAACATAGTTTTAGAGTCTTCTAGCTACTTTAAAACCCCTAAAAAATTTTCTTATACACAACTACATTCCAGTTAAGACCCTGGCCCCCAAGGTCCGGTCTTTCTTTATACCTCAGATACCACCTTTTTCGAACGTTAATCTCCTTTTTCAGTATCAACTTGCGTCTTCTCACTACAGCCGTAAATTAAAAATCGTGTTACTTTAAAGGTAACTTTAGATAAGGGATTTCACCCGTTTATTAAAAATCGTGTTAATGCTAACAGTAATTCATGAAATTTACAAGGTGAGGAGGCATCTCCCACCTCTTGGTGGCGCGTTATTTCCTGTGGTTTAAGGGCCCAATTTCAATGGGATTAGCTTCCTTCAACTTACAAGGGAACCACTTTAGGTGTTGCTCGCACCTAGTATTGAAACCTGGTGCATTTTAAAGCTCTATATTAGGAAGTTTGGGAATCGATAAAAATTTTTTGTTAAAATAATATTTTTTGATTTTACAGCAGATTAACTTTCTGAAAATGCAATTTTCTAGACCACTTTTCGGGCTTTTAACGTAAGTTAAAAAAAAAAAAAAAATAGTTAAAAATATAAATTAGTCAATAATAAATATAAAATGTTGAAAAAAGTTTTAAAATTCCTTCAAGAACCTACGAATTTGATTTACAAAAAATACAATATTATATTTACATATTTGGCGGGGAAACATTGGCGTCTTTTTCGTCCCGTACAGTTTTCCGGCAACCCTAGCTCAGTATTATCGCTACGTACCGTGTTGTAATGGTTTGGACATAAACCTATTACAGGTATAAAGCTAGTGAAAATTTTGAAGTGCCATATCTGGCGACTTAACTCTCTTTTGGTGTAAAATTAACAAATAAAAATCCAATAATAAAAAATTATAAATATAAAAAAATATATAAAATATGATTTTAACAAAGAATTTTTATCGGTTCTCTAACTTTTATGCATAGGGCTACAAAATGCACCAGGTCTCGATTCTAGGTGCGAGCAACACCTAAAGTGGTTCCCTTGTTAGATTATAATTCAGCTACATTCTGTATTACGAAATTTTATCTTAGACTTTAGTTACCAACATTTTCTAACATTAATGGTGCAATTTTTTTTTTTTTTTTTTTTTTGGATTCTGTAGCCTTGATTCCTTCGAGATCTGGCTCACTCAACTTGGTTTTCGATTGTCTCCGGCACGTGCGGGCGCTTCCGGTAAATGCTGCCATAGGTAGTGGGGATCTAGATTACAGGTTCGTTCGGAAAGAAGTTTGATGGGAACACACTAGATGCTGCGGAAGGCAATGGGGCCTCCGAAATTAGGTTCATTTAAAAGAATTTCCAAAGATAAAAAATCATACAAACTTAAGTTTTGTTTAAGGTTATTATTTACAAACCCCGGGCAACGCCGGGCGGGTCTGCTAGTATATTAATAAAAGAACAAATCGCTCTGTGTGTCTGTGTGTGTGCGATGGCTAGCGATAACTACTGCACGTAGAAGTCTGAAAATTTAGATGTGAATAGTCCAAGACAGGTCCTGATGCACCTGAGGCTCAGATTTTTAATTTTTTCAGGGCCGGGGCCCCTGTTCCCCTTTAAGTTTTTAAGCACTAAATTGTTAATAACTTGCCCACTTTTCATCCAGTCTTCTTCGTTTTGGGGGATCTATCTCCATTTAGTAATTTTCGCCTTTCTACTTTCCAGTTAAGACCCTGGTCCCTTGGGGCCCTATACAGAGCCCCTTGAAGTTTTTGTGCAAGTAAATTGTTAATAAATTGCTTCCTTTTAATCCGATCTTCATTTTTTGTATCCCTTTTCCATTTAGTTATTCTCACGCTTCTACATTCCAGTTAAGATCCTGGGCCCTCTGGGGTGCGTAGGGCCGGATCAGTGCCCCTTGCACTTTTTGTGCGCCAACCATTTTTAATCCCCTATTTTTCTCATCTTCTCAATGAATAATTTTAAAGTTGAGTCTTAGACTCTTCTTCCCAGATCAATGCCCTCATATTTTTATTGGGGCCCTGGGGCTCTTTTTAAAACAGTTACCCCTTTTTGTGCATTTCTTTAAAATATTATTTTAACGAATAATTCATATTATTCCCTATGCTTAGTTTTGACTAATTGAAGATCTAAAGTGCCGACTACCAAGATATTTTAATATGTTTACATGTTAGGGCCCTGTTTTTAACTATCAGTTGGCCCCTTTTGGGCCCCCTATTATAGCTCCCTTAAAAATGCTCCGATTCAGAAGCTTTTTTTTTCTAACAGATTCTTAGATCCTCCAGCTACTACGTGACCGACAAAAAAATTTCCCAGGCTTCAGTTACCACCAATTTTGGATATTAATCGCCTTCTTGGGGCCCTTGGTACAGCTTCTTTAAAAATGCTCCGAATTGCTTGCAATTTTCTTTAACATAGTTGCAGCGTCCTCCGATTACTTTAAAAGCTACTAAAAATATCTTTATGCCCAACTACATGCCAGTTATATCCTTGGTTCCTTGGGGCCCGGTACAGGGCCCCTTGAGGTTTTTTCACCATAAATTGTAAATAAACTGCCCCCTCTTAATCCTCTCTTCATTTTTTGAACCCTTTTTCCATTTAGTTAGTCTCATGTTTCTACTGGGGCTCCGTATGGGCCCGTGGACACCGGTACAGGTCCCTTGAACTTTTTGTGCGCCATGCATTTTTCACTCCCTGTTTTCTCATCTCTTCAGAGCATAATTTTAAAGTTGAGTCTTGGACTCTTCTTCCATGTCCAACACCCTCATATTTTTATTGGGGCCCTAGGCCCTTTTTTGAAGCATTTACCCAATTTCTTGTGTATTTCTTTAAAATGTTATTCTAACAAAAAATTCATACTCTATGCTTAGTTTTGACTAATTGTGAACCTAAAGCGTTAAGTACTAAGACAATGTAACATGTTTCCATGTTAGGGCACTGTTTTTAACTATCAGCTGTCCACTGTTGGGCCCCATACTATAGCGCCCTTAAAAATGGTCCGATTCAAAAGCTTTTTTTTTTTCTAATAACTTCTTAGGTCCACCAGCTACTACAAGAACAACAAAAAACATTTAGATTTCAGCTACAACCAATTTTCAGTATTAGTCACCTTCTTGGGGCCCTTGGTGCAGCTTCTTTAAAAATGATCGGAATTGCTTGCAATTTTCTTTAACACATTTCTAGCATCCTCTGACTACTTTGAAAACTACTAAAATGTATATTTGTACGCAACTACATGCTACTTAAGTGCCTTGCCCCCTGGGGCCCGGTACAGGGCCCCTTAAAGTATTTACACCATAAATTGCCTCCTCTTAATCCGATTTTCATTTTTGGAAGCCTTTTCCATTTAGTTATTCTCCTGTTTCTTTATTCCAGTTAAAATCTTAGGGCATCCTAGGGTTCCATAGGGCCCGATCCGGAAAATTTTAAAATTGAGTCTTGCACTCTTCTCCCCGGACCAACACCCTCTTATTTTTACTGGACTCTAGGGCCCTGTTTTAAGCATTTCCACCCATTTTTTGAACATTTCTTTAAAATTTTAATCTAATGATTAATTCATTCCCTATACTTAATTTTGGTTAATTGAAGATCTAAAGTGCCCTAACTTAGACCTTTTAACAAGTTTTCCTTTAGGGACCTGCTCTTTACTATCAGTCGATCCTCTTGGGGCCCTTTGTTATAGGTCCCTTAAAAACGGTCCGATTCACTAGCTTTTTTTAAAACAACTCCTTAAGTCTTCCTGCTACCACATGAATGACAAAAACATTTCTCAGACTTCAGCTGCCACCAATTTTGAATATTAATTTCCTTCTTGGGGCCTTTGTTGCAGCTTCTTTAAAAAGTATCCGATTATATCACATTTTGACGTCCTCCAGCTAATTTAAAGCTGCTAAAAAATTTTATTATACCCAACTGCATTCCAATTAAGACCCTGGCCCCAGGGCCCGGTCTTTCTTTATACCTCAGCTACTAATTTTTTCGAACATTAATATCCATTTTACTTTCTTCTATCTTCGAAGTTATGCATAGAATTGAACCAAATTTTTATTTTAAGTTTTTGGCTATGGCAAGCAGGTCCTCCCTGAATTTGGAAAAAATTCGCCGGTAGGGGGCGCTGTAATAGCGATTTTTGTGCGATTTTGAATATTGTACCATCGAAAAGTGTATGAAGTTATACATAGAATTGAACCAAAAAAATTTTTTAAGTATTTGGCCATAGCAAGTAGGTCCTCCTTGAATTTGGAAAAAATTCGCAGGTAGATGGCGCTGTAATAGCGATTTTTGTGCGATTTTGAATATTGTAACATCGAAAACTGTATAAAATTATGCATAGAATTGAGCCAAATATTTTGTCTTTGTTTTTGGTCATGGCACGAAGGTCCTCCCTGAATTTGGAAAAATTCCGCCGGAAGGGGGCGCTATAATTGCGATGTCTGAACCATTTTCATTATTGTACCATCGAAAAGTGTATGAAGTTATGCATAGAATTGAACCAAATTTTTTGTGTAAGTTTCTGGCTATGGCAAACAAGTCCTCCCTGAATTTGAAAAAAATCTGCCGGAAGGGGGCGTTGTAATAGCGATGTTTGTGTCATTTTCTTTATTGTACCATTGAAAAGTGTATAAAATTATGCATACAATTGAACCAATATTTTTGTGCATAATTTTAGATATAGCCAACAGGTCCTCCTTGAATTTGGAAATATTGCGCGGTAAAGGGGCTCTGTGATAGCGATTTTTGTATACTTTTTTTGATTTTTCGTAGTTCTATTGTCCATCGGCGGCTCGCGCAGCAGCGGGATCTCGCTTCCTGTGAAGCCGGATATTCGCAAACAGCTGATATCAACAGAATAACGAAAAACTATTAATTTTAACAAATATCATGATATAGATTAACTCGTTTTTAGTCCGTTTAATTGACTGAAGCACAAATTTAAGATGAAAATCAAAGTTAGTATAATATTGAACTAATAATATTGAAGTATTAACGTGTGTAACTAGATTTTGAAATATTAAGATATATATGTCGGAGTTTCCTCTTAGTCCGCACAACTTCGAAGAAAATCCTTATTATTTATATGCTGCCACCACCGATATGATTACGTGATATCGGTCACGCACTGAGAAGATTGTTTAAATGAAAACCAACGCTTTCAATTAACTAAATTAACAGTTTATTTACACACTATTTACACAACAACAAAAGACTATTTACACTTACAAACTCGGATATAGATGATCCGGTTCAACATTAAATTGAATACAGTAAATGCTGGTTGTGTACTGTTAAACTACGTTAAACCACTCTCACTCTACACACATTAAATTAGCTTTCCGGAGATCAATCTCGATCTCCCAACACCTATGTGCTCTAAGCCTACGCTCTATCTCTAAGAGCTCTCCCCAGGAACACCCGTCCACTTTGCGCGCTACGCTCCAAACTGACTATCTCAGCCTAAGAGACTGCCTTCCAGCAACCCCTTGCTCCTTCTCCACGTAACCCCTCCGGAGTTTTCTACCTGGCTCCCATTTCAAACTATTTTCTTCGTTCGTGGAATGCTTTTGTCTTCCCATCTTCCACAGACATCTCAAAAGGTTGGGTACACCCCTCTCCAACTATCTTTTTTCCCCTTCATACCATCTATACATTTTCACCGGCTTAGATCCAGTTTTAGATAAGGAAAGACTGTTATTTTGAAATTCCAGTACACAACCCATACAATATATAATATATTAAGACAAAAATAATATAGAACCCCAGTTCTAATAGCAGATATTTCTCAGAACCTGACAGTATAAGATAGAAGAAAGTTTTGGGATTGGCACATCCAACTAGTTCAGCATCAACTTACGTTTACTCACTACGGCCGTAAATTAAAAATCGCGTTAATTTAAATAGCCCAGTGGTTAGGGAGTTGAATTCGGAAATAATTAGGGGAAAGCTGTAAATTGTTTTAACCTCTTCAGTTTAGGTCTAGAATGAATATGCTATGTTTTCTCCCTCGTACTAGGAGAGCGTTAGGAATTATACATTGATTTATAGTCAAAAAACACGTTTTTTTTTTTTTTTAAATACCATAACACTATCTCGAAATCACTAACTTTTTCAAAAATATTGTCAATACAAATATTGTAGAACTAAAAATTCTGAATAACATGAGTACCTACACTTAATACTTTTGTTGAATATTAAGGTCACAATTTTACTTTAAAGTTTTAGCCCCGTGGTCAGAGGTTGAACCCAGAATTAATTAGGGGAAAACTGGAAATCGTTTTAATCCCTTCAGATTAGGTCTAAAATGAATATACTATGTTTTCCCCCTCGTATCAAGTGAGCGTTAGGAAATATGTACGTATTTACATTCGAAAAACATGTTTTTCCTTAATATTTTTAACAATATCTCAAAATAGTTAATTCTATCAAAAACATTGTCAATGCAAATGTTTTAGAACTTAAAATTCTGAATAAAATAAGCACCCACATTAGTATTTTTGTTCAAAATTAAGGTCGCAATTCTAATTTCAAAATTTTGCCTTAATCGCTAATCAAGAGCTTGAAGTCCGGAGAGACCAAGTTACCTAAGAATATCTCAAAACAGCTAAATCTATCAAAAACAGTGCCAGTTCAAATGTTGTAGAGCATAAAATTCTGAATAAAATGAGCACCCACATTAATACATTCGTTCAAAATTAAGGTCGCAATTCCATTTCAAAATTTTGCGTTAATCACTAATCAAGAGCTTCAAGATAGGAGAGACCAGATTACCTTAACAATATCTCAAAACGTCTAACTATATCAAAAAATTGCCCATACAGATGTTGTAGAGCTTAAAATTCTGAATAAAATGAATACTCACGTTAATATTTTTGTTCAAAATTAAGGTCGCAGTTTCAGATATTGTTAAAAATATTAAAGAAAAACGTGTTTTTCGAATGTAAATGTGTAGGGGAAGACGGGGTACAATGAAACAAGGGGTACAATGAAACATTACTTGTAAAATCAATCAAATTTGTCATACAGAGTTGCAGTTTATATATATGTTATACAACTATATGTTCCAATTACTGATGTGATTTGGATACATTCACACTCCTACAACAGTAGCAATAGAAGATTATTGCTTTTGCACCATTCAAAGTAACTTTCTTTACTAAAAGTAATTTTGTTTCTTTTTCCTTGTTTTTATATGTAATAATTATTTTTTCTATACATTGTTATCTTTGGGTTGTTGTCTTCATACCTCCAAAACCAAATTAAAAAAAATAAATATTAGAAGTTTGAAAATAAATTTTTATTTAGTAACCTCAGTGCGGAGTACAATGAAACGCTTGCAGACGGGGTACAATGAAACATGTTTTATTACAGTAATAAAAATAGTAAATAGAATATATTAGAAGTAAGAGTAGGAAAACAGAAAAAAAAAAGAGTTTTGTTCTAACCAGGTCAGTAAAAAATGCTCTTGTTAAGCAATTAAAAAATAGAAAGAGAAAAAAAGCTAAGAAGGGATTGTTTTGAAAACAAACTCTGCCTGCTACAGACTCTGATGATGATCCAGATTTTTTTTTCCAGTCCCAGCTGGTCATCGAGGTACTAAGAATGAGATATCCCCACACAACATGTATGGTACAAGCAGTATCCGTATAAATGAAAACATAAGGAAATATATACCGTTGGAGAAATCATACATAAATGAAGTCAAATGTGAAGTACTTGATATAAAAAAACTCCAACCAAGTTTTATTTATTTTATTTTTTTAGAAACTTACATTAAATAAAAAAAAACTCATTGTGTTGAAACTACCATCCCATATTCCTTCAGAAGCAACTGAAATATAAGCAGAAATGCTAATTTTTGAAACTGATTTGAGCCAATTTAATGTAAAATGAAAGGTATTTCTTAAACCAATAGAATTTTCTTATTTTTCATCTTAGACTATAATATTTTTATCAAGTTTCTTATTAATCAAGTTTTGTTTCTATATTTATCTCATTTTTCATAAAATAAACTATACTGGGTGAAAATTGCTTCCATCATTTAGAGTGTTTCATTGTACCCCAGTATGTGTTTCATTGTACCCCGGCATACGGGGTGCAATGAAACACTGTAAGACATTTATTTTTTGTTATTTTTCAAGCATAAAGATATTGTTTAGAACCTAATAAAAATTTATTTAGATGGGGAAAATACAAGGTTAAAAGTATGCATTAATTATATTTTTGTGCATGCAAAATTGTGGATAGGAAAAAATAATTAGTAAATTTTGCTTCATTGTACCCCGTCTTCCCCTACATATTTCTCAACGGTCACTTAGTACGAAGGGGAAAACATAGAATATTCATTTTAGATTTAATCTGAAGGGATTAAAACGATTTCCAGTTTTCCCTTAATTAATTCCGAGTTCAACCCTCTGACCACGGGGCTAAAACTTTAAAGTATAATTGTGACCTTAATATTCAACAAAAGTATTAAGTGTAGGTACTCATTTTATTCAGAATTTTAAGCTCTACAACATTTGTATCGACAATGTTTTTGGAAAAGTTAGTGGTTTCGATATAGTGTTATGGTATTTTAAAAAAACGTGTTTTTTGACTATAAATCAATGTAAATTCCTAGCGCTCACCTAGTACGAGGGGGAAAACGTAGCATATTCATTCTAGACATAAACTGAAGGGATTAAAATAATTTCCAGCTTTCCCCTAATTATTTCCGAATTGGGCCTTTTTTTGCTCCCCTACCACTGGGCTAAAAGGTAACTTTAGATAATGAATTTCATGAGTTTATTAAATATCGTGTTAATGTTAAAAGGAATTCATGAAATTTACAAGGGGAGAGGGCATCTTCCACAGCTTGGGGGCGCATTCTTTCCTCGGATTCTAATGACTTAATTTCAACGAGATTTGGTTCTTTCAATTTAGATTACAATTTAGCTACTTTCTGTATAATAAAATTTTATCTTAGACTTCAGTTAGCAACATTTTCTAGAATATTAATGTTGCATCCTTTTTTTGGATTGTCTCGATTGCTACGAGGTTTGGTTGACTCAACTTGGTTTTCGATTGTCTCCGCACGTGCAGAGCACTTTCGGTACATGTTGCCTTAGGTAGCGTGGACCCAGGTTACAGGTTTGTTTGGAATAAAGTTTGTTGGGAACACATTAGACGCTGCGGGAGGCGTTTGGTGCCTCCGAAATTTGGTTCATTTAAAAGAATTTCAAAATATATAAAATCATACAAACTTGAGTTTTGTTTAAGGTTATTATTTATGGACCCCGGGCAACGCCGGGTGGGTTTGCTAGTTAATATATATACATATATAGCAATTACTTTAAATTTATTTTTAAGGCATTTTCGTTTTTGTTTTGGCCGAAACTAGGAAGATAATCGAAATTCGGTTTCGGTTTGGATTCGGTCTTAAAAACATGTTTTGGCCGAACACTAATTATTAGTGTAGTAAACGATTCTTGGGATTTCAAAATAAAATGGAGAAAACGTGACAGTGCTCTTGAGAAAATTAATTTATAATTTCTTTCATCACATAGATAAAAATGCAGTTTCATTAAGATGTAAACAAACTAACGGAAAGTTGTGGTATAAGCAGATTTGATGCCAGATTCGTCAGCGAAAGGCAAATACACTAAGGGTCATTAGCAAGACTTTGGGTCATTAACATTGACAACAAAAAAAAAAAAAAAAAAAAAAAAAAAAAAAAAACAGATACCGTACCTCTTATTTTAATCGTCTTTTATTAAAATACAGTGAAACCTCTCTGTGCGACCACCTCCCTGAACGATCATTTTTGCATGGAACGAAATTTATTCCCATAGGCTCAATACTAATTTTACTTCCATTCAGAGACCACCTCAGTTGAACTCCCTCCATGAGCAACCCATTTCTTTAAAGAAAATGAAACAAATTCCGTTTTTTCCTGGTCGCTTGAAGAAAGTTTTATTAGAAAAATAATTCCGGAGGGAGCATTATTCATCAAACTTCTAAACTAAGTTTAGAATTTTTTTTTTCGGTAACTTTTAAGTGTTTAAACCCCTTTGTGCCTTTTTAGGCAATGAATTTAACTCTGATGACGAATTAAGAATGACGGTCAACAAACTCCCCCGACCTATTCTGTTAGGAAGTTATGAAAGAAACAGATAAATGAATGAAATCGTCATTATTTGTTCCCGTCCAAAAAGAAAATGCATTTATTTACTGAAGTTCGAAAGGACTTGGAAATAAAAGTTATGAAAGATAAATCGTAAATTCAAAGCAAACGTCAATATGCTCAGTTTTAAAACTCTGCTGTAATTAACTAGTGTAATTAACTTTTGTTTGTATACTTAAATTTTTATATTTTTTCCTAATGTGAAAATTAAATTTTAGTAACATTACTTGTACCTTTTTTCAACAATAAAAATCTAGATTTAAACATGACCTCCATTAAGAGATCGCCTCTCGAAGCGATCAATTTTTTATTGGAACGGAACATGGTCGCTTTAAGGAGATTTTAGTGTATATATTATTAAATTTATTTATTAACAAACTAAGACTCTATAAAATCAATATTTTGCGTAAAATTGGTCAAATAAATTTTTATCGAAAGCAATTTGTTATTCAGTCTTCACTTGCATCATAAAAAAATATTTCTAAATTTACGGAAATGCATTATAACTACGTATCGAAGTATACAATAACCTCTTCCGAGTTACCTACGGTTCCGAAAAGCGTTCTATATCTTTAGAAACTTCAAAACCGATATGTGTTCAAGATTTAAGGGGTCTCAAGACTCTTAAAATTGGGAAAAATACCATTTTCAACATTTAATATGTTAAAATGTATATGATTTAAAAACACAATTTTATTTGGGATGAAATATATAAGTATGTTTCTTTCATTTCATGTATTTAAAAAAAATGCAAGATGCAAAACTAGTATTTAGAGGGGGCTCCAAACTGTCAGGTATTTGTCGAGCAGAAAATTAGTATGACAGCTTACGCGCTGGATTCCAAAATAAATTTTGCAACTAGAATGAAATTTTCTGTCCCTAATTATACTTTAAATTACAATAAAGAATTTAAAGAATTTTTATATTTTTAATACAAAGTTGTATTTAGCTAATACAAAATTTTGAAAAATTCAACAGTATAATCACCTAAAAAATATATGTATAAACAATAAAAATGAAAGTTTAGGTTCAGTTTATACAGACTAACAAGAAATATATGTTTTGAAAATTTCATGAAAAAATATTCAGAAGTTTTTTGTCTAATTATTAGTGATATCCTGTGCGGTGTGCCCCCAAAACGTCATTTGGAGAAAAATGACTTTAAAGTTTCGGAAATGCCGCTTCAGCTATTGGCCGGGTATAATTCTAAAATCCATAACTTCGTTCTAGTGGAGATTTCAAGGAAATAATTGTATCAAAATGTTCAGAAAAATAAGAGTTTAACATCGAAAAAAAAATAATAATAAAAATTTCGAAAGTTGTGAAGCTTTAAGAGTCCTGAGACTCCTTAAATAATCATTTTTAAAAACAAAGTTTCTTTTGTTGTCACTGATTTTCCGAAACGTTTCCGAGTTGTCTTTTATTACATATTAATTATTTTTCTCAATCCGGCATATCGGTTTTTTGGATACTATCCGATCCATTCTCAATTAAACATTTTCAGTTGGTAACAAAATTTATACATACAAGAGAAACAATCTTAATGTTTATGTTAACATTAATGCTGTTAATTTATCTTGTTTGTTCCGATCCATTCTCAATTAAATATTTTCAGTTGGTAACAAAATTTATACATACAAGAGAAACAATCTTAATGTTTATGTTAACATTAATGCTGTTAATTTATCTTGTTTGTTCCGATCCATTCTCAATTAAATATTTTCAGTTGGTAACAAAATTTATACATACAAGAGAAACAATCTTAATGTTTATGTTAACATTAATGCTGTTAATTTATCTTGTTTGTTCCGATCCATTCTCAATTAAACATTTTCAGTTGGTAACAAAATTTATACATACAAGAGAAACAATCTTAATGTTTATGTTAACATTAATGTTGTTAATTTATCTTGTTTGTTCCGATCCATTCTCAGTTAAACATTTTCAGTTGGTAACAAAATTTATACATATAAGAGAAACAATCTTAATGTTTATGTTAACATTAATGCTGTTAATTTATCTTGTTTGTTCCGATCCATTCTCAATTAAATATTTTCAGTTGGTAACAAAATTTATACATACAAGAGAAACAATCTTAATGTTTATTTTAACATTAATGCTGCACTAATAATGCACTATTATAAACTATTTTTTATAAACTGCTCTATTATAAACCAAATTTAAAGTATCTGTATTAATATCACAAACAAATGAAGGCATATGAATCATTAGATAGCCTATTTTTTTGTCGAGTTTCTTAAATGACGACATTTTTTTTTTTTTTTTTTTTTTTTTGCGTATTATTCAGTGATAGTGACGTCCTATGCGTTCTTTACCATAGATGTTTTTTAAGACTGGATCGTAAATGAAGAATTCTTAAGCGGATGCGGATGACGTCATTTTATATAAAATAAAAGGGTGTGTTTTAAATCTTAAAACTGAAATATGATTTGTACTATCTATATATATACATATATATATATATATATTTTTTCATCAGGGGCGACACTAAATTCTGAAAAAGCAAAATTCCTGTTTTCTAGTTATTTATTTTCATTGTGGTTACATTACATTTTCTTAGATTAAGTAATAATTGTTACTTGTGTCGTGTAGGGTTATTAGCAAGACTTGAACTCATTAGTACTGAAAAAAAAAATCAGATATAGTACTTTATTTTAGTAGTTTTTTACTCGTTTTAAAATAGTCTTTACTTCATTAATAAATAGATTTATTAATAAATAAAGACTAAATAAAATCAATATTTTGTGTGCAGTTGGTTAAACAAATTTTTACCCAAGGCGATGTGTTATTCAATTTTCTCTAGAGAGAAATAAATTTCCTATTTAATTCGAGCCCTGCTGTAATTCAGGGAAATAAACGCATCACATACCTTTCGAGCTCTGATTGTTTGCTACTTAGGGCCATGTCCATTATCCACT
This sequence comes from Maratus speciosus, assembly GCA_963932465.1. Classification (NCBI taxonomy): domain Eukaryota; kingdom Metazoa; phylum Arthropoda; class Arachnida; order Araneae; family Salticidae; genus Maratus; species Maratus speciosus. The sequence goes on along the minus strand of OZ010789.1, from coordinate 126,364,151 downwards.
TTTTTAACCGACTACCCTGGACACTGTTTTGTATCTGAAAAAATAAAATAAAATAAAATAAATAAAAATATAAAAAATGAAAGTTTCCAATAAAAAATGTTTAAAAATTTGGAAGATAAATCGTTTACACATTCCCAGAAGCTTACAATTCTTGTTATATAATATAGAAATGGATATTATTATTTTTTATTGTTCATAAATGGAATTCATTTCGATGCTATAGTGTATTTAAATTAATAAATTATATTTATTTTAGTCTAACATTTTTAAACAGAAAATATTTTAAAATATTATACTGTTTGTAAAGTAAATGTAAAAGAAAAAATAGCTTAAAAAACACCCTTTTTACATAAGTATTCAATGTTTATCTTGAAAACCACACCTAATTTAATGACTGCAATTCATAATTTTTTACAAAAACATTCCGTTACAATGCATTCATTTAGCATGGGCACTGAACCCAATTATGGTCAATTCACAGCCTTTTTATGACCCATTTTAGAAAGCGCGAGCTAGTGAATTTATTTTAAAGAATTATAATTTGCTCTGTTTCTTTATATGGCTAACATTGAAGAAAAAGAAACAATATTTAATTTTTTCTTCTGGGGGGGGAGGGGGATTTCTTAATTGATTTCTTAACGTATAATCATAATTTAATTAATATGAAGGTATTAATTGAGTAAAGTATGCATATTAAGTTAAATAATGCTATAAAAAGTGATAAAATATCTTTATTAAGATTGATGAAAGTTTCATCGCACAAACGATAACATTTTCAAAATTATTCATGATAGAAAATATTTTCACCCAATTTAAAAACAATAACATAGTAAACAATGTCACGAGATATGATGCATAATGAAAAATATTACAAACTTATGTGAAATATATTTTGCATGCATTAAATTATGTGAAAATATTTTCTATCATGAATGATTTTGAAAATGTCGCCGTTTGTGCCGATTAAATGTTCGTCAATCTTAATAAAGATATTTTATCACTTTTTATAACATTATTTAACTTAATCTGTTTATAAGTGATTATTATACATGTTGTTAAAGTATGTACGTTTTAAAAATATATTATACTGTTTATTTTTTATTTATATTTTTTCTTCTTTAATATTCAAAATATTTCGTTTTTACAGTTTCACAGCCAGGTGGCCTTTTTTGGTAAGTGTGGTTTGGCGCACCATTAAACCCATCGTTGTTCTAATTTGTATATGATTATAAAGCATAAAGAATATCTGGGGCTAACGGGATTTGCTTTAATATTAATGTATTAACTTATAATTAAGTTCTAAAAATAGGAAACTGTTGACATCGAAAATGCACCTTTGTACAATTTTTTTATTATTGAAGCATATCAGTAATTGAGGAAAAATCAATTACAAAATTCCATCTTTAATTACAAAAACAAAGTTGAGTTAAATAAAAGAATATAATCTGGCCCGACTTAGGCTATGGAGGGCCCCGGGGGAAAGCATCATTCTGGGGACCCCTCCCCCCACCTCTATCTATCTACAGAATTTTTTTGTGAATAATATGGAAATCGCTAGTGCTAAACTTCATACATATTGTATGTATGCATAAATTTTGTGCCTGGTACTTATGTGCCAGCACGCATCTGTACAGTAGAAAAAATACTAGTAGGATAATAGTAGAAACAAGTTGGAAATTGCTCGTCAAACGTGGCAAATGAGGTGCGTTCGTACTATAACTAGTTTTATAAATATTTTTTGCACCGCATATTGTACTGAATGTATATTTTAGTGCACTTCATAAGTGCATATCCATTTCATTCTGTTCGAAAAACTATAATATCAATAAAATGCACTTTAAATAATTTTTTCCCATTGACCGTAATGTAACGGAAAAGTTTTGATTGTCTCTATAATTAAACTATACATCCGATTTTCATAAAATTTGAAATGACTCGACAAAATCTTGCAACAATTATATATTTAAAATTTCAGACCATTCGGAAGGCTGTAACATCATTTTCCCATTTTCCCATTAATCATCCCATCATCCCATTTTCATATTTTCCCATTAGCCGTCATGTAACGGGAAACTTTTGACTGTCCCTGTCATTAAACTATAAATCCGATTTTCATAAAATTTAAAATGACTCGACAAAATTATGCAACAATTATATATTTTCAAACTCAAACGATTCGGTTGGGTAGTTTTTGCGCTGTTATATGCGGAAGGACAGGCAGACAGACGGACTGAACGACGATACTTATATAATTATACGTATTTATATAATTACGAACGCACCTAAAAATGATAGATTGGTTGATACGAGTATTTCTTTGGAAACTTTTACTTGGCTTATCTATGAACATTATAAGATGTCTAAAATAGAATGCTACAAATTGGCCATAATTAATGGTTTTAACTTGCCACGTTACGAGGAAAACGTTAATAAAGAATTTCTTTTAAAAACAATACAATACTAAGTTGCTATAATAAAATTTTAATCATAAGTTTTCTAATGATGTTTGTTTTTTGCATGGCTGGATAAGGTACTGGAAGCAGTGAAGGGAAGGGAGACCGCACTCCTTCCTAAATGTTTTAAAATAATGAATTTTGGTCACTTTTGGCTAATTTTCATCATCTGGGGCCTTTTAATGAAAATCCTGATTACTCTCATTGGGGGGGGGGGGGGGTGAAAAAGAGGCCCGGAGCAGCTGCTCTGCATGCTCCTGCATGAGTCGTGTCCCGAATGTAATATAAAATCGATTTCCATGCGAATTCGGTATTTCATAATGTAAATTTATTTCCCTTGTATATTTTCATGATTTTATTTCATTTTAAAATGAAGTCAATCTAGTATAATAAACAAATACTGCAAATAAATTATTTTTCTTAAAATGATATACCTAAAGAAGCATAAATTTTATTATTGCACAACTTTAATTATGTCGATCGCTTTAAATATGTTTAATTAGCAAGGTTAATAGATGAAATTGTAAAAATCATTTTACTAAATCATGACTCTGATTGATTAAACTTGTGAGCACTTTCACTTTAGCCAATGCCAAGCAAAATATTTCACCAAAATGAGAGAAAACGTATTAAAAATAAAAAAATGGCATTAAAATTTCACTCAGTTTTGAATTTTTTAATTCTTTATTACAAAATATAAATTTTAAATATTATAAATTAAGTCTTTGAGAAATAAAGCCAAAAATTCTACATAATTTTAATGATCTATAGATCAATAACTGTTTATCGCCGTCTTTTTTCTTTCTTTCTCTTTTGTTTTCACTCTGTTTACAATTAATTATTGATTTATCATCGATAAATATAGTGCAATAACGTAAAAATTTTAAAATAAAAATGAAAACAAATGTTAAAATTCGCTTCATAATAATTATATTTCAATGCAGATCTGTATTATCACTTATTAAAGTATAAAGGTTATAAATATTAGTTGATTCTTACAATAATGAAGTCTGTTTAAACGCATTGCTACAAGCAAGAAAAATCGCAACAATTTTATTTTTAATTTCATTATACGATAGTTAAAAATACATAATATATTAATTTTATAAGGAAAATCTTTATCGCTTCCATTAAATATTTCAATATATATAACCATTATATAATTACGTATCATCATCTATTTCCAATTACTAAAATTAAATTAATAAATTTAGCTACAATTCACAACTCTGACATTATACAAAATAAAGATGGAACCTTTAACTTAGTAATACAGAATCAAGCACAATACCACTAATTCACTAGCACATTGCCGACGATTAATCCATGTAAAACATATGAAAAACCCACAATTTTTGATAAAATATCCTATTAAAGACAAAAGATACAAATAACCAGCGAAATAATGTTGAACCATTAAAAGACATATCGTAAACAAACAATAGATCAAATGGATGGATGTAGCCGGAAGTTTATATAGCATTTCACTTTTTCAAGGGTACATAAAATACATATATAAGCAAAAACATAGTCGATTTCTGTAATAGAATCCAGCAATAAGCTAAAAATTGAATTCCATTATGTACCCAATCGACTATACACCAAAAAGTATTTACCATGCCAAATAAATTGAATTAAAAAATTATTAATCAATGCAATATCCTTTATAATGAACAGTATGAAAAAATGTAACAATTTAAATTAAAGACATACCTAGCAAGAGAATTGCTACGACCATATTACAACTCAAACATGTAACCAATTTTAGCACAGCAAAAATCCCGCCTAATTAATTTGTACAGTTAAAAGCGAATCCTTACGGTTGCAAATCATCACAGCTTGCAGAAAATATTCACATTCTTATAAATATAATAATTATAATTAACATATAGTCTATATAATAAAAAAATTTATATGCTATTTTAATGATCCTGGAATAAATTATTACAAAAAGTACATAAAGAAGAATATGTTTAATACATATATAACCATTAAATAAACATTAAAGACCACAAAAAAAAAAAAAAAAAAAAAAAAAAAGAGAATGAATAAAATGACATTAACAAATTGACAAAAATACAGTTCGCCCTAACACACTTAACACATTGTATGCGGGACACGTACTAGCAGGTTTTTGTGGATTGGGGACAGAAATTATTACGGACGAAAAAAGAAGGTGTAATCCAAGCATGCTTGCTTCTTATTGGTTGTGAACAGGTTTTAATTTACAGCGGCATTTTCGAAAAAATGCCCGCATACAATGTGTTAACATAGATTCCAAAAACATAGTAAGTAATAGCAAGAATTCAATAACCGAAATGGAATAATGGAAATGTATATATATAACCATTTATTAAACATTACTGATCACCATCAATAATTGTGATAGCATGAATGAATTTACAACAATACAGTGTCCCCAAACACTCTGAATGGATACCAAAAACATAATAAACAAGCTACTATGTATAAAATAAAATCTCATGTACTATATAACAAGAATTAATAATAAAGAAAAAAAAAAGAATTTGGATTTCGATAAAAATAATTAAAAATCTTATATATTAAATTACGTTATCAAGAGTACAGAATTCAATTATATAAGCAAAATCATCAGTCGTTTTCTGTGAGAAAAAAGCTAAAAGCTGATTTTATTTTCTCCTGTACTCTAACGACCAATATAACCAAAAGAATTGTTTCAAACTGAAAACAGAATAAAATTAAATGCTATGAAATGGAAAAAGCAATACAACCATTTAAATAATTAATATATAGCAAGGAAAAATAGTAATATTACACAAAATACCTAATAAAATCTCAGTTATTTTATCCAAATATACATCAGCACATGGTATCCAAAATCACGATAAGTTTAAGGTTATTTTTACAGTTAAGTTAACATAGATTTAAAAACCCTATGTATACAGTTAATCTATTTTGAAATACCGTGAAAAATGTAATTAAAATAATATAAATAGAAAATAATTACATAATAAATAAATAACCTCTTAACACTTTTTAAATATTTTTAAATTTCTTACATAAAGTAAAAAATACCAAAACTATAAGTTTACAAAATCGCAAATATCGAACATTAAGCTCCACCTTGTGTTAAAAATTGATATTATTACTCGATTCGAAGCATCAGACAGAATCCAACATACATATATATATATGTTGGACATGTGTATATAAATATATATATATACAGGGTGCATAGGAAAGTCCCTTTAACCTGAAAATACTTGAAAACGGAGGGAGCTACAACTATGCAAGTGAGGTAACGGTATAGTAAAACGACTACGCCCGATCTAATGCAAACGACTGCAGTGCCCCTCGTGGCGAAATTTGGAAGATAGCCATTGCAAATCAAAAACGAAAAGAGATGGAGAAAAATTTTCAGTTGGAAAGTTTTAGAGCATCAATTAATTAGTACGAAACGACATTTGGTTCACACGGATAAGATAAATCGTCGCCTGTATATCTAAAAATGTCCGAAATCGATGAGCGACGATTGTACTTTCCATATTCACATTTCGGAAATGTAGCAGTGCGCAACTGCAGATTGTGACGTTGTACTGTACTGTAATGTCTGTAAAAATTTAATTTCCTATGCATTTGAAATTTTAATTTAACCCTTTCAGGGGCAGAAGAATTCTGTTCGTAAAATGGTGAAATAATTGACTGACACCAGAATATTCAAACGAATTTCTTACAAAATAAAAACAGGCTAATTTGCACTTTCATTGCAAAAGCAAAATTTTATTAAAATATTCCTGGTGCCATTTGTTAGTTTTGGAATTAAAATTAGGTGGCTAGACCATCTTGCCACCGCCCTTGAAAGGGTTAAATCTATGTCGTCGTATTGAAGAGGCTTGCAATAGACATTCCATGCTGAGAAATGTGCATGCAGAATTACTCTCACGAATACAAACGTGTATCGTGTGCAATGGCGAACTTTTCGAACATACTGAATATTAAACTTTTTATCACTGTGAAACAGTTTTTTTTTTTTTTTTTTTTTTGGGGGGGGGGTGTGATTTTATCAAAATGTATTGAGGAAAGTACGTATTTATGCAATAAATTGTATGTATTTCTTCATACTTTTGGCTATTCCATTCAAATGTTTACACATAATGGACTGCATCGATTTCGAACATTTTTGGGTATACAGGCGAAGATTTATCTTATCCATATAAACCAAATATCGTTTCGTACTACTTAATTGATGCTCTAAAACTTTTTAATTGGAAATTTTGCTCTATCTCTTTTCGTTTTCGATTTGCAATGGCTATCTTAAAAATTTCACCACTAGGGGCGCTGCTGTCGTTTCCATTAAATTGGGCGTAGTCGCTTTACTATACATTTACCTCACTTGCATAGCTGTAGCTCTTTCCGTTCGCAAGTATTTTCAGGTTAAAGAGACTTTCCTATGCACCCTGTATATACATGTATATTAGAAACAAAAGACTTGATCACCAGTAGTAAGAAAAACAAAATTTGAAAAAGAAAAAAAAAAGTAATATTTATTTGAATGTATAGAAGAGTGGAAAGCTGCCATTCATTGGATAAATTAAAATTTCGTTTAACTTATAAACTTAACAAAAAGACAAATAGGCATTTTAGCTTGAAAAATAAAAAATAAATAAATAAAAAAAAAGCAATTTAACAAATTACAACGACCATTTGGAAAATGATTTTTCAAAGACTAAAATTTAAGACATAAAAAATCGCACGGAGTTGATCATACATTACGTACGCCATCAATTAAGCATTAATAGTGTTATTACACGTAAAAATTGCGAGCGACAAAAATCGCCTGCGACTCGTCAGATTTCCTGAAACTTACGTATTATCCACATGAAACTTATGTATTATCCAAGCATTTCATTGGCTGTTCGGGAAAAGGCTTTTCCATCGTAGCAATCTGACGACCCATTTTAAATGAAATTTCATTCTTAAACTTCTAAGGGGCTGTGCATATATAACGATATCATTTTAGGGGGGAGGGGGAGTCTGGCAAATGATATCGTTAGATATCTCTAGGGGGAGGGGGGGGGGTTCGTCTTTTGATATCGTTATCATTTTTGATCCAACCAAAATTTTCTCTTTTTATTTATAACTTGGCCTTTACATAAAAATAGAATGTTATCATTTTAGTATGTTATCTATTTTTATGAAAATACAAAGTTATTATTAAAATCATTAAATGATTATAAAATTATTTAATTCCAAATTTCCTATTTCTTCTGTCATATGTGTATGCATATATAATTCGCTGTTCGAGAAACCATATGCGAAGTATGTTTCAAATGATACCTGTGTTTACTAGTAAGTAAAAGAGAAAGAATGTTGTCTCCACCTGTTTTGATGATAAGAAGCTCTGCCCCCCCTCCCCGTGCGGGGGCAAGTGCAAGAAATCAATATTACTGTTGAATGTATTATGCTATGAATGTAAAAGCTATTATAAAATACTTTTAAATAGTAACTTATTCTTTTAAGTGTTATTTGATAAAAAGTTATTTCATATATAAAGTGATATTTAGAGTTCTGTTCATTTGAATCAATGAAGTATGCGAAAAATAAATGTAACCATATGTGTATATCACTCCAAGAAAAAGAAAAAAAATTAAAAGAATTTTTAGACGTTGATAACGATATCATTAAGGGGGGGGGGGGGTCGAGGGATGATAACGTATGATATCGTAAGGGGGTGAGGGGGTCTAAAATTACCAAAAAAGTGATAACGTTATATATGCACAGCCCCTAAACATCCCACAATATTACTTTTTACACCGTCGTATGGAGAAAAAAATGTACTTTTAAATGCAATTTGTTTGAAAGCTGTATCCCAATTTGTTTCTGAGTTATTAATTTTTTTTTTGTAGTTTTTATTACTTTTTTGTACAGAAGCATCCATCTCTGTTGAAAGTAAAGGGAATTACAGATTACTGTATAGACCAATCAGAAAACGAATACAATGCGGATTCAACCAATAAAACTCTTCAGATATGTCTTAGGTAGCTTCAATTACAAAAAGCTAGCCGTTCGGAGGAAAGCGATTTCAAAAAATTTTGGTATATTTTCATCGATCATGACCCCCAGACCCCGAAACCACCCTCCGTTCAAAATTGATATATATATATATATATATATATATATCTGACCTATGTCACACTGTAACTCTCGTAATTATGAACCAATTTCGATGTAATTCGGTGTGTACATAGTACATACCAATGTCTCGACCGAGTTCGTTGGCCAGCTTCATCCGCCATTTTGTTACAAAATGGCGGCCATTTAAAATTTAAAAAAAAATTAAAATTTGAAATGTGGTACCAAAAAATTGAAAATGAAAAAATATTTTTTTCTTATATATTTGACCTTTATACAAAGACTTCGGAGCAGTTTTTGTTTCGTCTATATCTTAAAAAATGGCTGAGTTGCAGCATTTTGAATTTCTAGCGTGGCTGACATTTTGAAACGTCCTGAATTTTGTCACGCGATAAAAGGCGTATTTATGAACCGATTTCGATGTAATTCGGTGTGTACGTAGTACATACCAATGTCTCGACCGAGTTCGTTGGCCAGCTTCATCCGCCATTTTGTTTCAAAATGGCGGCCATTTAAAATTTAAAAAAAAATTAAAATTTGAAATGTGGTACCAAAAAATTGAAAATGGAAAAATATTTTTTTCTTATGTATTTGACCTTTATACAAAGACTTCGGAGCAGTTTTTGTTTCGTCTATATCTTAAAAAATGGCTGAGTTGCAGCATTTTGAATTTCTAGCGTGGCTGACATTTTGAAACGTACTGAATTTTGTCACGCGATAAAAGGCGTATTTATGAACCGAATTGGATGTAACTTCGTTTATACATAGTACATACCAATGTCTCGACCGGGTTCGTTGGCCAGCTTCATCCGCCCTCTTGTTTAAAAATGGCGGCCATTTAAATTTTTAAGAAAAATTTAAATTTCAAATGTGGTACCAAAAAATTGAAAATTGAAAAAAAAATTGCTTCTTATGTGTTTGACCTTGATAAAAATATTCGGGAGCGGTTTTTGTTTCGTCTATATCTTAAGAAATGGCTGAAGTTATAGCATTTTGAATTTCTAGCGTGGCTGACATTTTGAAACGTCCTGATTTTTGTCACGTAATAACAGGCGTATTTATGAACCGATTTGGATGTACCTTGGTGTGTATATAGTACATACAAATATCTCGAGAGAGTTCGTTGGCCAGCTTCATCCGCCATCTTGTTTCAAAATGGCGGCCATTTAAAAAAAAAATTTAAAAAATAAAAAAATTCAAATGAGATACCAAAAAATCAGAAAATGAAAAAGATTTTTTTCGTATGTGTTTGACCTTAATACAAAGATTCCGGAACAGTTTTTGTTTCGTCTTTATCTTAAGAAATGGCTGAGTAATAGCATTTTGAATTTCTATTGTGGCTGACATTTTAAAACGACCTGATTTTTGTCACGCGATAACAGGCGTATTTATGAGCCGATTTGGATGTAACTTGGTCTGTGCATAGTATATACCAATGTCTCGACCGAGTTCGTTGGCCAGCTTCATTCGCCATCTTGTTTGAAAAGGGTTGCCATTTAAAAAAATTAAATTTAAAATTTAAAATGAGGTATTAAAAAATTGGAAAATGAAAAAGATTTTTTTTTATGTGTTTGGCCTTCATACAAAGATTCCGGAGCAGTTTTTGTTTCTGAAAATTTGTTCTTTTTTTTATATCTTAAAAAATGGTTGAATTATAGCACTTTGAATTTCTAGCATGGCTAACATTTTGAAACGATCTTGTATTTGTCACGCGATAACACGCGTATTCGTCTTTTTCGATGTAAGAAGGCATGTGGATAGTATACATCAATACCTCGACCAAGTTCGCTGGCCTGATTCATCAGCCATCTTGTTTCAAATTGGCGGCCATTAAATTAAAAAAAATACATATATTTAAAGTGAGGTGCAAAAAAATTAGAAATTGAAAAAGGTTTCTTTCTTAAGTATTTGACCTTGATATAAGGATTCAGGAGCATTTTTTGTTTGTCTTTACCTTAAAAAATGGCTCAGATATAGAAGTTTCAATTTCTATTGTGGGTGACATTTTGAAAAATCTGATATTTTGCATGCGACAGCACTCGTATATATCAACCGATTCCGATGTGAGTGAGCACGTGCACAGCAATTACTAAGGTCTCGACCAAGTTCACTGGTTAGCCTCATCCACCATGTTGTCTTAAAATGGCAGGCACTTTAAAAAATCGACGAATTTGGCAGCCAAATATAAGTTACTTTAAAGAAAAGCAGCTTGGATAAAGCTGACTAATTTCGCGAAATTCTCATTCATTATATTGATAAAAATTAGTATTGAATCTCCTATATTTGGTTTCCAGTAAACTGAGCTTCGTGTGTTTGAATGATATAAGTTGGCTTTTTTAAAATAAGGAATATGAACGCTACCTCTTCCTCCCGGCACTGGCCGGAAGGACTTTTTTATTTTCTACCCTGACAGTGAACAATAACCATTTTTCCAAATGGTTAATGATTATAAAAAAAATTAGAAATAAATATAATTTTTTTCATATTTAAAAATATATCATATAAATATCTTAATCATTACAATATCGCACGTCATTTAATTTAAACAATATTAAGACATGTTTTTGTTTTGTAAAGGATTTTGTTTTCGAGGAGATATAAACTAGAAAAAAAAAGCGTTCTTATTGGGACGCGAACTAAGATGATAATAAGTATAAATAAATATATATATTTTTTTTTTACATTCATCTATTAGCATTCAATGTTTATTATCTTACAAATTTCGTCTAGCTTCATGATTGCAATGCATGTTTCAAAAAATTTCCGTTACAATACGTTAATTTCGTGTGGTCCTTTGATTATGGAAAATTCAACCCTTTGATTTACGTTTGATAGAAAACGTGAGCTTTATAGTGAATTTATTAAAAAGATATATATTTTTTACTCTTTTTCTTTTTTAATATTTGAGGATAAGAAAGAAAAAGAGAATTATTTAAACTATCTATTCGGGATTTTTAAGTTGCTTTCTAAACGCATAACCACAATTTAATTAATATTAAACTATTAATTGATTAATAGTTTAATATTAAAGCAAATTTTAAAGAAATACTACGCTCTTTATTTTTTATTTATATTTTATTTTAAACTTTTTAGTGTTTTAGTTGCAGTTTCACAGTTAATTGGTATGTTTTAACGAGCGTGGGTTGACGCATAATTAACTCTATTGTTGTTGTAACTCCTATCCAGTTGTAACCATAAAGAATATTTGATGATTTATCACCTGTACCACGCTAACGTAAAAATGCCTTAAAATTAATTTCTTAATTTATAATTAAGATCTAAAAATATTAAAATATTGTATTGTCATCAGAAGCACAACTGTGTACATAATTTTTTGTCATTCTAACACTTCAAGAAGTGAGAAAAAAATCTGTTACAAATTTTCATGTTTACATTCTATAAAACCAAGTTAAGTATAGAAGAGAGAGAGAGATAGAAATAAAACAGGGATTCTTTTACCTGGTCATAGATCCGATTTAGAAGTCTAGGTACAGCAGGAACAAATGTGGGTTTGAGTGTCTTGATGTCATCTGTCAGCAATTTGATGTTGCCCTGAGAAAAACCAACGCTTCCACCTGTCATATAGGTGATGACCTGCAAATGATTTAGTGTTCGGGATGAAATATAGTATTCTGCTTCATCTCCAAACTTTTTTGGCACTTAAATTTTCCAGACATATTACTTTTAATACTCATTAGTAGTTTATAAGAATCTGAATTCGATAGACGTTCTGCGAAAGTTGCTAATCACGAATTGCAATAAAATTATTGTGTTTGCAGCACTTTTAAGATCCGAAAAGAAACCGCGGCTCCGCTAGTAGGGGAGAGTGGTAATGAATGGGCCAATTTTTGGTTTGTAATTTTTGTAATTTTTTCTAATATTTTTTTTTTGCCTTTGGCTCTTCAGTTACTTTACTTATTTGGTTATATAAAAAAGTCATAAAAATTGGATTAGAAAATATCTATAATGAATGATAATAGAAAATAAAAATATAGAAATTTGGCCCATTCATCCCCACCCATGGATCTGAATGGGCCATTAACGGTAATGAATGGGCCACTAAATGAATTCAATGAAAAAATGTGGAATTAATCTTTTATTCACCAAATGTGACAAAATGAAAGGTACTTCACATGATATGATCAAAGCATACTGAAATAGCAAGTAATAAATACACAATGCTTATCAAAATTTATGAACATCAAAAGTGACATTATTAAATCACATAATTGTAGCAGAAAAATGACAAAATAATGAGATTATAAGAAAGGAAGAACATAAAATATACATAAAAATAATAGATACAGTAAACTCTGTCTAACGCGGAATCGGTTGGGACTGAGAAAAATTCCCGTGGTAGACAATATTCCGGCTTATGCAAAAAAGCTCCCCTCCCCCCCCCCCCCCCAAAAAAAAAAAAATCTCGATCTTTGACTATCTTTCACTGATTTTCCTGATTCGAAAGTCGATTGAAAACTGAAATTCTGAAATATCCTTTGTCTTTATAGATACATGAGAAACGCTATTCAATTTCTTAGTACTGCTGTAATACATGCGAATTGGAAGTTTACACACACACAAAAAAAAAATAAACTTCGAGAATGAGACAGAACGCTATTATTTTGAATTTGAGTACAACTTTAAAATATAAGATATTGTACTTTAGAAAATATATATTTTCATAAATTTGCATTCTACTAGAAATAATATCTTTTAAATGCAATTTTGTATAGGGAAAAATTGCATAAGCAAGAATTCCTTAAGATTCAAACAGTTTCTTTTCTTTTGAATTAACTTTTTCAAAGTGTTACGGAATTTAACTAACATCCTGACATTGAACATTTGAGTTAACAGTTTTAAAGTTTGATAAACAAAATGCCTTTCATTTTTAAAATATCCTTTTTTCCGCCTTATGCAAAATTTTGGTTTCGGCGGGACCTTAAAATCCTTTCCCTTTCCGCGTTAGACAGATTCCGTCTTATGCAGCATGAATTAATGTAATTTTCTATGGGTTCGCCGGGACTTGAAGAATTTTCCGCGGTAGATAGATTTCCATCTTACACAGAGTCCGCTTTAGGCAGAATTTACTGTAATACACATTATGATTTAACGAAATTTATATTTTTCAAAATTAATATTAAACGACATGGTTTGTTATTTTATATCTATTAATTGGCTATTTAGTGTAAATTTCTGGTATTATTTATTCTACCCATCAGATTCAGAATATAAACAATTATTCTAGTTTTATATCAAGTGGAAAAATACTGGTAGGTGTGGTCAACAACTGGACAGTTCACCTTAATCATTTATACAATTTAACTTATGTTTCTAATAAATAACTGATATTTCTTAGGGTGAAAATGTGCAAATTATTTTTTAGACATCACTATAAACCTATTTTTACTAGACAGTAATTTAATCTAAATCCATTACAGTCCGTTATGTTTCACATTAAAGAGAAAATCAGAAAAAAAGAAAGAAAAACCATATTTTCATGATCAGGACAAAGGTGGCCCATTCATGAACATGGTATAGTGGCCCATTCAGCCCCACCTATACTTCTGGAATATATTCAGGTTTTTTTAATACATTGAATTCAAATAACATCTAAATACATCCTAAAATTAGTTTACAGATATGCAAAGACTTGCTAATACACATATCTGCAATGTCATAATAGATACTTTTTAGCTTATTTATTTTACTGAAAAGGGAAAAAATTTACTTTTCCATCAGATTCTTGAACATCCTACTCTAGTGGGAAAATGGCTTCTCCCAAACAATGGAAAATTTGATGAGTTTGGTAGAGCAAATAGCTTCATCTATTGGTGGCACCTAAAATAATTTTATGCAAATACTTTTTCATATTTTGTTAATGGCCCATTCATCCCCATGGCCCATTCATTACCACTCTCCCCTAAGTCGAATTTCGCCCCCACCCCCCCCCCCCCCCTGCTATAAACATGACACTATAAAACCTGCTATGACGGAAAAACAAACAATCGGTGCAAAATAACGTTTTAAATGGGTTGTTTCCATCTTTGCAGGTATAATTGCATTGTATTATTTTTAGCGGGATCATGAAAATTTTCCGTTTAAATCAGGATTCCGTTATAGTCACGTATTAGAAAAGAAATTTGATGGATAATACTTTTAAAAAGTGCTATATATTAACTTATAGTTTTATTACTTTTTCTTTTATATTATTACAATTTATGATAATTTTTTGTGATTTTACAGTCGTTACCTTTAAAAAAAAGTGTTACAGAGGACAAATTTCACATTTTCTGTGACTGTTAAAGATGTAATGTCCCTTTAAAAGTAATAAACATTGAAAATATTTCTTTAGAGTTTCGAACAATTTGGCCTAAAATTTTAAAGTTAACAAGCTTTAAACACTTGCTAACTTTAAGTTCTGCTGATTTGTAATAAAAACTACTGTTTTTCGAACGTAAAACGCAAATTGTCAAATATTTTATACATATATAACAAGAGTACGGGCCCTGAGTCCGAGTCTCCTGGCCAGGCCATAAATATGATCTAGCAAATTCTGACTTTTTAATTTCATTATTTGTTAGTTATTTTAACTTAAAAAAATACGTAAAGAAGAATGAGTCAATTTTTTGCTGTTGTTTTATTTAATAAACCATGACAGAACTCGGGCTTCCTAAGAGAGTCGGTTCCCGGTAATTTGTGTACAAACCTGTGTGTTCTTAAATTAGTTATTCTCTTGTTGTTCTTATTTATTTGCCTATTTTAAAATTTTTACTGTTCTGTAATCTTCTTAACTAATCATTATTATTAATTGCTAGCTTTAATAATTTAAATAATAATAGTATTTTTATGCCAGTCATAAGCGCTTATAATATAAGTTATATTACTATTTAGTCACTTTACTTAGTAAGTAGTAAAAAAATTCTTAGCGTTATATATACTACATAAGAAATAAGTAAAAGTTTTTATGGAGTAAATATTAGTAATTTTTTTTTCTAATTTTTTTATTTCAAATGCCACAATTTCACCAGAATTTGGACGAAAATTTTTGTTTTTATAAGGTACACTGCTGAAAATTTCTGTGAAAACACAGAAAAAAAAACGGAGACTCTATAAATTTACACTAGTTCTCGGTTAAATGCATTCGATTGAATTTCTCGGTCATCAATCTACAGATTTTTCCCTATTCCTTGTAGAGATTTCCATGTCTGTATTTTAAGATATTTGTATCTTTGTTGTAACCTGTAATTAAAAATGCACACTTTTAAAATTCTTTTATAATTTTATTAGAAATATTAAAGACAAAAATTCTGTTTAAATTTTTTTAAATCAAAAATTAGATTATTTTAAAAAGGGAAAAATTGTCTCTTAGAGGAGAAATTAGAGGGGATTTTTATCGACAATCACTTTGCCGTTGTGCATGAAGCTTGGTAATATTAAAAGTAAAAGCCATCCTTTGCATACGGTAGTAACAGCTTCTGTAGCACACCCTGTAAGGTGTTTGTCTCCATTCCAGAGGACTCGGGTTCGAACCCCGTGCTGGCTAGAAAAAAAATCTTGTAAAAATCAAATGGTACAGCAGTTCAATTTCACTCGAAAGTTTTAATTATTCGAAGTTCACTAATTTCTAAAAATAAATTAAAATATTATCGCTAAAAATAAACTAAATAAAGTTACAGAACAAAGCGATATAAGTAAGCGTCCTATCTTAAATGGGAGAGGTAACCGCAAGATTAAAGGCGAGGTCACATCAATCAAGGTCGCACGCCACGTAGCGGACGGGTGAACTACCGAAATATGCTTAACTATTTTCTTCTTTATGTATAATCTATTAATTGCACATCTATGAAATAACTGCGCAAGCGCAAACGTCGTGTTTTCATTTGTTTGTAGCAGTTATATTCTGACAGTAATAGAATATTCTGTTAATTTTTATTCGTGTTTTGTTTTTGACTTATTTATTATCTATATATATATTACGCTAACGTACGTGGCACAGAAATCGTGATTATTTGTTATTGTTTAATGGCAACGCCCGAGAAACGCATCTGATTGGTTATTGTGAAACAGTCCTTGGCAGGATTTAGGGCGATCGGGTTTGTTGTTTACGTTTTGCGTTTTCTGTGCAATATCTTTCGCTGCAATTATGTAGCTTCAAAATATCATTTGAAATGCCCGTAAAAAATCTCGGTGAATGCTTGAAAGTGAAGAAGAAGCCAAATTCGAGTCGAATCGAAATAGATTCGAAATCCAAATAGAATTGTCGAGAATGCCGTTAAGCGATCGGCAAAATAGGCTTAATAACTGTAGCATGCACGAGTTGCTACTGAAATCCAAATTACTAATTTAAACGTTCCGGGGCATGCATAACTGTGGGTGAAACGTGCAATTTATGCAAAGCACTGTATTGGAAATGCGAATTAAACAGCAGCAAGAAGTTTACAAAATGTTGTCATGACGTAAAAAGTAGTTTTGTACGGACCTGCGATACGAATTTCAAGTTCATTTAAGAATATTATTACGGGCTTCCCCAAAAGTAAGATACAATAAAACCTGCTTAGACGTAGACGAAAACGACCAGTGATAAATTCCGTTTTATGCAGGTTATTAAATTGAACAACGCATAATAGCATTTTTTTTTTGGGGGGGGGGGGAGCTGGAACTTTTTTTTTTTTTTTCGTTTATTGCAGGATTCCGTTATAAACATGCTTTATTCTATTAGAAAATAAATTTGCTGGATGGTACTTTTCTTAAAAATCTATATAGTAATATTTGCTTACAATTTTTTTTTTTTTTCAGCATTACACTTTATGCTGTATTTGTAATTGCTTTTTCATATAAAGATTTTAAATAAAAAATTAAATTTTTGAAAATATAATTACATTTTAATTAAATTCATCAGTTAATTTAGAATAAAAAAGTTTAAAGTATGAGACATATAAAAATTAAAAATCTTAACCTTTGACTTTACACAACTTTTGAACTGAACAAGAGTCGGGCCCTGGTAATTTGCACCGTCCCCTCTGTACGGATCTGCGATAAAAAATTTCAGATTCATTTAAGAATATTATTATTATGGGCCCGGGCAACGCCGGGCGGGTCAGCTAGTAGTTAATTATTTAAATAAAAACAGTTCTTGTTAGAACCAATATTATTTGTTAAAATGACAAAATGTTGGCCATCGAATAGCTGTAGTTTTCGAAATTGTAAGAAAATTCTTTTTCTTATAGAATTCATATCTGTCCTAACAAGTCCATAACAAGTTAGTTACGTATTTCAACTTTAATTTATTAAAAAAGATAAAATATTATTTAATATATATTATCAAATGTTACTGATTTAAATACGCTCGATTTCAATTATTTTCTTTTAATGAAATGAAAAATGACGCATAAAAATTAGTAAGTAGTTAATATATAAAGATAGAATTTTGTAGTCTTATTTTTTACTCAATTCTTGATGTGCTGAAATTATAAAAAATTATATACACGGTTGTATTCCAGATGAGAATAAAATGTTTATGAATATTTAGAGTATGTGTAGAATTTAAGAATAAATAAAATATTCAATTTTAAGGCGCGGCGCACATTGAGACGCAGCCGACACGCGCAGGGAAAGCTTCCACGTCCCGCGATTTTGTAGATCATTGAAATGAAGGGAAGAGCGCATATTGACCCACGCACAGTTTTTCTGACACAGGTCCTGCTTGTCACTTGTTCGTCGAACACAGTTTCGAGTGCGAGTCTGGTCTGTCACGTGTTTAATTTTGCTTTCGTAGAACAAATTGGATATTTCAAATCAAGATTATTTGAAATAATACTATTAAAGATATCAAATTAGCGTGATTAATTATTTCGAATAATATAATTAATAATTAGTAAGATTTATTTTTATAAATGTTTTTAAATTTTGCTTTTTTATAAATGTTCTTTTCGTGATAAATTATTGTAAATTAGAAAATTTTTATATCAGGACATTTTAAACAATCCGTAATCTCTTAAATTTATTATTTTTAAGTTTGAAGTTTAGAACACACACACACACAGACATCTATCTATCTATATGTATATATTTCAATAATAAACATGAATTCACTCCTTTTTTATGTTTATTTCTGCAATTTACAAAACATTTAGCTCAAATTTAAAAATGGCATTGAAAAGCCAATTCTTTCTAAATATCACAATTTTTTTTAACAAAAATAAATAAATGCTGTACAAAATTTCTCTTTATAAGTGCATAAATAATATTTTAAGCGAAAGGCAACTTTAAAAACGCGGTAATCTATAGGAATGATACTATTATTAAGTGAATAATAGAACTTAATGCACTATTCTATACTTTTAACATCTTTTCTTTGATTCCATTATATGCTTTTCAAGGCAGATGATTTTCTGGAATTTGACTGTTGGAAATGTGTCATTTAAAATCATTAGAATTTAAATGTCTTTTTATTATTAAAGAAATTAAAATTTTGTTCAATGGAGGAATAACACTATAAATATTTTTTTGCAACTAATAGCATTCGTTTAAGTGCATATTAAAATCCTAATGATCATTTTAGCCTGTATTAATTTTTGTATCAGAACATGATTTTGAATTTAAATCTATCTACTGAATCAAATTTAAATATTTCTAAATATACATGCCAAAGTTCCTCAACAATGTCAACAAACGTGATACAAAACTGATCTGCAATATGCGCTCACCCTGCCTCGGGCAGTTTTTTACAGACCCGTGTCACTATACCTGCGCGTGACAGCTGCGTCTCAATGTGCGCCTTGGCTAAGTCCTTTTCTTCGTTTACCAAGCGCAGACGATAACTTTCCAATATTCTTTTGATCGTATTGCAATCATCTTATTTAACACAAATATTTCATCCATTTTATTTAAAACTCATTTCATTTTATATTCGGAATCTCTTTAAAATACTTGCATTAAATGTTGTACTATTAAACGAGCAAGTATTGTTCATTTAATTTGTTTAAATATTTTGCGAGTCTAGGCAATAACTTCTATAATTTTCCTAAAATCACCATATTATTATTATTTTTTTTTTTTTTTTTAACAAAACTATTTAGAGAATCCCTGTTAAAAATTCAATTACGAATTTCAAATTGTTATAACAATTTGAATTTCGTAAGTATACTAACAGAAGATGAACCTTGTTTGCCAGATTTATTGCATAATATTTTTGTTACAGCTTGTTTAAACTTGATAAAAAATATGTGTATTTAAATAAAAAAGGTAGTCGCAATGTCATTTTAGTTTAAGGGCAAAGGGCAGTAATGCTTTCTAGCATTAGTGCTTTTCTCCTGAAATTAAAATGATATTGCGACTATTTTCTTTTTTCAATGTACATATAATTTTATCAAAACAAACTGTAATAAAAATATTTTGCAATAAATCTGGTAAACAAAATTTATCTTCCATAAGTGAGTAAATATTCAGAAAATATGCGCAAGAGATGCGCAGATAGTAGATATTCTGTCATATATGACGTCATACTGAAAACCCGCGTAATTGCATTATTCACCCTGTCCACCAAATGGCTCAGCTGTGTCAATATACTCCAGATTCCAGCATTGACATTGTACGCTTACTTATATTGCTTTGTTACAGAATCTTGCGTATTTGTATCGATGTAAATTTACAGTCTACTGAAAATTTAGCGAATAATTTCTCTGTTATTTAACAAAATCTCTGTTTTTCTAATCAATGTAATTTTACATAAGACTTAAGATAATGCAGGGATCGATCGAGCAAAATTTGGGGCCCCTTCACAAAAATGCATTTAATAAAACAGGCCCCTTCATAAAAATGAATTTAACAAAATGGGTCCCTTCTCAAAAATGAATTTAATAAAATGGGTCCCTTCACAAAATTCCTTTCCATAAAAACTTATCATTATTTATTTATTTATTTTAATTTTGTTAGGTTTTAAAATGT
Organism: Maratus speciosus; assembly: GCA_963932465.1. Classification (NCBI taxonomy): domain Eukaryota; kingdom Metazoa; phylum Arthropoda; class Arachnida; order Araneae; family Salticidae; genus Maratus; species Maratus speciosus. The sequence goes on along the minus strand of OZ010789.1, from coordinate 126,343,638 downwards.
GTGATTTGTAAATAAAACCAGTTCACGAGGAACGCAAACTTTAGCAAAAGGATTTAAAGAAGTTTTTGTTAATAAATGTTTATTTCGGATTTGAGTAACTGAATTTCAACTTTCATTACAATATGTTATTTTTCACAAAAATATAATAAAATTCACAAAATAACTTTTACTTATTCACAAAATGGGCCCCAAGAAGAAAAAACCTGCATCGACCCCTGTAATGAATTACCAGTAGATTCCTTGTAATTTCACAGAAAGGTCAAGCACAGAGAATTTTATCAGTGTAGGTAAACAAAAGCTTTTACTTATTTTGAAATAAATTTACTCCTAAATTCTGGAGTCATTCAATCATTTCAACATTTTAGCAACAGAAGTACTTTGCCCCCTGAAAGGGTTAAAGGGGTGGAAATTCGAATTATTATTATTACATTTGTCTTTCTTATTTTTCAATGTCACGAATCGAAAGCATCACCGTTTAAAGGTATACACCTCTTAAAAATCTCCAATCTGCAATTGAAGGTCACCAAATATGTGTCAAGATAAGGCAAGGTGATTATACTTATCACTCAAAATGCCTGCATTTTTATCTACCAGGGTTATTTGCGATCTGATTTTACCTTCTATAAAATTGGATATCGACATGATATTACAATGGACTTCAATCAGTAAAAGTGATGCAGCTCTTTCTTATGCTTTATTTTTAATAGTATTATCAGATTTAACGGGTATTCTTTATCACTTTTTTTTACCTCAAGTGCAGATACTATATGTGTTTTTGTTTGGGATATATTTTAGTTTATTATTCCCCATTTAATACATGTTTCTGTGCCTTGACAAATAGATAGCGAATACACTTTTAAACCTTCTTTGCAAACCGATTGTTTCATGGCAAATGCATATGATTATCGGATGACCGACAATCGAACATTCAGATTTATCTGACACTGATTTCAGAATTCTTATTTAACGGGCTCGCAACCAATAATAGACCAAGTCCATTTTGGAAAAAAAAGAGAGAGAGAGAGAGAGAGATAGTCGATTTAGAAAGTGCATAAAATCTGTTTTATCCACACCCACAGTAAACCAAGTCTGTAAACAGATGACATATATGAGAAAGTATGTGAAAACTGGCTTGGTTTAGTGAGGGTGTGGATAAAACAGATTTTATGCACCTACTAATATAAATGGACTATCTCATTTTTTTTTTCAAAATGGACTTCACTGAAAAAAATGGGTACTCAAAACTGAATAAAAAGTACTCAATTTTAAATACGTCACATACTCAAAATAGCTCCGACCCAATGTACTCAGAATTGAGAAACGCATGTACTCATTTTTGATTCCATGGTTGTGTTCAAATATGAATCGTTATGTACTGCCCCCCGAACCTACAAATAAAAATAAAAATGTACTGACATTTATTTCCCGTTCACAATTATTAACAAGAAATGTTTAATTGATTATTTATTTAAAAAAATAGCAAAATTATTAGCAAGATACCCAAATCGAATATTTTTTTGACAAGAGCATTATTTACAAGACTTTCAAATTATTTTAAAATACTGTGCATAATTTAATATTTACATTAATAAACATCTTTTATGTCGCCATAAATGAAATAAACCATTACAGGGTGCAAAATTATCGTTTTGATAACATGTGATGGATCAAGGATAACCGACCATTTTTAACCGACTTCAAAAAAAAAGGTTGAGGTTATCAATTCGACGCGTATGTATGTTTTTTTTTTTTTTTTTTTTTTTTTTTTTTTTTTTTTTTTAATGTATGTTCACCGATTGCTCCGGAACTTTTTGCCCGATTTATGTGATTTTTGTTTTAATTGAAAGAGGATACTCTCGAATTGGTACCACTTCCGTTTCATCGAAATTGGTTTAGTAGTAATTTAGTAATTCAACAAAAACCAGTAAAATGAAAGATTTCTCGCAAATTATCTTTCATTGTTGTAACCGGTTTCTCAATCATAAGCATAAAACTATGTATTCATATACGTTAGCGCCTAGTTGTCGCCAAACTTGGCGCCATTTGGTGAAATATCATCAAAATAAGTCGCCAAAAATGAAGCCAACTTGGCTGTAACTGACAAATTTGGCGATATTCCCATCCAAATTCAGTAATGGATCTTCTCAAATCTGTTTCTTTGCATTTTTTAATCGGCAGTCATATTTACAATTCTCAATTGCCAATCGCGTTCAGAATAGTAATTTAATGTACAATAATTAAATATATTATATTATTTAAAATGCTAAATAATACAGAAGCAAACTAAATTAATACAAAACAATAATTTAGTATACAGTAGTTTAGAAGTTTAATTAAACACATAACATCAGATTGGCGGCACATAATATATTAACTGTCTCATATACACGAGCAAGTTTTTCAACATTTATAAATTTATTTATTGTAAACAACCATTTGTCTACTTTTATATGCAAACAGAAGTTAATCCTAGATCCCTATACTAGAAAAGTACAAGATTAACATCATAGAAAGAAAAAAAGGAGTTACTGTAATTAGTAATTAGTATTACAGGTGGCATAGTTGGTGCCGTGTATTTACATGTCACAGAACTTAAACATCAGTAGACATAAGCATAATTGCGAAAGTAAGTCAGTGAATTACGTAGTTATGAAAACATCTGAATTGTATCAAGAAATGAGAACAAGTAAATTGTAATCAGATTGCACGATAAAAGCAAAGAGTGCGTGATACTAACAGCAAACATGGTTTAAAGGAAATGAGAATATCATAAGTTGCTTCGGAAAGTTCTATGTTTTGCAGTACTATACTCACTAAAATACGCCAATTATTATGCAGAGCGATATCACTTTAACCAAGACTAATAAATGAGCATGACGATGAATTTAAAATCTTCCGTAATCGAGCCCACAGTTAAGGCTAGCGTGAAACAAAAAAGATATCAGCAACAATGTGGTTTAATGTAAATGTGGGTATCATTAAATACTTATTTCCCAAAAACGCTTTGATGCACCAAATCATATTAGCTCAGGCAATGGACCCAATAACGGTAGATTACTTAATCGTTTTAAAATCTCCACCACCCAACGTAGCAAGTGATGATGCAATAAGAAGCATAAATGTCTAAATGAGTTAAGCTGTTTCTGTCAAGAAAGATGAAATACATAACAACCAAAAATAAACACAATGCTGTCATGATGCAGTGAGTTCTCGATTTCTCTATCAGAATATTTATATTTGGCGAAATATTAAACACGTAATTTAAATTATGAATAAAAGTACCATGCTGCAATGCTTAGCATGCATTTAAACACTTTGGCATTGCATATATACATTAGATATTGGCACTTGCATAATATCTTCATATAAGAAAACATTAATGCCACCAAAAAGTAAATTGTTTTTAAATTCTTGAAGCCTCAAATGAATTATAGGTAAATTCTCCTTTGACACCATAGAAGTTTCATTTGTGACCAGCCATTTGAGACTTTCACGTTATAGTCTTTTCACGATCATTTTTTAATAAGTCATTGGGTTGTCATGTACCTTAAAGGCTCCTGTTGCATGTAAAGCCCTCGAAGTTACCTATAAATTATACTTCTGAGTTGCCTTGCCAGGTGAAGGTCTCGTCATCTGATCAAGCTTCTAAATTACGAGATCAACATAAGTAGCAATGCAAAGGTACTAAACAACAAGATATAAATGTTAAGTAACCGGCATAAAAACATTTATAATTAAGAAATAGGCACTGCCCATAGGAAAACAAACTAGGCACTCATCAGGTTTATTGCCACTACGCGGCGATTAGGCGGTCATTCACGCCGATGCCAGGCACCAAACACGTTCATCTAGGGCAATCCGGAAAATAGGGTCCTGGTCATCGGTTAGAAAATAAGAAAGATAAGTGATTGGGTATCCCTTTTCTATTTCATAGAGCATTTTTAGTAAGCAGAAGAACTTTTTATTGTAAGTTTCCAAATTCCAGAATTGAGAAACGCGTGTACTCATTTTTGATTCCACGGTTGTATTCAAATATGAATCGTTATGTAGTGTAATTCAAGTAATTCGAGATCAAAATCAGGATACACTGTCTTTTTCGGCGATGCACTTCGGCGAAACTACCTTTACCCGGTATCGCCAAGTCGGGGCATCACCAAAGAGGGTTATTTTATCTAAAAATTTGAGCTGACTTTTAGGGGTCGTATATAAAGCGAAGGATGAAATATTGAAATTAAACAGAAAAATAAATATCTGTTTATCGTAATATCAGAAAACGGTCTGCTATAAAAAATGAAAAGTCCTTCCGGCCAGTGCCGGGAGGAAGAGGTAGCTTTCATAATCCTTATTTAAAACAAGCCAACTTATATCATGCAAACACACGAAGCTCAATTTAGTGGCAACCGAATATAGGAGATTCAATACTAATTTTTATCAATATAATGAATGAGAATTTCGCGAAATTAGTCAGCTTTATCCAAGCTGCTTTTCTTTAAAGTAACTTATATTTGGCTGCCAAATTCGGCAATTTCTTAAAGTGCCTGTCATTTTAAGACAACATGGTGGATGAGGCTAAACATTGAACTTCGTCGAGACCTTAGTAATTGCTGTGCACATGCTCACTCACATCGGAATCGGTTAATATATAGGAGTGCTGTCGCATGCAAAAAATCAGATTTTTCAAAATGTCACCCACAATAGAAATTGAAACTGCTATATCTGAGCCATTTTTTAAGGTAAAGACAAACAAAAAATGCTCCTGAATCCATATATCAAGATCAAATACTTAAGAAAGAAACCTTTTTCAATTTCTAATTTTTTTGCACCTCACTTTAAATATATATATATATATATATTAATTTAATGGCCGCCATTTTGAAACAAGATGGCTGATGAATCTGGCCAGCGAACTTGGTCGAGGTGTTGATGTATACTATCCACATGCCTTCTTACATCGAAATAGGCGAATACGTGTGTTATCGCGTGACAAATAAAAGATCGTTTCAAAATGTTAGCCATGCTAGAAATTCAAAGTGCTATAAATCAACCATTATCTAAGATATCAACAAAAGAACAAATTTTCAGAAACAAAAACTGCTCCGGAATCTTTGTATCAATGCCAAACACATAAAAAAAATCTTTTTCATTTTCCAATTTTTTAAGCTGGCCAACGAACTCGGTCGAGACATTGGTATGTACTATGTACAGACCAAGTTACATCCAAATAGGTTCATAAATACGCCTGTTGTCACGTGACAAAAATCAGGTCGTTTTAAAATGTCAGCCACAAGAGAAATTCAAAATGCTATTACTCAGCCATTTTTTTTAGATATAGACGAAAGAAAAACTGTTCCGGAATCTTTGTATTAAGGTCAAACACATACAAAAAAAATCTTTTTCATTTTCCAAATTTTTGGAATCTCATTTAAATTTTTTTATTTTTTAATTTTTTTTAAATGGCCGCCATTTTGAAACAAGACGGCGGATGAAGCTGGCCAACGAACTCGGTCGAGATATTTGTATGTACTATGTACACACCAAGGTACATCCAAGTCGGTTCATAAATACGCCTGTTATTACGTGAGAAAAATCAGGACGTTTCAAAATATCAGCCACGCTAGAAATTCAAAATGCTATAACTCAGCCATTTCTTAATATATAGACGAAACAAAAACTGCTCCCGAATCTTTTTATCAAGGTCAAACACATAAGAAGAAAATATTTTTTCAATTTTCAATTTTTGGTACCACATTTCAAATTTAAATTTTTCTTAAAAGTTTAAATGGCCGCCATTTTTAAACAAGATGGCTGGTGAAGCTGGCCAACGAACCCGGTCGAGACATTGGTATGTACTATGAATAAACGAAGTTACATCCAAATCGGTTCATAAATACGCCTTTTATCGCGTGACAAAATTCAGGACGTTTCAAAATGTCAGCCACGCTAGAAATTAAAAATGCTATAACTCAGCCATTTTTTAAGATATAGACGAAACAAAAACTGCTCCGAAATCTTTGTATAAAGGTCAAATACATAAGAAAAAAATATTTTTCCATTTTCAATTTTTTGGTACCACATTTCAAATTTTAAATTTTTTAAATTTTTTTAAATGGCCGCCATTTTGAAACAAAATGGCGGATGAAGCTGGCCAACGAACTCGGTTGAGAGATTGGTATGTACTATGTACACACCGAATTACATCCAAATCGGTTCATAAATACGCCTTTTATCGCGTGACAAAATTCAGGACGTTTCAAAATGTCAGCCACGCTAGAAATTCAAAATGCTATAACTCAGCCATTTTTTAAGATATAGACGAAACAAAAACTGCTCCGGAATCTTTGTATAATGGTCAAATACATAAGAAAAAAATATTTTTCCATTTTTAATTTTTTGGTACCACATTTCAAGTTTTAAATTTTTTTAAAAATTTTAAATGGCCGCCATTTTGAAACAAAACGGCGGATGAAGCTGGCCAACGAACTCGGTCGAGACATTGGTATGTACTATGTACACACCGAATTACATCGGAATCGGTTCATAATTACGGGAGTTACAGTGTGACATAGGTCAGATATATATATATATATATATATATATATATATATATATATATATATCAATTTTGAACGGAGGGTGGTTTCGGGGTCTGGGGGTCATGATCGATGAAAATATACCAAAATTTTTTGAAATCGCTTTCCTCCGAACGGCTGCAATAGGTAGCTTTTTTGTAAAGAAAGCTACCTAATACATCAAACGCCGTAATCTGCTGGAGATACTGCTCAAAGTGTTCTCCATTGGTGGCAATGCATAACTGAATACGTGACAGTACTGAGTCCTGGACACACCTGCTATGCTCTAACGCGTCCAGGACTCAGTACTGCCACGCATTCGATTGTGCATCGCCACCAATGGAGAACACTTTCAGCAGTATCTCTAGTAGATTCCGGCGTTTGATGTATTCATTTTTTATAGTAGGCCGTTTTCAGATATTACGATAAATTGGTATTTATTTTTCAATTCCTACTATTAGCTCACACTCTCCCTATATTTATTTATATATTTATATATTTATCTTGTACAAATTTTCAATCGTTAATAAAATACTCATTATTCATCCTATCAGGTTGAAATAAATTTTTTTAAACTTGTACTGGATGACAATTGATGTTAATAAAGTTTTTTCAAATATTAATTAATTAATTAAATTTTAATTAATTAATTTTAGTTTTGCATGGGAAACAAAATGGCCGCCATTGGTTATTGAATTTCAATGAAAGTATTTTCAATAAGGGTTACCATAGGGGGGACCCTGTTCTGTCGCCAAATACCGCCAAGTTTGTCGCCAACTTGGCAATATACCGCCAAATTTGGCGGCCAAAATGAGTCGCCAAAAGTGACGCCAACTTGGCGATATCTGTAATATTTTGCCAAATTCCCATAGAGTTCCATTGTAAACCTACTTGCTTATAGAAAATCAACAAATTGAGATATTTTAATGCAACAAAAACTAATATTAGCTTAAGGGATTATATTAAATTTTTCTTTGATGGCCTAAGTAGGAATTGACTTTAAAAACAAAATTTTTATATTACTTGTTCTGTTTAATTTCAATATTTCATCCTTCGTTTTGTATACGACCCCTAAAAGTCAGCTCAAATTTTTAGATGAAATAACCCTCTTTGGTGATACCCCGATTTGAGGATTCCGGCTAAAGGTGGTTTCGCCGTAAAAAGGACATTGTACCCTGATTTTGATTTCGAATTACAGTGAAACCTCTCTGTGCGACCACCTCCATTAAGCGACCACCTCCCTGAACGACCATTTTTTCATGGAACGAAATTTAATCCCATAGGCTCAATACTAATTTTATCTCCATTCAGAGACCATCCCAGTTGAACTCCCTCCATGAGCGACCAATTTCTTGAAAAAAAAAATAAAACCAATTCCGTGTTTCCTTGGTCGCTTGAAGAAGGTTTTCTAAACTAAGTTTAGATTTTGTTTTATTATTCTGCTAACTTTTAAGTGTTTAAACAACATTGTGCCTTTTTAGGCAATGAATTTAACGCTGATGACAAATTAAGAAAGGCGGTCAATAAACTCCCCTGCCATATTCTGTCAGGAAACTCTCAAAGAAATAGATAAATTAATGAAATCGTCATTATTTGTTCCCGTATAAAAAAAAAAATTGCATTTATTTACTGAACTTCGAAATAAAAGTTATAAAAGATAAAACCGCAAAATCAAAGCAAACGTCAATGTATTCATTTTTTTAAGCTCTGCAGTAATTAACTTATGTAATTAACTTTTGTTTTGATACTTAAATTTTAATATTTTTTCCTAATGTAAAAAAAAAGTAACATTAATTGTTACCTTTTTCAAGAATTAAAATCTAGATTTAAACAGGACCTCCATTAAGAGACCACCTCTCGAAGCGACCCATTTTTATTGGAACAGAACATGGTCGCATTAGGGAGGTTTTACTGTGCTTCAATTCATCTTTTAACTGATCCCTCAATGAAAGACAAAATCATGTGCAAAAATCTCAAACTTTGAAATTTAATAACTGTGCCAATTTTTGTAGTACAGATGTCAAACTTTTTGTGTTATATCTGTTATGATATGTGTAAACTTTTACTAAATATAACTATAGGGACTGGGGGACTGTATAAAAAGTTAGATTTCATAATTTTTATAAAATTAATTTTTTACTTTAAATAATGCCACAACATGAATATTTACCTCATTTGAAACTTTTTTGTAATTGGAACTGTATGTCTACTACCAACGGTTGAGAAATTAAAGGTCGGCGATAGATAACGTATTGCACCCTGTATTTACTTGCTTCTTTATTTATTGTTATTATACACTAGCGATTAACCAATGAGCTAAACAGGCTAAATTAATCCTGATTAACTAAACTTTTTCTGCACCATGTATTCTATAGAAATTATGTTTTACATTATTACCTCTACAGTAATTGATTGTACAATACTCTGTTCTTCCAAAGTAAATTTGCTTATAACCCTTTCAGGGGCAAAAACACTTCCACTGCCAAAATGCTGAAATGAAAGATTGACACTGGAATTTACGAACAATGTCACTTGGGAATAAGAAAAGGCAATATTTCAGACACAATTAGCGGTAAATTTTTGTACCGAAATTCTGGTGCTATTGTGAAGTAGTTTCATAAGCGTACCGCCGCCCTTGGAGGGGTTAAAGATGTAACTGATTCTTACCTGACACACCCTTTCCAACATGTGAGCGAGAGGAAGGTAGGATATTAGAACGTCTGAAGGATTGGCAGCATGAACACCCTAAAAAACAAAACAAAAATGAAGAATTAATTTTACTTGCTTAGTAATTTTGATTCAGCATAAATGTAGGGTAAAGTGCCCATATTCCGTTCTCCCAGTCACTTTTAGGCCCTAAATGTTGTAATTTTCAGTGAAAACCTACCAAATTTGGATTTTACATAGGCTAACTACCCATGCACATAGAAACATAGGCAAATATCGTACAAAAAAAATTTAACAATACGAAAAATTGTTTTTTCAAAAGTATCTGAAAAGTGCAAAAGAAAAAAAATAGTACCAATTTCGTTCCCCCAAAAAATCCAATACGCCGAGGCTTAACTTATAACTAAATCGAAATTTATTTCTAAATGAGTAAGTAATTTAATTTACATTAAAGTAAGGCACAAAGAAATTTGCTAATTATCTGTGGAAGAATAACATAACGAAACATTAGTCATCCAAACATGACGAAAAAAATTGTCATGAAAAAGCATTCCTAATTTCGTCACCGGGACGAAAATAAGAACTGCAAGCGGGACGAAATTGGGACCACGCTACTTCCCAATATGGCAAAGCTTCAGTTCCCGTAAGATGAACTGAGCTTCCTAAAACTCACTGTATTTCTGTAGTGAGTAAACTCACTTCAGCATCTTACCTACGTAAAATACATGCAATGAATAAGAAATAAATACTTACAGAACAGTAAATAACGTTCTACAAACGACGTAATAAGAACTCGGATCTTTTAAAAATAGGGAATTCGGCGTCTTTAATTTATGCATGCGTCTTGGCGAACAAAACTTTCAATACTGACTCTTTTTACCTTCCGTACCCTGTGCCTTGCGTCATAAGTGGCGCCACTTTCACAAAAGCGGAGAAGTTAAGGGGGACGAAATATGGGCACTTTACCCTATGGAAAATATAACATACATCTTTAACAAAACTTCACTATTAATAAGGTGAAAGGTAATGTCTAAATAAACAATTTCGAAAATGCTTAATACATTTGAAAATCCAAATTCAGCAATTATCATCTATAATTGGAAAAATATCCGAATTCTTTTACGCAGTCCTGTATATGATCTGCCGATTTGTATATATGCTTCATAGTATGCAAAATTTGTAGATCAATTATAGAAAACGCACAACACAGTTGAAAATTCCTCTTCAACAACTTTCATCAAAAAGCGAAAATGTACTCAAATTCTTTTGTGCAGACTTGTATAGGATCTATAAAATTTATACACGCCAAGAAATGGGAAAAAAAATAAAAAACCATTAAAAATGCATGCAACACTTGAAAACGCCCTTCCAGCAATTATTACCCATAGACAGTACTGTAACCGAATTCTTTTGTGTGTCCCTGTAAATGAACGATAAGCGCTATGCACACCCTATTTCTATAAAAGCATCTTGTAGGGCACCTCAGTAATGTATATCCATTTCAATATGTTTGAAATAGTGTAACATCATTAAAATACACTTTAAATGATTTTTCTCCGTGGACCGTAATATAACAGAATTCTTTTGAGCGCCGCTGCAAAGGAACTGTAAGTGCTACATACATCGTTTTGAATACCGAACATGCCATGGTAAACCTCAATAACATGTACCAATAACATGACAGTCCGAGCATAATTAAGCGACGAACCGAATTCATTAACGATTTTCAACTATGTTTGGAAAGTGTTAAAAAAGTACCCATTTAATCCTCAAATGTACATAATACCAACTAAGATATCATAATCCCATTCCTTTTTTTTTTCTTTTCTTTTTAGACGTGTTCGTAATTATATAAATACGTAGTACCTATAGTCGTCGTTCGGTCCGTCTGTCTGTCCGTCCGTCCGCATATAACAGAGCAAAATCTACCCAACCGAATGGTCTGAAATTTTAAATATATAATTGTTGCAAAATTTTGTCGAGTCATTTCAAATTTTATGAAAATCGGAGGTACAGTTTAATGACAGGAACAGCCAAAAGTTTTCCGTTACATTACGGCCAATGGGAAAAAAAATTATTTCAAGTACATTTTAATGATATTACAGCCTTTCAAACAGAATGAAGTGGATATGTACTTATGAAGTGCACTTAAAATATACATTCAGTACAATATGCGGTGCAAAAAATATTTATAAAACTAGTTATAGCACGAACGCCACGTTTGACATGAAATTTCCAACTTGTTTTCTTAGACAGGGTATTATTAATTAACCCTTTATGTACTGAATTATGAATTCGTGATAATTTATCTTCTGAAGCATTTTTCGTGAATTTTTGAAACTACGTTAGAAGATTTACATAATCATTTAATAAAATTTAGAAGGATTTTAGAAGGATTTAGAAGGATTCATTAAATTTGAATTTATAGGGATTTTGTGCCATATTTATAACCCCACGCAAATCTTTTATTTTAAATATTTTTCTTAGTATTTTGTAGAATTAGGAAATGTACAAATATAATGTTCTTACAATAGAAATATAGAAATATTTCCGAATTGAAAACCCACCCCCCTCAACGCCAAGAAAGCTGAAAAGATGCAAAGGCAAAAGAAATAATCCTTTTATGAATATTTTTGTTTTGTGTAACCCATAATACTTTTGGAACAAGATAAAGTAATGCATCTATAACTCATTCTAAACTGTATTACTACTCGTCGATGTATTAAATGAATTTTATAACAAGTTATTTTAATAGTACTTATAAGTATCGTCAGCGTCAGTAGATAAAAGTTTAAACCACCAACTGCTGATAATTTCTAGAAAACATGTGACAGATAGAGTGGGAGGCTGCTGCACAAGCCATCACCTCATCGAGTTTACGGCTGAAATCCCAGGATTAGACAGAACTCGATTCGCATATTAAAATGAAACTGGTCTGAAAAGTCTTTTCTCGGTGAAAACCACACGCAGACCCAATTTTAGTGGTTGACCGACCGGTAGGTTTATCATTGTGTACTCCTGTACCCAAAGGTTTCAAAACATGGAAGACCGGGAGCAGGAAAACACAATGATAAACTTGCCGATCAACCACTAAAATCGGGTCTGCAGTTGTTTTCCACCAAGATATGAGGGGCTCACAACCACAGTAGACCAAGTCTATTTTTAAACTAGTATGTTGTGGCCATCACAAAACTTCCTTCTATATAAATCACGTCAGTTAAATCATTTCAACAGTACAAGAAATTACATCAATATAGCACCAATCCATATCAAATTATATCTGAATTTGAAGTTTCATGGAAATTCGTGCATTAGTTCTTGAGATAGAACTATAGTGGAAATTCTAAAAAAAATGCAGCATAGCAGCGCCACCTTCTGAGCGATTTGCACCAAAACATAAACAGAACTAATTCATATCAAAGTATACCTGAATCTGAAGTTTTTTGAAAATCCAAGCATTAGTTCTTGAGATAGAGCTATTGCAGAAATCGCAAAAATGCAGCATAGTAGCGCCACCTGTTGAGCGATTTATACCAAAATGTATAAAACGTCAATTCATGTTAAGGACTGACTGAATCTCAAGTTTCATGAAAATTCGTGCATTAGTTCTTGAGATAGAACTATAGTGGAAATTCTAAAAAAATGCAGCATAGCAGCGCCACCTACTGAGCGATTTGCACCAAAACATAAACAGAACTAATTCATATCAAAGTATACATTAATCTGAAGTTTGTTGAAAATCCAAGCATTAGTTCTTGAGATAGAGCGATTTACACCAAAATGTATAAAACGTCAATTCATGTTAAGGACTGACTGAATCTCAAGTTTGATGAAAGTCCGTGCATGAGTTCTGGAGATTGAGCTATTGTGGAAATCGTGAAAAATGCAGAATAGCAGAGCCACCTGTTGAGCGATTTACACCAAAAACTAATCAGCATCAATTTATATCAGGGACTAACGGAATATAATTTTTTATTAAATTCCGTGCATTAGTTCTTGAGATAGAGCGCCCACAAAATTTGTGTCACATACGGACAGACAGACAGACAGACTCACAGACAGACATTTTGTAAAAACATGTTTTTTGGAATATCTGATCCCTAAAACGTGTAAATTCATCGAAAAACGGAATTCGAAAATTTTCATGAATCCAATACTTTCCTTCTTGTAAAGATAGAAGAAAGTAAAAAAATGAGATAGCCCATTTAGAATGCGCATGAAATCTATTTTATCCACTACTACAGTAAACCAAGTCTATAAACAGACGACATACCGGATGATTCAAAAGTCCGATGCGAAAGTAAAATGCGATTAAAAAAAAAAAAAAAAAAAGATCTATCGGTCGAGAGGCATGCGGTTTGCAGATAAAGATTCAGCGTGGTGGGGGATTTTGTATGGCACAAACAAAAGATTTAGTTCAAAATCTAGATAATAGAGGGCGCTATTACATATAATTGTATGGAATAATTCCATACATCTTATACATCGCAAGATTTGGATACAAAAACATTAGGGAATACTGCATATGCACTTTTTTGTATCCAAACCTTGCGTCCTGTGGCAAAATGGAATTATTCCATGGAATTATCTGTAATAGCGGCCTCTGTTATCGAGATTTTGAACTAATTTTTTAGTTGATGCCATACTAAATCTCGTACCACGCCGAATCTTTATCTGCAAACCGCATGTCTCTCCGAATCGTAGATCTTCGTTTATCGCGTTTTACGTTCGCACCGGACTTTTGAATCACCCGGTATATGAGAAAGTATATGTGAAAACAGACTTTGTTCACTGTGGGAGTAGATAAAATAGATTTTATGCACCTTCTAAATGGTCTATCTCAAAATTTTTTAATGGACTTGGTCTACTATGAGCCCCTTATATGACTTGGCAGACCAGTTGCATTTTAATATGCGAATCGAGTTTTAACTAATCCTGTAATTTCAGCAGTCAACTCGATGAGGTGATGGTCTGTGCAGTTGCTTCCCGGTCTAAGAATAAACTTTATGGAAGAAAAATATAGTTGTTTAGGATGATGTATAGATAGATCAATAATACCAGATAAGACATCATAATTCTTTTCTTTTTTTCCCCCTTAGACTGGGTATTATTAATTAAACCACCAACTGCTGATAATTTCTAGAAAACATGTGACAGAACAAAACTTTATGGAAGAAAAATAGTGTTGTTTAGGATGATGTATAGATCAATAAAGATTAATAAATCAATAAAGATATATAGGTCAGTTAAGGAGCAAGCATTTGTTCCAGCCTTTATGTTTCACTTAAAATATATTCCCTATGTATGTAATGTTATTTGGAACGTGTACTTCATAGCCACCAAGTTTTACGCTTTTTTGGTCACACTATTTTATAATAGAAATCCTCGCCTTATTTAATCGGAGAATTTGCGATTAAATATGACGAAATAAAAAAACAAAAATACAAAAAATAAAGGGAACAAAAAAGGCGTAAAATTTGGTAGCTCTGATACTTTAACATTACGTTTTAAATGTTATTTAGGAAAATCCTCTTAAAATACTGATATGTGAAATTGAAAACGTGATGACAAATATGCTTATATATTTTTAAAGCAATCTTTTTTTTTTTCTATTTTACATTTCTGGCCATAAATAATTGAAAGAATGTCTAGATAAACTAGTATGTTGTGACCACCACATAATTTTCTTCTATATTAATCAAATCGTCTGCAACCAAAAAATAAATGACAATTTATTCAGCAATTTATGCCAAGGTCTAGCTGAACCTGAAGTTTGATTGAATGCCGTGCAATAGTTACTTGAGATTGAGTTTGTGTAACAAACAGTCCCACAGGAAGGCACACAGACAGACAGACTCACGAACAGACATTTTCTAAAAACAGTCAAATTGTGTTCAGGACCTTCTGAAACGTATAAATCCATTGAAAACGAAGTCGCAATTGATTCATGAATTCAATACTTTCTTCTTGTAAAGACAGAAGTTAACTAGTATGTCGTGGCCATCACAAAACTTTCTTCTATATAAATCACGTCAATTAAATCATTTAAATAGTACAAGAAATTACAACGATTTAGCACCAATTCATATCAAAGTATATCGGAATTTGAAGTTGGATGAAAATTCGTGCATTAGTTCTTGAGATAGAGCTATAGCGGAAATTCTGAAAAATGTAGCATAGCAGCGCCACCTGTTGAGCGATTTACACCAAAAATAAGCAGCACTAAATGATATCAAGGTATACCTGAATCTGAAGTTTGTTGAAAATCCAAGCATTAGTTCTTGAGATAAAGCTATTGCGGAAATCGCAAAAAATACAGAATAGCAGCGCCACCTGATGAGCTATTTACACCACAAATTAAACAGCACTAATTTATACGTCATTTCATGTCAAGGACTAACTAAATCTGAAGTTTGATGAAAATCCGTGCAATAGTTCTTGAGATACAGCTCTTGCGGGAATCGTGAAAAATGCACCACAGCAGCGCCACCTGTTGGGAGATTTACACCAAAAATTAAACAGCACTAATTTATATCAGGGACTAACTGAATCTGAAGTTTGATGAAAATTCGTGCATTTTTTCTTGAGTTAGAGCTATTGCGATAATCATTAATAATGCAGCACAGCAGCGCCACCTGCTGGGCGATTTTCTCAAAAAAGTAATCAGCACCAAACTATATCCTGAACAAACTGAATCTGAAGTTTTGTGAAAATCCGTGCAGTAGTTCTTGAGATATAGCTATTGCAGAAATCGTGAAAAACGATGCATAACAGCGCCACCTGTTGGGCGATTTTCACCAAAACCTAATCAGGTCCAGTTTATATCAAGTTCTAACTAAATATAAAGTTTTGTGAAATTCTGTGCATTAGGTCTTGAGATAGAGCGCCCACAAAATTTTTGTCACTTACAGACGCACAGAGTAACAGAGTGACAGGGTGACAGAGTGACAGACAGACTCACAGACAGACATTTTCTAAAAACCATCAAATCGTGTTCTGGGCATTCTAAAACGTATAAATCCGTCGAAAACCGGAACTCGAAATTTTTCACGAATCCAATACTTTCTTCTTGTAAAGATAGAAGAAAGTAAAAATATTGTATTTTACTATACTTAAACTTTACGATAAAAAGGGTATTTCCCCTCCCCCTCTTTTTAAAAAAAAAAAACATAAAAAATGGGCGTAAAAAAACTAATTGCTAAAATATCTCGAATTTTTATTTGTTATTTAATTTGATTTATTTTTTATGAAAAGACTTTGTGATATTATTTGAGTCTCTCTCGAGATTAATTACTGTAGCACTCAAATTAATCTGCAGTGTCCTCTCACTTCTACGCGATGTGCAATAATTGCTGATGGGCAATTGCTCGATATTTCTACAATATCGTATCGTCCTCGCAGAAAATAACAATTGAGACAATTATCGATTCTTTTCTAAATTTTACAATCAAAATGTTCTGCGATCGATTGATTCACCGAAACATAGAGTCGAGATACAGAAAGTTAAAAATCGCAGGAACAAAACTTAGCGACTATTAAGATAGGAAATGTGATCATAGTGACGGCCGATTATTCGATTACAATCGGAACAATTTGCTGATGATTAAGGTTCGAGGGAAAAATAAGATTACGGCTACATTTGCGCCTTTTGAAGTTGAGGGAAAAATAACAATCCAAATAGTTGTCGATTCTTTTCCAAATTATACAATCGAGATGTTCTGCAATCGATTGTTTTGAAGAGTCGTTGTAGATTGTGTCGTAGAGTCGAGATACAGGAAAGTAAAAATCGCAGGTGCAAAACTCAGTGAAATTTTACAATCGAAATGTTCTACGAACGATATTGTTTCACCGAAACGTAGAGTCGAGATACAGAAAGTTAAAAACCGCAGGAACAAAACTTATCGACTATTAAGACAGGAAATGTGATCGTAGTGACGGCCGATTATTCGATTATTCTACAATCGTAAAAATTTGCTGATGATTAAGGTTCGAGGGATTACGTTCACACTTGCGTCTTTTGAAGCTGTTCGTTTCTGGGTGATTATTTTTCATTACCACTTTTTCTGAAAATGACAATCACTTTATAGATTCTGCGATTAAATAAGCCGAAAATTTCTATTTAGAAATAATGGTACTAAAAAATAACTACCGTACATCGCGTATAAATGAGAGGTCACTGCCTTTATGTAAGTATATACACACACATATATCTATAGTAGTATGTTTAAAATATATACATCATTTCATTAAAATGCGAACAAGTATTTTTAGAGGCTACACTTAATTGATATAATAATATAGTTTTTGTTAACTAATTAAAATTCATAACATAATTTATTTTATAGTTTCATGTAACATTATTTGTTTTTGTTTTTTTTTCGAAGGAGCTAATATTTTTAGTATCATTATGTTTTGTTTTAAATAAAGTTATATTTATATATTTGAATATTGCTTATTACAGATTTAGAGCTGGCAAATGAACATGTTTTTCTCATGTTACAAAATGTAAAGAAAAGAAAATGCTTTTTCCACATCGAACTTCATTTGTTGGAAAAGTAGATTTACAAGTTTCGTATTTAGTATACAGTGCTGCCTGAAGTATGTCGGTAACATGATATCGGTGATTCGGATATCTTAATGAAGAAGTACGGCGCCAATATCTTATTTTTAAAAATCGAGAAGTCTCAGCTGGAGCTCATTTAAGGAGACACAGTAACTAAGCTTTTTTCAGAATGTCGAAAATGTTTTTGTTGGCTTAAATTATACATGCATTTTTAACATACATGTAGTTGAAAGCTATACATTGAATAGTTTAGAAGTAATGTTGTGCAAGCTCACAAAAAAAAAAAAAAAAAAAAAAAAAATAGCACCATTTAAAAAATTAAAATATTACGTCTAATTCAACCATATGGAAACGCATAACACATTTCAAAACCCAATATCACCTGTTCCCACCTACAATCGGAAAATTAACCGAATTTTTTAGCAGCCAGGATATATAGATTTGTATCTATTAACTACATGCATGCAAAAATTTAGTTCACTTATTAAATTGAAAATATGTTACCACAATTCTGGTACCATTTGAAATACCTTGTGAGTTTTCTGTTACGATACTTTAGTCATAGTGTACTGACGGTACTTTAATTAATTACCTCTAAATAATTAAATTTCTCACGGGTGAGTATTTTTTATGCTTATCCTTTAATTTTCATTGTAGTAGCTGAAAAAAAAATTACATAAAAAATTGCAGTAGATCATAATGCAGTAGATAAAGGGTTAAACCGAGAATGCTCGCACATATCCAGGATATGTTCAGTTTGTACTTTGCCACCAATAAATTCAAACAAAAATCGTCATTTTATTTAATCGTTGACATTGCCCACCAATTCTGCGCTAAAATAATTTGAAGATTACTTTTTGAAAATTAGTGGTGAGAAATATAATAACCGTGTCCACCTTGTGTATGGCATACTAGGGATCTGCACGGGCTGGTCTGCGGGCCGGGCTCGAGCCGATTTTCATTCATGGCACTCGGGCCGGGCCCGGGTCATACTTTTTTCTAAAGGCTCGGGCCGGGCCGGGCCTAACTTATTTTTTCTGTACAGAGCCGGGACTAGTTTCCTTCCTAGTCTTCACGGCCTAAAATTTTCAGTCCTAGTTTTTACACAGCCCGTATGAAAATCATTGTCTCAGCGTGGCCTGGTTCATTCAAAGGTCCGTAAAATTAGGCCTGGCCCAAAAATGTTTGCAAAAAATGCATGCATTTTTAAATCGCCCTTATTCTACACTTAAACATTAAAATTCATTCTTTTTAAAGAATGGTAGATTTCTACGCTTGTTAAAATGTAGCTAAATTAAAATCTAGAAAAACATGTGAAAAAGAACCTGCCTATGACGGATCGCTGTTTTAATCTGAAAAACTTATTGATCCATCCAAAATTAATATACTAATACGTAAGAAAAGAATATATAATACATTTACACTTGCTAAGAAGGGAACTTCTCTATAACATATTTTTCCTTTTTCTATTTAATTCCGTCTTAGAAGACTTTACTGTATAGCCTTTTTCAGACTTTGAACACTTCAATACATAGATTATGGATTAAAATATTAATGATAACTGAAATATTTACATACAAGAAATAGAGATTCATTAAAAAAATAAATATCGCAGCCTGCAGCACTTCTATAAAAATGAAGATTATAAACATGAAAAAAAAGTTAGGATAAATATGTTTGGTCAGGACTACTCGTGCAAGACAAATTTTTAACCAAATCGACTTAAAAATCAATGTTTTGTTGAAATTCACTCTGGCCGGGCCAGGCTCGGGCCGAGATTTTAATTTTTTCCCGGGCCGAACTTTTAATTTTTGTATCGGGCCGGAACAATATTTTTTTTCTACGAGCCGAGTTGGAAGTGAGAAAAAAAGAGACCGAATTCATTTTTAGCACAAACCCAACTCCAACACAAAGTGTCATTTACACTAATTTCTCTTGGACTATAGCATTTGTAAAATTCGAATTTAAATTGAAAATATTGGAAACGAGAAAAAAATAGCCCGAATTCATCTTTAGCACAAAACCAATTCCAACACAAAGTGTCATTTACACTAATTTCTCTTGGACTATAGCATTTGTAAAATTCGAATTTCAACTGAAAATATTGGAGATGAGAAAAAAAGAGACCGAATTCATCTTTAGCACAAAACCACTTCCAACACAAAGTCCCATTTACACTATTTCTCTTGAACTATAGCATTTGTAAAGTTCGAATTTCAATTGAAAATATTGGAAATGAGAAAAAAGTGCCCGAATTCATCTTTAGCACGAAACCACTTCCAACACAAAGGTTCATTTACACTATTCCTCTTGAGCTATAGCATTTGTAAAGTTCGAATTTCAATTGAAAACATTGGAAGTGAGAAAAAAAAGAGACCGAATTCATTCTTAGCACAAACCCAACTCCAACACAAAGCGTCATTTACACTAATTTCTCTTGGACTATAGCATTTGTAAAATTCGAATTTAAATTGAAAATATTGGAAACGAGAAAAAAATACCCCGAATTCATCTTTAGCACAAAACCAATTCCAACACAAAGTGTCATTTACACTAATTTCTCTTGGACTATAGCATTTGTAAAATTCGAATTTCAATTGAAAATATTGGACATGAGAAAAAAAAGAGACCGAATTCATCTTTAGCACGAAACCACTTCCAACACAAAGTCCCATTTACACTATTTCTCTTGGACTATAGCATTTGTAAAATTCGAATTTCAGTTGAAAATATTGGAGATGAGAAAAAAAAGAGACCGAATTCATCTTTAGCACAAAACCAATTCCAACACAAAGTGTCATTTACACTAATTTCTCTTGGACTATAGCATTTGTAAAATTCGAATTTCAATTGAAAATATTGGACATGAGAAAAAAAGAGATCGAATTCATCTTTAGCACAAAACCACTTCCAACACAAAGTCCCATTTACACTATTTCTCTTGAACTATAGCATTTGTAAAGTTCGAATTTCAATTGAAAATATTGGAAATGAGAAAAAAGTGCCCGAATTCATCTTTAGCACGAAACCACTTCCAACACAAAGGTCCATTTACACTATTCCTCTTGAACTATAGCATTTGTAAAGTTCGAATTTCAATTGAAAACATTGGAAGTGAGAAAAAAAGAGACCGAATTCATTTTTAGCACAAACCCAACTCCAACACAAAGTGTCATTTACACTAATTTCTCTTGGACTATAGCATTTGTAAAATTCGAATTTCAATTGAAAATATTGGAAATGAGAAAAAAATAGCCCGAATTCATCTTTAGCACAAAACAAATTCCAACACAAAGTGCCAGTTACACTAATTTTTCTTCAGTTATAGCATTTGTAAAATTCTAATTTCAATCAAAAATGTTCAAAATAAATAAAGAATAAGCAAAAAAAGGATAAGCCAATACATTACCATCGCTAATATGACAGCACTACCACATGATATGATATTTGCATGAGTTAAAACAACTCCTTTTGGGTCACCAGTTGTACCGCTTGTGTAACACACTGTTGCGACGTCTGGTGGTGTAGGGATCTAGAAAATGTAAAATAACGGAATATTAATTGAATATATAAAAAGGGGAAAAAATCATGCGTCAAGCATAGATTATGACACTTTCCAACACATTCAGAATAATTTAACAAAATTGCACCATTTAAAAAAATAAAATATTGCGTCTAATTACCATATGGAAACGCATAACACATTTCAAAACCCAATTTCAGCTGTTCTCATCTACAATCGGAAAATTATCTGAATTGTTTCAGCAGCTTTGTATATTATTTATAGATTTGTATCTATTAACTACATGCATGCCAAAATTTAGTTCGCTTAAGAGGTACATTTACTTCAGTTGAACATTTCCCTTCAGCAATTTCCTCTAATAAGAAGAATGGTACGTGAATACTTTTGTGCAGCCCTGTATATGAAGTATAGAATTTAGATATAACGAATAACATACAAAAAATTAATTAAATTTAAAAGCGCATACCGAATTTTAAACCGTACACTCCAGCAATTATTACTCAAAGACAGTACTGTAACCGATTTCTTTTGTGTGTCCCTGTAAATGAATAAAAACTGCCATGAATGCCCTGTTCAAACGTGATCGTAGTAAGATTCAGTGATTTATATCAATTTCAATACATTTGAAATAGCGTAATGTCATTAAATTATCCTGCAAACGAAATTTCCCCATATACCATAATGTAATGGAATACTTTTAAGTGCTCCTGTAATTGAACTATTAATCATACATACTTCATATACAATACCAAATATGCTTTGGGGACCCTAAATAACCTTTATCAATTTCATGAAAATCCGAGTATATTTACGGGTGTTAGAGCTTGGACAGACGGACAGACAGACAACCGAATGCATAAACACTTTTCAACTTTGTTGGAAAGTGTTAAAAAGAAAAAAGTTTATTGTTGAGAGATTTCTTTAAAATCATGCTTGAAATTTATATAAAAAGTCAGTGAATTGAGCTATAGTTTGTGATGTATGTTTTTTGGGCTATAGTTGTCAAACAAATTTAATTTGAAAGTACATTTTTTCCCTATTCGAAGACAAAAAAATTTAAATTATGCGATAATCAGAAGTTTAATGTATGAAAAATAAAAGCGAAAGCTATAGTAAAAGTCATTACCACAATCATTTTGACATCCATGTTCATTAGTACTTTTTAGGATACATTTCAAATATTAAATGAACAAAACATCGTCTAATAATAGGGGGGGTGGGGGGTCCGTAACGAAAGAAATAGGACTTTGTCGCAAAAAATAAATCAATATGTTGCAATGACAGGAAAATAATGATTATACTAAAATAATGCTAAAAAAATTGATTTTTCTAACATTAAAAAAAAAATTGATTATGAATATGAATGTAATCATTAAGAGTATTTATCATTACTTCAGTCATTAATATTGCATTATATCCTTAGAATTATATTAATTGAAATAATTCTTGTATTGCAGTGAAAACTGGAGCTTAGTGAACGTATTAACACGGGCTTGTCAGTCAGGACTTATAATCTCTCGCCTAACGCGGTTATTTCGTGTTTTTTTTTTTTTTTTTTTTTTTTTTTTTTTTTTTTTTTTTTTAATTAGGAGGATATGCTCCTACGAGCTACGCTCGCCAACCCCCATTGAGACACCGCAAACTCTGAAAACTCGCTGATTTGATCGACTTTTAAAAAGATTGCGGAAGAATGAATTATAATTGAAAATACCAGTGGCGATCTCCTTCTAAACTAGGGGTGCACAACATGTGGCCCGCGGTCCACCATGGTTACCTCTATTTTTATGCAGAATAATTTTCCTAATTAATTGACAGAAACTTTGCTATTAAATAATTCAAATGTTACTTTTAAATTTTTTGTGGTGGCAAACAATTTTCTGGCAAAAAGGTTGTGCAGCACAACTCTAAACGTCCATTCATTTCCCTTTGATTGGGGAATTTTAAGGCCGGATCAGCTGTTTTTAAACATCTACTGGCTGTTTTCGTGTTTGATTAAATAAGATCAGTTAAATATTTGAAGTACACAGAGTCTTTGCCTCTGGTATTTTTTTTAACAGCGCTATAATAAAATTGTTTTAAATGAGACATTTTAAATGTATTGTTTTAAATGAGACATTTTAAATGTTTTAAATCTGACGTAATTTTCACCAAAGTTTTCTCTTTTTAATATTCACATGAAAATACTTTTGTTGTTAGAAAGGAAATATTATCTGCGCTGTCTTAGAATTCACGACAGTAGCTAAAAAGATCAACTCAAAATATAAAATAAATGTTTCGTGTAAATACATTTTTAAATTTAAACTTTTTTGCAATATTATTATTTGGTCATTTTAAATATGACGTAATTCCTTCTATTTACTGCTTTTAACGCATATTAATGAATTTAAGTTTTCTTTCTCTTTTTAATATTCACGCGAAAATACTTTTGTTGCTAGAAAGGAAATATTTTTATTTGCGCTGCTTTAGAACTGTCAACAATAGTTTAAAAGATCATCTAAAAATGTGAAATAAATGTCGCGTGTAACTATATTTTTAAATTTAAACTGTTTGGCAATATTATTATTTGGCCATTTTAAATAGGACGTAATTTTCCCCATTTACGGCTTTTAATGCATATTAATGAAGTTATTATTTAGATTTTTTTTCTCTTTTAATATTTACGTGTAAATATAGTTTTTATGACGTAATTTTCAATATTTTCTTGCTTTTAATACGTAATCATTTAATTCTAATTTGAATTTTTCCCTGTTTCTTTGTTTTCCTTACAATAGTCACGTGTCAATAATTTTTTTAATTTGAAGGAAATATTATTCTTTGCACTGTTTTCCAATTGACAACAATTTTGAATAATAACCTTTTCTAAAATATGTAATATATATATATCTCGAAATGCTGAAAATTTGAATTTAAAATAGAAATAAACCCTCAAAAAATGAGTCAAATTAAAAAAATAAATGCAGTCTGCACACCGGAAGCTTTTAATGTATATCATTACAAAATGATTAAATTCTTATGTATAGTTTTTGCTCCTATAGAACTTTTTTAATGGAACGATTTTGACAAACTTTAACATTAAATATTTCTTAAAATAATTCTTCGATTTAAAAACTGCCTGCATCAGTATTTTTATCAAACATTTCTCTATAATACTACCAATTTTCATATTTTTGTGTGCCGTAGTTTTCTTAATATTATTAGCGAAGAAAGACCCTGGGTCACAAAACATTTCATTTACTGCGGCGGTGACAGCGTTAGTTGCTTTTTTTTTTAGAATAGAGAGATATGCTCTCTCGTCTCTCGATTAGTAAGCAAAGCACGAATTGGGTGATGCTTATTTCCCCAGAAAAAAAATATTCCCTAAAGAATTGCATTAATGCAGAATTAAAATCAAAGTTAACTGTACAATGTTTCTCGACTGTTATTAAATTAGCTCACATGTTTATGTTAATGGAAATTCATGAAAATTGAATTAAACTTTTCTTAAAGTTTCAAATAATGCTGCAAACGGGGAGGGGGGGAGGGGGCTCACCAGGACTCCGCGCCAATTGGTGCCGCGTTGGGAGCCCGGCTCTCTCTACACCATTCGAAATAACATTTCCTCTGTATAAAATAATAATATTTTAGCTCTAGATTTGTTTTTATATGTTCCTTCGTGAAAAACAAGTGAGTATTAACTTTATTTTTTACAGGTAAATTTTATATAATTGTCGGTGACTGTATAGATTTTCTGATCCTAAAAGTAACCGTGAAAAAAAAAAAAAAAAAAAAAAAAAAAAAATAGTCGGATGTGTCAATCCCAAAACTTTTTCCCATCCCATACATGTTAATACTTCAGAATTCTCTATCACAGTGCCAAAATTAAATGCCAATCTATGTCCATCATAAAGATTCTAAAGCAGTGGTTCCCAATGTGGGGCACGCGCCCCACCGGGGGGCAATTGGACCCTTTAGGGGGGTGGTAATTTCAAATTTGTAACTCACTCATGCACTGTCCTTTTTTTTTTGGGGGGGGGGGGTTGGAGGGTGAGCAACTAGACTAAAAATAAAAGTAATATGCAAAATTTAAAAATAAATAAGATTTTAATGAATTTTAAAAAGTTGCAAATCAAAATGTTTAAAAGGAATCCATACCAGAATAATTATATGAACAATCCTTAAAAATATCTTACCAGCCCCCCCCCCCTCCTTTTTTTATTTATAAACTTTCTATTATTTTTCTGGTTACTAATGTACTTTACAAGTTTTCTTATTCATTTATTGAATGAGCTATTTTTATCTATTCGCTTTGCTGCATGTAACATGAAGAAACTTTTACGTGTGAATTTACTTCAGGGGCGTCGCCATGGGGGGAGCCTCCCCCCCCCCCCCCAATATTTGTGAAGTTGGGAAATTTGAGCTTAGAGTTGGGAAATTCTGGATTTTTGAGACATTATGAAATTTTTATTGTTTTGGTGATTATGTTTCTGACTGAGTGTTGTAACAGTAAGCAAGTTAAATTATCAAAAGAAATACAAAAATAATCAGCCACACTCAATCTCACATTGTATTTTTCAGTTCTACAAAAATATTATACATCTACCAGACCTAAATTTCTCTACTCCTATCCACCAATAGCTGACTATCCAGTTCCTTTATTTCCTTCAAAACTTTGTTCCTTTCTCAAAATTTTCACCCTTCCTCCCTTTCCCCTCCCAAAAGAGAATCCAGCTATTTTGATCCAAAGGGATTGCAGCTTCTTTTGAAAATTGGAGATCACTTGTAGCACAACAGAAAGGAACGTAGTCACCTACTTGAAACACAGCTGGGCAAGAAGATTTGACGAGTTTTCACAAATTGCACTAATTTTGCGACTTTTGGACAATATTTTACTCATTCTCGTGATTTTTTTCTCCGAAAATTAGTTAACCCTTCGCTGTCATGACAAAAGCATTATATGAGCAAATGTGAATATAAGAAGTCGTTAGTTTAGATAAATTTGCCACATTTTACCTTTATTTCTGTGCGGAAATATATATATGTCCTGTTCATTTATATTTATAGGTGTTTAGTAAATTTTAAACCAAAAGTCCAGTGTTGTGTGTTTAAAGCTGTTCTAAAAAATGACTATAAATCTTAGCACGAAAGAACCCTTCATAATAGGAAAAGAGTTTTCATGCAAGATTTTGGAGCATCTAAAAATCCACTCGAGGATAAAAAAGGTAAAAATGTGGATGATTTGAATTTGGAACAGAAATATGACCATGAAAGCAGTCCATCAACTGAAGAAAAAAATCGACATACAGGTTAACATAAACACTGACAGGTTGCACTTGAATAAAATTTTGAAGAAATAAAGATTTCCTTATAGACAAGTTCATAAACAATTGTGAATATTAGGATGTGATTGAAGAAGCTGACTTCTGAAAGCACCGTGGGAGAACGGTTTCACCAAATGGAATAGATAAAAATAATAGCATAACAATGGACATTGATAGACATAAGTTTTACTGGGAAGAGTTATAAGAAATACAAGAAAATTTCGGCAATTTAGTAGTGGGCTTAAATGACAATGTTCCCTATATCAGGAGAATATTGCACCAATACATTCCATATTTAAATTACAATTGTGCAACATTCACAGCAGCTTATCTTTTTGGCGCTGCATCTAATGAAAGAATCTTTAGTCAAATAAAAATTTAAAAATATATATATTACAAGCTACAATGAGGCCTGACAGACTTGACAGCCTAATGCGTTTAAAATGTGAAAGTGAAATAGTGGATTTTATTAAACTGGACGATGTTAGGTTAGCTTCATCAGGGTTAGCTTTTTTGAAGACCAAAAGAATTGATGTTAAATGAAAACTATTTGGATGTGCCAATCCCAAAACCTTATTCTATCCCATACATGTTAATACTTCAAAATTTGCAATCACAATGTTAAAATTAAATAACAATTCTATGCCCATAATAATGAATTCTAAAGGTTTAATTGTGTGCATTTAATTTATAATTCGTTTAATTGTGTGCATTTAAAAAGGAGATAGAAGCATCGCATTTTTCAAACAAATCATTGAATTTCGACACCCATGCTCTTAGATGTCTGCAACCAAAATTCCAAACCCAAAGAGCTCAAAAGAGATACCTTTGGACAGTATACACTCAAGCCCAATAAGGAAGTGTAACCGAATATGAAGTTTGACTAAATTTCTGTGCATTAGTTTTTCAGATATAGCTAACGCGAAAATCGTGAAAAATGCTGCACAGCAGTGGCACAGATATATACAAAAGCCTAATAAGCACTAAATTATGTCAAGGTTTAGCAGAATAGGAAATTTGATCAAATTCTGTGCAACAGTTTTTGAGATATAACTATCGCTAAAATCATGTAAATCGTGAAAAATACAGCATAGCAGCGCCACCTTTTGGGTAATTTACACCAAAAACTAATCAGCATTAATTTTTATCAAGGTATAACTGAATCTAAAGTTTTATAAAATTCCGCGAATTAGTTCTTGAGATAGAGCACCCACAAAATTTGTGTCACATTCACACAGACAGACATTTTCTAAAAACAGTCAAATCATCTTCAGGACCTTCTAAAACTTATCAAACCGTCGAAAACCAGTTGTAGAATTTTTTTACGAATTCAATACTTTCGTCTTGTAAAGACAGAAGAAAGTAAAACGCGTGTTTGTTTTTTTATTAAACAAAACAATAATTAGAATTTTTATATTTCTAGTTTCAAAATTTTTCTTCGGAAAGGAATTTTTTATGCATAAGCTTCATTATCATTATTACACACTCTGTACATATCACTTTAGTTGAATGTTGGAGGAATTTGTTTCAAGTTGGGAAATTTTCGAACTCTCTCCCCCCCCCCCCCCCTAAAAAATATCTGTAGCTACGCCCCTGATTTACTTAAAAGTATTCCTAAATCTTATTCTCTTTAACATATTAAACATAAAAAATATTTGAAATAACTAAACCTGATTCTACCAACTTTATAAAATTTATAAATATTTAATAGCATTAGAAAAGGAAATGGAGAAATAGTAAATATCTATGGCTATATTGCAGTCTACCTACACTGCAAGTGAATATAAAATATTGTACATACACAACTGAAATTTGAAAATGTGGTAATACATGGAAGTTAATTAACGTCAATCAGGGAGGGTAAAAGATAAATGTGTTTTGGTGAGGAATATAATATCTACTTAAAATTCATAAAAGTCAGAATCTTGAAATGCTTCTTGTATATTTTATTATTTATACAATGGATATTTGGTGTCCAAAGCTTTTTCACCAACTCACAATAAGTTATTAAAATGTATTACAAAATGTGTCAGTATTATAAATTTTAATGCTAAATTTGATAGTCTCTTTCAGCATTTTGTGAAGATAAAAATGCAGATTATATAACGCTTTTGTTAAACATTGAGGTAAGTTGGAAAGGCACAAAGAAAAACTATTTGGACATAACAGTGAAGATTTATAGCCTCCTTGCATTTATAAAATTAAGTTAAAAACATATTTGTGGCAGAATGAATATTTATTATGAAAACTCTGTTAGTCTTCCTTCATATGAAGTAGAGTTCACTTTTCAAATAAGAGATATCTGTTACAGAAAATGTGCGTGAGGAGGGTGGGGGATCGTGATTTTACAGGTGCTTCGGTGGGGCGTGACCAATGAAAGGTTGGGAACCACTGTTCTAACGATATGAAATTCTGTACATTAGTTCTTGAATATGACTATCGCTAAAATTGTGTAAATTATTCAAAATGCAGCAAAGCATCGCCACCTGTTGGGTGATTTACACCAAAATCTAATCGGCAACAACTTATGTCAATGTCTAACTGAATCTGAAGTTTGAAGAAAATCATGCATTAGTTTTTGAAATAAAGCTATTGCGGAAATCGTGAAAAATGAAGCATAGCAGTGCCACCTGTTGGGCGATTTACATCACAACTTAATCAGCACCAATTCATATCAAGGACTAACAGAATCTGAAGTTTGATGAAAAACGTGCATTAGTTCTTGAGATAGAGCTATTGTGGAAATCGCAAAAAATGCAGCATAACAGAGCCACCTGTAGGGTGATATACACCAAAAACTAATCAGCACCAGTTTATATCAAGTTATAACTGAATGTAAAGTTTTGTGAAATTTCGTGCATTAGCTCTTGAGATAGAGTGCCCACAAAATTTTTGTCACATACAGACAAACTCACAGTCAGACATTTTCTAAAGAGCATCCAATCGTGTTCAGGACCTTCTAAAACGTATAAATCCATCGAAAACCAGAAGTCGAAATTTTTCACAAATCCAATACTTCTTGAAAAGATAGAAGAAAGTAAAAAATAAATATTTAGAATATCGTAAAGGATAGTAAATTTTACTAAATTAAAAATAATTATGCATATTAAATGTCAAAGTAATGGCATTTTTCATACATTTTATTACCTTTGTTATAGGAGAGGTTAGTACACAGTGAGACGAAAATTGTTATTCCTTAACGAATGGCAACGATTTTTATTCTTTTGAAAAAAAATTGTTACATTTTTAAGCTACACAAATACGCTACACATTAATGTATAAATGGTTTTAAAAAAGTTATTTATAAAAGCACAGAAGCGGCATAACGGAGTATCGAAAACTGTCTCACAAGTGGTACATAGTGAGACAGTGTATATATTTTCATAAATCATACATTTTTACACTCTATCAATAATTTTCTGCAGTTTATGACTTCTGATTAATATTTTTAGATTTAATTTTTGTTTTAAATATGAGCCTCGGGTGGACAATGGCAGACATTGGGCTACTTTCATGCAAATTTTCAGCCTCTTACGTTTAGTAGATTTCGCTAGTCATCGCACGCCTCCCCCCCCCCCCCCACACACACACACAGATAGAGAAAGATGAGAGAGAAAAATCTTCTTTTATTAATAAATAACTTTTTTTACATCAGAACCTCACAGTAGATACACAATGAGGCATGTATCACTGTGTACCACACCTGTGTGTCTCACTGTGTACTTTCGTTACGTTGTAACAAAATGGATGCCACATCTGTTACATCAATTTCATCGCTTTAAACAGTTTATGTCGTTTTGTCGAAATAGTCTATTATTAGATATAGGTAGGTTTGGTTAAGTAAATATATGTCATATTGAAAGAAATAAACTCTAAAATAGACGTTTATGTAACTTTAACCCCTATAAAATAAAGAATTATTTACTATTTTGTCGGACGAGTAACTGAAGTGCCGAAACTACATCCACGTGTTGCAAAAGATGAGGTGGTTCAGTGTGTGTTCCAGCTAGGAGAAAAAGTTATAATTATATGTCAAAATAGGTGCTGTCTCACTGTGTACCATGCCTCACTGTGTACCATGTCTCATTGTGTACTCCCCTACCCTATATTATTCTACGATATATAAAATTTAAAAATAAATTTTATTTGTCCAATATTGCTGTATACGTTGGACCCCACCAACTTCTTTTCCAGGACCCCGCGCGACGTTGTACTGGCCCTGGCTGCAGTATCTTTTTTCGAACAATAACATGTAAACAAGTTTGAAATTGTTCGTCAAACGTGGCAAATGAGGTGCGTTCGTACTATAACTAGTTTTATAAATATTTTTTTGCACGGCATATTGTACTGAATGTTTATTTTAGTGCACTCCATAAGTACATATCAATTTCATTCTGTTCAAAAGGCTGTACATCATTAAAATGCACTTGCAATAATTTTTTCCGATTGGCCGTAACGTAACGGAAACTTTTGACTGTCCCTGTAATTAAACTATACATCCGGTTTTCATAAAATTTGAAATGACTCGACAAAAGTTTGTAATAATTATATATTTAAAATTTCAGACCATTCGGAAGGCTGTAACATCATTATAATGCACTTGCAATAATTTATTCCCATTGGACGTAATGTAACGGAAAACTTTTGACTGCCCCTGTAATTAAACTATACATCCAATTTTCATAAAATTTGAAATGACTCGACAAAATTTTGCAAAAATTATATATTTAAAATTTCAGACCATTCGGTTCGGTAGGCTTTTCTCTGTTATATGCGGACGGACAGACAGATAGACGGACCGAACGACGACTATAAGTGCTAAGTATTTACATAATTACGAACGCACCTAAAAACAATATCACTGTGCATTATTGCATTGTCTCTTCATGCATATTGTGTTTTCGGGAAAGTTGGTTTGAATTTATTGGAGTTTTTCCCCATCAGTGTAGAATTCAGGGGGTGGCCCGGGGGAGACATTCCCCCCGGAGCAATGAGATGCCCCCCCCCGGAAGATTTGAGAATTTGGGTTTTCAATGGTCAAAAAATGCAATCCCCCCGGAACACTATACTGTCTCCCCAGAGCCACTGGAATCCCTCCCGGCGAAAAGTGTCTGAATTCAACACTGTTCCCCATTCAGTGTATGTTTCGATTAGTGTAGTAATATCGCGGGATTAATTAACAGCACTAATCGAGGGAAACTTGGTAGTATTTAAAAAAAGAGAAAGGGAAACATAGTTTAACTCATTTATGCCTAGTGTCCCATTTTTGGGACTCTTCAAATTTTAATAAATTAGTATAGTTTTCTTCTTCTTTATAACATGAAAAATGTATGACATGATTATCTATAAATGCTTTTATCCGTTACCGAGAGATGCCAGCATAAGATGGATATTTATTTGCTTAAAAGAAAGCTTTTTTAGGTGTTTATAGATTTTTTATATTTCAAGATGGTGAAATGTATTAAGTTTATTTGTATTTTTTCCATCAAGGGTGTAAATAAATACCGTATATACTCGCGTATAGGTCGACCCCCTAACTTTCTAATGCAAATTCTGCAAAAAATCAAAAACCCGCGTATAAGTCGACCCCCTAACTTTTTACTTCAATTTTGTCCAAAATCAAACCAAATGTTTCAATTGCCTATGCGAAAAAGTAGTAAGTAAATAAAAATAAATCATCGAAAATTTTTTTAATGATAAATTATTATTATTTGTATATTTTCTGTAATATTTTATTATTCATACACATAAAAAGTCAGAATTTTGCAGTATTCGAAGTTTTATTTTTTATTTTTTAATTGACTCGCGTATAAGTCGAACCCCCAAATTTGCTTGCCAAAAATTGTCAGAAATTCCTCGACTTATACGCGAGTATATACGTAAGTCATAATCTGAGCTTGTAGACTTCTTTGAAATACGTATTTTTTTAAATTGTGAAATTATATGTTCAAGCCTTTTTTTATGCATTTTTGTAACGTACAAAATATAGGGTGCTAGGCATGAAAAGGTACACACTTTCATTAGACATTTAAGGAACAGTTTTTTTATATAAAGTTCATTTCAAAAAGATTATGAAATAAATTGTTTTTAAGCCTCAAATACGATTATTCTTAGTTCATTATTACTAATGCTTATAATGTTATTAGTCTCTATAAAGAAATAGATATATTTTTTTAGTAGTTCATAAAAATACTCATTATAGTATCTAATATAGAATTTAAAAGCTTCTTTAATAAAAATTTAGACAAAATGTATAATTATGCATATTATACTATTATAAATATTGTGCCTATTCCCATGTTTAGTATGTTTACATCTTGTCAAATAAATACAAAAAATTTTAGCGCAATTTTTAAAAATATTTTTCCAGTTAATTTTGCAACACTTTAAAGTCATTTTACCAACAAATTTGATAAAACAAAAATTCAGGCATAAATGGGTTAAAATTGGATAAATAAAGTATCCAATAAAATAAACAAATAAACCAATAAAATAAACAAATAAACAAACAAATAAACTAGTTAGATGTGCCAGTCCCAAAATTTTCTTCTATCTCATGCATCTTAATATTTCAAAAAGTAGTTACAAATGTTAATAATTCCCTATTATTAGTTCAATACCATACCAACTTTGATAATTTCTGCTTCAGTCAAATAATCGGAGTATAAACGAATTAATCTCGATCATGATAATTATTAAAATCAATAGTTTTTCATTATTCTGTTGTACATCAGCTGTTTGCGAACACCCTGCTTAGCAAGACGCTACTTCCCGTCACTGCAGAAGCTGCCGATAGCGAATAGAACTACGAAAAATCGAGAAAATTATACAAAAATAGCTGTCACAGCGCCCCCTTCTGGCGGAATGTTCCTAAATTCTAAATGTACCTGTTAGCCATAGCGAAAAACATACACAAAAATTTTAGTTCAATTCTATGCATAACTTCATACACTTTTCGATGGTGCAATAATGAAAATCGCACAGTCATTGCTATTACAGCGCCCGCTTCTGGCGGAATATTTCTAAATTCAAGGAAGACCTGCTTGCCACAGCCAAAAACATACTCAAAAAACTTGGTTTGATTCTATGCGTAACTTCATACACTTCTCGATGATACAATGGCGACACATGGACACACAGACAAACAACCAGACATTTTGTATAAAAAGCTTGCACATGCCGTCACGTGCTCAGAAGAATCTGGTATTGCTTCATATGGCGCACAAATATAAGGCGAATGCGGTGCTCTCCATTTATCTTATTAGACTTATTAGCACTATAATAACAAAAATAACAAAAATCTAAATTAAACAGAAATACAATACACGTGCTTTTAACGGCAAACGGGGAGATCTGACGTTCCGAGTGTGGGCTCCAGATGCAATACCAGATTAGAGTGTCATTCGTTGCTAATATCAACGTGACGTCAATGCAAGCCGTCTACAAACTTGTTTTTTGGTATCTCTGACCCCTAAAACGTGTTAATCCGTCGAAAACCGGAAGTCGAAAAAAATTTCGATTACAATACTTTCTGCTATCTTCAATAGAAGAAAATAATAATCGCTCTCTTCGCCATAGGCGTAGAGTTGTATGGGCCCGTTGGGCTCGGGCCCCTCCAATAATTTTTTGAGATGGGCTATATTTTTTTTACGCCAACTGGCATAAAAAATAAATCTCAGATTTTGGATTTTCACATAATTTACAAAATTTTTTAGCATATAATGTTTTCGATGGATAATTTTTCTTTCTCTAAATTCTCTGTTTACTTTTATGTTTTGTAAACAAGTAAAACAATTAGAAATTTTTAGCGTGTCGTATGGGAAAAAACCAAGCACTCTCCGTGGTGAGTTTTCCTTTTTTTTTTTTTTTTTTTTGGACACTGACACACTTTATCGGAAGAATTTCTTTCTCTGTTTCGGCGTCATAGACATAGGGCAATAAATTCACGTTTTAGACGGACAACAAATGGTGTCCGATATGATCTGATTAGAGCACATATGAGATGGGTTGCCGTTTCCCAAAACTACATAGTATTATCGTTGGGCCTAAAAAGTTTCCTTTTTACGAGTTTTGAAAAACTCGGCAGGGGGGGGGGAGGGGGGTTGAGGAGTTAAGTTCTGTTTCAAATAACCAATTTAGAAGAACCACAAGTGTCTCCAAAGCATAGAATATAAAGAGAGATGTTATGTCTCTAAATCATGTATAAAGCTTATATTTATTAAAATTATTCAAATCTATCAAGCGATCTCTTTCAGTAACTGATGATTCACCAGGATCTGGTAACAATAAACAGTACGTATTCAATTGTTCTTACTCGGACTTAGCAAGAAACCCAATCTCTGGCCATTTTCTTTCATTAATATTAGGCTAGGTAGGGACCGGGTCTACATTTTTTCTGTAAACCCGGGCCAGGCCTAAACTTCATTTTTTTGTGTCGTGTCGGTCTGACATTTGATTCGATTTCCATGATATTTTCAAACTTTTCTATTTTCGTATAAATGTATCCATCTGTACAGGCGCATTCATTGGCGAATAGGCGGTACGCTTTTTCATGCGCAACACTGCAGTATTTATATTATAAATTTATACACTAATTAGCTGACATGCCCGGCGGCACCCGGCCCGTCAAAAAACCGTACGAAACACGAAAAAGCTAAAAAAAATCGCAAAACATTAAAAAATCTCTGCACGAATTCCAAATAAACTTAAAAAGAACAAAATTTACTATTTTCGGTTCGTAGATATTATAAACCAGATTCCTTACACTAACGTGGGAAAATTGTAGCGGAATTCCAAAAAACTATAAAAACAGCTAAAAAGTCAAAAATTATTATTATGGTCTAAAAGAGTTAAACAGGATTCCTTTTACGGATGTAGAAAAATCGCCATGCAGCGCGAATAATCTCTAACCAATGCATAAAAAATTCAAAATCGCTGTACGAATTTCGAATAAACTTTATTGAAAATATAACAAAATGTATTATGTTGGGCTAAAATTTTGAAACTTAATTCCTTTTACAAACGTTAAAAAAAAAAAAAAAAAAAAAAAAAAAAAAAAAAGCGGAACGCTAAACATTGCATTAAAAATCGATAAAAAATGAAAAATTGCAGAGGAAAAAAATTACTATAGTCATAAGTTTGAAACGAATTTCTTTTATAAATGTAAAAAAAAAAGGCCGCAAAACGCTTAAAAATGCTAAAAATCGAGTTAAAAATCATTAAAAAATTTTCATAAATCGCGGAGGAGAAAATTTGGTTCAAAGTTTGAAACAGAAATCTTATTATGAGTGTCAAAAACTCGCTATGTAACAGAAAAAGCGCATTAAAAATTTAAAAATCGCTGAGAACAATATTCACTGTAGTGGACTAAAACATTTTAACTACAATTCTTTTACGAATGTCAAAAAACCTCCACGGAACGCAAAAAATCGCTAAAAGTTCAAAACTTACGGAGGAAAAGTTTACTATATCAGGTTTAAAAGTTTAAAACGTATTTCTTTTACCAATGTAAAAAAAAAAAAAAAAAAAAAAAAAAATCGCTGCGGAACGCGAAAAACTGCTGAAAATTACATTGGAAATCTATAATAATTCAAAAGTCGCAAAGGTAAAAAATTGGTGTTCTAAAACATTTTAACCGGTATTCTTTCACGGATGTCAAAAACAGAGCAAAAACTCGCATTTAAAATCAAATTCCAAAATTTCGGAGGACAAAATTTACCGTATAAAAGTTTAAACCCGAATTCCTTTTTCTAAATGCAGATAAAATATACCAAAAATTGAGTAAAATGCAAAAACTGATGGCGATTCATGAAAATTTGGGGAAAATCTTGTTTTGGAATTAGAGATAAGGATCCAATGAGTTCCCCCCCAAAACAAAGCTGTTTTACCCTGTTTTGGGGCTGGCGAAAGAGGGGAAATTTACCTCAGAGAAGGGGGGGGGGGCAAATTTTTTAAGTAGGTCAAGTGGGGTATCTCTGATTATGCATTTTTAAATTCTGAATCATGTGACACCATCCGTGAGTCGATACGATCACTTTTTATAAAGTTACGGCAGGTTTTATGAATAGAAAGTCGACACTAATACTTTATGCAGGTAAAATACGTTTTCAAAGTAACAACTGATGGCCATTCATAAAAAGTTTGGGATGGACATCGTTTTGGCACTAAAAATGCAGATACGATGAGTCCCCAAAATGAAGTTGTTGTACTGTTTGTTTTTGTTTTTTTGTGGGAGGGGGGGGGGGGCAAAATGGAGGCATTTTAATTCATGGGACAATTCAACATTTTTTAATTAAGTCAAGTGGGGTATCGTTTACTATGTATTTTTCACACATGCGATACTCCACTGGACCTACTTAAAAATTTTTGAATTTCCCCTCTCCCTGGGTTAAAAATCCCCCATCTCCTTTTGACCTCCAAAATATAGTAAACAAAAAATAAAGTTGTTTAACTTTATTTTTTGGGAACTCGCCGGATCTTCATTTCTAGTGCGAAAAGCTATTCTAAAACGAACATTTCTAGTTCTAAAACGAAGTTCTTCCCAACTTTTTGGTGAATGCCCGTCAGGTTGTTCTAAAAAAACCTATTTTACCTGTAGTATTTATCATAGTAAAAAAATTGCTGGGAAACACGAATTAATTCTAAAAATCGCATACAAAAATTTACGAAAAATTCAAAAATCGCTGTATAAATTAATAATACACTTTTTTGAAAAGAGAACAAAATTTACTACAATAGGCTAAAAGACTGAAACCGGATTTATTTTAATAATGCAAAAAAATCACCGCGAACCGTTAAAAAACGCTAAAAATCGCATAAATTTGAATTGAAAAAAAAAATGTAATCAAAAAATCCAAAATCGGTCTTCGAGGTGCGTAACTACATACATAGATGTACCTTCATACCAAATTTTGTAGCTCTGCGTGCAGCGATTTCTTCAGAACATAGACGACGGACGCACAGACAAACTACTTTCCTTATTAGTATACATACTAGCTTACCCGCCCGGCGTTGCCTAAGCATTGTGGTAATAACCTTAAAGTAACCTCAAATTTATGATTTTATACATTTAATCCGATTTTGCCTGAATTTAAATTTTTAAATGAAAAAAAATCATAAATATTGCTTTTTAATGGTAAAAGCGCTCATATAAGAAGTCATTTTCCGTTTTGTCACGTAGGGTCGTATCATAGTTTATTTTAAAAATAGCTCTTGTTGTCCGAACTCTTTGAAATTTTTAGTGGTTATAAATATAACGGTTTTGCAGGCCGTGTGTAAATTTCGTGAAAAAATATTCATATCGACTTTTAAAGAAATGTTTTCTTCTCCCTTTTTTTCTTGTTTTCGCTTCTGGTTCTTTAACATAACAAAGAAAAGATAGCCTTCGTCGTCTGAACTGTCCGAAATTTTAATATGTTATAAATATAACTACATTTTGAGCACTCTATAAAATTTCATGAAAAACATGTTTATTTAGTAGTGAAAACGTGAGCCGAAGCCAAGCGAAACTCTGCTTTTTAGCTCTTTTGTTGAAATTTTCTCAGATTTTGTTTAAAAAAAAATACTTCTACCCGTCCGAACATTTCGAAATTTTTGTAATAGATGTAAAATCCGGTCTGTCGAAATTCTCTAAAAAGATTGTGACAAAATAAGGACGTTTAGTTACTTTTAGCGCAGAAAAAAGTGACCTTAGGTCGAGAATTTTTTTAAAAAAAAGTAAAATTAGTCTTTTTGAAAACTGGACGTATTTTTGTGAATCGTTACTTCTAAAATTGAGCACTGATTAAGTGTTAGCGAAAGGGAGAAAAAGACGTTTGAGAAATCCCTTTTTGAAAATCTTTTCAAAGGGTAAATAACCATATTTTTTCGAACTATTTGCGGTGTTTCAGACGTAAAAGTAGGAACTTTAAGAATATGTCATCTGTTTTTCCATATTTTAAACGGCACGGATGATGAGCAATAAAACAAAATGGGTAAAAAAAAAAATCTCTATTTCGTTCTGTCTTCCTTTCTATGAAAAAAGCAGGTTTTGGTCATGCACGAGATCGCCTCTGCCGATTTGCAAAAAAAAGATTGCTTTTTTATGAGTTTTTAATTAATATCTCGGATAATTAAAAAAAAAAAATCTGAGTCTTAAGGTATCAAGACCTACCTTGGACTATTCTCAAACAAATTTTCAGACCTATGCGCGCAGTAGATTTTCATAGCCATCGGCAGTAGACTTACACAAAAAGCGATCTCATCTTTTATTAGTATAGATACATACGTAATTGTTATATGTAGAGTAAAACTTCTCAAAACGGAACCTGTCTATAGCAGAATCCTGTCTTAAACAGAAACCTTTGATGCTCCAGAACGAAAGAATGCTATACAATTTTGCTTAATAGTCAGAAACCTGTATGAAACGGAATATTGTTTTGGTCGCTTGCGATTGCTTTTACAAATGTTTTACTGTACGGATATACATAAGGTTAGCCTGTATAAACGGAACCTGTCTATAAATAACATAAT
Organism: Maratus speciosus; assembly: GCA_963932465.1. NCBI lineage: Eukaryota > Metazoa > Arthropoda > Arachnida > Araneae > Salticidae > Maratus > Maratus speciosus. Next base: position 126,304,509 of record OZ010789.1, on the reverse strand, counting down.
CCTGTATTATGGCAAACCTTTCATGATCCCAACAAAAGGAACCCTTTGAATTTTAACCTGCTAAGGTAGACGGAAACCTATATAAAACGGAAATATTTACCAGTTATTTGTAGTTTTGTCTTAGCAGTTTTTACTGTTTTTGTGTTATGATTCAGTAAATGAATTCTTTGTTCCAGGAAGAAGGTGTGGAGGTGAGACCCCCCCCCCGCCCCCTTAGCTAAGCCACTGGCTGAGCCCCTCCAATAATTTTGAAAACTCTACGCCTATGCTCTTCGCTATTTCTCAGCGCAAAACGGTTGCAGTAACGTTTTCGTGAGATTTAACACTTTATTCACTGACGGTACTTATAAGTACCATTAAAATAACTTGTTATAAAATTCCTTTAATACATCGATTAGTAGTAATACAGTTTAGAATGAGTTATAGATGCATTACTTTATCTTGTTCCAAAAGCATTATGGGCTACACAAAACAAAAATATTTTTAAAAGGATAATTTCTTTTACCATTGCATCTTTTCTGCTTTCTAGGCGTTGGGGGGGGGGGGGGATTTTTCAATTCCAAATATTTCTATATTTCTATTGTAAGAACATTGTATTTGTACATTTCTTAATTCTACACAATACTAAGAAAATTATTTAAAATAAAATATTAGAGAGGGGTTATAAATACTGCACAACATCCCGAAATCAAATTTAATGAATCCTCCTAAATCCTTCAATCTTTCTGAATCCTTCTAAAATGTATTAAATGATTATCTAAAACTTCTAATGTAGTTTAAAAAATTCACGAAATATGCTTTAGAAGATAAATTTATCATGATTCATAATTCGGTACATAAAGGGTTAAACAGGACAAAGAAACCGCGTTGAATAAATATATTTGAAAATTTCTTATGCAGCTTTTTTAGTGCCTAATAAACCAAACAGTTACGGCAATCTTAAAAGCAACAAAACGTAAAAGTATTGACTCACTTTAACGCTAGGACAAAATAAATCTGTTCGGCCAACTGTGTAAAAACAGCATTGAATTTTAAATCGCGGGTTTTTGTACTCGGAATTATCAAAGTCTTGAACTCGAATTCACTGACCCATGCCCCATGCGCCATCTGCATTGCCGCAGTATACTTGTAATTACGAGAACATTTATGGATGACTAACAGTATAACAGTCTTACACATTTTGAGTTATCTATTTTTAGGTAGCTTTCATTACAAAAAGTACCTATTGCAGCCGTTCGGAGGAAAGCGATTTCAAAATTTTTGGTATATTTTCATCGATCATGACCCCCAGACCCCGAAACCACCCTCTCTTCAAAAGTTGATATACATATATATCTGATCTTTGTCACATTGTAACTCTCGCATTTATGAACCGATTTGGACGAAATTTCGTGTATACATAGTGAATACCATTGTCTCGACCGAATTCGTTGGCCAGCTTCATTCGGCATCTTGTTTCAAAATGGCGGCCATTAAATTTTTTTTTATTTAAAATTTGAAATGTGGTACCAAAAAATTAAAAATTGAAAAATATTTTTTTCTTATGTATTTGACCTTGATACAAAGATTCCGGAGCATTTTTTGTTTCGTCTAAATCTTAAAAAATGGCTGAGTTATAGCACTTTGAATTTCTAGCTTGGCTGACATTTTGAAACGACCTGATATTTGTCACGCGATAACAGGCGTATTTATGAACCGATTTGGATGTACCTTGGTGTATACATAATACGTACCAATGTCTCGACCGAGTTCGTTCATCAGCTTCATCCACCATTTTGTTTCAAAATGGCGGCCATTTAAATTTTTTTTTTAATTTAAAATTTGAAATGTGGTACCAGAAAATTGAAAATTGAAAAATATTTTTTTCTTATATGTTTGACCTTGATACAAAGATTCCGGAGCAGTTTTTGTTTCGTTTCCATATTAAAAAATGGCTGAGTTATAGCACATTGAATTTCTAGCGTGGCTGACATTTTGAAACGACCTGATTTTTGTCACGCGATAACAGGCTTATTTATGAACCGATTTGGATGTACCTTGGTGTATACATAATACGAACCAATGTCTCGACCGAGTTCGTTCGCAAGCTTCATCCGCCATCTTGTTTCAAAATGGCGGCCATTTAAAAAAATTTAAAATTTAAAATGAGGTACCAAAAAATTGGAAAATGAAAAAGATTTTTTTCGTATGTATTTGACCTTAATACAAAGATTCCGGAACAGTTTTTGTGTCGTCTATATCTAAAAAAAAAATGGCTGAGTTATAGCATTTTGAATTTCTATTGTGGCTGACATTTTAAAACGACCTGATTTTCGTCAAGCGATAACATGCGTATTTATTAACCAACTTCGATGTAAGAAGGCATGTGGATAGTATATCGTAATGTCTCGACCAAGTTCGCTGGCCAGCTTCATCAGCCATCTTGTTTCAAAATGGAGGCCATTAAATTAAAAAAAAAAAATTATATTTAAAGTGAGGTGCAAAAAATTAGAAATTGAAAGTATTTGACCATGATACAAAGATTCCGGAGCATTTTTTGTTTTTTCTTTATCTAAAAAAATGGCTCAGATACAGCAGTTTGAATTTCTAATGTATGTGACATCTTGAAAAATCTGATTTTTGGCCTGCGATAGCACTTGTATGTATCAACCGATTCCGATGTGAGTGAGCATATGCACAGGAATTATTAAGGTCTCGAACAAGTTCACTCGTTAGCCTCATCCACCATGTTGTCTTAAAATGGCAGGAACTTCAAGATATCGCCGAATTTGGCAACCAAATATAAGTTACTTTAAATAAAAGCAGCTTGGATAAAGCTGACTAATTTCGCCAAATTCTCATTCATAATGTTTTAGTATTGATAAAAATTAGTATTGAATCTCCTATAATCGGTTTTCACTAAATTGAGCTTCGTGTGTTTGAATAATATAAGTTTGCTTTTTAAAAATAAGGAATATGAAAGCTACCTCTTCCTCCCGGCACTGGCCGGAAGGACTTTTAGAAGATGGTAGACTATTTTGGGGGATTTAAGAACATTTCAACTATTTCTTTCTTCTATTATTATTTTAAGAGTTGATAAGTTGTTGATATTGTCATTAAATCGTGTTGTTCTTAAAAGGGTTTAACAGATATGATGATGTTTATTTTTATAACTAGCTGATCTGCCTAGAATTGCCCGGGTCCGTAATGAATGACCCTTAAATAAACCTCAAATCTGTATGATTTTATATATTTAACTCAATTTTGTTGATTTTATATTTTAAAATTCAACATTTACGAAAAAATATTCGAAAACTTCTCACATTTTATTTTGTAAAAAATATTTCTACCCGTTCGAATGTTTCAAAATGCTTGTAGGTGATCTAAATCTGGTCTGTTGAGATTCAGATGCTCTAAAAAGATTGCGTAAAAATACGGACGTTTTGTTACTTTTAGCGTAGAAAAAATATCGTTTCCGTGAGGCGCGAAGTCACCTGCGTTTGTAGGTATATTTGAAAGGGTTAAAATTCCTACTTTTAAAAATCAAGTTCACCAACGATTTTCTAATCGTTGGGGTACCCCTAAAATTGCGGCCTAGAGGGGTGAAACCGCGACGAAACACTCAGGTGTTTACCGATTTACTCGAAATTTTCACACATTTTATTTCGTAAAAAATATTTCTATCCGTCCAAACGTTTCAAAATTTTTGTAGGTGATGTGAATCTAGTCTATTGAGATGCTTTAAAAAGATTGTGCTAGAATGCGGACGTTTAGTTACTTTAAGGGTAGAAAAAATATCATCTCCGTGAGGCGCGAAGTCATCTGCTTTCGCAGGTGTATTTGAAAGAATTAAAGTCATTTTTTTAAAAAAAAATCGATTGCACCATCGATTAGAAGAAGGTTTTAGCTTTAAGAGCATATTTTTGGTTTGTCAGTACCTCTAAAATTGCGTCATAGGAGGAACGTTGCAATAAAAGGGGAAACTTTTTCGGAAAAACGACACTTTTTGAATTTTTTTTGTCAAAGAGTTAACAGCAACATTTTTTTTTTTTAATTGATTGCGCCATTTGAGACATAAGAGTACGATCTTTCGGAATAGGTCTTTCATTATGTCGTGACCTTTATTTCTGTTATACCTATTATTATTGTCAAGTAGTTAGTTTACACAGTAAAAGAAAACGTATGGTGATTATTAAAGAAAGATATGGGATGAATACGGGATACATTTTATTAGTCCAGTGCTGCAGTATACGTTAAGTCTCGCCCAACTCTGCGCAACCCCTGGCTGTACCGAAAGTAATAAAAGACCAGAAAACAAGAATTCTGCTTTTTCAGAATTTAGTGTCGCCCCCGATGAAAAAAAAAAAATATATATATGTATATATAAATAGTACAAAACATATTTCAATTTTAAGATTTACAGCACACGCTTTTATTTTATGTAAAATGACGTCATTCGCATCCGCTTAAAAATTCCACATTTACGATCCACTCTTAAACATCTACACTAAAGTAGACATAGGACGTCACTATCGTGAAATAATACATAAATGCAGAAAAAAGATGCCGTCATTAAAGAAACTCGACTAAAACAAACCCGGCTGTCTAATGATTCATAGGCCTTCATTTGTTTTGTAACATTAATATAGATACTTAAAATTAAATATAGTTTATAATAGCTTCATGTTTTAACAGAAATCATTCGTTTATATTTTTTCAAAATAGCACGTATTTTAATTACATTTTCTTTCGGTTGTTATGAAAATATAGCAACAAAAATATATAATTAATATTTTACAACTATTTTTCCTTTACTTTCTACAGAAATAGGGTCCTTCCGTTTCCAATATTAAGCAAATGGCTCCAAAAACTACAAAAAAATAAATAAATAAATGGAGATGCAGTTTTCAAACAAATTGCATTTAAAAGTACTTTTTTCCTTCCAATACGACTGTGTAAAAATTGAAAATGTGCGATGCTTATAAGTTTTAAAAATTGCTATAGAGTATTTAATCGTACTGCTTTGTTTTACGGCTGGCTTCTGTAAGGTAACGTTATTTTTTGGAGACGGCACAAAATGAGCTGGGAGAAAGAAATAGCATACCGTACCGGGGGCTAATAATTATTTCTGTACTTTGGTCGTTAAAGGTCAATTCTCGTTTTAAACATTTCTAAAACTTCTTTTGAATTTTTACCGAAAAAACATTCTTTTAAAATAAATTAAAGAGAATGCGTTGACATTTATTTCTGTTATACCTATTATTATCGTCCAGTAGTTAGTTTACACAGTAAAAGAAAACATATGGTAAAAATACAGCATGTTCTTTCCCTCTAACACCACACCCCTCCCCACATACATACACACGCATCAAACAGGAAAATTAAAATTAGTTAAAAGGATTTTTCTTAAGAAAATACTCCAACTTCGAGGATTCGCCATTTTTTTCTCTTTGCATTTTCATTATCTTTTATGTATTACCGCCGCCTTTTCTATTGAATTGCATTTCCACGAAATTTCACTTATTCCAAGACGAAACGAATTCATTTTGATTCAGCGGATAAGAGTTGCTGACGGAGAGAGAATTAAATAAGATTCCGACTGCGGAAAAGGGTTTTGAAAAAGGCATGTAAAATGTCAAATCGTCTCACATGTTAGATCGAGTCAGTTACGGTTGACTGTACATTTTCTACAAGAAAGGAAATTCAAATATTTTAACTAAGGATAGACCGAAACAGGTTTTTAAGACCAAAACCGAAACCGTAACCGTATTCCGGTAATCTTCCTATTTTCCGCCGAAAACAGAAATGTCAAAAGAAATTTAAGTAATTAATACATGCATAAATATACATAACTATTAATTTATTACACGTGTTTATTCAATTATACATACTTATTAATTAATTATACTTGTTTATTAAATATACATAATTAATAATTAATTATACGTTTGACCGAAGTTGGCTCTCGGTGCCTCTGACCAAAATTTTTTATTTTCATATAAAATAAAATGTAATTAATTCATCAACGACATAGAATGGTTTTCTAATTATACGAATTTCATTTCATTAAAAAATGCTTTAGGTATACATATCTCAATTTATCTTTTATAATGATTTTTGTAAATGATCATCTGTTATACTAGAACTTTCTCAAAGAGTATTCGAAACACTTTTACGGTTTCAAACTGAAAATTTTCTATTACTGTTAACTCTGCGGCTTTTAATGAGTACAGGAAAAGAGTCTTCAAAATTTCATCCTATATGCATTACTTGCTTTATAATTTGCACTCACGTCGTGAGGCAGTTATGACTTAACATTATAAATAGTGCAGTTCATAGCAATAAATAAAGAGTGTCTCATGTGAGCCGATACAGCTGAAATCAATGAGTCATGTTGAAAATTTCCGAAAGAAGAAACGAGATTTTTGGAATTGCCTAATTTTTGGCAGCATTTTTGCCGAAAATGAATTCTCGGTAAAACTCTGATTTTGGGCCAAAACCGAAATTTCGATCGTTCACTAATTTTAATTATACGTATATACATATAAAGAACTGAAGTAGTACTTACCAACTGCCTTTAAAGAATAAATAAAAACTTTAATTTAAACGCTTATCTATATTACAAAGCAAAAACATGTGCGTGAGTAACTCTGACTTCATAATTACGGTGGCAATGACCCGTACAATATATTTTACACTTTTTTTCAAATTCAACTTTTAACCGTTGCATGATTTAAAATTTTACACCATTGAATACGAGGGAAATGTATTTTCAAATGCAATTTGTCTGAAAACTGCATCTTAATATACTGATTTTTTAAAATAAATTTTTAAATAATTTTCAGTACTCTTTTTTAAAATAATAATAATAATTTTCACGTACAGCCCGATTATGGACGATTAACCCGTTTGCACGTAAAACGATATAAAAAGTTCAGGATTTGTTTCCGGCTAATATTTTATAATTAAAATGAAACTTCGTCAATAAATAAATAAATAAATAAACCAAAATAATTAAAACACAAATTTAACAAATATGTAACCGAACTGTTCGCTTAAATGCTGAAATAATCAGACTGAAAAAGGCTACTGTAAGTAGAAAAATCTTTGGCTATTCCTCCGTATGTTAACTTCTGCCATGTGGATAATACAAAAGAATAGTTTTTAATAAATTTCGAAGCTTTATTTTGATATATAATTGACATTTTTTCTATAAAAATACTTCTTGATGTTAGCGGTGAACCTGAAAAAATATATTAAATGTAAAAAAATCTATCAGAGTTTTGTAAATAATTTTTACTTATGTTCTGTATACCGGGCATTATGTTCTCTAATCTCTAACCCAGGAAGCCCAGGTCTGAGGGAATTCGGATTTTGAGGGAGCAAAAATATAGCTCTAACTAACCTAAGAGATCCAAAGATTTTTTTCATCATTTTGAAGATTGGTTATATTTTTTTGTTCTGATTGCATGTTTTTTACTTTTAAATACTTATGTAATTTTGCAGATGTTAACTTTTTCATAAGATTAGGATTAGGGGCGATCCATAAATGATGTCACACTTTTTTAAATATTTTTTTAACCCCCTCCTCCTTTTTGTCACAAAATGTCACACTTCGCCATACCCCTCCCCTTCCCTTGTCACATGTCACGCTATATTACGTAAACATATACTTGCAGTTCAGAAACAATGCACTACGTTATGGATCATATTTCAAATGTTATTTTTGAACTTTAACTATGTGTTTTAATGACATTTGTCAGCATAACAATAAAAATGATTCGTGTACTTATTTTGTATGAAATAAGATTAAGGTTTACAACAAAAAACATAACTGGTATACAATAGTAATAAAACATTAATATGGAAGAGCAATTGAAACCAGTAGTATTTTAGAGTTTGAAATGGAATTTAATATATTTGGTTTTAAACCTTATATTTACTTTATGAACACAAAATACTTTAAAACAGATTGATTTTGAAGAAGAAGCCTCAATATTAGTTTTACTTAAATGGAATTGCCATCACATTTCATTTGCCACATTAATATGAACATTTATAAAATTATATATTAAATCATAAAATAAAAATTGCTTTGAATCATTTACTATTACAACTCTTCGTCTCTCGGAGAAGATATATGCTCGTCCATAGAGTACACAGGCATTTTGACATCACTCTCATCCTCGGGGATAGTAAGCCCTCTAATGTCAATGCAATGATAGTAAGCCCTCTAATGCTTAACCAAAATGTGTGATGTCACACTTCTTCCTACCCGTTCCCACTCCCTTGTCACAAACTGTCACAATTTCACGAACCCCCTCCAAGCGTGACATCATTTCTGGACGGCCCCTTAGGTTAAAAAATACAAATGCCCCTTTAGATGGACCTCCAACAGATGTATCAACATGAATTGCTAAATTAAGCTCAATGACTGGTGTAGAAGAAAGAGCACTTGAGTATTGGTGTCTTTGTCTTGGTTCATTATCTTTGGATGAACTAGAAATATTTGAAATCAAAGTTATTGTTACTTAACTGATGAACACCACTAATACCAATGGTCTCAATTCCTTCAGATGAATTTAGCATTTAACTGGGGAGACGGAAATTTTCACTATAACTACTGTGAAGCGGTCTGCCAGACCTCTCCATCGAAATATGAATAAAAGGCACGATTAACTCATGAGATGTTTTTTTTTTTTTGTACTAAACTTTTTGCATAGGACTGCTATAATTAAAATTCACCTATTCAAAAGTTTCTGGTGATAGTACTAAAGTTCCAAACGAAACAAAATTTCGGCAATGCTTGCAGTTAAACTGAAAGTTACAAGTTGAAGTATAAAAAATGGAAAAAAGCAGTGGTTTGTGAGACCGGTAACATCAGTTAAAGATTAAACGACTGTAACATAAGTGAGAATCAGAGGAAAGAGATGTTTTGTTAGAATTATGTAGATCAAATGACAGTTTTTTCCACACGTTAGAAAATCGTTGAAATGTACCTGATGCATGACGCCAAGGTTTTAAAGAAGCATTCCAAGAGATTTCCGATGACATTTTTGAAGCATCTTTTTCCGACATGAATACTGTTACTCTTAGAAAATTTATAAGCTGAAGATACTTCTGAAATATCATTACTAGGGCAAAAATCTCGTGTCTCGCTTGTTAGAACCTCTTTGTTCAATATTATCTGTGTTATGATATTTTAGCTGGCAACGAGATACTTTTTTCCTTTTTAAAAACTTTGTTATACCCTTTATCAAGGAGACTAACAAATCTTTCAGAATGGTCCTTTGTATCTCTCCTAATTTCTGATTGAAAACAAAAATGCCTTTGGTATGATACAGATATGACGAAAATTGCAGGCGTAAAACATTTGAAAAGAAGAGCATTAGAAAAGACCAATGACAACACAGAGAGTAGGTGCATTGACACACTTTGCATAATGCACAAGGATAGACAGTAGAAGCACCAATCACAGAACACCATGGGCAAAGCACTGTGTGTGGAAAACCTTTAACAAGCAGTGTGAGGAGATTGTTTTTTCAATCAGGTGTTCGAACGTTTCAACAAGATGGCACTAACTGAGAAACAACGAGGTGAATTGATAAAGCTGTTTCATCTGAATGGAGAAAATGCTGACGAAGCTTTGCGAGTTTATCAGCGAAATCATAAGCTGCGACGAAGTCCATGTTTCGTAAAAACAGTACGTAATTTGTTAAAAAAATTTTAAGAAACTGAATGCACATGTGATAGACTGAGATCCGGACGACCATCAGTTCCTGTTGAAGTTGTTGCGGAAGTGCATAATACAATTATTTCAGGTCCATTGCGTATTGCAAGAAGTGTTGCTCGCAATTTGGATGTACCGAAAACCCTAGTCCTCAAGATTCTGTGCTCTGTTCTGAAGATGTTTCCTTATCGATTCCAGAACGTGCAGATCTTGCAACCTGGATACGAGCATTGCGAATTATTTCCTCATCAGATATGATGAAGATAGCAGGTGACCGCAGCGGATGTTATGAACGGATGAGGCACATTTCTCCTAAACTGGGAACGTAAACTCAAAGATCTGCGTTCACTGGCCTGACGAAAATCCTCACGATATGGGACCAACGCCTTTACACGAAGCTAAAGTGACTATGTGATGCGGCATCGCAAGCATTCTCGTTCTCGGTCCGTACTTCTTCAAACAGATCGCTTTTACAGATATGGAAATGTGCTCCATCACAAATACTCGGTATACAACAATGTTTCAAAATTACGTAATTCCAAAATTACAGCAGCGAAATGTCGTTAACGACATTGTATGGATGGAAGATGCTGCTCCTCCACACGTCGCCACTTGTGTTCGACAAGTGCTGCAACAGCGCATTGGTGATAACTTCCTGTAACTCTGCAGTTTCGTGGCTACCGTGATCACCATCACCCGACCTCTCTCCGATGTATTTCTTGTTGTGGGGTTATCTGAAATCGAAGGTGTACGCATCAAATCCAAGAGATTTGTCAGAATTGAAAGGTAACATAAAACGTGCAGTTATGCAGATTCCTTCTGCGACGTTACGTTCATCAGTGTTGTCAACAATCTCCCGCATGCAATACGTTATCGTCTGCTAAGGTGGGCACGTTGAAAACTGCTAATTCCAATAAAAGTTTTTTCCCCTTCTTCTATCTTATGTTGCCATTGGTGCTTCACAATGCTCTTCTTTGAAAATATTTTTAGCCGTCAATTTTCGTCAAACATATATCGTTCCAATGATGTTTATGGTTTTTCAATGCGCTGATGAAACTGCGCAGGAAAAAAGTGAGTGTTGCCATTCGAAAATTTCGAAATGTTTTCAATGTAACCGTAACCGTGAGCGTTGTATTGTTTTAAATCATCACCATGTTGAGCGCATACCTTCACATAACAATATCTGAAATTTCGTTTCGATTGGTTGAGCGGTTAGACCGGTAGGTGTTCATTTCATCAGGGAAGACCACCCTGTTTTTTATGACCACCCTGTATTTTACGCCCTTGATCATCTTAACCCTTAAATGCTTGATTTTTCAAAAATCATTGTAATAATGTTTTTCGGCTTTCATTTTTTAAATAAATCATAGGAAAAATACTTTAAAAAATCATATTTTGTTTTAAGTATAGTTTATGGCTAAAAAGAAGTTTGTTACTAATCGGCAATGCTGGTGTTTAATTGAGAAAATAATTCCCCTTGTTAAAGTTCTACAATATTAAACACACAAGAATTTTAGGAACTTTAATAAGAAATAAATTTTACTTGCTCAGTGCAGGTGAAAATAGGGCATTTCGCAAGCTTCCAAACAAAACAAAAAGAACAAGTAGAAACATTTGAAAAAATAAATTTATCTTTATTCTTAAACAGCACAAGTGTTGCCATCTAAATTTTGAAAATCGATTTAATAATATTTTCAGACTGCATTTTATCGGCAGCATTAGGCATTATAGCTTCAATATTATTCTAATAGTATTTTAGAGCCTAAATTGGGTATGTTGCCGAAAAGCAACACCAGGCATTTAAGGGTTAAATTTCTAGAAGTGACAAGATTTAGTACAGAGCAATGGGTCACACTAGTAGAGTCCTGCATCGGATCAGGTAACCCGATTTTACCGGAACTCGGGTTGGGTTTATGCTATTTTTTAGTGGCGATTTGGACCTGAAGTCTTTCGGGCTGGATTCGAGTTGACCCGATTTTTCAGAAGTCCTATATATTTTTTCAATCAAAAACTGTATATTTAACATTATTTAATGTATATGTGTTCATTTTTATATAACAAAAGATGAAATTGATGTTAGATATGATTGTAGGCTATTTTTCAATGATTATATTAAGATATAGAATAATTTTCTTTCGGGGTTAGATTTGAATGTTTCTGTTCGTTTTTAGTGAGTCTGGTTCGAGTCGACTTTAAGCAGAATTTTCGAGTTCGGGGTGGTACAACCCGACCTGTGAAAGACTTCAACCAGATTCTAAACGAACTAACATCTTTCTTGAAATCTACTTCATTCAAGATAATTATAAACAGTAAAATACTTTTAATAAAAAACAATATAGATCAAGATACTAAATGATCATTAGACTGTATACGTGATCCATTACATGTGATAAGATTTATCTCTTTCATTATCTAAGACAAGAAATTCCAGAGTTACAACCTAAAAATATTGCTTTCGAGTTTTAGGCAATAAAAGTGCTGTCAATGTTGCGGAAGATAGATGGTACAATAAAAAAACACAGAAACCGTTTAATTAATGAAAGTAAAATGAGAGTGTTACGTAAATATTACATTACGAAAATAAATCGTTGTCCCAAAAAGCTGAATTCAACTTGTACTTAAAATTTGAAATAAATTTGATTTGGGGTAATTTGAAAGGAAAATTTAAAAATCGATCATGATTTGAACTAAAATCTGAGATTTTGAAAAATTTAGCCATCATATGTCAAACATTTAATAGGGGTACAGTTCAAAAAGTGCAAAATGCGTTTGAATTTTTTAAAAAACGAAAGAAGATTCTTAAAAAAATTCGAATAAGAGATACTTACAGTAGGTTCGCATGGATTCTTTTTTCCAATTTCCTAAAAAAAAAAGGATAAGCATTAGTATAAAAAATGAAAGAAAAATAAAACATCAAAATAATCATAAATTTAATAGTTTTCACTGCAAAGAGTTTTATCATTATTATTTTTATTAATCTATCTGTCTATCTACCTGTATTTATATATAAATCAGTGTTTGAATATATGTTCCTTATACAAATCTACAATTTTTGACCGATTTGCGCGAAACTTGATAGACATTCGTTTTAAAACAGCAGTAAAATTACTGACTGATTTAAAAATTCCTCAGACCACACTGTTAAAAAGTTGCACCAAACTGGCCAGCCATTCTATCGTTTTATAGATAGTGATTATTTAACCATAATTTTACTGTATCATGGCAATAATATGGCCAAAATACCTCCATAATGTGATCAAGTAACCGTTATTTACAAAGCAATCGAATGATTGGACAGTCTGCTACAGATTTTTAACAGTGCATTCTTTACCCTTTTTTTCAATCACCTGCCACAATTTAAATTATGAGAACTTCCCTTCTCAAGAAAAAAACTCTCGCATAAAGCAAAATATATCTCACATAAGGATCGCCATGTATTAGAAACTTAACCACTTTTAATTTCAAAGTACAGAAATATTTTGGCTGAATTCAAACGAAACGATGTATCAGAATCGATCTTACAAATTGAAGTTAAAGGAACAAGCATTTCTAAAGAGACCGGGAGAAAAGATCTTCCCTGCTAATGGATTGTACAGCCGTGAGAAAAAAAGGAAACACCCCCTACTAACTCCTCAACAAATTATCGTAGAAGAAAGTTACTGGTACCGAACGGTTGAAAATAAAGTCTACTTTTAAATGATGCATATAAAATTTTCTTAGGGGTCCATCTACATATTAAAACGAATCCAAACTTCATTTTTTTCAATGGCAATACCCAATTTTAACGCGATATTTCAAATCTTCGGTTCAAACTATGCCTAGGCACCAAATTTCAAGTAATCTGAATTATAAACACTCAAAATTTAGTGCTTCTAATGTTAAATTGCATTTTCATATTTTTAATTATATCTCTTGAAAATATGTTCCTAATGTGCAAATTTTTTTTTTGTAGCAATAATACTAATATACCCAAACTTAAATACGCCGAATTTGCAATGTTTATAATTTTGTGATATGAATTATGAAATTAATATTCGAAAAAATTATGAATTGCAACCTACAATTTTTTTTATGGATTTAGATTTATAAAGTCCTGCTTTATGGAAATCCGAAATTTCACATTTTTCTTTCCAGTAGTTTTCAAATTATGCTTAAAAAACAGCAAAATGATTATTTAAGGGACCGTCTATGATAGAAGTGAGTAGATATTTTGAAATTTATTCTGCTGTCCTGTAATCTAACAGGCTTCATTAACTTCTTGAGTGGCGCTTTAGGTGTCTTGATCAAGAAGGGGCTCTCTCGATTAACAATCTAGTATGGAACTTCAATCTGGATACAGCCCTTAAAATATGCTCGTTTTAAAATAATTAATTTCTCGGAAACTTATGGTATGAATTGCATAAAAATTTGTTTTTAGGCTAATTGAAGGGTGTAGAGTTCATTAATGCTGTCAGAATTGTGTACTGGTACTGAAAAAGACAAAGTTATGGTTAGTTTTAACTAGTAGATGTGCCCTTAAGCAAATTTTATATACATCATTTAAAAGAAGACTTTATTTTCAATCGTGTGGTGCCAATAACTTTCTTCTACAATAATTTGTTGAGGAGTTAGTAGGGGGGGGGGGTACTTTTTTCCCCACGACTGTACTTGTGATCTTTACCGACTAACCTCCCAAGTTGAAAATGAAAGTAGAAAGCGCTCATATACGTGGGAAAATGACGCAGAGCCTATCCGAACAAAGTTTGTTAATGATGCCCCTAAATGACCAAGATCATACTTCCCTTGTTCAAGAGGTGAGATCAGCATCAGTTGGCTTTTAGATTTCAGAGACAAGAGTCGGTAAAGACTTGTTCTGTCGGTGGAAACCACAGAAACAGATTCGAAGACAAAGGTAGTCTTCGGAATTGCTCAACGCAGTGAAAAGGAACTTTATCTGTGATTCAAACTCTTCACTCCTATTAGGGAAACTTGCATGACAAGCCAGACTTTGTGATATTTCCAAATTCTAGACATTCTGCACCCATAGAGACTTTAACTTAATTAACAGAGACTATTCTCCTCAAATTTGCGATCTCTTTAGAAGTGGCGACGGACCCATTATTTTTTAAGTGTTGGATTTATAAGAAATTTAATTTCCTACAACCTTTATACAAATCTTTTATTATTATTTATTATTATTCGTTTCAGATGCATTTTTGCTTTCCCATCGCCCAAAAAGAAACTAGGTATAGAGATAATATTTTTACAAAACAATAAAAATTCAGAACCACTGGCTATATATATATTTGCATTTGAAATTGACGCCATTGTGGACAGATAATGCGCATTTTTCGTACATAAAATTTAAAAGTTTACTATAAGTGATTTAAAATGATGTAGTACCTTCATTTAAATGTATTTGGAGTTAAAACATCAGCTATAATATATAACAATTTCATTATTCAATATTCAGTTTAAAATAAAAAATATTCTGCTAAATATGCAATCCCATTCTATGAGGCGTCAAATTAACTACAAAGATACGGTCGCTAAGTTTCATTTCCCTTTTCATTTGTATACTACAACAGCTACATCTTGTACACAAACTAATACCTCACAAAGTGTTTTAATACTTTAGATGCAGTGGTTACATTTTCTACAATTTACATTATATAGGAAAAGAAACATAGCAACGGTTTTTCTAAAGTCAGCTTTTTCTCTTTTTAAATAAAACTTCATGTCTGGTGTCCAATGCTATAGTCTTAAAGTATCGAATGGGTATATGCTATAGGCAGAAGGTATATGCCAGAAAGTATACGCTGTAGCTTTACGTGAGAAACAAGGGATATACGGAACTTCTTTAAGGGAAAAAAAAAACAGATGGCATACGGCGTATAACTTCCTACTACATTCCTGCTGACATCACGACTGAAAACATCTAGAAAAGGACGTCATTTTCATGAATTCATTATAAATTTAGTTTTTATAAATGTTTCCATTTTAAAATAATGCCATACGAAATATTGTCATGTCTTAAAAATAGTTTATTAATTTATAATTAATTTCTAAAAGTATTAAAATGCTATAGTGTTAACGGAAACACTTCTTTACATAATTTGTATACTTCTATTAGCTTATCAGAAATTGGGGAAAAAACTGATTATAAAATTCCATCTTTACACATATGAACTAAGTTAAATTAAGAAAAACAGTATGATAAAATAGGAATTTAACAGATATGTAATCGAACTACGTGCTTAAGCAGTGAAATAATCAAACCCAAAAAGGCTGTTGTAAAGAGCGATTTCTTTGGCTACTAACCGTTGGCATGCGACTATTACAAAAGTGCCGTATTTAAAACAATTCAAAACTTTATTATTTGAATACATAATTTATACTTTTCTTATAAAAATGCTTTTCGGTGTTGTTAGTGGCCAATCTAAATACACACACACACACACACACACACACACACACACACACACACACACACACACACACACACACACACACACACATATATATATATATATATATATATATATATAATGTAAAAAAATCTATTAAAAGGGTTGGATCTCCTAATTTTATAAAATATTTTTATGCTATCTGAATGTTTCTGCTTTATACGTGTTTCTGCTTTATACATGTTTATGCTTTATATATGTTTACGCCATGTATTCGTAGCAATGATCTACTTAACTGATGGTGTGATCTTTGCGTTCATTATTTTTTCACAGTTATTTAAAATAAATAAGTTAATAAATGTTTTGAACAGATAACAATTGCAACACTACGTTTAAAATGACTAACAAGTTTCTCTCTTACAGTAAAGTTATTTTTTCTGCTATTGCTATCTATTTACTAGTTAGAAGCTGTTAATTTTCTGTCCACGGACATGACTTAATTCCTTGTGACTTTGCGGATCCAATAACTAATACAAACTACAGTTGTGATAGACGCAGTGTTTCCAGTTGGGCTACTTTTTGAAATTCAGATTGTTAATTGCTACCACTTTTTTGAAATAGTATTATACGCCTTATTTAATCTGCCATTAAATAAGACCAATATTACTATTTCAAAAAAGTGATAACAATCAAGCAAGCTGTTGATTTTTTTTGATTTTTTAAGTAGCGTACTGGCAATATTGGACAGGTTACGGACAAGATTTGTCAGGTTCTGTAAATACATTATTTATATGAAAATATAATATTTTATATGATTTAATTATTTAGATGTCTAATTATATCTAAATGATACTTAAATACATATTTAGATGTATAAATACATTTAGATGTGTCGTTCCGTTATACCATACCACATTTCCATTCTAACATAATTTTAATTGCAATAACTTCTTTTTTATTAAATATTGCCTTGTAAAGTTTTTAGGAGAATGGCCCAGATACTTATTAGTTGCTCTCTTTATTAGATCTTGTATAAAATTTTAAAATTTATTTATTTTAGCTTATTAATAAATTATTTTACATCCTAGTTACATAATGAAAATTCGATTGCATCGAATTTTTGCAACTAAACAGTAGCAATTATTACAAATTAAGTTCTGATTCAAGTTGCTGAAGAAAAAATTAAAACATTGTGACTTTTTAAAACTTTTTTTGCTCTTTTATTTAACTTAGTTTTTGTAAGTAAAGATTGGATTTTGTAATGGATTTTTAACTCACCTCCTGATAGGCTAGAATTATAAAAATTATGTACACAGGTGTGTTTTAGATGGTACAACATTTTAATATATTTACAATTTAACTATGAATTAATAAAATATCTTCAAAGCATTTTTTTTCCGCCAGCCGGCCACACGTGAAAAATTTCAGAATATGTGTTATTGATATAACTGTTTACGAGTTACAATAAACAATTAAATTTAAAAAATAAAAAAAAAACCCGACTGCGTAAAAAGCGAACTAATTAATTATTTGTAATCAGTGTGAAACTATTTTTTTTTTCAATACTGATTAGCTCACACTCTAGCTATATATATCGCGTCAAATTTTGAATCGTTAATAAAATACTTATTATTCACCCAATCAAGCCCAAATATTTTTTTAACTTGTACTGGATGACACTTGGTGTTAATCCAGTTTTTTTTCACATATTAATTCATTAATTAAATTAAATTAATTAATTTTGAATAATCGAGAGGGCCCTCTTCTTGATCAAGGTATTTTAAGCGCCACTCAAGAGGAAAGAAGAATGGGAGAGAAAAATTCTCTTATTGACCTAAGTAGGAATTGATTTAAAATATATTTTTTATATTACTTCCCTTTTTTTTTTTTATTTACTTGTATTGATGACTTTTAAGTTGTG
Source organism: Maratus speciosus (assembly GCA_963932465.1). NCBI lineage: Eukaryota > Metazoa > Arthropoda > Arachnida > Araneae > Salticidae > Maratus > Maratus speciosus. Next base: position 126,286,493 of record OZ010789.1, on the reverse strand, counting down.
TTTAATTGTTAGTTCCTATTTATAAACACTGTTTTGATGAGGTCTATAGATGTCTATGATGGTTAGAGCTGCAGTAAAGCTAGAGATCCTACATACACAACTTCCAGGTTGTATAATATTTTAACGGAGCTTCTGACTGTAAAATAGTCAATGAAACATCGTCTTCATTTTGAAAGACTTATCCAATGATATGCCACTCAATAGGGTGTGTAAATATTTTTTTTCGTCTCTACCGCCATTTTGTATTTTAAGGCCGCCATTTTGAATTTATAAAAACAAAACTTAGCCTATAACCATCGGGCCGTAAAGACGAATTGATTGAGACCTCATTCATTAAAATCCATCCAGCCGTTGGGATGTTTCGAGGGTATAAAGAAATCCACATACACAGATACGCGTGAAACACATAACCCTTCTTTTCAGTCGGGTAATAACATTGAGTTAATGATATGTCAAATCATGCTTTTCAAAATAGGCCAACTGGCTGTGAAACTGCAACAACGAAAAATTTTAGGTATTAAAAAGTAGAAAATATAAATAAGAAATAAAAAGTGTAACAAAATAAACTCTTATATCCTTTAATAGTTTAATATTAGTTATATATTGATTATATGTTCAGAAAACAATTTAGAAATCCTGAACAGATAATTGAAATAGTGCTTTTTATTTTTCTTTCTTGTTGCGCTATCTTTAAAAGGAAACAGACCAACAATTGTAACTTTTTTTTATTAAATTCACTAATTCGTGCCATTTAACAAATGTAAATCAGAGATGTAAATTTTCAATAATCGGGGCCCACGCTAGATTAACGTATGGTAAGACACATTTTTTTTAACTACATGAATTGCATTTATGAAATTATGCATCATTTTTAAGATAACATAAAAGAGTGGAGTTTTTTTTATTATGAAAGAGTAGAGCTTTCTTAATAAACTTATTATAATTTTTTTTTTACTTACCTCAACTTCTTTAAATTGATAAATCTTCAATCCTATTGCTTCTGCTTGTTTCTTGACTTCATCTGAAACTGGTTGGATTGCAATGATTTGTTTGAGATTTGGCGTGTTTGCAGTTTCTTTAAGGATGCTTTTCACTTTAGATTCCGTGTCACACACAACAACTTGTATGTTTGCTAAAAATAAGCAAAAAAATATCCTAAAACTAAAGTCATATAAAACTAATTTGTTGTGGCCATGATAAAACTTTTTCCTGTATCATTCTAATACTCCATTTTAAGTAGCGCTAGTATACATTGATAGTTACGGATAGGAAGTATAAAGCGCATTTCTTTTTGCGGAGTTAATCCTTTGAATGTTATTTATACCATTTAAATTTATACAAAATTTGCATCAGCATTGTTAAATAAAATTTTGTTTTTACAATTTAATTAATTAATTTGTTTTCAAATGAAATTGTTCGTAAATTCTGGTGAGTTTAAATGTTACAGCAAGTTAATTACTTCCTCTGAAAGGGTTAAAGTGATCAATTTTAGAATAAAAGAACGTAGCAGAACTGTGCCGCCTGTTGGAAACTCAAAGCTAAAATTGAATATCAACATAAATACGTATTTATATTAATAGCATCAAATATATAATTTGTTACATTTTTGAGCGATAGAAATTGAGATACTGCTATAATGTTCATCGCAAAAAGCATAGCAGCTGTAATGATCAAGACTAAAATTGAAACAGCATAGTTTTCTTAATAAACATCTTGCATATAAAATGCGGTTCAACTTCCTCCCATATATACCGATATGCCGATTTCAAACACATCGTGGACACATAACACAGTAAAGCTTCCTGTTGGGCGGTATACACCAAAATCTAATCAGCAGGAGTGTATGTACTATGTAGTTTTAATCTTTCCAAAAAATTAATGTCATTGAACCGTTTATTATCTGCTTTAAATGCAAAATTTCAGAATAATTTCAAATAAATAAATAAATATCTATAATAATAAACAAAGAAGTTTGGGTGTGAGTGAGTGAGTGAGTGTGTCGACGGTGTTCTGAAGAGACCACTGCACGTAGAGCTACAAAATTTGGAGAGAAGGTACGTCTATATATAAAGTTTTGCACCTCGAAGCCCGATTTTCGATTTTTTGATTAGATTTTTTTATTTAATTTTTTATGCGATTTTTAGCGCTTTTTTATGTTTCGAGGCGATTTTTCCATATAAGTGAGAAGAATATGGTTTCTTTCTTTTAACCCAATATAGTAAATTTTGTTCTCTTTTCAAAAAAGTTTATTCGGAATTCGTGCAGCGATTTTTGAATTTTTATCGAAATTTTTATGCAATTATTGAACGGCATTTAATGTATTTCAATTACTATAAGGAGGTTCAGGGGCGCGCCGACCCAGTGTGCAAAGTGTGCACCGCACACAGGCGCCAGAATACTAAAGGCGCCAAATATTTTAGGCGAAGCTGAAATATTTGAAATTTTTTTATTTAATTTAAATTTATTAAACTCGAAAGTGGTTTATTTCTGATACATTTATCAATTTATTTTTATTTAAAAAATATATAAAATTTGCAGATGTTTTTCAGCGGCGTAGCTTTAGGAGGGATGGGGGGGGGGGGGGAGTCTCAAACCGAAAGCCGCCAAGGTGTGGAAAGATAAGTTGAATGTTAACGACCGAAGGGCGCCACATAAGTTTTAACGGCGCCTTCAAGTGACTGAAATAAATTTTTAAAAAAAGAAGCTAGAAACTTTACAAATTCGGAAAGGAAACCGCAAATGCCGTGTTTGGCATCCCTGCTCTAGATCAGGCTTTTCCAATCTTTCCGAAAACAGGATGCGCATTGCAGCTGGTGGCAAATATGGATGGACTCCATTATTCAAATGATTGAAAATATGTAACACTTGTATCTTATTGTAGTATTGGTAGCGATAGACATACTGACGATCAGGGCTTAATTTCTAATAAAAAAGTATCGGAGCCCTAGTATTTTGCGGTACCGCTACTAACAACCGTACCGTCCCCCCCCCCCCCCCTCTGTCACTCCAATCTGCATATTTATATATCGTACATTATTTGCAAAATTTAAAGCATTTTTTTTATTTAGCAAAATAAAACTAGTATGTTGTGGCCATCACAAAACTTTCTTCTATCTCATACATGTCAATGCTTCAAAATTCGCTATCACAGTGCCAAATTAAATGGCAATCTGTGCTCATCATGAGAATTCTAAAAAGATGAAATTCCGTGCATTAGTTCTCGAGGTGTCCCTGAAATCGTGTAAATCTAGCAAAATGCAGCAATGCAGCGCCACCTATTGGGTTATTTACACTCGAACCTAATTATCATCAACTTATGTCAACGTCTAACTGAATATGAAGTTTGAGGAAAATTCCTGCATTAGTTCTTGAGATAGAGCTATTGCGCAAATCATGAAAAATGCAGCATAGCAGCGCCACCTGTTGAGCGATTTACACCAACACATAATCAGCAGCAATATTAATCAAGTTATACTTAAATCTGACGTTTGATGAAAATTCGTTCATTAGTTCTTGAGATAGAGCTATTGAAGAAATAGAGCAAAATGCAGCACAGCAGTGCCACCTATTGGGCGATTTACACCAACACATCATTTCATATCAAAGAGTAACTGAATCTGAAGTTTGATGAAAATGTGTCCATTCGTTCTTGAGATAGAGCCGAGGATAGAGCTATTGCAGAAATCGTGTAAATCCTGCAAAATGCAGCCTAGCAGCGCCACCTGTTGGGCGATTTACACCAAAACGTAAACAGCATCCATTTATGTCAAGTACTAACGGAACCTGAAGTTTTATGAAAATCCGTGCATTAGTTCTTGAGATACAGCTATTGCGGAAATCGGAAAAAATGCAGCATAGCAGCGCCACCTGTTGAGCGATTTACACCAAAAACTAATCAGCACCAATTTTCATCAGGGAGAGAGTTGGGCAGTATCGAAAATACATGTATTTGAAATACATTTTCAAAATCCATTTGTATTTTGTATTTTAAACGGACTAAAGGAAAGTATTTTGGTAATGTATTTTGAAATGATTTTTCCAAGTATTTTGTATTTTAAAAATACTCAAAATACATTTCTGTCGATTTCAAGCTGCTTTTTTAAAACCGCAAAATCTAAGATTCACAAAAGCAAAATACGTGCCTGACTGTTTGGGGCTATGCATATATAACGTTATCATTTTAGGGGGGAGGGGGGGGGGGGGTCTGGCACATGATATCGTAAGATACCTCTAGGGGGAGGGGGGTTTTGTCTTTTGATATCGTTATCATTTTTTATCTATTTTTATTTGTAACTTGGTCTTTACATCAAAGTAGTGTGTTATCTATTTTAATGAAAGTATAAAGTTATTATTAAAATCATTAAATGATTATAAAATTATTCAATTCCAAAATATGGAACATCCCGACGTTTGGCATTCCTATTCTTTTGTCGTACGTGTATGCATATATAATCCGCTGTTCGACAAACCATATGCGAAGTATGTTTGAAATCATACTTGTGTTTAATAGTAAATAAAAGAGGAAGAATATTGTCCACCTGTTTTCTTGAAAAGAAGTTCTGTTTGCCCCTCACCGTGCAGGAGGAAAGTGCAAAAAGATATTATTACTGTTGAATGCATTATGTAACAAAAATCTATTATTAAATACTTTTAAATAGTAACTATTTCTTTTAAATGTTATTTAATATATAAACTGATATTTTATTGACTTCTCTTTATCTGATTTAATAAAGTATGCGAAAAACAAATGTAACCATATTTGTATATCATTCCAAACAAAAGAAAGAAAATTCCTAAAATTTAAAGAATTTTTATACATTGATAACGATATCATTACCGGGGTGGGGGTGGGGGGGGGGTTCAAAGGATGATAACGTATGATATCGTATGGGGGGGAGGGGATACAAAATTTCCAAAAAGTTGATAACGTTATATATGCACAACCCCTTTTGTTTCGTCTTAGGATTATAATGAATGCATCTGCTCTGCTGAAGTATTTTTGCTGAATGATTACAAAACGTTCTAGTTTTTATAGTTCTAACGTTGCTATGAGAATGAAAAACTACTGTGTGATAAACAGGAAGAATCATTTAGAGTTTTGCTGTGTATTCTATTTTTTAAATACGATACAAATATACTGCAGTTAGTTATTTAGGAGACTCATGAAAGAATGACTCAGCCCCCGCTGGTAATGTATCAAGTGAATTAATTATTTGGGATAATACAGTTGCGCTGTATTAGGCGGGAAGTTTTAAAAAAATAATTTCTGTTGATAATGTTGTTAAAAAGTTAACGCATTATGCATGTGTAAAACAAGGTCTACTTTTATAAGTGGAACTTTTCAAGCCACAACTAACTTTAAAACTCATTTAAAGGTAAGATTTTTGGTTTTATAACGGTTATGCATTGATTGAAACATTATTTTTTATAGCTCCTTTGTATTCATTGTATTAATGTTCAGGTATAATTTACCCCTCTCGTGATATTTATTAAATGGAGAATGAATTTTATTACATAAATATAGTTCTATTTATTGATATATTTATTATTACAAATACAGTATGTATATGTTTAAATACGGTTTTACAATATAAATGAATGAGATATTCAATACGTTATGAAAATTTAAAGTCATTTTAATAAAATCACTTATTCAAGATTGATGAAACTTTAAGACAGACCACGACGAAGAGCGATGCATTGATTACAGGCACTTTTAATTTATTAAACTCTAAAAGATCATTACTAAAGCTGACTATTAAAAGAAAAAAATAAGAAAAAACATTATTTGGTGTCATTTCCGCATATTATTTAAGTATTGCGCGGCAGCGCAATACTTATTTATTTCCAGTGTCACTTCTCAATGTTAATTTAACATAGAAAAGCCTATGGAGATGATAACTTTTTCATTTTTTCTTCCCACCTTTTTGTCCCTGATGCCACTCATTTTTTATTCTTTACCAATTCTAATAATATTATAAATTTAAAGTTTAAAAACGTTTGCCTGACGTCAGGGTCAAAACGAATGGCACTTTTTCATATGGGTGAATTATAACCCAGAGAGAAACAAGGGCCAATTTTTTTGTATATTATTCAAATATTTTTCTTAATAATTCCAATTTTCACTTTTTTCATTGAGAATCAACGGACATTTTTAATAGAAAATGTAATATTTTTCTTCATTGTTGCAAAAATTTCAAAAGCCGTAATAATAATTTATTTGGTTTTAGTAGAAAGATTCCCGCGTGAAAAATTTTAATTGAAATAGTTTTTTTTTTTTCTCAAAAATTAAAAAGGTGAATATGGCGTCATAGTGGAAATAAAAAGGATATTTTCAGAATACGTTTTTGCTTTGGTCAAGTTTATATTTTAGTAAAAAGTTTCTAATGGATAGCTATTTTTACGCAGGTAGCGAACTTAGTGGGGAATTACATAACTTAAATTTTAAAATGTTTTTTTTTTTTTTTTTTTTTTTTTTTTTGAGGTGAGAACTATTTATACCCCAAGTTAAACTTAGGTAATAATTTTCTGATATGTTTACATCACCCTTTGGGAGAGAATAAGGTTTAAAAATTCAAGTAAAACTTTTATTTTTTTATTTTTTACTGTATCATAGCTATAATATTGTTAAATATTAGCAGTAAGGATTCAACAGAATTTACATTTACATTCATAGCGTTCCTGAGTGGGAAATAGGGTATCTAAATTTAAGTGAAGTTAATTTTCTATGTGTTGATTATAGATTTTTTACGTTCAGATTGGAAGTTTTTGTCCAAACTACCGCAACCTGCATTACAACAGTGGTGAAACATTTTGAATCACACATTGGTAAACTGCATCCCACATTGTGATGCATACATCAAAGCCTGATGATCATACTCTGTATTAATTTTGAAATGCGTTCGTCAGAGTGCTGTAGTCATTAAAAAACATGACATATTAAACAAAAACATAATTTGAAGAACAAATTAAAAAAACAAAATTTATTTCCTACATTGTTTAAGCCTGAAAAGGGACAGATATTAAGTTATTTCATTCAATTAGTTCTACATTTAATGTTAAATTTTTGTAACAAATTAGTTAAGCCAATTGAAGATTAAAAAATAAAAATAAAATTCATACAATATGATACTTAAAACATCCTAAAAACTTAGATTCCGTTCAAATGAAATCGAAATAAATCTTAGACTTTTTTTAAAGTTTTGTATTTTGCATGCATCTTATAATTTTATGCACAATTTTCATAAACATAATACAAAATCTGCAATACAAATATTTTCAATTAAAAATGGAAGAAGTCTAAGATTTATTTCGATTTCATTTGAACGGAATCTAAGTTTTTAGGATGTTTTAAGTATCATATTGTATGAATTTTATTTTTATTTTTTAATCTTCAATTGGCTTAACTAATTTGTTACAAAAATTTAACATTAAATGTAGAACTAATTGAATGAAATAACTTAATATCTGCCCCTTCTCAGGCTTAAACAATGTAGGAAATAAATTTTGTTTTTTTAATTTGTTCTTCAAATTATGTTTTTGTTTAATGATATTCCTAGGTCTTAAACAAAAACATTTAGCATGTTGTTTATTTTATATTTCTCTTTAAATTATTTCTTATTTTTTATTCATGTGAAGCACTCATATTTGAGTTGCAGTGATCAAGGCATTAATGAATTATCTCTCTCTCTCTCAGACTTCCAACAAAGGGGGTTATGCAATTCGTGTATATCCATGCATAACTCTTGAACTGATGCTACGATTTTCAATCTCGCTCACTCTTCTTCTACTGTTTTTTTTTTTTTTTTTTTTTTTTTTAAAGAAAGGGTTTAGTTTGAAGGTGACAACGTTTTGATTTTAACAGGACAATACTATAAACCTTTTTTTAGTTTTATAAGCATTAACTTTCGTAAAAATGAAGCTATCATCACGAAATTTTAATATATCATCCATCGTGTACTGCACGTCAAAATGAGCGATATTAAATAGCTAAGGGAATTAAGTAAAATGAACGTGAATTACTGTTCTGCACCAAGTAAGTAACCAGATTTTACCCGAACGCACATCAACCAGAGATGCCGTTTGGGTCAGGTGGAAGCTCATTCTTTCATTGTGGGTCGGGTTCGAGTTGGTTTGACCCTAATTCGAGTTGTGGTCTGTTCTAGTTGACACTTGCGGGATGGGTTTGAAACAGTGCTGAAATCGTAAGGAAAAAGTCACGGTTTCCTGCGGATTCAGTTCCAGCTGAAAAAATTGCACTTTTAAAATCCTTAATAAGAGCTGTCGGGAGGGGGGGGGGGAATCTATGTTCTTAATATCCTCATCTGAGCAGTCTCTCTTAGGCTGTGAAAACAGAGGTAGGCGCTGTAACTTTATTGATTAAACAGAGAGTGTACAGAGCTTCTTAAAAATAATCCAGGTGGTATACGGCGTATATCTCCGTATATCCTCCACTACATCGCTGGTTTCTTAACCTATTTTAAAAATAAACTTCACTATATTGTTTAAAATGAAAAAAAAACTATTATTTTGTCTAACTGTTACTACGCAAACATACACGGCCCGAAATAACAGGTCTCGGCCCGAGCCCAACCCGTAGAAAAATCTTTTTAGCCCGTCCCGTCCTGTACAAAAAAAAAATAAATAAAAATAAATATTGGCACAGCCTGGTATAAAAGCTAAAAGTTCGGCCCGATCCCAGCTCGTACAAAACCTTGATTAACCCGGTCCAACTGAATTTCAACAAAATATTGATTTTTACGCCAATATGGTTAAAAATCGTCTCGTATGAGGAATTCTGACAAAAAATACTTATTTTAGCTTTTTTTCATGTTTATACTTTTCATTTTTAAGAAAACATGCTGGACTGCGATATTTATCTTTTAAATGTATCTGTATTTGTATGGAAAAATCTTAGTTATCATTTAAAATCTAATCCACATTCTAATCCACATTCCATGGTGTGGAGACTTAAATATATGAAAAATGCTATAGCATAAAATCTTCCAAGACGGAATCGACAGGAAAGGAGAATATCCGTTATAGACAGGTTTTGTTCTTAGCAGGTACATAGTTTGTTGTAAATGTATTCTTTCCGCGCGTGTTATTATATTCATTTTGCATGGATCAACACATTTTTCAGTTTTACACATGATTCGTCTTAGGCAGGTTCTTTTTCACAGTTTCTTTTTCTGTGCTTTAACTTCATTGCCTAGAGATACTATATGTACTATTCTTTAAAAATAATAAATTTAGCAATTTAATTGTAGAATAATGGCGATTTTTAAAAATATACATTTTGTGCAAAAACTGTTGGGCCGTGCCAGATTTTACTGATTTTTGCATAGGCCAGACCGGGCAGGGACGGGCCAAACATTTTCATACGCGTTGGGTCGGGACCGAGCTTGAAAATTTGGGACAGTGCAGACCTCTATGAAGAATGAAGTTCAGAATCTTGATTATCCCCACCAGTTCTTTTTTATTGTAAATTTTGCCATATTTTATCAGGACGTTTTCTTGATCCAATTAGGCCAAATTTTCTGTTATGAAAAACCGATGATAAAAGATTAAAAATTCTGTATAAGATGCTCATCCCCAAGGGACTAAGCCTCGATTCAGCCCGTAAAAAAAGAAGTCAGGCCCGGACCGGAAAGAATGATGTCGAGGTCCTGACCGGCCCAAGCCTTCAGAAAAACATAAAACCCGTGCCTGACCCGGAAAGTGTGAAATCCAGGTCCGGCTCGATCAGAGTGTTCTGAATGAAAATTGGCCTGCCAGGCATGGCCGGTGCAGACCTGTAACCTTATGCCCAAACTTTTAAAATTTTAAATGTATTTTGTATTTTCAATGTATTTTGAAAATAGATGTATTTTGTATTTGGATATTTTAAAATTCGAAAAGTATTTTGTATTTTGTATTTTAGGTTCTAAAACTAATGTATTTTGTATTTTGTATCGAAAATGACTTTTCGATGTATTTTGCCCAATTCTGATCAGGGACTACCTGAATATAAATTTTTATTAAATTCCGTGCTTTAGTTCTTGAGCTAGAGCGCCCACAAAATTTGTGTCACACACAGACAGACTCACAGACATACATTTTGTAAAAACATGTTTTTCGGGTTCTCTGACCCCTAAAACGTGTAAATCCGTCGAAAACCGGAATTCGAAAATTTTCATGAATCCAATACTTTCCTCTTGTAAAGATAGAAGAAAGTAAAAATTAAATAATATCTATCAGCATATACTTAGCTGTCAACTATTCCACTTTCTAGTTATCACTCCTTTTAAATAGTAATCTTTGCCTAATTTTAATGTTAATTAATTGCAGAATTCTTCGATTAAATATGGTAAGGATTATGATGGATTAAAAATTTGACACAGTTATCGGAAAGATTCGGTGCTTTTATACAAAAAAGGGGAAACACTGCTTGATTGCTTTCTATCAGAATAACTATACATGGCAATTATATCTACTTACAAATGAAATTGACTTCGTAAATCTGCAGAGCAGAACCTTAGCATGGGCAATGTTCATGATACAAAATAAATAGAAAAACCACTAACGTGTCTTTTATACTCGTACGCAATAGAAGACAAAAAACCTCAAACTGATGTTCGTTGGCTAAAAACAGAAAATATTCTTTTCAGGAGATATGATATCTAAATATTAGAAAAAAAAAAGCCAATAAAAAATTACCCTACTGTCACAAAAGAAAATCGAACTGAAAGCAAATTCATCGTTCAGTCTCTTGAGTGGCGCCGTATCAACACGTCGCCGACATAAATATGAATGTAATAAATTTGAAATAGAAAAACATGATTTCTGTTTTCCCTTCATTTTGATCAAAATAGCATTAAAATGATTTGAAATAGAATATAACACGTAATTTTGAAGGAGGAAAGGTTTTTTCCCCCCCCTATACATGAATAAATGCAATTTTGAATGTAATTGTATTGCACAATGATAAAGCAACATAAGCCCCAGGTTATGCACGGTTCCCATGTAAATTACCGAAAAAAGCACAAATTAATCGGCTACATATAACTGAAACAATAAATAAGTAAAACAGGATATAATTTAAAATGCAATGCTTAAAAAAAATTAAAAGCGCCATTCGATTCCAAACCAATTTAATAGTCACGCCTATTATTTTATGCTTTTACGCATAAAAACGAGCCCATGAATATGTAAGAAAGTTTCATGTTGTTCAGGAGGTAAAAATATTTTTTAGAACAACTTCAAACTGAATTACGTTTCATGGAAATTTCAATTGTATTTATTAGATTTGCTTTGAACAAAGAATAATCGGTCAAGTGCGAGTTTCACTCGCGTACAAAAAGTCCCGTACAATAAATTTAAGCGTTGACTTTGTAAAAAACTTGCCATTGTTCTATTAAATATTTATCAATAATTGAATTCAATTGGAATGAAAAAGGGTGACTATTTATCGTTATGATTCGCCTTACCTAAAACAAAGACCTTGTACAAAGTTTAAAGTTGACATTGTGACAAATGTGCCTTGAAAGGATGTTGCAAAGTTGCATCGCCGCCTTGATCTGTGCTGCCTTTATCTAGAAAGGTTATTAATTAATATCTACTAATTATCCAATATCCTTTTTGAAAATTATTATCAGCAATCCTTGGATGATTTCGTGACGATGAGTACCTCGAGCTCCCCCTAATTTCCTCACTGAGCGCCCGCAAAGTAAAGTTTGTGTATAACGGAAAAGTGCGATTTTCTGAAAAACTATCTGACCTAGGACAGGGTTGGCGAACCTATGGCACGCGTGCTAGAGTTGGCACGTAAGACAATTTATCTGGCACGCGAAAAAATAAATTTTATAATTATTATACAGATGAAATTTAATTTCTATTATAATGAATAAAATTTTGTTTCATACAGACAGACTTTCACAAATAAGGCAATTATTTTTGCATGAAAAGAATTTTCTTTTCTTGCGATGTTATGCAGCGTTTGCGCCCTTCTGTATGATTTTTATAATGTTGTATTTTTCAAATTAATTTTTTTAGACAGTCCCTTCAGTAAGATGGCAAATGGATCCAATTTATAAAACTATCAAAATATGAATCAGGTATAAAGCATTCTCCATCGAACATACAACAGGAAAAATCTCATCAATAATTTATTGATACAATGCTTAATGCAACTTGGATAATCATAACTAGATGCATAAATAATAAGGTCAAAAATTTCTAAAATAAAATTTCGTATTTTTATTTCCTTATCATAGTGAAAATTATTACATAAATGAATCATATTTACGAATTAAAATTTTAATTTAATGGTTTATTCAAATATGCAGAGAAATAGCATCTGATTTTTTAACTAGTGTTTTGTATAAACATCGTACTTTGCAAAATTATTTTATGTCAAAATGTGGCACGTTACACCATTGATAGATATTGTTGGTGAATTTTTGGCACGCGCACGTAAAAAGGTTCGCCGATCCTGACCTAGGATAATGCTGCTTACTTGCTTAATGACAAAATTATTTTGCGTTTGCGTATTCGGGATAGAACATAATACAGTGAAACCTCTCTGTAAGGGCTACATGCCGTTCCATCGAAAATTGGCCCTTATGAGGGGTGGCCCTTGAATAGGGGTGACAAAAAAACAACAACTAAAATAAGGAAATCACAACCTATGTAGGTGAAAAAACTGTTTATTAACATTTTCAAACTCTATATATATGATTGAAAACATTTTCTATTGAATTTTGTTTACTTTTCATAATTTTTTCACAGACAATTTTGGTTTCTCATGATTTTTTTACTTTATGGAACAAATTACTTAAATTTGCATAATTTATTAATGCCTTAGAATGAGATATCAATTCATTTATTTATGCTAGCGTTTTTACACACAAGTGCAAAAATTGTGCTTCAATATGCATTCACAGTTTTAGTAAATGTGGAATCAGTTTTTCTAGATAACCTGTTATCCTTTGTGGGCCCACAACAAAGGGTCAAGTTTTCCCTCCAACCCAACCCCTACAGGTTGAAAGGTCTAACAAAGTGTGAGGAACACATGTTTGTCGTCCTTCATTGTGTTTCTAAATCCTCCCCATCTCCCCCTGCCTTCTTTGTTGCAAGTGCAGTTGTCTGCTGAACTCTTACCTTTTGGTTCAGAAATTCAATACACCTGTTTAAGATTTAAGGCACATGTGAAAAAAATGGCCTTTATGAGGGGTAGGTGCGGCCCCTAATAGAAGTAAATTTAGCATTATGTCTATGGGAAAAATTTTCGTTCCTAAAAATATTGTCCCTTAATAGAGGTGGCCTTTGAATAGGGGTGGCCTTTAAAAGAAGTTTCACTGTATTAATTTTCAGCAGCAACAACAAAAAAATTATAATTGAAATCAAAAAGATAAAAAAATCCGAAAAAGAAGGAAGGTTTAAGCATGTGACAAGATAAAGATACGTTTTGACAATTATTATATAAGCAGCATAGCGGTTCTATATTTGCTAATATAAAACCAATCGTTCTAGGACGGGGGAAACATTTAAAAATGCACCCCTAATTGTGATTTACGTGTGGTAATTGTTTAAATCGCATCTTACAATAAAAAAATTGTAATTCGCTCCGTAATTAGAGAAAATATTTTTCTACCTTTATGTATATTTACCGTATTACGAGCACCCCTTTCCTTGTGTCATGGTGCTACCATTAATTATTTGAACACATTTATATTTCTTAATTAAAGTTTGTTTGAACTGCTTTAAGTACAAATATAAATAAAGACGAACGCTTAAAAATTCGGGGAGAGATGGTAAAAGCTAATTTCTTAGGAGGTATGCCATTGTGGTGGGAGGTAGCAAGCAGCTGAAGCACTCATTTTTTAGGGATGTCCGTTATTTACATAGCTGTCAACATTCCTTATTTTTAAAGTCAAACAAAAATATTTTGAAAAAGAAATTTAATTTATTAAATAAAATAAAAAAGAACCCCATAAAAACAAGGCACATTTCATTAAACAAAATTTCAGGTTCAAAATTTGTTTATTTGACCTGGAGAAAACCCCGGAAGGTTGGCTTGGCAGGTATGTATTTATAGTTATTGAATTTTTTTTTGTTTTTTTTTTTGTGGGGGGGAAGGGGGTGTAGGGAGGAGGGGTTTGGGTATATGGGGCGCTAAGTGAAGTTCTGCACACAGGCGCCGGATACTTCTGGCGCGCCCCTGAGGAGGTTACCGTAGAGGGACACAGTTCTGTCGCCAAATGCCGCCAAGTCTGTTGCCCACTTGGCGGTGTATCGCCAAATTTGGCGACCAAAATGAGACGCCAAAAGTGACTTCAACTTGGCGATATCTCTAATATTTCGCCAAATTCCCATAGACTTGGATTGTAAACCAATATGGATTACTTGCTTACAGAAAATCAACAAATTGAGATATTTTAATGCAACAAAAACTAATATTAACTTAAGGGATTATATTAATTCGATTTTTCCACATTAGAAAAAAGGATACGGTTTCTTTCTTTTAACCCAATATAGTAAATTTTCTTTTCTTTTCAAAAAAATTTATCTGGAATTCGTACAGCGATTTTTGAATTTTTAGCGAATTTTTTATGCGATTATTGAACAGCATGTAATGCATCTCTATACCTATAAGGGGAGTTACCGTAGGGGGGATCCAGTTCTGTCGCCAAATAACGCCAAGTTTATCGCCAACTTGGTGATATATCGCCAAATTTGGCGACCAAAATTAGTCGCCAAATTAAGTAAGTTAGCTTAAGGGATTATATTAATTATATTTAAGGGAGTCGAAGTAAATTAATTACGAATAAAAGTAACATGATCTCATGCTTAGCATGATTTCCAAACCATAAATTTTAAGAGAGCCTACAGGGTCAAAGGAATTTGACTTGAAACTTTTATCCAATTATAGTAAATTTTGACTTTCGTGATTTTTGAACTTTTTGTGATTTTTAATGCGATTTTTACGTTTCTTCGCGATCTGCTGCAATTTTTTGACGTTCCATTTTTGACCTAAAGTACATTCTGCCGTCATTTCAATAAAGTTTATTCGGATTTCGTATAGCAATTTTCGAATTTTTCGGGAATTTTGTATGTGATTTTTAGTGTATTTTAGCGATTAGCTACTATTTTTCCACATTAGTGAAAGGAATCAACTTGCAATCTTCGAACACAATATATAATTTTTTTTTTCTCTTTTCAAAATTTGAGAAGTGATTTAAAATTTTTTCGCGATATATTATTGTGATTTTCAGATCTTTTTCGTAATTCCTGCTGTTTTTTGACGTACCCGGGCAACGCCGGTCAAGTTCGCTAGTATAAAATAAAAATAAGAAATTTGTCTTATTAGTAAATTTTATTTACGTGCCAGAGATAATTTAGTAAATATTATTTTTATTTTTATTTCAAAAAATACATTTTACCACCTGGCAACTCACTTTAATCTAAAGATATACTTTTCTTGTCATCGTTAGAGAGAAAAAAAATTGTATGAAATAAAAGGTACAGTAATAGGTTGGTTACCATTCAAATGGCTATTGATTGCTTTTTTTTTTTTTTTTTTTTTTTTTTTTTTTTGTATAATTTGGAGATTAAAATACATGGAGTGTTTTCTCTCTCTTTTATTTATTTATTTATTTTTAATGGGGGGTGCAATTGTACCTTAAAAACAATGTGTGTCTGTTAATCGAAAATCAACATTAATTAATTAAATTAAGGCGATGTTTAACCTTTAGATTGAGGTAAACAAATTCCTTATGTGATTTTTTTATTTTAAAAATTAAATTAAAAACGTATCAGCTATCAACTTAAAAGAGAAATATGTTTATCTGATTATTATGATTAGCCTATATAAATGCAATTTTGAGGGTGTAATCATTCATGAAATAAAATTTTTAAATGCTATTTCTTTTAAACTAATTCCGGTTGTTTTAGAAACTTTAAAATGTCCCGGGTGTGTCTTATTATTGAATCTACAATAAATTCATAAAATTGTTCTTTATTTATGTTAGTATATAAAAGTTGCTAGGGATTTTCTATTTATAATCATAATCATAAGAGAAAAAAAAGCTTTTTTTAATAAATATAAATAAATTTTAGCAATATTTCGTTGAAAGTTTTTCAGATTTATAAAATTTTTTCTTTAAAAAATTTATTACTAAATGTGTTAGTATATACTTATTAGTATATTTTTTTTAACTAAAAAGTTATGTAAATCTGAAAAAAATTCAGTGAAATATTGTTAAAATTTACTTGCGTTTATTGATAAATAATTCTTTTTTTTTATGATTATGATTTTAAATAGAAAATGTCTACCAAACTTTTCTTGGACTTGGAAAAAGTAGTTAGGTTCTAAACCAAAAACTGATGCGTCAATTAAAAGACTGATCAATAAATTCTAATAAATATTTTAATTAATTATATTTTGTAACTTAATTTATATTTCATACTTTTCATTATTGAATAACACTATATAAATATGTGCAGTTGACTCATATATATTGAGATACTGCTATAATATTCATCGCAAAAAGCATAGCAGATGTAATGATCAAGACTAAAATTGAAACAGCATAGTTTTCATAAGAAACATCTTGCATATAAAGTGCTATTCAACTTCTTCTCATATATACCGATATGCAGATTTTAAACATGTCGTGAACACATAACACAGTAAAACTTCCTGTTTGGCGGTATACTCCAAAATCTAATCAGCACGAGTGTATGTACTATGTAATTTTAATCTTTCCAAAAAATGAATGGCGTTGAGCCGTTTATTATCTGCTTTAAATGGAAAATTTCAGAAGAATTTCAAATAAATAAATAAATATATAAATATATAAAATAAAAATAACAAATTTGTCTTATTAGTGGATTTTATTTACGTGCCAGAGATAATTTAGTAAATTTTCTTTTTATTTTTATTTCAAAAAATACATTTTACCGCCTGGCAACTCACTTGAATCAAAAGATAAATTTTTCTTGTCATCGTTAGTGAGAAAAAAAATTGTATGAAATAAAAGGTACAGTAATAGGTTGGTTACCAGTCAAATAGCTATTGGTGTTTTTTATGTATATATATTATATATATAATTGGGAGATTAAAATATATGGAGTGTTTTCTCTCTTTTTTATTTTTATTTATTTATTTATTTATTTTTAATAGGGAAGGGGACAATTGTACCTTAAAAACAATGTGTGTGTCTGTTAATCGAAAATCAACATTAAATAATTAAATTAAGGCGATGTTGAACCCTTAGACTGAGGTAATCAAATTCGCTATATGATTTTTTCATTTTAAAAATTAAATTAAAAACGCATCAGCCGCTGGCGCAACGAAGGGAGGTTTTGGGGGTTAAAACCCCTCCCAGAGATAAAATAATTAGCATAATTGCCGCTTATATGAATCACTAGTTAAGCAAATTAGCCGCTTTTATGAATCAAAACAAAAGTTAATATTATTATTATTATTATTATTATTTGGCTTATTCGGAATCCACGGCGTTGTTGAACAAAATTGTACTCAACAAAGTTATTCAATTAAACGGCGAATAGTGTATTTTAAACTGAAAGCGCACATTATATGCATCAGTTAAATGAAAACTGGTCAATTGTTTTGAAAAAGGACAGCGGTCACATTTTCGAGACGTCTTCGGCTCAAAGAGTAGTCATTCCCTACCTCATAGACGCTTTGAGTTTGAGTATTTATACATCGAACAGTTTTTTAATTACATTTCTGTCTTTGTTCTGTGTAAAAACGATAATGGACCATTAAGTTCCAGAGAAAAACATAAAACATACACTGTCTAGATTTCTCTGTTTCAAACTCCCCGTTTTGCGTTTTTGCTCTTAGTTATCTCTAATTCCAAGTTATGTGCGTAAAAACCTTTGAAAAATTAAGAATGAAAAAAACAATATTGTAAAGTTATCAACATAAAAAGCTGTATTTGATTGTGATTTAACAGATTATTGCAATCAGTATTTCTTTTGAACCACTTGTTCTAGGGTTCGGGTACATAAATTTAAAGATTACGGTTTATTAGTTGGTAATGTACCTTGAAAACTTCCCCAAAAGGTCTTGCTTTCGGGGAGGCACTTCCACCCGTTACCCGTAGGAAGGAAACACTGATTGCAATAGCATCGGCTTAGATATATACCTGTGAGCAGGATTTTCAAAAGACAGACACAGACATTACATGTGTGAAGCATTTTTCTAGAATTAATAAAAATTACTATCTATATCTTACACACAAACGTATGCTAATTATGCATCAACGTAAATTAATAAACAATAAATTAGTTATATACCTTAATTTACTCTTATTATTCTTAAATGATGCTACCTGCATATCCTCCAAATTCCGACCTATTGTTTTTTTCACCAGGACAAAACTACAGTCACTGTTTAAATTAGATAAGATGTAAAAACGACAAAATAACATTGGGGGGAGAAATTTCAAGTTTCTGTCTTTAACAATTCCATAAAAATTGAAATTTAGAAAGTTTTTAAAACGCATTTCGCTCATTTCATTCTTTTAAATTTCGATTTTCTTAAAAACTATTTTTAGAGAGTATTTACATCTTATAAGTAACTATCATGTTAATTTTCAAATTTCTAGCCCTTTCAATATGACAAAAATGGCAATTTTAGAAAAACTTTCGCTCCTCCAGCCTCCCCCCCCCCCCTTTTTGGTTGTGGGGGCGACAAAAAATATAGCCTATGTTGGTGCAGGGACTGTATCCATCTATTTGCCACCATTATTTTTTAAATCGGTTTGGTATTTCCTGAGATTCCATAAAAGTCGTAATTTAGAAAGTTTTTAGAACACTTTTCACACATTTTACCCTTTTAAATTTTGAAAATTTTTAGTAACTGTTCTTAGAGATTATTTACATCTTATAAGTATCTTCCATGCCAAATTTCAAATTTCTATCTTTTATAATTCCATAGAAATCTTAATTTAGAACATTTTTAGAACGCTTTTTACTCATTTAACCCTTTTTAAATTTGGCATTTTGTAGTGAGTGATCTAAAAGATCATTTGTATCTTATAAATACCTATCATGCCAAATTTTAAGAATTTAGAAAGTTTTTAGAACTCTTTTCGCGCATTTTTACCCTTTTAAATTTCGATTTTTTTTAAAACTGTTCTTAGTGATCATTTACATCTTATAAGTAACTGCTATGCCAAATTTCAAGTTTCTAAGCCTTTCAGTATCACGAAAATCGCAATTATAGAACGTTTTTTGCTCATGCAACCCCTTGATGGTAGTGACACCGACATAAAATATAGCCTATTTTGGAGCAGGGAGTGTCACCATCAATTTATTACCATTATATTTGAAATCGGTTAGGTATTTCTTGAGATTCCATAGAAATTGTAATTTAAAACATTTTTAGAACGCTTTTCGCTCGTGTCACCTTTTAAAATTTGGAATATTTTAGAAACTATACTTAGAGAGCATATACATCTTATAAGTAACTCCCTTGCCAAATTTATAGTTTCTAGCCCCTTCAGTATCACAAAAATCACAATTTAAGAACTTTTTTGCTCCTGCAACCACCTGGTGGTAGAGGCACCGACACAAAATATAGCCTATATCTGGGACTGTCACCATAATTTTGCAACCATTACTTATGAAATCGTTTTGGTATTTCCTGATATTACATAAAAATCGTTGTATAGAACGCTTTTCGCTCATTTCCCCCTTTTAAATTTCGAAATTTTTAGTAACTATTCTTAGAGATCATTTACATCTTAGAAGTATCGTACCATTTCAAATTTCAAGTTTGTATCTTTAACAATTCCACAGAAATCGTAATTTAGAATATTTTTAGAACACTTTTCGCTCCTTTCATCCTTTTAAATTTAATTTTTTTTCTCAACTGTTATTAGAGAGCATTTACATCTTAAGAGCCTACTTCAGTCACGCGAAAAGACCCGTTCGCTAATGCTATTCCTATAGAAGAAATTTATAAAGATATCTCGCTCGCATTTCAATATTTTTAGATGATTTTTTTTTTTTTTTTTTTTTTTGCAGTGGTTAGCTGAGGTCGATCTGTATAAAGGCCGTTTTTTATTTTTTTCGATTTTCTTGGGGGATTTTTTTTCAAGATGCTTTCATTTTAGGAACCGGTTCTGAAAATGAAAGTGTCCTGATTAAAAATACTTGTAAACGAAATTGAAAAGGTAGAAAACGTCCTGCATACAGATCGACCTCAGCTAGCCACTGCAAAATAACTCATCTAAAAATAGGGAAATGCGACCGAGAAACCTTTATAAATTTCTTCCGTAGGAATAGTATTAGCGAACGGGTCTTTTCGCGTGACTGAAGTAGTCTCTTAAAAGTAACTACCATGCCAAATTTATAGTTTCTAGGCTCTTCAGTAATACATAAGATCGCATTTTTAGAACGTTTTTTGATTATAGCTTGCTCAAACTAATAAACAAACGTTGCTTCTTTATAATATTAGTACAGATAAGACTTCATGTCAAACCCAGATATTTTTTCAGAACTGTAACGATTATGAAGATATCTTAACGAAATTTAATAAATTTGCATTGGTTTCCCTGTACACGAAATTCGGTGTCACTTTAAGTGCTAGTAGTGCACAGCAATTCTGTCAACTATACCGTGTTTAATGTTAACTACATTCCAAAATATAGAATACAGTACCTAATTCAGCACTGTTTGGACGTGAATAATTATAAATTCCACCAATTCACGCGATATTATTACATCGACACAATTCAAGGTAAGTCTATTGAAAATTTTGCTAAAATTGCTTCATTATTAATATAAAATTAGGAACAAGAATTTGGGATTGTCTTGGAGTGAAACCCTGTATATTTCTGACTAAAAAATTCTATTGCAATCCTGATTTTCGACGCAAAAAATGTTTGTTGTCCTGTGCTCTTCCATCTTTTAAAATTTACCTATGATTTTTTTAAACACTTTATATAACTCTAGCATAATTTTGGGTTATTTCATTGATGTATTTTAAGTTTTGTAACTCTAATATTGTAAATGCTGTTTAAGTGAAACATAACCAGCGAAACCGCTGATTCTAAAATCCGAGAAAAAAAGCGTTATGATTTCATTCATGAAATAGACCGATTCGATTAGCCAGTGATTTAATTAACAGACGATCACCGTTATTAGTAACTCAACCTCCCCTCCTCCCCCCCCCCCCCCCCCTAGAGCCGAATTCTGGCTGCGCCACTGCATCAGTTATCAACTTAAAAGAGAATTATGTTTGTCTGATTATTATGATTATGATTAGCCTATATAAATGCAATTTTGAGGGTGTAATCATTCATGAAATAAAATTTTTAAATGCTATTTCTTTCAAACTCATTCCAGTCGTTTTAGAAACTTTAAAATGTCCCGGGTGTCTTATTATTGAATCTACAATAAATTCATAAAATGGTTCTTTATGTATATTAGTATATAAACGTTGCTAGGAATTTTCTATTTATAATCATAAACATAAGAGGAAAAAAAAAGTTTTTTTCAATAAATATAAGTAAATTTTAGCAATATTTCGTTGAAAGTTTTTCAGATTTATAAAACTTTTTCGTTAAAAAATTTATTACTAAATGTATTAGTATATACTTATTAGTATATTTTTTTAACTAAAAAGTTTTGTAAATCTGAAAAAAATTCAGTGAAATATTGTTAAAATTTACTTGTGTTTATTGATAAATAATTCTTTTTCTTATGATTATGATTTTAAATAGAAAATGTCTACCAATTTTTCTTGGGCTCGGAAAAAGGAGTTAGGTTCTGAACCAAAAACTGATGCGTCAGTTAAGACTGATTAATAAATTTTAATAAATATTTTAATTATATTTTGTAACTTGTTTTATATTTCATATTTTTCATTATTGAACAACACTACATAAATATGTGCAGTTGACTCATATACAGGGTGTCCAGCGAATAAGACCATGATTTCAAAAGTAAATATCTCAAAAACAAAGATCAATAGAATTATGCGGTAAACGGTTTGTTTATTAGCTACGCTGTAAAAATGTTATACAGAAGTTTCAAAATTTAGTTGCAAAAACCGTTAACAACCGCTGTAATCGAAATACTTGTAAACTGCTTCGAAGTCAAGAACAATGGCGTCTCATTCCTACATGGCTCCCTATGTACAAACGAATATTGGGAAAGTCCATTTTTTCATTGGGGTGATGTGCAGAAGTGGAGACATCTGGTGACAGAATTATTGCATCAGCTTTAATTTTAGAAAATTTCAATTAATAGAATTTTCAATAAAATATTTAGAAATCATTATAAGAATTTTTTAACTATTTTATTAAATTCAATCTTTAATGCCATATAATTATTTAAATCAAAATGCATATATTTAGAAAAATAATTTTGTACTTTTTATTTATTTTTCATATTTTTAAATCACGGCATAATATTTTGGTATTATTGTTTATACCTGAATTATTATAAATAAAAAAGTAATTTTTCACTTTTAATTTATTTTTAAATCACGGCATAATACTTTGGTTTTATCACAACACATATATTTCTTTTCTTTGTAAACAAAGTTTTAGAGACAGAAATTATGCATTAAATTATTTCTTTTTTAAAAGGAATTGATGATAAGTCATATCATCAACGTCAAAGCAAAAGTATTTTGGATGCCGCATGCCTTTCGAACACTTCGGATCCTATCGCTAAAAGCTGCACCATATTTCTGTGCTCAATGATAAAAAAAAAATGAAAACGAGTTTTTAAAATTAAAATTATTTACTTATTATTTAAAATTAACTACTTATTATTTAATTAAAATTTAATTAATTTTTTAAAAATAGAATCTTTGTATTTTTTCCTTTAAACTATTCTCTACAATTAAAAAAAAAAAATGATTTATGAATCATTATTATAAATGCTCAATGATTTTTTAAAAAAGGGGTTTCTTTTAACTTAATTAAATTTTAAAACCAGAAACATTAGATATTTTTATTCAAACTTTTTTCACAGTTTAAATAAATATTAAATAGTAAAGATTTCCATTTTTTTTCAAATCCTCCTCTACTTGGATTCGATTCCACGATCTACCAATTAGGAGAGAAAAGACAGAAAAGACATACCACAGAGATGTAACCGGACCGAAGTAACTTATAACAAAATTTGAAACAAATCTCAATTCTGTCAACACATGGCTCCGCTTCTGCACATTACCCAAATAAAATATTTTTTAAGTTCTTATATAATGATTGCTAAACTTTTTATTGAAAATTCTATTAATTGAAACTCTCTAAAACTGAAGCTGATGCAATAATTCTGTGACGAGATGCCTCCACTTCTGCACATCACCCCAACGAAAAAGCGGTCTTTCCCAATTTTCGTTCTTCCATAGGAAGCCATCTAGGAATGAGACGCTAGGGCTCTCGACTTCAAAACACAATTTATAGGCATTGCGATTACAGTGCCATCTGTTAGCGGATTTTGAAACTAATTTTAGAAACTTCTATACAACATTTTTACAGCTTAGCTAATAGGCAAACCGTTTACCGCATAATTCTATTGATCTTTGTTTTTGAGATATTTAACTTTGAAATCAGGGTCTTATTCGCTGGACACCCTGTTTATTGAGATACTGCTATAATATTCATCGAAAAAAGCATAGCAGATGTAATGATCAAGACTAAAATTGAAACAGCATAGTTTTCATAAGAAGCATCTTGCATATAAAGTGCGATTCAACTTCTTCCGATATGCAGATTTCAAACACATCCTGAACACATAACACAGTAAAGCTTTCTGTTATTAATCTAAATTATTTATCTAAACTAAGTTTAGGTTTTTTTTAATTATTATTAAGGTAACTTTTAAGTGTTTAAACTCCCTTGTGCCTTTTTTTGGCAATGAATTTAACTCAGATGACAAATTAAGAATGACAGTCAATAAACTCCGCTGCCCTATTCTCTCAGAAAACTCTCAAAGAAATAGATAAATTAATGAAATCGTCATTATTTGATTCCATCCAAAAAAAAAAAAAAAATTGCATTTATTTACTGAACTTCGGAACTTGGAAATAAAAGTTATAAAAGATAAAACCGTAAAATGAAAGCAAACGTCAATGTATTCATTTTTAAAACTCTGCAGTAATCAACTTATGTAATTAACTTTTGTTTTGATACTTAAATTTTCATTTTTTTTTTTTATGTGAAAAATAAATTTCAGTAACATTAATTGTTACCTTTTTCAACAATAAAAATCTAGATTTAAACATGACCTCCATTAAGAGACCACCTCTCGGAGCAACCCATTTTTATTGGGACGGAACGTATCGCTTTAGAGACTTTTTACTGTATTTGCAAAACCAGCTGAAAGAAAAAGTCACACAGGATGATTTAAAAGTTCAGGCTTCTTTAAATCTAACTGCATACGAATTTTATTAAAGTTAAAAGTCAAAGATGTAAACTGATGAGGTGGGGGGGGGGGGGGGACTCGCCGGTCATTCATCTTCATTGCATCTCGAAAGAAGATGTCTGGCGAGAAAACAATGAGTCCGCATTTTTCAATATTAGATGTCATGGATTTCCTTTTATTATTAGTTTATTTATTTATTTATTTACTTTTTTACAGTTTATTCATGAAGAGGCATAGTAATGAAAGTCTGTAAAGGCTATGATTATTCTTTATTAAACTTTGCTTGAAAAGTAATCTAAAACAATATTAGATCAATGATTTTCAGTAGACAAAATAGGCGTTGATTTTGAAATATTTAAAAAAAAAAAAAAAAAAAGTTATAAAGCTAAATCTTTTTACAAATTAACATAAAAATTTAAAATTTATATATTTTAACCAATGCACAATAAATATCTTTTCATATCAGTGTGAATTATAATTTATTGGTCATTCCCTATTTCAAATGCGTTGATTTTGAAAATGAGGCAAGTCTCCTTCGAATATAGTAATTTATTTTATGTTGCACGATATTAAGCAGAATGTCATCATGAATACTTTGAAAATCTTCATTTTCTAAATTAAGAACTATAATACAACTTATTACTGAGTATTTCTTCTTATTTTTTTTTCTCTTTTTCCTGTAAAGTTAAATTCCTTTTTTGTTTTATTGTAACTTTTTTTAAAAAGAAGAATGAAATATTGAAATAAAATGAATAATTAGATAAAATAAATTAATATTTTTTTTTTGTTATTATAACTATATTTCATTCAAAGAAAATCAATGTTTTTAACAAATCACTGATTTTAAAGTGAGGTAAGTCCATTGGCGCATACCAAAGCCATGATTTTTTTTTTTTTTTTTTTTTTTTTTTTGCCAGCTATAGACTTTTAACACGTCTATATCTTCACTTTCTAAATTAAGAAATACAATACAACTTATTACTAAGTACTTTTTCTTTTTTTCCGTTTTTTTTTTTTTTTTTTTTTTTTTTTTATATATAAAATTAGGTTCATTTTTCATTTTGTTGTAACTTTTTAAAAAGAAGAATGAAATATTTAAATAAAATAAAATAAACTATTTAATTTTTTTGTTGTTATAAGTATGTTTTATTTAGAGAAAATCAACGTTTTTAACAAATCTCTGCTTTTGAAAGTGAGGTAAGTCCACTGGCGTATACGAAAACCATGTTATTTTCCCCAGCTATCAGACTTTCAACATGTATACTTTGAAAATGTTCACTTTCTAAATTAAGAAATACAATACAACTTATTATTGAGTACATTTTATTATTTTTTTTTTCGCTTTTTCCTATAAAATTAGATTCATTTTTTTGTTTTATGGTAACTTCTTTTTAAAAAGAAGAAATTTCGAAAAGAAGAATATTGAAGTAAAATAAATAATTAAACTAGAAAACAGGAATTATGCTTTTTCAGAATTCAGTGTCGTCCTCGATGAAAAAAAATACATATGTATATAAATATAGATAGTACAAAACATATTTCAGTTTTAAGATTTAGAACACAAGCTTTTATTTTACATAAAATGACGTCATTCGTATCCGAGGAAGAATTCTTCTTTTACGATCCAGTCTTAAACAACATCTACTGCAAAGTACGCATAGGACGTCACTATCGCTGAATAATAAACAAATCCAAAAAAAGAGATGCCGTCATTCAAGAAATTCGACAAACAAATCGGCTATCTAATGATTCACATGCCTTCATTTGTTTGTAATATTAATATACATAATTAAAATTAAATTTGGTTTATAATAGCTCCATGTTTTATCAGAAATCATTCATATATATATATTTTTTTTAAATGGCACGTATTTGAATTACATTTTTTAAAAGTTGTTATAGGAAAATGGCAACAAAAAGATTTAATTACTATTTTCCAGCAATTTTTCCTTTATTTTCTACAGAAATGGAGTTTTTGATTTGCCAAAAAAAAACAAATGGCGCTAAAAAGTACAAAAAAATTAATATTTAAAAAATAAATGGAGATGCAGTTTTCAAACAAATTGCGTTTATAAGTACTTTTTTTTTTCAATACGGCGGTATAAAAATTAAAAATGTGCGATGCTTAGAAGTTTAAAAAATTGCAGTAGAATATTTTACCGTACAATGATATTTCTGCTTTGTTTTACGGCTGGCTTATACAACGGAAAGTTGTTTCTTAGAGACGACATTTCAATAGCTGGGAGAAAGAAATAGAGTACCGGGGACTAATAAAATTAACTGTATTAATTTTTTTGCTATCGTAACTATATTTCATTCAAAGAAAATCAATATTTGTATCAAATCGTTGCTTTTGAAAGTGAGGCAATACCGAAACAATTAACCCCCCCCCCCCCACCCCAGATAACACGGATAAGCATTATTGCATATTAATTTTACATGAATTACTCGTAAGTCTGAAAAAAAAAAATGAAAAAAAAATCTATTATTGCTTACGATTATTTTTAAACCCATTTAAATGCAAACCATTAAATATTTGGAAACAACTTAAAATGGACTTGCCCCAATTTCAGAATCAACGGCTCATATCTTGATTATATGTTGTCCATTATTGATATTGGCGTGAAATATTTTTCAACATTACATTGGGAAATTATTTTTTGTCAATATTGCCGCAACAGTAGCAAGAAATATTTTTGCATTTCATTACCAATAATCTCAATGTAAATCCTATATTTCTATGGATTTCATTGTAAGTATTTCTAATGTGAAGACAATGTTTCTGTAATAGTTGCATTTCATTGCAAATATTTCCAACGTGAAGACAATGTTTCTGATACATTAGCTTTACATTCAAATGTGTATTTTTAATGTGAAGACAACGTTTTTGCAAAAGTAGCATTTCATTGCAAATATTTCCAGTGTGCAGACAAAGTTTCTGTAATAGTGGCATTTCATTGAAAATATTTCGAACATGCAGACAATGTTTCTGTAATAGTGGTTCTGTAATTTCATTACAAATATTTTCAGTGTGCAGACAATGTTTCTGCTATATTAGTATTTCATTCAAATATTTTCAATGTGAAGCCATTTTTGCGGCAATATAGTGGCATTTCATTGAAAATATTTTTAATATGAAGGCAATGGTTCTGTAATAGTGGCATTTCATTGCAAATACTTCCAATGGGAAGACAATTTTTCTGCAATATTGGCCTTTTATTGCAAGTCGATATTTTACCAATATTGATATTTCGTTGGAAGTATTTCAGATGGATGCAATACTAAAGCACTATTCGGTTCCAAATTTAACCAATATTTTTTTGCTACTACGGTAGCTGCATGCCGACGAAGACACTCACGAGCTAATGCTAATCCTATAGGGAAGGGGGATTTATCTAATATCTCGTTTGCATTTCAACTTCTTTAAATATTTTTTTTTTTTTTTTTTTGCATTGGATAGCCAAGGTCCGTCTCTACATCGCACCTTTTTTACTTTTCCGATTTTGATCGCAGATATTTGTTTTATAAAGTTACTTTCACTTTTGAAACCGGTTCTGAAAATGAAAGTGTCATTCTAAAAAATATCTGCGACCAAAATCGAAAAAGTAAAAAAAGGTGCGATGTAGAGACGGATCTCGGCTATCCAATACAAAAAAAAAAAAAATTTAAATGTCGTAATGCAAACGAGATATTAGAAAGATCCCTCCCCATAGGCTCGTGACAGGGACAGGAGCCTTAAATTGAGAATGAAGGAACTTTTGCTTTCACAAGTTATTTTTACAAGCAGGTATTAATTCTTATTATAAAGAAGGACTAACACCGTTTCCTCCATCCGCATATTTCTATTTCATACATTATTTGCTAAATTTAAGGCATGTTTCTTTAGGTGCCATACTGCATTTGTTCCGACCATGTGGTCAACCTAACACGGAATCTCCGGTGTTGAATTCCCAAACAAGCTTGGTACTCTTTTTATAGACACCGAAAGGATAAGGCTGCGCACAGACGTTTGTTTTGCCATCCTTCTCCAGTTTTCATGGAAATCTTTTGTTCATGACCATTCTGCGGTTTATTCACAAAAGAATGAGGGGAATCAACAATGGTCAGGAGATAGGGAGCTCAACCCTACTTGAAGGAAAGGTTCCTCTTTTGCAGGACATCAGTCCTTTTCCTTTTAAAGTTATTAAAAATCAAAGACACCACGTGGTCACAAGAAAAGACGTCGACACTGATAATAGTTAGAAAGATGGTGCGTTCGCAGCCTAACAGTTTGAGTGAATCTTGCCCAAATCCGGATTCCGGACCTGTAGCGTGGCAACGTTCCTTTGACCTCTAAGCTCAGAATTTTTTTTATTATTCACAAACATAAATCTGCAGATATTTGCATGAAATTTCATACCCTACCTTTAATAAGCTAAGCATAGCACTATGAAATAAAAACTATGAATTTGTATCATCCGTTATAATATAAATGTAACGTGCGATACGGAATGAAAATAACTAGAATAAGCCCTTCGGCCACTTAAGAAAATGTGAAAAAAGGATGAAAGATAAACTGTGGATATTAATTTTTTTTTTTTTTTTTTTTTCTACAAAAAAAGAACGTTTTCAGTAAACGACTCATATCAAGCAAACTAAAATTATTTTCCTCTTAGACAACAGTGCCTTTTCCATCCCTATATTTTTATCCTTAATACACTGACATTAAACATTAATTAGCAACAAAGTAACTATTATTCTTGTCCGCTCAAGATGAATTACAGTAAAGCACCGTTTATACGTTTCTCATTTACACGTCGTTTCAGTGCGGTCCCGATTCATCCCTATGCATTTTAATGTTGTAATGTTTCGTTTATACGACGCATAACGTCGGTTATACGTCGTTTCTTTCTTAACGTAATCGATTTTCTCAGAATTTTTGTCTCTAACCGTCGTTCCTTTTCTCTTTTGTGATAGTAATATTTTGAGGAAGTATGAAAGAAAGGAAACATATGTGACTGCTACAGGGGTTATTTCAAGTCCGGGGAACTTGTGGAAGGGGTGGGGCGAAAAGAATGGACAGTGGTCGGACTGCAGTGACACTGACACACTTAGAACTTTTTTTATTTCTTGCAATACCAGTGAGAAAACTTTGCAGGAACTTAACTTCATACATAATGCTTTGCTTAAGCCTCAATGTAAATCGGCACGGCAGAGGACGATTAAAGATTAATTTAATTAAAATTGCTTTGTACGTTCGATAACGCAATAAAACAAGTTGGAAATTGCTCGTCAAACGTGGCAAATGAGGTGCGTTCGTACTATAACTAGTTTTATAATTATTTTTTGCACCCCATATTGTACTGAATGTATATTTTTTTGCACTTCATAAGTGCTTAGTCTGTAACATCATTAAAATGCACTTGCAATAATTTTTTCCCCATTCCTCGTAATGTAAAAAAAAAACTTTTGACTGCCCTGTCATTAAACTATACATCCGATTTTCATAAAATTTGAAATGACTCGACAAAATTTTGCAACAATCATACATTTAAAATTTCAGACTATTCGGTTGGGTAGTTTTTGCTCTGTTATATACGGACGGACGGACAAACAGACGGACTGAACGACGACTATAGGTGCTACGTATTTATATAATTACGAACGCACCTAAAAAGGGTAGTTCAAGGTGTGCAACTCATATAAGGTTTGATAATTCTCACTTGTATTTTTCAATTTTATAAATGATTATTTAATGGGGTTTTTTTTTCGATGTTTTAACTTTCCCTCTATATATATATTGCATCTTAAACAACCGAAAATGGTAGCAAAATTAAATTTATTTTATTGCAGCATTATATTTTTAAAGTCAAAGATTTTGCACCTTAAAACACTGCAATTTTGATTGTACGTCTTTCTCAGTTATACGTCGTTTTAGAACGGTCCCCGAAAGACGAATAATCGGTGCTTTACTGTATTACCAAAAAAAAAAAAAAAAAATTGTAAGAAACACCGATTATGGAGGCCTCCTCAACTTAATTGAACTAAGTTTGTTAAATTTTAGTTGAAACCAGCATTTTTTAATCTGAAAACTAATTCCTCTGACAATGAATTAAAATTTAGAATAAAATGTGTTTTTCATTTAAGGGGTCATTTAAAGACTCCACCGCTCGTAAAGGGGATGTGATTTCAAGTTCACATAACTTTTTAAAATACTTATTGAAAAATCATAAACTTCTGTAATATAGTTAAGCTAGATTTCACAATTTATGAAATCTAAAAATAAACCCTTTTAATATAATATCTACTATATAACATCTAATTTCACCTTCAATTTCTAAATGATATCTTTAATATAATATCTACTATATAGCTATAAAATGCAAATGGGTATTTCGTTCCGTCTGCTTATAACTTGGGTTCTGTTGAATGGATTTGATTTTGATCGGACTTGCACTGTTAGTTAGATAATTTTTCAGGGAAGGTTTTAATATGTAATATATAGTTCTACGTTGCTTAGTTATAGCATTATGGAGGAATGTTCTATAATTAGACGGACTCTATCAGGAAAGATTTGCCTTTTTAAAACATTCTGCTGAATGAATTTTGATGAGACTTACATATTTAGATAGTTTTTCAGGAAAGGTTATATTATATTAATATATCGTTCTACGTTGCTTAGTTATATTATTATGGGGGAAAGTTCTATAATCAGGTGATTCCGATTATCAAAGATTCGCCTTTTTGAAAAGTTCTAACCGGACAGATATTGATGAGATTTGCATTATTAGTTATAAAATTTTGATATCGTTCTTCATCAAATCATACTGTAAATGATTAACTAAAAGAGTTGGTCTTTAACAAAAGTTCTATAATCAAGTGATCACGATTATCAAAGATTCGCCTTTTTGAAAAGTTCTAACCGGACAGATATTGATGAGATTTGCATTATTAGTTATACAATTTTTCATACTGTGCCATCGTTCTTCATCAAATCCTGCTGTAAATGATTAACTAAGAAAGAGTTCGTCTTTAACAGCCCAAATTTTGTCTAAAACATTAAAAAATATAATAGCGCAATGGCGTTCGTATTGTTTTCAACAGTGCGGAAGGACATTCCAGGTAGTTTCCATATTGCTTTAACCCCTTGGGAACGAGTGACCGGTATACATGCCACTTAAGGTGCTCAAAATCCGTGATTATTCTCACCAGTAAATTTTTATTGTACATTTTTCTTTATTTAATCCGAGCATTTTCCCGATTCAATTCGGCAAAAAATTCTGTTTTAAAAAACCGGTGATAAAAGATTTAAAATTCTGTAAAAGACGTTCGTCCCGAAGGAATTAAAAAAAATTCACCTATATATTTCTTTTTAATCAAAGTTCGTTTACAGAAACTAGATAGCGGAGCGGGCGAAGCCTGTTAGCTAAAAATACAATTTAGTTACTATTGCAAAAAATTTCCGCGTGGCATGTCACGAAACGTAGAATAGCTTAACTTAGAATGGAAATATGAACATAAAACTTATGTTAAAACGACCTCTGAACTATATTTTATAGAATGAATTAATGATTATATTTTCTTTTACAGAACCTATTTAAAAAATTAATTTAAATTTGAAAAATAGAAAAAATTTGAAAAATAAATAATTGTTAAAAAATAATGAAAACGTTTAAGTATCTCAATAATATTCTATAAAATATAGCTTGCAGAGTGAGCTCATTTCAACATAAGTTTTATGAGTTAAGTTATCTTATGGGTTGTGACATACCATGTGAAAAGACTTTGTAATATTAACTGACCTGTATTTTTCATTATATTATATTATGAATATTTATATTTACATTTTATAAAACCTAAAATAAGGCTTAAATATATTATAGAGGTTTGTGTCCTTTCGATAAGTGTTTAAAAATTTGTGAGAACTCGAAGAAAAATTTTTTTTTCACCAGCCGTGGAGAATTTCGGGACTAATAGCATATCATTATTACATTGTTTTCTTTCCGAATGTCATTTAAAAATAATAACCGCACTAGTTACTGAAGTTTGATGGTTGGAATTATTTTCCGAATAATCGCAAAGTAACCCGGAAAGGAAGAAATGCTTGGCCAGTAGTCCGCCAACCGCTT
This sequence comes from Maratus speciosus, assembly GCA_963932465.1. NCBI lineage: Eukaryota > Metazoa > Arthropoda > Arachnida > Araneae > Salticidae > Maratus > Maratus speciosus. The sequence continues at coordinate 126,253,989 of OZ010789.1, read as the reverse complement.
CCGATAGCTCTGCTAATCGGTTAAGAATTAGTCATTGTTTTCTTCTTAGGGATTATCTTGTTAGTTTAATGCTTTGTTAGTTACTTGTTAGTTATCTTGTTAGTTACTTTCTTTGAGAAACATGATGTTCAGAAATGGTGTCCAGTAACATATTTGATTCGACAACGGGGGTCTGTCCAGGCTTTCCTCATGGGGTGCTTACTGTTTTTGTGAAATTGTGGAAAAAAATTTACGTTTGTGAAAATTCTAGTCATAATTTTGTTAATTCGAAATTATCATTATATTCAGGTTCCTTTTTGTCTATTTTTAACAAAAACTTTTATGTATAAGCTTGATAATAGGTTGTTTGTTGACTTTAACTATTTTATGACAAGCCAAATTTTATTTTAAAATTATGAAATTCGTATAAGATTCAGTTTAGAGATGAAAAGGTTTTGTAAAGGGCCCTGTTCTAAGGGGAATATGTTGTGAAGTGTCCTGCTTTAATCGTTTATCTACTGACGGTACTTATGAGTACCATTAAAATAACTTGTTATAAAATTCATTCAATACATCGATTAGTTGTAATACAGTTTAGAATGAGTCATAGATACATTACTTTATCTTGTTCCAAAAGCTTTATGGGTTACACAAATCAAAAATATTTTTTAAAGGATGATTTCTTTTGCCTTTGCATCTTTTCAGCTTTCTTGACGTTGGGAGGGGGGGGGGGGAGAATTTTCCAATTCGGAAATATTTCTGTATTTCTGTTGTGAGAACATTATATTTGTACATTTCCTAATTCTACAAAATACTAAGAAAAGTATTTAAAATAAAAGATTTGAGTGGGTTTATAAATATTGCACAAAATCCCTATAAATTCAAATTTAATGAATCATTCTAAATCCTTCAATTCTTCTAAAATCCTTCTAAAATTTATTAAATGATCATGTAAATCTTCTTATTTAGTTTAAACAATTCACGAAAAATGCGTTAGAAGATAAAATTTTCCTGAATTCATAATTCAGTACTTAAAGGGTTAAGACAAAGAATTTTGGGAAGGTGTATTAAGGTGAAAATTTTTGAGAAGGGCTGTGTTTTAAGATTAAAAAGATTTGTGAAGGATCCTTTAAAGGATCTAAATTTTTCCTAAACAAATCCTTGGACAAATTCTAGCGAAACTGTATTTTCACACTACGATCATTTTGATTATACACTGTGAAAGAAAAAAAAGTTACCCATGAATCCGAAAAACATTCTTAAGATCCTTAAAAAAATCGAGATTTGAAGAAGAATTTATAAAGACATAGTTTCTTTTGCTGCCATTGATTTTCAAAAACGTATCCGAGGGGTTTTTTACTGTGTATTAACCTGTTTACTCAAACTAGAATATTGATTTTTCGGATGCTATCCATTTTCAATTAAACATTTTCAGCTGCGTAATTGAAATTGTTACTTAATAAAGAGTAACAAAATAATATTGATTTTAATGCTGTTAATTTACCATGTTTGTCGGTAAAGCATCGATTTTCAATTAAACATTTTCAGCTGCGTAATTGAAATTGTTATTTAATAAAGAATAACAAAATAATATTGATTTTAATACTGTTAATTTATCATGTTTTTCTTTTTTCTTTTTTTTTTTTTTTTTTTTTTTAAGCATCGATTTTCAATTAAACGTTTTCAGCTGCATAATTAAAATTGTTATTTAATAAAGAATACCAAAATAATATTGATTTTAATGCTGTTAATTTACCTTTTTTTTTTTTTTTTTTTTTTTTCCTTGTAAAGCATCGATTTTCAATTAAACATTTTCAGCTGCATAATTGAAATTGTTACTTAATAAAGACTTACTTAATTAAGTAACAAAATAATATTGATTTTAATGCTGTTAATTTATCACGTTTGTCGGTAAAGCATCGATTTTCAATTAAACATTTTCAGCTGCGTAATTGAAATTGTTACTTAATAAAGAGTAACAAAATAATATTCATTTTAATGCTGTTAATTTACCATGTTTTTTTGTAAAGCATCGATTTTCAATTAAACATTTTCAGCTGCATAATTGAAATTGTTACTTAATAAAGACTTACTTAATTAATAGTTACTTAATTAAATAACAAAATAATATTGATTTTAATCCTGTTAATTTACCATGTTTGTCTGAAATAAGAATGGAATGTTATGGAAAAGTTGAAAATTCCCCTCCAACAATTTCGGCCAATAAGTGGAAATGAATTCAAGATATCCCCCTCCCCTTGTATATGATCTATAGACTTTCTACACAACAAGTAATAAGCAAAAAATTAGTTAAATTTAAAAACGCATGCCACAAATAGAAATGCACTTCCATCAATTATTGCTCATGTATAGGACTGTAACGGAATAATTTTGTGTATCCCTGTAAATGAAAGATCAGTGCTATGCGCGACCTATTCTATAGTAAGCATCGAGTAGTGCACCTCAGTGACGTATATAAATTTCGATATGTTTGAAACAGTGTAACATCATCACAATATATAGCAAATGGGTTTTCCCCATAGACCGTAATGTAACGGAACTCTTTCGTATATCCCGGTAAACGAACTATAAATGCTACACACTTAATTTTCAATACCGAACATGCCATGGTAGACATCTATAACATGTATCATTTGCATGGCAATCCAAGTATATTTACGTGAGTTAGAGCACGGGGGCAGAAGGCAGACAGACAGACAAACCGAATTCATAAAAGTGTATTAAAAAGTGAGACGAAGATAAAACTTACCTTGGTTGATAATGTATGAACAGGCATGAGGTCCTAATGTATCGTACAGAGGAACAATAACTGCTGACTGATGATAGCAAGCGTGTTCAGTGACTACCCACTAAAAAAAGAAAATTTAGTTTTGTGACTGGTAATTATTATCATATAATTAAGGGAAAATATCGTAGAAGTACTAGGTTAAAATTGATGAATTGTTTGAAATTTAATTCTTTATTTATATAATACCATAAAATTTTAATTCCATACTGATTCAAACAAATTGTTAAAAAGTGAAAAGCAATAGTAATACTTTAGAATAAAATAATGAATTGAAATGTTATCAACAACTCACCTCGACACGATTCTGTGAATAGATTCCGATAAATGTGTCTTGTCCTGGTTTCATACCTAAGTGAACTAGACCTGCAGAAAAGTTCTTTATTTTTTCTAAGGTCTGAAAAAAGAAAATGAGCATATTGTATCTGCTCTTCATTTTTATTTTTGTTTTAAAGCAACAACAACATCAACAAACAAGAAAGAAAAATCATGCGTCAAGCATAGATTATGAAACACTTCCCAACACATTCAGAATAATGCAACAAAACTTCATAGTGTAATAAGTTAAAATATTATGTCTAATTCAACCATACGGAAACGCATAACACATTTGAAAACCCAATTTCAGCTGTTCCCAATCTACAATCGGAAAATTGTCCGAATTCTTTGAATAGCACTGTATATGATTTAAACAGTTAAATTTAGAAGCGCGTGCCGAAATTGAAAACGCACTTCAGCAATTATTACTCAAAGACTGTAACCGATTTATTTTGTATGCCCCTGTAAATGAACGACAAATGCTATGAATACCCTATTCTGTCGTAATCATCCTGTTGTGAAATTCGGTGATTTATATCAGTTTAAATACATTTGAAACAGCGTATTGTCATTAAAATACTCTGAAAACGATTTTTTCCCATATACCATAATGTAATGGAATTCTTTTGGGTAAATGAAATATTAATCCCACATGCTTCATATGCAATACCAAACATGGTTAGGTGACCCTAAATAAGGATTATTAATTGCATGAAAATCCGAGTCTATTTTCGGGAGTTAGAGCGTGGACAGACGGACAGACAAATCGAATTCATAAACACTTTTCAACTTTGTTGGAAAATGTCAATAAGTGTTTGAGGCCTCTAGATTTGGTTGGATTTTAATTAATTGATTATTATTAATTCATTTTGAAAATTATTGGAAGAGAAACTCATGTGTTTACGCTATTAATGAAAAAATAAAGTATTCAAAAGTAAAATTAACTTTGTTTAAAACAGTAAAACCTACATATTGGGCATTCCAGAATAGGAGAACCTCTATTTAGAGGACACTTTTTCGATCACACACCTGTGTATTTACAGTAAAAGCTCTAAATAGTCGAAGCCTCGAGGCAGCAGAATTTGTCCGATATTTAGAGGTTGGTTGGTTGTGTTTATGACGGCCAATTATCAACACGAGGGATATAGGCCCTAAGGGGGGAGTGCCCTTCGTGGGGGGTCTTTCTAAGGGAACCTAACCCGTATTTACGCTTGGAAAATCCAAGGTTCGAAGAAAACCACGAAAACTCCGAACGATTAGGCCGACGGGCGCGATTGGGATCGAACCCAGCACCTCCCGTCTACCAGCTTGAAGGGCAGAACCTCTCGGCCACTGGTGGGGCCCCGATATTTAGAGATAAAATCATACAAATATACAGTAAAACCACCATAACATACCACTCCCAAACAGCGAACATTTCCGTTAAACGGGCACTTTTTCAACCGCTATTACTTATATATCTGTACATTTTTACCTCTGAACAGCGACACCTCCGAAGACGGATAAATCCCGCGCTGCCGGGGTGTGCATAATTCAAAGGTTCTACTGTATTAATGAAATGTTGTAGGGTATAACTTTTCAAATAACAATTTCTATTTTTAAATAATAGTTGAAAATTTACAAATAAGGGTATCCCTTTAAGACCCAACCCGCACGATCGTGCGGGTTAGACCTTAATTTAAATTTTTGTTTCTGAGTCGTATGTAATAAAAACTCGAATCGAACGATGGTTCTGGTTTGCAGATAGAGTAATGTATCATTTTTTATCATCAGGTAGCGATTGCAGCCCATGTTTTACTTTTTACAAGCATGACTATCTTTGTTTACAAATACATCGGTTTCTTAAAGGGGTTATACAGTGATGCCTCGACTAAGGAAGATAACTCGTTCCGAAATAGCATTCATTAGACAAAGTCTTCATTAATCGAAACTTGATTTCTTGTTCAATTAAAATATAACGCGCTTGTGGACATTTCAGAACAATTCCGTGCTAACATTGTTTATGTTAGCAGGTACATCCAATAAAACATTCATTAGTTGACTCAAAAAAGCAACAACAAAAAATATTTGTTTGCCAAACTATTCGTTAGCGGAGGAATTTGTATTACTTTATAGCCAAACTAATTTTTATCTAGTATGAACAGATGCAAATTAATTAATGCATAAATTAATTAAGCTCTACGATAAATATCTATATCGTTACATGATAAATCAGGATAGGTGACTTCCTCAATCAAATAGAGTAAAACCTTCATAACGGGCACTCCCGAGTAGCGGACATTTCTACTTAGAGGACATTTTTTCAATCCCCAACACCTACATACAGTAAAACTTTCGCATAACGGACAGCTCGGGAGCACGAAATTTGTCCGCTATGCAGAAGAATTTTCTCCGGCGCCTTATGATTTTTTCTAAACAGGATTTACTATACTAAATAAACACAGTAATCTTATACGGTAAAACCTGTGAAGTGGAATCGCCGGAACAATGAAATTTTTACTTTTAATACGGAAATTCCGTTATAAGCTATCGATATAATAATAGCCTAAATCATGTGACTGTCATTAAGAATTCCGAGCTGACCACTTCGCTTTTTATATTAAAGGCGGCTATTTTGGTATTTCAATGTTAGTCGGGCGCAGATCATAAATTGCAAAATATTGTTCCATCTCCATCATTTCATCTATATTATAATAATCCAAGTTATGTGACTGTCATAAAAATGTGAATGTCATAATTACGGTCTGACACCCTCGCTTTTCATATCCAAAGTGACCATTTTTAATCAAAATTACTTTTTTGAAGAATAACTACTATAAAACTACATAAAAGTTGCCATGATCGCCAAAAATTCTTGGTACTTTTATGTTAGCCGGGAACAAATCTCGCCAATAGCATTGTTTTAAGTCGCCAGTTAGCATTTTTATTTTTCCCTTCTTCGCGTGGCAAATTAAAACAATGCGTTGACATTGAAATTAAATGCCATAATTTATGGTTTATGGTTTTTTTTTTTTTTTTTTTTTTTTTTTTTTTTTTTTTTTAAGAAATAAGTGACAGACACGAATTTTAAATGTTTCGGTTTTAAATTAAAGCTATATATTTTAAATAAAATGGGTCAGAGGATTATATTTTAAATGAAATTAATGAAATACGAAAAATTTCGAAAGAACAATGTTTGTCGATTCATCACCTGCGCCCGGCTAACATAAAAACACAGAGTTCAAGATTTCTCTGTTAGAATCTTCCAATTTGACGAAGGATTGAGCAAGTAAATTAAATTAGGAATAAAAATAACATGATACAATGCTTAGCATACATTTAAGGATGACCAAACTGGCTAGTTACTAAATAAACACAATAATCTTATACGGTAAAACCTGTTAAGCGGAATCGCCGGGACAATGAAACTTTTAGTTTTAATGCAGATATTCCGTTATAAACAGGTCCGTTTTCACAGGGTTTACAAAGCAAAGTACAGTAAAATTTGTGAAAATAGAATTTTTATGAGTCACGAAAAAACACATATTAGACAGGTTTCCGCCTACGCTGGTAGATTTTCATGCTGTTCTTTTCGAATGGCTATAAAAAATTTCCGTTTTAGACAGGCTCTGTGCTCACAGGTTTTACTGCATTAAGTTCCATTCGATGCAAACTAACAAATAGCATGTTACTCGTGAAAAATCGGGACTTTTGGCGTCCCGCTCGCTGGTTACGTGGGACAGGTCTTCGGAACGTTTCGCGTAAATCAGATACCTGACAACAGCAATGTGATACAACGTCAGATGTGTGCATGCAGAAATGCATTGTTAAAAATTAATGGGAGAAAATTTTTAAGGTAGAAAATGTTATTTGTTTATAATTATGCTGCATTTTTCGAGCGCTCAAATAGTGAATCTATGAGTGATGTTCTAGCTATGTTATGTATGAGTATGCACTCTGTAAAAAAAGATAAATGTTTCTTAAACTAAGAAAATATAAGGTAACCCCGGACGAAAATATGCAATAATCTCTTCTGAGATACCCACGATTCCAAAAAGAGTTAGTTACCTATAAAAACCTCAGAAACCAATGCGTTTTCGAGATTTAAAGAATCAATTATAAAAACAGTTTCTTTTTCTACTACCGACTTTCGGTAACGTTTCCGAATAGATTTTTATACTTTATTAATCAGTTTTCTCAATCCTGAATATAGGTTTTAGGGATGCAATCCATTCTGAAGTAAACATTTTCATGTTCAACAAACATATTTTACAGGCAAACGTATAGGATAATGGCACTAACATTAACATTAAAATTAATATTATTTTGTTACTCTTGGATGTATAAACTCAGTTACACAAGCTGAAAATGTTTGATTGAGCATGAATAGCAACCCAAAAACCTATGTTCCGGATTGAGAAAACTAATTGCTAGAAATCACTGACAGCAAAAAAAAAAAAAAAAATTTGTTTTTATAAATTATTTTTTGGTTTCTTTTTAATAATATTTTTAGCAGAATAACTGCATTTATACATGCAAAAGCAACACAATATTATTAATTTTAATGTTAATACTGAAAACTGATCATGTTTGTTGAAGATGAAAATGTTTTGCTTGAGAATGGATAGCATCTGAAAAACCTGTACTCTGGCTTGAGAAAACTGATTAATGAAAATAAAAAACTATTAGGAAACGTTTCCGAAAATCAGTGGCAACAAAAGGAACTTTGTTTTTATAAATTCTTCTTTAAATCTCGAAAATATCTGGTTTATGAGGTTTCCAAAGACAACGAACGCTTTTCGGAATCGTTGGATTAGTGTACATTTTTGTTCGTGGTTATACAAGTGCATCTAAAAAGTTCGGTGAATGGAAGCATAAAACAAATAAAACAGAACATGAAAACAAAATACTTTTAATCACCCTCAAAGTAACATCCGTTGGGAACAATACACTTATGACATAGTTGATAAAGCTGCTGGAATGAGTTAGCGAAGGCATCTTTTGAGATCGACCGAAGCACAAATGTCACTCACACGACGGTGCTAACACTATCCTTGCTGATTCCCAATTCCTCCGATATCCATCGTAAAGAAAGTCGGCGATTGTTTAAGGGTGTTCTCAAATCCAAAAGGGCAACTTTCTGACATAAGTTTTAATTTATTTTTGTTCGAAAATGCATGAAACTAGCTGGTGTTGTTGTTCAGAAACTATGTAATCGAGCTGTTTTTTCCATTTTTTTTTTTTGCAAACGCAATATATCTTTCAGAAAAAAAGTGTCAAAGTGGACGTTTTGAACCGAATTTCCGCGCGAAGGAAGAAAGAGCACTCAAGAGCGGGCGAAAAACGTGTTTGTCACGTGATCAAAATCGCTTGTAACTCAATAGGTAATTTATTGATCAAAAAATGGAAAACACAGTTCAATTCCAAAATCGCTTCCATAGTCAGGCTTTCCAATTTTATATCTTTCCGTTAAAAAATGAATTTGTAAATGTGTCAAAACGTTTTGCTCTTGTTGAGCAGAGCAGTTAAGAACAGCCTTAACAGCATCTGTCGCACCCATTCGATGTTGTCTGTCGTCACATTTATTGAGGGTCGACCTGAACGTGGTTCCTTTCCCTCCCGACAACGTTTGAACCAGTCGTACACGCATGTTTTGCTCACTACGTCTGTTCCATACACCTGGACCAACATTGCATACGTTTCTGTGGCGGTTTTTCTCAATTTTTAGCAAAACTTGATGTTTATCCGTTGCTCCATTTCAATATGACGCGAGTTTTCAAAAATACACCGTTTGACTGCCTATAGCAGACTATTCTGCCTTGGTTTTTTGCGCTTCTTGCTATGTGCCGTCTCTCCACTGGTCCCTACCTGCGTATGCGCAGGGACGCATTTTTAACTCGCGTTGTTTATGAGATATCCATCCATTCACCGAACTTTTTAGAAGCATCTTGTGTTACATTTTTCTAGATTAAGAAACATTTATCTTTTTTTACAGTGAGGCGAAAAGATTAAATAATAATGTGGTGAGCATGTTATGAAAGTTATTAATTGCACACTATTTAACGTAAATAATCCATAAATATCAATATAAAAATGCTATATTATAAATAATAGGGGCTTCCCGGGTTACAGAATACAGGTGAAAACTATTTTTTTTCTTAAATTGAAAACTCTAATATATATATATATATATATATATATTTTACATTTAATATAAATTTATATATTATTCCACTAGCAATACGAAAAATCGTATTTTTTTTTTAATGAAATTTTAATTTTGTAATGGAATATAAGCTCAAAAGAAATGCTGAGCTATTTATATAAGTTTAAGTACAAACGAACTTATTTTTCGTGCACGCGATACAAATAGAATTTTTTTTTTTTTTTTTTATCAACGCTTAAATTTTTTTTAACCATAAAAAATAAATAAATTTGAATACTGTTTTTAAATAAATTGTGATAAAGTTTCCAAACAAATGACATTTGAAAGTACATTTTTTCCTATTCGACGGTGTAAGAATTGAAAATGTGCGATGTTTAGAAGTTTAAATAATTGCAGTAAAAGCTAAATTTAATCATCTGATGTTGCCAACATCAAAATGAGGTCAGCGTAACGGACGGACACATTTGTCCTTTTTAATACACTGGTGTCCTAAAAAGGACTGACTGATTTTAAAATTCAATAACTCGCAAACGGTGACAGATATTTAAAAAATTCTTGCAGGAGGGTTATGTATGATGCCAGGAGTTTCTTTTACCGTGATTCTCAAATTTAGTTTTAATTACAAACAATAGATGGCGCTGCAAGCAATAGGCGCTCAATTCAAGCTGGATTTTTTGGACTTTCTCTTCTCCCATGCCAAAAAAGGAGATTAAAATGTATTGAGTGGCTCCCGAAGTACCAAAAATCGTACCTGGATTTAGCGCATATTGCTCGCAGCGTCATCTATTGTTTGTAATTTGAACTAATTTCGAGAATCACAGTAATAACTCCTGGCATCATACATAACTCTCCCGCAAGAATTTTTTTAAATATCTGTCACCGTTTGCAAGTTATTGAATTTTAAAACCAGTCAGTCCTTTTTAGGACACCCGGTAGATAGATAGTTCATGCACGTTTGTAAGAAAATAATTAGTACATAAATTGAGAATAAAAGGACTCCTTAAATGTGCTACAAAAAGTTTTCGAAAGATTGTGCTGAATAACTGTAAAAATAAAACATCTGCGTGTGCAAGCAACAACTCCTTTGTTTTCTCTCGTTTTTATTAAGAACTAAATCATTTTAAATACAGCAAAAATTCAAATTAAGAAACATTTTTTTACGTACCTGTTTGTAATTTAAAAATTCGTAAGGTTCACCTTCTCCAGCCCGCCAGCCTAAACAGGGTCCGTTTCCTATGGGGGGAAAAATGTAAATTAAATTACAACAAGAATAATTTTATTTAAAAGTTTAAACCAACTTCGAACATTTTATGCACTAATCAAGCAATAACTTTCCACAAGTGGCTAAAATAAAGGCCACTATCACATCCTTATAAAATTTAAATTATACTATTCGAATAAAACATGAATTAAAAATTCGAGTACAATGTTTATTTGTTGTTGTTGTTTAAACAATCGGTAAGCATCTGTACTATTTCCAGACTTTGTCAATTTTTTTTTTTTCTGGAATTCATTTTATAAATATATAATAATATAACAAATAGTTATATACTGGGTTTCAAAAGATTGCGATTAGTAACTCAAATTACAAAAATGTATTAAGGAGATGTTCTACTTCTTTGGGTCTATTTTTTATTTATTAATTAACTATTTGGAAAGATGGTTATTGTCCTCGTCAGGGTAGGAAATCAAAAACATATCTGAAGCTTTCTTATTAGTTGAATCCGCATTTTATTCGTTTTCTGATGGGTCTATACAGTAATCTGTATTTTCCCTTTACTTTCAACAGAGATGGATACTTCTGTTGCCACTATGACAAAAAAGTAATAAAAACTACAAAAAAAAATTAATAACTCAGAAACAAATTGAGATACAGCTTTCAAACAAATTGCATTTAAAAGTATATTTTTTTCTCTATACGACGGTGAAAAAGTAATATTGTGGGATGTTTAGAAGTTTAAGAATGAAATTTCATTTAAAATTGGTCCAGGAATATTAATGTTTAATCCATGGCGTACGTAAAGTATGACCAGCTCCGTAGAAGTTTAAAAATTTACAGTACCGAAAAATGTAATCCATGGCGTACGTAATGTATGATCAACTCCGCGCGATTTTTTATGTCTTAAATTTTATAGTGTTATTACACGTAAAAATTGCAAGCGACAAAAATCGCCTGCGATTCGTCAGATTTCCTGAAACTTACGTATTATCCACCTGAAACTTACATATTATCCAAGCAATTCATTGGCTGTTCGGGAAAAGGCTTTTCCATCGTCAGATTTCCAAACATTTGATTGGCTGTTACTGGCGACTCGCTCCGTTTCAGGCGTCAAAGACGCGCCGACAGCAAAAAGTTGCTTTCTTTCGAAGCGACTTCCCTGGAGCCATAGGAATAACATGGAGACGCCTGGAATTTCAAGCGACTTTGACCCCTCTTGTAATAACTCCATTAGTCTTTGAAAAAATCATTTTCCAAATGGTCTTGTAATTTGTGAAATTGCGTTTTTATTATTATTATTATTATTATTATTATTATTATTATTATTATTTTCTTTTTTGCAACCTCAAGTGTGTAGATTGGTTACCCCTAAAGTGGTTTCGTGATATTTCATGTCTTTGCAAGATTTTTTGCTCGTTGAACGTAACGCTACTCGTTGAAAGTAAAACTGTTGTAAAAATTTAAGCTTTAAATTTTAATGTTTTTCAAACTGGGTAACTTTTTTTTATGAGAGCTATTCGATCAATTTCCTTCATTTTTTATTTAAAAGAAAGCCGATCGTGAAAAAGGGGAAAACACAACACTAAAATCTAAAAGCAAAATTCTAATATTAGATGTGATACTTGAGACAGTGTGGCAAATTGAAAAATGAGCCCTCCCCCTGGAAGCAACTTCACCCCAAATGTTTGTTTGTTTTTGCTTTTTTTTTTTTGGGGGGGGGGGGGGGCGACCGCGGGCCCAGTCGATAGGCAAGTGAGATTTCCTTTCGTCAAGCTTTCATAATATAAAAAAATTAGATGATTGGATGATTAAGAGCCGAGATATAGCCATCTAAAGTTGAGGCAATTAATTTTGGCTTACTCTGTATCAGAGGATCCCGCCTCCGGAATTCATCCCCCCCCCCGTCTTTAAAATATTTACATAATATAAAAAATATGTATCTGAGGGCTCCATAAAAAAAATCTGACTTAAAATAATGATATTTAATGCAGAAAACACTACGATTTAATAATTTTTCTCCCCCCCGCCCCCTCTCTTCTTTAGAATTTTTATGTGTTATAAAATATCTGAAATTTTCAAATCGATAATAAGATTTTTTACCTAGATAACAGAAGGACTAAAAGAGGGGAGGAGGGGATAATTATAAAATTTGAAAATTCCAATGACATTAAAAAAATATATTTTTTCCAAAAGTATATGTTGGTTAATAAGCATATAACATTTCGGTAAAATAGAAACGAACTTTAATTCAGTATAGCTTATGTTACCTTCTTTGAATCAAAGTCATTTTGAAAGGTGTTTTTTTTTTTTTTTCATAACGAACTTTTATTGAAATATCTGGTGTAAGGACTATTCTAAATTTTGAAATAGTCTCAAAGATTGTCCAAAAATTCTCAGTAAGGGATATTTAAATTTTTTGGTAACAAAAATTAGTACGATGAAAATACATTATGTAAATATTTACTATACAATTATAAATTGAATTCCAGAGCAAATTAACAGACAAATGGTCTAGAAATGCAAAAGAAGCTTACCAATCATTTGAGAAGTAAATTTGTACCCAAAAGGGTTACTTCTCGCTCAAACATTCAAATCTGTAAAATTCGGTCTGCAATATTTCATGAAAGTTATAGGTATACGTTATACGATAAGATCTGATCATTATAAATCAATGAAATAGTAGATTACTCTTTAATTCGTACAGAAATCTCATGAATAACGGCAAAAGACGCTCAAATTTAAAAAGTAGACAAGTGACCTAGAAATATTAAAGATGCTTACTTTTACTTATTACTTTACAAAAATATCATATCATGTTAAAAACATATAATATGTTAATTAACGTGATATTCAAGTAATAACGATAAAACGCTTAGCTAATGTAAATTCCGCATAAAAATGCATGGATGATAAATCTTTGGAATAATTAATTCTGATCTACAAACTAATCTACAAACAAGAAAAATTCTTTTGTACAGCCCGATTTAAAGAAAGGCGGTAACTTTATGAATGGTATATTTCTTTCAATATTTAGATCGTTTTTTTAAAATTAAATTCACTTTTCTTCTTTCGTGTTTTATACAACGCATTACGGATAAAATTGATGCATCCAACCTATCTTTAATATTATATTCGATTCTCTAGATGCCTACCTGCTTCCGCGGGTGTTTGTAATGACAAAAAAAAAAAAAAAAAAAAAAAAAAAAAAAACATCGAACAGCCAACTAACCGACTAAGCTTTGTGTCTTATAAGTTTTTAACACCTTCATTTTATATCTATCATTTTTTTACTTATTTTTTTCCATCATAAAAATTTCATAATACATAAATTTTAAAAAAAAACTTATGTTTAAACAGAAGAAATTGATTTTAACTGTTTTAAAATCATTAATTACTCTAAGGAGAGAATTTTACGTAAACAAAATGTATACATATTGTGTTTACCCCTTTCTGAAAAAGTTTTACAACAGTCCATGTTAATTTCAGTGAGTAGGTTACTTAAATTATATAAACTTTTTTAAAAAAAAAGAAATGAAATCTACCAAGAAATAAAGTTAAAAGGTTAAAAAAAAGAAAAGAACCAAGTTTTTTTTTTTTCTTTTTAAAGAGGGATTGAGCAAGATAAGAAAGATAAAAACAAAACCTGGTTAAAGTTGTGTCTAAAAAATGGTGTGATATTAAATTTTCGTGCTTATACTTCACACTAATACTTATTTAAAATTTTCCATTAACTAAGTTACCATGTAAATCAAATGCCTACATATGATATGTTGATATAAATTTTTTTCTGCTATACTAAATACATCATAACGTGTTTCTATTTATTTATTTTTAATCATGCATGATGGGCTTGGCGTTTGTTATTAAAATCATTTTTCTTCTTTCGTGATACATTGATAGCTTGGCGTCCAGCTTAAAAGGGATAAGCATAAAAGGTTTCCTTAAGCAACAATTCCGAACTTCGAATTTTAACTACGCACTTAAAATAAACATCTATTTATATGTTACATATGATGTTGGGAACGATAAATTTTTATGACTAAAACTGATAGTACTAAAAGTTTCTCCTTTTAATCCATTACTTGCTAAAAATAAGGTGCTTAAAACAATAATTAAAAACCTTCAAAGATCCCAAAATTTCTTACCAGATACTTTAGCACCTCTATGCATGATGTGATAAAGTGTTCTAGCATCGTCATAGATATATTCTAAGAACTTGCCATCAGGATAAAATCGAGAGGATCTGGCACCACCGGAATCCTAGCACACAAAAAATGTATAATTAGAACAGATTGAAATATAGGGTAAAGTGCCCATATTTCGTCCCCCTTAACTTCTCCGCTTCTGCTAAAATGGTGCTGCTTATGATGCAAGGCACGGGGGACGGAAGGTAAAAGGGGTCAGTATTGAAAGTTTCGTTCGCCAAGACGCAGACAATAATTAAAGACGGCGAATTTCCTATTTTTAGAAGGCCTGAGTTCTTATTCCGTCGTCTGTAGAACGTTATTTACTGTACTGTAAGTATTTATTTCTTATTCATTGCATGTATTTTACGTTGGTAAGATGCTGTCAATAGCATACAGTGAGTTTTAGGACGCTCAGTTCTTCTTACGGGAACTGGAGCTCCGTCATATTAGGAAGTAGCGTGGTTCCAATTTCGTCCCCCTTGCAGTTCTTTTTTTGTCCCGGGGACGAAATTAGGAATGCTTTTTCATGATATTTTTTTCAATTTTTTCCCACCTGTTTGGATGGCTAATGTTTCGTTATGTTATTCTTCCACTGATAATTAGTACATTTCTTTGTGCCTTACTGTAATGTAAATTAGTAAATTACTTACTCATTTAGAAATAAATTTTGATTTAGTAATAAGTTAAACCTCGGCGTATTGGATTTGGGGGAGGGGGGGGGGCGAAATTGGGACCATTTTTTTCCTTTGCATTTGTTAGATACTTTTGAAAAACAATTTTTCGCATTGTTAAAATTTTTTGTACGATATTTGCCTATGTTTCTATGTGCGTGGGTAGTTAGTCTACCTAAAATCCAAATTTGGAAGCTTTTTACTGAAAATTACAATTTCCAAAGGCCTAAAAGTGACTGGGGGACGATAATAGGGCCCCTTACCCTATAAGGAAAGACGTGAAATTTTTATACGTCCAGTAGACATTTTCTTACAGTTTGCATTTTAGTAAAAAGTCAAGTATCTTTTAATCGACCAAAAAATCGATTTTTTTTTAATTCCCTCATATCAAAATTTAATTAGTTTTTAATATTTTAAACAAAACAGCCATTCAAGCTTACTCGCATAATCTCACGAAAGTGGCTAGCAAGATTTTCACGAATTGTTAAATGAAACAATGAAAGAAAATCATTTTTAAATATAAATTTAAACTTTTGCATAGTAAATGACAGTACACGGGGATGATCTAATGATCTAAAGTTTTAACCTTTCAATTAGTATACATTTTTAAAATATATTTGCTTATATACTTTGATAATTACAAAAATTGATAAATTAAAACCTTTAAAAACAGTTTTAAAAAAATGTATATATAAACTAACTATATGTTTCGACTTCACCGAAGCCTGTTTTAAGACCGATGAGAATTTTCTACAGCTGCATGACCTGTAATGCAATTATCTAAAACGTCTTCATTCACGTCTTTCACGTTCTCTCTCAGATTACTCACGTTATTTTATTTTATCATTACTTTGATGGTTATTTTGATGTTTTGTGTAGAAAATTCTCATTTGTCTGGAAAAAGGCTTCGGTTTAGCCGAAACATGTTGACAGTTTATATAATATAAAAACCTTTTTATCGTTTATATGATTTTATTTAGGACTTTTTAGCAATTAATGAAGTAAATTATTTCTGGATGTTCTGATGTGTTATATTTTTATGTTTGCTTATTTTTCTCAAATGCTCTCGAATTTCCGGCTTTTAGAAAATATTTATGTATGGTTATAGGGGTGGGGGGGGAGTTTTGATTAGATAATAAACCATTTTAATTACACAACATTTACCTAAATACGAAAGAAAATTAACTCATACGATTGAGTTGTGTGAGTGATATCGTAAGCGAAATACTTAAATTCTCGAAAAAATATGCACCTATAATTTAGGTATAGCATTAATAGTATAAAAACTATTGTGAATTGAATATAATATACATTATTATTTTTTAAAGAAAAATTCAGAAGAATTAAATGGTTACAAACTTAATTGTAACAAACTTTAAACTTTTCAATACTAACAAATAATTTTGACATCATATTTGGATTTGTTAGTAAATTTTACCTTCGAATACCAAACGGAAAGTCATTCGTTCAAGTACTTTAGAAATTATTCAGGTTTAAATTTTGGAACGCCTAATGTTAAAACCATTTCTAATCGATGCAAAATATATTGCAATGAAGGCACGTTTTTAAACTTAACTCAAAAACTACTTGGAGGAACAATCTGTAATTTTGCATTCGCATATTTTAAGTTTCTAAAAATCGATTTTTGTTAAAAATTTAGGTTATAATTTAATTTTTTATTTCAAAAATTAATTTGAAATTAATTTTTGATTAATTTTTCCGAAATTAATTTTCGAAATAATTTCAAAGATAATTTTGTCATAATAATGCTTTCTTAACAAGAAGATAACATCTTTTTTCAAGGCATTGCTTCTGGTATACATTTTGGCTAATCCTCATTCCACCAAGCTTGAAATAGGGTTTGGAAATGGCTTTGTCAAAAAACAATAAATTAAATTGTCACTTTTCTTTCCATTTCTTTTAAAACTTATATTTTATACTGTGATTTGCAATTTTTTTTTTTTTTTTTTTTTTTTTTTTTTTTTAGAGAATAATAGATATCACTTGCAGGTATTTGGAATTTAGAAAAGATAAAATAACTTTTAGCATCTAAAACGAAATAATTTTTGCGAACACTTTTTTACCATTCAACGGCAATTTAATATGATGGACTTTATTCGAGTTTCTGTTTTAATGATGGTACTTTTTCCTTCATTCAGTGTTTAACGCGTATCGGTTTTAATTTATATATATATATATATATATTACGGATCTTGCATTGATTAATAATTTTTTTAATTCAATTTATATGGCATGGTAAATTTATACTTTTTGGTGTATAGTCGATCGGGTACATATGGAATTCAATTTTTAGCTTATTGCTGGATTCTGTTACAGAAATCGACTATGTTTTTGTTTATATTTGTATTTCATGTACTCTTGAAAAGTGAAATGCTATATAAGCTTCCGGCTACGTCCATTCATTTGCTCTATTATTTGTTTACGGTACGTCTTTTAATGGTTCAACAATATTTCGCTGGATATTTGTACCTTTTGTTTTTAATTGGTTATTTTATCAAAATTTGATGGTTATTCATATGTTTTATATGGATTAATCGTCCGCAATGTGCTAGTGAATTAGTGGTATTGTGCTTGATTTTGTATTACTAGTTAAAAGTTCCATCTTTATTTTGTATAATGTCAGAGTTATGAATTGAAGCTAAATTTATTAATTTAATTTTAGTAATTGGAAATAGATGATGATTTGTAATTATATAATGATTATATATATATATATATATCAGTGGCGTGGCGTCCGGTCATCGCTGGATGCGGCGATGACCAAGCAATATTTTAAAACTCTTAATAAGCTTTTAAAACTCTACGATCCAGTTTTAGCAGAACATTTGGAGTTCATGTATAAGTGAAGGTAAGATTTAAAGTTTCTTTTTTGAACATTCAACCATTGAATTTTAGAGTTAATAATTTTTCACCACAAACTTAAATAATTGCGATGACCACCGAAAATTTTCACGCCACGCCACTGATATATATATATATATATTGATGTGGAAAATTGAACTTAATTGCAGATTCATTTGGACTTATGCTACGCTTGTTCTGAAAAAGGTCTCCTGGGCTTCAAATTATTATTTTTAGCACTAGCTACTTGCTTCACCCCGCTATCTGGATTTCTTTCAATTGTTCCACTTTTAATTATTGAACAAACTTTTTTTACATTCACCTTCAGCAAGAGAATACTATGCGATTTTTTTCCCATTTTTTCACACTTTGCAGATAATTTTTAGCTCACAGGCTATCAAAGCCTGAGAGCTAATGTGCCCGCATGTTCTGTATGTACGTAAGTATGTATGTACGTATGTATGCACGTAACGCGAAAACTCTTGATAAAAATATCCGATTTGCTTCAAATTTTGGATATAGGTTCATTCTGATAAGGCGATTCCCTAATTAGTTTTGTGGGTTCATTAGTTAAGTATTAAGGTGGGGAACGGGGGGCTAATCACCTCCTCCTTAATTTATATAAATGGGTTTTCATGCAGAATTATCGATTTGCTTCAAATTTGGTATACCGGTTTCTTCTGATAGGCGCTTTCCTGATTAGATTTGGAGATTCTTAGTTAAGTATAAAGGGGGCAAATGGGGGAGCTAATCCCACACTCCATAATTTAGCTAACTGGGTTTTTTTGTCGATTTTTTTATTTTTCGAGGAGCATTATTCTTTGAAATAAGAGTATAATATACAATTAGTGTAGATAGCCTGTGAGCTCAATGCCACCAGTTAGCAAATATCCATCGATGTTGAATTTATGGACTTAGACAAAACATACATTGATGGCATAATAAATATTTGAAACACAATACTAGTAATGTTGCGTAATTTCTCATTTACTTTTGCTGTCTTAATGAATTAGTAAATTGTGACTTACAGGCACTTCCCTGGATTGCATGTTGAGGTCTATTGCAGGAGTTACAGGTGCAGGAAGAGTAGACATGTATAGGGAAGTGGCAACTGCTGCTGCTCCTGATAATGCCACCGTGCCCATCACACTTCCGATGTATTGAAGATAGTCCTCCATGATTATTATTTAACAATTAGATAAGCCAATGGTTTTCTTTTCTATTTCCTTGTTTTTATTCCGGGGCTGAAAAAAAAAGAATAAACTATTCAAAATGTTTACTTAAAATGTTTAGACGTACCTGCTTATCATCGTACATTGCAAAAAAGTGTATTTTTTTAAAGTACCATTAAAAGTACTTGTTATAAAATTAATTTAATACATCGATTAGTAGTAATACAGTTTAGAATGAGTTATAGATGACTTTATCTTGTTCCAAAAGCGTTACTGGTTACACATAACAAAAATATTTTTTAAGGGATGATTTCTTTTGCCTTTGCATCTTTTCAGCTTTCTTGACGTTGAAGCATTGGGGGGGGGGGGGGGGGGGGATTTCAGTTCGGAAATATTTCTATATTTCTGTTGTAAGAGCATTATAATTGTACATTTCCTAATTCTACAAAATACTACAAAATATTTTTTTTTTAAATAAAAGATTTGAGTGGAGGTATAAATATTGCACAAAATCCTGTAAATTCAAATTTAATGAATCCTTCTAAATCCCTCAATCCTTCTAAAATCCTTCTAAAATTTATTAAATGATTATGTAAATCTTCTATTGCAGTTTCAAAAATTCACGAAAAATGCTTTAGAAGATGATATTTTCCCGAATTCATAATTCAGGATATAAAGGGTTAAATCTAGCTCTTATCTGTCTTGAGTATTATGAAAATATACTATAACCTCTTCTGAGTTACCAACAATTTCGAAAACAGTTCATTTATGTTCAGAAATCTCAGAAACCAACAGACTTACTTACGATTAGTCTAGTCGACAGAGCTAGTCATTTTATTTTTAGAAGCTTTTCTGAAACAAAAGTTTCTTTTGCTACCCGTAATTTTCCTGAACGTTTCGAAATACAGTGCATTCATTAGTTTTTTACACCCGGAATATAGGTTTTTCGGTCTTTCCATTCTCAAGTAAACATTATTATGTTCAACAAATGTGTTTTACAGACAAATATGCTAAATTAACAGATTAATATTAACATTATAATTGATATTATTTTGTTACTCTTGCAAGTAGAAACTCACTTACGCAGGGGAAAATTTTTATTTGAGAATCGATAGCATCGAAATACCGAAATTCCTGGTAGAAAAATCTGCTTAACCCTTTATGCCCTGGCGGTACTTTTAAGTGCCAACAGTTCTCTATCACAATTAAAACAAGTTGGAAATTGCTCATCAAACGGGGCAAATGAGGTGCGTTCGTACTATAGCTAGTTTTATAATTAATTTTTGCACTCCATATTGTACTGAATGTGTATTTTTTTGCACTTCATAAGTGCATAGTCTCTAACATCATTAAAATGCACTTGCAATAATTTTTTCCCCATTCCCCGTAATGAAACGGAAAACTTTTGACTGTCCCTGTAATTAAACTATACATCCGATTTTCATAAAATTTAAACAATCGACAAAGTTTTGCCACAATTATATATTTAAAATTTCAGACCATTCGGAAGGCTGTAACATTATTAAAATGCATTTGCAATAATTTTTCCCATTGATCGTAATTTAAAGAAAAACTTTTGATTGTCCCTGTAATTAAACTATGCATCCGATTTTCATAAAGTTTTAAATGGCTAGACAAAATTTTGCAACAATTATATATTTAAAATTTCAGACCATTCGGAAGGCTGTAACATCATTAAAATGCACTTGCAATAATTTTTCCCATTGACCGTAATGTAAAGAAAAACTTTTGACTGTCCCTGTGATTAAACTATACATCCGATTTTCATAAAATTTCAAATGGCTCGACAAAATTTTGCAGCAATCATATATTTAAAATTTCAGACCATTCGGTTGGGTAGTTTTTGCTCTGTTATATGCGGACGGACGGACGGACAGACGGACTGAACGACGACTATAGGTGCTACGTATTTATATAATTACGAACGCACCTAAAAACACATTAATTGAATGTATTCGCAATGGTACATGTAGGAAACAATAGTAAGTACTTCCCTTGACCATCACTAGATAGCAAAAGCAGTTCCAGTAAGCTGAAATTTGTTCACGAAGCTATTTTGGCGCGTTTGAACAGTGTTGCTAGTGGGCTACTGATTCCTCGGTTGGCACCACTTTTTTGATATTGTAAAATTCCTCTTGTTTTCACCTTAATTAATATGCCATTAAATATGGCGTATTTTGCCATTTCAAAAAAGTGGTTCCAGTCAAGAAACCTGAATTTTTAAAAAGTAGCTCACTGGCAACACCGCGTGCGAGTGTCTATTTTGCTTCCATTTTCTTGTCTGACATGGTAACCCTAACTTTTGCTTGGAAACATTTTAAACTTTAAAGGTAAGGCTATCATATTTTTTCTTCTTGTTTTAAATAGATCACTTGACAATGTTTCATACAAAAAAAAAAAAAAAAAATTAATTTTTAGTTTGTTTACTTTATGAAGCACTTTTCAAAGCGGAACTTTTGAGTACCGTCGAGATTATGTTGAATAGAATTTTTACTTAGATTTTTATCGTTTGAATACACAGGGTGCATAAAAACAAATATATTTACTAAGGATGCGCGGGTGCTAGACAGGTGGATTTTGATACAATGTAGGGGAAGATATTGCATAATTTTTGTACACTGTAAAAAAACCACTGTAAATTTGCCAGCACAAACTCGATCACAGTTGAATGTACTGTATCTTCTTTCGTTTCCTGACTATTTAAACATGAAAAATACAGTAGTTGCGTAAAATTAACAGTACAATGTACTGGCAATTTGGACGCATTTGGACGACAGCACAAACTACTGGCGTCCAAATTGCCAGTACATTGTGCTGTTAATTTTACGCAACTACTGTATTTTCCATATTTAAATAGTCAGGAAACCAAAGAAAGATACAGTACATTCAACTGTGATCGAGTTTGTGCACGAGATGAACAGTACTTTGTACTGTAAAAATGTCGTATTTTTTTTATTTTTTTTACAGTGTAGCATATTGATGAATAATAAAGCAAAAAATATGTTATTTTTATCTTTAGAAAAAATATTGTATTTTTATAAAACAAAATGGAAAAAAATTACAAATTAGGAAAAAAAAATCTAAAAATATCTTTTAGCACTTTTGTGAATCATTTTTAGTTTTCTACAACTACGACTGCAAATTTCTTTGAGATATGCTTTCCGTCGGACGATAGTGTTAGAACTGTACACTGTAAAAAAACGGACTAAAATACAGAAATACTACTGGAAATCTAGACGCCGGTACTAGTTCCGTATTTTAACGGAACTTTTTCCCGGTAAATTACAGAAAATTTTCTTTTTTTTTGGAATTTAACGGAAATTTTTCTATAATTTATCGGGAAAAAGTTCCGTTAAAATACGGAAATAGTACTGGCGTCTAGATTGCCAGTAGTATTTCTGTATTTTAGTCCGTTTTTTTTTTTTTACAGTGTAGACTATTCTTCTGATGGTAAAATGCTCACTCATGTTGCACAAACTGCATCCTAATATAGTCATATATACATCATAGACATACATACAGTACATATATGGAGGATAAATCACTTTAAAATAATAAGAAAAAAGTGGATATAGTAGTTGTTTTTTCTTCTAAGTCTCGATTTTTGTCCAAGCGTTATGACCCAACCGTACGTCGAAGTACCACACCAAGTAACTAGCCGTAATTAACAAAAGAATATTAATTTTTTTGTTTTTAGTGCATATATCTTCTAATGTATCATAGTAATGATAGGAATAAAGTTTCGAGGAGATAGTTTTCTTTTTAATTCCTAATTTGGGATATAAAGGGTTAATACATTATAAAAATTACTCGGAAACGTTTTCGCAGTGGCAGCAAAAGAAAACCTTTTTTTCCAGAAATGCTTCTTTAAATCTAGAAAATATATTAGTTTCAGAAGTTCTAAAGATAAAGGGAACGATTTTCGCAATCGCGGATAACTCTGTAGGGCTTACATTAGATTTTTAAACCTTAAGAGGCTACTTCAGTCAAGTGAAACGACCCGTTCGCTAATGGTAATCCTATGGAAGAAATTTATAAAGATATCTCGGTTGCATTTTAATATTTTTAAATGATTTTTTTGCATTGGTTAGCTGAGGTCGATCTCTACATCTGCCGTTTTTTACTTTTTCGATTTCGATTATAGATTTTTTTAAATAAGGATGCTTTCAGTTTCGAAACCGGTTCCGAAAATGAAAGTGCCCTCATCAAAAATATCTGTACACAAAATCGAAAAAGTAAAAAACGGCTTTTGTACAGATCGATCTTAGCTAGCCAATGCAAAAAAAAATCATTTAAAAATATTAAAATGCAACCGAGATATCTTTATAAATTTCTTCCATAGGATTACCATTAGCGAACGGGTCTTTTCACTTAACTGAAGTAGCCTCTTAAGGCTCCGCTGCACTGAAACTCCCCCATCGCGAAATCCCATGGTAGCCTATGGGAAAACTTTGAAGCGCGATCACTCATTACCTAATATAATTATTAAAATACCGTTTTCACCATCAGAAAGTAGACATCAGATGCCGATGATGTGCATTTTTAAAAATTATCTCCGTAAATTTTAAGTACTTAAAAAATCCCTATAAACTTTGAAATTTTCTTTTGATTAAATTTAATAATCTTCTTTAAAATACTTAAAATTTATGGAGATAATTTTTAAAAACGCACATTATCGGCATCTGACGTCTACTTTCTGATGGTGAAAACGGTATTTTAATAATTATATTAGATAAAGAGTGATCGCGCTTCAATGTTTTCCCATAGGCTAATATGGGATTTCGCGATGAGGGAGTTTCAGTGCAGCGGAGCCTTAAGGCTGTTCTCAAATCCAAAGGGTCAATTTTCTGACATAAGTTTTAATTCATTTTTGTTCAGAAACGCCTGAAACTAAAAGGGTGTTGTTATTCAGAAACTATGTCATCGAGCTGTTTTTTCCGTTTTCTTGTAAACGCAATAGATCTTTCAGAAATTCTGTCAAGTGGGCGTTTTGAACCGAACTTCGGAACGAAAGAAGAAAATCCAGTCAGTAAAAGGAGAAAAATGCCATGTCACGTGATCAAAATCAATTATAACTCAATAGGTAATTTATTGATCAAAAAATGGAAAAAGCAGTTCGATTCCAAATCGCTTCCCTGGTCAGGCTTTCCAATTTCATATCTTTCCGTTAAAAAATGAATTTGTAAATATGTCAAAACGTTTTGCGTTTGTTGAGCAGAGCAGTTGAGAACAGCCTTAAGGACGCATATTCTGGTCACCACTAATTTCTTATAGTTTATTTCGCCTTCTTTAATCGCAGATAATTTTGTCATTAGATAAGGCAAAGAAAATTACTTTAAATTACTGGTGTGTATTTGGAGCCCCGATTTACGCGGAACACCTGACAACACTAGTTGGTAGTTTATGTATTACCACAATTTTTTAATTCCAGGAATTATTAACTGTAAAAAATTTACTTTCTGAAATAGTTGTGTAAAACATACAGTAAACATCTTTTTCATAAAATTAATGTTGTATTTGTCATTCATTTGATATTTCTTATTTATTAATTAGAAAAGTTGAAAGTATATATAATATGAATGTTTAATGATTCATTAGTTAATTTTAATGCAGGGTTAAGTATTTAAAAAACTGATTACAATTAAATTAATAAAATTAGGAAGAACTGGCATGCATAAAATGCATCGTTACATCGTTACATTGATATTTTGATTAGATTACAGATAATAATAATACACTTTCTTCAAAACAAAGTAGCTTTGGTTTAAAATCAGAATAATCAATCATTTGTTGTTTATAATTCACATTTTATATTTAATAAAACGCGAAATATACCATAAATGGAACAAATGTATGAGAAATTACATCGCATTCAAGAACAATGCCCTTACTAACCAGAGCTACAAAATATAAGAACTTTACTTTAGGTCGAATTATTGAATATGTGAATATTTAGTAGGTTTTAGGAAAGATTTCCTTCCTGTTTAAAAATAATTCCCGCTGATTTTAAAAGTTTATCGTCTGCTATTTTCAGGTGCGTTCGTAATTATATAAATAAGTAGCACCTATAATCGTCATCTGGTCCGTCCGTCTGTCCGTAAAAATAACCCGACCGAATGGTTTGAAATTTTAACTATATAATTTTTGTAGAATTTTGTCGAATCATTTAAAATTTTATGAAAATCGGATATACAGTTCAATTACAAGGACAGTCAAAAGTATCCCGTTGCATTACGGCCAATGGGAAAAGATAGTTTCAAATGCATTTTAATGATGTTACACCCTTTCGAACATAATGAAATTCGTATGCATTTATGAAGCGCGCTAAAATATACATTTTGTAGAATATGCGGTGCAAATAATATTTATTATTCATTTACAGGGCCACACAAAAGAACTCAGTTAAATAATGGTATAGGAAGAAATATTGTTTGCAGCGTATTTTAATTATGTTAAACTGTTTCACATACAATGAAATTGATATATGTTTCTGAGGTTTACTACAAGTAACTTCCTGTATCATAGAAAGTGCCTAGTATTTACAGGGACACACAAAAGATTTCGGATACTATACTGTACCCGAAATACTATCTATTAGCGATGATTGCTGGAAGTGCATTTTCAGTTGTAATATGAGTTTTTACGTTTAACCAGATTTTTGCATATTACATTGTATGTATAAATACTGTAGACTACATATACAAGGCTACACAAAAGAATTCATAAGTGTTACTGAGTATGAAGAAAAATAGCTTAAAGGTGGTTTTTAAATGAGTTATGAATTTTTACGCTGAACTACATTAAGTATACTAAGATATGTTTGTAAGACAAAATGATATACATAGCCACACAAAGAATTAGATACAAGGCCGTCTATGGATGATAATCTTTGGAAGTGTGATTTCACTAGTTTTAAGCGTATTTTAGTCTTAATTAAATTTTATCTACCGGGTGTCCCAAAAAGGACTGACTGATTTTAAAATTCAATAACTTGCAAACGGTGACAGATATTTAAAATTTTCTTGCAGGAGGTTTATGCATAAGGTCAAAAGTTTTATTACAGTGATTTTTGATTTTAGTTCGAATTACAAACAATAGATGGCGCTGTAAGCAATAGTCGCTAAATACAGGCTCGCTTTTTGGTCCTTTCTCGTGTTTCATGCGGAAAAAGGAGATGGAAATGTATTATCCGGGCCCCGAAGTACCAAAAATCGAGCCTGAATTTAGCGTCTATTGATCGCAGCGTCATCTATTGTTTGTCATTCGAACTAAAATTGAAAATCACTGTAAAAAAAAAACTTTTGACCTTATGCACAACCCTCCTGCAAGAATTTTTTAAATATCTGTCACCGTTTACAAGTTATTGAATTTTAAAATCAGTCAGTCCTTTTTAGGACACCCGGTAAATAGTGGCATGTATATAAAGATAGTAGTTAAAATACAGGGCTGTACAAAAGTATTCAAGTATGCTTCCGTCTATTCCATAAATTTCTGAATGTCAAATTTGAACCTATTATGCGTTTTTAACATTTTCCAACATAGTTGAAAATGTTTATGAATTCGATTTGTCTGTCCGTCTGTCTGGTATTCTTTCCGAACTCGAACTCTCGTTAATATAGTTGAATGGCTCTGCAATCTATATATGTTATTGAGATTTACTATGGCCTGTTCGGTATTGAAAATAAGGTATGTAGCGTTCATAGTTTATTTACACAGTCACTCAAAAGTATTCCATTACATTATGGCCTACGGGGAAATGCCGTAATTATATAAATACGTAGCACCTATAGTCGTCATCTGGTCCGTTCATCTATCCTCATATAACAGCGCAAAAATTACCCAACGTTGCAGAATTTTGTCGAGTCATTTCAAATTTTATGAAAATCGAATCGAAACTTTAAAAGATATTAATAAATTTTTATTCATTGTATTAAATCCTATCCTACATAATTAATTCAATGGTATTCCATGATAGGTAATGATTCTAAGTTGCTATGCTGATACGTCCTATTTAAGATGGATTCT
Source organism: Maratus speciosus (assembly GCA_963932465.1). Lineage (NCBI taxonomy): Eukaryota > Metazoa > Arthropoda > Arachnida > Araneae > Salticidae > Maratus > Maratus speciosus. Next base: position 126,226,584 of record OZ010789.1, on the reverse strand, counting down.
ATTACTTCCGTATTACTGAATTTAATATATAGAATTGCGATAAATTTTGTATTCATGCATTTTCGCATGAGTGCAACAGCTATCGCACCAAAATCTGAATATTTATAAAACTAGTTATAGTACGAACGCACCTCATTTGCCACGTTTGACGTACAATATCCAAATTGTTTTTTAAATACATCTGTGTATGCATCTAATACACATCTGTTTTATAACAAAATTTCAATGCCCTTCTCAAATGTATGGCTGAATAGAAGCAGTTTAGCATAATGTAACATGTGCACTGCGTGTTATAATCTGTTAGTAAGGTATGCTATACCTTTTTGTTTGTAAATATCATATTCACCAAACTTGGTTAGAATGTTACAACAACTCATAAGAAATTACTTTATACAAACATTGTAGTACTTTACAAACAATTCTTGATAATAATAATAATAATAATAATAATAATTGCATTTTAAATCTCAAGCTTGTAATATAAATTTCTCAGGAGCATTTTTATTTATTTATTATTGATCCGAAATTAACATAATTTTGATTCAAAGTTATAACTTAAATAGCTAATTACACTTTCTTCTTATTTAAAAAATACAGCATTATTACAAATAGTTTTAAGACAACAAAAACTGCATTAATTTTCTCTTTTTATATACCCCTCTAATAAAAAATTACTTTAATTAGAAATAATTTTATTTTCACTATACAGTAGAACCGCGATTATCCGATGTAATTGGTACTGTATCTTTCTCCTATTTATAAAACTAGTTGTATTGTTGTTGTTTTTTATAGGATATCCACCTCTTTCGGAAAATCGAAATTTTCGGATAATCGAAAATGCTTCAATTTTAAGATTAAGGGCGCTATTTCTTATTATCGTAACAAGAGATTAATAAAAATAAATCAATAGCAAGATAGAAACAAGAATAAACTACCAGAATTTTAATTTTGAAATTAAGTACATTTTACATATTTCACAGTGGTTTGAAACAAAGTTTTGTTTGTTGCAATTTCGATTGCCTTTGCTTTGCAGATCTATCACAAAGTTTTTTTAGTACTATTGGTTCACCAGTATCACAATCTTTATGCATAAAACGTTTTAATTTTTGCAGCATCTCTCTTCATAACACTAACCGCTGCAATACCAATGCCGTATTCTTGAGCTTATTTTGTCATTCTCACACCCGATTCTACACGATTTATGATTTGAATATTTTCTTCTATACTTAAAGTAATGCGTTTTCTTTTTGTACGCATGATAAAAATGAAAATCTTTACGCTAGGAAAAATCTCGTACGGGAGCTCAAGTTAAATTCAAAGAAATTCTAAGAAAGGGAATCCAAAATATTTATCTCTACTCGTGGTTTGTAAAGGACCGCTTACACACGAGGAATGTGATAGTAAAAAAAAAGCTTTTAAAATGGATTTCGGTTAACAGAGATTTTCTGTTAAAAGAGTTTCAGATAAAAGAGGTTCTATTGTATATTAAAATTTCACTTACATCTAATAGTTAGTAATAATAATAATAATTAATAATAATAATAAAACGGGTGAAACAAATAACAGACATCATCCCAAATTAAACTCAAATTTCCGATAAAAAACAAAAAAGTATTGCCTTATCAAGATTAAATACATACGCAAAAATTAAAATAAATTAGTTCATACAAAACAGTTAAAAAATTCAGGTACAAGACATGAATACGACAGACAAACGAAGCTAAATGAAAGCTCTTAAATGTCATAGAAATCGAAAAAAGCTGTGAAGACATATTTTTTAGGAAGAAAAGAAAATGTTTCATTGTCTTTCGAAAACTGTTTGAGCAAGAGAGGTTTTATCACATTGTTATGAAGCGAGTGGTAGAAGGATTATGAGATGCAAATGCGAAATCGCAAATGAAGCTTGGGAGTTGATGAAACATGCCTATTCAAAATCTGTTCTAACAATGCTAAACAAAAGACAGATAATGTGTCGTGTCGGACAAACAATAAGACTTCGAAAGGAAATTTAAACTAAGTGTAAAGGAAAACACAGCATTGCCTTTCGCAGTTCATGAGTTTTATACTTTCATGCCTATTGAATAAAGGTTTTACGCATGTGTTTATCATTTGTCTCTGTTTTGTTTTACCTTCGATTGATTGTTATAAAATGCACAGTATTCTTTCTTTCTCATTTCATACTTAGAAGAATTTTGAATAATTACATGCATTTTTAATTCATTCAAAAAGAAAAAAAATATATTGTAGTAAAACCTCTGAATTTCGGACACCTCCGAGAGTGCGGAATTTGTCTTGCATTCGAAAGTGTCCGGTTTTCAGAGGTTTAAAACATACAAATATACAGTAAAACCCCTGAATAATGGATACCGCTAAAGCGCAGAATTTGTTCGTTGCCCGGAGGTGCCCACTTTTCAGAAGTATAAATGTATAGTCGTGGGAAAAGAAAAGTAAACATCCCCTACTAACTATGCAACTAATCATAATAGAAGAAAGTTACTGGTACCAATCGATTGGAAATAAAGTCTACTTTTAAATGATCTATATAAAAGTTGTTTAGGGGGCTATCTACAAATAAAAACCAGACCGAACTTTGTTTTTTTCAATGGCAACAAGCAATTTTGACACTATATTTTAAATCTTGGTTCAAACTATGCCTAGAAACGGAATTTCTTGTCATTTGAATGAAAAGTTTTTGAATTATAAACATTCAAAATTTAAAATCTCTAATGTTAAATTACATTTTCATATTTTTATTAATATCTCCTGAAATTATAATCCTAATGTGACAATCTTGTCTGTAGTTATAACACTACAAAACTCAAACATAAATATATTGAATTTGTATTTGAAAAAAATTATAATATGAATTATGAACTATGCAATTAATATTCGAAAAAATATCAATTGCAACCTACAATTTTTTTGTTAGATTTATATTTATTATGTCCTGCTTTATGCGAATTCTCAATTTCAAATTTTTCTCTCAAGTCGTTTTCGAATTATGAGCAAAAAACGTCAAAATGATGGTTTAAGGAGCCGTCTATGATATGCAGAAAAGCATAATTTAAAAAAAATGTATTTTACTCATTTTATTGAAATATTTGGAGTGACAATAGTCGAAACATATTAAGCGAGTGAGAGTGAAATGGTCCTATTGGCAAGAAATAATACATCAATAGAAGTGGCATAGTCATTCTGTAGCATTTCAACAATCGAGTACCCAACTTCAATTTGGATACAGCCCCTAAAATAAGCTCATTTTAAAATAATTAATTTCTCTGAAACTAATCGTACGAATTTCATGATAATTTGGATTTAGGCTAATTGAAGGATATAGAATTTATTTATGGTGTCAAACTTGGGCATTGCTGACGAAAAAACGAAGCTTGGGTTCGTTTTTACATGTAGATGGTCCCCTAAGCAAATTTTATATACATCATTTAAAAGTAGACTTTATTTCATTCGTTTGGTACCTGCAATTTTCTTCTACAATAATTTGTTGCAGAGTTAGCAGGGGGTGCTTACTTTTTTTTTTCCACGACTGTACAAATATGTAGGTATTGAGGTTCGAAAAAGTGCGCGCTAAAAAGAGGAATTCGCTATTCGGGAGTGACCGTTATGGAGGTTTTATTGTCAGTGGCGTAGCTACATTTTCAGCGACCTGGAGCAAGTAAACTTTGGGCGCCCTCTTGTCACTTGGAAAAGTTCTGTGCAATTTTGTTTTGAAGTTTAAAATTTATATAATGCTGTTAATTTGATTTAAAATGTTGAAAGTCAAAGTATTTTAACAACGTGTTAAATACAAATAATAAAAAATAAATAATGAAATGAATTACAGTTCTTTCAGTATGGGTACCTATACCAATATTTTCTGCGAATTGGGCAAGATTTTCGTTTTAAATGCACCGATGGGTCAGTACAATCTGCCTCCCTTAATACCTGTTTTTCTTTTAAAGTGTTTTGAAGCACTGAAGAATTCTAATAAAAAACACACCACTTTGAAGATTGTTTTACTTTTTTTTTACTTTTCGCATATGGATGAAACACGTTTTTCTGTTTTTAGTGCAAAAAATACTATAATTCCATAATATTCAAAGTATTAACTCGGTAAGTTTCGGTCGTACAAAAAGGAAATTTTTATTATTTTATCTGTTAAAGCACAGAGAACATTTTTCTAAATATAACTTATAGAATCCAGGGACCGAATAAAAATGTAAACCTCGTAACTTTTAAAAAGTATTTTGACATAATTACTTTTTAGAGGATGAAGAACAATTTTCAAACTTTTTTACTTTGGAGCTATAAATCTACAGCTAATGGTTTAGAAAAATAGCCAATTTACGATAAAAGTTGACACCAGTTCTCACTGGCTTTTGACTAACCTGAGCAATTTCGCTAATGGCAAAAGAAAAACTAGCCAAATTCAAATAATAGCAGTAATAGATTCGTAATGAAATACTAAGATTATCAAAACACAAATAATGAGATATAGAAAAGGTTTTATCGTACATCATTGAGAGTGTCGCCGAACGAAAAAAAATAAACACATCTCTTGTGCGTTCGCGTTTTCAATCTTTAGTTTTCTCGCCAAATAAAACATTTTGGTATCGAACACACTTAATAGAATATTTTTATATTTTCAAATACTCTAAATCCGTTCTCACAATTTTTACGTGGCGATCGGAGGAGGGAGTCCTGATTGAAACCCTTGTACATTACTCGAGATTTCAGTTTTTACTTTCCATACACATACAGTGTAAAGAAGGAAATAAGAAATCCTTGTAATCCCAATAAAAATAAATGAATATAATAGAATATTTTTCAATTTTCAAATACTCTAAATCCGTTCTTACAATTTTTATAATGAATCAATATGTATGTGTGTACGTACTAGAATCTCCTCACGTTTTCAGATTCTCAGACCACAATTTTGTGTATTTTTGATGTTGTCGCAGATATGTTTTAAATCTGTCGCTAGAATTGTATTAATTTTCGAAGAAATCGGCCGACGCGACGGGTTTAATATCTAAACTATTTCTCAACCATTCTGTGACAATAACTGATAAACATTTTCTCTTATATCTCAATTAAATTAATTGTATTGTTCACGTTCATCTTATATCTATACAATAAAGTTTCACCACGCAGACAGTGGCGGTTCAACAAAGAGTTCACAATCACTTTACTACCAGTAATTTCATAAAAAATAATTATACTTGTTTGATCGTAGAAAATTTTATAAACCAATATTCTAGTAGAAAAGTGATTGTGAACCCCTGAATAGTCGCTACTGAACGCAGGGTCTGACTCGGTCATTGTCAAATATGCAGATCTTGGGTTTTTGGAGGGCGAAACATTTTAGAAAATCTTTATTTTACCACCTTACTAGTAGAAACTAGTAATATATATAATACCATTCCAGTTTTTCTCTCTGGGGGGAACTTTCAATGTTGGAACTGGAACTGAAATTGAAAGTATCCTTTAAAAAAGTCGAAACAGTATAAAGATAACCATTTAGACATCGGCCTCATATATTTTATGCAACAAGTCATTTTAAAATGTTGAAATGTAAATGAGAAATTTGTAAAAAACGCATTGGTTTAACATTAGCTTGCGAGTGACTAGTGTAGTATTTCTAAGTATACATAATTTTAGTACTAAATAATAATGTTTTGATTAATGAAACCTATTTTAAACTCTTTTTGCAGCGGGAGGAGAAAAAAAATATCATAATGCAGCCAGTACTAGTATAAAGAAACGTGTAAATATTATTAATTTGATTTTGAAACAAAACATCTTTAAAATATATTTTTATGCAATAAACTATGTCTACAAATTTGCGTAAGGCAGATTTCCCTCTAATGCAGAGTACGCCTTAGGCAGAATGTAAAGGCAGTATTAAAAAAAAAAAAAAAAAAAAAAAAAAAAAATCATAACCGAAGGGGAGCAAAAAGAACCTCTAAAGGTCACGCGCCGTATAGAACAGTTCTGTTCAAATGTCTATAAAAAATGACTGACTGTCGTTATGGTTATCACATTTATAAACAATATTGAAAAAAATCACGCTTCATATTAAAATGTAAGTTTTAACAAAAAAAAATTGTTGATTCACCCCTTCTTTGCCGAAAATATTCTTTATAAATATTTTCATTCATCAAGCCCTAAAATCTATATAATAGACATCTGTATTGGCACGGCTGCCAATGGGTGACAATTTGTCGATTCTAATCGCACCACTACTTTAAAAGAAAAAAAAAAAAAAAAAAAAAAAAACAGATTTTGTAGTATATTTCTCTTGCAAATATTCTCGAACCAGTATGTCAACACTTTTTGTTTTGAGAAAGTGGTATAAGGTAGAATGCCTGTGTCAGCCCTGAACTGGTGAGATTACAATCACCAGGCATTTGAATTCATATACGAATACACGGAGTCTACACATTTCAGACAAATATTCTAAATAAATGTTTTTACAACAAACTAAAAAGGAATATTGGCGACGCTCTTTGGTGATAGAGAGGCTGAAAATTCTTGGGGCATATCATGCCACCATTGGTAACAGACAGAATTACAGAATATACATTTGGTTTTGAAAGTCTTAAATGGTCCTCTGAAACAAAGAAACTTTCTAGAAAAAAAAAAATCCCTGCCGGCTCGAGCCTACAGGCGGAGGTAGATTTCGAAGTTAAGTACTAAATTCACCAACAAAACTTAAATCAAGATACCCAGTCCCTTCACCAAGAATGAGCTCTAGGGAGCTAAACATTTTGTGAAAATTATAATATACAGGAATACACACACGCACGTATATGGAATAGGTTTAAAAATGGCTAAAGCAAATTCAGAGAACCTCAAAGTGTTAAAATATGTTAATATTTCCATAGTCTGGTTTTTATCATGTTTTAATACGTTTCTTCAAACTCACATGACGTTACACATTCACCTGATGGTGTCCATTATATTTCTAATATGATGCAATATTTTGATTTTTTTTTTATTCGTCAAACTATTTATTTCATTTTGAGTTTTCAGGCGGAAATCTTGCTCTAGAAAACTTATGACGTAATATTCAATTTGTTTTCAATTCGTCAAACTTTTTATTTAATTAATTTTCGCGTGAAAATTTTGCAATAGGAAATCAATTGTTGTGGTGAGAATTTTATTGCTTTTTTTAATTGTTGGCAACTGGTATTACGAAAAATATTTATTTTTTTCTGTCATTGTTTTGAAAGATCTGGTTTTATCAGAATCATGTTAAGACAGTATTCAAAATTTTGAACCCTCCCCATTTCTATTCCCTTGGGCTGATTTTGCCCATTTTCAATCCCCGCCGAGATATCAGCCATCTCAAAGTTGTTGGGGAGTTTGAAGACGATTCGTGCATAATTGCGACTTTTATCGTGCGGACAAAATTTAGTACATACATACATACATACATACATATATATATATAAACTTTTTAGGTGGGGGTGGTTTTGGGTTCCTGGGGTCGTATAATGAAAAGTTATGAAGGAATTTTTCAAAAGTCGCACCATGGTAACGACTGCAATAGGTAGTATTTCTTACGAAATCTACCTAAAAATCAGTTCTGATTTGCAAAAAGAAAAAAAGATGCTTCAAAAAATTGAAATTTTTTAAAAGTTGTTATATAATTTAAGATTGTTGAAATCTAATGCTTGTAACAAATTTTATTATTAGCTTCACTTAAGAGAGGGCGCAGCTTTACCTGGTTTACGGAGCACCGACTCGCAGGTCGGTTGCCTTGTGGTTCAGTCTGAATCTGCTAGAATGGGATTTAATTTAGTAAAATCCTATTTTTTTTCTATTTTTTTTATATGCCTTGTTTCAGCACAGGCGAAATGAAAATTTGTTGAAAATTATTCGAAAATGTTTAAGCTTTATGAATGAAAGTACACATTTTCTTTGAAACACGAGGTATTTATCACCAGAAGAAATATTTCAACTTTGTATAAAATTAGGAATTAAATTTTTATTCATTGTTTACAAAAATAATTGTTTTGAAAACACAGTATTTATGTAATTTGTTCGGAAAGTTGAGTAAAGTAACTCAAGATTTTTTTTTTCATTTTATAATTCGAAAATTCTTTGACTACTGATCAGATGGTGGTGGTGTGTGAAGGAAGGGGAGCAGAGCCTGATTACTGCCTAAGCAAACTCACATTACTATTTTCGGAAAATATGTTTTGTCTTATTTAATCGTAAAATTCTACGATTAAATAAGGTTTAATTAAAAAAAAAATACTTTTCCAAAAAAGTGGTGTAAATTTGCATTATGCGACAATCAGGTCCTAAGGAACACTGAATTTCATACTTAACTTTTTTTTTTCTTTTTCAAGGAAAAGACTTATTAATTCTGCACTTGAGATCTGCCATATTTTCAAAATCTCAAATAAATACTCACAAAATTTCATGCGCCGCTTCCCCCTCACTCCCCCCCCCCCCCAATTCAGTCGCTGTGGACAGGTCAAAATCCGGCTCCTCTTATTGTTTTGTAATCTGCATTGATGCATGTTTGGTTTCTACTAAACAGCAACAAGGAACTTCAAAATTTTCGTTGTCTTGGTTTTTCATTTGTAAAATGGTCAACAATTTTCTTCTTGTTAAACTATTTTTTTTTTTTTTTTTATCGTAAAATAACTAAATAGCAAAGGCATTGCTGTTGCATCGTAACTATAGGTTTTTCAGCGGTGACTTCTTTGGCTACCATAATTTCCGTACGGTACTAATCATCAGGATAAATTTCTAACACATTTTCAATGGAAATGTATCAGGAAGATTATTGTTCGGAAATAGTGATAGCCAATTAAAGTGACCGATGTAAATAAGTTTTGATTACTTTAAGATTTGAAACTCTTCAACTGTCTTCTACGGAAAATTTACAGAAAAATGTCCGGCATGCTGAAACGATGTTAGAAAAGTTACTTGAGGCTGCAATATGATATGAATTAAAATAAAACTTCAGGAATAAAAATAATTTATTTTAACTCTGCACAAAAACATGTTTAAAATCGAAATAGTTGAGGTTAAAGACATGGTAAAATATCATAGAAATATGCTGATTGTAACAAAATTCATTTATTATTTGATTTATAATGAAAAAAATATGCAAATATTTTTTACAAATCTTTATTTCGCTCTTTCTAGTTTTGCGCCCTTAGGATTCATGCGCCTTGAGCAGTTTGCTCCAACTGCTCCACGGTAGCTACGCCCCTGTTTATTGTATGCAGTAGGGAACAGGAAAATTGGCAAATATATCAATCAACATAGCTGTGTTAGGTAAACGTTTATTATAACATAGATTACATTATTTTTTTTTCAATATCTAATTGTTCAAGAAACTCTAATTTACAAAACATAAAAATCTTTTACTTTTTCATTCTTTCATCTTTTTGGAAAACAATTTTAATAATTTTCTTGTAATCTTCTTTTTACGCCAATGAAAAAAAGAACTCCGAAGATAATGAATACCTGTTGTCTCATAAATCCACAACAATTAGTTTTCATTCCGTAATACCGGATGAATCCTCTTTAAGAGTTTTTATTTTTCACTCTTTTTTTTTTAAGGTTCCATACTTAAAAAGTAAAAACGGAACCATTATAAAAACACTCGCGTGTCCGTCTGTCACAGCCACTTTTCTCGAAAACTATGGAACGTGGAAAGTTCAAACTTGGGAGAGTTGTGAAGTCTATTACCCAGATATTTATAGATTATTAGCATTCACAAATATATTTAGGAAAAAATTAAGCAGGCTAATTAAGTTACTTAAAAAATGTATCTCGTGTGGAGTAGCGTTCGAAAGATCTCGTAACAGTGAACATCAAAAATATATTTCTTTTAATTTTAAGTATTAGGGAGAGTAGCCCAATTTGGACCACTTCACTTATTTTCAGGTGTAACTCACTTATTTTTTGGAATATCTGCAAAATACCATTACACGTGGTCAATCTATTCATCTACTAACTAAATAAATATTTGGAACAATTTCTTTTTGAAAATCTTAAGTTTCATTTTAATTTGAGAAAATTGTCAAAAGTGGGCCAAATTCAGCAACTGATCTCCTAAGTTGAACCCCCAGTCCCCTAAATCGGACCAAATAATATTAGGCTGTTTTAATGTGTAGAAAATATAACTAATTTTATTTCAAATAAAGTTTTCGATTAATGAAACAGTCAAACAAAACAACAGCAGTGACGTATAATGAAATCAAATGACTCAAAGTAAGAATAATTGTTTTAAATCAAAATGTATTCAAAATATAAATCAAAGTTATAAATAAGTAAGAATAGAAATTATGGAACTAATTGCCAGTTACTTAAATATCGTGTAAGAATTGATGCAAAGCTTACACACGAATTTCTTTTGTTCATTTTTTATTCCAGCGCACACAATATGGAGCAATATTTGGCAATCTGAACACTGAATCATTTCAGCTGTTTTATTTTTCTTACAAATTAGCCAAAACCAATCATCACCGTCTTGATTTTTCTTTTTAGATTTAAATCTTCAGGCAATTTTTTCTGCAACAGAAGTTTTTTTTTTTTTTTTTTTTTTTAACCTATAATTTTATAAAGATATATAAGATATAATTATAATAAAATATATAATTATATATTTTATTTTAAAAAAGTGATCCATATGGACAAAAAAATTAAATTAAAATATTCAGAAACTTGCAAGGACATAGTAATCCATTATAAAATATTAAAAAAAAAAAATAGTGCCCCAAGCGTACAACCCACGAAATTCATTATGTACTTTTCAAATTTATAATCGATATCTGGTCCAATTTAAGCAACTCAAATTGGTCCAATTAAGGCAACTGTGCCATTTTTATAAATAAATAATCTCAAGATTAAGAACAAAAACGAAAGCAAACAAATCCGCGTGAAAAATATGTTCAATAAACACATGAATTTATATATATATATATATGAATATGAAAACATAGCAACTGATATTAGTTTTAAAGTTCCTACTCTTACGCTTAGTAGGAAAACATTAGATCAAAACAGCTAATTTTAGGTTTTGTAAAATTGTCAGAAAATAGCACGTGGAAGACGGGTGCTTCTTCTAATCATAAATGAAGTCATTTTGAAGAGTAGGATTTCAGCGGTAGATGGCATCTCTTTCTGTAATTAACAACAGAATTGCAGCGGTCCAAATATTGCAACTCTCCCCTATATTTTCAGAGATACTGTCGAAAACATACCGCAAAAATGTGTCCCCTCCGTCATTTCCGAATCTACTAAAAGTAAAATTATGAAAAAAAAATAGGAGTAATAATAATTTATTTAAACCTTTCAGGAAAACTATAGCGGTTATCTTAGGTCACATAGTTTTTGAGAAAATCGGATTTGTCTGTTAGACACGCACTTTACTTTGTGGGCGGTCAGCGGATGAGTTGAGGGGTGATCGAGGTACCTATCAGCGCGGAATTGTCCAAGGATTGTTGATAATGATTTTCGAAAAGAATTGTTGGAAATTAACCTAGATATTAATTAAAAACCAGACTAGAAAAACGCAGCGTTGCAGCTTTGCGATTGCGACCTCCTTTCGAAGTGCGTTTGTCACAATGGTAAGTGCAAACTTTGTTGTAGGGAACTTACTTAACCTATTATTTTACTGATAACTTTATTCTTGAATTTTAACTGGACGGTGGACGTTCAAAATTTAATTTTTTTAATTTTTATCATAGAGATATGAAATTTTGCTGAAATATCCATTTCACCATAAGTATATAGAACACCTTAAAAGAAATTTCGAATCGTATTATAATTTTAAGATTTTTAAAAAAATTAAAATTTTAAACCGAAATTTAAAAATGCTCCATGCGTTATAAATTTTTAGATATTTCCTCGATTTTGCATCTTCATCACTTAAAACTCTATTATGAACCATCTGTGCATCGATTTCTTTAATCCCTTGAATAGCTAATTTTTTTAGAGATTTTTTTCTGAATTCGATATCGATTTTCATCAAATTTTGCCATTTAATGTTAAAAATCAAATTTAACTACCTTAATGAAGTTGAATTTTAAAATGCATGCACAGTTTCTTTGTAAGCAATATCAGAATTCTTCCTTATTAATTTCATGAATTTTGATCAAAAATTAAGACGCACGGAGCATTTAAAAAATCTAAAAATGTTGAAAAATCGGTTTTGAGGAAAACAAATTAAAAATATATTAAAAGACCAAAAAATTGTTTGTGTGCAAAATTCAAACGCTTGTAACTTTGCGAAAAATAATCGTATTTGCATGCAGTGTTTTACAAATGGTTCAGAAGAATAATAATGTGCACAAAAATAATTTTCGATTTTTGGGTCGTTTTCTACTCAAATAAAAGTTCACGGTCCCCTTAACCTGACTGAAGTTTGGGAGGTTTGCACACATATAAATCATGATTACAATATTTTACTTACACTATGTGTTCGGAAAGTAAAAATATATATACAGTGCATCTTTCAAAGGGAAAGTAAAAAGGATTTTTGAATTCTAAGGGGGGAAAATCGCATTCTTAACTACTATAACATCGAAATTGTTAATTTTTTTTTTCTTTTTTGGTTCATTTTTGTCCAGAAGCATTTTTTTTTAATTATTTTAAATTCATCCAACTTTATCAATAAAAATAGCTAAATAATTTTCAATCGAAACATTTGAAAACAATTCTGCGTAATTATGTTTAAAAATCAAATTCATCTCAACAATTTTTCCACAAAATTTTAATTATATTTCAAGTAAAATGAAATATGGGAGAGAATATTTCTCTCTCACTTGCGGTCAAACATTCTGATTTTATTAGTATTATTATTTTTTTCATTAAAAATTGTAACACAGAAAAATCCGAATTTTTATTATTTAAAAAATTCTAAATTACTCAGGCAAAAGGAAGATTACTAAATAAACAAATATGTTTATAATAATTAAGAACAGAAACGTGGCAATACAATTCTCTAAAATCTAATGCTTTATTTATTCTGTTACATTATGTCGCTCTTGTCATGTATATATTCTATTTAATAATATAAATCTTAAAGACCTGCATAATATAATTAATACACTATTTAAAACATATAAAAATAAATTAACTCTTCCTACATATATGGATATAAAATATTTTGGCATTTTAACTAATTTTATAGTATACAATAACTATATCTTACAAGATAATATTATTTATCTACAAATAGAAGGAATACCACAAGGCGGATCTACATCCACTTTGATGTCTGATTTATATTTATATCAATATGAACGTAATTTCCGTAATGATAATATACTAATGTATCGCTATATTGATGACATAATTTTAATTGACACTAAACAAATATTTCTCAATTTCAAGTTGATTATCCATCTAATTTAGAATTGACAGAAAACCTTTTAACAAATAATACTATTAACTTTTTAGATCTAAAAATCATAATAGCACAAAACAAAACAATTACTGATCTTTATGACAAACGTAAAGACTTTCAATTGAAAGTTAATACATTTATTCATTTTAAATCATGTCTGCATATTTCAGTTTACCATAATGTACTAATTAATCATTTATATAGAATCAAAAGTTTATGTTCATCACATCTTATCAATAAAAACATTAAATAATTAATATTTGATGCATTAAATCATGGTTTTCCTAAGAAATTCATATATTCCTTAATCTACAATTAATTAATGATCTAAACAATGGATAGTTTGGCGGTTTCTTGTTGTTACTATTAACATTTTGCGTATCAAAAAATATAAATAAAAAATTGCAAAAAACTAAAAATAAACAAAAAAAAATTAAAAATACAAAATATATTTTTAGAAAAAATTAAATAGGTTGGCTGGGTGGGTAGATGTTAAACTATGGAGGAGGGAGGACTTGTCTGAATAATTTATACGCAAATGTTGAGTTAATATATATATGTGGGAGGATTATAAGCAGGCACACAAAACTGTGACTTGTTCCGAGAAAACTTTAATTATAACTTTCTTGACTATTGAGTAAAAGTACAAACACTGATTCTTCGTTTAAAATAGTATCTACAGTAAAACAACATTTAAAATATAATTAAAGGTTAAATTATTAATCAGATCAATAACAACCCTATTCCATCAGGAATAAAGGAAAGTAGCTACACCCTATCATTAAAACAGCGGTCGGCAGAGACGTCTTTCTCTAGCCAACGCTTAAAAGCATCCCCCGTCGTCTGTACCTAGATATCTGGGTGTTCATCCTTGCTGGGCTCACAATTCTTTTCATGGGAATTGGACCTCGGCCTCTCAAAGCATCTGATATGCGGTATTTCTCGCCACCACATATATTAAAAAAAAAAAAAAGGAATGGTACGTTGTATTTATGAGTTTCTATGTTTATTTTGGTCCTTATGAAGTTGCTGTCCTTAGTACTGTATAAAAATATTTATATTATATTAATTTACATAAATTTAAGTCACTTTTATTGATTTACTTCAATATATTTCGATTCTAATACAGTTTATGATCAGTATTATTATCAGTTTATTTATCAGTATGAAGAAATGTTGTAATTTGTTTGTATATACCCCACCCCCTCATTCTGTAAGGAACATTTAAAATTTAAAACATTAAATTTATTAAGTGCTTAATAGAAACACACTTTTATATTATTATAATTGTAGCTTATTTGAAATTATTATTAATTTACTTAATATTAAATAAAATAATTATAAATAATTGTAAAACATTATAATAAAGATGCTAAGTGATTATTATCGATATTCAGTTGAGCTGTTTTAGAATAATATTGCTGTGCTGTTTTAAAGTGATGTAATCGGTTCTAATATTAGCAATATTTTAACCCTAGATCTACCGGGAATTTTATTCAAGTTTTAATAAAACGTTCTACACCAGAATTTTTATTTAAAACTATTTAACTTATTTATTTACCTTATTTTTGTCTGGTTTATATACTTAGTTTATTTTAAAGAAATTTCTGGTTTGAATGAATATTTTGTATGTACCTGTCGGGTCCAATGGACCCGTCTGGTAGACGGAGGGTTAAACATGCAATTTTTCTACAGTTATATTTGGTAATCTACAATAGATGGCTCCACTACAAATTATTTCTACTTATTTTAGACGTGATTTTGTTCAGTTATAGTCATTATTAACTTTTTAATTTTATGAAGTTCCGCTAGATGGCAGCCTTCAATAATTATTTATTCAGTTCTAAAATAATAATGTTGCTATACTTTATTATATTATATTATATCTCTTAATCTCCTCCTGTTTAATTTTTAAAATATTCTTCTTTATGTACTTTTTAGTAATAATTTATTCCAGGATCCTATAAATAGAATATAATAAATTTTATTATATAGACTATATGTTAATTATAATTATTATACTAGTTATAAGAATGTGAATATTATCTATATGCTGTGATGATTTGCAACCGCAAGGATTCGCTTTTAACTGTACCAATTAATTAGGCTGGATTTTTGCTGTGCTAAAATTGGATACATGTTTGAGTTGTAATATGGTAATTGCAATTCTCTTGCTTGGTATGTCTTAAATTTAAATGTTACAATTTATTCATATTGTTTATTATTACGGATCTTGTATTGATTAATATTTTTTTTAATTCAATTTATATGGCATGATAAATTTATGCTTTTTGGTGTGTGGTCAATCGGGTACATATGGAATTCAATTTTTAGCTTATTGCTGGATTCTATTACAAAAATCGACTATGCTTTTGCTTATATTAGTATTTCATTTACCCTTGAAAAAGTGAAATGCTATATAAACTTCCGGCTATATCCATCCATTTGATCTATTATTTGTTTACGATACGTCTTTTAATGGTTCAACAATATTTCGCTGGTTATTTGTATCTTTTGTCTTTAATAGGTTATTTTATCAAAATTTGGTTGTTTTTCATATGTTTTATATGGATTAATCGTCCGCAATGTGCTAGTGAATTAGTGGTATTGTGCTTGATTTTGTATTACTAGTTAAAGGTCCATCTTTATTCTGTATAATGTCAGAGTTGTGAATTGAAGCTAAATTTATTAATTTATTAATTTAATTATAGTAATTAGAAACAGATGATGATTTTTAATTATATAATGGTTATATATAGTTTTTATATTATGATATCTTTTCATTTTGAACGTCAACAATTCATTTTTAATTATTTCCTTATTAATAATAGTATCTTATGTATTTTTTAAACATGTAACCACGGTAGCTAAATGTTTTTAGCAATCTTTTAAACATGTATATATATATATATATACATTACTTAATATTATTTTTTAATATTTCAGGTAATTTATGATACTTACTCTATTTTTTTATGATTAAACAAATGACGTAACTTTTTTTTTTTTTTTTTTTTTTTTTTTAAATAGCCTCATGGTGTTATTGATATTATTAAATATTGAATGAACCCAAAAATCGATTCCCCCCACCCCGCACACACACCAACTCACGTACATATACAGAAAGAAAAGCAAACACTTCAAAACTTTCCAGATAAAAGTCTTTGAAAAGATCTCGTCATTTATTTTATTTTATTTATTTTTTTTTTTTTAAACAATCTTGCCTCAACCCTTTTCTAGTAGTATACAATTGAGGTAGGAAACTTGAAAATTTTGGTAACATGTAATAATTAATAAAGAACAAGTGTTAAAAAATATTTTTATTATTAGACATTTTTCTTTGTAGAATTAAATCCAACTCAAACCAAGATTCTTGCACGAGATTTTCTCAAAGCAAATTCAGATAAGAAATATGTTTCATTTCGCATTCGCTAATAAGGAAAGATGCCTATCCTGTTGTATTTTCTAAATATGATATACTTTAATTACACAAGGCGGTCACTTTCAACGGTGTCCAATGACTAAATACTAAACCGTCAGGCATAGACATATAGTTCCAATTACAAAAATGTTTTAAAAGAGGTAAAGAAGTATTTTTAAAGCGATTTGGGTCACTAAAAACACAAATCTCTAAAAATTACGAAATTTAAATTTTTATACGGTGCCCCGCTTCTATTAGTTATCTTTAGTAAAAATATCCTATTACACTAAGAAATAAAACAAAAAAAAGTTCCATTCTTCTACGATTAAAATTGACCGAGTAATAGATGTTTAAAGATGAAGCTTCTTTTTCGCTGCTTAAACTAGGGGTCATTCGCAAATTTACTAGAAATATAAATAATCGTCAGATATTAAAAAAAAAACAATAATAGTTGAGAGTAAAATTAAAATTACAATATAAATTTTAAATATATTTTCATTCTACATTAAAGAAAAATATACAACTTGTACTAAATATATAAGTTCAAAAATAACATATTTTTTGTTAAATGTAATGATGAAAAGCAACAGTCACAATTCTTTACAAAATGATACATATTTTAAAGTTCTATTAGATTAATTTTTATTAATTAAGTTTTAGATTAGATAAAGTTATCTTAAAACTTGTCCAAAGTGACTCCCTTCGGCTGTAATGCAGAAATGTACTCACGAAATAAATCCTTGGAATACTGGAAGTACTTTGTGTACGATCTCTCGAAACATGGTCCAACTCATCTGTGTTCAGATGCAGAAAATTGGCATAAGTCATGCTATTCAAATTTCCATACGCTCTCAGAAAAAAAATGTAAATTTATGAGCGTTTGAGCCTTCAATTTTCACGGGCAATAGCCTTATTTGATAAAAAACGATCTGATCCATTAAACAAGCGGCCTTATCCCTTAGATACTTAAAAAATTCAGGACAATCCACATATTTTTACAGTTCTAGCCCATCTGTTAGAAAAAAATACGGATTGGTAATTGGATATGGACTTTTTTTTTTGTTTGTTTGTTTGTTTACTGGGTATGACTGGAATCTCTGCTGCCGACCTCTGCCCATAATTTTACAGGGATATTTTTGTGTGTGTAATTCGGTCAATTTTAGTGTTAGATAAATGGGAATTTTTATTTTTTGTCTTACTTGGTAACGTAATAGGAAAATTTTTCTAAATATCACATAAAAATTAACCGTATAAAAATTTAAATTTCGTAACTTTTTAAGAAATGTTTTTATTGATCAAAACGAGTTTAAGATAATTTTTTTATTTCATTTAAAACATTTTTATAATTGAAACACATATATGTTTATGACTAACGGTTTAGAAATAGTCATTGGCCACCGCTAACAGTGCACAGCATGTATAAATGGAATATTTCGCTACTTTCATATTAGAGATTTCGAGGAAATAATTTTACGTTTGCCTTTATATCTGAAAATTACACTTTTACAACTGGAAAAGTAATTTGTATTATAGATAATGAGGAATCGTGGGGAAAAAAAAAACTTTTATTCTGCAGCGAACTGAAACTACAGCTAAGGTACCTGGCCCCATTATGGTCCACCTAAGGTTTGATTGCTTTTTTCACCATGTCCCGGAAACTATTTATGCTGTTGCTTAGGGGGATTAATGTGGCAAATAAAAGAAAAGACTTTATACTTGTATTTATACTATTAAAAATTATATAAGCTGAAATGTAAAAAGTATCATATGGGCCATATTGGGAACACCCCGTTCTCAATATGGCCCACTTTGTAAATTTTTAGAAAATTGCAAAATAAAATTAGAAAACTGCAAAAAAATTGCAAATTATTGTATGTTATATAATATATATATATATTATGTATAATAATTGCAATTTTCTGAAAGCCAGAAAAATCACAATAAAATCCCAAAAAATTTTACAAGAAAAATAAAAGAAAAATTTAAAAAAATTATTTATTTTTATGAAGAAATGTTTTAATTGAAGAACAGAAGTGAAACAAAATTATGTTCGTAAAAATATATATATACGCTTGAAGTCACCACAAATATATGGCCCACCCTAGCCATAATGGACCCTCCACCATTTTTTTTATTTTGCCCCCCAAAAACGGGTATACTATTAAATAATGTTAAAACTATTGATAGTAAAGTAGAATAACGGTGTTATTATATTCATTTTACTTTGTATTAAATGCTAACAAATATTAATAATACGAAATATTCTTTACGTTCAAGAAATAATAACACGATTTTTTTTTGTCCGAAAATTTCACTTCCTCTGTCAGTAGCGTCGCCACGTGATAGGACTTCGCTTTTATTGTTATTTTTCCACTTTCTATCGTCCAGAGGGTCGAACGTATACTGCCATTTATTGAACTAAAAATAAAGTAAATGGTTTTGAATTTTTATTGTGAAATCACGGCAGTTAAATAACTGAGCTTCTCTTCATGAATTATATTTAGAAAATAATGTTTTCCCTTTTAACATCTTCACAGAAAAGGAGAAAGATAAAATTGGCATGCTCCTACCTTTATTTTCAGCGTTGATTGAATCCGCGTAGGGTAATCCAACCTGCTATAAAATCCAAAGTGAATCAGCATGAAAATATTCCACTCAGTAACAAAAGAGGGCACAGGATCACAGGACTACACTATTTAATTAAAAGCACATAGATAAAGTTAAAATTAAATTTACATTCAAAGTTATATATTTAATTAACTTTCAGAGCGCAGACACACTGCGTGTTTTGCTTAGGGCATATATTTAGAGACTGACTAAAAAAAAAAGGAAGAAAAGTTTTCAGAGTTCATTAGTCTTTCTTATTGCATCTCGTTGTGCAACACTTTTATGTATACCAGATGTTGGAAATTCCTTTTTTTTTTTTTTTTTTTTTTTTTTTTCTCTCTCTGCACGGGAAAAGAGGGAAATGGGTAGTTGTTCTTCACTCAGATAAAATAAGATTTCATCTATCAAATGCAATCTTGAAAACACAGCTGTAATTATTTCACAATGTCTTGCAATTTCGGTAAATCATTATACACTTTCTAACACCCCTGCTTGATTTCTGAAGTTGCAATAGTTCTTAAGTTCAAGTTGTCTCTGTGTTTGATAAAGTCAGGTTTGGGAAGGGGCTTCGTAAAGATGTCTGCAGTCATTTCCTTACTGGGACAATATTCTAATTCTATGATTCCCTTCTCTCGTAAATCTTTAATTGAATTAAATTTGATATCCACGTGCTTTGTTTTTGAATGATGTTTATAATTTTGAGTCATCTTGATGCATGACACATTATCCTCATACAGAATAATTGGTAGGTTTTGGTTTAAATCTAGATCCCCTAATAGCTTTATCAACCATATGGTTTCTTGTGCTGATGTGGCTGCGGAAATATACTCAGCCTCAGCAGATGATAATGCAACTGAGTTTTGCTTTTTTGTTGACCAGGAAATCGCTGCATTTCCTAATTTACTTAAATTTCCTGTGGTTGATTTTCGATCACTTTTATCTCCTGCCCAATCTGAATCTGCAAATGTCGTCAGAATCGGATCATATTCGTTGCTTATAACTAATTTTAATTCTTGTGTTGTTTTTAAATATCTTATAACCCTCTTGACTGCCCTCCAGTCTTTTTCTCTTGGTTTCTCATTTCTGCGACTAAGGATGTTAATAGCCGCTGAAATATCTGGACGAGTTATCGTAGCTATGTATAGCAATGCCCCTATGGCTTGTCTATACTTATGATTATTAGGTAGTAAATTTTCATCGTCATCTAAGTTTAAGTAACCTGCCTCCATCGGAGTATCACAAGGTTTAGAGTCCTTTAAATTAAATTTTTCAATCAGTTCTTTTATTTTATTTTCCTGATCGAGTGCATAAGTTCCTTCTTTAATTCTTTTTATGTTTATGCCTAAGTAGTAATTTACCATACCTAAATTTTTCACTTCGTATTCTTTACTAAGTTGTTTCATTATTTCATTTATTTCCTTAGTATCTCCTGAAATTAACAGATCGTCGACATAAATGATGATATAAGTTTTATTTCCGTTAGTTTCTCGTGTGAAGAGACATGGATCAGCGGTGCTTTGCACAAAACCTAGTTTGTTTAAACTTTCAGCTATTTTAATATTCCATGCTCTTGCTGCTTGTTTTAGGCCATATATAGCCTTTCTTAGCTTACATACTTTATTTTCTTCACCCGGTTTAATATGTCCTTCTGGTTGCGACATATAAACAACTTCTTCTAAATTTCCATGGAGAAACGCGGTTTTAATATCTAAATGGTTTACATTTAAGTTTTTGTGAGCTGCACACGCTAGAAATGCTCTTAGCGTTGTATAGGCTACTACTGGTGCAAAGGTTTCATAATAGTTACTACCAAATTTTTGAGAATAGCCTTTCGCTACCAAACGCGCTTTGTATTTATTAATTTCTCCATTTGAATTATATTTAACCGTAAAAACCCACTTATTTCCAATTACTTTTACGCCTGGTGGAGGATCAACTAGATCCCAGGTGTTATTTTTTATTAATGAAGCAATTTCTTCACTAGTTGCTTCGTACCATTGGTTTTTCTCATGTGGATTGTTTAGATTTTTAATATCTTCGAAATTTTTCGGCTCTATAATTTTATTTTCTTTAGTAATGTATGCGAGTCTGTCTGGTGGAACACCTCTATTCGATCTTTGTGATCTTCTAGGTTCATTTGTTGTATTTTCCTCACTGTCTGTTTGTTTTTCTTCCTGCATACTTATTATAATTTCTGAGGAATTTTCCCCTGCTTTTTCGGGTTGTTTCTGAACTTCGCTATCATTTTTCAGATTTAAATTTGGTGTTGTGTTTGAATTAAAGTTTTCTAGAAATCTGACGGTTCTTGCTCGTATAATTTTATTATTACCAGTATAGATCCTATAACTTTTAGATCTATTGTCGTAACCGACAAAAATTCCTTCAATCGCTTTATCATCAAGTTTTCCTCTTTGGGATTTGTCGAGATAAGCGTAAGCTTTGCAGCCAAACATTCTAATGTTGCTTAAATCCGGTATTTTATTTGTCCATAATTGGTATGGAGTAGAATTGTGAGCTTTCGTGGGGAGTCGATTAGTTAAGTATACCGCTGTATTTAGAGCTTCACCCCAAAACTTCTGAGGTAGTTTCGCTTCCGATAACAGGCATCGCGTCATTTCAACTAGTGTACGATTCTTCCTCTCCGAAACACCGTTTTGAGCTGGAGAATTTGGCACGGTTAGCTGATGGTGTATACCTGCTTCTTTTAAGTAATTTTCTATCTCATCACTGGTATATTCCCCGCCGTTGTCAGTTCTTAATTCCTTTATATTGCGACCGAATTTATTTTTCGTTATGGCTACGTACTCTTTTAGTTTAGTGATGACTTCACTTTTCTTTGATAAAAGAAATACCATTGTAAATCTACTGAAATCATCAGTAAATGTGAGAAAGAATTTCTTTCCTCCCATACTTTCTGTTGGCATCGGGCCACATACATCAGAATGAATCAAATCGAGAATTTTACTAGCTTTGTTTGTAGCTTGTTTAGGATACGGAGCATTTGTTAATTTACATTTTATGCAACTTTCGCATATTACTTCATGTTTACAATTTTCCATATTAAAACCTGTTGCTAAACTTTTAGTTTGCAGTTGCTTTAAAGCATTTATATCTCTGTGTCCGAATCTCCTATGCATGAGTTCAATACAGTTTTTATTCTTGCATTGATGAGCTAAATTCGCATAGTTTACTTGTTTATGTTTGTAAAGGTCTACTTCATATAAATTACCTTTAATTTTCCCTTCTATAAAGGTTATGCCGTTTTGGATTAATTTACAGGTTTCGTTTTCAAAAATGAGTTTACACCCATGCTTCACTGCTTTATTAACAGACATTAAATTTGACTGTATTTCTGGCACGTACAAAACTTCATTTAAAGTAATGTCGTTTGATTGTGTTTGTAATTTTATTGTGCCTGTCCCGTGTGAAGCAAGAATTTTTCCGTTTGCAATCGTGACTGTGTTCTTATTATTTGTATCAATGTCACTGAATAGGTTTATGTCGTTACAAAGGTGTGAAGAGCTCCCTGAATCAATTATCCAGGTAGATTTATTTTCAATGTTCGCGTAAAAGGAACAATTGTTTTGAGACACCTTTGTATCTAAAGTGGTTTTGTTTTCTTTGCTACTATTCCCCAGAGTCTGTGTGTTTGTTTGTTCTTCTACTTCCGGAGTGATTTTGTTCGTTTCAGAACATAATGCAGCATTCTGTCTCCCTTTATTCATTGTTTGGTTTTTAGAATTTGAATTTTTATTCTTAAGGAACCAACAATTTAATTTTATGTGATTTCGTCTTTTACAATATGTACAAAACATATTTTGTTCTTGTTTGCGATATTGTGGTTTAGTATTATTTTTTTCTGCTTTGTACGCATTTTCGCGCGACGTATTATTCGAGCTATCTTGTCTTCTTTGATACTCATCGGTCAATTTTCCTTTTATAAATTCAGAGTTTAACTCCTCTTCATTTCTCGCTTCAAGTGCGATAATCAAAGTATCATAACTCGGTGGGAGGGAGCATAAAAGTAACGCGGATAAATGCGTGTCCTTAATTTCTTCCCCTATCGCCTTTAATCTGTCGGCTGTTTCTAGTATTTTTACGATATGATTTATCATATCTCCGTTTTCCCCGAGTTTTATACTGTATAACTTTCTGAGTAAATATAATTTGCTCGAAAGGTTTGCGCGCTCGTGTATAGTTTTTAAAACATTCCAAGTTGTCTTGGCTGTCGTTTCATTTTTCACATAAATAAGTTGTGAGTCTTCTAAAGTTAATATAATTGTAGCCCTAGCACGATTATCTCGCTTAGTCCACTCAGTAGTTAGTGGTGTTGGGGGGTCATCCTGTGTATAATTAAATAAATCTTCCCTCATTAGGAGCATCTGGGTTTTAAAACTCCATTGGGCATAGTTATGCGGATTTAATTTTTCGATATTAAAGTTTTCTTTTAGGGAGGAGGCCATTGTTTTATCTTTAAAAGATTTCTTTTATTTTAGTTTCTTAACTTTCAAGAGTTTTCGTTTATTTTCATTTATTGTCACAATAGTTTAAATAGAAGAGAGCGGTAACTTGCCGTGTTCACAGCCTTCAGTCTGTCTCATAATCTTTTGAATTTTTATTGTGAAATCACGGCAGTTAAATAACTGAGCTTCTCTTCATGAATTATATTTAGAAAATAATGTTTTCCCTTTTAACATCTTCACAGAAAAGGAGAAAGATAAAATTGGCATGCTCCTACCTTTATTTTCAGCGTTGATTGAATCCGCGTAGGGTAATCCAACCTGCTATAAAATCCAAAGTGAATCAGCATGAAAATATTCCACTCAGTAACAAAAGAGGGCACAGGATCACAGGACTACACTATTTAATTAAAAGCACATAGATAAAGTTAAAATTAAATTTACATTCAAAGTTATATATTTAATTAACTTTCAGAGCGCAGACACACTGCGTGTTTTGCTTAGGGCATATATTTAGAGACTGACTAAAAAAAAAAGGAAGAAAAGTTTTCAGAGTTCATTAGTCTTTCTTATTGCATCTCGTTGTGCAACACTTTTATGTATACCAGATGTTGGAAATTCCTTTTTTTTTTTTTTTTTTTTTTTTTCTCTCTCTCTGCACGGGAAAAGAGGGAAATGGGTAGTTGTTCTTCACTCAGATAAAATAAGATTTCATCTATCAAATGCAATCTTGAAAACACAGCTGTAATTATTTCACAATGTCTTGCAATTTCGGTAAATCATTATACACTTTCTAACAAATGGAATATACGATGTGGGCCATATTGGACCCAGGTACCTTACTTGTTTTAGAAAGTAGCGACTAGAAACTATTTTTCAAAAGTAGTTACTACTTCCCTACTTTTAGCTTTCGTCAAAAGGTTCAGTCTACACTTGAAATTGAGAACGCGAATTAAGTAATAGAGTGACCACTCTTTACGAGCATATCGCGCCTGCTGCTATATAATCAAATGCGATTTAACTGAGGGCGTTAAAAATTAGGAAAGATAACATACAAGAAAGTGGTTTTGTGTTATAGTCTCCAAAATATTAGTTTATACACATTCTAGCCTCCCTTGGCGACCAGTTTGGTCTCCCTTAAAATTTATGTTTGGGAAAGCATGCTAAGCATTGTATCATGTTACTTTTATTCCTAATTTAATTTACTTGGACTCCCTTAAATATAATTAATATAATCCCTTAAGCTAATATTAGTTTTTGTTGCATTAAAATATCTCAGTTTGTGTATTTTCTGTAAGCAAGTAAACCCTATTGGTTTACAATGGGAATTTGGTGAAATATTAGAAATATCGGCAAGTTGGCGTCACTTTTGCCGACTATTTTTGGTCGCCAAATTTGGCAATATATCGCCATGTTGGCAACAAACTTGGCGACATTTGACGACAAAACAGGGTCCCCCCCTATGGTAAACCCCCCTTATAGATATGGTGATGCATTAAATGCTGTTCAATAACCAATGAGATGCGTTTCATTCGGGCGTTGCCATTAAACAAGTAACAAATAATCGCGATTTCTGTGTCACGTACGATAGGGTAATATACATATATAGATTACAACTTTCTTAGCGAAAAAGAGAAATGCGTAATACAATAAATATTTACATAAAGCCACATTAAAATTCTGCTAAACTGCAGTTTTTTTAGTGTGTGTGTGGGGTGGGGGGGGGGGGGGGAGAGGGGTCACTATTCTTAGAGCAATTTTTCGCTGGCATTCACAAATTGTTTCGCAGAATGCATTTTACAAGAAAAAAATTGCGATCAAGTGATTTGAAGAACAGCACATTTTTCTTTTCTTCTCTTTTTTTAATACGTAACGCTAAAAGTAGGGTCTGTGCCTCACTATAAAATACTGGTCTTTTGTATCGCGCTACTCACTACATTACATTTTTCAAAATGTAGCGCGTTGCACTTCAAACTACTAGAAAAAGTAGTGACTACTATAGTTTCGCTACTTGTTGCGCGCTACTTCAAGCCATTAAAAAGAGATTATTTCATTTTCATTATAAATAATTATAATGTTTTAAAAATAAACTTACTACCATTTAAATTACAATCAAACAGCTACATAAACAACTGCGTTTGCAATTATATTTGTGAACGAATTTTACCGATTGTGGAAAATTTCATAAAATCTCACCATAGTTGTTTACTGTTTTTTTTTTTTCCCCTATAGAGTATTTAATTATTTGGTAATGTTTGGTAGCTAGTATCCAATTCCCTAAAATAATCAAAAATGATGTATTTAATGATAAAAGGGAATAATTACTTGTCATGGAAATATTTCTAAATTTTACAGGCTGAATTAAAGTAATTGCGTATTGTTTAGTGTCCGTGGTGAAACATATTACATGTTTCATAAAAAAGGAAAATGAATTACGTAAATTTTTACCGGTTTTGTGAAGTAATATGATGACCTATTTGAATATTATACAATTAAAAATAAGCTATTCATCCATTATTATGTCAGTCGTAATATAATACAGAATCAAGACCGATTTCATTTTGATGAATATAATATATAACTAATATAGCTGAACATTATGTATCAAATATTGGAAAAATATCAGATGAATATTATTGGTTAATTAGTATAATTAAATTAGAAACATTAGCAATAAAATACCAATATTTCAGAAAAACACGTATCATATTATAAAATTTAATACAAATCCGCAATATTGTAAATACTTTAAACATGAAAGTAAGAAATTAGCATTAACCTAATTTTGGGTCCATATATTGATTTTTTTATCAACGAGACTCGTAATCGATAAAAGACTACTCTTAATGACGTATATGAAAAAAGCTCGATAGGTAAGATTAATTAAAATATTAAAAAATTCGTATATATAAATAGCGCTTAATTTAGTAACAAGCTTGATACAAACAAATCAGAAAATCGTTAAATGTCACGCGCAAAGTTATACGTGATGTATAATAACAAAACTGAGAGTTATAGATATGTTGACCTATTTAGTATCTTTAAAAACATTTATGAAGAAAAAAAAAAAACATTCGATTTTGTCGTCGACGGTTGTTTCAGAAGAGGGCACTGACTTTTAGTATGACAGTAAATCTCAGATTTAAAGAACAGTTGGAATAAGTGAAGCCATATAGTTTGAAATTCTCTTTGAAAACCAGTTAGTATAAGATAGCATCCAAAATAAAGATATCTTTACTCCTTAATACATAGAGTTTCATTATTAAATTTAGATGCACAGTAAAGAAACACAAAACTGTTTTTCTTTCTCTCTGGAAATATTAAGAATACTAGCAAACCCCGTGGCTTTGCTCGCGTAATATTTGAAATAGGCCAAGTGATAGTTATATGTCTAATTTTTATTAAAAGGTATTTATTACTTTTAGGAATAATTTTAAAAAATTACTATTTAAAACACAGTTTGATTAAATATCATTGTTACACTGCATAACGCAGAAATGAGACTTAAATTATTAAAACTAAATAAATAATAATTTAGAAAATATTTTGAAACTTTTATGCTCAATTAATACGCTTATTTCAGTATTCATTTGAAGTTTTGAATTTTTTAGAAACCATCTTCTTACATCTTAAAATTAACCATCATGTCAAACTCCAAGTCCTACCACCTCTCTCAACATAAAGGGCTACGTTGAAATAGGAGCTGTCACCATTAATTTGCCAACATTAATTTTGAAATTGGTTTGTTATTGCCTAATATTCCACAGAAACGTAATTTAGAAAGCTTTTAAAGGCCTTTTTTAGAGCGTTTGTTGTTCCTGTGAATCCCAGGTGGTAGAATCATCGGCATAAAATATAACCTGTGTAGGATCAGAGACTGTTACCATTGATTCGCAACTATTACTTTTATATTTGGTTTATATTTCCTGAAATAGCGTAGAAATCGTAATTTATAACTTTTTTAGAATGCTTTTCACACCTCCCCTTCACTTCACCCCTTTTTAATTCAAATTTATTTTCGACAGTCCTTCGAGGGCATTTATATTTTATAAGTAACTACCATGCCATATTTAAAGTTTCTAGCCTTTCCAGTTTCACAGAATCGCAACTTAGAAAGTTTTTAGCTACTGTAACCCTCTGGTGGTAGTGGCACAGACATAAAATATAGCTTATGTTTGAGCAGGTTCTATCACCAACAATTTGTTATCATTATTTTTTTAATCGGTTTGGTATTTGAAAAGGTTACATAAAAATTGTAATTTATAACGCTTTTCGCTCACTTCATCTTTTTAAATTTGATATTTTCTTTCGACAGTTCATAAAAAGCAGTTGCATCTTGTAAGTAAATAACATGTCATACTTCAAAGTGTTAGACCCTTCAGTTATGCAAAAAACGCAAATTAGAACATGTTTTGCTTTTTCAACCCTCAGATTGTAGTGACAGCAACATAAAATATAACCTATGTTATAGCAGGGACTGTCACCATTGATTTGCAACCATTACTTTTGAATTAGCTCTGGAATTTCCTGAGATTGAGTAGAAATCGCAATTTAGAACGTTTTTAGAACGCTTTTCGCGCATTTTCACCCCTTTTTAAATTTCCAATTTTTTCGAAACTGTTCTTAAAGATCCTTTATATGTAATACATATGTACCTTACCTAATTTTAAGTTGCTAGCCCCTACCGATCACAAAAATCGAAATTTGGAACGCTTTTTTGCTCCTGCAACGTCTAGGTGATAGTGATACCGACTTAAAATAACGTCTATGTTAGAGCAGAGGCTGTCAGCATCAATTTCCTATCATTACGTTTGAAAACAGATTCATTCTTCTTGAGATATTGCCGACAAATCTGCATTTAGAACGTTTTTAGAACGCTTTTCGCGCATTTTGCTCCTGCATTTCCTCTGGGGTAGTGAAAACAGATATAAAATATAGCCTATCTTGGAGCAAGATCTGTCACCATCATTTTTACACCATTATATTTGAAATCGGTTCAGTACTTCCTGAGATTGCATAGAAATCGGAATTTAAAACGTTTTTAGCGCATTTTGACCCCCTTTTAAATTTCGATTTTTTTAGGAAATGTCCTTAGAGATCATTGATATCTTATAACTAACTACCATTCCAAATTTCACGATTCTAGGCCCTTCCGTAACGCAAAAGCCGCAATTTAGAACGTTTTTCTCCTGCACCCCCTTTGGGGTAGTGGCACCGACATAAAACATCGCCTATGTTGGAGCAAGGGTTGTCACCTTCATTTCGACGCCATTATTTTAGGTAGCTTTCTTTACAAAAAGCTACCTATTGCAGCCGTTCGGAGGAAAGCGATTTCAAAAAATTTTGGTATATTTTCATCGATCATGACCTCCAGACCCCGAAACCACCCTCCGTTCAAAATTGATATATATATATATATATATATATATATATATATATCTGACCTATGTCACACTGTAACTCTCGTATTTATGAACCGATTTGGATGTAATTCGGTGTGTACATAGTACATACCAATGTCTCGACCGAGTTCGTTGGCCAGCTTCATCCGCCATTTTGTTTCAAAATGGCGGCCATTTAAAATTTTTAAAAAAACTTAAAATTTGAAATGTGGTACCAAAAAATTGAAAATGGAAAAATATTTTTTTCTTATGTATTTGACCTTTATACAAAGACTCCGTAGCAGTTTTTGTTTCGTCTATATCTTAAAAAATGGCTGAGTTATAGCATTTTGAATTTCTGACGAAGCTGACATTTTGAAACGTCCTGAATTTTGTCACGCGATAAAAGGCGTATTTATGAACCGATTTGGATGTAACTTCGTTTATACATAGTACAGACCAATGTCTCGTCCGAGTTCGTTGGCCAGCTTCATCCGCCATTTTGTTTAAAAATGGCGGCCATTTAAAATTTTAAGAAAAATTTAAATTTGAAATGTGGTACCAAAAAATTGAAAATTGAAAAAATATTTTTTTCTTATGTGTTTGACCTCGATAAAAAGATTCGGGAGCAGTTTTTGTTTCGTCTATACCTTAAAAAATGGCTGAGTTATAGCATTTTGAATTTCTAGTGTGGCTGGTATTTTGAAACGCCCTGAGTTTTGCCACGTGATAACAGACGTATTTATGAACCGATTTGGATGTACCTTGGTGTGTACATGGTACATACAAATAACTCAAACGAGTTCGTTGGCCAGCTTCATCCGCCATCTTGTTTCAAAATGGCGGCCATTTAAAAAAAATTTAAAAAATTAAATTTAAAATGAGATACCAAAAAATTGGAAAATGAAAAAGAGTTTTTTCGTATATGTTTGACCTTAATACAAAGATTCCGGAACAGGTTTTGTTTCGTCTATATCTAAAAAAATGGCTGAGTTATAACATTTTGAATTTCTATTGTGGCTGACATTTTAAAACGACCTGATATTTGTCACGCGATAACAGGCGTATTTATGAACCGATTTGAATGTAACTTGGTCTGTACATAGTACATACCAATGTCTCGACCGAGTTCGTTGGCCAGCTTCATTCGCCATCTTGTTTCAAAAAGGGTTGCCATTTTAAAAAGTCCTTCCGGCCAGTGCCGGGAGGAAGAGGTAGCTTTCATATTCCTTATTTTAAAAAAGCCAACTTATATTATTCAAACACACGAAGCTCAATTAAGTGGAAACCGAATGTACTTGGCTGCCAAATTCGGCGATTTCTTAAAGTGCCAGCCATTTTAAGACAACGTGGTGGATGAGGCTAACCAGAGAACTTGGTCGACACCTTAGTAATTGCTGTGCACATGCTCACTCACATCGGAATCGGTTGATATATACGAGTGCTGTCGCAGGCAAAGAATCAGATTTTTCAAAATGCCACCCGCGTTAGAAATTGAAACTGCTATATCTGAGCTATTTTTTAAGATAAAGACAAACAAAAAATGCTCCTGAATCCTTATATCAAGGACAAATACTTAAGAAAGAAAACTTTTTCAATTTCTAATTTTTTTGCACATCACTTTAAATATAATTTTTTTTAATTTAATGGCCGCCATTTTGAAACAAGATGGCTAATGAAGCTGGCCAGTGAACTTGGCCGAGATATTGATGTATACTATCCACATGCCTTCTTCCATCGAAATAGGCGAATACGTGTGGTATCGCGTGACAAATACAAGATCGTTTCAAAGTGTTAGCCATGATAGAAATTCAAAGTGCTATAATTCAACCACTTTTTAAGATATAAACAAAAGAACAAATATTCAGAAACAAAAACTGCTCCAGAATCTTTGTATCAAGGCCAAACACATAAGAAAAATCTTTTTCATTTTCCAATTTTTTAATACCTCATTTTAAATTTTAAATTACATTTTTAAAAAAAAATGGCAACCCTTTTGAGACAAGATGGCGAATGAAGCTGGCCAAAGAACTCGGTCGAGACATTGGTATGTACTATGTACAGACCAAGTTACATTCAAATCGGTTCATAAATACGCCTGTTATCGCGTGACAAAAATCAGGTCGTTTTAAAATGTCAGCCACAATAGAAATTTAAAATGTTATAACTCAGCCATTTTTTAAGATATAGACGAAACAAAACCTGTTCCGGAATCTTTCTATTAAGGTCAAACACATACGAAAAAAACCTTTTTCATTTTCCAATTTTTTGGTATCACATTTTAAATTTAAATTTTTTTTAATTTTTTTAAATGGCCGCCATTTTGAAACAAGATGGCGGATGAAGCTGGCCAACGAACTCGGTTGAGTTATTTGTATGTACTATGTACACACCAAGGTACATCCAAATCGGTTCATAAATACGTCTGTTATCACGTGGCAAAAATCAGGGCGTTTAAAAATATCAGCCACGCTAGAAATTCAAAATGCTATAACTCAGCCATTTTTTAAGATATAAACGAAACAAAAACTGCTCCCGAATCTTTTTATCAAGGTCAAACACATAAGAAAAAAATATTTTTTCAATTTTCAATTTTTTGGTACCACATTTCAAATTTAAATTTTTCTTAAAATTTTAAATGGCCGCCATTTTAAAACAAAATGGCGGATGAAGCTGGTTAACGAACTCGGTCGAGACATTGGTTTGTACTATGTATAAACGAAGTTACATCCAAATCGGTTCATAAATACGCCTTTTATCGCTGGACAAAATTCAGGACGTTTCAAAATGTCAGCTTCGCTAGAAATTCAAAATGCTATAACTCAGCCATTTTTTAAGATATAGACAAAACAAAAACTGCTACGGAGTCTTTGTATAAAGGTCAAATACATAAGAAAAAAATATTTTTCCATTTTCAATTTTTTGGTACCACATTTCAAATTTTAAATTTTTTTAAAATTTTTAAATAGCCGCCATTTTGAAACAAAATGGCGGATGAAGCTGGCCAACGAACTCGGTCGAGACATTGGTATGTACTATGTACACACCGAATTACATCCAAATCGGTTCATAAATAGGAGAGTTACAGTGTGACATAGGTCAGATATATATATATATATATATATATATTGATATATATATATATATATATATATATATATATATCAATTTTGAACGGAGGGTGGTTTCGGGGTCTGGGGGTCATGATCGATGAAAATATACCAAAATTTTTTGAAATCGCTTTCCTCCGAACGGCTGCAATAGGTAGCTTTTTGCAAAGAAAGCTACCTAAAATGCTATAACTCAGCCATTTTTTAAGATATAGACGAAACAAAAACTGCTCCGAAATCTTTGTATAAAGGTCAAATACATAAGAAAAAAATATTTTTCCATTTTCAATTTTTTGGTACCACATTTCAAATTTAAAATTTTTAAATTTTTTTTAAATGGCCGCCATTTTGAAACAAAATGGCGGATGAAGCTGGCCAACGAACTCGGTCGAGAGATTGGTATGTACTATGTACACACCGAATTCCATCCAAATCGGTTCATAAATACGCCTTTTATGGCGTGACAAAATTCAGGACGTTTCAAAATGTCAGCCACGCTAGAAATTCAAAATGCTATAACTCAGCCATTTTTTAAGATATAGACGAAACAAAAACTGCTCCGGAATCTTTGTATAAAGGTCAAATACATAAGAAAAAAATATTTTTCCATTTTTAATTTTTTGGTACCACATTTCAAGTTTAAAATTTTTTTAAAAATTTTAAATGGCCGCCATTTTGAAACAAAAAGGCGGATGAAGCTGGCCAACGAACTCGGTCGAGACATTGGTATGTACTATGTACACACCGAATTACATCGAAATCGGTTCATAATTACGGGAGTTACAGTATGACATAGGTCAGATATATATATATATCTATATATATATATATATATATATTGATATATATATATATATATATATATATCAATTTTGAACGGAGGGTGGTTTCGGGGTCTGGGGGTCATGATCGATGAAAATATACCAAAATTTTTTGAAATCGCTTTCCTCCGAACGGCTGCAATAGGTAGCTTTTTTGTAAAGAAAGCTACCTAAAAAATGTAATTTAAAATTTAAAATGAGGTATTAAAAAATTGGAAAATGAAAAAGATTTTTTTTATGTGTTTGGCCTTGATACAAAGATTCTGGAGCAGTTTTTGTTTCTGAAAATTTGTTCTTTTGCTTATATCTTAAAAAGTGGTTGAATTATAGCACTTTGAATTTCTATCATGGATAACACTTTGAAACGATCTTGTATTTGTCTCGCGATACCACACGTATTCACCTATTTCGATGTAAAAAGGCATGTGGATAGTATACATCAATATCTCGACCAAGTTCGCTGGTCAGCTTCATCAGCCATCGTGTTTCAAAATGGCTGTCATTAAATTAAAAAAAATTATATTTAAAGTGAGGTGCAAAAAAAATAGAAATTGAAAAGAGTTTCTTTCTTAAGTATTTGACCTTGATATAAGGATTCAGGAGCATTTTTTGTTTGTCTTTATCTTAAAAAATGGCTCAGATATAGCAGTTTCAATTTCTAACGTGGGTGACATTTTGAAAAATCTGATTTTTTGCCTGCGACAGCACTCGTATATATCAACCGATTCCGATGTGAGTGAGCATGTGCACAGCAATTACTAAGGTCTCGACCAAGTTCACTGGTTAGCCTCATCCACCATGTTGTCTTAAAATGGCAGGCACTTTAAGAAATCGCCGAATTATGCAGCCAAATATAAGTTACTTTAAATAAAAGCAGCTTGGATAAAGCTGACTAATTTCGCGAAATTCTCATTCATAATGATGTAGTATTGATAAAAATTAGTATTGAATCTCCTACATTCGGTTTCCACTTAATTGAGCTTCGTTTGTTTGAATAATATAAGTTGGCTTTTTTAAAATAAGGAATATGAAAGCTACCTCTTCCTCCCGGCACTGGCCGGAAGGACTTTTTTAGATCGGTTTTGTATAACCTGAGATTGTGTAGAAACCACCATTAGAACGTTTTTTATAACGCTTTTCGCGCATTTTCAACCCTTTCAAATTTCGAATTGTATAAGAACTGTTCTTAGAAATCCTTTATATCTAATAAGTAGCTAATATTTCGAATTTCATATTTCTAGGCCCTTCAGTAATACATAAATCGCATTTTTAGAACGTTTTTTGCTCCAGCACCCCCTTTGGGGTAGTGACACCGACATAAAACATAGCCTATCTTGGAGCAAGCATTGTCACCATCATTTTGACACCAATATTTTTTAAATCGGTTTGGTATTTCCTGAGATTGTGTAGAAACGACCATTTAGAACGTTTTTTAGAACGATTTTCGCGCATTTTCACCACTTTCAAATTTCGAATTTATTAAGAACTGTTCTTAGAAATCCTTTATATCTAATAAGTTACTAATATTCAATATATCATATTTCTAGGCCCTTCAGTAACGCTAAAATCACATTTTAAGAACGTTTTTTGCTCCTGCACCCCCTTTGGGGTAGTGGCACCGATATAAAACATAGCCTATCTTGGAGCAAGCGTTGTCACCATCATTTTGACACCAATATTTTTTAAATTCGTTTGGTATTTCCTGAGATTGTGTAGAAATTACCATTTAGAACGTTTTTTAGAACGCTTTTTGTGCATTTTCACCCCTTTCAAATTTCGAATTGTTTAAGAACTGTTCTTAGACATCATTTATATCTTATAAGTAACTAATATTCAAAATTTCATATTTCTAGGCCCTTCAGTAACGCTAAAATCGCATTTTTAGAACGTATTTTGCTCCTACATCCCCTTTAGGGGTAGTTGCACCGACATAAAACATAGCCTTTCTTGGAGCAAGCGTTGTCACCCTCATTTTGGCACCAATATTTTTTAAATTCGTTTGGTATTTCCTGAGATTGTGTAGAAATTACCATTTCGAACGTTTTTTAGAACGCTTTTTGTGCATTTTCACCCCTTTTAAATTTCGAATTGTTTAAGAACTGTTCTTAGACATCATTTATATCTTATAAGTAACTAATATTCAAAATTTCATATTTCTAGGCCCTTCAGTAACGCCAAAATCACATTTTAAGAACGTTTTTTGCTCCTACACCCCCTTTTGGGTAGTGGCACCGATATAAAACATAGCCTATCTTGGAGCAAGCGTTGTCACCCTCATTTTGGCACCAATATTTTTTAAATCGGTTTGGTATTTTCTGAGATTTTGTAGAAATTAGCATTTAGAACGTTTTTTAGAACTTTTTTTGTGCATTTTCACCCCTTTCAAATTTCGAATTGTTTAAGAACTGTTCTTAGACATCATTTATATCTTATAAGTAACTAATATTCAAAATTTCATATTTCTAGGCCCTTCAGTAACGCCAAAATCGCATTTTCAGAACGTTTTTTGCTCCTACACCCCCTTTGGGGTAGTGGCGCCGACATAAGATATAGCCTATGTTCTAAGTTGGACTAACACCATCATTTTGATACCATTACTTTTGGAATCGGTTCGGTAGTTCCAGAGCTTACCTCCGACAAATAAACAATTTTTTCCTCTTTATAATAGGAAGTATAGAAGTATAGATGAATATGAAGTCACCTTGTCACATTCAAAATAAAACGGGGAGAATTAATCGTCTGCCATTTTCAAGATTGTTTCTTTTCAATATGCCTTTGTTTCAATTTTCTATACGAAATATAGAACATTTTCAACTGTCATAAAGCTAGCAAAAGCCATGCTTTGTTTGGATTTGCGAAGCATCATTTAATAAGATAAATATTTGAAAGTAACAATATTTTTTTTATATTATTTTTGCATCTTTATTAAGCAAAAACGTTATTTTATGTTTTGGCGCATTTTAATTTTAGAGATGTAAATTCAGCCAATTAACTAGGAATTCCCTCGAAATCTTTTATTTATGATGTAACAAATTTAACAATTAATTTTATTTGTTGCCACTTTACAAAAAAAAAAACATAATATAATTCTTTTTAAATGCGCCAGCATCGTCTGCGTAAATGATTTCACATAATAAGAATAAATTGTTTATTTGAATTCTTAACACTGAAAAATACTTTTATAATTTAATGTAAATAATTGAATTTTCACAAATTTTAATTCATTAAAAATAGGCTATAGTTTTCATAAAAGGGGTATTTTAAAAATTTCATAAAAGAAATCATGAAACTATTTAATTAATCATGATTCTGTCGATAATTACCAACTCCATGATTTATTTTTTCTTTTGAAAAATATATGTGTTTCATTTTTTATTTGCAAAAATGCGTCCGTAATGAAGAAACATGTAAAATAAATTAATTAAAATAATAAATTTTTTAAGGTTATTCTGTAAAAAATAATATTGTGCAAATTTACAGGTCATAATTTATTTTTTTCATTCCTACTATTAGCTCACACTCTCCCTATATTTATTTATATATTTATATATTTATCTTGTACAAATTTTCAATCGTTAATAAAATACTCATTATTCATCCTATCAGGTTGAAATAATTTTTTTAAACTTGTACTGGATGACAATTGATGTTAATAAAGTTTTTTCAAATATTAATTAATTAATTAAATTTTAATTAATTAATTTTAGTTTTGCATGAGAAACAAAATGGCCGCCATTGGTTATTGAATTTCAATGAAAGTATTTTCAATAAGGGTTACCATAGGGGGGGGACCCTGTTCTGTCGCCAAATACCGCCAAGTTTGTCGCCAATTTGGCGATATATCGCCAAATTTGGTGGCCAAAATGAGTCGCCAAAAGTGACGCCAACTTGGCGATATCTGTAATATTTCGCCAAATTCCCATAGAGTTCCATTGTAAACCTAAACTTGCTTATAGAAAATCAACAAATTGAGATATTTTAATGCAACAAAAACTCATATTAGCTTGATTATATTAAATTTTTCTTTGATGGCCTAAGTAGGAATTGACTTTAAAAACAAAATTTTTATATTACTTGTTATGTTTAATTTCAAGACAAAATACTGAATAGTTTTTTTGTGAAGTGTACGACAAAATGTAATTTGTGTAGCCTAGTAGAAGATTCGCTTCGCTCATCCTAATAAAAGTTTTGATAGTATCTTGTTGGAAATGTTACTGTTTTTTGTTTTTTTTTTCACAAGTATTAAAGTAAAAATAGTTTTTTTTTTAACTCTCTTTTATAAGCATTCAATGTTTATCTCGAAAATTACACAATTTTTTTTAGCTTCAATATATATTTTTACACAAACATTTCCGTCACAATACATTAATTTAGCTTGAACACCAAACTAGATTGCGAAAATTCATTGCTTTTGTTTTTTTTTTCGTTTGCCAGAAAGCGCAAACAAGTGAATTTATTAAAAAATACACAAATTTTGCTGTGTTTCTTTTCAACAGAAAAGAAAAAAGGACGCATTATTTAAACTATATTTTTAGGATTTCTAAATAGATTTCTCCACATATAGTCGTAAATTAATTAATATTAAACTATTCATTGATACAAACGTACATATTTTTTAAGTATTACACTCTTCATTTCTTATTTATAATTTATTATCTTTAAAATGTTTCATTGTTGCAGTTTCCTAGCAATTTGGCCTATTTTAACACATCATTAAATCCATTGTTTTTTCAAATCCCATGTACGGGCTGAAGAGAATATCAGATGATGTATAGACCTGTAATACTAATACTAGACGTCTATTAGTACCGTGGTGGGCTAATTGAAAAATGCCTTAAAATCAATGTTGTAATTTATAAATAAGTTGTAAAAATATTAAAATATTGTATTGACATCGTAAAACACCCTTGTACATAATTTTTATAATTCTAGCCTGTCAGGAAATGGATTAAAAATCGATTGCAAAATTCCATCTTTATACACAAAAACCAGATTGAGTTAAACAAAAGAGTGTAACAAAGCCTTATCTATTCATATAAAACCCAAGTCTCTGTGTGTCCCTCACAATTCCGGTTGGACCGCCTCATTGCTATCTTAGACCTCCAATGGAGAAATCGGTATCAGCTTCAACAGTGAGTAATTGTTGAAAAGTGCTAATTGCAGGTTTACCACATAAGAGCGCCAAATCTTGACCAACTTGTCAAAATATCGCCAAATGTGGCAAAATACCTCCAAATTTGGCGACAAAAATAAGTTGCAATATATGAAGCCAACTTTATTATAGCTGGCTAATTTGGCGAACTTCCCATTGAAACCCATTAATCTTTCTACCTCACCGCAACTGACCTCATGCACGCGTTCTGAGGTGGAGGCTAAAATTCGTCTGCTGGCGGTATTTACTGGCGGTGTTTAGCATAGCAGTCTATGGAGTGTGAGTTATTAATGATTGTTTATTAAAAATACCGCAAAAAAATTCTTTGATGCAGCAGCATATACTTAATATATTGTAATCTAAATTCAAAATGTTGTTCTGTATGCGGGAAAATTCCCTAAGTTTTCAAATTTTCAGTTAAAATGTATGCACTCGACCTGGGTCAAGGCTAAAGTCGTCTGCTAGCGGTGTTTGTGCCTGCGCATACTGGTATTCTGCCGGTGCAGTAACTAGAATAACAGATCATCATACCGCCAGCTCTGGCCTCTGACATCACCTGAATAGAGTCCATTGTATTCAGACTCCGCGCATTAAAGGAGTTTTTTCAAAATCTATGGGCCAGAATTTAAAGTGCAATATGCGAAAATGTACGACTGCACAGTATATTTCGAAAGCACGTTTAACGTATACGCTGCTGTTTTATGCACAAAAGGAGAGGCACTGTCTTACATCGAATTTTAATAACGTATAATCCGTGGATGATCCATATCTTGCATTCCAAATGCATCAATATCGCGTCACTCAGAGGTATGCTTAAGGGGTGAAAGTGATGAATTTTGGATTTTGATATCTCTGTGAGTTTTGCAGACATCAAGATGTATTTTTTTTATGCCTAATTCAGGGATGGATAATGAAAATGTTTCTAATTGGAAATTGTACCCTACGGGGACTGTATACAAATTTAGTATTTCTATGTTTTCAAATAGACCCCCATGGAGTTGCAACTTATGCCATCAAATATTGCACCTTTTTTATGAAACTTTGTAATTGGAAGTATATGTCTAGGGGCAATATTTAAGGAAATAGGCTTTTGTTTCGATGTTTTTGAATCACACTGTATATCTTTATGTCATATTTTCCGTCCTTTTTGACGGGCTATCTTTCTACTAACTGATAAATACGGTTTAAAAACTACTCCGAGACGTTGTCGAAAATCAGTGGCGGCAAAATAAAACTTCTTTTCTATAAATGCTTTGTTAACTCTTTATGCCCCGACGGTACTTTAAAGTATAATTTAAAAAAAGTGTTATCAAATTAATTTAGTACATCGATTAATTATTAATGCAATTCACAATAAGGTGTAAGTACTTTACTTTATCTTGTTACAAAAGATTTATTTGTTGCACAAAACAGAAATGTTTTTAAAAGGATGATTTCTCTTTCATTTGCATCTGTTTAACTTTCTTGATGTTAGAATATTGTGGGTAGAAAGTTTCAGTTCTTAAATGTTTCTATATTTCTATTGTAAGTGCATTATATTTGTACATTTCCTTATTCTATAAAATACTTTTAAAAAGATTTTATAAAAAAAGATTTGAGTAGAGTTGTAAATATTCCACAAAATCCCATTAAATATTAATCCTTCAATATCCTTCTAAAATGTATTAATTAATTGTGTAAATCTTCAAGTGAATATTCAAAAATTCAGGGAAAAACTCTTCAGAAGATGAAATTTCATTATTTCATAATTTGGGACATAAAGGATTAAGTCGCGAAACGTTATTGGTTTCTGCGGTTTCTAAAGATAAAGAACGCTATTAAACAGGATTTTGTTTTGAACCGAATTTCTAGATGAGAATTTCCTTATACAGGAAAGGGGGAGGGAGGGGGGGGGGGGCTGCGCTCTTGGAGAGAAAAATCGCTTATAACTGAATGTGTAACTTATTTACTGGAAAATAAAAAAATAATAATAATAAAGTGTTCGATTACAGTTCACTTCAATAACCATCCTCTGCAAGTATCATACATTTAAATTTAAAAAGGAGCACAAAATTGTCTCAGAAAGTTTCATTCATTTTTTTTATATTTTGAAAATTTTACTTTAAATACTATTCAAGGTCCACACTATTAGTCCAGTGGTAAGGGAGCAAAAAAAGGCCGAATTCGGAATTAATTAGGGGAAAGCTGGAAATTGTTTTAATCCCTTCTGTTTGTGTCTGAAGAATAATCTTCATATATTCCACGAAATTTCACGTTATCACAATTTAAATCCAAGGTTGGGAGAGCTTATTAGATAAAAATTTCACGATTCATGTAAAATCACATTAAAATAATAAAACATATTTCACAACTGAAAATGGCGCTGGTGTTGTTTAGTATAAGTCCAAGTCAAGCACAGGATGATTAAAAACTTTGTTAATTCTATTTACACTTATAAATTTTTACAGTATTTACAATGAAAACATTTGGATAATATTTCTTTAAAAACATGTAAATATTCCACACAGGGAATTCAAGATAATCATATTAAAATTTCACCAATTACGTTCTTCTATAAAAGAAGCCACGAAAATAGAATAATTTAATATTCGGAAATAAATTTCCCTTTTTTTTTAATTAAACATCATTTCTTCTAATAGAAGACCACGATAAAAAACCTGTACGCAGCTTATTACCTGCTGCGTTCAAGATTCACATTCACAAAACCAACTAAAAAAAAAGAACAAGAAAGAAAACTGTTTTTAATATCAATTCTCTAGTCAGACCACGTGACCTGGGATCACTGGCGCCTAATCAGTCTGGCTGAGAAAAGAAGGGGTTTGCGAAATTTCACAAACTCCCCCCCCCCCCCCGATGAACAAGGGTTCATCAAAATGGGGATTCAAAGTAATTAAAGTAGAAATAAAAATTATTCTAAAAAATCATCAGTTACATAAATACAATACAAAATCAAAATATATACTTACATACTGGACTTCAATAAAATAATTAAACAATTTAAAAAATTTGCCAAGATGTTTCTGCTACTAAAAATAGAAAGAACAATTTAAATCTATACAACTTTTTCTGGAATATTCAATACAAAAAAATAAACTAAAAATTAGAAATATTATCAAACAAGAAACTTTTTTTAAGTGAAAAAAAATAAAAATCTTTTTAAAGTCAATAGCAAAGACAGTTCAAGTGGTTTTAAAAGACAAATGTCAATGAGAGTTTTTGAGTCTCTAATAATATCAAAGTTTTTTTTTTTTTTTTAGTTTGTGAGTTCAAGATTGTACAATAGATTTATAGGTCTTTTAATAAATGAATTATTTGTTTTGAGTTCACAAGATCTTATCTTGCCATCTCTGCCCATAAAGGTTTTAGTAACTTTTCCTAACTTCCACAAACTTCGGGGTAAGTGTTCATTATGTACAAGCACCACATCATCCACTTTAAAGTCTGAAGTTTTATTCTGGTCCGTGTAGTGAGCAGATTTTAAGTTGAGAAGATACTCATTTTTCCAACGCTTCCAAAAATGATTTAGAAGAGTCTCGCGTAAACGAAAGCGTTTCACTAAAGATTCTTTCGTTGTTGGTAAAATTAAATCGTTCACTTTTATGATAGGTAGACACAAGATACGTTTTCCGATTAAAAAATGTGCAGGAGTAAGAGGAGATGGTTCTTCTAACTCGGAATACGTGTAAGTCAGCGGACGAGAGTTAATTACAGCTTCTACTTCAATTAGAAGCGTTTCTAATTCACTCAATGTTAAGGAAGATCTTCCAATAACTTTACGCAAGGTAGTTTTCACTGAGCGAACCATTCGCTCATAGAAGCCACCCCACCAGGCTGCACGCTCTACAATATACTTCCAGGATATGCTGTGATTGGCGAAAAATTTTTTAACATCAGGATGGTGGATTACTTTCCACATTTCTTTTAGTTCAAGATCAGCTCTTTTGAAAGTTTTGGCGTTGTCTGAATAAATTACAGCACACAGTCCTCTTCGTGAGATAAACCTGCGAAATGCTAACAGGAATTCTGTTGCTGACATGTCTTTTACTAGTTCTAAATGAAGTGCTCTTGTGATAGCACATGTAAATAATAAAATATAATATTTATTTTCATTCCCCTTCACATATAGGGGTCCCGCATAATCAAGACCTGTTACTGAAAACGGTGGAGCTTCGTTAATACGGTCACCTGGAAGAGGGGCTATAACTTGTTGACCAGGGCGTACGTTAAATTTCTTACAGATTGTACATTTGTTCAGGACTTATTTAATGCACTGCCTTGATCTTAAAATCCAAAACTTTTCACGCACTTGTACCAATGTACTGGACACTCCTGAATGAAAAACTTTTTCATGTGCATCTTTCACGATTAATTCAGTCAATTTATGTTTTGCAGGAACCACTACGGGATGTTTTTCATAAAATGAGGAGTTAGACTTTTGTAACCGTCCTCGTATCAACAGCAAACCTTCATCTGACAACATAGGATTTAACTGTAGAAGATTCGATTCTTTAGGGATACTCTTGTTACATTTCAAGCGTTTAATAACTTCAGGGAAACTTTCTTCCTGCACTAGCTTTAACCAAAAATTTTCAGCATGTAACATTTCCTCAGCTGATAATTCTGAAAATTTTCTTTTTTCTACCTTTAATTTTACATTAGAAATAAATCTAAATATCCATGCAGTTACTCGATACAATTTCTTTAGGGAGCTATACTTTTCAAGAATAAAAATGGGAATTTCATCAGATTTATTTGTTTGAACAACGCAAGAAATGGTGGCTGCTTTTTTAGACTTCTCTTCAGAAACATTAGGTAATCGAGATGCAGCAATTTTAACCCTAGGCCACTGATTTTCGGGAAGGGAAAGAAATTCAGGACCATACCACCATTTTTGAGAATTTATTAAATGCTTCACAGAACAACCTCTCGTTATTAAATCTGCGGGATTAAGTTTGCCATCACAATGTCTCCATAAACTAGGATCAGACAAATTATGAATCTCAGCTATTCTATTACTAACAAATGGTTTCCATTTTTCTTTTGGCCCTTTAAGCCAATGGAGAACAATTTCTGAGTCCGACCAGAAAATAGTATTATTTACTTGGATAACGTTCGTGATAAACTTTGCCATTCTGGCACCAATAAGTGCTCCCATGAGTTCAAGACGAGGAAGAGTTAACTTCTTCAAGGGAGCAACCCTAGACTTAGACATTATAAAACTAGTTTTAAATTTATCTTTAGAAATTGGATACCGTAAGTATGCCACTGCACCATACGCATTAGGGTTAGCATCAGTGAAAATATGCAGTTGGAGATGCTCCTTTTCCATGATCAGGTTGTTGAAATAGTGTCGGGGAATTTTCAAGTGTGTGAGATCAGGGATTTCTGAAAGCCAATTTTGCCAATTATTTTCTAGTTCATCACAAAAACTTTCATCCCATGATATTCCCATTATCCACAATTGCTGCAAAAGGCATTTGACACGAATAACAAAAGGGGCAATAAATCCGGCTGGATCAAACAACGTAGCTGCAATTTTCAAAACGTTCCGTTTTGTACAAGAATCATTGCTTAAATTTTCTAACAATGGTCGTAATTCTAGTCCTAATTTATCTTCTGTATTGTTCCAGATCAATCCTAAAATTTTCAAGGAGGTATTTGGGGGTTCGGGACTAGAAACAGGAATGTTTTCGTCAACCCATTTTTTCCTAAGTTCCTGAGAATTGCTTTCAAATTTTCTTAACTTCATCCCCCCTTTTTTCAAAATATCAACAGCTTCTTTAGTTAAATTAAAGGCTTTTAGAGCATCGTTTTCTCCTGAAAACAAATCATCAACATAAAAAAAAGAATTTAGGATTTCAAATGTTTTATTATGAGAGCTTTTATATTTATTAATATGGTGCTTAATAGTACAAACAAGGATAAAGGGACTGCAGGTTACACCAAAAGTAGCTCTGGTCATTCTATAGGGTACTAT
The DNA here is from genome assembly GCA_963932465.1 of Maratus speciosus. Lineage (NCBI taxonomy): Eukaryota > Metazoa > Arthropoda > Arachnida > Araneae > Salticidae > Maratus > Maratus speciosus. The sequence goes on along the minus strand of OZ010789.1, from coordinate 126,182,280 downwards.
GTTTTTATTCTTATCAAAATCTTCATAATAGAAGAATCTAAGATAATCGCGATCTTCCTCGGCTACAGATATTTGCAGAAAAGCTTTTTCAATATCAGCCGAAAAGGCAATTTTATGTAAACGGAATTTCAAAATTATGTCTAAAACATTAGGATTTAAGTTAGGGCCGTGATTCAAACATTCGTTTAATGATAGAGAATCACCATATTTGGAAGAAGCATCATAGACTATGCGCATTTTTGTTGTAGTTTTGTCGTCACGGATAACAGGTCTGTGTGGCATGTAATAGGAATTATTAGAATCTTTCTCGGTGCACAATTCTATTACATCCTCATTAAACTGCTCTAGCAAAATGGAGTTATATTCCTTAAATAAAGAATCGTTTTTCAAGAATTTATTTTCTAAACTAGAAAACCGCTTCTTTGCTACTTCAAGATTATTTCTAAGCAATTCACGAGAATTTTTCCACAATAATTTTGCTTCATAACGCCCATTTACGAATTTTAAATTTTCTTTAAATTCTTTTATTACCTCATGATCGGTAATGTTCTTTTCATTGCTTTCAGCAATGCCAATTGATTCAAGATCCCAAAATGCTTTCAACTGAGTATTTATATTTTCAACTGAAACACGCAAACAAGCTACTTCTTTTTTATTAGACTCTATTTGCCCTTGCACCGTATGACCGAAAATAGTTTCTGCAACGTATAATTCTTTTGTCAATTTTCCATCGATTCCCTTTAATATTTTCCACAAAAAGTCAGACCCTAGCAAAATATTTATTTCCTGTTCAAGACCTGTATCAGCAGGCTTAAAGCCTCTTGTTCTCATTATGTCTAGAAGTTCTGGTTCTAGTGCTTTCACAGAAGCTCCAGTTATATTATCAACCACCAGTGCTTCGATATTTATCGAGTTAATAGGTTGCACAACACTGGATAATTCAAGAGAAACTACTTCATAACAAGATTCATAAGGGCGTCTCCGCCCAAAAGGATAAACTAATAAATTTTCTCTTCGCAATGGCTTCAATTTTAATTTTTGTACTAGCGATCTCTTCACGAAGCATTTTTCTGAACCACTATCACATAAAACGCGAGCCAACAAGCATTCCTTACCAGCAGACACAGAAACTGTACAAATCTGCAATAATGTTGCTTTATTTTGTTTATATTTTTGTTCCGACATCATAGATACAATTGCACCTTTCATTTCTTTTTCAGGATTTTCTTTTGCTGTTTCTTTAAAACAAAACAAAGGACTATGGGTAGTGTTACCACATTTGGAACAAGGGTTAATTTTTGTTCTACAGTTTACAGATAAATGTGACTTATTTGTGCATTTGTAACAGCGGCCTTCTTTCTTTAATTTATATCGTTTTTGCTCATCAGTGAATTTCAAACAATTTAGTCCTACATGATCAGAAGACTTGCAAAATATGCAAAACTGTTTTGTAGATGTATTTAAAGCAGCAGCTGAAGGTATATTTTTCTTTTGAGGAAAATTTTGATACTTACTTGAAGAATTTTCATATTTAGTTTTAGAATTTTCATAAGCCTTGCTTTGGGAATTATTTACTAAATTAGTAGCTTCACGACATCTTAATTCCGTTTTAATAAAATTTATTAAATCGGTGACTTCACAGTCCTTATCGGGGTCACGTTTTCGATGGAAATCTAGTATCAAATTTTCGGGTAATAATCGTAATAATAAGGGTAGTAATAAATGGCCATAGGAGCCTGATGTTACTCCTAACGCATCAAGATTTCTCATAGAAGTTTCAATATTATCGTACAACCTCCTTAAAGAAGTAACATTGTTAGAGGTTTTTACTGGCTCAAGATTCAGGATTTTGTTCATATAACAGTTTATGATATTTTCCCGCTTACCATACCTCTCTTCTAACAACTTCAAACACGTTGAATAATTTTGATCTGTCAGTTCAAAACCAGCTACAATATTATATGCAGGTCCAGACAACAAGGATTTGAGATATTGGAATTTTTCAATTTTTGTTAACGATTCGTTTGAATCTATCGCACTATTAAATAAATTAAAAAATTCTAAGAACTGGCTTGCATCACCAGAAAATTTTTCTATGTTAAGTTTAGGAAGCTTCACTGCCGAAACTGGTTTCCTTCCGATTTTTGAACCGTTACTTGATTCTAGTAAAACTTTTGGTTCAGTTTCGATTTTACATTTTTTAAGCCTCATCTTAATTTTAAATTTCAAACTTGATATTTTTTCAGAGTATTCTTCTACCGATTTTAGTTCTTTTTCATATTCAGTTTTTTCCTGAATTAGCTCATCTATTTCGGAATCTAATTCCTTTAGTTGAGCTTCCTTTTCATTTACGAGCTCTAATGATTCCATTAAAGAATCGCAATCAGTTTTATCAATATCAACAGATAATAATGGATCACATTTTGAGATTAATTTTGTAACTGCTGTGCGAACAGTAGCTCTTTTACTTTTAAGCTTATCAGGCTTATCCATGTTTAAAATTAAATTCAATTTTTAAAATAAATTATCATGAAAAATGTATATTTTCAAGAAATCAACAGTCATGCAGAATAATAAAGGTATTTCTTACCTTTTTTCCCGGGTTTCGGCACCAAAACATGAAGAATAATCTTCATATATTCCACGAAATTTCACGTTATCACAATTTAAATCCAAGGTTGGGAGAGCTTATTAGATAAAAATTTCACGATTCATGTAAAATCACATTAAAATAATAAAACATATTTCACAACTGAAAATGGCGCTGGTGTTGTTTAGTATAAGTCCAAGTCAAGCACAGGATGATTAAAAACTTTGTTAATTCTATTTACACTTATAAATTTTTACAGTATTTACAATGAAAACATTTGGATAATATTTCTTTAAAAACATGTAAATATTCCACACAGGAAATTCAAGATAATCATATTAAAATTTCACCAATTACGTTCTTCTATAAAAGAAGCCACGAAAATAGCATAATTTAATATTCGGAAATAAATTTCCCTTTTTTTTTTCATTAAACATAATTTCTTCTAATAGAAGACCACGATAAAAATAACCTATACGCAGCTTATTACCTGCTGCGTTCAAGATTCACATTCACAAAACCAACTAAAAAAAAAAAGAACAAGAAAGAAAAATGTTTTTAATATCAATTCTCTAGTCAGACCACGTGACCTAGGATCACTGGCGCCTAATCAGTCTGGCTGAGAAAAGAAGGGGTTTGCGAAATTTCACAGTGTCTAGAATGTATATACTATGTTTCCCCCCTCGTAATAGGTGAGCGTTAGGAAATATGTATAGATTTATAGTCAAAAAACACGTTTTTTTACATACCATAATAGTATCTCCAAACAGCTAACTCTGTCAAAACATTGTCAATACAAATGTTGTAGAGCTTAAAATTCTGAGTAAAATGAATACTTACACTTAATATTTTTGTTGAACATTAAGGTCACAATTCCAGTTTAAAATTATAGATCCGTGGTCAGGGGGTTGAACTCAGAATTAAATAGAAGAAAACTGGAAATTGTTTTAATCCCTTCAGTTTAGGTCTAAAATGAACGTACTATGTTTACTTCCTCGTACTTGGGTGAATGTTAGAAAATATGTACATATTTATTTTCAAAAAACACGTTTTTTTTAATTACCTTAACAATATCTCAAAACAGCTAAATCTATAAAAAAGATTGTCAATACAAATGTTGTAGAGCTTAAAATTCTGAATAAAATGAGTACCATCATTAATATTTTTGTTCAACATTAAGGTCGCAATTCTATTTCAAAATGTTGCCTTAATCGCTAATCAAGAGGTTGAAGCCAGGAGAGACCAAGTTAACTTAACAATGTCTCAAAAGAGCTATCTCTATCAAAAACATTGTCAGTACAAAAGTTGTAGAGCCTAAAATTCTGAGTAAAATGAGTACCTACACTTAATATTTTTGTTTACTATTAAGGGCGCAGTTTTAAGATATTGTTAACTTGGTCTCTCCTGGCTTCAAGCTCTTGATTTGAAAAATTTTGAAATAGAATTACTACCTTAGTGTTGAACAAAAATATTAATGATGGTACTCATTTTATTCAGAATTTTAAGCTCTACAACATTTGCCTTGACAATGTTTTTTATAGAGTTAGCTGTTTTGAGATATTGTTAAGGTAATTATAAAGAAAAACGTGTTTTTCGAAAATAAATATGTACATAATTTCTAACATTCACCCAAGTACGGGGAAGAAAACATCGTACGTTCATTTTAGACCTAAACTGAAGGGGTTAAAACAATTTCCAGTTTTCTCCTAGTTAATTCTGAGTTCAACCCCCTGACCACGGGTCTAAAACTTTAAACTGGAATTGTGACCTTAATGTTCAACAAAAATATTAAGTGCAGGTACTCATTTTACTCAGAATTTTAAGCTCTACAACATTTGTATTGACAATGTTTTTGACAGAGTTAGTTGTTTGGAGATACTGTTATGGTATGTAAAAAAAACGTGTTTTTTTACTATAAATCTATACATATTTCCTAACACTCACCTAGTACGAGGGGGGAAACATAGCATATTCATTCTAGACCTAAACTGAAGGGATTAAAACAATTTCCAGCTTTCCCCTAATTAATTCCGAATTCAACTCCCTAACCACTGGGCTGCACAGTTTTATGACATATATAATTAATGACAAACAGCTATAGAAAATTTCAAAGCATTCAGAAGAAAAATTATGGAGAAATACAGTTTGTAAACAAAGATAAGCTGATCACAAGGACCCTTTAATTAATTATAAAAATGTAATTAAAATGCTAAAATATCATCCGATTACATGAATGCGATTTGGAGATGAAAGTTTACATGAAACTTGATTTTTAGGGGACAAAAGAAATTATTTTTCGTAAATTTGATTGATTTTGTAGATTTTGGAAGTCCCTTGTCCCCTTAATACGATCTAAAAACTGCTTCGAAACGCTGTCAAAAAATAGTGGCGGCAAAAGAAACTTTTTTTTTCCTATAAATGGTTTGTTAAATGGCAAAGATATAATGGCCTTTGCGGTTTCTAAATACAGGGTGTTTATAAAGTCCCGGACTCATTTTGATGTTTAATAACTCATAAAATAATAAAGATAGATTAAGATTAATAACATAAATGTTTAGATAGACTCAAAAAGTTTCATGACCCTTGTCAATGAACTTCCACGTGTGCCCCCTTCGTTGCACAGAGAATATCAAGTCGATAGTCAATTTCACGCAAGGTAGCGGCAAGCATGTCGGCATCCACAGAGACTATTGCGGTTGTAATTCTGCCTTTTAAGTTATCAATGTTCGACACTCTCCTCCTGTAAACATTGTCCTTTACAAATCTTGTTTCCATATTCTATATTGATATTCCATCAATAAATGCCATAAGTTTGTTTATATCTTCATTATTTTATGAGTTATTAAACATCAAAATGGGTCCGGGACTTTATAAACACCAAAACTTGGATTGGGCGAGAAGGTCCAATTCCTTGGCCACCCAGATCACCTGATATAACGCCGCTGGACTTTTTCCTTTGGGGATTTGTAAAGGACAATGTTTACAGGAGGAGAGTGTCGAACATTGATGACTTAAAAGCCAGAATTACAACCGCAATAGCCTCTGTGGATGCCGACATGCTTGCCGCTACCTGGCGTGAAATTGACTATGGACTTGATATTCTCCGTGCGACGAAGGGGGCACACGTGGAAGTTCATTGACAATGGTCATGAAACTTTTTGAGTCTATCTAACCATTTATGTTACTAATTTTAATCTATCTTTATTATTTTATGAGTTATTAAACATCAAAATGGGTCCAGGACTTTATAAACAACCTGTATAATGAATGCTTTTGAGCTGAATTTCCTTATACAGGAAAAGAAAGAAAAACTCCGTTACTGAGAGAAAAATCGCTTATAACTTAATATGTAATTCATTTACTGGAAAATGGAAAAAAAATAAATGTTCGAGTACAATTCACTTCAATAACCATCCTGCAAATATCATACTTTTATATAGAGAACGACCGAAAATTCGATTTAGTTTTCGTTTTCGGCCCAAAATCTGAGTTTCGCCGAAAATTCGGTAGAACCGAAACTATCTGTATTTCAAAAATCGCATTTCTTCCTTCGGAAATTTTCAACATTGCTCATTGATTTGAGCTGCATCGGCTCAAATGAGACGCTGTTTATTTATTGCTATAAACTTCACTACTATTTATAATTATCAGTCATAACTGACTCAAGAAGTGAGTGCAAATTATAAAGCAAGCAGTGCATATATGACTAAACTTTGAAGATGCTTTTCACTTGCTCATTAAAAGCTGCAGAAATAGATGCAGTAATAGAAAATCTTTAGTTTGAAACCATAGAAGCGTTTCAAATGCTCTTTGTGAAAGTGCTAATATAAAAGATGATCCTTTACAAAAATCATTATAAAAGATAAATCGATGTATGTATACTTAAAACATTTTTTAATTATATGAAATTCGTAGAAAATCATTTTGTGTCATTGATTACTTTAAAAAATTGGACATTTTCGTTTTCGGCCGAAAATAGGAGGATTACCGAAATTCGGTTTCGGTTTCGGTCTTAAAAACCCGTTTCGGTCTATCCTTACTTTTATATTTAAAAATGAGCACAAAATTATTTTCAAAAATGCTGAGCAAGGAAAAATATTTTTTTTTTTTTTTAGAACCGCCTTACTATAACTAAAAAGCACTCAACCGATATTATTTTTAAACATTCTTTACTATTATAAAACTGGGTCAAATTTGACCAGAAAAATAACTCACAATTCTCTGAAAAAAGCCGCAATAATTTGAGAAGATGTGGATAAAGCAAAAAAAATAAACTGCACGAGAAAAGGTTTCCTGGATATGGAATAAGACCTTGAAATTCCTTAAGGTCCTCCAGTTTGCTTTCTAGTCAACAGTTCGTTCATCTAGAAGCTTTATAAATAAACCATATAAAGGCTAATCTTTTTTATTCTCGGAGGAATTATTTATTCCATTATTTGTTTCTTTCAGGGGGAAACAAAAGACTCTTAAGTTCTGACCTTGATAAACAAAATAGTTTCTCTAGAATTATCAGATAACACAATGAAGAATTAAATAACACTTCTTACATAATTTTATGAAACTATCACAGATATAGACTTCTGGGGAAATCAAAATACAATATGTCGCGCTTATCAGAATACAACACCGCACCTTTAATTTTAAGGTGAAATTTTGTGTAAGTACATTGATGGAATGCATATAACGGAGTAGTGACCGAGATAAAAATTTTAGCTTAAAAACTATGTCTCAAAGAACGATAAGTCATAATGCGATAAATGCAGGACTTTTTAACCCTTAAGGAATTTATTTTAATGAATATCTGATTATCTTCAACTCCCTTTATTAATAACAAATGCCATTAATTACAGTGAAACCTCCCTGTGCGACCATCTTCATTAAGCGACCACCTCCCTGAACGACCATTTTTCCTTGGAACGAAATTTATTCCCATAGGCTCAATACTAATTTTACCTCCATTCAGAGACCATCCCTGTAGAAATCCCTCCATGAGCGACCCATTTCTTTGAAGAAAATGAAACAAATTCCGTTTTTTCCTGGGCGTTTGAAGAAAATTTTATTGGAAAAATAATTCCGGAGAGCGCGTTATTCAGCAAACTTCTAAACTAAGTTTAGATTTTTTTTTTTGTAACTTTTAAGTGTTTAAACCCCTTTGTACGTTTTTAGGCAATGAATTTAACTCTGATGACAAATTAAGAATGACGGTCCATAAACTTCCCTACCCTATTCTGCCAGAAAACTCTCAAAGAAATAGATAAATTAATCGAAATCGTCATTATTTGTTCCCGTCCAAAAAAATAAAAATGTATTTATTTACTGAACTTCGAAAGAACTTGGAAATAAAAGTTATAAAAGATAAAACCGTAAAATCAAAGCAAACGTCAATGTGTTCATTTTTTAAACTCTGCAGTAATTAACTTATGTAATTAACTTTTGTTTTGGTACTTAAACTTTCACATTTTTTCCTAATGTGAAAAATAAATTTTAGTAGCATTAATTGTTACCTTTTTTCAAGAATTAAAATCTAGATTTAAACATGACCTCCATTAAGAGACCACTTCTCGGAGCGACCAATTTTTTATTGGAACGGAACGTGGTCGCTTTAGGGAGGTTTTACTGTATATAAAAGCTATTTATCTGAAATTCCTGATGTTTCTTTTATGAAGACAAAATCTAAAATCTAAAACCACTTTAGAGAGGAGAAATTTTTTGTAAATACACTGGTAGAATGAATGTAACTAAATAGTTACAGAGATAAAAATTGTAGTTTAAAATTTATGTCTCAAAGAACGAAAAAGCATAATTCGATAAATGTAGGACTTTTTAAACATTATTTTTTTAATTGAATATCTGATTATCTTTAACTCCATTTATTAAAAGAAAATGTTTTGAAATTTATCCGAAAATTCTGACATTTCTTGTATGAAGACAACAATTAAAATCTAAAACTAATTTAGAAAGGAGAAATTTTCTGTAAAAACACTGGTAGAATGAAGGTAAATAGTTACAGAGAAAAATTTTAATTTAAAATTTATGTCTCAAAGAACGAAAAAGCATAAAGCGATAAATGCAGGACTTTTTAAACATTTGTTTTTTATTGAATATCTGATTATCTTTAACTCCATTTATTAATAGCAAATATTTTGGTATTCATCTGAATTTTCTGACGTTTCTTGTATGAAGACAATATCTAAAATCTACACCTATTTTAGAAAGCATAATGATTAATAATGTAAATATTTCTTACCAAAAAAAGAATCCAGATGTAGTATACACAGTGAAAAAAAAAAAAAAATGTCGGAAATTGTACATCAAAGGTGGCAAATGAGGTGCGTTCGTATTATAACTAGTTCTATATATATTCAGATCTTGGTGCAACAGCTGTTGCATTCTTATGTAAAAATGCATGAATGCAAAATTTATTACGATTATATATTAAATTCAGTAATACGAAAATAACAGGATTAGATCTTAACTAGGACGTAATCACCATAGCAACCTAGAATCGTGATCTGTCATAGAATATCTTTTAATTAATTACGTATGATGGGATTTAATAGAATGCAAAAACTTTTATTAATATCTTTTTAAGTTTTGATTCGGTTTTCATAAAATTTGAAATAACTCGCCAAAATTCTACAACGATTATATTCTATATTAAATTTCAAACCATTCGGTTGGGTAGTTTTCGTGCTGTTATATGTGGGCTGACAGACGGACGGATCAGACGATGACTATAGGTGCTACGTATTTATATAATTACGAAAGCACCTAAAAAAGAAAAAGAGAGAAAGAAAAATGCTTCTTAATCTATACGAAAATATAATATAATATATAAAAATGAAAATTTGCCTGTCTGTAATTCTATACAAATCCACAGTTTGGAAGCCAGAATTGTGAAATGTTACATACATCTGTATTAAAACACTGCCGAGGCAACTAAAGTAATCCGGAATCGAAATAATTTATAGTTAATTTTTAATTAATAAAAAACCACCCATTTAGCAGCAATTTCCTATCAGATTTAAACATCTTTCGTTATAGCAGTTGCCAAGAATTAAAAATTCACAATAAAATTCTTACCACAACAAATACTTTTCTATTGCAAGATTTCCACGTGAAAAATGAAAATAAAATAAATAGTTTGACAAAAAAAAAAAAGTTAATATTACGTCATGGCATTTTTATTGCAAGATTTCCACTTGACAAATGAAAATGAAATAAATAGTTTGTCGAATTAAATAAAAGTGAATATTACGTCATAACTTTTCTATTTCAAGATTTCTACGTGAAAAATGAAAATGAAATAAATAGTTTGACGAATTTAAAAAGAGAGAATATTACGTCATATTGGAAATATAAAGGACCTGGTGAATATAGTATAACTACATATGAGTGTGAAAAAACTTATTGAAGCATGATAAAAACCGATTATGGAAATATTGGCGTGTTTTTACATTATTGCTCCAATGATGAATCGAAATAAGTTCATTTATAGCTGTACTCTTTTGCGTCTGTTATATAAATTTATACATTTTTATATTGGGTTTTCATGTGAACAACTCTTAGACTACAATACTTAGACTGCTTTTTTTTGTTGTTGTTGCTGTTGTTTTTGGGGGTTTTTTTTATGTTGCATGTTAAATTTTGAAATTGATTTTTCAGAACAAACATTCTTCAAATTCCGGGCAACGCCGGGCACTTTAGCTAGTATTTACACAAAATTCTAGTTACCTGTTTTTTACTATATATTTACTGAAATATAATTTAATTTAAAAAAAATTGTAACCCTCCCTCCCCCCATCCTCCCCCCCCACACACATCTTTTTAAATATTTACCTAAATTTTCTATCTACTTACAATGACAGAAAATATTCTAGTATTTACGAAAATTTTAGTTGTCAGTTCTTCATTAGCGCTATTATAGACTAATTTAAAACAGTTTTGTAAATGGCTTCTCCTACAATCCTTCTACATGTTTTCATATTACAGATATTTCTACTAGAAAATAGTTATAGTTTCAAGATATAAAATATTTGTAATATCTACTAGAAATTCTTATAATATCAAAATCTCTTTAATCTTATTTCTGCCTTGAAAAATCGAGATAAAATCAAGAAAAATGAAGATGTTTCGATTGGAAACTCGCAATACACGCCTTAATTTTAAGAAAGAAATTTGTTTAACAACAATAATATATGTAATACAGTATAACATTTTATAGGAAAGAGAGAGAAAGAATAACATGCCAACAAATACAGCATTAGTGCTTAAATGTACCAATTTAAAAAATATATTTTTTTACTTACAACTAATTTTTTGCAGTTTACAGCAAATCGTTGATATTTATCTGAATTTCCTGTTCCAAATTCTTCACTACAAGTGTAGTTCTAAATTTAGAACTATTTATGAAGAGCAGCTATTGAGATAGGGTCATATACCGATAAACAAAGATTTTTTGTTTATTATTTTTTTATCTTTACCAATTTTTTTTTTAAATTAATATCTTCTTAAAACTTTACACTTGCAATTGATGGTAACTTCTCCGGTATTTACCTGAGATTTTTGTTCCTAATTTTTGAATAGAATTAGAATTCTATATTTAGAACTACTCTTGAAGCGCATCTATTGATAAGCTAAATACTGGACTTAAACTTTGGAATCATTTATCTGGCAACCTTATCGCTAAAATAAAACAACACAAACAATCTCCATTCTTTTACCTGCAGATACAAATACGATTTCGTGTGTAGCAAATGGAGAAACATTTCAAAGGTTGATTTAACAGAAGATTAGGCTCCATTCTCCGATAATTTCGTGAATTATCCGATGAATTTTTATCGCTGAATTAAAGGGAGGTGAAAAGAGTTGCGTTAGATAAGAGGTACAGTTTTTTACTTTAAATTTCTTATTATGTAATTCAATTCTTGCTTACTGAAATATATATATATATATTATTTCACATCAAGGTTAACTTCGACGGTAATCTTAACAGAAAAATTTTTGCTTATAGCCAGTTCAAATTAATAAGGAACTGTAAAAATTGTGTATTATTCCCATTTAAGATTAAACTTTTGAATTAAAGGGGGGCGGGGAGGGAATAGTTGCTTTACTGAAAGAAACGAGTTGGAAATTGCACGTCAAACGTGGCAAATGAGGTGCGTTCGTACTATAACTAGTTTTATAACTATTTTTTGCACCGCATATTGTACTGAATGTATATTTTAGTGCACTTCATAAGTTCATATCCATTTCATTCTCTTCGAAAAGCTGTAGCATCATTAAAATACACTGGAAATATTTTTTTCCCATTGACAGTAATGTAACGGAGATTTGAAACTTTTGGCTGTCCCTGTAATTAAACTATACATCCAATTATCATAAAATTTGAAATTACCCGACAAAATTTTGCAACAATTATATATTTAAAATTTCAGACCATTCGGTTGGGTAGTTTTTGCTCTGTTGTATGCGGACAGACAGACCGAACAACGACTAAAGGAGCTACGTATTTATATAACTACGAACGCACCTAAAAAACGATTATTTCACATCAAGGTTAGCTTCGACTGTAATCTTAACGGACAAATTTGTGTTTATAGCCATTTCATTTTTTTTAATGTAAAAATTGTGTTTTATTCACAATCCTTGTTTATTGAAATTTAAAAAAATGATTATTCACATCAAGGTTAACTTCACCAGTAATCTAAGCAGAAAAATTTGTGTTTTAGCTATTTAAAATTATTAGCTTTCATTTTTCATTTTATTATCTATTTTTATTATCTTTCCGGGTATTACGAGGACTTTTATAATTCCCTTGCTTCTCGTATTAACCAAGTTCGACTGTATTTTTAACCGACTTAAAAAAAAAAAAAAAGGAGGAGCTTCTCAAATCAAAAAGTATAGGGCTATGCATATATAACGTTATCATTTTAGGGAGCAGGGGGGGGGGGGTGTCTGACACATGATATCGTAAGATATCTCTGGGAGGGAAAAGGGGGGGTTGCTTTGCTTTTTGATATCGTTATCATTTTTGATGTAACCAAACTTTTCTTTTTTCAGTATCTTTTTCTTTACATCCAAACAGGCTGTTACGTTTATTATTATTATTATTATTATTATTATTATTATATGTTTTTATGAAAATATGAAGCTATTAAAGCCATTAAATGATTATAAAATCATTTCATTCCAAAATATGGAAAACCTCAACGTTTGGCATTCCTGTTCTTCTGCCATATGCGCATATAATTCTCTATTAGAGAAATAAGGAGCATAATATGTACGAAAAGATAATTGGGTTTACCACTATAGGAAGACAAAGATTTTTGTCCACTGTTTTGTTGATAAGTTTTGCTTTTGTCCTCTCCGGGCAGAGAGTGAGTGTAAGTACACAATATGTAACAATAAGCTATTATTAAATACTTTTAAATAGTAACTTTGTTATAAATTTATTTCATCCGTAACGTATGCAACTAATAAATGTAGATCGTATGTGTACATCACTGCAAGTGTATAGAAAGAAGGAAAAAGAATCTAAAAATCAAAGAATTTTTAGAGATTGATAACGATATCAGCGGCGGGGGGGGGGGGTCCAAAATTAGGAAAATGTTGATAACTTTATATAAGTATAGCCCCTACGTTTTTTTTTTACATATGTTCACCGATTATTTCGAAACTACGCAACCGATTCATGTGGGGTTTATTATTATTTGAAAGAGGACGCCCTCGAAGTTGTCCCATTTAAATTTCGTCGAAATTAGTTCCATACTTTTTTAGAGAAGAAAAAAAAAATTAAAATATTTCATTTTACAACGATATTCATCAAGTGACGTTTTTTATTTTATTTTGTAGTTTTTGAAGTCTTTTTCTTTTTTCTTTTCTTCATCTTTGTTAAAAAGTTTACATTTTGTATTTTAATAATTTGAATTAGTATTGTAGAAGGAATTAGACTACATCATTCCGGATAATTTAATATAAGCTAGAATATTTTTTTCCTTTGGTAAAATGGCTATTTAAATAAGTGGGATTGTCTGAAAGTCTATGCTTTATTTTTGCCTTTTTTCCAGACTGCATCGTATCCATTCTCTGATAAATAAGAAAAGCAACAAAAACAATTCTGAAAACGTCAACAAACTTTTTCACGTTGAATGAAAACAAAGGCAGCATTAAAAAAAGAGTCTAGCAGACGGAGATTCACAAACACCAGCTCGATCGTGACAAACTTGGTATCATTTTAAAGCTTTTAGCGTGCAATATGATAATGAAACAATATTTTCAATGAAAGGACCAAGAGAAAAACAAACATCATACAAAAAAAATATATACGAAATGTTAGGTTTTATTTACTTTTTTGCCCTATTACCAAGAACGTTGCAAAAAAGAAACCTGTTACTGATATATTTTTGATTTCCCAGGATGGTTGAAATTTAATATAACAATTTTCAAAATACAAAGTAATATAATCAAGAAATGTGCTTTCATTTTAAATGAGCTAAATACATTTTAATATTTAAGGTATTCTGTATTCAAAATAATGTTATCAAAATATGAGGTTTTTAATGAGCTAAATACATTTTAATATTTAAGGTATCTGTATCCAAAATAATGTTATTAAGATATGAGTTGTTTTTTTTTAATGAGCTAAATACATTTTAATATTTAAGGTATCTGTATCCAAAATAATGTTATCAAGATATGAGGTTTTTTTTAATGAACTAAATACATTTTAATATTTAAGAAATCTGTATAAAAAAATAATGTTATCAAGATTTGAGTTTTTTTAATGAGCTAAATACATTTTAATATTTAAGGTATCTGTATCCAAAATAATGTTATTAAGATATGAGTTTTTTTTTTAATGAGCTAAATACATTTTAATATTTAAGGTATCTGTATCCAAAATAATGTTATCAAGATATGAGGTTTTTTTTAATGAACTAAATACATTTTAATATTTAAGAAATCTGTATAAAAAAATAATGTTATCAAGATTTGAGTTTTTTTAATGAGGTAAATACATTTTAATATTTAAGGTATCTGTATTCAAAATAATGTTATCAAGATACGAGTTTTTTTAAATAAGCTAAATAAATTTTAATATTGAAGGAATCTGTATAAAAAATAATGTTATCAAAATATGAGGTTTTTAATGAGCTAAATACATTTTAATATTTAAGGTATCTGTATCCAAAATAATGTTATTAAGATATGAGTTGTTTTTTTTAATGAGCTAAATACATTTTAATATTTAAGGTATCTGTATCCAAAATAATGTTATCAAGATATGAGGTTTTTTTTAATGAACTAAATACATTTTAATATTTAAGAAATCTGTATAAAAAAATAATGTTATCAAGATTTGAGTTTTTTTAATGAGCTAAATACATTTTAATATTTAAGGTATCTGTATCCAAAATAATGTTATTAAGATATGAGTTTTTTTTTTTAATGAGCTAAATACATTTTAATATTTAAGGTATCTGTATCCAAAATAATGTTATCAAGATATGAGGTTTTTTTTAATGAACTAAATACATTTTAATATTTAAGAAATCTGTATAAAAAAATAATGTTATCAAGATTTGAGTTTTTTTAATGAGCTAAATACATTTTAATATTTAAGGTATCTGTATTCAAAATAATGTTATCAAGATACGAGTTTTTTTAAATAAGCTAAATAAATTTTAATATTGAAGGAATCTGTATAAAAAATAATGTTATCAAAATATGAGGTTTTTAATGAGCTAAATACATTTTAATATTTAAGGTATCTGTATCCAAAATAATGTTATTAAGATATGAGTTGTTTTTTTAATGAGCTAAATACATTTTAATATTTAAGGTATCTGTATCCAAAATAATGTTATCAAGATATGAGGTTTTTTTAATGAACTAAATACATTTTAATATTTAAGAAATCTGTATAAAAAAATAATGTTATCAAGATTTGAGTTTTTTTAATGAGCTAAATACATTTTAATATTTAAGGTATCTGTATCCAAAATAATGTTATTAAGATATGAGTTTTTTTTTTAATGAGCTAAATACATTTTAATATTTAAGGTATCTGTATCCAAAATAATGTTATCAAGATATGAGGTTTTTTTAATGAACTAAATACATTTTAATATTTAAGAAATCTGTATAAAAAAATAATGTTATCAAGATTTGAGTTTTTTTAATGAGCTAAATACATTTTAATATTTAAGGTATCTGTATTCAAAATAATGTTATCAAGATACGAGTTTTTTTAAATAAGCTAAATAAATTTTAATATTGAAGGAATCTGTATAAAAAATAATGTTATCAAAATATGAGGTTTTTAATGAGCTAAATACATTTTAGTATTTAAGGTATCTGTATCCAAAATAATGTTATTAAGATATGAGTTGTTTTTTTTAATGAGCTAAATACATTTTAATATTTAAGGTATCTGTATCCAAAATAATGTTATCAAGATATGAGGTTTTTTTTAATGAACTAAATACATTTTAATATTTAAGAAATCTGTATAAAAAAATAATGTTATCAAGATTTGAGTTTTTTTAATGAGCTAAATACATTTTAATATTTAAGGTATCTGTATTCAAAATAATGTTATCAAGATACGAGTTTTTTTAAATAAGCTAAATAAATTTTAATATTGAAGGAATCTGTATAAAAAATAATGTTATCAAAATATGAGGTTTTTAATGAGCTAAATACATTTTAATATTTAAGGTATCTGTATCCAAAATAATGTTATTAAGATATGAGTTGTTTTTTTTAATGAGCTAAATACATTTTAATATTTAAGGTATCTGTATCCAAAATAATGTTATCAAGATATGAGGTTTTTTTTAATGAACTAAATACATTTTAATATTTAAGAAATCTGTATAAAAAAATAATGTTATCAAGATTTGAGTTTTTTTAATGAGCTAAATACATTTTAATATTTAAGGTATCTGTATTCAAAATAATGTTATCAAGATACGAGTTTTTTTAAATAAGCTAAATAAATTTTAATATTGAAGGAATCTGTATAAAAAATAATGTTATCAAAATATGAGGTTTTTAATGAGCTAAATACATTTTAATATTTAAGGTATCTGTATCCAAAATAATGTTATTAAGATATGAGTTGTTTTTTTTAATGAGCTAAATACATTTTAATATTTAAGGTATCTGTATCCAAAATAATGTTATCAAGATATGAGGTTTTTTTTAATGAACTAAATACATTTTAATATTTAAGAAATCTGTATAAAAAAAATAATGTTATCAAGATTTGAGTTTTTTTAATGAGCTAAATACATTTTAATATTTAAGGTATCTGTATTCAAAATAATGTTATCAAGATACGAGTTTTTTTAAATAAGCTAAATAAATTTTAATATTGAAGGAATCTGTATAAAAAATAATGTTATCAAAATATGAGGTTTTTAATGAGCTAAATACATTTTAATATTTAAGGTATCTGTATCCAAAATAATGTTATTAAGATATGAGTTGTTTTTTTTAATGAGCTAAATACATTTTAATATTTAAGGTATCTGTATCCAAAATAATGTTATCAAGATATGAGGTTTTTTTTAATGAACTAAATACATTTTAATATTTAAGAAATCTGTATAAAAAAATAATGTTATCAAGATTTGAGTTTTTTTAATGAGCTAAATACATTTTAATATTTAAGGTATCTGTATTCAAAATAATGTTATCAAGATACGAGTTTTTTTAAATAAGCTAAATAAATTTTAATATTGAAGGAATCTGTATAAAAAATAATGTTATCAAAATATGAGGTTTTTAATGAGCTAAATACATTTTAATATTTAAGGTATCTGTATCCAAAATAATGTTATTAAGATATGAGTTGTTTTTTTTAATGAGCTAAATACATTTTAATATTTAAGGTATCTGTATCCAAAATAATGTTATCAAGATATGAGGTTTTTTTTAATGAACTAAATACATTTTAATATTTAAGAAATCTGTATAAAAAAATAATGTTATCAAGATTTGAGTTTTTTTTTTTTTTTTAATGAGCTAAATACATTTTAATATTAAGGTATCTGTATAAGAAATAATGTTATCAAGATATGAGTTTTTTTAATGAGCTAAATAAATTTTAATAATTAATGTATCTGTATACAAAATAGTGTTACCAAGATATGAATTTTTTAATGAGCTAAATATATTTTAATACTCAACTCTAAAACGCCCGGAAGGAGTAGATTCGACTGCGACCATACGATTAAATGTCAATTGGAGCCAGAATTTTTTTCCTAAAATAAATTAAATTTAAACGACGCTGACTTACGCTGAACAAACCAGTTAAATAATTTTTTTTTTTAATCTGGTGGAAAGTATTTTCATGAAACTTGAGTAAAACTTCCGGGCGTTCTCATGTTAAGGTATCTGTATACAAAATAATGTTATCAAAATATAAGTTTTTTTTAATGAGCTAAATACATTTTAATATTTAAGATATCTGTACGCATTCGAAACATTTTATTTTTTTATTTTATTTATTTATATATTTATTTATTTATTTTTAAATTTGAAATTGCTAATTATTATGAAAAATGTCATAAAAAGGTGACATAAACATACAAATAAGTAAATTATTTATTTATTTTAAATTGCTATATTCTTAAAACTATTTAAATTTAAAACTGTTAAATATAAACACATTTTATGAGTTCCATAATAAATATAATAATGTTGTACAGAAACTAAACAATTTTTACTTTCTTCTATCTTCAATAGAAGAAAGTATTGTAATCTAAATTTTTTTCGACTTCCGGTTTTCGACGGATTTACTCGTTTTCTGGGTCAAAGATCCCAAAAAATATGTTTATATAAAATGTCTGTCTGTATGTCCATATGTCGCCATCGTACCATCGAAAAGTGTTTGAAGTTACGCATAGAATTGAACTAACTTTTTTGAGTATGTTTTTGGCCATGGCCAGCAGGTCTCCTTGAATTTGGAAATATTCCGCCAGAAGAGGGCACTGCAGTAGCAATTTTTATACCATTTACATTATTGTGCCATTGAAAAGTGTAGGAAGTTATGCAAAGAATTGAACCAAATTTCATACTTAAGTTTTTGGCTATGGCGAGCAGGTTCTCTTTGAATTTGGAAATATTTCGCCGGAAGGAGGAGCTGTAATAGCGATTTTTGTATCATTTTCTCGATTTTCTTTTTCGTAGTTCTATTATCCATCGGAGGCTCGTGCAGCGACAGGAACTTGGTATCCTGCTAAGCCGGCTATTCGCAAACAGTCGATGTACAATTGAATAACGAAAAAATACTGATTTTAATAAATATCATGATCGAGATTAACTCTTTTTTATTCCGATTAATTGTTTGAAGCAGAAATTTAAGATGAAAATCAAAGTGGCATGGAACTATTGAAGTATTAACATTTATAACAATTTTTTGAAATATTAAGATGTATGATATAGGACAAAATTTCGGGATTGGCACATCCAACCAGTTGTGACAATAACTTGAATATTTTAAAACCTATAGGTATAAACAGACAAACAACGCTGAAAATTCCTAAGAAATGTTAATGATTCATAAATTAAAACTGTGTAGCTCATAAACTTTTCAATATATCAGCATAAGAATAGTCTACTTCCTTTGAACGTATATTCAAAACATAATTGAAAAATTTTGTGGTCTTTGAATTATAATTTATTGAGTTATGGCAATTTTTCCAACACAATTTTACAAAAAGAAAAAAAATCACCTTTGAGAAAAATCAAAAAACAACTTTCAACTTACTTTTTTTAAGTTTGTAAGAAATATAAAAGTTTAAAAATCTCCACGATCATAAAATTCACCCTGGTTTTTTTTTTTTTTTTTTTTTTTTTTTTCTAAAGCTAAGTTTTTTAATTAAAATTTGAAGCACTTTTAAAAGCATACCTTAAAAGATTTTTAAAGGCATAAAGTAATACCTTAAGTGTCGGTATATATTTCATAACTGAATGGGTGTTTGGAAGAAATGTCTGCATTACGAATTTAAAATTTTACAGGAATGAAGGAAAATCTATTGATGTCATTGATTAGCGATGTCCTGAGCGCCTAGATATAGGACTATATAAGCCCTTCTTCAGATCCAAGGGGATCTTCACCCACTTGAAAACACCCGCTCCGTAATGTTAAACCAATGGGGAGGTTGTTTTCAAATTTCTCGTTTAAATTTGACTATTTTGAAACGATTTTTTTTCATAGGATACCTTAGCTCGATCTTTAATATGACTGTTTTTTACTTTTTCGATATTGGTTGCAGATTTTTTTTTTTTTTTTAAGAAAAGGTACTTTCAGTTTCAAAATCGGTTCCGAAAGTGAAAGTAACTTTATTAAAAAAAATCTGCAACCGAGATCGAAAAAGTAAAAAAAAACAGCCATATTAAAGATCGAGCTCAGCTATCCTATACAAAAAAAAATCGTTTCAAAATATTCAAATTCAAACGAAAAATTCGAAAACAACCTGTCCATTGGTTTAACATTGCGGAACGGGCGTTTTCAAGTGAGTGAAAAGTCCCCTTAACTCCATCCAATTTTACTGAGCATTGGCGAATAATAAACAACTAGTTAGGTTTGTAAGTAAAAAAATGATATTACCAGTGCGGACCCGTGTGCAAGGCATTCCCAATGCATTTTTGAAGTTATTTGTTGATGGCTTTCTCCCTTAATTTTTAGGTAAATTTCGTAAGAAATACTACCTATTGCAGTCGTTACCATGGTGCGACTTTTGAAAAATTCCTTCATAACTTTTCATTATAGGACCCCAGGAACCCAAAGCCACCCTCACCTACAAAGTTTATATATATATATATATATATATATGTATGTATGTATGTACTAAATTTTGTCCGCACGGTAAAAGTCACACGTATGCACGGATCGTCTTCAAACTCGCCAAACACATTGAGATGGCTAATATCTCGGCGGGGATTGCAAATGAGAAAAATCGGCCCAAGGCAGTAGAAATGGGGGAGGATTAGAAATTTTGAATACCGCCTTAACGTAATTCTGATAAAACCAGCTCTTACAGAAAAATGACAGGATAATTAAAAAAAATCGTTATAGCAGTTGCCAACAATTAAAAAAACCACAATAAAATTCTTACCACAAGAATTACTTTTCTATTGCAAGATTTCCACTTGAAAAATGAATATATATATATATATTTCGCTATCGTATTTCCATACATATAAGGAGGGTTACCGTAGGGGGGGGGGCTGTTCTGTTCCCAAATGTCGCCAAGTTTGTCGCCAACTTGGCGATATATCGCCAAATTTTGTCAGCAAAATTAGTCGCCAAAAGTGACGCCAACTTATCGATATCTCTAATATTTCGCCAAATTCCCATAGGCTTCCATTGTAAACCAGTAGGGTTTATTTGCTTACAGAAAATCCACAAATTGAGATATTTTAATACAACAGAAACCAGCTTTTACAAAAAAAATGAAATTAAAATTTTGTCAAAAGCGGCCAGATAAAATTTTTAAACTGAGTTTATCTCTAGCCTTCATTTAGTTTTTGTTGGTGAAATTAGTACTTAACTTCGAAATCTACCTGCGCCTGTAAGCCGAGCCGGCAGGGATTTTTTTAATTATCTGCAGTTTTTAATCAAACAATATATTTTACCGAAATCTAAATATACTATATCTGAAGTCGGTTCAAAAATCTTTCGAATGATACAGCATGGATTGTACGTTTCGTATGTGCTGAGTAAAACGTGTGTTTACAAACAACAGGAATAATATATAAGATGATACAATTTAAAGTTTTCTGTTTTTCAACAAAAGAAAAAGAAATTGTTACTCGTAGTTCATATATAACAGTGGAGCTGTGGGATGCTTTTCCATTGAAATTTTGAAGATTGTTTGACGATACGTTGTCCCTTACTTTTTAATTAACTTCAATTTTTAATCAAACGATATATTTTAACGAAATGTGAGTAGACTGTGTCAGAAGCAAGTTCAGAAACCATTCGAATGATACCTCATTGATCAGTGTGCGTTTCGCATGCGTATAACAAAAAGGATGGTTGACAATAAAAATAAGTATAAACTTTTTAAGCCAAAAAAAAAAAAAAACTTCAATAACTTGATTTTATATTAAATTCAAAAATTTGCCAGGGACTTTACTTTTGGTTCATCCTGTATTAGTGCATACAAACTCCTCTACAGTAAAAATATAGTTCTTCAAATGAAGCGAGTATACCGCAGAAATCTTGGGTGTGAATTTAAACGCTTTACAATTTTGCAGCTAGTCAAATGTTTTGTAAATTTGTACGACAGATGTTGAGTATCAATGTTGAGTACCACGATGACTTATACACTTTAATTAAAAAGCTGGATTAATAAGTATTTCCACCCCAAAAACTTGAAAGATCTTTTAAAATGCAAATACAACATTACGGGTTGGATTTTATGCATCTAGTCATTTTGTAAATTTGTACGAGAGATGTTGAGTATCAATGTTGAGTACCACGATGACTTATACACTTTAATTTAAAAGCTGGATTAATAAGTATTTCCACCCCAAAAAAATTGAAAGATCTTTTTAAATACAAATGCAACATTACGGGTTGGATTTTATGCATCTAGTCATCTTGTAAATGTGTACGACAGATGTTGAGTATCAATGTTGAGTAATCAATGAAATGATTACTCAACTATGATGACTTATACACTTTAATTTAAAAGCTGGATTAATAAGTATTTCCACCCCAAAAAAATTGAAAGATCTTTTTTAATACAAATGCAACATTACGGGTTGGATTTTATGCATCTAGTCATCTTGTAAATGTGTACGGCAGATGTTGAGTATCAATGTTGAGTAATCAATGAAATGATTACTCAACTATGATGACTTATACACTTTAATTTAAAAGCTGGATTAATAAGTATTTCCACCCCAAAAAACTTGAAAGATATTTTTAAATACAAATGTAACACAACGGGTTTGATTTTATGCAGCTTGTCATTTTGTAAATGTGTACGACAGATGTTGAGTATCAGTGTTGAGTAATCAGTAAAATGATAATGAAATATAAATCTAGATATTATAAATTTCAGAATTCATTCAAGAAATGTTCATACTGAGTAAAATTTTCTTTTACTGTTTATTATCATCATTCTTTTAAAGTGAGGAATGAGAGGTATATTTCTATATTTGGTTAAAATTTTTATTAAATCTATTTTTCTGTTCCTTTAGAACTAAAGGTAAATTGTTCATAATCTAATTGTTCATAACCATAACATTTATACAAAAAATACTCCGAACGATATATCAGTGGGACTGGGACTTCAGAATGAGTTTGATTATAGTTTCTTGCAAGGATGTAGTGAAGGAAGTACATGCCGTATACCTTCTGCATTTTTTTAAGAACCTCCGTATACCCTCTGTTTCTCGCCTAAAGCTTTAGCATATACTCTCTACAAGTACCCTCTGCCCATAACGAATAACCTCTGGTGATTTTACGATTACATCACTGGTTTCTTGACATTTACAATGTTATAATAATGTATTAATAATAATGATATTATATAATAAATTTAAGCTATTATTTCAGTAAGTCAGAATTAAGTGCTGATCATATAGGAATTACAAACATCTATTGAATTATAACCAAACAAATAACAACAACAAAATCTATAATGGCTTATGATGAGCCTTTTAGAAAAAAAATAGTATCTGAGAATTCGAAATATATCCATCAACATTACCACCATCAACATATATATCAACATTTTCATAATAATAATAATGAAAATGTTGAGAATAGGATAAGCCAGAGAACATACTTATTATTAAATGTTAAAGTCTATTAATACGGCTTTAAATGGTATTTTTCGCAGATGCATAAAAGATGCATAATATCTTAACCCTAGATCTACCGGGAATTTTATTCAAGTTTTAATAAAACGTTCTACACCAGAATTTTTATTTAAAACTATTTAACTTATTTATTTACCTTATTTTTGTCTGGTTTATATACTTAGTTTATTTTAAAGAAATTTCTGGTTTGAATGAATATTTTGTATGTACCTGTCGGGTCCAATGGACCCGTCTGGTAGACGGAGGGTTAAGTATAAATAATAAAAGTAAGAATTTTAATATAAATCCTTTATTTTTAAAGCCATTATTAAAATAATAATGATAAATAAATGGCTTTATCTTTTGAACTTTTTGTGATTGAACTTTATCCTTTGATCAAGAATGCAGTTGCAATTCTTAATTTAAAAGGGAAAAAATCTTTACTCACCCTCAGGTACTTGTCAGGATGGCAGTTCCCTGTGTGTTAAGAGAGATTTTTTTCAATTTCAGATCGACCCTGCAATCGTTCCGGAATGAACTTTGAACCTATTGGATGATGTGAATTTCCATTGTATAAATGGGACTTGCAGTTATCACTCAGATAAAGACTGAGAAGCAGCAGCGCGTGTCACAGCTCCTGCGGTACTTATCAAGCCGAAGGTGATTAGTGAGGAAAACGGTACTACAATTAAAACTTAATTTAGATGAGGTTTTTAAAGTATATGCATTAGAACTTGCTAAGATGGAATCTCTAAGCGAAAATCTCTAATTATAGCTCGGTTTTCATCTTAGAAATTCCACCGGTGGATTCTTTTCGTTGAAAACGTGATTTTTTTTACGTTTAAAGCAGGATTCCGTTATAAACACATCCTGAAAAGTATAACAGTAGAGCTTGCTAAAACAGAACCGCAAAAGGGTATTAGAGATCATCTCTATTTTAAGCCGGTTTTCATCTTAAGTACACCACCTTTTATAAATATATTGCATTCTTTTCATTTGAACCATGAAATTCTTCCATTTAAAGCAGAATTCCGTTATAAGCATATCCTTAAAAATATATACAGTAAAATTTTCTAGGACGGAATTGCAAAGTGGACCAGCAAAAATCTGCATTATAGGCTTGTTTTCATCTTAACATGTACACTGCCCCATATAATTCTATTGTATTATTTTTCTTTGAAACCATGATTTTTTTCCGTTTAAAACAGTTATAAACACATTCTGTTCCACAAATATTTTTATATAAGGCTGTAACAAGATGGGGGCAGTATGGGGTGAGCCCTCCCCCCTTCCCTAGCATTCTTTTGAACCCCTCTAAATCTCATAATTTTTTAATATAATAGTATATCGGAAATAAAAAAAATAATAATATAACAATATATTTTAATAGAATTAAGCATAAAAATAATATATAAGTATATAAAATAAGTACTATTATAGAATTAAACTTCTTGAAGTACAAAGTAAAAAACAAAAAGTCTTTCAAATCAATTATATCTTGTTTCAAAAGGCTTGGCAGCATGTCATTTTTAAACCTTAACAAAACAGTTAATTCTTTCGGTACACATTCCGTTTTCTTCACATTTTTTGGTGTATTCATCGTTTCACTCATCGTTAAATCGAAGATATGAATTAAAGTTGAAAATGTTCGTTTAAAGTGATAAATTTATAATGTAGTTATAATTTCTTTAGTCGTTAAATCGAGAATATGTGTAAAAGTTGAAAATGCCCCCTTAAAACTTAAAAGGATAAAATCATTAATGTATTTTACATTATTATATTCCATTACCATGAAGAGGAACTTTCGATTACATTGTAATTTTATTTTATGAAATTAATCGAAATTTTGCGACTTTTATTCAGATCTTCGATTTAACGATGAAAGAAGCTATGTTAACTACATTTATAACTTTATCACTTTAAATGAACATTTTCAACTTTTCTCCAGATATTTGATCTAACAATAATAACGTTACAATTTATTCTTACCAATTTATCACTTTAAACGAACAGAATTTTAAACATATTTCCGTTTTCCGAATTTAACAAATTTAATTAAAAAGAGAAAATTATTGGGGGTAAACTACAGAAAAAAAAAATGTTATGAAAAAATCTGGTCATACGCAACTAAGGTATGGTTTGAATTTCTTCGATTATGTCTACAATAAGGAAATAATGTATTCAGCCACTCGTGAATTTCAATCCAATTCCCTAACAAAAGATTTAATGCTCCTTAACGCTGAAGATGAATGTGTTTATGAAAGTGAAAACATCCCACTTTCTTATCCTATTGTTATAAAATCACTAAAATAAGATAAAATAAAGAAAGTTAAAAAGAAAGTTTTATTGACAGGCTTTGGTTGTGCGCTGGAATGGATAATACTAATAAAACCTCCATAACGGGCATTCCCGAATAGCGGACACCTCTATTCAATGAACACTTTTTTCAATACCCAACACATATATATTTATTATATGTTTTTACCTCTGAAAAGCGAACACATACGAATAGCGGACGAATTCCGCGTTCAAGAGGTGTCCGCTCCTCAGAGGTTTTACTATATTTTACTTTTATTTTAAAAAAAGATGTATTTTACCCAACCTACCCCCATCTGGTGTGTCAATAAAACCAATTTTCAATGTTTTCAACTATCAATATATACTGATTGATTTAAAGCCTCCATAAACAATCATAAATTTAAATTGATAATGTAACGATGACTGGTCTATATATTGTATTAACAATGTTTTGATGTATTTTTAATGTATTTTTTTTAACAATGTGTCTAAAAAAATAGTGTCTACCTTTTCAGTAAAAAAGAAAAATAAATAAAAATCTCGAAAGCGCTTTTATGTGATGGTATACAGCAATAACCGAATTATAAGGCAATCAAAAGTTGTGTAAACAGAAACAATCAACTTTGAATAATTATTTCAGTAATTCGTATTCAAGAGATACGAGGTAATTATTAACGTGAGTTCATTTCTATTTATTAATCGTCGATATATTTTTAATTTTTTTTTTTTAAAATACATACAAACCGATACCGAAGCATTTAATAATCATAGACGTGCCAACCGCTCTAAAAAAGGGTCAATAGACAGTAGACATATTTTCCCGTTAAATATGATCATCGAATGTTTTCTGTTTTTATTTTTGCATACTCCCTCAAATTACCGAAATTTCTTTACGGTCTATGCCTAATCTGAGCTGAAAATGTCTCCAATCTAAGCTGTGCTTCCATCAGGGCTTAATTTCTAACAAAAAAAGTACCGGAGCCCTAATATTTTGCGGTACCGGTGCTAACAACTGTACCGTTCTTTCTTTCACCGTGACACTCCAATCTGCATATTTATATTTCGTACATTATTTGCAAAATTTAAAGCATTTTTTTTTTATTTAGCAAAATAAAAATTTTGAGTATATCTATCAGCATATACTTAGCTGTAAACTATTGCACTTTTTAGTTATCACGCCTTTCGAATAGTAATCTTTGTCTAATTTTAATGTTAATTAATTGCCAAATTCTGCGATTAAATATGTTAGGGATTATGATTCGGAAATTGTGTTAACACAAAAAAGGGATAGTTCACAACTATGCATTTTTATGAAAAAATGAATGAATTTTACAGAAATTAATATTTATATGCTGAAGAATGGAACAATGTTTTTAAATTTCCTATAAAAGGTACATATCTTAAATTATAATCGATTCCTTACCCATTGGCAATCTTTTATGATTGATGAGTCCCTGAAAATCAGATTAAATTAAAAATTTCACACCGTTATCGGAAAGATTCGATGCTTTTATAGAAAGAGCGGAGACACTGCTCGATTGCTTTCTATCACAATATAGTAATTATATCTTCTTGCAAATGAAAGTGACTTCGTAAATGTGCAGAGCAGAGCCTTAGCATGGGCAGCGTTCATGATACAAAATAAATACACTGAGGTGACAAAAGTCATGGGATACCCTACTAATAGTGTCGGTCCTCCGTTTTCCCGGCGAAGTGCAGGTACACGATGTGGTATGGACTCCACGAGTCGTTGGAAGTCTTCTGGAGAAATATTGAGTCATGCAGCCTCTGTAGATGTCCATAATTCCGAAAGTGTTGCCGGTGGATGATTTTGTGTGCGAACTGATCTCTCGATTATGTCCCATAAGTGTTTGATGGGATTCATGTCGAGCGATCGCTGTGGTCAAATCATCCGCTGGAAGTGTTCAGGATGTTCTTCAAACCAATCGAGAATAGTTATGGCACGGTGACATGACGCATTGTCATCCTGGAAAATCCCATCGTTGTTTGGGTACATGAAGTCCATGAATGGTTGCAAGTGGTCTCCCAGTAGCTGAACGTAATCATTTACAATTAACGATCGGTTCAGTTTGACCAGCGGACCCAGTCCATTCCATGTAAACACAGCCCACACTATTATGGAGCCACCAACCAGCTTGCACAGTGTCTTGTTGACAACTTTGGTCCATGGTTTCATAGGGTCTGCGCACACTCGTACCCTTCCATCAGCTCTTACCAATTGAAATCGAGACTATCTGACCAAGCTACTTTTTTCCAGTCCAACTGATATGGTCACGAGCCCAGGAGCGCCGCTGTTGGCGATGTCGTGCTGTTAGTAATGGCTCCCGAGTCGGTCTTTTGCTGCCGTAGCTCACTAAAGCCAAATTTCGCCGGACTGTCCTGACGGACACGCCCGTCGGACGTCCCACATTCACTCCTGCGGTTATTTCACGCAGTGTTGCTTGTCTGTTCACACAGACAAGTCTACGCTGACGTCGCATGTCGCCGTCATTAAGTGCCGGCGGTCGGCCACTGCGTTGTCCATGATGGGAGGTTATGCCAGAATTTAGGTATTCTCGGCGCACTCTTGACACTGTGGATCACGGAATGTTCAATTCTGTAACGATTTCCGAAATGGAATGTCCCATGCGTCTAGTTCCAACTAGCATACCGCGTTCGAAATCCGTTAATTCTCGTCGTGTGGACATAATCACATAATCAACCTCTTCACAAGAAGCATATCAACACAAATGAAAGTCCTGCCCAGGCATTCACCATTTATACAATTTGTAAGCGACATTACTACTATATATTTGCATATTGCTATCCCATGACTTTTGTCACCTCAGTGTAGAAAAATCCCTAACATGATTCTTATATTCGCACGCCATAGAAAATAAAAAACCCTCAAACAAACAAAACCTCAAGCTGATGCAATGGTTGGCTAAAAGCAGAAAATATTCTTTTCAGGTTAGCTATCTAAAAAAACAACAACAACAAAAAAAAAGGCAGGCAATTAAAAATTATCCTACTGTCAGCAAAGAAAATCGAATTGAAAGCAAATTCATTGCTCAGTCTCTTGGCTGGCACCGTATCAACTCGTCGCCGACATAAAGGGTCTAACCGGATAAGCATAGAGAAATGGCCCCCACGGCCGATGTTTGAAATAACATGCGTGGTAATAAGGCTCACCATGATAATACAATATAGGGTGTTTTTAGCCTCTGACCTTCAACTGTCCTTGAGATAATCGGGGAAGTATGCGCCGGCGCTACTATTTTTCAAATACGTTTTTCTCAAAAAGTACAAAAGTTAAAAAAATGAAACCAACGTCAATTATTGAAGACTATATTAGTTTACATTATATATTTTGTTCACATTTTTACACGAATTTTAACATAGAAAAATAAACAAAAATATTTAAAAAAAATTATTAATGTAGTAATTTTATATTTACACCAACCAAAAAATTACAGAATAATGCTGAAAGTATGTACTTTTAAGGAAAAAAATTTCGTTAAATCGAAGATGCGTTTTTTGAGTTATAATAAAATAATGCTAGCAACTTACTAAACTATTCGTAACTTTCCCTGTTTGCATTTGCAGAAATACGCTACTATCAATGCATTGATCGATTCGTGACATTTCTATTTGGGCAGGGTGCGCAGTGCGACAAAATAAGATCATGTTTTCATACATACCACTTCCCTATAGGTTTGTTTCGTGTTTGTAAACATTCTGTTATTTTGGCGTACTGCGCATCCCTCTCTCGTAATAATATCAAGTCAATGGTCTTGTGGATTGTGCAGGTGAAGCTGAATAGGGGCTGTAAATATATAAGGTTATAAACTTTTTGGCAATTTCGGACCCGCTCCCAACCTTTTGATATCATAAGTTAACATTCCTCGAATCTGCCTCACCCTAATAACATTGTTATCAATGTCTAAAAAATCTTTTTATTTTTACAATTGTTTTCCCTCTTTTTTTATACGTTTGCAATTATATACAGATATGGTTGTGCATTTTTTATTCGCGTATTTTACTGATTTAAATGAAGAGATGAATTCATAAAAATCACTGTTATGTAAGAAATAGCTTTATATCAAATAACATTTTAAAGAAATACTTTTTATTTAAAAGATTTTAATAATAGCCCTTTGTTGTGTAATGCAATGAACAGTAATATTGTCTTCTTGCACTTCGCCCTTGCATGGAGCTAAACAGAACTGCTTGTAAACAAAATAGGCGGACAACAAGCATTCTTCCACATCTTTTACTAGCAGAAATAACAAATATCATTTCGAATCTGGTTTCTCTAACAACGAATCACATACGCATATGACAGGAGAATATTAATGGCGAACGTTGGGTTATTCCATATTTTGGAATGAAATGTTATATAATGATTCAATGATTTTAATAATACCTTTGTATTTTCATAAAACGAAGAAAACATACTTAAAAAATTTTAAGATTATAGATTTTAAGAAAAAGATACCAAAAAATAAATTTTGGTTTGATCAACAATGATAACGATATCAAATGACAAACCTCCCTCCCCCTACAGATATATTCCGATGTCAAATGCCAGCCTCCCACCTCCCTAAAGTGATATGTTATATATGTACACAGTACAGCCCCATAGCCTTCTTCTGTGTGAAAATCATCGTAGGCAAATGTTTCCATTTTGTTTGTCAGTTCTTGATATTATTACGCGAGAAGGATGCGCTGTACGCCAAAATAACAGAATGTTTACAAACACGAAGCAAACCTATAGGGAAATGTTATGTATGGAAGTACTCTCTCATTTTGGCACACTGCGCATCCTGCCCGAGTGGAAATGTCACGAATCGACCTATGCATTGATAGCTGCGTATTTCTGCAAACACAAAGAGGGAAAGTTACGAAATGTTTAGTAAGTTGCTAGCATTACTTTTGTTATAACTCAAAAAGCGCATCTTCGATTTTAACGAAACTTTTTTTCTTAAAAATACATACTTTGAGCATTATTCTATAATTTTTTGGTTGGTGTAAATATAAAATTACTACGTTAATAATTTTTTAAAAAAATATTTTTGTTTATTTTTCTATGTTAAAATTCGTGTAAAAATGTGAAAAAAATATATAATATGAACTAGTACATTCTTCAATGATTGGCATTGGTTTCATTTTTTTTAACTTTAGTACTTTTTGAGAAAAACGTATTTGAAAAATAGTAGCGCCGGCGCATACTTCCCCGATTTCAATGGGCATTTCAATGAAGAATGTTCCTTTTGGGCCACCACTAAATTCAACACTGGACGTGGTAGGTGTATTTCCACCAGCCCCCTTCTACATTTATCTGTGATCACAAAATTTATGATACATTACCCTGATAAATTTAAATGCTTTTTATTTTATTTTTCCATTTTCTTCCCGTTAAAAAATAATTTTTCATCCTTTATCGCCAAAATTACTGTCCGCTATTCGGAATGTCCGTTATTCAGAGGTTAAACATACAAAAATTTAGGTTGTGAGAGTGGGGATTGGAAAACTGTCCGCTATTCGGGAGTGTTTGTTATGTAGGTTTTACTGTATTGTATTCTCAGTGTGAGCCTTATTAGCACACATGTTATTTCAAACTTCTGCCGTGGGGGGCCATTTCGCTATGCTTATCCGGCTAGACCCTTTGCAAATATCGCTAGGATAGAAAGACTCGGTTTATGTTTTCCTTTCATTCTGATCAAAATAACATTAAAATTATTTGAAATAGAATATGAAACGTAATTTTGAAGGAGGAAAAGTTTTTTTCTTCTATACATGAATAAATAAAATTTTGAATGCTAGACAGATTGAGCTTGAGTCTGTCCAAGCCCAAAAACTGATATAAAAATTGAGTCAGTTTTATCTCTACGTTTGCGACACATTATGACACGTTTAAAAAAAAAAAAAAAAAAAAAAAAAAAAAAGAATGCAAGAGCTTGGAGATGGGAAGGAAAGGAAAAGGTAATTTATGTTTCAGTTTTTCGGAAACGCTATTGCACTGGGCTCCGGAGCCCTGTATTTATGAGCTCCGGCGAATTCCGACCAATATTTGAAAATTTACTAAAAACAGAGAAGTACCGGAGCTGGGCTCCCGCGCAAATTAAGCCCCGGCTTCCGTGAAATCACAGAATTTCCCGCAACTATGCTGCCAGTAATTTCGAGCGGAATTCATCCATTTTTAACAAGCAGATTATTCATATTTAAAAAATCGATAGCCTATATACACTGTAAAAAAAATTCCGCAACGTTCCTGGGAAAAAATGGGCAGCTGAGTTGCCCATTATTTCCAAGAAACATTTCTTGAAAATGACTGGAACTTTACTGTATATGTTAAAAACTTTCTACAGAAATGCCAGTAAGTTTCCTGCGAAATACCAGGAATATTTCTGTTGACAGCAAAACATTACTGACATTTCACAACATGCGGGATCCGCAGACTATTTTTACATTTCCAGTTGACAATTTTCGCTTTATTATCATTATTTGTTAGAATGAAAAATATTTTGAAATTGACATCAAAATTATTATTTATAATTTACACGAAAAAATAAATTTTCAGTTAAAATTCAATAAAGTAAATATATATATGATATATTGTTTCTGAACTTTGCTTAAAATATAAAAATATATAAATGTAAATAATAATTGGAAAAAAAATCTAGACATAAAATATTTTGGATTTTCGTCAGTAATTATGTTAGTTTACAAGTTAGATAAAATACATATAAATTTTCATGAAAAAAAAAAAAAAACCTAAACGTAATTGTATAATTTTTCCGAAAATAAAAAAAAATTCAAATTTGCAGCAATTCAAAGTGTCAAATATATATCAAATATAAATCAAATTGTAATAAAGTGTTAAAATATAAAATTAATTAAAAAAGAAAAAAAAAGTCCAGAGGTAGCATCGAACTCGGGCCGTACGGGTGGCGTGCGAGCTTTCTGCGTCCACACCACGAAAGACACGTTGAGAGCTGCAAACTAATGGGTATTTGAAACGTATGCTAAACCTCGGCATCAAATTTATCAAAATCTAAGGCCCATTTGAAGAAATCCTTTCACAAGAATAATTAGAGATAGGAACTCTAAAACATACTTTAAATTAATCAAAATCGGTGAGAATCATGTTTGATGGACCCCTGGTTAATGGAGATCCAAATAATAGGTGTATTTTTTTTTACACGATCTGCTCGTTAAACGTTCCACGGACAAGTACGAGAGATAATCTCTTAGCGATATCACAGAGGTATTGTATTTTCATCTGAATTGTCTTGACAATAAAGACATAAAGGATTATGTCGTCTATTGATTTATTTGCATTCCATATTGATTTTTTTACATTCATTTAAGTAATTCGTTTTCGACACTGGCGCGCGAGCAACGGATTATAGCAAAAAAATAATAAATGGCGGCCGCAGCGTTTTGCTGTTTTCAACTTTTGTTCAGAGTTCAGGAACGTTTCAGATAAGAAAACCAGAATTTCACAGGAAAGAGCTAAATTATTCTGAAAACCTGAGAAAAGGCGAAACGTTCCTGGATTTTACATGGAACGTTACCATTTTTTTTTACAGTGTATTTTCAATCATTATATCTCAATATTAAGTTTTAATATCTTGTTCTTTATTTAAGTAAGATTTCAAGGTACGACAATAAAAAAGAATGTCATAATAAATTCAGAACACATATTATTTATAACCTTCATAACATTATTGTCTTTCATACAATTTCATAACAGACAATTTGAATAACTATTAAGTACCAATGTTAAAGTCCGTCGGATATGGTAAGTTTTCTAATAAAACTTACCATATTCTAAAACTCGTTTCAGAAGGAATATCAGGGGATCGAAAAAAAAAATTTGCTCAGAAGCTGGTTTTCCCTTTTTCAAGCAGATGGGTACACATAAGCAATTTTAAGCCTGTTTTTATTTTTTTAATAATGTCAATTTTTTTTACTAATATTAATTTGATTTTAATTCATATTTATATGTAACAGAATTCAAAATTAAATAAAATACAGTCGAACCTCGTTATCCCGATACTCTAATGACCAGAAAAAAGGGTCGTCATAAGCGAAGTGTCACGATAACCGGAGTTGGGTAATATTTATAAAAATTATAATCTAAAATATGCTTATAAAAGCTGTATTTTTAATTAATTTAAGACAATTTTAAATTCATATCTGTTCCTGCAGTTTTAAGCAACAAAACCTTATTATCAAATAAACAATTAAATTTTAAAAATCAAAAAACCTGACTGCGTAAAATGCGTACTAACTAATTATTTCTCATCAATGTGAAACTATTTTTCTTTTCAATTCCTACTATTAGCTCACACTCTCGCTATATATATCTTGTTCAAATTTTCAATCGTTAATAAAATACTTATTATTCATCCAATCAAGCTCAAATAATTTTTTTTTTAAACTTGTAGTGGATGACACTTGATGTTAATCCAGTTTTTTTTTTCAAATATTAATTCATTAATTAAATTAATTTAATTATTTTTCAATAATCGAGAGAGCCCTCTTCTTGATCAAGGTATTTTAAGACGGAGAGAGCCCTCTTCTTGATCAAGGCATTTTAAGCGCCACTCAAGAGGAAAGAAGAATGGGAGAAAAAAAATCTGTTACTGACCGAAGTAGGAATTGACTTAAAATATTTTTTTTTTACATTACTTGTTTATATTACTTACCTATTTTTTTTTATATACTTGTATTGATGACTTTTAAGTTGTGTTTAATTGTTAGTTCCTATCTATAAACACTGTTTTGATGAGATCTATAGATGTCTATGATGGTTAGAGTTGCAGTAAAGCTAGAGATCCTACCGACACAACTTCCAGGTTGTATAATATTTTAACGGAGCTTCTGACTGTAAAATAGTCAATGAAACATCGTCTTCATTTTGAAAGACCTATCCAATGATATGCCACTCAATAGGGTGCGTAAATTTTTTTTTTCGTCTCTACCGCCATTTTGTATTTTACGGCCACCATTTTGAATTTATAAAAACAAAACCTAGCCTATAACCATCGGGTCGTTAAGATGAATGAATAGAGACCCCATTCATTAAAATCCATCCAGCCGTTGGGATGTTTCGAGGGTATAAAGAAATCCACATACACAGATACGCGTGAAATACATAACCCTTCTTTTCAGCCGGGTAACAAAATAAACACAAAAACAAAATTGAAAAAAATAAAAATCAGATTTATGATGACTTTTTTTCTTATTGTTACATGAAATATTGATGGATTATGGTTTGCTTATCCCTTGATGTGCTTCCTACAATCATTTTTTCAGTATTATACAATGAATTGTTTCAGAAATCGTCTATCTGGAGCTTAGTGGGTCCTTCATAGTATGTGGGTTTATTTATTCAGATAAAGGATTGAGGTAAAGACATTTTTTACGGCTTAATTTCCGTGCTTATAGGATGGATTATAAAAAATGGACAATTTGCCTAAACCGTCAGTATATCCGGAGTCGAAAATTATTCAACGACGTAAAATCCGAAGTTTACTTACATTAAAATCATATGCAGAAAATCGGGACTTTGAAAAACTGACGTGATAAGCAGAGCGACCTGAAAACCGGGTGTCGGGATAACGAGATCCGACTGTATATGCATACTTTCAAACGCCCAAGAGAAAAAAAAGCCCTATTTCAAGCGTAGATTATGAAACATTTTTCACATTGCTGAAAATATATTATGAAATTTGCTCTGAAGCTGTTTTCCGATTACCAAGCAGGTGGGTAAATATATGTTACAGTCAATATGATAAATTCGGTTATTATTAAGATTAACTGGTTAGGATTAATAATAACAATCTCTTTCGGTAAATTGGATAAATATTGTATATTAATCATATTTACCGGTTATTATTAATAATTACCAAGGATGTTCGGTCAATATGATTAATTTAGCTTGGTAACGAATGTGTCTTTTACTGGAACATGTGCTATTATAACTCTGAAACTAATAACAAAAATAATTGCTAAGAGGCAATAATACTCATTCAAAAAATATGTCCTATTAATAGATTAACAAGGAGTTAAGATAATTATTTTTATAATTGCAGAATCAATCAATTAGGTTAAACAATTAAATTATGTTAGGTTAATCTTAAACATTGAAATAATGAACGAATAAATTCAGTTTTAAAGTGCATACTTTTAAGCAATGGATATTAAAAAAAAATGTAACATAAGTAGAAATTTTTAAATTCAGACTTTCATTAAATTAATGGACCTTATGCACGCGACCTGAGGTCGAGGCTAAAATTCGTCTACTGGCGGTGTTTAGCATAGCAGTCTATGGAGTGTGAGTTATTAATGCTTGTTTGTTAAAAATATCGCAAAAAAATTCTTTGATGCAGCAGCATATACTTAATATATTGTAATCTAAATTCAATATGTTGTTCTGTATGCGAAAAAATTCCCTAAGTTTGCAAATTTTCAGTTAAAATGTATGCACTCAACCTGGGTCAAGACTAAAGTCGTCTGCTAGCGGTGTTTGCGCCTGCGCATACTGGTATTCTGTCGGTGCAGTAACTAGAATAACAGATCATCATACCGCCAGCTCTGGCGTCTGACGTCACCTGAATAGAGTCCATTTTAGCATATAGCAAATTTATTAAGAGAAGTTACTTTCGGAATGAGACAATTCTTACACTAATATAACAGAAGAAAAAAAGAAGAAAAAGATGTAGGTCATATGTTCCTCACCAGCCTAGAAAGGTTTTGGGGTTTACAAAGGGTTTTTGATTTTTTACAATTGCAGGGACTTGAGTTACAATTGCTTTTTTTTTTTTTTTTTTTTTGCTTGCTTATTTAGTGACTGCTTAGCAGAGTGTAGAGCTTCTTGAATATTTCTCGATACTTCATTCAGTGAAAAAGAAAAGTCTTCCTTGTGTTCTTCAAAATCTTCCATTTCAACATCACCGAAACTTTTTATTTAATCTTTCTTGTTTCATAATTATGTTGTTCTCGTTTTTGGCAAACACTCTTGCTACCGTTTCTAATACTATGTTCACACTGGATACCTTACGATATCTCAGGCCGCCGAACTCTCTGAGAGAGTTCCACAAACTTTCTGAGAGAGTTCCACAAACTCTCTCAGTGAGTTTCGACTTACTTCGGCTAGATACAGGAACGACCACTCATTCTCGTTGGCTATGAAACTTCGCTTTTACTGATTGGCTGTTGCGGCCGTTTTTTATTTTAAGCGCATGCGCATACTTTACTTTTGTTCAGATCACAGACACAGTGACGCGACTGAGATATCTTAAGTAAGTTTTTCGATGTGAACAGGTACCCAATTCCGGGAGGGTACCACTTCAAAACTGGCGGTCTAAGATATCTTAAGTTTCTAGTGTGAACAGGGTATAACTGAATCTAGAACACCTCGCGCCAAATCTTCGTTCGAATTTTACAGCTCGACGCGACGTCCTTTTTATCATTATTCATTACGCTTCCGCCTATATCCCCATCCTCGGTTGAGATTGCTGTCTGAAGTTGGATATCGTTACTAGACTGCTTTCTTATACAACAAGATCTTCTTCACTTGTAATTCTTGACAAAGTATCGACGGGCAAATAGTTATTAAACCTACATTCGCTTTATAGCCAAATAAAGTTTCCTATGGACTACGATCTATTCCAGTCTGATGTTCTCTATTTTTCATAAATTGAATGAATTTTATTCCTTCGGACCACTTTGTTGCATCGTTAGTTTCAACCCAAGTGGATAGCATCATTTCAATGTCTTGGTTTTCTCTTTGAACTGAGCCTTGCGATTGACTTTGTCTTGGTCTTCCATGAAAATTTTTGAATAGGTTCTACATTCCAAAAACTTCTTCAATAATTTTAATTACAAATTCTCGCCGATTGTCAGTTTGCAAGATTCGCGATGCACCAAATATTGAGAACACATCTATTAGGTGATAAGCAACGTCTTCGGCTTGTCTTGCTTTTAAAGCTTTTAATTGAATAAATTTCGAACTCACAACAAAACTATCATCAAATTGACACTACTCGGCACGCAAAATATTCGAAACTGGCGAAAACAAATATTAGTGAGCATCCCGAAAGATGCAGTTGCCCGCATCGAAAGTAAACTATCAACTAATATCGTCAAGTTGTTGCCAATAGACAAAAACAAACCAGCACGCTCACAAAATCTGTTATACGATTGCACAATAGTGAGACGCTGACACGGAATAAATATGCACATACCAGGGCCGAAACTAGCCTTTTTTGCACCCGGGGCAAACAAGGATTTTGGCGCCCCCCCCCCCCCCCTCCCTCTTCCGCAAAGTATATTTACAAAGAGAATTTTAACCGAGTTATTTTCTTCTGGTGGACTGGTGGCTTCCATTATTATGAAACAGCCGTTATAAATAAAGTGTTAGGTGAAGATGAAAGAGCAATCGTAAAAAGTTAGAACTCTGATTTTCTGTTCAAAAAGGGGAAAAAATGGCTATATATTTTTTTTTTTTTTTTGCCATTTTTTTTCTCATTCGGACCAGAAAATCAGAGTAAAAAAAAAAATTATGGCCATTTTTTCCCATTCTGACCAGAAAATCAGAGTTCTAACTTTTTACGACTGCTCTTTCATCTTCACTTAACACTTCATTTAAAATGGCTGTTTCATGATAATGGAAGCCATCAGCCCATCAGAAGAAAATGATCAATTCCAAAATTATAAGTTCGATTGAAAAACCATTTAATACTTTGAGCAGAAAGAAGAGGCTACACCTGCAATTTTCATGACACTAGTAGAATCACATACCGGGTGTCCTAAAAAGGACTGACTGATTTTAAAATTCAATAACTTTCAAACGGTGACAGATATTAAAAAAATTCTTGCAGGAGGGTGATGCATAAGGTCAAAAGTTTTTTTACAATTATTTTCGATTTTAGTTCGAATTACAAACAATAGATGGCGCTGTAAGCAATAGGCTCTAAATATAGGCTCGATTTTTTAGCCTTTCTCTTCTTCCATGCGGAAAAAGGAGGTTAAAATGTATTGAGTGGGTCCCGAAGTACCAAAAATCGAGCCTGAATTTAGCTTCTATTGATCATAGGGCCATCTAATGTTTGTAATTCGAAGTAAAATCGAAAATCACTGTAGAAAAACCTTCTACATTATGCATAACCCTCTTGAAAGATTTTTTTAAATATCTGTCACTGTTTGCAAGTTATTGAATTTTAAAATCAGTCAGTCCTTTTTTAGGATACCCGGTAGCTGCCGATGTGTACGGTTTAGTTACCTCTAAGATTTAATACAAATTTTTGCTATATTTAAACGTTGACAAATGTTAGACTTTTTAAACTGAATATCCTTAACTGACAGCCAATTGTTCCCTTGCGACGACATTTCTGTGGCTGTCAACTCGTAAAACTTGGCTAAAAATGCTAACTTTGACAACATTTTCTGAGTGAATCTTTACCTTTATAAGAAAATGGGAAACTCTTCAATTTCTTGGTATCTGAACAAAATCGGTAAATTTTATATTTTTACGAATATTAATGCAAATTTTTTGTAGTTACTAATGAAAATGACTTCGCGAAAGTACCACCAGAAAAGTAGTTAGTTTGGATTTGGGAATAGCTTTCAATATAAGAAATTCTCATAACGAGATATGATCCCCTCCCACCCCAAAAAAGGAAAGCCATGACCCCCTCTCTAAATGGTGAGTGTTGGATCTGTCTTTGGCTTTGTCAAATATGGATTTTTTTTTAAATCTTGAAAACAGAATCGAAAAAAATTCCGCTTTATACAGGATCCTTATGCTATATCATCTTTAGATTCTTCTATGATTTTTCATACGTCAAGCAGGATGGTTTTAACAATACCGTGCTAAACATAGACGTGAGAAAAATCGACACACAAAATCTTCATTTGGCGCCCCTTCGTTCTGGCGCCCGGGGCACATGCCCCAGCTGCCCCCCCCCCCTAAATTCGGCCCTGACGCATACGATAACTCCTCATCTTAGGAGCCCTATGCATATGCCTCACAATGGACAAAACGATGCGACTTACGGGTTAATGCCTTCCGTACGGCTTAGTTTGTATTTGACCGGGTGCTCTGCTCAGAATGAATATATTTGACGCTAGTGAACTGAAAATTTGCGAAGTACCTCCTATAGTCCAGGCAATAGGGAATTTTACCTAGCAAAATTAATGGTAGTTCTGGAAATCGACTTACTTTATGTTTTTTGGGTCGCTGAATCCGAATTTGTAACTTCCCACCAAAATTTCCCCCTGCAACCCCCCCCCCCAAATTTTGATAAAAAGCTCCCAAAAAAGGTTTTTATTACAGAAATCAATTTTTTTATTGTTTTAGGGAAAAAGTATCTAGAAATTCAAAAAGTAGACAAAATTTGCAACAAATTAGATATATGACATTATGACTTAGGATGAAGGGGAAGGGGGGATCTGCCTCGGAACATGCGCGCGGTGCTGAGTGGACTAAGTTGCGCAATTCCACTTAACCACTCACACGTTTACATTCGCCCCCCCATCTCCCCTCCGAACTTTCCTCATAAGGTTTACTTTAAGTGTTTTGGGTCGCTGAATCCGAATTTTTAACTTCCCCCCAAAATTTCCCCCCCCCCCGAAAACCTCCCAAAATAGTTGTTATTAACTTAAATTTCTTATTAATTTATGGGTAAAGCATTACAAAATTCATAAACTAGACAAAATTTGCAACAAATAGGATATATGACATTATGACGTAGGATAAACGAGTAGAGAGGGGGCTGTTTCGGAACATTCCCCGCGCGCTTTTCTCAAAAACCAAATTTTTTCAAAAAATCAATTTTTTGGGGGGTTGCCGGGTGAAATTTTGGTGGGAAGTTACAAATTCGGATTCAGCGACCCAAAAAACATAAAGTGAGTCGAAATCTAGAACTAGTATTAATTTTTCCAGGTAAAATCCCCTATTGCCTGGACTTCATAACTTAGTGCACGTAGCGCCGCGGTGCATGTTCAGAGGCAGCCCTACCCCTCCCCGTTCATCCTATGTCATAATGTCATCTATCCTATTTGTTGCAAATTTTGGCGAGTTTCTGAATTTCGTAATGCTTTTCCCCTAAAACAATAATAAATTTAAGTT
The DNA here is from genome assembly GCA_963932465.1 of Maratus speciosus. Classification (NCBI taxonomy): domain Eukaryota; kingdom Metazoa; phylum Arthropoda; class Arachnida; order Araneae; family Salticidae; genus Maratus; species Maratus speciosus. Next base: position 126,141,418 of record OZ010789.1, on the reverse strand, counting down.
AAAGACAACTATTTGGTGGTTTTTCGGGGGGAATTTTGGGGGAAGTTAAAAATTCGGATTCAGCGACCGAAAAATCTTAAAGTAAACCTTATAAGGAAAGTTCGGAGGGGAGATGGGAGGGCGAATGTAAACGTGTGAGTGGTTAAGTGGAATTGCGCAACTTAGTTCACGCAGCACCGCGCGCATGTTCCGAGGCAGATCCCCCCTTTCCCTTCATCCTAAGTCATAATGTCATATATCTAATTTGTTGCAAATTTTGTCTACTTTCTGAATTGCTAGATACTTTTCCCCCAAAACAATAAAAATATTGATTTCTTTAATAAAAACCTTTTTGGGGGGCATTTTACCAAAATTTGGGGTAGTTGCCGGGGGAAATTTTGGTGGGAAGTTAAAAATTCGGATTCAGCGACCCAAAAAACATATTATAAGCCTTTTTCCAGAACTACCATGAATTTTGCTAGGTAGAGCCCCTATACGGTCTCTATTGCCTGGACTACTAGTAAAATACTGAAATTGAGTGAGATATGGATGAATACTTGGTACGATTTTACAGAATTTTCTTCTATATTAAATTGGTTTATTTTATATTGGGAATTTTTTCTAAAATTTTTCCGGTTACTATTGATTGTTCCCGGTACTTTTCTCTATTAAGATTTTAATTTTACTTTTTCAACATTTATGAATTATGAATGAACCCCTAACACAATTTACTTTATAACGCTATGAAGATTTAAGACAAAACGCTGATTTGAAACTTTTCAATCGATTTTTTAGAAAGATACCAATTGAAATTTGTCGCGTGTATTTAACACTGATATCGTCAGACTTTCACTTTTTCTAGCTCCATTAAGATTTAAGAAAAAAATGTAAAAACAATGTACTTCAGTTTTTCGGATTAATTTGATCGGAGAACTCAAATAGGGGGTTGGGGGTCAAAAGTTTTTGCTACCATTTTAAAATTCAAAGTTTGTTACAATTTTTAATGTCTAGAGCAGCACCGGTCCACGGATTCCAAGGGGTCCGGAATGCATCTTTCGGCGGTACGAAAAAAATCGCATTCAGTGTAATTTTTTCTTTCTTCTATAAACAAGAAGAAAGTTTGGGATTCTGGTAAATTTTCAACTTCCAGTTTTCGACGGATTAGAGAATGTCTGTGTGCCTGTCTTTCTGTATGTGATAATGTGGGCGGTTTATTTCAAGAACTAATGCATAGAATGTAATGAAATTTCAGATCTGGTTAGACGCTGACATAAATGGGTGCTGGTCAGATTCTGGTGTAAATTGCCCAGCTGGTGGCACTGCTATACTGCCTTTTCACGATTTCCGCGATAGTTATATCTCAAGAAAAAACGTACGGAATTTAATCAAACTTCATATTCTGTTAGACCTTGACATAAATAAACGTTAATTAGATTGGGGTGTAAATCACTCAACAGGTGCTACTTCTATGCTGTATTTATCCCGATTTGTGCAATAACTATACCTTAAGAACTAATGCACGGAGTTTTACCAAGCTTCACAGCCTGTCAGACCTTGACATAAATAGGTGCAGATTAGGTTTGTGTGTATACCGCCCAACAGGTGTCGCTGTTATGCTCTGTGAGACCTTGACATATTAGGTTTGGGTGTATGTTTCCCAACAGGTGTCGCCGCTGTGCTCTGTTTTTCACGACTTTTGCGATACCTGTATCTCAAGACCGAATAGATTGTCATTTAATTTTCGTTGCAGACGAGTTGATTTATATATAGAAGAAAATTTTATGATGGCCACAACATACGAGTTTTTAGGTGCGTTCTTAATTATATAAATGCATAGCATCTAGAGTCGTCACCTGGTCCGTCCGCCTGTCTCTCTGTCCGTCTGTTTGCATATAACAGCACAAAAACTACTCAACCGCATAATTTGAAATTTAATATATAGAATCGCTGCAGAAATTTGTCGAGATATTTCAAATTTTATGAAAATCGAATCAAAACTTAAAAAGATACTAATAAAAGATTTCTTCATTCTATTAAATCCTATCATACGTAATCAATTCAATGATATCCCATGCCAGGTCATGATTCTACGTTGCCATGGTTATGACTTCCTATTTAAGACGGAGTCCTATTATTTCCGTACGACTGAATTTAATGTATATAATCGTTTTGTAATCGGACATTTTTGCATAAAATTGCAACAGCTATTGCACCAACATCTGAATATTTATAAAACTAGTTGTAGTACAAACGCACCTCATTTGACACCGTTTGACGTTCAATTTACGAGTTGTTTATTTATGCAGGAAATGACAGAAATCTTCCGAACTCTAGCGATTCCGTCTTAGCCTATTTTACTGTTATCTCTATTAGTTTATAAATCCTTTATTTTATTTTCTAAAAAAAAAAAAAAGCACCAGTAATCCCAATCTTAAATCGTCTGCAAAGAAAAAGGAAATACGAAAAACGGAGTAGAACCACAGATCTAAACGATATTTTGTACTCATATTCGAAAAGTTCTTAATCGAACGGTACTTCTAGAATCTCTTTGTGAGACATACATACTTTCTAATCGGACAATGTGATATCAATATAACATATTCAATCGGACGGTTTATTCGAAAGATATCAAGTTTGTCACGTGCATTTAACATTAGAATTCCCAAACTATGACCTTTTTAACACTTTCCAACATACACTGGTGTCCAAAATTAAGGACCAATCACAAAATGCTAATTTTCAAGTACGCGAATACTCAAAAGGAAATAATATAATTCAAATAATTACAATCTCGACAGCACAGCTAGTCCCTATAGCATCTCATTCATGTCACACATGGTCACAAGTGTCATAGTCACTACGGTGAAGCAAAAAATAGGAAATTCCATACATATCATTATAAGTCTCAAATGATCCCTATATGTGACTCCACTGAGACGTCACTGTGACTGCTGCTTTCTGACGAGTCACCAGGTGACTTTGCAACGTAGTTACATTGTGACTCTCATGTGACTGTCACCTGCAAACTCAATTTCAAAGTCATCGTGAACACTGCATTGGGATAAGTTACCAAATAATGTCACATTAAAGTCACATGATGACTTTCAGGTGACAGAGAGACTACTGTGAAGTCACCATTGCGCTCTTTTGTGAAAAGTCACCATGTGACTATAATGTGATATTATTTGGTGACTTATCATAATGCAAAGTTCATGATGACTTTGAAATTGAGTCTAAAAATGACAGTCACATGAGAGTCACAATGTAACTACGTTGTAAATTCACCTGGTGACTCGTCACAAAGTAGCAGTCACATTGACGTCTCAGTGGAGTCACATATAGTGATCATTTGAGACTCATAATGAGACGTGTGGAATTTCCAATTTTTTGTTTCACCGTAGTGACTGTCACACTTGTGACCATGTGTGACATGAATGAGATGCTATATGGACTAGCTGTGCTGTAGGGATAGTAATTATTTGAATTATATTAACTCCTTTTGAGTATTCGCTTACTTAAAAATTAGCATTTTGTGACTGGCCCTTAATTTTGGACATCGGTGTAGTTGAAAAGTACTTACGAATTCGGTTTGTCTGCCTGTCTGTCCGTCCGTGCTCTAACTCACGTAAATAGACTCAGATTGCCATAAAATGGATATATGTTATTGGTCTTTACTGTGGCATGTTCGGTAATGAAAAGGAAGTGTGTAGCATTTACGATTCGTCAAAATAATTCCGTTACACAACGACCTATGGGAGGAAATCTTTTGCGGTGTATTTTAATGATATTACACTATTTTAAATAGATTGAAATCTGTTTGTATATCACTGAGGTGTACTACAAAACGCTTACTGTAGAATCTGGTGTGCCTACGATGTATCGTTCATTTACAGGGACACACTATAATACGTATTTGGCTACAGTAACTGTCTATGAAGAATAATGGCTGGAAATGCATTTTCAGTTGTGATACGCGTTTTAAAATTTAACTATTGTTTTGCATATTACTTGGTGTGCATAAATTCTATAGATCCTATACACAGCTAACACTAAAGATCTCAGGTGCATTTCCGTTTATGAACGGAAATTGATGAATGGGAAATTCCAACTGTGCTATGTGTTTAATTGAACTAACTTTTAGCATATCATGTAATATATGTAGTATCTACCGGGTGTCCTAAAAAGGACTGACTGATTTTAAAATTCAATAACTTGCAAACGGTGACAGATATTTAAAAAATTCTTGCAGGAGGGTTATGCATGAGGTCAAAAGTTTTTTTTACAGTGATTTTCGATTTTAGTTCGAATAACAAACAATAGATGGCGCTGTAAGCAATAGTCACTAAATACAGGCTCGATTTTTGGTCCTTTCTCTTGTTCCATGCTGAAAAAGGAGATGGAAATGTATTAAGCGGGCCACGAAGTGCCATAAATCGAGCCTGAATTTAGCGTCTATTGATCGCAGCGCCATCTATTGTTTGTAATTCGAACTAAAATCGAAAATCACTGTAAAAAAACTTTTGACCTTATGCATAACCCTCCTGCAAGAATTTTTTAAATATCTGTCACCATTTACAAGTTATTGAATTTTAAAATCAGTCAGTCCTTTTTAGGACACCCGGTATATAACACTTATATAATATTACAATTTATCATCTTTTTTTAAAAATAAAAATTAATAAATTGAGTATCAATACATTACACTGACATTATACATAATAAAGCTGGATCAACCATTATTATTATTAATTTAACGAATCATTAATGAGTTGTTGCTACTTTAATAAACCAATATCCTAATCACCAATATATGAGTATTAAAAAATTAAAACTTTCAAAATTGCCGAACGGAAAATCAACAGGAAGGCGAAATCATATAAAGAACAAGTAAATAATGAATTATAATGTATATAATTACTGCCTTTCTTAATGAAAGATACAAGACAAATTTTAAAAATCAGGCCGTATGCAATTTTTTATTTTTTTGAATATTCAATATAATAAATATAATTTTGAATATTTTGAATAGGCAAATCGACAACAACATAAGTCACTAAAAATCCAACTCATGAAAATTAATTGAAAAGATACCGATATGTCCTAAACTGGACTGACTGATTTTAAAATTTAATAACTTGAAAATGGTGACAGCTGTTTAAAAAGTTATGTAAGATGTTAGGAGTTTTTTTTACTGCGATTCTCAATTTTAGTTTAAAATATCAGCGATAGATGGCGTTGTAAGTAATACGCGCTAAATCAGGGCCCGGTTTTTGGCCTCGCTTTTCTCCCAGCCTTGATGTGAAAGAAGGAGGTTAATTATATAGAGTGGGTCTCAGTCGGCAGTGCAATCCTGTTCTTCGGGACTCACTCCATTTATTTTACCTCCTTCCTTCACATCAATGTTGCGAAAAGAGCGAGTCCAAAAAATCGGCCTTCTATTTAGCGATTATTGCTTGTAGTGCCATCTATCATTGCCATTTGGAACTAAAACTGAGAATCGCAGTAAAAAAAACTCGTGACATTTTACATAACCCTCCTGCAAGAATTTTGTTAATAGCTGTCACCATTTGCAAGTTATTGAATTTTAAAATCAGTCAGTCCATTTTAGGACACCTGGTTTCGCTTCTTGTCAATGTAAACATAGAAATGAATGTGCATTTTCCATAAAATCGTTATGTAGCGAGAACCACAGTATTGATAGTACAAAATCTATAGTACAAAATAAAATCGAACATTCCGTTACTAGATTTGTTGTACTTATATTTCATAGATTTTTTTAATTTATTTGTCCAATGTCTTTAATGGTTAATATCTCGGCTAATTACCGACAATTTTTTTCGAAAATCATTATCAACAATCCTTTTATACTATTGCGACGATAGGTATCTCTAACATCTCTCAACTCCTTTTCTGAATTCCCGCAAATCGAAATTTGCGTGTAACAGAAAAATGCGATTTTCTCAAAAACTATGTGACCTTAGGGTTATAATTTTCCTGCAAGGTTTAAATTAACTTCTACTACCCCTAATTTTTTCATAATATTTAGTTTCAGTAGATTTGGAAATAGAAGGGATGGAACATATTTTTGCATTACATTTTTGACGATATCTCTGAAAATATAATACCTCTAATATTAAACAAGTAATATAAAAATTTTGTTTTTAAGTCAATTCCTACTTAGGTCATCAAAGAAAAATTTAATATAATCCCTTAAGCTAATATTAGTTTTTGTTGCATTAAAATATCTCAATTTGTTGATTTTCTATAAGCAAGTAGGTTTACAATGGAAGTCTATGGGAATTTGGCGAAATATTGGAGATATCGCCAAGCTGGCGTCACTTTTGGTGACTCATTTTGGCCCCAAATTTGGCGATATATCGCCAAGTTGGCGACAAACTTGACGGTATTTGGCGACAGAACAGGGTCCCCCCCTATGGTAACCCCTTATTGAAAATACTTTCATTGATCTTCAATAACCAATGGCCGCCATTTTGTTTCCCATGCAAAACTAAAATTAATTAATTATAATTTAATTAATTCATAATTATTTGAAAAAACTGTATTAACATCAATTTGTCATCCAGTACAAGTTTAAAAAAATTTATTTCAACTTGATAGAATGAATAATGAGTATTTTATTAACGATTGAAAATTTGAACAAGATATATAAATATATAAATATACAAATAAATAAATATATAAATAAATAAATATAGGGAGAGTGCGAACTAATAGTAGGAAGTGAAGAAATGTATTTTTGAGTTCGGCGTTACGAAAGCTTTCACACGACACACAAAGAAAAGATTTTTTTTTTCAGGTAATTTAATTAGAAACTCTACATTTTTCCTAAATATATTTGTGAATGGTTAATATTCTATAAATATGAGGGTCAACAGCCTTTATTACTTCAGCCAATTTGAACTTTTCACATTCCATATAGTTTACTAGTAAAATGGCTGTGACAGACAGACACAGGAGGGATCTTATAATGGTTTCTATTTCATTTTTTAAGTACGGAACCCTAAAAAAGAAAAATCTCCCTTTTAGGTAGCTTTCATTACAAAAAGCTACCTATTGCAGCCGTTCGGAGGAAAGAGATTTCAAAAAATTTTGGTATGTTTTCATCGATCATGACCCCCAGACCCCGAAACCACCCTCCGTTCAAAATTGGTATATACAGGGTGATTCAGCTCGTCGGTGACAAACTTTAAGGATCGATAGAGCACACCTAGACGAACATTTTTGAATAGGGAATGTAGGGTCCCTGACGCGATGGTAAGGCGCTAGGCGCTTTCGAAAATTTGGGTGCCGAAATTCGAAACGTCATAAAAACTAGGGAAATGGTTAGATTTTCTTGCTTGTTGCGTCGAAATGATTCTGTTTGTTTAGACTTTCTTCAGTACCAATTTGATAAGCGTATCTCTTAAAACATGGATAGGGGGCGCTGCAGACTTAGGAGAGCTAGACAACAACTTTAAGCCCGTTATTTTGATAATTTAACACATGCTCGCCAAAGTTTATACTCTAACTTAAAGTTTGAACCCAAAAGTAGAGCCCTGCAAAAAGCGTAAGAGCCGGAATAAAATGTCAAAGTACAGGGTGGTCGAAACTCGAAGGCTCCTAAGAGATAAACAAACAGATTTCTTGACTTATGGCATGCATTTTCATGATTCTGTTTGCTGGGGCTCTCTGAAACTCAGTTGAACGGTACAAAAAGAAACATCGATAGGGGGCGCTTTGGGCAAAAAACATAATTCGTTGACATTTCGGACGCTAACTGGAAACGGGGCGCTACGATCAGTTAGTAATAATGAAAACACATTTTCTACCTCTGCTCAACACTTCTGAATAAATTTAGACCAAAAACATCAATGATACTGGAAATTTATTTACAAAAAATAACACTACAGAAGATGCTCGAAATTTCGACCTTGGGCCATGATGCAGGCTTCGCACCTCCGTCGCATTGAGGAGTGTGTGTTTCCAACAATGCCAGGAGTATCTCTGATCTGCCCTGCAGCTGCCACAATGCGCGCCACAAGTTCTTCAGCACTGCTGACAGGTGTATGGTATACCTCGGCCTTCAGGTAACCCCAAAGGAAGAAATCCAAGCAGGTGAGGTCTGGTGATCGGGCAGGCCAGTGAACTGGACCCCCACGCCCGATCCACCGCTGGCCATACCTTGCGTTTAGATGGAGACGCACGTCGTTCGTGTAATGGGCCGGAGCTCCATCGTGCTGGAACCACATCTGGCGACGCGAACCTTCGGGTACGTGCGCCTCATCCAGAAGCTGCGGCAGCACTTGATCCAGGAAAATCAGGTAATTTCCACCTGTCAGCCGTTCAGGTAACAAATAAGGGCCAATGAGGCAATCCCCCAGAATGCCGGCCCACACATTTACTGAGAAACGCTCCTGGGCTGCTCGGCTTCTGGTTTCATGTGGATTTTCATCACACCACACATGACTGTTGTGGGCGTTCCACATTCCCTCCCGGCTGAAGGTGGACTCGTCCGTAAACAAAATGCTGTTTACAAAACGGGGATCCCTGGATCTCATCGCCAAGTACCATCTTGAGAATTCCACTCGAGGGCCAAAATCCTGCTCTCTGAGCAACTGCACCCGCTGGATGTGGTAGGGGTGCAGATTCCGGGAACGTAAGATGCGCCACGCAGTTGCTTGCGAAATGCCAACATGTCTGGCGATATCTCTCGTGCTAAGACCTGGGTTGTCCTCAACCAGGTTAAGCACAGCCTCTTCGTTGTCGGGGGTGCTCACTAATCGCTCCCGTTCAGGCCTGCCTCCGTCGAAAGATCCCGTTGTGGACAACCTCTGGTGTACTCGAGCGAAGAAGGCATGGCAGGGGATTTGCCTGTTGGGGTAACGCTCGGCGTACAACCGCTGAGCGGCTCGTCCATTACAACCAGCAGCGCCATACGCCAAATGCATGTCAGCCAATTCAGAGTTTGTGTACCGTTCCATCCTACTACCGATCTGCAGACAAGTAACCCGAAGCTTAAGTAGGTACCGCACGTTCAAAAGACGTGTCTGCGCATACAACTACGTCATCTCGCGTTGTCGTCTACGCATTACGTATCTTTTGCATATCGATATGGTACGATATCTTTTGCATAAATCAGCAAAAAGCACCTTATGTAAATTTTATTGCGCGCATTGTGCATGATTGAAACCAGCTATGTTTGTTAAAAAAAACAAACAAACTGCAGTTTTAATAGCTTCTTATGATAAGTAAATTACTCTCTTGTTTTGTTTCTAACTGATCGTAGCGCCCCGTTTCCAGTTAGCGTCCGAAATGTCAACGAATTATGTTTTTTGCCCAAAGCGCCCCCTATCGATGTTTCTTTTTGTACCGTTCAACTGAGTTTCAGAGAGCCCCAGCAAACAGAATCATGAAAATGCATGCCATAAGTCAAGAAATCTGTTTGTTTATCTCCTAGGAGCCTTCGAGTTTCGACCACTCTGTACTTTGACATTTTATTCCGGCTCTTACGCTTTTTGCAGGGCTCTACTTTTGGGTTCAAACTTTAAGTTAGAGTATAAACTTTGGCGAGCATGTGTTAAATTATCAAAATAACGGGCTTAAAGTTGTTGTCTAGCTCTCCAAAGTCTGCAGCGCCCCCTATCCATGTTTTAAGAGATACGCTTATCAAATTGGTACTGAAGAAAGTCTAAACAAACAGAATCATTTCGACGCAACAAGCAAGAAAATCTAACCATTTCCCTAGTTTTTATGACGTTTCGAATTTCGGCACCCAAATTTTCGAAAGCGCCTAGCGCCTTACCATCGCGTCAGGGACCCTACAGTCCCTATTCAAAAATGTTCGTCTAGGTGTGCTCTATCGATCCTTAAAGTTTGTCACCGACGAGCTGAATCACCCTGTATAAATGTTTTGTCCTTAATATTGGTATCTTATATATATTTATATATACCAAGGCAGCTAAAGGTTTTAGCAATCTTTTAAATATCATACGCTTAGATCCTTGCTGCAAATTGCGCATAATCTTTGTGTATTATCTGTATGATTTCTACTTGTAGTTATCTGATACCTCCCTTACGAAATTCCATTAATTTTTTCATTCTTATCATCGCAAAGTTTCATTTTATGATTTTACCTTTCTAGTTATGTAACTTATATGTATTTTCTTGTTGTTATTGTACTTTATTTTACACATACAGTTCTATATTGTTGGTTTATGGCGTGTAGTCAATCATTCACAATATTGCAGTTTTTGATGATGGTCGGTAATGTTTAATTAATGGATATATATATATATATATATATATATATATATATATATCCATATATATAACCATTAAATAAACATTACCGACCATCATCAAAAGCCGCATTATTGTGAATGAATTGGCAATAAAAATGGATGCCACAAACCTATAATATAGAACTGTATGTATAAAATAAAGTACCTTATACTTAATTACAAGCATTAAGAAGGAAGAATAAAGAAAGAAGAATATGGATTCCGAAAAAAATGACAAACTTATATATTGAATTACGTTTTCAAGAGTACAGAATTCAATGATATAAGCGAATCGGTTGTTTTCTGTGAGAAAAAAGCTAAAAGCTGAAAAATTTTTTCTCCTGTACCCGAACAACCAATAGAACCAAAAGAAGTCTCAAGATAAAAACAGAACATTATCAAATGGCATAAAATGGAAAAAGTCCTTCCGGCCAGTGCGGGGCGGAAGAGGTAGCTTTCATATTCCTTATTTTAAAAAAGCCAACTTATATCATTCAAACACACGAAGCTCAATTTAGTGGAAACCGAATATAAGAGATTCAATACTAATTTTTATCAATATAATGAATGAGAATTTCGCGAAATTAGTCAGCTTTATCCAAGCTGCTTTTCTTTAAAGTAACTTATATTTGGCTGCCAAATTCGGCAATTTCTTAAAGTGCCTGCCATTTTCAGACAACATGGTGGATGAGGCTAAGCAGTGAACTTGGTCGAGACCTTAGTAATTGCTGTGCACATGCTCACTCACATCGGAATCGGTTGATATATACGAGTGCTGTCGCATGCAAAAAATCAGATTTTTCAAAATGTCACCCACAATAGAAATTGAAACTGCTATATCTGAGCCATTTTTTAAGGTAAAGACAAACAAAAAATATGCTCCTGAATCCTTATGTCAAGGACAAATACTTAAGAAAGAAACCTTTTTCAATTTCTAATTTTTTTGCACCTCACTTTAAACATATTTTAATTTAATGGCCGCCATTTTGAAACAAGATGGCTGATGAATGTGGCCAGCGAACTTTGTTGAGGTGTTGATGTATACTATCCACATGCCTTCTTACATCGAAATAGGCGAATACGTGTGTTATCGCGTGACAAATACAAGATCGTTTCAAAATGTTAGCCATGCTAGAAATTCAAAGTGCTATAAATCAACCATTTTTTAAGATATAAACAAAAGAACAAATTTTCAGAAACAAAAACTGCTTCGGAATCTTTGTATCAAGGCCAAACACATAAAAAAATCTTTTTCATTTTCCAATTTTTTAATACCTCATTTTAAATTTTAAATTTAATTTTTTTTTAATGGCAACCCTTTTGAAACAAGATGGCGAATGAAGCTGGCCAACGAACTCGGTCGAGACATTGGTATATACTATGTATAAACGAAGTTACATCCAAATCGGTTCATAAATACGCCTTTTATCGCGTGACAAAATTCAGGACGTTTCAAAATGTCAGCCACGCTAGAAATTCAAAATGCTGCAACTCAGCCATTTTTTAAGATATAGACGAAACAAAAACTCCTCCGAAATCTTTGTATAAAGGTTAAATACATAAGAAAAAAATATTTTTCCATTTTCAATTTTTTGGTACCACATTTCAAATTTAAAAATTTTTTAAAAATTTTAAATGGCCGCCATTTTGAAACAAAATGGCGGATGAAGCTGGCCAACGAACTCGGTTGAGTTATTTGTATGTACTATGTACACACCAAGGTACATCCAAATCGGATCATAAATACGTCTGTTATCACGTGGCAAAAATCAGGACGTTTCAAAATGTCAGCCACGCTAGAAATTCAAAATGCTATAACTCAGCCATTTCTTAAGATATAGACGAAACAAAAACTGCTCCCGAATCTTTTTATCAAGGTCAAACTCATAAGAAAAAAATATTTTTTCAATTTTCAATTTTTTGCTACCACATTTCAAATTTAAATTTTTCTTAAAATTTTAAATGGCCGCCATTTTTAAACAAGATGGCGGATGAAGCTGGCCAACGAACTTATTCGAGACATTGGTCTGTACTATGTATAAACGAAGTTGCATCCAAATCGGTTCATAAATACGCCTTTTATCGCGTGACAAAATTCAGGACGTTTCAAAATGTCAGCTTCGCTAGAAATTCAAAATGCTATAACTCAGCCATTTTTTAAGATATAGACGAAACAAAAACTGCTACGGAGTCTTTGTATAAATGTCAAATACATAAGAAAAAAATATTTTTCCATTTTCAATTTTTTGGTACCACATTTCAAATTTTAAATTTTTTAAAAATTTTTAAATGGCCGCCATTTTGAAACAAAATAGCGGATGAAGCTGGCCAACGAACTCGGTCGAGACATTGGTATGTACTATGTACACACCGAATTACATCCAAATCGGTTCATAAATACGAGAGTTACAGTGTGACATAGGTCAGATATATATATATATATATATATATATATCAATTTTGAACGGAGGGTGGTTTCGGGGTCTGGGGGTCATGATCGATGAAAATATACCAAAATTTTTTGAAATCGCTTTCCTCCGAACGGCTGCAATAGGTAGCTTTTTGTAAAGAAAGCTACCTAAAACCTGAATAATTACCATTACATATAAAAAATGAACAGGAAAGAAAATAAATAAATAAATAAATAATGGATGTTTATAGAAGATTGTCAGATTCTAAAATTCCCAATATCCTAAAGATCACAAACATAGTATGCGAATTATCTTCATAATTAGCCCTAAAAAAGCTAAATATATATATATATATATATATCTGACCTTTGTCACACTGTAACTCTCGTATTTATGAACCGATTTGGATGTAATTCGGTGTGTACATAGTACATACCAATGTCTCGACCGAGTTCGTTGGCCAGCTTCATCCGCCATTTTGTTTCAAAATGGCGGCCATTTAAAATTTAAAAAAAAATTAAAATTTGAAATGTGGTACCAAAATATTGAAAATGTAAAAATATTTTTTCTTATGTATTTGACCTTTATACAAAGATTCCGGAGCAGCTTTTGTTTTGTCTATATCTTAAAAAATGGCTGAGTTATAGCATTTTGAATTTCTAGCGTGGCTGATATTTTGAAACGTCCTGAATTTTGTCACGCGATAAAAGGCGTATTTTTGAACCGATTTGGATGTAACTTCGTTTATACATAGTACATACCAATGTCTCGATCGAGTTCGTTGACCAGCTTCCTCCTCCTTCTTGTTTAAAAATGGCGGCCCTTTAAATTTTTAAGAAAAACTTAAATTTGATATGTGGTACCAAAAAATTAAAAATTGAAAAAATATTTTTTTTTATGTATTTGACCTTGATACAAAGATTCGGGAGCAGTTTTTGTTTCGTCTATATCTTAAAAAATGGCTGAGTTATAGCATTTTGAATTTCTAGCGTGGCTGACATTTTGAAACGTCCTGATTTTTGCCACGTGATAACAGGCGTATTTATGAACCGATTTGCATGTACCTTGGTTTGTACATAGTACATACAAATATATCGACCGAGTTCGTTGGCCAGCTTCATCCGCCATCGTGTTTCAAAATGGCGGCCATTTAAAAAAATTTAAAATGAGATACCAAAAAATTGGAAAATGAAAAATATTTTTTTCGTATGTATTTGACCTTAATACAAAGATTCCGGAACAGTTTTTGTGTCGTCTATATCTAAAAAAAATGGTTGAGTTATAGCATTTTGAATTTCTATTGTGGCTGACATTTTAAAACGACCTGATTTTCGTCACGCGATAACAGGCGTATTTATGAACCAATTTTGATGTAATTTGGTCTGTACATAGTGCATACCAATGTCTCGACCGAGTTTGTTGGCCAGCTTCATTCGCCATCTTGTTTCCAAAATGGCGGCCATTAAATTAAAAAAAATTATATTTAAAGTCAGGTTCAAAAAAATTAGAAATTGAAAAGGGTTTCTTTCTTAAGTATTTGACCTTGATATAAGGATTCAGGAGCATATTTTGTTTGTCTTTATCTTAAAAAATGGCTCAGATATAGCAGTTTCAATTTCTAATATGGGTGACATTTTGAAAAATCTGATCTTTTGACTGCGACAGCACTCGTATATATCAACCGATTCCGATGTGAGTGAGCATGTGCACAGCAATTACTAAGGTTTCGACCAAGTTCACTGTTAGCCTCATCCACCATGTTGTCTTATTTCGCCGAATTTGGCAGCCAAATATAAGTTACTTTAAATAAAAGCAGCTTGGATAAAGCTGACTAATTTCGCAAAATTCTCATTCATAATGATTTAGTATTGATAAAAATTAGTACTGAATCTCCTATATTCGGTTTCCACTAATTGAGCTTCGTGTGTTTGAATAATATCAGTTGGCTTTTTTAAAATAAGGAATATGAAAGCTACCTCTTCCTCCCGGCATTTGCCGGAAGGACTTTTTATTATGGACAAAGCAGTCATAAAGAATCAATTAAATTCAATTTGTGCTGAGTGAAAAAGAAAAAATATTATTTAAATATCGCGATCACTATAACACATGTACAGTGCGTTTAAAAACTTTAAAGACAGCAAAAAATATCAAAAATTTTGATAAATTGAAAATGCGACAAGTGAAGTGGTAATATAATGTTGATCATAAAGTGGAAATACTAACATAAAAGTGAACAGAATGTATCCGTGTCCTTTTTATTGCGAAAAAATCATAATTATGCAAAAAACACTAATTTTGTCTGTGTAAAAACTATAAGGACACCAGTATTTTTTTTTACAGAAATGTTATACAGAATTATTATTAAGGATCGACCAAAACATGTTTTTAAGGCCGAAACCGAATTTCGGCGATCTTCCTATTTTCGGCCGAAAACGAATATGTCAAAAAAAAAATTTTTTTTAAGTAATTAAATTGTATGTATTAAAGTAATTAATACATACATAAATAGTATTATTAATTAATTATGCGTATTTATTAAATATGTATAAAAATTAATTAATTATGCGTATTTATTAAATATACATAATTATTAATTAATTATACGTGTGGCCTAAATTGTCTCTCTGTGCCTTAGATCCAAAACTTCTTTTTTTTATGTATATAAATTAAAACGTAATTAATTCATAAACGACACAGAAAGGTTTTCTAACTATACGAATTCCATTTAATTAAAAAATATTTTAGTTTTATGTATACACACCTCGATTTATCTTTTATAATAATTTCTGTAAATAATCATCTGTTATACTAGAACTTTCTCAAAGAGTATTCGAAACACATCTGCGGTTTCAAACTGAAAATTTTCTATTACTGTTATGACTGCAGTTTTTAATGAGCACGTGAAACATTTTAGTTATATATGCATTGCTTGCTTTATAATCTGCATTCAAGTCTTGAGTCAGTCATGACTGATAATTACAAACAACGAAGTTGATAGCAATAAATTTCCGAAGGAAGAAACAAGATTTTGGGAATACTGATAGTTTTCGACGAAAACGAATTTTCGGCGAAACTCAGATTTTGGACCGAAACTATCAGTATTCCAAAAATCTCGTTTCTTCCTTCGGAAATTTTCAACACTTGCCATCGATTTTGAGACCATTTATTGCTATGAACTTCGTTGTTAACGCATAATTAATTAATTTTTATAGATATTTAATAAATACGTATAATTAATTAATAATATATTTATGTATGTATTAATTACTTTAATACATACAATTTAATTAATTTTAAAAAAATTTGGGACATATTCGTTTTCGGCCGAAAATAGGAAGATCGCCGAAATTCGGTTTCGGCCTTAAAAACATGTTTCGGTCGATCCTTAATAATAGTTCTGTATAACATTTCTATAAAAAAAAAATACTGGTGTCCTTATAGTTTTTACACAGTCAAAAATAGTGTTTTTTTGCATAATTATTAATTTTTTCGCAATAAAAAGGACACAGATACATTCTGTTGACTTTTATATTAGTATTTCCACTTTATGATCAACATTAAATTACCATTGCACTAGTCGCATTTTCAATTTATCAAAATTTTTACAATTTTTTGCTATCCTTAAAGTTTTTACACGCACTGTATGTGCACTTTACATACCTGGAAAAAAAAAAAAAAAAAAAAAAAAAAAAAAAAATCAATGAATGCAGGACACACGTTGTGTAGGAAGCTCAAAAGTATATGAAATTTGGTAATGCCTCAATCATTAAAAAATATGTATGTGCACTATAGGTGCAGATTCCCAAACTTTTTAAGGAGTCAGTGGCTCCTAAACTCAAATAATCCTGTAGCCACATTGTGAAAGAAACGCATAAAAGTAATAGCGTTTTATATGGGGGGAAATTCAGGAAATCAAAGTGAAAAATAATCTCAGCCAGAAGATAAATTGGACAAGATAGAGGTTAAAAAATATATCTCTCTATTCTAAAAAAAAGTAACTACTGTCACCGCCGCCGCCGGTTTTGAATTTTTTGTGACCGGAGGTCTTTCTTCGTTAATATTAAGAAAAATAATGTATACAAAAATATGAAAATCGGTAGTGTTATACAGAAATGTTTGATAAACACGCTGATGCAGACAGTTTTCAAATCGAAGAATTATTTTAAGAGATATTTAATGCTAAAGTTGGACAAAATCGTTCCACTAAAAAAGTTTTATAGTAGCAAAAACTATACATCGGAATTTAATAATTTTTAGTTCATTTTGTACGTTATAATTTCCCGGTGTGCAGAATTGATTTATTTCTTTAATTTGACTCACTTTTTCGAGGTTTTATATCTATTTTAAATTCAAATTTTCAGCATTTCGAGAGATATTTTTTACAGACTAGGGGGCTCGGCCCCGTACGAGCTACGCTCGTCAACCCCCGTCCAGACACCACAGACTCTAAATGCACGCTAATTTGATCGGCTTTAAAAAGATTTCGAAAGATTGAATTATAATTTAAAAAACAGTGGCGATTTCCCTATAAACGAATTTCTATTCATTTCTCTTTGATTGGGGAATTTTAACGCCAAATCCGCTGCGGTACTACTTGATTATCCTGTCGAC
The DNA here is from genome assembly GCA_963932465.1 of Maratus speciosus. Taxonomy (NCBI): domain Eukaryota; kingdom Metazoa; phylum Arthropoda; class Arachnida; order Araneae; family Salticidae; genus Maratus; species Maratus speciosus. The sequence goes on along the minus strand of OZ010789.1, from coordinate 126,124,137 downwards.
CCATTTCGCCAAATTATATAAATCGCCAAACCACTCGTCAAATTATACAAATTAATATAATTTTTATTTTAAATAATGAAAGAACAAATAAATTCGTACAACATTAATAAAAACACAAATAAAACGTCGAAATAAAAATAACTTGATGACGTATGCACGTGTAACAACATTTCAAAATAAGCTAATATAAAAGGAATTAAGTAAAGAGAGTCTTTGTCTCCTGGTATTTTTTAACAAAGCGAAAAGAAAGTTCTTTTAAATGAGACATTTTAAATTAATTCTCAAAATATCAAATAAATGTCTAGCGCAATTTCTAAATTTAAACTTTTTTGCAATATTATTTTGTGTTCATTTTATGTAATGACTATAATGTGACGTAAATATGACGTAATTTCTCCTAAGACTTCTAACGCATGTTAATGAATTTATTATTTTACAATATCCTTTCTCTTTTAAAATTCACGTGTATACTTTTTATGACGTAATTTTTAATAAGTTCCTGCTTTTAATACGTAATTATTTAATTCTAATTTGAAAGTTTTTTTCCTGTTTATAATAGTCACGTGTAAATAAATTTTTAATTTGAAGTAAACATTATTGCTTGCGCTTTTTATACAGTTGGCAACAGTTTAAATTAGTACAATTTTCTGAAATCTGTAAAAAATATCTCTAGAAATGCTGAAAATTTGAATTTAAAATAGAAATAAAACCTGAAAAAATGAGTCAAAATAAAAAAATTAATGCAATCTGCACTCCGGCAAATTCTAACGCATAAAATGATCTAAAGATGATTACACTGCCATGTATAGTTTTTGCTGCTATAAAACTTTTTTAGTGGAACGATTTTGTCCAAATTTAGCCTTAAATAACTCTTAAAATAATTCTTCGATTTGAAAACTGTCTGCATCAGCGTGTTTATCAAACATTTCTGTATAAAACCACCGATTTTCATATTTTTGTATGCATTATTTTTGTTAATATTAACGAAGAAATGCCTCCGGTCACAAAAAATTCAAAACCGGCGGTGGCGGTGACAGCGGTAGTTACTTTTTTTTAGAATAGAGAGATTTTAGAAAGTGATATTAATTTAAACTGTTGCCAACTGTATAAACAGCGGAAGCAATAATGTTTACTTAAAATATATATATATATATATATATATATACGTGTAATAAATTAAAAATTTATTTACACGTGACTATTATAAACAGAAAAAAACATTTGGAATTAGAATTAAATAATTATGTACAAAAAGCAGGAACTTATTAAAAATTACGTCATAAAAACTATAATTACACGTGAATTTTAAGAGAGAAAGGAATTTGTAAAATACTAAATTTATTAACATGCGTTAGAAGTCTTAAATAGGAGAAATTATGTCATATTTATGTCACATTACAGTTATTACATAAAATGAACACAAAATAATATTGCAAAACGGTTTAAATTTACAAATTGCGCTAGACATTTATTTGATATTTTGAGAGGATACTTTTCAACTATTTTTCTTAGGAAAGCGCAAATAATATTTTATTTCTAACACAAGTATTTCCATGTGAATATTAAAAAGAGAAAGAATAGTTTGGTCAAAATTACGTCAGATTAAAAACGATTAATTTAAAATGTCTCATTTAAAAGAACTTTCTTTTCGGGTCATTCCATGTCAGTTCAGGCAGGCATGTAACCCACCATCACAGATTTTGATGAAACTGCGTGTGTTTGTTCCTTTTATTAAGATATGATTCCCAGTATTTTTTTTTACTTCTTGGTCAAATAGTTTCTGAGAAAAAAATTGTCAAAATTTTGAAAAACTGCCATCAGTTGGCATTCTTGACTGCTCGATTTTCAAATGTAGCATGACATAAATATGATCATATTTCAATATCTATTCCACAAATCATCTTCAAATAATTTATGCATAATATATAGGGTACGTATTTTATGAAAAAAATACTGTTACGCTTATATAACATTTTAAGTGTGTCTAAAAAAATGTTTAATCTTTGAAGTCGTGATTTTTTTTATGAAAAATAATGCATTAACTAAAATAGCATTATTAACAAAAGGCGGTATTTTTATTAAATTTATTTTTGTGGGGGATATACTTAAAGGTGTCCTTTACCTGATTCTGAAATAAAAGTAGTGGGATTTTGGGTGTTTTTAGTAGTATTTCATATTTAAAAATATTTTGAGGCGTATTTCAAATCAAATCAAGCAGAGTCATTCCATGTCAGTTCGCCTAAGACATTATTCACTGTCACAAATTTCAATGAAATTGGGTATGTTTATAGCTCATTTTAAGACAGGATCAAGGAAATTAAAGGTGATTACAAGTAAAATATTTTTAAAAATAAAAAAAAATATCTAAATTTTGAAATTTTTTAAAAATGTTTTTAATGACAGATCTATATTCAAAGACTGCATAAAGAAAAAGTCATTTCAATATAAAATCACTAAATAAGTTTCAAATAATGCATATGTGACAAATAATGTAGGCAGATTATTATTTATTGTTGTTTGTCATGTTTAAATGCTAAGAGTGTGTTTAATCTTGTGAATTCTTAAAATCAAGAATTTTGTGAAAAATAATGTGTTAATCAAAAATTTATTATTAACCGAAGGCAGGCTGTTATTACTTTTTTTAATTGTACGTAAAAATATCTTTTCAATAGTTATAAAATAAAAATAGTGAAAATATGAGCAATTTTAACAAAATTTTCATAAAATGTCAATGTTTAATGATAAATATTGAAGCTTTTCATGCTAAGATGTACTAAAATGACTACGATATCGTGTATTTCTACTCTTGCTTAAATATAATACATACAATAATAAAATAACAAATATTATTTACAGCAATAAAAATTAAATTAAATAGTACCAGTTCCTTTACCAACACTACATTGCTCAACAGCCGACTTAAAATCAACAGCCCACTCTTATTGAAAAATACTTTCAACTGTTCAAATAATAAATAAACTGCATTTAAAAATTTTAATATCAACTTATTATCTTAAGACGATAATAATAACTAAACAACATGATGAATTTATAAATCAGCTTTTAATTGAAAAGTCATGAAATAGTCCCTTTAAATATTGTTGTTCATCGAGTCAATCAAAACAAATTATATAAAAAAAAATAGTGAGCCTAATATGCTGACTGCAATGACACTTCTAACAAAACTAATTAATTCATTACCATCTGAAATCAAACCCGAAAGATCAAAAAGAAAAAAAAATCATCTGTAGTGTGAATGTGACATACTCAGTGGTTGTTGAGGTAGGAATGTCTTTGTGGCATTTTCACCTGTACATCAATAAAATATAAACATGTAAGCTTTTTTCATTCATCCAAATTAAGTAAAACAATTATAAAATTTTGTTGTCATTACACCAGATGTTAAATTTTTCGTTACATACTATTAGATAAGTTCTTTACTTTTAGACATTATTGACATAATATCATAAAATTTACTATATGTATTTTCTATAAGTGTATAAACAATATATATATGCTTTATTAAACATAAAGGAATAATTTTTAAATAATTTGTTTGAGAACAGGGATATATATACACACATATATATGTTGAAAATCCATCTTTCAGCAATATTGTGATGAAATAAATCAAATTACCATAATTTCCGGTGTATAGCCCGCGGATCAAACAATCGTGTTTCGACCCAGAAATTTTTAAAAATAAAATGTAACTTTTTAGATCACAGTAAATATTGGTCTTCAAATACTGAATAAAATTTCTGGGTCCAAACTGAATTGTTTGATCTGCGGGCTATACACCCGAAATTACGGTACATATCATTAGAAACTGAATATAGTTACAAAAGTGCAACTCATTAAGTTTTAAACATTTTTTTAGATATAGTTATTTGAAAGATATAAATATAACGGATTATGCATTTTTTGCATATATTTAAAGCACAATGCGTCAAAATTTTCTTCAAAAGAGTGAAATTTGGTATTTTTTTCCAATATTAGCAGCTCAATGCTAAATTTTCAATATTAACAGCCAAATATGAGTTTAAAGATTAGGACTGTCATTTTGAAAATTTCTATTAGGCGGTGAGGAGCTAGTGATTTTTCTCTTTTTTGGAAAGGGATAATTGCTCTTCGCCCTAGAAGTTTTACTAAAAAACAATATTGTTTATTTTTTTCCTTAAGAAACGAACATAAAAGATAATTTGAAAAATAAAATAAATGTATAAATAAAAATATTTCCAGGGATGATACATTGGATAGGTTTTACATTTGAAAATATTGATAATTTTAAATATGATTTAAATACTACTAAAACCAACCAAAATCCCACTATTTTTATTTCAGATCCAGTTATAATGTAGTATTATGTACAATTTAAAATTAAAAAATTAGTCATAGAAACTCCGCCTCTGATTGATAAAGATTTTTTAATAATTTCATTATTTTTTGTAAAATATTTTTGATTTCAAAGATTATACAATTTTTTAGACACATTTAAATATTTTTTAACATTACAGCAATATTTTTTTCATAATCTACATACTTTATTTACCTTGCTTAAATTATTCGAAGAAGATTTCTTTATTAGTTATTGAAATATGATTTTATATATAAAATGAGGCATTTGAAAATTGAACAATCATTAATGGCAACTTTTTCCAAAATTTTGATAATTTTTTCTCATATGTTCACTATTTTTATTTTATAACCATTTAAAAGATATTTTTACGTACAATTAAAAAAAAAAAAGCAATAACACCCTGCCTTCGATTAATAATAAATTTTTGATTAACACATTATTTTTGACAAAATTCTTGATTTTAGAAATTCATAAGATAAAAGACGCTCTTAGTGTTTAAACATGATAAAAAACAAGAAATAATAATCAGCCTACATTATTTGTCACATATACATTATTTGAAACCTATTTAGTGATTTTATATTGAAATGACTTTTTTTTTTTTAATGCAGTCTTTGAATATCGAACTGTCATTAAAAAAATTTAAAACAATTTTTCAAAATTTTGATATTTTTTATCTTAAAAAATATTTTACTTAGGATCAAGAAAATTAAAGGTGATTACGACTTAAAATAAGCTATAAACAAACCCAATTTCATTGAAATTTGTGACAGTGATTAAATGGCTTAGGGGAACTGACATGGAATGACTCTGCTTGATTTGATATGAAATGCACCTCAAAATATTTTTAAATAGGAAATACTACCAAAAACACCCAAAATCCCACTATTTTTATTTCAGAATCAGGTAAAGGACACCTTTAAGTATATCTCCCAATAAAAAATAAATTTAATAAAAATACCGCCTTTTGTTAATAATGCTATTTTAGTTAATGCATTATTTTTCATTAAAAAATCACGACTTCAAAGATTAAACATTTTTTTAGACGCACTTAAAATGTTATATAAGCGTAACAGTATTTTTTTTCATAAAATACGTACCCTATATATTATGCATAAATTAGTTGAAGATGATTTGTGGAATAGATATTGAAATATGATCATATTTATGTCATGCTACATTTGAAAATCGAGCAGTCAAGAATGCCAACTGAGGGCAGTTTTTCAAAATTTTGACAATTTTTTTCTCAGAAACTATTTCCCCAAGGAGCAAAAAAAATTACTGGTGATCATATCTTAATAGTAAGAACAAACACACGCAGTTTCATTAAAATCTGTGATGGTGGGTTACATATTGATATTTTACTGCCTGATTTGACGTGGAATGCCCCTTTCGCTTTGTTAAAAAATACCGGGAGACAAAGATTCTGTTTACTTAATTCCTTTTATATTAGTTTATTTTGAAATGTTGTTACACGTGTCTACGTCATCAAGTTATTTTTATTTCGACGTTTTATTTGTATTTTTATTAATGTTGTACTAATTTATTTGTTCTTTCGTTATTTAAAATAAAAATTATGTCAAATTGCATGATTTGGCGATTTATATAATTTGGCGAAATTAGTCGACGGGATAATCAAGTAGTACCGCAGCGGATTTGGCGTTAAAATTTCCCCAATCAAAGAGAAATGAATAGAAATCCGTTTATAGGGAGATCACCACTGTTTTTTAAATTATAATTCAATCTTTCGAAATCTTTTTAAAGCCGATCACATTAGCGTGCATTTAGAGTCTGCGGTGTCTGGACTGGGGTTGGTGAGCGTAGCTCGTAGGGGGCCGAGCCCCCTAGTATCTATAAGAATAAGCTAAGCAATCATGGTAGTGGGGAATATTAGGAAAACAATATTTCTTATTTTTGTTTTGTCATACAAGATTTCATATAAAAAAATGTGAATGTGTGAGATTATTTTGCACTATAAAAATCAAAATACAATTTGATTTTTATACATTTACATATACAATTACATTTGTTTTTCAAGAAAACACAAGAAAAATTATGTTAAAAAAATCTTATCACAGACTATTACAGGAGTGATTCTTTTCTGAAAATTTAAGGCATTCGGTTCTAAAGATTCGGACATAAAAAATGTCGAGAATTTCGATAAATGGTCGCTAAAAAAATCAGTTTTGTCAATAGTCAGCAGAAAAAGGAGCAAATTACATAAAAAAAAATAGTGAACAAAACGCGAATTTCGTCAACTGGGATCAGGGGAGGGGAAAACCGCGAATTTCGTCAAAGAATCCCGTAAAAAAACGCGTTTTTCGCCAAAAAATCGCGGTAAAAATACGAATTTCGCCAATCTTCGCAGAAAAATCGTCAACTTAGTCAAAAGATCACGAAAAAAACAACATTAATTTCATTAAAGGATCGCAGAAAAAACGCAAATTTCGTCAAACGATTGGGAAAAAAAAACGCGAATTCAGTCAACAGATTGCATATAAAACGCAAATTCAGTCAACAGATTGCAGAAAAACGGCAAATTTTATCAAAGGATCGCAAAAAAACCCCACAAATTTCGTCAAAGGATCACGAAAAAACGCGAATTTCGTCAAAGAATCCCGAAAAAAATGTGTTTTTCGTCAAAGAATCGCGGGAAAAATGTGAAATGACAATTTTCACAGAAAAAATCGTCAACTTCGTCAAAAGATCACAAAAAAAAAAAAAAAAAAAAAATTAAAGGATCGCAGAAAAAACGCGAATTTCGTCAAACGATTGCAGAAAAAAACGCGAATTCCGTCAACAGATTGCAGAAAAAACGCGAATTTTATCAACGGATCGCAAAAAACACCGCAAATTTCGTCAAAGCATCGCGAAAAAAACGCGAATTTGGTAAAAGGATTGCTATAAAAACCTGAATTTCGTCAAAGGATCACAAAAAACCGCGATTTTCGCCAAAAGATCGCGGAAAAAAATATGCGATTTTTGTCAGAGGATTGCGAAAAAAAAAAACGCGACTGACGACCATGAATCTATACCTATAATGTGCACGTCACGCACATAAAAAAAAAAAAAAAATCTCTGGATGTAACAGTCTTGTTGAGTTTGAATTTTAAAAATACATAAATGTGCTAATGTCGCGATCGCCATAATGCACTAAAAATTTTAATTCATAAATGTAGCTTGTTTATTATTGACTTTTATCCTTCTATATATAAAAAAAAGTAACACATTGGAAATGGACCAATGAAAATCTGCATAGCTACCATGAAACGCATCTGATTGGTCAGAGCTTTCTGATGCAATAAGGGGGGTTACCAAGTGAGGGGTCCCGGCTCTATCGCCAAACATTGCCATGTTTGTCACCAGCTTGGCGATGTATCACCAAATTTGGCAACCAAAATTACTCGCCATAAGTGTCGCCAACTTGGCGCTATTTCCAGTATTTTGCCAAATTTCCATAGACTCCCATTGAAATCCAATAGGGTTTACTTGCTTGCAGAAAATCAACAAATTGAGATATCTCAATGCAACAAAAACTAACATTAGCTTATGAATAGAGCTTAATTGAACTATTTATATTATTTTTAAGCACAAATACTAACTATTTACAATATTCGTAACACTATATATATAATTTTTATTTAATTTGTAATTATTCAAATAATTTATAAATTTTACCTTTTTTTAATGATTCTATATTTAATAATTCTTTTAATTATGAAACTCTGTACGTTCTAATGATTACCTACTTGGTGAAAAGGAAATAAAATCGTCAAGAGTTGGAGAGGACGCATTTATACCAATTAGAATCTAAAAATGCACAGAAAATGAGGAATCGTGAAACGATCCAGAATGGAAATGCGAAACAATTTCTTCTGGAGTTGGCTAGAAAATAGGGTTTGCTTCGCGATACCGAACAGAATCGCGAAGCGATTACACGGGGGGTGAGCGTAGTGAGCAGGGGGGCGGAGCCCTCCTAGTTTTTTAAAATATAGAAAAGTGAGCAAATTTATAATCTAAAGAAGCCCTCAAATTATAATCCTGAACACAAGAAGCCATTACTGATTTTACCCCATACTTTGATGTATGGGCATGCATGTGGCTATTCATGACCATGAAAAAGGAATTGGATACAGTAACTTTTCATTAGTGCAGTATAAAAATCTCAATAGTATATGAAATTCAGTAATGTTGTGATCACTATAGTGCATCGTATGTGTGATTTGCATACATGAAGACTAAAAAAAAGAAATCACTGAATACAGTAATGTCACTGTACAGGAGTCTCAAAAGCACATGAAATTCGGTAATGCCCAGATTAGTGTTAACTATTACTAATTTTCTACTTCTAGTAATGAAAAAAAAAATCTCGTTTTCATAATCAATTCTGAAATAACATTTGTTCTGGGCATTAGGAAATCCACCAGGAGAAGTGGACAATTTCTGTCTATGAATTTCGAGGGCAATTGAACTGGTTGTTTTTCTCTGAAAGTCAGGGCTATACCACATTCCATATAGTGCAAATATCAACATCATCATAACTGAAAATATAAAACTTTAAAACAAATACATGCCCTAATAACTTATTAAAAATATTTTAATAAATAAAAACAGAAAGAAAGAAAAGTGTATGGGGTAAAATCAGTGATGGCTTCTTGTGCTCAGGATTGCAGTTTGAAGACTTCTTTTGATTTTATCAATGATGTGCTCTCTTTTTTATGTTTGTAAAAATAAAATGCCAATAATAATCAAGCGACATTTATGAGTTAAAAATTTTAAATGTCAACTATACATATATAACTCAATAAGATTTTTCCCCCCTTGTGTAAAGGTCGATTATTAATGGGAGAATATAAGAAAAAATATATATTTTTTAATTATTTGAAAGAATTAGTACAATTCTTTTTTCTTAGGGTTATTAACGGATTTAAGATTGAATAATTTGCAATGAATAAGGATTGCTCTCTAATAAGAATATAAATAGCATAATATAGATTTTTAACTGAACATACATCGATTTAAAGCAATTCAATTTAAAATTAAAATGATGCAAGAAAAAGTTCTAAGAGTTCTGAAAGCACAACCTCAATTTTTAATATAAAACTTGGGTTTAACAGGAAAAAAAAATAGAAATGTTAAAAAGTTACTTAAGTAATGTTGGTGTAAATTAATGTAATATTAATTAAACCGATGCATAGAAGAAATAAGCAGACCGAGCTTAAAAACAGATATAAATGTTTTATTCCAAGTATAAAAGCTAATTTACTATGTATAATGATGAATAAATTAATAGTCTCGTCTTGAATGGTAATGGCTGCCTTCTTGGCTATGTCGGCTACTGCTATAGGCACTAGCCCCACCCGAGGCTTGGTGACCACTGCTAGAACTGCCACGTGAATATACATTTCTTCCACGAGAAGTATGGCGCCGACCGTGGCTTTTGTCTTTGTCCATTTCGAGTTCTTCTAGCTTTTGATTTAAAGCTAATTTTTGTCTTACTGCTAATCGTAGTAAGGCGTTAAGCGTCTTCTTCTCTTCCTCATTAGCTGTCAGCTGCCTCTGTAACTCATCCAGCTGCGTAACATATTCTTCACAGCGGGCAGCAAACATAGCCCTTAGTGAGGCAAATGTTGCAGCATCCTCCTTCAAAGCTTTCAATTCATTACGCAGTTTCATCATCGTCTCACTTACAATAGCTTTTTCATTTTCATACTTGCTCTTCAGAGTCGCAAGAGCCACCTCAGCAGTTTGCTTGTTTGCTTTAAGCACTGTACGAAGTGTAGCTATCTGTTCTCGCTTTGTTGACAGCAATGATTTCAATTTAATTACTTGCTCCTGCAGATCTTCTACTTCTGCTAGTGAAGAATGATCTTGACTTCCTGAATGTAAAGCTTTCTGCCTGTTTATTTCGATGGTGCTTTCAACGGCTTTGGTCAAGTGGCTCAGTTGATCGCGGATGGTATCGAGAATTCTACTGCTAGCACTAATAGAGTCCATTCGGCACTCACTCTTACTGTCCCCTTCGAGTAAAACTTTTATTGCAATATCGGTCTTGAGTTGTTCCTTTAGTACATCCATATTACTTAAGTTGAAAATTGTGCTGTAAGGCTGATCCCCGTTTCCATCTGTTGATTCGGAGGCCACACCAGAATCAGAATCTGAAATGTAAAAAAAAAAAAAAAAAAAAACAAATAAAAAAACTTGTTTCAAAATCTGGATAAGCAATCTACAATTGAAGGGCTCACAACCACAGTACACCAAGTCCATTTTGAAAAAAAAAAAAAAAAAAATGATATAGTCAGTCCACTTAGAAGGTGCATAAAATCTATTTTCACAGATATATCTATTTTAACCAAGTATTTAAACAGATGCTATATATCATAAAGTATGTGAAAATAGACTTTGTCCACTGTGGGAATAGATAAAACAGATTTTATGCACCTTCTAAATCGACTATCTCATTTAATGGACTTGGTCTACTCTGGTTGTGAACCCCTCAATTGAGTCATTGATTTTGAAAGTATGACAAGTCCATTTTGCTAGATACTAAATCAGCCAGACTCAACCCTTTTTTTTCTCATGGGCCACAAACACATGTTTGCGACGTTAGGCAGGCCACAACACACTTAAAAAATGTAAAAAAAAAGAATAATAAAATTAGATTACATAAGTAGTATAACAAAGCAATATAATAAAATTAATATCATTAGTAGGGTTGAACGATGGTTTCAGAAGAAATGTTACCAAAAATTTTTAACACCACTATTTCCAAGCATAAACTTTGTGGTACATTTCTGTTGATAATGCTGGAGAAATATGCCGAAGTTTGCTGTTTGGAAATAGTTAAAAAGGCAGAATTCCTTTAAAAAAAAAAAAAAAAAAAAAAAAAAAAATCAGGGTTTCATTTAAAATAATTCAATCTTTTGCTAAACTTTTTAGTATTATTTTCTTAGTTGTAATTCAATATATAATGTACATTTAATCAATTTGGAATAGTTTTTTATTAATGTTGAAAATTAAGAAATGTATGAACAAATAGGAGTATGTGCAACTTTTGACTAAGAAAATGGCATTGTTAAACATAATTTTAAATTAATTATAAATAATAGGACAGATTTTTTGTCTTCCCATGAAAATATATAAAACAACAGTGAAGGTCTTAAATAATTTTTATGCACATCTCAATTAATTTTTCATGTATGAATGAATCATTATGTGTCTCTGGTCGCATAAAAAAGGTAGCCGGACCACATGTGGCCCGCAGGTTGAGTATGGCCATGCTAAATGGTTGTATTTGAATGGGTTTAAAAATATATTTTTTTAATATTTTATGAATATTTTTAAACTCATCAAACTTATTTAATATTTTTGTGGTCTTATTCCATGTAAATTTAATATGCAACAATGGTTATCCATGTTAGTTGAAAAAAAATCATGGTTTTGTTATGTGCCAATGGACTTGCCTCAGTTTCAAAAGCGATGATTTGTAGAAAACATCAATTTTTCATTTTTCTAATGGACTATAATTATCATAACCAAAACTGAATATTTTATTTACTTATTTATTTCAATGATTCATTCTTCTTTAGAAAAGTTGCAATACAACAAAAAATAAATTTCATTTTATAGGAAAAAGAGGAAAAAAATAGTCAATTAATTATATGCATATAATTATAAATTATCATAAAAAGCATGTTTTACCAGTATCATCAATTCACCACAGTTGTAGTATAACTGCTAAATTCTGATTGTGATTGTTAATATTATGATGCAACATATGGAAATAATTCTATCCAAAGTGGACTTGCCTCACTTTCAAAATCAATACATTTGAAATAGCATTACCCAATAAATTACTAGTAACAAATTCACACTGACATTAAAAGACATTTTTTGTGAATTTATTAAAAACATAAATTTTATATTACTTTGTCTTTAACCTTTTTTTTTTTTTTTTTCCAAAAATGAACTTGCCATGACAGTCTAGTACTATCTAATTTCAAAATCTAGTAATATTATAAACAACCCCCATCAAAAATGATGAAATGTTGATCTGTGTTTCATTTTCACAAAACTACATACAAACGAACAGCATGAAGCTAAGCATAACGTCACTGGTGCAAATGTTTCAAACCTTCTTTAAATAGTATAGTGTTATGCTTAACCACAGTATATTCAAATAAACCTAATAGACAATTTTTTCGTGATGTCAGAGTAAATATGAAATTTTATTCACTTAAAAAAAAAAAAAATCACATGCATTTTTTTTTTCTACCAAAAATAACTTGCAAATGAAAAAAATACATCCAAGAAAGCCACGTGTCTGAATATTTTTCATTATTTCTCTTTTATCTAAAACAATGGAAATAATACAATGCCACCATTTTGAAGAAATTTCATAAAAAACATTTTAAATTAAAATTAAAATATATAAATGGGGATATTTTAAAAAATAGTGAGAGGATAGAGATTTGTAGAAATCATCTTCAAATGAACAGTTTTCATTATAAAAAAAAAAAATAATTAGCAAAATTGGTTCAGTAGTAAGCTCAGGGCTCAAACAACAGCCTTGTCTTTTAAATATATAGATGGCACGGTTCGTCCCAGAATGGTTACCTACACTTCTCTGCACTTGGATTTTATATAAGTAGATTACTCCTAATGGGTGAAATTTTCAATTCTTGTGTACTAATGATTTACATAACAAAATTAGCAATTGGTATTCAGAATATCTGCTAAAATTTTAAGAATAATTAAAATTCGAACCTTTGGCATGGGATCCCTTAACATGATCTAACATGATTCTACTGGGTGTTTCTCCATTGACCATACAAACATGGTGATACAGCTGAGCAAGTTCTTCAGATACAGCAATAAGCTCATCCTGAAATAAAAATATTTAGATCTAAAAGTGTTCTATTAAATTTGAATGCATAACTGTTGAATATAAACCAAATTTTTGAGACACTAAGCCAGTGGTTCCCAACATGGGATTGGAAGTGACTGGAATCTGGACTCCAATCTGGAATTGATCCAACAAGGGATCCAGGGTTGTTAAAAATCACGATTTTTTTTAAAAATAAAAAATCCGATTTATTTGATTTAAATCGGATTTTTTTGGATTTAAATCAGATTTTTTAAAATTAATATTATTTGTTTACTTATTTATGTACGTGCATGTATTTATTTATTTTTTCTGTATAGATTTACACATTTCTATTAATTTCATTACATTTTCTAGATAAGAATTCAAGCTATTTTAAATAAAAATTAAAAATTGTTGCAAACAAATTTAAAAGATTCACTTAAAATTTAAACTTTTATTATTTTACTATTAAATTTAAACTGTTATACATATATCTATGCATGCTCTGTGCTAAATTTCTAGTTAATTTAAAGTTATTTATTTTTCATTAATGTATTACTCCAATAATATATATAATATATAAACATATAATAAATGTAACAAAGAATTTTAAATGTATATGTGTATTCCATTGCTGATTCAGATTCACAAATGTTATCTTTATCACATAGACTGCAAGTTTCTTTGTGCTTTACATTCTTGCCATAATACACATCATTTCATCATTACACTATTTGCATATTGCTATTATTACACCTTTTCCAAAAAATAGTATTTTTTTCAGTAAAATAAAGTCACATTGGATGTGAATCATTTTTCTTATGCAGCAACAAATCCAAAAGCTCTCTGTAACTGTACCTAGTATTAGTAAATGACATTAAAATTGTTTCAATTTTTGATTCACACTATACTATACTAATCAAATGATTGACAAAATAGTTACCAGATGAAAAATAATCACATAACTGAAAGCTTAAAACTATCAATTGTTAGTGTTATCTCTCCAGCCATTGACCATTTCAACAATCAATCATGCTTACTGGACAGTAGGAATGACTGCGTAGCTTAGAAATAACAGGGATTTGTTTAGGAAAAATTTGAGTCCTTTAAAGAGCCTTTCACAATTTTTTAAGTATTTAGACAGGACCCTTCGCGTAAATTTTCATCTTAAAACAGGGCCCTTCATAAAATTCTTTGTCTTCAAAATAGATCTTTCCCTAAATTTTTCGGTCGCCAGACTTAAACTTTCACAAATTAATTATTTTAAAATAAAATTTGACCTGTCACAAAACAGTTGAAGTCAAAGTACCTATTACATACTCTTTATATATATAAACGATCTTGTTAAAAATATAAACAAGAACTTATATATAATGATTTTTTTCAAATTCACAAAATTGTGATTAGACTTTTAAAAAAAAACTTCATAAAACAGGACACATAAATCCTGGACAGACCCATGAATAAGTTACAGTAATATTCTTTATATTTTCATTTGAAGTAAGCAATGAATTCTAGGAAAAGAAAGGAAAAAGGGATTAGTCAGTTATTAAAGTATTTTCAGTTATAGAAGATGAAATTGGAATTCTGTAATAGTTAAATAGTCGAAATATTTATTATGTTATAGTCCAAGTATTGATCATATTATTTGATCAATATTTGAATCACTAACATATGGGACACAGTAATTTAAAGGTTAAGCAACTAAGCATAAAACAGACATAAAACAGCCACTGCTGTTGAATATGAATCTTCTAAGAAATATATGAAAACTAGCAATAATGCATTAGGTAATTAGCACAATAAATTTATGTGTATAATATTTGAATTTCTGTAGAAACAAAGTAACAAGCATATGCAATTATATGCTATAACTAGATTTAAATCAGAATTTTCAGTTTTTATACATGAATACTTAAAATTTGGTAATATCATTTTAAGAATTGTAGCTAAAATCATAGGTGCTAAATCAGATCATACAAACTTTTGATCTTAATTTCTTATAAAATTATTTTGAAGGAGTATTTCCTTCTTTGAAAAAAAAAAAAAATATAATTAAAAATATGTTAAGGACACAGCTGTATTAGACAATGATAATATCTACTGTACTGCCTAATTTTTAAAAAAAGTACATAACACAAATTTTGCAGTTTGTACATCTAATCAGATTTTGATTGGCTGTTTTTTTAAAAACAATAAAACAAATTGATACCACAGCTACAGGTGCCAAATGGAATCATACAAATTTTTTATTTTATTTTCTGATAAAATTCTTTAGGAGAAGAATTTTCTTTTGTTAAAAAAAATACGATTAAAAGTATCGTAAGAACACAGTTGCATTAGACAACAATAATAACATTGTATTACCTTATTTTTTAAGAAGTACACATATACAAGTCTTCTGGCTAATGTTTATACTATATCCAATTGAATTTTGAATGGTTATATTCTTGAAAAATAATAACAATACACATGAAATAAATTGATACATAACACAATAAATACTGGAGGGATAGAGAGAAAATGATAGATAATATATTATTAAAAACTTACTTGAGTAAAATTCAAGGCAAGTTTAGTTTCTTTAGCAATTTCTCCCATAATATGCAAGTCATTTTCCAAATCTTTAACTTTGTTGGCATAGGTTTCAGCCTGGAAAATTAACAACTTTTATAACATATGTCCTCTTATTGCAAAAATCATCAGTAAATAAGTGCATTTAAAAAAATAAGATTATTGATGTTAAGACTGCATTAAATGCTAATCTTGATCAGTGTTTTTCAATCCTTTTTTGTTTCGAGGCACACTTGTAGAAATATAAATAAAGATTAAATTTTGTAATTTTGAAAAATATTGAAATGTTCTCCTCATTATTGATTCAAATTACACATTACACTTGTTATTTACATACATTACCATAATTTATAATATACAATAAATAAAATGAAAATCATAATTTTTTATAAGATCTACCTGCTTTTTTCGTAAAAATAACTTATATTTTTGTAGATAGGTAAAAATGATAGAAATTTAAAAAGTGTTAACTTCTACTTTCGTTGTATGGCTAAAGTATTAACATACTTTTTAGATACAAATTTAGAATATCTGTTTGTTCTTCTATTTACCACCATCTTCATGAAAAGGCTAAGTAAGCTCAGGTTTTGAGGTCCTGGACATGAAAGCGGCTCTCAATGATGAAGGAGAAATTTTAACTGGTTTAAAAAAGCAGGTTACTCAATTCAACATTATATTTTGTTTCTTTAATTTGTGTTCATTCCATGCATAGGTTTCGGGTGGATGCTCAAATTTAGATCATTCTTCTTGTGGAATGTTCCATAATTGGTATGTCGCCAATTGGTATATTCTATTGAGCATGGCTAGGCATAAATTTAATTTCTTTGTTGTAACCTGGTTTGTTAGTTTTCTATTGGTTCTGAAATATACCATATTTTTCAAGTCAACTTTTTTGAACTGCCAAAATGCAAAGAAAATTCAGTGGTCGTCTGGGATGTGTGTCATAGCATGCCATTTAAGAAAATAATTTGAGAAGAGATGCATCATAAAATTGTGATGGGTCCTTCAGGACGCATGATTTTTCCCTTGAAAGGCCTATTTTGCATTAATACATTGAATATGTCTTATTTCGAAAAGAGGATTCACTTTTATAAAAACCAACCAGTTTTTAAAAGAATCTGGGTTCCATCCAGAATTTCAAAAACCTAATCCCTGTATACACTGGATATAAATTCATGACTGTTGGATAACTGTAGCGATAATTATCAGATAAGCAAAAATCTTTTCCTTGATAAATATGATTCACATAATTATTGATCATTCTAACGTATATTTCCAAAAAAAATTAAAAATTATTATTGTTATTTTCTGTAAGCATTATTATAAAACCAATTCTTTAAATAAAAAAATTATAGGGGAAAAATTATATCGATGAAAAGAGAAAGGATAGTAAACATTAATGTATTTTGAAACATCTTAAGCAAAAAATATCAAAGTAAACAATGATTTAGTTCTAACATATCACTGATCTTGCAAATTATTCATCTGAAAGATCTAAATGCTCTTCATCACCATTAATTAAGTTCTTAAATCCAAAAGGAGCAACTTTATGACACAAGTTTTAATTCATTTTCATTCGGAAATGCATAAAATTGGCAGGTGTTGTTAGTCAGAAACTATATCGTCGAAAGACGTTTTCCATTTTTTGGTGAACATAAAAGATCTTTCAGAAAATAACGTCAAAGTTGGTGTTTTGAACCTAATTTCTGGATGAAAGCAGAAAAAGCAGCGAAAGAAAGGAGAAAAAACGGTCCCAAAATCGTTTATAACTCGATAAACTAATTTATTTATCAAAAAACAGAAAAAAATTTTTTATTCCACATTGCTTGAACAGTCAGTCAACCCTGCCACTTTTGTGCCTTTACATTTAAAAATGAGTTAGTAAACGTGTCAGAAAATTTCAGGCTTTGAGAACCACCTTAAATTCATAAAGTCTTGGAAAGTCTTTTACAATGGGGAAATTGCACGTTTTTCAATTTAACTTGCATTTTATAGAGTACAAAAGTACGATCATTTTGATACCATTTTTACATTTTTTTTTTTTTTAAACTCGGAAAATCCATTAAATTAATTTTAAAAAATACAGTTTTTTTCTTTGCGGGAAAAAGCCGCGTCATGTTACGAAAGCATTTTTGATGTCACTACACATGCAAACAAATCTTTGCAGTATTTTCTCCTGTACTTTTCTATGAGAATAGCTTAGGTTATGATGATTTTTTTCTTTTCTTAAAAATGATTAGTAGAACAAACTAAAAGCATTGTAAATTGTTATAATGAATAAATAATATTGTGAATTCGAGTGATATTATTTTCCCCTCTTTGTTCTAAGGATTTTCATTTCGAGATCTTGATGTAGAAATTAAATATCGATACAAGTTTATACTACAATTGTATGTTATAGAATAATGTACTTTTCTTTTTCATATTAATATTCCACAATAATTGATTTCACAAACTGGTTCAAATAGTATTTCTTTATTCATTATTATTTCTTCAGTGGGGGAGGGGGGAGACTTATAAAAAAACTTTTCGTATTTGTATTTTATATTTGAAATAAGAATTTGTCCTGGTTTCATTAAATGTTTTATCTCTTCAGTTGTTAAATAAGCTATTTTTGAATCAGAAAACAGGTAAACTCAGAAAGAGAGCAATTTGCTGAGGTAGCTTTAAGATAGCCTTACAGAATTTTTATATAAATATACACAAAAAAATTTTATAATTCTTCAAAAATGTTTCACATGGACAAAAAATAACAAGTAGTTATTTTAAATACCATCAGTTTTGTGAACTTCATCAGACTTTGGAATTGAAAATTTTACGCTTTATAAAACTGCAGATTACAACACACTGTTTAGTTTACGAATTATGTTTTTTATTTGTGTTATAAATTAACAGTATTCCAACGGAATTTAAAAGGGCCAAAAGAGAAATTCAGTCATCCCCCGACTTACATAAGCATTCTGTAAACTTTTACGTAACTTGAACTTTACATAAGTCGAATTTGTAAATTGCTTAAGCATAATTTTGTAAGAAAGTGCAATATTTATTATATATATAATATTTACACAGTAATATTTTGTAAATGAAGAATAACACAGGAGTGCTTACTCGAATATAAAGTAGTATGAAAAAAAATATATAAAAGCAAACTGAAAGGACACTTTTCAAATGACAAATATTTTGTGGATTACGGAATTAATATACGTATAAGCAATAAGGTAATAAATATTATAAAAGAATTATAAATGTTTATAAAACATGCTAGTATGTTCACAAATTTAATGTTGGAGATTTATTACGTACTTGCGAATCTACATATGTTGCATAATGCATAAGTCGGGGGATGCCTGAGATTGAAAGAATAATATGTTTGAATTTTTATCCATGATCAATGAAAGCTTTTTTTTATTCTTTATTATTTGGCTTTACGTTAATTTTTTATTGCTAAATTAATACCCAATCTATATCTTCCCAATAATTAAAAAAATAATAATCATTCAAATTCATGTCTTAGTACTGTCAAAATAACAACGTTAAAAGAACCAAAATCTTTTAATTTTAAGCATACCGGTTTCTGTAGCATATAGCATACCTTCCTCAGTGCATAAAGGCACTGAGCACTGAGGAAGGTATGCTATATGCTACCGAAACCGGTATGCTTAAAATTGAAATTTTTTGGTGCTTTTAATGTTGTTATTTTTACAATTCTATTCTATTGCACCAAGCTCCATTTTAATAGTTATTAAATTTATGTCTTATCTTATTTGTGAATTTAGATATCATTGTGAGATATATAGCAAAGTATTACCACCTCTTAACATTGCCTTTATGATTTACTAACGAATTATCCAAACAAAGAATTAATCTTGAATGATAATACAGTTGAACCCGGTTAAGACGCGCATGGTTAATACGCGATCCCGCTTAATACGCGGATCTTTTCCGGTCCCTTAAACATCATCCATAAAGCTAATGCAAAAATATCACGTTTAATACGCAAACGGTTATTACGCGATCCCGCTTAATACGCGATAAATTTTCAGTTCTTTGAGGAAAAAATCACGCTTAAGATGCGAATTCATTGACCATTTCCTCCTCTCTTCTCGAGTGTTGCCAATTTAGTGGATTTTTTTTATTCAGATAAGAAACACTGAAACACTGTTCCCGAATAGTATTATTTACTTTATTTAATAACATATTAATAAAGGCAAAAATTAGTAATAGAAAATAGTGGTAGATAGTTGAAGAAAATAAAACCCCGCTAAATTAGCAAAACTGCAATTCTTCTTTGTTCCCGCTTCGTAAGATCCTTTGTCTCTCAAATCGTGTATGTTTTTACTGTATTAGAGAGATATAGGTGAATTCAGGATACTCATATATGTTATAAAAATTATTATGATTAGACATGATCATACCAGTTATTAGTGAGGTTTCAAACGTACATTATATCACTACCATGATTTATAATGCATAGTATAGGCAACAAAAAATGAAAGTTGTAACGTATAAACAAATATGACTGCAGTTGGCTAATTCTTTTATATTTTCTTTACTTTTTACTATGCTAACATTACTTTTTACACAAGATTAATAAGGATAGTTTTTCTTATGTTAAAAAGAAGGACAGATTATAATGGTATTCCTTGTTACAAGTACTAAATATGATTTTTAAAACTCTGTTGTACTTCAAAGATTTAATTTTTTTTTCTTTCTGTTAAAAAAACTAATCTTGTGGGGAAATTATTTTTGGTGTTTTATTTTTAGTTGCCACGTATTAATCGTCAATAAAGCCATGTTTGAATCCATATTTATTTTCCATTGTTATATTTTTGATCGTAAACATATAAATGAAAGCTCTAAAGTTCATTTATACATTTAAATGTGTAAATAAGACCAGTTCCTGTAACATTATACAAATCACGTTTAATATGCGATCCCGGTTAATACGCGACTTTGGTCCACTCCCTTAAAACGCGTCTTAACCGGGTTCGACTGTATATGCTAAATTATTTATATGCCAATATAAAAAGTTTATGTATAATAAGATGTCTGCGTTCAAAAGTGAAACGAGTGTCCTCCACCTGAACAACATATTCAAATTTTGTAGTTATCTATAGTATAATGCTTATTTTCAAAATGAAAATACTGCTTTCTTTAACAAGATATTCAAATCATTTTCATTATTATTCTTATTATTTATTTACGTTTTTTAAACAAAAGTTAGAGCATTGAGGAAAAGACTGATATAACATGTTTAGAACCTGATAAATATTAAGTAGGACATTCTGAAAAACTACATTTCAAACAAACAAAAAGAACTACATGCATTCAAAAGTTATTCGTAAGCAAATAATACTAAAATGGTAATTATTTTTACTTTTTTTTTTAACTTGGTTTTTGCATATAAGGATAGGATTTTGTATTTGATCTTTCACTCACTTTCAGATAAATTAAGAAACATAAAAATTATGCACAAAGGTATGCTTCCAGTGACAATACAACATTTTAATATTTTTAGAAGTTAATTATAAATTAATACATTAATTTTAACGGTTTTTCCATTAGCCCATCACAGTTGATAAATCGTCAAATATTCTTTGTTGTTACAAGTTGCAACAACAGTGGATTTATTATGCTCTAAACCACGGTCGCCCAAAAAAGATCAAATGGCTGTGAAGCTGCAAATAGTTTACATAGTAAAAAGTAGAAAATATAAGTAAAAAATTAAAGATTGTAATCCGTAATGGTCATCATTACCTTCGTAATACCACTATCCACAAGGATCTAAAAACCACCTCCTTAAAACAGCGCATTCATAAACTATCTAAAAAATTTTATAAGTCTGTCTACAATCTTCCTAACTAAATTATAGCGGAATTACCCGACTATGAGGTATCCGACCCCACTAATAGAAAACGCCCTAAATACTCACTTTTGCTTAACGATGAAGACTAAGTTTCCCTCATCTTCTGCTTTACTTAACCTTTCTGTTTGTCCTGTCCTGTTTATAGTTATTAAAAAAAAAAAAAAAAAAAAAAAAATCTTGCTTTTTTGCTATAATTATAGCATTCTATTCTTTTTTTTTTTTTGCTATTGTATGGTCTCCGAAAAGAGATATTTTGGGGCACCCCTGGTAGCTTTTTCACCTTTCCTTTCATTTTTTGAACTAATGGAACTTTTCTTTTTTAATTTAAATTTTTTTCTTTTTCCTTTATCATCTCATGTTATACTAGTACTTGTGTACTTTTTATTTTTTGTTAATCTTCTCTTAACTTTTTAAGTATTTTTAATTTTGTGGCTACCAACCACGTCTAAACATTATTTTTTTTAAGGCTCCCTAATGCCCTTGCAACACGATCACCTTCCCACTGGATGTAAAGTTGCTATGCAACTAGGTAGTCCATAAAGCTGATTACATTGTTCCATAAATTAACACTTTAATATTAATTGAACAATGATTAGACATTGAAAAATCAATTTAGAAATTCTAAATAATAGTTTAAATAATGCTTTTCTTTTTTTTTCTTCGTTCCATATGTTAAAATGGAAATAGAGCAAAGATTATAATTTTTTTCAAAATAAATTCACGAGCTTACATTTTCTACCAAATGTAAAAAAAGCAGTGAATTTTACATAATCGGATTCGATAGCCATACCAAATTATCGTATTATGTTGGACATTTTATGGAAAAATCATGAATTGCAATCATAAAATGAGGTATGATTATTAAGATAAACATTGGATACTTATAAAAGAGTGTAATTTTTTTTAAAAGTTTTCGTTTTAATACTTATTTTTAAGCACATTAAAAAGATAATACTTATAAATTTACTCACGTATGGTGTAGTAATTTATTTCTGATCTATGAATATGCAATTATTACTGACAGTAGTTAATTAAAAGTTTTATTCCATAAGTCAGTATTAAATAAAGATTTTTTTTTTTCCTGCGTTATTGCTCAAAATTTCATTTTCTCATAATAAATTTGAGTTAATTTTTTATCTGTAATATAACCTACATAACAAGAAATTTTATTCATAACAAAAAGAATTATTAAGCATTACAATGAATTAAGGAAACATTACATTTCAAAAACTAGACAAATGTGATTTTACTTACAATTTAATTTTTAATGAAACTATATTTCTTTATTATTTTAAGTAAATCAGACTAAGTTAAAAATAAATGTGCCTTTATTACTAGCTTCTTGTATCTTTGCCCACATGAAATGCATTTTTTTATGCCCTTAAAATAAATTTGAGAAGAAAAAAAAAACTGTTTCCAGAAGGTATAATTTCATATTTTCCGAATCCACCCAACTGCAACACTTTTCTAAATGAAAATTAATACAAATGTATAAATTAATGGTACATTATATTTGGATATGCTAAAATAATCTTTTGACTCTAATTTGATTTTGTTTTTGTGTAAATGAGCCTTTAAAAGATGTTTATAGTAGATAGCAAACAGAAAGCAATGAAAAACAGGCTAACTGCACAATGCAGACCGCTACGGAGAATCCGCATTTCATGATGTTAAACCAATATTGTCCCGTTTTCGGATCACGTGGTTTTGTTTTTCTTTTAACAGCGTTTAAAACTGCAATAACTAGTTATTTAAAATTATTTTTACAATTCTGCGTTAAGTTTCGAGGAATATAAGATCGTCTTCATCAATTAAACATAAAGGAAGGCATAATTTAGAGAGAGTGTAACTTCCCCATTGCAGAATCAACATGCAAATCCCAATCTTCAATGGAAGAAAGACTAGGGAGAAATAATGATTCACTCCCAGAAAAATCATTGCAGCATTTGCTTTTCTTTTGTGATTTTGCAGGGGTGACCTTTTTTCTTAAATATCTTTACTTTCTCAGATAAATACCATTTCTTCCATGAGATAATTAAGGGATCAAGTTATACACTGAATAAATGCAAAATATACCATTTTAGAGTTTTTAAAAAAAGTAGGATAGACTTTATACACTGGAAAATACAATATTTTTGTTATGGTGTGATGTTTGACAATTTACTGTGGGTCATGGAAAAAAAAATTGCTAAACAGGGATAGTATGTATTTTTTAATATATACTTTTTGTATAGTTTATTTTGGTAAATTTTACTAATTCATGAATTATTTAGAGAATATTTTCTAAAATATTCTGTAACTATACAAGCATTTTTTTTTCAAAATATGCAAATATTTTTTTTTAATAATTATTAAAAATGAATATAATTTTCCATTTCTCAAATTATTTACTTAATGGTGTATATGGATTTCATGATAACTTGCATTCATACTATTTCTAATTGCTAAAAAGTGTAAGATTAAAACTTAAAAAACAGTAAAAATAGTTTTATTTGACTGTTTACATGTTTTGACTCTACCTGAGGCATTTTCAAAACAAATAAATAAAAATATTCTGAAATTGCACGAAATTATCTGAAACACCATCATTTAGTTTTCACATTACACACTTTTTTTTTTTTTTAATTTTACTTGAATATTTATTTTTATTTTTGTAGCCATTGAGTAACTCGAAATAGAAATAAACACCCAAGTAAAATAAAGAAAAATAATGTACATAATGTGAAAAATTAAATGATGGCGTTTCAGATCATTGCATCATAGATCATGCAATTTCAGAATATTTTTATTTATTTGTTTTGAAAATAACTCGGAGATAAAACATGTAAAGAGTCAAATAAAATTATTTTTACTGTTTTTAAAGTTTTAATCTTACACCTTTCAGCAATTACAAATAGTATATTATTACAAGGTGTTAATTTGTTATATATTTGCAAAACTTGCATTCATATTTATTTAACTTAAGATTAAAGAAAAGGTGAGTGAGGTTTTTAATTCTTGCTACATTTGAAAACACTGTCACGTCACTCCTGTTTGAAGCCAACATTGGCAACAATCTTATGGAACTTTAGCACTCTTCTTTATTTGAAAGAATCATTTTCTTTGTTGTCTATGTAAATTTTATTATGATTTGAAACAGAACTATTTGTCTATCTGACTGCCTATTCATCAGGGTACAAATTTTCACCAAAATATTCTGATTAATCATCATGAAATGTAAATAAGTTAAGGTAAATAGCTACATATTCCATTTAGAATATAGTAATTGTATGTTTGTTCGGTTTTCTTACTGGAACACAATAAAAATTGAAATGATTTATAAACAATACAAGATCAAAATTGCTTACTGATTAGAAATACAGTCGTCCCTGTTTAAACAAATATAGACGGTTCCAGAAAAAAATATTCGATTAAGCGGGGTATTTGATTAAACGGGGAATCATAACTGAAATATTTAATGCGTGATAAAAAGGCAAAATAACCATCTATGGTATACTTAATTAACAGCATAATAAATCGTTAAGAGAATAACATAAACTGAAATAAATACAAATGCTAATATAAAGTAAATACGTATTAGGTAATTTAATGTCAGTACATACATTTATATGGTGTACGTCACACTTAATGCAGCTCGTTTGAATTGGGTCAAAACTTTGATACTTCTAATTTACGTTACTTATACTGCCTTAAAAAAATCGTTTAAAGTGGTTTGTTTAAGTGGAGTTTTAAAGGAGTAAATATTGAGTTATTTTTCGAATGAGTGCAAAATATCACAGCTACCATCTCGAGTCTCGAAGTGACGGCGCATTGCCATTCAAGCCTGGTTAACAGCAAGAAGTGATGGTGGGGAAATCATTTGACCTGTCCATTATACACCTGCCGGCCGAAATCATTGCAGGAAGAACTGAAAATTTGTTTTCAGCGTAAAGGAACTGAAAAAGACAAAAGGTGGAAGGAAATTCCAGCTGAAACGTGCTTTCTCGCCTATTTTCAAACATCGGTCACACAGTTCTTATTCGATTAAGCGGGGACGTTCGTAAAATGTATTTGGTTTAAGCGGGGAAAAATAACATGGAACCAATAGGAATAAATTCGGTTCCGGAGGATTCTATTCGAATAAGCGGGTTATTCGATTATCCGTGACCCGATTAAGTGGGGAGGACTGTATTCAGATAGTTTCTATGCAATAAAAACAAATAAAATAATGTAAATTGAAAATGTAATTACTTTGATCTTTAGTTCAGCTACTTCTTCCTTCAACTTGCTATTCAAAGCTTCATCATCCCCAATAGAATCTCCTTTTTGTTGTAAACCATTCACATCCTTTTGTAGCTGTTCAACTTGTTGGACGGCTAGCTGATAACGTTGTTCATGTTTTGTGAGCAATGATTTTAAGTGGAATAACTGAGGTATATCCTATTGAAATATAAATATATATTATAATAAAAGTTGCTTTTTGATGATTAAATTATTTTAAACATAAAAAAATGTTAGATATATATTAGATATATATATATATATATATATATATATATTATAATATATTAAAATGATTAATAATAATGCAACACTTTTATGTAGAAGAATTTAATAAATGCTATTTCACAAGCTGATTATTACAAGGCATGTCATCATGTTAACCACTACATACCGGGTGTCCCAAAAAGGACTGACTTATTTTAAAATTCAATAACTTCCAAACGGTGACAGATATTAAAAAAATTCTTGCAGGAGGGTTATGCATAAAGTCAAAAGTTTTTTTACAGTGATTTTCGATTTTAGTTCGAATTACAAACAATAGATGGCGCTGCGATCAATAGAGGCTAAATTCAGGCTCGATTTTTGGTACTTCGTGGCCCGGATAATACATTTCCATCTCCTTTCTGCATGGAACAACAGAAAGGACCAAAAATCAAGCCTGTATTTAGCGACTATTGCTTACAGCGCCATCTATTGTTTGTAATTCGAACTAAAATTGAAAATCACTGTAATAAAACTTTTGACTTTATGCATAACCCTCCTGCAAAAATTTTTTTAATATCTGTCACCGTTTGGAAGTTATTGAATTTTAAAATCAGTCAGTCCTTTTTGGGACACCCGGTATGTGAAAGAATGCCAGTTTTTAACATTATATGCAACCATGACCAGGGATGGGGAATGTTCACAAAATCCAGCCAAGGATTTATTTTACCAGTCAGAAAAATGCAACGTACAATTGAAAATTGTTACGACAAAATTTACATGAACGCAAAAATAGTTAATTACTATTACTACAATGCATTTCATTTTTTTTTTTCTAAAACAGTAAGAAATATATATACAACAGAGGAAAATTTAATTTAGAATAGAATTTAGTGCCATGCTTACATCACAGTAATTTGGAAAGTTATAAAATATAGCTAACTAGTAAAAAAAATAATTTTTTGGCATATCTATGTAATTTGCAGTTTTCAAAAACTACCTACAATTCCCTCACCTTATCATAAAATTCACTCGCCACTGGCGAGTAAAATGATGCATTTCCCCACCCCTGACGATGAACATTGTGACTATTATTTTTGTCTATTTTTTTTAGACTGCATCTCAAATAAAATGTATTGATAACAGTGATTGATTGTCAAAAAATATATATATATACCATTGTCAACAAATGGTTATTTCAGAAATAGTAAATATGATAATATTTTAAATCATACCATGTCCAAACTTTGATGTCTGTCAATAAAATATACAAAATTAAATTAATTTCACATTCTTTTATTTATTGAAGAATAGTAAGTGACCAGCTTTCATTTTTGCTGCATTACAAAATATCAAAAATATTTAATTTTGTAATACTAATTATATAAAGTAACATAAAATCCACTTAAAAAGTAAAAATTATAAAAACTTCATATTTTATATTCTTCTATTTAAAAAGTTATACTAACTATCAAAAAACATGGTTCGCTTCAGAGAAAAAAAAAAAAAAAAAAAAAAAAAAAAGGTGGGATTTTCAGATTCTAAAGTGAGATGTTCAAAAAGTGGAGAATATTTTACACAGGGTTCTTAAAATAATTACATGAATTGAAAGAAATAATCACATGTTCTAGCATGAACCATGAAAAAATAAATAAAAAATAATGTGAGTAAAGAATTTAATATTTAATTAAATAAACAGCACAAAAATAACAATTAAATTTTAGTTAGTTAGCAATAGACTTGAATAATAAACCTTAATTTTGAAGAAGTAACTTAAATGGAAAACTCTGTAAACAAACATACAAGTAAATCCTATAAATTCATTGTCTAGAAGCATAGCTATGGCTAAAAATCCAAATACAACATTTACTCCTTCCTTGCAGTTCATAGTAAAGAAAAGAAGAAAAAACACTCTACATATAATGCACATCAATCAATTACAATTGATTTTCAAACAATAAACAATGACCCATTATTATTTAGTCCTTGACAAAATGATTGAAACTTTAATTTAAAAATGTCTCTAAATAAAAATCTGCTTATGTCACTAACATCATGCGTTTATGCCCTTACATATATGATTCATTAATCATTCATATCATTACATGTGTAACAACAATCATATTGCTTGCTTGCTTGCTTCAGGAGACCACAGCTGCACTGTTGTATACTTTTTTATTTGATTGCAATATAGATTACGTTCAATTACAAATTAAATTTGTCCAGTTGTAATACATGGTATTTATCACTATATAAGTATTTTGTGCTAAAGAAAAATTCCTCAATATCTGACCTTGATTAAATTTAGCAACAATAAGTGAGATTTTGAAATAATATTCAAGTATATTATGATTGAACTTAAATGCATTGGAAAAGTTCTTTATTCATTTTTTTAAAAATTCATGTGAGCAGCACATAATTAAGTAAAAACTATTTTTTGAGAAAATTTTCAAAAATCTTATTTCAAACCGAAAATAAACCATTTCAAAATTGAGTTCAGCATATCTTTCTTTGAAATATCAGAGGACAGGGGGGGGGGGGGGGGGGTCATATGGTTTCTTATTCATTTAATGGAACCATTCTTTAAATTTCTTTTATTAACAAAGAATGCAAGGAAAAAAAATGGCTAAAGTTAATTATATTTATAATGGATTCACATTATTCATAATAACTATAGGTTATGAAAAATGTGAAGAAAAAGATTATAGTTGAAACTTAAGAAAAAAAAAAATATAAAAAATGCATGTTAAATGTATGTGCAGTAAGCTATTAAAAAAGAGAACAAACTCCCTTATACATTTTAATCACCGAAATTACCACCAATGGAAATAACCATTCGACAGAAAATTATATATTTAAAAAAAAAAAAAAAAAAAAAAAAAAAAAAAACAGGTTTATGAGGTCATTTTCATATATAAAGTGTTTAACTGTGAAGATTTCAACAAAAAAACATAATTTTGACATCATATTTAATATATCAATAAATTTTACCTTGGGATATCAAATTAGAAGCCATTCAGTCAAGTAATCTAAAAATTATTATGGTGATTTAAAATTTTGAGTTCTTATGGGGGTATGCATATATAATGTTATCACTTTAGGGGGGAGGTAAGGGTCTGGCACTTGATAACTCTGGGGAGGGGGAAGGGATTTGCCTTTGGATATCGTTATCATTTTGATCCAACCAAACTTTTCTTTTTATACTAATTTTTTCTTTACAACCAAATAGTTTAACTTTTTTATATACATACATATATATATATATATATATATGTTTTTATGAAAATACAAAGCTATTATTGAAGCCATTAAGCGTTTATAAAATCATTTCTTCCAAAATTTGGAATATTCCAATGTTTGGCATTCCTGTTTTTCAGCCATATAATTTACTGTTAGAGAAATAGGAGCATAATATATAGGAAATGATACTTGCATTTACCAGTACAGAACGACAAATAACCTTGTCCACTGTTTTGTAGATAAGTTTAACCTCTCCGGACAGGGGGCAAGTGCAAGAAAACAATATTACTGTTGAATGAATTATGAAACAATAAGCTATTATTAAATACTTTTAAATAGTAACTAGCTCTTTTAGATGTTTTTTGATATAAATTTATTTCATGTATTGATATTTTATTGACTTGTTGAATCCTTAAAGTATGCGGCTAATAAATGTATAATCATAAGTGTATATATCATTGTAAGAGTATAAAAAGAAAGAAAAAGGACATAAAAAAAATAATTTTTAGACATCGATAATGATATCATCAGGTGGGGGTACACCAAATGATAACATTATGGTATCGAAAGGGCAGAGGAGTCCAAAATTAGCAAAATGTTGATAACATTATGTATTTAGAGCCCCTTAATGTTAAATCTATTATTAATAGTTTCAAAACGTTACACTATCAGTAGTTTTTTTAAGCATAACTCAAAACTCCTTGGCAGAATAAGCTGTCATTTGGATTTGCATCTTGAAGCTTCTAGAAGTCAATTTCAGTTAAAAAATTATAGGTTACAATTCACATTTTTTTTTTCGGATATTAGTTTCAAATTACATATATTTTGTAATTAATTTTCGAAAAAATTATTAAAAGTAACCTATCAAAAGTTTAATAGAAATCGATATCTAGAAACATTAAATATGTGAATCTAAAATTACACCTCATTCCGACAAATAGTTTTTGAGTTATGCTTAAAAAAATACTTGCATTACAGTTTGATTTGCAAATATTAAAAATGAATTAAATATTAGCAGTTCAAACATTTAAATCACCATAATTCCTAAACTACTCAAACAAATTACTTCTCCTTTGGTATCCTAAGATAAAAGGGTCTAGCATAGCGAACTAGCCCCCACGGCCGATGTCTGAAATAACATGTATGGAAATAAAGCTCAGCCTGAGAATACAATTTAGAGTGTTTTTACCCCCTGACTTTGAACTGTCCCTGAGATAAAAGGGGAAGTATGCGCCAGCGTTACTATTTTTCAAATACGTTTTTCTTAAAAAGTACAAAAGTTAAAAAAAATGAAAGCAATGCCAATTACTGAAGAATATATTAGTTCACATTATACATTTTTTTCACATTTTTACACAAATGTTAACATAGAAAAATAAACACAAATATTTAAAAAATATATATTAATGTAGTAATTTTTTATTTACACCAACCAAAAAATTACAGAATAATGCTCAAAGTATGTACTTTAAAAAAAAAAAATTTTCGTTAAAATCGAAAATGTGTTTTTTGAATTATAATACTAGCAACTTGCCAAAATATTCGCAACTTTCCCTGTTTGTATTTGCAGAAATAAGCTGCTATCAACAACACGCTGCTATCACATCATGAGATTTCCACTATGGCAGGATGCACAGTGCACCAAAATAAGAGAATAGTTCCATACATACCACTTCTCTATAGGTTATTTTTCGTGTCAGTAAATATTCTGTTATTTGGCGTACTGTGCATCCTTCTTGCGTAATGATATCAAGAACTGACAAATAAAATGGTAACATTTGGCTACCATTATTTTCAAATAGAAGAAGGCAGTGGGACTGTACAATGTACATATATAACGTATCACTTTAGGGGGGGGGGGGGGGGGGAGTGTGTGTGTGTGTGAGGGGGTCTGGCACTTGACATCGGAAGATATCTGTAGGGAGAGGGGGTTTGTCATTTGATATTGTTATCAATTTTAATCAAACCAAAATTTACGTTTTTGTTAACTTTTCTTTACATCTGTCATCTTAAATTTTTTTAGTCTGTTTTCTTATTTTTATGAAAATACAAAGTTATTATTAAAACTATTGAATGATTATAAAATCATTTCATTCCAAAATATGGAATAACCCAAAGGTCGCCATTAATATTTTCCCACCATATGCGTATATAATTCTTTGTTAGAGAAACCAGATTTGATATGACACTTGTTATTTTTGCCAGTAAAAGATGGGAAAGAATGTTGTCCACCAGTTTTGTTTACGAGGAGTTCTGTTTTGCCCCTTGCAATTGGGAAGTGCAAGAAGACAATATTACTGTTCAATGCATTATGTAACAAAGAGCTATTATTAAAAACATTTAAATAATAAGTATTTCTTTAAAATGTTATTTGATATAAAGTTATATCTTACATAACAATATTTTATAATTTCTTCTCTTCATTTAAATTAGTAAAATATGCGAATAAAACATGTACAACCATATTTGTATATCATTGTAGACATATAAAAAGCAAAAAAAAAAAAAAAAAAGTAAAAATAAAAAGAATTTTTAGACATTGATAACAATATTATTAGGGAGAGGGGGGGGGGGTGTCAAAAAGTGTTAACGTATGATATCGAAAAGTTGGCAGGGGATCCGAAATTGCCGAAAAGTTGATAACTTTATATATTTACAGCCCTTATTCAGCTTCACCTGCACAATCGACTTGATATTATTACGCAAGAAGGATGCATGCCAAAATAACAGAAAGTTTACAAACACGAAACAAACCTATAGAGAAGTGGTATGTATGGAAACATTCTCTTACTTTGGCACACTACGCATCCTGCCCAAGTAAAAGTGTCATGAATCGAACACTGCATTGATAACAGCATATTTCTGCTAATACAAACAGGAAAAGTTCCGAATATTTTAGCAAGTTGCTAGCATTAATTTTGTTATAACTTAAAAAGGTCATCTTTGATTTTAACGAAATTTTTTTCTTAAAAGTACATACTTTGAGCATTATTCTGTAATTTTTCGGTTGGTGTAAATATAAAATTACTACATTAATAAATTTTTTTTAAAAATATTTTTGTTTATTTTCCTATGTTAAAATTTGTGTAAAAATGTGAAAATAAATATGTAGTGTGAACTAATACATTCTTCAATAATTGGCGTTGGTTTAATTTTTTTTAACTTTTCTACTTTTTGAGAAAAACGTATTTGAAAAATAGTAGTGCCGCTGCATACTTCCCCCGATTATCTCAAGGACAGTCAAGGTCAAAGGCAAAACACTCTATATTGTTATCTCAAGCTGAGCCTTATTACCACCCATGTTATTTCAAACATCGGCTGTGCGGGCCATTTCACTATGCTTATACGTATGATATTAAAAGTTGGCAGGGGATCCGAAATTGCCGAAAAATTGATAACCTTATATATTTACAGCCCTTATTCAGCTTCACCTGCACAATCGACTTGATATTATTACGCAAGAAGGATGCATGCCAAAATAACAGAAAGTTTACAAACACGAAACAAACCTATAGAGAAGTGGTATGTATGGAAACATTCTCTTACTTTGGCACACTACACATCCTGCCCAAGTAAAAGTGTCATGAATCGAACACTGCATTGATAACAGCATATTTCTGCTAATACAAACAGGGAAAGTTACGAATATTTTAGCAAGTTGCTAGCATTAATTTTGTTATAACTTAAAAAGGTCATCTTTGATTTTAACGAAATTTTTTTCTTAAAAGTACATACTTTGAGCATTATTCTGTAATTTTTCGGTTAATGTAAATATAAAATTACTGCATTAATAAATTTTTTTTTTAAATATTTTTGTTTATTTTCCTATGTTAAAATTTGTGTAAAAATGTGAAAATAAATATGTAGTGTGAACTAATACATTCTTCAATAATTGGCGTTGGTTTAATTTTTTTTAACTTTTCTACTTTTTGAGAAAAACGTATTTGAAACATAGTAGTGCCGCTGCATACTTTTCCCGATTATCTCAAGGACAGTTCAAGGTCAAAGGCAAAACATTCTATTGTTGTGTCGTAGCTTATAAAATTATCATATTAATCATTTATGAATTTTAATTGCTATATTTTAACTTATTTCAACGATATTTTTACTTTACTTTTGTCACTCGCGGTCGGTTTGTTTACAAAGTAACGATCTTTGTTTTGGGTAAACTAAAGTCAGTTAAAAGTAAATAATTAAGTGTTATAAGGTATTATTGTTAAAGTATTGGCACAGAATTTTATGAAACTATTGGGATGAATTCACACTGTCCACAAAGCTCATCTTAAATTAAATATTTTGGTATGTTTGTTTGGCTGTGAAGGCAGATTGGTTGGTGGAAGCCATATTTTATTGATTGGCAATTGGTGAGTTGAAGAGTGCGCAACTTCTCCGCATCAGTGTTTAGTCTCTAAAATGTGTATTTCCAGCTAATTAGATTGTTTATCAACCATCAAATGTGTATTTTGCAATATTAGTAATTTTTCAATATTTTGGAATCAATGTTTAAAATATTAACCATGGAGCTACTGGAAACGAGGTTATTTTATTTTTGAGCTACTGGTATTTATTTTAATATTTTTGAAAGTTTAAAGGTAATTCAAATTAATGGTTTATTTTACTTTATTTTTCTGTTCTATCAATCTTAATTTTCATATTCTTTCATTTTCTAACTGTAACTGCAACACCATAAAGGATGCAGCGTTGGATAAGTTTCCCGCCTGAGGTGACGTCAGAGGAAGGAACGAGCGTCGTCACGTGATCAAATGGCGCGCAGGGATATGCTTCAAGTTTAAATTTAATAACAATAAATCTTCCTAATCAAGCATTTTTGTGTAGAATTCTCAAAGCTTTTGTAGCTGGTTTCTCGCATTTTGATGCAAGTAATTAAGTTAATTATATGAATTTTACAGTTCAAGTGTTATTTTCATTGCACTATTTACCCTGTGCGCATATGTGGCAAAAATGGAGTAAAAGGTGTTGGCGGGAAGCAGGAAGATTTTTTCGTCAGTTGGAGAGGCAACAGCTATCTGAGTAGGTTCTTGAAGTGGAAGCTGCCTTGAGATTGTAGAAGATGTCGTGGGGCCCCGGCTAAGTCTTCTTTCTTTCTATTTGTTCTGCTATCTTTTATTGCATGTTTTATTTTACGCGAGTTTTATTTTATTTGGCCAATTAGTTAGTGGAATGTAAGCCTTCCATTTTTTTTTATTATTACTGCCAGTAGCTCCTAATACAGAAAATTATTTTTAGGGATGTTAGTCTTAGTAATTATAATAATATTGTAAAATGATAGATTTTTTAAGTGACAATAATTATTAGTAAAGGAAGAACGAATAATTTTTTTTATTAATTGAATGTTATGAGTAAGAAAGAAATTGTATTAAGTATGTACTGAATCTGGAAGCTTCATAGTGAAGTATTGTATGTAATTGAACTCATTTTTGTAAAAGAAAAAGATAATAGATGAATTAAACTTAAATTTTGTCATCCCTAATTTTGCTTGTAATTACTGCAGTGTACATCATTAATTTGTAAGCACTATTTTTCAGGTAATGTAAGTGATTTTACTCACATTAAGGTGGGTCTTTTCAGGATTAACTTGGCAGAAATAATTTTATTCTTGACGTTAGTTAAGATTGTCTAGAAGTTAGATTTTAGTAATGAGATTTTGGATTATTGTTGTTGTTAATTAAGTTTTAATTTTCCTTGTTTTTCTTGAATTTAATTGTTTCTGCTGAGTTCTTGGAATAAATTGAAGAGAGATTTGTCTTTTGAAGAAGTCATGTGTAGTACATGACTTGGGATTAATTTTTAATTATTTTTAAGGAGTTATGTGAAGTGCATGGCTCGGGAAGATTAAATTTAAATGTAATTAATTAATAGTGATCTCTAGACTAGGATCTAGTTATTGCGGGTTTCACAATTTTAGAGTTGGATGTTCACAACGCCATCCAACATTAATTTTTGTTAATTATTAAATTTAACTGTTTTATTTAATTAATAAGGGAAGTTTTAATTTAAGATGATTTAAAGGGGTAGTAATTATGATTTTAATGGGATTAATGTTAATGGAATAAGTGTTATATAAGGGATTGTATTTTTCATGGGATAAGTTAATGGTTTTAAATGATGGTTTAGAAAGTTAAGGAAATAAGTGTCATGTCAGTAAAATAAAGTAGTAAATAAAAATTTTAATTTTATATTTTTGTGTTGTCTTTTATCACAGCATTACTCATTCTTACAATTTTGTTTTCTCAGTTGGAATTGTGGGATTGATTTTTGTTGTGGTAAGACACAACACTATATTGTTATCTCAAGCTGAGCCTTATTACCACCCATGTTTTTTCAAACATCGGCTGTGCGGGCCATTTCACTATGCTTATACGACTAGACCCTTTATAGAAAAATCCAACCATGATATTAAAACTTGGTGTCCATACTTAAAATTTCAGTTTGGTACAAATTCAAAATGAAAACAGTCCCCTAAACATTCTTCCAAATAAGATAAATTGAAAGCAAATATAATTTTCAATAAAATGATTATGTCCACTTTTTTCTGAGACAGGTGGTTAAAATACATGGAGTAAATATATAAAATGTATTGTACTCCTTTTAAGTTTGTAAGAAGAAAAAAAAGAAGAAAAATTAAAATGCTAGTCATAATTCCTATTCTAAAAGTCACAGGATAAGATTGCATGTAACAAAGTTCTTTGCTTATGATGTTTTATATTATCATCATGGTTAAATTTTCTTGAAGAACTGTACACATATTTCTTTTTACAAGAACTTTGGAAATCTCACTACAAAACCTTAATCTTTTCTTGCATTCAATTTGTCATGTCTTATTTAATCTAAATAAAGTTTTCATCCCTTGACTTTATAAAACACATTACATACAAGTTAAGAAGTGTTTAAAGACTGTGTCAATATTGAGAAATGCATTCTGAAAATTAAATGACACTGCAGCTAAAACTATTAAAATAATAATATAACAATTAGTTGTTAGCAAGAGCATTAAATTGTCCATTTTCAAGGACTTAACATTTATGAAATAGCACAAAAGAAATGTTTAACTTTAATCTAAACTACGGTCTCTTAAAGTCGCCAATTTTATATTATTTGTTAATAACTTGACAAGTAATGATTAGAAAGCAATGAAAATGTATTTGTTTTTCAACCATGTAGATTCTTATGAGGATTAAAAAAGCAAGTCTTCATTTAGTAATTTTAATAATCTTATTATTAATTAATATTTTAAAAACAGTTTAATACAAAATATGCATTCACATTCTATTTGAACCTTTGCAAAATAGAACAAAAAAGTAATGAAATACAGTGTGACTTCAAAACCATCTGTTTCATTCTTTTTTTTTTTACACTTTCAAGTTATGGGAGAAGAAAAATAGCAATTCTTTATGAATTAAAAACTTCAAGATCGAAAGTAAAAATGCAAAAAAAGAATATTTGACTTTTTTTTTATATTTGTCAGAGGCAATTATTTTCTGAACAAATTTTCTGGGTGCTGCACTTTTGCTTAGCAACGGGAATAACTTTGATGAATGCATGGCACAATATATGGCTGGAACGAATTTTCGGCAACAGTGACGTCTATGATGAAAAGGAATTTTCAGGCTTTCAAATTTGGTGTGAAAAGACTGCAATTTATGAGTTGATCGAACATGCAAAATCTGAAAATGCATTGAGTGTCGAAAAAAGGAATACAGAAGATTGGCTAAGAATTGAAGAAAATGCATCGACAACAAACAATTTAACGAACAGCGAAAACGCTGATGATGTGCTAAATAGAACTGCCAATAATGCTAATAGCAGCTCAGAAGATGAGGATAAACAACTAGCAGAAGAAAAGGTGTCACTAGAAAAATGCATAAATTTGACTGGATTATTAATGTATGCTTTAGAGAAACAAGACTATTTCCAAAATAAACATTCTTCATTTGTATAAAATACAAAAACTTGTTAAAGAATGGCCAAAAAAATTGAAGCAAACAAAGTTGACATCGATGTTTCCGAAATTACAAGAGAAGAAATAATTTCATACTTTATTAGACTTTCTTTTTCTGTAACATAGAAAATATCATAATAAAGTAAGTTTTTTTTTATATATTTTTCTTTTTCTTACATAATTATCACTTAATAATGAATTAAATTATGGCTAAAGCACCATTAAGAATATGGTACTACTTTTGACGTTCATAGTTACTACTTCTGATATTCCTGCAAAAAATCTGGCATAGCCTCGGTCCTGATGGTGCCGGATTTTCGAAGTTATAATACTGAACATAAATTACTGGGTTTTGTATTTTGTAAAAGGTCCATTTTTTTAAACTGAATTTTGTGAAGAAATGTTTTTATGAGATTAAATTTTATGATGGGTCTGCTTTTCTGATATTGAATTTTGTGATGCATCTAGCATAATCGGTTTTTCTAATATGGAATTTTGTGAAGGGTCCATTTTTCTTATATTGAATTTTGTGATGCATCTAGCATAATCGGTTTTTCTAATATGGAATTTTGTGAAGGGTCCATTTTTCTGATATTGAATTTTGTGATGCATCTAGCATAATCGATTTTTCTAATATGGAATTCTGTGAAGGGTCCATTTTTCTGATATTGAATTTTGTGATAGGTCATTAAAAGGGCCCGATTTTTCCTGTGGATAGGCCCATGTTTATGCTTATGGATTACTTATAGTTTACTAATTAAGTAGCATATTTTTTAGAGTCAATTCTAGCAGTTACTGAAAAATAATTATTATCTTAACTAAAAAATAAATAACAAAAATTGGTATCTTATTGCAATATTGTAAACATGTTGGATTGATTTTTGACCTTTCAATTCATTTTACTAATCAATTTTATAGATGAAGCAAAGCAAATCAACAAAATAAAGGAAAAAATTAAGACCATACGAAAATATATTGCATAAACAGCTACAGGAACAATTGATAAAAACACAGTTCTGCCCTGCTAATGTAAGGACAAAGTTAGTTATTAGTCATATTTATAAATTATTATTTATAAATTTAATGATCAAATTGAAAATAATTTTTAGAAAAGCCCCCAGTGCCGTCAGACAGACTAATAAATATAAGGGAAATAGCAGCTAGGAAACACTGTTACCAGTTAATAAAATGAAATGATCAATCTTACTTTTTCAGGATCCTCTACAGAATTTCCATCTTCAATTTCTCCATGTTTTCCATACAATGAAATCAATGCACTAATGTGTTCGACCATGCGCTGTACTTTGCCATTTTGATCATTTAGTTCAGCTTTGGTCTGCTCTAACTGTTGCTGTGTTTCTTGAAGACAATTGGATATTTTACCTTTTTCAGTTTCAGCCTGGGTTGATAAAAAAAGAAAAATGAGTATATTTTACAATAGAATATAATCTTATATTATATATGTTTCAAAACTCTGTCGACTAGCAAACCTTACTTATCTAAATTGAGGTTTATAGATAAAAAATATATGCATTTTAAGTTCAGGATAAGGACACATTAATATAAAATCATCCTGCATATACTACCACATTTCAAAAGTATTACCCACAAAATACCGATCATTTCTTTGATCAAATTTATTTCATAGAGGAGGATTGCTTCAAGTGAAGTATGCAGCAAGTCAGAGTCAACGACTAACATTCAAAATGATGCAGCAAAATGAGTGAGTGAAGCTTTTTGATCTTGTGAAAAACTTTAGAAAACATGAAAAATTTCATTGTATGGAAAAGGTTTTCATCTTTTTTAAAACACAATATAACAGCACACTAGATGTTAAAGATAAATGACTTATGATTAGCAAAAACTAGTGGTGTACCGAGTAGTGCTTTGGCCGAGTAGCCGAGTACCGAGTACTTGGCCACTGACTACTCGGCCGAGTACCGAGTAGTTGGGTAATAAAGAAACAAAACGCTGATGTGCACATAATGTGAGCTTAGGTGTACATATGTGTGTACATATGTATATACCTGTGTGTACATATATATAATATACATATATAGTATATATAAACTAATTAAATTTGAAATTTTTTGTGCACCTTTTAAAGACAATTTTTGACAATTCAAAACAGTAGCAAAAAAAGGAGAATTGACACATAACAAGCACAATTATTAACCAATATAAAATTAAAACATTCTTCACCCCTCTAATTTATCCCGATACCTGAAATCTGTCTATCAAAAATAAAAATGTTTATTGGTTACTGTAACAATTCATTGAATAATGAAAAACATTTCATATTTATTTTATAACTGTACCTTATTTTCTTTTGATTAAAAATAAATGAGAAAAATACAAAGAGAGGTACAAAAAGCGATACAGGATTTCTTATCAGAAGACTTATGTAAAACTGACACTCCATTTGCATGGTGGGCGGGGGGGAGACTTTTCCGATTATGTGCAACCTTGCAAAAAAAATCTTATGTGCACCTTCAACCACTGTTTATTCTGAACGTATATTTTCAAAGGTAGGCCAAATTTATAGTAGTAAAAGAAATGTCCTATCTACTGATATTGTAGAACGTTTGGTTGGTGTTTTTGCACCATTATTTGAAGTATAATAAATTTAATTATTAATTTTTTTTATTACATTTATTGTATTTTCAGTTTCTTTATCCAAAATAATAGTCTTTTCTGTTTTCCTATATATTTAAAAAGAACTTATTTTCTTTGTATAAATGTGAAACTAAATTTTAATCTGGAATTATTTTATGAGGGTTTTTGTTCTTAACATTTTCTATATTTTGTAGACATATTGTTAAATACCGAGTAAATAGTTTTATGAATTATTGCATATATTATACTTTGATATTCGAATAACTTTTTACAGATCAGTTTAAATTCATATCATATGCTTAAAAAATGAAATTCTTACAACTACTCGGTATTGGCCGAGTACTCGGCCAAAATTTCGCCGAGTACCGAGTACTCGGTAAATTGGCCGAGTAGGCCGAGTACTCGGTATGGCTCTAGCAAAAACATCAAAACTTGAACAAATGTGCAAGGGCAAACAAATGCCCAGTTCACATTTCAAAACATGCTACCTGTAAAGCTTACATTAAATGTAAAATAACATTATGTTTTAATGTATCCATTCGCTGTTTTCTTGATTTCTACTTTTTCTCTTAATAACTGTCACAAGTAAAAGCTGGAGTGACTTCATGATTTTCTGAATACTGGTATCAATGTCCAGGGGAAAAAAAATAATAAAATTTCTGACAATAGAATCAACTGGATTTGAATGCTGGACTGGACCTCCCATTTTGAAACTAGATATGTTACTTCTGTGCTACTAATTTATTCCATTACATTTTTTTGGTGATTCCAACTATAGAATTCATCACAAAAAAGTTTGAAAACGGTTTAAAAAGGGGATTAAATACCTAATGCACCGGCTGATTTTCACAAAAATCAATGCAGTTCTTCTGATTGTAGTTTATAACATATTTGCTGAACAGAAGCTCAATCAGAATTCAGAAGTACTGTTTGGAAATTATCACGTTCACACATATACACAGAAATGATTATTATAATACTTTCCTTACACTATGCATTTTAAAGCACAAAT
Organism: Maratus speciosus; assembly: GCA_963932465.1. Lineage (NCBI taxonomy): Eukaryota > Metazoa > Arthropoda > Arachnida > Araneae > Salticidae > Maratus > Maratus speciosus. The sequence continues at coordinate 126,083,179 of OZ010789.1, read as the reverse complement.
AGGATGCCAGGTGCATTCGTCTGTTTAAATGCCTCATCATATTGAGTACATCAATTAAAAAATTTAAATAAAATAAAATAAATCTGGTAAAATAAAGCTAATTTCGATAAAAACATTTATTGGGAGAAGAGAGAAACATACCTTTTTTATGTCATTTATATATAAAACCATTAATTAAACATTACCGACCATCATCAAAAACCGCAATATTGTGAATGACAATAAGTACATATAAAATACATAACTAGAAAGGTAAAAATCATAATCTGAATCTTTACGATGATAAGAATGAAAAATTTAATGGAATTTCCAAAGAGAGGTATCAGATAACTACAAAGTAGAAATCATACATAGAGTAATGGAACAAAGATTTTATTCCAATACTCTATTAAATTATTTTTCCGCATGTTCACTATTTTCTTGTCTCTTAATATCTTATTTATTATTTCTATTTAATCTCCTTTTCTTTTAAAACACATATTTTAATATTTATTTTATTCCAATTTCTAATATAAAAAGCATTTTTCCTTTATAAAAATCTTTCTTAAGCTATTACATTTCTCAATGCTAAAACCGAGACGCCAAATCATTTTAACTATTTCCTTTTTATTTCTTATTTTATTCTAAAGTTTTTCACTTTGCACCCTTTTGATCGGCGAGACATTTTGCTATGATTTTTGTCCACTTCTCAAAATTAAGTCCAAACGTTCTGATTGGATTCTTAGTCGGTGCCGATTTCTAATTCATCTATCCACATCTTACACTAATGTGTCAGTAACCTTTCGTGCTGGGCCCTCTTAAATTATCTTGCATGAGTTCAGAGAGCAGATTTTTGTTGTATTTTTTATTGTTAAAATACTTTAGCTGTAACCTTTAGCTGTTTAGCTATTCTGGTGCTGTGTAATAACCTTTAGCTGTTTTGGAGTAATGTCAAACTGTCGAAATGAACAGATCCAATTTAAACAACTACTTTTTATCAGCGCAGGTGTAGTGTCTCAAAAATATGAGTGTATTGTGGAAGGCAGTTCTGTGATGTGAAATATAAGAATAAACAATTCTGTTCTTCTAAAATGAGTTCTCTTTTCTGGGTAAAACTTTTTGTGGATTTATTTTCATTGCCTCATCATTCGACGCACTGACTCGACTGCTCTGAACTAACTCGACTACACATAAATGATTTGCTTTCCTAATCCTTGTCTTCAATCTCACCATCAATCATAACAACCTGTAAAGCCGTCAGCATTCACGTCAAAAGTCAGTAAAATCATAACATATATATATATACACATAATGTTTTTTTAAAGGCTGTTCTCAAATCCAAAGAAGATACTTTCAAACACATGTCTGAATTCATTTTTGTTTGGAAATGCATAAAATCGCCAGGTCTTCTTATTCAAACTGTATAATTGAATGGTGTTTTCAATTTTTTGGTAAAGGCAGAACAAGTATCAGAAAATACTGTCGAATAGGGAGTTTTAAATGGAGTCCCCAATGTAGCAGTGCAAGAAAGGGGAAAACTTATCATCACATAACAAAAATCACTTATATCTTAATAAGTTGTTATTTATTTATTTAAAAAATAGAAAATGTTATTTGATTCCAAATCATTTCACTAATCAGCCTTGCTAATTTTTATGCCTTTAGATTTAAAAATGAACCAGAAAATTTCGTATTGTTAACAGGGAATTTGAAACGTTAAAATAATACAAGATTTTGAACAACACAAAAGGTGATTCTGAATTAGGACAGAATTGTTGAAATCTGAAGTATCACAATTAGATTATTGCTTTATTTGTTCAAAAAGAAGCTAATAAAAATGCTGGTGAAGTATGAGATATCGAGTGTGTATTCTCACAATACAACTCAATTTTTCGATAAAATTTATAAGAATTTTAAAATTCTTGAGAGCCAACAAAATATATTCTGAAAATGTATGAGAATCAATAAATATAATAATAATATAATAAATTCTAATAATTGATCCATTTTTCAGAAGAGATAAATTTTCAGAAAGATAAAAGCCTCTAAAATTGTTGTTTTTCAGCAAAATAAGGGGATTGGGGGAGGGCGTAAAAAATATGTGTATAGCATTTGTCTTTTAAATACATTCAGTTGAGTGAGCACCAACTTAGAGAAGCAGTTTAAAATAAATTTAGAATATTTTCCAAAAGAGTCCCATTTAAATATTTTCATAAAATACTTAACTGTGACAAAACATTGAGCTTTGGAGGTGGAGGAGAATGGGGGGGGGGGGGGGGGGGAGCAAAATGTATAATTTTTTCCAAGTACTAAAAGTAAAATAAATGCACGGAGATTACTGTACATTGTTAATGTATATTTAAATTGTCATTTGAATTATTATTTTCCCCCAGAATAATGCATTGATTTGGTAGCCTGATCTGTGATAAGATCATTGGAAAGGGGACAAGGCATTCTTGAAAATCACAGAATTAATTCAAATAAATACACAAAAATAGCTATAATATACTAGTCATTTCTTAATTTTTAAAAAATTATGAAAATTTCAATATTGAGGAGAAAAAATTAGGTTAGTTTTCACCAAAAAAATGCTGTATATAAATGCTAATAAAAAAAATGACTCAAATGGCGACACTATATTTAAAACATTAAACCATTTTTATAAAAGTTTAAAAAAAATCAAAAAGACAATTCTGAGCACATTCTGGTGCAACATAAAATTAATATAAAGTTAAGTTGAATTAGTTAAAAGTTATTTTCTATATTGTGGTTAATCTTCCATAATCATGTTCATAGCTAAATTATGCATTTGAGCAGATATGATTTGGTGCAAGAGTGATTTTTAAAACCTTTAATGGTATTTGCATTCATTTTTCCATTATTGGTAACAACTCATAAAAATATCCTTGAGATTAAGTACACGATTCGAAAGGTATTTGCAAAAACCAAACCAAACTGAACTGAGCATTTCTGATTTCTGGCAGACATCCAAAAGTAGTCTATACATTTCTGACTAAAAAGAGTTTATAACTTAAAATATACGACTTTATCGCTTAAAAGAAAAAAATATATATGCATACATATATAACGTTGTAGGGAATTATATTTGCGATCAATTTTTAAAATATATATGAATATACATATACAGTAGAATCCCGCTAATCCGAACTAATTAGGACAGGTGCTCGGATTAGTGTTCGGATTACCCGAAATTGTGATAAAAATAGAAAATAAAAGATGTGTGCTAAAAAATGTAAGCTATAAATACTCAGTAGTACAGTAAACATCCTCTAATACGGCATCCTAAGGTCTGGCATGCGGGATAATCCAGCACGACTTTCAGAAAAAAATAGTATTCCTTGTTTAATCACTCTTGATGTTTATAATAATCCAATGTAACTTCAGAATAAGGAATCACATAACAACCCATTACATACGGTTCAAAATCACGAATCTACAAATAGCTCAGTCACTTCGTCGAAGGGGGAAGAAAAAAACATTTCTGTACTAAATAGATAATTTGCGAAATCAAATTGTTGAAAGGAAAAATAAATTTTTATCATCTGAATTAAATACTTTTTGCATTTTAGAAAAGTTTTATAATGACTGGCAAACAAACTGATATTCGACATTTTTTGAAGATGGTTTCTACAAGTGAGCCTACAGTGCACGTTTCCATTTTATATTTGTGTACATATGTTGTACTTTTACATTATTGAGTAATTTTTTATTCTATTCAAGCTGTTTAAATAATAAAAAACATGTTTTACTGCCATTTTGTGTTTAATTCTAACTTCTACATGATTTCCGCGATATTCGTCCTGTAAATAAATCAGTTTGGATTAGGGGGGGTTCTACTGTATATCTATATGTATCAGTGAAACAGTTTTTGAAATTCAGTGATTATCATTCCAGAAACATAATTTTGAGAAAAATGTCTTTGAATGTTAAGTTACATTGATTGTGCTCATATAGAGTATATTTCTCAGTATAGAGTATATTTCCCAGTCATATAGAATATTTTTCTGAGAGCATATTTCTCATTGAAACATCATGAGAAATGTGAAAATCAAAAATCAGTTTTCATACACAATTTTACATGTGATAAAAATGCGGGAAAAAAAAGAACTTTTTTTTAAAGTGTCACCCCGCCCATTAATTAAAAATTAAATAAAAACCAGTATGATGATTTTGATAATACCATGAATTTCATCTTACATTTCCAAAACTTTTTTTTTTTTTAATTAAAAGAAAAATTTATTTTTTGAAAGTGTTAGGGTTAAATCCCCTGTTAAGAAAGACAAGGAGGAGGGGGGGAAAAGCAGAATAAACATTTTGATCAATATTATGAAGTTCTACACTGTTTATATTTTGTAGCTGTTTTCAAAAATAAAGAAATTGATTTCTTGAAAGTGTCAGAGTTATTTTCCTTTTAATAATATTAATAATTAAAAAAATTTGTTTATGGGTATTGTCTTACATTGTCTAGCTGCTTTTCCAAGTAGCAAAAACAGTGCAGCATAACAGCAGGTGCTGCTGCAGTGTATTTCAGACTTTGCAGGTTAACCAAACAACTTATTTTTTATTATTATTATTCTCTAGATTTATTGTATTTTTTTATTATCTGCTTTGTAAATGCATGCAAACTTAATTATATTTTATGGGTTACCATTATTTCTTCTGAGATATTGATTTGTTGCAAATTAACACAGAAAATTCTGCTACTGGGCTGTTTTCAAAAATAAAAAGAAAGAAAATGATTTTTTGAAAGTGTTGGGGTTATTTCTTTTTTTAATAGAAAAAAAAATTAAACATTTTAATAAGTATCAATTTACATTTTCTAACCATTTTCAAAGATGAAAAGAAAGAAATTTATTTTCTGAAAGTGTGTAGGTTATTGTTTTTTTAATAAAACACAATTAAAAAAAGTATAAATATTTTGATAAGTATCTTACATTTCCTGTTTTTAAAAATGAAAAGAAAGAAATTGATTTTTTGAAAGACAAAAATGATAATAAGTATAAACATTTTGATAAATATCATAAAACACCATCTTACATTTTCTAACTGTTTTTCTAATTTATGGATCTCCGATAAATGCAACTCACTAAACAGATCATTAACAGTGGAAGACTGGGGTTTGGCTGTATTACTATTTTCTTCTATAAAAGAGGCAAAAAATACATAATGTTAATATGATTGTTTTTTAATTCATGAAAAATGATAAAAATAATGCCTTTCTAAATTCATTAAGATAGTTCAATTATCAGTAAATCGTGTAAAACTTCAAAAACAAAGATTTAAAAACATAAAAAAAAAATCATGCAGTTTCATTTTTAAATATCAAAGCATGATGCCATAAAAAGCAAAACATGCACCAATAATAATGTAAATGCACAAAAAAATGTATAATGCAACATGCTGTCATGCAACATAAATAATTAAGCAAAATAGCATAATATAGGCTATTTTTATACTACCGCCATTCTGCAGCATTTAGTTTTCACTACTATGTAAAAAGCAACAAGCAATAAAACTCATATGTAATAAAACTATAAGATGCTTCCAATGAAAATTATTTCTCATTCTCATATTTTAATTTGTAAAAATCACATACACATGTCATACCAAAAGAAAGTGATTAAAAATTAAAACTAAATAAAACTTTTTTATACAGAGTAAAAATAAAAAATAAAAAGTGCAAAAATTATAAAAATGTGCAGTAAAATTCTTTCTTAAAAAAGTAATAAATTTCTGACAAAAAGCTGAAAATAAAAAATTATGATAAAGAAACATTTCAATGTGTAAAATTAAATTTCTTAAGTTCAAATAAATAAATTTTTTTATAGCATTCATAACAGTGATTGATAGAGATGCAAATTCCTTTTTACAATAAAACACAGAATTGATAATTGACAAAAATATAAAACATACAATTCACAGAGATAATATTTAACAACAAATTAATAAAATTTGTTTACATAACCAAATTTTATTGTATAATATTAATACATATGACACATAATAAAAATAACAATAAGTTTTTTTTTTAATATATATGAAAAATAAATCAAATAAATATCAATTTAACATGTGATACTCCAGGTATATAATCTATTTATATACCTGGTTATATTATATTATAGTATTTGTGTTAAACTAAAAATACATTCTGCATACAAATATTTGAAGCAAAGTTATAAAAGCTTCCACAGAAGTGTATTACATTTTACTAATTCAAAAATAATTTCAACAAAAATTCTATAATATCCTGTAAACTTACTTTCTGGTCCAGCAGTTATAGTTCTATCATTATCACCTTCATCTTCAGATTTATCATCATCTTGATTAAAATCTAAATTAAAATTCAAAATTTAACACATTGATATACATTTATGAATATCATAGACCTCACCTAAAAAACTATAGAAAATGAATTTATATTAACAACTTTTGAAATGTAAAACCAATTCAAAAATTTCATATTAGTACATAACATAATTAAAATAGATGTAAATTATTTGTTTTTCCATGCATTTGCTATACCAGATGTTGGCAATGAATTAGCATTCAAGGAACTGAAATGATTATAATAACTGAAGAAATTGTTTTGATTATTATAAGGAATCAATGATTCTATTAAAATTCTTCATAATTTATTCTTATTGAAACTATCTATTTTGCACTGAAAAACTTGTAACTTATAAATTACAGTATTTATTGATATATACTAATATGTATCCTGTTTTTGATAAGATTGGTTAGTAGCATTACACACACAAAGGTTAAACCTCTTTTTTAAGGTGGAATTTGACTCACTATATACATATATCCCTTTAAAACCCAACCCGCACGATCGTGCGGGTTAGACATTAATTTAATTGTTTGCTTCTAAGTCGTTTATAATAAAAACTCGAATCGAACGATTGTTTTGGTTTTGCAGATACAGGGTTCACACTCATTTTCCAAGAAAAAATCCCCTGAGAATCCCCTGATGTATTTTTCAGGAGGTACAAATTTTTCATGTCATCAATTAACGACATTTTTTAAAACCGTATCATGACACTCTCACCTTTTAGAAATAAAATAAAAACAAGATAATCTCAAAAATAAAGTTTATACATCACCTATATAAGCAATAAGAACAGAACTTTAAAGGAAAAACATTAATTTGTGTAAAACATATAAGTCTGTATGCCTTGTGGGGCTGTCCTTAAAAACTCGGTAACTTGGCTGCAAGAATTTAATTTAATTTCCACTTCACGATTTTATTACTTCTTCAAAAGCATTATGAATGAATAATATGAAGGCTGCAAGTGTCAATATCAATTTTAAAATGACCTTTAGTTTTTTAAAGTTCTTCTTGAATTGTTATCAAACCTCACAATGTTAGAAGGTGAATCTAGTGAATGAATGAATGTGAGACCGATGTGATATCATAAAGCACGTGAAGAGCAGTAATTGTCCTTAATTTCCCAAAGTAAACAGTCATTTTGCCAAGTTTTCCCAGGTTTGGGGAATTTTTTGCATTATCCCCTGAGATTCCCCTGAATTTTAAAACCCAAAATTTATCCCCTGATTTTTCCATGAATCCCACATTCCCCTGATGAGTATGAACCCTGAGATAGAGTAAAGTATCATTTTTTATCAACAGGTAGCGGTTGCAGTCCATGTTTTACTTTCTACAGGCATGATTAGCTTTTTTTACAAATACACCGGGTCTTAAAGGGATAAATGGAGTTCGAATCCTGCACCTCCTGTTCAGAGCCAGCACCATAACTACTAGACAATCATTTTTAATAGGGAAAAACGAAAAAGTATGAGGGATATTTTCTATTCAACCTCAGATGGGACATAAAATAAAGACAAATATGAATAACAAAATGGTTTAATAATCAGGGGTCAAATACAATCAAAGTTACTTTCCGACTTAGTCACTGTGAAAATTGACATTAGTCATACCTATGGACGAGTTTTCCAATACCCTCTTCATAGAAGGTTGCCACCAGCAGGGTTGCGGAGCCGGTGGGAAAAATAGATGACTCCGACTCCGGGAATTTTAACAGATCTGACTCAGATTCCTTCGCTCAAAAATGGCCTGACTCCAAGTGCAACTGTGCAGTCCTGCTTGTAAAATGGATGACTCTGACAATTTCAACAGATCCGACTCCGCAGCCCTGGCCACCAGCATATTGAGATAAGTCTCTACAGCCTCTTCAAGATTTTCATTGGGATGGAAGTGCTGTCCTCCCAGACCTGTCTTCAATTTGCGAAAAAGGTAAGAGTCACTCAGTGCCATGCCAAACTCATAGCCCAACAGCTTCTCTCACAATTTCACTTGGACGTGCTCAATCACCTGGCATATAGCACTGAATGACTTTCAGCTTCTTCGAGAACTGAAGACAGGTCTGGCAATGTTGTAGTCGCAAAAAAACCCAGAGGGTATACACTAATGTCATGAATATCATGCCTAGTGTATATGCCACAGCTTTATTAGAGAAACAGAGGGTATACAGAGCTTCTTAGAAAATTCCAGAAGGTATACTGTGTATACCCTCCACTATACCCCTGCAGTCTGGAGGACAGCACTTCCGCACAAGTGAAAATCTTCAAGGCATCATGGAGACCTATCTCAAAATGCTGGCACAACCTTTGATGAAGAGGGTATGAAATGTCTCAATCTTCACAGTGACTATGTCACAAACTAACTTTGATTGTACTTGACTATTGATTATAAAACCCTTTTGTTATTCACACTTGTCTTTATTTTATATCCCATTGGAGGTTGAAAAAAAATACCCCTTGTATAATGCATACCATGCTATTTTAATAGCAGAAAATCCAGAAATTTGGGAAATAATCTGTAAAAATCTGGATGCATTTCCCCCCCCCCCCCTCGAACATAAATTAACGTATTTACTCACGTATATTTTGTCTCCTATTTAAGGTTCCATAAATTGAAGTTTTCTGCAGTGAGTACTTTTTTCTGATAGTAAATTTTGCTTTAAAACATTAATTGACATCGAATATTGATACCTTATTTTTCTCATAGTACCAAATGCAATTGCTTGTTATTTTATTTACTACTTTTGTATTCTTATAATTTTATTGGGAAATTAATGTGTTGTATTCAGTGATTTTATGCAAGCATGTGTGGTTTTATATAGCTGTCAGAATTATTTTGCATTAATGCACACCCCAATTTTTAGAGAAAAGGTGTGCATTATATACAAGTAAATCTGGTATAATTTGTAATATATTAAAAATTGAAATTCGACATATATATATATATATATATGTATGTATATACATGTTTACATGTATATACATGTTACCATGATTATACATGTGATCATGAACCTATGTCTCGCAAGAAACTGAATGACAAATATGAGCTAAAATACAGTACAGTACAAAACTTTGAAAAAAAAAATCATGTTGGTTTATTTTGATACTGTATACCACAAACAGAATAATAATATGATGTAAATTCAGCATACACTACTGAAAGATTGTCAACCTCTGTGCTGTACCATAGTGGAAAGACTCCACCATACTATTTAATTTCCCATTACAACCTTTAAAGTATTAAAATTCTACAGCAGAATAAAAACAACGTTAACAATTTGATTCTAAGAAAATATCTTATATACATTAATATGGCAATAAAGGAAATTCACGTTTGGTTAGTACAATAAACAAAAGAACATGTAGCTGTTATTTCTCAGTTCTCCCCTTCCTCATTTTCAGGCCCTGATCACCGAATAGGCACGAGAAGCACGTGCTTACCTTTGAAAATTTTGAAGGGGCCCGATATTGAGAAAAGAGGGCCCCCAAATTTTATATTGAATTTATTGAGGTGTAATTGTAATGTTAGATTGTTAAATCACTGTTTATTTTACGTATTGAATTTGGCTTGTATGTACTACATAAAACATTAACAATTTTCCAAAATTAAGAAAAGTACTTCAAATTATGGATATTTTATGTTGTGCATACCTACTCAATTCATCATTTTATCTAATACACATTTTTATGCTAAATATTATGCAAAACCATTTTTGCATACCTTTTTTAATCGTATCAAATTTTTGTGTAAGAGGAACCTAAAAGAGTTGTTTAATGAAATATGTGTGAACTCAACTGAACCACTCTTTGGAATAATATTTGTGAGTTTCCGGGTATGTCGAATTAAGAAAACTCTTCTCAAATGAAAGGAGGCCCCAAAATGACACTGTGCTTCCCATAGCTTCAGAGGTTAATCGGGCCCTGCTCATTTTACACACAAAAAAAAAAAAAAGTTTTTCTGAAGCGTTAAAAAAGTTATACACCATGTTTGTACACAGATTGCATTACTTTTCCCACTTTGAGTTAATTTTACATGTTACTGATTCCTATTTACTTGATGTTAAAAAATAAAAAAGAAATAAAATTAGACATGTTGTTAGAAGAATATTACGAAAAAAATTTAAGACTTGGTGATGCAATAAAGAATACCTGTACTGAAAAATATTTTGTTATGTCTAAGTTTGAAAACCTGATATTAAAATTGCAGTCTAAACAAGCAATTGGCAGTATTGTACTTTCAAAAACTCAATGTATATGTGAAACTAGAAAGGTGTTTTCTTTCTAAAATTTCAAATTCTTAGGGAAAAAAAGTGTACACTGGAGCAAAATATATAAATATAATCAGTAAATAAAGGATTGATTTGAGTTTATATCAGTCAATTAGGTCTACGGAACAATTGTGAACATTTGAAAGCTAGTGGTTGACATTTAGAATTCATTTTACCATTATTATTTTTGTATACATTGCAAATTGCTTAGCATTTTTAAAGATATGCCATTTAGTTCAACATTACTAATACAATAAAGTTTATCACAAAATGTGGAGATTTATCTTACTGGAATGGTTAAAGATAAAAATAATTTTCTGACAGGTCAAACTTTCAATTTATACAGATCAAAATTTTGAAATTTTCTTAATTCACAATTTGAACAATAATTTATCTAAGAATGCATCTAAACAACATATATTATAATTTTAAAAACATTTACTTTAATGGGGAAATATCATGAAGAAGATAAAACAATCCCCAACTTGTCTCCTTTTTTTTTTTTTTTCTCTCAATGTAATAATTAAATTAAAATTATTTGCAGAAATTTGAGTAAAAATAATAAATGTGTAATTTAAAAAATAATAAATAATAGTGATGCACATCTACGAATAAAGAGTTTTCAGTTACTGTAAAAGCACTTATTTTCGCGAACCCATCGTAAAAGTCTCACGAAATATTTTCTTTTTTCCACTTATCCAAAATTTAATGATTACAGTTACTTGTACAAAAATTTCTTGAATACTATACAACTGTTTTACAACTAATAGAATGCCGCTCATTACAATATTTATACCAGCTTGTTTAAAGCCATTCAAATTTATTTCATGTTTGGCTTCAACACCTTTAAATGTGTGCACAAGCAGGGCTGGAAAAAACATGTTTTTTTTAGAAAAAAACAAAAAACGTGTTTTTTTTGTTTAAAACATGTTTTAAACGTTTAAAACGCTTTTTTCTCATTCAACAGCACAATTTTGATTAAAGCGAGCAAAAATTATTAAATTGAATATAAAGAATGAAAATATTTTCAAAAAACAGTAAATAAGAAAAAAATTATTTAATAAATACCAAACATTAATTAACAATTAATTTTTTATTCTAAACTAAAACATCTAATTATTAAGTTCTTAAAAATTGTAACAAGCTTGGCAACCTTATCAACACCTAACTGGTTTCTAGTTTTGCTCAGCACAAAGCCAAAAGTTGAAAACTCTTTCTAAACCATCCACACAGCTGTATGTAATTGTTTTGTGATCAGCATGATATTTTTATCGACGTGTTTTTCAAAGCTTATCCACCAAGATAAAGGTGTTATTTCTACGAAATTGTGCACTTTATTTGATTCTTGAACAGCGAATTTATGATTGGTAACTGACAGCATATCATTTTTATTTATTTTTTTGCATTATTATTAATAGCATCAAACATATAACTGGAGAATGGAGCTGACTTAGCTTTATAGTTTATAATTATAGGAATTAGTTCAGGACATAATTCGGCTGCAAGGTTCATGCCTTTTTCTGTCTCTTCAATTGTAAGTGATTCTCCTTTAAAGCATGGATCAGTAATGTCTGCCAAGAAATGTACAGATGTCATGGCCAATTCATATCTGTCTTCTATGGTTTTTTCAATGTTTTTTGTAATCATGGTAAGATTACTAGCAGCACATATTTCTGATATTTCTTTTTTTAAATCTTTCCAAACTTCAACTACATCACTAATAATACAATTATTACTCTGAGCTTTGTCACATGAAATTGCAATATGTTTGAGCCTTTGGATATAATCTTCAACATTTCTTTTTAACTGCAAGTCTATGGACTTTCTTAGAAATATCAGAATTGATTTTCTCTCGATTATCTTCACAAATTTTGAAAATTTGTGACCAATTGCTTATGTAAGACTCCATTGTGTCCAACATGGAATTCCACCTGACACCTGATGGTAACTCAAGCTTTTTAGCAACTATTTTACGAAGCTTTGCTGAAGCAAAATGATCATTTCGAAAATATTTAACAATATCAAAACTTGAGCTTTTATATTAGAGATTTTAAGGTCTTTTGCTAGAAGATTTAAGACATGAGCTGAACATCCATAAGTTAAAATATTCATATTATGTCTCTCAATCTTTTTAAGTTCATTTCTCATCTTCATGGCAGCATTGTCTGTTACAAAGCTGCCAATAAAACAACCATAGCGTTCCTCGACTTTATTTATGGCAATTTGCAAGCTCACAAAGATAATTAAATTCATGAGGATGGCCAGATGTATTAATTGAATCTACTAAGTAAATTTGGCCTTTACAAGATACTGTAATTCCTACAACTGGCTCATTGAGAATGTTACTCCATCTGTCAAGAGCAGCACAAACAATCTGCTCTCTCAAATCATTTTTATAAGTTTCCAGCACAGATTGATACACTTTGTCAAGTAATATACCTCCTATTTCATGATGATTTGGTGGTTTGTAGCCAGGTTTTGTACTCAACACCATCTTTTTAAATTCTGAATAATCCACACATGAAAATGATGTATTTGTTGCATAAATAAAGCGTACAACTTGAATATCAAAGGATTCTTTAATAAACATGTTTTAAACACTGTTTTAAATGTAATGTTTTAAACAACTGTTTTAAACAAAATGTTTTAAACGTAAGCCAAGAAGCATAAATTGGTTTTAGTCATGATATTTGCAGGTACACAGATTCTTTTTCCTCTAGAAATTTAAGCTCATTAGAATACCACTCAATAAACTCATTCTTGAGCAAACGCTTGAACTCGCCGTTTACAGGCTTTTACGCCGTTTATGTCCAAAGGCTGAAGCTCTCCTGTGCAGGAAGTGAGCACAAAAATTGGAATAATATTCCTCTTCTCTAGTTCAGCCAGAAAAAGAGGATCTTGGTGTGCCTTAAAAATGTTGAACAATGCTACACCAGGTTGTTCTGAAACTAGCCTGAGAAGTTCTCTCTGCTTGTTTTAATAAGGTACAAGAATATTCTCGATGTATCAAATTATTGTGTCAGGACAAAAGGAAGTTTCTTAAAGTGCTAAAGGGGTCCTATTTAGATAGTTTTGGATTTTTTCAACTTTCGGTTCTGTTCATATAAAACTCTCGAAATTTTCAACTCGTGAAATAACCAATATCTTCATTTTCGCGAAAATTACATCTCTTGAAAATCTTTTACAGTATTAAATTTGTTCATTATGAGCAACAGGCAAGAAAGTTTTAACAAAGCGTTATTTGCATCAGTATAATCTCTTGTTCTAAACATTTGACTATTTTTTTTATTATTATTATTAATTTATTTTATTTTTATTTATTTATTTATTTTGTGCGAGCATGCTTACATTTTAAAATTTATATAATGAATTGTAAAATACTCAAGAATATCAAATTAAAGTAGTCAAGAAAACTAACCACAGGAATAAAATTATGTAATTATTTAAAAACATTAAAACTGTAGTAAACCTAGAAAAAATTTAAAAATACTTTAACATTATTGTTAGTTTTTGTTTACTTGGTGAATACTCACTATTTAGCAAAAAAAATGTCTAAAACAAAATAAAAATAAATATGTAACTTTTTTAGAATTTTATTTTTAAAAATGTTAAACACATACTTTTTTTAAATTCATTAATTTAAAATCAGTAATTAGTCAATATTTTTAATCAGTATATAGAGGTTGGTTGATTTTTGATGGCCAATTATCTGCGCGAGGGATATAGGTCCAGGGGGGAGTGCCCTTCCTGGGGGTCTTTCTAAGGGAACCTAATCTGTATTAACGCTTGGAAATCCAAGGTTCGAAGAAAACCACGAAAACTCCGAACGATTAGGCCAGCGAGCACGATTGGGATCGAACCCAGCACCTCTTATCTACCAGCTTCGAGAGCAGAACCTCTCGGCACTGGTAGGGCCCAGTATATAGAGGAAAAAAAAGCATTATGAAATCTACATTTAGCAGAATTATTGCATGATCTTGAAATGAGTAAAAAAACTATGGTTGATAGGTTATAAAAGCAGCTCTTTCAATTGGTGAACAAAAAAAAATTTCTCCTAAAATTATTTATTACATTTTTAAAAAATTAGTTATTATCTACATTAAATATTATATAATATTTAGGTTCACTTCAGGTATTAAACAGATCTTTTTTATAACCAAACTTCCTATTTTTGCACTGTTTTATTAATTTCAACTTGGTTTTTGTATGTAAAAATGGAATGTTGTAATAGATTTTTAATTCACTCCCTAATATGCTAAAATTACAAAAAAAAAAAAAAAAATGTACAAAGGAATGTTTCCAATGACAATACATCATTTTAATATTTTTAGAGCTTAATTATAAATTAATAACTTAATTTTAAGTTAATTAGTATACATTTTGTAAATTTTCCATTAGCCTGCGACATGTGATGTATTGCCAATATTCTTTATGGTTACAATTGTCTATAAGTTGCATAGCAATGTAATGGTTTTATACCACAGCAATGGTTTTAATTATGCGCCAAACCCTGCTTGCCAAAATAGGCCACTTGACTGTGGCAAAGTAGAAAATAGCTCAAAAGTTAAAAAGTAGAAAATAAAATATGAATAAAAAATGAAAAAAAAAATATTACACTTTTATCAATTAATAATTGAATACTATTTAAATTGTGATTATACATTGAAAAAACAATTAAGAAATCATGAATACATAGTTTAAATACGACTTTCCTTTCCTGTTGCCATACCTTAAAAAAGAAACAGAGCAAAAATTATAATTCTTTATGTAAATTCAGTAGCTTGTGCTTTCTATCAAGCATAAAAAATAGTAGTGAATTTTCCATAATCGAGTTTGCTGCCCATGCCAAATTAATATATTGTAAAGAAAAGTTTGGGGAATAAACATGAATTGCAGTCATGATATTATGTGTAATTTTCAAGAACATTGAATTCTTATAAATGAATGTTAAAAATAAATAAATAAATAAATAAATAAATAAATAAATTTTTATACTTGCATTTTTTTCCCCATATTTTATTATTATTATCATTATTATTATTATACAGAATGAATGAAGGTACCACTTTTATTTTGATATATGTTCATGTTAGAGGTATAAGGATTTATAAAACATTAAAATAAAATTTGTACCTTAATTTGCCCATGCTTGCAAGAAAACTTTTTTATTTACAAGACCAACAGGGTTTATTATATTTTATTTCTATTTATTTTTCTTATATATTAATATATGTTTAAAATACCAATAAATAAATTGCAGTTTTGCAGTGTCACCATATGAATTATTTTAATGTACTATAAATTTGTCATTTTTAATATTCATTATATATTTTAAACTTTACATTTTTTAAAGGATTTTAATTATGTATTGTTAGTTGACAACTGTTCTGTGATATACTTTAAAATTTACATAAATGCTCCAAGAGCCCCTTTTATATGCTAGCTGACCTTAGTTCTTTACATTATTTATTTTTGTTAAAACATAAGTTTACAAAATTTTAATCAGATAGAATATTTCTCTAAAAATAAAAGTACAAGTTGTAAATTAGAGATATTTTAAAACTTTTTAAAATCTTCATTTTATAAATATTCATTTTTCCCCCTCCCCCCCGAATTAAAAAAAATTATACATTTGTTCTCTTACATTCATTTTAGAAAAATAAAATTTAAACTGTAGTCTAGGTTTGTTGAAGAACATTGTAAAATTATCTAAAGAAAAGAAAACAGATAATCAGGGGGAAAAATTACAAATTTCTTGATTAAGTATAACAAAATCATGCAAAAGTTCATTAATAAATAGAGATTACATAATTTTCTTTGTTCATTTATGCTGATTAAAAACAAAAGCATAACACTGAAAAATTATGTTTTTCTGGACTGTTTCTGAAATGCTATTTTACCAACAGTTTTTAAAGTCTTGAAAATTATAGCGTTGTGTCTTTTAGGAATAATTATAATTTAATGTTTTTAATTAAATTTCTAAATAACATTTTTACAGATACTGCGCATAAATTGTCTATGCTGATGTGTTTCCATATGTAACTATGTGCAGCATATAACTTTATAGTCAGTTTGAAACACATGAGAAACAGAAAAAATACTTTTCCTTTTAATTTCTTATAATGGTTACAATTAAAGTAATCAAATATAATTGATGTGTTGAATTGTAAAACTCACAAAAAAAAAAATCATAGATGAATCAGCAAACAAGGTTTTTTATTATTTTTTTTTTAAAATAAGAAGATTTATTTAACTCCTCAGCACACAATAAAATCTACCCCAATCACATTTTTTTTTTTTTTACGGATAAATTTTTTGAAGACGCTTCTCACCTGCCTTGTACCTGTCAAGAACAAGGTCAAGAAGGGGTGGGTGAAATAATGTCTTTTCTTTGTTCGCTAGGAGGGGGGAAATATACCTCTTGGGACTAAAAAATCCTGCGCATGTAGTTACATTTCATTTCGATACGTTCAATTCTTATGGGATAACACACACTAAAATAATTTTAATGAAAGACTAGTATAAAAGCTACTTATATATGTATTGATGAAAGGGTATTAAATGTAATTAATATAAATTTTTAGAAATGATTCTTTTAAGGTGTAAAACAAACCATTTGCATATTTTCTATTTAAAAAAAAAAAAAAACTTGATTTTTACAGAAAGTGCTACAAAATTTGAAAATAAATTAAAAGCACGATCTTTTCACTAAAAGAAGTAGTACTGATGCATTTCACAATATAGAGCAGTAGATTTATTTTTAAAATGCATTGACCAAAAACATATGTTCAATCCCAAGACTTAATAAAAAAAAAAAAAAAAAATTCTGGATGGTTTTCGCATAAATGGTTCTATACTGCACCACTTTAAGGCCATTGGGGGAATTTTAGATGCAAGATTTTTTAATAATTTTTTTTAATTAATTAATTTTTTTTTAAGCACAGTAAATTAATTTTTTTACGTTCAATCATTTCTTCAAAATTACTATTTTTATATTTTGTATTTCTAAATATCAGAGCATTTTAGGACTGTATGACTCGCCAGAAAGTCTCAAAGTTCAATAAATTCTAGCCTGCATGTTTGCGTGTATTCAGTCTTAACGGAGTATAACCTACTGTGCACATATTTCACTTCAGAAAGATGTATAAACTGAGTGACTTAGGTGGCCAACTTTTAAGTTCTTAATAGAATAGGCAATATGATCAGTACGGCATAAGGCATGAAAGTTTCCGATATTACTATAAAAAGTCAATGTTAATCCACTAATTGTAAGCCCACAATGCAAGTTATGAATGCAAATAGCCAAAGAACATAAAATGCAAAATTTATGGTAAATGCAAAAAATAATGCATATCTTCAAAAAAATTTCATTCCCAAAAAATGATTTATCTTTATGAGGAGAACAGAAAATAAAAATGGTTAAACTAGCAGAAAAATGCAGATAATTATGTATTGGATAATCCATAATGCCAATGCTAATTATGTGCCATACTAAAACATCCATATAAGTATCTTAAAATGTTTTTTGATGAAAAATAAATAAAACATACAACAAATTACTTTTTGATTTTAAATAATAATTTATTAAGAAATCAGCACAAAACTAAGTTACATTCCAAACTGAATATATAATTTTTAAAAAGCTGAAACACACTCATAAAATTCTAAATAAAATTTAAATACAAATAACAAAGAAAATTTTGAAAGACCGGGTGTGGATAATGATTTAGAAATATAAAAAACAAAATATGAAATTGAGAACAATGAAATAAAAGAAAACACATGTCTATGACTTTTACAAAACCTTCAATCAAATGAATTGTACTTTAAATATTTCTCTTAAAACATACTACATAAAATGAAGCAAATATCCTTTTTTGTATAATAAATGATTAATGTAGTGTCTTAAAATAATTTTAAAAATATATAAATGGAAAATTAAGTTTTTCTTGTGTTTTAATCCCAAATGGTGTTTTAAAAAATAAAATGTGATTAACTGCTTATATCTTGATGCTTGAACTAATTTAAAAGAAGAACAAGTGAAAGAAAGAGAGGGGAATTTAGAGGAAAGAGTGAGTGATATATTAATTGGTAAATAAACTAACAAGTAAACAAATTTTCTGAAAGAAGAAGAAAAAAAATGAAACAAGAAACTGTAACAAAAAGGAATATTACTGTACAGTTGCTTGCTCAACTTTCAATAAATATTTACTGAAAGTTATGAAAAAAATTATAGAATATTTGATTCTGGAATGTGCTCTACTTGTTCTCTATTGCAATCAATGCCATAGGAGGAAGAATAATTTCCTCTCCTTTTTACATAATTTTAAAATTGCATTTATGTTCATGCATTATTCTCATTTCTCTTCTAAAATTTTTACACTCACTGACAACATTCATTAATGTATCTCAGTATAGAAAAGTTAATAAAAAAAAAACTTTCTTAAGATCTTTCATAAATTGTATAACAACAAATTGTGTGATGCAAGAAAAAAGGGATGGAATTCTATTAAGTTCATGTATAAAAAGAAGTATAAAATAACATGTAGCTGAAAAAAATATAAAAATATCTTGTCTTTTAAAGTGTTGAAATTGTCTAACCCACTTTATATTTATTTTCACTTAATTCCTTACATTCATAAATTACTACATAATATAAAAGTTTAGTTTGTTGTAATTTTGTTTGTTTGTCTTAATTCTCATTTCATGTAACGGTTAAATGTTGAAAATTAGGGTAAATAAGTCTTCCCAAATACACATGTATCCAGTTAAATGATAGTCTATAATCAGATTATTACATGATTTGCAAACTTCTCAGTGATATTAAAAGAATTTTCTTTGATATTAAAAGTGAGCACCCTTAAAACAAAATTTAAAAGCATTTTGATTTATTATGACAAATGTTTAAGTGGCAGAAAAGAAGATTTTGCCATTTAGCCAGAATTTGGAGATATATATTCAGGGGTGGGAAATTTTCTGAAAATCTTACTAGCCAAGGATTTTTTTACCAGCCAGCAAGATGCAACATACAGTTGAAAACCGTTATGACAAAATGTATACAACTGCAAAAATAGTTAATCACTATTACTGCAATGCATTTTAATTGTTCTCCGTATAAAATTAAGAAATATATAAAACAAGGAAATGGTGAGTATAGGATAGAATTTAATACCATGTTTACATTGCAGTTTTGAAAAAATACAAAAAGGTAGCTAACTATTAAAAAAAAAAAAAATTGGCATATCTCTATAGCCTGCAGTTTCTCAAAGACTACTAAGAAATTCACTTGCACTCAGGTATGTAGAGGAGGATATACAGTGTATACCTTCTGGATTTTTTAAGGAACTCTGTATGCCCTCCATTTCTCAAATAAAGCTATAGCGTATATTCTATAGCATTTATTTTCTGAATATAGCATATGCCATTTGTCTGTAGCATATACCCTCTGATATTTTTATGGCTACACTGCTGCTTGCTCTGTCAGAAAATCCTTTCGACAGTGGGAGTAAAATGGTGCCTTTCCAAATATATATATATATATTCTTCTATATATAAAAAAGGTAACGCTTTGGAAAAGGAACAATGAAAATCTGCGTAGATACCGCGAAACGCATCTGATTGGTCAGAGCTTTCTGACGTAATGGGAGGGGGCGGGACGATCCGGCTCTGTCACAAAACATCGCTAAGTTTGTCGCCAAATTTGGTGACCAAAATTAGTCACCAAAAGTGATGCAAACTTGGCGCTATTTTCAGTATTTTGCCAAATTTCCATAGACTCCTATTGAAATCCAATAGGGTTTACTTGCTTGCAGAAAATCAACAAATTGAGATATTTCAGTGCAACGAAAACTAATATTAGCTTATGTATAGAGCTTAATTGAACTCATACGAATTGAATATTTCCAACTGAGCGAAAAAATGCCCAGGCCGGGAATCGAACCCAGATCCTTGGCTTACAAGGCCAATGCTTTTCCATTTAAGCTAACTGGGCCGACAACCAGCCAGCATATTTCGCTCAGATAACCTTATTGGTAGGAACATCTGGTCTGTCATGTAGACAGCTCAACAGAATAAACCGCAGGTTAAGGACCTCCATATTAACGATGGATACGTAGATGAACTATTATTTTAACACAGTCAAACTGACTGGTAAAGTTATCATACGAATTGAATATTTCCAACTGAGCGAAAAAATGCCCAGGCCGGGAATCGAACCCAGATCCTTGGCTTACAAGGTCAATGCTTTTCCATTTAAGCTAACTGGGCCGACAACCAGCCCGCATATTTCGCTCAGATAACCTTATTGGTAGGAACATCTGGTCTGTCATGTAGACAGCTTAACAGAATAAACCGCAGGTTAAGGACCTCCATATTAACGATGGATACGTAGATGAACTATTATTTTAACACAGTCAAACTGACTGGTAAAGTTAGCTTAAATGGAAAAGCATTGGCCTTGTAAGCCAAGGATCTGGGTTCGATTCCCGGCCTGGGCATTTTTTCGCTCAGTTGGAAATATTCAATTCGTATGATAACTTTACCAGTCAGTTTGACTGTGTTAAAATAATAGTTCATCTACGTATCCATCGTTAATATGGAGGTCCTTAACCTGCGGTTTATTCTGTTGAGCTGTCTACATGACAGACCAGATGTTCCTACCAATAAGGTTATCTGAGCGAAATATGCTGGCTGGTTGTCGGCCCAGTTAGCTTAAATGGAAAAGCATTGGCCTTGTAAGCCAAGGATCTGGGTTCGATTCCCGGCCTGGGCATTTTTTCGCTCAGTTGGAAATATTCAATTCGTATGATAACTTTACCAGTCAGTTTGACTGTGTTAAAATAATAGTTCTTAATTGAACTATTTACATTATTTTTAAGCACAAACACTAACTATTTACAATATTTGTAACACTATATATATAATTTTATATTTAATAATTCTTATACTTATGAAACTCTGTAAGCTCTAATGATTATGTGCTCGGAGATAAGGAAATAAAATTGTCAGGAGTTGGGCAGGAGCACGTTTTTACCAAGTGGAATCTAAAAATTGAACGCATAGAAAATAAGGGATCGCGAAGTGATCCAGAATGGAAATGCAAAATAATTACATCTGAGGTTGGCTAGAAAATAGGGATTGCTTCATGATACTGAATGGAATCGCGAAGCGACTATGCGGGTGGTTGGTGAGTGTAACGAACAGGGGGTTGGGGGAGCCCCCTCTAGTATATATATATACATTCTATATTTATTTTCAAAATATTGTGATGCTTAATATTTGCATATACTTGATAGTTATTTTCAAAGTATCATTGTGTATGATATTTTTGGTCAAAACAAGAATTTTTCAACTGATAATTGATATTATTCTGTAGATAAGAAACTTTTGCTCTAACAGTGACTTTTTTAGACCCCCCCCCCCTTCCAAAAAAAAATTATTTATGTTTAAAGCTGAATTTTTAAGTATAAAACCAATACTAATTATGTGGAACAATATTTACTTATAGAACAGTCATTGAAAGATAAACTGCATTGCATAATTTAAATAAATTATTTACAGCTTCAACAGGAAGACTCTTTTCTGGTTTTGGTTTAGTTCAGTTTAAACTGTACATCAGATTAGCGAATGAAAAAGCAGACATGCTTATTTAAAATTTGTTATGTAAAACATTTTTTTAAATATATAAATATACCTGATACTAAATCCAATAGTTTGTTTTTTTGTTAGTGTAAAAAACAAATTATGTCTGTTTTATATTAGTTGATCTTCAATTTTGCTAGGTAAGTGAAAAAAAAAAAGACATTTAGAATATTGTTTTAGGTTTTTAATTTTTATGCTAAATGCAATATGTTGTAGTTTCTAATTCATATTGAGCCAGAAAATATTTATAATCATCAATAAGTTGACTATTTTGAAAATATTGGATATTTTTTATATTTTCGAATATATCATGATTTTTACGAACCCTGAATTAAGATAAAAGTCATCAAATTTCTAAATTGCTATTTTCTGTTACAAAATACTTTTTTCTCGTCTTAATTTCAGTCTTGAAAAACACTAGAGTATTTCCTTTCTTTATATGTATGTTTTCAATATTATTTCATATACCAATACATGTCGACCACTTATTAAAGGTTTAACAGGCAAAACAATGTTATCCCGATACATAGAAATAAGCATTTCATAGATTTTAAATCTGTTTCACAGTAAAATAACATGCAATAGATATTTAATCTACTGTAGTTTTAAAAAAAAAGTACCAATGCTTAATAAAATATAAATGTAGTAGATTACAAAAATTCCTGCAGTAAAACCTAAACATATGTAATTATATTAAGCATTTGTACCTGAAATCATAAAATATACTATAAAATAAACACTGAAGGGGCAAAAAGCCCTGAATTTACCAAATTTTTTGATAGCATCTTACATATTTTCAGAACACTTAAAAAATGTTAAAGGTGTTAATTACTTCAAAAAAATTTAAATGATAAAACAATGTATTAGGGGAAAGAAACAAGAAATTTATAAATGTGCATTTAGAAAGTACAGGTAACCCACATATAGATAACAGAGATTTCACTTATGGAGAAAATTTTTTTATATATCGCGACAATTACCCCAGGTAAAAAGAAAAAAAAAATAGATATAAAAAGGAAATGTAGATAAATTAGCAAAAAGTACTATATTTAATAATACTATTTGTTCAAAGCTTTTCTGAAAATAAAACAAATTAATAGATGAAATATAAGTTATTTAAATTGGTGTACAAATCTCATATATAGAGACACCTGGTAAAAACAGTATCTAATAATAACCATTCAGATTGTAATGACAAAAAACAGAAACAACAGAGTTATACAATTTAATCTAAAAAAGTAAAGCCAAGGTATCTATACTTTCAAAATGAAAATCTTTTAATTGAAAGGAGTACAAATTTTTAAAGAAAACTTTCAACTTGTATTTGAATGAAATTTTGAAGCTTTTTAATCCATTACCCATTGGTGTTGCATTGACATAATGGTCAAAATAAATTTGCATATTCAAATTAACTACTTAATCCTCTCATTCATATGGGCCTCATATAAGGTCAAATAAGTATTGTCCTATAAAGCAAATACTTTTCAGCCTTCATTTATAGAGATCTGATTTGTGCACAGATAATAGCTAGCATGCAGCACAATAATAAAATTATTTTATAATAAGTTCTTATTTATCACAAAAAAAAATGATTTTTGGTGAATAATGAAAAATAATTTATGCATGAGAGGGTTAACTACCACTATTTCAGCATTATTAAATTTCTTTGCTTTATTTAATGACAAAAACTTTGCAATTTCATAAAACGAACATTACCTTTCCAAATTTGTGGTGGCAAGCGACTTTCAGCAAAAAAGTTGAAAACACCTACCCTATAGTTTTGGCAGTTAATGGGTTAAATAAATAACTAAATAAATAAAGCATACATAGCAGATTTTTTTTTTTTTAATGTGCTTCATTTTATGCACATTTTCCCAAGTTTAAGATGCTGTTCAAAAAATTTGGATATTTTGCCATTATCAAAATATAATAAATTAGTATTAGTTAATGGTGATGATAAAGAAAATATATAACATTAATTTATATATTTTTTACATTTATTCTATTAATAAATAAAACTTAATATATTTTCTTGGTTATAAAAAGAAAAATAACAGTTTTTAAGTGCAGAAATAAAACACTTACTATGATATCAAGGACATTACTTAAATAAAACTATGATATCAAGAATTTTATTTCTACACAAGAAATTTTTTACAGCTGTAATTTAATAACACATTTATGAATTTAATTCATAAATATAATGACTTAAATGGGAGCTACCTGTACTTTTATTAAAATCTTTGCAAATTGCTTTAATGATAATTGATTTAAAAAATTATTTACTTACAGAATAAGAAGGATCAGCATGAAAGAAAAAGAAAAAGATAATTAGTAAAAAGAAAAAATATACTGTAAAAAATGGTAATATAAGAAGACAAATGTTAACTAAAAAAATCATTAAATAATTCAGGAGTCAATCCAAAGCATAAAATCTCAAACCTTTGGAAGGGGTGCGGGACATTTCAGTGTTCCAGGGAAGAATATTCTCCCGGCCCACCACTTGAATTCAGCACATCTACAATGTACTACTTTGCGGTTTACAGTTAAAAGAGTAAATTATAATTTAGCTGATTTTGAAGTTTTTGTATTCTTTTCTATATCAAAACGGCTGATTTACAAGTGTAAACATATTTTAAGATGCATTTGAGCATAATGCATAATTAAATGATTTGTTAACAGAATACGTCAATGTTTTAACATACTGTAAACACTAAACCACTATTTATTTTTAATATGAATTCTTTTTAAAAGTTTCTGAAAGAAGCATTCAATTACACAAAAAGTAATAAAAGTATATATTAGTTACTTTTCAGTATTATATCAATTTACTGGATTTACTTGGTTTAATAAAACATTCTTGTAACTGAATGTAAAATAGTGACTGTTAAAACTGAGAGTTTTACATTTATTTTTATACAAAAATAAATAAAAATTTCACTTATATTAATTATATATTATTTTTATTTTATTTTTTACAAAAAATGGGCCTCAAAAAATAAAACCTGGATCGATTCCTGAACTTCAATCAAGATTAACTGACAAAGACAAAAGTGACAACATTTGTAGTTCCTCAATAAAGTTTTTTTTTTCTTATTCTTCTTCTGTGAATGAAATTTGAAAAAATTAATCAGTTAAGTTAATCTTTCATTTGTTTTTGGACAACTACTTGCCCTAAGAGAACTAGATAAAGAATTTAAGCGTACTGATACTTACAAAGTCTTCATTATTACACTAATTACAAATTCCTAGATAAGCTAATATTTAATTAATATATTTTTAAAAGTCTTTCCTTTTGATTAACTGCTGACAATATGTAATTTATTGGACTTGACACTGACAAGACTGCCTCAGTAAATAAATAATAATAATAAATAAAACATTAAATATATTTAAAACAACAATAGACTAGAAAAAAAGAACATATACTTTCAGTGGTTCCAATGTTCACAAATAGAAGGAAAAACATTCTATTAGTAAAATTTGATGACAGAAATAAAGTTTTGAAATACAAAAGTAAGAATAATTTAAACAAAAACAAAACAGAGTAAATTCCAGGTACATAAAAAACATGTAAATATCCTTTTTCTCCCCCTCTCTCCCTAAAACAAAAAGTTTCTCTCATTTTAAAATAACAATTTTTACAGAGAAGAAAAACACAACAGCTCAAAATTATTAACAACTCAAAATAGATTAGTGCAATTAGTAAATACATCTGGAAAACAAATACAGATTAGAAAAATACATGCAAGATTTTTTGCACCTTTTTAGTACAGCCATTTTGCAGTGGAATAGTTTACTTTTAATATAAAGGCAAAAATCAATGGTAGCCACACAACATTAAAAAAAAAAAAAGAGACTACTAAAGATTTTTTTCACCGGTTCCAATTTAGCAGCCATCTTCTATTTTTTAGTGCTTTTCTGTAGGATCATATGACCAGAATATATATATATATATATATATATATTTTTTTTTTTTCGGATGTTGCAATTACAGGCTTCATAGCATGGATTATTGAAGACAAATGGTTATTGGTTATCATGCACATATATCCTATTCACAGATCCACATTATATTTTCAGACATTTTTGAATGCGTGTATGTAAATTAAAGAAACATATAATAAAATATCCTTTTAAGCTAAATTTAATAAATACTTTATATAACTTGCACTCTAAGCTAAAGATTTTAAATCAATTAATACATTTTATTAAAAAGGATAATTATCTTTTATCCTCTTATACTGTTAAGAGTTTTAAACATTTATAATAAATGTTTAGTATTATGTTAAGATTTTATCATATTTTTTTCAATATTACATTTTTCACCAAACATACAATATTTTAAAAAGTTGATATTAACCTTTAAATGAAATAGCTACTAAAGAGTTTATCTTATATTGACTATTATATTCTATTGACTGAACAGAGGTTTTCTTTTTAACCTTTATTTCATTGCAAAAATTCAGTTGATACATATTCTTTGATCATCAGATTACACACATCAGAACACAGACAATTTTCCCTTCTAAAAAAGTCTTCTGCTTTTATAGAGGTTACTAGCTACTAGGGCAATCCAGGTTCAAATCCAAGCTTGTACTTGGATGTTAGTAATGTGGTTTGGAACCAGAAAGGCCATTTTGGAGGGAGAGGTTAAAGGGGACAGTTGACTCTCCTCGAGGAATTTTAAATTTCAGAATGAGATGTGAGACTCGAAAAAACTGTTTTTAGAAATTGCACAAAAACTAAAAAACTTCTCAGGTTTGACTAAAACAGAAACAAATACTTTAAAGCAAAGAAATCAATAATTATTTGATAAAGCCTTAATATTGCAACATTATCAAATAGTACTGATACTTATTTTGAGTACTTTGTCTAATTCAAAAAATATATTTGAGAATGAAACTGTATCGATAGCTTCTATCTCAGATATACTGAACAAGATCAAAAGAAATCTCACCCCTCTCTCCCCAAGCAAGAAAGTTCTTAAATAATACCTCTTTTCGGGACCCAATTTAAGTTGAAAATTACAATCTGTCTACACTCACATGTGCAAAAGACAACCATAGTATCACTAAACAAACTAATTACTTCTAAAAAATTTCAGAATCATTTCATATCTTAGTTAACCAAACCAAGAAAATGTGAATAAACACAAATGGAAGAATCTGGCTCTGATCGCTATATTCATATGATCAGCATAAATAAATTTTAAATATCTAATAATTCTGCTTTGATCTTGTCAAATTATAGCTCTTTTTCTATTTAATAATCTTTTAACCAATAGATTTCCAGAATTATATCATAAAATTATTAAACAATACGGGCTGTGCATATATAACGTTATCACTTTAGAGGTAGGGGGGGGTGTATTTTGATATCGTTATCATTTTATCATCCAAACAAACATTTCTTTTCTTCAGTAACTTTTTCTTTACATTAAAATAGTCTGTTACCTTTTTTTTTATTCTTATAAATTCTTATGAAAATACAAGGCTATTATTAAAGCCATTAAAGGTTTATAAAATCATTCCATTCCAAAATATGGAATACTCCAAAGTTCAGCATTCCTAGTCTTCTGCTATATGCGTATATAATTCGCTGTTGAAGAAACCAGGAGCAAAATATGTTTGAAATTATACTTGTGTTTGCCAGTAAAGAAAGATAAAGAATGTCGTCCACTGTTTGCCCATCCTCCCTAGACAGGGGACAAGTGAAAGAAGAACATATTACTGTTGAATGCATTATGTAACAATAAGCTATTATTAAATACTTTTAAACAGTAACTATCTCTTTTAGATCGTTTTTGATATAAATTTATTTCATGTTTATTATTGATATTTTATGGAGTTCTTCTCTTCATTTGAATCCGTAAAGTATGTGACTAATAAATGTATAACCAATCATATCTGTATATCATTGCAAATGTATAAGAGAAAATTTTTCTTTTTTAGATATTGATAGCAATATCATCAGTGGGGGGAAGGGGTGGGGTGACGAATGATAACATATGATATCTTAAAAGGGGTATGATATCTTAAATCCTAAGAGATACAATATTTAAATGACTTTTTTGTTCTGTTTGGATGAAAATAACAAATTTGAAACCAGATTCAAACATGGGTTTGGAAACGTAAAGGTAAATTGGAGAATTATTTCAGATAATTTCAGGTACTTTCGTACAATATTTATGTTTATCCAAAAGTAACTTAAAATGTCCTTTTTAAGCTGCCTCTTAGCTTTAAAATCAACTGATATCTAATTAAATTCATCTTGTAAGTTAAATTCAATATTTTTAATGTCTATAGAAAATGCTGCTGTATTAAATAGTTCAATCTGGGATGTATATACAGATTTTTGTTATTTTTGACAGATATCCAATATGGCTTCCAATCCAATGTATATCCAATAAGAAATAATATTATAATGTCAGAGTAGAAGTGCAATAAACACCTCTGTTTCTGAGTCTTTAATCATAACAGATAATTTTCGGTATTTTTTTCTATGAAACCTCGAGGCCTAATCAATGATGTCACATTAAACCTGAGGGTTCACATCGACTACTTTGGCAACATGTGATCTAAGGCATACATAGCAGCGTTCGAAATCCTTGGTGGTCCGCTGGTCCGAGACCACTAAAAATTCAATCGGACCACTATTTTAAAAAATTTAGTGGTCCGCAGGACCAGTAGCTTTTTTCCCTCTCTGACAGGTAAAGGTAAATTTTCCCATCCCTGAGAAAACCGTAACCAAACACAAACCGCAGAATTTTATTTAAAAAAAAATAATAAAAAATTGCATTAAAACTTAGTCAGTTGAAATAAATAATTGGAAATAAAATACATAATTATAAATAATAATTTTATAGTTTTTGTTCATGTACTGTTTATTTAATTTTTAGCAAATTATAATTTTACATTTTATTATGCTGAAAATTTTGGGTAACTGAAAGGAAGTTTGGTTTATACTCTAATAGGAAGAGGAGGGGGGGGGGGGGGATGTCACTTGAAGAGTTAAAGGTACATAACAGAATTTTATATAGCAGGCCATTGACGATGTCTGCGGACCAGTAAACTCTGATGTTTACTGGTCCTTTGGACCAGTGATTTTTTTTTTTTTTTTTTATCAATTCTACCGCTGCATAGGCAATTCTAAACTAAATTATAATTGTTATCCACTCATTTAGGTATTCTGCAGCTAAGTACATAAATTCATACATAAGCACTAATTATATTTTGCAGTATGCTTTTTAATTCATCCTTTCTGAATCACCATTGAGAAAAAGAAGTGTTATGTAACCTCTCAAATGGACAGTTCCAGTGTAATGAGCTGATCAAGTAAATAATTTTTTAAGTGAAATGGGGTTAGGCTAGACAGTTTTTTCATAAACATAAAATATGAATTAAATGTGTTACAAAACACAAATTTCCAAAAACCCCATATCATGCCTACTCTTATATAAAATCTGAGTAGGATACAAGGGCACAATATATTTTATATTGACCTGCAACTTAAAGGGTTTTTTTTTTCTTCTAACATATACATAGCCAATGTATAACGTATGTGTAAAAAAAATATATATATATCGATTATTTGACATTTTCATTTCATTCCGTAACACAAAATACAGAATCTACAGAATGTATGATGTAACACACCATGTTTTCAGGATGGTCATCAGGCATTAGATATGACAGTTGCCTCAGAATACCATCTTTAAAGGAGTGAAATCTGACTCCTACATTGTTACACAGTGTTAAAATATGATTTTTGACGAGCAGATAAAATATTATCATATCAGGCGACAAAGTATAAAGTTTGGGATATTGCGTGTTTTTGTATACATGCATACACTTTTTCAATGTACATGTAAAAACAGACAAACTTCAATATCTTGAAGAACTACCGGAGAAAAAAATGCCAGGAGTAATAGAAAATAATTAAAATGTTTTCTTCCGCAGGAAAAATAATACTGTGGAAATGCCCAACTTAAGATGCAGAAAAACCAAGTTATGGATAATCAATCTACAAAAGTTTAATTGTGTAATATAAAATCTAAAAGTTAGCAGAAAATTAGAAACCTGCTTTCAAATTTTATTGCTTAGCATTTAACAGATTTTATACCTTCATAAGATAAAAGATATCTGCTGCTATCTTTATAACTGCTATCATCAAATTCTTAGCACTGTTGCAAGTGGGCATAAAATATCCCCTAAGAATGTGCATGCATACAATGCAATGCCCTCAACAGCATAATATAATGCCCATGTTGGTTAAGCTGCCACTTTACTGCTACAAAAAAGCAAATTCATACTTAAATACACATAAATATCAACAATCCATTTCCCTTACCAAGGAAATCATAATGGTGCACTAGTTCAAGGTGCAAAAAGAGAAATAATACTTGACACAAGCATTTCAAAAGCAAGAGACAAACAAATACAAGGATTATTAGATGCATTATCAGAAGAGGAATCAGAATTTTTATGGTTAAACAGAATGCTGTTAAGGCTTCCATGCACAGTTAATGTTGAAGGAACCAAGCAACTGTCAATACTGCCATAAAGAGGGTTCTTACTTCCAAGACCAAATCCAGAGAAGCCCAGGTTGTTCAAGGTAAATATTGATTCAGAATTTACACGTTGATCAAGCTCTTTCTTCAAAGCATATTTTTGTTCTCTTTCTGACTGCAGAGCTTCCAAAGCTTCTTCTAGTTGTTTTTCAGCAATTCTTTTCAGGGACATCAACTCTTCTATTTGTCCCTGAGCTGCTTCAACTTCTTCTTGTAAACGACGAACTTCATGCTTAGCACCTTCAAATTCCACCTGTAAAAGAAAACTTTCCAATAAACACTTCTTTAAAATACTTGTTAAGGACAGTCATATCAGGGTTGTAGTTTTTACCAGTCAAAATTGATTTTAACCAAGACAGTGGTCAAAACTGGTTTTAACCATCTAAAATGGATCAAAATTTTTTTTAACCACTCAAAAGGGGTCAAAACTCTATTAAATAACTTTAGTTTACATAAATTGCATAAACTGTATATTTATGTGAATATTAATGCTATATTATCTATAATATTATTAATACAGTTGGACCTCGTTATCCCAACACCCGGTTTTTACGTCACTCCGCTTGCCACGTCAGTTTTTCCAAGCACCGATTTTCTGTATACGATTTTAATGTAAATAAACTCTGGATTTTACATCGTCGAATAATTTTCAACCCCGGATATTCCGACGGTTTCGGAAAATTGTCCTTTTTTCTTAATCCATCTTATAAGCAAATAAATTAAGCAGAAGGAAATGTCTTACCCAAACTTTTCACAAAAGTATCTAAAATTTCCATTGAGATAAAGTAGATACTTTATTTCAATCCTTTATCTGAATAAACAAACCCACACACCATGAATGACCCACTCAACAGATGACCAGTTCATCAAATTCGAGTGTATAGAAGGCAATGAAGAGGACATCCCTCTTGCAATATTGTTTAAAAAGCTGTTAGATCGCGAAATAGATATAACGGGGGATGTCCAAATGTATATCGATTTTGATAAGCATGTTACCACATCAGCAGATGCAGCAATGTCTGAAATTGTAAAAGTGATAAAAGAGCACAAGGCACCTTTTTTTCAGGTTGGGAGAGTGAAAGTAATATGGAGCTGAAACAAAACAAGCTTCTGACTAAAACAGAAGCACTGTATTGCATTGAAAGGATCAGAAGTTATTTAACATGTATTTCTGAAACAACGGATATTGATTAATACTCATTCTAAAATACTGAAAAAAGAATTGTAGGAAGCACATCTAGCGATAAGCACACTGAAATTCTCAATATTTCATCATTTCACGTAACAATAAAAAAGTAAGTCATCAGAAAACTGATTTTTATTCTTTTCAATTTTGTTTTTGTGTTTATTTTGTTTAATACTGTTTATTCTGTTTAATATTTGTGTAATATTGTTAATTGCATAAAATGCCAGAACACTTATGAATTCAAAATTGTCTTAAATTAATTAAAAATATAGCTTTTTATAAACATATTTTCTCCAACTCTGGTTACCGCGACACTCCGCTTATGACGACATTTTTTCTGGTCATGAGAGTGTCGGGATAACGAGGTTCGACTGTATTTTTAATTATTAAACATAGATGGATTTTTTTTCTTCTTTTGCTTTACATAATATTATTTTAAATGAAAACATCTACAGTCAACTCTGTGAAATCCACACACTTAGGGATAAAGGTCAAAATTAGCACTAGCCACCGGCCACAGGACCAGTAAATGAAAAAAAGTGGCTAGTGAAAAATGGTCTATCAGTGGCCACCTTCCGGCCACTTTTTTACAAGGAGATAATAAAAATTTCTTGCATTTCATCAAGGATTCTACTTTTTTTGGTTCCAATATATTTATATTATCATATTTATTTCAGCTACTCAGTTTTAGATTAATACTTATAGAAATTTTACTGTTTAGCATTTTGAAATAAAAAAGTGGCCGCTAGTTTAAAGAAAGTGGCCACTTAAAAAATTAGTCCTACCGGCCAGTGGCCGCTAATGAAATTTCCCAATTTTGACCTATACTTAGGGACTGATGGTTTTGTGGATTATACATTTTTCCGGATTATAGATCATCCCTTTGTTTACATTTTATTTTTTAAAGTCTAACTATAAATTAGGAACAACTGCAAAAAAATCACAGTTAGAATGGAAAAGAAAAACATGATGCATCATTGGTTTCATATATTTAATAACAAAATTAATTTAAAGAAAAATTAGATTATACAAATACAAATTTTACTCATTATTCATTTTTTTAAACATTGACACTATACAATGGTAGTTTAAGTTTTGATTTGTTGCCTATAAACACTCAGTATTTATTGCTCAGAGATAAAATTTCGTTGCTCAAGGAAATTTAAATATTTATATCCCATTTATATTTAAATATTTATTCATTGGAAAATTGATAATTCATGGAGGGAAAAATGTAACTTTATCTAAGAGCTTAACTGTTAATGGCAATTTTCAATGTTTACATTCCAACAAGTAGTGCCACATTGGCAGATTTCACACAGTTGACTGTATTCATTAATCTTATTTTTCTTAAAATGTAAGTAATGCACCATGACATTAAAAATTGGAAAACATTGATTTGAAATTTGTAGATTTCATAATAATAATAAATCAGTTTTAATACATTATATTTCATCATTATAAGAACAATAAACACTAAGCTGCTGATAAATTTCTGTGCAAAATGTATCAACTGAAAGTTATTTCAACAAGTAATCTATTAAATGGGGGTAGTTTAAAAATTGAAAGAAAACAATAATTTAAAATAAACAGTCAAGTGCGAGCATTACTCGCGCACAGAGGGTTCTGTAGAATAAATATATGAATTTGTAATTGTATTATAAAAAAAAAAAAGTTGCTAAAAGAATACTAAGACTTTGTAAAAAACTATACAATGTAGGGTTGGGTATAACTGTATATATTAGAAAAATGTAAATGGGTAACCATGAAAGTTCTAAGAGATATGGAACCTAAATAATATCAAATATAGCTATTCGTATAACTCTTTTTTTTAATATTATCCTAATCTGTTTATGATGAACTTAATTCGGTACTGACAATAAAAGCAGTGCATAGTTAAACTTCATTTGGCATTTCATGAAACTAAATTCAGCGTAGTAATAACTTTTATTTCTACAGTGTAGCTAAAAAAAAACCTTTGTTCAACGTTTAAATTTGGCATTGTGCTAAGCGCGCTTCAAACTGAGGTCTCAAAGTTGCAACGCCGCCTTGGTCAGTACTGCGTTTTTCCAGATAGGTGTTTAATTAACTTTTAAAGTCACTCGAGGCGTATTGAGAGATACAATCAATGCAAACTATCGCGAATCCCACAGTATTTATGCGATTCATTCTAATTAAATCTTTCGAGGGCGATGCCATTAAAAAACAGACACCTAATTTTAATTCCAAAACAGACAAATGGCACTAAGAATATTTAATTAAAATTTTTCTTTTATCATGTACGTGAAAATAAGCAAGTTCGCATTTTCTAATAAATTCGTTTATAAATTCTGGTGTCAGTCCACTATTTCATAAGTTTATGAATAGAATTACTCTGTGCCGGAAAGGATTAAGTGGTCGCAAGACTCTTAAAGCTTCAAAATTTAAGAAATTTTAATTTTTTTAGATGTTAAACTTCTATCTTTTCTGAATATTTTGATATAATTGTTTCCTTGAAATTCCCATTAGAACAAAAGTTTTGGCTTTTAGAATTATACCCGCTCTAGCTGGAGCGGCGTTTCCGAAACTTTAAAGTCATTATTTTCTAAATGGCGTTTTTGGGGCATAACACGCAGGATACCTCAAAAACTTTTGGATATTTTTTTATGAAATTTTCAAAACATATATTAAATGTTAGTCTGTATAAACTGAACATAAAATTTCCTTTTTATTGTTCAAAAAAATATTTTTTTAGGTGATTTTACTGTTGAAATTTTCAAAATTTTGTATTAGCTAAATGCAACATTGCATTAAAAATATAAAAACGCTTTAAATGCAAATTTATTTAAGTTCAGGGAAATTATTACAATCTGAAGTATAAGTAAACACCAAAATTTTCATTCTAGTTGCAATATTTATTTTATAATCCTGCGCGTAAACTGTTATGCCAATTTTTTGTTTGACAAATGTCTAACAGTTTCGAGCCCCCTATAAATACTAATTCTGTATCTTGTAATTTTTTAAATACATGAAACGAAAGAACATACTTATATCTTTCATCCCAATTAAAATTGTGTTTTAAAATCATATACATTTTAAGACATTAAATGTTGAAAATGGTCTTTTTTCATTTTTTCCACTTTTTAGAGTCCCGAGACCCCTTAAATTAGTATGTTTTTAACAATTTGACGTTTATTGCTTTTATACTGTTACTGGACATTACATTACACATATATATTATTAAAAGTTGTTAACTAGGCATAGAGTACGCCGTCCCTGTCCTTGTGTATGTCCAAACTGACCATACCTTTAAGAGTTAATATCTTGGCTAATTACCGATGATTTTTTTCGAAAATCATTATCAACAATGCTTTTATTCTTCTGCAACGATAGGTATATTCAGCGATGCTCAACAATTTTTCTGAATGCCCATAAATCGAAATTTGTGTATAACAGAAAAATGCTAATTACTCAAAAACTATGTGACCTAGGGTAATCGCTATAATTTTCCGGCAAGGTTTATAGTAACGTCTACTACCTCTAATTTTTTCATAATTTTAGTTTCAGTAGATTCGGAATTAGATGGGGGGGAACATATTTTTGAACTACATTTTCAACAATATCTTTGAAAATATAATACCTAAAATTAAAAGGAATGTATTTTTGAGTTCAGCATTACAAAAGCTTTCACAGGATACCCCACATGATATACAAGGAAAAGATTTTTTTTTTTCAAGTAGCATAATTAGCCCCTCTACTTTTTTACTAAATATATTTATGAATGTTTATTAATCTGAAAATATGTGGGTCAATGGTCTTTATTACTTCCCCGAATTTGAACTTTCCATGTTCCATAGTTTACGAGTAAAATGGCTGTGACAGACAGACACAGGAGTGATCTTATAATGGTTCCGTTTTTACTTTTTAAGTACGGAACCCTAAAAAAACCCTTAATGGTATATATATATATCGGTTACAAATTAAAAGAACAAAATCAATAGTAGGACATCATAAATCTATGCTCACACTGTTTATGTATTAATTAAACACTTTAAATGTCATTCATACTAATATAATCATAAAACATAAAAATAATAAATATGAAGGAAAAATAATGGGTAATTCATTACAAATATATATATATATATATATACAGGGATCTGTTTAGGAAAAAATTGGGTCCTTTAAAGGACCCTTCACAATTTTTTTCATTTCAAAACAGGACTCTTCACAAAATTTTTCATCTCAAAACAGGACCCTTCACAAAACTTTTTGCCTTAAAAAAGGACCCTTCACAAAATTCCTTGTTTTAAAAATAGGCCTTTTACAAAAAATTTCCAGCTCTTAATTAAACCTTTCACAAATTAATCATTTAAAAGTAAAATCTGACCTATCGCTTTTACATATATAAAGAAAATATATGTATTTTACATACATATATCTTCTTAAAAATATATAAAAAAGAACCTGAGTATAATGTTCACAAAAATTCAGAAAATTAGGACTAGATTTTTCACAAATGTAAAAAAACTCTTCACAATTTCACGAAAACAGGACCCTGACAGGAAAGTCTGGACAGATGCCTGATATATATACGTATATATATATATATGTGCATATATAATAATACTAAATAAACAGACAAATATAGCAAAAATAATATATAGCTAGATTTAGTTAACACAGTGCAATTTTATTAAAGAAAAAAAACTTTTTAACAGAGGAGAAAAATACACAAAGAGTTTTCAATAAATAAGAATTTGAATGTTTATATTTATAGTTTTAAGTGAAGAGACTAATTTACATCAAAATTAGAGAGGCAAAAATATATTTTAATACTAAATAAAATACATCCAAATGAATTTGAATTACACATATAAAAGCAAATATGTTTTATGTTTATTGTATTATCATTTCTAACAGCCCTCATCATAAGGAAAAAAAATTCTTGTTAAAAATTCAAACATCGTTATTAAATAATAATAATAATAATGACATTCCTGAAAAAAAAAAAAAAAAAAAAAAAAAAATTCTAAGTTATTATTTTTTTCTTACTTTTACTTTTCTATGGCTAGATCGCATTTAAATAAGAAAAAAAGAAATGATAATTTTTATCTGAATTCAAACAAGAAAAAAAAGAGATGTGTAACTTTTATCTATCATCTATGTTTTGAAAAAGCTTATAAAAAAAGCAGACATAAATAAAATGAAACTACTCACAAAAGATGTGCTGATTTCTCTGAGACTTTTTTTTTCTTTCATGTGGGAGTTATGCATTAATATTTTAATCTTCAAGAAGCCTTATATGCACACAGCCATAATTCAATAATACATTCAAAAATAATCTGCTTATTCATCCCTACTATCAGTATCTTCAAAGATCTCAAAAAGCCCTAATTTAAAACTAATTTTGACAACAATACGAATGTCTACAGGAAGATCTTTATAATTTATAATAATGTGCATACAATGGAGGGCAATTTTATTTCTATACGCTAACATAGTAGCAGAAACAATGCAGCATGACAATGGGCACTGTAGATTATTTTAGACTTTTCAGATTGATTTAAAAGCTTAAAAATAAATTCTGAGCTTTAAAAAATTTCTAAAATTCACTTCATCTTTAGAGCAGGATTCTAAAATGTTCTGGTATTTTCAAAAATATACTATATTGTGATACATATCTGATATTTTCAATGCGTGCATTCTGGGCTTTAAAAAATTTCTAAAATTTACTTCATCTCTAGAGCACAGTTCTTAAATATTATGGTATTTTAAAAAATAATATGCGATATTTTAATACATATCTGATATTTTCAATGTGTACATTTTGGGTTTTAAAAACTTTCTAAAATTTACTTCGTCTCTAGAGCAGGGTTCTTGATTATCATGATATTTTTTTTTGTGTGTGTACATTCTGGTCTTTAAAATTTTTCTAAAATTTACTTCATTTCTAGAGAAGGGTTCTTAAATATTATGGTATTTCCAAAATATCCAACATTTTGATGCATATCTAATATTTTCAATGTTTACATTCTGGGCTTTAAGGAATTTCTAAAATTTATTTCATAACTACAGCAAGTCTTAAATATTATGGTATTTTCAAAAATAATATCCGATATTTTAATATACATCTGATATTTTCAATGTGTACTTTCTGAGATTTAAAAATTTTCTAAAATTTACTTCATCTTTAGAGCGGAGTTCTTAAATATTATGGTATTTTTAAAAATATCCAATACTTTGATACATATCTGATATTTTCAATGTGTACCAGATATTTTCAAAATAGCCAACTTACTACTGATTATACATTTTTTTTTTTTTTTCAAATTTAATATAAATTAAAAACTAAAACACATTTTATTCTTCCCCCTTTTTTTTTTTCCTAATGAAGATTATGATAATGATTATTTTCTAATGGAGCTGCAGATAACTGATTATCTAAATTACAGAAAACAGAAGTTATCTTTAACTGGTTGTTCTAAGTTAATACGGTCCCACATAATTAATGGTTCTATATTTTAAAAATTCAGTTTTAAAAGTAAAGCTTGGAAAAGATATTCTTCTTCTTTGGCTAAAAAAGTCATTGTCAGAAGTAAAAGTTATTTGTTTGCAGAGTGACAGAATAAAAGCTGAAAATTCATTTACACTTGTTTTTACCGAGAATATCAAAAATATCATGAACAGTGATATTTTAAAAATAGACATAGAAAATATCAAACATCATGATATTTTGAAAATAAATATTGGATATATATAGCATGACATATATCACAATGTACACCCATTGATATATACATTAGAGAACCCTGCTCTACAGTTATTACATCTTCTTAAACCCTTTGGGGCCGGTGTCTTTTACACAAATTTTATCCGATTGGCACCACTTTTTTTTTAAAAGTTATCTTTACTTAAATTATTACAAAAATGCTCTAATTTAAAAAAATAAATAATACTTTTTTTTTTTACTGATGCCCAAAACAAATTCAGTCAAAATTTTTAAATGAGCAAATAAAGAGCCCTGAAAAATTAAATATATAAGATAATCAGAAATGTATTTTAATGAATGGAAAAAAAGGGGGGAGGTAGGAGAATGAAAAAGAAAAAGAGAGAGAAAGTGTAACTATAAATTTTACAATATAATGGTTAAAATTAGCACAAAAAATATTAGAATCTTAATATATATTTTTATGTTAAACAAGAAAAGGTTTTAACATAATGGCACTAAGTAATCAAAACTTTTTTCACAATAAAAGTCTTTCTTTTGAAAAATCAATTTTGTATTATTTTGCCTTAAAAGTTTTTAATAAGTCAAAAATACTTAACAAAAGAAAAAGACCTTTAAAATTAAATAAGATTATCAGTAAAAGTTTTCAAGTAAAAAGGAAAAATACATAGTTAAAGATTTCTCAAAGATATGATAAAAATCACGATAAAAGATCTAGCATCCTAATAAGTAAATTTATATAAAGAGCAGAAAAGCCTTAAAAGAACAGGCTACTTAATAAGTCATTTTGTTTATTCATAAGGTGCTATTAGAGAAGTCATTCTTTATTTATGAATAGCTGCAAAACAATACCTCAACTTGAAAGTCAATACACCAATGCCTGTGAAATAGCTGGTTTGGAGACAAAAAGATATTACTTCTCATAACATTCACTTAAAGGTATGGATGACTGATCATGCTTTTGAGGATGAATCAAAGGGAAAGAGGAATCTCTCAAGCATGCCCAAAATATCAATATTCAACATGAGAAAAAATGCCAAAATTGATCTTCAACACAGATTTGAAAATTTTCAAAAGGATTTAAAGTCCCATCATCTCCAGGAAGATAGGAAGTTAAGAAGATTCAACTTTAAAATAGTAATACATTAAAAGACTATTGTTTTTTAAATACAATAGGATATAGAAAATATGAAGTTCATAGCTGAAAGCGCAAACAAGATTGATACTGAAAAACCAGAAGAAATGTTGAAAAATAGGAAGGTTTTTTTTTTTTTAATCAGAATATACAATACATTTAATTGCATAATTTAATGTATTTAAATAACGTGTAAATATAGTGATATTTAGTTTTGTAGTTAATTTTAGAGATAATATTTTTAAAAACAATTAAAAATCAAACAGAATTTAAACAGTTTTATCAATAGTACCATTAACAAGATGATTGAGAAAGTATTATCGTTTTAAAAAAAAAGGAGGCAGAAACATACAAGGGGGGGGGGGGAGTCTGCCTATACTTTTCTGAAAAGACTTTTGTGAAATTATCAAAAGTTATTTGTATTTATGAAAATGTAGCCATAATTTTGTGAATTTGAAATTATTGTTATATTCAGGTTCCTTCTTATCAATTTTTAACAACATCCTTTACACGTATAAAAGCTTGATAAAAGGTTCTTTGGTGACCAGCTGTTTTGTAACAGGTCAACTTTTGTATTATAATGAATTAACTTGTAGAAGGTCTATCTTTAAGATTTTAAAATCCTTCTGATTTTGGCTTAGTTCAATTTAAACTACACAGCAGTTTATGAAATAAAACAGGCAAGCTTAACTTTATGTGCAATTTTTTTTTAATTTAAAAAAAAATTGTTTTTCAAGTTTTGTTATATAAAACAAAGTTTTTTTGATACTGAATCTCTCAATTTTCTTTTTGATTAATGTAAAAAGTGAATTGTTTAACTTTTCATATAACTGTTTCTGTTTTTCAATTGAAGACATTTAGAATATTGTTTTATTGAATTTTCAGATTAAGTGTAATTTTTATCAATTTATTTACATCAATTTTTAACATCCTTTACATGTATATGCATGCTTTATATGTATGCTTGATAAAATATTCTTCGGTGACCAGCTGTTTTGTAATAGGAATAGGTCAGATTTTGTAATAAAATGAATTAACTTGCAAAAGGTCTATCTTTAAGAGTTTAAAATCCTTCTGCTTTTGGTTTAGTTCAGTTTAAATTATATAGCAGATTAGGGAATAGAACGACAGACAAGCTTACCTTTATGTTAAAAAAAATTAATTTTAAAAAAATGTATTTCAAATTATGTTGTACAAAACAAAGTTTTCTTGATATTGAATCTCTTAGTTTGCTTTTTACTGAATGTAAAGCAAATCGTTTCACTTTTCATAAAATTGTCTCTGTTTTTCAATTGAAGACATTTAGAATATTGTTTTATTAAGTTTTCACATTAAGTGCAATATGTTTTAATTTCTAATTTATATTAAGCTTAAATAAGAAATTTGTGAGGGTCCTGTTTAAGGAGGAAAAATTTGTGAAGAATATTTAAAAAAAACCCAAATTTTATCTAAACAGATTCCTGCATGCACTTTAATGAGAATAAACTAGAACAATTTTATTTCAGAAATACCAAAATGGAAATAATTCGCAGGCTAAAATGATAGGACCATTTCCTGATAATAAAATGAGTCATAATGGTGAAACTACGTGTTTAATAGACTTCAGTAGTTTCTAGAATGTCTTAGAGCAAATATTAATGAAACCTAGATCTGTATAAAGATGATAGAAGAGTTGTTTTTATAACAGCCAATTATCTATCCGAGAGATACAGGCCCAAGGAGGAGTGCCCTCAGTGAGAGTCTTTCTAAGGGAACCTAACCCGTACTTATGTAAGGATACCCAAGGTTCAAAGGAAACCACGGAAAACTTTCGAATGATTACCCTGATGGGTGCAATTGGGTTCGAACCCAGCAGATGATGGAAGAGAAAAAATAAGTGTCAAATGTACCTTAGTGATGTAAGCACTTGATATGGAAACAAAAGGAATATATGACTTGATACTGATAACTCTGTAAACTTTTACTATTGTTAATTAAAATGATTTTAGTTTAAACATTTTAAAGAAAATTGAGTGATTCGTCCCAGTGAACAGAGATAAGAAAAAAAACTGATAAAACAGAAGATTTTATTTTCTGATCAGCAAGAAAGAAGGTAAGTTAAAAAGTCTTCTGGCAAAAAACAAGAGGATTTTGGAAGTATGGAAGTTCTAGAAGAATTTAAGCAAAACAGTTAAAATAAAAACAAAATAAGTAACCTAAACCATGTAAACATATAGGGAATTTTTAACATTCAGTAACCATTAAATAGAAATAAACTCAAAATTCCAATGTTCATTGATACTTATAATTCAAAAACTCTTTACTGAAAGCATAAAAAACTTAACTATTTTAATAGCATTTATAAAAGAAGTTTGATATTTGATTTCAAGCCTAAAACAAATTTATTATATAAACAATTTACTAATGAAAAGAAATGTCAATATCTACTGAATAAACCTTTTCGCACCCAAATGCACTACATAAAATCATTAGCTTATTTAAAGATAAATTTGTTAAATATATTAGCTTATTTAAAGAAAAATGGAATAAATACAGAAACAGAATAAACTTAGAGCTAAATGTTTAAATAACAAAAGATACGTACATAACTTACAGCTCTATAACAATTACATACTCGATATTTTCTACCTCCCTAAATAATAGATTATCAAATAAATTAGATACAATTACTAGTATATCATTGTGGTACAGTAAAACCTGTCAAAACGTAATCTGTATATAAAGGAATCTTGCTTTAAAAGAGCTCATTTATCAAATACATCAATCACACTTCAAGTTAGGCGTGGGGAACCACAAAGTGTGACGATGGGAGAAAGGTACATTGACACGGTATAACATCACATCTAAAATATGACTGTCTGAATCACACATTCATAGCTGGCATGCAGCAGGTTAGCTTGTGTTTATGAAATACAGAGAATTTATAGTATCACAGCTGAAAATAGCTTTTGAAATAATGCTGAATTCAAAATAAAACAATTTTAAAAATAAAATGTAGAAAAATAAATACTACTTTGAAATTCTATTGCTAAATAATTCATCTCATTGACACACATAATACACTGCAACAATGTTTAGCCTCACTGTTGGGAAGGTAGCCTGACTAGTAGTCCATCAGAAATATTGCATAGCGATTTTCCTTAAGTAAGGACATTAAAGACCAAAGAGTGGGTTTAGGACAGTTAGAGAATTTAATACAGCTAAGTAGGGTTCAAGCTTATTCACATCTAAAATATGAAAACAATTAGGCGGGCATAGTTTGCAATGAGCATTAAAAATTTTCAGTTTCCTCCGGGTTTAAAAAGGGGCAGGGTGCTGCAGGGGACTTTATAGATTCTAAAGTGTGCTTTTTGGTGTTTATTTAAACATTTCTTTCTTTTTTTTTTTTTTTTTTTTTTTGTCACTTTTAATACTTAAAATTCAGGAGACTCTTCACAAGTTAACAATGAGGAAGTTTTTTAAAACAAAAAAGAGTAAGGGCTAATTTTTTGGAAGAGGAGCAAGGAGGGTCAGGGGTCGATGCAGGGATTTTTCTTGGGGCCCATTTTGTAAAAAGTAAGTTATTTTTGTGAAATTTACTTTGTTTTTGTGAAAAGTAACATT
The DNA here is from genome assembly GCA_963932465.1 of Maratus speciosus. NCBI lineage: Eukaryota > Metazoa > Arthropoda > Arachnida > Araneae > Salticidae > Maratus > Maratus speciosus. Next base: position 126,039,739 of record OZ010789.1, on the reverse strand, counting down.
TTGTAACAAAATATGAAATCCAATTACTGAAATTTGAACCAAGTATTTATTAATAATAACTTCAAGTTCATCTGCTAAAGTTTTTCTTTCTGGTGAACTTGTTTTCTTTGAAATTTACATATTTTAAAACCTAACAATATAAAAATAATTAATGAGGAGTATGTTTTTATGGAATAGAATTTTGTCAAGGGGCCTATTTTATTGCAAGGAATTTTGTGAAGGGGTCTGTTTTATTAAGAAGAATTTTGTGAAGGGGAATGCTTTATTAAATGGATTTTTGTGAAGAGGCCTGTTTTATTAAGAAGAATTTTGTGAAGGGGCCTGCTTTATTAAATGAATTTTTGTGAAGGGGCCTGTTTTATTAAATGGATTTTTGTAAAGGGGCCTGTTTTATTAAATGGATTTTTGTAAAGGGGCCTGTTTTATCAAATGGATTTTTGTAAAGGGGTCTGTTTTATTAAATGGATTTTTGTAAAGGGGTCTGTTTTATTAAATGGATTTTTGTAAAGGGGTCCTAAATAGGCCCCAAATTTTGCCTGCATCGACCCCTGAGGGTGGTGCTATTTTGTAAATCAAAAGGTAGGAAGGGAGCAGCACCCCCTGAAATTGTCAAAGGGAAACTCTGAAAATTCTAAAAAATATATGTATTTTTACTCATGTACTATAAGATATATTTTTATGCATATTTATTATGTGAATATGCTTGATACATAATGACGACAATGCTCTGTAGATGAACAAGGAAAAATTTAACAAAAGTTATCTACTTAATCAGGGCTTGAAAATCAGTTTTTTCTAGAAGGAGAATCTCCCTAGAAACATTTGTAATGATAGGGAATAAAATTATTTTAGTAGAGAGAGAAAATTATCTTGAATCCTGTGCTTATTTTAGCATGCTATTTAAATTAACTGTACATATTAATTAGATGGCAGAGTATCATGGAAAGAATTTATGTCAATAATTCGAAAAGTTTTAATTAAATGTCATGCGCCCTTAATAACTGGGTTTCAGTCCATAATTTCATAATGGACATTGGAAGGTTCCTCCCACTAATTTGTTGTTCAAAAGAAGAAAAGGCAAATTTTCTGAAATTTGAAGAAATTTCTTAGTTGGAAGGCTCCCACCAGCAAAGTTATCTTGGAAAAGATTTTTTAAATTAGGGCATGAATGCTGCCATCCTGCCCTGAATTTCAGGCAATGTTAATACAGTCCAAAGCAAAAAGGTGGATTGTGTGGTATGACAGTATACATAACATCAAAGACTGGTATGAAAACCTATGGACTCAATATGATTAATGTATTATAGCTAATGAAAACATTAAAATTTTGTAGTAAAACATTGAATTTAATTTGTAATGTATACATAAAAGATTAAAAGAAAAAAAGGATTGCAATGTGGTTTTAATTTAAATTAGCTCTAAATCAAAAGTTTTTAAAATGTGACATCACAACTGGAGAAGGGATATCACTTTGAGTGGGACAAAATGTGACAGGGGAAGAAAGAGATCCAAATTGCACAAAATTGGTATGAAGTAATTAATGGATAACTTTTAAAGAAAAATTTAATGGTCCCGGCAGAAAGAATATAATATAAGGGATCATATACCTGCTAAGACGGAAATCTGTGTAAAATAGAATTTTTTTCCCAATACCTTTATTTTAATTCCGTCTTAGCAGGCTTTACTGTATTATGATGAAATTAACTAACAGAAATTATCTAAATTAAGATCTAATTCATTTATTTGTACCAAGACATAGAAATCAATGATAGAGTCGATGAAAACTTCTGGTAGTACGAAAAATACACATAATTATTTCTTATTGAAATTAGTCCAAATAATGACAGGAGAAATAAGCTAAAAATATTAAAAATAATAAATAAAATATATAATAAAATTATCAATTCATTTATTCTTTCTTTTATATTACCTACTTAAAATAAATCGAAAAGGCTCAACAGCGATTCACACTGTTTCAAGATAATAACAAAAAGTAATCAGTAATATTAATAATATAATTAGTTATAAAGAGTAATACTAATAGTTAAATACTAACAGTTAATAATACTAATAGTATGAATAGTTAATACTATTAGTAATAATTTTTATGGGATTTTAATTTAGATTTACAATGATAAATTAACTTACACAGAGATACATAAATTAAAATTTATTACATACCAGCTGACCGACCCCGCATTGCCCGGGCCCATTTTGAATGACACTTAAATGAACCTCAAATTTGTATTTGTATGATTTTATATCTTTAAGTCTATTTTGTCTAAATTCATATTTTTAAATGAAAAGAAATCGCAAAAAAATATTGAATTTAAAGTATATGCTATTTGGTATTTTATCTTTTGCTTAAATTGATTTTTGGAGTCTATGCGTCAAAACACTAAGGTCTTTACTGATTTCATCGAAATTTTCACACATTATTTTGTAAAAAATATTTCTACCTGTCTGAACTTTTCAAAATTTTGGCAGGTGATGTAAATCTGGTCTATTGAGGAGCTCTAAAAAGATTGTGTTAAAATACGGATGTTTAGCTACATTTAGCGTAGAAAAGATAGTCTCAGTGAGGCACGAAGTAATCTGCATTCACCGGTGTAATTGAAAGGGTTAAAATTCATGTATTTTTTAACGATTGCACGATGGATTAGAAGAAGTTTTCAGCTTTAAGAACATAATTTTGGTTTGTGAGTATCTCTAAAATTGCAGCCTGGTGGGACGTTGCAATAAGAGAGAAAAAAGCTTTTTGGAAAAAAGACCCTTTTTGAAAATTTTTTTCAAAGGGTTAACTGCGATATTTTTTTTAATTGATTGTACCATTTGAGAAGTAAGAGCACAAACTTTCAGAATATGTCTTTTGTTTTTCGCTTTTCTAAGTGGTTTGGCCATTGGAAGTTAATAGATAATGACAAAATACCCTCCAAAATTCCTTCTTTTCAATCTTCATTTTCTCCTGATATGTAAGCAGGGCATCTGGTCATACACAAGCGCTTTTTCCCTCTCGAAAGGACAGAGATGAATTTTTAATGAGAGTTATTTGTAATTTTTATTTAATAACTAAGTTAATTATTAGAAATTTAAAATTCTGAGTCTCAGATGCACCAGGAGAGGTCTTGGACTAACCTCACACAAATTTTCAGCCTTGTAAATGCATGTGGTAGATTTTCCTAGCCATCGTACACACACAGAGCGAAGCTTTCTTTTATTAGTATAGATTTTTATATTAAATCATAAAGAAATATATATTAGTGACCAATTTCAATAATATTAGAAAATATACAATTCTTTAAGATTAAAATTTGTCCAAGTAATCACATAACAAATAAGCTAAATATATTAAAAAGAGAACATAAAATGCATAATTTAAAAACAGCAATTTTTTTCATTATTTTAATGTTTTACTAAAAAAAAAAAATTCAATAATAACTCAAAATGTTTCAAAGCAATAAAAAAAGATTTGAATATGTACTATTATGCTGTATTTTTCTGTACTTTACCTGCGAGGAACGAAGGGTTGATATCTGTTTCTGCAAAGATATATTTTCTTCCTCTAACTCATTGTTATCTGACAATAAACGAGCTTCTCGGAGTTTCAGTTCTTTCAGTTCAGCCTTATAATTCTTTTTCTCCCATTCATTTAAATCACAACTTTTATGAAGATCAAGATTCTCTTGTAAGACACGCTCCTTTTCAACACCAACTCGAGATACTTCAAGACGAGCCTATTAAGTATAAGAAAAATAAATGTAAGCTATAAAAGCAACAATAATGATTTTTAACCTGCAACCACAACTAAAAGAAAAAGAAGTAAGTGCATACTTTAATAAGATAAATAAAAAACATAAAAAATTACTACATAAGAATAATAATAACATGCAGGGTTCTCGTTGCCACTCGCCATTGCGTCAAATCGCGAAAAAATATTTCATTTGGCGAGTAAACCAACAATCAGACTCGCCAAATTGTGAGTGCTCAATTTCTGCTCTGTTTGTCTGTGTGCCAATGCACTCGAGACTTATCCATGTTTCTGAACGATTGATGTAACTTTACATGTTCAATTGCACGCTGCCATTTACATTGCTCTATTTATAGATATACAGACTCAATATCAATTCAGTTTAGCAATAGCCAAAGACACAAAAATGATTATGCGATAGGTTTTTGTCAGTTAATCACTGTCTATGCGCCGGTGTCGCTCTGGTAAAAACATCAAATTGCCTGCAACAAGTGCTAAATATATTGAAAAGTTTTGCTGGAATGTGGTGTTGAAATTACCCATAATATTTATTAGTTGTACGTAAAGTACCATTGGCCGGCCAATTTTTTCTATCGGTCGAAATCACATAGCAATTTTTAAGTGCATGTTTTCATAACGGTAAATCAAAGATAACCTGTTTTTAACTTTAATTCAGACTGCTAAAATAATGTCTGAAACATTTACACATTTAGGAGATATTTAGAATGTATTTATTTTTACTAGTTTCTGTAGCCAATACTTGAATTTCTATTTTTTGAGTAATCACAAAAAATTAGGTTATTTTAGAACATTTTTCAAAAATGGATACAATAAGGGGTTAAAGATAGATTTTTCAGTGTTTCACGCCAAATCTATTTTGCTAACATTTATTTTCATTTGGTTACTGTTTTTTATTTCTTATTCGCCAAATCTCTAATGTTGGTCAAATGCCAGCGAGAACACTGATAACATGTCTTATAAATCGCTGGATGATTCTAATATAATATTATAAAATAAAATAAAATGATTTTATAAATAAATGTTTATTCTGAAGTGAAGAAGAAGGGGGATGGAAATACAATGTAATGCAATCATTCAGGAGGGGGGGGGGGGGGACAATAAGATAAAAATGGCATGATTGAAAAATAAACAAACATTATTTTAATTTTAATTCAACAGAAAAATGGTACATTTACAAACTTGGAATATTATACTGTGCTATTTTCCAAAAACAATATAATAGAGGAGAGTGGGGTGGAATGAGACATTAGGTTTTTCTCTTTATCTGTCATTCTAAACATTCCATCAATCACATATTAGATGCAGCAATGGTACCCCAATCTTCAGTTGAAGAAAAGTAGCTGATCTGTATAAGCTTGCGATTGTAAAAAGAAAAATATTATTTCAAGAATCAAAAGTAAATTTGCTTCATATACTTTTTTTGCTTTCTGTATATTAATGACTTGTTTATGTGTAGTAAATGATGTAAGTTTCCCTATTTATGGAACACTGTATCCATAATTTAAACTATGCTTAAAAGCAGCATTTTTGTTTATAGAAGAAGTTTAACATAGAAGGTAGGAGGAATGGGACATGCCAGCAAAGGGAGGAATGGGACATGTCTAATTCCTTCTTTTTAATAAGATGAATGTAAATTGCTAATATGCAAATATTTTTAGAAGGTAGTATAACATTATAAATATATTCATTTACTTCAAAATGTAAAAAAATTGAACTGATGATTTTTTAATTTAATCTCTGGCTGACAATCCTGAATTTTCCTTCCAGTGATGAAAGTACTGGAATTTGATATTACAGCACAGATATTATCAACCTACAATCTTTGTTAGACTGTATATATAGCCGACACTAGACTATTTGTGCCTTATCATACATTGTTTTATGGCTGTCCCATATCTCCCTGTTAGTGGGGAGGTATGGGACACATTTTGAAATTAACAATTTCTTTATTTATAAAATTGTTTCTGCAAATTATGTTTCTACATTGTTCAAGGACATTAGAAAGTGTTTCATTTTGTATTCTATATATTGAAATTTTGGTTTTTCTGTCAAAGTTGATTTTCTTATTTTGTAAAAAATGTTCCATTCCTCCCCACACTGCCCTATATATTAAACGAGCAAGCGATTTTCTCGATTATGGATGACATCGTAAATGGCTGAGAATACTTTCATGAAACTTGCCTGCTATACTAAACCCCGCTGGCAGAAAGTTTTATAGCTGTCTGCGACAAGCTTTTAAAATTTCATAATCTGTCTGCAAATTTTGCATGTAATTTTAAGGAATAAATAATACATTAAACTAGGAATTTTTTATAATTTTATTTAAAACATGGTAAGCATGATGATTATCATTAATTTTGCTTATAACTTTTCATCACCTAACTTCTTGTAGGATTTCTAAAATGGGAAGGATAAGCAGAACCCTACATAGGCAATAAGAAGTCTTTTAAAAACCTTTGGAAGCTTCAGAGCTGATTTGTTCTTTCTTGGAGTTGGAAATGCTCCGCTTTTTTAAATATGTTTTCGAAATTTTTAGCCCAGGGTAATTTCTAATTGATATTTTGACCAGGGTAGCACGTCCTTGAAAGTGTGTGCTCAAGTTTTTTTTTTTTTTTTTTTTCACCATTTCACAATCACGCACACCACATACCTTCAAACATGCTACAGGCTCAGTTGAAAAGAAAAAAAAAAGCTGAACTTTCGCGGCCTCACACACGAAAAACGCTGAGTTTTTTCCACAACCCTTTGATGATTTTTTTTTTTTTTGCAATCCTTCGACGAAATTAGTGTTTTTTTTCGCAGACTTCTGATAAAATTCGTGTTTTTCTGCAATCCTTTGACGAATTTTGCATTTTTTCGTGATCCCTTGACAAAATTCGCATTTTTTCCGTGGCCTTTTGAAGAAATTGTCATTTCTTTCTAAAACTTTGATGAAATTCATGCTTTTTCACTATACTTTGACGAAATTGCGTTTTTTTCACAGCCTTTTGGCGAAATTCGCAGTTTTCTGCGATCATTTGATGAAATTTGCGCTTTTTCATGATCCTCTGACGAAATTTGTATTTTGTTCGCGATACTTTGACGAAATTCACATTTTGTCCGTGATCCTTTGACGAAAATTGAGTTTTGTTCTTGATATTTCAACAAAATTTGCATTTTGTTTGCAATATTTCAACGAAATTTGCGTTTTTTTCGTGATATTTTGACGAAATTAGCATTTTTTTTTCCATGATATTTTGCATTTTGTTCGCGATTTTTTGATGAAAATCGCTTTTGTTTCATGATCCTTTATCAAAATTCGCGATCCTATGACAAAAATTGTGCTTTTAACACAATCTTTTTACAGAAATTCACTTTTTTTTTTCGTGGGAAAAAAATGTCCGAAAATTGCAGACAATTTTTTAAATTGATTTCATTAATGCAAACAACAATTGTCCGTAAGAGATTTTCTTTGTCCGTGACTATGTCGTCGTGTGACGGTGTTTCTGCCACTGGGTACTAAACCAAGCAAGAGAAAACGATCTACCTAGGTTCCATATTCAAGGAAATTTGTTTTGATACGTTAAAATAAACTCAAAGCTGAAAATTCTGTTTGCTATAAATCGAAAAGAGCTAATGTGATTTAGATGAAACATGACTCCTATACTAATTTGAACGCAAGAAAACGAACTAAAAAGGGCTTGAATTCAGAAAAGTTCATTTTGTGAGGTTAAAACAAACTCAGCACTGAAAACAGTTTTACTGATTTTTACAAAACTTGACTCCTATACCAACTCGGGCACGAGAAAACTAGCTAGCTAGGTCTCTGATCCGGAAAAATTCATTTTATATGGTTAAAACAAGCTCATCACTCAAACTGATGGTATTAATCAAAAACAATTTTAATGATTTTTACTAAATAAGCCTTATTTAAAAATGAGAAAACCATCTATGTCTCAACTTAAAAAAAAATTTGTTTTGATGGGTTGAAACAATTTTTTTTCATATTTAATCTTTTGTAATCAGAATTCTCGATTATAATATTGGACATTGATCATCGATACAATAAAAAATTATCTTGAAGATGGCACTAACGGTTTGACTTCTATACAGTGATGAGATTGACCAAAAAGCAAAAAAGCTGAAAACTGCGCAAACGACGACATTTGAACAATGACAGTTATGAATTTCAAGCGCAACAAATATAATTGCTATTAATATATAGAATTTACATACAATTTAGCTTTGCGTAAATTAAAAAGAAATTATTAACACGAATTAGGCAGAAATTATTTACTTACTTTAATGAAAAGTTTCTTTTATCAAGATACAGAACATTAATGTAAAATTTGCCATTTTTTCGCGATCTTATGACGAAATTTGCCATTTTTTCACGATCTTCTGACGAAAACTGCTGTTTTTTAAATTTTTTGAAAAATTGCTTTTTTCTGAGATCTTTTGACAAAATTTGCCGTCTTTTGCAATCTTTTGATGAAATTTGCCGGGTTTTTTTCCGAGATCTTTTGACGAAATTTGCAGGGGTTTTTTTCTCGAGATCTTTTGACGAAATTTGCAGGTTTTTTCCAGATTTTTTGACGAAATTTGCCGTTTTTTCAAGATCTTTTGACGAAATTTGCCTTTTTTAGCTCTTTTGATGAAATCTGCCGGTTTTTTTAAGATCTTTTGATGAAAATTGACATTTTTTCGTGATCTCTTAACAGAAATTGTCGTTTTTTTTCACGACTTTTGACAAAATTGTCGTTTTTAGTGATCTTTTGAGGAAAATTGCCTTTTTTCATGATCTTTTGACGAAAATTGCTGGGTTTTTTTTAATTTTTTTGAAAAATTGCTTTTTTTCTGAGATTTTTTGACAAAATTTGCCGTCTTTTGCAATCTTTTGACGAAATTTGCCTGGTTTTTTTTCGAGATCTTTTGACGAAATTTGCAGGTTTTTTTCGAGATCTTTTGACAAAATTTGTCGTCTTTCGCAATCTTTTGACGAAATTTGCCCTTTTTTCGAGATCTTTTAATGAAATTTGTCATTTTTTTTCGAGATCTTTTGATGAAAATTGACGTTTTTTTTTCGTGATCTTTTGACAGAAATTGCCGTTTTTTTCACGACTTTTGACAAAATTGTCGTTTTTAGCGATCTTTTGAGGAAAATCGCTGTTTTTTCCCAGTCCTTTGACGAAATTGGCGATTTTTCTTTGAACAATTGACAAGATTGATTTTTTTGGCGACCATTTGTCAAAATTTGAGATACATTTTATGTCCAAATTTTCAGATTTATAACCAATTTCTTTTTCATTTTCAGAATATATGTGCGATAAATGACTTCTCGTAGTTGAAGTGTTGAAATACAGGCACATTTTGATTTAAATGAATAAAAAACAGATGTCTGCCCGAAATAAAGTCTTGAAAAATGAGAAATCAAACATCGAAAAAATGGCAAAAACGCGAAAATTTGAAGAAAAAAAAATCTGAAATTCAAAAATGACAAAAAATTACAGATGAATCTCATGCCTATCTATACTAAATCGAGCACAAGATAACTGCCTATCTAAGTCCCGAATATGGTAAAATTCAAATGAACTTGTTAGAACAAAAAAAAAAATTAATTGATTTTACAAAATGCTCATTTGGGTGAATTTAAATATTTTTAGAAACATTCTGTAAATATGCTAATTGATGGATAGCTGTGCTTATATTTTCACCATGTTAAAAAAAAACACTACCATATTATTACAAACATGGCTATACTTTAACGTCACGGAGATACAGCATGGCATTAAGCTATAGCAATGTTTGTTCGTGTATCATCATGGCGATACACTGTGGTGCGAAATTAGTAACAATTTTAAAGGTAAGAGAATTTTAATGCCAAATTTACAAAATCATTGCCGAAATAGCTTATATTTACAAACAACTATTGACGTGGAACAATGATTGTTGAAGAATGATTTTAATTTTTATAAAACATAGAGAACAGCACTCAGGATATGCCTGAAATAATCATATTCATATAAAAAAATATTTATTTTTATAAATGGCATCCCAAATTTCCTGCTATATATATATTTTTTTTCTTTAAAGTATGTATTTTACATACTGGAATGGATGCTTTGGAATTCAAATCTAAATTATACATAGAAAATGACAGCATATTTAAAAGAAAACAAGAATTTTTATATTTAAAACCGAAACATGTCATCACTTTTGCTTTTTGTACCACTATGACATCATTTTCACTTTCGACCATGATGAAATAGATCAAAGGGACTGTAATCTATAATTATCTTTGACATGTTTACCTTTAAAAAACAATGTTTTTATATAAATTAAATCATACAAATATGATAATTTATTATAAATTTACAAACGTGAAATGCAACCATTTAAAAAGGTAAAGTTTGGAAGAGTTTCATTATTTAAATTCAAGATATATATCAAAACAATATCAGAACATAAAAATAAAGCACAACGGGGGCTTCGCTAGACTGAAAAAAGGACCTTGGCAAAAGTAGGAAATTTGGCAGCATTTTTTCTAACAACCTAATTATTTATTTTTAATAATTAAATGTTAATTAACTTTCCTAAGAGTTTAGAACTATTCGTTAACATTTTAAACACAGGCTACCAAGAATAAAATAAATCATAAAATTTTACAACATAAAAACTAACTTCAAATTTCTTGAAGCTTAATGTTTGTCACATAACACATTCCCTCCGTTTGAGGCGTATAAATCTATTAATGTTTATTCTTTTTTCAATTCTTACTTGTTTAAGCTCCTTTTCTAACTCGAAAACAGTTGATGCAAAGGAAGCTTCTTTGTTAGCAGTTTCTTGAAGTAAACTTTCTTCCTGTTCTATACCACTACTAGCTGTCACTTTTTGATTTGTCTGGTATTTTTCTAGAGCCTAGATTATAAAATAACACAAGAAGACTATACAAGTAGGAAATATATGAAACAAGTATATAATAATTAAAATGATTTTAAACAGATGAATTTAACTTGGAAAATATATAGCTATATTACACAAAAAGTATATATGTTTTAGAAATATTTTGTCATGGAGGGAAAAAAAAAAAGAAAAAATTTATTTTATCAATGATAAATTCGTAAACTATGGATAGTATTCTATTCCTATAGATTTAACATTTACACATAGGTTGTACATTTCTTCAACACTTTTGCATACAAAAGATATTAAATACTGTCACTTTCTGCTATCGTTGATAAAGTAATCTTAGAGACAGTAAATATCAAATCATACTACTGAACCTTTATCCCATATTTGGCACCAAAGGCAGAGGAATTTTCTAATTTGTGAAAAGCTTTAAAGTCACTTTTTGACTCTTTTTTTTTTTTTTTTTTTTTTTAAGGAATTTAAGGTTAATAAATACTTGAGTTTTAGCAATTTATGAAAGCTAACTAAGTAAAACCTGTCAAAATATATGAAATGATTTATTAAATTTAGGAAATTATTTTTTTAACAGTTAAGAATATTGTTACATTTGTTTTGCTTTATTAATTACATTATTACTATAGAATTTCACTTTAGTTTATAAAACACAACCAAATAAGAAAGTGGGGTAGAAGAGAGAGATCTGTATAGTAAAACACAAAAAAAAAAAAAAACAGAAGTTAAAAACTACAAAACTTCAAGTTTCATTCCTGGTTTGATATTGATAGAACATGGTTTGAAGTACCTTCAACAGAAGAAACACTATGGTCTATGGGCAGAATTAGTATCTAACAATATCAGAGAGAAAACTGTTTGTACACCACAAAGAAACTACGGTATTTTTATGTTAACCTAACACTATACCAAAATGTATGGCTAATGTGCCATTTATTTAATTCCTGACTGTGTAAAAGATTTTTATTGCAAACAGAGCTAAATACTATTTAACTCCTTGGGGACAAGCGACCGGTATTCGGCCCGCATAAGGTGCTCAGAATCAGTGATTATTCTCAACAGTAAATTTTTATTTTAAATTTTGCTTTATTTAATCCAAGCATTTTCCCGATTCAATTGGGCTAAATTTTCTGTTTTTAAAATCGGTGATAAAAGATTAAAAATTCTGTAGAAGACGCTCGTCCCGAAGTGGTTAATGAACATGAATATTTTTTTTATTAAAATTTTTTAGTAACTACATAAAACATATTAATTTGCCATTTTTTAAATCAAAATTCTTTTAAGTTATAACTTATACATTTTTCAGTGACACTGAGATGGAATTTAGTTATTGGCAGTTATCTGATGATGAGAAAACTACAATAAAATTGTCTCAGGGCTATGGATTTATACGTAAAGTTTGGCACTTTTATGTTACACCAACACTATGCCAAAATGTATTCCAATGCACCATTTATATCAAACCTGACTGTTGCAAACCATACCAAACATGCGGTTTACTATTTATTGAACATGAATCATTTTTGGTACTTTTCCTTTACACCAATACCATTGTTGCTAAGCATAATAATTGGTATACCAAATGTATGAAACCAGGGGTTGGGCGATTCTACACAAATAGGCCATTTTCATCATAGTGATGAAGAAAAAATAAATCATGTCAGAAGTTTCTAATTTTTTGTAACAAGACACTAGAAAAGCTCCTTACTGGGAAAAAAATAGCCGTCAGGCTTAATATTAAGAAATTCTATATAATTTTTAGATTTTTATTAGAATTAGGGGATGATTACAATGTGAGGAAATGACAATTTTGTGAAAAACAATTTCAAATAATATTTTTAAGAAAGCTTTTGTCCAGAAAGATTAAATCTACATTCTTTGCTATTAAGAGGCTCTAGAGGTTCAATTTTTTTTTAAACAAAGTCACATGTTGTCATAAATATCCTCTTTCATATGCCACTTAAACTTTCCATTGCCTGTAGGTTCAACAGAATTTACTTTGACTGATTTGTCATCAATTTCCAATAGTTCTCCATTTTAATTTCATGCTCCAAAATTATCTAATCCAAATGATCTAAAGCTACTGTTAAATAAAATTTATTGAGTCCCCATTATTTGTATACATATTACCCTTGTTGCCAATCTCTTTTGAAATGTATTGCCTGAATTTCTTCAAGGAATATACAAAAAAAGTTTTCGCTGAAATCTATATGCAATAAGATATAGTTTTGTGCTTAAAATGACTTTATTTTCTTAATTGCTTCATATTAATAAGCTGTGTACCAGGAATATTTTCAACTGAACGCTAAATTCTTACACAAGTTATTTTGATGAAATTTCTTTACGAGATTTTTTTTTTGGTTTCCTTGCTGACTTTTCTTTTACCTTTTGTATAATAAATAATATTTTATACATTGATTTGCCTAAAAATACGCATTCATTTTCATCAAAAGCATTAAATTTTCAACAAAAATATCTTTTCTACAAGTTTTTAAAAATAATAGAACAATTCTCTCAGATGAGGGAATGACTAGTGAGGGAATGATAAAACGTACATTATTAGTTTTTAAAATTTGTACTCATAAAGTAAATTTAAAAAAAATACATGTACTCAAATTATCCCTTCAGAGAAATCTAAACCACCCATTAATACATTTTTAGAAAATTAATTTAATTTTATAAATTTAAATGAGGGAATGATAACATCATCTTGACATTTGCCCAATCTGTTCATTAAATTATTCCTTACACACTGAACTATTTTCCCAGGATGGCTAAAAATTGTTTTATGGACAGGTAAGACCCATGTGCTGAGCACATATGCAATGTTTCAGTCTACAGTAGTACCACTTATCTCAAATATCCAGAATTATTAATGAGGGAGGGAATGATCGAAAATTTGAGTTGCAAACTTTTTTGCCAAATAAAAATTGCATGTGCAGACCAAAATAATAATGTAATACAAAGAAATAATACTTTATGTGTTCATATTAAAATACAGAAGTCAGAATTTTTTTTCAAAAATAATTCAGTAAGAAATGGTATTATTTATATTTTTGGATGGTAGTAGTTGCATGTGAGGGAATGATATTTAATAGGTTTAAAAATTTATTTTAAATATATGTTTTAATTAATAGTTAAATTTCATGAGCTAATATGATAAAACCATGTCTAAACTACATGTTAAAAAAAATGCATTAGGTTTTTCTGTTGAAAAAATTTAAATATCCTCCAGTTTCATCATTATGGCCTATTTGCGTAGAATCACCCGGTTGATCCAGGCAAAATTTGGGGCCTATTTAGGGCCCTTTCACAAAATTCTATTTAATAAAATAGGCCTCTTTACAAAAATAAATTTAATAAAATGGGCCCCTTCACAAAAATGAACTTAATAAAACAGGCCCCTTCACAAAATTCCTTTTAATAAAATAGACACCCTTCGTAAAATTCTTTTTCATAAAAACTGTTTTAAAATGTGTAATTTGTAAATAAAACTTGGTCACGAAAAACAAGAACTTTATAGCAAGGGGATTTAAAGAAGTTTTTGTTAATAAATTCTTGGTTCGAATTTGAATAACTGGATTTCAACTTTCGTTACAAAATGGTTTTTTTCACAAAAATATAATAAAATTCACAAAAATAACTTTTACTTTTCACAAAATGAGCCCCAAGAATAAAAACCTGCATTGACCCCTGGAGACACTTGAAAAGAAACTGACATTGTTGGTGTGAAAGTGATCATTTACAAATAATAATACAGTAGAACCTCTTTTATCCGAAACTCTTTTAACCAAAACTCTCAGTTAACCCAAATCCATTTTTAAAGCTTTTTTTACTATCACATTCCCTGTGTGTAAAATCCATTTTGAATACATTTTTTAACTATCATATTCATTGTGTGCAAGCGATCCTTTTTGAACTACGCGTACATACATATAAATATTTTCGATCCCCTTTCTTAGAGTTCCTTTGAATTTAACTTGAGCTCCTGTATGCTATGGAATGGAACAAAGAAAACGAACAAATTTGCAATTCTGAAGCTTTTGTATGTTTTGCAAAAGGTTTGGCATGGCTGAAGCGGCAGAAAGACTGTGATACTGGTGAACTAATAATATTAAAAAACTCTGTGATAGAGTTTCAAAGCAAAGGCAATCGAAATTGCGACAAACAAATTAATTTTTCAAACCCTTGTCCACTGTATGTAAAAGGTACTTAATTTCAAAATTAAAATTCAGGTAATTCTTGTTTCTATTTTGCTATTGCTTTATTTTTATTAAGCACTTGTTACCATAATAAGAAATATTGCATACATTTCTCCTTAATCCTAAAATTGAAGCATTCTCGATTATCCGAAAATTTCGATTTTTCCAAAAGAGGGTCGATCCCAATTACTTCGGATAATCGAGGTTCTACTGTATTTGAAAATTACTGATTTTCATGAAAATTATTGCATGTAAGTAGGATAGGTTTTATTTTTGAAGAAGTAGATTTTTCATATAACACACTAGAAATAATCCTTAGAATTATTGAAATATGCATTGATTAATTGTAGGGGAGAGGGAGGTACCTTTGAACACTGTAAATATTTTCCTTTAAATAAATTATATTTTTTAAATACAGTAGACTCCCTCAAACCCGCACAGCTTGGGACCAGAGGTTGTGCGGATTTCTGGTCTGGTCCTTGATTTGTTTACATTTTTGAAACATTAATTTGATTAGTAGTTAAGCAAGGGAAATTATAATGAATGCTTACAATAAAGAGAAACATTAAAATAATTTATTAGTTTAAACGTAAGCAATTATTAAAATAATTATGTAAAATAAAAATTTAGAAAAATATTAAATTATTACCGATGAAATCGATTCAATTCGATTCCAAAAGTCCTATGCTGCCATCTAGTGGTAAAGCGATCATAAGATGTATCGATATAGATATGTTAATTTATATCAAAATCAAAAGTAATGTAAATTTATTTATTAATAAATCAGCTGTAATAACCAAAAGAGAATGATTAACAAAAAATTTAGTAAAAAAAACATTGCGGTAGTCGGTGATTTCTGCGCCATCTTGAATTTTGTTCCTGCAACTTAACTGTAAATTTCATTGTTTACATCTGAAAAAATATGCGGATTTTAAGGAGTCTACTGTATATACAGGAGCACAGTACACTGCTTCAATGTAACAAGAATACAAAGCTTTACTATTTTTCATGCACACTACTGTCTAAGCAAGATATGTATATTTTGCTTTCTTGAATCTAAACTTAACAAAAAAAAAGTTGTAAGCTTTTTGTTGATAATCTTGTATCCCTAAAATTATAATTTACTATTTAATACCTAAATAAAGATGTTAGCTTTAACTTATAAGGTTTGTTTTATTCAAACTCTCAAACCTAGTTGTAATGCTAAACTCCATGTGATGGGACACCATTGAACAATGAAAACTATGAAGTAAGGAGTTATAGATGTATCTAAATATTATTATTGTTGAATTTTTTTTAAATATGAAAATTAAGAGATTAATTAAGTGTTATTATACTTAATATGAAAGTTATAATGGTGATGCAGGGCTTCAACTAACAGTCAAATTCAGGACACACAACAATAATTCATGATTTAGCAGATTTGTCTAACAAACTCTATACTGTTTCATCTACAATGGTAAACATTATTTCTGGATTTCATAAAACAGTGTTTTATCTATTTTCTATAACAATTTGAATGTAAATGATTTCATTTTAGTTCAATTTCATGCAAAAATAATTCTTCATTAAGTTGGTCAGATTAAATTGCTTAAAGTCAGGTTTCTTTTTAAAAAAGAACATAGCTACGATGTATTTTCCAGAAGCATCAGATATCAATTTGGTGGATTTTAAGGATATTATATAAAAATGTTGCCACAATTAAACATAATTGGAGGGATCTTCCGTTCTGTCTCAATAATGTGCTTTGATGGATACAAATTTGGTTAAATAATAAAAAAAATAGTAATTTCAGTTAAATGTAATTGTGTAATTTTATTCTTATTATTTTATATTTTGGAAAGATACAGTTTTTAATAAAAACTGTCAATATTTTCATATTTTGTTTATTTGTTCAAAGGTGCCCCTAGCTTGTTCAAAGGTACCCCTACATGGGACAGGTTTGAACAGTAAACTTTCAGCTTTTTAAAGCCTCACAATATATTTAATTTACCTGAAAAACTGCAACTTTTTATTTCATGTGATGCAGAATTACATTCTTTCTCTCATGAAATATTTAAAATTCAATATAATTCAAGTAAGAAATATGTGGATTTTTTAAAAAAATGTTCAAAGGTGCCCCCTCTCCCTTATGTCTTAAGAATGAATACCTATATATATTTTTTTAATTAGAAAATTTTATTTTTTTTTTAAACATTTTTTGGATTTTTTAAAATTTTAGAATGTTTTTTTAGCTGTGTTTTCAAAGGTCACCAGTGAGTAACACATGGCCTAATCATACAAATTGAATTTTTGCAATTCTAACTGAGCAAAAAAATGTCCAAACTGGGATTCGAACCCAAAACCTTTGATCTTAATGGATCCTACTCAGGTGACGTCAGATGCCAGAGCTGGCAGTATGATGATCTGTTATTCTAGTTACTGCACCGGCAGAATACCAGTATGCGCAGGCGCAAACACCGCTAGCAGACGACTTTAGCCTTGACCCAGGTTGAGTGCATATATTTTAACTGAAAATTTGCAAACTTAGGGATTTTTCTCGCATACAGAACAACATTTTGAATTTAGATTACAATATATTAAGTATATGCTGCTGCATCAAAGAATTTTTTTTGCGGTATTTTTAACTAACAAGCTCTAATAACTTACACTCCATAGACTGCTGTGCTAAACACCGCCAGCAGACGAATTTTAGCCTTGACCTCAGGTCGTGTGCATAAGGTCCATTGCCAATGCTTTACCTACTGAATTACATGGGCCAACAAGCAGCAGGCACATTTCGTTCAGCTAACCTTTTTGGTAATAGCACGTGGTCTGCCATGTAGACAGCTTAACAGAACAAACACTCAAATCCAGTGGAACTTCGAAACATTATTTTCTGCTTCCTGATTGGTTTGATTAAGAGCGTTAACAATAATGCAAGATTATACAATATGCAAGGGGGAGTTATGAAAAAAATAATAAAAGCTAAATTTTTATTGGTTATTTTTATAAACCAAAAACATTCAAGGGTGTCCATTACTGGCCCATCTACCCTATATAATATATAATAAATACATATATGAAACGATAAAAGCTAAGCCCTTTTTTAAAATCCCCTTTTTGTCCCTTTTTAAAATTTAAATATTAAAATTTTTAAAAGGCTTTTGTAATTGTGTCTCGGTTGAGTGAATGCATCTGCCCCTGTTAAATTAACTTTCCCGCATCACATCTTATAACTTTTAAAGATCGTTTTGGCACATCCAGGGACCCGGAGCTGGAGCTGGAGCCCGGAGCCGGAGCGCTCCGGAGCTGTGTTTTCCCTGGAGCTGGAGCCGGAGCTGGAGCTCTAAATTTTCCCCAGCTCCAGGGCTCCTTTAGTTTTTAATATTCTTTTAAATCTTTTTTTTTTTTCAGTCTTTTAAATTTCTAGGCTTAAAATATTTTAATTACAGTAGAAGATCTTTATAACGCGATTCTATATAATGCAATTCTCCATATAACGCACAACTTCTCAGATGTAAACAATGAATTTTGCAGGTAAGAAGCACCTGAAATCCCACATCGTAAAAATTGCTACTCTCTAGAAAACTACATTTGATACATTAATTCAACTTTATCTCCTTAATTCAAAACTTTTTAATGAAAAAAAAAAATTGCTATTATTACAATAAATATTATATTTTTGGAAATGAGTAATATAATGAATGATTGGGTCCAGGTATAGTTGGACCATGTTTATAAAAAAAACAATATAAAATGATCATATAATTAAAAAATTTATAATTCGGATAATTCCTGGTGACAAGAAGTGCAGTATAAAGATACTCTAATGTATTTTGGTATGTTTCAGATTTATATGGTCGTGTTTATAAGGTAAATTTAATGATGTGTGAAATGTGATCCATATAATGCAAAATTCTATGTAACGCACAACCTTGCGTTTTTAGGTTTGCGTTATAAAGATCTTCTACTGTACATCATTATTCAGTATTTTAATTATATCATTTTTTAGGTTATTATTATTATTATTAGTACCTAGGAAACCTTCTCGAAACATGGTAACACTACTTTACTTCTACTTTCTACTTGAACTAAGTGACAACACTATTCGAAAACAAATATGGCCGCCTGTTGTTTGCATGTGTAGTTGTACAATTTTGGCTGTTTGAAAAGTGTAGAAGAAATTTAAGATTTTTGTGTTTAAAATTCCACCAAACTTTCTATTTTAAAAGCAAAAGCTAAAAGATGTCATACTTTCTGAACAAGCATTTGAAGCTTGATGAGAAGAAAAAATGCATTTTGTCAGATCTTTAATGAAGGTAGAAAGTATTTGTGAGCAAAAAATTAAACGTGTAAATTAAAATCTGCAACTCAAAAGCGCGAAGTCGGAGCCGAGTTGAAGCCGGAGCCGGAGCCACAGTATTTTCTCTAGGAGCGGAGCTGGAGCTGGAGCATCAAAAATTGTTCGGCTCCGGGTCACTGGGCACATCTCATAAGAGTATTTTTGCTGAATAAGTGCAATTCGTAAGTCTTGCTGCATTCGATCGGCCAAACTCAAACCACAGCCTTTATCCCGGGCAGTCAATCATTCAGCTAACGACCAATTATAGTTTAAAGATGCCTCCTTTGACTTCAATGGCCCCTAGCAGGAATAATGCGAAATACAGCATATTTATACAGATGCACAGGTCCCCGGACAGAGCTTTTTACCATCAAAAGAATGCCCTAACTCCACGACACTCGGCTCTCTTAAGTATCGCTTGGCGGTACACAATTCCCAAGCCCGATGTCCATAAAGTAAATTAGCAGCTCTCAAGCCAGAAGGGGCCTGATTTCTCAAAAGGATGTAACAAAAGAACAATAAATCAGGTCCCCTGAAAAACTGTGTCTTTATTGGAACAATTACTATCTTAATCTGACTGCGATTTCCCGGATACCATTTACGGCCTGCGACCCTTTAACTATGATAGAAGTTCCGAGGATTCGCTCAGAAATCGGCACGCACGCGTCCGCGCCCCTGCCCCCAGCGGTCGGGCCTTAACCGACGCCATGACAGAAGATCCATAACTGGAGTAGTGGCGAATTCGTTACATATATATATAATTATACTAAAAAGTCTTATTAATGATCAGTAATTTAGAGAAAAAAAATTATTTCCTAAAAATTACAGGCTATAGCAAATGATTGTTGAAATAATTAACAAAATATCTAGTGATTAAAGCATTTGAATTAGATTTTTAAAAAAAAAACTCTGTGCAAACTAATTTTATAAAATTAATGATCACTTTAATATTAAATTAGAAATTTTCTAAAAGGTCATTAAATACAAATTATTCCAGTTTCACGAAAATGAATTTATCCGTAAACAATAGACACGAAACTGTTATTCTCAAACTTGATCTCTCTTAATAATCAATAACGTTTCTCAAGGAATAAAACAGAAAAAAAAAGAACTATAATTCTCTCTGTAATGTGTAAAAAAAAGACAATACGTGCTTGAATTAACATAAATAAGAAAAGGTATTTACTTCTCTTAAGAGGTCTAATTCTAGCTTAACTGCATCATAACCCGCTTCCAATTCTTCACATTTTAATTGCAATGACTTTTTCTCATCGAGTAAAGCAAGACCATATTCAGCAGATAGATTTTTGTCATGGGTTGTTTGTTCTAACTCACAACTTAGTCTCTCTAATTCTTGTTTTAGTAGATCACGCTCTTCTTTTAAACTGTCAATCGTTTCAACATTCATAATTTTTGATCGAATTTATAATCTAAACATTTTGTTTAGTGTAAAAGAAGCCGACCATTTATATGATCGTAAGTTTGTTAATTCTATAACATTACAAAACATCTAATGATAAATGATGAGTATTACTGGGTAGCATTAGATTGGTAAAACATAAAGATGATTATTTACAAATAAAATAAGGCCGCCAAGTTTACAACTACGTCCAACTCCAACCTAAACCTATTACACAAAATTTTGTTTATTTTTTATTTTAAAGAGCGTTACAGTTACAGATGTGGTTACAGGTTGAAGAGAAGGGTGGGGAGAGGAAATTTGTGCAAAGCAAACATAAAAGGTAATTTTTTTCAGAAATATGATTAAAAAAAAGGATTGTGGGATCCAAACCCAGCAGTTTGGCAAGCTCATTAACCAATCATGCTTTTTGTGGCTCGAATACGTCATCTGGTGGAGAAAAGATATAACTTCTCGCTTCCGGAAAATCCCGTGGAAGCACGTTGATTTTACTCATTTTTAATTTGTTTTGCATGATTATTTTTTTTACACAATTTCAAATTTTATATGGCATTTGTGTTTTGTGTTGTAAAAATTATCCGACTTTGAATATCTAAAACTCTTAAATGCATTTACAATAAAAAAATGATTTCAATGGCACTTTAGCTTTAGTTAAAGGGACAATTTTCCTGTACCGATGGCTGCAATCAGCGCCTCTATAGGCTTTTTTAAATACCAATTTTTTCTTTTTTAATTCTGACACTTTTTAAAAAATTTCAAAATACTGGAGTACTTTTACAAAAAAAGTAGCTAAATTATTCAATTCGTAGTCGGAGTGTGTTAAAAAACTGAAAGGAAATAATATAGCGTGATAAAAACACAGAAAACTTGGGAGAGGAATAAATATTGTGACGTTATTTTTAAAGAAGTGTGGGGGTCGGGGTGTAAAAAACTGTTTGACCCCTTTCCTTTTAAAAAGTCTTGCTTTCGTACTTGTCAACCCTTATGTCAATCTGTCATTGAGGATTCACATTGAACCAGTGTTTCTGCGATATCTGTACAGCGCAAGTGTCAAAATAAAATTTTTAATCTTGGTGTAGGTTCAAATTTAAAGTAAAATTACAAATTCAAATTTTAATGTAAATTTAAAATTGCGGTTATTCAACTTCTTTTAGCTCGCACAAATACCCTTACTGTGAATTTATTCATTTTATTCTACATGCAACCAACACCTTGATTACAGTGATGTCGCAGAGACATCGCAACGTCTCATTATTGTTACATCTCAGTGTGATATAGATAGAACATCTCTGAAATGACAAGGCAGGCTGGCTAATTTACAAACCCTCAAGCTTTGAACACCCTTGGCGAAAGGGAAATGTAGCCAAATAATCTGGCGGATGTTTCTTCAGTTTTGGAAGTTTTTAACTAAGTATGGTAGTCTGTGGAGACTAAAAGTACAGTGTCTAGAAGTATATAGTGTGGAAATCAACAAGCGAAACCATATCCAAAAAATTACAATTTCGCCAGAGGGCGGTAAGATCAAGTTCATTGCAATGAATGTGTAGAAATCCTATGTGTATTTGATATTTTTGATGCGGAAAACTTATTTTTTGAAAAACAGAGTAAAAAAAAAATTAGCTTGTAATACGCGATATATTAAGAATGAACGAAAATTCAGGCATGTATTTTATATGCATTTCACATTTGTACGAACTGCAGAACACTTTACTTTCAGATTGCTCTGTTATAAACCGATTTAATATTTCCTGTGATTGCCGTGCATACTATTTTTTTTTGTAGCCTATAGATTTATTATAGTACAAGTATTTTATTATATATGTGTTGAAATTATAAAAAATAATTTATGCTTATGTATGTAAATGATATGAAGTAATTTTATCGTTTGCATTTTGAATAAGCTCTTTTTTGTATTAAATATATCTTTGTTTCGATTAGTAAATTTTTACTTTTTTCTATCTTTATAAGAAGAATAAAAAATAATTTATGCTTATGTATGTAAATGATATGAAGTAATTTTATCGTTTGCATTTTGAATAAGCTCTTTTTTGTATTAAATATATCTTTGTTTCGATTAGTAATTTTTTACTTTTTTCTATCTTTATAAGAAGAAAGTATTGGATTCGTAAAAATTTTCGACTTTCGGTTTTCGACGGATTTACACGTTTTAGGGGTCAGAGTTTCCAAAAAACATGTTTTTACAAAATGTCTCTGTGTGAGTCTGTGCATCTGTGAGTCTGTCTGTCTGTATGTGACACAAATTTTGCGGGCGCTCTATCTCAAGAACTAATGCACAGAATTTAATATAAATTTATATTCAGTTAGTCCCTGTTATAAATTGGTGCTGATTAGGTTTTGGTGTAAATCGCTCAACAGGTGGCGCTGCTGTGCAGCCTTTTTCACGATTTCCACAATAGCTCAATCTCCAGAACTAATGCACGGATTTTCCTCAGACTTCAGATTCGGTTAGTCCTTGACATGAATTGAAGTTTTGTACATTTTGGTGTAAATCGCTCAATAGGTGGCGCTTCTATACTGCATTTTTTACGATTTCCGCAATAGCTCTATCTCAACAACTAATGCTTAGATTTTCATCAAACTTCAGATTCAAGTATACTTTGATATGAATTAGTGCTGTTTGTGTTTTGGTGCAAATCGCTCAACAGGTGACGCTGCTATGCTGCACTTTTCAGAATTTCCATTATAGCTGTATCTCAAGAACTTATGCAATAATTTTCACCAAACTTCAGAATCAGTTAATCCTTGAAATGAATTGACATTTTGGTGTAAATCGCTCAACAGGTGGTGCTGCTATGCTGTATTTTTCAGAATTTTCACTATAGGTGTATCTCAAAAACTAATGCACGAATTTTCATCAAACTTTAGAATCAGTTAGTTCTTGACATGAATTAACATTTTATACAGTTTGATGTAAATCGCTCAATAGGCGGCGCTGCTATGCTTTTTTGTAATTTCCGCAATAGCTCTATCTCAAGAACTAATGTTTGGATTTTCAACGAACTTCAGATCCATGTACACCTGGATATCAATTATTGTTGTTTATGTATTGGTGTAAATCACTCAACAGGTGGCGCTGCTATGCTACATTTTTCAGACTTTCCGCTATAGCTCTATCTCAAGAACTAAGGCACGAATTTTCATCAAACTTCAAATTTAGATATACTTTGATATGAATGGGTGCTAAATCGATGCAATTTCTTGTACTATTTAAATGATTTAATTGACGTGATTTATATAGAAGAAAGTTTTGTGATGGCCACAACATACTAGTTATTAGTTAATTATATTAGTTATTTATTTTCCATTTTTCAAAAAGATTTTGATTTTTATGTACACCGAAAATAGACAGCTTGTTGTTCTTGTATTGCGTAACACAGCCGGGAACAAAACAATGATAATCTCGTTTTTTCATCATTTTCGATAAATTTTACATATTTTGACATAAATTTGCAATATTTGTAGACGCTATACATAACGCTAAAAGTGTTTATAACAAAAAGAGAACCAAAACAATACCTACTGATTTTTAGGTACACCGAAATTAAACAAGTTTGCTGTTCTTGTATTATGTAACACAATCGGGAACAAAACTATGAGAATCTCGTTTTTACATCATTTTCGATACATTTACATGTTTTCACATAAATTTCTAATAATTGTAGACGCTGTATATAGCGCTAAAAATGTTTACAACAAAAAGAAAGCCAAAACGAAACCTACGCATTCACGCAATAAATTTGACGGCAGCGCCACCTAAGAAAATGTAATTTTTTGGATGCCTTCAAAAGCTATACCGGTATTAGCGATCTCCACACTATATGCTTCTAGACACTGTACTAAAAGTATAAGGAAAGGGCATGTTTACAAGCAAACACTTCCGTCAACCAATCTATCACTACATTTTTATCATAGCGATCATTGCAGGAAACAACTTGGCGACGCAGGGCAATCATATCATAGATCTGTTAAATCAATCTGTTAAAGACCAATCAAATTCCCAGAGTTCATGTGTATAGTAGGAGTCATAATGAATGAACAAGTTTTTCTTGCTGACCAACAGTCAGTGTTGATTTCAGGGGGTGGCCCGGGGGGTACATTCCCCCCCCGGAGTTATGAGATGTCCCCCCCGGAAGATTGGAGATTTGGGGTTTTCAATGGTCAAAAAGTGTAATTTCCCCCCCGGAACTCTATAATGTCCCCCCCGGAGCCACAGAAATCCCTCCCGGAGAAAAGTGTCTGAATTCAACACTGCCAACAGTAATTCGACCGACAGTGACGTCACCTGTCCTTTCCTTATATTTGATTATATTAAAATATACCAGACTATGTATTACCTCTTGCGAAGTGCATATTACTGTATTTATCCATCTTCACACCGAGAGCTATTATATTTAAAAAAAGAAAAACGTGCGTTAAGCATGGATTATGAAACACTTTCCAACATTTCCAGATTACTTTACCAAAACCTCGTTATTTGGGGGAAATAAGATAAATAACATCCTTAAGTAAATATTTTAGAAAACGCATAAAACATTGAAAACTGATTTCAGCAATTACCACCCATAGTCAAAAATATTTTTAAATTCTTTTGTACAATCCTGTATTTGATCTACAGGTTGGTATATATACTATATAATGCGAAAATTTAGTTTAGCAAGAAAACGCACAATAGGTTGAAATTTCTCTTTCAGCAATTTATACCGGAAACAAACTTGAATACTTTTGTACAGCCCTGTATTTCACCAATTACATGTAAATACACGCCGCTATTTAGCTAAAATTTAATTCAGACTAAAACACGCTTAAAACTACTGAAACCACACTTTCAGAAATTATCATCCATAGAGGCCATGTACACAATTCTTTGTGTGGCCCTGTATATCCTTTTATCTATATTTTACAAACATCTTTTAGTATCAGCAAAATCAAAGACAGTAAGTTGAAACTGGTATGAAACTATAAGTATTAAAAGAACTTCTTAAAACACCATCAAAACTTTTCAATGCGCTAGGTCTTTCGAAAGATCTGAGTCTTTCTTCGTCAGGCGCAAAGAAAACGTGCTTCTACAATGAAAGCACCAGAAAGCTGCTTTGAATACTTATCTTTTAGTATACTAGTTCAGCGTAAAAATGCATAACTCATTTAAAAAACACCTTTAAATAATTTTCGCTCCTACTCAGTAGCCCTTACGAATTCTTTTGTGTAACCCAGTATATAATCTATAGAATTTATACACACCACATGGTTTGCAAAAATTTAGTTAATCTTAAAAATGCCCTTCCAGTAATCATCGCTAATATGCAGTACTTCGGATACAGTATAGTATCCGAAATCTTTTGTGTAATCCCTGTATATGCTAATCACTTCATGTTACACAGGAAGTAACTTGTAGTAAACCTCAGCAACGTGTATCAATTTCATTATATATGAAAATAGTTTAAGATAATTAAAATACGTCGCAAACAATTTTCCCGCTTATGCCATTATGTAACGGAATTTTTTTGTGTAATCCTGTAAATGAATAATAAATATTCTTTGCACCACATATTCTACAGAATGCATATTTTAGTGCACTTCATAAATGCATATCCATTTCATTATGTTTTACAAGGTGTAACCAGCAGCGTGCGAAGAGGAAACTGCGACCGGGGCAAAGTTTCAATTTGCGCCCCCCCCCCCCCCCCTCCCAACTTTTCTTTGTGACAGATGTCACAAAATTAAAAAGTGCAGAAACATAAACAAATTTTATTGAATACATATTTCGCGTTTATTTTGAAACATTAGGTTTAATTTTAATTCAGAAATTTCAAAAAACTAAGTAACACAAGAGAAAATTGCACTTATATTTTAGCAAAGGGGATCTCGAAAATGGGTGTAGAAAAAAATGTATCTAACAGTACAGTACCCATTTATATTTCAAGAAAGAAACCCCATGCTGTTTTGAGAGTATATGTTTTTGTCACAAGCACGGACTCAGAAAACAGAAGGTTATCAAAAGAGATTAAGACAAAGACCCAAGACAAGTTTTGAAAAGAGCGAAATCCTTATTCATAAATTTGTATTTCGGTGGGGGAAGGGGGGGGGGGTGGTAAAAGACAATGCAATAACTTTGAAACGAAAAATATACGTACTTCCATTGGGGAAAAAATTCCTAATATGTAAATATACATTTTTTTTTTTTTTACAAAAAGGAAGAAAAAAAGAGGTTTGTAGTATAAATTTGGCGCCCCGTCAATTTCCGCGCCCGGGACGACTGCCCACTTCGCACGGCCCTGGGTGTAACATCGTTAAAATGCACTTGAAACGATTTTTTCCCATTGACCATAATGTAACGGAATACTTTCGACTGTCTCTGTAAATGAACAATACATGCTACAAACTTCATTTTCAATAGGGATCACGATATAGCAAACGTCAATAACATACGAAAATTTCCGTGCAATCTAAGTATGTTTACGAGAGTTAGCGCGGACAGACGGCCAGACAAACCAAAGTCATAAACACTTTTACACTATGTTGGAAACCGTTAAAAAATAATAAAACTAAAACTTTGATTACGCTTGTTATTATATATATATATATATATATATATATATATAACCATTAATTAAACATAACCTACCACCATCAAATATTATGAATTAAAGCTGTAAGTATTAAAAAAAAAAAAAAATTAAAATAAAACTATTTATTATAAGAATTATTACGGAAGAAAAAGAAAAAAGTGAACACCGACAAAAAATGGAAAAGCTTATATATTGAATTACGTTGTCAAGGGCACAGAATTCATATATATATATATATATATATATATATATATATATATATATATATATATACCAGGGCGCTCAGCTCCCTACGAGCTATGCCCGCCAACCCCCGTTCAGGCTTAGCAGCCTCTGAAAATATACTAATGTGCCCTGTTAAAGAAAACATATTACCGGGTTATGGAAGATTGAATGACATTATCAGTCTAATAGCGGCTATCTTCTGCAATCGCGTTGCCATGCTTTGAATGGGCATTTTTTGGTTACCATGGCCTCATTCATTGCCGTCGTAATAAATGACGTCTGTTTTCGGGACTGATAAGTAAGAGCAATTACACATTTGAAAATTAGCTTGTATAAAATGATTAAGTTAAAAATGACACCCTCTTTCTGAGTTTTATAACGACGCTATGAGCAATATTCTTCCTTTAGTTTGAGGTTAAAAGACTCCGTCTGCTTGGGAATAGCTTTCAGATCCACCTATTGAAAAGCATTGTGTTTTAAAATTTTACGCTTATATTTTATGTGTTGATCGAGTTTTAAATATTTCGAGAACAGGTATAGTTTATTCATGAATTCTTTTCTCTATTTTAATACGGTATCATGGATATTTTCAAGTTATTTTTACAATGTATATTATTTGTATGGTACTACTTGATTATCCCGTCGACCAAAAAACGGTCGCCAAACTATAAGATTAACTGCCAATAATGGATGATCGTAAAGGTCATATTCACTTGACATTAAGCACGGTACACGTGTTTGTTACGTGATCAACTGATTTTTTATTAGTATTAACCAACTTTTATTTTTTTTATTAATGTTTTACTAATTTATTTGTTCTTTCGTTTTTTAAAATAAAATTATGTAAGTTTGTATAATTTGACGAAATTAGTCCGCGGGATAATCAAGTTCGTATTAATTAATAAAAACATACGAATTTTCTAATGTATTTATGGAATAGTAATTCGTATAAAATAAATCGAAAGTATTTTATACATACCGGGTGTCCTAAAAAGGACTAACTGAGTTTAAAATTCAGTAACTTGCAAACGGTGACAGATATTTAAAAAATTCTTGCAGGAGGGTTATGCATGAGGTCAAAAGTTTTTTTACAGTGATTTTCGGTTTTAGTTCGAATTACAAACAATAGGTGGCGATGTAAGCAATAAGCGCTAAATACAGGCTCGATTTTTTGGCCTTTCTCTTCTTCCATGCGGAAAAAGAAGATTAAAATGTATTGAGTGGGTCCCGAAGTACGGGAAATCGAGCCTGAATTTAGCGTCTATTGATCGCAGGGCCATCTATTGTTTGTATTACGAACTAAAATCGAAAATCACTGTAAAAAAACTTATGACCTCATGCAAAAACCTCCTGCAAGAATTTTTTAAATATCTGTCACCGTTTGCAAGTTATTGAATTTTAAAATCAGTCAGTCCTTTTTAGGACACCCTTGTATATTTACCTGTATTTAATGCTGCATCAAGTGACATAATATAAAAACAAATTTGCTCGGCGCATTACTATTAAACCATGTGATGTCAGATTAAAAGTCTCCGGAATAAAAATTGTTTTAAATGTATCGTTTTATTATATGACATAATCTTCCCTATTAAATGCTTGTCTCCTGTAAAAAATTATTTATTTCAATTTTTTTTTTCTGTTTTAAGATTCACGGGCACATATCTAGACACACGGCAGTGTGTCAGTCAAGTTCGCCTGACATAGCCGTGTGTTATTTACACGAACCATTTCAAGCTGTTTTCGTCAAATTTCAATGCTCTACTACTGAAAATCTATGAGACCTACATACTTGTTATACGAAATGTGTAGTAAGGCCACCCTAATTACCTAAAATCCAAAATTTTATAAATAACGCATAATTAGTTTCCTAGATAATGACATTTGAAAATGTCTGATAATCGATAATTTTACCACTGACTGACTCACTCATCAAAAAGATCTCGTATATCTACTGCAGCGACATACTTCAAATTTGGTGCGAAGTTCGTTTACACTATAAAACTAAGGAAAAAAATAAAAAAATTGTGAAAATCGATGAATTACCCACCTGGGGGTGCCCATTTTTACTTTAACATTACGTCTATGAGGCGAAATTTTAATTTGCCGTAGGAGGGGACGCTGTTCTGTCGCCAAACACCGCCAAGTTTCTCGCCAACATGGCGATATATCGCCAAATTTGGCGACCAAAATTAGTCGCCAAAAGTGACGCCACCTTGGCGATATCTATAATATTTCGCCAAATCCCCATAGACTTCCATT
Organism: Maratus speciosus; assembly: GCA_963932465.1. Lineage (NCBI taxonomy): Eukaryota > Metazoa > Arthropoda > Arachnida > Araneae > Salticidae > Maratus > Maratus speciosus. The sequence continues at coordinate 126,010,053 of OZ010789.1, read as the reverse complement.
GTAAACCTATCTACTTACTGGGGGTTTATCTAGGTTTACTTGCTTACAGAAAATCAACAAATTGAGATATTCTGTCTGTCACAGAGCCTGTTCTCAGAAACTATACTCGTTGGAGACTTGAAATTTTGCATACTTATAGCTGAACACCACACATCATACGACAAATTATAAAATTTTGAAAAAGTCGTACATTTAACCCTTTGGACTCCCACATGTGTATTTTAAACAATTCTTTCTGTGTGAGCCTCTAACTAGGTTGGAGGCGTGAAATTTGGCATACTTATAGCTGAACACCTCACATCAAATGACAGTCTATAAAATTTTGAAAAAGTCGTACATTTAACCCTTTGCGCTCCCACATGTGTATTTTAAACAATTCTTTCTAAGTGAGCCCTAATTAGGTTGGAGGGGTGAAATTTTGCATTCTTATAGCTGAACACCTCACAACAAACGAGAAATCATAAAATTTTCAAAAAGTCTTATATTATTTACTCCACCGGGCTCTAACTTGTGTATTTTAAACAATTTTTCTAACCTCCACCCTTTTCACCCGGGGAGCACTTTTCTAACTTTTGCCGACACCCCTTTGACCATTCTTTCATATTATGCACCATAGCCTTACATATTTTAGTTCCACTTTTTACCGCCAGGTGCGCCTACTTATCTCGGTGCTATGGGCTCAATCCCCTCGACTAATACATCTACGGATAGTATGTAAAACAGAGTTTCGTTCGGATAAAGGTTTGTTTAGAATAGAGCGCGCCCCTGGTTGCGAAATGTGGAACTAAGATTTTTCAAAAGGATAAAGTGTTTTGAAAGGAATATTAAACGAAACCCTCTGTGCGATCTGCGATCACACTTACCCACTCTTTATTTTCAAAATCATCAGAGAAAAGGATATTTAGTTAATTAAATTTGAAAATCCAGGGAGGGGCAATATCCTTCCTCTGCACTGCCTCTTTGCCGGCACCCATGGATGAATGATACATAGTGTGGCATAAGTACATAACTTTATTTTTCACTTTCAGTACAAAAAAGCAGGCCCAGCTATAGGATATTTAATTGGAAAATTTAATAGGAAAATTTAATATAGGAATTTAATAGGAATTGTTGTTTCAGAAACAATAAAAGTTTCGAATCAATACATTTCGTCTCAAAACATGCATTCAATGTAGCAGTATTAAAATATAGATTTCTGCCGCAAACTGACAGCTAAATAGTTTGTTGCAGGAAATTTAATTTATAATTGAATGTTGCTTGGTGAATAAAATAGTCACATGTAAACACATTAAAAAGCATTAAGTAAAGTGTCTAAATATATTGTAACTTTACAAAAAGTAATGATATCTAACAAAAACATAGCTGTGAAAAAAGGGAGCCAAGTTCTGTAAAGACAATGGCAAGAAAAGAAGTGATATCTAAGTGGGTGCCAAGTTCAAATAAAATTCACTCAAACTTACCTACTGAAGTATTATAGCATTTTTTAAATTGTTTAGAAATAAAAATTATTGATAGCATATTAATAATAAATCTAGAACTTGGCAAGTTTTTGATAAATGTTATGTCTATCAATTTCATGTATTAATAAAATGGTGATGTTAATATTAATTTCAATGACATTACAAAAAAAAAATATATAGATATTATTATAATAAAATGACTCATGTTAAAGATTTGATAAACCAATAAATACACAGATACACTCCCGCTCGTCTTTGGTTATCACTCTAGCACCCACCTCCAGAAACCTCAATGCAAACAGACTAAGATGCCTGACAAAGAGACAGATATACTTACGCTTGTTCTTGGTCATCACTCTAGAGACTGCGCCCCTTTAACCCTTTCAGGGGCAAATAACTTTTATTCGTGAAATGCTGAAATGATTGAATCACACCAGAATTTACAAAATAAATTTATTTCAAAATGGGTAAAAGCTTCTTTTCACGTATTTAATAAAATTAAACTTTTTAGTCCTGAATTCTAGTATCAATGTGGAATTTTGCAGTTAAATTAGGTGGGATATATTTTATCCCACTGAACCTTCAAGGTGAAGGAGCTCACTCAAATTAAGGCTTCCAATCATGAAATAACAAGATTTGATATGATAATGACATTATTAAAAATAAATGACTCGTAAGTAAAAACTTGCCAAGTTCTAGATTTATTATTAATATGCTATCAATAATTTTTATTTCTAAACAATTTAAAAAATGCTATAATACTTGAGTAGGTAAGTTTGAGTGAATTTTATTTGAACTTGGCACCCACTTAGATATCACTTCTTTTCTTGCCATTGTCTTTACAGAACTTGGCTCCCTTTTTTCACAGCTATGTTTTTGTTAGATATTATTTAACTTAAAAGCATTTGGAAATATTATTTGTGCTTTTTAAGTATGACCTACTATTCACCATATTAATACGTGGAAATTATTCCAGATGGCCCGGGTTCGAGTTCCGTCTTGGAATCTTTTTCACTATGTTGGCCTTTGCGCCTTTTAAGCAATTACTTTGTACTCTGAAATTTGATTTTCATTTGAAATACTAATATTCACCATTAAAAGTTTTTCGTGTGTAACAATTTAAATATTTTAGGCACTTTAATCTTACGATATTTAATGTTTGAGCCTTTTACAAATGACGTAATTATCACCTTTAAATGCGTTCCACGTGTGACAATTTTATTATTTTAAAGTTTTTGTACTTTTTTAATATTTATGTGTAAAGATTTTGATGTAGCTTTCCTTATTTTCTGCTTTTAACGTGTGATGATTAAATTCTTATTTTAAAATTTTCTTTCTGTTTTTAAGATAATTAATGCCATTTTATCTTTAAAATTGAAATGAAAACCTTTTTTTTCCCGCCTATGGAATTTGAGACGATTTTTGTTTTCTAAAATAAATTGATTCTGCATGATCGAAATGTGAAAAAATGTTTTTATTTTTTTTAATTTTCCCTAAAAACATAATTTAATCTCAATATTGTTTCATTATCCATTGAAATAAAATATATTATTTCGATTATCAATTTGAAAATGACGAAAAAGAAGAAAGCTAATAATCCCTATAGTTTTTCACTGTTCTCCCCTTTAAAAAAAAAAGAAAAAAAAAAAGAGTAATTTTTTTGCCATTAAAGATTGTCATTAAAGAAATGTAATAAGAATTAGAAAAAAATAATATTTCGAAACCTAATTCAAATTCTTAAATTATATTACCAGTTTTGACATCTGTGGATCAATGCAGATAATTGGTGTTAATTTCCCCGCCAAAATTTTCATATTTTAGGAGAAATAGCCGTGAAACTTAATCAGTCGTTCAGTTAGTCGTTCATTTTTCGCACTTTATTTAGAATAAATTTGAATTGTATAAAAACCTAATTAAACATTCATTTACTACATTTTCTTAAAAAAGAATTACATAAAAAAAAAAAAAAAAAAAAAAAAAAAGAACTATCTGCAATATTGAAGATTAATATAATTTAATGGAAGAGGGGGGGGGGGGAAGGACACACCAAAAACTTCGTTCTTAAAAGTTAAAAAATCATGCAAAGTAAGTGTTATAATTTATTAAACTTTATTATCGTGTCATCATGTATTTCTAGATTTTACATTTTTCTAAAAATAGCTAAATGTCCTTATATCTTTATACAAAGTTTAATCTGCAAGTTTTATTTACTGTATATCAAAAGCTTGTGAATTATATTTAAAAAAAATTAAAGTGAGTAAAAACCTAAATTTTACATTATCCACAATACAATACTAAATTAAAGTATGAAAAATTGGTTACATTAAACATTCGTATGATAAGTATGAAAATTACAAGTACAAGGTGTCCACGTAAAATACCCTTGTTTCAAATGTTAATTGTACGGAAACTATAGACCAGGTGCCAGATAGATTTTCGCTGTTAGCTAAACGAGATTGACCAGTCAGAAAATTTGCCCACTTAAAACAGAGAAAAGTTCGCAAAAATGCAGTCTTCCGATTGGTCAATCTTGTTTCGCTAACAGCGCAAAATCTATCTGGATCCCGGTTTATGAGTCCTAGAGATTGGCTGTTTGCGGTATCATGAATAGCAACACAACAAGTTTATTTTGCTGCAATTTTTCCGAAACAGTCAATTTTTGCTGTATGTATTAAAATTGAGCAAGGCATCGATTCAGTCACAACTGACATGCACGCAACAAGTCGATTGACTGGACATTCTGAGAGTTACGAACGATACATTTGTGCAAACAATGCAAAAGTCAGTGTTCAAGTTGTCAACTTTAATAGTTTTATAGATGCCCTTTTCAGTGTAAAAAATAATTTGGGGTGTTTATATAATGTAACTAGTCGATGTACCAATCCCAAAACTTTCTTCTACCTCATGCAGGTTAATAGTTCAAAATTCGCTATCACAGTGCCCAAATTAAATGGCAATCTATGCTCATCGTGAGGATTCTAAAATTCATTAGTTCTTGAGATATGACTATCGCTGAAATGGTGTAAATGCAGCATAGCAGTTCCACCTATTGGGTGATTTACAACAAAACCTAATCATTATCAACTTATGTCAACGTCTAACTGAATATGATGTGTGGGGAAAATCAATGCACAAGCTTTGAGATAGAACTATTGCGAAAATTGTTAAAAAACAGCACAGCAGCGCCACCTATTGTGAGATTGATACCAAAACCTAATTAGCATCAACATGTGTCAACGTCTAACTGAATCTGAAGTTAGATGAAAATTCGTACATTAGTTCTTCAGATAGAGCTATTGGGCCTTTCCATTGTGACGGGTGTGACATCCAGACACAATTTTAAGAGGTTATATCTATATTTTAAGCAATAAATTAGCTAATAAATCCCTGAAAAGTATTTAAAATATGTGTTATCTATGCATATGCTTGAATAATTGAGCAGACATAAAACTTTAATAGTTTTCAATTAAAAAAAAAAAAAAATTAAAATCTACTGACGAGTGTGACTCTCTCCGGACATAAGTTTTCACTTGCATACACATTTGTTAAAATTCCTGTGATTATATAAATGTTTCATTATTAAAACAATTTTTTTCTAATAAAAGAGATTTAGATTAAACTTAATGCATAATTTTCATAATAAATTTTAATTATTTTAATGTATAAGAAATTTTTTTCTGCTGTGACGGGCGTGACAAAGTTGTGACGGGTGTGACATTATGCAAAGTATACAATTTTAAAGTTATTTACAAGAAAAAACAGCAACCGGTATTGACAGAAAACTTGACAATAGCTAATGTACAAACAAAATTTAATAAAACTAACATCTGTATGCTATTAGTTTAAAATTTGTGATGTCCCCCACTTGTTATAAGTGCTGGGGTAGCTACTTTTTTTACAATGGCAAAAAAGTTTTCAGTTGAGATGTCATCTATATCTCGCCAAATCCAGTGTGGCCACTGGCTTGCATGTATTTTAAGCTTATTTCTTCCTTATGGAAGCTGATATTCAAGCCATTAACATAATACAAGGCGCAAGCATATACAAGCTATTGCGCTTTTTCTTACTGGCCAGGGAAACCACAACATGGTCTCCGATATTTAAATCTGATGCTTTCAAAATCTTCTGGGCGGGGGGGGGGGGGGGGAGATTTGCAATTAGAAGTGACTTACCTCCCTTAGTGTTGATTCCGTAGTTTGTCCAGTCAAAAAGTTGGTACTATCAGCACTTGCCTTAAAGTGGTGATAAGACTTGATGCCATACCATCCTTCTGTCAGTGTTTGTTTAGTTTCCAGTATTTTCTCTGCTGACACATACAATGTATTTATTGCACCAATCTCCTGTGCACATTTAAAAAAATCCAAAGCAGCATAAACTAATTGCTTTTCTGGACCTAAGCAAAACCCACACTCTTGATTCTTGACTTTATCAATCTCCCAATTCCGTCAACCATTCTTTTCCCATGAGAAGTGGCCAAAAAGTTCCATTCGCATGTTAGTTTAAAATCTTTGATAAAGAAGCACAAGTTTGAAATGTTATATTTGTTTTTAAACAGGGCTGCACAATCCATCAGAAAAAAAAAATTCACCATTTTGAGATGGGGAAAGGAAACTGTTTTCAGACTAGTAGTAATGACATTTAAAAATGCCCATACAGCATACTTATTTAACATGCTGCAATTCGTTATTGATTACTACAAAGAAGCAAATCAACATTACTTTTCAACAATGCAAAGCATGTAAAAATGGTGATTTGAGGATGAGTTCAGTGAGGACTCTGGATTTCATTTTGAAAAACAGCACTATAGTTCTCGGCAAAACTCACTTGTATTATTGCTTCAGTGTCTCCCATATTATTTTTGGCTTCTTCAAAATAACTGGATTGAGTTAGTTATGTAAAGAATATTAATAATAAATTTTCATTTTCTTGAAAAAGTAGTGCTTTACTTATCAAAAGTTAAAGTAAATTGCCACCAACTCACCATTTGCTAAAATAATTCAAACATATATGATTTACCTTTTTTTAAGCCACATTTGTCTTAATATGTTTAGAAACAATAGTGATTCAACCTTACACTTCATTTAAGAAACATTTAAATATATTTCTAAACAATTTAAAATGTTGTCACACCCGTCACAAGGATTTCGTCACGCCCGTCACACTAAAATTCTACACAAAATAAAAAATTAATGAATTTTTAATATTTCATATTTATTTGGACTTGCAATAATTAGACTTTCAGAAAGTTTCATGTATTTTTGAGAAAAAATGATTTTTGTATAATAACTTGAGCATCTTTTTTGTGACGGGTGTGACAGAGAGACAATATAAATATATTTGTATTAAAAATCGGGTCTTTTAAATTATTTTGAAAAATTAAGTGTTTCAAAAGGTAAACAAAGGTCACAAGTAGTAATATATGCTCATAGAGTGAAAATGCTGCTGTTTTAAATATTGCATCTGGTGGAATGAAAATACCTTATTTTACATACTAGAAAGTTTTTGAAATTTTTCTAACTTTGAGCCTAGATAAATTATAAAAGAATAATTTTTACAGCTTAGTTCTCGGTAATTTCACATGTGCTATATTTTTACCTTTCATTTGATATATTACTTGTAATAATAAAAGAAGTTTGAAAATTCAACCCTCATGTCTACTTTTTCATGGAAATGCCCTATTGCGGAAGTCATGACAAAGGCAGCATGGCAGCACCACCTGTTGAGTGATTTACACCAAAACATAATCAGCAGCAATATTGATCAAGGTATATTTGAATCTGAAGTTTGATGAAAATTCGTGCATTAGTTCTTGAGTTAGAGAAAATCGTACAAAATGCAGCACAGCAGCGCTACCTACTGGGCGATTTACACCAACAGGTAATCAGCATAATTTCATATCAAGGATTAACTGAATCTGAAGTTTGATGAAAATCTGTGCATTAGTTCTTGAGATAGAGCTATTGCGGAAATCGTGTAAATATTTCAAAATGCAGCATAGCAGTGCCACCTGCTGGACGATTTAACCAAAACATAAACAGAACCAATTCGTATCAAGGACTAACTGAATCTGAAGTTTTATCAAAATCCGTGCATTAGTTCTTGAGATAGAGCCATTGCGGAAATCGTGAAAAATGCAGCATGGCAGCGCCACCTTTTGGGCGATTTACACCAAAAACTAATCAGCACCAATTTATATCAGGGACTACCTGTATGTAAATTTTTATTAAATTCCGTGCATTAGTTCTTGAGATAAAGCGCCCACAAAATTTGTGTCACATACATACAGACAGACAGAGTAACAGACAGACATTTTGTAAAAACATTTTTTGGGGGATCTCTGACACCTAAAACGTGTAAATCCGTGAAAAACCGGAAGTCGAAAATTTTCACAAATCCAATGCTTTCTTCTTGTAAAGATAGAAGAAAGTAAAAATGAGTCATCCATTCAAATACCTACCCTATATATAGTATATATATATATAAAATCCTAATGAAACGAATTTATAAAACGGATATTATGAAACGACTAAAATGTAACGAATTTATGAAACGATTCTATGAAACGACTGATTAAACAACTGATTATGTTTCACGGCGATTTCTCTTAAAATATGGAATACTTTGCGATGAAATTAACCCCAAAAAGCCGTATTGATCAGCAGATCTCAAAACTGGTAATATAATTTTTAAATTCGAATTAGTTTTTGAAATATTAATTTTTTTCTAATTTTAAATACTTTTTTCTAATGATGGCAACTCAAACTTTAATCACAACAGATATTTTTTTTTCATATTTCAGAAAAGGTTATTATTTTAAACTAATTTGGCGACCAGTTTGGCCTCCCTTAAATGTATGCTAAGAAATGTATCATGTTCCTTTTATTCATAATTCAATTTACTTGAACAATCTTTCGCCAAATCGAAAAATTCTGATAGAGAAATCAAGAACTCTGTATTTTTATGTTTGCGAGACGCAGGTGATAAATCACCAAACATTTTCCCCCGTCGCATTTTTCTATATTTCATTAATTTCATTTAAAATATAGTCCTTTCATTCATTTTATTTAAAATACAAAACTTTCATTTAAAATTAATGGCTTTCACTTCTTTCTTTTTTTAAAAACAAAGCGAAAAGAAAAATATTAGGCACAGATGTCATATACGCACGGGGTTACCTAATTGGCGCCAAAATGGCATTATTTTGATTAACATGGTAACCCGGCTATTGTTGTTTATTTAATAATAAATGTTTATTTACTTTTATTTATTTTTTTAAATTATATAAATTATTTTGTTTTATAGTTATTAATTTTTTTTTTGTTATTTCCTTTTGAAAATAATAGAAAATAATTAAAAAATACGATGCTACTTAATTATTCCGTCGACCAATTTCGCCAAATTATAAAAATCGCCAAACCACTCGCCAAAGTATACAAATTGACATAATTTTTATTTTAAATAACGAAAGAACAAATAAATTAGTATAACATTAATAAATATACAAATAAAACGTCGAAATAAGAATCACTTGATGACATAAACACGTGTAACTTGCTTAAAGTCAATTGAATGTTACATTTACGATCAACCATTATTGGCATTTAATCTTATAGTTTGGCGATAGATTTTTGGTCGACGGGATAACTAAGTACTAAGTAGTACCTTTTTATGTAACTGGTATTCGAAAATGAGGTTTTCGCCAAATTTTCGTAAAAAACAAAAACACGCCAAACATGACATCTGGCCAAATATTAAATAATGCAACATACCATGACATTTAATTTCAACTTCAAATCAATTTTTTAATTTACCACTCGAAAAAAAAAAAAAATCCCTTCCGGCTCGGCCTACAGGCGGAGGTAGATTTCGAAGTTAAGTACTAAATTCCCCCAAAAAAACTTAAATCAAGATTAGAGATAAACCCAGTTTCTTCACTAAGAATGAGTTCTAGGGAGCTAAACTTTTTGAGAAAATTCTAATATACATGAATACACACACGCATGTATAAGGAATAGGTTTAAAAATGGCTACAGCAAATTCAAAGAACCTCAAAGTGTTAAAATATGTTAATATTTCCATAGTCGGGGTTTTATCATGTTTTAATAAGTTTCTTCAAACTCACATGACGTTACATATTCACCTGCTGAGGTCCATTATATTTCATATATGACGCAATATATATATATATATATATATATATTAATTCGTCAAACTATTTATTTTATTTTGAGTTTTCATGCGGAAATCTTGTTCTAGAAAACTTATGACGTAATATTCAATTTGTTTCCAATTCGTCAAACTATTTATTTAATTTATTTTTTCACGTGAAAATCTTGTAATAGAAAATAATTGTGGTGGCGAGAATTTTATTGTTTTTTTTTTAATTGTTGTCAACTACTATAACGAAAAATGTTTATTTTTTCTTGTCATTGTTGTGTAAGAGCTGGTTTTATCAGAGTCATGTTAAGACGGTATTCAAAATTTTGAACCCCCACCCCACCCCATTACCACCCCCTTGGGCCGATTTTGCCCATTTTCAACCCCCGCCGAGTTATTAGTCATCTCAGTGTTGTTGGCGAGTTTGATGACGATCGTGCATAATTGCGCCTTTTATCGTGCGGACAAAATTTAGTACATACATACATACATATATATATATATAAACTTTTTAGGTAGGGGTGGTTTTGGGTTCCTGGGGTCATATAATGAAAAGTTATGAAGGAATTTTTCAAAAGTCGCACTATGGTAACGACTGCAATAGGTAGTATTTCATACGATATGTACCTAAAATGCTAACTGGCGAGTTGAAAAAAAGCTATTTGCGAGATTTGCACCCGGCTAGCGTAACAGTACTAAGAATTCTTTGCGACCATAGCAACTTTTATGTAGTTTTATTCGAAAAAAAAAATTGATTTTTTAATCAAAATGGAAAACTTTCGGCACAGATGTCATATAAGGCCCCATATTGGCGCGATTTTTTTCTGACACCAATGTCATATACGTAACAGGTACATAACTGCCGCCAAAGTATCGTTATTTTGCTTGATATGGTAAGCCGGATGTTGTCGTTTATGCTGTTGATGCTTTCCTCAAATTGGCGTCGGAAAAAAATCGCGCCAATATGGGGCCAAACTTTCATATGACAGGCGATGGGATCAGACCGTATTTGTTTATGGCAGTTGATGACTTGAACTATTATAATATAGAAGAAATGATGGCGATAGAATAATATTTAGCGACTTATCACCTGTGCCTCGCTAACATTAAAGTACCAAAATGGCACCTAGAGTATAAAAAGCGAAGTGGTCCGCCTGGAACTGTTGATGATAGTCACATGACTTAGGCTATTGTTATAGAGATTGTTTTAAAATACCGGGAGACAAAGACTCTGTATGCTTAATTCATTTTATTTTAGCTTCTTTTCAAATGTTTAACTCATCCTTTTTAATCAAAAACGAAAACAACCATTGGATGTCTTAACAGCAACTAATTTGGCCTTAAATTTTTGTAATCAAAGGGAATTGAATTTAAACCCATTTACAGGGAGATCTGCGCAGCTTTTTTCAGTATAATTCAATCTTCTCTAATATTTTTAAAACCCATCAGATTAGCGTGTTTTAGATTCTGCGGTGTCTGAATGGGGGTTGGCGAGCGTAGCTTGCAGGGGGCAGAGCCCCCTAGTAATCATATAAAGTTTATCATTGGTACATTTGTGCAAACAAAGTCAGTGTTCAAGTTGTCAACTTTAATAGTTTTATTTCTATAAATGCCCTTTTCAGTGTAAAAAATAATTTGGTTTGTTTATATAATGTAAAAATGAGTCATCCATTCAAAAATAATCATATAAAGTTTATCATTGGCTTTAAAAAAAAAAGACTATTTAATTTTGTTAGGCTATTGCTTTTTATAAATCTGGTGGTTCAAGTAAAATTAATGAGCAAAGAATTTATTACTTAATCTTGATAAAAGCTGAGTGTGCATCATAAGTTGAAACTTTCATCTGTGTGTACGGGGAGGGGGGGGGGGGGGGTGTTGAGGTCTGTTTTTACAGTGAAATTGTAGCATAATTTAATGCAAGATTTTCTTAAAATTTAAATTAATATTTTTTACAGTAAAAGCCACGCGATGTCAACTGCTCTATTAATAAATCATTTGAAATATACCATACCAATCATTATTCTAATTAATGTATATTTTGATGCAGTGCTGTTTAAATACCATGAACATTAGCATTATTTTGAATACTCAAACTTTTCTTTTCTTTTTTGCCTTTTTTTCTTTCTTTTTTGGTTGCATAAGTCAATTTCTGATGTTGGCCATGAAAAGGTTCTATGCAGTGATGTTTAAATACCATGAACATTAGCATTATTTTGAATACTCAAACTTTTCTTTTCTCTTTTGCCTTTTTTTTTTTCTTTTTTGGTTGCATAAGTCAATTTCTGATGTTGGCCATGAAAAGGTTCTATGCAGTGATGTTTAAATACCATGAACATTAGCATTATTTTGAATACTCAAACTTTTCTTTTCTTTTTTGCCTTTTTTTTTTTCTTTTTTGGTTACATAAGTCAATTTCTGACGTTGGTCGTGAAAAGGTTCTAACTAAGGGCACATTAACAATAATTATTTCAACATGTATTTGTCAACTGTTATTATTTTTTAATCATTTGCAATGAACCTGATTTTGATATAAACTGCTAATAATGAAACGAAATTTTTTTGGAGATGAAAATTTTAGAAGTTCTTTTTGAAAAGTTTTTTTTAGTATAGTTCTCATTAATGCACGACTAAATTAAAGTTGGAATCCGATGTCTTTGAATGTTATCACCACAATTTTGCTAATAGATCATTAGGGATTCTGAATCATTATTCTAGATTGATTAACCCTTTAGTGCGCAGCTTTGCATATATGCAAACAACAGTGTTTTGAATTTAATGGATTTTAAAACGATTACGATTACCATGCGAAATTTGCATGGGGTGGTACAATTTGGTTGCGAGTTATAAGTGTTTACATTTTCGAGTATAATATATACTAAATTTTAGGGGGTTCAGTTAAAAAATCCTATAATGTCCCTCCTTTTATAAAGAATACGTTTACCATACAAATATGAGTGTTTTGCGATAATTATAGATCGAGTTATAAAAGTTTTAATTTATCAGGACCTTATACTTATAATATACTAAAATATAGGCGGCTTCTTCAAAAGTAAACAGAGGCACCCTCCACCTCCCCCGCCTTTTAAAACGATTACGATTACCATAAGCAATTTGTGTGGGCTGCGACAATTTTGATCTGTGTTATAAGTGTTTGCGTTTTCGAGTCCTTATATTCGGGTTATACTAAAATTTTAAGGCCTTAAGTTAAGAAACTCTACAATGTTCCCTATAAAATTATGTCACATACGGCTTAGGGGGTTCAGTTAAAAAATCTGACAATGTCTCTCCTCTTATAAAGATTACGTTTACCATACAAAATATGAGTGTTTTCCGATAATTAAAGATCGAGTTATAAAAGTTTTAATTTATCAGGACCTTATACTTATGATACACTAAATATAGGAAAAGTCAACAGAACTCATACCCACTCCCTCCTGTTTTTTAAAACGATTACGATTACCATACGAAATTTGTGTGGGCTGTAATTGTTTGTATCCGAGTTATACGTGTTTGCAGTTTTCGAGCCATTATATTCGCGTTATACTAAAATTTTAAGGCCTTAAGTTAAGAAACTCTACAATGTTCCCTATAAAATTATGTCACATACTTCACGTGCACAAAATTTCAGCTTGCTGGAGATGGGACCGAAATGGCAAGGGACCGAAATGGCTAGGGACCGACAAAGGCGTCGCGATGGGGGGTTATGGGGGGGGGGGGGGGACCTCCCCCTCCAATATATGTGAACTTGGGAAATTTGAGCTTCGAGTTGGGAAATCCCACATTTTTGAGACGCTTTTTCTTTTTTTAAAATAATAGTAAAAATAATATGAATTTTTTATTGTTTTGCTGACTACTTTTCTGAGTTCTGTAACAGTAAACTAGTTAAATTATCAAAAGAAATACAAAAAGCAGCCAGATTCAATTTATCATTGCATTTCCCCGTGCTACGAAAATGTCATACATCTACCAGACCTGAATTTCTCTACTGTTGTCCACCAACAGTGTCTCTAATCTATTTCATCCAAAACTTTGTTCCTTTCTCAAAATATCATGAGGCTATTTTAATATGAAGTACGATTATGACTCGTACACAATAGAAGACTGAATTTTTCATTAAATGAACTAATAATAATTTTTATGTTTTTAGTTTCAGTATTTTTCCTTGGAAGGAATTTTTTTTTTTTTTTTTTTTTTTTTTTTTTTTTTTTTTTTTTGCGTATAAGTATCGTTATCATTAAATACACATTGCACATATCATTTCAGTTGGAAAATAGAGCAATTAGTTTCAAGTTGGGAAATTTTTGAATTCTCCCCGCCGAAAAAATATCTGTAGCTACTGCCCTGGGGACCGAAATGACTCGGGACCGAAACGGCAGGGCCGAAATGGCGGGACCGACACGTCCTGCTTCCATTAAATAATTATATAAAATAAGGTATTTGAAGACATACTTATTAAAATATTTACTAATTTGCAATATTTTAGCATAAAACAGTCACACAATAGTAGTTTTTACTTATATTATAGATGTGCAACAGAAGAAAAGATTGACATATTGTATGAAAAATGTATCTCTGATTTTTTTCATTATTTTTCCTGTGTAATAAACCTCTCAGAGAATCAAATGTAATTTTTTCGAAAAAAAAAATCGCGCATTTAAGGGTTAATATTTATGCTATTAGGTGCGTTCGTAATTATATAAATACGCAACACCAATTGTCGTCGTCTGGTCCAGTAGTCTTTAGGCGGCCTTGGGTCCATCCGTCTGTCCGCATATAACAGCGCAAAAAACTACCCAACCGAATGGTTTGAAATTTAATTCGTACAAACCTTGCAAAAAATTGTCGAGTCGTTCCAAATTTTATGAAAATCGAATCAAAACTTAAAAAGATATTAATAAAAGTTTTCTCCCTTTTATTAAATCCTATATACATATGCAGTGTTCGTACGCTTCAGGGACCTCTTACCAGAATTTTAGTAAAGTAATATTTGCCTTATTTAACGAAAAAAAAATCTGGCTTGAGATATAGCAACCAGTGCTTTACGAAATTTCTGGTACTGAAACACCTAAAATCTCCTGAATCCTTTGATGCGTACGAATCCTGATATATTAATTCCATGTATGTAGTTTTATCTTATATTAAATCTATGAGTAATTAATTCAGTGATATCACATGATAGGTCGTGATTCTAGGTTGCCATGGTGATTGCGGCCTATTTAAGATGGAATCCTATTATTTCCATATTACTGAATTTAATATATATATATAATCGTAATAAATTTTGTATTCATGCATGAGTGCAACAGCTATTTCACCAAGATCTGAATATTTCTAAAAGTAGTTACAGTACGAACGCACCTCATTTGACGTACAATTTTCGACTTGTTGGTACATGGTATCGACGCAATAAATAATAATAGGCGATAATTTGTTTAAAAATTCGCCGTTGCTCTATGTAACTGCGTGCTCTGAAAGTAATCAATTACTTTGTGGTTCAGATCAAGGTTACTATATCTAAAGGTTGCGCCATTTCACCCCGTAGCCAATAGGGGGCGACTCGCTGCTTGACGTCACTGCGCGTGCTAAGATGAGTTTCCCAATTGACTTTGCATTAGAAAGGCACTATTTTTAATTAAAAATTTTCAGTAGAAATTTTTGCGTGAAAAGAAGTTTAACGATTAAAATATATTCTTTATACATAGGACAAACATCACATATAAATTTTAAGCTATTATCTCTTTTGAGCTCTTCGAAATTTAATTGTTAAATTTGCTGTCTTTTTCATTAAGTTTCGTTTACGATTCAATATGGAAAAGTTCATTTACATAAAAAAAAAAGTGTAAAATAATATTTTTTATAAATAAAATCTTAAAGACCTACAAAAGCAGGAAATTTCATCGTTACACGACTGCAGATAATATTTTGTTAACAATTTTTAATATAGTGTATTTATGATATTCGATTGGTATTCAATTTGAAATCTACGATAATTCTAATATTATTATAATTTCGATATGTCTTTGATAAAAATCCACAAAAAAGGTTTAAAAAATAATAAGTTACGTTTCAACTTCATAACAAGATTACACAAGATTGAGTTTTGAATAATTAGATTTAAAAGACAAATAAAATAGAAACTTTAATAAGTAAACATATGAATATTTAATATTTTTAAACGGAAATATTTATACGGTATAATTATATGGTTTGGTGGAAATAATTTTTGAAATTCAGATTAATATAATTTATAAATACATTAAAAAGTTTATTTAAAATAATAATTTAATGCTATATAATAATAATAATAAATATAAATCTGCATACATAATTAAAAGAAATTAAGGCAAATTATTGCGTTAAAGTGAATTTAACGTTTAACCCATTAACCGCCAAAACTATAAGGTTGAAATTTTCAACTTTTTACCTGAACGGCGTTTGCCACCACAAACTCTGAAAGATAATTTTCGCTTTATATGGTCTTAAAATTTTATGTCTTTAAGTAAGGCCAATTTTTTAATTGAAAAATAGCGGTGGGTATGTAAATAACTTAAATAAGTGTATTTATTTTGACTGTTGCGTGAACGCAACACCAGCGGGTAATGGGTTAAACTAAATTTTTACATCCAAATAAAGTGCCATATTTAAAATTAAAAATTACAATTCAGCTTTTTAAAACTTAATTTTAAATGTACTATTGTTTTCTTCAGATGCAGCTAATGTGATTAAATATTAAATTGATTTATTTTTTTTTTATATAATAAAATTGAGGACAGCAGTATTTATAAAGGAGATTTAGAACACAAATAACAGAAATTTTAATTTTTAAATTGCCAAATATTTAAAACTGAATCATTTATGCGATATAGAAAAGTTAAAATTTGAAATTCAGAGCACTATACGTTTATAAATACCTTCCAAAAGAGCTATATAAAATTATATTTTAATGCTGTATGGGGATAAAATTATATAAAATTATTTTAATAAATAATATATTTTAGGTTTTTACCCTCAGAATATGCTTTCATTTCCAGCATTTGATTTCATCACAGGGTGCATTTTGAAGATGTATTTTAATGTGTGCTCCTTTATTTGCTATTTCTCGTACTGTTTTATCATGCAATCAAATTTGACTTACTCCACATTTTTGATTTTCTGGCAGCGTATCTCTTTTTTATTTCTGATGAATATATTTGATTAAAATGCTTCAATCGAATAAAAGTCCTGGTTTTCACAAATGTTTTTATTATGGATATAGTAACCTTGTTTTAGAGAAGCAATTAAAGCTTCGTGTGAGGGCAAACTGCCCTGGGTGTCAAAGAAAATAACAATAAATGTTTACTTCCCGCCTCCGTCCCTTTTAAAGATCGACTGAAGATAAGAAGCAATAAAAACTCATCTTAGAAAAGAAAAAATACACGGCTATTTGAAGAAAAAAATCCCTTCTAAATCTTTTTATTCCTAGAAAAAAATACTTCCGTTAAAGAAAAATGTTTTATTTTGAAGAAACATGCTCTCCTCTGACCAAAGATACAAATTTTTTTTAGCATAAATTCTATTTTAAATAAGAAAATAGGTTATTTTCTGTTGCAAGACTCCTCCTTAGCACGCGCACCGAAACCTTGATACCAGAAGTAAAGGGAAATGGCACCCCCGGTTCAGACCAGGCTTGTGCCAATGCCGGACACCAATAACCATAACATTAGTTTCCATTGAGCAAAATATTTTTCCAGCTTTCCTGAATAACATTTTTAGACATTGGAACATACATATATATGTTAGATTACTAAATAAATTTTTTAGAAATCAATACCTAAGACATTAGAGAAGATTTATGAATTGCGCTTTTAATTTTTCTGAAAAAATCTTTAAAAAAAAAAATTAACAGTCTGGGATAGTTTTAAAGCAGTAACATGATCCGCGAGCTTAACTTGAAGTGGTATATCTTTTATTTAGATGCAGGGACAGCGCGAACGCAGTCCCAACTACCAAAAATTATGCACCCCAAGCAACCGCAATTTGCGGATGTGGCGAACGTCAACCCCTCGTTGTGCTATGAGAGGTCTCTGCTCGGGGGAGCCTCCTTGGTGATCAAGGCATACCCCAGTGCCAGGTAAGTATGCGTTCAAAATTTCAGAATATATATTTATTTATAGAAGTCTTATAGTTCAAACTGGTGGGAATAAAATATTTTGTTTGTACAAAAATGAAGCATGAAATTATCAATTTGAAAGCTATTAAACAGTGGTGGAAAATTGGCGCAGAGGAGGAGCCTACTGACACCACTAAATTTTCGTAGTATTTTTCACCTTATCTAATGACAGAATGTCTGTGTTTTTATTAAGCTGAAGAATACTATAAAATTTTAGTGGTGCCAATAGACTCCTCCTCTGCGCCAATTTTCCACCACTGTATTAAATTATCGTAAAAAGAAAGAAACAATCTTAATTAATCTCACTTTATAAATAGAAAAGATCAGTGCTGTATTTCCATATGTACTTTTCTATAGAAATGCCAACATTAATTCAATGCTAAGTCACTAACTTTGAAAACATTGAAAATGCTTAATAATAAAAAATATCCAAAGCCATATGATTTTTTACATAGTACACGGAATGAACTGCGATCTTTTCCATATTTTGTCTTTCAGAAAATTTCTTCCTATAAGAATATTTACTTGTGAGTAGCGCTCTCAAGGTATTGCTCGTTAGTTCGGTTTGATTTAAACACTGGCCAGACTTAAAATTCATTAAAAAGAAAAAGCAATAATTAAACTCAAATAAAACACTAAAAGGTTATTGTCCAAAATTATTAAATGATACTTAATAATAATAATAATAATAGTTATTTATATATAATCTGTCTTTGGCGATAAGGAAGAGCTTCTGTCTTGATATCCTTCTATTATTGCTGATCAGGCAAAATAATTAGTTGTTTACATTTGCTTATAAATTCTAGCTTAAAAACAATATGAAAACAACATGATGCAGTGCTTTCAATGACTTTTTTAATTAATTTAATCAATGTTAAGTAAAATCCAAGAAGTACAAAATAAATAAGCAAAGCATTCTTTTCTGAATCAAAAGAACCACGAAAACTGGCAAGTTTGATGTTGGCACGGCATAAGCTCAGGGTTGAATTCAGACACTTTTCTCCGGTAGGGATTTCTGTGGCTCCGGGGAGGACATTATAGAATTCCGGGGGGGGGGGCATATCCTCCCCCGGGCCACCCCTTGAATTGAACCCTGCATAAGCGTTCTCTTCGAGTTTTCCGTAACTTAGAAAGTTATTTCATCGATTCGATTATAAATCTAGGTCGTCCTTAAAAGCTTTATACTAAGATAAGACTGGATATGCATTTGCAATTGCAAGGTAAACATTAAATGTAATTAAAACAGGGAAAAACAAGTTTTTCAGTCTGAGAGAAATGATAGATTATAAGTGCCAAGAGGGAGGAGCTTAATATTTTGCTATGAAACAGTTCTGTGTATTGGTCGCTTGACAAAATTACTAAAATAATATCTGAGTATTATTAGGTATCATTATTATCAGATAAATATAGATCGGCCTTAAAAGCTTTATGTTAAGATAAAACTAGATATTTATCTGCAGTTCAAGTTCAAGATAAACTTTAAATATAATGAGAAGAAAAAATAAAGTTTTTCAGAGAGAAATGGTAGATGAAGTGCCAAGTGGGAGGAGTTTAATACACTGCTCAAAACAATTAAAGGATATTGCAGTTTTAGGTGGATTTTGTATCTGGTAAACTGTTTAGCTGATTGATACATGGTCGACAGACATAGTAGGTTATATGAGAATAAATTACACATGTTTGGCAGAAAAAAATGCATTTTATTGCGCATTTGTGTACTAAAGGAAAAAAACACAATTTGTGCATATGAGAAAAAAAGAATAAGAAAAGGTGTTTTCTTCAAAGAAAATCATTTTCAGTAGGGGGTATGGTTTCCACGGGCGGCCAGAAACGTTGAACACCTTTGAGGCATGGACTCAATGAGGCTATTAATGACGAGTTGGGGTATTCTGCCCCACTCTTCCAGAAGAGCTCTTTCCAGTTCTTGGAGAGTTTGTGGGGGTTGTTGGCGGCCAGAAACTCGTCTTCCTAGAGCGTCCCAAACGTGCTCGATTGGATTCATGTCTGGAAAACACGCTGGCCATTCCATTCGAACGATTCCTTCCTCGAAAAGGAAATCCTCCACCAGGTTTGCACGATGTGGCCTGCAGTTATCGTCCATTAAAATGAAGTTATCTCCGATTGCTGCAGCGTAAGGGACTACAATAGGTCTGAGGATCTCATCCCTATATCGGCGACCAGTCAGAGCTCCATCTCGAATGATGTAGAGGTTAGTGCGCCCGTCAATGGAGATGCCACCATACACCAACACTCCTCCACCGCCAAATCTGACACTTTCGTGCACGAACGCAGGATTATTCCTACTGCCACGGTCCCTCCAGATGAAAATACGCCTATTATCCGGATGCACAGAAAAACGGGACTCGTCAGAAAACAGAATATTGCTCCATTCATTTCTCCTCCAGTTGACATGCTCGGTTGCCCACTCCCTGCGGTCGCGACGATGCCTTGATGTTAATCTAACACATACCATCGGTCGGCGAGCATACAGACCTACAGCATGGAGCCGGTTTCGGACAGTCTGAGTTGAAATCGTGGTGCCAGTAGCCGAGCGAAGGTGTTGTTGGAGAAGAGTAGCGTTCATGGTTCGGTGTCTCCGAGCTGTTAACGCTAAATACCGATCTTCATTGGGCGTTGTTGCCCGTCTACGACCTTGCCCTGGTCTACGACCCTGCCCTGCCCTGCCTGCACATCCACTCTCCAAAAACGGTTCCAGATCCTGGAAATGACACTTTGTGACACTCCAATGGCTTGCGCTACTTCGGCTTGAGTTTGGCCCCCTTCTAACCTACCAACAATTCTCAAAGCTTCTGAATCTGTCAAATGACTTCGCTGAGACATCGTACTCATCGAAACAAAGCAATCACTGAATGCCGATCATCCTTGTCTTCATTCTCTTTTATCCAGTTGAAAGTCAAATTTCATTCGCTGCCGCTGAAGCGACGTTTTTGACGTCGAACTCAAAATTTGCATACTCCACAGTTTGAAAACCAGAAAAATTTGCATTTGTGATTCTCTTCTTCTATTTTCGTTTATATCTTTATTTTATATAAAACTTCAAATATCCTTTAATTGTTTTGAGCAGTGTATTTTGCTAAGAAATAGTTCTGTGTAATCGCTCGACAAAATTGCTAAAACAATGTCTGAGAATTATTATTACTTATTGTTATTGTTATTATTATTAAATAATAATTTAAGATTTCTGCGGTTTGAGTATGAACCTGTTATTGGAATTTTCGTCCAAGAAAAATTTATTAATAATTTCAGTTAAATATTAAGAAAAGATTAATCTATATATTTTTCTTTATTTGTTTTCATCAGTGTGATTTATAACAATCAGTATTATTTTAATTCCATTGTAAAGATAAGATTATCTAGACAATTGAATCTAGAATTGTTTTCATCAAAATTGACAATTGAATCTAGACAATTGTTTTTTATCAAAACATAAAACGTTATAAAAGAAAGTCTTGAAGGGTTTTTTATACGATAAAATTTATATCTTTCAAGCCAAAGATCAGGGCTTGATATTTCCCCAAACCCGCACCGCCTCTTCCTATAATCGTTATTTAAAAAAACTAAACATTTTCGATGCCTTATATAAATGATTGACTATATAAATACACACTCACACATATAGAGATAATATTAGCCTATTTTAAAAGTACAAAATATTGATTATAATGATTAGAAGGTTAAAATAGGCTTGAAATTTCAGCCATATGAAAATTCCCTAAAACAAAATTCGGGGGCTACTAAAATCAGGAGTGTCAGTACCCAATTAGCCTATAGCATAATCAGTCCGTAATTGAGTCTAAATTCTTATGCTAAAATTAATTCCACTGTAACCAATTTAGATCTTTATCTTTGTTGTTTTCCTATATCGGCAAAAGTTAGAAAAATGCTCCCCTTTGGGTCTACTATCGCTCCTCCTGGAATACATCCTCCGCCCTCTCTTTAAAATACCGTTTGCGGAAATGTGTTACTGTGCACGGTGACTATGTAGAAAAGGACTCATACAATGTAGCAATTTCATAAATTTCACTGAATTATTCCTATGTGAGGGCAAAACTTATTGATATACCCTCGTATATATATTTCTTTATATTATATAAGATACCTTATATATTTTTAATGTTTGTATTAAAATGTATTTAATTTGTACGTCAATGAAAATACTGCATATCTTTAAAATTTTCAGTTGCTAGTTTTTGTACTTTTTAATAAAAAAGGGAATCTTGTACAATAATGATCAAATGAATATAATAAATCAATTTTTAATAAAAGCCCTTAAAAACAGAAAAATATATCTTACATTTTGTTTGTCTATTAAAATATTTTAATTTTCACTAAAGGAGATTCCCTTTTTTATTAAAAATTCCAGAAACGACTAGCGACTGAAAGCTTTAAAGATCGGTAATATTTTTATTGGTGTAACAATTCAAAATAAATATTTTTCTCAAAATCCATTATTTCAACGTCGTGATCATTCCTAATTTTACTACATTAGATATAAAATCTTAACATTTTCGTTGAAATTATGTGCATTTTCGCATATTTTGGATTGAAGTTCTTTTGTAAAGCTCGAAGAAGATTGCAGTCAAACTCAAATTAGTTGTCTTTCTTATATATGACTTAATTTAGTTATCTGTGATACGCAAGCATATATTAAACGAGCAATCGATTTTCCCGATTATGAATGGTATCGTAAACGACTGACTGGGAAGATTTTCAACAGACTTTCCATGCCTCCTATACTAAATAGAGCATGAGAAAAAGATCTAGTTAGGTTCCGAATACAAGAAAATTCGTTTTTACAGGGTAAAATAAACTCAGCGCTGAAAATGCTTCTTGCTATAAATTGAAAAATGCTCAAATGATTTTCATGAAACGTGTTGTATAGACTAATTCGAGCACTTGGAATCCCTCTAGCTAGGTTTAGAATTCGTGAAAGTCTGTTTTGACTTTTTAAAACAAACTTAGCACTGAAAATGCTGCTGTATAACGAAAACGGCTCTAACAATTTTCATAAAATTTGACGCCTATACTAATTCGAGCCCAACTAATTGATCTAGCTAGATCGCATTCCTACACTATAAAATCTACCGTCTATTATTAAAATAATTCACCAGTGGCGTACGTAGGATTTTATTTCAGGGGGGGGGGGGTGGCGGCCTGATATAAATTTCCATAATGTTTTATATCTTACGAAACACGTTGAATTGTGTTGTAACTAGAAATTATTTTTGACAATAAAGCCTAGCCAGAGGGAGGAGGAGGTGGGGGGGGGGGGGGAGGTCAGGGATGATTCTGTTCCGAATTTTTCGAAAGTTAAAAAAAATCAGTCATCAGTCCGAAACTTCGGACTTAAGTCTTTACCGTATGAGCTACACTTCTCAACCCCTTTCTAGATACCGCATTCTCTAAAAACCCGCTAATTTGTTCTGTTTTAAAAATATTACCTACACGATTGCATAAGATTGGAAGAAATTATCACGACCAATGGCAGCCTTCTGTAATGAAGTTGCCATTCATTTTCCTGTGACTGTGTAACGTTTTTATGTGCCCAAAGTCGCATCCATCGCTGTCGCGACAGTGACGCCTTATTTTAAGATTGATTAAGTTAATACAGTCACAAAATTGAAAATCAGTGAAGTTCGGATTAAAAAATGTTGCTGTCTCTCGAAATTTTATCATAACGTGTAGAAGAAAAGTTTTGTTTTTAGACGATACAAGAAAACAGTTTTAAATATGCTTTTCGTACATTTAATGCATTTCGTATTGAATAATTTACTTTGTTAAAAGTTTCTTTCTCTTTTAATATTCACGTGTAAATATATCATTTAATTGAAAGAATTTGGCAATATTATTATTTGTTTTTTTTTTTTTTTTAAGTAAGACATAATTTCTACCGTTTAATGCTTTTGTCGCATAATAATTTAGTTAGTTTAAAGTTTTCTTGTATTAAATACATTTTTAAAGAGACAAAAATGTTTATAAATAATAATTGGAAATAAGTAAATATGGATATGTTAAAAACTTTACTTATATGTAAAATTTTAGTACTTATCACATCCAACAAATCAAATGAGAAAATATTCTAATAAAATATCAACAAAATACTACTAATTGTTTGTAGGGCAATAATTAAGAAAGGAATTATTTTGAATAAGAAAAATGTAATGAAGCAAAACGCAAAACTATACAATCGACCATTTAAATACTTTTCTTAAGACAGAAAAACAAAATTTTAGAATATTAATTATTTTAATTTTTCAAAATTTTCGTTCATATCGTTCATAAAATGTCTTTAACCCTTTATCTACTGGCGGTACTTATAAGTATCATTAAAATAACTTGCTATAAAATTCGTTTACTGCATCGATTCCTAGTAATACAGTTTAGAATGAGTTATAGATGCATTACTTTATATGTTTCCAAAAGCATATATTGGTTACACAAAACAAAAATATTTTTAAAAGGATGATTTATTTTGCCTTTGCATCTTTTCAGCTATCTTGACATTGGTGGGAGGGGGGTGGGATTTTTCAATTCGGAAATATTTCTATTGTAAGAACATTTTATTTGTACATTACCTAATTCTACAAAATACTAAGAAAAATATTTAAAATAAAAGATTTGAGAGGGGTTATAAGTATTGCACAAAATCCCTATAAATTCAAATTTAATTAATCCTTTTAAATCATTCAATCCTTCTAAAATTTATTAAATAATTATGTAAATCTTCTAACGTAGTTTTAAAAATTCACGAAAAATGTTTTAGAAGATAAAATTTTCATAAATCAGACTAATTTTTTCTGTTTTAAAACGATTACTCCACAACAAAAGACTGAATTATACTATCACAAACAGTTCCATTCTTCTGTAATCGGATTGCCATTCATTTGTTTTTAACTGGAGGATTTTACTGTTTCGAAGATCGCATCCATCCTGTCGCGACAGCTGACGTCTTCTTTCATGATAGAGTAAGATATACCACATATTTGGAAATCAGTAAAGTTGAAAGGGAAAAATATCGCTGCCTCCCAGACATTTATAATGCCTAAAAATACATATTTCTTTTAACATGCTATAAAAAATCTTTTTAAATATGACATTTCAAATGTATTGCTTTCAATATGACGTAATTTTACTCAGTTAATGATTTTCTTACGTGATAATTGAATTATTTACAATTTTTCTTGTACTGCATACAATTTTAAACATACAAAAATATTTATAAATAACAATTCAAAGTAAGTAAATATGAATATGAGAAAAACATTAGCTTATATAAACAATTTTATTATTTCCATGTCGATAATTTATAACTAACAAATCTCAAAAATTCAAAAGAAAATATCTTAATAATTTAAGAAAATATGCTGCTAATTAGGACTAGGAAAATAATTGAAAACACATTTGATAGAATTCTATTTAATAAGAAAAAATCAAATCACACAAAATTGGATATTGACCATTTAAAACAATTTTATTTTTATTATAAATAATTTATAATCTAATATCCTCTTTATATTTATTTTCAAAAAATAATTTTGCTATGCAACTTATCTTTTGTATTTTTAATATTTAAAAAGATATTTAATTTGTTTCGTCAGTAATAATGTTGCGAAGCTTTAAAGTTTCATGATATTTTTTGAATATTTTAATAAAGATTGTAATCCTGAACAGTAAAGATTAAATGAATATATGAATCAGTTTTAAATGAAAGCCCTTGAAGGTAGAACAATGTATATTGTACATTTGCTAGTCTTTTATTATAAAAAGTTTATTATAAAAACATTTATTATAAAAAATATTCACATACAACTTTGTGCTTTTTTTTTTTCTTTTTTAAAGCATACTTTTATAGTATACAGTCGGCCCCGCTTAATTGCATACAGTTGGTTCCACTGAATTGTATGCATTTAAGCGGGGTATGCGTTTAAGCGAGGACAGCAATTAATGTTATCAGTATACGTTATCATTTGATTACGTACCACAAATATGATAAATATTAATGGACACTATTTACCTAATAATTTAAAAATTATCCTATTAATAATTTTAATAAACAATTTATTATTACTCTATATATAACAATATATGGAATAAGATATAATGCATTATCATACTATATACGTAACAGGATTTAATTATTCATCATAATTTATGTGAAAATTAAAATGAAATAAAATAACAAATTTTTGTTTTTAAATCATACCCTTGAAAATAAATAAATTCTGCATAAATTCATTTATTTTTCAATTATTTGCCAATTTATCACTTTTTTTTTTTTTCTTTTGCCTACACAAAAAATCCTATAGGGAAATTTGTTTTTTCCTACCTCGGACACTTCATTTCTCCACTTCCGGCGCTAAATATTGTTCCTTTATTCTCTGTACCTTCCTAATTGTATTCCCCACCCCCGATTCCAGGATTTTACAAAAAGTACCCCCCAGCATCGTGGACACTGTATGCACGGCAAGCTTTAAAAGAAAAACATAATTGTCCAAATTCAACACTCCATGCGTTTCCTAGAAATAAGATAATAAAGTCTTCTTTCACGACGGTTTCTGTTCTTCAATCGTAGACAGGGTTTTTAAAAAACCGGTTTTTTCCAAAAAAAAACCCCCAGAAAATCCGTTTTTTTTTGGTTTAAACCGGGTTTTTTTTAATAAGTTTTCCTATTACATATACATTCATATTTATTGATAAAAATAAACATCGTTGGATATATAAGTAATATAACTTCATTTAAAAATAATTTTAATTAAATAATTACAATCAATTATGTAGAAAATTGAAATCATTTAATATTTAAACATTTTTTAGTAAAAGCTGTCTTATGTTCCATGAATAAAATGCTCTACATAGAGAAACATTGATACCTCGAAAATCTTAATGAACAATCTTTTAATTACTAGTAGTACTATAATAAATAAATATAAATATATGATGAAATAATATACTTTCCCATGGCTGTTCAAAATAATTTCTTTGAAATATTTGCAATCTGAGATGCCTGATGTTTCTGTTCGAACACTACAGGACAATTATTATCTTTTATTGAAAGTAAAGCTTTTTATAAAGAATTCCTGGAATGATTTGAATTTAGCAGTAGAGTCTTTATACGTTTCAAGACGTTATTGTGTATTGTCATTTGACACTTCTCCTCTGAAACTGCCAGGTACAAAAAAAAAAAAAAAAAAAAAGAAAAGGCGACAGTAAAATAAACAGAAATACCTATTTACCAGCTTTTTAGACTACTGAAAACATTTATCTTAAAATGGAAAGTAGATTTATAAAAGTTTTCATCCACTAAAACATTTAAACAGCCATGAGATTTAATACACAGGCTTTTTTTCTGAGCTATGTTATAATACATATTACTTTTAAATGTCTAAACTAAAAATTAATAATATATCTTTTTAGGCATTTTTATGAGACTTTTTTCTATTATGTCTCAAGCAAACCTTAATCTCGATTTTTCCCCCATTTTTTTTTTGTCAGATCTAAATAGTGGATTAGATTATGCAATAGACGATTTAAATATATCTTATTGCATGTTTTAGTTTTAGCATGTTTAGTAACAGGTGCTTCGCTAGCACCCAATTTTGTCACAACAGTGTCCTCTTATTTGACTTCATATCTTGAGTTTTTTTTTTTTTAAGGCTGTTCTCAAATCCGAAAGGGCAACTTTATAACATAAGTTTTTATTTATTTTTGTTCGGAAATGCATGACACTAGCAGATGCTGTTGTTCAGAAACTATGTAATCAAACGGTGTTTTCAGTTTTTTTTTTTTTTTTTTTTGCAGATGCAATAGATCTTTCAGAAAATGTTGTCAAAGTGGGCATTTGAACCAAATTTCCGCGTGAAAGAAGAATAACCACTCAAGGAAAGTTAAAAACATTTTTGTCACGTGATCAAAATTGCTTACAACTCAGTAGGTAATTAATTTATCAAAAATGGAAAACACAGATTCTAAATAGCTTCCATAGTCAGGCCTTCCAATTTTATATCCTTCTGTTAAAAAATGAATTTGTACACCTGTCAAAGCGTTTAGTGCTTGTTGAGAAGAACTGTTGAGAACAGCCCTAAAAGATAATCTCCCCAATCAAGAAAATTTTCTTTTACAGCTTGACTGAAATCTTAAAGGTAATTTTATGTTATTAATTATAAATAATCTACATTTTCTCAAAGGAAAATATTTTATTCAAAATATTGAATATTTTTAAACTATTTTATCTTAGCTAAATTCACCTGTTTTAAATTTTCTCTTTAGAGCTTCAAATATGTTCATCAACACATGCAATTTGCATTCTACATGCATACAAATATAACCTAGACTCACTATGTCTCACTATGACTGCTGGAATAAGACTGTTAAAAGTAGAAATTACTTATATCCAATAATTTCAAAAATTTAAATTACAAAAATGAGAAAATATTATATTAGATTAGATTTTTTCTAAAAAAAAAAAAAAAACAAAAAAAAAAAAACAGTTGGTTAACTAATTGATTTAAACCGTGCCAACCCTGATGGTAACAGAATAAAATCATAATGCAAAACTCCAATCCCAATGTAGAAATGCAAGAAAAACAAAGGCTTACTAAACCCAATAGCCATACAGCAAAGAAAACTCACAGCCAGCCAATCATTCATTAATCATTAGCATACAAAACAAAGAGTAACCAATGGAGGGAATTATTTATGATTATGCCATCATTGAGGTATAATGCAATCCTTAGTAAATCTTAACTAATCAAGCAATCTAAGTAGTAAAAATGTATTTTTAGCTCAAACCTACCATTTTGGCTACTTTTAAAAATAAAAGGCTTAAAAAAAAGAAGAAAGAAAGCTAACTACTTGTTTTTTTCTTCCCAGCTAATTTTAGAAAATTTAGTCTGCCATCTAGATTTAAAGCTTACAAAAAAAGTTTGATTAAAAATGTTTGTCACTTTACAAATTTATTAATTCATCATTTTCCTAAAGCTTTGCTTGTAGCTTCTGCATAACTTGGATTTTGCATTTTTCAATAATGTGTAAAATAAATGCAAACATTAGGGGAAAAGATAAAAAAACCAGATGAAAAAAAAACCAGCATGGTTTTTTTAAAAAAAAACCATTTGGTTTAAACAAAAAGAAAAATTCATAACATCCGGATTACTAGTTTGGAGATATTTATACAATTAACCGGGGATTGTTACGCGATAAAACGAGTACATTTAACATTATCCTTATGGGGTTCGTTTTTGTTCCACGGCATTCTATGCATATAAGCGGGGTATGCAATTATCCGTTACCCGATTAAGTGGTGCCGACTGTATTTCTACATTAGAACATATCCCAAATATAAACCCTTTTTTTTCTTCAGCTGGTCGTTAGTTGTTCATTAAAGATTATCCGAAAACCAATTTAACTGCCAATACTTTGGATAGATTTTGTTGCGAAATTGGATTTATAAATTCGAAATGTCTCTTTTTTCTTCCATTTATTAACATCTTCTTACTATGACTATGAGCAGTATTAAAGACAAGAAAACCGCACATAATGTAAATGTTGAGTTCGGGTTAATTTTAAAAAGAATTTTTGGGCTCGAGTCGGGTACAACCTGACCTGCGCTGGACTCTAGCCTGTAACACATATTTTTTTCCGATTTCATTGGTCTTGTTAAATTTCAAATCTTTTACTTTCTTTTTCTTTTCTCATTAAAAATTATCCCAGTTACAGTTAAATAGCATACTGAATTGATACTCATTCAAACAAGTTTCATTTTGAATTTTTCTATTTTACTATTCAGGATGACTTATAATCTTCTAAACTTTGTATTTAAGTATTTAAATGGATTCTAGACAGAAAGTAATTTAAATAATTTTAAATAAAATGATAAATTAATGAAATAATGAAAATTATTACTATAAATCTGTTAAATGCATTTTTTATACATTCTGAATAAGGTATAAATAGCATAAGAGTTTTTTTTTTTTCTTCCTCTACTTGCAAATGCAAATAATGTATTTTTCTGGAAAAAAAAAGAAAAAAAAAGATTAAAAATCACTTGTTTCCTTGAAACCTAATAAAATCTGAAATTCCCCATGCATGTAAGAATGAAAAAGATTTTATAAGTTATGTCAAAACCACTTGAAGAAAATTGATGAAAAGCACAAAAAATTTAACTGTATGTTATGTATAGTGTTTGATGTAGTTTCATTTCCAGAAAATTATAATATGTAATTCAATGAAAAGACGTTGAAGCAAAAAAAAACAAAAAAAAAAAAACAGACTTCCTCTGTTCAATTCACTTGATTGTGCGTATCCCTTGAACACCCCACCCCTCTGTGACAGTCAACGTGTCAAACGTCAAACTCTGCTCCCTCCTACATTGATTTATATCTTAGTGGGGTATGAAATTTTTAACATTTTTTTCTAATATCTGAAATTTAAATAAACCTAAACGAAAAATTTTAATTTGTACGAATAGATGAAAACATACGCTATCGTGTGTAGTTTTCAAATTTTTAAAATTCCATATAGTATTGAAGTTATTTAATGTTATTTACATTTCGCTTGCTTCTTAAGACTTTAGCACTAAATTAAAAAATAAGTATATATTTTGAAATTATTTTGTCAACTAAAACAGAAAGCGACATCTTTTAAGAAGTGCACACAGAAAAAATGAGTTAAAAATATTAATTTTCTGACGAGGTATTGGACAAATAAGGAGGCATTACAAGGCCATTGGCTTAACATTGGAGAGGGAAATCTAAAATTTGAGTGATAACGGGCCTTAAGGCAAAGTACCCATAGAAACCTTACAAATTAGGTTCACTTTAGATTTCAGTGCTTTTTACACCGTTCTAAGAAAATTTATTTTTTTAAAATCACTGATAAAACTTTCGTGATCGTGATCTATAGCGATAAGAAAATTTTCATTAGTGATTTTCTGCAAGTAGAAGGTAAGGTAAAGCGTTAATTGTTTCGGATTGCGTTTTCAGTATTTTGAGGTGAGTTCGTGTTAATACTATTTTTCAAAGAAATCCTGAATATTTTTTAGATGAAAAAGTTACATATTTGAACATTAATGAATACTATATATATATCTTCATTTTCCTGCGTAAAAGGTAAAGGTTTGGTGGTTCACCCTGCCCCAGAAATTTTGACTGACTTTATTGCTTATATAACTTTAACTTTTAAATTTAGAGTTTCTTTGGAGGGGAAGGCTGTAAACCCCAAACATGTTGGTTGCACTGGACTGCTGAATATTGTTTATGTATGAGTTTATGTATTGAGTCTTCAAAGGTAGATTTGGTTGCTTACCCCCCCCCCCCCCAACCACCGCCCCTTACATCTATCATTGCTTAGAGTAGTATTTTCCATTTATCTGACCGCATGCTTATTGTTTTTTTTTCTTTCCAGAAAGATGCACTCGCTTTAATCCAGATATTTTAAAGCAGCGAGATTGCAACAATGATCTAATATCTGATTGGTGTACATCTGGTTTCAAACCAGAAGAAGGGTTATGCACTATATGTGACATGATAATAAAGTGCAACCAACATGGTGTGAGTGCTATTAAACGCCATGCTGAATTAAAAAAAACATGTGGAAAACTGTAATAAAATTAGAGATAGTTCTGGGCAAATAAAAAAAAAAACTGTCCAGAAAAGATTGGATTTAATGCAAAAGAACTGCCAGCAGCTCACTGAGCAAGATAAGGTTGCTGTAGCAGAGACACTGTTTACTTTAGCAGTTGCAAAATGCAACATTCCATTTTCCTTCAGTAACACTGCTAGTGAAATATTTCCTAAAATGTTTCCAGATTCAAAACTTGAAAGTGAATTTTCAGTTTCCAGGACTAAGCTATCATATATTATTTCAGATGGGATTGGACCATTTCTTAAAGAAAAGTTGATTGAAGAAGTTAATAAATGTGGTTCTTTTTATTCCATTCAAGTAGATGAGACCCCTGTGCGTGAAAAAAGAGTACAACAATTTGATGTTCTAATACGTTTTTACAGCGAAGTGCACAAAAAAGTATTAAATAAACATCTAGAATCATTCCATTTAGGGCATGCAACTAGTGATATTCTTTTTGACAGTATTAAGAAGTCACTACATGAATTATCTTCACAAAAAATGGTTAGTTTCTACAGTGATGGACCTAATACAATGAAATTATTGAAGAAAAAATTGCTGGCATTGAACAACAATTTAGTGGATGCAAGCGAGTGCTCACTGCACAAAATCCATAATGCTTTTTCCGAAGGATTGAATGCTTTTGGCACTGATATTGAAAGTATTCTAATTGATATTTATCACTTTTTCAAGAATTCAGCTGTATAGAGCTGTGATTTCATAGAGTTGCAGAAACAAATGGATTTGCCAGAACACATTTTCATTAGGCATGTCTCAAGTCGTTGGCTTACAATTGAAACTTCGCTGGAAAGGTTTATTGAGCAATTTTCAGCTCTAAAGAAATTTTTTGGATTATCACCACCAGGACGGCAATCAATTCGCCACCAGAAGATTCAGAAAGTTATGAATGATAAAAGCTTATTTGCACAAGCTTTGTTTTTGCAAAATGTTTGCCCACTTTTCACCAACTTTTTAAGGGTATTTCAGAGTAAAGATCCTTTGATTCCAGTGCTTTATGATGAAATGGTGAATTTGGTTAAAGCTATCATGGGTAGATTTCTCCAAACAAAAAGTTTCATGGACAAAACTGGTTTTGATCTTAAAAACTTTGATGTGAGTAAAGGTTGTCACTGGAAAAGGCCAGAAGTTGGTTTAGATACTGAAAAGGAATTAAAGCTTTTAGACGAACAGGGAAGAAAAGAATTCATTATGGGTGCACGATCCTTTTATATTTCCTCGGTGAAATATCTTTTAAGAGTTTTACCCCTTGAGAATAAATTTTTAGAACGTCTAAAATGTATTCATCCTGCGTTTGTAAAAGAAGATTCCTCGGTTTCATGTATAAAAAAAATTGCTAAAGTGTTGCCCAATGTAATTCCGATATCATCAATTTCTTCTTTGGCCGATGAATGGATTATACTCCTAAGTGAAAATATTTCTAGTGAAGGATCATCAACTGAAGGCTCAGACATTCAATGTTTCTGGAACTCAGTATTTTCGGTGACAAAACCAGATGGCAGTGCTAAATTCCAGCACATTCAAACTCTTATAAAAGCATTATTGTCTATACCTCATGGTAACTCTGATTGCGAAAGAGGTTTCAGTGTAAATAATCGACTATTGAGCAACCGAAGTAATCTATCTCTTCACACAATCAATGGAATGAGAAATGTGAAATCTCATCTTGAGGACTATGATAGTGTCACTCATGTTGATTTATCGAATGATCTATTACGATCAGTTAAAAATGCTGACAAGAATTATAATCGTCGTTTAGAGACAGAGAGACAGGAAAAAGTATTAGACGAACAGAAAAAAGAAAAAGAAAATAATGAAATTAAACTGAAAGAAGAAGAAAAAGAGCTTAACTGCAGACTGGAAGCTTCCCAAAAGATGCTTGAGAATGCAGAAAATTTGATCAAAAATGGACTGAAAAGAAAGAATTTTCCCGATATAGAATCTGGGCAAGTTTTATTAAATGAATCCTCAAGCAAGATTAAATGTATTCTTGAAGATTTAGAAAAAATTAGACAGGAGCAAGGGGCTCTCTCCAAGAAGAAGAAAATTTAATGCTTTCCAACTTACTTGGAAAGCAATTGGGGGGAGGGGGGGTATTTTTTCTTTCATCATTTTCTTTTTGGTTTTTAAATTTCTCATTTTGTCTATATTTTATTGTGAATTCAACATTGGTTTTAAGTGTGCTAAATTTGTGCCTTCATGAAATAGTTTCAGTAAAAATATTCAGTTGATATTTTGGTCCAAATTTTTATTTTAATGTAAAATTTAATATTTCATAATTATATTTATCAAAATTATTTTCACTGAGCTAAAATCTCATTTTTTTAATGATATAAATTGTTGCTTTATTGGTTTTAATGCTCAGTATTTTTAAATATCTGAATTAAAAACTTGGCTCTAAATAAATGAAAGGTAAAAAAGGGTGAAATATCCATATGATTACTTTTTCGTGTAATAAAAAGTTTGTCACAAACTTGTATATTGATCCATCCATTTATTCATTTAAAAGTAGCAAGTTATTTGAGAATTGTAAAGGGGAGGGAACTTTATATTGACTTATGTCATGAAATTCTTATTTGTAATTATGCTTTTCTGTGTATGAAGGAAGATTATTCACTGCATTGTATTTTAAATAAATTTAAATCTTACTGAGCAAGTTGTCCTTCCATTTTTGTTAGTTTGTTTAATTTTGAAAGTAGAAATCTGAATAATAGTGGATAATACATTCTAAAAAGGATTGGTCTGCAATATGTTTCTAATTCAGGTTAGTTATGTTTTATTCATATACGTTTCTTTGATTAGTTAAAATTGCTCTAAAATAATATTTTTTAAACCCAAGTAAACATTTTTTTTCTTCTTGCTGCTAATTTTTCATTATTATTCTAATCAGTACCCAACTGTCGTTTAGAATGTTCAGAGTTAGCAAAAAGTGTGAAGAAATTTTATCCGAGTAATTATTCTCTCAGATGTCAAAATATTCTCAAGATAGCAATCATTTTAATTTTTAGAAGTTTGTTAGCATTAGAGTTTAGATCTGCTCCAAAAACAGCTGTAAATGCTAGAAAATTAGATTTTTACTGCTCCAAAAATCGATTTTACTGCTCCAAAATCGGATGTTTGTTGCTCCAAAAATGGATTTTACTGCTCCAAAATCAGGTTTTTGTTGCTCCAAAAATGGATTTTACTGCTCCAAAATCAGATTTTTGCTGCTCCAAAGCTGCTCCAAAATCGCTTTAGTGCACTTTCATCCCTGTGTATAAGTGAAGGTAAGATTTAAAGTTTCTTTTTTGAACATTCAACCATTGAATTTTAGAGTTAATAATTTTTCACCACAAACTTAAATAATTGCGATGACCACCGAAAATTTTCACGCCACGCCACTATATATAATGTAATATATATATATAATAATTTATATAAAAATATTAAAAGTTCGTTTTTCAGTTAAATTTCACTTAACAACTATTTTAATTTAATCGCCATAAAACATAGTCAAAAATTATCAATAATAAAATAACAAATCTTAAAATTAATACTTTCTACCGTAATAGAATATTTTTATAATAATATTCAAATCTAAAATTCAAATTTATCACTTAACGTTATTTTATTCAAACACTTCTATTACTCTGTGTGACATCGATTTTAAATCAACCAATCAACATCTTTGGCGCCGAACGCCCGTTCGTTGGTAGCGCCATCTCGCTCTCTTGAGCTTTGGACGGCGATGCGCCAACAAGGGCGCGTCGCCGCTCCGTAAAAATCACTTTTTTCCGTTGGTATAATTATTTCCTAAACGCCGCAAAGATGTTTATTTCAACCATTAATTGTAATGTATTCTTCGATTATTATATTTTACTTGAATTCAAGGTTACGTTTATGCAAAATGGAGTGTGAAATATTGTGTTTCTTTACACCATTATCATCCAACGAACGTCTATGATTTTGGGTCGACAGCGAGAATCAACTATTATTATACTAGGACATATCATTGCTCATCCTCTCTCAAGATGTTTCATTGTGTCAAAATAAATCATATCGAAAACACACAAGAATCCAGTGTGTTAAGTGATGAAAGAATGATGCATTTCAATCTCAAAGCGAGATTAATATACAGTGAATATTCTGTGATGCTTTGGCGTGATCTCCGATCTCAAATCTCAATTTGTGGAGAAGTGTATGTTCAAATATATGAGTTTCAACATCGAATTATCCTCGATCTCATGACAAGTAAACAACAACTATCCTTTCCATTTGAATATGTTTGGTTTGATATATATTATCATCGTGATTGGTATGTTGATGATGAAAACGTACATCAATTTTATAAGAGGTCTGATTTCACAGATACTTTACATTTTGCGAACTTTTAACGTATAACTTATTGCCAAGTCCTGTATACAAGTTTGCTTAAGTTACACTTAAGTGTGTAATATAGATTGAAAACAGGGTTCTAATATGCACGGAAAAATTGATTAAAAACTCCAACTATTAATTTTCTGGAAGAACTATTTATTTAAAAATACTTTAGAGGTGGTTCAGTTAGCAAAAATGAGAGAGAAACCCCTAAATACAAAATGGGGCGCGAAAGCGCCCTTTTTTAGAACCTTTACATATCGAAGGCTAGAACAGAAGTGCCCGTTTTCGCTAGAAGTCTAGAAATCTTGGCGTTGCACAGAATCGTCAATTTACAAACTTTTGGTGACTGCATGAAAGTGAACAAAGGTTTTTGGCGATAAACATTACCGCAAATAATGTGGTGTCTCAACCGGATGGGTGACGCCAAGATTGCAAGTCAGCGCTGCAAATTACGATGAGAAACGCACCAGAAAAACCGAAAATTGTTTATACAACAGATAGGCCTTTGCCCAACAAACTGCTTCATAAAATTGTACAAAGCAGAGCGCCGCATGAGAAAAATGCCAAAAATCACAGGCATCTGGCTTTTAGCTCAACCACAATACACGAAAAATACATGCTTCCCATTAGATCCGTTCATTTTTACTTTTGTTGTTAATACAATTTCAACGGTCAAATATTAGCCGAGATAAAAATTGCTTCTCACTGCGGCGGGCGAACAATCCGATGAAAATAAATGAAAACATATTTCTACCAGCAGCTGCCTTATAGTTTGGGCACGTTTAACTTGTCAATGGGTACTATGCTACGCCAGCCTTTTTACTAACTTTGGCGTTGTAGGATCGCCGGATTTGGCTGTTTATCGTTGTTTGGGGGAATAAATTTGAGCGAATTCATGTTAACAATTCTTTTGTTTTTTCAAGTTCCACGCAGATTGTTCCGTATTCCTAAAAGAATTTCGATTCCATTGTTTTAGCCTAATGTACTAAATTTTGTCATCTGTGATTTCTGAATTTTTAGCGATTCTTATGCGATTCTTTTTTATTTTTGTTTTTCGCGGCGATTTTCTACATTATTAAAAATACATCCAATTGTTAACTTTTAGTCCAATACAATAAATTTTATCCTTTTTTTCAATGAAGTTTATTTGGAATTCGCGTACAGCAATTTTTGTCGGGTTTTTTGGGGGGTTTGCGCGACGATTTCTCAACATTCGCAAATTGAATCTAGGGGTCGATCCAGGCAAAATTTGGGGCCAATTTAGGGCCCTTTCACAAAAATCTATTTAATAAAATTGGCCCCTTCACAAAAATAAATTTAATAAAATGGGTCCCTTCACAAAAATGAATTTAATAAAACAGGCCCTTCACAAAATTCCTTTTAATAAAATAGGGCAGGCCCCTTTCGTAATAATCTTTTTCACAAAAACTGTTTTAAAATATGTAATTTGTAAATAAAACCAGGTCACGAAAAGCAAAAACTTTTTAGCAAGGGGATTTAAAGAAGTTTTTGTTAATAAACTCTTGTTTCGAATTTGAGTAACTGGATTTCAACTTTCATTACAAAATGGTATTTTTCACAAAAATATTATAAAACTCACAAAAATAACTTTTACTTTTCACAAAATGGGCCCCAAGAATAAAAACCTGCATCGACCCCTGGAATCCTATTTTTTTCCAATATGGAAGTTTTTTTATTCTGCAATTTTTGAAGTTTTAGTCATTTATAATGCTATTTTCAGCGTTTTTTCGCGAAGATATAAAATTAACGATGATTTAATGTACAAAAATATTCAGAAAAAACTAATTTATAAGAGAAAAATTGTGTTTTAGTTAAGACACCCTCCCACCCAACCAGAAAAAAAAAAAAAGGACAGGAAATTTTATTTTAAAAGTGCGCGAACAAAAATCATATATAAAATTAGCTAGCAAGAAGCTATATCATATTAAATTAAACAGTTTTTTTTTAATACATTCAATATAGAATTTATTGTAAATCCCATGAAGTGTGTATAAAATAAAAATTGTTTTCCCCCTTATTTTTATAATAAAAATAAATGGTCTTCGCTGATTTGTTTGTAATAGAAATCTTCTTCGGAAAATCATAAAAGAAAACAGGAATTAATATTTTTAGCTTTTCTTTTCTAAATCAATTATTATTTAGTCCCAGATTTGAAAGCTTTCATTACAATAATAACAATAAATAAATCTACCTGTGTAATAAACTCATAGTAATGAATGCTAAAATTCAAAAGCCGTGCAGTGTTTTATTATGAAGCCGAATAAAAATGTTATTGATATATATGTTAACATTTTAAATAAAGATAAAATTCTTATTATTTAGCATTCAATTTTTATGTTTGAAACAAAAGAAAAAAATGAAAATAATCTAATTATATCCTTACAAATTTTATTCCAATTTCATATTCAATATAAATTTCATCCTAAAAATTATTATAATATCACTTTTTTCAAACTTATCTATTAAAATAGAAGGAAACACACATACACATCCTCTCACAATGTTCGTACAACACTTTACTCACAATTTTTTTTCTCACAATGTTTACAAACAAATGCACATTTTTAGTAGCATTGAAGAAATTGTTTTAAACTAATCCAATATATTTAGATATTTTGCAATTTCGTTTCCAGTTAATTGATTTATGTCAAATTAAATTATAATTTAACTTATCGAATCAAATTAACTTACATTTATGTATAAAAATATAGTATGCATTATGGTGAATATAGTATACTGGTGAATTTTTTCTTGTTTTTGTGTCTAAAATACTGTTAAAATATTGAATTTATATCATTGTTTAAAAGACAAATTAATTTAACTTCTGATCAATTCTTTCTAAGTAAAATAAGAATAGTTTAAACTTATGTATGCGGAGGGAGGGAAATTATATCGCGAATGTACTTAAGAAAAGCCGCATTAAAAAAAAAAAAAGAGGTTCGTTTTAATTCACACAAAAGGAAAATTCTTGTTATTTTACATATTCTTTCCATATGCTTCATATTTATTTGAGGTGAAATTGTCCAATCCACCAAAATTTTCTATCCAACGCGATTGTCCAGTAAATTAGATAAATAAATAAAAATCCATTCTTAGACAACAATTGCTTGTAATTAATTTACCAGAAACTAAGAAAAACTGTTCGATTTCAAATCCCTTCAAATATCATGCCTGCAAATATCCTGTTTTTACATTTAAAAAAGAGCATTAAAATATAAAGTTTCCGGTTCTTGAGCGGGGAAAAATAATTTTTTTGAGAACAGCCTTACAATAAAGAGCTTCTTTTATTCGTTTTAATTTGCAAAAGAAAATTTTCTTTGTTATTTTAAATGTTTCATCCATATGTTGGGTATGTACTTGGGGTGAAATTTTCCGAAAAATTCGAATCCACCGAAAATTTTTCTCTATGTGTAATAGCTTAAAAAAAAGAAACTTTTGATTGGACATCAAAAATCTACAATCTCTGACAATAAGAAGAGGCAATATCTATTGACCATCACCCCGTACAGCTCTGTTGGGGGTCTAAGGTTGCTAGTTATTTGCGAGCACCGCGCCAAGTACTCGCCAAAAACCTTCCTTGCGAATAAATACATTTCCTTGATTATTATTAGATATTTATCATAAAAATGAATATATGCTAAGCTCAATCGATTTCGATTAATGAGTCAATCATTTTTCCTGTGAAAATGAAGAAAAAAAAGAGATTTAATATGCCATTTCTTTCATATTCAGTACAGAACTATTTATTGTCGCGGACTTACACTCCTCTCTAGTATAATCACCATTGACAACTTAGGTCTTCCTTAGGTATAGTTTTTATTTATTTTTTTGCACTGGAAGCAGTAACGGACAGATAACTGATTAAATGAAAAAGGGAAAAAGGAAATGAATCTTTGATTTGAGCGCACTGAAATAAAGATGTTTTTAGAAAGAAGAAAGAAAAAGAAAACACTTAGCAGAATTTATATTTATTTAGCGGAAAAGAAGAATTTTAAGAAAAAGTTTTTTTAAGAATTTTTAAGAAAATTTAGCAGAATATATATTTATTTAAAAAATTCTTACAATTTATACTGGTGGGAATAGAAATATTTGTTCATACAAAAATGGAGTATGAAATTATGATTTTGAAAGCTGTTAAATGATCTTAAAAGGTAAGAAACAATCTTAGTAATGTCACTTTATAGATAAAATCAGTATTGTGTTTCCGTATGTACTTTTATATAGAAATGTTAAAATTAATTCAATGCTTAATCACTGACTTTGAAAATATAAAAATATGCAATAAAAAAAGGTCAAAAGCCATATGACTTTTTAATACGGTCTCTATTGCCTGGACTATCTGTATTGATATTTAAATGACCAATGTACTTGAATTTCCAATATTTATCACTGCGCATAGTTAAATTTCAGTTTCCCATCTCTTTTAGATGTATACATTTTTAGATGACAACTTCTAGCCTATATTGTTTGGATGTAATTTTTTTCAATTTTGGCTTTTAATTACACGCATTTTTCCAAATAAAAACGCATGTATGCGTTTTTATTAAATCTCGATTCGACCATTTAGTGATTTTTGTATCTAAACTCCACCTATCTCGTGTGTGATAGGCATTCATTTGTAATGCCGAAAATTTAGTAATACGAATTGGGCGGAGCATTGTCTCCCGTTTGTGTTGTATAAATTTTTAGATGACAACTTATGGGCGGAAATGTTTGGGTGTAAAATTTCCCAATTTTGTTTATAAATGTACGTAAATTTTTATGACAATAAAAGTCAAAAACGCTTGTATAACGCTTACCTCTTTACTCCACCACATTAAAAGTAAAAAACATATGTATACGTTTTCATTACATCTCTACTCTACTGCTCACTGATTTTTATATATAAATTCCACTATCGCGAGTGTAATGGACATTCATTTGAAAACCCGAAAATTTATTAATATGAAGTGAGCGGAGCATCGCCTCCAGTTTGTAGCAGCATAAAATTGTTAAGTGGAATAAATAAAAATTAGCAACAAATGCACTTATATGGTAATATACATTTTTCTGGAAGTTCCTGTATAGGAATACTATCTAGTACTACTACGTACTTCACACATTACCCTTTTCAATTTGACTTATCTTGGTAACTCATAGTATAATCGAAAACGCATTTTAAAGAAAAGGGTCGACAGATAATGATGTGACAGAGTATTTTTATCAAGCACTGTTAAGGTCTATAACAACTCAATAATATACTATAAATATGGATGATTTGCAATTATATAACGTCGTTAAAAATTTTAACTTAAAAGTTTTTCGATTTCTACATATGCAAAAAAATAAGGTAAGAGCGAAGTGGCATCTTCGAATTTGCAAAATTGTTTAACTCCGCCCAAAAGTTCTCTTTTCTTCTTCTTCTTTTTTTTTTTTTTTTTTTTTTGTATAGATATACGAGTGAAACAAAAATATTATGTCCTTTTCATGTCCACAATTGGAATATTTTTTTTTTCTTGGGTAAAATGGGAAAGAACTCTTTTTATTTTTTTGTTTTCATTAAAACAATCAGTAAGGACTTCATTAATAATAAAAAAAAAAATGTTTAAAAAGATTTTTTTTTTTAATTTAAATTACCCATTTTTATTCATCTTGACTAACAAAACAGTCTGTCCGGATAACTGTAAGGCGAAGTTTTCAATTTAGGTTTTTGACTAATGATATTTAAACTTACATTTTTAATTGGTTTTATGTAATCATAAAGCATAGTATTTTAAGTAATTAGGCTCGAAACACTAAAATATTTATTTTTCATCATTATACTTTAAGATTAAATTTTGTACTTTGAAATTGTAACCTCTGTTACTGTAACTTTTCTTATCAAAGAAATGACTTCCATTGTCCCCTAGAGACGTTCCTATTGCGCTTACTTGTAGGTAAAAATATTAGAAAAGATATGACACAGCCATTTTGAATTTGTTCTGCACACATATGGTCAGTAAGCTAAAACATCTGAATTCCAGATTAGTGTGTTTTCTGTTTGTAACCTAAGCTACATAAACTTTAAATAAATTTTAAATATTGTCATTTTAATTAAAGTTTTATTTTTATTATATGAAATCAAGTTAACTTAATTTAAATAAATGTAAGATTTACATATTTTTATAAAACTATACAAAATACAATTTTTTCTTTGTTAAATGTAGCACCTGCTACCTGTAACTTCTGTTACTACATATTTGTAACAGATGTAGATAAATTAACAAAAATCTAGTTTAAAATTCATATGCATAATAAAAATCCATCAAAGTGCTTCAGTAGTGTCATTGTTTTTAGATTAATGTAAATACACTTCTACTGTCTAATTTGTGTTGCTGAATGTAACTTCATTTTCAAAAATGTAACCACTGTTACTCAATGGCGGATCTAGGGGGCGATCGCCCCCCCCCCCCCCCCCTTGAGCGAATAAAGGGTTTGCAAAACGGCATTATGCATCCTCACGGGAAATGACTTGGGGGCGAAGCTCGAGCCCGGCGCGATCCGACCCGGGTCGCGCCTTTTTAAAACCACGAGACTCGGCCTGGGTAAGGTCTTTTCTCTTTTAGAGCCGGGTCGTGCCCCGATCTTAAAAATTTTCTGCAAATTCGGGTCGGGCCAGACTTCTTTTTCTTCCAGGTCGAGCCTGGCCTGGACTTCATTCTTCCTAGAGATCTGCACTGGCCAAAATTTCCATGTCGGGGCTCGGCCCGGAATAAAAGCTAAACGTTCGGTCCGTTTCAGCCCGTATGATAAGTAGTATTGGTCAGGCCGCGAACCGTGCACCTCTCTAAATTCTTTTCCCCGAGCCCAAGTTGGTTTGGCATTTTACTAATTTGTTATTCGTAAAAATTATATTTATGTTGTACACTTGCTTAGCGAAATTTTTAAAAATTTAATTTGAATTAATAAGTTACAGAAATGCATTTTTAAAAATCTACTTTTTTTCTTACTAGAGCTTTAGAATTGTGATTTTCTTTTATTATCCGTTTCTTTCATACTAAACTGATTTTCTTACTGGATTTTCTTTTTAACGTATTTGTCTAAGTAATGATTTTTATGTAGCGTTTATGTACATAATTGCCTAAATAGTCACTAATATTAACGTTTTTCTGTATTCGTGAATTTCGAACATAATCTAAAATAAAATATGAGCATAAGTATGTGTTTTATGAATAATTTTAATTGCAAAATGCAGGCTGGGCTGGAGTCGATTTTTTAGCTTTTATACCGGGCCGGGCCAATAATTTTTTTTATGCGGGTTGGACCTAGAAATTTCAGCCCAGGTAAATCTCTAACTGACATATCGAAGCCAGCTTTAATTATTTTTTTTAAATGCTTTTATCAGCCACCATCCCGTAGCTACTGAATATACCGGGTGTCCTAATATGGATTGGCTATGATTTTAAATACAATTCAATAACTTGTAAATGGCGACAGCTATTAAAAAAATACTTGAAGGAGGGTTATGTAAGATGTCACGAGCAGGGGTGATTCTGTTCCTAATTTTCCGAAATTTTAACCCTCTCGCTGCGCATCCCCCGATTTCCACGGGCAACATAAAAGTGGCAAAATTTGCGCAACCCTCAATTTCTGCAGCAAGTTCTTTTTTTATGATATAATTCTATTTAAAAGAGAAACTCTTTCAAAAAAATTTTGAACATATTCGAATTCTAAAAAATACGCAGATTTGAAATATGTAATAAACTAAATGTGCAATATATTCATATAAATATATATATTTATATATACGCAGTGAGAGAGTTAAGGCATTCGGTTCCAAAAATTAAAAAAATTCATCAATCCGAAAATTCGGACATAAAAATAATCGCGAACTTTGGCAAATGGCAGCCTTAAAAAAAATCTATTTCGTCAATCGTTCGCAGAAAATAACTTCAATT
This sequence comes from Maratus speciosus, assembly GCA_963932465.1. Classification (NCBI taxonomy): domain Eukaryota; kingdom Metazoa; phylum Arthropoda; class Arachnida; order Araneae; family Salticidae; genus Maratus; species Maratus speciosus. The sequence continues at coordinate 125,966,332 of OZ010789.1, read as the reverse complement.
TCGCCAAAGAATCGCAGGAAAAACGTTAATTTGATAAAAGGCCACGGGAAAAACGCGAATTTTTCTTCAAATGACCTCGGAAAATGCGAATTTCTTGAAAAGATCGCGGGGCGAACGCGAATTTTCTAAAAAAAAAAAAAATAATAATAAAAAACTCAAATTTCGTTAAAGGATCGCGAAAAATTCAAATTTTATCAAAGAATCGCGAATTACATCAAAGGGTCACGAAAGAAACGCAAATTTCGTCAAAGCGTCGCGAAAAAAACTCTCATTTCGTCAAAAGATCGCGGAGAAAGCGCGAATTTCTTCAAAGAATCGCAGAAAAGCGAATTTCGTCAAAGAATCTCGGAAAAAACGAGAATTTTATCAAAAGATCGTGAAAAAAATGCCAATTTTATCAAAGGTCTACAGAATTACACTAATTTCGTCAAAGGGTGGCGGAAGAAACGTAAATCTCGTCAAAGGGAAATGGAAGAAATGCGAATTTCATCAAATGGCTACGGAAAAACGCGAATTTTATCAAAGAGCTGCGAAAACATGCAAATTTCGCCAAAGAGTCGCGGAAGAAATGCGAATTTTATCAAAGAGTCGTGGAAAAAATACAGTGGTCTCTTTAGAAAACAGCACACATACATACACCTATGTTTATTATTATAGGTATAGTTTTTGGGTCTATGTCATTTAGCAGACAACCAAATAGCCGACAAGACATTTAGCAGACAGCAATTAGACGACAGGACATTTAGCCGACAAGTACATTTAGTCGACACGTACATTTAGTCGACAGGACAATTAGCCGACAGCGACAGTTAGCCGACAAGACAGATAGCCGACAGAGACAATTAGCCGACAGGACAATTAGCCGATAGGACAGTTAGTCGACATGGACAATTAGCCGACAGGACGTTTAGCAGACAGGATGATTAGCCGACAAGACAATTAGCCGACAAGACAATTAGCCGACAAGACATTTAGCCGACAGGACATTTAGCCGACAAGACAATTAGCCGACAGGACATTTAGCCGACAAGACAATTAGCCGACAAGACATTTAGCCGACAGGACATTTAGCCGACAAGACAATTAGCCGACAGGTCAATTAGCCGACAGGACATTTAGCCGATAGGACAATTAGACGGCAGGATATTTAGCCGAGAGGACGATTAACACAGTTAGGTTTTGGTTTGGATACTGTTAGGTTTCGGATAGGTTACAGTCAGAATACAGTTAGGTTATAATTAGTTTACGGTTACGTTAAACTTGGGTTACAGTTAGGTTACGGTTAGGTTACAGTTAGATTACGGTTACGTCACAATTAGATTAAATTTAGGTAACAATTAGGTTACGTTTAAGTTACAAATAGGTTAAGGTTAGATTACGGATAGGTTACAGTTAGATTAGGGTTAAGTTACGGATAGGTTACAATTAGGTTACGGATAGGTTACAGTTAGATTACGTTTATGCTACGATTAGGTTACAGATAGGATACAGTTACGTTACAGTTTGGTTACAATTAGGATTATGGATAGGTTACAGTTAGATTACGGTTAGGTTACGGATAAGTTACAGTACGTTACGGATAGGTTCCAATTAGGTTACGGTTAGGTTACCGCCAGGCTACAGTTAGATTACGGTTACGTCACAGTTAGATTAAATTTAGGTAACAATTAGGTTCCGTTTAAGTTACAAATAGGTTAAGGTTAGGTTACGGATAGGTTACAGTTAGATTAGGGTTAAGTTACCGATAGGTTACAGTTAGATTACGTTTAGGCCACGATTAGGTTACAGATAGGATACAGTACGTTACAGTTTGGTTACAATTAAGATTATGGATAGGTTACAGTTAGATTACGGTTAGGTTACGGATAGGTTACAGTACGTTACGGATAGGTTCCAATTAGGTTACGGTTAGGTTACCGCCAGGCTACAGTTAGGTTACGGTTAGGTTACAGTTAGATTACGGTTACGTCACAGTTAGATTAAATTTAGGTAACAATTAGGTTACGTTTAAGTTACAAATAGGTTAAGGTTAGGTTACGGATAGGTTACAGTTAGATTAGGGTTAAGTTACGGATAGGTTACAGTTAGATTACGTTTATGCCACGATTAGGTTACAGATAGGATACAGTTACGTTACAGTTTGGTTACAATTAAGATTAGGGATAGGTTACAGTTAGATTACGGTTAGGTTACGGATAGGTTACAGTACGTTACTTATAGGTTACAATTAGGTTACGGTTAGGTTACCGCCAGGCTACAGTTAGGTTACATTTAAGTTACAGTTAGGTTATAGTTACATCACAGTTAGGATACGGTTAGGTTATAATTAGTTTACGGTTAGCGTACCGTCATGATGCGTTTATTTTACAGATAGATTACGGTTAGGTTACAGTTATGTTACAGTTAGGTTAGGGTTAGGTTATAATTAGGTTACGGTTAGGTTACAGTTATGTTCCATTTCCGTTACAGATAGATTACGGTTAGGTTACGGTTATATTCCCTTTCCGTTAAAAATAGGTTACGGCTAGGTTACGGTTATGTTCCATTTCCGTTACAGATAGTTTACGGTTGGGTTATGGATAGGTTACAGGTAGGTTACAGTCACGTTACATTTAGCTTATAATTAGTTTACGTTACGGTTAAGTTACCGATAGTTTATAGTTACGTTACAGTTAGGTTACGGTTATGTTATAATTAGATTAAGGTTAGGTTGCAATTAGGTTACAGTTAGGTTACGGTTAGGTGATAATTTGTTTATAGTTAGGTTGAAGGTATGTTACTGTTAGGTTACCGTTAGGTTACGGTTAGGTAACACGTTACAGCTAGGGTACAGTTAGGTAATGTTTATGGTACAGTTAGATTAAGGTTACGTTACAATTAGATTACTGCGCCCAGGGCTTAAATTCTAACAAAAAAAGTTCCGGAGCCCTAATCAGTACTACCGGTACAACAACTGTACCGTTCCACCCCTCCCCCCCTGCCCCTGTAATCTGCATATTTATATTTGATACATTAATTGCAAAATTTAAAGCATTTTTTTTTTCTTTAGCAAAATAAAAATTTTAAATATATCTATCAGCATGTACTTAGCTGTCAACTATTCCACTTTTTAGTTATCACTTCTTCTGAATAGTAAAAATCCGTGCCTATTTTTTATGTTAATTAATTGCAGAATTCTGCGATTAAATAGGGTAACGATTATGATTAGGAAATGGTGTTAACACAGAAAAGGGATAGTTCGCAGCTATGCATTTTTAAGAAAAAATGAATGAAATTTACAGAAATGAATATTTATATGCTGAAGAATGGAACAATGTTTTACAATTTCCTGAAAAATGTGCATATCTTAAAGTATAATCATTTCCTTCCGCATAACAATCTTTTGCGGTGAGTCCCTGAAAATCAGATAAAATTAAAAATTTGACAAAGTTATCGGAAAGAATCTATGCCTTTATAGAAAAAGGGGAAACACTGCTCGATTGCTTTCTATCAGAATAACAATGCATGGTAATTATATCTATTTACAAAGGAAAGTGACTTCGTATAGGTGCAGAGAGCCTTAGCGTGGGTACCGTTCATGATACAAAATAAATAGAAAAATCACTAACGTGATTTTTATACTTGTACGCAATAGAAGACAAAAAACCTCGAACAAACAAACATCAAGCTGATGCTTGTTGGATAAAACAGAAAATATTCTTTTCAGGTTAGATATCGAAATAATAAAAAGAAAACCCAGCCAATAAAAAATTATCCTACTGTCACAAAAGAAAATCGAACTGAAAGCAAATTTATTGTTCAGTCTCTTGAGTGGTGCCGTATTAACACGTCGCCGATATAAATTTGAAATAGTAAAACGCGATTTCTGTTTCCCCTTCATTCTGATCATAATAGCATTAAAATGATTTGAAGTGGAATATAATACGTAATTTTAAAAGAGGATTTTTTTTTCAATACGTGAATAAATAAAATTTTAAATGTAATACAGATTGAGCTCGATTCAGTCTAAGCCTAAAAACTGATATAAAAATTGAGACCGTTTTATCTCCATCTCCTACGTGTGTGACACATTGCGTCACATATAAGTGTTTTGTTAAAAAGAATGCAAAAGCTTGGAGATGGGAAGGAAAGGAAAAGGTAATTTAAGCTTCGGTTTTTCGGAAGCGCTATTGCACTGGGCTCCGGAATCCTGTATTTATATAGTGTAATTTTATATCACACTAGCTGACCCACCCGGCGTTGTCCAGGCCCGTCATAATAACCTTAAATAAAACTCAAGTTTGTATGATTTTATATCCTTTGAAAATCTTTTAAATGAACCTAGTTTCGGAAGTCCCATTACCTTCCACAGCCTCTCGTGTGTTCCCAACAAATCTCTTTCCGAACGAACCTGTGAAATGGGCCCCCGCTACCTAAAGCAGTATGTACCGGAAGTGCTCCGCACGTGCCGCAGATAATCGAAAACCAAGTCGAGTGAGCCAAACTTTGTTGTAATCAAGCCCATAGAACCCGAAAAACGAATGCATCATTAATGTTCGAAAATGTTGGTAACTGAAGTCTAAGATAAACTTTCATAATACAGAAAGTAGCTGAATTGTAATCTAACTGAAATGAACCAATTCCCGTTGAAATCGGTCCCCTAGAACCCGAGGAAAGAATACACCCCTAAGCGGTGGAAGGTTGCCCCCCCCCCCCCCCTCTGTAAATTTCACGGACTACTTTTAAAATTAACACAATATTTAATAAACGGATGAAATCCCGGGCGGCAAACAACGTAGCTACGCTACTGCACCTAACGAAAATTTTCATACGGATTCGACATTCGTTTTATTCGATGTTAGCATAAATTAGAGGCCCGATGTAATTATGAGCGCGCTAGGGTGCGAAGCCAGCTAGTTTAATAAAATGTTATTATTATATGTTAAAGCCTCGATAACTCGACATCCTCATAAATAAGTGTATTTAGTTAATATTATTATTTATACCTTTGCTCTAAAAACTGGATAACTTGAAGATTCATTAATCCGTTTTATTTTCTATCGAATACAAGTTATACGGTTAAACCTTGATGGATCCTCAAGCTTATAAATCTATGTTTTTATTTAAACAATTATCATTGGTCATTGTGGTTAAAACCTTGATAACTCTGTATCCTCATAAAGCAGTGCTTCTATGCAATAGAATATAATTAATTTTCTTTACATCCGCAATAAAATTAAAATAACAAGTTATCCCCAAACGATCTCTCTCTAAACGCAAAAACCTAGTTACTTCGCCATCTCTTTAAATTTATATTTTAATCAGTTTGATATAAATTTTGTATGATTTCCAAAAAACCTCGAAAAGTCCTCATCCTTAATCATCTGTGATTTTATTAAGTCGAATGCCATTAATAAATTATATATATCCAATCTTGATAACTTGACATTCTCACAAATTCGTCTTTTTGCGCACCGAATTTATTTAATTTATATATTAAAAGATCAGTGATTCGCCAGTCTTAATAAACCTTTGTTTTTGCTGAAAGAAGTAGTATTTATTTGTTACTGATATGGGGCACTATAATATCGATAGCTCATCAATTTCATAAATCAGTGTTTTTACTCAATCATCATTAATATTTTATACATAAGCATTAAAACCTCAATAACTCAACTCGTCAGCTACTAAAAGTGTGTTTGTATTTAACTGTAGTATAAGTTTTCAGCGAGATCGCATTTAACGACAACCCAGTTTTTAGCGAGGAAAATTGAATAAAACCTATACCAATAAAAGAAAGTTTCGCTCTGTCTGTGTGTATGTGAGTGTTTGAGTGTCTGTGTGTCTGCGTTTGATGACTAGCAAAATCTACCGCACGTAGAAGTCTGAACATTTAGGTGAGAACAGTCCAAGACATGTCCTGATGCACCTGACAATCAGATTTTTCTTTTTTAGTGTTCCGTACTTAAAAAGTAAAAACGGAAACCATTATAAGATCACTCTTGTGTCTGTCTGTCTGTCACAGCCATTTTACTCGTAAACTATGGAACGTGGAAAGTTCAAATTCGGGGAAATAATAAAGACAATTGACCCACATATTTTCATATTAATAAACATTCATAAATATATTTAGTAAAAAAGTAGAGCGGCTAATTATGCTACTTGAAAAAAAAATCTTTTCATTGTATATCATGTGGGGTATCCTGTGAAAGCTTTTGTAACGCTGAACTCAAAAATACATTCCTTTTAATTTTAGGTATTATATTTTCAAAGATATTGTTGAAAATGTAACGCAAAAATATGTCCCCCCCCCATCTAATTCCGAATCTACTGAAACTAAAATTATGAAAAAATTAGAGGTAGTAGGCATTAATATAAACCTTGCCAGAAAATTATAGCGATTACCCTAGGTCACATAGTTTTTGAGTAATTAGCGTTTTTCTGTTATACACAAATTTCGATTTACGGGCATTCAGAAAAATTGTTGAGCGTCGCTGAATATACCTATCGTTGCAGAAGAATAAAAGCACTGTTTATAATGATTTTCGAAAAAAATCATCAGTAATTAGCCGAGATATTAACCCTTAAAGGTACGGTCAGTTTAGACATACACAAGGAAAGGGGCGGCGTACTCTATGCTTAGTTAACAACTTTTAATGATATATATGTGTAATGTAATGTCCAGTAACAGTATAAAAGCAATAAACGTCAAATTGTTAAAAACATACTAATTTAAGGGGTCTCAGGACTCTAAAAAGTGGAAAAAAAGACCATTTTCAACATTTAATGTCGTAAAATGTATATGATTTTAAAACACAATTTTAATTGGAATGAAAGATATAAGTATGTTCTTTCGTTTCATGTATTTAAAAAATTGCAAGATACAGAATTAGTATTTATAGGGGGCTCGAAACTGTTAGACATTTGCCGAACAAAAAATTGGCATAACAGTTTACGCGCAGGATTACAAAATAAATATTGCAACTAGAATGAAAATTTTGGTGCTTACTTATACTTCAGATTGTAATAATTTCCCTGAACTTAAATAAATTTATATTTAAAGCCTTTTTATATTTTTAATGCAATGTTGTATTTAGCTAATACAAAATTTTGAAAATTTCAACAGTAAAATCACCTAAAAAATAATTTTTTGAACAATAAAAAGGAAATTTTAGGTTCAGTTTATATAGACTAACATGAATTATATGTTTTGAAAATTTCATGAAAAAATATTTAGAAGTTTTTGAGGTATCCTGAGCGTTATGCCCAAAAAACGCCATTTGGAAAATAATGACTTTAAAGTTTCGGAAACGCCGCTTCAGCTATTGGGCGGGTATGATTCTAAAAGCCGAAACTTTTGTTCTAATGGGAATTTCAAGGAAACAATTATATCAAAATATTCAGAAAAGATAGGAGTTTAACATCTAAAAAAATTAAAATTTCTTAAATTTTGAAGCTTTAAGAGTCCTGCGACCACTTAATCCTTTCCGGCACGGAGTAATTCTATTTATAAACGTATGAAATAATGAACTGACACCAGAATTTATAAATGAATTTATTAGAAAATGCGAACTTGCTTATTTTCACGTACATGATAAAAGGGAAATTTTAATTAAATATTCTTGGTGCCGTTTGTCTGTTTTGAAATAAAAATTAGGTGTCCGTTTTTTAAGGGCATCGCCCTCGAAAGATTTAATTAGAATGAATCGCATAAATACTGTGGGATTCACGATAGTTTGCATTGATTGTATCTCTCAATGCGCCTCGAGTGACTTTAAAAGTTAATTAAACACCTATCTGGAAAAACGCGGCACTGACCAAGGGGGCGTTGCAACTTTGAGACATCAATTCGAAGCGCGCTTAGCACAATGCCAAATTTAAACTTTGAACAAAGGTTTTGTTTTAGCTACACTGTAGAAATAAAGGTTATTACTACGCTGAATTTAGTTTCATGAAATGCCAAATGAAGTTTAACTATGCACTGCTTTTATTGTCAGTACCGAATTAAGATCATCATAAACAGATTAAAATAATATTAAAGAAAGAGTTATACGAACAGCTATGTTTGATATTATTTAGGTTCCATATCTCTTTGAACTTTCATGGTATACCCATTTACACTTTTCTAATATATACAATTATACTCAACCCTACGTTGTATAGTTTTTTACAAAGTCTTAGTACTCTTTTAGCAACGATTTTTTTTTTTTTTTTTTATGATACATTTACAAATTCATATATTTATTCTATGGAACCCTCTGTGCGCGAGTAATGCTCGCACTTGACAGTTTATTTAAGGGTCGGGGCCCCTGTGCCTCTTTCAGTTTTTATGCTCTAATTTGTTAATAACTTACCCCCTTTATATCCGATCTTCTTCGTTCTTGGGGCCAATTCTCCATTTAGTTATTCCCTCATTTCTACATTCCAGTTAAGACCCTGGCAGCCTGGGACCCGGTACAGCACCCCTTGAAGTTTTTGCGCCCTAAATTGTTAATAAATTGCTTCCTTTTAATCCGATCTTCATTTAGGTATTCTTTTTTCATTTAGTTATTCTCCCATTTCTACATCCCAGTTAAGACCCTTGCTCCATTCTCCCCCCTAGGGTTCCGTAGTTCCCTTGAATTTTTTGTGCGCCATGCATTTTTCACCCTCTAATTTTCTCACCTTCTCAGTGCATAAATTTAAAACTGAGTATTGGACTCTTTTTCCCAGGTCCAACACCCTCATATTTTATTTGGGCCCTAGGATAATCAGCTATCCAGTCCTAGGACAGCATTTGCCCAAATTTTGGCGCATTTCTTTAAATTATTATTCTAAGAAATACTAATTCACAACTCTATGGTTAATTTTGAATAATTGAAGATCTAAGACCTTTTAACATATTTTCATGTTAGGGCCCTGCTCTTAACTATCAGTTGGCCTTTTTTGGACCCTTTATTGTAGCTCCCTTAAAAATGACCCGATTCATTAGCTTTTTTTTCTAATAACTTCTTAAGTCATCTACCAACTCCATGAACGACAAAAAAATTTCTCACTTCAGCTACCACCAATTTTGAATATTAATCTCTTTCTTGGGGCCTTTGTTGCAGCTTCTTTAAAAACGATCTTACTCTATTACAATTTTCTACTTCATAGTTCTTGCGTCCTACAGCTACTTTAAAACTATTAAATTTTTTTCCTTTGCCCAGCTACATTCCAGTTAATATCCTGCCCCCTGGGCCCGGTCCTTCTTTATACCCAAGCAACCACCTTTTTTGAATATTAATCTCCTTTTTCGGCAACAACTTACGTTTACTCACTACATCCGTAAATTAAAAATAAAAATCGCGTTACGTTAACCCTTAAATGCGCGATTTTTTATTTTGCTTCGAAAAAATTATATATGATTCTCTGAAAAGTTTATTACACAGGAAAAATAATGAAAAAAAAAATCAGATACATTTTTCATATAATATGGCAATCTTTTCTTCTGTTGCGCATCTGCAATACAAATAATAACTACTGTTGTGTGGCTGTTTTACGCTAAAATTTTGCAAATCAGTAAATATCCGTTTATTAAATAATATCGTGTTAATTTTAAAAGTAGACCGTGAAATTTATAGAGGAGGAGGGAGGCAACTTCCACCGCGTAAGGATAAATTGTTTCGTCGGGTTATAAGGGCCCAATTTCAACGGGAATTGGTTTATTTAACTTAGATTACAATTCAGTTACTTTCTGTGAAAATACTACTTTCTGTGATTATGAAAGTTTATCTTAGACTTCAGTTAACGATATTTTCGAACATTAATGATGCATTCGTTTTTCCGGTTCTATGGGCTTGATTACTACGAAGTTTGTCTCACTAGACTTGGTTTTCGATTGTCTACGATACGTGCGGAGCACTTCCGGCACATGCTGCGTTAGGTAGCGGGGACCCAGATTACAGGTTCGTTCGGAAAGACGTTTGTTGGAAACACACGAGACGCTGTGGAATGCAATGGAACAACCGAAACTAGGTTCATTTAAAAGATTTTCAAAGAATATAAAATCATACAAACTTGAGTTTTATTTAAGGTTATTATGATGGGCCAGGGCAACGCCGGGTGGGTCAGCTAGTGTGATATAAAATTGCATTGTATAAAATTTGGTTGTATCGTAGGGAACTAGAAAAAGCAAGCAAAAAATTCATACCGCACAGTTTGTTTTTTATTTTTAATTCGATATAGATTTCGTTATTCATATGTCTAACTGTTTTATAAGTTATTTTATACGTCCGAGTTATTTTCTTCTGATGGACTGGTGGCTTCTATTATTATGAAACAGCCATTATAAATGAAGTGTTAGGGGAAGATGAAAAAGCAGACGTCAAAAAAACAAAAAAAAAAACAAAAACAAAAAAAAAAAAAAAAATATATATATATATATATATATATATATATATATATATATAGCCATTTTTTTCCACCATTCCGACCAGAAAATCAGAGTTCAAACTTTTACGGCTGCTCTTTCATCTTCACCTAACACTTCATTTATAATGGCTGTTTCATAATAATAGAAGCCATCAGACCATCAGAAGAAAATGAAGTAATGGAAATGCCGGGGGCGACACTAAATTCTGAAAAAACAGAATTCCTGTTCTCTAGTTTAATATTATTGTATTAAATTTTCAGTTCATTTGTAAACGTAGGTGTATATAATCCAACAATGGCATTCATTATACAAATAATAGTTTCTCCAAAATAATTTTTTACATTCCGTGTTTAAATGTTTAAGTTTCTTAATTAAATCAGAATGAGAAAAAGTCCTAATATTTTTTTTTTATCATTAACAGTGTTGAATTCATGGGGTGACCCGGGGGAGACATTCTCCCCAGAGAATAAATGTCCCATGGAAGCTTTGAGATTTTGTGTTTTCAATGGTCAAAAAGTGCAAATTCCAACCCCACCCCCATCCCGGAGATCACAGAAATCCCTCACGAAAAAAATGTGTCTAAATTCAACTTGATCAATAAGAGAAAATTAGGAATAATCCAGTTTAATGCCATAATATGCTTTATTTGTATAAAATAGATTTATTAGCACGGCTAAATTGGTATCAAATAATAGCTCTTTTTCGTTAATAACCGAAGAAAATGAAATGAATAAAGAAATGTCCAAACATGATGATTGATTTCTCCTTTCAACTGTTGCATCATGCTACGCATATGTTGGCGCAACACTGTCTGGAATAAATAATGTTAGGGTGGAATAAAAATAAACAGCTCTTAAATTTACCATTATCTAGTCAAAAATAAATAAAAAAAATAAATAAATTACTGATGAAAGGAAGTTAGATATAAAGGATTTTATTTTAATGTTTTTATGCATAAAAATGTCTCCATGAATATTTTAGAAAGTTTTGGAAACAGGGCCGCCGTTTGAGGGGGGCAATACCCCCCCCTCCCCCCCCCAAGGAATTTGATTTTTCGGAAAATTTTCATCAATTGTCAGACTCAAACAAAAATTTAAAAAATGCTCAAACGCTATGATAATTTATCAGATTTGATTACAATAAAAACATATGCATTAAATAAATGATTTATGCATAGAAATTAATAATTATCCAAAACATTTCCTATTCGAACTTTCTTAAGGTGAGATATATATCGTACTTTGTCTAATTTAAAAAATACATGAGAGAAATTTTCTTTTATCAATTGCTTCTCAGCTGTGTACAACTTGCCCCTGATGGCTAGAAATTCAGGTGTATTTTAAGAGTTTTTTAAGATGGTTTTTTTTAGGGGTGGAGGAGGGGCGAGTATAATTCAAGTTCTTAATTATCCGACTTTTTTACTTTTTTGGATTATTAGTGTCACATTATATTTACTGCAATCATTGCAATGTTATCAAATTATTTAATTATTTGCTTTATTAAATTATATTATATATGGTACACTCTAAATAAATTTTAACGCCTAGGAATGGAGTCTGCGAGCACCCAACAAAACAATTTCTTCAACACAAAACCGACAGACTTCCACCAAACCCCAAAGTAAAAGAAATTGCTCCATATTTTAACACGTTTATAATAAAGTGTTGTATAATTTTATCCCTTAAGTACAGAAATGAACACATGGGTATTACTATGAGCCACCATTAATAGTCAAATCTATAGTTTTTCATTTAAAAAATATTCAGGACTTCCTTGTTAAAAACCAGATCACACCAACTCCGACCGAAAGATATAAAGCACAATCCGAAAAACCTAAAGTGTACAGTCGTGGGAAAAAAAAATTAAACACCCCTACTAACTCTGAAAAAATTATCGTAGAAGAAAGTTACTGGTACCAAACGATTGGTAATAAAGTCTACTTTTAAATGATGTATATAAAATTTGCTTAGGGGGCCATCTAAATCTTAAAACGAACCATAACTTTGTTTTTTTCAATAGCAGTACACAATTCTGACAGCATAAATGAGCTCTACACCCTTCAATTAGCTTAAAAACAAACTTCTATGATATTCGTACCACAAGTGTCCGATAAATTAAGGAGTGGGGTTGCCCCCCTTTCCCCCTTTATTCTTAACTAATGAACCTCCAAATCTAATCAAGGCTGCTCCTTAACATGATAAACCGGTCGAATAACTCTGCATGAAAAACCCATTTATCTAAATTAAGGGGTGGGGGGGGGGACTAGCTCCCCTATCCCCCTTTATTCTTAACTAATGAACCTCCAAATCTAATCAAGGCAGCTCCTTAACATAGTAAACCGGTATACCAAATTTGGAGCAAATCGAATAATTCTGCATGAAAAACCCATTTATCTAAATTAATAGGGGGTAGCCCCCTTTCCCCCCTTTATTCTTAACTAATGAACCTCCAAATCTAATCAAGGCAGCTCCTTAACATGATAAACCGGTATAGCAAATTTGGAGCAAATCGAATAAGTCTACATGAAAAACCGATTTATATAAATTAAGGGGGGGAGTTAGCTCCCCTATCCCCCCTTTATTCTTAACTAATGAACCTCCAAATCTAATCAGGGAAGCTCCTTAACATAATAAACCGGTATACCGAATTTGGAGCAAATCGAATAATTTTGAATGAAAAAACATTTATCTAAATTAAGGGGGGGGGGTAGCCCTCTTTCCCCCTTTATACTTAACTAATGAACTTCCAAATCTAATCAGGGAAGCTCCTTAACATAATAAACCGGTATATCAGATTTAGAGCAAATCGAATAATTCTGCATGAAAAACCCATTTATCTAAATTAAGGGGAGGGACTAGCCCCCTTTTCCCCCGTTATCTTTAACCAATGAACCCCCAAAACTAATCAGGAAAGCACCTTTCCAGAATGAACCTAGAAAAAAAATTTAAGCAAATCGGATGTTTCTATCAAGAGTTACCTCGTTACGTGAATATGTACGTACATACTTACATACATACAGAACGGCGGGCACATCAGCTCTCTGACTTTGATAGCCTGTGAGCTAAAAAGTTGAATTATGATGGTGACGAGTTATTGAGGCTGACATTATTGGTATATCACCGACCCATATCAATGAGTCTTCTAAGTTCTTTCGGCAAAATGTATGTTTTGGATAAATATCATGTCGGCTATTTGACCTGTCGGCTAATTTTCATGTCTCCTAATTGTCCTGTCGGGTAATTGTCAGGTCGGCTATTTGACATGTCGTCTAAATGTCCTGTCGGTTAATTGTCATGTCGGCTATTTGACCTGTCGGCTAAATGTCGGCTAAATATCATGTCAGCTAATTGTCCTGTCGGCTAAATGTCTTGTCGGCTAAACGTCCTGTCGGCTATTTGACCTGTCGGCCAAATGTCCTGTCGGCTAAATGTACGTTTCGGCTAAATGTACTTGTCGGCTAAACGTCCTGTCGGCTAATTGGTGTCTGCTAAATGTCTTGTCGGCTATTTGGTTTTCGGCTAAATGACATAGACCCCGTAACCTAACTGTAACTTATCCATAATCTAACCGTAACCTATCTGTAACGGAAATGGAACATAACCTTAACCTACTTATAACCTAACTATAACATAACTGTAACCTAACAGTAATCTATCTGTAAAATAAACGTAACATGACGGTGCGCTAACCGTAACCTAATTATTAACTAACCGTATCCTAACTGTGATGTAACTATAACCTAACTGTAACCTAAATGTAACCTAACCGTAAGTTAACTGTAGCCTATCGGTAACCTAACCGTAACCTAATTGTAACCTATCCGTAACCTACTGTAACCTATCCGGAACCTAACCGTAATCTAACTGTAACCTATCCGTAATCCTATTTGTAACCAAACTGTAACGTAACTGTATCCTATCCGTAACCTAAGCGTAGCAGAAACGTAATCTAACTGTAACCTAACCGTAACTTAACCGTAATCTAACTTCATCCTAACCGTAACGTAACCGTAACCTACTTATAATCTAACCATAACCTAACTGTAACATAACTGTAACCTAACAGTAATCTATCTGTAAAATAAACGTAACATGACGGTACGCTAACCGTAACCTAATTATAACCTAACCGTATCCTAACTGTGATGTAACTATAACCTAACTGTAACCTAAATGTAACCTAACCGTAACCTAACTGTAGCTTGGCGGTAACCTAACCGTAACCTATCCGTAACCTACTGTAACCTATACGGAACCTAACCGTAATCTAACTGTAACCTATCCGTAATCCTATTTGTAACCAAACTGTAACGTAACTGTATCCTATCCGTAACCTAATCGTAGCAGAAACGTAATCTAACTGTAACTTATCCGTAACTTAACCGTAATCTAACTGTAACCTATCCGTAACTTAACCGTAATCTAACTGTAACCTATCCGTAACATAACCTTAACCTATCTGTAACTTAAACGTAACCTAATTGTTACCTGAAAGTAACATAACTGTGACGTAACCGTAATCTAACTGTAACCTAACCGTAACGTAACTGTAATTTAAGTTTAACGTAACCGTAAACTAATTATAATCTATCCGTAACCTAAAAGTATCCTAACCATAACCTAACTAGGCTAATCGTCCTCTCAGCTAAATATCCTGTCGTTTAATTTGTCTTGTCGGCTAATCATACTGTCGGCTAAATGTCCTGTCGGCCAATCGTCCTGTCGGCTAATTGTCTTGTCGGCTAATTGTCCTGTCGGCTAATTGTCTTGTCGGCTAAATGTCCTGTCGGCTAAATGTCCTGTCGGCTAATTGTCTTGTCGACTTATTGTCCTGTAGGCTAATTGTCACGTTCGGCCAATTGCCTGTCGTCCAATTGTCTGTCTGCTAAATGTCCGTTTCGGCAAATTGTCCTGTATGCTATACGTACGTTTCGGCTACTTGTCCTGTCGGCTAAATGTACTTGTCGGCTACATGTCCTGTCTGCTAAATGTACGTGTCGACTAAATGTACTTGTCGGCTAAACGTCCTGTCGTCTAAGTGCTGTCTGCTAAATGTCTTGTCGGCTATTTGGTTTCCGGCTAATCGTCTGCGACCGATAGTTTTTAATATGAAATAATATGCTGAAGTAACTTTTGAAGAAAACGGGTTAACCCAAACCCAATTTGCAGGAATCTACAACCAGGCTGAAACAGGTCCGAAACGAAAACAACTAAAACGATCTGCAACAAAAATAATTAGTGCCAGCAGGGAATCCCCCCCCCCTCCCCTCTCTGCTGTAACATTTCAGAAAATTTGCTTTGAATTTCAGATTTTTTTTTTTTTTATTGAGAATCTGCGATTCTTAATTTTAGTTTAAAATAGCAATGACAGATGGCGCAGCAAACAATAGGCGTTAAATCGGGCACCGATTTAGTGTCTGCTATTGTAAAGCAAAATCAAGAATCACAGTGAAAAATCTCCTGACATCTTACATAATCCTCCTGCAAGATTTTTTTAAATTGCTGTTACCATTTGCAAGTTACAGAATTTTAAAATCAGTCCATTTTAGGACATCCGGTATATTTTTTAATAAGTTTCAAAGCATTCTCTGCTGAATTACAACTGATCTTAGATATAAAGAGACAAGCAGTTTTATACAAATTAGTATTTTTTACATAATCCTGAAGATTAAAAAGAATTATTAAATAATTGTTTGGGCGTGCCCGTTATGGAGCTTTTACTGTATGTAGTTTTTATCTTACAAAAATATTTAGACTTTCTTTTCAAAATTAGGGTCGGCCCGAACCCTTCTCGCAAGAGTAAAAACTCAACGCGAAACTGACCCAAACCCGAAGTAATATATGTCAATCTGCCCCAAACCTAACGCGCTAGACGCAGCTAAAAAGTAGAAGTGAACCTGGCCGGCTGCAGAAAAGTAGAAGTCAACCGGACCCAAACCTGACCGCAGCAAAAAAGATGTTAACCCGACCCGCAACAAAAAGTAGCAGTCAACCGGACTTAAACGCGACCCACAGCAAAAAAATATGTTAACCCGACCAGCACCAAAAGATAGAAGTCAACCGGACCCAAACACGACCCGCAGCAAAAAAGTATAAGTTACCCGACCAGCAGAAAAAAATAAAAGTCAACCGGACCCGGACCCAAACCCGACCCACAGGAAAAAGTAGAAGTAAAACGACCCGCAGTGAAAAAAATTAGCCTCGACCCGCGCATCAGATCGGAATCTCCAAATTTCCAAAATCGCACCCCCCCCCCCCTCTTGAGGACTCTCCAGATCCGCCCTTGCTGTTACTATATATAATTTCTGTTACTTGCACTCTTTTTCTATATTTTTCTTGTTGTACATGAATAGCTCTCAAAAAATGTTCCCAAAACATCAAAAGGCATCTGTTCTTTCAACATAATACTAAAACTATTTGACCACTTACAAATATATTTACTGCAGGGAATTGAAAATTTTGGCTGTAATGTTGAATACAAGGAACAGAGGTTACATATTGTTATATAAATTAATCCCTATTATTGTTTTCTTTTGAATATAAAACTACATATTGAAGCCTAGTACACGAATCATAATATAATATACTAGAAATAATATTTTGATAGGAATAAAAATGTTGTAAATTGAGTGGATGTTGTCCAGTACAATATTCATCTTCAACCCTTTCAGGGGCAAGGTACTTCTTCTATTCGTAAAATGCAGAAATGAATGAAGGACACCAGAATTTACAAACAAATTTATTTCAAAATAAGCAAAAGCTTTTGTTCACGTACTTAATAAAAAGAAATTTTTCATTCCAATATGCTTGTGCTTATGTGGTATTTAGTAATTAAAATTAAGTTAGGGGTTAAGGCATTTTCAGGTGACTGTATTTTTATCCTAACTATGAATTTAGCTATGCTGGAACTGATTTTGGTTCTATACATATAAACACAGAAAAAATTATATTTGGTGAAAACTGAATACTTAAAAAAGAAAAAAAAAAAAAAAAAAAAAAAAAAAAAAAGAGAGAAAAGGACATATTTTTTTTTTCTTTTTTTACCCATACGTGTAAATAAGCACAATTTTGAGATAGATATTATGTAGGTGGCCGTGTAGAATATTTGATTAAAAAATAGGATTTGCTATTTTAATACATGTTTGAAATAAGTCATTCATAGTTGCCAAGTCTCACAATTTTTGGCGATCACAAATTCATAAGTGAAATAAATATTCGTTTATTTAATTGCACTCGGTCTGCCGTTATGTAACGCGACCATTTCTAAACGGAAAAAGTAGTAGTGAAAATTTGTGAGATTGGCAATTATTGCATTTACTAGCTTCTATAACATATTTTGATTTCGGTGCAGAAAAAAATTAGTTTTCTTCAAAATTAATTTTTTCCTTATACAGTTTAATGCTTACAAACAGTTGTTAAAAATGAAGTCTTTTGTTAGTTAAACAACAACACCTGAGGAAATAGAAGAAAAATAAATGGAATTGGTCCGGAGACAATTAGCCTTGCGTATCTTGCTGGCCGTTTAGTTCACTTCATTTAACATGCTGTTGTTGTGTTTTTATGACGGCCAATTATCTACACTTGGGATGGCTCGAAGGGGGTGGGATGCCCTCCATGGGGGGGTCTTTTTAGGGGAATCTAACCCGTATTTACGCAAAGAAATTCAATGTTCGAAGAAAACCACGAAAACTCCGAACGATTCGGCCAACGGGCGCGATTAGGTTCGAACCCAGCACCTCCCGTCTACTAGCTTTGAAAGCAAAGCCTCTCGGCTACTGGTGGGGCTTAACACGCTGCTATCAACCATGTGAAAGCTCAATCTCGTATGCATGTACGAGCATAAAGCCAAGTCGGAAGGGGGAAAATATTTGCGGATAAAATGATTGATTTTCTGACTGCTGTCGATAAATATTGAAACCCACGAATAAAAACAACTGTAGAGAATGAGTATGTTTTTGATTGGTTTTTATTGGACTCAATAAAGTCCCGCGTAATATCGAGTGGCCACAATTACAACATCCCTACTCTGACCTCCATATTTATCGAACTACTCAGTGTAAAGGCTTCAAATTTTTGTGTACATACTATTCAAGATATCGAACAAGTAAAAATTAAATTTAAAAAATCAAAAAACCCGACAAACCCGTAAAAGGAGAACTAATTTATTATTTCTCATCAATGTGAAACTATTTTTTATATTACTTACCTATTTTTTTATTATTATTATTTACGTGCATTGATGATTTTAAAGTTGTGTTTAATTGTTAGTTCCTATCTATAAACACTGTTTTGATGAGGCCTATTGATGTCTATGAAGGTTAGATTTGCAGTAAAGCTAGAGATCCTACCTTCACAACTTCCAGGCTGTGTAATATTTAAACGGAGATTCTGACTATAAAATAGTCAATGAAACATCATCTTCATTTTGAAAGACCTATCCAATGATATGCCACTCAGTAGGGCGCGTAAAATTATTTTTTCGTCTCTACGGCCATTTTGTATTTTACGGCTGCCATTTTGAATTTATAAAAACAAAACCTAGCCTATAACCATCGGACGGTTAAGACGAATTGATAGAGACCCCATTCATTAAAATCCATCCAGCCGTGGGGATGTTTCGAGCGAAAGTATTTAAAATTAGAAAAAAAAAATTAATATTTCGAAAACTAATTCGAATTTAAAAATTCTAATAACAGTTTTGAGATCTGCGGATCAATACAGATTTTTGGTGCTAATTTCATCGCATAATATTCCATATTTTAGGAGAAATCGCCGTGAAACAAAAGCAGTTGTTTAATCAGTCGTTTCATATATTCGTTTCATTCAGTCATTTCACAAAATCGTTTTATAAATTCGTTTCATTAGGATTTTATATATATAGGGTAGAAATATTAACTTTAAAATGCAAGATTAAAAAAATGAAATGTTAGAAATGTCAATGCAATTTGCATGGATTTATTATACAGTTATGATAAGAAGATTACTAATGGAAAAAAAAAGCATGTTTGCGTTATCTAGGGGAAGGGGGGGGGGGGCGTGTTTATGAGAAATTGTGGTACTCCGAAATGAAAAACCTAATAAAAAGAAGCGCTGAAATAGGGCGACGATTACTAATCCGAAAATACTGTATTAATCTAATTAGGCGTGTGTTTCGTCTGTCCATTCCTTTTACGCTGCTCAGATCATATGTTTAACACTTTAACTGTTTTTCCCCAGTTTGCTATCTCCAATACTTAAAAGTTTTTGGATACCACTTAATTTTAACTGTAATCTTTGGTTTGTTAAATGACATACCTTTTTCGATTGTACAAAACCAAATATTTCAGTAAAAAAAAGCGGTGCGGATTCCTTATTTTTAATTTATTGCGTCAAAAAAGAAAAAAAAAAGAAACAGTTAGGGGTTAAGCAGGGTTCGCACCGTTCCTAAAATTTTCGCCCTTTTCTACCACTAAATTAAAACGTTAATCTTTGTTGTGTAATTCAATAATAGATTCGTGATAGATTCCTCACGAATAATTCTTATTTAAAATACTGGTAGCAAAGTGCGAAAATTTTAGGAACGGTGCGAGCCCCGGGTTAAGATATCTTAGACCGCCTTTTCTGAGGTGGTACGCTCCCGGAATTGAATGTCAAAACTCATCTAAGATAACTCAGCGAACATCACTGTCTTTGAGATCTGAACAAATGCAAAGCATATGCATGCGTATAAAATAAAATCGGCCGCAATAGCCCATCAGTCAAAGCGAAGTTTCATAGCCAATCAGAGTGAGTGGTAGTGGCTGTATTTGGCCGAAAAAAGTTGAAGCTTGCTGAGAGAGTTTGCTGAACTCTCTCAGAGACTTCGGCGGTCTAAGATATCTTAAATGTTCGATCTGAACAGGGTATTAATGTTATCCTGGAAAGAAGACGCTGATCCCAAATTTATATAAGGACTGAATGAAATAACGAAAAGAATGAAAAAAAAGGGCTTTCAATGAGGTTTTTCTATCTCTTAAATGCTGAAGCAAAAAATTAAATCGACCTAAAATCCCGTAAACACAGAAACAATATTTTATTTCTACTTAATTTTTAGTGCCAAAGTATTTTCTACGGATCAGAGTCAACTTGGAAACGAGATCAGTGTCACAGCCAAATGAGTTGAGGGGTAGGGCGAAGATTATCGATACCATTAATTACTCCTATAAATCTATGGCTTATTTAATAGCAGAATTCTGGAATTAAACTAAGTTAAGGATGTCTATTAGAAAGGATGAGTATTCATAGCTACTTACCTGACTACGTCTATGAATAAGAAGGATGCCCTTGAGTTGTTCCATTTACTTCATTAACCCTTTATATCCTCAATTTTAAAATAAAAAAATTCTTCACCTGAATAATTATTTACGTTAATGTCTAAGATATCCAGGACAACATATATAATAATAATGTCACTTCTAGATAATTTTTTTTAATTAAAACTGATTTAATAAATCGGTAGTGAGAGCTATTTTTGCAAAATATTCACAAGAGTAATTAGATTCATTAACAAAAAATAGTGTTATGGAAACCTCACAATTCCTATAAGAACAGTGTAAATAAATGTATCGTGATCCTATCTGTAACAGAGAAGTGTTTTGCAGTTGAAAATTTTTCGTATATCATTTTTTAATAGGATAAAAGCTACTCCTAGGTAAATGGTTGAGAAAATAACCACGTTAAAAAAATATTTAGCTTCGACTGTTTCATTGTGCTTTCTAAATAGGATTGAGCCAATTATTTTGTATGAAAAGTGGAATCTACTTTCCAGGGGCGTAGCTACAAAAAAAATTTTCGGGGTGGAGGGGATGGGGAGTTCAAACTTTCCCAACTTATAATTCAAAAATTTCCCAACTTATAATTCAAAAATTTCCCAACGTGAAACAAATTGCTCTATTTTCCAACTAAAATGATATTCTCAATGTGTGTTTAATGACAATGATACTTGTACGAAAAAACAAGCAAACAAACAAACAAAAAATTTCCAAAGAAAAATGCTGAAACTAAAAACATAAAAATTATAATTATTGGTTCATTTAATGAAGGTTTTTTGTCTTCAATTGTGTACGAGTCATCATCGTACCTCATATGAAAATAGCCTCATATTTTTAGATTTTTCAGAAAGGAACAAATTTTTGGAGGAAATGTATTAGAGACACAGTTGATGGACAACAGTAGAGAAATTCAGGTCTGGTAGATGTGTGATATTTTCGTAGCACAGAGAAACATAATGAGAAATTGAGTAGGTGATACGACTATTTGAAAAATGCAAAATAGTGTTGTGTACCTTAACACCAAATTAACATTTCGGAACGATCGGTCAATTTTTACGAAAATTAAAGCCTGTAAAGCAAGAAAAAAAAATAAATTTAAAATAAACGGTCTTGAACACAGACAAACAGAGAAACATATCATTTTTAGATCCCAATGACATAGAAACGGGACCAACTTTCCCGTTATACCAAGACCTTTCCTTTAAATAACAAACTAGAAAAATCGAATAATTGTTCAAGAGTTATGCATGGACATACACAGAAACAAACCAACAAACAAAAAGCTTCGAACGATTTGTTTAACCGCCTTCGTTGAAAGTCAGTTAACAAAGGAAAGTACGGCTAAAATAGGTCAATGGGTTGTGGACCCGATTATGGAAACTTATCTCCATTTACAGAAGAAAACTAACTCAACAATAAGCCACATTGTAAAATTCTTCTATATATAAAAAAAAAGTTTTGATTTGGAAATGGACCAATGAAAATCTGCGTAGATATTCCCGGCAGATCGGCATCCAATTTGAATGCTTAAGCATGGCCTTTCTTCGTTAATATTAAAAAAACTGTTGCATACAAAAATATGAAAATAGTTAGTATTATAGAGAAATGTTTGGTAAACACGCTGATGCAGACAGTTTTCAAATCGAAGAATTATTTTAAGAGATATTTAATGCCAAAGTTGGACAAAATCGTTCCATTAAAAAAGTTTTATAGGAGCAAAAATGTACATAGGAATTTAATCATTTTTAGATCATCTTATGCGTCAGAATTTCCCGGTGTGCAGCCTGCATTTAGTTTTTTAATTTGAATCATTTTTTGAGGTTTTATTTCTATTTTAAATTCAAATTTTCCGCGTTTCGAGAGATATTTTTTACATATTTTAGAAAATTGTATTAATTTAAACTGTTGCCAACTGTATAAACAGCGCAAACAATAATGTTTGCTTCAAATTAAAAATTTATTTTACACGTGACTATTATAAACAGAAAATATAAAAAGCAGGAACTCATTAAAAATTACGTCATAAAAACTATATTTACACGTGAATTTTAAAGAGAAAGAATACTGTAAAATAATAAATTCATTAACATGCGTTAGAAGTCTTAAATAGGAGAATTTACGTCGCATTACACTTATTACGTAAAATGAACAAAAAATAATATTGCAAAACAGCTTACATTTAAAAATTGCGCGAGACATTTATTTGATATTTTAAGATGATCATAATATTTCATTTACTAACAGAAGTATTTTTACGTGAATATTAAAAAGAGAAAGAAAAGTTTGGGGAAAATAATTGTCAGATTCAAATTATAATTCAGTCTTCCGAAATTTTTTTAAAGCCGATCAAATTAGCGTACTGTCAGAGTCTACGGAGGTTGACGAGCGTAGCTCGTAGGGGGCAGAACCCCCTAGTAATGTAAAAATAAAATAAAATAAAAATAGTTTACAATAGCTTAAACGATGAGAACTTGAAATCTTATGTCCCCCAAATAACACACTGTAAAGCAAATGAACATATAACCGGAAAAAGTAACACGCAATCTTCACAACAGATGGCAGTAAAACAACGAATTCACCCCCAATAGGCAAAGCCTCACTGCAAATAGCGAACTTGTGCAAGCCAATCTCCATCCAGCCAAGACGCTTTCACTGGGGGTGGAGTGTGTAACGACGTCATTTCTCACAACCAGGGCTTAATTTGAGCCGGAGTCCACCGGAGCAATAGCAATAGCACTGATAGAGTGCAATTGCAATAGCACTTCCGAAAAACCGAAGCCTAAATTACCCTTTCCTTTCCTTTTCATCTACAAGCTTTTGCATTCTGTTTTACCAAAACACTTATTACGTGACGTAATTGTCGCACACGTAGGAGAAGATATGGAGATATAACGAACTCAATTTTTATATCAGTTTTTGGGCTTGGATGCTCAAGCTCAATCTGTCTTATATTCAAAATTTTATTTATTCTTGTATAGAAAAAAAAAACTTTTCCTCCTTCAAAATTAAGTATTATATTCTATTTCATATCATTTTGATCAGAATGAAGGGAAAACAGAAATCGGGTTTTTCAATTCTTGTGATATTTGCAAATTTATATCGGCAACGTGTTAACACGGCGCCAATCAAGAAACTGAGCAATGAATTTGCTTTCAGTTCGATTTTCTTTTGTGACAGTAGGATAATTTTTAATTGGCTTTTTTTTTCTTTTTAGATTTCTAGCCTGAAAAGAATATTTTCTGTTTTTAGCCAACGAGCATCAGCTTGAGGTTTTGTTTGTTTGAGGTTTTTTGTCTTCTATTGCGTACGAGTATAAAAATCATGTTACTGATTTTTCTATTTATTTTGTATCATGAACGCTGCCCATGCTAAGGCTCTGCTCTGCACAATTTACGAAGTCGCTTTCGTTTGTAATTAGGTATAATTGCCGTACACCAGATGTAGTTGACAGGTAAGTATATGTTGATAGATATATTTCAAATTTTTATTTTGCTAAAAAAAATGCTTTAAATTTTGAAAATAATGTACGAAATATAAAGATACAGATTGGAGTGACAGGGGGGGGGGAGAGAAGGGGGGGCGGTACAGTTGTAGTACCGGTATCGCAGAATATTAGGGCTCCGGTACTTTTTTTGTCAGAAATTAATCCCTGCTCACAACAATAATTTCTGTAGCGCGCTGGTTGAAATTAAATAAACACAAACTCGTCAATAACTTACAACACTTAATAAATAACAAAGTGAACTGTATCACACGTTTAATTATAAACCCTCTTGGTTTCAGACTCTTAGAATAGAATAAATTACATGTCAACAAAAAAGAACGTTGCCATTTTTTAGAAATTAAACTTACACAAAAATGCTCGCACTGAGCGTTGGCAGACGATAAATAAATTTCGAACATACACCCCCGGCCTTGAAATCTTCAAGGGGTACAAATAAAAGAGTTATATATGTTAATGAAAGGGCAAAGGACAGAGTTTATGAACCGCTCGTTTAAAATTTCCGGCAGCAGTTCTTACTATGGCGACTCTCACACGACCGTCATGGCCCGGAAATGTCTGAATAATTCTTCCTAACTTCCACTGAAGAGGGGGAAGAAGTTCATTTTTAATTAGCACTAAGTCACCAACATTTAAATTTGCTGTCGCACGCAACCACTTGGGACGTTGCTGGAGTTGAGACAAATACTCACCGCTCCATCGCTTCCAGAAGTGCTGAAATACTCTCTGGGTTAATTGCCAACGGCGAAGTCTATTAGGGGGAATTTCAGAAACGTCAAGTTCTGGAATAGCCGTCAAGGCAGCACCAGTCAAAAAATGACCTGGTGTCAGGACTTGTAGATCACTTGGATCGTTTGACAGAGGACATAAAGGTCTAGAGTTCAAACAGGCTTCAATTTGTGACAATAATGTAGAGAATTCTTCAATTGTAAATAGTGAATTTCCCATTGTTCTACGTAGATGATATTTCACAGATTTTATGTTAGCTTCCCACAGCCCACCAAAATGTGGAGCAGACGGGGGATTAAAGTTCCAGATGATACCTTCATTAGCCACATAATTCTGTAATATTTGATCCTTACTAATGGAGGATACGGAATTGTATAACTCACGCAGTTCCCTACTTGCACCCTTGAAATTTCCTGCGCAATCACTAACCAACTCAGCTGGTTTACCTCTACGGGCAACAAATCTTTTTAGAGCAGCCAAAAATGTGGAAGCTGTCAAATCCGAAACCAATTCAAGATGAATAGCACGAGTTGAAAAACAAATAAAAATAGCAATATAACTCTTAAACGACTTGATATTTCTACGATTTCTCTCCTTGCACATAACTGGGCCGGCATAATCAATTCCAGTCTTTGAGAATGGACGACTTGGCCTAACACGTATGGCTGGAAGATCCCCCATTATTTGAGTGCCAACAGATGATGAAGCATGAAAACATTTTAAGCAACTCCTCACTATTTTTCTTACTGCATCTCGACCACTTAAAATCCAGAAATTGTTTCGAAGAACAGCTAAAAGAAGCTGTGGACCAGCATGTAAATAAGTTATATGATAATGTTTGATAATTAATGCAGTTATATGATGTGTCTTAGGCAATAATATTGGGTGTTTCTGATCTTCTGAGACATTAGCATGTCTCAATCTTCCACCCACGCAAAATACAATTATGATCCAGGAATGGGTTTAAAGACAAAAGTTTACTTGAAGATTTTAAATATTTGTGATGACTTAAATCAGATATTTCATCACGGAAACACTCGTTTTGAACTATTTTCAGAATTTTCGTTGTGGAATTTGAAAGCTCTAAGACTGAGAGAAAACCATTTACTCGATTTGATAACGACTTTCTTGCATTGTCTACAAATCTTAAGCACCACGCGACGATTCGTACTAGTCTATTCCAAGAAGAATATCTGAAAATCAGATGATAATCATTAAGTTTAGAAATATTTACAACACAATTCCTCTTTTCTTCCTTTAGGATAATTTCTTGTACATCCTTGCCTTCAAATGATTCATTAGACGGTTTATCCCATGGCTCTCTTAACCATTTAGGACCATGAAACCATAGCTCACAATTCACTAATTCCGATGGTAGCATACCTCTTGTTCCGCAGTCAGCTGGATTTTCAAGCCCGCGAACATGATTCCACGAAATATTAGGCAGTGTTTCTTGGATTTTAGCAACACGGTTTGCTACAAAGGTTTGCCATCTATGAGGCTCTGAAGAAAGCCATGCCAACGCAACCTTAGAATCAGTCCACGCAAACACTTCACTCTCCTTGAGACTTAAGTGATCCAAAACAACCTTTAGCAAATTTGTCAAAAGAAGAGCTGAACAAAGTTCCAACCTTGGGATTGACTGAGTCTTAATGGGTGCGACCTTAGTTTTAGATGTCAAAAGATTTACGGTGATTGTCTCATTCTGAGAAACTGAACGTACTGAGCATATTGCTGCACAATATGCTTTTTCAGACGCATCACAAAAGGCGTGAATTTGAAGGTTTATCTTATCTGCAGATAATACAAATCGAGGAATTTTCAACTTAGAAATTACCTTTAAATCATTCCGAAAAGATGTCCACCGTTTACTATGTTCTTCACTAATTGGCTCATCCCAGGTAAGTGAAAACTTCCATAAGCCTTGCAGCAGTATCTTCATAAAAACAACACAGGGGGAAAGCAAGCCTAGCGGATCAAACACCTTTGCAACTTCTGACAAAATATCTCTTTTAGAATATCTGTCCTTTTTCTCATGGTCTAAAGCAGTGAAACAGAAGAAATCACCCGTTAAATTCCATTGAATTCCTAAAATTTTTATCCCGCCATCATTAGTCAAGAGCAATGACTCTGTACTTTCCTTACATTCTTCAGAAATATTCCTCAGTACTCCAGGTACATTTGAAATCCATTTTCGTAAATTAAAGCCTCCTCGTTTCATTAATAATGCCAATTGACTAATTAGTTCCACAACTTCTTCCTCATTCTGGCCGCCAGAGAGAAAATCATCTACATAAAAATCTTTCAACACAGCTGCAGATGCCAAAGGAAAATCGTTTTTCTCATCTAAGGCAAGCTGATGAAGAGCTCTTGTAGACAGAAACGGGGCAGATGCTGTACCATAAGTGACCGTTGTTAAACGATATTCCTCTAACGGATCCTGGGAATTCTCTCTCCAAAAAATTCTTAAAAAATCTCTATCTTCTGGATTAATCAAGATTTGTCTAAACATCTTCTCTATATCTGCTCGTACAACAATAGGCAAAACTCTAAATCTTAAAAGAATTGGAAAAAGTTCCTGTTGTATACGGGGTCCGACCATTAGAATATCATTCAAGGACACACCAGAGGTAGATTTAGCAGAGGCATAAAAAACAACTCTTAATTTTGTCGTCGTACTTGATTCACGAACTACCGCATGATGAGGTAAATAAAAAACAAATGTAGGGACTCTTTCCGATTTGGATATTCGTTCCATATGACCCAAATCCGAATATTCCTTCATAAACTCTCGATAGTTTTTATAAATAGACTGTTGTTTTGAAAGCTTACGTTCCAAAGAATGAAATCGGTGTATGGCTAATTCCTTAGTATCACCTAATTGCGATGGAGAATCTTTAAATGGAAGTTTCACAACAAATCTTCCAGAACTATTTCGAAAATAATTGCTCTTAAAATGGTCTTCACATTCTTGTTCTTCCTTAGAAATTCGAACTAGCTCAGAAATGGAATCTAAAGACCAAAACTTTTGAACTAAATCATCTAGTTGAAATTGAATATTATTAACAGAAAATGTACGTTGACTTGTATCAAAAGAGGTAGTTCCCGTAATTATCCAACCAAGTTTAGAACATACGGCGAAGGGTAGAGTTTCTTCTCTTTTTATAACTTCCCCTTTAAGCAATGTAAAGAAAACGTTAACACCTAACAAGATATCTACTGGTCTTGATTCAAAGAATATTGGGTCTGCTAGAACTAAATCATTGAAATTATTCACAATATTTGAAGGAATAGAGCTATACGGCACATTTGATGTGATTCTTTTTATCACAAATGCTCTAGTGGCAAATCTCACTTCAGAATTAAAATTGGGAGTAAAATTTAAATTTACCTCTTCATTAGATTCAGCATTATAAGAACCTAAACATGTAATCTGTACTTTAGTAGATTGCCTTGGCAAACATAATTTACGCATACAATTTTCACTTATGAAAGAGGCTTCACTGCCACTATCCAGCAAAGCGCGACAGTTTACAAGATTACCCAGTGAGTCACGAACCTTAATCATTGCTGTACAAAGTAGAGTTTGCTTATTTTGAAATGAATGTAATCCCGACACAGAGTTGTTTGGAAATTCAAAGATGCTAGTACAAGAAGTTTGATTTAATGACTCAGTTGGTCCCGGCTGAAATTCTGGTGCGTTCAGAGACAGAGGGCCAGTCGGCGTTTCATTTACACTATCTGAATAAGATTTCGGGTCTCTTGGAAGATGTAAAATTGTATGGTGAGGCTTATGACACACTTTACATTTACTTAAACTCTTACAGATTTTTGCATGGTGTTTATCTAAAAGACAATTGTAACACAAGTTGTTTCTTCTAATCAATTCTATTCTTTTATGTGCACTAAACTGCAAGAACTTAGGACATTTATACAACGGATGTGATTCCTTGCATACACAACAACTATTATTAGAAGACAACAATGTCGTTACTTTACCTTTCTTTATTTCCCTTAGTGAGGATTTGCTGTTTTGAAGGGTTCTAGCGTGATCCTTCAAGAAAGATAATAAGTTATCAAGAGTTCCCACCTCCTCCTTTTTTAATGTTCTTTCCCACCAATATCTCGTATTTTTATCTAATTTATCTGTAATTACATAAACTATCATTACTTCCGAAAATCCACTAACGTCTTGTTCAAGTACGCTTAAAGAACGCACACATTCGTTTATAACATCTACACTCTCTAAAATAGACTGTGCATTATCCGATATACAAGGCATTCCAATTAATTTCTTAATTAATGCATTAATTAACTCACGTTTATTTGAATATCGCTCCTTTAATAATTCTAAAGCTGTTTTATAGTTTGAATCAGATATTGGAAGACTCTGAATAATTTTAAGTGCGCTGTTTTTGCATGCCGATTTCAAATACTGCAATTTTTGACAGTCTGATAAACTCTCATTATTATCCACACTAGCTTTAAATAAATCATAAAATGATATCCATTCTTCTAAATTACCACTAAACGAAGGAAGCGTCAATTTTGGAAGCTTTACTTCTGGTATTTGAGATTTAGAAAGGCTATTATTTTGATTCGATTCATTTAAAGTAAATTTTGAGTTTTTCCGGTTAACACTTAACCAAAGATTGTCAAGTTTATCCTGTACGGATTGTTGCTCATCAACAAAATTATCTACATCTTCTTCTTTGCATTGTGAAAAAATTGCATTAAAAATTTCATGTAATTCCTCATTTAATTTTTCGATTTTATTTTCGAATAAAGCAAGCTGACTAGAATCAGCATCATCTATCGAACTAATAATATTATTTTCGAGTTTAGTTACAGTAGCTTTTAATACTCGTTTTCTAACTAAAATATCTTTAAATTCTGCCATAATGAGATAATATTAACAAAAAAGACTCACCGAATAGTATAGATGTTTAAATGACGCATCTTCTTTATTTACTTATTGCATCATAACTTCAGAACGATGACATGATTACACTTGAAAACGAAACTCCTCTTACCGTTCGTTCTATCACTCAATTCAACAACAACAAAAATATCAAATCTCCGGTAGACGTAACCAAAAATTATGTAGCGCGCTGGTTGAAATTAAATAAACACAAACTCGTCAATAACTCACAACACTTAATAAATAACAAAGTGAACTGTATCACACGTTTAATTATAAACCCTCTTGGTTTCACACTCTTAGAATAGAATAAATTACATGTCAACAAAAAAGAACGTTGCCATTTTTTAGAAATTAAACTTACACAAAAATGCTCGCACTGAGCGTTGGCAGACGATAAATAAATTTCGAACAATTTCAACGAACAATATATGAGTCAATGGCACAGAACAATCGAGCTAGCCTCTTGCTCTGTGCTACGGCTCGACTTCCACACAAGGGCTCGAAAAATCCCATGTCCGACATCAGTGTTGCTACCTTTTTTTTTTTATTTGATTGGCACCACTTTTTTGGAGTGGTAAAATTCGCTTTATTTAATGGCAGATTAATTGAGGCGAATTTTACCATTCCAAAAAAGTCGTGCTAATGAAATTAAAAAAATCTAGCAACACTGATGTCGGGCATGTGATTTTTCGAGCCCTGTTCCACACAGTAGGTTCCAGGTTCAAACCCAGCCAACGCCAATTCCTCGAAACTTACAATGTGCATGTTTATCAACAAATCGGCTTGTTCCCAGATAGCATGGACATTAACAGCAAGTTTGATTTTTTCTGATATTTTCTTGCCGTGACAAATTTGAATTGAGAAATTCGCAGCAAATCTTCCGAAAGGTATACCATCACCCACTTGCATGAGTAGTTTGTTGTGAAACTGATGCAAGACTGTCTTTAATTCACGAAAGTGACGAAAGCAAAAAATCCCCCTGTCGAGAGAATGGACAATCAGCACATACACAGAAATCGCATCAATTTTATTCGTTAGGCACCATTTTATCTAAACGCTATACTTATAAAATACCAGAAAATGTTCGAATTGAAAAGTACAAATATTACCTTATCTTGTTTATGGTGATAAAAACGATGGCACTTTCTGACGGTGCGTTCGCATCAATGGGTCGTATCAGGTCTATGGACTCCTTCGAAGGGGTTAAACTTGTTGAGTAACAGTTGTAAACAGATAGTGTGGCATGGAAAGATTACTACTTTGCAGTAAGTTTGCAGTATTTATGATTACTCGTTTGCCATTAATTTGTAATAAATTTGATACAGCACGAATTTAACTTGCACGACAAGTTAGCTGCACGTTCAAAGTGTGGTGACTTCGACGTCTGCGTTATCTTGCTGCAGTCATGTTATGAACTTTCAGTCTTGTCATGCTGAGCTTACTGCAACTTTGCAGGTTTTCAAAGCAAGACTGCTGCAAATTTTCTGCAAACTAAAAATGCTATGTGAGTTGAATGTCTCCTCAACACAACATAGGACAAACTTTGAGTTTAATTGCTTGTAGTTTCCCTAAATTGCTCGTAATTGCCACGTAGTAATAATTCATCATATTATGTGTAAGAAACAAAACATTATAAACTATTAGATCTGCGAGAATTGTTATTTTCTTACTACAACAGTTTGAGAAGTACGCCTTTACTTGGTTGTGTGACTTCACCTACACATTATCCACCGGCCTCTGAGTTATAGGCCTACGCGCTGACACAAAAATGGCGGCGATCGTAGGCTGATTTTTTTTTCAGCGTTTGTACGGTCAGCTCCATCGGGGAAAGAGATAGATGGAGATGCAGTATGCCGTAAAAAAGGTTTGAAATATGAAACCATTTATCTCTCAAAATTAAACGTCCACAGAAGGCCCAAACAAAAGAAGCACTTGGAACAGGGACCGAATTCTTTGACATCACCCGTGCATTTTTTTCTCTAAATGAAAGTGATCTGCTTGTTTTTAAACATTCCAAAGCAGCATTCCATTGTATTATGAATTAAAAACTGTATTATTAAAAGTTTTCTTCTTTTTTTCGTGAAAGAACGTGCTTGTGTTTGGGCCTACTATAGCGGATTTTAGGGTTACTTTTTTGGCGTCACCCCCAGCCACCTTACTGCATCTCCATCTATCTCTTTTCCCCATGGTTCAGCTCAATACGTACAGTTGAATGCCAATAATTTTTTAAAAAGTTTTTTCCGTCTTATTTTCCCGAGGTTAAATAATACGAAAAAAACTTTTAGAAAATACTGGTGCTGAAATTCAGGCTACCGTACAAATGCTTAAAAAAATCCGCCCACGCCATCCATCTTTTTTTGTGTCAGCGCATAAGCCTATTACTCAAGGATGGTGCATTATCTACTATGATGAGAGACGTTTTTGAATCGTGAAGTCATAGCTCTTTTAAACAAATGAAACGGGTTCGCAACTAGCGAAATTATGAGCAGCAAGCCAATCAAATCAAATGTTGCAATCAAATAAAGCATTGTAAAATTTTAATCTTTTGATTTCATTGAAACCATTGCCTACTCAAACATTAAACGCAAATGGGCTTGCCTTATAGATCTCGTATGCCTCGATTGAAAATGACTTTTAAAACTAAAAAGTTTGTGTGTTTATATTCAATCCAAGGAAAACGCAGTCAGTTTTGAACACAGTGTTTTTAGGACACAGCATAAAAAATTAAATTAAAAGTGAGATGTCTTTAAATTTCAGCGCAGAACAGGTAAAAAAAAATATTTTTTTTTAATTTTTTGCTTCCATTTTTAAACGATTTCTTCTGTTCCTTCTTCCAGTATTCATATTCAGTAGCTTAATATTTTTATCGCGTACGACGAAAATTCAATAAAATTTTAACTAATGATACTGCTTGTATTATGTTTTCTGTATTTTTGACAGAATTCTGAAAAAGGTTAAAGGTTATTATTAGTCAGGTTTGATTAATGTATACTTTAATGTGATTTCGAGACTGGAATTTTTATTTTCGTTTATTTATTTTTACTTTATTTATTTATTTATTTTGAAAAAGTACCTTTCTTCAGATGGCCCGGTGTAGATTTTATTAGATTCCAATCATACACACCAAAATATGACATAAAAATTAACAGAGGATTTATGTATTATCCTGGCCATGAGATAGATCGCCAAAAACAGTTGCCAATTGCCCATCTTGTTTATCGTTGCCAATCCTGTTCAAAACAGTAATTTAACGTTATTTAATTCATAACATTGCTAAAAATTATAACTAATGTCAAATAAATAAATAAAATGCGTACTTGTTAGTTATCACGTCGACCAATTTCGCAAATTATACAAATTGACATAATTTTTATTTTAAATAACGAAAAAACAAGTAAATTAGTATAACATTAATAAAAATACAAAACATACGTCGAAATGAAAATCACTTGATGACGTAAACAAGTGTAAGTCAAGTGAATTTGAAATTTACGATCAACCATTATTGGCATTTAATCTTACAATTTGGAAACAGTAATTTAGTCGACGGGAGAACTATAACAAGTACCATAAAATATAATAAATGAACTATAATACGTAAATAAAAAAACTGTAAAGCATAATAAAAAAATAAACTGAAATAAATAAACTAGGTACTTGTTAGTTATCCCGTCGACCAAATTACTGTCGCCAAATTGTAAGATTAACGACCAATAATGGTTGATCGTAAATGTCACATTCACTTGACAACACATGTTTACGTCATCAAGTGATTTTTATTTCGCCGTTTTATTTATATTTTTATTAATGTTATACTAATTTATTTGTTTTCCGTTATTTAAAATAAAAATTATGTCAATTTGTATAATTTGGCGAGTGGTTTGGCGATTTATATAGTTTGGCGAAATTGGTCGACGGGATAACTAACAAGTACCATAAACTACATTACGTATTATTATTGATATATTATAGCTCTTATGTATGATACGCTAAAAAGTTGTTTAAAAATAAGAGTTCTGTAATTAGCATAACTGGCACCATGCTTGGTGTAGTTGTATCTGACATGGCACGGATAATACGTAAGTACCTTTAACAGTTGTGAATGCACATACTGGGATTAATAGAAAATGTGCTTGAATTTGTTAATTCAAATCGTTTCTTTCCTGGTTGAAGGAGAAGTGTAAAAAGTTACTTCTATTTTATAAGGGCTTTTGCAATACTCGGTCTTAAGAAAGTGCGATGTCGCGCCAAATATTATAAATCGTCACGAAAAGGAAAGGGCGAGCAATGAAAAGATTTCCAGTCTTATATTGCTTATTTAAGTCAACTTATTTTATATATTTGGTATTACATTATAATCTGGCTTATTTAGTATATATATTAAATAAACTGCGGCATTTTAGGTAGCTTTCTTTACAAAAAGCTACCTATTGCAGCCGTTCGGAGGAAAGCGATTTCAAAAAATTTTGGTATATTTTCATCGATCATGACCCCCAGACCCCGAAACCACCCTCCGTTCAAAATTGATATATATATATATATATATCAATATATATATATGTATATATATATATCAATATATATATATATATATATATATATATAATACCAAAAAACACACACTACACATCCAATCCCCAAACTACTGAACTACAGAGAAAATTAACAAAATAACCATGGAAAAAACTTACTAACAAAACCATGAACGAAAAGAAAACAACCAATGGAGACAGATTGAAAGGCTAAAGACTTGCATGCTGGGTTATACCGGTAATTACTCATGAAACTTCCCCCATATCTGTCGAGACCACACTGGCCAAAGAAAACTTTAAAACTGGCCATCCAAAGCAGTAACCGAATTCGAAAAGAACACTTTAAAACTGTTCATCCAAAGCAGCAACCCAATTCAAAAAGAACGACACATCCAGACAGAGCTCCTTATAAAGCCTACGATTATTTGGCGATGTTTTTAATCGCCAAAAGTAAAGCATCGCGGTAATCTTTATCAATGCAAAAACCCTTGACGGGTTAAAAGTTTCTGACGCAGCACTTTATCTTATGCTCTAAGAATTTTAAATATGGAACTTAAAAATACTGATATCAAATTTTGAGTGACGTTATGCTATTTCTTAAAAAATATATTTGTATTTATTTCACCATTTTATTTTTGTTTTATTTATAATCGCATGTGCAAAAGTTATGTTCAACATGAAAAGCTGCATAAAATTTTATTCGCTGTTGCTTTATCATTTACATCTCTCATAAATTCAAAATATGTGTTTTAAAAGATATGATATAAAATTTAAGTGACGCCTTGATGTGACTTTAAAAGGTTTGTTTTTTAAAATTCAATTTAAATTATTTTTGACTTGGTTAAAATATTTTTTTTACATCTACACAATACTTTTAATTTTCCAATTCACTGTTAAATATATCACTTTCATTGAATCTATACTATGCATTGAAATGTATTTATTTCAATAAATTGATTTATCTTTTGTGTCACGCTATTCAAAATTGTGAGTAAGATTTATGTAAATGGTTTATTTGCGTCAAACTATCCTTTTTCATACATTTCATGTAGTTTGGACACAATGACGCAAAGAAACCATTTACATAAATCTTACTCACAATTTTGAATAGCGTGACACAAAAGATAAATCAATTTATTGAAATAAATATATTTCAATGCATAGTATAGATTCAATGAAAGTGATATATTTAACAGTGAATTGGAAAATTAAAAGTATTGTGTAGATGTAAAAAAAATATTTTAACCAAGTCAAAAATAATTTAAATTGAATTTTAAAAAACAAACCTTTTAAAGTCACATCAAGGCGTCACTTAAATTTTATATCATATCTTTTAAAACACATATTTTGAATTTATGAGAGATGTAAATGATAAAGCAACAGCGAATAAAATTTTATGCAGCTTTTCATGTTGAACATAACTTTTGCACATGCGATTATAAATAAAACAAAAATAAAATGGTGAAATAAATACAAATATATTTTTTAAGAAATAGCATAACGTCACTCAAAATTTGATATCAGTATTTTTAAGTTCCATATTTAAAATTCTTAGAGCATAAGATAAAGTGCTGCGTCAGAAACTTTTAACACGTCAAGGGTTTTTGCATTGATATCATTACTTTTTTGAGGTTAGTGATAAAATGATTAAAAAAAAGATACTTATGGAATTTAATGCAGATTTAATTTTTACTATTTTATTACAATTTTCCTTATAGCAGTTTGTATATAAAAACAACTGGGTAAGTATAATCGCAGATCGCACAGAGGGTTTCATTTGATATTCCTTTAAAAACACTTTATCCTTAAATTAATAAATCCAAAATGTTAATTTATAATTATTAAACCCTTACATAGATGTAGCACCAATAGTTCCAATTTTCATGGGGCAGGGAACGCACTCTTTTAAACAAACCACCTTCCAATTGAAGTCATCAAAAACCAAGTTGAATAAGCCAGAGCCCGTTGTGTTGTTTGAAAAACAGCAGTCTCATGTCCCGTCCTTCCCCCCCTTTTTCAAAATTTTTCAGACCAGTACCTAAGAATGGAACCGAAATAATTTTTTCTCTTCAGAAATTACGATAAAAAAATAGTATGCAGTACTCATAAATTTACTTTAATGCTATATAGGGTGATTATTAAGTTAATTGTAACGTTTGGAATCTGTTGCATTGATGTCCGAAAGGTAGTTTCTGAGTTATGGAAGCTGGACCCATAAGGCGCCATAGAGGGGCGAAGCCCGCTAGTGTCTATCATAATTATATCTGCCATGTAGACTAATTGCGATATTTAATCAAAATAGCCCCCCCCCCTCCTCATCCCCGGAAATATAACAAATACAAAATGTGTCTTTATAAACCTATCGTCAAATAGGTTTTTATTTCTTTTTCCCTAAAAAAAACATGATTTTTATATCCGTAACGTAAATAGCGGACGAAGCCCGCTAGTTCCTATCATAATATATATTTTTAATAATTTTATATAGTCTATAATAAAAATCAGACTTAAAATAGTCTAGTTCCATGAGTACTTGTAGTGTCAGTTACATGCTACGATTTTTGGATACCAGTATTTTAGAACGGGAAAATGTGACTTATTTTATCGGAGATATCTCATTAATTGAATAAGGTGAAGCAAACTTTTTGAAAAAAAAGGTGGCCAACAAGCATGGCAGTTATCAGCTATGTGACTTTGTGCTAAAGTCCATTAATTTGATCTGCTTTAAAAAGATTACGGAAGATTGAATTATAGTAGAACCTGGATTAACCGAGCTTCGATTAATCGAGGTTTCTGTTAACCGAGCCGATAACAAAGTCTGATTTTTTTTTCCCTTTTGAATGAGCCTTAAAAATAACCACACTCTTTAGCTCACTGTCCGTGCTATACAGACCCTTCTGCCCCCAAAAGCCCTCAACTCCAAAGAAATATTGGACCCTGAGAAGTCAATAGCGAACAATGCTTTGTTTCCAGTGGCTGTGTGAACTTTCGTAAATTTTTCAATTTGCATTTTAAAATTTACTACTGGTAGTTGATTTTCTTTTTAAATTTGTTAAGCTGTGAAACAGAACTTTACATATATTTACTTTTATTATTTAAAAAACGTTCTATATATTTTTTTTAAAAGAGATGTTAAATTCGCAAGCCAGGCGAGTTTTTATACACAGTTTCTATTAACCGAGATTTCCGATTCCGATTTACTAACAGTCCCAATTAGCTCGGATAATCGAGGCTGCTCTGTATAATTAAAAAATCAATGGCGATCTTACTGTAAACGGGTTTCCCTTTTACTGAGGGATTTCAAAACCGAATCAGCTGATGTTAGTTGCTGTTTCCCTGCTTGATTAAATAAGATTAGTTAAACATTTGAAAATTACCAAATATAAAAGGAACTAAGTCAACAGAGTCTTTGCTTTATGGTATTTTTTAACAACGCTATAAGAAAATGATTTTAAATAAGAGATTTTAAATGTAACGTTTTAAATCTGACATAATTTTCACCAAACTTTCCTTTCTCTTTGTAACATTCAACTGAAAATATTTTTATTATTAGAAAGATAATATTATTATTTGCGCTACCTTAAAATTAGCAACTATAGTTAAAAATATCATCTCGAAATTTGAAATAAATCTCTCATATAAATATATTTTTTAATTTACACTGTTTTGCAATGTGTTTTGTAAACTGTTGGCCAATATGACGTAATTTCCTCCATTTACGACTTTTAACACATATCAATGAATTTATTATTTAAAAATTTTCTTTTTCTTTTAATATTCACGTGTAAATATAATTTTTATGACGTAATTTTCAATGTTTTCCTTCTTTTAATGCGTAATCATTTAATTCTAATTTGAAAATAATTGATTATTTTATAATTTTCTTTCATTTTAAGTAAGCATGTGTAAAAACAATTTTTATGACGTAATGTTTAATATTTTCCTGCTTTTAACACGTTATCATTTAATTCTAATTTAAAAGGATTTTTTTCTGTTTATAATAGTCACGTGTGAATAAATTTTTAATTTAAAGGATATATTATTCTTTGCGCTGTTTTAACATTTCGCAACAATTTAAAATAACCTTTTCTAAAATATGTAAAAAATATATCTGGAAATTCTGAAAATTTTAATTTAAAATTGAAATAAACCGTCAAAAAATTAGGCAAGTTAAGAATAATAAATGCACTCTGCAAACTTCGAGTTTCTATTGAATGATTAAATTGAATGAAAATGATTAAATTCCCATGTATATTTTTTTTTCCTATGAGACTTTTTTAATGAGACTATTTTATCCAGATTTAACATTAAATATATCTTAAAATAATTCTTCGATTTAAAAACTGTCTAATTCAACGTTTTTATCAAACATTTCTCTATAATACTACGCAATTGCGTCAAAAGATGGCGACACCAGAATTCTGATATGCTTATTATGTAAACTGTAAATATTGCAAAGTTAAATAAAAAAGAATTGTCTCGGGGTTATCAAACTTCATTGATATTTATAAATAAAACATTTCAACTAAATTATTTATTATAAAAGAATTATTTATTACATCACAATAGCTTTTATGCAAGGAAAATAATAATTATAATAATAATAATATTATGGATGTCAGCGATTATATATTGATTGACCGTCATAATAATAAAAAATGATATTATAAAAAGAAGAGCTGAAATGAATTATTTTTTTACGTTTCTGATCGTGTGATTTATATTCAAATAATAATTATTAATGTATATTTTTTGTAAAGTGATTGAAATTAAATATATTTATAAAATTTATGGTAATATTTTTATTGTTGAAAAATTGCCAAGAAATAATCATCATCAAATTGGCGTCATTATAATTGTAATTTTATTTAACTTAATAGCAATTAAAAAAATTACAAAGGAACTGAGAATAATGGTCAACTAGCAGACTTAAAAAAAAAACAAAAAAAAAACATTCACATGTGAAAACACTTAGCAGGGAGTATCGAACTGCCTATCTTAAGGTCAGTAAACGATGGCCCTTAGCCACTCAGCCAGTGGGAAGACAAAATTTTTCTCCCCAAAAGTGGTTAAAAAGAAAGCATGTGTATGAATACAGTGTCATGCATTTTCGGTGAAATTTCCATAGAATGGCGAAGAAATATAGTCCGATTTTTCATGCGCATTATAAAACGAACAAGAGTCTTGCTGGAAACAAGTAAATTGTTATTTGGTTCATCTGAAACATATTTATTTGATTTTTAAAGAATCTCCCGTGTCATTTTCGAGAGAAAAAAAAATCGAATTATTTAACGAACGAGAGTTTTCCCAGAAAAAAGAAAAGTGTTATTCACCTCGCCTTAATCACAGTTATATTATGTATCAATTTAAAAATAATCGTTAGAACCGTTTTCGAGATTTTCAAATTAGGAACTTCCTCGATATTATACCAACGTTTTCACTTTAAAAATGGCTATTTAGATCTCAAAATATACTGCACGTAGAAATGCAAAAATTTCAGTATACGATTAGACTGCAGATATAAGACTGTTCTAGAAAATTCAGAACAATAAGACATATATCTGCTGAGTTATTAAAAGGCGGCTTTTCGCGTTTTCTTTGATGTCGAGTTAGCTGTATATATGAGTTCCGCCATCTACGAATTCTATGATACGATACGATACGATACGATTTTAGGCTTAAGGCTGCGTCACTCGAAATACTACCGTCTTCCACGATCCTTGACGAAATTGTTTGCCAAACTATTTAACAAACTAATAGGAAAATTCTGATCCATTGCATCTTGATAGAGATTTATAATGTCATTTATTATACTATTATGTTTAGAATTTAACTTTGCTATCCTTATTAAACTATTGATAATGATATTTCTGAAAATGGAAATATGTACATTGGAATTAAAATTTAATATCTTAATAGTTTCAAAGTTGTAATCCTTTCTCTTATCATAAATGCAAGTCCGTAATCCACCCCTCTCAATGTCGATAGTGAGATCCAAATAATTTACATGCTTTTCGTCATATGAAGTTTTTTTTAATATCAAACCTTGGGGATAGTAGTCTAAATTTAAATCGCTATTGGAATCGTTAATCCTTACCAACAATACATAATCAATATATCTGAAACTTAAAAAATCCTTATCCGTTGTCTCTTTAACCTCGTATAAAAATAAATAAATATCTGCAAGTACCGAACTGCAACTACCCCCCATAGGTATACCCCTTATCTGCTGAAACACATGCTTACCATCGAATAAATAATTTTCATTAATTTTCATAATTTTCACAGTGTGACATAGGTCAGATATATATATATATATATATCAGTGGCGTGGCGGGAAAACTTTCGGTGGTCATCGCAATTATTTAAGTTTGTGGTGAAAAATTATTAACTCTAAAATTCAATGATTGAATGTTCAAAAAAGAAACTTTAAATCTTACCTTCACTTATACATGAACTCCAAATGTTCTGCTAAAACTGGATCGTAGAGTTTTAAAAGCTTATTAAGAGTTTTAAAATATTGCTTGGTCATCGCCGCATCCAGCGATGACCGGACGCCACGCCACTGATATATATATATATGTTTAATTAATGGTTATATATATATATATATATATATATATATATATATATATATCTGACCTATGTCACACTGTAACTCTCGTATTTATGAACCGATTTGGATGTAATTTGGTGTGTACATAGTACATACCAATGTCTCGACCGAGTTCGTTGGCCAGCTTCATCCGCCATTTTGTTTAAAAAAGGCGGCCATTTAAAATTTTTAAAAAAATTTAAAATTTAAAATGTGGTACCAAAAAATTGAAAATGGAAAAATATTTTTTTCTTATGTATTTGACCTTTATACAAAGACTCCGTAGCAGTTTTTGTTTCGTCTATATCTTAAAAAATGGCTGAGTTATAGCATTTTGAATTTCTAGCGAAGCTCACATTTTGAAACGTCCTGAATTTTGTCACGCGATAAAAGGCGTATTTATGAACCGATTTGGATGTAACTTCGTTTATACATAGTACAGACCAATGTCTCGACCGAGTTCGTTGGCCAGCTTCATCCGCCATTTTATTTAAAAATGGCGGTCATTTAAAATTTTAAGAAATATTTAAATTTGAAATGTGGTACCAAAAAAATTGACGATTGAAAAAATATTTTTTTCTTATGTGTTTGACCTCGATAAAAAGATTCGGGAGCAGTTTTTGTTTCGTCTATATCTTAAAAAATGGCTGAGTTATAGCATTTTGAATTTCTAGCGTGGCTGACATTTTGAAACGCCCTGATTTTTGTCATGCGATAACAGGCGTATTTATGAACCGATTTGAATGTAACTTGGTCTGTACATAGTACATACCAATGTTTCGACCGAGTTTGTTGGCCAGCTTCATTCGCCATCTTGTTTCAAAAGGGTTGCCATTTTTTAAAAAAATGTAATTTAAAATTTAAAATGAGGTATTAAAAAATTGGAAAATGAAAAAGATTTTTTTTATGTGTTTGGCCTTGATACAAAGATTCTGGAGCAGTTTTTGTTTCTGAAAATTTGTTCTTTTGTTTATATCTTAAAAAGTGGTTGAATTATAGCACTTTGAATTTCTATCATGGCTAACACTTTGAAACGATCTTGTATTTGTCTCGCGATGCCACACGTATTCGCCTATTTCGATGGAAGAAGACATGTGGATAGTATACATCAATATCTTGACCAAGTTCGCTGGCCAGCTTCATCAGCCATTTTGTTTCAAAATGGCGGCCATTAAATTAAAAAAATATATATTTAAAGTGAGGTGCAAAAAAATTAGAAATTGAAAAAGGTTTCTTTCTTAAGTATTTGATCTTGATATAAGGATTCAGGAGCATTTTTTGTTTGTCTTTATCTTAAAAAATGGCTCAGATATAGCAGTTTCAAATTCTAACGTGGGTGACATTTTGAAAAATCTGATTTTTTGTCTGTGACAGCACTCGTATGTATCAACCGATTCCGATGTGAGTGAGCATGTGCACAGCAATTACTAAGGTCTCGACCAAGTTCACTGGTTAGCCTCATCCACCATGTTGTCTTAAAATGGCAGGCACTTTAAGAAATCGCCGAATTTGGCAGCGAAATATAAGTTACTTTAAATAAAAGCAGCTTGGATAAAGCTGACTAATTTTGCGAAATTCTCATTCATAATGATTTAGTATTGATAAAAATTAGTATTGAATCTCCTACATTCGTTTTCCTCTTAATTGAGCTTCGTGTGTTTGAATAATATAAGTTGGCTTTTTTAAAATAAGGAATATGAAAGCTACCTCTTCCTCCCGGCACTGGCCGGAAGGACTTTTTTATGTTAGACGGGCGCAAGCGACAATCCGCCA
Organism: Maratus speciosus; assembly: GCA_963932465.1. Classification (NCBI taxonomy): domain Eukaryota; kingdom Metazoa; phylum Arthropoda; class Arachnida; order Araneae; family Salticidae; genus Maratus; species Maratus speciosus. The sequence continues at coordinate 125,923,620 of OZ010789.1, read as the reverse complement.
AATATTGTTCCCGTCACCGTCATTTCAAATGCAAATATTTAAGCCATTTCATTTAAAATTTATAATTTTTATTATTTTTATTATAACCTTAGCATGCTAAAGTTATTTCCAAGCAAGTTGTTCCCTTTAATGCTATTATTAGTGAATCTTTAGAAATTCGTTTAAGGAACCAAGAAGTTTGTAATGATAATGTTTCCTTTCACATTACTGAAATCTGGCTTTCTGTTTTGAAAGGTCTATGAAAATTTCCATGTTTTTTACAGCCCTTCTTTCTTCGTTGTTTTCTTTGGATAAAAGATGACGCCACTGAGCTTTGTTTTGGGATTTAAGAAGTTTTCGTTGGGCTGTTTATCATTTTGAATTAGATTTTACGATGTAGCATATAAAATGTTTTTGTCGATTTATATTTTAGAATTTTTTTCTCTTGATGAAGGTTTTAAAGATTAAACCGAAACGTAGAGATTTATGTTATTCATATGCTTATTTTTCCCCCCAGGGGAATACCTTCTTTAGGTATTTACGGGTTTCGCGACCCCGGGTTCCCGAGCGATCTTTCTCCTTTCCTGTTTTCTTCTCTTTTTAGTTGCCTATCCTTTTTGCTTTGTTTCACACTTTTTAATCTTCTTTTTTCAGTTTCTTATCCCTCTTTGTTCTTGTTCATGTTTTTTACTGACCATTTTGTTCAAATTGTTATTTGTTCTACTAACATTGTTCTTGTTCTTTCGTTAAAAAAAAAAAAAAAAAAAAAAGGAAAAAAAGTTTAAAATATTGAAAAAAGACAAAAAATACACCTTGTTTCTAAGTTCTCACCCACATTACCTTTTCTTTTTTACAATAGTGGATTTTTTTATTTTCACGTGAGACACTCTGGGTGTTGAGGTTTTTTAATCTCATCGCCTCGTTTCTACCTCTTTAGGCTGATCTCGAGTCCCAGAGTGCAGGGCATCTCCGAATTCCGGTTCCGTGATCGGTGGGCGCCGTACTTGTATGGCGGTGGTTAGGAATGCACTGGGCGACTGGTGTCCTTTCGACGTAAGGGCGATGTAGGTTGGACAGAGCTGTAAAGGCTTACCTACGTCAACCGAGTTCCACTGTGAAAGAACTAGAGTTTGGAGATGCTATCGAGTTTAATCCAACGTTCGAAAAACGTGGAAGTTTGTTGATAGTTTTCACCCTTTTGAGACCTGCGCCTAAAGTAACGGTAAGAAGAAGGGTCGGTGACCAGGCCCGATGCCTGGCGTTTTTTCAATCCTTTCTAAATATGGCTACAATCTCAGGAAATAAATCATGCGAAGTGGAAGCCCCACACCCAAAAGAGAGTACATGCGAAGTGGAAGCCCCACAACCAAAAGAGAGTACTAATGCGTTGAGTTCTTGCTCAAAAGCTGGTTCTGACCAGGGCCAAAAAAATTCTTGGGGTGATAGAGTTGAGGATTCTTCTGCCAATACGGAATGTAAGAATGTCAACTCTAATTCATGTAATGTTGAAGAGAGATTTTTTGTAGTGAAACGAGTAGAAGGGAGTTTTGACAAAACATCCCCCTTCCTAATTAATAAATCTATCCAAGGTTTGGTTGGTGAACCAAAAACAATAAAAAAACTCCGGACAGGTGAACTATTAATTGAAGTAAGCAATAGTCAACAAGCAGCCAACTTAAAAAAATGTACTCAGTTTGCAAACATTGCAGTCTCCATATCTAAACATAGAACTTTAAACACATCTCGCGGTGTGATCTCTGAATCTGACCTCCTGCATGTCACTGAAGATGAAGTTGTAGAGAATTTAAAAGAACAAAATGTCATTGAAGCTAGAAGAATAAAAATCTACCGTCGAGACGAGCAAATACCAGCTAATCAAATACAAATTCCTACCAAGCACATTATTCTCACATTCAACTCACCGAACCTACCCAAATCAATAAAAGCCGGATATCTGTCATGTTCTGTAAGGCCTTACATCCCAAACCCACTGCGTTGTTTTAAATGTCAACGCTTTGGGCATTCAAAAACCTCATGCCGTGGTAAAATCACCTGTGGTCGGTGCAGTGCAGTAGGCCACGAAAGTGAACACTGCAATGCTCAACCATGTTGTGTAAATTGTAAAAAAGACCACCCATCTTATGCTAAATCATGTGAACAATGGAAAATAGAAAAAGAAATACAAACAATACGCACTAAAGAAAAGATATCATACCCTGAAGCCAGAAAAATAGTAGAATCCAGGACACCCAAAGTTGGTGTATCATATGCTGCAGCCCCATCAAAAACCGCCCAAAAAACTCATAAAACTATTGCAACACAAACCGAATTCCCCACTGAAACTAATTGCCAACCTAATCAAAAACAAAACAACCTGTCTAATAATTCTGATAAGACAAGCAGATCAACGCAGTCTGCTGCTCCTAAATCACCTAAATCTGTTCCTCCTAACTTGCCTAGATCTGTTCCTCCTAAATCATCAACAAATCCTACTTTAAAATCATCACAGTCTCTTATTTCTAAACTTCCACTCCATAAAAGAGGTTCTCAAAATACAACTAAAACACCATCCGTGAAACCAAACCGTAATTCTGATGCAGAAAAATTTAACCCACCAATAATTAAAGCCACAGTCTCATCTGAAAATACCCCCAAGAAGAAAAAGAGTAAAAGATCTAAAAACGAAACACAATCAAAACAGAACGATAAAATGGAAGAGGATGATGCCCTTGCTCTTCACCCAGAACCGGATGAACAATTTAACGATGGAGATAGTATGTCTACTATCTCTGATTAATATAACGCAGATAATTTCATCTAGGGAAAAATAGTAAAATCGATCATGACTAATATTATTTCATGGAACTGTCGAGGCTTTCATAATAAATATGACGAAATTCGAAGTATTCTTCATGACCATCAACCACTATGTTTAGCTTTACAAGAAACCCATCTTAAAATTAATGACAAAGCTAAATTGCGCACCTTCGCCACATACAGAAAAGATTTTACAGGTAGTGATAGGGCCACTGGTGGAGTGGCTCTTTTCATCTCTCGCAATTTACCCCATACTCATATTAACCTAAACACAAACTTACAAGCTGTTGCAGTCCGTGTACATATAAAACGTCTCATTACAGTCTGTACCATTTATTTACCACCCCACCAAATTATTCAGTCAGCACTACTTGATGATCTCCTTCTTCAACTCCCAACTCCTTTCATCATCGTTGGGGATTTTAATGCTCATAGCCAACTGTGGGGGAATTCTGACACTAATCAACGTGGTGATATCATTGAAAAATTAATTTCTGACAATGGCTTATGCCTACTCAATAATGGTGATCATACATATTTTCATGAACCGACACGCACCTTTCATGCCATAGATCTCACTATCTGCTCTCCATCTATCTATCCGTATTGGAATTTCTGGATTTCAAGTGACCTGCACGGCAGTGACCATTTTCCCACTTTCATTTCACAGACCACTCCTGACAGGGATTCTAATCATTATTTTAAACGCTATAACTATGACAGAGCCAATTGGCCAACTTACACAAATCATGCTAAAATCACAAATCATATGGTAGAAGGTGACATAGACGATGCAGTTGATAATATCACCCAGTGTATGCTGCAGATATTAGCATACCTAACTCATCATCTACAATGAGACACCGGAAGCCATGGTGGAACAGTGACTGTCAAGCTGCGAAAAAAAAATCAACAGAAAGCCTGGGGCATCCTTCGGCGTTATCCCAATAACACTAACTATCTTGCCTACAAAAAAGCAAAGGCTGAAGCTAGAAGAGTGCGCCGTAAAAGCCAACGTGAATCCTGGATTCAATATGTATCTAATATTAACCCAAATACCTCTAGTAAAGTCCTCTGGAAAAAAGTAAAAAATTGTATGGGTCTTTATTCTGAAAACCACATCACAATCTTAAATCATAACGGACAAACAATAGCTTCTCCTAAGAATATTGCTGAAACCATAGCAAATACATTTGCATCTAACTCTGCCTCTGAATCATACCCGGAACCTTTTTTATCATACAAAAGACAAACAGAAACTACCCACCTCAATTTTAATTCCCGTAACTCTTATGACTATAATCTCCCTTTTACTCTCTCAGAGCTCATAAAATGTTTGCAAAATAGCCATCTCTCAGCTCCAGGTCACGATGGCATCACCTATACCATGCTTAAACATCTCTGCACAACCTCTCTCAATAATTTACTTGCATTTTATAACAGAATTTGGATAGAAAAGGTCTTTCCTCAAGCCTGGTGTAACTCTATTATCATTCCTTTTCCTAAACCAGGGAAAGATGCTAGCAATCCCAATAATTACAGGCCAATCGCACTCTCTAGCAGTCTTTGCAAATTTCTTGAAAAAATGATCAATTGTCGTCTTGTGCATATTTTAGAAAATAACAATTGCCTTTCTGCGTTTCAAAGTGGGTTTCGACGAGGTAGGTCAACTATCGATAACCTGATCAATCTTGAAAATCACATGCGGACAGCCTTTCTAAAACGCAACCATTTGGTGTCAGTATTTTTTGACATGGCAAAAGCCTACGACAGAACATGGCGATACGGGATCCTTCGTGATCTTTTTAACCTAGGCTTTCGCGGGAATCTCCCTATTTTTATTAAGAACTTCCTCGCCATTCGACTTTTTCAAGTCCGAATCGGTGGGGTACTCTCTAGTTTTTATGTACAAGAAGAGGGTGTACCCCAGGGCAGTGTCCTGAGTGTCACCCTCTTTGCTATAAAAATAAATGACATTCTTAGTCAACTGCCCCCTTCTGTGAAAGGTGATTTATATGTCGACGACTTCCGAATTATGTGTATGGGACAGGACATTCGTTTTATTGAAAGACAGTTGCAAATTGCAATCACCCATATTCTTAATTGGACTAATAAGAATGGATTTATAATTTCTCATGACAAAACTTCTTGTGTTCACTTCTGTAAACGTAGGGATCTGCATCCAGATCCTGAAATTTTTATTGGACCAACTCAAATTCCTATTGTGGACATTGTCCGTTTTCTCGGCCTCCAATTTGATAGTAAGCTAACCTTTTTACCACATATTTTACAATTACGGACAAAATGTGAAAAATCGCTTAACCTACTAAAGGTGCTTTCAAATACTTCCTGGGGAGCAGACCGTACTTCTCTCCTTAAAATCTATCGAGCCGTCATCCGTTCCAAAATTGACTATGCCTGCCAGGTCTATGGTTCCGCACGTAATTCTGTTCTTAAAAAACTTGACACTGTGCACCATAGCGCACTCCGTGTTTGCTCTGGTGCATTTCGTACCTCTCCAGTTTTAAGCCTTTATGTTGACTGCAATGAACCAGCATTACACCACATTCGTGGAAAACTTTCTTTAGAACTTTATTACCGTATCCTTTCACATCCAGGCCATCCTCTTCCTTCATACATTCTAAATACAGACAACGATATGCTTTATCAGCATCGACCATCTTGCATCCCACCTTTTGGTGTCAGAATAAGGAACATTACTGATAATAGCCCACTGAGTAGTATCGAGGTGAGTCCATGTCCATTGCATGTACTCCCTCCTTGGAAACCTCCTAGTATTACATCGCTCCATCCTTTTAAAGGCTACGATAGAAACACCTTAGCTCCTGTTGTTTTTCAACAGATATTTGCTGCACACAGATCAAACTTTAATGATTACACTGACATTTACACAGATGGCTCTAAGAGTGGAGATACTGTTGGGTGTGGGATATTTTGTGAAAACAACTCTTTAAGCTATCGCCTTCATTCATCTACTTCTGTCTTTACAGCCGAACTGATTACAATAGAGAGAGCCATGATCTACATCTCTCATCATCATAGCTCATCCTTCATCATTTATACCGACTCAAATAGCTCTATGGACGCAATTAAATCATTTAAAAAGCATCCTTATGTTTCATTGATCCTTGATTTTTATAATAAATTGAAAAGGCGTGGCTATAATATTTTATTTTGCTGGGTACCTAGACATATGGGTATTCCTGGTAATGAGAAAGCGGATGAGGCGGCGAAACGTGCCCTTAATCCGTTGTGCCATAAAGTTCCATTCTCAGACGTAAAACTACTTATCAAACGCTCTATTCATTGTAAATGGCAAGAAAGTTGGAATTTAGAATGCAATAATAAACTGCACCACATCAAACCTACCATCATGACCTGGCCTCCGTGTTATCCAAGGAAAACCGATGTTCTTCTGACCCGTCTGAGAATTGGACATTCTAGAATCACTCATAAACATATTTTACTTCGGGAGGATGCTCCCATGTGTCCACATTGCCATTTTGATTACCTGACCATTCATCATGTTTTAACTGACTGTCCGGGTCTCCGACACTTATACAGAATCTATTTTAACTCATCATCCCCAATCTTGACAAACCTCATTGGGGAAACACCTCATGGGGCACTCTTCATTTTTTTAAAACATGCTGGATTTTACTTTGAAATATGATTTTTGCATCTTTCTTTAGTTTAAAAACAACTTGAATTGTTCTTTTAATTTTTTCTGGCATCTGGATGGGAGCTCCATCCAGATTGCACTTCTGCACTTTTTACCTAAAATCTTTTATAGTCCGTTTGTTTAGTTTTTAATTTTCTTCCCTATCTACACTTTTCTGTCTGCATCTGGATGGGACCCCCATCCAGATTGCTTTTCTGATGCTCTTTATTTTTATGTTTTTAGTCTATTCTTGTTTGGCGCAGCATGTCCCTTATGGGATTTTGTGCCATTAAACAATATACAACCAACCAACCAACCACATGCTTATTTTACATCTTTTAATTTGTGAATAAATAGTACGTTGTACAGCAACATCTTTTTGGTTTTGTATTCGACTAGGTGGGCTCTGCCCCCCCCCCCCCCCCCCCTGCTCGCTACGCTCACCAACCCCCGCGTAATCGCTACGCCATTCCGTTCGATATCGCGAAGCAATCCCTGTTTTCTAGCCAACTCCAGACGTAATTGTTTCGCGTTTCCATTCTGGATCGCTTCCCGATTCCTTATTTTCTATGCATTCAGTTTTTAGATTCTAAACACGCGTAAATTACAATTGGTAAAAATGCGCGATTGGTAAAAACGCGTTCCTCCCCAATTCCTGACAATTTTATTTCCTTATCTCTTAAAACTAAAAATATTGTAAATTTAAAAAGTAACAAATTTATTAAAGTAATTTGAAATTTTTTGTATGTGTAAAAATATATGTATAGTGTTACTAATATTGTAAATAGTTAGTGCTTGTGCTTAAAAAAATGTAAATACTTGAACTAAGCTCTATTCATAAGCTAATATTAGTTTTTGTTGCATTGAAATATCTCAATTTGTTGAATTTCTGCAAGCAAGTAAACCCTATTGGATTTCAATGGGAGTCTATGGGAATTTGGCAAAATAATGGAAAAACCACCAAGTTGGCGTCACTTTTGGAGACTAATTTTGATCACCAAATTTGGCGATATATCGCCAATTGGCGACAGAGACGGGTCCCTCCCCCCTATAGCGTCAGAAAGCTCTGACCAATCAGATGCGTTTCACGGTATCTACGCAGATTTTCATTGATCCATTTCCAAAGCTTTACTTTTTTTTATATATATAGAAGGATATTATAATGTAAAGCTCTTAATTATATTGAATAACTTATTTTTTTTAATTGAAAAAATGAGATTAATATTGATGGGAGATTATTGAGATTAATACCATCCAAATATAAACGAGCATAAAAGTTCATCAAGTTTTTTTAAAATCTCACTCTCTGAATTACGACAAACTTTTTAAAAAGATGTCAAGGTCCCTATTCCTGGCAAAGGTATGGAACATCGTGATAGGCCAGTTAGTAGAGCATCAAACTTGTGATTGTAAGATTGGAGAGAACGATATGACAACCAAATCTCGTCGTGTACGCTAGAAGAACGCAAAATCCATTAGAGCACGAATTTAGTGAAAACACATTCAAATTGAGGAATATCCCACAATTAGAGAGAGCGGCCAATAATTCAGTCACAACGTTTTTTCAACATATGAATTATAATCTCTAATTTAAAAAAAAAAAAAAAAAAAAAAAAAAAAAAATCGATTTTTTTGAAAGTTAGTAAGCAATCCAATTAAGAATAATGATTACATAACAAGTAAAGGAAATTGATATAAAATACTATATTCAATTTCAGTTTTAAGCTTTTCAGTCTCAATTTAATTAACACTTAATTAGAACATAACAAGTAGATAAATCTTTTCTAAACATCTCTGCTTCATTTGATTCTTTTATCTTATATTATTTTATCATTTTTTTCTTTTTCAGTTCGAAAGTTGTTATAAACCGGAACGTCTAGGCCAGTGGGAAACAACGGACAAAGTCTCAAAGGTAAGGGAACTCAGAATCAATTCTCTTGACAAAATATTATATATATAATAGAGCTAAGTGTGTAACACTTCTGGAGTGAACTCATCCGGATCTCGATCATGTTTCGTTAAAAATCAGCCATTTTATTTTAATTTTTAGAGATTTATTTTTTTTTAATAAAGCTGCATAAGATTAATCTTTTTAGAAAGATTGTGAAAAACAAAAACGACTTGAATGATGAGCTACAACGAAATACGCATGTTTTTCGATATATCTTGCGTTGAAAATCGTATCACCCAGCAATCAGCGATGGCAGAAAATAGGCGATTCATTTCTTTGAGATTCATTAAAATATAGACCACGAAATAATTTTGCTCAATGGTAATATAAAACATAAAAAACTAAAAAAACATTTTGCTGATTTTTGCAATCATTTCACGATTTCAAAAACAATGTTTAGTTATGAATGTTTCCGATTCATTCTTAGTCCAGGCAATAGGGAATTTTACCTAGCAAAATTAATGGTAGTACTGGAAATCGGCTTTCTAGATGTTTTTTGGGTCGCTGAACCGAATTTGTAACTTCCCACCAAAATTTCTCCCGGCAACCTCCCCAAATTTTGGTAAAAAGCCCCCCCCAAAAAAGGTTTTTATTAAAAAAATCAATTTTTTTACTGTTTTATAGAAAAAGTATCTAGAAATTCAGAAAGTAGACAAAATTTCCAACAAATTAGATATATGACATTATGACTTAGGATGAAGGGGAAGGGGGATCTACCTCGGAACATGTGCGCGGTGCTGCGTAAACTAAGTTGCGCAATTCCACTTAACCACTCACACGTTTACATTAGCCCTTCCATCTCCCCTCCGAACTTTCTCTATAAGGCTTACTTGAAGATTTTTCGGTCGCTGAATCCGAATTTTTAATTTTCCCCCAAAAATCCCCCCCCCCCCAAATAGTTGTTTTAAACTTAAATTTCTTATTGTTTTAGGGGAAAAGCATTACGAAATTCAGAAACTAGACAAAATTTGCAACAAATAGGATATATGACATTATGAATTAGGATGAATGGGGAGGGTGAGGGCTGCCTCTGAACATGCACTGCGGCGCTACGTGCACTAATTATGAAGTCCAGGCAATAGGGGATTTTATCTGGCAAAATTAATACTAGTTCTGGATTTCGACTCACTTTATGTTTTTTGGCTCGCTGAATCCGAATTTGTAACTTCCCACCAAAATTTCACCCGGCAACCCCCCAAAAAATTGATTTTTTGAAAAAATTTGGTTTTTGAGAAAAGCGGGCGGGGAATGTTCCGAGACAGCCCTCTCTCTCCCCGTTTATCCTACGTCATAATGTCATACATCCTATTTGTTGCAAATTTTGTCTAGTTTCTGAATTTCGTAATGGTTTTCCCCTAAAACAATAAGAAATTTAAGTTAAAAACAACTATTTGGGGGAGGGGGGGGGTTCGGGGGGGAAAATTTGGGGGTAAGTTAAAAATTCGGATTCAGCAACCCAAAAAACTTAAAGTAAACCTTATAGAGAAAGTTCGGAGGGAAAATGGGAGGGCTAATGTAAACGTGTGAGTGGTTAAGTGGAATTGCGCAACTTAGTCCACGCAGCACTGCGGCGCATGTTCCGAGGCAGATCCTCTCTTCCCCTTCATCCTAAGTCATAATGTCATATATCTAATTTGTTGCAAATTTTCTCTACTTTCTGAATTTCTAGCTACTTTTCCCCTAAAACAATAAAAAAAAATGGAATTTTTTAATAAAAACCTTTTTCGGGGGGCTTTTTACCAAAATTTGGGGGGGGGGGTTGCCGGGGGAAATTTTGGTGGGAAGTTGCAAATTCGGATTCAGCGACCCAAAAAACATCTAGAAAGCCGATTTCCAGTACTACTATTAATTTTGCTAGGTAGAGTCCCTATACGGTCTCTAATTGCCTGGACTATTCTCTTGAGATTCATTAAAATATAGAACATGGAGCTCATTGGCAATATAACGATCGGAACGAACAGCATGTGTTAAAACTTTCTTTAAAAATATCAATTTTCAGCAAGCGAAAGGTTTGTATTAAATGAAATATTGCTAGAATTTTCATATTCGGGCTGTTTTAATTTTTTGTTCACAACCGTGAAGGACTCTTGAAAATGACTCCCATTTAAAATCATAAGACGAAAAGCAATTTTTCACCTTGATTCAACATAAAATATGTAATGTGAATTGTAAAAACTCCACAGTTTTACTTAAAAGGCGACTAAAGTAGTGAAAAAGATGTTACAAGTTTAAAATATACATTTTATTTAAAACTTCTCAGTACTTTCAAGGTTTTCAAGCTCATCATCAGAGAATATTTTAATAGCTAATTGTTGTTTATTTATACAAATACGTCACTTTTTCGGAATATGAGAGAGCCAATAATTACTAGAGTTGAAAGTAGAAATAGCAGTAGCAGTTTCTTGGACTGAATTTAATTAGAGGAAATATTATTTAAAACTTCTTAGTACTTTCAAGCTTTCCAATAATAGGGGAGGGTAGTACACAGTGAGACGAAAATTATTATTACTTAACGAATGGCAACCATTTTTATTCTTTTGAAAAATTTTTTGCTACACCTTTAAGCAACACAAATACGCTACACATTAATGTATAAATGGTTTTAAAAAAGTTATTTATAAAAGCACAGAAGCAGCATAACGGAGTATCAAAAATTGTCTCACTGTGTACACAGTGTACACAAGTGGTACACAGTCACAAGTGGTACACAGTGAGACAATGTATATATTTTCATAAATCATACATTTTTATACTCTATCAATAATTTTCTGCAGTTTATGACTTCTAATTAGTATTTCAGGATTTTTTTTTTTTTTTTTTAAATATAAGCCTCGGGTGGACAATGGCAGACATTGGGCTACCTTCATGCAAATTTTCAGCCTCTTACGTATAGTAGATTTCACTAGCCATCGACACACACAGATAGAGAGAGAGAAAAAAAAACATTTTATTAATAAATAACTTTTTTTTACGTCAGAACTGCATAGTAGATACACAATGAGGCACGTGTCACTGTGTACCACAACTGTGTGTCTTACTGTGTACTTTCGTTACGTTGTAACAAAATGGAGACCATATCCGTTTCATCATCAATTTCATAACTTTGAATGCCTGTGTCGTTTTGTCGACACAGTCTATCATTAGATATAGCTAAGTTTGGTTAAGTAAATATATGCCATAATAAAAGAAATAAACTCTAAAATGGACGTTTATGTAACTTTAACCCCTGTAAAATAAATAATTACTTACTATTTTGTTGGACGAGTAAACGAAGTGCCGAAACTGCATCCACGTGTTGCATAAGATGAGGCGGTTCAGCGTGTGTTCCAGCTAGGAGAAAAAGTTATAGCTATACTAGGGGGCTCTGCCCCCTGCAAGCTACGCTCGCCAACCCCCGTTCAGACACCGCAGAATCTGAAAATCTAAAGATCTAATGGGTTTTAAAAATATTAGAAAAGATTAAATTATACTGAAAAAGCTGTGCAGATCTCCCTGTAAACGGGTTTCCGTTCAATTCCCTTTGATTGCAAAAATTTAACGGAGAATCAGTTGCTGTTAAGACATCCAATGGTTGTTTTCGTTTTTGATTAAAGAGGATCAGTTAAACATTTGAAAAGAAGCTAAAATAAAATGAATTAACCATTCAGAGTCTTTGTCAACCGATATTTTAAAACAATCTCTATAATAATAGCCTAAATCATGTGACTATCATCAACAGATCCGGGCGGAACACTTTGCTTTTTATACTCTAGGTGCCATTTTGATACTTTAATGTTATCCAGGCACAGGTGATAAGTCGCCAAATATTATTCTATCCCCATCATTTCATCTATATTATAATAGTTCAAGTCATCAAATGCCATAAACAAATACGATCTGATCCCTTCGCCTTTCATATGAAAGTTTGGAACAAATGTCATATATATTGGTGCGATTTTTTTCCAACGCCAATTTGGGGAACGCATCAACAGCATAAACAACAACATCCGGCTTACCATATCAAGCAAAATAACGATACTTTGGAGCCAGTTAAGTAGCCGTTGCGTATATGACATTGGCGTCAGAAAAAAATCGCTCCAATATGGGGCCGTATATGACATCTGTGCCGAAAGAAAAAAAAGCCGGGTGCAAATCTCGCCAATATCTTTTTTTCAACTCGCCAGTTAGCATTTTTTTTTATTGTTCGAGTGGTAAATTAAAACATTGATTTGAAGTTGAAATTAAATGTCATGGTTTGTTACATAATTTAATATTTCGCCAGATGTCATATGCATGTTTGGCATGATATTTATTTTTTTTTTTTTTTTACGAAAATTTGGCGAAAGCCTCGTTTTCGAATACCAGTTACATATGTGTTTTTGGTACTACTTAGTTAATCCCGTCGACAAAAAATCTATCGCGAACTATAAGATTAAATGTCAATAATGCTTGATCGTAAATGTCACATTCACTTGACTTTTAGCAAGTTACACGTGTTTACGTCATCAAGTGAATTTATTTTGACGTTTCATTTTTATATTCATTAATGTTATACTAATTTATTTGTTCTTTCGTTATTTAAAATAAAAATTTTGTCAATCTGTACAATTTGGCGAGTGGTTTGGCGATTTATATAATTTGCGAAATTGGGTGACGGAATAACTACTACATTGTACCGTATTTTTTAATTATTTTCTATTATTTTCAAAAGGAAATAGCAAAAAAAATAATTAATTACTATAGAACAAAATAATTTATATAAATTTAAAAAAGAAATAAAACTAAATATACATTTATTATTAAATAAACAACAATAGCCGGGTTACTACGTTTATCAAAATAATGCCATTTGTGCGCCAATTAGGTACCCCTGTGCGTATATGACATCTGTGTCTAATATTTTTTTTTTTTTTTTTTTAAAGAAGTGAAAGCCATCAATTTAAATGTTTCATTTTTAAATGAAAGTTTTGTATTTAATAAAATGATAACGAAATTCAAAAAAATCATTGTTCTTAGCATAGATTTAAAGGAGGCCCAACTGTCGCCAAATTAATTTAAAATAGTAACCTTTTCTGAATTATGAAAAAAAAAAATTCTGTTATGATTAAAATTTGAGATGCCATCATTAGAAAAAATGTATTTAAAATTAGAAAAAAAATTAATATTTCGAAAACTAATTCGAATTTAAAAATTCTAATACCAGTTTTGAGATCTGTGGATCAACACGGATTTTTGGTGTTAATTTCATCGCAAAGTATTCCATATTTTAGGAGAAATCGCCGTGAAACAAAATCAGTTGTTTAATCGGTCGATTAAAAAAATCGATACATTTCAGGCGTTTCATATAATTCGTTTAATTAGGATTTTATATATATAGTGTAGATGTCAAAATGGCTGCTGTCTCGCTGTGTACCATGTCTCACTGTGTACTCCCCTACCGTATATATTTCCTGAAGTAAGCCGTGGTCTCCTTTAGCAAAAACAAGAAACTTCTGCCGGTCATAATATTGTATTGGGTGAAACGTTGGACTTCCCATTCGCAGTGCTCTCTAATGCACATGCACGCTGGCACGAAGGACACAGCAATGATTTTTCCATGCGAAATCAAAAGCATAATCTTTGAATAACAAACAGTATTTACAGTTAACGTTTATGCATACACTGAACTCGCATTTAAAACTCTTTTTCCAGAATTATACGGACAGTGTCAACCATTTTTGAACAAATCATATACAGGGTGTTGCTGAATTCAATCGACAAATTCAGAGGGGTGATCCCATATAGCATTTTTAGTTTGCAGAAAATTTGCAGAAGTCTTGCTTTGAAAACCTGCAAAGTTGCAGCAAGCTCAGCATGACAAGGCTGAAAGTTCATAACAAGACTGCAGCAAGATAACGCAAACGCCGAAGTCACTACACTTTGAACTTGCAGCTAACTTGTCGTGCAAGTTAAATTCATGCTGTATCAAATTTATTGCAAATTAATGGCAAACAAAAAATATGCAAAATAGTAATCTTCCCATGCCTCATTAACTGTTTACAACTGTTACACCATAAGTTTAACCCCTTCGAAGGGGTCCATAGACCCGATCAGATCTATTGAGGCATACGCACCGTTAAGGTGCTTGCATCGTTTTTACCACCATAAACAAGTTAGGGTAACATTAGTATTTTTCTATTTGAGCTTTTTTGGTTTTTGATAAGTATAGCGTTTAAAAAAAAGCGGTGCCAACCGAATAAAATTTCTGCAATTTCTGCGTATCTGCTGATTGTCTATTCTCTCAACAGAGGGATTTTTTTCTTTCGTCACTTTCGTGAATGAAAGGCAGTCTTGCCATCAGTTTCACAACAAACTATTCATGCAAGTGGGTGATGGTATACCTTGAGGGAGATTTTCTGCGAATTTCTCAATTCAAATTTGTCACGGCAAGATAATATCATAAAAAAATCAAACTTGCTGCCAATGTTCATACTATCTGGGAATGATCTTTCCATGCGAAATCAAAAGCATAATCTTTGAATAATAAACAATATTTACAGTTAACGTTTATGCATACACCGAGCTCGCATTTAAAACTACTCTTTTTACAGAATTATATGGACAGCGTCAATCATTTTTGAACAAATCATGTACAGGATGTTGTCGAATTCAATCGACAAATTCAGAAAGATGATAGTAGGCCAGTAGAAATTCAAAGGGGGGATAGTAGGCTAGTAGGCATCAAGTGCATGAAAAATTGTCGTAGAACATGGGGTCGCATACCACTTATTTTGTCACAAATACAGGAACCTCAACTGAAGTCGGCTTAACCATAATGATTTTGCGAAAAATAAAAGTACTGAAATAAAAATGTAACGATATGTACCTTGTTTTGTATGAAATGGGATACCATCACAAACAGCTCTGGCAAAACAGGGTGCTCGCGCAATCCGTAATATTGTATAAACTAGTAATCACAGCACAAAATGTGGAGCGCCGAGTGCATAATGCTGCTGCGTATAATGAAAACTTCTACAATATATATATATATATATATATATATTTTTGTGTGTGTGTGTGTTATCATATTTACAACAAAGGTGAGCATGCCTATTAAAAGTTTCATGATAATATGCTTCAACTTTCTGAAAGTTATTACCGTCAATCAAAGTTGGGTTAGGGTAGAACAGCTAGTATATTTTATTAAATGGGTGGTTTGCAACTCCATGTCTGTGGTCATTTTTCATCCTCTTGATGCCCACTGTCGTCCCTCTGAATTTGTCGGCCGAATTCGGCAACATTCTATATAGTATGTTTGTTGCCAACATGACTTTTTCTCAACTAATATTTAGCGTACAGCTACGAAAGAGGTACCATTGGATAGGATTTTTTTTCCGCACGTCTGACATCGCATACTGGATTTTCGTTATACTTTCAGGTTAAGTATCATCATACATTAGTAGTGACCAGAGCCCGATCAAGTTGAAGTTGGACCCATGGCCTGTTAAAAAGTTGCCCCCCTCCCCTACCTCCCCATTCCCGGCGACACTTTCAGAGAAAAAATTGGTTTATTTGATGAGTTGACAAAGTTGTTTGGGTGAAAGTTTCAAGTTTACAAAAATTTTTTAACTTACAAGAATAATCAAGAAAATGAATTACCGTACACTTTCTCAAATAAGCATTTGTATAATTCACAAACATCTGTGATTTACAGTTTATGTTGCAGAATAAATGAGGACGTCTTTTTCAAAACTCGCCTTATCCAATATCATAAAAATTGTGTTTTCCCTAACAGTCTAGTAATAATTTTAAACTATAATTCTGACATTGTAAAATCCTCGTTTATATTGAACCAATAGACGCAGTATGCAGTTTTTGGCATTTTCCCCAAATTTGATTTTCTGGATACGGCAAGTTTTGAAAATTATAGGTACTCTCAAATTGAAAAGAACTTTTACAGAAAAATTAAATATGGAGGTTTTTTATTACAGTAAAACTTTGTTTTTACGTCAGGGACCAAAATATAAAATGCAAACAGTGGAAAAACTTAAATTGTGAGAAAATACACACAGATTTGTGGGCCCCTGAAATTGGTAGACCCAGGACCGAGGCCCTGGTGGTGACGAACCTTTTCACATCCACGTGCCAAATTGTTTTAAAATTTATTTTATGTGATGATGACGTGCCAACAATAAAAACTTCAGTGGATCCAATAATAATAAACAAGAACATAATTTGAAGAACAAATTAAAAAAACAATATTTATTTCCTACATTGTTTAAGCCCGAGAAGGGACAGATATTGAGTTATTTCATTCAATTAGTTCTACATTTAACGTTAAATTTTTGTAACAAATTAGTTAAGCCGATTGAAGATTAAAAAATAAAAATAAAATTCATACAATATGATACTTAAAACACCCTAAAAAATTAGATTCCGTTCAAATGAAATCGAAATAAACCTTAGACTTCTTCCATTTTTAATTGAAAATATTTGTATTGCAGATTTTGTATTATGTTTATGACAATTGTGCATCAAATGATAAGATGCATGCAAAATACAAAAATTAAAAAAAAAGTCTAAGATTTATTTCGATTTCATTTGAACGGAACATAATTTTTTAGGGTGTTTTAAGTATCATATTGTATAAATTTTATTTTTATTTTTTAATCTTCAATCGGTTTAACTAATTTGTTACAAAAATTTAACATTAAATGCAGAACTAATTGAATGAAATAACTCAATATCTGTCCCTTCTCGGGCTTAAACAATGTAGGAAATAAATATTGTTTTTTTTAATTTGTTCTTCAAATTATGTTTTTGTTTAATATGTCAAGTTTTTTAATAACTACTGCACTGCCCTCAGACGAACGCATTTCAAAATTAATAGAGAGTATCATCATCAGGCTTTGATGTATGCGGTATTGCATCACAATGTGGGATGCAGTTTACGAATGTGTAATTCAAAATGTTTCACCACTGTAGTAATGCAGGTTGTGGTAGTTTGGACAAAAACTTCTAATCTGAACGTAAAAATCTATAATCAAAACATAAAAAATTCACTTCACTTAAATTTAGATACCCTATTCCCCACTCAGGAATGCTATGAATGCAAATGTAAATTGTGTTGATTCCTTACTGCTAATATTTAACAATATTATAGCTGCGACACGGTATAAAATAAAAAATAAAAGTTTTACTTAAATTTTTAAACCTTATTCTCTCCCAAGGCGTAATGTAAACACATCAGAAAATTATTACCTAAGTTTAACTTGGGGTATAAATAGGAAAAATCATCTCGGAAAAAAAAAATACATTTTAAAATTTAAGTTATGTAATTCCGCACAAAGTTCGCTACCTGCGTAAAAATAGCTATCTATTAGGACTTTTTTACTAAAATATAAACTTGACCAAAGCAAAAACTTATTCTGAAAATATCCTTTTTATCTCCACTTTGACGCCATATTCACCTTTTTAATTTTTGAAAAAAAATCTAGCTCAATTTAATATTTCACGTGAAAAATCTTTCAACTAAAAAGAAATAAATTATTATTACGGGTTTGAAATTTTTGCAACAATGAAGTAAAAATGTTACATTTTCTATGAAAAATGTCCGTTGATTTTCAATGAAAAAAAATCCCTGCCGGCTCGGGCCTACAGGCGGAGGTAGATTTCGAAGTTAAGTACTAAATTCACCAACAAAACTTAAATCAAGATTAAAGATAAACCCAGTTCCTTCGCTAAGAATGAGCTCTAGGGAGCTAAACCCTTTGTGAAAATTCTAATATACACACACGCATGTATATGGAATAGGTTTAAAAATGGCTAAATCAAATTCAGAGAATCTCAAAGTGTTAAAATATGTTAATATTTCCATACTCGGGTTTTTATCATGTTTTAATACGTTTCTTCAAACTCAATGACGTTACATATTCACATGCTGTGGTCCATTATATTTTCAATATGACGCAATATTTTTTTTTTTTTTTTTTTAATTCGTCAAACTATTTATTTCATTTTGAATTTTCATGCAGAAATCTTGCTCTAGAAAATTTATGACGTAATATTCAATTTGTTTTCAATTCGTCAAACTGTTTATCTAATTTAATTTTTCACGTGAAAACACTGCATTAGAAAACCAATTGTTGTGGTGAGAATTTTATTGCTTTTTTTTTTAATTGTTGGCAACAGCTATAACGAAAAATATTTATTTTTTCTTGCCATTGTTGTGTAAAAGCTGGTTTTATCAGAATCATGTTAAGACGGTATTCAAAATTTTAAACCTTCCCCATTCCCATTCCCTTGGACCGATTTTGCTCATTTTCAATCCCCGCCGAGAAATTAGCTATCTTAAAGTTGTTGGCGAGTTTGAAGACGTTCCGTGCATAATTGCGACTTTTATCGTGCGGACAAAATTTAGTACATACATACATACATATATATATATATATATATATAAACTTTTTAGGTGGGGGTGGTTTTGGGTTCCAGGTGTCATGTAATGAAAAGTTATGAAGGAATTTTTCAAAAGTCACACCATGGTAACGACTGCAATATGTAGTATTTCTTCCGAAATCTACCTAAAAGCAAAAATTGGAATTATTGAGAAAAATATTTAAATAATGTAAAAAAAAAAAAAAATCGGCCCATGTTTCTATCTGGGTTATAATTCACCCATATGCAAAGGCATTTTACCATTCGTTTTGACCCTGACGTCAGGCAAACGTTTTTACACTTTAAATTTATAATATCATTAGAATTAGTAAAGAATAAAAAATGAGTGGCATCAGGGACAAAAAGGTGGGAAGAAAAAAGGAAAAAGTTACGCGTATTATTCACCTTTAGAAAAATTCATCTTTGGAAAAAGTTACGCGTATAAAAGTTACGCATTTAAGTATTGCGCTGCCGCGCAATACTTAAATGAATCGAAATTACTTAAAAATTTGTTTTTCGCATTAAAAATATACGTAATATGTGATGTTATACTTTAGAAATTTATTTGAGAAATATTATTTCTGTTGTCTTATCTTAGATGACAAATAATTTATATCAGATTCGTACTTAGTTATTTTTAAGAGAATGCAAGTTGAAGTGGACTCATTTGACAAGATGTTTTTACTTGAATTTTTCATATTATTTATTTCGAAAAGAATGTCTGGCAGACAAAAGTGTCAAAACAGCAAGCGCCAAAATTTACAGCTTTTAGTATCTGGAATTGAATTCCAAGTTGTTATAATTTTACCATCGACATTTTTGCTAATAATGCCTTTTAATCTTTCTTTATCGCAAATCTCCTAATTCTCTCTTATTCTTAAAATTTTGTGAGCCAATACTGAGCTATATTAGGATGAATTAAGTTATATTTCACTTTCTTCTATCTGTATGAGACAGACTTCTATCTGGTAGACAACCAGCCGACCTAGCCGAATTCAGGTAAACAGAGACAACATCTAGATTACATCTGGATTTTGCGAAATTCTACTCTATTTTGATGTAGAACATGAAAATATGACGTGCCAAAAATAATATGCAGCGTGCGACTGGTTCGCCGGCTCTGTATATATATTATTTCTGATGTCAACATTCCTTTTTCAGTACACATACAAAACGCACAACGATGAGGGAGTATTATACGAAACTGTTTTTGAACAGGCTTTTGACATAGTATACTCTTATTTCATCAAAACACGCTGTTTGATTTAAAAAAAAAAAAAAGAAGTTAATTATAAATTAATGCAAAATGTATCAGAAAATAAAGTAAAAGATTCCAGTGCGAAAGCCTCGCACAGGTGTACTGGTTGTTTATATATTTTTTTTCTCATTGTTTGTTTCTAGTATCCCGAAAGACGTATCGGTCCAACTCTTCCGGCAGGCGTCAAGAAAGCAGGAGAGCCATCTTTTGTTGGAACTTGGGGCCTAGACTTCCCAAAACCTAGTGAGTATTGAGATGTTACTACTGACGATCCAAATCTGTAAAAATCAGACGGTAGTAATGACATTTTGCACAAATGCAACACTGATTTTTCATAATATTATGATGAGTTATGATGAAAAAGATACTTATGTAACATAGCGATGGCCAGTGGCGACCCAATGGACGGATTCGGCCCGCGGCTTATAATTTACTTCCCCAGGGGTCGACCCAGGCAAAATTTGGGGCCTATTTAGGGCCCTTTCGCAAAAATCTGTTTAATAAAATAGGCCCGTTCACAAAAATATATTTAATAAAATGGGCCCTTTCACAAACATGAACTTAATAATAAAACAGGCCCCTTCACAAAAATCTATTTAATAAAATAGGCCCGTTCACAAAAATAAATTTAATAAAATGGGCCCTTTCACAAAAATGAACTTAATAAAACAGGCCCCTTCACAAAATTCCTTTGAATAAAATAAGCCCCTTTCGTAACATTCTTTTTCATAAAAACTGTTTTAAAATGTGTAAATTGTAAATAAAAGCAGGTCACGAAAAACAAAAACTTTAGCAAGGGGATTTAAAGAAGTTTTTGTCAATAAATTCTTGGTTCGAATTTGAGTAACTGGATTTCAACTTTCGTACTTTTCACAAAAATATTATAAAATTCATAAAAATAACTTTTACTTTTCACAAAATGGTGGATCCCAAGAATAAAAACCTGCATCGACCCCTGTTTCCCTATTCAGAACTTGAATGGTTTCTAATTTTGATGATCATTATTTCCGAAAGATAATTTTCGCCTCATTTAATTGTAACGTTTCTGTGATTAAATAAGACGTTTACTATTCAGAAATAGTGACACTCAAAAATAAGAACCCTGTGAATGCTGCTTTCTGCACAGGTTTATTTATTTAGGGGCTGAAAAGTAGATAATAAATTATAAATAAAAAATGAGGGATGTACTATTTTTAAAAACTACATTTAAAAAAATCAATTAATAGTTTATTATTAATTATATTTATTATTATTTATTATTAATTATTATTAATTACATATTATTATAGTTTAATATTAATTAATTTACGATTATATCTTGAGAAATCAATTTAGAAACACTACTAAAAAGATAGTTTAAATTTTTTTGTTTCCTGCTTACCCTATCTAAAAAAAGAATCAGAGCTAAAATTATATATTTTTTAATAAACTCACTTCCTTGCGCTTTCTGCCAAGCGTAAAAAAAAGCAGTGATTTTTTCATAATCGAGTTCGGTGCCTACGCTAAATTAACGTATTGTAACGGAAAATTTTTGGAAAAAACATGAAAAGCAGTCAAAAGATTAGGCGGGAATTTGAAGATGAACACTGAATGCTTATAAAAAAAAAAACTATTTTTACTTTTATATGTATTATTAATTATATCCATTTGTTTTAGTTATTTTATTCATCAAAAAACATTTGTAGAAAGAAAGAATAAAACAAGATTACTTATCCTGGAATAACACAGTGCATTTTTGAATTATGAATTATGCGCGCATGCACAGATAAAAAAAATATTTCATTCAACTGCTCATATTTCATCAAATATTTAATATATTTACATTCCAATTAATTATCCCATATTATTTCTACTACATTTTGTCAAATTTCCTGAAACTGGCGTTAAATTTGTTAAAAATATTTGCATGATATAAACAAAAAAAACATGCAAAACATTTTTGAACTTTTTAAAAAATTTCGATATATCTCCATGAATATACGTTCTATTCTTCCCCAAATGAATACATATTATGAATGTACAGTATCCATATATTCGTAAGCTATAGCGATAGATCTTCCGCGCATTTTTTTTTACAGGGTGATCTCAAACATTATTCTTTTTCGTTGTTGTTGTTGTTGTTATTGGCCCCCTAATTGTCCTGATCAAACCACCGTTGATAAATATGAAGTCGAACATATTCTTCATAATCCTGAAGTTCCTGAAAAATCCGACAAATCTACTATAAATATTCGACAAAATGTCTTGCTCTAAAAGCTTCTTCATTCGTCATAAAATGTGTAATCAACAACGAAAAATCATGCGTCAAGCATAAATTATGAAACACTTTCAGAATACTTTAATAAAATTCACCGTTTAATCCCTTAAGGGGTCTCAGGACTCTTAAAATTGGAAAAAAAAGGCCATGTTCAACATTTAATATCTTAAAATGTATATGATTTTAAGACATAATTTTTATTGGGATGAAAAATATAAGTATGTTCTTTCATTTCATGTATTTGAAAATTTGCAAGGTGCTGAATTAGCATTTACGTGGGGGGTGGGGGGGGGGGGGGGGCTCCAAACTATCAGACATTTAACGAGCAGAAAATTGGCATAACAGATTACGCGCAGGATTACAAAGTAAATTTTACAACTAGAATGAAAATTTTGGTGCCTACTTATACTTTAGATTGTAATAATTACCCTGAACCTAAATAAAGTTGTATTGAAATCATTTTTATATTTTTAATACAAAGCTGTATTGAGCTAATGCAAAATTTAGAAAATTTCAACAGTATAATCATCTAATAGAAACTTTCAATAGTATAACAGTATATAAAAAAAAAAAAAAAAAAAAAAAAAAAAAGAACAATAAAAAGGATATTTTAGGTTCAGGTTATACAGTCTAATATGAAACATATGTTTTGAAAATTTAATGAAAATATATTCAAAAGTTTTTGAGATATTGTGCGCGTTATGCCCAAGAACGTCATTTGGAAAAAAAGTGACTTCAAAGTTTCGGAAACGTCGCTTCAGCTATTGAGAGAGTATAATTCTAAAAGCCATGACTTCTGTTCTAATGGGAATTTTAAGGAAACAATTCTAACAAAATGCTCAGAAAAAATAGGGGTTTAACATCTAAAAAAATTAAAATTTCGAAAATTTTAAAGCTTTAAGAGTCCTGAGACCCCTTAAGGGGCGGTGGGATATATTATATTCCACCTACGATTCATGAAGATTTGCACCAGAAAAATTTCATTAAATTTTACTTTTCTAACTTTGGTGGCAAAAATTCGTAAAATTGCATTTTCTTATCTTGAAATAAAATTTTTGAAAGATTCCGTTGTGAACTCGACATTACAGTAAAGCAATAACTTGCCCCTCAAAGGGTTAACCCCTTCGCGACGAGAGCCCTTTGCTTAATTTTCAATCTTTTACCACCGGTTTTTCAAAACAGAAAATTTCTTGTAATTGAATCGCGAAAAAGCTCCGATTAAATAAGGTAAACTTTACATTTAAAAATAACTGGAGGGAATAATGAAGGATTCTGAGCACCTTAAGTGGCACGTATACCGGTCGCTCTTCTCCAAGGGGTTAATCAGGTGAAAGATTATCTCTAAGTTAACCAGGGATGAGAGGGATGACCGCACCTCGGGAACTCAGCTTACGCTTTAGAGTGATAGTGCAAACGCATACCGCGTTTGAAAACCAAATTTCAGGAATTCCCATCGATAGTCGGGAAAAATATCCAAATTCTTTTGTGAAACCCTGTATAGGATCTATAGATTTGTATATATACTATATGTATGCTAAAACTGGTTAAGTTAGGAAATGCATAACACAGTTGAACATTCTTCAGCAATTTCTGCCAATAAACGGAAATGTACTTGAGATCTTTTGTTCTGCTCTGTGTACGATCTATTATAAAACCATATACAGTAAAACCTCCCTAAAGCGACCACGTTCCGTTCCAATAAAAATGGGTCGCTCCGAGAGGTGGTCTCTTAATGGAGGTCATGTTTAAATCTAGATTTTAATTGTTAAAAAAAAAGGTAACAATTGATGTTACTAAAATTTATTTTTCACATTAGGAAAAAATATGAAAATTTAAGTATCAAAACAAAAGTTAATTACATAAGTTAATGACTGCAGAGTTTAAAAAAGGAATAAATTGACGTTTGCTTTGCTCTTGTGGTTTTATCTTTTATAACTTTTATTTCCAAGTCCTTGAGAAGTTCAGTAAATAAATGCAATTTTCTTTTTGGATAATGGCAATTTCATTAATTTATACATTTCTTTGAGAGTTTCCTGACAGAATAGGGCAGGGGAGTTAATGGACCGTCATTCTTAATTTGTCATTAGAGTTAAATTCATTGCATAAAAAGGCACAAAGGGGTTTAAACACTTAAATGTTACCGGGATAAAAAAAAAAGTCTAAACTTAGTTTTAGAAGTTTGATGAATAATGCGCTCACCGGAATTATTTTTCTAATAAAACCTTCTTCAAGCGACCAGGAAAAAACGGAATTGGTTTCATTTTCTTCAAAGAAATGGGTCGCTCATGGAGGGAGTTAAACTGGGATGGTCTCTGAATGGAGGTAAAGTTAGTATTGAGCCTATGGGAATAAATTTCGTTCCATGAAAAAAATGGTCGTTCAGGGAGATGATCGCTTGATGGAGGTGGTCGCACAGGGAGTTTTCACTATACATACCAAGTAATAAGCAAAAAAATAATTACATTTTAAAAAGCGTATCACAGCTGAAAGCGCACTTCCAGAAACTTTTGTTTATAAACAGTACTCCAACCGAATTATTTTGCGTGTTCCTGTAAATGAACGATAAATGCTATGCACACCATATTCTACAATGCGTCTCTTGTTTGTTGTGCACCTTAGTGATTTATATAATTTTTGATACGTTTGAAATAGTTTAACATCATTAAAATACACCTCAAACGATTTTTCCCATATACAGTAATGTAACTGAATTATTTTGAGTGTCCCTGCAAATGAACCATAAATGCTACGCAATTCAAATTCAATACTGAACAGGCCATAATAAACCTCAATAACATATATCAATTGACATGGCAATCCGATTATATTTACGCAAGTTAGGGCACGGACAGACAGACAAACCGAATTTATAAACAGTTTTCAATTATGTTGGAAAGTGTTAAAAAGAAAGAGTAGTATATTAATTTCAAATGCTAAAAGGTGAAAATTAAAACTTTAAAACCAGTAAAAACACGTTTATTTTGACTGTTGACATGTTTCGACTCACCCTGAATCATTTTCAAAAACAAATAAATAAAATTATTCTAAATTTGCACGGTCTATGACACGCCATCATTCAGTTTTCCACGTATTCTTTCATACTATGCACGTTACATTTTTATTTTATATGGATGTTTATTTTATTTTATTTTCATACTCATGGAGTAGCTGGAGCCATATTTCTGGTAAGTGAAATGATGCTGCATCGTTACATATTGGGTTTTTGCGCGTTACAATCTACCAGGTGTCCTAAAAAGGACTGACTGATTTTAAAATTCAATAACTTGCAAACGGTGACAGATATTTAAAAAATTCTTGCAGGAGGGTTATACATGAGGTCAAAAGATTTTTTACAGTGATTTTCGATTTTAGTTCGAATTACAAACAATAGATGGCGCTGCGATAAATAGACGCTAAATTCAGGCTCGAATTTTGGTCCTTCGGGACCCACTTAATACTTTTCCATCTCCTTTTTCCGCATGGAAGAAGAGATCGACCAAAAAAATCGAGCCTGTTTTTAGCGCCTATTGCATACAGCGCCATCTATTGTTTGTAATTCGAACTAAAATCTAAAATCACTGTAAAAAAACTTTTGAACTTATGCATAACGCTCCTGTAAGAATTTTTTAAATATCTGTCACCGTTTGCAAGTTATTGAATTTTAAAATCAGTCAGTCCTTTTTAGGACACCTAGTAGATTGTAATGCGCAAAAACTCAATATGTAACGATGCAGCATCATTTCACTTACCAAAAATATGGCTCCAGCTACTCCATGAGTATGAAAATAAAATAAAATAAACATCATATAAAATAAAAATGCAGGGTGCATAATATGAAAGAATACGTGGAAAACTGAATGATGGCGTGTCATAGACCGTGCAAATTTTAGAATAGCTTTGTTTATTTGTTTTTGAAAATGACTCGGAGTGAGTCGAAACATGTCAACAGTCGAAATAAACGTATTTTTACTGGTTTTAAAGTTTTAATTTATACTTTTTAGCATTTGAAATTAATATATTATTATAAAGTGTTATTTAGTATAGAAGAAAAAATAGGACTAAAATGTTCAGAAATATTTTGAGAAAAAGGGACCCCAAAAAATTTTAGATCACAAGAATATTACTTTATTTTATACTTATTACTTTTACAGCCAACTTTAAAATATACTATACTATACTTTTTTTTAGAATCTGTTCCATGTGATGCCTATCTACGCCCCGGCATGTGGTTGATCCGTGGTGGCCGAGCACGATGGGTGGTAGCATTTCTAATGAGGCCTTCGACGCCCTCTGAAAACTCAACCCGATAAAGGCTCGTTCTAACGAGTTGTGATTGTGTACAAAAATACATGCGGCAAATAAACTTGATTGCAATAAATATAATAAACTGACGTTCACTGTTTATTATAAAATTTTCAAACTAAGATGAAATGATTAAATTCACAAAATAATGTAAAACACTTTTACTAATGTGAACTCATTAATATAATCTTGTTTTTATTTTTGATTGTTTAACAATAAATTTAATAGAAATTTTGTTATTATTATTATTTATTTATTTATTTGTACGAAATTATGCTTTTGCTTTCTATAATACAGGGTTCGTACTTGTCCTAAAATTCCTGGAAAATGTAAAAAACGTCCTGAAATGTCCGGGAATATAGTAATGCCCTAAAATTCCTGAAAGTTTTGCGAGTTTTGTGAAGTAGCACTAACAGTAATTATTTTTCCGCGAATATATAGAATATATATTTTTTTTTCGCGGAATTGCGCGAATCCTTTATTTTTGCGGATTTCCACAAAATCAGTATTTTGGAATTAATAGTTGCACAGGAAAGAAAAAAAAATAAAAGCCAGAAAATAGTTGTGAAACATCTTGTCATCTGATTGAAAACTCATGAATTTCGTCAAGTAGTCGGGGGGGGGGGGGGGGAGAAAAAGAAAATCGGGAATTTTGTTTATCGGACAGGTGGGAAAATCGTGAATTTCACTAATCGGTCGTTGAAAAAGATTGCGATAGTCTTCAATCAATCTCTAAAAAAAAAATCGGGAATTTCATTAGTCATTCGTTGAAATTCGCAGAGTTGTGCTTTTTGGCGGATTTCCCCCTTTTATTTGCGTTTTCAAAAATAGATCATCGTTTGCAGCGGAATCGTAAAGAAAAAAAAAAAAAAAAAAAAAAAGAAATCGCGTTGATGTGCGCCACGAAAAATAGTGAGGATTTCGTCAAACAATCTATGAATAACATCCCAAATTCCCGGCCAATTATACAATTATACAAGCAAAAAATCGTAACTTTCGTTAAACGGTCGCGGAAAAAAGCGAATTTCGTCGAACAAATGCAGAATTTAATCGCAGGTTACGTCAAACGATAACAAAAAAATCGCGAATTTCGTGGAACGATCGCGGGAAAAAAATCGCGAATTTCGGCGAACGATTGCGATTGTTCATAGCCGGTCGTGGAAAACGTAAATTTCGTCAATCTGTCGATCGCTAAAAAAAATAACACGCCGGATAAATGTGCCTGAAATTGTCCTGAAATATCGAAAAAAGTATGTCCTGAAATATCACCTAGGACCAGTACTACCCCTGATAATAATATATGTTTTCTAAAAATTAGGCATAAATAATGAAAAAAGTAGATTTATTGGAATTACTTTGTAGTGATAGGGATATCAAACTAAATTTTGAATATGTTGTCAATAATCAATGCAATTTGTCGTTGATAAAATCAGGGAAATTTATAGTTTTCAATTACACATTTTTAAAATATTAATATCAGAGTGCTTAGGAAGATTTAGTAGCTACTTTTTTACTTATTTAAAATAATCTGAGTGTAAAGTTCAACGCTCTAAACATAATATCACACACTTATTCCTAAAGCGACGCAACTCCAAAAAAGGTGGTTTTTGAGATTTTAGTACAAGTATATCTCAGAAATAATTTCCGACTGTCATAAAAATGACACTAAAATATCCTTAAAAATAACTGAATTGTGGTGATTGTATCATTTTTCGCATTTGGGGTTATAAAACTGCAATACTGTTTATAAATCTTTGATAATCAATAGTAACGCAACTCATATTAGGCTCCAGAAATAAAAACTTTGATTCAAATTCGGAATTTTTTCCAAATAAAAAATAGTTCGTTTTTACGCTTCATACTTGATAATGTGTTGTTTCCAGGAAAACTTCATTGTTGAGTTCTGTCACTTTAGGAATAAATGTGCAATATAAATATTTAGTGTTTACGCTTTTCACATATTGATAATTGGATATGAATAACTAATAAGTTATGCCCATTACCACATATTTACCCATATATTTAGACACGTTATATTTAAGCAAGCGAGGAATTATTTAAATTTTATATAATAATATCTGCTTGATAAGGCAATCCATTGTATTGCATTTACATTGCATAGGATCTTTCAATTTCCTGAGGGAAAAGAAATCCAACATTATTGTACATTTAGAAAAAACTTATATTGAGTTAATTTAATGTCAGTTTTTGTCAGAAGTACAGTAAATTCTGTCTAAGGCGGATTCTGTGCAAGCCGAAAATCTGTCTAACGCGGAAATTTTTTCAAGTCCCGGCGAACCCATAAGAAATAACATTAATTGCGGCTGCGTAAGTTGAAATCTGCCTAACTCGGAAACGGTACTAAAAGCTACGAACGTAAAGAAATATATATGACTAGTGCATTGTTTTTAACTTTTTTGTTCGGAGGAGGAGCTATTTTGCATAAGGCGGAATATTTTCTACGGCGGAAAATCTTCTCAGTCCCTATCGATTCCGCCTTAGACAGAGTTTACTGTAGCATATGCTGTTCCTTTAAATTCCGTTCTTGTGAATAGAGATCAATATTTTTACACCTAAAAGCAATGAACTATAAAAATCATCTTCCTTGATTGAATGTAAAGCTGAAAAATCTATGCTGTAATGATTTCTAAATATCGTTATGTTGACAGACAATTTTTGTTTCAGTAGAATAAATTGATTCATAAAGCTTTAATATGTGAAAATATGTTTTATTTCTTTGAATTTCCCTGGAAAATTTAATTTAATCATAAGTTTCCCCCCATTTATTCAAATATTTAATTTCGCTCATTAATTCTAATGAGAAAATGACATCGCGAAAATCTAATAATTCCTATCGTTTCTCCTTCTCTCTCTTTTATCAACAAAAATGGTGTAATTTAGTTGCCACCATTTCAGAAATGTCATTAAAAATTAATGTATGTGTATATATATATATATCGGAAACTAATTCAAATTTTAAAATTACCAGACCTTATATGAGGTTCTTGGATCCATGCGGAAAGTGTTAATTTCATCGTCCAATGTTCCATATTCTAGAATAAGTATTATATAGCTGTGAAATACAAACAGACAGGCACAATGTTGAATTCAGGGGGGTGGCCTGAAGGGGCATCCCCCCCCGGAGCAATGAGATGTCCCCCCGGAAGATTTGAGATTTTGTGTTTTCAATGGTCCCCCCGAGACTCTCCCGAGAACCGGGCAATCCCCCCCCCCCCCGGAGCCACAGAAATCCCTCCCAGAGAAAAGCGTCTGAATTCAACACTGGACAGGCAGATTTTAATATAATAGATGGATTATTAAAACGAGAAGAATATCTCTTTCCTGATAATACAGGTAAAATAGACCAAAAAATGAGTAATATA
The DNA here is from genome assembly GCA_963932465.1 of Maratus speciosus. NCBI lineage: Eukaryota > Metazoa > Arthropoda > Arachnida > Araneae > Salticidae > Maratus > Maratus speciosus. The sequence goes on along the minus strand of OZ010789.1, from coordinate 125,893,599 downwards.
AGGGTCATTCACGATAATTTGTGAAGACTTCGTTTTGGCACTATAATTGAAGATCCGATAACTCTACAAAAAATAAAATTCTAAAGGCTTTTTAACTTAGTGAGGGGGGGGGGGGGGTGTTGAACTCAATTATTTTTAAGTAGGTCAAGTGAGGTATCGTTCAACATGTATTTTTTAATTCTGAATCGAATGATACCAACCACAAGTTAATATAATCATTTGTTATAAAGTTACGCTATGTTTTATGAAAACAAAGTCGAAAATTAGACTTTTGTGCAGGTAAAATAGGCTTATACATCAACAACTGATGGCCATTCACGAAAATTTGGGAAAAGTTGTTTTACCGTTGTTTAGAGGAGGGGGAGGAGGGCATTTTAACCCGGGGGGGAGGAGGTTAAACTCAATTTTTAAAAAATAAGTCAAGTGGGGTGTCCTTTATTATGTATTTTTAAAATTTGAATAGTATGACGCTGTCCGCAAGTCGGTACGATCATTCGTTACAAAGTTGCGGCATGTTTTTTTGAGTACAAAATCATGATTTGTTTTATTAATACATGGATTTTGACAATTTTGATAGCCTTGAAGAAAACTCAGGTGATCCTGATTTTGATTACTGTTATTTTGACGACATTTAATAAGTTTGAGATATTTTAATATGATATAAAGAACATGCTTTAAAGGTAAAATAAATGTAACAAAGCTGTGCTCAATAATAAAGTATAAATTTCGACGTTGTATTCATGACGTATACCGTAACTTTTAGGTACCTTTCATTACAAAAAGCTACCTATTGCAGCCGTTCGGAGGAAAGGGATTAAAAAAAATTTTGGTATATTTTCATCGATCATGACCCCCAGATCCCGAAACCACCCTCCGTTCAAATGTTGATATAATATATACTTTCTTCTGTATATATATACTTTCTTCTTCTATACTTTCTATATACAATACTTTCTTCTATTGAAGATTGAAGAAAGTAAAAACATGGTAAAAGGACTTTATTACTTTCTTCTATCTTCAATAAAAGAAGGTATTGTAATCGAAATATTTTTCGACTACCGGCTTTCGACGGATTTACACGTTTTAGGGCTCAAAGATCCTCAAAAACATGTTTATGGAAAATGTCTGTTTGTCCATGTGTCCATCTGCCCGTATGTCCGTCCCCATTGTACCATCAAAAAGTGTATGAAGTTATGCATAGAATTGAACCAAATTTTTTGTGTACGCTTTTGGTTAAGGCGAGAAGGTCCTCTCTTCATTTGGTAAAATTCCGCCGAAAGGGAGGGGCGCTGTAATAGCGATTTTTGTGCATTTTCAATATTGTACCATCGAAAAGTGCATGAAGTTATGCATAGAATTGAACCAAATTTTTTGTGTATGTCTTTGGCCATGGCAAGAAGGTTCCTATTGAATTTGGAAAAAATCCGCCGGAAGAGGGCGCTGTAATAGCGATTTTTGCACGATTTTGAATACTGTATCATCGAAAAGTGTATGAAGTTATGAATAGAATTGAACCAAATTTTTTGTGTATGCTTTTGGTTAAGGCAAGAAGGTCCTCTCTGTAATTTGTAAAAAGGGCGCTGTAATAGCGATTTTTGTGCCATTTTTAATATTGTACATTCGAAAAGTTCATGAAGTTATGTATAGAATTGAACAAATTTTTAGGTCCTCCCTGAATTAGGAAATATTCCGCCGAAAGAGGACACTATAATAGCGATTTTTGTGTAATTTTCTTGATTTTTCGTAGTTCTATTATACATCGGCGGCTTGTGAAGTGACGGGAGCTTCCCATCCTGATAAGCCGGCTATTTGCGAACAGCTGATATACAACAGAATAACGGAAAACTATTGATTTTAATGAATATCATGATAGAGATTAACTCGTTTTTATTCCGATTAATTGACTGAAGCAGAAATTTAAGATGAAAGTTAAAGTTTATATAGCATTAAACTAAATGAAATATTGATATTTGTAACAACATTTTGAAATATTAAAATATATGATATAGAAGAAAGTTTTGGGATTGGTACATCCAACTAGTTTTTTAGGGACTCATCGGACCTTCATTTCTAGTGTTAAAACGAAATTCTTCCCAGATTTTAGTTAATGACCATCCGCTGTCTCTGAAAAGCCTTATTTTACCTGTACTATCCCAGATAGCATGAACATTAGCGGAAAGTTTGATTTTTTTCTGACATTATCTTGCCGTGACAAATTTGAATTGAGAAATTCGCAGCAAATTTCCCGCAAGGTATACTGCCCCCCCCCCCCCCACTTGCATGAGTAGTTTGTTGTGAAACTGATGGCAAGACTGTCTTTAATTCACGAAAGTGACGAAAGCGAAAAATTTCTCTGTTGAGAGAATAGACAATCAGCACATACGCAGAAATTTTATTCGGTTGGCACCGCTTTTCTAAACGCTGCTTATCAAATACCAAAAAAAAAAAAAAAAAAAAAAAAAAAGGCTCGTATTGAAAAAGTGATGAAAACGATGCTTGCACCTTCTCACGGCGTGTTCGAATCAATAGACCTGATCAGATCTATGGACCCCTCCGAAGGGGTTAAAGTTATAGTGTAACAGTTGTAAACAGATAGTGGGGCGTGGAAAGATTACTACTTTGCAGTAAGTTTGCAGTATTTTTCATTACTTGTTTGCTGTTAATTGGCAATAAATTTGATACAGCATGAATTTAGCTTGCATGACAAGTTTGATGCAAGTTCAAAGTATGGTGACTTCGGCGTTTGCGTTATCTTGCTGCATTCTTGTTATGAACTTTCAGTCTTGTCATACTGAGCTTGCTGCAAGTTTGCAGGTTTTCAAAGCAAGACTGCTGCAAATTTTCTGCAAATTAAAAATGCTAACTGGGATGAGACGCGACAATAATTGCACGAAGTAGAGGTATTTTGATAAAAATATTTGTACCATAAGTAAATTAAGCCACTAAGAGAATCACAAAGAAAATTTCTAAATATTCATTAACATTTAATACATAAACACATAAATACATAAGTATTTTTCAGCTATGTTGGAAAGCTTTAAAAAGAACAAAACTTGAATTACAACTACTCGCCCCAGAAGCCACCATTACTTTTTAATGACTTGCGATTTTAAAATTATACAGTAAGCGTTATTTTTCTTTAAAATATTTCAGGGACATAAGGGTGAGTTCAATTCATCAATTATTTTACATTATGTTACACAAAATAAAATGACTACAGCATTATATTTATAATACAAAACTACATAATAAAAACGAATGAAAATATAATACTCACATTACGGGCGAAATGACTGAAATTTAAATCTTAATGAGAAATTTACCATTGTTTTTGCTTGACTAAATTTTCAATACATGATTATGTTTCAGAAGTGGCGTTCAGCAGTGTATCTTCCAAATGATTATCTGCTAGGCACGTGTTCTTGATTTTGACTTTATATTCTTTATTAAGCTGAACAGCTGCTCGCATATGTAAGTGTTTCCAAAGATGGAAGACATAAATAATGCATGTTTATGTATCTCTAAATATTAATCCTTGGACACATACTTGGAATGAAAATAAATTACTTACTGACGAAATTTCAAAAAGCTTGATTCAGTCTTTTTTTTTTTTTTTTTTTTTCGAAGGGATTTCTACACTTCCGGGTATGGAGTAGAGGTGGATATTATTTAACGTATTAGGATAAATGACAATGTTATTGTTTTTTAGTTCATTATTTAGTAAGAGATTAACTGAAAGTCCCTGTTAAATTTAGAACGCCATACCAGCAAAGTATTAAAAAAAAAAGACAAAACAATAGTTTTTTAGAAGTACACATTAAAATTATAATAAAAATAAAATTACCGAAATTTGGTTTTCTATATTAATAAAATAAACAGTCAAGTACGAGTATTACTCGCGCTCAGAGGGTTCCGTACAATAAATATATGAATATACTATTAACTATATTATATAAAAAAAAATGTTGCTAAAAATCAATAAGACTTTGTAAAAAAACTATACAACGTAGGGTTGGGTATAGCTGTATATACTAGTAAAGTATGAATGGGTATACCATAAAAGTTCAAAGAGATATGAAGACTAAATAACATCAAATATTGCTATTCTGTATAACTCTTTTTTTTAATCTTATCTTAATCTGTTTATGATGAACTTATTTCGGTACTGACAGTAAAAGTAGTGCACATTTAAATTCCATTTGACATTTCATAAAACCAATTTCAGCGTAGTAATAATATTTTCTTTTTACAGTGACTAAAACAAAACCCTTGTTCAAATTTTAAACTTGGGATTGTGCTAAGCGCGCTTCGAAAGGAGGTCGAAAATTGCAACGCCCGCCGTCTTGGTCCGTGCCGCGTTTTTCCAGGTACGTTTCTAATTAACTTTTAAAGACACGGGAGGCGTATGAAGAGATCCAGTCAATGCAAACTAGTCGCGAATCCAATAGTATTTATGTGATTATTTCTAAATTAGTCTGTTTTCTACAATTTGAGGTTTATTATTTTTATACTGCTACTGGGCATTGCATTACACAAATATATCATTAAAAGTTGTTATCCAAGCTTTAAAAGCCGATAGTAAATAGAGTAGGCCGCACTTGTCATATGTATGTCCAAACCGTCCATGTCTTTAAGGGTTAATATCTCCACTAATTACCGAGATTTTTTTCCAAAAATCAATATCAACAATGCTTTTATACTTCTGTTACGATAGGAACATCTAGCGCTCCTCAACACCTTTGCTGAGCGTCCGTAAATCGAAATTTGTGTGTAATGGAAAAATACGCTTTTCTCAAAAACTATGCGACCTAGGGTAATCGCTATATTTCCCCTGAAAAGTTTAAAGTAACGTCTACTACCTCTGATATTTTCATAATTTTAGTTTCAGTAGATTCGGAAATAAAATGGGGGGGGGGACATATTTTTGCACTACATTTTCGATGATATCTTCTAAAATATAAGACCTAAAAATAAAAGAGATGTATTTTTAAGTTCAGCATTTCGTAGCCTTCCACAGGATACCCCACACGATATATAAAGAAAGGACTTTATTTTTCAAGTAACTTAATTAGACTCTGTACATGTTTCCTAAATATATTTGTGAATGTTTAATAATCTGCAAATATGTGGGTCAATAATCTTCATTATATACCCCAATTTGGACTTTCCACGTCCCATAGTTTACGAGTAAAATGACTGTGACAGACAGACACAGGAGTGATCTTATAATGGTTCCGTTTTTACTTTTAAAGTACGGAACCCTAAAAAGAGCTAAAAAATGTACTTAAAAAAAGTCATATTTTAAACGCTTATGAACTCTTGTTATGACACGCCAAAGTGAGAAGAAATCAAAAATTTGTTAAAACTTGCTGAGTTATCATACCTTGAATTTTATTAATTTACAACGTTTCAGTCACAGTAAATGGAAAAACGTATTTTTAGTGCCAGAAAAAAATTGAAAATGCATGAAATCCAAAGTATGATAACTAGGTAAATTTTTGTCTTGCAAAAATTGACCTTTTAACAACAAACTAATTTAATGGTGTGGATTCATTTCAATAGAAAACAGTGTCTATACTTAGGTCCCAAAATTATTTCAAACATTTGTTTAAATATTTTCTAATTAAAACCTCCGTTGACATCAAACGCAGCGATTGCTTATATGTTACAAAAATAACAGGTTGTTGGAACCTGTTACCTGTGCAAGTGTGAAACGATGGTGTTAAGTGAGGTGCTGGGTATGTGAATTCCGAGAGTATGAAATGAATTCAAGATAATTAATTCATATATAATTACCCCCAAATTCACATTTGAAGTCTCAAAACCCACACACCCAACATCCCGCTTTGGCCGGAGCGAAAGTAGCAGTACATCGCGCCATGAAAAGTTAATTTAAAGTTATTGCAATTAATATTAATTCCCTTCTAGTTTAAATTTAAATCCCATTAACACTTCAGTTAATATTTATAATTAATCTATTTATTTAATCTGAAAATCGAGCTGAAATAAAGAGAGTTAAGATAATCTCACCCTTCAACGATCTTCAGGATATACTTGAAATAATTTTTAAATAAATATACACAAGCACAATAAATACATCAAAGCATGAAAATTTAATGCAAAATTATTTATTATTATTTATGATTAAATATATATATAGGAAGAAAGGATCTGCGCAGATCAAAAACAACATTTCACGGCAATGACATAATGTTCACTATTCATTCAGTGATAGTAAAATTTAAGGTTACTAAGATAAACAATTTATGGGTTCCAATCAACATGACAATTGAGAATATAGGATAGATAAGACTTTCGATTATATTTAAATTATGATGATACGTTAAAATTATACTAATCAGCATTTGAAGCGCCATGAAGCTCTAGTTTCATAAAGAATCAGTAATTAGAAACTAATCAGTTCTAGGCTAAAGATTATTTGCCTTTATCAGAAAGTCCGAACTAAATGTTCTGTTTAACTCAGTTCATTGTGAATATATGCCGAACTGCAATTGCATAAGAATTCTCAGTCTTCTTTATCTATCTATTCTCAGTCTTCTTTCTTTCACAGTTCGAATTATGGCAAAGACGAGATTCAATGAAAATGAATATAAAGATAAATTCTCACCTCCAAGCTTGGATTGACGATTTTAAATATAGAATTATACCTCCTTCATTTTATATCTTGTCATATTCCAAGAGAAATATTCTTCTGCCTCTTAACAAGAGGCCTGTAAATTCCATGAAGCCCGGCATCAAACATTGAGAATGTGAAAGCGTTCATCTTCTTCAGAATCTTTCGAACTTGTTATTGCATAAAATTACTAAATTGAAATACTATGTATCATAACATAATTATCTGATCTCTTTATTATAACAAAACAAAGTTGATTTAGGAAGACTCGCAGACCGATGTGCCAATTTAATAACACGACACACCGACCAGCCGCCTGTACATCCTACTTCCTTCACAGCTGAATCATAACAGAGAGAAAAATAGCGTCGCTTGGCAGAACGAAGTGAGCGGCAAGCGCTGTGATTGGCTGGTATGATAACGTTTTCAAACGAACTCAAAAGGAATATTATTTGAAAATTGAATCAAAATAAATTGTTTTTGAATGAAAATTAAAGTGATAAAATTTATTATAAATGGGAAAAATTAATTTAAAACGTATATTTATTTTATAAATGAATTCAGGTGATTATTTTAAATTTGATAGTTTATCTGCTATTTCCCAACGATCTTGATATTGAAAATAAATCTTTTATTAAATTTGGAAGAACATTGTTAATTTATAATATAAATTAAGTTAGATATCATTTCTTAATTTTTGATAGCTGAAAAAGATTAGAAATTATATTTGAAATATCTTATTAGAGCTTGGCAACACTATAACGAAACTTTGAATTTAAAAAGTAAATAGAGATCGTTAGGAAGATAAATAATGTTATAAGCATTTCCTTAATTTGAAGTATTTAAATTTTAGGGGGTAATTATTATTAAATTAAATATTTAAATTGTTTTACAAGGGGAAATAGTATGTTATGTTATTATGACATAACATTAACCTACGGCTTATAGAAAAAAAAATGTTAAAAAAAAAGTTTGAGCCAACGGGTTAAACCAACATACTGTAGCGAAAGGTAAATTGTGAAAGTTAGAAAATATAAATATTGTAAACAGAGTAGCCAATCTAACCTCGTTGTATGAATATAAACCCAAAATGCATAATAAAAACAAATTGAAACACAAAATACTAAAATTGCACAATATCAATACACTGATAGAAATCAATAAACACAGAAACAAATTAGATAAACGTACAAAAACACATAAAATTGATTATCATTGAGAGAAAAAAAAAGAAGGGCGAGATTAAAATATAAGTTACTATTCCCCTTCATGTGTAACCATCACAGCATTGTTATGCAGATAAGTGAGCATCAAAATAATCTTTATTAAACATAAATTGAAAACCAAGATATATTTTCTGGAATTGTGATAAGATCAACACACCAAGAATTTATATGAGTGTATTGCACATCAAAATAAATTAAAACATTGTATTGCACCTAAACATAAGCATCTTGTCTGTACATGAGTTATTGCACCATAAACAGAATGAAATCAGGAGAAAATAATAGAATTGCTGCGAATATGCGTCAAAGGTAAGACAATGACAGTTCAAGACGAAAATTGTAAAACATGGTAAGTAAGTTCTGTGTGACTCTCATATGAAATATTTATTAATTATTATTATGAATCTTCAGTGACAATATAATTATAATTAATATTTACTTAGAAGTCAAAATTTATGACAAAAAAATCAAACAGAATTATATGTCCATAGTTGCTTTAAACATACTGAAATAATGATGATTAATTTCTTCATCATCTTTTTAAATTATTTATTTTATAAAATTTGAATGTCAACAAATGAATGAGACCTTTGAATTAGTATTTATCACATATTTTATATTGATTGTTAAAGTTAATAATATTGAAGTGTTAATTGCTGAGGAAATAAAGCAAAATTCTAACAGCAAAAATTGATTGCAATGTACAATCTCTTCATTGTGTACACAGGTCAAAAACGTAAAGCAGTTGCTTCATAGTATGACCTTCGACAACAATGGAATGACTGATCTAAGTCTCCTAGCGTTATACAAACAAAAATATTTACAAAATCAAACAAAACTATTCCGCTCAATTTGACAAGTATACTGCCCATGATGTCCAAAATAGACATAACTGCACCGTGAGGGACTTATTGGAAGGTTAAATTACCCAAGCTAAGCCAAGTTTACCCTCTGTGTGTGCTCATCATAACTGAATTGGACCAGGTCAACCTGAGGGAAAAAACAAACATTCTACATCACAAATAAACAAAGTCCTGTCATTCGCCTAGATCAGTCTAATATATATTTTCTATATACATTTTGTTTTATTATATTTTTCAATTTTTTCATTTCATTTCATTTTTTATTTTTATTTTTATATTTCATTTTATATTTTTATTTATCATTTCATTATTTTCATTTCAATATTTTCTCATATTTTCATTTTCATATTTTTTATTTTTATATATTTCTTTCTCAATTTTAAAAGCTATAGGGTACCCTTTAAATTTAACTAACTTTATCATTAAAAATAAATTCCTCAGCAAAATAACAACACTATATTCTCTCAAAGTCCAAAAAAATTGCTATTGTAAGTGAATAATAAATAAATAAGTTTGAACTTTAGCTATAGCATCAAATCAGTGGCGTGGCGTCCGGTCATCGCTGGATGCGGCGATGACCAAGCAATATTTTAAAACTCTTAATAAGCTTTTAAAACTCTACGATCCAGTTTTAGCAGAACATTTGGAGTTCATGTATAAGTGAAGGTAAGATTTAAAGTTTCTTTTTTGAACATTCAACCATTGAATTTTAGAGTTAATAATTTTTCACCACAGACTTAAATAATTGCGATGACCACCGAAAATTTTCACGCCACGCCACTGCATCAAATAAATATTATAAAATTAAATGGATTTTATCCCAAGTTTCCTAAACCGCAGAACGTTACTGGAAGGCGGAGAAATGTCATATTCCTTTGTGTCACGACCCTTAACTAAATGCCAGCGAGAATTACGAGATTCTACTGCTCTGGATTGAAACGCAAAACGAAACAATCATGGCAAGAAAAAATCGATAAAATAGGAATATAATTTTAATTTATTGCGTCCAGAAATTGCGACTGGACTCTCTAAACTGTCTGAGACCCAGAAAATCTGGTGCGCTCAGAAGTACAAGGACATAACTTGACTTCTTAACAGAAAAAAGAGCCTCGAATTTCCAAATGAAGAGTAGTCTGTTGCCACAAAACACTGGATTTTTCGGTTTAATATGCACAGGCTAATCCACAAAACCGTTGTGTACAACCAGAACTACCAAAAAAGTATGAACTAAAAATCGGTGGGTAAAACTAAATATGCTATAGCTTGAAAAAAAAAAAATGAATTTTAAGGGGTATTATTGAAATGACATGAGAGAATTGCTTTTTCTGCAAGTTAATGATGTCTAATAGATATTAAGAAAGTTTTGAAAATAATCTAATTTTCCTATATTTATATCTTATTTTAATTATTTAATTTTTAAACAAATTTAAGGTTGTAAGTCAAGGGATGAACGAGTATATTTAGAAAGTTAAATGATAAAAAGGACATATAAGTTAAAAAGCCATAAATGTAGTTGAAATGTATATATAGAAGAAAATATGGCAACATGATATTGATTTCCAAGATGAAATATAAGATATATATAAATAAATTATTTAATTTTGTGGCTATGGTGATTGTAAATGTTCAAATTATGTCAAATCAAGAATGCTGAATTTCAAAAACAAATATTTCTCAGTCTGCTATTTACGTACTAGCACACTGTCTGTTTTGGCCAGCAAAACAGACTATTTATCCATAAACTCAACCATGATTGAACACAATTTATCAATAAAGTGTAAAATAAAGGTAAAATGCAATTCTAACTTTTTATATATATTAAGTAATTTTTTAAAACAATGTAAAAAATTCATAATATGTACTAAAATTTTGCAATAATAAAACAAAAATAAAGAAATTTCTGGTATGCAAAGAATTTTCCTGAGGTGGAAAACCATCTAGAAATTAAATATAAATTTTTGTATTTTATTATAGTGTAAAAATATGATTAAAAAAGAAATTATATAGTGGAATAATGTAATTTCAAGGTAAATTTGAATAGTAATTGTGCTTAAATATTTTTTAAATTATAATCTTATTTATTTATTTTAATGATTGTAAAATGTATAGAAAATTTTGAAGTTGAATAATTAAATAATATCAATCAGGAGAAATTCCAGAGTATGAGTGCATACCGTAGTACCCTACATATTTTGACTGCAAAATATGTAAACACTGAAACCGAAAAATACTACCAATTCATTGAAATAATAGTTTTTTATATGAAAACAGAAGTTATATTTATTGAAGTATTTAATTTTCAGCACTTTTTAATTTATTTGTGTAAAAATATACTTTGAGAGTCACCAGAAGAATATAAAATAATTCTGTTTAAGATAGAAATAAAATAATGCATTTTGTTAACTACGTAATATTATTTTGTTTATAAATTAATATAATACTCAAATATTTCTCTTTAGTAATAAAATCTCTAAATTAAATTTAACAAGTAAATAAATATTTAAAATTGTTATAAATAGATAAATGCAAGGTATCTCTTGTATATAAAAGAAAAACAAAATTTATCAAAGTTCACTTTAAACCAGATTTAGTACAAATGTAAACACAGTGAATGCCAAGTAGTTATGTATTCCCCTTGAATTTGTGTAAAAGTAAGATTGTCCTGATCAGGGACAAAATTATATAAAAAATATAGAGCAGGAGGGATCAATTCCTGTCCACCATACACAGAATCAAGGCAACATAATAGTTATCTTTTAATAAATTAACAAGGATGATATCAGGAAAGAAAAAATGAAATAAATGTATATTAGAAATAAAATAACATATTATATATATTCATTAATAATAATATATTAGCAATATGAATAAGATAATTTATGCAATGTATCTGTCATAATTTCTGGTAAGCACATGAATTTAAAAAAAATGTAAACAAATGCTTTGAGAAATATCAAACTTAAAACACCCAGGAAAGAATTGCCACTGACGGCACCATTAATGTTAAGTGAGGTGCTGGGTATGTGAATTCCGAGAGTATGAAATGAATTCAAGATAATTAATTCATATATAATTACCCCAAATTCACATTTGAAGTCTCAAAACCCACACACCCAACATCCCACTTTGGCCGGAGCGAAAGTAGCAGTACATCGCGCCATGAAAAGTTAATTTAAAGTTATTGCAATTAATATTAATTCCCTTCTAGTTTAAATTTAAATCCCATTAACACTTCAGTTAAAATTTATAATTAATCTATTTATTTAATCTGAAAATCGAGCTGAAATAAAGAGAGTTAAGATAATCTCACCCTTCAACGATCTTCAGGATATACTTGAAATAATTTTTAAATAAATATATACAAACACAATAAATACATCAAAGCATGAAAATTTAATGCAAAATTATTTATTATTATTTATGATTAAATATATATATAGGAAGAAAGGATCTGCGCAGATCAAAAACAACATTTCACGGCAATGACATAATGTTCACTATTCATTCAGTGATAGTAAAATTTAAGGTTACTAAGATAAACAATTTATGGGTTCCAATCAACATGACAATTGAGAATATAGGATAGATAAGACTTTCGATTATATTTAAATTATGATGGTACGTTAAAATTATACTAATCAGCATTTGAAGCGCCATGAAGCTCTAGTTTCATAAAGAGTCAGTAATTAGAAACTAATCAGTTCTAGGCTAAAGATTATTTGCCTTTATCAGAAAGTCCGAACTAAATGTTCTGTTTAACTCAGTTCATTGTGAATATATGCCGAACTGCAATTGCATAAGAATTCTCAGTCTTCTTTATCTATCTATTCTCAGTCTTCTTCTTTTCAGTCGAATTATGGCAAAGACGAGATTCAATGAAAATGAATATAAATTCTCACCTCCAAGCTTGGATTGACGATATTAAATATAGAATTATACCTCCTTCATTTTATATCTTGTCATATTCCAAGAGAAATATTCTTCTGCCTCTTAACAAGAGGCCTGTAAATTCCATGAAGTCCGGCATCAAACATTGAGAATGTGAAAGCGTTCATCTTCTTCAGAATCTTTCGAACTTGTTATTGCATAAAATTACTGAATTTAAATACTATGTATCATAACATAATTATCTGATCTCTTTATTATAACAAAACAAAGTTGATTTAGGAAGACTCACCGACTGATGTGCCAATTTAATAACACGACACACCGGCCGACCGCCTGTACATCCTACTTCCTTCACAGTTGAATCATAACAGAGAGAAAAATAGCGTCGCTTGGCAGAACGAAGTGAGCGGCAAGCGCTGTGATTGGCTGGTATGATAACGTTTTCAAACGAACTCAAAAGGAATATTATTTGAAAATTGAATCAAAATAAATTGTTTTTGAATGAAAATTAAAGTGATAAAATTTATTATAAATGGGAAAAATTAATTTAAAACGTATATTTATTTTATAAATGAATTCAGGTGATTATTTTAAATTTGATAGTTTATCTGCTATTTCCCAACGATCTTGATATTGAAAATAAATCTTTTATTAAATTTGGAAGAACATTGTTAATTTATAATATAAATTAAGTTAGATATCATTCTTAATTTTTGATAGCTGAAAAAGATTAGAAATTATATTTGAAATATCTTATTAGAGATTGGCAACACTATAACGAAACTTTGAATTTAAAAAGTAAATAGAGATCGTTAGGAAGATGAATAATGTTATAAGCATTTCCTTAATTTGAAGTATTTAAATTTTAGGGGGTAATTATTATTAAATTAAATATTTAAATTGTTTTATAAGGGGAACTAGTATGTTATGTTATTATGACATAACAGATGGAATTTGTTAACCAAAGTTATCACTCTTTCCGATCTCTAGTAAGGAGGGATTCACTTTGTAGTTTCAAAAAAAAAAAAAAAAAAAAAAAAAAAAAAAGAAAAGAAAAGAAAACTGCAATTCTAGACAACTGATAAGCATAAAATCCCAAAACCTCCGGTGGCTGGGCATTTTGACGCTTTGGGGGAAATGCTACCCTCTGAATTCAACACTGAATTAAATAAATTTAATTCTAAATTAAATCTGCAAATTCCTACTGTAATTAAAATGGAATACTCTAGATTAATTTTCGATCACAATTATTCTAATTGGTAAATAAATCATATCAGATGTAAATTTCCAACTGGGCGAAAAATGTCCGGACCAGGATTCGAACCAAGGATCTCTTGGCGAAGCCGCCAATGCTCTACCACCTGAGATATCCCGGACGAATCTGGTGGAACTTTTTCACTCAGCTAACCTTATTGATTATAGCTCCTGGTCTGAAATCTGGTTCAGCTCAACAGAATAAATCGCAGGTAATGGATGTTCCATTATTCTGTTAAGCTGAACCAGATTTCAGACCAGATGCTATAATCAATAAGGTTAGCTGGGTGAAAAAGTTCCACCATATTCGTCGGGGATATCTCAGATGGTAGAGCATTGGCGGCTTCGCCAAGAGATCCCTGGTCCGGACATTTTTCGCCCAGTTGGAAATTTACATCTGATAGGAATAAATAATTATTAAGATGCTACTTGGCACAGAATGATATAAATTTAAAAGCAACGTTAAAAACGCCAGAATAAGCAAACATTCAGCAGACTAGTTTCGGTAGCGTTTAGCGTACCGTCCTCAGTGCAAAGAATAACGGAAACTTGCTCACTTATATAGAGGAGAAGCGGATTCAACTGAAAAGTTCATTAACCAATGGGGAAACAGGAAAATGCGGGTACCAGCCAATGGTAGAATAGCATAGGTAATGCCACCAGAAATGGGAAAAAAAATTGGTAGTAACTAAGCAAAAGAGAAATTTCTCTAGGAATGCTCTAGGTCTAGATATCAACTGAGAATGGTGAAGAGAGAGAGACCATCCTCATGGTAATTTCATTTTGGCGAAAGTCGAACATTCTGCTTGTGATGTCCGCCCTGAGATTTAAAATACGTAGTATATAATAAAATACATAACAGATTACATTCTATAGTTTTACTCGATAACTACGCTAATGTAGTTAGGTGAATGGCGTTTTTATTTTTCAGCTGACGTTCTCATAGCATTATGTTTGTCCCAAGGGATTTCATACAATCATAAAGATTATGAACAAGTTGACCTTTTCCATGAGTACATAATTCATTTCATTGAGATGGCTAGTAATGTTGACTACTAAAAATGCAAAATCTCTTAACAATTTCTCATCTTGGAATTCCCAGAATGTTTTCTACATTTTTAATGCTACTGTATAGGAATGAAATATCCGGCAGAGATTATTATTTAATTAGTCATCCATTTTTAATTACTTTGCATCTTAGAAGAAAAAAGAAATGGTAATATTTTTTCATTTTCTGAGCACATTGAATTAGAAGAAAAATAAATAATGTGAATATGTAGAAAAACTATTGCAGAAGACGTCTTTTTAACATTTTCCAACATGGTTGAAAAGAGCTCATGAATTCGATTTGTTTGACCGTGCATAAATATACTCCGATTACCAAGTAATTTATATATATTATTGAGGTTTACTATGGAATGTTCGGTATTGAAAATGAAGTTCTTAGCATTTATAGTTCGTTTACAAGGGCATTCAAAATAATTCCGTTATATTATGGTCTATAGGGAAAAATCGTTCGCAGTTTATTTTAATAATGTTACATTATTTCAAACATATTGCAATTTATATACATTACTTAGTTACACTACAAGATGCTTAGCATTAAATAGGATGTACATAGCATTTATCGTTCATTTACAGGGGTTACAGTACTTCTAGAAGAAAAACAGTAAGAATTTGGTTGCAGTTCTGTCTAAGAGATATAATTGCTGGAGGTTCGTATTGAATTGTGGTATGCGTTTTTATATTCAACAAATTTTTTTGCAAATTATTTGGTGGGTATACATTTATAGATCATATACAGGGCTGCACAAAAGAATTCGAATAGATTTCTACTTATTGGTGGAAATTGCTGAAGGGAAAATTTCAAATGTGATTTGCGTTTCCTAATTGAACTAAATTTTTTCATACTATGTAGTATATATACAGATCTATAGATCATATACAGCGCTTCACAAAATAATTCGAATATTTTTCTGACAATAGATGGCAACTGGTGAAATTGGATTTTCAAATGTGTTATGCGTTTTCCAAATTGTTTATTTAACTCTTTCACGTTATTAAACGGGTGAAGTTTTATTACAGTGTCGTGAATGTGTCGGAAAGTGCTTAATTCTATGCTTGACACATGATTTTTCTTCTTTCTAAAAGTTATTTAATTTAATAAGTAAATTTGAAAGATTTCTTCAATTGCTTATTAAAATTTTTACTGTTTTTAAACTCGGAATACAAAAATTAAATTATCATTAGTAATTAAATTTCATACAGTTAATTAAGAAGTGTAACCTTGTTCCTGTTACAGTTATCATTCTACAATTTTTAATTCAACTTTTGCAAATTGCTTATTTTTATAATACGAGGTCTTAAACTTCTTTATTGTGAGATCTCTGTTCAAAATGCTTTGTGTTCCACTCATCCTCCATATAACCGAGTTCAACTTTAATCATGGTTGCCGGCAGAACGGAATTTAGTGATGGGCACAATTTTGGGACAGATTGGTTCGCAGCCTTGGTCACGTTTCCTTTTTAAATGGAGAATATGGACATAAAATAAACTAAAATACCTAGGGAAGTGCAAGATATGTTACGCGTAGGTTTTGACAAGAGTGGTACCGTTGAAAAGATCTCATTTTGGGGAGTAAAAAAATTCAATGGAACTCCCGTCGCAAATTCGCCATTTTCGAGATATCTGGCAATTTATGTCACGCAGTTTGTTTATTTATTATAATGTATTTATGCTGTAGCATTTTTTATGTCGTTAAATTTATATTTTTTGCTGTTAAATGGCTTCCTGCACACTTCTATACAGAAGACCACAACCACCATTGAACACGTTACAAATGTCCAGCATGAACAAACACACACGCACAGCACACAAAACAATACATTTACAAGGCTACGATTGGGGACTATTTTTTAATTCATCTCGCACCACTTTCTTCAATAAAAATCT
This sequence comes from Maratus speciosus, assembly GCA_963932465.1. Lineage (NCBI taxonomy): Eukaryota > Metazoa > Arthropoda > Arachnida > Araneae > Salticidae > Maratus > Maratus speciosus. The sequence goes on along the minus strand of OZ010789.1, from coordinate 125,876,782 downwards.
TTCACATGTACTTTGACAACATGTGCAAAAGAAAGTACAACATTTTCTTCTCTTTTTCATTGAAATACGGGTACGAGTAGTTTGGTTTGGTTTGGTTTGTGTTTATGACGGCCAATTATCAACACGTGGAATATAGGCCCTGGGAGCGGGGGAGTACCCTTCGTGGTGGTCTTTCTAAGGGAACCTAACCCGTATTTACGCTTGAAAATCCAAGGTTCGAAGAAAACCACGAGAACTCCGAACGATTAGGTCGACAGGCGCGATTGGGTTCGAACGCAGCACCTCCCGTCTACCAGTTTCGAAAGCAGAACCTCTCGGCCAGTGGTACGAGTAGAATATAGAAATAGTCGTCCGTGGCAGCGCAGCATTTACAGTCTTTAATTTCTCTTCATTTTTTTCAAAGTTTTTTTTTCCTTCTTTTTGTTTAGTTTGCAAACATGAGTAACATAATCAATTAACAGAAAGCCATTTAACAGCAAAAATTATAAATTTTACGATACGACAAATGAAACAGCATAAATACATTGTAATAAATAAACAAACTTTGTGACATAAATTGTCGGATATCTCAAAAACAGCTCATTTGCGACAGGTAATTTGATTGAGTTTTTTACTCCCCACGGTGAGATCTTTCCAACGGTACCACTCTTGTCAAAATGGACGCGTAACACTTCTCGCAATTCCATAGTAAGAATTTTTTGTCAAAACACATCGCGCACGACAATTTCAAGAACCCATCAGTATAAAAGAAGCAATGCAGACAATAATGCAATTTAACAATTAGGAAGCATTAAATATTCAAAAATAAGTTTCTGTCAGCATTTTCCAAAAAACTAAATAGAAACAGCACTTTATGATTTCGTCAGGGTGGTTTTGCCCCCTAAATTCCCAGTTTAAAAGTTTTGAACACATGAACGTCAAAAGAAAGAAAGAAAAATAGACTTCGACGGGTTCTTAGTTTCCTTTCCTGTCAGTGTATATATTTCACTAAATTATTCAAGATCATTACAGAAAAAGAAAATTCTATTAAATTTTAGCCCGACACCTATGCCTGTACAGTGTAAAAAAAGACAAAAGTTCTTTTAATCTAGGAAAGTATAATATAACCACGAACAAAAAAATACAATAATTCTTCCGAGGTACCCACAATTCGGAAAAGGCGTTCTTTATCTTTAGAAACCTCATAAAGCAACATATTTTTCGAAATTTAAAGAAGACTTTATAAAAACAGTTTCTTTTGCATCCACCAATTTTCGGAATCCTTTCCGAGTAGCTTTCATAGCATTGTAAAAACGTCCCAGTAAAATAGGATTTTTTCGCAGATATGGAAATTTCTTCCTTTGTGATTGAACACAAGAATCTATTTCCACCCCGTAGGGGAGAAGCTTTGGAATGTCAGAAGCAGAGGGGAGGAGTTTGCCCAAACCCGCCAGGGTAAATGTGGAGAAGATAGTTAGTCCGTGTTTCGAAAAGGTTGTTGAGTACGAGCTCCGAACTGGACGAATAGGTCGGATTTTTTAGTTGTGAGCACGTGGTAAGTGTTATGTTATGCTAAAGCCAGGAATGTGGCTTATGGAGTTCTCGTGTGGAGAACGGATGTAATTGATACATTTATACATAGTTTACTTTTTGTTTTTAATTAAATTTTTGTTTTTAATATTGGATTGAGTTTTAATTCAATTGTTTTACGAGCTGTAGTGATATTTTCGAAAATCTTCGCTACCCAGTCGAGTGCCCTTACAGCGTATCAAATATTTTAAAACTATAAATATAGATTTTTCGGATGCTACCAATTCTAAAGTCAACATTTTCATGCTCAACAGAGATGTTTTACAGACAAACATGATAAATTAACACCATTAACATTAAGATTAATATTATTTTGCTGCTCTTGCATGCATAAATTCAATTATGCAGCTGAAAACGGTTACTTGAGAAATTGATTGCTTTCGAAAACCTTTCGCCGGGGTTGGAGATAACTGGATAATGCACTATAAAAACTACTCGAAAACGTTTCCGAACACCCGTGGCAGTAAAAGAAACTTTGTTTTTATAAATGTTTCTTCAAATCTCGAAATTATATTGATTTCTGAGGTTTCCAAAAATGAAATTTTTTTTCGGAACTTCAGGTAACTCGGAATAGCTTATAGCAGTCATACTCAACCTGCGGCCTTCGGGCAGCATGGGGCCCGACGGCCATTTATGTGCGGCCCAAGACACATAATCTTTAACCCAGGTTAAAAAAAAAAAAAAAATTAATTGAGATATGCATAGTATTTAAGACCTTCACTGCTGTTTTATTTGTTTTCGTAGGAAGACAAAATCTATTGCGTTATTTTTAATTAATTTAAAATTATATAAAAACATCTTAAATGCCGATTTCTTGGTCAAAAGTTATTTTTTACATATAGGCTGTGATTAAAATGCTGTATGTATTTATTATTCATTACTAATCAAATATTCTTCCAAATTAATTAAGTTTGCGCTATATATTTCCACAATTTAAAAAAAAAAAAAAAAGTTTTTGCATCTAGCAAAAAATTGCTTTATGTTTCTTTAGTATTATATATGTTTCTTTAGTTATTAGTTCTTTAGAACTTGGAAATTCTGTATTTTTATATTTTCTAATAATGCATTTCAGGGTTAAGTATTTATCGCAGAAGAAAATTAGCTCTAAAAATTTCTACACTAGCTAACTTTCTAAGGTTGAGTATGGCTGGTTTATAGTATATTTTCGTATGTGGTTACATTATTATTTTTTTAATGTTTAGAAGCATTCGCCTTTCCAACATAGTTGGAAAGTGTTTATGAATTCGGTTTGTCTGTCTGTCTGTCTGCATTAACTCGCTTAAATATAATCAGATTGCCATGAAATTTAAATATATTATTCGGGCTTTCTATGGCCTGTACGGTATTGAAAATGAAGTGTGTTGCATTTTCGGTTCCTTTACAGGGACACTCAAAACAATTCCGTTACATTACGGTCTGTAGGTAAAAATCGTTTGCGGTGTATTTTAATGATGTTACGCTATTTTATACATATTGAAATTTTATATATATCACTGAGGTGTACTACAAGACGCTTACTGTATAATGTGGAGTGCATATAATTTATCGTTCATTTACAGGGACACACAAAAGTATTTGGCTACAGTACTGCCTATGAACAATAATAGCTAGAAGCAGTGGCGTATCTAGACTTATCATTTCGGAGGGGGTTGAGACACAGTAAAACTTCTAAAATGGAATTTCAAGAAACCGGAAGAATTCCGCTTTAAAAAGGTTTTTATCATAACAGATAACGCATCTATTATATAGTCAAACCTGCTAAGATGAAATCATATGAGACTGGTAAGAATTTCGTTTTAGGCAGGTTTTTGTCTTAATAATTATAATTCCATGGTCATACCACATTCTTTTTAAACGGAATACTGAAAATTATGAGCTAAAACATATCTCAATAAATAGTAAATAAAACCGAAGTAAATAGCAAATTTAATCCACTTATGCCTAGCGTCCCATTTTTGGGGAGCTTCGAATTTTAATAAATTTATATAATTTTCTTCTTTCTTATAAAATGAAAATTGTATAAAATAATTATCTGTAAATGTCTTTATCTGTTTCCGGGATATGGCAGCATAAGATGGATATTTATTTGCTTAAATGAAGGCTTTTTTGGGTGTTTATAGGTTTTTCGTTTTTCAAGATGGCGAAATGTAAAAAGTGAGTTTATTTGTATTTTTTTCTATCAAGAATCCAAATAAATAAGTCATAATCTTACCTTGTAGACTTTTTTGAAATACGTATCTTCTTAAATTGCGAAATTATAGGTTCAAGCCTATTTTTTTATACATTTTTGTAACTTACAAAATATAGGACGCTAGGCACGAATGGGTACACATTTTTACTAGCCATTTAGGAGGCGGTTAATTATGTAAAATCTTTTTCCAGATGATTATGAAATAAATTGTTTTTAAACCTCAAATACGATTATTCTTAGTTTATTATTAATAATATTTACAATATTATTAGCCTCTGTAAAGCAACAAATATATTTTTTAGTAGTTCATAAAAATACTAATTATAGTATATAATATGCAATCTAAAAGGTTACTTTACATAAATTTAGACAAAACATATAATTATGCATATTATATTATAAATATTATGAATATCCCCATATTTAGTACGCTTAGCTTTCATAAAAAAAAATACAATAAAAAAAAAATAAGTAAAAAAATTGCGTAATTTTTTTTAGTATTCTTCCAGTTCATTTTGCAACATTTTAAAGTAATTTTACCAACAAATTTGAGAAAACAAAAATTCAGGCACAAATGGGTTAAAATTATTTAACAGCGTTCTCACCTTACTTGATTCACAACGCATACTCGAGCCCATTTTGGAGCATACATGCATGATATTTTTAGTACCTAACTATTGAATAGAGTTTTTCATTTTCTCATAAATGGGATACAGTTGGAATCGCAGTAGAGAACTCCCTGGTGATGACTTTTCCGAGACTGCCACGTCCCGAAAATCGGTTTAAATTGCCAAATTTGACAGCCTTTTCTCATTTCTTTTAAATAATAAACTGTGGTCTATAGGAAACTGTTTGGATGTTCGAGATTCAGAATCACTCATAATAAGATTTATGATGTATTTTAAATTTAAATAAAGCTTACTTCTAGTCAAAAAGTTACGTAACCATAGAACAACCTTTTTACCCGACTGAAAAGAAGGGTTATGTGTTTCACGCGTATCTGTGTATGTGGATTTCTTTATACCCTCGAAACATCCCAACGACTAGATGAATTTTAATGAATGAGGTCTCTATCAATTTGTCTTAACGGCTCGATGGTTATAGGCTAGGTAAAAAATTACGCACCGTATTGAGTGGCATATCATTGGATAGGTCTTTCAAAATGAAGACGATGTTTCATTGACATTTTTACAGACAGAAGCTCCGTTAAAATATTATACAACCTGGAAGTTGTGTATGTATTGTGGATATCTAGCTTTACTGCAACTCTAACCATCATAGACATCTACAGACCTCATGAAAACAGTGTTTATAGATAGGAACTAACAATTAAACACAACTTAAAAGTCACCAACACAAGTAAATAAAAAAATAGGAAAGTAATATAAACAAGTAATACAAAAAAAAAATATTTTAAGTCAATTCCTACATAGGTCAATAAGAGAATTTTTTTTTCTCCCATTCTTCTTTCCTCTTGAGTGGCGCTTAAAATGCCTTCATCAGGAAGAGGGTTCTCTCGGTCTTAAAATACCTTGATCAAGAAGAGGGCTCTCTCGATTACTGAAAATTAATTAATTTAATTTAATTAATGAATTAATATTTAAAAAAAAACTGGATTAACATCAAGTGTCATCCACTACAAGTTTTTAAAAAAAATTATTTGAGCTTGATTGGATGAATAATAAGTATTTTATTAACGATTGAAAATTTGAACAAGATATATATAGCTAGAGTGTGAGCTAACAGTAGTGGGAATTGAAAAAAAAATAGTTTCACATCGATGAGAAATAATTAATTAGTTCGCTTTTTACGCAGTCGGGTTTTTTGATTTTTTAAATTTAATTTTGTTTATTTGTCAATATTTTGTAATATTATGGGAATAACATAACACATCACAATGCTGTAACGAGCTAAATAACGAGTCTATATATATAATAACGTATCAAACATTTAAGTAAATTAAAAAAAGGTTCAAGTCTTTGCATTGCATCCTGAGAAGATGTCTCAATCTATGGATTACTTCAAATCACAGACTTTCAAACTGATTAATAACAATAGTCAGATTTTTACTAATGTTTTTAAAACTATTAATAATGCACTTTTAATAATAATGCACACATATCCTGTTTTACACAATAAAACGTGTGTATAACGGGAACTTGGCTGAAATGGAATATTTCATGGTCTCTGCGGAACAACATACTTTCTAAGATGAAAATTGTCTAAAACGGTATATTTTTCTGGATCCTTTTGAATTTCATGTTAGCAAGTTTCATTGCATTTTTCTAAACTTTCGTGATTAAATGTTATATTTTTTATAAATGTCCGAGGGGGCTGACCATCTCTTGGATACGCCACTTGCTAGAAGTGCATTTTCAATTGTGGTACGCATTATTAAATTTAACTACAGTACAGCCCCGATTATCCGCGGAATTGGGTGAGAGGGGCACCGCGGATAACAAAAATCGCGGATAATCCGAAAAAAAAAACTGAAAATGGGGTGCAAAGACAAAAAAAAAATCAACATAAAAACTATGTTTTAGTTTTAAAAAAAAACACAATAAAACGTTTAAGATAGATACATATGCACAGTACATCAGACACCTTTTGCTTTACGTCTAAATCACTAAAATAAAGAACAGTAAACAAGAAACAATGCCATACATACTGTACAAAAAGAGCTGAGTTACACCTTTTTAAGAAAATCAGTCAGTAATTCTTGCTTTGGAAACACATTTTCTTTATTCTAAATTGTAAACTATTGTTTTTCTTTTAGTATGGAATAATTTTTATCTCGAAAAGGAAGTTAATCTTGATATGCTCTCCTGGAATTTATCACAATAGTCTTATTTAATTCCTGTGTTTACGTTTGGTTAATAAAATCAAGAAAAGACATCAAGACTTTATATCTGGCATTTCAAACATGGCAACCGAATCTAGAAATATTGTTCTATTACTTTCGAATACATGAATTTTTCTGGTTATATTTATTACAAGGGCTTATTGTATTTTCCTTGCTGTTGGCTTGAATTAAAAAAATTCGCTTTGCTGATAAACCGCACCGCGGATGATCCGCTCGCGGATAATCGAGGCTTTACTGTACATGTATTTGCGTATTACTTGGTGTGTATAAATTCTATAATTCATAAACAAGACTGCAGGAAAGTTCTCAAATACCTTTCCGTTCATTGACAGAAATTGCTGAAGGTGAATTTTCAAATGTGCTATGTGTTTAATTGAACCAAATTTTAGCAAACTGTGTAGTAAACCATAGTTGGGCAAATTTGTAATTGCAATTATCTGCGCAGTAATTACAATTTAATTATATGTAATTGATTATAATTACGCACATTCAAGCACAGAAATTTCTTGAAATACTGGTATGGGGAACGGTTTCAGCTACAGCGCTGCCAGAATTTTTTACGGCATGTAATTGCAACTATAGTTAATTACATACAATTAAATTTTAATTAAATTGCAGATAATTTCAGTTAGTAATTTGCCCAACAAAGTGGTAAACATATATACAGGGCGGAGCAAAACAAATCAAATATTTTTACGACTAATGGTGATAATTGCAGAAATTGGATTAGGAAATGTGTTATGCATTTTCCAAATCGTTCATTTAGACATCATCTTCCACCTTAATAAAGTATGAAATTTTGTTACAGTATTCTGAATGTGTTGGAAAGTGTTTCATAATCTATGCTGGCCGCATGAGTTTTCGTTCATGTTTTATATAGTGTAGTTTAAAAAAAGAGGTCAATCAGTTTTCTTACGTTCTTTTGCTAGTTACGGTCACATTATCTATTAATCCCACTACTAGGTTTGTGGACTTCAAAAGGCGTTCGTGTGTGTGTGTGTATAGAGAGTTCGCTCGAGGCAAATGACCCGTTTCGGGTTATTATTTTTTTTTCTCTCTCTCTCCGCATCCCTCGACGGCTCCTGTCTCATTTTTTTTTCTTTTACTGTTTCTGTTTTTCTATCTCTCTCCTCCCCAACTACCTTCTCAACAAGAAACCTGTCTTGGAAGTTAAAAAAACACTATGTGGTCCGCTAGTTTCTCCAGATTATTCTATTTATCCTTCTAAAAAGATGCTTGGCGATTTTATTCCCACAGATCAGCAGTTTTCTCTCAGATACTATTGAGTTTCAATGTGTGTAGTAAAAGTATAGATCTGAAAAAACTGTTTCAGAGGCAGTCAATGATTAAAAATGTATGTAGATTTATAGAGTAGATATCCAACCAAATATTTAGAGGTTTTAAAAAATATTTTATTTTCCTGAAAATAGGGTCCAATAGACAATATAGAAAAAAAAGACTTTTTTTTTTTTTTTTTTTTTTTCTTTAATCTACAAACATATAATGTAACCACGAACGAAAAAAAAAAATAAACTCTTCTTTTTCAACCAAATATTTAAATATTTTAAAAAAGGATTTCCTGAAAATAGGGTCCAATAGACAATGTACAAAAAAGACAATTTTTTTTTAAATCTACAAGTATATAATGTAACCAGGAACGAAAAAAAAAAAACAAAAAAAAACCTCTTCTTTTTCAACCAAATATTTAAACATTAAAAAAAAAGAATTTCCTGAAAATAGGATCCAGTATACAATGTAAAAAAAAAAAAAAAGACTAATTTTTTTTTCTTTTATCTACAAATACATAATATAACCACGAACGAAACTGTACAATAACCTCTACTTCTTCAACCAAATATTTCGAGATTTTTAGAAATATTTTACTTTCCTGAAAATAGGATCCAATGTACAAAGTAAAAAAAAAAAAAAAAAAAAAAAGACCACGAACGACATCATGACCAATAATGTCAGACGGCCGTCTTTTTTGCTGCTATAGCATTGTGAATGGATAATGCTTAAGCAAAAAAGACCCCCGTCTGACATTGGTCTAAATACCACGAACGAAAATATACAATCGCCCTTTTTTGTTTAACGAAATATTTAGAGATAAAAAAAAAAGATTTTATTTTCCTAAAAATGCGGTAAAATATGCAATGTAAAAAAAAAAAAGAAGACAAATGTTTTTAAATCTAAAGACATACGAATCTAAAAACATTTAAATCTAAAAACATAACCCATGGATGAAAATATACAACAACCCCTTCTTCTTCAACCAAATGTTTAGAGATTTAAAATAAAAAAAAAGTATTTTCCTGAAAATATGGTCCGACATACAATGTGAAAGAAAAAAAGAGAAATGTTTTTTAATCTACAAAAATATAATATAAGCACGAACGAAAATATGCAATAACTCTTCTTCGTCAACCAAATATTTAGAAATTTTAAAAAAGATTTTATTTTCCTGAAAATAGGGTCCAGTATACAAGGTAAAAAAAAGGACAAATGTTTTCTCTATCTATAAACATATAATATACACGAATGAAAATAGACAATAACTTCTTCTTCTTCAACCAAATATTTAGAGATTTTTAAAAAGATTTTATTTTCCTGAAAATAGGGTCCAAAATACAATGTAAAAAAAGGACAAATGTTTTCTCTATCTGTAAACATATAATATAACCACGAACAAAAATATATAATAACCTCTTCTTCTTCAATCAAATATTTAGAGGTTTTAAAAAAAAGATTTTATTTTCCTGAAAATAGGGTCCAGTATACAAGATAAAAAAAAGGATAAATGTTTTCTCTATCTATAAACATATAATATAACCACGAACAAAAATATATAATAATAACCTCTTCTTCTTCAGTCAAATATTTAGAGGCTTTAAAAAAAGATTTTATTTTCCTGAAAATAGGGTACAGTATACAAGGTAAAAAAAAGGACAAATGTTTTCTCTATCTATAAACATATAATATAACCACGAATGAAAATAGACAATAACTTCTTCTTCTTGAACCAAATATTTAGAGATTTTTAATAAGATTTTATTTTCCTGAAAATAGGGTCCAAAATACAATGTAAAAAAAGGACAAATGTTTTCTCTATCTATAAACATATAATATAACCACGAACAAAAATATATAATAACCTCTTCTTCTTCAATCAAATATTTAGAGATTTTAAAAAAAGATTTTATTTTCCTGAAAATAGGGTCCAGTATACAAGGTAAAAAAAAAGACAAATGTTTTCTCTATCTATAAACATATAATATAACCACGAATGAAAATAGACAATAACTTCTTCTTCTTGAACCAAATATTCGCGATTTTTAAAAAGATTTTATTTTCCTGAAAATAGGGTCTAATATACAATGTAAAAAAGTAAGATAAATGTTTTTTAATATACAAACTTATAATATAACCACAAACGAGGTATTCTTTGGGGTTATAATTGTGCAGCGTTCCTACATTTTGGCTAACTTACAATCAAATATAACAACTGTTCATTACTTACAGAGGCGTCGCGATGGAGGGTTAGGGGGGGGGGAGCCTCCCCCCTCCAATATATATGAACTTGAAAAATATGAGCTTAGAGTTGGGAAATTCTAGATTTTTGAAAGACGTTTTCTTTTTTTTAAATAATAAGATAAAAAATATTAAATTTTTATAGTTTTGCTAACTACCTTTCTGAGTTCTGCAACATTAAACAAGTTAAATTATCAAAAGAAGTGCAAAATGCAGCCAAACTCAATTTGTCATTGTGTTTCTCTGTGCTACGAAAATATATATCTACCAGACCTGAATCTCCCTACTGTTATCCATCACCAGTGTCTCTAATCAATTCTTTTTATTTCTTCCAAATCTTTGCTCCTTTCTCAAAATAACGTGACGGTATTTTCATATAAAGGGCGATTATGACTCGTACGTAATAGAAGACAAAAAATTTGCAAACTTTAAACTAACGCTGTTTTTTTCTAAATATATGCAATTTTTATAGGTTTAAATCTTACATTTACTGTAAAACCTCCCTAAAGCGACCACGTTCCGTTCCAATAAAAATTGGTCGCTCCGAGAGGTGGTCTCTTAATGGAGGTCATGTTTAAATCTAGATTTTAATTGTTGATAAAAGGTAACAATTAATGTTACTAAAATATAATTTTCACATTAGAAGAAAATATGAAAATTTAAGTACCAAAACAATAGTTAATTACGTAAGTTAATTAGTGCAGAGTTTAAGAAATGAATACATTGACGTTTGCTTTGATTTTACGGTTTTATCTTCTATAACTTTTACTTCCAAGTCCTTTCGAAGTTCAGTAAATAAATGCAATTTTTTTGGACGGGAACAAATTATGACGATTTCATTAATTTATCTATTTCTTTGAGAGTTTCCTGACAGAATAGAGCTGGGGAGTTTATTGGCCGTCATCCTTACTTTGTTATCAGAGTTGAATCCATTGCCTAAAAAGCACAAAGGGGTTTAAACACTTAAAAGTTACCGAAATAAATAAAAATGCTAAACTTAGTTTAGAAGTTTGATGAATAATGCGCTGTCCGGCATTATTATTTTAATAAAACCTTCTTCAAACGACCAGGAAAAAACGGAATTTGTTTCATTTTTTTCAAAGAAATGGGTCGCTCATGGAGGGAGTTCAACTGGGTTGGTCTCTGAATAGAGGTAAAATTAGTATTGAGCCTATGGGAATAAATTTCGTTCCATGAAAAAATGGTCGTTCAGGGAGGTGGACGCTTAATGGAGGTGGTTGCACAGGGAGGTTTCACTGTATTTGAAATTGCTTCCTTAATTATTAATTTAGCAATTGGGTATCTTATTATTTTCATGCTCAATTTATGTGTTTAGTTTCAGCATTTTTCTTAGGAAAGGATTTTTTACGTATAAGTATCATTATCATAAACACACTTGCACATATCATTTCAATTAGAAAATAAAGCAATTTGTTTCAAGTTGGGAAATTTTTTATTTCCCCCCCCCCCCCCCCCCCCGAAAAAATATTTGTAGCTACGCCCCTGATTATTTACTATCTGATACTGGTCTAAGTAAATCTGGCACTGCTATTTGACATCTACGTTATTAAAAATAAAAACCAATTGGGCTGCAACATCTGCATTTGGTTTCCTTTCATTTATATCAAATTTACCAAGGACCTATTTCAAACACTGGATTTTTATTCTTATTTACTAAAATGCTAAATCTAAACCAAACGGTCTGTTAGTGCCTTTTGATCATGGTAAATCGTTACTATAGCATTGTTTAATGACGTTCCATTATCTTAGGTATATATTCTGTCGAGCTGTCTAGATGATAGACCAGAGGCTATTTACCCATAAGGTTATCTGACTAAAATATGCCCGTTGGTTGTCGGCCTGGTAGCTCAATAGGTAAAATAGTTCAATTTAAGTCAATGGTCTTGGTTTCGACTCCCGGCTGGGCATTATTTCATTCAGTTGGATAAATAAAGTTCGTCTGATATTTTTAGATATACGTATTTTTAATACTAATATATAGCTAATATTATATATAGATATAAGTATTTTTCTCAAAAGCATAGACAGACGCTCCAATTTTAGGTATTAGTATAGATGTTAGGAAATTGAAAAGTTCGGTTTTATAAGTAAAAAAATAATTTTACATTTATTTAACTCCTTCTTTTTACCTTTTCATTTCCGTTGTTTATTTTATATTTTAGTTCATAAATGAAGGCGTTCTTCATTTAGATTTTTAAAAGAGGGCATACAAAGGTTTTTTTTTTTTTTTTTTTTTTTTTTTTTTTCAATTCAACTATTAGAGAATTTTTAAAAAGTAGAATGATTTTGGAAATGAAAAGAGATTTGTGTGATTTAAGCAAGTTCTTTTTAAATTCGAAAGCATGAAATAAAATATTTTGTTAACTCTCAATTTTCTAATTTTAAGAGCTGTTTTTAAAAACACTTTATCTTTCTAATTGCTCAATTTAAGTTAATGGTCTTGGTTTCGATTCTCGACCTGGGCATTATCCCCACTCAGTTGGAAAAATTAAGTTCGTATATTTACCAATCTGTATAAGTGAATTGAAAATGGTAAACTTATATCTAAGTTTATTCGATTATTTAAATGACATATATTCAAAAATAACATCTATACCAATGTAAAAAACTGCAGTGTCTGTCTGTGATGATGATAATAATAATAATAATAATAAAACAGGCTTTCATTAAAAATTAAAAAAGAAAAATCGATTTTTTGGCAAATTTCAATGTAAACTGTCCCCTTAAATGTAGGAATTTGTCAACCCCTGAACCAACCAATCTTTCAATCCTCAAAAAACTCGAGAACTATTTTATCAGTTTTACGGAATCTTACGAGGATTGAAAGGGCTGATTAAGATTTATAAATGGTACTTCTGGCTACAACCTGAAAATTGTCTCATCCCGATACCTAAAATAGTTTTTTTGAAAAACAGGAAAAATCCGTGAGAATCAATCTATTAATCAATTTTTCGATGGTCAAAAACATGAGTGAACTAATTGGTCAATTTTAAGGAATCGTTGCATGTTTAGCTTATTGTTTATACATTTGAATTTAAAAACTGAGTTAGTAAGCACCCCCCCCCCCAAAAAAATAAATAAATAAATAAATAAATAAATAAAATAAACGAGAAAGCTGTTTCAAAATACAAATGCAATATAGCGGGTTGCTACACATCTAGGGTTATTATAAAAACATAACAACAGCCAGATATTTCATTTACAACACTGTCATTTAATGAATACTGAATGCATAAGAAAACTGATATTTTTCATTTCTGGCACTTTTCCATCCCTTTTTATCTCGATTCATTCATATTCGATAAAAAATAAATAAATAAATAAAAATAAAAAATAAATAAAAAATTCTTTATGAAATGAGATTTTTCATAAAGTATCATGAATCATTAAAACTCTTTTTGACGAAATGGACTTATGTAGAGGTAAATTTATTGTTTCCACAAACCGAAGTAGAATGTCTACTTAAAAAAATTAATGCATTATATTTTACTTTTTTTCTTTTTTAATTTCTTTTTTCTTTTTAATTTACTTCTTTTCTTTTCTTTTCTTTCTCTTTTTTAATCTCTTGTAACACAGTACGATCATTCGTTTCTCAAATAATATTTTTCAAATGTAGAAAATTAAATTTAAAAGTCAACCCACCCCCTCCTTTCCAGAGTTTAGCTACCCTTACCATTTCCATCTCTATGTTAATTTTTAGTAGTTGTCCAAAATAAGAAATTTAAAGATATTTTTTTCACAATGCATTCATTATTATCATTATTGTTATTATTATTATTATTTTATATAATTACATTCATTTTTAATATTCATCGAAACAAACGAAAATTATGAACGAAAATTGGATTACAAGTGTTCAATTATTGATTAAATTATTTCATTTCATTTTGTTTGTATTTCAATTTAAATGACGACAGTAGAATGTCTTTAGAAAATTGTATTTATATAGAACATGAAAGGTAAAATTTAAGTTTCATATAAAATAAATAATAATATAATAGTACAACACTAATTAAAAAACAATTAATTAAAATTAATAACTTTTTAACAATATTAGGAATTGATATATTAAAAATAGATGAATATATAACTTGTCTGATCTAAACCGCCTTTTAAAAGTAGCACAACGTTTTTTTTTTAAGTTATAAAATATTATGATAGTTTATAATATCTATAATAATTTTTGTGAAAATCTTTTTACCTGTACCTTGTATCAGAACGCATTGTTATTATTATTATTATTATTATTATTATTATTTTTATTATTATATAATTCTTCAACTATTCTTCTTTTTTATTGTATATTACGATACTAAAAACTTTAGTATTTTTTATATGTGGAAATTCTTAAATAATGAAAAGATACCATAAAATAATAATAATAAATATTATTATTAAATAAATAATGAATCTAATAAATAGGAAAAAGATAATGCAAAGAAATCTAATAAATAACTAATAAATATAATAAAGAAACAAATGAAATTTTATGAAAACGAATATTATTGGAAAAATGAATCTATTTAACATTTTTGATCAAGAACAACTGTAATTTCCTCCATTTAAATAAACCTACAATAATGCCAATGAAAGTTTCTGAGGGAAACTTTTGCAATTCTCTTCGGTTATAGTAAATTAATGTAATAATTTCTAACTTTTCTTCGCCAATTTTGGCGCTGACATCAAACGCAGCAACCCTGCCTTTTACCTGCGAAAAATCCCAAACTTCCTCGGCATCATAAGCGGTCTTACCTGTGGACCGTCCGCCTGTTGCATAATTAAAGTAAAAGCTCGCCTACCATGCATTCAATGGAAAATAAATGTTGTTTACTTGCGTTTTAAATCGTTTGCGATGAGCGTGCTGCCATTCATGGATTCACAAATGTGCGATGTGGAATTTATATTTGTGATACGTTAAACCAAAGAGTGATCTGCCTGGATCACCTTGTGCCCCCGTCTTCGCCCCGTGTGGAATTATGAGCGGGAAACGATGTAATTGTTTTCAACTGATCTGCTATTTGAGCTTCGGTGTAGTCCAAGGTAAGTTAAATTTTTTTTGCTTGATTTGTTTTTCTTTAACTCCAAGCGATAAAGAAAAAAATATCGTCTTTTTATCCCCCTCTGATGAGGAATAACATCTCTAGAGACTTGCATTACGCCCCAATTTTGTAAAGAAATGGAACCTTGCAGCAGGGCCTGATTATCGTAAGTGCAAACGTGTTAGCTTCTCGGACCCTAACTTCTAAGGAGACCTCAAAGGCAAAAAATTAGCAGTTTTTTCCTTTTAAAATGAGTATAATTGCGGCTGCAAAAATGCTATTTGAGTGTCCCAATTAAATCTTTGTTCCAGGGCCCCTCGTAGGGTTAGTTGTGTCCCGAAGGCAGAAAAAAAAGTTCAAAATATTCACCATGCACAGAAGTATCTCCAGTTTCATTTATGAAAACATAAAGCATTTCCTTAAGAGTACCCCCCCCCCCAAAAAAAAAAAAAAAATAAATAAATAAATAAATAAAATAAAATAAAAATAAAAATAAAAAATAAAAATAAATAATAATAAATAAAAATAAAATAAAATAAATAAAAAATAAAATAAAAAATAAAATAATAAAATAATAAAATAAAAATAAATAAATGGGGTTCATATCAATTAAAAAATACGTTATTCAAGCCCCCCGCTGACGAATTTTTTTAAAAAATCATTCTTTTAATTTACATAATTGAAATGTTTTTCAAGATTGTGTAAAAAATGTGATATATGCTAGAAACAAAGCCTGAATGTTTAAGAGATATCAACCAATATAAAATTTAGCCGGAAGCCATTTTTAAAACACTGGGATTTATTATTTAAATTAAGAGGTTCATATTAAGCTCAAGTGAGCAAGAGAGTTAAATGCATTAATAAGTAAAAATCGTTGAAATTTTAACAATTAAATGCAATTAAACACTTTCAATTATCAGAGAAATATATTAATGTAGAATAAATCAGATCACGGGTATCTCGGTCTCAGGTTCGAATCCTGAACAAGATACTTTTCACTCTGTTTGAGAAAAATTATTCAACTTTGACTTTTAACTACAACGAATATAAATAAGTCCACTTGTTGCACAGACCTCTGAGTAGGGCTTTAGTGGAGAGTATACGGTGGTATACGCTGGTTTCCTCCTGGTTTTCTTTGACCCTTAAATGCGCGATTTTTTTTATTTTGTTTCGAAAAAATTATATATGAGTCTCTGAAAGGTTTATTATGGGAAAAATAATGTAAAAAAAAAAAAAAAAACAGAGATACATTTTTCATATAATACGTCAATCTTTTCTTCTGTTGCACATCTAAAAATTACTGTCGTGTGGCTGTTTTACGCTAAAATATTGCAAATTAGTAAATATTTTAATGTCTCCAAATACCTTATTTTATATAATTATGTATTTTATAAAGCTTAACCTTTAACCCTTTAATTCCCATGATAGAATACGTTCTAGAAATTACGTAGTCCAGAGAATCTGACTTTACACCAGAAAGTTTCAATGGTTAATAATTCGCTTTATTTAAATACTTAAAGTCTGTTATTATTTAGAGCAGATATCGCTATTTTAATTTTCTGGTGTGAATTAGGTATATACGAATAAAAAAAATCTATTAAATTCAAAACACTGTTGTTTGCATATATGCAAAGCTGCGCACTAAAGGGTTAAAAAGTCCGTATACCTCTATTTCTCAAGTAAAACTGTAGCATATATACTGTAGCTCTTCTCTCTATAGCGTATAGTGTCCTATGTTTTGTGTTTGTTTTTTAAGATTACAGCACTGCTTTTGAATGTTGCATATTGAACCGCAAGCGGCTAGTTAGAAACCCCTGATTTGAAACAATTATATGTTTAACTTGTGCATCATTAAATATTAGTAAAAAAACACACTAATAATAAACTAAAATATTGTTTTGAGCATGGGGTTCGTTGATATATATCTGTGGATACATATCTTGATACATATCGTGATATATATCCGATATTTATTTTCAAAATATCAAGATCTTTGATATTTTCGATATTTTCATATTACTTGATATTTATTTTCAAAATATAAAAGTGTGTGATATTTTCTATATTAGATATTTATTTTCAAAATATCGCGCAAGGTATTTTTGACATTTTCAGTGAAAACATGTATAAATGAAGTTTTCAACTGTTTTTGACTGTGTTGTTCTGTAGATAAAGAACTTTAGTCTCTGGCAGTGACTTTTTTAGCCAAAGAAGAAAACAAATATATGTTCCAAGCTTTATGTCTGAAATGTTTACTTTTAAATGTAGATTATGTGGGACATAATTAATTCAGAACAGACATTGAAAGGTAAACTGTCTAATTTAGATAATCAGTCATATACAGCTTCATTAGAAAATAATCTGTTCTGGCTTTGGCTTAGTTCAGTTTAAACTGTTCCACATGTTAGGGAATAAAAAATAAGATAAGCTTACATTTATGTTAAATTTTTTCAATTAAAAAAAACATTTTGTATTTAAAATTTTGTTTTATAAATTTCTGATTTCTTGATAGTTGATACTGAATCCTATAGTTTTTTTTTCTTTTTTAATGTATAAAGCAAATTGCTTCTGTTTTCAATTAGTTGATCTTCAACTTTGTTTTAAGTGGGGAAAAAAGAAAAGAAAAGAAAAAGTTTGAAAAAAAAAAACGAACTTTTAGTATATTGTTTGAGTAAGTTTTCCTGTTAAGTGCAATATGTTTTAGATTTTAATTTATATTATGCTTGAAAATATTCATTATCAGCAGTAAGTTGACTCTTTTGAAAATATCGGATGTAATCGAAAATATCGGATATATATCAAAATATCGTAATATTTACGAACCCCAGTTTTGAGTGACAATCATAATAAACAGTATTTGATTTTTTATTATAAAAATAAATATTTTCTTCTAATGCAACTTTTTATAAATGTATAACTAAATAAAATCAATTAAAATATAGCTAGAGAACCCCAATAGCGTGTTAACTATACTGAGGCGTATCCGAGTTTCTAGATCCATAATAGACGCGCAAATGACGCATACCCTCATAGTAAATAGAGGTCAGTAGCGAGATGATTAGCAATTAATTGCAGGAAGTGAAAATGAATAGATAAGTAAATAAATAAATATGAACGCTCTCGCAGAAAATCATCTCTATGAATCCGTATTTTATATATAGATGATTAAAAATTGAATTTAAGGAGAGGTACCAGTTTAAAACAAAAATAAATACATTAATAAATAAAACAAAATTGCTCCTTCTGATAGTTTATAGTGTTTAAAATATAGCCCCAAAACGATTTTTTGAAATTCGAATTATTACAAATGTTACAAATGGCACATTTTTACCTGAACGGTTGGATTACTCGAGAACCAATCGAACGGTTACCTATAAATTTTAATGCAAACGTTCAGCATTGAATTATCTATGGTGCTACATAGGATTTTGTTATATTTTAATTTTTCGTTTTCTTACAAGTATTTTAACAAGGTTCGCACACTCCTTGGAATTTCCAAGGACTCTGGCACCACTATTAATGATAAGGAAATTTACATTTAATTTTTAAAACACAGCATTCGCAATCACCGCCTTTATTCACAGATTTTGCAATATTTTTCTGTAGTGAAATACTTTGAAAATACTGTAAAAATTTAGTGGTAGACAGGGGCGCCAATTGGGGGAGGCTAGGGGGGGGCAATTGCCCCCCTCAAGGAATTTGATATTTCAAAATGTATCAGTCATCACGTGTTGCTCAATTTTTCCCCCTTAAATTGCACAAAAGTCGAAATAATGTCAGATTTTAGGAAAATAAAAAGATATCATTAAAAATACAGTTTGAGCACACAAATTAACAATTATCATAAAAATAATACTTTCTAAAACTTTGTTAATTGAAGATTCTCAAAGTGAGATGCAGTTATTATTAATAAGTGCTTTGGCTAATTTTTAAAAGATGAGTGTTAATCAAACTGTATCAATAATGCTACTCTTCAACAATACAATGTATAGTGATCCTCAGATATACTCAACAAAGTCCGAAGAAACATTGCCCCCCTCAAGAAATTTCTGAAATGGCGCTCCTGGTGGTAGAACTGTGCGAACCCTGTTTAAGGTCATTTTATAGGCCCAAATTGAATTTCTTTTAAAAATTGCCGACATTTTTACGAATGTTTAAATTTTAGGAAAATTGTACTCTAAAGATTAATTGCATTGTTTTTCTTTTATTTTGATCTTTCAGGTTTGCTCTGTGAAAACAGCCAGCTGGTACTGTATTTTCATGATATCTCCGTCGGATTAAAAGGACGAAATATGATTCTGTTTTACATGAAAAAATTATGAAAAGCGTCTCACACAAAGCATAACTTAATATACTGATAAAATCAGCAACAGGTTAAAATTTTATTGAAACTCGTAAAAAACTCCTAGACTTAAAAAAATCAAACTGGTATCCCCCTTTAAGAAATTTAATTTCAACAAATGAAATATCGTTCAAAATGTTAGAAATTATCTTAGAAACTGAAAAATTTTAAAAATACTTGCTGAACAATTACCAGATATAGCTACAAAATACTTCTAAAACATTTTCACACGGGAAGTAATTTTCTGAATTAACCATCCCTTGTAAATCACATAAATATCATAGTTGTATTTTATGCTAAACGACAGAGCTTCATCAAGCCCGAGAGGGGCTCAGATCCTGGTATCTATTTGGGGCTCAAGTTCTATACTGTTACAAAAAAAATTAAAAGAACTCCTAAATTCTCTCCAGAAAGTTTGAATAGTTATTTTTGGTTATTATAATGGGAAATATTGTTATGAATAAAAAACAGGGAAATTAGCGTTAAATTTTTTCTGGTATGAACACGAAATTTCTGATTAAAAAAGCTACTAGAGCTGGCAGTACTATTTGCGGACTGTATAGTGTTAAGATAAATATATAATTTTGTTTGTAATCGTACCCTATACACTAAAAGTATCAATTATTGATCGTAATCAATACAAGGTGAAAATTAGATTTAAATAGTAGCTTCACGAAAACTGCATAGCAAATTTGGGTCCTCTACCCAAAATCAGGGCAATGGGCCAATTGACCCTTGCTTTAATGAGGCCCTGCTAAACCAAAATAACTAATTAAATTGAACGCGGTATATAATAAAAACCCCCATAAAATATAAATATTGGGAACGGGAATAGAGGTGTTTTTCGCCATAACTTAGAAAGAAAATGACTTATTATACTAAATGTTATAATATTGTGGTTTTAATTACTATCGACATTAAATTATTTATTTTACGTTTAACCTTAAAGAAAGCGCAATTTTTCTTCTCTTGAGAGCACTGTTTTTGAAATCAACTTGTATTTGAAATACATGTTCAAATGAAACATACGTATGCCCATTTCAGAAATATTACTATGAATTTGTAATTCTGTCAAACTTAATATTCGGATTTATATGTTATCTTTATTTTTTAATGAAATTGATCTATATCGATCTTTGATAATCAGAAAAAAAATATTTTACTTTAACACATTGCTGAGGGGCAATTTTTATCAAATCTGAATTTTAAAACTGTAGAAGCTTCTCCCTGTTCTGAAAGTCTTTTGTAAATTGGTGTTCTAGACAGGTTTCCCAAGTTTATGCATCGGCAAATATCTTTCAATGTATGAATTTAATATAAAATTCCTTACAATCTAAAAGAAAGTATGGACAACATGAAAAAAATTTCTATAAGGTAGAAGCCACGCCCTTAGTCAATGATGTTTTTTGAACGAAAACGAGAATTCTCGTTTCCCGTCGTGGATGTGTTAATAGTTTAATACTTTACTTTATTTGTAAGCAATCATTATAATTGTGAGTGACTTATTACCCTCAAATTACTGTTTAAAAAATGTAAACAAAACAACAACCAGAAATCCGCAAAATTCTAAAATCTGCACAACCTCTGGTCCTAAGGTGTGTGAATTTAAGAGAGTCTAGTGTATTTTTTTTCTTTATTACTAAGTATCAAAATCTAATTCTGTATGCATATTTTGAAGATGCACATATGCACACCCATGGTACAGCGTCTAGAATAGAGTGGAAATCGGCGGTTGTATATTTATTTTTCTGAAAAACAAATCTTCTGCATATTTTGCCATCTATTTTAATGTCTTGAAAGGTGGCTAAAATGTATCCTTTTCGTGACATTTAGTTTTTTGCACTTTCAATAGTTATCATCTTTTATGCTATTTATAATAAATATTAATATAAGGAATATAATTAATATAATAATAATAATAAGGAATATAATTAATATAAGGAAGAGCTTATGGGAATACAATTTAATAAAATTATTTATTAAATTATAATTAAATTATAATAATTTTATATTTTACTTAAAAAAAAAAACAAACAAAAAAAAAAAAACATAATTTTACTTTGAATTATCCGTTTTAGTCATTCGCTAACCTCCCGTCCCCCACTCCGCACACGCACACTAAGGGTTGCTCAAAAATGTTTGAGCCCACCCAATATCTTTAAAAAGTTAGCTCTACTGGTACCAATTAAGTGCCACTATTTCCTGTGCATAATCTGCCGATCAAACAATCCTATTTGTATCCAGAAATTTTATTTAATAAACTGAAGTCAAATATTTACCGCGATCTAATAAGTTATATTTTATTAAATAAAATTTCTGTGTCCAACAGGATTGTACGGCGAAAATTGCGATACTTTCAGTTGCATGTTTGAATTCCTATATAAAAGAGTAGCAAAATAATGCTAATTTTAAGGGGGACCGGGATACAAAAACCTTCAAATTTTATTGCATTAAAAATTTCTCTGGTTTTTCTTCCGCTTAAAATGGGGTTTAAATCATGTTTCTATCTTAATTAGAACGGGAAATAATATTTTTTTCGTTTTGGTTTGTTTTCAAAATGTAGCTTTTGAGCAATGGTTGTCGTGGAAACGACTTCTTGTGAAAATGCGTTTTTCTTCATGATGTTTTTTTTTCTTCACTATTTATTTCGCGTATTTAAATTGTTATAAGTCAAGATCCGTTAAAAATAAATGGTTCAAACTTGGAACATGTCTTTTTCAATTGTTTTACGTTAATTTTGATTCAGCAAATTTGAAAAACATATTTACTTTTGAAAATATGATTTTATTTTTTTAAAGTTACATTATTTTATTTTATTTTTAAATTTAAATATTTTAATTTTTTTATTCATATTTTTTTAAATGTTGAATCAAAATTAAAACTTATATATTTTTGTTTATTTAAATGAAAAAAAAAATTAATTCTACAAATAATATTTCGAGTTATAACGATTTTAAATAACTCCACTTTTTAAATAAATTTAAAATTTAAAATTTAAAAAAATTATGAGAAGTTTTATAATAAGATTTTTCCTACAAATGATATTGTTAACCATCGCAAAAAATTCAAAAATTTAACTCAATAAATAAAAATTATTTTAAAATGTATCCCGGACCAAATTAATATTAGTGTTAGTAAAATCAGTGGCAGCAAAAGAAACTTTGTTTTTATAAATTCTATTGTAAATCTCAAAACCACATTAGTTTATGAGGTTTCTAAAGATAGAGAAACCTTTCCGGAATCGTGGGTCACTCGGAAGAAGTTAATGTTATTTTTGTCCGTGGTTATATTATATTTTTCAAGATTAAGAAACGTTTGTCAAATTTTACACTGTAGATTTTATAACAAGGGTTTGAAATCTTTTTTTTTTTTAAGGCTATGCGATCAGTGTTACTACTTCAATATATCCACGAGGTTAAAAAAAAAAATCTCTAAATGATAGGCGTTAAACAAAACTTAAACTAATTTCGAAGAATTATAAATATTTGAAAAGTGATACAACTATTTAAGACATTTTATGTAACTTTAGAATTTCTATTAGACCATTGAAATTGATTTTTCTTCCTATTAATATACATCATCTTTAATGAAGTGTTAATTGATTTTTGAAAGCCGCAGTAAAGAAAAAAAAGAAAAACTACTATGCGTAAATGGGTAAAAAAAAAAATTTATGCCCTTTTCCCAATATATATATATTTTAAGTATGCAGTTTTTACCACATATAATTTTTTCTGTGTGTATATGTATACAACCCATATAAAATCAGTTCCAGCATAGAAAAATTCATAGTTAGGATAAAACTACAGTCTTAAATAAGTGTTCATAACTTATTAGAAAATGCCTTAAGGCTCCACAGCACTGAAACTCCCTGATCGTTAAATCCCATGTTAGCCTATGGGAAAACTTTGAAGCGCTATTACTATAATTATTGAAATACCGTTTTTTAACATCAGAAAGTAGACGTCAGATGTCGATGTTGTGCGTTTTTAGAAATTACCTCCGTAAGTTTTAAGTGCATAAAAAATTAATATAAACTTTGAAATTTCCATTTGATTAAATTTTATCATCTTTTTAAAAATAATTAAAATTTACGTAGACAATTTTTAAAAACGCACATCATCAGCATCTGTCGTTTATTTTCTGATGGTGAAAATGGTATTTTAATAATTATGTATATTAGGTAATGAGTCATCACGCTTCAAAATTTTCCCATAACTAACATGGGCTAACCATAGATCTAGTAAAATATTTTACTATATCTATGGGGCTAACGTGGGATTTCGCGATCGGGGAGTTTCTGTGCAGCGGACCCCTAAAATGTACATATTGTAACCCCTGTTACTGGACAACATCCACTCAATTCACATTTTTATTAATATCAGAATATTATTTCTAGTGTATTATATCAAAAAAATCTCTCTGTTGAGAGAATAGGCAATCAGCACATACGCAAAAATTGCAGAAATTTTATTCGACTGGCACCGCTTTTTCTAAACGCTATAATTATAAAATACCAAAAAAGGTTCATATTGAAAGGTACAAATATTACCTTAACTTGTTTATGGTGATGGAAACGATGCATGTACGTTTTGACGGTGTGTTCGCATCAATAGACCTGATCAGGTCTATGGACCCCTCCGAAGGGGTTAAACTTGCAAACAGATAGTGGGGCGTGGAAAGATTACTACTTTGCAGTATTTTTGATTACTTGTTTGCCATTAATTTGCAATAAATTTGATACAGCATGAATTTAACTTGCACGACAAGTTAGCTGCAAGTTCAAAGTGTGGTGACTTCGGTGTTTGCTTTATCTTGCTGTGTTATGAACTTTCAGTCTTATCATGCTGAGCTTGCTGCAACTTTGCAGGTTTTCAAAGCAAGACTGCTGCAAATTTTCTGCAAATTAAAAATGCTATCTGGGTATTCAGCATAATTTAGAATGGTATAAAAAAGGACGATAGCGCAATAAAAGGAAAGTTAACTGGTGTCAATCTAAATCTTTGTTTTGTCTGAGATAAATCTGGCAATACTAGCTACTGCCCTACCTGCAGATACGATAGAACAAAAAAAAAAAAAAAAAAAAAAAAAAAAAAAAAAAAAAAACGAAAATAAAAGTAAAAAATGCTCAACGTTCTCACGCAAATGTAAAATACTTTTAAAGAAGCTATCAAATGCTGCATCAGAAACTATCAAAACACTCCATTATGAATATAAAAAGCTATCCAATCCATAAAACATACTTCATAATCTTTTGCAATAAATTATGCTTTATCAATTACATTTTTTCCCCTATCTCTGTCTTTTTTTTTAATGCAACCAAGAACAATCATGATGTACAAATTCTCATCATCTGGTTGTTGCGTGAGAAACTACTTTTTTTTTTCATACATTTTCTTTTCATGAGTTGGGTTGGGTTGATTTTTGACGGCCAATTATCTACACGAGGGATATAGGCCCGGGGGGAGTGCCCTCCGTGGGGGTCTTTCTAAGGGAACCTAATCCGTATTAACGCATGGAAGATCCACGGCTCGAAGAAAACCACGAAAACTCCGAACGATTAGGCCGACGGGCGCGATTGGGATCGAACCCAGCACCTCCCGTCTACCAGCTTCGAGAGCAGAACCTCTC
Source organism: Maratus speciosus (assembly GCA_963932465.1). Lineage (NCBI taxonomy): Eukaryota > Metazoa > Arthropoda > Arachnida > Araneae > Salticidae > Maratus > Maratus speciosus. The sequence goes on along the minus strand of OZ010789.1, from coordinate 125,851,601 downwards.
GGCCACTGGTGGGGCTTCTTTTCATGAGAGAAAAATAATTTAGGCGGCAACGGAATTAAAATTTCTATTTATCTTCTCGGAATTCTGGAGATTGAATATCGTCAAATAATTGTCAACCTTGAAAAGAACATCGGCATAAAAAGAGAGAGAAAAGTTCCATTTTCTTTGGCTAATGGTGTAGATTACGTTCTTTCACGCCGCCATTTAATTTAATTGTGATGTTGCGATAAGGCTGCAATTTATAAGAATTAAAAAAGACGATTTTCTTCTTTTTCTTCATCTTACGTTAATCATTCTTACTTAAAAAGCTGTTACAAAGTTACCTTGAACTGAGAGTGAAATCTTATTATTGCATTTTTATTATCGTTGAGAAGTTGATCAACCTAACAGCAGGGGTTTTCAAACTTTAATGAATCGAGACTCATTACAATCTACGATAAACTTTTACTTCGTAACAGCGAGCAAGGTATTGCCAGCATAGTATAAACATGTCGCAACATCGGTATGCGGATACACAACAGCGGCAATGCATATTTTGAAAAGAATTTTAGTTCGTTTTTAGGTGCGTTCGTAATTCTATAAATACGTAGCACCTATAGTCGTCATCTCATGTGTCCGTCTGTCCGCATATAACAGTGCAAAAAACTACGCAACTGTATGGTTTGAAATTTAATATATATATATATAATCGTTGCAAAATTTTGTCGATTCATTTCAAATTTTAGAAAAATCGAATCACTTAAAAAGATATTAATAAAAGTTTTCTTCATTCTATTAAATCCTATCATACGTCATTTATTCAGTTATATCTCATGATAGGTAATAACTCTAGTTTGCCATGGTGATGATGGTCTATTTAAGATGGAGTCCAATTATTTTTGCATTACTGAATTTAATATATAGAATCGTAATAAATTTTGTATTCATGCATAAGAGTGCAACAGCTATTGCACCAAGGTATAAAACTAGTTATAGTACGAAAGCCCGTCATATGCCACGTTTGACTTACAATTTCCGACTTGTTTATGCTTAAGGTTTCCACCGTTTAACGCGTTTAATTGATTCCTTAATCTGTTAAAAAAGAAAAAAAAATAGACACACCCACTCGCACAAAAAAAGGCCTTACTGGAAGATTTTATTTATGTGCCTGACTAGCTAAGATTAATAAATATTTTTTATTTTTTAAATTACCTCCATAATTTATAACTTTTTTTCTTCATATTTAACCAATTTGCAATTATTTGACGAGAAGAGCTCGTCATGCGCTGCAGAAAACAAACTAACTGAATTTAATGGAAACTGGTGAAAATAGGTTAAAACTAATTTTCTATAAAAATAAATTTCGGAATTTACAATGAGATTTCTGTAAAGTTTGACTTTTGTCTTTTGGACACCAGACTTTAACTCTTTAAGCCAAGAACATTCCCTCGAATCCGATTCGAATGCGTTAATGCTCCTTATTTAGAACATTACCTCCATAGTAACAGATCCTTACTTACATACATATATGGGAGGTTCTCCACCCCCCTCCCTCCCCCAAAAGAGCTAGTGAAATTTCTAAAATATTACAAAGAAAATAAAAATAATAAAGTATTTATTTGTTCCCACCAGCACTTTTTTTCTTGGGGGGGGGGGGGGGTGGACACCCTGCACATGTATCTTACTACCATGCATTTTACAATATACAGACATACTTACATACAACTTGCAATACAAACAAAAGCGATTTTTATACAAATAAAAGTATAGCAATCTCTCTGAGGGTAACACAAAATCTTTAACATGAGGACAACGTTTTCTCTGCAAACGAAAATAAACGCAATTTTGACGCTAAATATTAGCGAAAATTCATGTTCATCGATGTAAAATCTTCACAGTGGCTTTCTAAAAATAAAATAATACATAACACTCATTTTGAAACCAAAAGATCTCACCGATCCTCCTTCCTTAAAATGTGATCGCGTGATGGTTAAATGCACGATCCACGCGAGCTACTTGATCGTGACTCTTACAATGCGATTAATATGAAAAAATAATTTTATTCATGCAAGTATTCTTAAATTAGGCGACGTATCTTATTTCAGCTGACAGTTTATACCTTTAGAATTGAAACGGGCAGAATGTATATACAATCATATATGAAAATCACTTAAGGGGGCTGGTCACTCAGCTTTGGAATTCTCCTCCGTAATGTTAAGTCTATTGACTTTTGATGCATTCATATAGTTAAAATATCTTCTCGGGAAATTCATATTTTTAACATCTTTTTTCTGTGTACTCTTCTTAGAATGTCTCTTTTTTTTCTTAGTTTTCAAAATATTTCTAAAATCTATGCGGAATTCAATATTTTATGTGTTAAAAGCGGGTGAACTGTGAGCAAAAGTTTAACACTTCCTATAAAATTAAGTCTATAGTTTAGAAATAGTTCGCGAACTAAGGAAAAAAGAGATATATTACGAAAACATTACAATGCGCTTTCCATTACCCCATGAAAACTGCTTTAGTGCCCATGATTCTGTTTGGTGGTTTTGAAAGGTGAATAGTTATTCTACATTTCTATTATTATTGTAGAGGCTTCTGACTTTAATGCATGTCTAGTATACTTCACTTAAAATAGGCAAAAATATATTTTTTTGGAAATTAGGCATAAAATTTTGGAATGCATTAAAGTCTGCCCATGGTGGGGCCTACTTTTCTGTGTTTCATTTCATCATAGGGAAGCATTCAGCAGTTAAAAATGATGGGATGATTTCAATGCAAAGAGCTACATGCGTCAAAACTGTAGTGGAATTTCGAAAAAAATTCAATTTTTGTAGCCTCCCAGCTCACCACATTACACATATCCCATAATTTTTATTCTTGAATAGCAAAGGGCCAACCTTACATAATACAACCATGTAATTTGTTTTGTGGGATAACTTCAATGCATACTATGAAAAATACCATGCAAAACATAAAATTTGAATTTTTCATGCTGCGCTCTGGCCTTTGACCCCCCACCAAATGAAAATTAATGGTTTCACGGCATTAATATTCTCGATTTATTTATTTCTAATGGTCATCTCACTGAGAAAAAAAATCACATGAATCTGTTTACCATTTAATCACAGCCTGGGTGATTCTTATATGGAATGACTCTTAACACAAAGTATCTTTTCCAGTAAATTACTAAATTACAAAAAAAAAAAAAAAAACTACGTTATTACATATGTAGACAAATCTACGTATGTATTTGTATTTGTAATATACTACACAATTATGCAATCATATGTAAATCTTATTATCACCAACTTCTTACAACCTGTATTTCTTCTAATAAATCTTTTCAAAAAACTAATGAAAATGTAATAGTAAACAATCGTAAAATTCAAAGTTATTATAAACTATTAAATATTTTCTCTACTAACTTTAATTATCCTTATTTAGCTCTTGTACCCAAATTTCATAAGAAACCAATTAAATTTAGGGCTGTAACTATTGAATGCAATACATATAATAATATAGCCAATAAACTTCTATTAAAAATTCTCAATCAAATATATATACTGACAACAACAACTGATAATACACATTGTATAAAAAATAGCTATCAACTGGCCAATATTATGAAAAATCTTAAATGTGTAAACAATATAACTACATATGATTTCAAAGATCTTTTTTAATATAGATTTATTAGATCTACATAATATTATAAATGCATTATTTAAAAAGTATCATCATAAACTGGATTTACCATTTAATATAGATATAGCTTATTTTAAATTTTTAACAAATTTCATTATCTATAATAATTATATTTTGCATGATAACGTATTATATTTACAGAACGTCGTATATCACAACGTGGAAGTACATCCAGTTTATTATCAGACTTATATCACTATGAGCGTACTTTTACTAATAGTAATCTACATTTATATCGTTATATTAATGACATAATTTTAATTGCCACTGATCAAACTAATATTTCTCAATTTCCAGTACATTATCCAGTACTACTAATTTAGAATTAACGGAAAACCTCCTATCTAACAATACAATTAACTTTTTAGATCTTAAAATTACAATAAAAGAAAACAAAACAATAACTGATCTGTATGATAAACGTTAAGGATTTAAATTAAAAGTTAATACATTTACTAATTTAAAATCTTGTCTTCATAATTCTGTATATCGTAATATAATCCTTAATCATTTATACAGAATAAAGTGTTTATGTTCTTTTCATCTAATCATAACAATAATATTAAAAAACTAATTTATGATGCATTAAATCATGGTTTTCCAAAAAAAAAAATCATATATTCTTTAATATATAAATAGTACTTAAATTATCTTAAAAAACAAATTAACACATGCGTAAATAAAATTACAGAAAAATATATAGAATAAGAAAATAATTGTAAAAAATGAAAAATTGTAAAATAATAATTAAAAATTATTATAGGACGGTTGGGTGGGTAGATGTTAGAGTACGGAGGAGAGTGGCGGTGTCTGGATAATACGTAATGGTTAATTTTTAAAAAAATGGGCATTTGATTTATAACTACGTTGCTAATACACATTTTATAATGGATGTTGATTCGATGCTTTTATATGTATAATGGTGTAGTTATATTTATATATTTATCAATTCATATTAAATTTATTCGTATTCATTAATATTTAATAAAGGTAACGATTAATTTGTATTTAAATTTTAGCCTACTCAGGACAATATCATATTAATTTCTAATAGTATACTATCTTAAATGAGAATAAAATGCATAATGAGTGTATTTGGTATACCTAATGCTATGACAGTATGGATTTTAATTTGGTAATTTTTTTCCTCTATTCTTTTTAATCTTGTTTCATTTTGAACTTAATTGGTGTTCAATGGTTTATTTCTCGGTTTTCTGTATGTGGTAGTCCCATATTCATATTCTTTAACTAATTTATGGCTAATATGAAGATGAAACCACACATTTTATTTGAGGAACTTAAGGCATTTGGGACCCGATGATTCTAAGTTCTACAAATTTCCATCATTCCATTTATGTTATTCAATTTCTGCTGTTTTTTACTATGTTTTTGGAATCTATGTTAAGTGTGTTGGGGGGAACTGTATTTGTTAATGTCATTTTATTCATAATTTCACAGTTTTTGCTGGTGGTCGGTAACGTTTATTTAATGGTTATATATGTATACATATATGTGTGTGTGTGTGTGTGTTTAATTTTGTAAATTTTAATAGAAACTGAAGTTCTATAAAACATTAAAATATATTATTATTTTTATAACGCTGTAGCAGCATTATCTGTTATGACCTTAGTCTAAAAGTTGTCATTTTAAACTGAAAAAGCACATAAACAGTAAAAATATACCTTTCTAAGATTTGTTTTAACACCAAAGAGTTTTTTATTTCAATCCTTCCCACAATTGCTTTCAAAATAAAAATGATATAATAGCTTGAAAACGTGCATTATTAATTTAGAATTTCATCATTGTTGCTTTATTATATCATTAAATCCATCAAATTCACGATAATTACTATTATGTTAAATCTTGAAAAGAATGACTTAACAATGTACTATTAATCACTGTAGTAGAAATAAATGATCGGCCAATGCATTTACAAACTAACTACTAATCTACAGTTTTGAGCTTTGAATCATGCATGAATCATTTTTAAAACTCATTTAGAAAAAAGTGAAAAGGCGACTGTAGATCTTGTATTTTTAATATCCCTTTTATTGCTATGTTCTTGGAAATACAGACAGTTTTGTTTTTCAGCTTTATGATCGTTCAGACAGCTTTGTTTTTGAGTTTTATGATCGTTTGTTATGATCTTTTTTCAGTTTTATGATAACAAGAGGTGTGATAGATTACACAGACCTGCAAAAAAAAAATACTTTTTGAAAATTGCATTAATTTTGATAACTAATTTTTATGTTTTTTTATTGCTGATTCCGAAAATGAAATCCATTTTTTTCTATCACGTAAGGATTTTTCACAAAATGATTGCATATTTTTAAAGAAAATGCTAAAATCATGAAATTTTGATATTTCATTTAAATTTCATTTATTTATAAGTCAATATAAATTACATTTATATCTGAGTTTAAGTAATAGGTAAGTATATGTAGAAGGTTACAAGTCCTCAGAGTAATTTTTTTTCTTTACATCAAAAGTTTTTTTGCTATTTTCCCTATTGTGAACTTTGCAGGGATTGTCTTTTTGTAGCATCCAGCAATAGTCGGCTATCATGCCGACATTCCATTTGCCTTGATATCACCGCTCCATTTCCTTTATTTCCTGCTGAAATTTTTCAACTTGTTCCTCACTAACTGTACCTAAATTTTTAGAAAAATAGTCTAGGTGTGAATCAAGAAAATGAACTTTAAAGCTCACATTACACCCTAAAATCTTGAAATTTTTTACTATCTCTCCTACAATAGATTTGTAGTTTGAGTCCTTTTTGTTGCGAAGAAAGCTAGTAATAACTAGTTTGAAAGATTTCCGGGATTTTCTTTCGTTTGTTTTCATTTTATTCTCAAAATTTTCATCTTTCATCATTTTCCTTATGTCTGGTCCTACAAACACACCTTCCTTCAGTTTTGCTTTGGATAAACCCGGGAACTGATCACAAAGGTATTTGAAACATTCACCTTCTTTTGGTAAAGACTTGACAAATTGTTTCATAATACCTAATTTTATATGGAGCGGTGGAAGTAACACTTTTTTTTGGATCAACAAGATTTTTCCTTTACCAGTTCCATGAGGGACAGGACGTATGGCAGACGGAATGTCAGGATAAAATATTTCCGTTTTGTTTTTTAAATTGAAACCTTTCACATTACAAATACAAAAATAGCAATCATCACTGTGATTTTTAGGTTTTTTCCAAACCATTGGTATACCAAACCGAAAAGATTGCTTTTTACCCTGAAACCATTGCCTTTCATGCCAAAATAAGCAAAATACACTTTTTTTTAGAAAATCAGATATGCTTCTTTGTTATTTTTTCACAAATAGTTACCACAAATACAACAGAAACAATTCGGTGAATTAGCACATACTCTGTAAGCCATGTTCTCTAATGCAGCAAAAACTAGAAGTAAAATTTACTACTATAACTTATAACTCATAGGTTGGAATAAAAGCACATGTATACAGCACAGAGTAAAGAAAGACACTGATTCAGGAGTAGACATAAGGTCAGTGAAAATACGTGTGAAGAAGGGGTGGCGAGCAGACACCTGCAAGCAGGAGAGATCCGATTTCAACTGCTTTCTCTGTCTTGAATATTGTATTTAATAGGCACTTTACCGATTAAAAGAAATATTTTGTATTGAAATAGTTTCTTCTTTCTTTTTTATTAGTTTAATGCACCAATTTACTATTTTAAGTCCATAAATTTATTTATCAAACTCATAAAAATAATAATTTTTGGTCCGAAATATACTAAATTCATAAAAAAATAGATTGCGATTTGTGATGAAACTGTACGTGATGGAATTTTTTCATTATTTTTCTAGTAATCAGCATCCAAAAAACTACAAAAAATACCACTTACTATACCGGCAATTTTTTCATCGCAGGCTTGTGTTATTCACAACTACTATTAATTCTAGGTATTAAATAGATAATTTAAAAGAATTAAATGATAAAACTGATTATTCACTTAAGATCTCTAATCTAAGCATGTGTAATTGAATTAAAGTAACTGAATATGTGATAACAATGTCATTTGTCAGATACATTCTAGAACCTAATATCGATAAAGATCATCATTTGTTTGAAAGTTTGAACGGTTGTCTCTGTATCTGTATACAAAATAAAAAATGAATCTTTAATTAAGTAAAACTTGCGCGTTGAGTTTTCTCCTCTCCATGATGCTGATGTAGTCGTAAAAAAACCAATGGTATACGCTATAGGCACAGGGTATACCATAAAGTCATGAACGTCATACCTAGGGTATACGCTATAGCTTTATTTGAGAAACAGTGGGTATACGGAGCTTCTTTAAAAAATCCAGAAGGTATACGGCGTATACCTGCATATACCCTCCACTACACCCCTGCTAAAAAGCACGATTTTATATCAAAGACGCGCTTATCAGAAAAATAATCTTCCCCACCCTTACACTCCTTTGCAAATTAAATAAACTTGTCTAACAGAGAATGTCTTTTTTTCATCTTACCTCTTTTAAATTAGTTTTATTTAACATAATTTCTTGATAATTTTCGGCAAATGTGTATTAAGAGAATTATCAAAAAGTCATGGAAAAGTCAGGGAAAATTAAAAAAAAAATTTAAACCTGGAAAAGTCAGTTTTTTTTAAATGCACTATCATACGTCAACGTTCTCCCGAGTTCACGGTGCGTCTGTAAAAAAGTTATGATTTTTCCATTAAAAGGAGAGTTTTTTCCATATTCACATTTTTAACATAAACATGTTTTAGCTATACAAATTTTTCGCCAAATAGTCGGTACTTAAGCGAAAGAAATGTTGAGTCTTGTTAAGGTAGCTAGGATGAGATATCATGAATAATTATATAAGAAAAAAAAATGAAAATTATGAAGCAAGACCAAAAAAAAAAATAAAAAATAAAAAATAAATAAATAAATAAATAAATAAAAGAAAGCTGTAGCTGAAGTTAAAATGTTAAAAGACAAAAAATCGAAACTTTTACACAAGAAACTGCTTCTGAAACAACACAAATAAATGACATGATAGTAGAAGTCTAAAAAAAGTTAAATGTTTAATATGTGTAAATTCAGTTATGTAAATAAAAAGTTACTTTGAATCCATCTCAGCTGTATTTTAGTTTTGCTTGTTTTATATATATTGTAAGTGTCAAATGATATAGATTTTTAGTTTCAATTTTATACGTTATTTTAATTTTCAGATGCAAGTTTAATCATTAAGATCTTGAATTGTAATTCGTATTTCTAAAAATTTTGTGAATTTTGGCCAGGGAATTGTAGGAAATATGTCCTGGAAAACCTGGAAAAGTCAGGGAATTTTGTTATTCAAATAGAGTATGAACCCTGTAATATTATATATATGAAATGGCATGTGTTTAAATGTATTAAAGAAGATAGTAATAATAACGGGCTAGGTAAAAACTAAGAAATAAATGTTAAATAAAAGAGTAAACATATGCATATTTCCAGTGAGAAATTGAGTAATAATGATACAAAATAAACAACTTGAGTACAAATGAGTACTTGAGTAAATTGAGTACTTGAGCAACATTTTAAAAATTGGCTGATACTGAAATGTTTGAATCAAATGCCGTCCTTCATTTTGCAGAGAGGGTTAGGTGATTTTTTTTCATCTATTGTTTACGAAAATAATTACTGGAACGAATTCTGAAATGCACCAGTTCTTTACTCCAAATTACGATTTAATGAAAATTCAACTTGAGTAACATGGAGGAAAATGTGTTCCCAAAATACTTTTTGAAAAAAATCAACAGCTTTGAATTAAAAAAAAAAAAAAATGTTGATCCTATTATTTTTTGGCACAAAATTGCAATTTTTATTTGTAAAATTTTTATTCTTTTGTGAAATATCAGGTTGTGACGAAAGTTTCCCGCCACACCTAATACGGTCTGTGCAAACAATTGGTGTTGACGTGTTTGCTCATATTTTGCCAAACGATTTTTGGCATTTAAAAGAAAGAGACTTGCTTTATAACATTGTGTTGTGAAATTTGTAAAAAGTATCATTAACATGAAGTACAAGGTGTCTGAAATGGAACTATCACGCTACCAGATTAGGACCATCATTTACTTCCAGTTCTGTTCCAAAAAGTCAGCTACAGAATGTCACCGAATAAAGTGTACAGCTTTAGGTACTAGTGTTGTAACATCGACACTGTGAAGGTTTGGCGGAATGGTGGTTATTTATAAAATTACAGTTCATTAAATATATTATAATTCGTATTATGTAATGGTGATTTGTCGGAAAACTTTCGTTACAGCCTAATATAAACTTTTAAATGCTCTTTCTCCAAAGTAATTTTTCAGCAGTTTCGGCAAAGTTAAAACTTTCCGGGTGTGTTTGTAGAATTAAATTTGATCAAAAGATTCTTTATGTATATTAGCATAAAACTTATAGCATAATTTTTAGATATTATACTTTTAAACTTTAAAATTTGAAAATTTGCAATAATTTTGATAAAATTTTGCTGAACGTATTTATCGTAAAATACTTTTCACTGAAATGATTATGATTATAAGATAAAAAAAAAAAAAAGTATGATTACAAACTTTTTTTTTTATAAATGTATAACGCTGGCTTAAAAAAAAGGCGGGGTCTGAGGCAAAAATTGATACGTCTTGTACATTTTAAAATTGACCAACTAATTAATTAATTGTAATTAATTTCTTAATTATATTTTGTATCTTATTTTGAATTTACTTTTCACTTATAAAAAGTACTTCAATAATATGCCCATTTTCAAAACGACTGACTCACAATTTTTTTAAAGGGTTTTTTATTGTCCACTGTCATCATGATATCTGAAGACAGATTAGAAAACTTATATAATAACAATATCAAATTTATAAAGAATTCATTCATTAAAATTGATTTATTAAGTCGTATAGTTTTAGACCTTTCAGTAAAATATTTATTAAAATACTTCAATTAATTTACAAATGACAGTGCTTTTAAAAATATTGCAAATCTCCTTATACAAGTAATAACGTTAAATAGGGTTATGTTGGTAAACGAGAGGTTGTTTTGTAAAATTGTACATTACACATCTTTACAACATGAAGACAAGTTATAAATAAATTGTTGAGAAAATATCTATTTGAAATAGTTTTCTTCGTATGTCGGCTGTGTTTTCTTAACATCGTAAAATGAATTATTAGGCATGATATAAAAAAATCTTAATTGCAAGGTTCTAATTTTGACCCGCCAAAAATAATTTTAACCAAGATAGTGCTCAAAACTGGTTTTAATCATCTAAAACTAAAAAAAAAACTTAAAAAAAAAGTTTTAACAGGGATGAGAGCGCTTCGACCTAAATGGTTGGTTTTCACCACTAAATTTGAATAGTATTATTTGCTTTATTAAATCTGAGAAACTCTGTCATTAAATACGGCGAGAAATTTAAAATTTAGTGGTAGCAATCGGTTGTTTGGGTCGGAAGGCTCTCATCTCATCCCTGTTTTAACCACTGAAAAGTGGTCGAAACTCCATTAAATAACTTTAGCTTACATAAATTGTTCAAACTATAAATATTAATATCATATTATGTTATATATATATAATAGTAATAAATAATAATAATAATTAATAATATTATTATTTTAATAATTTTTAAGTACAGCTGGAATTTGTTTTGTGTATTATGTAATAATATTTCATACAGCAACATACATTTTATAAATCTTATTTTACTTAAAGTGTAATTAACACGTTACGATATCGAGTGGGCAATAATGAAAAATTGGAAAATATTGAATTTGAATTAGTAAATTTTATAAGGCATCTGACGAATGATTGTGCAAAATGTTCATCATCAGAAAGATTATTTTCCAAGTTTAGTCTCATGCAGAAATAAACTATGAAATCATCTTAACTTAATACAAAAACACTTACAAAAATTTTTTGAGTTCTAAATAAAAGTTTTAAAATGATTCTTTCGCTTAAAAGGCCGGAGATCAGGTTGAGCAGACGGAAAATGACAATAATTTGACCATTACATGGTTCGTACGCCCCCTTGAATCTTGCAGACCATAACATTTTTTGGCACCAGTTATATCTTATAGAAAATCTCTTCTTAAAAGAAGGCGAAATTTTGCAAGTTTAACTTAGATTTCTTTTTCCATAAAAATATACTGGTAGTTCTCTTGGAGAAATAACGGTATCCGTACGAACCATGCGTTACTAAAAGCTCTGTAGTTTCAAAACCAATTAATCGAATACAACAATTTTTTTCTATACTTTCATAAAATACTAATGGTTAAAAAAAACATTCAAATATATATATTTAGCAATATTAATTAGTTAAATTTTAATGACAAACTAGATGTTTTAAAAATATGCATAAAATACTAATGGTTTTAAAAACAACATTCAAATATATATATTTAGCAATATTAATTAGTTAAATTTTAATGACAAACTTGATGTTTTAAAAATATGCATAAAATACTAATGGTTTTAAGAACAACATTCAAATATATATATTTAACAATATTAATTAGTTAAATTTTATTGTCAAACTTGACGTTTTAAAAATATGAATTTTCAAATATGCATTTTGCGCGCAAGATTTTAAAAATTCTACTGCAGATATATATTCAATATTTCATTTATATTTACTTATACTACTATGTTTTACACTGAACATCAATTTAGTCTGAATTTTGTCATAGAAATTTTTTATTGAATAAATAGACGTATTTTTTTTACTAAATTTAGTAAATATGATTTTTTAAAGCCATTAATTATGCAAATGAATTTGAATATACTTTTAAATTTAGGTTCAGTGTAAAATATAATAGTATAAGTAAATATAAATGCAACATTAAATATATATCTGCAGTAGAATTTTTTAAAATCTTGCGTGCAAAATGCATATTTGAAAATTCATATTTTTAAAGCGTCAATTTTGTCATAAAAATTTAACTAATTAATATTTCTAAATATATATATATATATTTGAATGTATTTTTAAAACCGTTAGTATTTTATAAAGGTATAGAAAAAAATTGTTGTATTCCATTAATTGGTTTTGAAACTACTGGTCAAATTATTGTCATTTTCCGGCTGCTCAACCTGATCTCCCACTTAACCCTCTCGCTGTGCAACCCGAGATATTCTCGGGCATGCATTTTCCGTCAAATTAATACTATTTGGTTATTCTCACCAGTTATTTTTTAGAGAAAACTTTGGCCAGGACATTTTCCCCGATTACGATAGTCAAAAATTTCTGTTTTAAAGGACCGGTGATAAACGATTAAAAATTCTGTAACAGACACTCATCGTAAAGAATTACTTACGCAGCGAGAGGGTTAATGTGATTTAGTTTCCTCCACTTTTTATATAAAAGTACATAGGTGATTAAATTATTAAAAATATTTCAATACTTATGAAAATGACTTATCTTTAAAAAATTCTGTGCTGTTAAATTAAAATGTAATGAAAATTAAAGTATAATATTAAATAAAATACTTACAAACACTTCCAAATATCGTATTGAATATCTTTTAATGTTATTTTGACAAACTTTTCCAAATATTGCACTATATTTAACATCCAAAAAAATAAATTTTAATTTCTTTTCCCTGTCAAAATGCGTTTTGACCAGTGATGAGCAAAATACGTTTTGACAAAGACGATTAAAACCAGTTTTGATAATAGTTAAAATTACACCTGGTTAAAACCAATGCAAACATGGGTAAGTAGATGCATTAAGTAAATTTTCAAAAGTTTCTTTAACGAGGCATTAAAATGTAGCCTGGGCGTAAAAGATTAAGTAATTCCAAGGTTATTAGCTTTTAACAAGAAAAAACACAGTAATAATTGAAGAGCATATTGGAAGAATATCTTTGCAATACATTTCCTCAAAAATTGTATTATTTTATGGATGAAGCCGTTATGAATTATATAATAACCGTTATGAAGTATTGTATCATAAAACTAAAATACTAAATTCTACTTACCAGGGAAACTACTTTTGGTGCTGCTTGCACCTAGCATTGAGACCTGGTGCATTTTAAGGCCCTATATTAGGAAGTTTGAGAGTCGTTCAAAATTTTCTGTTAAAATAATATTTCTTGATTTTACAGCAGCATAACTTTCTGAAAATGCAATTTTCGAGACCACTTATCGGACTATTGTCATTGAAGTTTTTCAAAGAAAAGCATTTAAAAACAAAAATTAGTTAATAATAAGAATTAAATATTGAAAAAAGTTTTAAAAACCCTTCAAAAACCCACGAATTTGATTTTGAAAAATTGCAACATAATATTCACATTTTTGGCGGGGTAAAAGTTAGCTTTTTTTTTTTTTTTTTTTTTTTTTTTTTTTCCCAAAAGGAGAGCTCCCTGGCAACCCTAGCCAAATGTCATAGCTGTTTGTCTTGTGTGAGGAGTGGTTTAGACAGTAGAAATTATAATGTCCGACCTAATTAGCCACAGTAATTTTTCTAAATTGTGAAGAAATATTAATTTACTATATGATTACTTTTACCAAAGGACCGTTTAATACAGCAACATTTCATTTTATTAAACGTTCGAAACTTTATTCCATTCGATTACAAAAGAAAATAGTTTGCTTGTTTTGTATTTCACTAAAAAATAATTTTCAGTGACCTTGAAAGATTTTATAGAAACATATTTACTATTTACATATTTATCGTCTGCATAGAAAAAAAAAAAGAAAATACATAATTCCTGTTTCTTATGATATCAATTATCAAACAAATCGCAATCTGATATAATTCTAATTTGTACTGTACATTTACTCCCTGGATAAAGCGGACGGAAAAATTGATAGCGCCATATTTGGCGACTTAACTCACTTTTGGCGTGAAATAAATAAATAAAAAGGTAATAATAAAAAAATAAAAGTATAAAAAAGAATATAAAATATGATTTTAACAGAGAAATTTTATCTGTTCTCTAACGTTTATATATAGGGCTACAAAATGCACCAGGTCTCGATGCTAGGTGCGAGCAGCACCAAAAATGGTTCCCTTGTTAGTATTGAAGATATAAGACTGCATCTTTTAATATTTAATAATTTTATATTTATTTATTTAAATGGTAAAAACAATTTCTAGTATTTAATAATTAAATGTTAATATTCTTTTCTGGGAGAGTTTAGTACCACCTATTAAACCTTAAATGCATACTGCATAGTGATGCATATCTACAATACTTTTTATTTAATTCTTAGCAACCAGTAGGGGAGCTAGGGGATGAATGGGACATTCTCAATATTTCAGGCAATAAACATTTATTTTAAATTCTTTCCTATCCCCATATAAGGCTCTACCACAGTGTGTTTCAGAACTAAAAGTAGGACATGTTTTCATTTTCCTTTAAAGTTGCATTTTCTGAAATCTCTGCTTAAAAGTAAGTTTTATTACATTTGAAGATGTGAAATATCTTATACAATATAAAAAATTAGCTATGTTGTAGTTATTTATTTTAACCCCTTGGGGACGAGCGGCACGTATACGTGCCGGAAATAGGCCTAAGAATCCTCATTTATCCTCACCAGTAAAATTTTACTGTAAAATTTGCCTTATTTAATCGGAGCATTTTCCCGATTTGAATAGGCACAAACTGCTGTTTTTTAAAACCGGTAGCAAAGTAATAAACATTTCGTAAAAGGCTCCCGTCGCGAAGGGGTTAAGGTTCAATATCGATAATTAAAATGAATGAATAAATTTGACCATTGTGACAAAATAATTTTTGAGGCAAAATGGCTGAGAAGGGAATATATGAATCATGGGGATGATTGGGACATTTCAAATGGGGATGAATGGGATATTCTCATTCATCCCTAGAGATGTTGAACATTTTATTTATTAACTAAATAATATTATATAGGTTGATAAATTAATAATTTACGCTAATTAATAGTGTTAAATACTATTATATGAGTTGTTATTGTTTAAAAGGGCATAGCCGGATAAGCATTGGAAACATGCCTTTTAATCAAATTTCCTGATTTTTTTCCTAGACGTAGCTACGTATCTGACAATAAATTTCCCCTATTATCACCCTATAAATATTGATATTTAATGAGATAAAAATGGTTTTTCGATTTTTTAAAAAACAGAATTTTTCAAAAACTGCTCCACGGAATTTCATGCTATTAATTGAGGATATATAGATAAGAAAGATGCATAACTGGTAATTTTTTTTATAATTTTCTGTTTATAAAAACTGTTTGAAATAGCGAAATAAAAATTTAAAAATATAAAAATCATATCTTATGGTTATCCGAAAATTACCATTTTCTTGTAAAAAATTATCCATGTGTGCCCGTATATTCTATATAAATGTCGAAAGTTTGCGTTGGGTACTACACATAAATATTTACAAAAATGTATATCAAAATTATAGAAATTCATTTTAAGGCGTTATTTGGGGCGGAGCTACTTCACTTCAACATCCGGAGAATTTTTGGAACAAAGTCAGCAGACAATATGTCAACTGGTGTATTTTAGATTCTATTAGCATATAAGCCATGTTTTTCAACATCATGTTCTTTTTGATATCGACAGTGTTGAGAATGTTGCTCATGTGTTCATTAAAATTTAAAATACAGCAATTCTGTAACTGTTTATTCCAAAAATTCCTTGAGTGTGGATGTTGAGTAGCTCCGCCCAAAATAACGCCTTAAAATGAATTTCAATAATTTTGATATACATTTTTTTAAATATTTATATGTAGTACCCAACGCAAACTTTCAGCATTTATATAGAATATACGGGCATACATGGGGAATTTTTTACAAGAAAATGGTAATTTTCGGATAACCATAATATATGATTTTTATATTTTTAAATATTTATTTTGCGATTTCACACAGTTTTTATAAACAGAAAATTATACAAAAATTACCAGTTATGCATCTTTGGTATCTATATACCCTCAATTAATAGCATGAAATTCCGTGCAGCAGTTTTTGAGAAAATCCGTTTTTTGAAAAATCGAAAAACCATTTTTATCTCATTAAATATCAATATTTATAGGGTGATAATAGGGGAAATATATTGTCAGATATGTAGCTACGTCTAGGAAAAAAATCAGGAAATTTGATTAAAAGGCATGTTTCCAATGCTTATCCGGCTATGCCCTTTTTGAGTGTTATTTATTGTATTGTAATAACTATTAATGGATTATCAAAAAATTGGTACTAAAACTTAATTAAAATAGATAAAATTGTTAAAAAAAGTACATGTTTTTGATCAAATGGGGCAAATTATATTGAATTTTAAAATGTTGCGCAAATAAATCCTCACCGCTAACATATTGTGTCGATCGGAAAGTCGTGTCGTGTTGGGAAAATCAATTCGTACCGGAAAATTCTATTATGTAATTATTAGACTTTGATTTCGATATCTAATGTCTAACAATTACTGGGCAGAATTTTCCGATACGAATTGATTTTCCCAACACGACACGACTTTCCGATCGACCCAATAATTTCCGGTCTGCATGTTTCTAAGATGCGTTTAATTAATATTAATTAATAAGTTATGATTGAAAATTATTAGCTCTGCCATATTTAAAAGACATTTTGCACTTTCATTTCAAATCTAAAATGCCTCATAAGTGGGAAAAGGAACAGATTGATAGCCGAAGTCTGCATTAAAAGTTAAAACTGAAGTTAAAACTGCAATAAACGAAATTATTGAAAAAAAAAAAAAACATATCGATTCGTGCTGTAAAATCATATATAATCATATACAAATATAATTACATATAAGGTTATAATTATAAATTTTAATTTGGTAAAATTGAATACAGGGAGGAAAATCTTTGTGTCCCATCCATCCCTATTAGTGTCCTATTCATCCCTGCTGTGGGGATGATTGGGACAGGGAGGAACGTTTTTTTTATTTCATAATATTTTTCTGAATAAATCATAATCTAGAATAAATATTGTTCATATATGTTGTCAAATACCTAATGTATGAAATGTGATATATAATATTGATAATAACTTAAATAAAAAAATATTTTTGTGAAAATGTCCCATTCATCCCCCATCTTTCCTATATTTATATAGATATATTAATGCTGTAAAAATTACAAAACTATAAAATTAAAAATCTATCTTAAAATTTCTGGTGTCTAATCGTTAATATACAAGTAAATAACATCAATCTAAAAGAATAATTTATGCATTTAAGGGCTAAGTTTTACAAAATAAAAAATTATATAAAATAAGGTATTTAGATTCATACTTATTAAAATATTTACTAATTTGCAATATTTTAGTTTTTACTTGTATTGCAGATGTGCAACATAAAAAAAGGTTGACGTATTATACGAAAAATGTATATCTCATTTTTTCATTATTTTTCGTGTGTTATAAACCTTTCAGAGAATCATATATAATTTTTTCGAAACAAAATAAAAAATCACGCATTTAAGGGTTAACATTCAAACATATGTATTAAGCAGGAATTGAATAAATTACTAAATTACAACGAAAAACTTTCACTTCAATTTTCTCGCATTCTAATTTTTGTTACATATCACCTTCTTTCACTCAGGTGTTTAATTATTTTTCCAACAAGGTATATAAGTATTAAAATTGAATTATTGATCGCTAACTAATGCATATTTATTGTACTTACTTTTCATAGAGCCATGTATAAACCAGCGATTCTCTATTACGTAAGAAGGCTAAAAGAAATATTTCAGAAAACGTGCCATAATGTAAAAACTGACGAATTTTCCTTACTAAAGCATTTGATGCATTTGTTTGTTGTTGTTTGTCCGTTCAACGGCATGATATACAATTGCATTTCGTATTACTACATAATCCATGAAATCGATTTAAAGCCAAGTTTTTTCTATTACTACCCTTCTATGCGACTCTGCTTAATTATTCACTATTGTTAAAATACCATTCAGAAAAAATATGATCAAAAATTACAAAGCGCATAGCTTTTACTTTATGCAAACAAGAATTAAAAATTACTCGTCTAGCACAGATTATGAAAAGCTTTCCAGTACATTCAGAATAATTGTAAAAAAAAAAAAAAATCACCCTTTTATAATGTGAAAGATAATGTTTAAGTAAACAATTTCGAAAACTCAGAACACATTTGAAAAGTGAACTTCAGCAATTACCATCTATGCCATTATTTATATGGATTCAAACATGCAAAAATATTATTTCATTTGAGTAATGCCATTGATGCACATACGTTCCGTAGGATGCAGGCAAGTGTTCGTAAACATCACGATATTTTCGAAAATATCCAAAATATCAGATATTTAAATATATATCCGATATTTTCAAAATAGTCAACTCACTGCTGCATAATAATTATTTTTCAAACATAATATAAATTAGGAACTAAAACATATTTCACTTAACATGAAAATCTAGTCAAACAATATTCTAAAACTGCATTTTTTTTTTTCACTTAGAACAAAATTGAAGATCAACTAATTGAAAACAGATCCAATTGTCTTTATACACTTATACAAAAAAAAAAAAAAAAAAAAAAAAAAAACCACTATGGAATTTGATATCAAGTATCAAGAAATCACAAATTTATAAATCAATTTTGAATACAAAATAGTTTTTTTAATCGAAGAATTTTAACGTAAATGTAAGCTTGCCTTAGTTTTTATTTCCTAACATGTTGTACAGTTTAGACTCAACGAAATGAAAATCAGAGAAGATTCTTTTCTAATGAAGCTGTATATAAATGATTATCTAAATTAGATGTCATTAGAATATTTCAATGGCTTAGGATCCTTCAATTAGAAATTTTCAATGGCTGTTCTGAATTAATTACCTCACATAATTATTAGTTCTACATTTAAAAATAAAAGCTTCAAACATAAATTTTGGAAAATATATTTGTTTTCTTCTTTGGTTAAAAAAAATGTCACTGCCAGGGAAAAAAAAATATTTATCTACAGAATTGCACAAACAATAACAGTTGAAAATTTCATTTACACTTGTTTTGACTGAAAATATCAAAATTATCTTGCACGTTGATATTTTGAAAGAAATAATAAACATCAAATATACACAATGTCAAACACCTTGATGTTTTGAAAATAAATATCAAATACATAAAAATATCGAAAATATAAAAAATCTCGACATTTTAAAAATAAATATCGGATATACATCAAGATATATATCATGGTATATAACCTTTGATGTATATCAACGAACCCTGGATGCAGGAGCTTCACGTAAAAATAATATTGTAGGTTAACCTAATGTGACATTTTTTCTGGGGAGGAGTAAATATATTTTCCATGCAGGGCTTAATTAGCGCCAGAGCCCATCGGAGCTCAGCTCCAGTACTTCTCTGTTTTTGATAAATATTTAAATATTGGTCAGAAGCTCATAAAATACAGGGCTCCGGAGCCCAGTGCGATAGCGATTCCTAAAAACCGAAGCCTAAATTACCCTTTCCTTTCCCTCCCATCTCCAAGTTCCTGCATTCTTTTCTATCAAAACATTTATATGTGACGTAGTGTGTCGCATATGTAGCAGGTAGAAATAAAACGGTACGTAAGATTTTCTGAAAAGTTTTCTTATAAATGAGGATCCCCGAAGCCAAAGGGTATAAGTGACAAGAAAAACTTGAACTAAGTGCACAGACGACCTGGAAATATGCTTTTAGCTTTTCAGGTAACGAAATATAAGTGATTTTCTAATTATGTGTTGTGTTTCAGAGATCAACCACTTTTGCCGAATAATGATCAATATTGATTAATTATAAATTTAAAGAAAATTGCACTCTACTTTTTTCACATTTATTGAAATAAGAGTTCAAAGACCACTGTGAAACAAGCAGCAGTTTCCTATTTCAATTCAGTCAATTATTAGTGATGTTCAACTTTAACGTCAATCATCTTTCAACTTAATTTACTCCAAATCGAAATTTTGTCGCTTTTGTGTGCCCCTTCGCTTCTGATGTCCTCAAATGTATTTGCTAGTTGTTCATTCATTATATATATATGCATAGCTGCGAAGACTTCTTTTTTTGTGTTAACACTATTTAAGAATCGTAAGCCTTACCTTATATAATTGCAGAATTCTGCGATTAATTAACATCAAAATTATGCAAAGATTTCTATTAAGGAGTGATAAACTAAAAAGCGGAATAGCTGACAGTTAAGCATATGTATCTACACGCCAGTAGTTGGGGGCTGTGCATATATAACGTTATCATTTTAGGGGGGAGGGGGAGTCTGGCAAATGATATCGTTAGATATCTCTAGGGGGGGGGGTTCGTCTTTTGATATCGTTATCATTTTTGATCCAACCAAAATTTTCTCTTTTTATTTATAACTTAGCCTTTACATCAAAATAGAATGTTATCTTTTTTTAGTCTGCTATCTATTTTTATGAAAGTACAAAGTTATTATTAAAATTAGTAAAAGAGAAAGAATGTTGTCCACCTGTTTTGGTGATAAGAAGCTCTGTCCCCCCCCCCCCCCCGTGCAAGGTCAAGTGCAAGAAAACATTATTACTGTTGAATGTATTATGTAACAAAAAACTATTATAAAATACTTTTAAATAGCAAATATTTCTTTTAAGCCCGGTAGCAGAAAGTTCCTGACGGGTGACGTGCGTCGCAGATTTTCTTTTCCCTTTTGCAGATTTTTTTTTTCCATTGGATCTTTTTCCAACTTTATATTATGTTTAGTTCTTTATTATTTATTACTAAAACTTAAGATTATTATTAATAAAAATGAGTAAAATGCTTAAAAACATTAAAAATAAATGATTAATTAATTAAAGGTTCATTTGTAACACTTTACCTGCAGATTTTTTTCGGTCCCTGAAAGATCTGTCGCAGACACTTGGAGAATTTTCTGCTATTGGGCTTTTAAGTGTTATTTGATAAAAAGTTTTTTCATATATAAAGTGATATTTTATTGAGTTCTCTTCATATGAATCAATGAAGTATGCGAAAAAAAGATGTAATTATATTTGTGTATCACTCCAAGCAAAAGAAAAAAATTAAAAAATTAAAAGAATTTTTAGACATTGATAACGATATCATTACGGGGGGGGGGGGGTTCGAGGGATGATAACGTATGATATCTTAATCCGTTCGGGACGAGCGACCGGTATTCGTGCCGGCCTCGTTTGCACTTTCATCCCACGCGACGGGTATACGTACCGGCGGTTTTGGCACTCACATCCCGAGCGACCGGTATTCGTGACACACAGTTGGAACGTTTTATTCCAGAAAGTTTAACTCGGAAAAAAAATCGTACTGAAATTTGAATATACATTTGGGAAGAACATATGTCCTTCTATCTAGGAAAGTAAATGGTATCAATTAATATATTTTTAATCCATGTCAATTTAATTTTCTTCCAAAAATGACTGCAATGAAAAAAAAGCGTGTTTATTTCACATGCATCTATTTATGCTTCTGAAACCAGATTTTCTTTCTATCATATATCTATGTGTCAAATGAAACTTTATTTTTTGTTTATCAGAAAATTTTCTACGGCACTTGGGAAAAGGAATGGTTGAGTCAGGTGATCAACTCTAAGCTTATGACGTAAGCTTCACGTTACGCACTAGGCTTCCAGTTGATTCATTTTCAATTACTTTTTTTCTACTTTTATCGCGATTGGAAAGAGTTTATTTGTACGTCGTGATGATTAATAGTTTTGGATTTTCGTTGATTGAGGAGGAAAGCGGGAGGCCTATTTATATTTTTTATTTTGTTTCAACAAATGCTGCTACCCAGTTTAAATATTTGCGGATACTTGTTCAAAATATTTTCGGTACCGTCAAGTCAAGAAAACTTTTGTGCGCTCTTTTTTTTTTTTTTTTTTTTTTTTTTTTAGTTTTCCTTTAATAGTTATTCATACCGTTTCAAAAAATTTCGTCTTAAATTATCTATATTTATGTATCTTATTTTACAAACTCATTAAAATGTCTAAAAACGCAGGTATTTTACTGACAATGGAATAGCTGGGATAGGGAAAAATATTTAGTAAAAAAAAAAAAAAAAAAAAAAAGAAAATGTATGAAATTAATGTATTTTCAGAAAGTAAAATTTAAGAGAGTGGTGTGATTCTAACACAGTCATTGAACTCTGACATTTTGAGAAATGTTCGCAGGTTTTAAAGTTAATAGTTTCAATTAATAGTCAGTTTGCCTTTTATAATTGAATACATTTATATGATTTCGTTAATATTTCCATTTTATAAAATACTTTTAACATTAACGGCATTTTTTATCAGCATATTTCAAATTATTATTCAGTTTTATTTATTATTTAAAAATATTATTCAATAATTTGAACCTCATAAATTTATTTATATGTTTAAATATATATTATTAAAAGATGTTTATAAAGGTATTTTAACATAAACAATATTTTGGAAGAATGTATTTTAAGTTATTCATGTTTACTTATTCTTATTAAATATTCTTTAATTGATATTTCGTTTTATTATACGTTACAATATGTATTATTTCTTTTATTTTCATAATATTTTTAACATCAACAACTTTTTAGAAAGGTTTATTTTAAAGTATAATTCTATTTTACTTATTATTATTTATTATTATTCAATATTTTTTATTTGATAGATATTTTATGATTGATTATATATTTACATGTAAATTTTGAATTTTTACAAATATTTTGAATTGAATTAAAAGTTTTCAAACTATTTTTTATGTCTGCATAATAAGCATTAAAAAGTTGCATGCAGAAGTTGCTTGCAAGTTTTATTTAATTATTTTTATTAGTGAATAAATATGCTTTTAAAAAATACTTGTCTTATTTACGGAAAGTGTTAACAATTATTTAGAAACAAAACTATTATTTTTTTTAAACAAAATTATCCTTTATTTGAGCAAAACATTTTATATGTTGCTATATTAAAGGAACGTAAGTGTTTTGTAATCATATAATATTTTTTAACTGAAAAACGTGATTAAAACATTCATTATATTTGTTTAAAAAGTCATTTTTACATTAAAATATCCGAGAAAATATTTCAATTTTTTGCGTAAATATATATAATAACAACATATCTCATGTATGTGCATTTCAAAAGGTTACATGGAAAAATGAATCTTTTATAATTTTTTGAAGAACTCTTTACAAGAGTTAGGCTTAGTTTCGCAAAATCCTTCGGCCCAAGGTTACTATATCTAAAGGTTGCGCCATTTCACCCCGTAGCCAATAGGGAGCGACTCGCTGCTTGACGTCACTGCGCGTGCTAAGATGAGTTTCCCAATTGACTTTGCATTAGAAAGGCACTATTTTTAATTAAAAAATTTCAGTAGAAATTTTTGCGTGAAAAGAAGTTTAACGATTAAAATATATTCTTTATACATAGGACAAACATCACATATAAATTTTGAGCTATTATCTCTTTTTAGCTCTTCGAAATTTAATTGTTAAATTTGCTGTCTTTTTCATTAAGTTTCGTTTACGATTCAATATGGAAAAGTTCATTTACATAAAAAAAAAGTGTAAAATAATATTTTTTATAAATAAAATCTTAAAGACCTACAAAAGCAGGAAATTTCATCGTTACACGACTGCAGATAATATTTTGTTAACAATTTTTAATATAGTGTATTTATGATATTCGATTGGTATTCAATTTGAAATCTAAGATAATTCTAATATTATTATAATTTCGATATGTCTTTGATAAAAACCCATAAAAAAGGTTTAAAAAATAATAATTTACGTTTCAACTTCATAGCAAGATTACACAAGATTGAGTTTTGAATAATTAGATTTAAAAGACAAATAAAATAGAAACTTTAATAAGTAAACATATGAATATTTAATATTTTTAAACGGAAATATTTATACGGTATAATTATATGGTTTGGTGGAAATAATTTTTGAAATTCAGATTAATATAATTTATAAATACATTAAAAAGTTTATTTAAAATAATAATTTAATGCTATATAATAATAATAATAAATATAAATCTGCATACATAATTAAAAGAAATTAAGGCAAATTATTGCGTTAAAGTGAATTTAACGTTTAACCCATTAACCGCCAAAACTATAAGGTTGAAATTTTCAACTTTTTACCTGAACGGCCTTTGCCACCACAAACTCTGAAAGATAATTTTCGCTTTATATGGTCTTAAAATTTTATGTCTTTAAGTAAGGCCAATTTTTTAATTGAAAAATAGCGGTGGGTATGTAAATAATTTAAATAAGTGTATTTATTTTGACTGTTGCGTGAACGCAACACCAGCGGGTAATGGGTTAAACTAAATTTTTACATCCAAATAAAGTGCCATATTTAAAATTTAAAATTACAATTCAGCTTTTTAAAACTTAATTTTAAATGTACTATTATTTTCTTCAGATGCAGCTAATGTGATTAAATATTAAATTGATTTATTTTTTTTATATAATAAAAATGAGGACAGCAGTATTTATAAAGGAGATTTAGAATACAAATAACAGAAATTTTAATTTTTAAATTGCCAAATATTTAAAACTGAATCATTTATGCGATATAGAAAAGTTAAAATTTGAAATTCAGAGCACTATACGTTTATAAATACCTTCCAAAAGAGCTATATAAAATTATATTTTAATGCTGTATGGGGATAAAATTATATAAAATTATTTTAATAAATAATATATTTTAGGTTTTTACCCTCAGAATATGCTTTCATTTCCAGCATCTGATTTCATCACAGGGTGCATTTTGAAGATGTATTTTAATGTGTGCTCCTTTATTTGCTATTTCTCGTACTGTTTTATCATGCAATCAAATTTGACTTACTCCACATTTTTGATTTTCTGGCAGCGTATCTCTTTTTTATTTCTGATGCATATATTTGATTAAAATGCTTCAATCGAATAAAAGTCCTGGGTTTTCACAAATGTTTTTATTATGGATATAGTAACCTTGTTTTAGAGAAGCAATTAAAGCTTCGTGTGAGGGCAAACTGCCCTGGGTGTCAAAGAAAATAACAATAAATGTTTACTACCCGCCTCCGTCCCTTTTAAAGATCGACTGAAGATAAGAAGCAATAAAAACTCATCTTAGAAAAGAAAAAAATACACGGCTATTTGAAGAAAAAAATCCCTTCTAAATCGTTTTATTCCTAGAAAAAAATACTTCCGTTAAAGAAAAATGTTTTATTTTGAAGAAACATGCTCTCCTCTGACCAAAGTTACAATTTTTTTTTAGCATAAATTCTATTTTAAATAAGAAAATAGGTTATTTTCTGTTGCAAGACTCCTCCTTAGCACGCGCAGTGACGTCATGCGCACCGAAACCTTGATACCAGAAGTAAAGGGAAATGGCACCCCCCTGCTTCGGCCCAGAAGATGAAATCAAATTTTCCCGCTCCGTCCTCAGAAGCGCACTTCTGAAGGCGCGCGCCGTCGCGAACAGGTTAAGGGGGGGAGGCAGGGATGTAGTGGAGGGCAGGGGGGTGCCATTTCCCTTTACTTCTGGTATCAAGGTTTCGGTGCGCATGACGTCACTGCGCGTGCTAAGGAGGAGTCTTGCAACAGAAAATAACCTATTTTCTTATTTAAAATAGAATTTATGCTAAAAAAAAATTGTAACTTTGGTCAGAGGAGAGCATGTTTCTTCAAAATAAAACATTTTTCTTTAACGGAAGTATTTTTTTCTAGGAATAAAACGATTTAGAAGGGATTTTTTTCTTCAAATAGCCGTGTATTTTTTTCTTTTCTAAGATGAGTTTTTATTGCTTCTTATCTTCAGTCGATCTTTAAAAGGGACGGAGGCGGGTAGTAAACATTTATTGTTATTTTCTTTGACACCCAGGGCAGTTTGCCCTCACACGAAGCTTTAATTGCTTCTCTAAAACAAGGTTACTATATCCATAATAAAAACATTTGTGAAAACCCAGGACTTTTATTCGATTGAAGCATTTTAATCAAATATATGCATCAGAAATAAAAAAGAGATACGCTGCCAGAAAATCAAAAATGTGGAGTAAGTCAAATTTGATTGCATGATAAAACAGTACGAGAAATAGCAAATAAAGGAGCACACATTAAAATACATCTTCAAAATGCACCCTGTGATGAAATCAGATGCTGGAAATGAAAGCATATTCTGAGGGTAAAAACCTAAAATATATTATTTATTAAAATAATTTTATATAATTTTATCCCCATACAGCATTAAAATATAATTTTATATAGCTCTTTTGGAAGGTATTTATAAACGTATAGTGCTCTGAATTTCAAATTTTAACTTTTCTATATCGCATAAATGATTCAGTTTTAAATATTTGGCAATTTAAAAATTAAAATTTCTGTTATTTGTATTCTAAATCTCCTTTATAAATACTGCTGTCCTCATTTTTATTATATAAAAAAAATAAATCAATTTAATATTTAATCACATTAGCTGCATCTGAAGAAAATAATAGTACATTTAAAATTAAGTTTTAAAAAGCTGAATTGTAATTTTAAATTTTAAATATGGCACTTTATTTGGATGTAAAAATTTAGTTTAACCCATTACCCGCTGGTGTTGCGTTCACGCAACAGTCAAAATAAATACACTTATTTAAATTATTTACATACCCACCGCTATTTTTCAATTAAAAAATTGGCCTTACTTAAAGACATAAAATTTTAAGACCATATAAAGCGAAAATTATCTTTCAGAGTTTGTGGTGGCAAAGGCCGTTCAGGTAAAAAGTTGAAAATTTCAACCTTATAGTTTTGGCGGTTAATGGGTTAAACGTTAAATTCACTTTAACGCAATAATTTGCCTTAATTTCTTTTAATTATGTATGCAGATTTATATTTATTATTATTATTATATAGCATTAAATTATTATTTTAAATAAACTTTTTAATGTATTTATAAATTATATTAATCTGAATTTCAAAAATTATTTCCACCAAACCATATAATTATACCGTATAAATATTTCCGTTTAAAAATATTAAATATTCATATGTTTACTTATTAAAGTTTCTATTTTATTTGTCTTTTAAATCTAATTATTCAAAACTCAATCTTGTGTAATCTTGCTATGAAGTTGAAACGTAAATTATTATTTTTTAAACCTTTTTTATGGGTTTTTATCAAAGACATATCGAAATTATAATAATATTAGAATTATCTTAGATTTCAAATTGAATACCAATCGAATATCATAAATACACTATATTAAAAATTGTTAACAAAATATTATCTGCAGTCGTGTAACGATGAAATTTCCTGCTTTTGTAGGTCTTTAAGATTTTATTTATAAAAAATATTATTTTACACTTTTTTTTTATGTAAATGAACTTTTCCATATTGAATCGTAAACGAAACTTAATGAAAAAGACAGCAAATTTAACAATTAAATTTCGAAGAGCTAAAAAGAGATAATAGCTCAAAATTTATATGTGATGTTTGTCCTATGTATAAAGAATATATTTTAATCGTTAAACTTCTTTTCACGCAAAAATTTCTACTGAAATTTTTTAATTAAAAATAGTGCCTTTCTAATGCAAAGTCAATTGGGAAACTCATCTTAGCACGCGCAGTGACGTCAAGCAGCGAGTCGCTCCCTATTGGCTACGGGGTGAAATGGCGCAACCTTTAGATATAGTAACCTTGGTGGAGGGTATACGGGGGTATACGCCGTATACATTCTGGATTTTTTTAAGGAACACAGTATACCCCCTGTTTCTCAAGAAAGCTACAGTATATACATTCTAGGGTATACGCTCTGTCTTGAGCGTATACCCTCTGCTTAGAGCGTTTACCCTCTGTTTTTTTTACGACTACACCACTGGGGGGAGGGGGTTCAAAATTGCCAAAAAAGTGATAACGTTATATATGCACAGCCCCTTGATCAAATGTTTTAAATATTGATCCATTTCAGGCGGAAATGAGTTTTACACGTGGCACTAGACATGATATCTTTGTTTGAATGTTGGAGCACCTGTTGTCACATTGTTTTCAGCTGTTTGTTGTAAGAAAAGCCATTTTATGATTTTTTTTAATTAGAAAATGTAAAAATTTAGTTTTTGATTAGTTGGAGACAATTACGGTAAGTTAAAATAATATACTTCCATCTTGCTTATTTCAAATAATAGTTTTATGTGAATTATTGTTAATCACAGCCCAAGCACGATATTTTAAAGATTAATTTTTGAATTTTCTACTGATTTCTTCGATTGATCAACTACTGGAAAAATGGCAATTTAAGAAACTATTTATTTATAATTTTGTTGATATTTAATTTCAGCAGATTTCATTTTTGCTCACTATAGAACATTCATTAAAGGTTGTAGCAATCATATGTTAGTTTATTTCTAAAACTTAAAAGGAAGGAAATATAATAAAAACACTGTAGCACTGACCTTATTTGATCAACTTGTTGGCTCGGTCACTCTATTTAAAATTTTTATTTTCTTAAAAAGATGCTTTACATTTTGCAAATAATGTATGAAATATAAATATGCGGTTTGGAGTGATGGCGGGGGAGGGGCGGGGGCTACAGTTTTAGTACCGCGGACCATTAGGGCTCCGGTACTTTTCGTGTTAGAAATTAAGCTCGGTTTCCAAGGGAAGATGAATACATATACCTAAGGGCGTATAATGAGGGTTCTAGTGAGATGTGTAGTGAGAGCATAATAGTGAGAAGGCCGACATCAATATTTTTGCTGAGGAAAAAGTAACCAAAAAGCTTAATGCCACTTATAGTAAAAAGGGGTGCAAACGCTAATTTTAAAGCAAAACATATTTTAAAATTGAATGTTTATTTTTTTAAAGCTAGTAGTTACTTTGTAAAGCAATTTATGCCTTTCTAACAGGGCTGCGGAGTCGGTGGGAAAAATGGACGACTCCGACTCCGAGAATTTTAACAGATCCGATTCCGACTCTTTCGCTCAAAAATGGGCCTGACTCCGATTCCGCAGCAGTGATGTAATCGTAAAAAAAACCAGAGGGTATACGCTAAAGTCATGAACGTCATCCCTAGGGTAGAGGTCTGCACGGGCCCGGGCTTGGCCCGAGGCCCGTACCCGGCCCGGCCCGCGGGCCGGGCCGGGCCGGCGGAATGGAGGAGAATTTTCAAACGGGCCGGGCCGGGCCGGGCCGGCAGAATTAGGACAATTTTTTCAACGGGCCGGGCCGGGCCGACAGACAAAATAAACGGGCCGGGCCGGGCCGGCAAAAAAATTGAACGGGCCTGCAGGGCCGATAAAAAAAATTAATCGGGCCTATCGGCCCGAAATAAGAATTTGAGAGTAGCAGATAAAATACGAGGCCATTTCCAATGAATATGACTTTTTCGAGAAGTATAAATGTGCGTTAGCCGATGCGAGTTTAACAACATCAATACAGAAATGTAACATGTCCATCGTAGAGATCGGCATCGTACAGTTACATGATGGGTCCCGGGTTTAATTTTTTCTGCAGACTTATGCCGGGACGGAACTGGTCTTAATCGTTCTCAGGATGTGTTGGACAGGCATTATGTTTTGTAAAAGTTTTAATAGAGATAATGAACTTCTGTTAATAGCATCTTTGGAAATGTACCTTAAGGTGGTTCTCATATTTACTGCTCAACAATGCGAAACTTTCAGACACATTTTCTGACTCATTTTTAACTATAAAGGCGTAAAATTGACAGGCCTGAGTATTGAAGGTATTTGGGATCGAATAGCGTTTCTATTTTTCAAAAATTACGTACAGAGATAACAGAGACTCTTGTCACGTGACTGTACGTTTTTCTCCTTTCCTGTGCTATCGCTTCCGGAAATTCGATTCAAAACGCTAACTTTGGCAGTATTTTCTGAAAGATATATTACTTTTATCTAAGAAAAAAACGCCATTTACATGGTTTCTGAATAAGAATACCTGCCAATCTCATGCGTTTCCGAAAAGAAATGAATTCACAAATGTATCAAAATGTAGCTCCTTTGGATTTGAGAAAAGCCTTAAAAATGACAGAAATAATTTCACAAATCTACTTTTTATTATAAGCTTCAGAAGTTATCATGTTTTTAAACCCTCTATTCTAAACTACAATAATCTTTTAATAAACCCTCATTGAAATTTTGAAACGGCTGTAGAGACGTTGACTAAAACACTGTAAGTAATCGTTAATGTTTACTATTGTATGTTTTCTATTTTGCGAACACATAGTAATTTAAAATATGCTGTAAAATGTTCCCATAAATATGCATGTAGTATTCATTAAAAGAACCTTAATTGTATGTCGAGAAAAAACGGAATTTTTTGTAGAAATTTAGTCGGGTCGGGCCGGGCCGGGCCTGTTTTCACTGATTTTTGTACGGGCCGGGCCGGGCCGGGCCGAGAACGGTAAAAATATAAACGGGCCGGGCCGGGCTCGGGCCGAACTTTCAATTTTTACACAGGGCCGGGCCGGGCCAAAATAGCTTTCCTTCGGGCCGGGCCGGGCCCGGGCCTGGAAATTCCGGCCCGTGCAGACCTCTACCCTAGGGTATACGCTATAGCATTACTTAAAAAACAGAGGGTATACGGTGCTTCTTAAAAATATTCAGAAGGTATACGGCGTATACCCGCGTATACGCTCCACTGCACCCCTACTCCGAAGCCCTGCTTTCCAAAGCATTGATTTTGAAAATAAAGTTCAATCGCTCCTACATTTAGTCTATTAAATCGTACGAGTGATTGAAATTCCTATTGTTTCATATTATGTATATTTCATACTGTACAGTATGAAATAAACATACGTGTTTATTTACTGTGTTTAAGTGACTGTGTGTCACCGTGTTTAATATTATAGGGCACCAAAATCATACACAATTTCCATTTAAATTATATAAATGCTGTCTAAAACCATCTCAAGACATGGTAGAACTCTAGAGTATTCAGATTTTAAATCTGAAAGAAAAAATACTGACAAAAAATTCATTAGCTTTTAAAATCACCTATCAATTTTTGATCGCCCTGTATATTTGCATTGTATAGGTGATGTACCAGGGTTAAATTAGAAGGAACTACGATCAACAGCTTTTCTTTAATTTGCGATATTTATTGGCGTTTAAGTAAAATAACCTTCTTTTATTCTGAACATGTCCGATTTCACAACAGGCTTTGTTCACACCACCTTCGTGAATTTCCCATAGTTCTTTCTAGTTTGAATTCGAAGGTGATTTAATCGGGATGCATAAACTACCCATTCTTGTTATAAAATCAGTTCAGTGGTCAATCCAGTTCTAACGATTCATGATTGTTCTCAGAACCACTTCGTTGTTTCCTATATTTAATCGGGGTTTCTTAACCTGTAGGTCACGAGTTTATCTGTGCATGTTTATGCCAAGTTTTGTTCTGGGCGGGTCAGGACACTGCGTGGGCAATTAAATCTAGCAAATGA
The DNA here is from genome assembly GCA_963932465.1 of Maratus speciosus. Classification (NCBI taxonomy): domain Eukaryota; kingdom Metazoa; phylum Arthropoda; class Arachnida; order Araneae; family Salticidae; genus Maratus; species Maratus speciosus. The sequence continues at coordinate 125,819,540 of OZ010789.1, read as the reverse complement.
ATAAAAAAATAGAACATCATTGTTATTAAGTAATTACTTTTCGTTAGTAAAATAAATGCAAAAAAGTAATTAGAATGTTAGAAACGTATTTACAGTCACACCTCTCCCAAAAACTGCTGATTAATTCTATTGAAGTTTTATGTTTAATTACACGATACCAAAAACATACATAATTTACCATCAAATTGTTTAATTATGTTCCAATATTATCTCATAGTTATGGGTGTGCATTAAAGATAAGACGAGGCTCAGCCCAAGCCCAAGCCGAGATCGATTTTTATACCACTTTTTACGCGCGGACTCAAGTTTGTCCAAGTAACTCTATTTTTCAGTTATCAGCACTCTATTCCTTATTTATAAATTTTACCTTGTTGAGTGATTCTCTAACTAGCTAAAACCGTTTTTATTTTTTTAAAGGTAAAATATTTTAACGAAATTTCTCTTTAAATTGCACAAAACACCAGCAAGTAAAGATGTGGAAGTGGAAGTTATCAGGTCATAAAATTTGAATATGTGTAATAATATGTGTAATTTGAATATGCGTAATAATAAATTAATTGTGTAATATTAATAAAAAAAAATGTTGTTAGAGACTGAACACAGAAGTTGCCCAAGTAACCCTATTTTTCAGTTATCAGCACTCTATTCCTTATTTATAAATTTTACCTTGTTGAGTGATTCTCTAACTAGCTAAAACCGTTTTTATTTTTTTAAAGGTAAAATATTTTAAGGAAATTTCTCTTTAAATTGCACGAAACACCAGCAAGTAAAGATGTGGAAGTGGAAGTTATCAGGTCATAAAATTTGAATATGTGTAATAATATGTGTAATTTGAATATGTGTAATAATATGTGTAATTTGAATATGTGTAATAATAAATTAATTGTGTAATATTAATTTTAAAAAATGTTGTTAGAGACTGAACATAGAAATTTGTCCAAGTAACACTATTTTTCAGTTATCAGCACTATTCCTTATTTATAAATTTTACCTTGTTGAGTGATTCTCTAACTAGCTAAAACCGTTTTTATTTTCTTAAAGGTAAAATATTTTAAGGAAATTTCTCTTTAAATTGCACAAAACACCAGCAAGTAAAGATGTGGAAGTGGAAGCTATCAGGTCATAAAATTTTGCGTTCTTTTCACAAAGCAACATAACCTCAACTTGAAAAAATCTGAAAAGGCTGAAACGTAATTGAGCATCATAGACGCTTGCTAGAGCTATTACCTGTTTGAATACGTCAGTATTTACAAACGCATTGTGATCCAGGACTGTTTTAATTTAACCCTTTAACTGATGTTACCGGTCTCACAGACCGGTGTTTTTTTCAATTTTCATAGTTTAACTTGCAAATTTCAGTTTATCTACAAACACTACTGAAATTTTGTTTCGCTTGGAACTTTATTACTATCACCAGAGATTTTTCATAGGTGAATTTTAATTATAACACTCCTGTACAAAACGTTTAGTACAAAAACAGCATCTTATGAGTTAATCGCGGCGTTTATTCATCTTTCGATGGAGCGGTTTCACAGACCGCTTCACACTAGTTATGTCACATTTTCTGTGACATCAGTTAAAGGTTAATTATGTATTTGGGAGGTGTTAAAGTAGCTTCCAAGGTCCAAGTAACTCCAAGTTACGGTTCTATAAGTGCGAGATTACGTCGAGTGTGTTATTAACCTGTGCATGAGTAAAGTTGAGATTGATTGATAAATTGATAGCAATTAGTGATATAGGTTGATGAGTCGATGTATACAAGATGTTCAAAGAAAAAAACCTTATTTAAATGCCAATTCAGATGCGACTCCTATTGCTAATAACTCAGTTATTTGCAATTTGAACAGAATATCGGAAATATTTAACTATTTGATTTTGACGGGCTTGGGACACCGTACGTCCCAGCCAATTTTTTTTTCTTCTATTCGTACCATTTTTAAAAAATAGTCTTTACCACACATTTATACTGGAATATTTATTTATATTAGAGTATATTTATCTGACACAAGGGAAATGTTTGCAAACTGTGGAACGATTAAATATAAAAATATAGTTGCCCATCCTAGCCTGTAATCAAGAGGTCAATTAGGCGTCAGTCAATATAAAAAAAATCATAATTTAGGTTGAAAAAAATTTAAATAGATTTTTGACTACATGGATTATATTTCAAAATATATAAGGTGATTCAAAGTGTTCGCCCTGATTACAAATGGCAGTACCTTATACCATTGTAAAGAAGAATGTTCATAGTTTTGTTTGCATACTTTGTAACTGTTCTATATGACTCCCCTAGATCACACGGACCACCTCTAAACGATAGTGCAATTCACACCAGAAGAAAGAAACGCATAATTTAGGTTGAAAAAAAAATAGATTTTAGACTATATGGATTACATTTCAAAATATATAAGGGGATTCAAAGTGATCGCTCTAATTACAAATGGCAGTACCTTACATCATTATAAAGAAGAAAGTTCATAGTTTTGTTTGCATAATTTGGAACTGTTCTATATGACTCCCCTTGGTCACACGGGCCACTTTTAAAAGCTAGTGCAATTCACAGCAGAAAGTAAAGCATAATTTAGATTGAAAAAAAAATGGATTTTAGACTATATGGATTACATTTCAAAATATAGAAGGTGATTCAAAGTGATCACCCTGATTACAAATGGCAATACCTTATATCATTGTAAAGAAGAAAGTTCATAGTTTTGTTTGCATAATTTGTAACTGTTCTATATGACTCCTTTTGGTCACACGGACCACATCTAAACGATAGTGCAATTCACACCAGAAAAAAAAGCATAATTTAGGTTGAAAAAAAAATTAAATAGATTTTAGACTATATGGATTACATTTCAAAATATAGAAGGTGATTCAAAGTGATCACCCTGATTACAAATGGCAATACCTTATATCATTATAAAGAAGAAAGTTTATAGTTTTGTTTGCATAATTTGGAACTGTTCTATACGACTCTCCTTGGTCACACGGGTAACATCTAAACGGTAGTGCAATTCACACCAGCCACTGCCACTGGGAAATATATTCGTTTTCGCTGACTTCTTGCATGTATACCAAGTTGTGGCATGAGCCAATAGCCATATCTGTAACTTATCCAAGTAAGTAACTGGTGCCTATGACATTTGCGTTAGTAAAAGAGAAAGGATTATGCACCACCAGAGTCCGATTAAGATTGCCCGTGGCACAATCCCACCATCTTTTCAACCCCTCCCCCCCAAACAAAAATTGTAGCTGGAAGTTTTTTTCGGAAGTATTCGAAAAATTTCCTGCATTTTATAAAAATGATTTGCTGTTTGATGCTATACTACCTTTTTCATCTAAAATATTTCTTAAACGATGATTTTAATAAAAATATTTTACCTATAGCATACCTAATTTAAACTGTTTTCAGACACCAGAAAAGTGGAGACAAGGTGCTTATAGAGGTATATGTTATCTAGATATCGGAGCTTGGAATAAAAAATGTTCTAGGAGATTTAAGGCTACTCATCACTCAGTTTCCGAATTCCCCTCGGTAATGTTAAGTCTATGGGCGTTTGATGCATTCTTATATTTGAAATATCTCCTCGGGAAATTAATATTTTTAACTTCTTTTTTCTGCGTACTTTTCTTAAAAGATGTCTCTTTTTTTCTTAGTTCTCAAAATATTTCTAAAATCTATGTTTAATTTCATATGAAGTGCTAAACTTGTACTCCCAACTCGTGCTCTTTTAACACATAAAATATTAAATTAAGCATAGATTTTAGAAATATTTTGAGAACTAAGAAAAAAAGAGACATCTTTTAAGAAGAGTACACACAAAACAGAAATAAAAAATATTAATATCCCGAGGAGATATTTTAAATATAAGAATGCATCAAACGCCCATAGACTACAGGTGCAGATTCCCAAAATTTTTAAGGAGCCAGGGTCTCCTAAACCGCAAAAATCCAGTTGCCACTTTGGCTCCTAATCAAAATCTAGTGGCCACATTGTGAAACAAACTCATAAAACAATAATGCTTATATGGAAAAACTTAACAAAAAAACTCAGTAATTCAAAAGGAAAAATAGTTTAATTAATAAATACACTGATACAAGAAAACACAGACTAATTACAACAAATGTATATATTTAATTTAATCCTAAAATTCTTGAAACTTTGATATTAAAAAAGTATAATGTAAATCTGGAAAAATCAGAAGATAAGGTTGGACAAGATACAATTGAATAACAAAACATGCATAACCTAAGCAGTCATGATAATGGGAAATATTAGGAAAACTTTATTTCTGATTTTGATTTTGTCATACAAAAGTATAGATATATATATATATAAAAAATTAGGAATGTGTAAGATTATTTTGCACTATAAAAATCTCGCACTTGCAGAAAATTTTCACAGAGCAAGAATATACCTCTCGTTAAGTAATTTTTCGTGCGAGTTGTTTTTTCTTTTTGTTCTTTTTTCTTCAGGGTTCGGAATCCTCTATCCTCTCGACTCCATGATCCAAAGCCCTTGAATAATCTCCATCGCATCGGGAACTTTGGACTGTCTCGGGAGCAGATCTGCAATAAAGGAATATTTATTCCAACTCTGGATTTCGGACGAAACCTTCGAATAAATGCTTGCTTTCGCTGGTGTCCAAAGGAGAAGCTTTACCATTAGGGCGCTCATGTACCGAGCTTCGCAGCTGCTAAGCTTTGTAGTGGAGCGGACATGCGCACAATTATATTTGAAGATAATGTTCGACAAGAAAGCTGTATATCACAGGGGCAGCGTTCACGACGGTAATTGAGATCGCAAAAATTATCTGACTTTTTATCAAGGTCATACTTGATCTTGGCCAGTGAAAAGAGCAGCTGCTTTCCTATTTTCAAAAGAAAAATATATATCAATTCCACGACGGAGATTGGGAACACTGGAAATTGATTTCTGGCGACTAAGACACTGAAAGTTAGTCGCCAAGTGGTGACTGGCGACCGTAAATCTGCACCTATACCATAGACTTAACATACCGAGGGGAATTCGGAAACTGAGTGACTAGGAGCCTTAAGACCTTCTTTCTTAATCATTTTACATCTTTTGGCGGCCCCATCTGCCGTGGGTCCCAAACCCTCGCTCTATGCCCTAATCACCTGCCCTGTGCACTATTGCTTTTGAAATCATGCGGAAAATAGTGACTTTAGATCATTACATGGGACCAAGTGGAGTCGTATGGAGCAGTTATAAAGTAAAAATCTTTGAACTTCGTTTCTGTATCGTGTTCAAATAGTTTCTTCCTATCTTTGTTTAGGATGAAGTTATTGTCACTTGCTATCAAGGCAATCACTTTGAACCACCCTGTAATTTGATAAATTTTAAGTGTAATTTTGTTTAAGGGTATTGTGTTTGTTAAGGGTTGTTAGTATACATGTTAGTTATTGGTGTTTAACGAACTTTTTGTCTGACTAAGGCTTTTGTTCCATTGAACGCAATCTATATTCAAGAGTTACCATAAAGAATCTATTCCAACACAACTTCACTATTTATAGAGGCAAATCGTGATTGGCAATTAAAATGGCGACTGCCAGAGAACACACACACACACACATGCGTGCGAGTAGGCTAGTATTTTTCTGCAGAGTGTAATAAACTGGTTCCGCCAGCTTCTGTTGACTGAACACCATCCAGAGCTTCATTATTCTGAGCAAGCCGGTTTTAGCTCCTGATACCCTCCCTATTGTTTATTCATACGCCTAGTTCTTGTTCCCCCCCCCCTATTCTAAATACGCAAAATTTTATAGAAAACAGTAGTTTTATGAATTATATGCCTTGTGTAGTGTTGCCAGATATCCCGATTATCAGGTACTCCACAAATCATCTCCTGGAACAACCCCTGCCCGGGACGCCAAATGTTCTGATGTTTCATGATGCACAATTTCTTTGAAATTTGTTTTGTTATCATTTCGATATAAACAAAACTTTATTTAGATTGAAAAAAAAAAAAAAAAAAAAAAAAAAAAAAAAAAAAAAAAGATTACAGTGAAACTTCCATTTAACGAAGTCTAAACGTTACACTTAAACATTTCGTTATGAAGAAAATTCGTTAAATAAAAATCAACTTAAATTCATGAAATTTGTACAATAAAATACGCATGCGTGAAATGAAAAATTCACATAAAATGGAAATATTGGAAAAATACATTTTATTTTGGCAAGCAACTTTTTTTTATGCAATCAATAGACATGTGAGAAAAATTTAATTGGAATAATGTCTAAAAAAAACACATAATAAAGAAAGATAAACAAAAACTGAAGCGTAGCGTACCTTTTCTCTTTTTTCTTTGTATTCCTAAATTCTTAAATAAAAAAAAATCTGTAATGTTACTTTGTACAGGTTTCTTATAAAAAATACACTATTCATAAAAAATTTCGCACTTTTGTAAGAATCCGAACAGTTCATCTGTAACATTTTCGTGAAACAGGAATCCTCTTCTTATTATATCGAAGGCTTTTAGCATTTCTTCATTTAAATGGAAATGATTAAATAAATATATAATTTCATTTTCATTACAATCCTCTGAAATAAATTCGCAACAACGGCCTCTCCATTTGAATGTTGTAGATGCACGAAAGTGGAATAAACTTCGTTATATAGAATATATTTTCGTAATATGGAGATGAATATACAAGTTAATCGTGTTCAAAGTCAAGGTTGAGCAGAAAAATAACTTACTTCGTCGTAAACAACAATACGGAGCAAAAAAAAAAAAAAAAAAAAAAAAAAAAAAAAATTAACACAATACAGAAGAAAGTTCACAGATTTGTTTGAATAATTTGTAAATTTCCTATGTGACTTCCCTTGGAAGGTAACACGGATAACATCCAAATGATAATCCAATTCACGACAGACGTTGGGAAGTAAGTTCGTTAGTGGTTTAATTCTTAAATGCGCGATTTTTTATTTTGTTTCGAAAAAATTATATATGATTCTCTGAAAGGTTTATTACAAGGGAAAAATAATGAAAAAAATCAGATATATTTTTCATATAATACGTCAATCTTTTCTTCTGTTGCACATCTGCAATACAAGTAAAAACTACTGTCCTGTGGCTGTTTTACGCTAAAATATTGCAAATTAGTAAATATTTTAATAAGTATGTCTCCAAATACCTTATTTTATATAATTATTTATTTTATAAAACTTAACCTTTAATCCTTTAATTTCCATGATAGAATACGTTCTAGAAATTACGTAGTCCAGAGAATCTGATTTTACACCAGAAAGTTTCAATGGTTAATTTCGTTTTATTTAAATACTGAATGTCTGTTATTAATTAAAGCAGATATAGCTATTTTAATTTTCTGGTGTAAATTAGGTATAACGAATAACAAAATCTATTAAATTCTAAACACTGTTGTTTGCATATATGCAAAGCTGCGTACTAACGGGTTAAAGTTACGATTAGTTAGTTTGTATAGTATTATTAGTCTGCATCAAGTGGAACTTAATGTAGTAAATCCTGTGAAAACAGAACCTGTTTGTAACGGAACATTTTTATGATTCCGCCGAAAGGAATACCTTACAAATCTACATGGCAAACGTAATATTCTACCGCTCCGTAAGCTATTCTATTTTTATAAGTTTTGCTGTACTTTGTTTAGCAAAACTTGTGAAAAAAGTAGTACAGTCGTGGAAAAAAAAAAAGGGTAAACACCCGATACTAACTCTGCAACTAAGAAAGTTATTGGTACCAAAACGATTAGAAATGTAATCTACAGTTAAATGATGTATATAAAATTTGCTTAGGGACTATTTACAAATCAAAACCAGACCAAACTTTGTTTTTTTTTTTTTTTTTTCAATAGAAATACTCAATCTTGACATTATATTGCCGAGAAACGAAATTTCTTTTGGATGATAAGTTTTTAAATTATAAACATTCGAATTTTGGAGCTTCTAACGTTCAATTACATTTTCATATTTTTATTAATATCTCCTGAAATTATAATGGTAATGCCTAATGCGATAATTTTTTGCGTGGTATAATACTAAAAAACTCAAACGTAAACACATTGAATTTGTAATTAAAAAATTTATAATATGAATTATGAACAATGAAATTAATTTTCGAAAAAATATGAATTGTAACCTACAATGTTTTTGATTGTTTTATATTTATTATATCCTGTTTCACGCAGATTCTCAATTTCAAACTTTTCTTCTTATAGTAGTTTTCGATTTTAAAGCATAATTTGAAAAAGATATATTTTACTCATTTTATCGAAACATTTGGCCTGGCAATCATGCATACAGACATGCTGGCAGTCGAAACATATTAAGCTACAGAAATGGTCACATTGGCAAGAAATAATTCATCAATAGAAGTGACATAGTCATTCTGTAGTATTTCATCAATCGAGTACCGAACTTCAATTTGGATACAGCCCCTAAAGTCCTTTAGCAATTTTCTTTCCAGGGATAGGAATAAAAATTTTGCTCCTTTTTTTTTTTTTTTTTTTTTTTTTTTTTTTTTTTTTTTTTTTTCTTGTACGTTATTTGTTATCAATTGAATTATCAATTGAAGAACATTTCAAATTTCCTAAGTATCTCAAAAATATATTTGTTTCTGAGGTTTCTAAAGATAATGAAAGTTTTTCGTAATTATGGGTAAGAATTAAAGGCTGTTGTATATTTTCGAATATTAAGTGGGGTTTTGCTTGTAGAAGTCCGAAAAAAGAGTGTTTTTAGCAATTTTTTTTCTGGAATAGGAATGAAGATTTTGCTCCGGATTTTTTTTTTCTTATGTTATTTGTTATCATTTAAAGAACTTTTCAGTTTTTTTTTTTTTTTTTACTATAAATTGATGATTTGGTTCGAATTGTATGGGTGGATGCCCTAGCGTACGCGCGGTGCACTTCGAATCAGGCGGGATCCGATAGATCACCAGAGTCGTTTATCATCAATTTCCGTTAAGGATTACGGAATAAGTAGATATAAGTACGGAATAAAAGTAGAATAAAAGTATAATAAAAAGTAGAATAAAATAAAAAGTATGATAAAAAGTAAATAAAAATAAATAATAGTAAATAATAATAAATAGTAGTATAGATAATAATAATAAATAGTAGTAAAAATAATAAATAATAATAATATAATAAAATTATATTAAAATATAATAAAATATATAAATAAATTATAAAATAAATTATAAAATAATTATAAATAAATAATTACAATAAATAATTATTAAATATATAATTAATATAAAATATATATTATATAAAATAATATATATAATATATAAAATATATAATTAATAAATAATAATAAATAAATTATATTAAAATACAATTAAATAATAATATAGATAATACAGTAGAACCTCTTTTATCCGAAACTCTTTTAACCGAAATCCATTAATCCATTTTTAAAGTTTTTTACATTCCTTGTGAGCAAAATCCATTTTGAAAGCTTTTTTTCTCCCTCTTTCTCTTTTAACTATCCTATTCCTTATGTTCAAGCGGTCCTTTCCGAACTACGACTACCTATAAATATTTTCGATCCACTTTCTTAGAGTTCATTTGAATTTAACTTGAGCTCCCGTAAGCTGCAGAGTGAAACGAAGAAAACGAACAAATTAGCAATTCTGAAACTTTTGAATGTTTTGCAAAAAGTTTGACTTGGTTGGTGCTGCATAAATACTGTGACACTGGTAAACTAATAATATTGAAAAACTCCGTGATAGAGCTTCAAAGAAAAGGCAATCGAAACTGCGACAAACAAAATATTTTTTCAAACCCTTGTGATATATGTAAAAGGTACTTAATTTCAAAATTAAAATTCAGGTAATTTATTCTTGTATCAATTTTGCTATTGCTTTATTTTTATGAAGCACTTGTTGCCATAATAAGAAATATTACATATATTTCTCCTTAATCTTAAAATTGAAGTATTCTCGATTATCCAAAAAATTCGATTTTCCGAAAGATGATCGGCCCCAATTACTTCGGATAATCGAGGTTCGACTGTAATAAGAAATAGTAGTATAGTATAAATAATATAAATAATAAATAATTGTAAATAATAATAATAGTAAATAATAAAAGTAAATAAAAAGTAGAATAAAAAGATACGGGATAAAAGTAGATAGAAGTAGATAATATTGTCTGTAACTTCAACCACTTTGAGGTCAAAAAGTTGAAAATTAACAAAGTGGCAGCCATTTGAAAAAAAAAATCTTTTTCTGATCCCTTTTTTGCACTTTGGCATGCTTCTAAAAATATTTATTTTTCATAAAAATGGCTGAAAGTAGTGCAAGTTTCAATAAATTATATCTCCTTTAATTAAAAAAAAAATATTAGCAAGAGCGGTTTAATAGTTCTTGAGGCTCTGATCCCGCCCAGTTAAAAAAAAATCATTTTGCGTAAAATGCGTTTATAGTTCTCCAAAACTATTTAAGCCTGGGGAAGCTTTGCGCTGAACAACTAAACTAAGAAAAGACTTCGAATTCGGCCAAATCGTTGTACAGGGATAATCTACAGACTATAGGGAATAGAAAATTGTGAAAAAAAAAAGAAAAAATCGATTTTTTTTTTCAAGCCGAATTAAAGCAAATCCTTTCTTAAGGAACATTTGTCTTTTTTTACAGTGTATGTACAGTCGACCCTTTGAAATCCGCACACTTAGGGACCGAGGGTTCTGCGGATTATAGATCATCCCTTTGTTTACATTTTATTTTTTAAAGTCTGGCAATAAATTAGGAACAATTGCACACAAATTACAATTACAATGTAAAAGAAAAACATTTTGCAACATTTTTTTACTGATTGTATTCATTTTTTTAAACATTGACACAACATAATAGTAGTTTAAGTTTTGCTTTGTTGTCAAAATTTTTTTTCTGTAGTTTATGAACACTCATTACTTTTTGCTCTGAGATAAAATTTTGTTGCCCTGGGAAATTTAAATATTTATATCCAATTTATATTTAAATATTTATTCATTGGAAAATTGATAACGAATGAAAAAAATACCGAATTTAACTTTATCTAAGAGTTTAACTGTTAATGACATTTTCATTGTATGGGTCAATCCATTTCAAGTGGTCCAGCACTGGTTGCTCGACCATTTTTAAAAAATCTGAAATTTTTTGTACAACCCTAACATGATAAAAGTTCAAAATGACTATTATTTTAATTTTATTAATTTTTGTTTGTGCATGACGGCCATCTTTGTTTCATCGTCTGCAGCAATTTTCTCACAGGAAGCGTTTACGGAATGGTAAATAATTCATCGTTTATTTCTCCAATTCAAGTGCGGATTAAAGCAATTTGTACAGAATACATTGGGCTAAAAATCTCGTAATAGAGTAGTTTCCGAAACTAAATGCTTATTGGTGAAATTTAAGCATAAAGTTTCAGTTTTTTTCCAAAATTTGTCCGTTTACAAGAGGAAATTTTTCTAGCAAGGAAAACTGTCAACATGACATAATTTTTTTTACAAATAGGCTGAAAGTACTTGTACTCACACGCGAAGTTCCAGATCTGGGATTTGCTTTCTATTCGCTAAAAAAATTCCCAAATTTTTCAAAAATGTCGCAAATCGCACCTTTGAGGCTTTGATATGTCTGGTGGGGCACGAGATAAAAATCTGAAGTTCTGTTTTCTGACAGTATTGTATGGTAGTGTTATGCACAAGAAATTTCAGGATGGAGATTTGACTACGAGCTGAGATATGTCAAGGGCAACATGTCGATGCAATACTGCCAAACTACTGTTTTGTTGTAGTCACAGATAAGTATTTACCTCATAGTGTCATTTAAATTTATTTTTTTATTATCTTTAAATAATAGTAACAGAAAATAAAGCCTTTTGCAAAGCTTAAAATTAATTTAAAAAATAATTATGCCTAAGGTCATACATTTTGTATGGTTTCAGTAATTTTTGTTGCAAGTAATTTTAGCAACTAAAAGAAATCTCGACATTTTTGCATAGAGAAAAAAAAAATATTTTTATTCAAGACCTGAGACAAAAACAGAAAAGGAAAGAGAAAAACTGTTCTTGTTCAGACATGATCAAACGTGTCCAAACACATTCTTGCTTGATGGTTTAAAAACCACAATTTTGATCTTTCTCAAAATTTTATTTGCAGGAACCAAGTCTTGTCATCTCTTGATAACTTGATTGAAGTTTTTGGCCCTGCTGGCTCATAGAAATAAACTTTGAAATCACTATGTGCAAGTCTCACTTCATTAATAATTCCTAGCTTACTTCTTATGCAAAAATGTCATTTTTCTGCAGTATGAATTTTGAAAGGGCTTTGGATATCTTTACTTTCTGAAAATTACTTGAGGTTGATGCATGGTAATATTGTATAATGTTTCATTTACAGGAACATGCTTATGGTAGGAGCATGTTTCAGGGACTGGTAAGCAGCATTAAAATTGTGGTTTTTAAACCAACAAGCAGGAATGTGTTTTGACACGTTTGATCATGTTTCAACAAGTATGTCAACATTAACAGCTATTCTCTTTCCCTATTCTGTTTTTGTCTCAGGTCTTGCATAAAAATATGTTTTTTCTTTACGTAAAAGGGCTGAGGTTTCTTTTAGTTGCTAAAATTTCTTACAACAAAAATTGCTGAAAACATACAAAATGTATGGCCTTAGAAATAATTATTTTTTTAATTAATTTCTAAGCTTTGCAAAAGGCTTTTTTTTGTTACTATTATTTAAAGATAATCAAAAAAATAAATTTAAATGACACTCTGAGGTAAGTACTTAGCTCTAATTACAACAAAACAATAGTTTGTCAGTATTGTTTTGACATGTTGCCCTTGCCATATCTCAGCTTGTAGTCAAATCTCCATCCTGAAATTTCTTGTGCATAACACTACCATACAATGCTATCAGAAATCAGAACTTCAGATTTTTATCTCGTGCCCCACCAGAGATATCAAAGCCTCAAAAGGGCGATTTTTGACATTTTTGAAAAATTTGGGAATTTTTTTAGCGAAGAGAAAGCAAGTCCCAGATCTGGAACTTCGCGTGTGAGTACAAGTACTTTCAGCCTATTTGTAAAACAAATTATGTCATGTTAACAGTTTTCCTTGCTAGAAAAATTTCCTCTTGTAAACGGACAAATTTTGGAAAAAAACTGAAACTTTATGCTTAAATTTCACCAATAAGCATTTAGTTTCGAAAACTACTCTATTACGAGATTTTTAGCCCAATGTATTCTGTACAAATTGCTTTAATCCGCATTTGAATTGGAGAAATAAACGATGAATTATTTACAATTCCGTAAACCCTTCCTGTGGGATAATTGCTGCAGACGATGAAACAAAGATGGCCGCCATGCACAAACAAAAATTAATAAAATTAAAATAATAGTCATTTTGAACTTCCATCATGTTAGGCTTGTTGTACAAAAAGTTTCAGATTTTTTAAAAATGGTCGAGCAACGAATTAATGATTTTCTGGACCACTTGAAATGGATTGACCCGTATACATTCCAACATGTAGTGCGGATAATAGACATTGGTCGGTTATATATCGGCGGATTTCACAGAGTTGACTGTAGTTATATACATACATGAAATCAACACAGGAAAACAATGATAAACAGTAAAACTTATACAATGAATTTTATTTTTAGATATTTTTTTTTTCTCCATTAACTGTAGAAAGTTGCATTTTTCCTTATAAAGAGTAAAATCCCGATAGTCTAGAAGAGAGAGAAAATAAAACGAAATTCAAAATAAATAAACGTAAACCACAAAAGGGGTTTTCATTAGCCCAATTTCTTCTTTTAACTGATTGCACTGAAGTTGGAAATGAGATCAAATGTGTCATTTTTCCTCGTTTCCCCGATGTAAATAATCCTTTACTGTTGATACGTTAGTTTCTGGGACAAAAAGAAAGAAATAGTCTAGTCACAATAAGTAGATAAGAAGTTTTCTTTTTTAATATTAAAGCTTCTCTTTAAATCACACGATTTGTAGTTAAATTTAATGTCCGACTGATTGCGAAATGATTGTAATTTTAAAATGTATGTATATATATACATATATAATACATTAATATAATACAATAAATATAATACATTAATCATTATAATAAATATTACAGTAAAGCTAATCGGCATACGGAACCCACAAAGAAAACTCAAAACATCGAAAAAACCTAAAATATTTCAATATTATAATATCGTAAATCTTATAAAATAGTTGAATAAAACAAAAGTGGAAAATTTTTGTTTCGAAAAGTGGAGGAGCAATATTACTCAGAGTAAAAATTTACAAAAGGAATGAAAAGAAAATGTCTGTTTAAGTAGCACCCACAGTTAAAATCTTTAAATTCATTTGCCTCACTTAGAATTTTTTCAACATTTTAAATTAGTGCGTTAGAAAATTTTCAACCTATCAGTGTATAAAGAATAATAAAAGTTCAAAATGTATTTTTCAATTGACTTTATTATTTTTATGCAAGTTGCTTATGGGGGCGTTTTATAAAATCAAGAATCTAATTGTTTTCTTTTCCTTGTTTATTTAATCAAGTAAGGGATTCACTATTCATCGTTTGACAAAAATTAAGAAAATACCGACTTTTCTTTTTTTCTTAAAATTTATTTAGACATTTATTTTTATATTCTATATTCTGACAATGTTTCACACAGATACGTGAATTATAAGTTGACGGAAAATGTTTCTTGCTGCTTCCATGATTGCTGCATGACACGCACAGTTATAATTTTTAAATTCATCTGTCTTTTTCAATACGTCAGTGCAAAATGTTAAACTTCAAAATGTATTTTCAGTTAGCTTTATTTTTCTTACGTAAGTTCACCAAACCCCTCAACGTATATATAGGCGGTAGCGAATCACCCTGCATCCTGACGAAGTTTTGTACAGATAAGTGAATTATAAATAAACGAAAAATGCTTCTTACTGCATCAATGTATATTTAAATGATACGTACAGTTAAAATCTTTAAATCCATTTGTCTCACTTAGAATTTTGCCACATACATTATCAGTGTGTAGAAATCGCTAAAACTTCTAAATGTATTTTTTAATTGACTTTATTTTATTTTTGGAAGTTCCTTTTGGTGCTTATTATAAAATCAGGAATCGGATTGTGACAAAATCCTTTGTCGCACTTAGAATTTTTTCAATATGTTATCAGTGTGTAGAAAATGCTAAAACTTCTAAATGTATTTTTAATTGACTTTATATTTCTTCTGGAAGTTCCTTATGATGCATTTTATAATGTAGTAATCTATAATTTTCTCAGTTCTTTTTGCACGTTGGCGATTTTTTTAACATAAATTTCACTATTTAAGGGGGTCCGGGACACAAAAATCTCCAATTTTTCAATTTTTTTTTATTGGATTAAAAGTTTCTCTGCCGTTTTATGCTTAAAATGACGTTTAAATCATGTTTCTATCTTAATTAGAACAGGAAATATTAATTTTTTCGTTTTGGTTTGTTTTCAAAATCTGCCTTTCAAGCTATGGTTGTCAAGGAAACGAGTTCTTGTGAAATTGTGTTTTTCTTCATGATAGGTTTTTTCACCATTTCTCATATTTAAATTCTTATAACTCAAGAACCGTTAAAGATACAGGGTTGAAACTCGGAACATATCTTTTTCAATTATTTTACTTTACTTTTGAGCCAGCATATTAAAAAAAAATATTTACTTTTGAAAATATGATTTTTTTTTTTAAAAAAAGTTGCACCACTTTTTTTGTAATTTTTTCGTTAAATATTTTTAATTTTTTTTTAAATTAATATCTTTTAAAATGCTGGCTCTAAATTAAAAAATATATATTTCTGTTTATTTAAATGAAAAAACAATTCAAATTCTACAAGTAATATTTCGAGTTATAACGATTTTAAGTTATACCACTTTTTTCATAAATTTTAAATTTAAAAATTTTTTAAAAAAGCTATGAGAAGTTTTATCATTTGATTTTGTTTACAAATGATATGGTTAACCCTCACAAAAAATTCAAAATTTTAACTCAATAAATAAAAATTTTTTGAAAATGTGTCCCGGACCCCCTTAAATTTAAAATATAGGTTATTTTTCTGAAAGAATCATGTGTGATAAAACGCAAAAAAATATGAGAAAGTTGTGATAGCTGTTACATCCTGTTGTAATATGATATTTTCCAAACGTCTCAAAAAACTCTTCCTTAGTCCATTTTCATATGAATATGAATTGAATAGTACGCAAAATAACCACATTTGTTAGATTTCAGACAAGAACATATTCGTGAAACTTTAGTAAATCTATTTAGATCGCTACTATTAACATTATTGACGCAAAAGTAAATTTTTCTTTCTCAAAATTGGGGAAAAAAAAAAAAAAACGGACCCTAAAACGTTAGTATACATAAAAGAAGAAATGTTTTAAATTTTTCATTACATTTAAAAAATTAATTTTTCAAATTGTACGAAAAGAGTTGTCTATTTTGTACATAAATCATTTTCCTTTATAAAATAAATAATGTGCCAAAAGGACAATGAACAGTCGTTGAAAAAAAATAAACACCCCCTGCTAACTCTGCAACTAATTATAATAGAAAAAAAGTTACAGGTACCAAACAGTTGGAAATAAAGTCTACTCTTAAATGATGTATATAAAATTTGCTTAGGGGTCATCTACAAACCAAAACTAGCCCAAACTTTACTTTTTTCAATGGCAAAATCCAAATTTGATAATATATTTTAAGTCTTCGGTTCAAATTATGTCCCGAAACGAAATTTTAAGTCATTTGGATGACAAGCTTTTCAATGATAAACATTCAAAATTTAGAGCGTCTAATGTTAAATTACATTTTCATATTTTTATTAATATCTTTTGAAATTCTAATGCTAATGTGATAATTTTTTGTGCGGTTATAATACTAAAAAACCCAAGCATAAATACATTGAATTTGTAATTTTAAAATTTTATAATGCGAATTAGGAATTAGGAAATTAATACTCGAAAAAAAAATATGAATTGCAACCTACAATGTTTTTGATAAATTTATAATTATTATGTCCTGCTTTATGCAAATTCTCAATTTCAAATTTTTCTTCCTAATAGTTTTCGAATTATGATTAAACAACGCCAAAATGATGGTTTAAGGGGTCGTCTATGATGTGCAGAAAAGTATAATTTGAATATATATATATATATATATTGTTTAATTAATGGTTATATATATATATATATATATATATATATATATATATATATATATAACCATTAATTAAACATTACATACCATCATCAAAAACTGCAATATTGTGAAATGACAATAAAAATGGATACCACAAACCTATAATATAGAACTGTATGTATAATGTAAAGTGTCTTATACATAATTACAAGAATTAATATGGAAGAAAAAAAGAAGAATATGGATACCGAAAGGATTGAAAAACTTATATATTGAATTACGTTTTCAAGAGTACAGAATTCAATGATATAAGCAAATCGGTTGTTTTCTGTGAGAAAAAAGCTAAAAGCTGAATTTTTTTTTCTCCTGTACTCAAACAACCCATATGATCAAAAGAATAGTTTCAAGATGAAAACAGAACATTATCAAATGGCATGAAATGGAAAAAACAATACAACCCTTTAAATATTTAATTTATAGCATAAAAAATAGAAATATTACACAACATACCTAAAAGAAACCCAATTGATTTTCAAAATATCCTCCCGCACATGGTATCCAAGCATGATCAGATTAAGGCAAATAAAACAGTTAAGTTAACACAGAAATTAAAACTATGGATTCAGTTAATTCATTTTGAAATACCGTGTTAAAATCAATTAATATAATATAAATAGAAAATAATTACATAATTTAAAATACTTAAAAAACACATTTAAATTGTTTAATTTCAATTTTACAATATTGCCAATATTCAGCGTTTAATACCACCTGGTGTAAAAAATTAAAATTATTACTTTATTAGAAGCACTTAAAAGACAAAATTTTTTAGTGCTGCCATCTATTATATTATTTTAAAAACAATTATTATTATTATTCAAATGTCACAAGAAGAAAATAATAAAAGCTAATGAAATTAAAATATATCATCTGCATTACCACACTAATCCTAATATATAAATAATAATCTACTATATATCATTATTCAAAAAAATTAAATAAATTAAATGTTAATAAAATGCTTTCAATATATTCTATTACCAAACCCATTTAGTCTACACTGAGAAAGTAAATAATTTTATAACATTGATAATATATAGAATATAGCTACATGCTATAACTTAAAATAAATTATATATAATATAAATATAAAAACTTTAAGAAATACGATTAAATTTAAAAAATAATAAATTAATAAAATAAACAGGAATAAAAAAAAAAAAAAGAAAAAAAAAAGAAAAAAAAAAGAGGATGTTTATAGAAATTGTCATATTCTAAAATTCCCAATAGCCTAAAGATTACAAATATAGTGTGTGGATTATCTTCATATTAGCCAAAAAAAAAGCTAAAAAATATCACTGTGACAATCAAACACATTAAACCGATAATTAATCATGGAATACAAAGTTGAAAATAAAACAATATTAAAAAGTATAAAGGAATAATAATAAAAACCAATTACCCAATTTTAATAACATCATATATATATTATCCATTTTATTGAAACATTTAGGCTGGCAATAGTTGAAACAAATTGTCATATTGCAAGAAATAATACATTAATAGAAGTGGCATAGTCATTCTGTAGTATTTGAAAAACCGAGTACCGAAGTTCAATTTAAATACAGCCCCTAAAGTATGCTCATTTTAAAGTAATAAATTTCTCTGAAACTAATCGTACGAATTTCACGAAAATTTGTTTTTAGGATAATTGAAGGGTATGGAATTTATATATGGTGACAAACTTGGGTATCGCTGTTAAAATACAAAGTTTGATTCGTTTTCATATGTAGATGACCCCCTAAGCAAATTTTATATGATCATTTAAAAGTAGACTTTATTTACAATCCTTTGGTACCAGTAACTTTCTTCTACAATAATTTGTTGCAGAGTTAATAAGGGTATTTACTTTTACTGTACATATAATGCTTAAATAAAACGAAATGTTCAAAGAGTATACATAGCAAATTCTCAGGGCGTGAAAATATGTTCTTACATTTGATTGATTTTTTTAGAGAATTAATAATTTCATTTGTTTGAATCACAGCTAACTTTTATTTTGCTATTCAATGTTCTTTTACTGTTTCAAGATAAGGCTGATTAAATGAGTCCATTCTCTTAATTAAATTATACGAGATTAATTTTATTTTAACTAGTTCTGTAAGTCGGAGATATATCTTTTATCTTGAAATTCAAGTTACTCTACTTTCGTCTTGTTCCAGTTCAAGTTTAAGGCTGCAGATTAAGTAGATTGGTTTTATAATTTACATTACATTATATTACTTAACATTTACAGAAATAAATGGACGCAAACTTTCATTTTGAAATTCAAATTAATTTAATATTTATGATTACTCATGTTTACTATAATGTAAATGATTAAGTTCTAATATTTGATATTTAGAAAATTAATTAAGTTATTGTTCTATTGTATATGTTAAAACTCAAATTATTTTAATTTAATTACTTATTTAGGTTTAAAGCTCAGAAAATAGTTATATTTATTTGGTCAGTACGCAATTCTCAACTAATTCATTTTATTTTACTAAGAAATACGAGGATTTTCAAGAAGTTATCAGGCGCGTTCGTAATTATATAAATGTGTAGCACCTATAGTCGTCGTCTGGTCCACAAGCCCGTCTGTTTGTCCGCATGTAACAGCGCAAAAACTAACACAAACGAATGGTTTGAAATTTAATTTCTATAATCATTGTAGAATTTTGTCGAGTCATTTCAAATTTTATGAAAATCGGATCAAAACTTAAAAAGATATTAAGAAAAGTCTTCTTCATTCTATTAAATCCTATTATACGTCATTAATTCAATGATATCCCATGATAGGTAATCATTCTAGGTTGCCATGGTGGTGATGTCCTATTTAAGAGTTCTATTATTTTAGTATTTCTGAATTTAATAGTATATATAATAGTAAAAATTTTTGTATTCATGCATTTTTCCATAAGAGTGTAACAGCTCTTGCACCAATATCTGAATATTTATAAAACTAATTATAGTACGAACGCACCTCATTTATTGCCACGTTTGACGCGCAGTTTCCGACTTGTTTTATTTTAATATTTATTTATTAAATTTTGAGGTTGTGAAAATGAGTTCTTGTATCTTTTATTGAACAAATTTAATTGTTGCTAGAGTTTAAAATCAGGGTAGGATTTTTTAAGCTCTTTTATTTAGCTTCTTTTATTGCCTGTCTGTATGTCTTAATGTCTGTTCAAATTTTGAAGTGGACCCAGATAGCATTTTTAATTTGCAGAAAATTAGCAGCAGTCTTGCTTTGAAAATCTGCAAAGTTGCAGCAATCTCAGCATGATAAGACTAAAAGTTCCATAACAAGACTGCAACAAGATAACGCAAGCGTCGAAGTCACTACACTTTGAACTAGCAGCTAACTTGTCGTGCAAGTTAAATTCATGCTGTATCAAATTTATTGCAAATTAACAGCAAACAAGTAATCAGAAACACTGCAAACTTGCTGCAAAGTAGTAATCTTTCCACGCCCCACTATCCGTTTACAACTGTTGCACTATAAGTTTAACCCCCATTGGAGGGGTCCATAGACCTGATCAGGTCTATTGTTGCGAACACACCGTCAGAAATTGCATGCATCGTTTTCATCACCCTAAACACGTTGAGGTAATATTTGTACTTTTTCAATACGAGCCTTTTTTTGGTATTTGATAAGTATAGCGTTTAGAAAAAACGGTGCCAACCGAATAAAATTTTAGCAATTTCTTCGTTGTGCTAATTGTCTATTCTCTCAACAGAGGGATTTTTTGCTTTCGTCACTTTCGTGAATTAATGACAGCCTTGCCACCAGTTTCACAACAAACTACTCATGCGAATAGGGGATAGTACACCTTGCGGGAAATTTGATGCAAATTTCTCAATTCAAATTTGTCACGGCAAGATAATGTCAGAAAAAATCAAGCTTGCTGCTAATGTTCATGCTATCTGGGGACTTTCTACCTAGTTCCATACAACCGATTTTGCTCAAATGTTGCACATAGGTTCACTGTGGAAGACAGTCATTTATTGCCAGGGCCGTACCTCATCACGGGCTCTAAAAATTTCAATACGAACACCTGATTTTTACATCATATTTGGCCTTTTTCGGAAAAGCTTACCCAGAGCTCGCAGCGTTCCTAAAATTTTAGTACTTTGCTACCACTAAATTAAAACGATAATCTTTATTGTATAATTCTATTATAGATGTGAAAGGAATCTAATATTAATCATTTTGGTTCATTTGACCGGCGGTGCTCAGGCATCCCGGTCACGAAATTCATGTCCCAATTTTTTAGTTAATTTTGAAGTTACTTGTCTATTTTTTAGCTTTTAATTTTAATCTTAACTTGTCCCCATTTTCGATCTCTGTCAATGCCAAAATGCAATTTGCAATAGCGGTGTTCTCTCGATGTCTAGTACCACAAAGCCTTTTTCAAGGTTAAACGGTTTGTGTGAAAGCCGGGAGACCCGCGACCTGTAATATCTTGACATCTAAATTAGTGAGCTATGTGGCCCCCTTCGTTTTTTATAAGTTTTTAGAGTTAGATAGGCTTAGCTACCTTATGCTACAGCTTTCTTGTGCTCGTTGGTACCCTACTGCCTTTACATTCTCCGGTTTTTGTCTACGCCAGTCGGTGAAATGACATCGAAGTATAGGGCAACCAAAAAATTCTTGGATGCTTTATGCGCCCCTTTTTCTGGAGGTTATATTTAACCTCGTGCTTCCAACTCTGGAATGGCCCTCGGGACTCCACCAGAGCGTCCGAATTATACTTTTAGGCCCTGCATTGTTTCGAAATTCATCCTTAGTTCGTTTTCATATTTAGTTGGAGGTTACGCGCGGCGGCGTTGCACGCCGCGCTGGCACTCCTTAAGCACCGCGATGTCATGTCATGTCTAATATTATATAATGCTTGATCAGATCGGTATTACCCTATGCCTGTCCAATCTGGGGATTCGCATGCAAAATTAGTATGGACTACCTATACCGTGCTCACAACAAAAGTCTCCGAAATATTCGTAATGGTCACCGGTACCTACGCAATACAACTACCCGCAGGGATCTTAAAACCACTACTTTAAAAAATGTATTAATAAAAATCTATCTAAAAAGTTTTATAAAACTTTATACAATCTACCTAACCAAATCATCGCAGAATTACCCGACTACGTGGTATCGGACCCCACTAATAGAAAACGCCCTAAATACTCGCTTTTGCTTAACGATGAAGACTGAGATTTCCTCATCCTTCAACTAAACTTAACCTTTCAGTTTGTTCTGTTTTGTTTTTGTTTTTTTAAAAAAAACCTATACTGCTTATCTGTTATATAAATAGCATTTTTACCAGCTTAAACCTAATGTATGGTCTCTGAAAAGAGTCTTTTTTTTAGATGGGGTATTCCCCGGTAGCTTTTTCGCATATCCTTTTTGGAACTAATGGAATTTCTTTTTATTTTCTAAATTTTCTTTTTTCTTTCTCTCTTTTCTCTTTCATTGTTAAACTTTGAGTACTTCAAGTGCTTATTTTAAGTTATTCTTTTCTTAACTTTTTCTAGTTATTTCTCTCATTGTGGCTATCAGCCACGTTTAAACATAAAAATTTTTAAGGCTCCCTAATGCTCTTGCAACATGATCACCTCTCAACTGGATGTTAAGTTGCACGCAACTAGGAAGTCCTTCAACAAGATCACGTCGTTCCATTGTTTTAAGGGGGTCCAGAATCCGGAACACAAAAATCTTCAAATTCTCAAAATTTTCTATTGGATTAAAAGTTTCTTTGCTGTTTTCCGCTTAAAATGACGTTTAAATCATGTTTATATGTTAATTAGAACAGGAAATATTAATTTTTTCGTTTTGGTTTGTTTTCAAAATCTATCTTTCAAGCTATGGTTGTCATGGAAGCGACTTCTTGTGAAATTGCGTTTTTCTTCTTGATGGGTATTTTCACCATTACTCTTATTTAAATTGTTACAAATCAAGAACCGTTACAGATAAATGGTTCAAACTTGGAATATGTCTTTTTCAATACTTTTACTTTAATTTAGATTCAGCAAATTAAAAAAATAATAATAACTTTTTAAAATATGATTTTTTTATTTTTTTAAAGTTACATCATTTTTTTTTCTAATTTTCACTTGAAATATTTTTAATTTTTTTTAATTAATACTTTTTAAAATGCTGAATCTAAATTAAAACTTATATATTTCTGTTTATTTAAATAAAAAAAAGAAATTTAAATTCTACAAAAAATATTTCGAGTTATACCGATTTTAAACTACTCCACTTTTTTAACAAAATTTAAATTAAATTTTTTTTAATTATGAGAAGTTTTATCATGTGATTTTGTTTACAAATGATATGGTTAACCATCCCAAAAAAATTCAAAATTTTATCTCAATAAATAAAAAAATTTTGAAAATGTGTCCCGGACCAAAACGAAGAATTCTTATTTAAAATACTTGTAGCAAGGTGCGAAAATTTTAGGAACATTGCGAGCCCTGCTTACCTTAGGATACGGGAAAGTTAAGTCATTCGGTTAAGCGGATAGTGGACTTTCGAAATCACAAAATTAGACAAATATATCGATTTTTTTTATCGAGAATTATGAAACCAGATGTTCAAATTTATCTCATGCAAAAAGAATATTTCAATTATGACGCTTCTTTACAAATATCTAAGCTTTTATATTTGTAAAAACTGTATATATTTATGCAGTTTGTTTAACTTAATCCTTTAGTGCGCAGCTTTGCATATATGCGAACAACAGTGTTTTGAATTTAATCGATTTTTTTATTCGTATATGCCTAATTCACACCAGAAAATAAAAAATAGCAATATTTGCTTTAATTAATAACAGACTTTCCATATTTAAACAGTTCGAGTTGCGTTGGAGCTCTGTTATGAGGTGGACGTAAGAGGTGATTGCTCCATCGCATGTTATAATTTTCGCAGTGTGAATGGCAGGTGGGGCGGTTCGTTAGAATAGTTTTCGCTCGCTATTTAGTGCTGCATTATGGCGTCTACAGATGATCAAGATTATTATATTAAGGAAGTTATCGACAAAATATGTAATGGAACGTTAAACAGCAATTTCAAGGACCAGTTTGACAGATTTTCTCCAAATTTTGAAGAATATGCTAAAACTATATTGGGTGATTTTTACACATTTGTGGATCAATATATTTTGGACATAAAGGCTAAAGACGGCTATTCTGCTTCTGCTTCAGAGCAAGAAGAGGTAAGGAAAACTTGCCTTGATGCTTTTACTTTGCTTAGGGAGCCAACCCATGATAATTTGTTAAATTCAGCTATCTTTAGTTTTTTCTGCTCTGTTAAGTATAAGAAAACTGCTAATTTTTTTCTTACTAACACTAATCTTAAAAAAGAAATTTTCAACGCAGTTAAGAAAGGTGTTAAACGATTTATTTCGGAGGAGTGTTCTCCTATCCCACTTATTAATAAATATAAGAATATCGCTACCGAAGTTAACCCAACTGAAAATGTGGATATGGATGAATCAAATGTTAGTGGAAATACACAGGATACTGTCAAAGTTAAAAAATCTGTTAACCCTTTCTACGTCGAAGTCGACAGCAATTGGGCGACGGTTGCCTATGAAATTACGGAGTTAAACTCAGAAAAACCCAAAATAACGCTAAAAGGCAAACGCATTGTCATACAATGTAACTCTGATAAGGACTTTAAAACTACCCAAAAATGGTTAGACCAAAACAAAAAGAAATATACCACTTTAGATCCTAAAGAACTTCGACCCAAAAAAATATGCATTAGGGGCCTCCCCTGTTACACCGATACTAAAATAGTCGAAGATAGTCTCAGGGAGCATGGTTTCGCAGTCACTAGGGCTGCCATGCTTAAAAATCGTAAAACTGGACAACCAATGCCGATATACATGGTAAATGTTATACCACGAAAGAACTTTGAAGAAATTTACCAAATCAACGCTATACATTACATTTCAGTTAAGATTGAAGCTTTTACTAGCAAAAATCGTGTAAAACAGTGTTACAAATGTCAAGGATACGGTCACGCATCAGAAGTGTGTGGCTTCGATGCTAAATGTGTAAAATGCAGAGATCTACATTTAAGTACAGATTGTCACCACAAGGGGCGTATTAAACCCACTTGTGCCAATTGTGGATTCGGGCACCCAGCGAATTTCCGCGGTTGTCCAAAAAATCCCTATAGACTAGAAAATAAACAAAACCGTAAAACAAGTAATAGCGTCAGCAATCTATCCCAAGAAACCCAAATCTTAGCAGATATATTTAAGAATTATAATTATACCAAAAATACTAAAGACTCTGAACCCTCTACTAGTAATGAAGTATTAAACTTTGATATCAATGATAGTACTACCGCAAACACCCATTCCTACCCTACTATAGAAAATTCTAAAATTCCTACAAATTACACCAATGATATAAAAGACATTCTTAATACTTTCAACGAAGTTAAACAAATTTTTCAAATCACTAAATTCCTAAAATGTATAAAAAACATCTCAACTCAGACTAAGAAACTCGATAATCCGATGCAAAAATTGATGGTTATATTAACTGAATTCGATAAACTTGCAAGTCATATCAACATTAACGAAGATTAAGCTCTTCATTTGTTAAACTTTTTGCTTTCTTTTTGTTTGTGCTGTTTGTTAAAAATTAAAAAAAAAACCCTTCTTAAATTGATTTTTATGCTCTTCTCATATTATTATTCTTATTTTTTCATTCTATTGTTTTATTCACCTCAATTTACTAGACTGGGTGGACGCCGTCCTCTTGCTGTCGTTTGCTCCCCTCGGCTTTTGCGTTTAACTGTTTATTTAGTTAGAACTCTCCTCATAGTAGCTTTTTTTACATTTTTATTACTTTTTTCCTTGCAGTAAATTAAACTCTCTTGTAAATATGTATATATTTTAGTTTATTTTCATTTCTTCATTGTGTTAAACTTTTTACTTATCAAGTTATATTAAATGTATGGTCTCTGAATTGAGTCTTTTTTTTAATGGGTCTTCCTTGGTAACTTTTTCGTCTGTCCTGGACATTTATGTGGATCATATGGAACATTTTTTTCCCCTACTAGTTATACTAACAATTTTTTCTTTTAAAAATTGTCTATCTTCTTAGCTTTTTATTTCTCTTTTTCGTGGCTACTAGCCGCGTTTAAACGCTCTTTTTTTCTAAGGCTCCCAATGCATTGTAACACGATATATTCTTAGTCTGGATGTAAAGTTGCCAAGCAACTAGGGAATCCATACACCTGCTTTATTGTTCCATTGTTCCATTCCATATTTAAATAAAGCTAAATTAACAATTGAAACTTTCTGGTGAAAAGTGAGATTCTCTGGACTGAGTGATTTCCAGAACGTATTCTATCATGGGAATTAAAGGGTTAAAGGTTAAGTTTTATAAAATAAATAATTATATAAAATAAAGTATTTGGAGACATACTTATTAAAATATTTACTAATTTGCAATATTTTAGCGTAAAACAGCAACACGACAGTAATTTTTACTTGTATTGCAGAGGTGCAACAGAAGAAAAGATTAACGTATTATGTGAAAAATGTATCTTTGATTTTTTTTCATTGTTTTTCCCGTATAATAAACCTTTCAGAGAATCATATATAATTTTTTCGAAACAAAATAAAAAATCGCGCACTTAAGATTTAAGGAAAGACACGACTGGGACGCCACGTCCACTCACATTCATTTCACGCTAACATTTTATACTTAATTCTATTTTTATATTCTGCACCACTATATTTTAAAAATAAATTTTGTAGTATGCACATGTTATAAACGTATTTGTTAAAGGAAAAGTGATTCTAACCGAATAAAATTCGTGGAAGAGATGCTGGTCCCGAAGTCACGTGGGAAGTCACACAGAACCAGTGTTGCCAGATTGGGGACTGTCACCACTTTTTTAAAATAATATAATTTACCTTATTTTTCAGTATTTTTAATCTATTTTTAAATAGGCTGAATGAAAAGGCTATTTGAAAAAAAGTGGTGAAAATGAAATAATCTGAATAAAAAAAGTCCCCAATCTGGCAACACTGCAAAGAACTGATAAGGGTTAAAACATTACCCCATTTATTATATGTAACTAAATGTATCCAAGCGTTTATATATACCTTAATTCATGTATTTGATAAAATTGTGCAAGAACTTCATACAAGAAGTGTAAGTTTTTTGGCTCTCCTGAAAAATATTACTTTTCAGATAAAAATTCCATTATCTCCTAATATACTGGAGCGATTTCAATTTCTTTTGTCGATGGTAGAATATAAATAAAAGATCATATGTGGCAGACAGTTTAAAAAAAATTTAGTTATTTTCAGAGGGAAAAAAACAATTTCTGACAAATTTCAGAAAATTCAGAATTCTGGAAAATTTCTGAAAATTGCAACTGCTCTAGAATAAAAAATTTTAGTCGCAAAAAAAAAAAAAAAAAAAAAAAAAAAAAAAAAAAAAAACTGTCAGCCATAAGTCTTGAGCATCCAGTGAATAGGGATTCAGAATTTCACCAAAATCGGTCTGGTAGTTTCCGGGGAAACAGCTCATAAAACTATGCATATTTTCCCTATGATTGCACCCAGTAGTGTCTTTTCCCTTAACCCTTTAGCGCGCAGCTTTGCATGCATTGCAAACAACAGTGTTTTGAATTTAATGGATTTTTTTTATTCGTATATACCTAATTCACACTAGAAAATTAAAATAGCAACATCTGCTTTAATTAATAACAGACATTCCGTATTGAAATAAAGCGAAATTAACAATTGAAACTTTCTGGTGTAAAGTCAGATTCTCTGAACTACGTAATTTCTAGAACGTATTCTATCATGGGAATTAAAGGGTTAAAGGTTAAGTTAATAACTAATTGGCTTTGGTTTAAATTGTCATAATTATTAAACAATTAATGCTTCAGTTAATTTTGCAACAAAGACTGAGAGAGAAATAATACCTATTTTGCTGTGCTATGAGAACAACAGTAATTTGATGTTAAAAAATTAATATAATGAGTATAGTAAATATATATGAAAAAAATAGCACAGCTCCTATTAAATTATAACTTTTAATTACGAAAAGATTTACACATACAATAGTTTTAAATTTCATCAAATTAAATTGAATCAGGGCACATTTTTGTTGTTTCAACATCTCATAACAGTAAACGAGTTTTGAAACTTCATCTATTTACACAAATTTTGAAAAATCACCTAAAATATTAATTTACCTGTATTTGCAACATTAAATAATCAATTAAAGTCCTTCTACCCTAACCTCATATATTCTAGAATGATTTTAATTGATTGTTTAATGATCCCCTTACATATTAATTTCACCTGGTGCATGTGTTTTTTTATAACCCCATCCCCCAAAACAGTTATAGGAATTTTCAAAGTTTACTTCTATAAATTATTTGTAAAAGTTATACCTAGAGGCTTAAATAAAGATAAAATGAAGATTTATTTGACAAATGTTTATGCATTTATCCTGTTTTTAATTATGGATTTATTAAATGTAGAAAGGGTTGATTTAAAAGTTTTTAATATATATAATATATACATATTACTTTTAAAAGCAACATTACTGCATTAATTTGAGAGAGAGAAAAAAAAACATATAGATTATGTTGTACTTGAAAAATTGATTATGTTGTACTTGTTTTTCGATTGCTATTATCAATGAAAATTATTTTAATTAATCAAATTAGTATTAATAAAACATATAATTAATATTCTGATTTAAGTATTAATTATTATATGTACAAAATTATATTATTTTAGTATATTTATTAAATCGAGTCTTTTTTGCTAGTTTTTGCCGGTTTTTTCCAGTTTTTGCCAAAATGCCATTTTGCCGGCAAATTGCCCAACCCTAACTCAAAGCTAGCACAAACTCTCTTTAAATATATGAAAATGAAAGTGTATTTACAAGCCCAATACTACAAAAAACAAGAATGATGGATCAAAAACGATAAACAATTAACTCCTAACGTCAAAGAAAACAATACGTATTTAAACATCCAATCAATATATATTTAATAGGTAGTATTTCATACGAAATCTACCTAACAGTATGCGCTTGGCTGTCTTGGGGAATCTATTCCCTACAAAATAAACCTGATCACAAAATGGGTGAAGCACCATTGTTATTTCCAGAAAAAAATTTATAAGGAAGTTTCCAGTTCAATTCATCTCTGTCTTTTTATAACATTAAAAAGAAATTTATAGCTACACGAAATTCATATCTGCTTTATAAATCAATATTTCAGACTTTCAAAAATATTCCTTTGTTGTTGTATTATTTACACCAAATTTATCTGATTCATAATGAAGGAAGAACTATATGAGAAATGGAAAGTAAGACAAAAGAAACGGCTGGCATGGATAGCGTGTGTGAGATTTTTTTCTGGATTGTAAATAGACCATAAATTGTAAAAATAAATCATTCACTTTTTTCCTTATTTCTAAATTGGATGTTCCAATGATTTTAAAACTAATTATTCATTAACGTTTCATTAACCATATAACTAATTAACCATTGCTAATCTTTTATTAAAAGAGAACAATGAAACGATTTAAAACGATTTAAAAAGAACAATGGCGGCTTTAGGAGCTTTTTTAAACTTTCATATTAGCTTGATTGCCCTGAAAATGTAACAAAGCCTAATTTGAAAGATTCAAAAAACATTTTCCTATGAATTATTTATTATTATTATTGTTATTATTATTATTATTATTTTACTGTAATTTATCATTGCATAATTAGTTTATAACTAGCCGCCCTTGGCGACCAGTTTGGTCCCCCTTAAATGTATGCTAAGCATTGTATCATGCTACTTTTATTCATAATTCAATTTACTTGCTCAATCCATCCTCAAATAGGAATATTCTGATAGAGAAATCAAGAACTCTGTATTTTTATGTTAGCCGGGCGCAGGCGAAAAATCGCCAAATATTATTTCCGTCGCATTTTTTCTTATTTTATAGATTTAATTTAAAATATAATCCTTTCACTCATTTTATTTAAAATACAAAACTTTCATTTAAAACTAAACTTTTAAAATTCATGGCTTTCATATTTCTTAAAAAGAAAACGATACATTTAATTTGAAATCAAAGCATTGTTTTAATTTACGACGTGAAATTAAAAATTTCCAACTGGCCAACAAAAATTTCCAACTAAACATTTCCAAATTTCTTCATAAGAAAATGCTATTGGCGAGATTTGTACCACGCTACCATAAAAGTACCAAGAATTCTTTGCGATCCTGGCAACTTTTATGTAGTTTTATTCGAAAAATTTTTGATTTTGCATACGAAAAGCGAAAGGGTAATCTCGTAATTATTCATGACAGTTGACTGTAATATAGATGAAACGATAACAATGGAACAATGTTTGGCGATTTATCTCCAGTGCCTGGCTAACATAGTACCAACATTGCCGCCTGGCATATAAAAAGCGAATTGTTGATGACAGTCACATGACTTAAGCTATTATTATAAAGATTACATTTTTGTGAACAGTTTATTTTCATTTTTTGTCTAACTTGAGAATTTTCTTTTAAAAAATCTTTTTAGGTGCGTTCGTAATTATATAAATACGTAGCACCTGTAGTAATTTTCTGGTCCGTCCGCCTGTCTGCCCGCATACAACAGCGCCAAAACTACCCAACGGAATGGTTTGGAATTTAATATATAGAATCATTGAAGAATTTTGACGAGTCATTTCAAATTTTATGAGAATCAAATCAAAACTTAAACTAGTATGTTGTGCCCATCACAAAACTTTCTTCTATATAAATCACGTCAATTAAATCATTTAAATAGTACAAGAAATTGCATCCATTTAGCACCCATTCATATCAAAGTATATCTGAGTTTGAAGTTTGATGAAAATTCGTGCATTAGTGCTTGAGAGCTACAGCGGAAATTCTGAAAAATATAGCATAGCAGTGCTACCTGTTGAGCGATTTACACCAAAATGCATAAAATGTCAATTCATGTCAAGGACTAACTAATTCTGAAGTTTGATGAAAATTCGTGCATTAGTTCTTAAGATACAGCTAATAGTTCGTTGAAAATCCAAGTATTAGTTCTTGAGATAGAGTTAGTGCGGAAATCGCAAAAAAACAGCATAGCAGCGCCACCTGGTCAGAGATTTACACCAAAATGCATAAAATGTCGATTCATGTCAAGGTCTAACTAATTCTGAAGTTTGATGAAAATTCGTGCATTAGTTCTTGAGATACAGCTATAGTGGAAATTCTGAAAAATGCAGCATAGCAGCGCCACCTGTTGAGAGATTTACACATAAATCTATAAAATGTCAATTCATGTCCAGGACTAACTGATTCTTAAGTTTCATGAAAATTCCTGCATTAGTTCATGAGATACAGCTATAGTGGAAATTCTGAAAAATGTAACATAGCAGCGCCACCTGTTGAGCGATTTGCACCAAAACAGAAACAGCACTAATTCATATCAAGGTATACCTGAATCTGAAGTTTGTTGAAAATCCAAGCATTAGTTCTTGAGATAGAGCTATTGCGGAAATCGTAAATAATGCAGTATAGCAGCGCCACCTATTGAACGATTTACACCAAAATGTATAAAACTTCAACTGATGTCAAGGAATAACTGAATCTGAAGTTTGATGAAAATCCCTGCATTAGTTCGGGAGATTGAGCTATTGCAGAAATCATAAAAAATGCTGCATAGCAGCGCCACCTGTTGAGAGATTTACACCAAAAACTAGTCAGGTCCAGTTTATATCAAGGTCTAATTGAATCTGAAGTTATGTGAAATTCCGTGCATTAGTTCTTGAGATAGAGCGCCCAAAAAATTTTTGTCACATACAGATTCACAGAGTGACGGAGTGACAGAGTGACAGACTCACAGACAGACATTTTCTAAAAACCATCAAATCGTGTTCAGGACATTCTAAAACGTATAAATCCGTCGAAAACCGGAAGTCGAAAATTTTCACGAATCCAATACTTTCTTCTTGTAAAGATAGAAGAAAGTAAAAAGATATTAATAAAAGTTTTCTTCATTCTATTAAAACCTATCCTATGTCATGAATTCAATGATATCCCATGATAGGTAATGATTCTAGGTTGTCGTGATTATGACGTCCTATTTAAGATGCAGTCCTATTATTTCCATATTACTGAATTTACTATATAGAATCGTAATAGAGTTTGTATTCATGCATTTTTGCACAAGAGCGCAACAGCTATTGCACCAAGACCTGAATATTTATCAAACTAGTTATAGTACGTACGCACCTCATTTGCCATGTTATTTGACGTACAATTTCCGACTTGTTTAAGCTTTCATATTAGCTTGATTTCCCTAAAAATGTAACAAAACCTAATTTGAAAGATTCAAGTAACATTTTCCCATGAATGATTTATTATCGTTGTTATTAATATTATTATTATTTTACTCTAATTTATCATTGAACAATTAGTTTATAATTAACGTTGTGAACAGTTTATTTTCATTTTTTGTCTAATTTAAGAATATTACTTTAAAAAAATCTCCTTGAAATCTGATCTTTAAATGAAACGAATTGAAACAATATCAAATTTATGTATAACGAAGTAAGTAAGATACGACATTTCGCTCTTTAAACACAAAGCAAAATAATAGAACAAATTCTTTACACAAATTAATTTAAATTTAAATTTCTTTCCTTATTTATTGAGAAATTGGAAGAAAGGATAGTAGAATTTTGACAGGCAAAAACAGTTAAAAATGCATTTTGTTTTGTTTTCCCGTTAGCAACATACTTTTACCGCTAAAAGAATAATTGTATTATAAATAAAATGTAATATAATTTCTCCTTCTACAATAATAAAGATAAATGTTTATGTGTTTGTATGTGTATCTGTGTGTCTGTGTGCTGTATTCTGAAGAGGCGCTGCACAAGATTTGACAAGCAGTCTGTGTGTAGATCTCAAATTATGCACCTGGGAGGCAGTTTCTGGATTTTTTGTTTAAATATTTTTAAATGTAATTTTTATGAAATTTTTAGCGGTTTTTTTTCTTTGTGTGTGTGTTTTGAGGTGTTTTTTTCATAATTAGTAAAAGGAATCCTATTTCAATCCTTTGACTCAATATAGCAAGTTTTGCCCTTTGCGATTTTTGAATTTTTCGCGAAATTTTTATGCGATTTTTAGCGTTTTGCGGACTTTTTTGACATTCGTAAACGGAATCCTGTTTCAATATAGAAAATTTTGTTCTCAATGATTTTTACTTTTTCTCGAATTTTTTTGTGCTATTTTTTGCATTTCGCAGTGATTCTTGCCTTTTTTTCTGAACCAGAACAAACTCCTCGGTAAATTTTGCTATTGCCGTTTGAAGAATGCCGAATCGGTTCATATAGCAACATGACGACGATGCTGAAAATTTGAATTTAATTTCGATATAAAAAATCCCAATATTTCAAAGTTCGCTTGATTCAAGACCGGGGCGAGCGTAACTCGAACGGGTGCACTCACAACTGATTTTTTAACAAAGTACAAAATCGCAAAATGTTTCATTTGCAAATGTGTCAGAAATGATTGAAAAAATTTAATTTAAACCTGTAGTTATCCACGATTCAAGAATCTTTTTCCTTATCTTTAAAACCTTTTAGCCAAGAATCAATCAGAAATCTCAGAAAAGATACAAAACTCACTCAAAAACGTTTCCGCTATTCACGTAAACGTTTCTGAAATATCCTTCTCTCCGTTCTAAATTTTTTCTATATTTTCTGTAAAAAATTTCCAGAATCATGGGTAACTAACTAGAAAAAGTTACATTGTATTTACGAACACTGCTATTCATTTATAGCGAAAGGAAAACTACTATTAGATATTACATAGTTATTTTTATAATTTTTCTCTGATAATTGCTGTAAATTTATTAAAATCAACAAAATCTCTCCCAGTTTAATAAATGCCTTTTTTTCTAATTCTGCATGGAAAAAATTAGTTACAATAATATATATATTTTTGCATTTGCCCTGTTTTTCTTTTGGGAACTTATGATGAATAAATTACAGATTGAAAAAAGAAAATTTAGCAGTTGTTCTCATCTCAACTATTTCTTACATTCTTTTTACATTCTATATTAATTTTATCTTTGTGTCTATGGTCTTTAAACTTTGTTAATCTTGTAATTTTATTTATTTTTTACAGTTTTATCTTTCACGGGACACAATACTCCACCAGTGTTTGATTTCAAAAGAGAATGGCTCATACAGGAGAACGAGTCTGTAGGTATGTGTAGAGTTTACTCAATATCATGTTGAAATTGGAGGTTTTTAAAATTATTTATTTTAATTAAAATTACTTTGATTTAAGTTGTAATGTCTTGAAACTAATCTTAGTAGAGGTTCTGTTTTCAAAGTCTTTGGAGGTTATCCATTGCTTGTGTCACACTCCAAGAAGGGGCTGTAACTAACTCTGTTCACCAGTTATTTCAGGCGAAACGTAATTAAATAAACATATAAACACTACGAATAACACTTTTATAAATATTACGAATATAAATACGAAGTAAATTCTGTAAATTTTAATGAAATTCTTTTGAGGATATCAGAATAATTAGTATACTTTAACCCTGTAGGCATGTAAATACAGTATAAGAATAATTACTGGACTAATTTACGAATATAAATGCAAAGTAAATTCTGTACATTTTAATGAAATGCTTTTAAATATATCCAGTAACAATTAATATACGTAAACCTGCATACATGTAAATATAGTATAAAAATAAAACAAATTAAAAAATCGCACTAACTTAATAAACATAAAACAAGTGTTATATCATTTTTAAATAGGCGGTATCAATGATCCGAATACTATATATTCACAGGCACATCTAATGGCTAAGCGATAGTTTCAGATCAAAGATTTTCGTGTGAATTCGTTCCACCATAGATGTGAAACGTTTCAGTTCAGCCCTCATGTGATGCCGAATTACGGGATCAATTAATTCTGGTTGAAAGAGCAGAGCTGTTCTTCTGAATATATATCAGCTACAACAGTGGACACTTCAGGATACTATAAATTACACATTTGACTTATTTTCATTATTGTTTTTCCTGTGTAGCCTTGTCTTCTCAACAAAGCTTTTTATTAGGTTCCTTCGTAATTATATAAATACGTAGCACCTATAGTTGTCATCTGTCTGTCCATCTGTCTTATGTCCGTCTGTCCGCATATAACAGCGCAAAAACTATCCAACCGAATGGTTTGAAATTTAATAACTTAATAACTTGGTGCAAGGAAACAAAGGGTGAAAAAGGGCTAACATTTCAATCTAAATTATACAGGGTGCCCGGTCTCAACGGTGCCCAAAGGTTAATTCCTAAACCGTTAGTCATAGACATATAGTTCCAATTACAAAAATGTTTTAAATAAGGTAAAGAAATATTTTAAAAGCAATTTGGGTCAATAAAAACATTACTTAAAAAATTACGAAATAATAATAATAATAATAGTAAAATTTTCCTATTACACTGACAAGTAAGACAAAAAGAAAAGTCCCATTTATATAACACTAAAATTGGGCGAGTTATGAAACTTTAAAAATGCATGACTTATGCCACTTTTCTGCTCTGAAAACAAATGAGTTCGGCTTGGCTTTGAGGGGTCACATACTAGGTGCTTAAAGTATTCGAAGATCTTATTTCATGTGTATCTGCACTTTGAAAATATCGTACAAGTATTACGATTAGGTTAACAATTATTAAGTTTCAGATTGGCTAAAATAACGTATGTTTTATTTTGTCAGGATTTGAGACTGTTTCTTTTATGATTTCTTTTAACAAAAATTATGTTATTTTTATAAGTTTTTATGTTACTTCAACGATCGTGTGTATGTTTTTCCAGTTCAAAATTTGTACTCGAACTTTAATTTAGATAAATATCCGATCGAGATTACATTTTACATACTGGCGCAAATCCAATAACAATCTTAACAATAACAATCCATTTATACTTATTTTACAGGATAACACAAAAGATTTCGGATAGATTACCGCCAAGAAGTTTAAGAAAAAGTTTTAGATTAGAAAATACAAGACTGGGATTGTTAGTTTTTTTTAACTTTTATGTATTTTTTAGCACTGAATCCGAAAATTACATTAATTTTTAACCACCATGTCAGGATATTTCGCAAATCATATATTACCAAATTTAAAGGATAACGAAAATCGGATACTATAAAGTAGAGGAGATGGTTGTGTTTTTTAACTTTTGATAATTAATTTTTACGTACTTTTTAGCACTGAATCTGAAAATGACCTTCATTTTTAACCATCAGGTTAGAATTTTTTTGCAAATCGTAAATGTGTAAGTTAAAATATAGCAAAAATCTCATACTATAAAACATATGTAAAACTTTTATTTTATTTTATTTTATTTTATTTTATTTAATAATTTATTCGATATTTTTGCTTATCCTGGGATTCTTACAGGTAAATAGCTGAGTGGTCCGATGAGATGAGGGAAGAGATTCAATTTGAACTTTGAACTTTTTAACTTTGAAATTTGCGAAAAATCCTGATGTGATCGTTAAAAATGAAGGTCAATCTCACATTCAGTGGTACAGAATGCATAAGAATCAATTATCAAAAGCTAAAAAACATGACATAACCCAGCTTTTGCAGGCTAGTGTAATCTAATAATATTTTAAAATACGTATCATTTTGTAAAGAATTGAGGCTGTTAATTTAGCATCATTTTATTTAATAAAAATTCTGTTTTTTTCTTTCTTCTTAAATGTTTATAACAAATTGTATATTTTTCATTGATATGTCAGAATGATTAAAGATTTCAAATTTATATTGCAATGTTAATTTT
This sequence comes from Maratus speciosus, assembly GCA_963932465.1. Lineage (NCBI taxonomy): Eukaryota > Metazoa > Arthropoda > Arachnida > Araneae > Salticidae > Maratus > Maratus speciosus. The sequence continues at coordinate 125,782,466 of OZ010789.1, read as the reverse complement.
ACTCTCAATCATTTTTTAATATATCTGACGAAATTATATTTCGACTAAATTTGTGAATGACCCCCAATTTGCAGCAAAAAATATGCTCCAACTTTAAACAGCTATTACTCGGTCAATTTTAATCGTAGAATAACGGGACTTTTTTTTGTATTACTTGTCAGTGTAACAAGAAAAGTTTACTAAATATAACTTATAGGACCGGGGGACCGTATAAAAATTTAAATTTCGTAACTTTTTAAGAAATGTTTTTATTGACCCAAATCGCTTTTAAAATATTTCTTTACCTGATTTTAAACATTTTTGTAATTGGAACTATATGTCTATGACTAACGGTTTAGGAATTAGCCATTGGGCACCGTTGAGACCGGACACCCTGAGTGTCCACCATTAGAGTGTTTGCCTGTTATTTTCAGAAAAACACATCTTTCTAAAGTCATTCGACTATTTAGATGGCATATAGTCAAAAATACCATTAAGAAATTGTATGTCTGTCTGTCCGAAATAGTCTCCAGAAACGGCTGCATAGTTATTGCTAAACTTATCAGGAATGGATAGGGAAATTTTCTGGCTACAATTTGCAATTTGTCGCATTCCGAGACCTAAAATAGTTTTTCAGAAAACGTGGAAAAAGCGCGAGAATCAGTCCATCAACTAATCTCCGAATTTCCAAAAACGGAATCTTACGACGATTGGAAGGTATCCTGAAGTGATGATAAATGATGATAATTGCATTTTTAGCTTATGACTTATACATTTTTAACACTTTCCAACAAAATTGAAAAGGGTTTATAAATTCGGTTCGTCTGTCTGTCCGTCCGTGCTCTAATTCGTGTAAATATAGTCCGATTGCCATGAAATTCATAGATGTTATTGGGTATCACAATGGCATGTTCGTTATTGAAAATGAAGTATATCATTTACGGTTCATTTACAAAGACAGTCAAAAGAATTCCGTTACATTACGGCCTATGGGGAAAAATCGTTTGTCTGTGTATTTTAATAATATCGTACTATTTAAAACACACTGAAATTTATATATATCACTGAAGTATACTACATGGCGCTGACTGTAGATTAGAGTATGCATACTTATCGTTCATTTACAGCGATACACAAAATAATTTGACTACAGAAGAAACTGAACTATTGAAGCCTAGGAACAATAATTGCTGGAAGTGCATTTTTAGCTGTGGTATGCGTTCTTAAATTCAGCTATTTTTAGGTAGATTTCATAAGAAATACTACCTATTGCAGTTGTTACCATGGTGCGACTTTTGAAAAATTCCTTCATAACTTTTCATTATATGACCTCAGAAACGTAAAATCACTCCTACCTAAAAAGTTTATATATATATATATATATATATATATATGTGTGTGTGTGTGTGTGTGTATGCATGTACTAAATTTTGTCCGCACGATAAAAGTCGCAATTATGCACAAATCGTCTTCAAACTCGCCAAAAACTTTGAGATGGCTAATATCTCGGCGGGGATTGGGATTGCAAATGAGCAAAATCGTCCAAAGGGCGTGGAAATGGGGAGGGTTAAAAATTCTGAATACCGCTTTACATGATTCTGATAAAACCAGCCAAATTACAGAAAAATGACAGGAAAAAATAAACATTTTTCGTTACAGCAGTTACAAAAAAAAAAAAAAAAAAAAAAAAAATCCTACCATAACAATTACTTTTCTATTGTAGGATATCCACGTCAAACATGAAAATGAAATAAATAGTTTGACGAATTGAAAAAAAAAAAAATGAATATTACGTCATAAGTTTTCTAGAGCAAGATTTGCACGTGAAAACTGAAAATGAAATAAATAGCTTGACGAATTAAAAAATATATGGATATATTACGTCACAATGGAAATATAATGAACATCAGCAGGTAAATATGTAACGTCATGTGAATCTGAAAAAACGTATTAAAACATGATAAAAACCGGACTATGGAAATATTAACATATTTTAATATTTTGAGGCTCTCTGAATTTGTTTTCGCCATTTTAAACTTATTCGATATATAGGCGTGTGTGCTCGTGTATATTACAATTTTCACAAAAAGTTTAGGTCCCTAAAGCTCATTCTTAGTAAAGAAGCTGGGTTTATCTCTAATCTTGATTTAGGTTTTGTAGATGAAATTAGTACTTAACTTCGAAATCTACCTCCGCCTGTAGGCCGAGCCGGCGGTTTTTTTTTTTTTTTTTTTTTTTTTTTTTTTTTTTTTAAATATTACTTTGTGTGTATAAATTCTGTAGATCATATGCTGGGCTGCACAAAAGTTTTCAAGTACATTTCAGTTTATTCACGGAAATTTTTGAGCGGAAATTTTAAACTGTACTGCTCCTTTAACTGAACTAACTTTAACCATACTATGCGGTATATATACAAATCCATAAATCATATACAGGGCTGCACACACACACACACACACAAAAAAAAAAAAAAAAAAATATATATATTTTTCCGACTATTGATTGAAATAGCAGAAATTGGGTTTTTCAAATGCGTTATGAGTTTTTGAAATTGTTTATTTACGCATCATTATTTCACCTCAATAATCTGTGAAGCTTTGTTACAGCATTCTGAATGTGTTGTAAAGTGTTACATAATCTATGCTAGACGCATGATTTTTCGTTTTTGTTTTTTAAAAACTGGATTAGTAAGAATTTTTCTCCAAACACTCGAAAAATCTTTTAAAATACATATGCAACACAATGGTTTGCTAGTAATGTAATAAAAATATTACAAGCAGTTTTTTTTTTTAAGTACTCGTTTAATATAAAGTGCATAATGCCAAATACCCGTACGGGTGTGTTTTATTGGTTTATTTATTTATTTTTACTTTAAAATATCACTGTACAATGTCATATTACAAAATAAACAGCTGTAATAATTTGAAATACAAGTTTATAAAAATATTGTTGAAATTCAAATGATTAAAAAATAATAATGTTGAGAAAGTTTCTCCCGAACTTTAGAGTTTAAAAAAAAAAAGTTCACTTTATTGGATCTCCATGATAAAATGAATGTACAGTAAAACCTCCCTAAAGCGACCACGTTCCGATCCGATAAAAAGTGTTCGCTCCGAGAGATGGTCTCTTAATGGAGCTCATGTTTAAATCTAGATTTTAATTTTCGAAAAAGGTAACAATTAATGTTACTAAAATTTATTTTTCACATTAGGAAAAAATATAAAGATTTAAGAGTCAAAATAAAAGTTAATTACATAAGTTAATGACTGCAGAGTTTAAAAAATGAATACATTGACGTTTGCTTTTACGGTTTTATATTTTATAACTTTTATTTCCAAGTCCTTTCGAAGTTCAGTAAATAAATGGTTTTTTTTTTTTTTTTTTTTTTTTTTTTTGGACAGGAACAAATAATGACGATTTCACTAACTTGTCTATTTCTTTGAGAGTTTGCTGACAGAATAGGTCAGGGGGGTTATCGACCGCCATTCTTAATTTGTCATCAGAGATAAATTCATTGACTATCATTGATTCAGGCAATTCAGGAATTCATTGATTCAGGCACAAAGGGATTTAAACACTTAAAAGTTACCGGAATTTAAAAAAAAAAATCTAAACTTAGTTTAGAAGTTTGATTAATAATGCGCTCTCCGGAATTATTTTTCTAATAAAACCTTCTTCAAGCGACTAGGAAAAAACGGAATTTGTTTCATGTTCTTCAAAGAAATGGGTCGCTCTTGGAGGGAGTTCAACTGGGGTGGTCTCTGAATAGAGTTAAAATTAGTATTGAGCCTATGGGAATAAATTTCGTTCCATGAAAAAATGGCCGTTCAGGGAGGTGGTCGCACAGGGAGGTTTCACTGTAATCTAATGCTGAAAAAAAAAATTAACGCAAATTTTAAACAGCTGTAACCATTCAAAATACAAGTTTATAAAAATATTGTTGAAATTCAAATAAAAAATTGAAAATTTAAATTTAAAAAAGTCCTTCCGGCCAGTGCCGGGAGGAAGAGGTAGCTTTCATATTCCTTATTTTAAAAAAGCCAACTTATATTATTCAAACACACAAAGCTCAATTTAGTGGAAACCGAATATAGGAGATTCAATACTAATTTTTATCAATATAATGAATGAGAATTTCGCAAAATTAGTCAGCTTTATCCCAGTTGCTTTTCTTTAAAGTAACTTATATTTGGCTGCCAAGTTCGGCGATTTCTTAAAGTGCCTGCCATTTTAAGACAACATGGTGGATGTGGCTAACCAGTGAACTTGGTAGAGACCTTAGTAATTGCTGTGCACATACTCACTCACATCGGAATCGGTTGATATATACGAGTGCTGTCGCAGGCAAAAAAAAAAAAAAAAAAACAGATTTTTCAAAATGTCACCCACATTAGAAATTGAAACTGCTATATCTGAGCCATTTTTTAAGATAAAGACAAACAAAAAATGCTCATGAATCCTTATATCAAGGTCAAATACTTAAGAAATAAACCTTTTTCAATTTCTAATTTTTTTGCAGCTCACTTTAAATATAATTTTTTTTTTTAATTCAATGGCCGCCATTTTGAAACAAGATGGCTGATGAAGCTGGCCAGCAAACTTGGCCGAGATATTGATGTATACTATCCACATGCCCTCTTACATCGAAATAGGCGAGTACGTGTGTTATCGTGTGACAAATACAAGATCGTTTCAAAATGTTAGCCATGTTAGAAATTCAAAGTGCTATAATTCAACCATTTTTTAAGATATAAACAAAAGAACAAATTTTCAGAAACAAACACTGCTCCGGAATCTTTGTATCAAGGCCAAACACACAAAAAAATCTTTTTTATTTTCCAATTTTTTAATACCTCATTTTAAATTTTAAATTTAATTTTTTTTAAATGGCAAACCTTTTGAAACAAGATGGCGAATGAAGCTGGCCAACGAACTCGGTCGAGACATTGGTATGTACTATGTACAGACCAAGTTACATCCAAATCGGTTCATAAATACGCCTGTTATCGCGTGACAAAAATCAGGTAGTTTTAAAATGTCAGCCACAAGAGAAATTCAAAATGCTATAACTCAGCCATTTTCTTAGATATAGACAAAACAAAAACTATTCCGGAATCTTTGTATTAAGGTCAAACACATACAAAAAAAATCTTTTTCATTTTCCAATTTTTTGGTATCTCATTTTAAATTTAAAATTTAAATTTTTTTTAAATGGCCGCCATTTTGAAACAGGATGGCGGATGAAGCTGGCCAACGAACTCGGTCGAGATATTTGTATGTACTATGTACACACCAAGGTACATCCAAATCGGTTCATAAATACGCCTGTTATCACGTGACAAAAATCAGTACGTTTCAAAATGTCAGCCACGCTAGAAATTCAAAAGTCCTTCCGGCCAGTGCCGGGAGGAAGAGGTAGCTTTCATATTCCTTATTTTAAAAAATCCAACTTATATTATTCAAACACACGAAGCCCAATTTAGAGGAAACCGAATATAGGAGATTCAATACTAATTTTTATCAATACTAAATCATTATGAATGAGAATTTCGCGAAATTAGTCAGCTTTATCCAAGCTGCTTTTATTTAAAGTAACTTATATTTGGCTGCCAAATTCGGCGATTTCTTAAAGTGCCTGCCATTTTAAGACAACATGGTGGATGAGGCTAACCAGTGAACTTGGTCGAAACCTTAGTAATTGCTGTGCACATGCTCACTCACATCGGAATCGACTGGTATATACGAGTGCTGTCGCAGGCAAAAAATCAGATTTTTCAAAATGTCACCCACATTAGATATTGAAATTGCTATATCTGAGCCATTTTTTAAGATAAAGACAAACAAAAAATGCTCCTGAATCCTTAAATCAAGGTCAAATACTTAAGAAAGAAACCTTTTTCAATTTCTAATTTTTTTGCACCTCACTTTAAATATAATTTTTTTTTAAATTTAATGGCCGCCATTTTGAAACAAGATGGCTGATGAAGCTGGCCAGCGAACTTGGTCGAGATATTGATGTATACTATCCACATGCTTTCTTACATTGAAATAGGCGAATACGTGTGTTATCGCGTGACAAATACAAGATCGTTTAAAAATGTTAGCCATAATAGAAATTGAAAGTGCTATAATTCAACCATTTTTAAGATATAAACAAAAGAACAAATTTTCAGAAACAAAAACTGCCTCGGAATCTTTGTATCAAGGCCAAACACATAAAAAAATCTTTTTCATTTTCCAATTTTTTAATACCTTATTTTAAATTAAAAATTTTTTTTTTTAATGGCAACCCTTTTGAAACAAGATGGCGAATGAAGCTGACCAACGAACTCGGTCGAAACATTGGTATGTACTACGAACAGACCAAGTTACATCCAAATCGGTTCATAAATACGCTTGTTATAGCGTGACAAAAATCAGGTCGTTTTAAAATGTCAGCCACAATAGAAATTCAAAATGCTATAACTTAACCATTTTTTTAGATATAGACGAAACAAAAGCTGTTCCGGAATCTTTGTATTAAGGTCAAACACATACGAAAAATATCTTTTTCATTTTCCAATTTTTTGGTATCTCATTTTAAATTTTTAAATTTTTAAATTTTTTTAAATGGCCGCCATTTTGAAACAAGATGGCGGATGAAGCTGGACAACGAACTCGGTCGAGATATTTGTATGTACTATGTATACACCAAGGTACATCCAAATCGGTTCATAAATACGCCCGTTATCACGTGACAAAAATCAGGACGTTTCAAAATGTCAGCCACGCTAGAAATTCAAAATGTTATAACTCAACCATTTTTTAAGATATAGACGAAATGAAAACTGCTCCCGAATCTTTTTATCAAGGTCAAACACATAAGAAAAAAATATTTTTTCAATTTTCATTTTTTTGGTACCACATTTCAAATTTAAATTTTTCTTAAAAATTTAAATGGCCGCCATTTTAAAACAAGATGGCGGATAAAGCTGGCCAATGAACTCGGTCGAGACATTGGTATGTACTATGTATAAACGAAGTTACCTCCAAATAGGTTCAAAAATACTCCTTTTATCGCGTGACAAAATTCAGGATGTTTCAAAATGTCAGCCACGCTAGAAATTCAAAATGCTATAACTCAGCCATTTTTTAAGATATAGACGAAACAAAAACTGCTCCGGAATCTTCGTATAAAGATGAAATACATAAGAAAAAAATATTTTTCCATTTTCAATTTTTTGGTACCACATTTCAAATTTTAAATTTTCTAAAAATTTTTAAATGGCCGCCATTTTGAAACAAAATGGCGGATGAAGCTGGCCAACGAACTCGGTAGAGACATTGGTATGCACTATGTACACACCGAATTACATCCAAATCGGTTCATAAATACGAGAGTTACAGTGTGACATAGGTCAGATATATATATATATATATATATATATATATATGGATATATATATATATATATATATATATCAATTTTGAACGGAGGGTGGTTTCGGGGTCTGGGGGTCATGATCGATGAAAATATACCAAAATTTTTTGAAATCGCTTTCCTCCGAACGGCTGCAATAGGTAGCATTTTGTAATGAAAGCTACCTAAAATGCTATAACTCAGCCATTTTTTAAGATATAGACGAAACAAAAACTGCTCCCGAATCTTTTTATCAAGGTCAAACACATAAGAAAAAAAAATTTTTCAATTTTCAATTTTTTGTACCACATTTCAAATTTAAATTTTTCTTAAAAATTTAAATGGCTGCCATTTTTAAACAAGATGGCGGATGAAGCTGGCCAACGAACTCGGTCGAGACATTGGTATTTACTATGTATAAACGAAGTTACATCCAAATCGGTTCATAAATACGCCTTTTATAGCGTGACAAATTTCAGGACGTTTCAAAATGTCAGCCATGCTAGAAATTCAAAATGCTATAACTCAGCCATTTTTTAAGATATAGACGAAACAAAAACTGTTCCGGAATCTTTGTATAAAGGTCAAATACATAAGAAAAAAATATTTTTCCATTTTCAATTTTTTGGTACCACATTTCAAATTTTAAATTTTTTTTAAAATTTTAAATGGCCGCCATTTTGAAACAAAATGGCGGATGAAGCTGGCCAACGAACTCGGTCGAGACATTGGTATGTACTATGTACACACCGAATTACATCGAAATCGGATCATAAATACGAGAGTTACAGTGTGACATAGGTCATATATATATATATATATATATATATATATGGATATATATATATATATATATATATATATCAATTTTGATCGGAGGGTGGTTTCGGGGTCTGGGGGTCATGGTCGATGAAAATATACCAAAATTTTTTGAAATCGCTTTCCTCCGAACGGCTGCAATAGGTAGCTTTTTGTAATGAAAGCTACCTAAAAATAATGTTAAGAAAGTTTTCCTGAATTTTAGAGCTTCAAAGAGTTTAATTTATTGGATCTCCGTGATAAAATTAATATAATCCGACGCCGAAGAAAAACAAACTAACTTTATTAAACAGATTAAGTAAAATAATGCTATAAGAAGTGATAAAATATCTTTATTAAAATTGACGATCGTTTCGTCGCACCAACGGCGACATTTTCAAAATCATTTATGATAGAAAATATTTTCACATAATTTAAAAACAATAAACATAGTAAACAATGTCACGAGACATGATGCATAATGAAAATCATTGCAAACATAAAATTAAATTAAAATTAAATTAGTTATTTGTGAGCGTGGATTAATTTTCATATAATTTAACAAAACAATAACATGGTAAACAATGTCACGAGACAACATGCATAATGAAAAGCATTGCAAAACGGAAAATAAAAATAAATAAAATTATCTTGGCTATTTGCGAGTGTGGATATACAAATTGGATTATACCCCCCATGCATGGATCAGATACGTAGACGATATTTTCATTATATGGCAACATGCAGATACCTTGCTCAATAACTTTTTAAACCAGATTAATAGCCTTGATTCTAAAATTAAATTCACATTGGAAATAGAACAAAATGGTACGCTACCTTATTTAGATGTATTACTAATCAAGACGCACCAAGGAATAGAATGCACAGTTTACAGAAAACCCATAGCCAGTTAATCCATTATCCCTCATAATGCTCAAGCACCTTTTTCATACAAAGTTTCTGCATTTAGACATTCTATTCATAGAACATTCACTGTTTGTACCCTGGAGCAGTTAAATAATGAAATAAATAAAATATATGATATTGTAAGAAACAATGGATACAAAGAAAGCACCATAGAAAAATTAATTAAGAGCGTGAAGAATAAAAAGAAAAGAAGTTTCAATCCACAAAATTCCATGTTATCCACTTTACAATATTTTCCTGGTTTCTTCGAACGTTTGAAATATAAACTCAATAAATTCAATATCTCCCTAGTCGCAAAACCTTCTATGAAATTAAAAATATATAGTATGCAAGATCCAATAGAGTCAAACCAGTTATCAAGAGTATACGAAATACCCTTCACAAAAGAAGATGGAACAAAGCAGTTTTATATAGGTATGACAAGTAGAAAACTTAAAACCAGAATCAAAGAACATATAGCAGACATCAAGTACAACAGAAGAACCGCAGCTTTGGCCAGATTAGGTAGCGTAGAACCGTTACAGATCGATTTTAAAAATAGAAAGTTAATTTATACATCAAGATTTTATTTACCATCCATAATCCGAGAATAGATAGAGATATTTTTACGCAACAAGAATATTTGCAATGATTCAGTGTCCCTTGAGTTACCTAAAATTTGCAAAGAGGTGCTATGTAATAACAATAGTAAAAATTAATCCACACTCGCAAATAGCCAAGATAATTTTATTTATTTTTATTTTACGTTTTGCAATGTTTTTCATTATGCATGTTGTCTCGTGACATTGTTTACCATGTTATTGTTTTGTTAAATTATATGAAAATTAATCCACGCTCACAAATAACTAATTTAATTTTAATTTAATTTTATGTTTGCAAGGATTTTCATTATGCATCATGTCTCGTGACATTGTTTACTATATTTATTGTTTTTAAATTATGTGAAAATATTTTCTATCATAAATGATTTTGAAAATGTCGCCGTTGGTGCGAGGAAACGATCGTCAATCTTAATAAAGATATTTTATCACTTCTTATAGCATTATTTTACTTAATCTGTTTATAAGTGATTTTTATACATGTTTTTAAAACTAACTTTAAATATTTAAAAAAAAAATTTAAACAACTGTAATAATTTGAAGTTCAAGTTTATAAAAAGGTGTTACAATTCAAATTATTTAAAACAAGAAAGAAAAATCATGCGTTAAGCATAGATTAGGAAACACTTTCCAGCACTTCCTGAAATCTTTAACAAAACTTCGTTATTTAGGGAAATAAGGTAACTGAAATAACTAAGTAAACATTTTAGATAACAGATAAAACATTTGAAAAAACTAATTTCAGTAGTTACCGTCCATAGCCAAATATGTATTCCAGTTCTTTTGAACAGCCCTGTATTTTATCTGTAGGTTGATATATATACTATGTAATGGGAAAATTTAGTTTAGCAAGAAAACGCATAGAAGATTGAAATTTCTCTTTCAGCAATTTATACTAATAGATGGAAACATACTTGAATACTTTTGTTCAGCCCTGTAGTTTACCTAGTACCTTTATTAACGCCACTATTCAGCTAAAATTTAATTCAAACTAAAACTACTGATTGCATTTCCAGAAATTATCATTCATAGACGACCATGTATCCAATTCTTTGCATGGCCCTGTATATCATTTTATCTATATTCTACAAACATTTCTTAGTAAATTAAATGCATTTCAGCGTAAAAATGGATAACTCAATTAAAAACCACCTTTTAGCAATTTAACGCTCATACTCAGTAACCTTTACGAAAATATACACTACTTCGGATAGAATATGCTATCTGAAATCTTTTGTGTGTCCCTGTAAATGCTATGCACTTCGTATTATACATGAAATAACTTATAGTAATCCTCAGCGACGTATATCAATTTCATTATATATGAAATAGTTACGCCGCAAACAATTATCCTCCTATACCATTATGTAACGGAATTCTTTTGTGGGGCCCTGTAAATGAATAATAACTGTTATTTGCTCCGTATATTCTACAGAATGCATAATTTATTACACTTCGTAGCTGCATATCAATTTTATTATGATTGAAAGGATGTGATATCCTTAAAATTCATTTGAAACGATTTTTTTTCCATTGGCCGTAATGTAACGGTATAGTTTTGACTGTACCTGTAAATAAACTAAACATGTTACAAACTTCTTTTGAAATGGGGATCATGCTATGGTAAACGTCAATAACATCCAAAAATTTAAGGGTAATCCGAATATATTTACGAGAGTTCGAGCGCGGACAGACGAACAGACAAACCGAAGTTATAAACACTTTTCAACTTCGTTAGAAAGTGTTAAAAACTAATGTTGAGAGAATTTTTCCTAAAATTTGGAGCTTTTAAAAATACAAATTTACTGATCTCCGTCATAAAGTTAATATAATCAAATGCTGAAAAAATATATAATAATAAATTTTAAACATTTTTAACACAAATTTCAAACATTTTCAATTATTTATTCTGAACACTTTCTTTTCTTTGGATTGTAAAATAAATAATTTAATTTAATTTAAAAAATCAAAAAACCCGACTGCGTAAAAAAACGAACTAATTAATTATTTCTCATCAATGTGAAACTATTTTTTATATTACTTACCTATTTTTTTTTACTTGTATTGATGACTTTTAAGTTGTGTTTAATCGTTAGTTCCTATCTATAAACACTGTTTTGAATTTATAAAAACAAAACCTAGCCTATAACCATCGGACAGTTAAGACGAATCGATAGAGACCTCATTCTTTAAAATCCATCCAGCCGTTGGGATGTTTCGAGGGTATAAAGAAATCCACATACCCAGATACGCGTGAAACACATAACCCTTCTTGGCAGTCAGGTAATAAAAATAAATTAAGGAAATATACTAAATTTTTCAACTTTTCGCTAACAATAACTCTCCAATTCAGAAGCTCTTTGTTCTGCGTGAACCTTACACTATTGTAGAATAAACACATTACTATGAAAATTTATGGATATATTCACACTACCACGCAGTAAATCTTTCATCCATGCATTCACACATATACATACTACAAAATATATTTGCACATAATAGCCACTTTTTTTCCATTCTGATGAAAAATCTGTGCCACTGGGGGAAATCCAAGTTTCTCTTTTTGATGCATAAGATGCGATGTTTCCCTGAATTAAATCCATAACTAAAAAGAACGAAAAAACATGCGTGAAGCATAGATTAGGAAACACTTTCCAACGCATTCAGAATACTGTAACAAAACTTCACAGTTTATTAAGGAGAAAGATCATGTCGAAATAAACAATTTGAAAAACGCACAACACACTTGAAAACCTGATTTGTAGTACGTGTTGTAGATAGTAGTACGTGCAATAGTGTGTAACATATACTATATTTGGATACAGCCCCCCATCTTTTTGCTTCCTTTTGGGAACAACGGTTTTCAAGCTTATTCTATCGACAATCACTTTCAGCATTCTCAAGCTACTTTTTTTGCGAATTTCACAAAAGTTGCTCTATACATTTAGCTAATACATTTTTCACATTATATTTTGATTGTCACATACGCAGTGAAACATTATTTAGTGAACCTGCTCATTTTTCATCCAATTTTTATTATTTTTTAATTCTGGTTGCTGGGTATTGTGTACAATGTCGTTTGTCATGGTTCCTAAAAAGAACATTCTTTTATATTAAGAACTCTGTAATTTATAAGAAAAAACTTGGTGAAATTTGGGATTGTTTTTATAAAAACCTTACTTTTTCCACGAATATACGTTCTATCTTCATACAGTTTATTACAGGAAGCCTCCTAATCATGTGCTATAGTTTCAATGCTTTTGCGACTTTAGTTTTTGCAAGAGTAATCAAAAAGATATTCGTTTTCCTTCAATTTGTTGACGATCCCCTATGGGGTTTCGGGGAAAAAAATCTTCGAAGAAATACATGACGTATACTATGCTGTTTACACACGTGACGTTTTAGGATTATTCCTCAAGTATTTTTCTAGATATTTAGCAAAACATCTAAAATCGCAAGTGACGGCCATCATTGGCCATATAGTGTATATAGCCATTATAAACCATTACAAATTATCAACAACTATTGTGAATGTATAAATAATAAAGGAATTTATTCAAATTATAAATGATGTATAAACCACCATAAAAGTCTGTGAAAAAGAACCCCATAACAAGTGCACCATGGATTTGAAAACACAGTATTCATTGGAAAAATGGAAATTTGTGGAACGAAAGCAGACTCATCAGGATCCAGTTACATTGATTGCCAGAAATAACATATGCGGTTTCATCTTTGCATTAGCCATATCAAGCTAAAGAATGCGAAATTGTGGGGTACCGCACACAATAAATCCAGAAAATAAAATGCCAGAAAACACTTAAGTTGAAAAATATATATATATGGATAGAAATTTATTAAAAAAGTAAAGCCTATTGAAGCCTATTGAACCTACCTATTGAAGATCCAATCTAAGGTTGAATGATAAAGCCAAAAAAAAAAAAAAAGTATAAGAGGCGATTTACACATGTTGCCAAAAAATATATCATTCCTTATTATCTTAAAGCCTTTCTTTTTAATTCTATCGAAAAATTCAGTAAGATGACAACGCCCCACCCTGCCCACTTTAAAGAAAAATCCCCAGTTCCTTCCCCCCCCCCCTATTTTTTAATTATTATTTTTTTTATTAGAATTATTTTTTAAATCTTGAGAGGAAAAAAAAATAGTAAATAAAATTTTGAAATACAGGGAGGGGCAATCCCTTTCAGTCGCCCCTCCTTGGTATGCATATTTACAAAGCATATTTGCACATAATAAAACTTCTTTTCTATTCTGTCGAAAAATTTGTGCCACTGGGTAAAACACAGATTTCACCTTTCGGTGCATTCGATTCGATGTTTTTCCCTGAAGTGAAATCCGCATATCTAAAAGCAGAAGAGAAGTCTCTTCGGTTCCGCTATCTTGTTGGGGTGAACCCTTTCTGCTTCACTTTTTTGGGGACAAACTCATGTTGCTGAGCGACCTCGGACAGGAAAGGCGGACAAAGACACGGATATGGTGAAACGCCTGTCCCTACTTGTGCATATAATTAGCACGTCTAGAATTAGAAAATTGGCATAGTAAACAATAACGCAGGAGTTAGAAGATAACTGCGTGTTTGTTTTACCTAATTTTCTATTATTTTTTTTTTAACAAAATTGTTAATTTTTAAAAGGGACGCCACTTCAACATTTCATTGGAGGGGTGGGGGGGCGTAGTTTTTTTTTTTTTAAAATCACGGACAAAAAAAAATTCTTTTGATCTTGTTGTGCGCAGCTAAGAAGATATTCGCACTAAATTAAAACAAGTCGGAAATTGTACGTCAAACGTGTCAAATGAGGTGCGTTCGTACTGTAACTAGTTTTATAAATAATTCAGATTTTAGTGCAATAGCTGTTGCTCTCTTATGCAAAAAGGCACGAATACAAAATTTATTAGGTTTACATATATTAAATTCCGTAATACGGAAGTAATAGGACTCCATCTTGAATAGAACATAATCACCATGGCAACCTGGAATCATTACCTATCGTGGGATATCATTGAATTAATGACGAATGATAGGATTTAATAGAATGAAGAAAACTTTTATTAATATCTTTTTTATTCGATTTTCATAAAATTTGGAACGACTCGACAAAATTCTGCAACGATTCTTTCTATTAAATTTCAAACCATTCGTTTGGGTAGTTTTTGCGCTATTATACACTGCTCAGCAAAAGTTTAGACACTGGTGATTTTTAACCTTTAAATAAAAAATACGAACACTTGGGTTATACAAATGACTGTACTTATTTTTAAATATATTTTAAACGTTTTAGGGCAGAAATAACGGTTTTAATGTTGGATATTATTTAATTTAACTGAAAAAAGTGAAATTTGCATATTGCAAAAGTTTAGACACTTTTGTGATTTTTTGGCAATTGTTCACGGAAAAACGCATATTTCAAACTTATGACGTCACATGCATGAAGTATGTAAGTGCACCTCGCGATAGCATCTGTTAGTGAAGATGCCGCGAGCAAGAAATTTTCAGTCAGATGAAGTAATTAAAGCATGGAAGCTGAAATCGAAAGGGAAGACTGTTGCAGAAATTTCAGCTACTTTGAATCGGCGAAAGAAGTCTGTCTATTAAGTACTATCTAAGGGTGACTCTTTCAAAGCAAAACATAGATCTGGAAGGACTCGTGTGGCCAGAAAACGAGATTATAGTAGGATCCATAAACTGACATCTAGACAAATGATGACTGCTAATCGCATTAAAAGTGAGTCAGAGCTTTCTGTGTCAACGGATAATTTCGTAGATGCATTAAAGAAAAATGTACATTAGTTTACATGAAAATGATAAAACAGCCAGCTTAGAAATCTCACAACAAATTGACCCCTTTCCTGTCTCGGAGTAATTCTTTTTATAAACTGTGGAAATAATGGACTGATACCAGAATTTATAAACGAAGTTATTAGAAAATATAAAATTGCTTATTTTCACGTATATTATAAAAGGAAAATTTTAATTAAATTTTCTTGCCATATTTGGAATTAAAATTATGTGTCCTTTGCCCTCGAAAGGGTTGATGACTTGGGCCTCACTTTGTTTTAATTCTCAAGTATCTCTGGAGTTTCTCAATGGTCGCCAAGCTGCGTAAGACTACATACATACATTGGAAAACAATTTACAGCCATTTGGTGAACTTTTATCTCTTCCAAAGTATGTATTTGAGCAAGATAATGTGTCTATTCATGTTGCATACAAATAAAAAAAATTGGTTTAACTCTCAAAATATTACTATTTTCGACTGGCCCGCCTGTAGCCCTGATCTGAACCCAATCGAAAACTTTTGTGGCATCATATCTCATACGGTTTATGCAAATTTTTAACAATACTCCTCTGTAAATGAACTTCGATCAGATGTTGAACGTGTATGGCACGAAATAGACCCCCAAGTGATACAGGATTTAGTTTCTTCGATGGAAAGCCATATTTTTGCATTAATAGCAAACAATGTAGGTGCAGTTCGATTTTAATTTATGGATATTTTTCTGCTAACAGACAGATTGTCTATACTTTTGCAACAATGTTAAATTTGTTTTTTTTTGTCATTATATATTATGTAAAGTGTATAAATTAAAATTTATTGTTTGTGTATGAAAAATAAGTCCCCAGTAATATATGACAGTTGAATTACAACGATTCGTTACATACTTCTCAGCACAGAAGCATAATCGATCATTGTCTAAACTTTTGCTGAGCACTGTATACGGACAGACGGACGGACCAGTCGACGACTATAAGTGGTGCTACGCATTTATATTATTACGAACGCACCTAAAAATGAAACTAACATTAGTCCTTTTTTTTCTGTTTTCACTTTCTTCATCTTCATGTTAAAAATAATATTTTCAGTTTAAAGCAAACTTGCGCAATAAGGTATATTACGATTTAAAGTGAAAGCTAGTATCTAGATCATAGAGGTATAGATCAGAATTCCATTAAACGCAGGAATTGAGAAAAATATATACACTGCAAGTTGTATTTAATTTGCTCCTTTATAAATATCAAAACTCCTGATATTCAGATCTGTTCTTTAAACACCAAAGCAGGAAGAGAACAATAAATTTCCATGATTCACCCTAGAGCATAATGTTTAAAGATTTCAGTTTTAATTTTGTTCCAATTAAATAAGTTCTGACCTCTCCTACACAAATCTTTTCAAACATCATAAACCCACTTAGTGTTGGTAAGATAAACTTATATCTCATAAACGATATCAGGAGTGCCAACACCCACTCTTATACAGCTGTGTAAGTTAATTTAATTTATATTCAGGCAAGCAAGTTTGTGCCCTATGTGGCCTACCACGCACTGCCCCAATAAAACATAAATTGTGATATATTTCGGATCTTTTTTCTTTTTGTATCGTATTTTTTTCTGGCATAATTTTAGACTTTTATTTCTAAATATAGTATCTTAGAACAAAGTCTTTCTTCTAGTCTTTCTAAGTATGATTTGTTTTAATTTGCAACTAATTACTATTTTTAGATTGGCTTAAATGCTTTTACTTGTCAAGCGCAAAAGATAGCCAGTATTTAAATGCATGGATTTGAGACAAACGAAAATATACTGACATTCGCAAATATTCAAGAGACAATCTGAGATATTGTTGATTTAAATATTGTTTGAGATGTTAAATAGATCAAAGATATGAAATGTTATTGATATGTTAGTCAAAGGTCCAAATGGTCTTTTTCGGTAAGAAACTTTCTGTTACTGCGGTGTGTATGTTGCAGCCGTTCCCCGCTTTCATTTTCTTCCCATTTTGCATTGAATGTATATCTTCTTTATGAAGTCTTGAAACAGCTGTACGTTTTTCGTAAATATTCAAGAGATTGTGTGAGACGTTATTGATTGAAATATTGTTTGAGATATTAAATAGATCAAAGATATGAAATATTATTCATCTGCTTTCTGTTAGTCAAAAGCCCGAATGGTCTTTTTCGGTAAGAAACTTGCAGTTACTGCGGTGTGTATGTTGCAGCCGTTCCCCACTCTCATTTTCTTCCCGTTTTATATTGAATATAGATCATTTTAATGAAGTCTTGAAACAGTTGTACGTGTTTCGTAAATATTAAGAGAGATTATCTGATATATTATTGATTGAAATATTGTTTGAGATGTTAAATAGGTCTAAGATTGAAATATTATTGATTTGTTTTCTGTTAGTCTAAAGCCCGAATGGTTTTGTTTTCGGTAAGAAACTTGCTGTTACTGCGGTGTGTATGTTGCAGCCGTCCCTCACTCTCATTTTCTTTCCATTTTGCATTGAATATAGATCTTCTTTATAGAGTCTTGAAGTAGCTGAATGTATATCTTTTAATAAATTCTACTTTTTCTAATAATGATTTTTTTTTTTTTTTTTTTTTTTTACGACAAATTAAACGAAAATTTATTAGTGTCATTAATACCATATTCATTTGCTAATAATCTGTTTTAAATGGCCCAACCTGGATTCCATCGGCAACGAATTGGCGGAAACGTAAATTACTCACTCACTCCCTCTCTCACACGTACAGATGATATCTGCACGTTTCTTCGGAGATTTCTGGTATTCTGGTTATTGCTGGATTAAGACATTTTCCTCTGGTTATTTTGCAGCTTCGGTGGGGCGCTATGGAGTTCCTGGATGAGGATTCATATTTCTGAACGAATATCAAACACAAAATCTCAAATCTTCCGAGGGGTTGATTTTGGTATTTCGGTGGAAATTTCGCCCCGGCCAACTCCCTGAATCCATCACTCATTCTGCTTATTTACATGAGATGTTCATGTTTCAAAGCAGTTACCCATGTAGCGCAAGTTCTAGGCAAAATTCTTTGTTATACCCTTGCTTTCATCTTAAAAACTCTTGAGCAACGCTGTTCTTAGATTATGTGCTACGCGAGTACCTCTCTATTCACGGCAGACTGCCCATGTAAAATTCTACATACAACGTTGCTCGCAACAGATATCATTTTGGCGAATACAGACTTTGTAACGTATGTATGTATTTAGTGGATATTCTAAATTACTAATCAAGATCAAGTTTCTGTATTTAGTTGCAACACTATATTTTTTTAGCCTTAATGACAACACCAGTGTCGTTATGATCGTGTGTGCGGGTGCTTTCATTACTTTCTCATTTTGTGATCACGAAGCACGTCGGGAATAAGCCCAGCTTATATAATTGTTATTTTATTATATCGTAAATAAACTTAGTCAAGATGAATAGATGTCTTCTCCATCTAATACCAAGCCTTAAACAGACTCGACGCATAGTAAAAATCCAGTTTTCGAAATACTTTATTAGCATCATAAATTTATCAGCAATTAGCCATAGAGAGAGTACTTTATTCTCTTTTGATAATTATTTCACCGTTTCACTTGAAAATTCTTTCTTACGTGCTGCGTAAATCTCCGGAATTTTATTCAGCGTATTCTGTTATTTCGTTAGTCATTCTTCGCAGAACATTCATTTATCTCTGACCAACCCTTTTGTTTGGTCAGTCGCGTGTGCCGAGACTATTGCATCGGGGTCCTTGAGCGCGGCAGCTCGTCTTCCCCCAAGAATGGTTCCGAAAAGGCCAGTGTCTTGAAGAACAATGCTCTTTTCCGGCTCACAACGCTGAACATCAAGGACGGCGTACGGGTACACTTACACAAACACACATGCAAGTGGATCGGTCGTATAACTGTGGACAACACCTTCTTCGGTCTCGGAAATTCTTGGATCATCCAAAAGAAAGTGGTATTCTTCGCATTGGTAATTTGATAAAAATATATCCAGTATCCGTCAGGGTCGTTGTACTCGCCCATTTGTCACGAGCCAGTTTCAGATGAAGTCCAGTTGAAGCATTCAATCCGTTCTACGGATGATGAGTCAGTTTTTGTTGTGTATTCATTGACAGGGAAGCTTGCTTTGTTGATCTAATTAAATCTTTTTACGTATATATATATTGTTGTTGGAAGTTTAGTCGGATTGAGGAAACGTTTAAGTCGGCGTATGGAAGCATTATTAATTAGTATTTTTATTATTTTTACTTTATTCTATCTTTACAACAAGAAAGTATTGGATTCGTGTAAATTTTCAAATTCTAGGTTTTCGACGGAATTACACGTTTTAGGGGTCAGAGATACCGAAAAACATGTTTTTACAAAATGTCCGTCTGTGAGTCTGTCTGTATGTGTGTGACACAAATTTTGTGGGCGCTCTATCTCAAGAACTAATGAATGGAATTTAATAAAACTTTATATTCAGTTAGTCTCTGATGTAAGTTGGTGCTGATTACTTTTTGGTGTAAATCTCCCAGCAGGTGGTGCAGCTACGCGCTGCTATACTGCATTATTCAAAATTTCCACAATAGAATCTCAAGAACTAATGCATGAATTTTCAGACAACTTCAGATTCAGTTAGTTCTTGATGTAATTTGGAACTGCTAACTTTTTGGTGTAAATCGCCCTATAGGTGGCGTTACAAGGCTGCTTTGTTCATGATTATCGCAATAGCTGTATCTCAAGAACTAATGAACGAATTTTCATCAAACTTCAGATTCGGTTAATCCCTGATATTGTAAATAGATCCTGATTCATTTTTAGTGTAAATTGTCCAACAGGTGCCACTGCTATGCAGAACTTTTCAAGATTTCCTCAAAAGCTCTATCTCAAGAGGTAATGCACGTATTTTCGTCAAACTTCAAATTTAATTAGAAGTTGACATAAGTTGTTGCTGATTAGATTTTGGTGTAAATTACCTAACTGCTATATGCTGCATTTTTTAGGAAGTATTAACATGTATGAGATAGAAGAAAGAGTTAGGATTGCCACATCCGACTAGTTTTCTTTAGTGGTCGGGTTGGCAAAAAGGAAAGAAATGTGTATTTTTTATATAAATAACTTCAAGGTATCCACACACCTTTGAAACGGCATTTTCAATCGAAATATCAATTTTTCATTTTTGAAATAATATTAAAATTCAATTTTTTAACTGTCGAATTATGCTTAAATTGTGTCTGTATCTTAACTAGAACCAGACTTACAACCGTTTAAAATTACCTCTATTACAGCTTTTGAATTGTGTTTAAATGGTATTTTTAGCTTTTTCTAAAATTCAAGTTTTTCAAATTCGTATACGCAAAATACTCTATAGCAAAAAATTAGGCATGAAATGCCTTTAAATTTTGTGTACTTCTTTTATAAAAATAGACTACACTCTTGAAAATATATTAATTAGTTTTATACTTACAGTGGTATAAGTGACAAAGTTGCAACGAATTTTACAAATGTTTCATAAATGAGTACTTCCCAGATAGCATTAACATTAGCAGCAACTTTGATTTTTCTTGACATTATCTTGCTGTGACAAATTTGAATTGAGAAATTTGTAGCAAATTTCCCGCAAGGTGTACCATCCCCTACTTGCTTGAGTAGTTTGTTGTGAAACTGATGGCAAGACTGTCTTTAATTAACGAAAGTGACGAAAGCAAAAGATCCCTCTGTTGAGAGAATAGACATTCAGCACATACGCAGAAATTGCAGAAATTTTATTCGATCGGCACCGCTTTTTCTAAACTTATCAAATACAAAAAAAAAAAAAAAAAAAAAAAAAAGGCTCTTGTTGAAAGGTACAAATATTACCATAACTTGTTTATGGTAGCGTGTTCACATCAATTGGCCTCATCAGGTATATAGACCTCTCCGAAGGGGCTAAACTTATAGTGTAGCAGTTGTAAACATATAGTAGGACGTGGAAAAATTACTACTTTGCAGTAAGTTTGCAGTATTTTTGATTACTTGTTTGCTGTTAATTTGCAATAAATTTGATACAGCATGAATTTAACTTGCACGACAAGTTAGCTGCACGTTCAAAGTGTGATGACTTAGGCTTTTGCGTTATCTTGCTGTAGTTTTTTTACGAATTTTCAGTCTTGTCATACTGAGTTTGCTGCAACTTTCCAGATTTTCAAAGCAAGACTGCTGCAAATTTTCTGCAAATTAAAAATGCTATCTGGGTTCAACTGCCACAACATTTGAGACATAGATGCTATTATAATGCGAATAGTCTATGTCCTAGATAAAGTATTTTCTTTATTATGCAATTTGCAAAAGATCAATACATTGATTTTTTTTTAGTTATCATGTTTTGCGGAAATGTCAAATTTTCCCATGATTTTGACTATTTTTCACTTAAAAAAATTATTTCTGTTTAATTGCTAAAATATTATATATACATATTTTTCAAAGTTTTAACCGAACTGTCATCATAAAAAATTGGTATAAGGGAAAATTTCAAAAACTTCAAAAAATCACCTCCGAAGGTGTGTTGATATCTTAAACCGAAATTCGGATTAAAAAAATATTTTTGATGCATTATAAAATAGTGCATGCATATTTTAAAACTAAAATCGTAACGTAAAATGTATGTAAGACGTACCACAGTTTACATTCTTTCGAGTGGCTTGGTTTTGGCATAATTGTGATCATTTTCTGCTCCCGTGAGTTAAAATAAATTAGGATTTTTTTGTTTACCGCGGATTCAGAACCATTAGGAATATACAAGCCAGAATCGAATTCGAAAGTTGCAACTCCAGATCATCCCCAACTAATATTCAAAGTCTTAATCCTTTGGCAAGATCAAGATGACGCGCATTATTCCTTTTTACAAAATATACCTTTATATAATTATTTCAAAGAGTCAATCATTTATTGAATACATTCAAATTGGTGCCCAAACCAAAAAATACATTAATCGGTTCAAGTACATAAATATCTAACAGAGTAAAAATTTGCAAAATACAATGCGCTTTCAGATATTTTCCAGAAACTTCGGTTATTTCGCGTCCTACACTGTACTTTGGTGGGACGGGGTTAAGGACTTCTGAGTCCACGAAAATCAAACACATGAGGGCACTGTAATATATCTGTTTAAACAAACTGTAATCTAAATAAGTATATCATTTTAAACTGTTCAAATGGCTGTCGCAGAAAATGTTCTGCATTTGTGATACTAACTACTTTTGCAAATATTAAGAGTTACTATTTATGCTAAATTCCAAGTAAAGAGACGAGCATTACATAGTTGAGTTGTATAAAATATACATCGGTGCTCGTGAGCAAAGGGCATTACAACCAGATAACTTGGCGATTCGCAGGGCGCTGGCATACAATAGAAAAACGAAAATTAAGGATTAGGTTGCATTTTAGGGGTCAAAGAGAGAAGTGGATGCATTTATAAAAAAAATGGTGGAACACGTGTTCCCATATTTTTGGCAGAAAAGCTAAATTCATCACCAAATTCAACAATGCATCCTGATTCAACAATGCAATACCTGAAACATCTCTAAACCGAATCGTAAAAATTACTGGCATTTACTGGTATTAAGTAATATGCGTGTTTATAAATTTAAAATATTGCATTTATGGCTTGTTTTATGAACAATGCATAATCAGCACAAGGCCATCAAATGCTAAATTGAAAATTTTTTATCCTTTTGTTCAGCTGATTTTCAAATCTGCAATGGTTAAGTGGCAATTGTTGTCTCAAGATGGCTTTCAGGCATCTGACAGAGTCAACTTTAAATACGAGTTACATCAAACGCTGGATTGCCAAGAATTTGTTATTAAAAAAGATGAAACTTGACAACCTTATACGAATATTTAACATGAACGTCTACTCTGTGTACTTCCCAGTTATTCAAACGAGTATCAAGCTTCCGCCTGTTCCGTCAGTCATCAATCGTAAAAATTCAAATTCGAAAATTTATTGTACATCAATATGTTATTACTATTTTTTTAAATATTTACTGTTAAAAAAATTCCAGAAAGCTTTACATAGGTAATTTTTCTTACATTTTTTAGATTTTTTTTATATAAGCTATGGGTACTTTTTCATTATCATATTGTATTTTATATTATAGTTTCAGAAAGGTTTTTTGTATGTTTATGGATTATATTCCTTTGTTGTATAATTTGTATAAGATTTCAGTTTGATACAGACTTATAAACAGCGTGACGTGCACAGAAATATAACAGAACTAGCAAAACCCGTGGCTTTGCTCGCGTAATAGTTGAAATATGCTAAGGGATATTCGTATACCTAATTTTTATTAGAAGATATTATACTTTTAGAAATAATTCAAAACTTACTTTACTAATTAAGACACACCTTGACTAAACTTCATTATTACACTGTATTAGGCAAAAAACAGACTTAAATTAATAAAAATAACTAAAACTAAGTCTAAATAAATGATAATTTAGAAAGTATTTTGAAGCTTTTATGCTTCCTTCATTCGCTCATTTCAGTATTCATTTAAAGTTTTGAATTTTTTTGAACCGTTCTTAGTACGCATTTACATCTTAAAATTAACGACCACGTCAAATTCCAAGCTTCTTGTCTAAGGGTGTACCACCTCTCTGGTTGTAGTGGCACTAACATAAAATGCCTATTAAAATAATAAAACTTTGTAAAAAATCACCATAAAATTAAAACAACACACAGGACGCGTTTCGAGCTAAAAACATAACAGCTCGTCATCAGCTAAGCAACCTTAGCTGATGACGAGCTGTTATGTTTTTAGCTCGAAACGCGTCCTGTGTGTTGTTTTAATTTTATGGTGATTTTTTACAAAGTTTTATTATTTTAATTGCTTCATATCGCCAGTTTTCGGTGCTGTTTCGCTATAAAATGCCTATGTTGAAAAGAAGACTGTCATCATTAATTTGCCAAAATTAATTTTGAAATCGGTTTGGTATTTCCTAATATTCCATAGAAAACGTAATTTAGAAAGTTTTTAAGGGCTATTTTAGAACGTTTGTTGTTCCTTCCAACCCCCAGGTGGTAGTGGCACTGGCATAAAATATATCCCGTGTAGGATCAAAGACTGTCAACCATTGATTCCCAACCATTACTTTTGTAATCGGTTTATTATTTCACTGAGATTGCATAGAAATCGTAATTTAGGACTTTTTTAGAATGCTTTTCGCTTCAACCCCTTTACATTTCGAATTTATTTTCGACTGTTCTTAGAGGGCATTTATATTCTATAAGTAACCACCATACCATATTTAAAGTTTCTAGCCTCTTCAATATCACATAAATCGCAATTTAGAACGTGTTTTGCTCCTGAAACCCTCTGGTGGTAGCGGCACCGATATAAAATATAGCTTATGTTTGAGCAAGCTCTAACACCAACAATTTGGAACCATTATTTTTGAAATCGGTTTGGTATTTCATAAGATTTCATACAAATCGTAATTTAGAACGTTTTTAGAACGCTTTTCGCTCACTTCATTTTTTTAGTTTTCTTCCGACGGGCCTTAGAAAGCATTTGGATCTTTTAAGTAATTACCACGCCAAATTTCAAAATGCTTGATCCCTCAGTATCACAAAAACGCAATTTAGAAAAATTTTAGCTCTTGCAACTGTGGTAGTGACAACAACATAAAATATAACACATGTTGTAGCAGGTACTTTCACCATCAATTTGCAACCATTACTTTTGAAATCGGTTTCATATTTCCTGAAATTTAGAACGTTTTTCGCGCATTTTCACACCTTTTAAATATTGAATGCTTTAGAAACTTTTCTTAGAGAGCATTTATATCTTATAAGTAAGTACCATGCCTAATTTCATGTTACTAGCTACTGGTAGCATCACAGAAATCGCAATTTAGAACGTTTTTTGATCCTGTAAGCCCCAAGTTGTAGCGACACCGACATATAATAGAGCGTATAGAACAATGGCTGTTACAATCAATTTCCAATCATTACTTTTGAAATCGGTTTGATACTTCATGAGATTGCGTAGAAATCTCAATTTAGAACGTTTCTTAGAACGCTTTTCGCGCATTTTTACTCCTTTTAAATTTCTATTTTTTTAGGAAACATTTTTAGAGATCATTTATATGTTATAAGTTATTATCATGCCAAATTTCATGTTTCCAGGACCTTCAGTATCATAAAAAGAGCAATTTAGAACTTTTTTTGCTTCTGCAACACCAAAGTGGTACTGACACCGACATAAAATAGAGCCTATGTTACAGAAAGGGTTGTCACTATTAATTTCCAACCATTACTTTTGAAATCGGTTTGATAGTTCCTGAGATTGCGTAGAAATCGCCATTTAGAACATTTTTTAGAACGCTTTTCGCGCATTATAACCCCTTTTAAATTTCCAATTTTTTAAGAAATATTCTTAGAGATCATTTATATGTAACAGGAAACTACCATGCCAAATTTCATGTCTCTAGGCCCTCCAGTAACATAAAAATCGCATTTTTAGAACATTTTTTGCTCCTGCACAGCTTTGGGGTAGTGGCACCGACATAAAATATAGCCTATGTTGGAGCAAGGGCTGTCACCATCATTTTGACGCAATTATTTTTAAAATCGGTTCGGTACTTCCTGAGATTGCGTAAAAATCGCCATTTAGAACGTTTTTTTAGAACGCTTTTCGCGTATTTTCACCCCTTTTAAATTTTGTTTGTTTTAAGAAATTCTCTTAAAGATCATTTATTTCTTATAACTACCATGCCAAATTTCATGTTTCTAGGGCCTTCAATAACACTAAAATCGCATTTTTAGAACGTTTTTTGCTCCTGCACTCCCTTTGGGTTAGTAGCATGTACATACGATATAGCCTATGTTCGAACGGGGACTAACACAATCACTTTAATACCATTACTTTTGAAATCGGTTCGGAACTTTC
Organism: Maratus speciosus; assembly: GCA_963932465.1. Lineage (NCBI taxonomy): Eukaryota > Metazoa > Arthropoda > Arachnida > Araneae > Salticidae > Maratus > Maratus speciosus. Next base: position 125,756,045 of record OZ010789.1, on the reverse strand, counting down.
AGAGATTACCTCGAACAAACAAACAAACTTTACTTCTTTATAATATTAGTATAGATTTGTTCACGATGAAAAATTTCGAATGTCGAACAATTTTAAAATTACTGAAAATCTCGGGATCGAGATGCCCCAAATAAATTAAACCCTTCACCGCTATATTTTTTAAATAAACCATAAAGTCATCACGTATCCAGAGTACGGCATGTGGGTGCAGTGGTCTGGCAATACTTGCTGCAAATCATTCTAAAATGCTCAAAATATACTACTCCAATTATTATTACTTTTATCTATCTTCAATAGAAGAAAGTATTGTAATCGAAATTTTTTTTGACTTCCGGTTTTTGACGGATTTACACGTTTTAGGGGTCAGAGATCACAAAAAACATGTTTATACAAAATGTCTGTCTGTCCGTATGTCCGTATGTCCGTGTGTCGCCATTGTATCATCAAAAATTGTATGAAGTTATGCTTAGAATTGAACCAATATTTTTTTTTAAAGTTTTTGGCTATAACAAGCAAGTCCTCCATTAATTTGGAAAAAATCCGCCGGTAGGAGGCGCTGTAATAGCGATTTTTATACTTTTTGAATATTGTCCATCGAAAAGTGTATGAAGTTATGCATAGAATTGAACCAACTTTTTTGTGTATTTTTTTGGCCATGGCAAGAAAGTCCTCTCTGAATTTGAAAAAAACCGCCGGTAGGGGGCGCTGTAATAACGATTTTTGTGCATTTTGAATATTGTACCATCGAAAAGTGTATAAAGTTATGCATAGAATTGAACCAAATTTTTTGTGTATGTTTTTGGCCATGGCAAGAAGGTCCTCCCTGAATTTGGAAAAATTCCGCCGTTAGGGGGCGCTATAATAGCGATTTTTGTGCAATTTTCAATATTGTACCACCGAAAAGTGTATGAAGAAATGCATAATTCTAATAAAAATACTAATAAAACTAATTAAAATGAAACATTGACATGAGATAGAAGAAAGTTTTGGGATAGGCGCATCCAACTAGTTATTAATTTAAATCAGTCAAACTGGTTGGTAAAGATATCATATATACGAATTGACATTTCCCGACTGAATGCTAGTGTTCAGACCGGGAGTCGAACCTAAGACCTGTGGCTTAAATTGCCAACGCTCTTCTGTTTGAGCTGCCTGGGGCCTAGACACTGTTCACCCAGTTGGGAAAATGTTAATTGGTATGATATCATTACCAATCAATTTCATTAAGTTAAAAAATAACAAATTTTATTTACGTACTCGTCGTTAATGGGGTTCCATTACCTGCGATATATCCTGTTGAACATGGTAAACCAGATGCTATTCCCAAAATGGTTGTCTTAGTGAATTTTTGTCGGCTGTTTATCGGTCCAGGTAGCTCAATAGGAAGAGCGTTGGCAATTTAAGCCCGAGGTCTTGAATTCGACTCCCAATCCGAACACCGGACACTTCTTGACTCAGTTAGAAAAATGTAAATTCATGTACTATCCCAATCTCAAAATTTTCTGCTTTTGTAGTACTGAACACATTTCTTTTGTAATACAGTAGAGCGCCGATTATCCGAACTCCAATTAACCGAACTTCCAATTATCCGAACAGCCAATTTCTCTGAAAAAATATTTTTTAACCGAACTTCCAATTATCCGAACAGCCTATTTCTCTCAAAAAATTTTTTTAACGAATTTCCAATTATCCAAACATCTTATTAGACTTGATATCAGATTTCAAATGATGAGGAAATTGTGGATGATATTCAAGACGAAAAAGAAATTGAAAACGAATGCTCTGAAAATGATCAAGGTCCACCACATAACGAAGCCTTTGAATGTTTGGAAACAGCTATGAAATGGCTCGAACGGCAGAAGAATGCTGTTCCTATTCAACTAACACATTTACGAAGAATTCGAGATATGGCAGCATTGAAAGGAATGTCTTCTTTGAAGCAAGCAACAATCGAAAGCTCTTTTGCTGAAATTATAATCTCTGGAGTTCAGAAAATGAAAATAAAAAGTAAACAAAAAATATTGAAAAGACAAAAATCAATTTTTAAACATGCCAGCATTAGCTAGTGTTGTCAGTCTAAAGCGTGGATAAAGTGTGCAGATTTTAGTATAGTCAGAAACAGCTTTTAAATTGTCTGTCCATTTATCCGAACTTTTGCTTATCTGAACTAGGGTCCGTCCCGACTTGTTCGGATAATTGGCGCTCTACTGTATGTATTTTTTTTTTAATTATACAGTGTGTTCAGATATTCGCCCGACAAGCTCTCAGGGTCGTTAGAAGACATCAAGGTCGCAAACCACCTACATAATCAAAAATACAGGGCGTTTCACCCTAACTAAACTCAGGTAGACGGCAACAATGTTGAAAAAAAAAAATAAAGATATTACAATGAAAATGTAACGATATGTATCTTGTTTTAGGGGAGACTAGGGAGGGTTGACCCACTTTTTACAAAATGATTTTTTATTTTTTAAATATTGAATGTAGAATAAAGTTTTATATATCGTTTTATTCGTTATACAATCAGTTATCAAAATAAAATTGCTACATGAGTGTAACATATAAGAAATTTGAAAAATTATTGATTTTATTCATGAAAAAAGAATGGGTCAACCCTCCCCACATATGGGAGGGTCGACCCACTATACGGGAGGCTTGACCCACTTTGTTTTATATTGCAATATTTAATATAAATAAAATCAGAGAAATAAAATCAGTTTAAAAAAAGCAAAATAACTTTATGCTGCATGCCTTAATTATTATTTTAAAAAATATATTTTTTAAAAATATGATGCTTAAACAAACCTGTTGAGACGCAATCGCATGTAAGAGGCGAAAAAATTTGTTTTAAACAGGATTTTGTCTGAGCAGGTATAATTGTACAGCAGGAAAAATGAAATTTAACATTTAAGGCAGTACTCTGTTAGAGACAGGTTCCGTTTTCATAGTGTTTCATGATATTGTGTCCGGATTTAGGAGCCACTGTCCCTTTTTTGTTTTTGTTTTTTTGTTTTTTTTCCTTTTCTTTGTCTTCTTGTCCTATTTTTGGGACACTCGACCTGACAACTCTAGTTGTCACATAGTTTAGCTTGATCTCACTGTATTCACCCTGGTAAAATTTGTCTACATACCTTCCTAAAGTTTTTCGATCGATGTTATGTTCTTTTGCACCCGCATGAGCACTTAACTTATCATTAACATAATTTAAACCTTTAAGGAGCAATGTATTTTCAGTACTAAAATGTTGATATAAATGACTGGTACTGGAAATTACGAACAAATGTATTTGAAAATAAGAAAAAAGGCTATATTTCACATACATATTAAATGGAAAAGATTTTAGCAAAATTCTGGTGCCATTGTGACGTTTCGGAATTAAAATTAAGTGGTTTTATAAACATACCACTGCCCCTGAAAGGGTTAAGACTACTGCTTTCATCCTTTCTAGTCTTTCCCACTGTTTCTATTTACCTATTGTAAGTGATATTTAAATGGGAAAAAGTTCCTATCAACTTTTCCATTTTCTAGAAATCTTTCACATCTTTCTTTAGTCAGTTTGAAACATTCTTTTCCATCACATCATTTTACTGAAGCTTTACGGAATAAATTTACATTCTTTTTTATATATAAACATTAACTTTTCATTATGCACAGTGTATAATAAAATGATTTCCAAAACCTTGAGCATCTGGTCAACCCTTCCTCACATTGACTGGGTCAAGCCTCCCTAAATAGACCTTTTCTGAAGAATAGCACATTGTTATGTTAAGCCTAACTTACTGTACAATCTTTATGACTGGAAAGAAAGCTCGATATTTCTGCAATACTTTAAACCTACTTACTTAAATTTCTATGAAATAATTTATCTAGAAAAAGCTTAAAAATATTTCTAAAAAACACAACTTTTAGGTTGTAAACGCCTCACAATTAATTTTTTCCACACCTGTTTCGATTATCTCTATGAAACGAGAACTGTTGTTTGAGCAATCCAGTAGCGTTGGTTGACACCTATTGATAAAACTCTGAAGTTCTTTTAAATATGACAATTGATGGGTGGGTCAAGCCTCCCGTATGGTCAACCGTCCCTAGTCTCCCCTATATGAAATGTGATAACATCACGAAAAGTTCTAGAAAATCATTGTGCTCACGCAATCGATGATAGCGTATGAACTGATAATCGTTTCGCAGTCCAAAATGTGGAGCGTCAAGCTCATACTGCTGATGCGCATAATGGAAGCTTCTACCACTTTTTTGGTGTTATCACATTTACAACAAAAGTGAGCATATCTATTAATAAAAGTTTAATATTAATATGCTTTAGTTTTCTGACAGTTATTACCTTCAACCGAAGTTGAGTTACTGTAGAAAGCCTGTATTTTTAATTAAACCGATGGTTTACGACACCACGTTCCATTGCAATTTTTGTCCTTCTTGATATCTACTGGGTTTGTCGGATGATTATCTGAACACCCTGTATATTTTAAATATTTTATTAAACATTGTACTGTGATTTGTTTTGCGAACAATGCGCAATCAAGACAAGGACATCACATCTCAAATGGAAACTTTCTAACTCCTTTGTTCAGTATATTCTATTCAAATGTGTAATATTTAAGTGACAATTGTTATCTCAAGATGGCCAGACGGAATCAAAATTAACTACGAGCTATATAGAATACCGTATTGATGAGAGAATAAAAAATTATTAATTCATTCTATTTCTGACGCACATACAAATGACAATGAAAAGCTCATAACTATACAATCACCGGAAGAACAGGGTCGTTGAATATTAAGCCCGATTTCGCACGACTACTGCCAGAGTCGTGTGTTCCGATTATCCTTGAGCTCTTTTGTCAAGAAGCTAAAAACGAAAGAAATATAAAGTTATTAAAGAAAACAGAAGAAGAGGCAACGTAGTATTACGTTAGGAAACTGGTTTTGTAAATTTTCGTTGGAGCCTCACTTCGTAGAACGGGCGTTGGGAAGGGTCGCTTTCATTCGATATTACAATTAAACCAGTTTCTTAAATAGAAAACATAACCGAAGGTATTAAATGTATCGCACATTGTAAAAAAAAAAAAAAAAAAAAGACTAGTGTTCTTTAATCTAGGAAAATACAATATAATCTCGAACGAAAATTTACAACAATCTCTTCCGAATTACCTTATCTTTGAAATCTTTTGCTACTACTGATTTTCGAAAATATTTCAGAGTACACTGTAAAAAAAAATACTGCCAGTTTTCCGGTAGGAATCGGAAAAATAGTTGCCCTTATCGTACCGAAATAATTTCCGACCCAGCTCGGAATAAAATCCGTAAAAATAAGGAAATAGTCAGTAAAACGGTATTTTACGGATTTTATTCCGAGCTGGGTTGGAAATTATTCTGGTACGATAAGGGCAACTATTTTTCCGATTCCTACCAGAAAACTGGCATTATTTTTTTTATAGTGTAGTTTTTATAGTGTAATAATAAAATTTTCAACCCATTATATAGGATTTTCGGATGTTATCCACTCTTAATCAAACATATTCATCTTTAAAAAAAAAAGTGTTTTATAGACAAATATGATAAATTACCAGCATTAACAGTAACATTAAAATTAATATTATTTCGTTATTCTTGCATATATAAATTAAGTTACGTACCTAAAAATGTTTAAGAATGGATATTATTCTAAAGACTGATATTCTAGTTTCATAAAACTAACTAATAAACTTTCCAAAAATCAGTGGTAGAAAGAAAAATTTTGTTTTTATAAATGCCTCTTTTTAAATCTCAAAAATATATTGGTTTCTACGGATAAAGAATGCTTTTTGAAATCGTGATTAACTTGTAAGAGGTTAGTGTATATTTTCTTTCGCAGTTATATTATATTTCTATAGATTAAGAATTTTTTTTTTTATTTTAATAGATAGTTACCTTTTCTTTGAAAATCTCTCTATTCTAAAAAAAAAAAGTATCTAACGCTGTCACCGCCGCCGCCACCGTTTTGAATTTTTTGTGAGCGGAGGTCTTTCTTCGTTAATATTAAGAAAAATATTGCATACAAAAATATGAAAATCAGTGGTATTATAGAGAAATGTTTGATAAACACGCTGATGCAGACAGTTTTCAAATCGAAAAATTCTTTTAAAAGATATTTAATGCTAAAGTTGGGTAAAATCGTTCCAGTAAAACAGTTTTATAGGAGCAAAAATTATACATGAGAATTTAATCATTTTTAGACCATTTTATACGTTATAATTTCCCGGTGTGCAGACTGCATTTATTTTTTACTCATTTTTTTTAGGCTTTATTTCTATTTTAAATTCAAATTTTCAGCATTTTGAGAGATATTTTTTACATATTTTAGAAAATGGTATTAATTTAAATGTTGCCAACTGTATAAACAGCGCAAACAATAATGTTTGCTTCAAATAAAAAAATTATTTACACGTGACTATTATAAACAGAAAAAAAAACTTTCAAATTAGAAATAGATAATTATGTGTAAAAAGCAAGAACTTATTGAAAATTACGTCATAAAAACTATATTTACACGTGAATTTTAAAAGAGAAAGGATATCGTAAAATAAAAATTCATTAACATGCGTTAGAAGTCTTAAATAGGAGAAATTACGTCACATTTATGTCACATCACACTTATTACGTAAAATGAACAAAAAATAATATTGCAAAACAGTTTAAATTTAAAAATTACGCGAGACATTTATTTGATATTTTGAGATGATCTTTTCAACTATTTTTGTTAGGACAGCGCAAATAATACTTCATTTCTAACAAAAGTATTTTCACTTGAAAATTAAAAATAGAAAGAAAAGCTTGGTGAAAATTACGTCAAATTAAAAACGATACATTTAAAATGTCTTATTTAAAAAAACTTTCTTTTCGCTTTGTTAAAAAATACCAGGAGACAAAGACTCTGTTTACTTAATTCATTTTATATTAGATTATTTTGAAATGTTTAACTGATTTTATTTAATCAAAGACTAAAACAGCCATTGTATCTTTTAACAGCAGCTGATTTGGCCTTATAATTCCGCAGTCAAAGAGAAATGAATAGAAATCCGTTTATAGGGAGATCGCCACTGTTTTTAAAATTATAATTCAATCTTCCGAAATCTTTTTAAAGCCGATCAAATTAGCGTGCTTTTAGAGTCTGCGGTGTCTGAATGGGGGTTGGCGAGCGTAGCTCGTAGGGGGCAGAGCCCCCTAGTTTGCTTAAATTAATTGCAAAGTAATGTTATGATCCTTAGTGTGTATTAGTGGAAAATAATGGCATCCAAAAAACCTATATACAACTGAAAAAACGGATTAATACTTTATAAAAAGGGCTCGGAAACGTTTCCGAAAATCAGTGGCTGCAACAGAAACTTTTCTTTTTTTTATTAAATGCTGCTTTAAACCTCGAAAATAGATTGGTTAGTGAGGTTTCTAAAGATAAAGAACGGTTTTCTGGTAAGGTGACTCGGGAAAAGTTATTGCGTATTTTAGTACGTGGCTATAATATATTTTCGTTGATTGAGAAACATTTGTCCTTTTTTTCACAGTGTACTTACTTTTCACAATGTTTTAGATAATACGTAGAAAAAAATTATAAAGTGTCTGGACCCCTCTGACCGAAATGCAAGCTTTACAGTTGAACAATCTTACTGCCCTTCTTCCATTCGCCCAACCTATCGCCATTTCTCACAGTCTGTAAGATGCCTTCTCAGCGACATATTCCACATTCCACACCCATTTTTCTGTTGCTGAATTTGCATATTTCTGTGTAACGCAAGTGAATATCATTGGACTGTCTGATAACGTTAACCCTGAGTTTTTAACCTACTACCTTTCATTCTACGTTACTTAGTAGAATTAACATAAATTAACTTTTTATAGTTGTTACTTCAATTTCTCCCGCTAGTTATATTTCAAACCGAACAGAATTCGTACATCTTACTGAGCTTAAATACGACATGATCTTTATAGAAATAAAAGTACCCATATTTTTTTTATAAATATATTACACTCTTTACTTTTTATTTATTTATTTTTACTTTTTAGTGTCTAAAATATTTCATTGTTCCAATTTCACAGTCAGTTGGCCTATTTTGTGGTTTGGCGTATCATTAAATCCATTGTTATTGTAACTCGTATAAAATTGGAACCTTAAAAAATATTGTGCGATTGATCACCTGTGGTCGGCTAACAGTAAAATGCCGGAAAATTAATTTATTAATTTATAATTCAGATTTAAAAATGTTAAAATATTGTATTGTCATCAAATTCATACCTGTGAATATATTTTTTTATAATTCTAGCATATCAAGGAGTGGATGAGAAATCAATTACAAAATATACAAGTTGATTTAAAGGTGTATTCGAAAAAATATTTTTCCACCCTCAACAGTTCGAAATTTTCTGAGACATTTTTAGACTCGTTTTAAAAAGTAAAAACATGGAACTTGCTCAAATGATTTTTGAAGAGATGTATAAGAGACCGTGTGATTTCATTTTTCGCTCAATTAATTAGAATTTGATTTTTAAACAATTATCTTCTCAGTATGACCATTTTTTTCATTCCCAGATCTCCCGCTTCGGAAAATTCGGTTCAAAACGCCAACTTTGGCAGCATTTTTTACAATATTTTCTGCATTTATCAAAAAATCGAGAAGCATGGCACATTATGTAGTTTCTAAATAAGAAAATTTCCCAGTTTGATGCGTTTTGAGAGTAAAAATGAATTTAAAAATGAATCAGAAAATAAGCAGTTTGGATTGGAATACACCCTTAAATGAAAAATTTGTCGCTTACATTTATTTTAAAAGACCATAAAAATAACAGAAGGAATTATAGTTTATCAGGTGTAAATATATGAAATAAATTTTAATTCTTATGCATTTCGACTCATCAATAACTACACGTTATATTGAAATACACTGTAGATTATAGCACTTTAAAAATGATGTATGTAGTCCTCATTAGAGGTATTACAAAATGCAATTTTCATGGGGCAGTTATTTCTTGAAGGATGTTCCGCAATGGTATTATGTTCTCCATCCAAATTAAATGTTATGTTAGTATATTATGTGGTGCATATATCATCTATATTTCCTATTGAGGCTGGCCCAAACATTCGAATACGTTATAATGTATGACCAGTTATTGTTTGAAATGATTTTCAGACATTTTATACGTTTTTGAATTGATAGAAATTTTATTAGCAATATAAAAGGTTAAAAATGGCTTCTCTGCATAAGCGTGCCGTAAAAGTATTTTTACATTCATTTGGAATATAGTGGTCGGTACAGACGTAAGTTTTACCGAACGTGGTAACGAGCACTTTTTTTTTCTTTTGGAATTAAATTTCGATTTCTTAGATGCAAAAAATTAATTATAAAATGACGGAAATCTACTAAAGAATTTTTTTACTGAAATATTCATGTGTGCGTAATTGATATCAAACTTTGTTTTCTTTTCTTTCTTCTTCCTTTTTCTTTCTCTTTTTTGTCATCATATATATTAAAATACTAAGGCAAATTTTCAGTGCAGTACAAAATGGGTATAACTGCGCATGCATATAAATAAATCTTGAAACTGTTCAGTTTTAGAGTAGAGTAGGAGGTGATCTGTTTAGCTCAGTGGTCTAAGTCTTCAGTTTAAAGCTGCAAATGTCTGTAGAGAAGACGGGTTTGACCCCCACGGTCGGCAGAATAATTTCTGTAATATTTTTGGTGGTTATTCATTTTAATAATGTCATGTTTTATTTCAGGAAGAGAAGTTAAATGATTTCTATTTTTTTATTAGTATTATTCGAATATTTTATAATTAAATAAAGTTTAACATTCAACAATGTTTTTAAAAAGTACTAATTTTATATCAGAAATACTAAGATAAATTTTTTGCATGCAATTACCAATTAAATAAAATGAACTGGTCTACAATTTTTGCTCTATTTTCTGACCATTATCAAGACTATATATGTGTGTGTGTACAAAGGAAAGTTTGTCATTCTTTTCTGTAAAAAAGAAAAAGAAAACAGAAAGAAAGATAAATATTCATATAAGAACTATAAAATAAATTGCCTTGATACCCATGGTTAAATAAAATTAAGTAATGTATGAAAATGTAAAATTGAATTCAAGTAATTAAAAAATATATATTATAAATCGTTAGCTGCTAGCATCAGGTTTTACATTTAAGACTAATTGAGTTAATAACAACTTTTAATGGTCGTATAGTTAAAAAAAAAAAAACTGTAGTAAGTAAAAATAAATGCCCTATCCAACATTTTTAGTTAAACTTCTGATAAAAAAGCAAGCTTAGTTAGCAAATAAATAAAGCATAAATCTGCATAAAGCATAAATTACAAACTTAAAATTCTTTCCCTCCATTGAGTTGGTTAGATTGACAGCACCATCCATCACCTTAAATCAATAGCAATCACTTATACTTATACAATATAGCAATTTATCAAGATTTCAATACTTAATTAATTTCAAAGCAACTAATTAAAAATTCAATCATTTTTCTAATGAAACGTTCAAGTTGTTTACCGTCAAATCTTGACGGGAACTATCTAGTTTACAGTTATTAGCTTTTTCTTCATCATTAAAAATACATAGAATAACATTTTTTTCAATCTATCCTTCTTCCTATTTCTTAAAAAATATTTCTGTACTTCTCTGATTGATTTTATATAAGTTTAAATTTATCTCAAAAACCAATCTTTCGTTTTAAGGACATATTGCTTATCATACTGGATAAACATTATAAGCCAACTACATAAAATTTTAATTCATTGCAATAGCCTAGGAGAAATTTCATAATCTACAATTTCCTTCTAATCTAAACAAGTTCTTTATCAAGGTTACTATACTTGAACTATTTTTCTTGGGCATGGAAACTCGTGATAATTAAGCACAGTGTGACCATGATGTTCTTGATTTTAGTTATGATTGTTGTCGGAAAGCTGTACATACCTTATTAAAAAAGTAGATATTCTGCATCTTTAATTTTAATGTCTGTTTTACTATTTTATTATTTATATACCAATTTGTCAGACATCCTTACATATTTTCTTTTCACTGGGCAGTTGCCCTCCTGTATTCATAAATGTAAATCTTAAAAAATCAATTAATTTGCTTGTCAGAAATTAAAATCGTTATCATCATTAAGATATATTGGTCAGTCTTTTGAAAAATATATAAAATATCTTATATACACGAAGTTAAGTCTACTATTCTTATATATAAAATATTTTAACTTAAAAAAAAAAAGGCAGACCAATATATCTTAATGATATTAAAGATTTTAAGTTTTGAAAAGCCAATTAACTGATTTTTAAAGACTTACATTTATGAATACAGGGGGGGTGGGGGGTAACTGTCCAGTAAAAAGAAAATATGTAATGATGTCAGACAAACTGGTATATAAATAATAAAATATTGATACTTTTCTTTATCCGTTTAACCGTTTATGTTCCAAATTAGGAATTAACCCATATGTTACCACATATTACCAAAAAATATTACTTTCAAAAAAGTTGCTATTGTAAACTAATAAAACATCAGATAAAAATAAAATAAAACATTAATTTCCTTCTACCATATACAGGGTTGCACAAAACAAAATCGAGTGCTTTTCCGTTTATTGATGGAAATTGCTGAAGGGGAATTTCCAATTGTGTTATTCCTTTCTGAACTGAACTGAACTACAGTTCATACACAGGGCTGCACAAAAGAATTCGGATGCTTTCCCAGATCGTAGATAATAGTTGCTGAAATCGGGTTTTCAAAAATTCAACGTTGGAGTTTTGTTACAGTATTCTCAATGTGTTGGGAAATGTTGCATAAATTGTGCTTGACGTGTGATTTTTCTTTATTTTTGCTTTATAAAATATATATCTAGCATTTATATAATATCAGAGGCTCACAAGCATAGTAGACCAAGTCCATTTTGAAAAAAAAAAAAAAAAAAAAAAATCCCTGCCGGCTCGGCCTACAGGCGGAGGTAGATTTCGAAATTAAGTACTAAATTCACCAACAAAACTTAAATCAAGATTAGAAATGAACCCAGTTTCTTCACTAAGAATGAGCTCTAGGGAGCTAAACTTTTTGTGAAAATTATAATATACACGAATAGACAGACGCATGTATATGGAATAGGTTTAAAAATGGATACAGCAAATTCAGAGAACCTTAAAGTGTTAAAATATGTTAATATATCAATAATCGGGTTTTTATCATGTTTTAATACGTTTCTCCAAACTCACATGACGTTACATATTCACCTGCTGAGGTCCATTATATTTCCAACATGACGCAATATACATATTTTTTTAATTCCTCAAACTATTTATTTTATTTTAAGTTTTCATGCGGAAATCTTGATCTAGAAAACTTATGGCGTAATATTCAATTTGTTCTCAATTTGTCAAACTATTTATTTAATTTTTCATGTGAAAATCTTACAACAGAAAAGTAATTGTTGTAGTGAGAATTTTATTGTTTTTTTTAATTGCTGGCATCTGCTATAATGAAAAATGTTTATTTTTTCTGTCATTGTTGTGTAAGAGCTGGTTTTATCAGAATCATGTTAAGAGGGTATTCAAAATTTTGAACCCTCCCCATTTCCACCCCCTTGGGCCGATTTCGCCCATTTTCAATCCCCGCCGAGATATTAGCCATATCAAAGTTGTTTGCAAGTTTGAAGACGATCCGTGCATCATTGCGACTTTTATCGTGCGGACAAAATTTAGTACATACATACATACATACATACATACATACATACATACATATATATATGTATATATATATATATATATATATATATATATATATATATATATATATATATACATATATATATATATATATATATATATACATATAAATTTTTTAGGTGGGGGTGGTTTGGGGTTCCTGGGGTCATATAATGAAATGAAAAAAAATTTCAAAAGTCGCACCATGGTAACGACTGCAATAGGTAGTACTTCTTACGAAATCTATAACTATTAAACTACGAAATCTACCTAAAAATGAGATAGTCCATTTAGAAGGCGCATAAAATCTGTTTTATCCACTCCCACCGTGAACCAAGTCTGTTTTCACATACTTCATCACATATGTTATCTGTTTACAGACTTGGTTTACTGTGGGAGTGGATAAAACCGATTTTATGCACCTTCTAAATTTTAAATTAAACTCTTTATCTAAAGCAGTTTTAAAAGTTAAATTCGTTACAAATGAAGTAAGTTTAAGATTTAATGCAAAATCAATTAATATCGATGAATAGAAAAAAATATCATTAGTGACTGAAAAGTATAAATATATTTTCTTAACGTTCCGTAAAATCTGTGATAATATGTTTCCCCAACTTATCGTGGTGAGGGTCTTTTAAGCATAGACTAAAAAAAAAAAAAAAAAAAAAAAAAAAAAAAACTGGAGGAACGAGTTGAAATTTTGCATACGCTTATGACAAACCACTAGAAATGAATTTTTTTGTTACAATATTTATTGATATAATAGTTTCATAATTCCTATAAAAGATATAAAAATAACAGTCGCCTGGAGTAATTCTGTACCAAACGGAGGCATTTTAAGGGTTAATGGAACATAATATTCTGAAACAAATCAAATTAGGTCAAATTAATGTATATACGTATGTGATCAAACATATGTCATGTGTTGTAATTCATATTTTATGCATGACTCTTCGTATTTGTTTTTTATTCATTCTGATTAATCATTATACAAAAGTAATTACACTTCCACCTCTTTTCTATTGTTTTGAAAATCGTTTCAATACCACTGACACACAATGTGTATTATAATGCATTTAATTATTATGTTTTGCATAAACACTACAAAAAGGACATTGCTTTTTTAAATATTACTATGGATGAGTGCTTATTTGTTATTTCTCAATTGACAAATATATAAGTTCAATTTAATTTTGACAACTTGATGACGCAAAAATTTCAGCTGAAACAAATCAAATCTGCGCTATTAATGCAAATGTATATGCGCCTAAACATATGTCGTAACATTTATATTTTAATCATAACTCTTCGTACTTGCGTTTAATTGCAAAAGAAATTACACTCTACTTACTCTATATTGTTTTGAAATTATTCAAAAACACTGACACACAAAGTCTGTTATAGATCTATATTTTATTCTGGTACTTTGCATAAATATTACAAAAAACAAAAATGGCATTATTTAAAAAATTACAATGGATAAGTGTTTATCTGTCATTTTTCAATTGGCAAATAAATGCGTTAATTTTAATTTTGACAACTTGATGACTCAAAAAGCTCAGCAAAAAACAAATAAAACCTGCACAATTAATACATATGTGTTATGCACCTAAACATATGTACTAATTTAGATTTTAATCGTGACTTTTCCTACTTGCTTTTAATTACAAAATAAATTACACTTTAATTCCCTTACATTGCTTTGAAATCGCTTAAGAAACATTGACACACAAAGTCTATTATAGATCTATATTTTATATGACACTTCACATAGACACGACACACACACACAAAAAAAAAAAAACTATTTTAAAAAATATTACTATGGATGTGTGCTTACTTTTCATTTCTCAATTGCCGAATATATACGTCCATTTTAATTTTGACAACTCGATGACACAAAAAGTTCAGCCGGAACAAATCAAACCTGCGCGATTAATGCAAACATGCAAGATCTAAACATATGTCGTAACATTTATATTTTAATCATGACTATTCGTACTTACCTTTAATTGCAAAGTAAAATACTTTAGTTCCTTTATATTGTTCTGAAATCGCTTCGATAAAACTGACATGCAAAGTCTATGATAGATCTATTGAATTATTATACTTTGTATAAACACTGCAAAAAATGACATTATTTCTAAAATATTTTTATGGATGCGTGCTTATTTTTCATTTCTCAATTGGCAACACTCATTTTAATTTTGACAACTTGATGACACAAAATGCTCAGCTGAAACAAATCAAACTCTGCGCAATTATTGCAAATGTGAAAATGCGTCTAAACATATGTCGTAACATTTATATTTTAATTATGACTCTTCGTACATGCCTTTAATTGCAAAATAAATTACTCTGTAATTCCCTTATATTATTTTGAAATCGCTTCAGAAACATTGTGACACACACAGACTCTATTATGGATCTATATTTTATTATACATTACATAGACACTACAAAAAAATGACATTATTTAAAAAATATTACTGTGGATGAGTTCTTACTTTTCATTTCTCAATTGCCAAATATATACGTCCATTTTAATTTTGACAACTCGGTGAGACAAAAAGTTCAGCTGAAACAAATCAAACCTGTGCAATTAATGCAAATATGCAAGCGTCGTAACATTTATATTTTAATCATGACTCTTCGTATTTGCTTTTAATTGCAAAGTAAATTACATTTTAGTTCCTTTATATTCGTCTGAAATCGCTTCGAACAAATTGACATACAAAGTCTATGATAGATCTATTGAATTATTATATTTTGCATAAACACTGCAAAAAATGACATTATTTTAAAAATATTTCTATGGATGAGTGCTTATTTTTCATTTCTCAATTGGCAACGCTCATTTTAATTTTGACAACTTGATGACACGAAATGTTCAGCTGAAAGAAATCAAACCTGCGCAATTAAAGCAAATGTGCTTGCGTCGAAATATATGCCTAACATTTATATTTTAATCATGACTCTTCGTACTTGCCTTTAATTGCAAAATAAATTTCACTTTAGTTCCTTTATATATTGTTTTGAAAATCGCTTCACTGACACACAAAGTCTATTATAGGGCTATTTAATTATTATTCTTTGCATAAACACTACGAAAAAATTATTTTTCATTTCTCAATTGGCAACGTTCATTTTAATTTTGACAGCTTGATGACGCAGAATGTTCAGCTGAAACAAATCAAAGTTGCGCAATTAATGCAAATGTGCATGCGTCTAAACATGTGTCGTAACATTTATATTTTAGTAAATAAATAAATAGAAATGCTTAATTCATCTTTAAAAAGTTAAACTTGAACTTACACTATGTGCAAAACTACTTAAAAGATGAGACAATATTAAAAAGATGTTAAATTATTTTAATACCTTAGTACTTTCAACTATAAAAAACATAGTCTTCGTCAGAGAAATATAATTGTATTTCTTATATTTATTTATCTGACGAAGACTATGTTTTTTATAGTTGAAAGTACTAAGGTATTAAAATAAATTAACATCTTTTTTAATATTGTCTCATCTTTTAAGTAGTTTTGCACATAGTGAAGTTTAAGTTTAATTTATATTTTAATCATGACTCTTCGAACTTGCCTTTAATTGCAAAATAAATTACACTTTAGTTCCTTTATATTGTTTTGAAAATCGCTTCACTGACACACAAAGTCTATTATAGAGCTATTTAATTATGATACTTTGCATAAACACCACAAAGAATGACTTATTGCCCTGTTTTATTTCCTATCGATCATTTTCGGGGACACCTTCGAGCTACGGCTATCGATAGAAAAAAATCGGGATCAACCCGGATGCTTTACGATTCTCCAGAATTGAGGTTAGTTCATCACAAGAAAGAAAGAAAAAGCAGACGATATTCTGGAAAACGGGTTCACATCGATGGTGGGAAGTGGAGTAATCTTGTTGGTGATATTGTGTGATGCTGAAAAACGATCGGAGTTAAATCTTTCAAGCACGGAAGGATTTGGAATTAGAGATATCGTTTGCGTGTTAACAGACAGAGACATTAGTGGAAGAAATTGCTATGACGACTAGAGGCAGTTTTTGGAATTACAATAATGACTTGTGGACAGGAGTGTTTGACTGTATTGTTCCATGATATCGTGTCAAGAGATCTTTTTTTCTGCCTAAAAAGGAATGAATGAGCTTTAGATCCGAACTATTATCTTTTATCAGGATCGATATCTTCCTTAATGCCAAATTATTGTCCCGATGTTCTTTTTACTAACTTTAAGTATTTCACTTTCCAACCTTATTTTCTCGCAACGTTAGTTCTTTTTATATGCATTTATTGCTCCTTTTAGGAGAAAAATGCGTGTGCCCCAGTACGAATGGTAAATATTCATTTTAAAACAATAGAACAATAACAATTGTAAGTGCCAACAAACTTGTGTTCTTTTGAATAAATGATATGAAATTTTACGGAAGCCCTTAAAAAAACTGGTACTGATATATATTATTGTTTATTCTGTACAGATTTTTGTACGATTAAGGGGGTCCGGAACACAAAAATATCCAAATTTGAAAAAAAAACATTTTGTTTCCTTAAAACATTCTCTGTTTATTTCTACTTAAAATGACTTTTAAATCATGTTTCTATCTTAATTAGAACAAGAAATATAAATTTTTTCGTTTTGGTTTGTTTTCAAAATCTAGCTTTCAAGCAATGGTTGTCATGAAAACGATTTCTTGTAAAACAGTGTTTATCTTCATGATGGATTTTTTCACCATTTCTCGTATTTAAATTGTTATAAGTCAAGAACCGTTAAAGATAATAAATGGTTCAAACTTGGAACATGTCGTTATTAATTTTGATTCAGAAAATTTGAAAATAAAAAAAATTTAATAAAATAAGAAAAATTTTTAAAAAATTTACTTTTGAAAATATGGTTTTCTTTCCAAAAAGTTGCATCATTTTTTTTAAATTTTTACTTTAAATGTTTTTAATTTTTTTAATTAATATTTTTTAAAATGCTGAATCAAAATTAAAACTTATATATTTCTGTTTATTTAAATGAAAAAAAATGAAATTCTATAAATAATATTTCGAATTATAACGATTTTAAATGATCCCACTTTAAAAAAAATTTTTAAATTTAAAATTTTTTAAAAGAAATTATGATAAGTTTTATCATGTCATTTTGTTTGCAAATGATATGGTTAATCATTACAAAAATATTCAGAATTTTAACTCAATAAATAGAAATTATTTTAAAATATGTCTCGGACCCCTTAACATAGTTCTTCTTTCGTGGTGTGTACACTTCGCTATTAAGTTTTTGTGCTGCTGTAAATTGTGTTGGTTGGTTGTTTCGAAGAGCAGCGATATTTTTAACACTTTCCAACGTAGGTCTTCATGAATTCGATTTGTCTGTCTGCTCTCTAACTCACGTATATATAGTCCGATTGCTATGAAATGGATATATGCTATTGGTGTTTACTATGGCATGTTCGGTATTGAAAATGAAGTGTGTAGCATTTTCGATTCATGTACAGGGTCACTCAAAAGAATTCCGTTACATTACGGTTTATGTTAAAAAATTGTTTGCCGTGTATTTTAATAATATTATAGTATTTTAAACATATTGAAATTGATATACATCACTGAGGTGTACTACAACGTTCTTACTGTAGAATAGGGTGTACATAGAACTTATAGTTTATTTGCAGGGACACACAAAAGAATTTGGCTATAGAAGAAAATGAGCAATAATTGAACTATTGAAGCCAAGAACAATAATTGCTGGAAGTGCGTTTTCAGCTGTGGTATGCGTTTTTAAATTTAACTGTTTTTTTAAATATTACTTGGTGTGTATAAATTCTATAGATCATATACAAGGTCCCACAAAAGTTCTCAACAACATCCGTTTATTGGCGGAAATTGCTGAGTGGAAATTTTCAACTATCCTATGCATTTAACTGAACTCACTTTTAGTATACTATGGAGTATGCATACATATCTGTAGAACATATATAGGACTGAAAACAAAATCGTATATTTTAACGACAATTCATGGCAATAGCAGAAATCGGGTTTGCAAATGCATTATGCGTTTTCCAAATTGTTCATTTAGACATCGTCTTTCACCTTAGTAAACTATGAAGTTTTGTTATAGGCTGACCCAGCCATCAGTAGTTGATACCCTTCCAGTATAGTTGATCAAATTTGTGAAATATTGTGCCATTTCAGGCGGAACGGAGTTTTATAGGTGGCACTAGACATAATATTTTTGTTTGAATGTTGGTGCACCTGTTGTCACCTTATTGTCAGATGTCTGCTGGGAGGGAAGCCATCTTTTGAAAATTTTTTATTAGAAAGTGTAAACATTTAGTTTTTGATTAATTGAAGGCAATTAAGGTAAGTTAAAATAATCCACTTCCATCTTGCTTATTTCAACTAATATTTTTATAAAGATTATTGTTAGACATAGCGAAGGGTGATATTTTAAAGATTAACCTCATAACTGCCCGGACGTACATATAAGACTGTAAAAAATATATGCATCTAGTAAAGACATGGCGAATTCCAATTATAGCGAGGCAGTTTTCACCACTTGGGGCATTATATATAACAATATAACATGTGCATTTTCTTACTGTTATTTCAAAAAACTAATATACACCTTCTTTAATTGCCGAAACATGCGATTTAAGTAAGGCACTGGAGATCGCATAAGATTTCGTCGTCAGTTAAGGGGTTAATTTTTAGATTTTCGATTAACTTCTTTCGCCTGATCAACCACTGGGAAAATGGCAATTAAAAAAACTATTTATTTATAATTTTTTTGCTATTTAATTTCAGCGGATTTCATTTTTGTCCATTATATGTCATTCATTAAGGGTTGTAGCAATCATGTTAGTTTACTTCTAAAACTTAAAAGGAAGGAAGTATAATAAAAAAACCCTCGTAACACTCACTTTATTTGATCAACTACTGGCAGGGTTACCCTAGTATTCTGAATGTGTTGGAAAATGTTTCATAATCCATTCTGCACGCATGATTTTTCGTTCTTGTTTTACGTACAATGGATGCTAACTTTCTGCTCTTGACTAATTGACTAATAAGAAGCATTCTAACCACTAAAAGAAAATTGAGGTCTTCATTCGAATGGATATTTTGATATTAAACATTTTACAACATTTCATAGTACTTTTAAAATAACGAGTTGGAAATTGCGTGTCAAACGTGGCAAATGAGGTGCATTCGTACTATAACTAGTTTTATAAATATTTTTTACACCGCATATAGTACTGAATGTATATTTTAGTGTACTTCATAAGTGCATGTCCATTTCATTCTGTTCGAAAGGCTGTAACATCATTAAGGGGTCTCAGGACTCTTAAAGCTTTAAAATTTTCGAAATTTTAATTTTTTTAGATGTTAAACTCCTATCTTTTCTGAACATTTTGATGATATAATTATTTCTTTGAAATTCCTATTAGAACTGAAGTTATGGCTTTTACATTTATACATGTTCAATAGCTGAAGCGTCGTTACGGAAACTTTGAAGCCATTTTTCTCCAAATGACATTTTTGGACATAACGCGCACGATATCTCAAAAACTTATGAATATTTTTTCATAAAATTTTCAAAACATATGTTTCATGTTAGTCTGTATAAACTGAACCTAAAATTTCCTTTTTATTGTTCAAAACAATATTTTTTTAGGTGATTATACTGTTGAAATTTTCTTAATTTTGCATTATCTAAATACAACTTTGTATTAAAAATATAAAAAAGCTTTAAATACAAATTTATTTAGGTTCAGGGTAATTATTACAATCTGAAGTATAAGTAGGCACCAAAATTTTCATTCTAGTTGCAATACTTATTTTGTAATCGTGCGCGTAAGCTGTTATGCCGATTTTTTGCTCGTCAAATGTCTAACAGTTTGGAGGCCCCCTGTAAATCCTAATTCTGCATCTTATAATTTTTTAAATACATGAAATGAAAGAACATACTTATATATTTTATTCCAATTAAAATTGTGTCTTAAAATCAAATACATTTTAAGATATTAAATGTTGAAAATGCTCTTTTTTTTTTCCTTTTTTCCAATTTTAAGAATCCTGAGACCCCTTAAATGCACTTGAAATAATTTTTTTCCCATTGGCTGTAATGTAACGGAAAATTTTTGACTGTCCCTGTCCTTAATCTATACATTCGATTTTCATAAAATTTGAAATGACTCGACAAAATTTTGCAACAATTATATATTTAAAATTTCAGACCATTCGGTTGGGTAGTTTTTGCTCTGTTATATGCGGACGGACGGGCAGACAGACCGACCGAACGACGACTATAGTTGCTATTTATTTATGTAATTACGAACGCACCTAAACAGCCAGACATGTCTGGTGTACGAAAACTTTGAAGTTGACTAAACCTTGTCTTAGTGGCAGAAGTAGAGGGCAAACATCTTCATGTTAGAGGGGAGGTGGTGGGGGAGAACGTTGCATTTTATAATTCAAACGAAAAAAATCTCAACTTTTTTTTTTTTCTAAGCCACGCAAACCTTGTCTTAGAATGTATTTGTATGCACAAATATGAATACATAAACTAATTACTATCTCAAACAAATAGGTAGAAAGTTTAAATTTTTTTAGAGATGGAGCATAGCGGAAGTCAATGAATAATCCCTGAATTCACCTTTGTAAACGATCATTAAGGATGTTTTTAAATCAAAATTTGCTAGCTTTTTCCGCATTCAAGATGAAATCGTTTTTATTGAGAAATGCACAAAACTCCGATATTCAGATACCGATTACAATGAATCTAACTACGTTTATTTATTTATTTATTTACTATATGATTCATAAAGGACTTCCTAATTTTAAAATTCAGCTATTCATTAACTGTAATAAGCATAAAGATGGAATAAGTGAAAATTTTATAAGATAGCTCCCATAAGTTATGTATGCAGTAATTTTTAAAATAGTTCAATTTGTGTCAATAGAAGGCACTGTGCTGTTACAAACTGTAAAAATGCTCCCATTAACATCAAAATTTCAAAGTACAATTTTTTTTTTCGCGCCTCTATAGTAAAATAGAATTTTATTTATACTCTGAAATATTTCTGATGCCGTTTTGCACGATAATTTAGACATTCTTACATTTTGACACATCGCAGTGCCATCTACTGACGAAAATTTGAACTATTTTTTTAATTATTATATTCAAAACTTATACAGGGATGAGAGTTCCGACCTTTAGCGTACCAGAATAATCTTAGACAAAAATGTTGTTCTCTTAAATCGCAAAAACGTTCGGATTAAATGAAGCAACATTTTCTCTAAGATTTATACTGGTGTACAAAAAGTCGGAAATCTCATCCCTGTTATAAGATCCTACCTGATATTTCACTTATTTCAGCTTTATGTTTAATATAATCAATGAATTATTAAAATAACATTTCATTTATTTCAGCTTTATGTTTAATACAGTCAATGAATTATTCAAATAACATTTCACTTATTTCAGCTTTATGTTTAATATAGTCAATGAATTATTAAAATAACATTTCATTTATTTCAGCTTTATATTTAATATAGTCAATGATTTATTAAATTTTAAAATTAGAGATCCATTTATGAAACACCTTGCATATAAAAGCAAAGTTTTTTTCAAAACGCTCAATCAAAGTCGATGTTTCAATACAATTTTTGGGACATAAAAATCACATGTGAAAAAATGGTCTCAAAGTCAAGGGTGCCAACTGCCACACATTAGGCTTTGAAACTACACGTTTGTTAGCTTCTACTACACACTACATATTGTTTACATATTTACCTAAAACTACCCTTTTTTCCAAGTTGTATTTTAATGAGAGATATTCTTTGTTTTGTCACGTTCCTTGTTCTTTTTCCATTTTTCAATATGCATAAATTTTCCATTATAAATTTTAATATGATTTACAATGTTTTTTGTGCAGAACTTTGTGTACTGTGTGGAATATTTTAATTGAAAATATTCAATTGATATTTTGATCAAAATTTTTATCTTTTGATACTAAAAAGATGATATTAAATTTTAAAAAGTCACAATAATGAAGATACGCGTTTTGTATTTTCATTGCTGAAATGTTTCCTTTGCTCTATGTGAGATTTCAATGCTTGACACATTAAACTGCTTTATAAATAATGATTCGTTTTAATATTATCATCTTTTACGTTTTTCTACTTTGAGCATGTTCATAAATTTACTGATTATACTTGACATATTAAAATTATCTATTTTTTAAGCTCGAACTACGTATTGTTACTCACAAAGATTAGCAGTTCTGCAAAGTAATAACTGATTTTATTCAAAGATACATTACATTTATAGGAAAGTAAAAAAAAAAATGTTATCCAGTTCTAAGTCCTGAATGAGAATAAGCTAAATTTTCACGCAGAAAGAAAAAAAAATGAAAATGATTTTGTATATGTGTTAGCAAATTTCACGTTGTTCAGCAACGGTGAAAAAAACTTGCGTTAAATGGTTTACCGATTTGGAAATTGTATTTGTTCATTCATCTTAATTTTTATTATAACATACCCTGTAAAAATTCTAGAAAATGGCCCTAATACAGCAGGAACGTTTGCGAAAGTTTACCGTAACCTTACAGTTACCCACCCAAACAAACATGACCGGCATATCCCAGAAATGGGACAATGCGTTTGTACCAAAAATTACAACGTTGTCCCAATACGCGTTAGCCGTAATGACGCAGTTAAAAAAGTGTCCGTCATTAATTTATTGGCCCTTAAGTACGGACTTTTATTGGGCAGATGCCGTTATGCCAATACCATTAATAATTGCGTTAATGGAACAGTGTATGCATTTATCACTATTTTAATGGTCAAGTATTGGCCCAGTGTATGCATTTATCACTATTTTAATGGTCAAGTACAGGGTGTCCAGCGAATAAGACCCTGATTTCAAAATTAAATATCTCAAAAACAAAGATCAATAGAATTATGCGGTAATCGGTTTGCTTATTAGCTAAGCTGTAAAAATGTTATGCAGAAGTTGCAAAATTTAGTTGCAAAAATCGTTAACAGATGGCGCTGTAATCGCAATACTTGTAAACTGCTTCGAAGTCCAGAGCAATGGCGTCTCATTCCTAGATGGCTACCTACGTAGAAACGAATATTGGGAAAGTCCATTTTTTCATTGGGGTGATGTGCAGAAGTGGAGACATCTGGTCACAGAATTATTGCATCAGCTTTAATTTTAGAAAATTTTAATTAATAGAATTTTCAATAAAAAGTTTAGAAATCATTATAAGAATTTTTTAAGTATTTTATTAAATTCAATCTTTAATGCCATATAATTATTTAAATCAAAATGCATATATTTAGAAAAATAGTTTTGTACTTCTTATTTATTTTTTGTATTTTTAAATCACGGCATAATATTTTGGTATTATTGTTTATACCTGAATTATTATAAATAAAAAAGGCGTTTTTCACTTTTAATTTATTTTTAAATCACGGCATAATACTTTGGTTTTAGCACAACGCATATATTTCTTTTCTTTGTAAACAAAAATTTAGAGACAGAAATTATGCATTAAATTATTTCTTTTTTAAAAGGAATTGATGATAAGTCATATCATCAACCTCAAAGCAAAAGTATTTTGGATGCTGCATTCCTTTCGAACACATCGGATCCTATCGCTAGAAGCTGCACCATATTTCTGTGCCCAATGATAAAAAAATTGAAAACGAGTTTTTAAAATTAAAATTATTTTTTAATTTAATTAAATTTTTAAAAATAGAAACTTTGTATTTTTTCATTCAAACTATTCTCTACAATTAAAAAAAAATGATTTATGAATCATTATTATAAATGCTCAATGATTTTTAAAAAAGGGGTTTCTTTTAACTTAATTAAATTTCAAAACCAGAAATTTTAGATTTTTTCATTCAAACTTTTTTCACAGTTTAAATAAATATTAAAAAGTAAAGATTTTCATTTTTTTTCAAATCCTCCTCTACTTGGATTCGATTCCACGATCTACCAATTAGGAGAGAAAAGACATACCGCAGAGATATTGGTAACCGGACCGAAGTAGCGTATAACAAAATTTGAAACAAATCTCAATTCTGTCAACACATGGCTCCGCTTCTGCACATTACCCAAATAAAATGTTTTTTAAGTTCTTATATAATGATTGCTAAACTTTTTATTCAAAATTCTATTAATGGAAATTCTCTAAAATTGAATCTGAGGCAATAATTCTGTGACGAGATGCCTCCACTTCTGCACATCACCCGAACGAAAAAGCGGTCTTTCCCAATTTTCGTTCTTCCATAGGAAGCCATCTAGGATTGAGACGCTAGGGCTCTCGACTTCAAAACACAATTTATAGGCATTGCGATTACAGCGCCATCTGTTAGCGGTTTTTGCAACTAATTTTTGAAACTTCTGTACAACATTTTTACAGCTTAGCTAACAAACAAACCGTTTACCGCATAATTCTATTGATCTTTGTTTTTGAGATATTTAATTTTGAAATCAGGGTCTTATTCGCTGGACACCCTGTATTTACCCAATGAAGGAAATTTTATTTTCACCACAATTTCACGAATGCTTCAAAAGACAAATAGCGGCCCAATAAGCAGGGTTGGCTTTTTCCCGTCCAAAACTTGTTTTTCCCATCCCACTGGGAAAAACTGGTAAATACCGGGATAAAGTGGTAAATACCGGGAAAAAGTGGTAAATACTGAAAAAAACTTCCAAATGACAATATGTAATATTCTGGTTTTCTGAATCTGATGTGTAAAATGAAAGTTGGAAATACATAATTATTACAAATTACCTTTAGGTTTAAAATTATTCTGTAAGAAAGGAAAATACAGTAGAAGATCTGTATAACGAAAACCTAAAAATGCAAGGTTGTGCATTATATGGGTCACATTTCGCACATCATTAAATTTACCTTATAAATAAGGCGAAATATGTCTGAAACATATATGAAAATACATTAGGTATATTTATACTGCATTCCTTGTCCACAGGAGTTTTCCAGATTATGAACTTTTTAAGGACATTGATTATTCCACATATTGTTAAATATACTTTATAAACATGGTCAACTATACCTGGACAAAATCATTCATTATATTACTCATTTTCAAAAATGTCTGTTGTAATAATACCATTTTCTTTTCATTAAAGTTCTAAATTAAGGGGATAAAGTTGAACTAATGTAACAAATTCATAATAATAATTAACAATAAAGATCTTCTACTGTATAAATAAATAAGAATTATTGCATAAAACATCTTCAGGGATGTCCTGCATCATCAGCATCTTTGGAGCGTTTTTTTTCTAAATTTTCTTTCGTCCAAAACAAGATTAGAAATAGACTGGGTTTACAAAAAGTCTCTAAATTAGTATTTTGTTATATGATGCTAAAATCCAATGTGGAAGACGAAGAATATGAATGCGATTATGATTGATAAAATGTTTGGGAATCTGTGTACTAGTGTGTGAATATTTAAATAAATGCACTCCATTGTCTGTTTTTGTAGATCTTCCTTTTCTTTTCTTTTCTTTACCTTTCAAGCTATTTTTTGGAACCCAATTTTGACATTTTTAAAGGTTGTTTTGAATTTATATTTATGTTTTTAATAATGAGTTTTTCCCATGTGGGAAAAACATAGTATTTCCCAGGACGGTAAATACCGGTTTTTACCATGGTATTTACCGGGGGTGGGAAAAACCTTGCCAACCCTGCCAATAAGGGATGATCACACAATGATTGAATCTACATAACAGACCCAATGAAGGTTATTTAAATCAGCACCTAGTATTTTTCAGCATCAGCACATCTCTGAAAACCATGGAACTATAAATAAAGAGGCACTGACATATCCTTAACTTTTTCGAGGGTGGTGTCCTTAAAAAAGGACACCTAATTTTAATTCCAAAACTGACATACGGCACCAAGAATATTTAATTAAAATTTTCCTTTTACAATTTACGTGTAAATGAGCAAGTTTGTATTTTCTAATAAATTCGTTTATGAATTCTGGTATACCTCCATTATTTCATTTCATCAGTTTATAAACAGAATTACTCCGCGCCGGAAAGGGTTAAAATAGGGAAGCTTCAACTGTAACCGCTTTCGAAAAAGCTGATTACCCCCGATGGTAATTTTCACCATATTTAAAGGCCTGCCCTCATTAATGCAAAATTTCAGTCATAAATAACGGCAGAAACAGATCTGCATTCTTACTGGTGAAGTATACTTTTGCAGTAGTCAGGCCCTGTGTTTCCGCCATATTGTGACAACCGGTTAAAGAAACTAACTGCTTTATCAGGCAAACTGACACCACTAAAAATAAATAAACGTTTTCATCATATTTGTGTGAAAATATATCCATGAATAAGACGCTTAAATAAGACAAAATTTTCTATTCAATTTTATGGGTGGGAAGTTTGCATCGACGGTATTCAGAAACCGTAGGCCCGATTTAAAAAAAAGCAGCCGCCATCTTGTGACAACCTCCTCAGTTACTTCACTCGCAACTCATAGACAGTACACTATATGTCTCCTCCTGTTTATTCATAACTCCATTCTGAAAACGAGTCATAAGAGGTGCTTGACTAATTTTATTGAGGTATTTTGGGTTTAGCTTCCCTGATCTTATAACTTGATTTTTCTTTTATCTTTTTCTGGCGAGAGTTGATATTTCTTGAATGTTAATTTATTGCTTTGATTGGGCGGGGCTTTATAAATATTTAAAAATAAGATAAATTGCACTAAAAAAGCAGGAAATAAGTATGACATAAGGGAGAATATTTAATTAATTCTACCTCATACAACAACTTTTAATAATTTGACAAGTAAATTTATTTCAATAAGTTTTGAAATTTCAATTGCTAGCTGAACAAAAGTTGTCAATGACAATCCAGTTTTACGAGAATTTTAAACAGTTTGGCAGTAACGGACCAATAAAGATTTTTCATCTTTACTTCGTAGCCCTAAAACACTTGAAAGATCCAATACTCAACTAGTACTCCTGAATACATATGATGATGTACTTCAAACAGCCAACACTGGGTCAGTACTGTTCAATAATAGATGTGCCATCACTGGATTATAAATGTTTTGGGTTGGATTTTCACCACTTGCAGGTCGGGTTCGTGTTGACCCGATTTTTCAAAAGAAAGTCCTGAAATTTTTTCAAATAAAAAAACTATATATATTTGAATATTAATGAGTGTATATTTGTTCATTTTTATACTATTTAGATTAACAGATTAAATTAGAATTTAACTGTTTTTATCTCAAATTATGAATTCATGAAAATTTTATCTTCTAAAGCTAAAGCCTTTTTCGTTAATTTTTTAAACTAAATTAGAAGATTTATACGGTCATTTAATAAACTATAGAAGGATTTTGCTAATTAAAATTAATTAATTAAATTTGAATTTATAGGGATTTCGTGCAATATTTATGACTCCACTCAAATCTTTTATTCAAAATATTTTATAGTATTTTATAGAATTAGGAAATGTACAAATATAATGCTCTTACAATAGAAGTATAGAATATTTCCTAACTGAAAATTTTCCTTCACAATCTTTGAACGCCAAGAAAGCTGAAAAGTTGCAAATGAAAAAGAAATCATCCTTTTAAATATATTTTACTTTTGTGCAACCAATAATGCTTTCGGAATAAGTTAAAGTAAAGTATCTATTGCTCATTCTAAACTATAGTACTATTAATGGGTATATTAAATTAATTTTATAACAAGTTGGAAATTGCTCGTCAAACGTGGCAAATAAGGTGCGTTCGTACTATAACTAGTTTTATAAATATATTTTGCATCCCATATTGTACTGAATGTATATTTTTTTGCACTTCATAAGTGCATAGTCTGTATAACATCATTAAAATGCACTTGCAATATTTTTTTCCCATGGGCCGTCATGTAACGGAAAACTTTTGACTGTCCCTATAATTAAACTATACATCCGATTTTCATAAAATTTGAAATGAGTCGGCAAAATTTTGCAGCAATTATATATTTAAAATTTCAGACCATTCGGAAGGCTGTAACATAATTAAAATGCAATTATTTTTTTCCCCCATGGGCCGTCATGTAACGGAAAACTTTTGACTGTCCCTGTCATTAAACTATACATGCGATTTTCATAAAATTATAAAATTTGAAATGACTCGACAAAATTTTGCAACAGTTATATATTTAAAATTTCAGACCATTAGGTCGGGTAGTTTTTGCTCTGTTATATGCGGACAGACAGACAGACGGACGGACAGACAGGCGGACTGAACGACGAGTATAGGTGCTACGTATTTATATAATTACGAAAGCACCTAACAAGTTATTTTAATGATACTTTAAAGTACAGTCGGGGCATAAAGGTTGTTTAAACCGATATTTGAGATTTCATAATTGAATTCAAATATGGTTTAATTTTCTTTCCCTTCGAGTTTGGGTTTGAATATTTCGGGTTAGATTCGGTTTCGTGTTGACGTGTGTCGGGTTAGTTTTGTCAGAATTTTTTTGGCCGTGTTTCGGTTTGATTTTAAGTAAAAATTTTGGGTTCTGGTCGGGTACAATCCGACCCATGATCAACAAACCAGATGATTCCGAAGTTTACTGAAAGGTTTCTGAAATAAGAATTCATTTGCTGTCCATAAATTGAGGAAAAAATGTTTCTGCGAAATTCGGACAGAAATTGGTCAAAGTATCTAACTGGTTCCTCACCTAAAGTATTTTGAATGTAATCGAAAGATTTCGAGAAACATGGTCAATTTCGAGATTACAGTAAATTTCGCAAACTTTTCTTTTATATTAAGAAATGTTTCTGTAATTTTTTACTCTTTATAGAATCTAATAATCCGTATTTGAGTGTACTTTTTAAAATCTAAATTCAATTTTCTCTCGTTGTTTGTTTACAGGCAGTCGGATCACAACAGTGCGAACGCGGGACGAGGACGAGGACCCTATCGAGTACGGTATCGAACCCGCCAGCTATGTAGATGGATCAGACTACTTCCGAATCAACAAAGATACCGGAGAAGTTTTCCTTAAAAAGTCACTCGCTGGACTGGTAAGTTTTCACTTTGTTTCTACATATAATCAATTGTTTTTAATGTTAATTATTTTTATTAGCTGTAAATATACATTAATGCAGTTACAGAAGTAATTTTTGAACTCGTCGAACCAGATTATCTTCTCATAGATATTAGCCAGTCACAGTTTTTTACATTAAATTGCCATTATTTATGTATTTGTAGATAAAGTTTCACATCGCACCCATTGATTCACTCTTATTGGACGGCCCAATCCCGCAATGTTGAAAATATTTCACTGCATTCTGTTAACGTATAGGAAGGTCCCAAATCGTTATACATATTTTTTTTTTCACAAAATGTGAGAGAAAAACGGAAAACTATCAATTAAGGTTAGTTGGGGTAACTGGACGCACGAGGTAACTGGGCCATAGGCTATTTTATAAAAAAAACGTTGATGTATTTTAAGTTTTAGCTTTTGTGAACAATGCCCTTAACCTCTACTTCCTAAAACAACGCGTGTCAACTCAATCATAACGCTCTCTTTACTGTGATAGGTTGTCGAAAATTTACGTTTTTTTTTTTAAAAAACAACGTCAATTTGGTTGAACTTCCATGGCTTTTTATTAAAATACGGTAAGTACTTTTATTAAACAATCTTTTTTTTTTAAGATTAGGTATATAACTACGTTAATATTATTAGGTTTCTATACATATTTACTTCATGTTTCAAATGTAAGTCCGGTGTCCCAGTTACCCCATAAATTTTCAAGAATGGGGTAGCTGGGACATGTATCCAGGATAACTGGACCATGCTGGATCCAGTTACCCTAATAGTTATAAATGATATTTTTGAATTTCTCTTACGACGGGAAGTGAATTTCTCCATTGTTTTTTTTTTTTTTTTTTTTTTTTTTTTTTTTTTTTTTTTGCTCACAATAAAGAAAATTATAGAATACCTTATTAAAATTACGTAATAAAATTCAAAAAAAGCATATTGGGTGATATGAAACCAAATTTCTTGACCTCTTGAGAGACGGCAATGCCGTTATGGGATCACATAATTTAAATTCCTAATTGCCACATTGGCACCGGAATTTTATAATGAAAATTTCACCTTTATTAAGTACGCGAAAATATACTTATACTTGTTTTCAAATAGATTCTCTTGTAAATACTGGTGACATTAAATTATTTCAACATTTTACGAATGTAAATACCTTGCCCCTGAAATCGAGACAGCCAAACCTTGAAATTGTACGATACAGGGGTCGCATTCTATATAAGGTAACTTTTATTCATCCTACCACTATTTTGAAAATGATATCTTCATCGCACCTTTCTTCAGAATATGTTAAATAAAATGATCATAAAGGTAACTCATTAAGGGTTCTGGTAGGAACAATAAAAATTTCCCTATATAATGCGACCCCTGTATACAGATAAAGTACTTAAGTACTTACGTAGCCGTTTGTTCATAGATTTACCTTGCTATTTTTTTTCCCTTAAAATACCCATGTGACTTTTATACTTATTACCTATACTAAAGTACATAAGTACTTACTTAATTTTTATGTTTTTGGTATAAATAAATCTAAAAATTTCAATTTTAGTACTTATTTTAGACACATTGACAGCAAAGGTTTCCCTTACAACGCTCTTTATTGACATATCTTACATAATTTACATGATCTTCCTGGTTCAAATTTTTTAAAGTTGTTTACACTTTTTCAAACAGGACCTGATATCCCACATGAAAAAAAAAAAAAAATAAACGCATGTGGAGCATAGACCCTCCTGGTCCACTTACCCCATTTTTATGGGGCAACTGGACCCATGAGGAAAGAAAGAAGAAATATGCATATTTTTATATTTTTAAATATTAAAATGTATTTTTGAGCATTTCTGTCTGATAGAGAGAACCTAACTGAACACATTTACAGATGTTCAGATTTTAATTCAAATGAACATTAACTTTTTGAAACTGAATTGTCAGACGCTCCAGAGTCACATTGTAAAATTATGGCCCAATTGCCCCACCTAACCTTAATTGATATCCTCAATTACAACAAGTCGGAAATTGTACTTTAAAAGTGGCAAAAAAATGTTCCTACTATAACTAGTTTTATGAATATTCAGATCTTGGTGCAACAGCTAGTGCACTCTTATGCCAAAAATGCATGAATACAAAATTTTGTTGCGGTTATATATATTAAATTCAGTAATACGGAAATAATAGGGCTCCATGTTAAACAGGACCACGGCAAACTAGAATCATTACCTATCATGGGATATCATTGAATTAATTGCGTAGGATAGGATTTAAAAGAATGAAGAAAACTTTTATTAACGCATTTTAAGTTTTGATTCGATTTTCGTGAAATTTGAAATGACTCGACAAAATTCTGCACCGATTCTATATATTAAATTTGAAACCATTCGGTTGTGTAGCTTTTGCGCTGTTATATGCGGACAGACCAGACGACGATTATAGTTACTACGTATTTATATAATTACGAACACACCTAAAAACTAAATTGCCTTATCAACTAAATAAAAATAGAATATGTACAGGTATTTCTGTCTTAGTGCGGTTTTAGTTAGTACGATTTTCGATTAGTGCGCAAAGCACGAAATGAAGGATTTTCCCCAGCAAGATTCTGTCAAATATTTTAAAAGGAAATTTGCAGATAATGCCGGAAAAATGTATCACTAAAAGAATTCGAAGAAGCTTTTGAAAACCTCAGATAGCTATAGCCCAGACATCGGTGGAAGTATGCAAATGCATTGGAGATTTAGAAAAAAAAAAAAATCAAATTTTGCATTGCCGCAAGATGTATTCCAAAAAAAAAAAAAAAAAAAAAAAAAAAAAAAAAAACAGGAAAGAAAAAAAAAATCATGCGTCAAGCATACATTATGGAACAACACATTCAGAATAATGTAACAAAACTGCGCCGTTTAATAAGATAAAATATTATATCTATTTCAACTTTGTTGGAAAGTGTTAAAAACTGCACAAGATATTGATACTATTATTGAAATTTTGAGATTGAAACTATTGGTAAGTTTTCAAAAAAGAATGTATGTAAGTTTAAAATAATAAAATAGTATTAAAATAAGTTTTAAATCAAATTATTTATGTATATTTTTTTAATTATCCTAATGGTAAGTTATCCTCATCATCAACCGTTTTCAATCCACTGCTGGATGTAGGTCTCCCCCAGATTTTTCCAATGTTTCCTGTCTAATGCTTTAGTCATCCAATTAACACCGGCTACTTTTCTGATTTCATCACTCCATCTTACTTGAGGTCGTCTTCTTGGCCGTTTTACATCCATGTGATACCACTGTAGGGTACTTGTGGTCGATCTGTTGTCTTGTCTTCTTGCAATGTGCCCAGCCAATTTCCATTTTAGCCGTTTAATTCTTTCAATGATGTCAAAAACTTTCGTCTGACTTCTTATCCAGGTTATTCTTTTTCTGTCTCTTCTAGTTATACCTAGCATACATCTTTCCGTACTTCTCTGTGTTGTTTGTAATTTTTGTACCATCCGTCTTGTTAGCGTCCATGTTTCTGCTCCATAAGTTAGCACAGGCAAAACACCTTTCTTTTCAAACAAAGAGGCATTTTACTCTTCAGAATAATATTGTTCTTCCCAAAAGCATTCCATCCATTTCTTATTCTTCTGTTGATTTCATTCATGATACTATTATCCGATGATATTTCTTACCCAAGGTACACATAACTTTGCACTTCTTTAATTTCAATTTTGTTGTAGACGATTTTCTTTTTTGATGCAAATGAATTGAACATCACCTTAGTCTTTTCCAAGTTTATTTTTAATCCCACATTAATGCTAGCTTCTGCCAAATCTTTTAGCATATTTTCCAATTCTTCAGGACTGTTACTGAAAATTAAAATGTCGTCAGCGAATCGGAGATGATTTAATATTCCCCATTTATTCTAATCCCTTTGTTTTCCCAATCCAGCTTCTTGAAAATATTTTCTAAGACAGCGGTAAAAAGCTTAGGCGAAATGGTGTCTCTTTGTCTTACCCCTCTTCCAAGCTTGATCTTTGCTTTTCCTTTGTTCAAACGGATGGTTGCTGTTGCTTTCTTGTAAATATTCTTTATGATATTGATCTAAAGTTTGTCTATACCAATGTCCTCTAGAGATTCTGCTACTGCCGATGTGTAGACCAAATCAAATGCTTTTTTATAATCAATAAAGGCAAGGCAGAGAGGTAAATTATATTCCTTATGTTTTACTCTGAGTTCTCTTACTGTTTGGATATGGTACATTGTGCTGAATCCACTTCGGAATCCTGCCTGTTCTCTAGATTGAGCTGAGTCCAGAGCTGATTCAAGTCTTGTCATTAAAACTTTAGTGCAAATTTTATAAATCACTGATAGTAAGCTGATCGGACGGTAGTTTTTAATGCTTTCCTTCTCTCCTTTCTTGTAAAGTAGCACCATCATAGCATTATTCCAATCTTCTGGTATATCTGACTTCTTGAGATATTTGGAAAACAATAAGGATAGCATTTTTGCAAATTCTTCTCCTGCTGCTTTGATAAAATGTCGATTGTAATTCCATCTTCGCCAGGGCATTTACCTTTTTTCATAAATCTAATGGCTTGTAAAACTTCGTCTGTCATCACTGGGATTATCGCTTTGGTTTCTGTTAATTTTTCTCGTGGATCACGTAGTTTGATTTCCCTTTGATCTTTACATTTATATAGATTGTTATGGAATTTTTCGACAATGTGTACAATTTAATGGTAAGTGAGTTGACATAAATAACCTGGAAAAGTATAGTAATACAAAATTGAAATTAAAAATGACTCTTCAGTGTTGTTTCTCGATTTTTACTTATTAAATTAACTCACGTGTTTATGCTAATGGAAGTTTATTAAAATTAGATAACCTTTTCTTAAAGTTCCAAATAAAGCTGTAATTTATATTTTCTAACAATAGTACATAAAAAACAATATCGTAAGTACTTACATTACATTGTCACAATGTCTAGTTATGTATTGGGTTTTTGATAAAATTGGCAGTAGATCTATTTTCCTATTCAATGATTCAATGTACGTCTCGATTAGTGTGATATTATAGCGGGATTAATTAACTGCACTAATCGAGTGAAATTTTGCAGCTTCTCAGTTAACAACGGTAAACACGACGTCACGCTTAGCTAATTATTTGCGTTAAATCGCATTGTTTGGCGACCGGCTTTGTTTATCGTAGATGTAAAATAAACAAGTATCCTTTTTTCTTTACATTAAATCTGCAGTGAAAAGAAATACTGTAAAATTCGTTCGTAGCCCCCTCAAATTTCTTTTAATTCTAATGATCAATAAACATATCTCTTTATTATCGCTTCTCCATTATACAGGCTGTTTAATGTCTAATTTCTAAAGAGTTAGTCATAGACACATACTTCCAATTATAAATATGTTTTAAATGAGGTAAGACAAATTTTAATATTCGTTTCGACCAATAAAAACATTTCTTAAAAAGTTACGGAATTTAAAGTTTTATACGGTCCTCCGGTCCTAAAAGTGATATTTAACAAAAAAAATTCCATGACTCTACAATCTAAGACAAAAAAAGTGCTGTTCATCTAAGACTAAAATTGACCGAGTTATGAAACTTTGAATTGTATGACTTATGCCAATTTTCTGCATCTGAATACAGTTGAGTTGGGCCATGCTTCGAAGGTATCTTGCGCAAAGTACTTAAAGTATTAGAAGGATTTATTTCTCTTGTACTTTTCTGCATTGCAGCCGAAGGGAGTCACTTCAAGCAAGTTTTAAGATAACTTTAATTTTTATTAATTAAGTTTTAGATTAGATAATCTAATAACATTTTAAAATATGTACCATTTTGTCAAGAATTGAGACTGTTGCTTTTCATCATTTCATTTAACAAAAAATCTGTCATTGTTTTCTCTTATATTTTTAATTCAAGTTGTATATTCTTCTTCAATATGTCACAATGAAAATAGACTTCAAATTTATATTGTAATCCATGTAAACGATGGGTACGTAGATAAACTATTATTTTAACACAATGAAACTGATTGGTAAAGTTATCATACGAATTGAATATTTCCAACTGAGTGAAAAAATGGCCAGGCCGAGAATCGACATGGGCATTAATTTTGTTGAGCTGTCTACATGACAGACCAGATGTTATTACCAATAAGGTTATCTGAGTGAAATATGCTCACCGGTTGTCGGCCCAGTTAGCTTAAACGGTAAAGCATTGGCCCTGTAAGCCAAGGATCCGCGTTCGATTCTCGACCTGGGAAATTTTTTCGTTCGGTCGGAAATATTCAATTCGTATGATATATTTACCAATCAGTTTGATTTTGTTAAAATAATAGTTTATATCGCAATGTTAATTTTAATCTAAATTATTATTAATTTTTTTTTATATCTGACGATTATTTATATTTCTTGTAAATTTGTGAATGACCCCTATTTCGCTGGGGAAAAAATGTTTCAACTTTAAACAGCTATTACTCGGCCGGTTTTAATCGTAGAAGAATGGGACATTTTTGTCTTATGTCTTAGTATAATAGGATATCTTTACTAAACATAACTTATAGGACCAGGAGACCTTATAAAAGTTTAAATTTCGTAGTTTTTAAGAAATATTTTTATTGATCCAAATCACTTTAAAAATACGTCTTTACTTCATTTAAAACCTTTTTGTAATTGGAACTATATGTCTATGCCTAACAGTTTTGGAATTAGCCATTGGACACCGTTGAGAGTAGACACCCTGTATATATATATGAGCAGGATTCTTTTTTGTTTCTTCTGCTGATGATGTGACGCTTTATTCTACCGAAACCGGTGTGCAATATTTAGTACACTTTTTTGCTGTTCAAAAAGTTGTTTATTTAAATATTCAGTCATAATATGGTTGAGCGAAACAGTGCGACAAAGTTTATACACTTTTATAGCAAAATATAACTGGGGTATTCTCATAATCTTTTGCCTTTCAGAGCGAAAATTTTTTAATTTAACCGAGGTTTAAGTTAAACTTACGAGTTTAATTATACTTACCATTTTACCGCTATAACTTTTTTTTTCTTCTAAATTTTTACTTATAATGAATTTGCATAGTACCCACAGGACATTCAAATGAGAAATAATAACAATGTAGTACTTTTAGTACAAAATTTTAAAGAATTTTAAGAAAGGCAAAGAAAGGCAAAGTTGTTCAAGGAAGTTGTTCAAGAAAGGCAAAGTTGTGTCTTTGCCTTATGTTAAGACATAAGGCAAAGAAAGGAGACGGTATAGGAAAAAAGAGATGGTAAGGAAAAAAAAGGGATGGTAAGGGGGGAAAAAAGGGATGGTAAGGATGGGACGGTGGGGAAAATTACCACTTATTTTTAGGAAAATCATGTTAAGACTAAGTGATAGCCACAATGTTCATTGATTTTTAGAAACAGTTATTTACATTAGATTAAATTAAAAAAATTAATTTACCTCGAAAAGTGCAGGAATAAACCTTGGGGACGGTAAGACTACCAATAAAGGCACGATACTTGAAATTGATATTTAAATGCTGATTTAAATTCTGCAGTAAATTTCCCATCACAAAATTTTCTCTAGCATACTTCTGCGCGAGAAAAAAGTTGAAAAAAAAAATTTTGTGGCTGCATCTAAAGTGATTTTCCATATAATTTTAACAAGAGGGGCGGTAAGGAATCTAAAACCCAGGGGCAGAGTTAAAAATATAATAACAACTCTAAAAATATGTTCAGGTTAATTTTTTGCTGCCTATTTAAATAAAACAATAGTCCCAGTTTCGGAAAAAAAAATTACTTCGAATTATTTTTAATGAAACAATTTTATACAGACAGCTCCAAACTTAAAAATCAGCATCAGGGACACGGGACGGTCTAGTAATTTCGTGGTATATTTGGACCCCCAACATCGTCCAAAACGTATTTATCTTGTTAATATTGTCATGCAATGGGATGGTTTCCAGTATAAGAAATAAAAAAACCCCAAGAATATGTTCTAAAATAAAAATTATTACTCAGGGACAGAAAAATATAGAAAAGTCAAAAGAGAATGCCCCACCTACATTTTTATTTTATCATTTCTTTATTTTAACATTGTTACAAAATTGACGATTCTTAAGTACATTATTTCTATTTTTTATCTTGTCGTCTGTCGAGCTGTGAACATCCCTTAGAACAATTCTGAAATCCCTCTTCATTGCTATTTTATTTTATTTTATCTTATCCGCTATAAAAAGTAAATTTTTGTTCTTAATCCGCTTTTTATGTATAGCTATACGAAAGACGTAGAATTGCTTGTTTTATTCCATTTTCTTTTACCTTTAATCTTAACAAAAGAATAGAGACCAGAATGAGCGGTCGAAGGATTTTAGTAGCATCCTCTCGTTCCACAACCCTGATTTAGGTCATCGAAGAAACTCTAGAAAAAAAGGCGAAAAAAAAAATGCTGATGGGTCGAGCGGAACACTTTGAGACTGATGCCACAACCAATCAAAATCAAGGGGGAAAATATTTTATTCTATTTTATTTTAACAATAACCTATGAAATCAGTTTTTTTTATGTGTCTTTCTTTTTCGTTTGCAATCAATATTTGCTTTCGGTCACGTGCAATGAAATACCTGGTGTTTCGATAAACATCTGTTCTTACAAAATGGCAAAAAAAAAAAAAAAAAAAAGAGCTTTTTAATTACTTTTATATAAGAAAAGCTCAATTGATAAAGGTGTTAAGTGACGCAATCATCCTTTTGAGAAATGAGCTGTAAAGTAACTAAATAAGTAGAATGCTAAAAATCCTCTTTAAAAAGCTAAAAAAATTAAATTACCCAAAATGTGCTTTATCACTTAAAAGAGGATAAAAATATTAAAAGATGTTAAATTACATTATACAATTCCTAGCACTTTCAACTATAAATATAGTCATCCTCAGGGTCAAAATACAAAAACTGATGTTAACGTCTTATTTTTCAAAATAAATGGAAAACAATTAAAAAATAAGACGTTCGTAACATCAGATTTTATATTTTGTCTCTGAGGATGGCTACGTTTATAGTTCAAAGTGCTAGGAATTGTATAATGTAATTTAACATCTTTTAATATTTTTTATCATTATTTTTAGTAATAAAGCACATTTTGAGCTGCAAAGTTCCAAATATCTATTTACGTTTATTGTCAAATGCCTCCTTTATCAATTAAAATCTCTGTGAGTATTAGATTTTCTTCAAATACTAATAATTTAACAGATGATAGAGGACCATTTATATCACATCTTTCTTTCGGTCTTGTAACGTTTCAGCAGATTGAAAGCAAAAGACTCTGCATCGTCAAAATGACTTTCAATGTTTTATTGGATTCAAATGAAATTCAGGATGTTGCACAGCGGGGCAAAATCCCGAAAAGCTGGCCAAAATATGAAAATGTTATTTAAATGCCACGAAATTTCGTACACAGGTGTTTTTCAGGATGCTGATCCTGATTCTAAAATTAAAATTCCAAAATACAAAATGGCGGATCCAATATGGCGAACTTAATATTTAAATGCTTTGAAAGTTATTCAATTTCTATAAAATTTCGTATACAGGTACTTTTGAGGATGCTTAGTAAGATTCAAAAACTAAATTCCAAAAACTGGCGAATTAAAAATAAAAACAATTAGATTTAAATAAAATATTTCGAGTTTCGAAATTAAAAAGTTTCGAGGCTAAACGTTACAAGGTGTTTTCAAGGAACTAAGATGTTTTTAATCGAAATTAAACGATGAATATTTATTTATTAAATACAATTAAGTACATTAATGAAAAATAGAATAAACAAGGTTTAATGTCAATATATTCTTAAAACAAAACGAAAGGATATTCTAAAACTCATCTTCTGAATCATCTGTAGTATACTAAATAGACTCTTCAGAAGGGCAGGTGTCGAAATATTTTACAGAAATTTCTGTGCCTCTAGGGGCAAGGATATAAATTTCTTCAATGGAAATTTATGTAAGCTTGAAATGAAGAGATCTGATAACATTAAAAGCCTTAAAACAATCTTCCACTGTTTACGTCCTACTGCATTTTAGGAAGAAATCTTCTCTATACCTTTTGATCAATTTGTTGCATGATTCTTGAGCGTTTCCCGACATTTGCCAACAGTCAATAATGAGGAAGCTATTATTTCTGTGCCATGAATAAGTAGTTCTTGCACTGAAGTTAGCATATAGAACTAGGAATACAATTCGACGAATTTACAAGCTGTTTGTGAGCAATAATCCACGAAATTGGTCAAATGAATGTTAAGAAATTACTTGTAATATGACGTGGAATCGTTTGATCAAATCTTCGTCTACGCTCCTTATGAAAGCAGAAATAGTTGCGTTTTCAAAAAATCTACGAGCTGTATTGTAATCATTTGTGCTTCCAAATTCGATCTTTGATTTATCGACGAGAAGTCCTAATTGTAAACGAAATCTTTTTTGTAAATTTTGTTTTGCAATTTTAATTTTTTTCAACTCGTCAGGAGTGCACACTTACCATTCCTTTATATACGGTTTGTATGCCAAATGCAATCTACACTCAAAAAATCTTATACAGGTATGTGACGTGGACATCCCGAATTGTAAATGACTTTCATTCACTTTTAGTTTGAAAATGTCATAAAGATTATTAAACTGTTTTGAAGTTGCCTGATATAGGTATCAACGTTTACAAATTACTGACAGTAAAAATTTACAATTAATTATCGTTAAAGTTAGTTTGTAATTAACGCCTACTTATTTTCTATCAATGATTGTTTTAAAAGGAATAAGTTTATTCTCCTTATCTGTAATATAATCCATTTCACTGGCAGTAGCTTTCGCATTTTGGTGCAAAAAATGTATTCTGATGGGCCTAAAAAATCAAAACACATGAAGATCTCGGATTTTTCCAGATAACGATTTCTGAATTATTCGCATCACTTAGGTTCTAGTGGCACTAGAGAACTGAAAAAAGCTATTTGAACCTAATTTCTACCTTCATCAACCATAAATTTTTGTTTAAAAGTATTTTGATCAGATGTACTATAACATACCGACTTGAAAATCAAATTCAGATTGCTAATGTTCTTGGAAGTCAGATTCTTAATAATTTCTTTTTGCATTAATAAAATACGTTTGTGATCTAGCAAAGATTGCAATAGACAAGATAATTCTTCTAATTACGATAGAATACACAAAATTATTAGCTATAAAGATAAGAAAATGTATTTATATTGTATCGATGATAGAGAATTCTTTTCATTTTTTTGTTACTAATCTTCCTTATCAAATTCCTTTATGCTAATGATTATAATACTTATTTGTAATATAATACATAATAATCTATCACATAACTGAATAATATAAAAATTTCAAACATGTTTGCCAGCCAAATTACTGGGAAAAGTAATAAATGCCAAAGCTTTTGAAGCGACTAAAAAAGTGATATTTTTACTTGTGGTTGCAAAAACCAGCACGAAATGCAGAATGGCAGTTTTTAGCAGCTGGTTTTTTCATGATTCATTAGATAATAGATCAGGCTATTGTTTCCACTACCTGTCGTTGCGGAACACCGTGGAACTTTTAAACTTTTTGATGTTTGAAAGCAAAAAATAATATATTTTTTTTAAAAAATTATCAAAAATAATCATGAAATTATTAATTTTTATGTACTTAATATAATTTTTGTAACATGCGCAAAAAAAGTACACACTATCATCTTGTGAATCCATTTTAAAGTATTAAAATCGGATAATATGGAAAAATATAGAACGTGTTTAGAAGAACCATTGTTTTCCTCTTTTTGTTTGCCTCAGGTGATAATCCTCCAACCGTCACTTTTGAAATGATACAGGTTGCCAAAGCAAAACGAAAACCTTTTAATAAATATAGATTCTGACCCTCCAAACATTATTCTAGCCATCTGTATAGTCAAAATTTCTTAAATAGTAACTTTATTTTTCGACTTTTGACCAGCTTTTTGGGTTTTTGCCCCACTGTGTGTTGCATTCAGTTATATTTCAATCCCCAAAGACACTAAGTGAATTGTCGTTGCATCTTTCCTGGAACACACAGACACACAAATCACACATAATTTCATCCCCACACTCGTCACCTAGCCTGCAATTTCAACACAATGACGCTCGTTCCAGAATAACTACGATATGTTCAACACTCATATGATACTCTTTGGTGGTATTTGATCCCAACCATTTTAAAGATATCCCTTACAAAAATTTCCTATAGAATTCTGCAAAAAAATTATAGAAAAAGTATTATAGAATCCTATAGAATTATGCCCGTTATTCTATGAGTTAGTTTAACTAAAAGCTACAGAAATATCTGTAGAAGTTCAATAGAAATCCCTGCTGTCTGAATTACGAAATCGAAACCATTTGTAACTTTGAAAACTTGATTTAAGGTTTGAATAAAGTTCATTGAAATAAAGAATTTATTTATTTATTTACTTATTTAATTTTGTTGGTGGTATTTAAAAAAAAATAATGAAATATAAACAAATTAACTATAATTTAAATAAGTAGTTCGACTGATATATTATTACATTAACAATTGAATCACATAATCTATTATAATTGAATTAAATTATATAATTATATTGCATCTATGGAGTACTGTTACATTAAATTGATGTATTACAAAATTATTTTTTAATTTTTTTATTTATAAGTGTAAATAAATTAGTACACATAAATTTTAAAAAACCAACATGTAAATAAAGAAAAATCCCTGCCCCCGGCTTACAGGCGGAGGTAGATTTCAAAGTTAAGTATACTAATTTCACAAAGAAAAACCAAATCATGATTAGAGATAAACCCACTTTAACAATTTTATCTGGCCGCTTTTGACGAGTTTTTATTTCATTTTTATATAATAACTGGTTTTAGCAGAATCATGTTAGGGCGGTATTAAAAAAAATACTTTTCCATGCTCAACAACTCGAAATTTTCTGGCATAACTCCAGATTCATTTTTAATAGGGAAAACATGAAACTTGTTGACGTGATTTTTGAAGAGATTTATAAGCGACTGTGTTTTTAAATTCCGTTTAATTAATTAAAACTTGATACATAAACAATTGTTTTCTCAGTAAGACAATATTTTTCGT
Organism: Maratus speciosus; assembly: GCA_963932465.1. Taxonomy (NCBI): domain Eukaryota; kingdom Metazoa; phylum Arthropoda; class Arachnida; order Araneae; family Salticidae; genus Maratus; species Maratus speciosus. The sequence goes on along the minus strand of OZ010789.1, from coordinate 125,713,054 downwards.
TTCTAACACAATCACTTCGGGAAATTCCGTTCAAAATGCCCACTTTGACATCATTTTTTGAAATATATTCTGCCTCTGTCAAAAAATCGACCATTACGGTACATTATATAGTTTCTGAATAAGCGAATCTACCAATTGGATGCGTTTGAGAGCAAAAATGAATTTAAAAATGAGTCAGAAAATAAGCAGTTTGGATTTGAATACACCCTTACTAATATGATTTTAGGTAGATTTCGTATGAAATACTACCTATTGGGATCGTTCCTATGTTGGAATTTCTGAAAAATTTTTGCAGATCTACACCGATCATGACCCCTAGAACCCAAAACCACCCTCAGTAAAAAACTTTATATCTATCTATCTATCTATCTATCTATCTATCTATCTATGTATCTATCTATCTATCTATCTATGTATCTATCTATCTATATATATATATCACTTTCTTCTGGACACGATAACTTTCGTAATTCTGCACCAATCTCTTCCAAACTGATACATAAAATCAATGGCCTTAAAATCTCGGTCAAGTTCGTTAATGGGCAAAATCGGACCAAGGGGATGGAAATAGGGAGGGGTTTTGTGAAAACAGAAAACCCCCCATAACTTCTTAATTTTTGTACATATCACATCAGTTTAAAGTTTTTATTACTTCTAAAAATAGGGTCAAAAATTTATGTATCACAGATTTTTGATAAAGTTAAAAATGGGCTCAAAGGGCGCAAAAAATAGGGTTTTTGGGAGAAAAAAAATCATAACTTCGTCAATTCTCAAGATATCAAATCCAATTAATTTTATTATAAATCTCCTTAACATTATCTACAACTTTTATATTCACAAGTTTTTGATAGGACCAATTCGTACCGCAAAAAAAAAAAAATTAAAAACGAAAACAAAAAGGGGGTTTTAAGAAGCAAAAAATCCATAACTCCGTCAATTCAAAAGATATAAAATTCCCATGAATTTATCATATATCTTCTTAATATTGTCTACAACATCTATATAGACAAGTTTTGGATAGCACCAATTCTTACAGCAAAACAAATTAAAAATACATAGCGGTTGACGAAAAAAAATCATCTTAGTAAGGGTGTATTCAAATCCAAACTGCTTATTTTCTGACTCATTTTACAATTCATTTTTGCTCTCAAAGGCTTCCAATTGGTACGTTTTCTCACTCAGAAACTATATAAACTACCGTAATGGTCGATTGTTTCATAGAGGCAGAATATATTTTTTTAAATGCTGTTAAAAAGGGCACTTTGAACCAAATCTACCGAAGCGGATTGTGTTGGAAAAATCATTGTCACTTAAATCCAAACTGCTTATTTTCTGACTCATTTTTAAATTCATTTTTGCTTTCAAACGCATTTAATTGGTAGATTCGCTTATTCAGAAACTATATAATGTACTGTAATGATCGATTTTTGGATAGAGGCAGAATATATTTCAAAAAATGATGTCAAAGTGGGCATTTTGAACGGAATTTCCCGAAGCGATTGTGTTAGAAACGAAAAATATTGTTCTTCTGAGAAAATAATTGTTTATATATCAAGTTTTAATTAATTGAACAAAAAATAAAAACACAGGTCGCTTATAAATCTCTTCAAAAATCACGTCAGCAAGTTTCATATTTTTTTTATATTAAAAATGAATCTGGAATTATGCCAGAAAATTTCGAGTTGTTGAGCATGGAAAAGTATTTTTTGAATACCGTCCTAACATGATTCTTATAAAAATGAAATAAAAACTCGTCAAAAGCGACCAGATAAAATTGTTAAAGTGGATTTATCTCTAATCATGATTTAGTTTTTGTTTGTGAAATTAGTATATTTGACTTCGAAATCTACCTCTGCCTGTAGGCCGGGCCGGCAGGGATTTTTTTTTCTTCATCCGCTATGTATTTTTAATTTGTTTTTGCTGTAAGAATTGGTCCTATCCAAAACTTGTCTATATAGATGTTGTAGACAATATTAAGAAGATATATGATAAATTCATGGGGATTTTATATCTTTTGAATTGACGGAGTTATGGATTTTTTTCTTCTTCAAACGCCCTTTTTGTTTTCGTTTTTAATTTTTTTTTACGGTACGAATTGGTCCTATCAAAAACTTGTGAATATAAAAGTTGTAGATAATGTTAAGGAGATTCATGATAAAATTAATTGGATTTGACATCTTGAGAATTGACGAAGTTATGAATTTTTTTCTCCCAAAAACCCTATTTTTGCGACCCTTGACCCCATTTTTAACTTTATCAAAAATCTGTGATACATAAATTTTTGGCCCTATTTTTAGAAGTAATAAAAACTTTAAACTGATTCGATATGTACAAAATTTAAGAAGTTATAGGGGTTTTTCGGTTTTCACAAAACCCCTCCCTATTTCCATCCCCTTGGTCCGATTTTGCCCATTAACGAACTCGACCGAGATTTTATGCCCCTTGATTTTATGTATCAGTTTGGAAGAGATTGGTGCAGAATTGTGGAAGTTATCGTGTCCAGAAGAAAGTGATATCTATAGATAGATACACACACACACACACACACCAACACACACACACACACACACATATATATATATATATATATATATATATAACCATTAATTAAACATAACCTAAAACCATCAAAAACCGTAATATTATGAATTAAAGCTTTAAGTATAAAAAAAGTGCCAAATAATTTATTATAAGAATTATTATGGAAGAAAAAATAAGAAAGTGGACACCGACAAATAATGGAAAAGCTTATATATTGAATTACGTTTTCAAGGGCACAGAATTCAATGATATAAGCAATATGGTTGTTTTCTGTGAGAAAAATAAGCTAAAGCTAAAAATTATGTTTCTCTGTGCCCGAACAACCATTATAATCAAGTGAATAGATTAAAAATGAAAACAGAATATAAACAAATAATATGAAATGGAAAAATCAATAAAACCTGTTTAAATATTTATAGGATGTAAAATAGAAATAATACACAACATACCGATTAATATTTCAGTATTTTTCAATATATCTACTCGCACATGGCTACCAAAATATCATAAAGATTAAGGTGAATAAAACAGTTAAGAAATCACAGTAATTGATACCAAAGGATGCAGTTAATACATTTTGAAATACCATGATAAATGGAATTAATATAATATAAAATAAAATAATAGAAAGCAATTACATTATTTAAAATAACTAAAATGCACTATTAAATTAATTAATTACTATTTAACAATATCGTCAAAATTTAGCTAAAAAAATCACCTGGTGTAGGAAATGAAAACTGAAAAGAAGCTGCAAAAGACAAAATTTACAACTTAACGTCAAAAGACAAATATATATATATATAAAGTTTTTTTACTGAGGGTGGTTTTGGGCTCTAGGGGTCATGGTCGGTGTAGATCTGCAAAAATTTTTCAGAAATTCCAACATAGGAACGACGCCAATAGGTAGTATTTCATACGAAATCTACCTAAAAAAAATCTATAGAAATTCTGTAAAGTTTATGTACTCTATAGAAAAATTGTTCAATGGAGAAAACTATACAGAACTTCTATGAATTCTATAGAAAATTTTTTTTTAGAAAAAGTATTCTATAGAACTCTTCAAAACTCTATAGAAATAGTATTCTATAGAAAGGCTATTTTATAGAACTCGTAAAGAATTCTATAGAGTTCTATGCAGCTCTATGAACTATTTTCCTAAGGGATAGCAAATTTTAATGTGATTAATTTTATTAAAATATGTTATATGACCTTTCGCCTTCCATGTATTTCCTTCTAAACTTTTCTTAACAGGCATGAGCATTCTTTGGATGAAGTATTATCTTTGGTAACATAGAAGGTACCATGTGGTTAAACATGAACGCAATTTCCAAAAACTTTGAAAACTACAAACTAATAATAATAATTTTAAAAAAAGTAAATTGAATTGTTGATGTGTGTAACACTGTTTGAGAGGTTTTAGAAGAAAATGCATAGAAGAACGTAAAATAATGAAGGATAGGTTAAAAATTGCCGTTTATTAAAATGGCTGGCGTCATATCCGTGGTGCTACTCGAGTCCTAGCTCTTATAGCGAGAACAATGCAATAACTCGCTGAACTAACTGTACTAATATTGATCGAACTTATGAAAAATAGCTGTTAATTTTAAAAACAATTTAATTTTGCACTAGATTAAATGATAGTGAATAATTAAGTAGCATTACTTTTGATATTTTTTATTAAAAGCCTTATGAAATGATTAAGTAGCTTAAGAATTTAAGATCTTGGGAAGATAATATTACACGATTGTAAAATGTTCTGTTGAAAAACGGCTGTCAGTAGCCAATTTATATAAAAATAAACGGTCAAGTGCAAGTATTACTCGCGCACAGAGGGTTCCGTACAATAAATATATGAATTAGTAATTGTATTATTAAAAAAAAAACCGTTGCTAAAAGAATACTAACACTTTGTAAAAAACTATGAAAAGTAGGGTTGGGTATAACAGTATCTCTCTATTCTAAAAAAAAGTAACTCCCGCTGTCACCGCCGCCGCCGCCGCCGGTTTTGAATTTTTTGTGACCGGAGGTCTTTCTTCGTTAATATTAAGAAAAATAATGCATACAAAAATATGAAAATTGGTAGTATTATACAGAAATGTTTGATAAACACGCTGATGTAGACAGTTTTCAAATCGAAGCATTATTTTAAGAGATATTTAATGCTAAAGTTGGACAAAATCGTTCCATTAAAAAAGTTTTATCTCTCTATTCTAAAAAAAAGTAACTCCCGCTGTCACCGCCGCCGCCGCCGCCGGTTTTGAATTTTTTGTGACCGGAGGTCTTTCTTCGTTAATATTAAGAAAAATAATGCATACAAAAATATGAAAATTGGTAGTATTATACAGAAATGTTTGATAAACACGCTGATGTAGACAGTTTTCAAATCGAAGAATTATTTTAAGAGATATTTAATGCTAAAGTTGGACAAAATCGTTCCATTAAAAAAGTTTTATAGGAGCAAAAACTATACATCGGAATTTAATACTTTTTAGATCATTTTATACGTTATAATTTCCCGGTGTGCAGAAATAATTTATATTTTTAATTTGACTCATTTTTCGAGGTTTCATTTCTATTTTAAATTCAAATTTTCAGCATTTCGAGAGATATTTTTTTACTTATTTCAGAAAATTGTACTAATTTAACCTGTTGCCAAACTGTATAAACAACGGAAACAATAATGTTTGCTTCAAATTAAAAATTTATTTACGCGTGACTATTATAAACAGAAAAGAAAAACTTTCAAATTAGAATTAAATAATTACGTATAAAAAGCAGGAACTTATTGAAAATTACTTCATCTATAATTACACGTGAATTTTAACAGAGAAAGGATATTGTAAAGTAATAAATTCATTAACATGCGTTAGAAGTCTTAAATAGGAGAAATTACATCACATTTACGTCACATTACACTTATTACGTAAAATGAACAAAAAATAATATTGCAAAATAGTAGTTTAAATTTAAAAATAGCGCGAGACATTTACTTGATATTTTGAGATGAACTTTTCAACTATTTTTTTTTTTTTTTTTTTTTGACAGCGCAAATAATATTTCATTTCTAATAAAAGCATTTTCACGTGAATATTAAAAAGGGAAAGAAAAGTTTGGTGAAAATTACGTCAGATTAAAAACGATATATTTAAAATGTTTTATTTAAAAGGACTTTCTTTTCGCTTTGTTAAAAAATACCGGGAGACAAAGACTGTTTACTTAATTCATTTTATATTAGATGATTTTGAAATGCCATTGTATCTTTTAACAGCAGCTGATTTTTCCGTAAAATTCCCCAATCAAAGAGAAATGAATAGAAACCCGTTTATAGGGCGATCGCCTTTGTTTTTTTAATTATAATTCAATCTTCCAAAAAAATTCAATTAAAGCCGATCAAATTAGCGTGCTTTTAGAGACTGCAGTGTCTGAACGGGGGGTTGGCGAGCGTAGCTCGTAGGGGGCCGAGCCCCCTAGTATACAAGAAAAATGTAAATGGATATGCCAAGAAAGTTCAAAGAGATATGGAACCTAAAAAATATCAAAATACAGCCATTCTGTATAACTCCTTTTTACTTTCTTCTATCTTTACAAGAACAAGGTATTGGATTCGTGAAAATTTTCGAATTTCCGTTTTCGACGGATTTATACGTTTTAGGGTACAGAAGTAATGAAAAACATGTTTTTACAAAATGTTTGTCTGTGAGTCTGTCTATCCACGTGTGACACAAATTTTGCGGGCGCTACGGAATTTCATAAAACTTTAGATTCAGTTAGTCCCTGATATAGATTGGTGCTCATTACTTTTTGGTGTAAATCGCCCAGCAGGTGGCGCTACTATGCTGCAATTTTGCCGATTTCCGCAATAGCCGTATCTCAAGAACTAATGCATGAATTTTCATCAAACTTTAGATTCAGTTAGTCCCTGATATAAACTGATCCTGATAAGTTTCTGGTATAAATTGCCCAAGAAGTTCCACTGCAACTCAGAACTTTTCACGATTTCCGTAATAGCTCTATCTCAAAAAAAAAAAAAAAAAAAAAAAAAAAGCACGAATTTTCACCAAGCTTCAAATTCAATTACAGGTTCGCGAAAGGTGTCCCTGATTAGATTTTGGTATAAATCGCCTAACCGGTGGCGCTGCTGTGCTGCATTTATCAGGAAGTATTGACATGTATGAGATAGAAGAAAGTTTTGAGATTGACACATCCGACTAATTTAATATTATCTTAATCTCTTTATAATGAACTTAATTCGGTACTGACAATAAAAGAAATGCATATTTAAACTTCATTTCACACTTCATAAAACTAAATTCAGCATAGTAATAACCTTTCTTTCTACAGTGCAGCTAAAACAAAACATTCGTTCAAAGTTTACATTTGGCTAATAGAAAATTTTGCTAATAGAAAATTTTGAAAATTTGAACAACACAATCACTTAAAAAAATATTTTTTTGATCAATAAAAAGGAAATTTTAGGTTTAGTTTATGCAGGTTAACATAAAACGTATGTTTTGAAAATTTCATGAAAAATTATTCAAATGTTTTTCAGATATCGTGCGCGATATGCCCAAGAAAGTTAATGGGAGTAAAATGACTTAAAAGTTTCGAAAATGCCTCTTAATCTATTGAGCCGGTATAATTCTAAAAGCCATAACTTCTGTTCGAATGTGAATTTGAAGGAAACAATTATATTAAAATGTTCAGAAAAAAAGGAAGATTAACATCTAAAAAAATTAAAATTAAACATTTTTTTTTAAGCTTTAAGAGTCTTGAGACCCCTTGAATTAATCTGTTTATAACAATTTGACGTTTATTGCTTTTATACTGTTACTGGCCATTTCATTACACTTATATATCATTAAAAGTTGTAATCTAGGCTTTAAAAGCCGATGGTACATAGTGTACGCCGCCCCTGTCATTATGTATGTCCAAACCGTCCATATATTTAAGGGTTCATATCTCAGCTAATTACTGACGATTTTTTTTCGAAAATCATGATCAACAATGCTTTTATACTTCTACTACGATAGGTATCTCCAGTGCTGCTCAACAGTTTTGCTGAATGCCCGTAAATCGAAATTTGTGTGTAACGGAAAAATGCGCTTTTCTCAAAAACTATGTGACCTAGGGTAATCGCTATAATTTTCCTGCAAGGTTTATGTTAATGTCTACTCCCTCTAATTTTTTCATAATTTTAGTTTCAGTAGATTTGGAATTAGATGGGGGGGGGGACATATTTTTGCGCTACATTTTCGACTAGATCTTTGAAAATGTAATACCTAAAATTAAAAGAAATGTATTTTTGAATTCAGCGTTACGAAAGCATTCACACGATACCTCACACGATATACAAAGAAAAAAATTTTTTTTTCAAGCAACTGAATTTGCCCCTATACATTTTTACTAAATATATTTATAAATGTTTAATAATCTGAAAATATGTGGGTCAACAGTCTTTATTACTTCCCCGAATTTGAACTTTCCACGCTCCATAGTTTACGAGTAAAGTGGCTGTGACAGACGGACAGACACAAGAGTGATCTTATAATGGTTCCGTTTTTACTTTTTAAGTACGGAACCCTAAAAATAGGATAAAATAAATTAAAATGTGATTGTTATAATAAGCTCTATTTCTTTTTTGGCCTGAACGCTTTACAATCGTATACTTAGGGATCACATGAAAGTTTATAACCTGAGGTGGAACTTCAAGAAGTTTTTGTACAAATCAGCAGTATATTGTGTAATGATTTTCAAAGGGATAATCAGCTTTATTTAGAAATATTGTTGATATCAAGATACATCATTGATAACAGAATAATATCGATGATTCGATGATAAGAAAATCGAAATCCTGTTGTCTTTTTTTGCAACTAACTTCTAATGATAACCGCACTCAGGGCCCAACATCTCTTAAGTTTATGAGACAAAAGATTAGTACCTGAAGATGAAATACATCGCATCTAATTTGTTGTAGCTGAATTTACTAATTCTAGGCTTTATTATTATTATTATTATGATTATTATTATGATTATTATTATTATTTTAAATGTATCGTTAAGGCTCCTGTCCCGTCAGGCGAAGACAATCGTGAACTAATGCTAAATCTATGAGGAGGTTTTATGCCAATGTCTCGTTTGCATTTCAAGTGCAGCGACATTTCAAAAAATATATATGTCTATATTCATTGGACAGCTGAGGTCGATACCTACAGTCGCCCTGTTTTGACTTTTTCGATTTTGGTTGCAGTTTTTTTTTATGATGACATTTGACTTATGATGAACCGATTCCGAAAGTGAAAGTAACTTTATAAAAAGTACCAGAAGGATATAGGCGATATAGTTAGTTTCTTTCTAAATGTAGCTTTATTATAAGGAATTTTCCACAATTTTCAATTTTTTCACTGTATCTTTCTGTGTTTTCACACTATTTGACTAGACTTTTTATAGAAGTTGTCCAAAATATCTGACTACCAAATTATGAAATAAAATTTTTAGAATCTTCCACGCAAACGCAATTAAAAATCATTTCATACAAATGCCTATATATGATCAAATATACGATATATCCATGTTTTAATTGCAGTATACTTTTTCTACTCTTCTTTGTGAGGCTTTTGGAAAGGGGTATTAAATTTAGTTCAAAATTCTGTATGCTATAAACAAAAATCTTTTGAATTTTTCACAGAAACGTTAACATCTTTACGAATATATGAGAACTATGCTTACACAAATGCACATAAACTTTGAATAGGACTCACACAGTCATTTAACACAGTGACAGACCATTTTGATCATTTTCAGTTACATGGCTGATCGCAAATATTAATTTATTATTAAATTCAATATTGGCAACCTAATTGTCATGCCGACTAAATCTTCAGTGGGAAATATGAAGACAAACATGTCCTTTACATCCTAGAAATTCAAGAACAATTCGTCAAAAATTTCAGTACGTATTCGACAAAACGTGTAAAATTTAAAGCTTCCGATCACTTACACTTAATTTTTGGACATGAGTGTACTTATATCTCAAATTTTGTTCAGATTCGTTGCATGGTACGGTTGTTAGGGTTTTGCCAGAGTTTGTTTATGATCACTCTGTATATATCCTTCATTAACTTTTTTCCTTCCCGTAGTATTAATTGTAATATTTCCATTGATATTTGTTGATTTTTGTTTTATTTTTCACAATTTCCGAATCAATGTAAACTTTAAATCAGCAAAAATAATAGATTTTATATACTGATGATGTGAGTCCTGGAACTCACGAAAAGTATACGTCTGGTTTTATTCACATTACCTAATGTATTTTATTGTGTGTTTAAACGTTGATTTTTGGTGATTTATGTTTCCACACAAGTTTTTATTTACAATGTAAACTTTGTTGTTTATTGAAGCAAATATAAATTAACACTAGAACCGCCATTAGGGGTCATTTTGACCCCTGCCAAATTGATAATAGTCGATTCGAACCAGAAATTTTTTTATAAGATATGTTAAATGAATATAGAACAAATATAGGCTAATTAAACAAGTTAAATAGTTTCAAATAAAAATTCTGGTGCAACATACTTTTTATAAAACTTGAGTAAAATTGCCGGCGGTTCTAGTGTTAAAGAGCTTTTAAACATGGATTGCTTATCATTATTCGTCAACGCTTAAATAGTTTTTATGTTCAAATTTTCATCATATGACTATTTAGGACATTTAAGGAAGATTAACACTAATTTCACAAGAATTAGAAATTGTATTTGATAAGTATGTTCAAGTACCCTAAGATAAAGCCTACAAAAATCCCACCCGCCCATACGTGTTTCCATGTGCCCTTGACACACGCAGAGTTCATTATGTAATTACTTTTCTGAAATATTGGACCTAGACTGCTGTCTAATCTTGCCATTGAAATTATAAGCACAATTTATGACGTTTCAATGTCCCCTTCCAATTATCTATCTGCAAATGGGAGGGATAATGATTGATCGAGCTCAGTGTCCTTGATATAGATCGTTGCTTCATTGGTGTCCACTTGCTTGTCGTACTCGTCTTCTTTCATTCTGCCATTAATTCCTCCCATTCCCACCCCTTTCCAAATAACTTCTTCACAGAGACAAACGGACGGAATTTGTCGTCCAAGGTCGACAGGATTCTCATTAATTAAGTATCGAGTCGTATCTCGTGTGTTAAACCAAAAAGTCATGTCTAAGAAGCACTGTTGCCAATGTTGTGAACAGAAGTTTTACCACATTTACAGGCACTTCTTTCAGTGGGAGTTTTTTTTTGGGAGGGGGGGAGGGGGGGGGGAAACATTCATCATTCTCAACTTTTTATTTTCTAAATTGTTCTTTCTTTGGATAATTGAGCTTAATACTGAAGAAAAACTTCGCATATAATCTGGAATATGGTAGAAGGTGCTATGTCAATAATTTATTTTTAGCTGCATTGAAAAAATATATAGAGTCGCCATCATAATCAGCAATTAAGCATTTTGATGAATTGAGCGGTTTACTTCAAAGAAGTAATAAAAAAATCTGTTCAAATCAACAATAAAAGTCTCGAGTTATTGAGATTACACCACCTCTTCTTCTAATGAGCCTGGTGACCTTGAGACTGCATTATCAATCCAATGTCAAGTCAGAGAACAAAACAGAAAACAAGAGATTATAGGCAATTTCGCAAAATTAGAATGGAGTATATGAATTTTGTGTAAGAATAATTCATTCTTTATTCAGATAACGGCCTCAACTTTTTTCAAATTATTTTTGTTTAAATATATGAACTCAATAAAAACTTTGCAAATTATCTTTAAAATGATAGAAATATATAGATATTAAAAGTTCACTTTTCACTGCGTTGAAAAAAGTGTAGAGAGAGCTGCCACTGAGATCAACAATCATGCAATTTGGTGAATTGACCGGTTTTCTTTAAAGAAGCAATCAAAAAGTCTTCAAATCTTGAATAAGATTTTCGAGTTATTGTGATTACAGCATGTCTTCTTTTAATGATTCTAATGGCCTTGAGGCTACACCTATCAATTGAATATGTAGTCGGAGTACTAGATAAAAGATAAGAGATTTACAGGTAATTTCGAAAAATTAAATGTGTTTGAAATGGAATATAAATTTAGTAGATGAAAATTGACTTATTTTTTAAGGTGGAGATCTTTGTTTTTGCACCCGGTATTTGTAAAATAGAAATTTTAATTGAAATTTTATTATTTTGATGCAATTATAGTTTTTTTTTTATTTATGAATAAAAAAACACTTTTGTCTTCGTTGTATTTTACAATGCACATTTTTTTCTCTTTTCTCTTCTTCTTCACGTCATTTTTATGATTGTAAATGTTTCAATTTATTAACCCCGATACAGAGATCCTGTAATCGATATTCGATGTCTATACAGATTATAAGACATTAACTTCAAAGAATAGAACAAAAGTTATTTGCAAAATTATGTTTATTACCAAACCAGTTTCTTTTCTGAATTTCAGGACTAGATTTAACTGAACGAGCTGAACTAATCGATACAGGCTCGTTGTAAAAGAAAGCTATTAATGTCGACAAAAAGAATATTTCTTCCTGTTGTTTTAGCGACACCAATGCTTCTTTAACAGCTTTTAGAATCATACCATATGGAAATATACAATGCATACTGTACATAGATTCAATGTATAATTTCAAGTAATGTTTCAGATTCAAATTTAAATAACAAAGTAATACTTATTATATCACTTATCAATAAAGTCAAAATGCGCAATTGTTAACGAATTTTACCCACATGACGTCAGTTGCAGGTATATAAAACTATAATCCGCAATAGGCTTGAAACTTTTTTCAACATTGCATTATCATCGTCTAATGCGCATTGCTTTATCATCATCTAATGTATTACACACTATTACAACAGTAATACTTATTGTATCATATCATTTATTAATAAAGCCAAAGTGCAACATGGGTATTTGTTAACGAATTTTAACCACGTGACGTCAGTTGCAAGTATATAAAAGTATAATCAGCAATAGGCTTGAAACTTTTTACAACATTGCATTATCATCGTCTAATGCGCATTGCTTTATCATCATCTAATGTATTACACACTATTACAACAGTAATACTTATTGTATCATATCATTTATTAATAAAGCCAAAGTGCAACATGGGTGTTTGTTAACGAATTTTAACCACGTGACGTCAGTTGCAAGTATATAAAACTATAATCCGCAATAGGCTTGAAACTTTTTTCAACATTGCATTATCATCGTCTAATGCGCATTGCTTTATCATCATCTAATGTATTACACACTATTACAACAGTAATACTTATTGTATCATATCATTTATTAATAAAGCCAAAGTGCAACATGGGTATTTGTTAACGAATTTTAACCACGTGACGTCAGTTGCAAGTATATAAAAGTATAATCAGCAATAGGCTTGAAACTTTTTACAACATTGCATTATCATCGTCTGATTCGCATTGCTTTATCATCGTCTAATGACCATTCTTTTTCAGAGTATATACACTCCAAATATACTCTCTAGGGAACATCTCTATAAGAGAGTAGACGACATATAGAAGATAAAATTTGATTTGTCGAGACTATTTTGGACAGCATTGAATCTTCAAGAATCTTGGTCAGATTGCTATTATTGCGAAGCTAATGTTTCCTGGTGGTTTGGTATAGTTTTGAAGAAAACTTCAACTTATGCAGGCGCCCTGTACATAACACTAGGTATCTAGTGTTGCCCTGCTAGTAATGCCACTCGTGCGTAGTGCCCATTATATTTCGTAATATTTGACGAAATGAACCAGATGAAGTAAATAAACAAATTTAATTGGTATTATTCTGGAATCAGCGAGGACCCACCTTTCCATTTTGAAGGGGATGATGGTCAGAGGCGACATCTTTTGATGAAGTATTTTAAAAATGTATATTTCCATGCAACAAAGTGCGTTGTTCTGTGGATATGCTTTGACTTGGGAGGTCATAACACCCATTATTTCCTCGTGCTTTCATCTTTATCTTTAGAATGTTAATTCTACGACGGTCATCTCAATCTTTAAATTTTTTCATAAAATTTTAATCTTTTCAATGCTTTTAAGAAAAAGAAATCGCCTATGAAAATTAATAACTATCAAGTATAAATCTCTACGATATAGGAAACAGTTTTAATGACCATTTTGAGGGCAGAGTGTAATTAGTTAGATTTTTCAATGTATGGCAGGGTATTTGTGTTTAAATGGTATATTTGTATTTTATTTTTGTTTATTTCTTATTGCAGGGTGGCAATGACTTCTACCTCTACATCACTGCCAATGATGGTCATCAGACGGTAAGTTTTTTACGACACTTTTCTTGCACCAGTTCCATTTATGCTCGTATTCACCATCTGCCTCAACCTAGAAAACCTTGCTCAAATGGTATGCTTCGTCATTAATCTGATTGGGCTTCAACCGCGATCAGGTTCAATCAGGTTAATCGTGAAATTCATATGAGCGTTAGACCGTGGTTTTCTAGTTTGAGGTAGATAGTGAATGCGAGCCTTAATGTTTTCTAAATTATTGAAATTATTGTACTATCCAAATATTTAATGCATTCAATGTTTCTTTCATTTCAGGCTAAAATTGAGGTGTATCTACGGGTCTTACCTTCCAATTCAGCTCCTTCCCCTCCATCCTCCTTTGATGTACCCTTTAGCACATCTCACCCATCTTTCCATCGGCCCTTTCCCCCCTTCGCTTTTCCCCCTAGACCCCCCGACCCCTCCCCCTCCACTTCCAACACTTCATCCATCGCCCCCGCCCCCACCCCTCCTTCCACCACCCAGCCCCCAATTCGCGCGATTCATCCGCCAGAGGGCGCGCAGACCACAACGTCGGCTGTGACATCAACACTTTTGCCCATACTTGCAGTGACAGGTCTGGCACCTATCCTGATGCTGGTATTGTGGCTAGTGCACCGAAAATGCAAACACAACGAAAAACTTGTTGCGGTAAGTATCTTCTTTTATTTTTGTGACATCAGGGCGGCAACTGCATAACAAGTATAATAAATCGTGGTGGCTATCACAATCAACAACTTTTTAGGCAAATTTTAATCGAACCCTTAATTTGATCCGATTTTCTAGAAGAAATTTTCTCAACACCCAATGTGATCGCGGTCAAAATTTTGCACAACTTTTTTCTCGAAGTTGTTCGTATGATCAATTTTACCTCCAATAAACCAATCAGCCATGGACGTCTTGCAACGTCACTTCCAAAGATGGGCTATACGACAAAGTATATCAGAGATATGTTAAAAGGGAACCGCAAGCAAGACTACATATTAATTGAATCAATAAGAGAAAAAGGGCATCTGTGGTATGTAAAACATAATTTAAATTTCAATAGAAAAAGAGTTAGTATAAGAAAGATTCTCAAAAGGTGGGATCATTAAACGTTAACTTATGTAATTTTTAAAATTTTCAAATTTAAGGCCAATTTTTTTAAATTTTGTCTATAAATATAATATATAAATATTTTTAATAGTATGTCTACAAAATTATACACAAACATTAAAAGACAGGAACTATTGTGGAAAATTAATTATTAAAGCATGTAATTAGCAGTTGTGTACGTTACAAATTTTGGACATTTTTTCGCACGTACGTTACAGATTTTGGGCGTTGATCTTAGTATTTAAAAATTTCTTAAGACTAAGAATGTAGTAAATGAGTCTGTATGCATATATATATATATATATATATGTATAATTTAAATTTTTGTTATCCAGTAATAATAATAATAAAATCAAATGCTTTGTTACGTACGTTACTTTCGGACATAACAAAATACAGAAAAATTCTTTATAGAAAAGTCCTTCTATCTTCAAAAAAGCAATAAATCAGCCTGCCATCTCTTAACGAAATTATCAAAAAATCATCCGTTTCCTTTATGCATTCGTTGTTTACCATTAGAACCACCTGGAAAAAAAGTTAAAACTCTTTTTCTTGGTGGCCAGTGGCTGAGAGGTTCTGCTCTCGAAGCTGGTAGACGGGAGGTGCTGGGTTCGAACCCAATCGCGCCCGTCGGCCTAATCGTTCGGAGTTTTCGTGGTTTTTTTCGAACCGTGGATTTCCATGCGTTAATACGGATTAGGTTCCCTTAGAAAGACCTCCACGGAAGGCACTTCCCCTAGGGCCTATATCCCTCGTGTAGATAATTGGCCGTCAACAATCAACCCAACCCTTTTTCTTGGTGGTACATTGGAGCAGTTAACGTTATGAATATCCGAAATTGGCCTCTTTAGCATATAATAATAAAATTTTAAGATATTTATACAAAGCTTTTACAATAAATTATGTCATTTTCTGTCTCTGAATAGAATTAAAAACTCAATGTAAAAAAAAATATAATAAAGTCAATGATAATTAAAGTTATGTTTGAAAGGCTTAAAGTTATGACTTGTGTCCAGTGCCCACCTTTTGAGAATCGCCCATAAGAACACATGAACTTCGCTGGAAACAGAATAGAGAACAGTAATCTTGCGTTTTATTTATGGCAAGAAAGAGCGATAAATAGTAACTAACACCCCCTTTTTCATACAACTTTTGCAACGTCAATTAAAACCCTTCTTTTTGGTTTGTACGTGGTGAAACTGGATTTAAAATCGTCTCAAAAGGTGATTGTTTGAAGTATTGTCAGGTCTGATACCTGCTTAAGATATGCTTTATGATAAAATGCATTATACATTTTGAACTGGAAATACTTAGAGATTCTCTTGGTAAATTTACTCTCAATAACTTGCAATTATTTTGATAATTTCTCATTTAATCATTGTTTGTCATTTGAAGCTATTGCATCTTCCTAATAAAAATGGAATTCTGTGTATTTTTATAAACAATTTTTTTTTTTGAAAATTCGTTATCATTTTTAAGATTTAATCATTTAGAAAATTACATAACAGGAAGTTCGATATTTGCCTTAAAATAATGGCTTTCTTTATTCTTATACTTAGAATACTGTTAGATGTTTCTTAAAAGTGTTCTACTTCTAGAACTGTTCTAACTTGTTCTGCATTTCAGTAGCTTTAATTCGATGGATTTTTCGAAATTCTGCGAGGTGCATTAGCAATGTAGTATTGGCATTTACTGGACTCTTTGTACTAACTTTCAAATTGGATAGGATTAGGATATGCATAAGCATGGTATTCAACCGATTAAAAATCCCTATGCACCTTCGTGATTGTTGAAAGAGCAACGTTGTGCAAATATCCATCTATAAACATTCACGACATTGGGAAATAAAATGCTCTGCAGTTTCCAAACTACTATCCAACACTATTATCGAGAGAATGCTGCTTAAAATGATTTTTAACAAAATTGGTAGATTTTACAACAAAAAAATTATTGAAATATTTGGATTCAAATCTCTCTGAGTTCACTGGTCACCTTTTTTTGAGAGGTTATCACTAATTCCAAACAACAATCGTCATACTAGATTTCTACAACATTTGCAAAAAAAACATCTACCACGAAGATTGTTGTTTAGAAATAGTGATTGCCAAAAGAAATTGGCTGATAACGTTCCTGAAACTCATTAGAGTAATGTCAAGGTTTTAGGATGGTAGTTTGTCTTTAATTGTTACAGAAACTGCCTGGAGAAAAATTATTACACCCAATAACAAAATGACAGACACATTGAAGCACAGGATCACAACACAAGTAACGAAATAGATAAGTTGCGGAACTTCCACAGCATCTTATCACATGATCAGCATAGGCTGGTTTCCACAGATTATCGAACTGATTCTCGGACAATTTTGATCACATGACAGACGAGATAAGCAGAAATTTTGCGGTCTGTCTCTTTTTTTAGCTCCGTATGACAGAAGATGACGTAAAGATTAAAAATCAGAAAACCTACGTTTAAAAATGCACAAGTACAGCAAAATTGCAAAAAACATTTTGCCCAGCCTTGCTTTTTCTAGCACGCTGTGCCTTGCTCTATCTTGCTCTGAAGAAGAATCTCGCTAGTAGATTCGAAACAGCTGTTTGCTGCTTTTTATGTATTACTTGCGCATTTTTAAACGTAGGTTTTCTGATTTTTAATATTCTTGCATAAAGGCTTTGCTTGCTATTTTTATGACTTAAAGAGTTGGGTACAGTGTTTTAACTTATCCATAGTCTCAAACAAAAGAGCAGATGCGTAGAATTGAGATTTGCTGGCAAGCTTTAAAAAAAAAAAAAAAAATCAACAAAACTGTTTTAAGAAGCCAAAAAATACTAACTAAAAATTAAGGCATACTTAAAAATAATGTATTCAAGAAGATATGTAAACAATAAAAAGTAGATCAGTTGTTAAAAAGTGGAGTACTTAGAGCCTAAAAGACGATGGAGAACTTAGAACCTATAAAATACGATATCAGTCTGAGAGATGAACATAAGAAACAAGATCTGGGATTTTAAAAATATATAAGTCTGCGGTCATCATTCAAAACTGAAATAAAAATATTGATAATATACCCCAGTCATTGTAAAAATAGAAAGCGTCTTCTTCGGCAACTTTCTTTTTCTTGAAAATTAAATTAAGAATTGTCTAGGAATTGAATAATGGATGTTGTTGTGTTCCTACAATCATATTTTCAAAAATTCAGCTACATAATTGATTAACTTTTAATACATTCAACAGATATACTTTTCGTACTAAAGTAAAATTAGCACTCATTTCACATTAAAATACTACTACTACTACTAATAATAATAATAATAATAATAATAATGTTTTCGTCCAGGAATTTAAATTACAATATTTTTATAAAAGTCATTATTTCTACAAAATAACGTATAATTTTATTACTGAAAGAAAAATTTAGCGACATTAGAAAAATTGAGGATCACTGAAAAAACACTGCATCCCATTAGATCTCGGTTTGTATTCCCTACATACAAACACAGAATTTGGAATTTGGCTCAAGAAAACCATTAGTTTGATTCTTCCGAAGATTGCGCAAAAATGGTGCAGACTTATTTACTAATCTTGCATTCAAAGACTACGAGTTTTCCATAATTTGAAACTTCAGAATTCTAAGTAGAAGAAAAACAACTGCCCAGATATCGTCTGCAAATGAGGGGGAAATGTCATTTGAAACACTAATACTTGTTGAGTGGAAGCTACGCCCTGTTTGTTCTCATTCTGCCATTTTCATTCCAGTGAATGTATTTTATGTGAAAAAGTTTAATGGTGAGTTTCTTGCTTCTTATATTATAGTTGAAAAAGGCGTCTTCCTCTGGCCTAGCCCGGCGGGAAGGCAGCCTCTCCGAGACTGTGGCCTTCAGCTACTCCCCCGCTGCACTTCTTCGGCCCGCCACGCCTACGGCAAGAGTATGTATCTACATTTTGAAAAAAAAGTTTTAAAAGTTGATATATTTATAAATTATTTATGAAATAAAAGAAAAATATTCAGCATTGTACAACATAGGATATGCATGTTTAGAAAGACATAAATATTACATTCAAATTAGTAATACCTGCTGTTCGCTTTTGTGTCCAATAAGACTAATTAGGCCGTTTAAAGACAGAGTGGTGCAAGTCATTAATTTTGAAAAATTGAGTTGAGAACCTACGCTAGTAACGAGTTAAGTACACTTGCAAGATAATTTTTAACTAATGATAGCGGTTTTTTTTTTTTTTTTTTTTTTCAAATTTTTCGTTTGCATTTTAGTATTTTATATATATATATATATTTTTATAAGCACTACTAGCTCATTTTATTTTTCATCCATTTGTAATAATAATGAAAAATAAAGTGGATTTTTGTTAGTAACGAGTTAAGTACATTTTCAAGCTAATGTTAAACTAATGGCAACTTTTCTTCTTTTTTCAAATTTCTCCTTTGCATTTAAATATTTTTAAATGTATTTTTTTTTTTTTTTTTAATGAACAGTAGATACAGTAAACCCTCGATTTAACGGACTGATTGGGACTAAGATGTGTCCGTTAAATCGAAAGTCCGTTAAATCGCAAAGTACTATTTATAATATTATTTTGTTATAACTATAGTACATATATATATTATTACGTACTTGTAATTACATATATTATTACAGTGCAAATTACATATATATATATATACAATATATACAGTGTATATACATGAATTGTACATATACAATATATGTATATACATAAATATATATTGCATATACATATATACTACTGTATATGTATATATAAACACAATACATTACTTTTAATAATACAATATTGGTAATGAAATACAAACGAATTAACACATATGCATCTTTTATGCATGCATAGAACGAAAAGCATATCACATGGCCGCATAGGTCGCCAGCATCATTGCGCATGCTTAGAAAGAAAACCACGCTGCAGTGAGAATCAAAGCGCGCGCTTTCGGCGTTTCGTGTTCTTTCCCTTTTTTTTAAGGTTTCGTTCATTTGATCACGAGACATTGTGTCGCCACAGATATAATAAATATTTTTTTTTATTTTACCGAGAAATCGCTTTTTAAAAATAGTAAAAAGAAATGCTTTGTCGTTGTTCATTGCTTGATTTTTTACATATAAAAGCTTAAAAGAGGGTTTCGTGTTGATTCTCAAGTAGGGGAGTGGGAGGGTGGCAATAATACTTTTTTTTTTTCGAAGCGTGTTTCATCATTTTAGAAGCTGTTTTATCATGGAGACTTCCAGTAAATAATAGTGATAAATAAATATTTGACATTTGTCTAATATAAAAATTTGAAATATGGGCGTTGATTTTAGGTTAGGGAGAGGGGAATAATTTTAAATTAACGATTTTGATTTGTTAATTTAAGGATAAAGTGTTTTAAAAGGGATATTAAACGAAACCCTCTGTGCGATCTGCGATCACACTTACCCACTTGTTTTACTTTAATTTGTAATTTTTTTTTTAATTAGTCCGTTGAATCCGAAGTCCGTTGAACCGAGGTCCGTTAAATCGAGGGTTTACTGTACTAGATAATTTTATTTTTCAGCCATTTGTAATGATAATAAAAAATAAAATAGATTTTCGCAATTTATTCGTCAATATATATATATAGATATACATACTGTTTCAAAAAAATATATGCACCTAGAAAAAATTGAGGCACGACCATGAAACTTAGTATGAGAATAGTGTTTGGTTAGATGAACGAATGATTATAAATTCGGAACAAAAAATATTTTATTTACTAGTAGCAGCAAAAAGAATGTCAACTTCAAAAGGTTGTAAAGTGACATTTGACAGCTATAAAAGCCGATACTCGGTGAGGCGTGGAGTCTATTAAGTTACCAATGTCCGTCTGCAGTAGATTCTGCCATGAGGGTAGCAACTGATAAATTAGCTCGGTGTACTCCGAGACGGCTACTGACGCATTTCCAACATATGCCAAACTTTCCCTATTGGAGCAAGATCTGGAGGACAGGGAAGGACATTATATCCTTGTAGTCATTCTTGCGAGAGTCGTTTGGCCGAACGTTGTGTTGCTGGTAAATGGCACCTTGACGACTTGATAACATAGACCGTAAAACCGGCTGCAAAATATCGTCTACGTATCTGCGAGCCATTACAGTATTTTGCAGCACGAGTAAAAATGATCAGCTGTCCCAGCAGATCGCTCTCCGGAATGTCAAGTGTTATGGCAGTAACAAATGCAGGATTGAACCGCTGACCTCTCTACCTCCACACACGTCGCTGTCTTGTCTGCCTCCACACACGTACGGTAGTCACCAGTCCAGCACTGAGAGAAAAGCGGGATTCATCGCTAAAATATCACATTTCTCCAATCAAACACATCTCAGCTTGCTGGAGATTGACACCAATCCAGACGACACTGTCTATGTTGAAGGATTAGAAGTAACTGCCTAAGTGGTCGTCGAGAACTGGTCCCAGTGTCGGCCTATCGATAGTATGCCTTGATATCACTGCATTCATATCAACTGACAAATGGCGTTGAATATATGATAGTGATACTGTTGTTGTAGATGTGGCTGCTCTTCTTATTACTCGATCCTCTCATGCATTTTTGGCCCGGTGACGTCCTGAGCCACTGCAGCGGTTGACCGAGCCTTCTCTGATCCACTCATGCCAACACCGCGGAACTACAATATACCTTCGAGCAAATACGTTTGTTGGACCAATCCGCTTTTTTTAGATCTATGATTTTACCCCTTTCGAAGTCAGACCATTGTTCCTAGCCCCGTCGAGTACATCTTAAAGGTATCATTCTTTCAAATCTTATGTATCAATATTGGTAATCCAGTTATAATTACTCGTGAATTCGAGTACTGGCTCTTTTAAATGCTGCTTCCTGTGCAATTTAAATGAGCATTGCACAAGCCCCCATCGGTCATTGGTGTGGAAATGTTAATCATTTACATAACTCATCAAATCACATCAGCAAGCCGAGTTTCGTAGCTCTGGCTCAATTCTTCCTGGGTGCATATATATTTTTGCAACAGATTGTATATGGGCTTTTCATTTCCAAATCGTAAGCTGCTATGTTTGTTGTAAATAAAGTTAAAAAACAGATTTTTTTCTTTTGTAGTGTATTTAATTTAAAGATCTACAAGATAAGATAGTTAACTGGAACTTGGTATAGCCATTTCAATGTATTTTTAATCTTTTTTTTTCAAAATGGCAGTTTCGGGATATTTGGCCCACTGTATTTTAGAGATATTTGACTCGGATATCCCATTTTTCATCTAGTGCAGCGGTTCCCAACCTGTTATTGCCACGCCCCACCGAAGCATCTGTAAAATCACTATTCCTTCATATTTCTCTTTTATTATTTAAAAAGTGAACTCTATTCACATGGAGAAAGACTAAAAGAATCTTAACAATAACGATTCATTTTAGATATTTTAACATCAAAGAAGTGAAGTTTCTGTGAAAAATGTGTTTTTAACCTAATTCTATAAATGCAATGAGGCTATACATAGAATTACATATTATATTACACATATAAATAGAATTAAAGCAGAATAACTATATAACAATCTATAAAAGAAATTTTGACAGCCTCCCACCCCCTTTCTTTTTTTAATTTTTAAAATCTACTATAATGTTTTTGGTTATTAATATACAGTGAAATACGTTTAACACGAAACTAAGGGGACCGAAAAAAAATTTCGTGTTAAAAGAATTTCGCGTTAAGAGATCCGCCAAAAAAGAACAACACTTACAAATATTTTCGACGTCGTCAAATTTTATTTCGATTTCCTGTTAAACTACTAGTAATTAGGATAAAAAGCAAGCAAAAAAATATTGTTTTTTGAGGGAAAAGTCAGATACCTTTCTTTTAAGTGTCTTCTTCAGAATTCTGAGATCTAGCTTATTCTTTGAACCAAATAAGCAAAGCTGTCTCTAAATCTACGTGCTTAGCAGTTCACATACGTTTTCTCTCTGGCTTAAACATACTCAAACCTTAACGTAATGGGATCCTTGTTTTTTACTATTGTGTATAAAGTAGAATTGGGAATGCCAAACTCTTTGCAGATTTCTGTTTTCGCCCTTTCGAAATTTCAGTTTGTTTTCGCACCAATTTCTCAGCCATTGCGCTAATAAAACATAAGCTAATTTACAAAAAACACGAATTCACCGATTTTCACCTAAAATTCAGTGGTTTTAACACAAAATTCACCAATTTCAACTCAAACTAACTAGCTCGAAAGTGAATTTTTTTTTCCGTGTTAAACGATTTTTGTTTCGTGTTAAAAGAAAGAAAATGCATTAAATTGCATAGTATACTGTCCGGACCGCTGTATCATTTCGTATTAACCGATTTTTCATGTTAAGCGTTTTCGTGTTAAACGTATTTCACTGTAATTAATAATTTTTCACATTTTTTTTTTGTTGTTGTTGTTATTTATTGAGTGGTCCTTATATTCCTATAAATTTTGCTATGTTTCTTATGAAGAAATATTTAAGCGTGAAACTACTTGAGGGAATATTTATATTTGACTCTCTTGAGCATATTTAACATAAAGAAATATTTGAAATATCTAAAAGAAGTACTGCAAACTTTATAAAATGTATAAATCCCAAATTGCATTAGAAAAGATATCTATGGCTCTAATATTGACTTCTTACACAATAAATAAATATATGACATATACATTTAAAATTTTAAAAATCAGATAATACATGACAGTCAATTAACAGTAAGGGAAAACGGAAAACAGAGAAATGCGTTTTGATTAGGAATAATGACTTGAGGGGCACCGGTATATATTATATACCACCTACGATTAATAAAGTTTTACACAAGAAAAATTTTTATTAAATTTTACTTTTCTAACTTTGGTGGAAAAAAAAGCCGTAAAATTGCTTTTACTTATTTTGAAATAGAATTTTTCAAAGATTCCGGTGGGAATTCAGCATTTCACAAACGTAATTGCTTGCCCCTCAAGGGGTTAAAACTTTCTTCATAAGACACATAGCAAAGTTTATAGAAATACAAGGACCATTCAATAAATAATAATAATAAAAATTGTGAAAAATTATAAAATACATTAATAACCCGAAAAATTACAATATTTTTTTTAAATCGAGAAAAAAAAAGGGTCTGTCAAAATTTCTTTTATAAATTGTTATATAATTATTCTATTTTAAATTCTATTTTAACCCGCATAGCATTTTTAGTTTGCAGAAAATGGGCAAAAGTCTTGCTTTGAAAACCTGCAAAGTTGCAGCAAGCTCAGTTTGACAAGACTGAAAGTTCATAACACGACTGCAGCAAGATAACGCACACGCCGAAGTCACCACACTTTGAACTTGCAGCTAACTTGTCGTGCAAGTTAAATTCATGCTGTATCGAATTTATTGCAAATTAACGGCAAACAAGTAATCAAAAATACTGCAAACTTATTGCAAAGTAGTAATCTTTCTATACCACATTAACTTATTACAACTGTTACAGTATAAGTTTAACCCCTTCGAAGGGGTCCATAGACCCGATCTGGTCTATTGATACATACGGCACCGTTAAGGTGCATGCATCGTTTTTACCATCATAAACAAATTAGGGTAATATTTGTACTTTTCCACTCCAAGACTTTTTCTTGGTATTTGAGAAGTATAGCGTTTAAAAAAAGCGGTGCCGACCGAATAAAATTTCTGCAATTTCTGCGTATCTGTTGATTGTCTATTCTCTCAACAGAGGGATTTTTTGCTTTCGTCACTTTCGTGAATTAAAGAAAGTCTTGCCATCAGTTTCACAACAAACTACTCATGCAAGTGGGTGATGGTATACCTTGCGGGAGATTTGCTGCGAATTTCTCAATTCAAATTTGCCATGGCAAGATAATATCAGAAAAAAATCAAACTTGCTGGTAATATTCATGCTATCTGGGAAACATTTGATTGTTAACTTTACTTAAATTCAACAACGAAAAAAACGTAATTTTTTTAATTTTTCATTATCTTTACTTTATTGCTCATTATCATCATTTACTTTATAATTGATTGTCTTTACTGTCAGTTTTATTTTTAGTATACAATGTCACTTTTCTAGAAAATCTGACAGCAAATCGGTGAGGAAGAAATTTTGACTTGCCCCCTAAAAAAGTCAAATTGCCCCTTTGTACACCCCATGTTGGGAATCACTGATCTAGTTTAATTGGACCCATTTTAATGATTGGGTTATACTTAATTAAAATAATAATAATTACCCGATTTCGGAAATTAATAGCTTATTTTATATAAATGTTTTTTAATAAAGACTAAATTCAATATTTCAATTGGAATTGAATACAAAAATACCAACTAATAAGTGATGTGAAATATAAATTTGAACAAATGTGTTTTACAATTCGAAACAAACGATTCAGAATATAGCTACATAAATCTTAAATATCTGTATTTTGTACATAATATGCATATGTCACAGCTTGTGCTAAAGCTATTGCGTTCATTTCTTCTGGGAGTCTTAAGCTACCACATCCAATCACAGTTGTAGTTTAAAAAGTGTAGTTTTTAAAATGATATTTAACTTCCTTGGTTATGAAAATATTCATTAATTTGTAAAGTTGTGAATGTGAGATATTAACATATTGAGAATCGTCAACTTTTACCAAGTTGCCAGATCAAAAAAAAAAAAAAAAAGGTTTCGTAATAAATTTTTTATTTAGTAAAATAAATTAAATAATTCCCCTGAAGATGTAAATTAATTTTCATAATATGAAATTTCTGGTGAAAATACCTATACTTTTTTGATTTAGTGAACCAAACCTCCCTTAAGCTGGGCCAAATCTCCCTGAAGTCGGGTGGTTTGGCCCAGTATACAGAATTATGGAAAATAATTTTAAAAAATCATTTATTACCGTTTTCAGAATTTGGACACTGTAAACGCGCCAAAAAAATTACGAGTGTTCCTTAATATAAGAAATTATAATTTAACCATGAACGAAAATATACAATACCCAGGGTTCTCGCTGCCATTCGCCATTGCGCCAAATGCTTCATTTGGCAAGTAAATGGACGAATAAATTCGCCAAATTGCGAGTTCTCAATTGTTGCTCTTTTTGTGTGTGTGTGTATGTGTGCGTCAGTACAAACGATACTCTTATTCACATTTGCAACTTATTGCATTCTTATTCGCATTTTCAAACCAAGAATTTGGGTGATACCAAAGATTTCAATCGCAGAAACGCCCTGCAGCAGCTTTATCCTATAAAACATACAACATTCTACACTTTGCTGCAATCTAGCCACAACATTCAGTGGACTGTCAGAGAATATTTATAATGATCATTTAACACAACAAAAATTAAATTGAGAAACCAAATATATATAAGAAATACTAATAATGGCTTTCAGTATGTGTTAATGGGCCAACTAAGCAACAGTACAATTTTGAAGTGTGGGCAATAAAAAGCCGAAAAATTCTAGGAAAATAAAGTTTTTTTGAATGTGACATACATTTTGTTATTTATATTTTGAAATTTTCAGAATTCATCAAATGTAATATTGTAATCCTGCGTTACCTTTGGTTCGAAAATTGTTTTTCATAATATTTTAATGAGTTAAATTGAGAATCGTATTTTTTCTCGATTACGCAAGACATTTAGAATGTACTTGTTTTTAGTAGTTTCCATCATAGCACATAGTTTAATTTAGATGAATAACTGATCTATAAGCAGTTATAAAATATTAGGTTATTTTAGAACAGATTGGGGGGGGGGGGGGGAGAAGATACATTAAAGGGTTAAAGATCGCTTTTTCAGAGTTTCACGACGAATCTATTTTACTACCATTTTTCTCATTTCGCTACTGTTTTTCATTTCTGATTAGCCAAATTGCTAACGTTCTCTAAAAGTCAGCGAAAACCCCGCAATAACTTCTTCCGAGTTACCATACGATTAAAAAAGCGTTCTTTTTATCTTTATAAACCTTATAAACCAATACATTTCGAAATTTAAAGAAGCATTTATAAAAAACAAAGTTTCTTTTGCTGCCACTGATTTTCGAAAACGTTGCCAAGTAATTTTTTATTGCGTATTAATCAGTTTTTCAAACCGCTATGTCCCTTTTTAGGATGATATCAATTTTCAGTTAAATATTTTCAGCAATGTAATTGAATTTATGCATGCAAGACTAACAAAATATTACTAATTTTAATGTTAATGTTAACACTAGGACAGCGAGAAATTTTACTCAAGTTTTATAAAAATATTTCACGCCAGTTGAAAAAAAATTTTAAAAAAATAGTGATTTAAATTATTTTTCTGCTACATAAATAGCATTTTTACCAGTTTAACTTAATGTATGGTCTCTGAAAGGAGTCTTTCTTTTATGATGGGGTATCATCCCCTGGTAGCTTTTTCGCCTGTCCTTTTTGGAATTAATAGAATTTCTTTTTTTTCTAAATTTTAAAAATTTTCTTATTTTTTCTTTCTCTTTTTTCTCTTGCATTGTTAAACTTTGAGTACTTTATGTGCTTATTCTTAAGTTATTCTTTTCTTAACTTTTTATAGTTATTTTCCTATTGTGGCTACCAGCCACGTCTAAACATAAATTTTTTCAAGGCTCCCTAATGCCCTTGCAACACGATCACCTCTCAATTGGATGTAAAGTTGCCACGCAACTAGGCAGCCTATCAACCAGATCACATTGTTCCATTTTTTTGTGTAGCAACCTATATTATGAAGAAATTTCTGGTTCGAATCGACATCTATTCATTTGTGGTACGAGTGAAAATGACCCGTCATCGCGGCTCTAGTGTCAATGCTGTTAATTTACATGTTTGTCTGTTAAACATGTTTATTGAACTTGAAAATGTTGGCGTGAGAATGGATAGCACCTGATAAACCTACATTCCGGATTGAGAAAACAGATTAATACTGGAACACTATAAAAACAACTCGAAAACGTTTTCGAAAATCAGCGATAGCAAAAGAAAATTTCTTTTCATAAATGCTTATCTGTAAATCCCGAAAATTTAGATAGGTTTGTAAAGATAAAAAGATCACTTTTCAGAATCGGGGATAACTTGGAAGATGATATCGTATATTTTCATTCGTGGTTATATTATATTTTACTGGATTAAGAAAATGTGTCTTTTTTTACAGTGCAGTTAGAATGCATAAGCTTTTCATATGAGACAAGGTGAATTGCTATTGAATTTCAAACATAAAGTACAATCATTTTAAATTAAGTTAAAATAATGCTATAAAAAGTGATAGAATATCTTTATTAAGACTTACGATCGTTTCATCGCACAATCGGCGACATTTTCAAAATCAATCATAATAGAAAATATTTTCACATTACTTAAAAACAATAATATAGTAAACAATGTCACGAGACATGAAGCATAATGAAAATATTGCAACCATAAAAAATAAAAATTCTATTATATTCTAAAAATAATATTCTAATAATAAAATTCTAAATATAATTCTAAAAAAAATAAATTAGCTATTTGCGCGCGTGGATTAATTTTCACATAATTTAAAAACAACAAGGTAAACAATGTCACGAGACATCAAGCATACTGAAAAACATTGCAAAACATAAAATAAAATAAAATTAACTTGGCTATTTGCGAGTGTGGATTAATTTTTACTATTGTTTCTACAATTGCTTAGTATCTCTTTCCAAATTCTAGGTAAATCAAGGGACACAGAATCATTGCAAATATTCTCGTTTCGTAAAAATATTTCTATTGATTCTCGGACTATGGATGGAAAATAAAATCTTGATGGATAAATTAACTTGCTATTTTTAAATTCAATCTGTAAAGGTTCTTCGCTGCATAATCTGGCCAAAGCTGTGGTTCTTCTATTGTATTTGATGTCTGCTATATGTTCTTTGATTCTAGTTTTAAGTTTTCTGCTTGTCATACCTATATAAAACTGCTTTGTTCCATCTTCTTTGGTGAAAGGTATTTCGTATACTCCTGCTAATTGGTTGGACTCAATTTGATCTATTTTCTTGCATACTATATTTTTTATTTTCATGGATGGTTTTGCGACTAGGAAGATATTGAATTTATTGAGTTTATATTTTAAGCGTTCGAAGAAACCAGGAAAATATTGTAAAGTGGATAACGTGGAATTTTGTGGCTTGAAATTTCTTTTCTTTTTGTTCTTCAAGCTCTTAATTAATTTTTCTATGGTGCTTTCTTTGTATCCATTCTTTCTTGCAATATCATATATTTTATTTATTTCGTTATTTAAATGTTCAGGGGTACAAACTGTGAAAGCTCTCTGAATAGAATGTCTAAATGCAGAAACTTTGTATGAAAAAGGTGCTTGCGCATTATTAGGGATAATGGATTGACTGGCTATGGGCTTTCTGTACACAGTGCGCTTTATTCCTTGGTGCGTCTTGATTAATAATACGTCTAAATACGGTAGCGTACCATTTTCTTCTATTTCCAATGTAAATTTAATTTTAGAATCAAGATTATTAATCTGGTTCAGAAAGTTATTGAGCAAGGTTTCTTCATGTTGCCATACGATGAAAATATCGTCTACGTATCTGATCCATGCATGGGGGGGTATAATCCAAATTGTATATATCCATTTCAAGAGGTCGTAATATGAATTCAGCTAATAGTCCTGATATAGGAGAACCCATTGGAGCTCCGTTATTCTGTTTGTATATTTTTCCGTCGAAAGTGAAGTAATTATTATTAACTATGAGATTAAGGGCACTCTTTAGAGTAATTTTCATATTTTCGTTAATACTCTCCATGTGGTCGATGCAGTTATTTATATTAGTAACGGCTTTTTGGGTATCAATAGATGGGTATAAAGAGACTACATCTAGACTGGCAATTAAATAATTCTGAGGTAAATTAATGTTATTCAAATATTGAATGAACTCATAAGTTGAATTAATTACATGATCAGAGTTGGGCAAAATATTTTTCAATAAAACTACAAAAGCTTTTTCCATAAAATATGTGGGGCTTGAGCATTTATTTACTATTGGCCTTATTGGCATATCTATTTTGTGGTCTTTGAGTCTGCCGACAATTGCTGGGATTACTGCTAACTTATTAATTCTCATTAGAACTTTCATATTATCAAGCCAGCTCCCTTTATTAACCAATTCGTTAACTTTTTTGTTAATTATGTTAAGTGGATTCTTCTTGACTTGTTGACAATCCATATTGTTAATACACTGTACCATTTTATTTTTATAGTCATCAGTATTTAATATGGCTAATTTATTAGATTTATCTGTTTGGACTAAAATAATTTCTGTATCAAGTTTAAGATTTTTCAAAATATTCAATTCTTCCTTTGGTACTATTGTGGGTTGCTTAATTAACTTCTTAAGTTCGTGGTACATAACATTGAGAATTTCTTCTTTATGATCGTTATTAGCCGACTGTACAACGATCATAAAGAAGAAATTCGCAATGTTATGTACCACGAACTTAAGAAGTTAATTAAGCAACCCACAATAGTACCAAAGGAAGAATTGAATATTTTGAAAAATCTTAAACTTGATACAGAAATTATTTTAGTCCAAACAGATAAATCTAATAAATTAGCCATATTAAATACTGATGACTATAAAAATAAAATGGTACAGTGTATTAACAATATGGATTGTCAACAAGTCAAGAAGAATCCACTTAACATAATTAACAAAAAAGTTAACGAATTGGTTAATAAAGGGAGCTGGCTTGATAATATGAAAGTTCTAATGAGAATTAATAAGTTAGCAGTAATCCCAGCAATTGTCGGCAGACTCAAAGACCACAAAATAGATATGCCAATAAGGCCAATAGTAAATAAATGCTCAAGCCCCACATATTTTATGGAAAAAGCTTTTGTAGTTTTATTGAAAAATATTTTGCCCAACTCTGATCATGTAATTAATTCAACTTATGAGTTCATTCAATATTTGAATAACATTAATTTACCTCAGAATTATTTAATTGCCAGTCTAGATGTAGTCTCTTTATACCCATCTATTGATACCCAAAAAGCCGTTACTAATATAAATAACTGCATCGACCACATGGAGAGTATTAACGAAAATATGAAAATTACTCTAAAGAGTGCTCTTAATCTCATAGTTAATAATAATTACTTCACTTTCGACGGAAAAATATACAAACAGAATAACGGAGCTCCAATGGGTTCTCCTATATCAGGACTATTAGCTGAATTCATATTACGACCTCTTGAAATGGATATATACAATTTGGATTATACCCCCCATGCATGGATCAGATACGTAGACGATATTTTCATCGTATGGCAACATGAAGAAACCTTGCTCAATAACTTTCTGAACCAGATTAATAATCTTGATTCTAAAATTAAATTTACATTGGAAATAGAAGAAAATGGTACGCTACCGTATTTAGACGTATTATTAATCAAGACGCACCAAGGAATAAAGCGCACTGTGTACAGAAAGCCCATAACCAGTCAATCCATTATCCCTAATAATGCGCAAGCACCTTTTTCATACAAAGTTTCTGCATTTAGACATTCTATTCAGAGAGCTTTCACAGTTTGTACCCCTGAACATTTAAATAACGAAATAAATAAAATATATGATATTGCAAGAAAGAATGGATACAAAGAAAGCACCATAGAAAAATTAATTAAGAGCTTGAAGAACAAAAAGAAAAGAAATTTCAAGCCACAAAATTCCACGTTATCCACTTTACAATATTTTCCTGGTTTCTTCGAACGCTTAAAATATAAACTCAATAAATTCAATATCTTCCTAGTCGCAAAACCATCCATGAAAATAAAAAATATAGTATGCAAGAAAATAGATCAAATTGAGTCCAACCAATTAGCAGGAGTATACGAAATACCTTTCACCAAAGAAGATGGAACAAAGCAGTTTTATATAGGTATGACAAGCAGAAAACTTAAAACTAGAATCAAAGAACATATAGCAGACATCAAATACAATAGAAGAACCACAGCTTTGGCCAGATTATGCAGCGAAGAACCTTTACAGATTGAATTTAAAAATAGCAAGTTAATTTATCCATCAAGATTTTATTTTCCATCCGTAGTCCGAGAATCAATAGAAATATTTTTACGCAACGAGAATATTTGCAATGATTCTGTGTCCCTTGATTTACCTAGAATTTGGAAAGAGATACTAAGCAATTGTAGAAACAATAGTAAAAATTAATCCACACTCGCAAATAGCCAAGTTAATTTTATTTTATTTTATGTTTTGCAATGTTTTTCAGTATGCTTGATGTCTCGTGACATTGTTTACCTTGTTGTTTTTAAATTATGTGAAAATTAATCCACGCGCGCAAATAGCTAATTTATTTATTTATTTTTTTTTTTAGAATTATATTTAGAATTTTATTATTAGAATATTATTTTTAGAATATAATAGAATTTTTATTTTTTATGGTTGCAATATTTTCATTATGCTTCATGTCTCGTGACATTGTTTACTATATTATTGTTTTTAAGTAATGTGAAAATATTTTCTATTATGATTGATTTTGAAAATGTCGCCGATTGTGCGATGAAACGATCGTAAGTCTTAATAAAGATATTCTATCACTTTTTATAGCATTATTTTAACTTAATTTGTTTATAAGTGATTATTATACATGTTTTTATACAATCATTTTAGTAAAAAGTAGGGCAAACATCCCACGTCTCCTCTAATTTTTGTCTTTTATTATACATATTCAGTCTGACCTCTATTTAACGAGCCTCTATTTTGCGAATTTCTCTATTTTGCGAGCTTTTCCTCGGAACCAACAACATTTTACGAATTTCTTCGTACAATAACCTCCAAATAGCGAAGTATATTCTCTATTTAACGAACTTTTTCTTGTGATATAATTTTTTTTTTCTCCCTATTTCTGAAAATATTTCCTTTCACTTCAAACTTATTCTTTCTTTTACACATTTTATAATACTTAATAACCTTGAATTAGTTTTACCAGGTGCCTAACTCAACGAGAGCTGTAAAATCCCTATCATTCTTTGCATTTCATCCAGGAAATGCAAACTTTCAATCACTTAAAAGGGCTGTTCTGTAGTAAATAAGTTTCAGTAATTAAATTTAAGGACGCATGTAGTAATACAATGCTTAAAATTATTTGTTATAATAAATACGATAATGTCATTAAAATTCATTAATTTTAATATAAATATTTTCTTAAAACTGAAAATACAGTGTATTTCCGGTGTTACGGCGTAAATAACCTCAAATTTATTTGTTTATAATTTAACTCTGTTTATCTTTCATGTTGTAAAACATAATTATAAAAGTGATTTCTTTTGACAGAAAAAATCTAATCTGTTTATCTAAATTGTTTATAACCCTGAATCAATATTTATGAGTAACATTATGATTTCAAGGTCATGTAATATAGATTTATTTACTTTATAATAATTTTGAATTGATGGTGATTTATTAGTTTTATAATTACTTGGATGTCATTTAAATGAATATTATAGCTATTTAGAAGATTTATAACTGCATATTGTAATTTTTATTTTGATGTTTATTTTATATAATATGTATCATTTTTAAAATGGTCAGTCTTGACTCTGTAACCAAGCAGAGAACATGTAACATGTCCTGACTCTGTAATCAGAGATGCCAATTGTTAAATCATGGCTCTGTTTAATACAGAGTGTATAGTGGAAGTCCTGACTCTGCAACCAAGCAGAGAACACATTTTTTTTTGTATTGGCTCTGTTAAATACGGAGAATTACTATTATGGAACAATTATTAACTTCTAATGATGAATAGAATTTACATACTATTTCAGTTTTATTTAATAAACTATTTATTCTAATTGCTCTCCCATCTCACTTGGATTTTGAAAATTTATTTGTCAGACGAATTTCGGCGCCAACATTTATTTTTGGTGCCTCGCAACCCGCGAAACATTTTTTTTGAAAGAATAGTGAGCAGTTTGTCAAAGTGATTTGTGATTAACAAGTGTGATTTATATTTCAACCTGCGATTAGTGTGGAATTATTATTGTGCCATTTGGATTACGACATGCCATCTACATTACCTGGAATTAACAGGTAAGAAAATATTTTTTTCATTTTCTATGAATGGTTAATGTTTTAAAATAAGAATTATTCTTTATTTAAAATGGAAAATCTTGAAAAGCTGAAAGCAAAACGTTCTGTTGAACGAACGAGTTTCACGAAATTAATTACAAAATTAGAAACATTATTAAATGATGACATTGATAATACGAAAACCGATGAATTATTAGAGCTTCAAGAAATATTTCTCTTAAAAGAAACGGCTTTCCAAAGTTTGAATCGTGATATTGAAGCTCAAATATCCGACTTAAAAGAATATGAAAAGGACATTGCTAATAGTGAAAAGTACACTGACCAATTGATCAGTGCTAAATTTAAAATTAAAAATAGATTAAGAAAATGTAAAAAGGATAATGTTTCTATGATAGCAACTAGTCGTGTAAATTCATTGAATGGTTCTGCTAGTGGAACAGAAACGAGTTCTGCCATGAAATTGCCTAAATTAAATGTTCCAAAATTTTCTGGTGAAATCGAAGAATGGGTCGAATTTTTTAACTGTTTTGAAACATCGATACACCAGAATAAATCACTATCTAAGATAGAAAAATTCGCTTATCTAAAATCCTTGTTATGTAATCGGGCCTATAATGTGGTAGAAGGGTTTCCTTTGACAGAACAAAATTATGATACTTGTATTGATTTATTAAAGGACCGTTTTGGTAAGGTTGATGTTATTATTAATAAACACATGACTAATTTATTAAATATGGAACCAGTTAAAAATTGTTCAAATTTAAATGCATTAAGAAGATTGCATGACATGTGCGAAGTTAATATTAGAAGTTTAAGAAATTTGGGGGTAACATCCAGTTCTTATGGACAATTGCTAAATCCTATTTTGCTAAAGCTATTGCCCCATGAATTAGTGATTGAATATCATAGAAAACGTGATACTAGCAAAGAGTCAGATGTAACCGATCTAATTGCCTTTCTGAAATGTGAAATAGAATGTAGAGAAAAGGCTTTGTCAATGACAAGTTCTAAAAATGATGCATCCTCTTCTTTTGTACATAAAAATAAAACTGAATTTCGTGAAAAGAAAACATCAAATAAATATCAACATGCTAATACCTTAAATGCCACTATTAAAGTTTTTTGTGTATTTTGCAAAGGTAATGATCATTTATCTTCCGAGTGTAAAAATTTAGCTGATGATAAGAAAAGATTAATGTTACGTAAGGAGGGTAGATGTTACAAATGCTTTTTGAAATCGCATTTATCTTCGCAATGCCGCATAAAATTAAAGCCATGTCTAAATTGTAAAAGCACTGAACATAACAAATTATTTTGCTTTAAGAAAAGTTTGAAACCGGAAATTAATGAAAATCAAAATCAAACAGTTGTATCTAATTCTCATTGTAATTTTAGAAATTCTAAGCATGCTGTTTTATTGCAAACATGTTGTGTAACTGCTCAAGGTAATTCTAAATCAAAGGTAGTTCGATTATTACTTGATTCTGCAAGCGAAAAAAGCTTCATAACAAAAGCATTAGCTCGTGAATTAAATTTGCCTGTTTTAAGAAAAGAACATTTAACTGTATTCGCTTTTGGCATGGATCAAGGTCGCGAAGAAGAATATGATGTTTTTAAAATTAAATTGCGAAGTAAAATGAATTATCATCGTTTTATAGATGTTGAGGTGCTAGCTACCGATTTGATAAGTGCAACAACATTGAAGGTTCCCAATTCTGACCCTCTAGTTATAAAATACATTGAAAGTAAAAGATGGAGGTTAGCCGACCCTACGCCCGAGGAATCCGAAGTACAAATTTTACTTGGAGCTGATTATTTCTGGAATGTTCAGAGAGGTGTCATTGAAGAAATTAATGACCATTTATATGTAGCTAATACACTTTTTGGGTACACAATAGTGGGAAAAATAAACTCTAAAGGTAACGAAACAGTTAATGCTCATCTTGTATCTGTTAATGAAATAGAAAATTTTGATTTGCAAAAGTTTTGGAAACTAGAGTCTTTGGGTATTTGTGATAGTAAAAATGAATTATTTTCACAAAAGGATTTAGATGCTCTTGATTTATTTAATGATAATTTAAATTTTGTAAATGGAAGATATGAAACTAAACTTTTGTGGAAAGTAAATAAAAATGAATTGGAATCCAATTTTGATGTAGCTAAACATAGACTTTGGGGATTAAAATCAAAATTGTGCAAAAATGAATGGTTACTTAAGGAATATGAGAAAATATTAAATGAACAATGTGGTTTGGGTATAATTGAAGAATGTGAGTTTAATAAAGATGAAATAAACACGTATTACATGCCTCACAGACCAGTAATAAGGGAAGATAAATCGACAACTAAAGTAAGAATTGTTTTTGATGCGTCATCCAAAGATAAGGGGGCAAAATCGTTAAACGAGTGCTTATTTCCTGGGCCCAATCTAAATCCTAACATATTGGACATTATTTTAAAATTCCGTCTCCACAAAATTGCTTTCTCGGCAGATATAGAGAAGGCATTCTTGCAAATCCAGATACAAGAAGAAGATAGAAATTTTTTGAGGTTCCTGTGGTTTGACAATATCACTAGTAACAATCCCATTTTGAAGGTTTTTCGCATGACCCGTGTAACTTTTGGTGTAACAACTTCACCCTTTTTCCTTTCTGCAACCATCAAACATCACATTGAGGGGTATAAAGATTTGTTTGGAAAAATAGTTAATATGCTGGATACTTCCTTATACGTTGATGACCTGTTTCATGGAGCTGATTCAGTAAATGAAGCTTTTGTTTTATCAAACGGTGCAGAGAAGATATTGAGTGAGGCCAATATGAAACTCAGAAAATTTAAAACCAATTCTTCCGATTTAAAATTTTTATGGAAGGAACATGGAATAAACTTTGAGGAAGACACTCTTGAACAAAATCTTTCGAAGGTATTAGGAATTATATGGATAACAGAAAGTGACACCTTGAAAATAGACATACAACCACTTTTGGTAGAATTTGACCATAAAATTATTACCAAACGTATTGTTTTACAAACTGTGGCAAAAATTTATGATCCTATTGGACTCATTTCCCCTTTCGTGATAAGAATTAAATTTTTAATGCAAGAACTCTGGGAACATGGAATTGACTGGGATTCTACATTACCAGATTCTTTAAGTGGAAAATTCAGAAAATGGCATAATGAAATAAAAGACTTGGTAAATTTTGAAATTCTTAGAAAATATTTTGTAACTATCCCAAAATTAAATCCTGAAACCGCTCAACTTTTCATATTTTCTGATGCTAGTTTAAAGGGGTATGGGTCAGTGGCTTATTTACGTGATTCTTCTTCTTGTGAAACTTCATTTGTAATAGCAAAGTCGAGAGTAGCGCCTCTCAAGAAAATTACATTGCCGCGCATCGAACTTCTTGGAGCACTTACGGCTGCAAGATTAGCGAATTATTTAAAGGAAATATTTAAAATTGTGAATGAAAATATATTTTGTCTAAGTGACTCCCAAATTACCTTGCACTGGATTAAAGGAAGTGCTAACAACTGGAAGCCCTTTGTGGCAAACCGCGTACGCGAAATTCAGGAACTTGTTGCTCCTGTACAATGGAAATTTTGTAAAGGAAAGGAAAATCCTGCAGATGTTCTCTCTCGTGGTTGCTCTGCATCTGAATTGATTAATAACGAGGTATGGTTACATGGTCCTAGCTGGCTGAAGGAAGAATCGTTACCAGTATTTCCCCCTGAAACTCAACCTAATCTACCTGATGAAGAGGTCTTGCAAGAACAACGTAAAACGCTTGTTTGCTCCATATCCCAAAATATTCCAGAATTTGAGCTTTTATTTAAATTTTCATCCTGGTCTAAATTAAAACGAATTACGGCTTGGTGCCTCAGATTCATCAAAAATAGTACATGCCCATCTGAACGAGTCTATGGTTTTTTGACTGTTCCAGAACTTGAAAGGGCAACAAATGCTATTGTGAAATTAATTCAAAACCATGAATTCGGAGACGAACTGAAAATTCTAAAATCCAGAAAGATCCTAAATTCTAAAAGCAAACTCCTTCCTTTACATCCATTTCTTGACGAAAATGATATTCTTCATGTTGGAGGTAGGCTAAAAAATGCAAACTTGTCTGAATATCAAAAACATCAAATCATTCTCCCTAAAAGGCATCATGTTACAGACTTGATAATAAAGTATTTTCATGAGAAACATCTTCATAGCGGGACTCAATTGACAATTTCAGCAATTCGACAAAAATTTTGGATAATTAATGCTAAAGAAGCTGTGAAAAGAGAAATAAGGAAATGTATGAAATGTTTCCGAAATTCATCACACCTTTCATCTCAGTTGATGGGAAATCTGCCATCAGCACGCGTGACACAAGCTCGAGTATTTTCAAGAGTAGGAGTCGACTTAGCCGGCCCCTTTTTGATCAAACCTCGTAAGGGACGTGGTGTGAAACCCTTTAAACATTATGTTTGTCTGTATGTTTGTTTCGTAACAAAAGCTATCCATCTTGAGTTAGTCACTGATCTTACAACTGAAACCTTTCTAGCCTCATTGAAAAGATTCGTGGCTCGACGTGGAAAACCTCTAGAAATATTTTCCGACAGAGGTACAAATTTTGTAGGGGCAGACCGCGAAATAAAGAGAATGATGTCTCTAATTGCTTCTGATGAAAAATTGCACAAGTATCTTACTGACGAAATGATAGTATGGAAATTCAACCCACCTTCCGCCCCTCACTTTGGAGGCCTTTGGGAAGCGGGAATAAAACAAATGAAAAATCATTTGAAGAGAACAATTGGTGATCAGATTTTAACTTATGAAGAATTTTTGACCTTAATTGCACAAATTGAGTCATGCTTAAATTCAAGACCGCTTGTCGCTGAGTCTTCTGATCCAAATGACTTTACGGCTCTGACGCCAGGACATTTTATTATAGGAGCACCCTTGACCTCCTTACCTGAGCCTGATATCTCCTCTACCTATGTAACTCCTTTGGAACGTTGGAAATTGCTACAAAAGATTTTCCAAAGTTTTTGGAAAAGGTGGTCGTCAGACTATCTCTCACAATTGCAGCAACGTACAAAGTGGTTTAGAAGCAACCCGAACTTAAAAATCAATGACTTGGTGTTGATAAAGGAAGAAAACCAGCCCCCATTAAGGTGGAAATTGGGCAGAATAATTGAACTATTTCCTGGTGATGATAATATTGTTCGTGTTGTCAAATTAAAGACTTCTACTGGTGAACTGAAACGCCCTATCACAAAATTGTCTCCTCTACCGATGGACATTTAATATAATAGAATTTTACTTTATTTTAACTAACTTTATTATTATTATTTTTTTCTATGTCTAATTTTTGTAACTTTCTGAACTATTTTGTATATTAATGTCTTTTTCTATTTTTAGTTGTTCCAGAAACTGTTTTTTATAGAAGTAGTAGGATTTAATTGCATTTCATTTTAGTTATACTTAACATTTAAGGTAATATTTTAAATTTGTATTTAATATTTGATTATTTAGTATGTGATAGTGGAAATTTGGTAAGTTATAATTGTTCGATGAACTCCGTTCATGGAGGCGGAGGATGTTACGGCGTAAATAACCTCAAATTTATTTGTTTATAATTTAACTCTGTTTATCTTTCATGTTGTAAAACATAATTATAAAAGTGATTTCTTTTGACAGAAAAAATCTAATCTGTTTATCTAAATTGTTTATAACCCTGAATCAATATTTATGAGTAACATTATGATTTCAAGGTCATGTAATATAGATTTATTTACTTTATAATAATTTTGAATTGATGGTGATTTATTAGTTTTATAATTACTTGGATGTCATTTAAATGAATATTATAGCTATTTAGAAGATTTATAACTGCATATTGTAATTTTTATTTTGATGTTTATTTTATATAATATGTATCATTTTTAAAATGGTCAGTCTTGACTCTGTAACCAAGCAGAGAACATGTAACATGTCCTGACTCTGTAATCAGAGATGCCAATTGTTAAATCATGGCTCTGTTTAATACAGAGTGTATAGTGGAAGTCCTGACTCTGCAACCAAGCAGAGAACACATTTTTTTTTGTATTGGCTCTGTTAAATACGGAGAATTACTATTATGGAACAATTATTAACTTCTAATGATGAATAGAATTTACATACTATTTCAGTTTTATTTAATAAACTATTTATTCTAATTGCTCTCCCATCTCACTTGGATTTTGAAAATTTATTTGTCAGACGAATTTCGGCGCCAACATCCGGATAATATATTTTTTAATCCTTGTTGTCCTTACAGATTTCTTTTTGATGGGTAAAATGAATAATAATAATAAAAAAAAAAATACATATGATTTACAAAAAAAGTGTGATTATTTAAGTTTTTCAATAATGTTTAGTGTTTATGAATTAAAAATCTGTTTTGTGTAGTTTAAAGTATTTAAAAAGTTTCATCTCTATTTAACGAATTTTCCACATAACGAACTTTTTTTCGGGATTTAGCGACTTCGTTAAATAGAGGTCCGACTGTATCTTCACAAATAGCTCGTGAATAGCTTTATTTATAAAACTAAGGAATTATTTCCTGCGAACACACAAAGGGTTTTAATGATTTAAAAGCAGTTATTGAATAGTTTATCCAAGTATATTTACAAAATTTACAGCACCTTTTTCTAAAAAAGAACTTTTGTAACGTAAATGTTTGAAAATCAATACTTTCTTAAAATTTCAAAATTTGTGAGGCTTCTTGCATGATATTAATTGCACATTGTTCACGCAAATTTATTTACTGAAAATACTTCTCCTGCGAACGCAGTAAGGGTTTTAGTGATTTAAAAGCAGTAATTGAATAGTTTATCCATGTATTTACAAAAGTTAGAGCACCTTTTTAAAAAAATGAACTTATAACGTAAATGTTTGAAAGTCATCACTTTCTTAAAATTTCAAAATTTGTGAGGCTTCTTGCATGATATTAATTGCACATTTTTAATGAAAATCTATTTAATGAAAATACTTCTACTGCGAACGCAGTGAGGGTTTTAGGGATTTAAAAACTGTAATTGAACAGTTTATCCATGTATTTACAAAATTTAGGGCACCTTTAAAAAAAAAAAATCCCTGCCGGCCCGGCCTACAGGCGGAGGTAGATTTCGAAGTTAAGTATATTAATTGCACCAACAAAAACTAAATCATGATTAGATATAAATCCACTTTAACAGTTTTATCTGGCCGCTTTTGACGAGTTTTTATTTCATTTTTATATAATAGCTGGTTTTATCAGAATCATGTTAAGGCTGTATTAAAAAAAAATACTTTTCCATGCTCAACAACTCGAAATTTTCTGGCACATTTTCAGATTAATTTTTAATAGAAAAAATACGAAACTTGCTCACGTGATTTTTGAAAAGATTTATAAACGACATGTGCTTTTATTTTTCTTTCAGTTAATTGAAACTTGGTTAATAAACAATTATCTTCACAGTACGGCAATATTTTTCGTTTCTAACACAATCACTTCGGGAAATTCTGTTCAGAATGCCCACTTTGACATCATTTTTTGAAATATATTCTGCCTCTATCAAAAAATCGATCATTACAGTACATTATATAATTTCTGAAGAAGAGAATCTGTCAATTGGACGCGTTTGAGAGCAAAAATGAATTTAAAAATGAGTAAGAAAATAAGCAATTTGGATTTGAATACACCCTTAATAAGATGATTTTTTTCTTCAACCGCTATGTATTTTTAATTTGTTTTTGCTGTAAGAATTGATCCTATCAAAAACTTGTCTATATAAATGTTGAAGACAATATTAAGAAGATATATGATAAATTCATGGGGATTTTATATCTTGTGAATTGACGGAGTTATGGAATTTTTTCTTCTTCACCCCCCTTTTTTTGTTTTCGTTTTTAATTTTTTTTTTTTTTTGCGGTACGAATTGGTCCTATCAAAAACTTGTGAATATAAAAGTTGTAGATAATGATAAAGAGATGTATAATAAAATTAATTGGATTTGACATCTTGAGAATTGACGAAGTTAGAATTTTTTTTTCTCCCAAAAACCCTATTTTTTGCGCCCCTTGAGCCCATTTTTAATTTTATCAAAAATTTGTGATACATAAATTTTTGGTCCTATTTTTAGAAGTAATAAAAACTTTAAACTGATTTGATATGTACAAAACTCAAGAACTTATGGGGTTTTTTCGGTTTTCACAAAACCCCTCCCCATCCCCTTCGTCCGATTTTCCCCATTAACGAACTTGACCGAGATTTTATGCCCCTTGATTTTATGTATCAGTTTGGAAGAGATTGGTGCAGAATTGTGGAAGTTATCGTGTCCAGAAGAAAGTGATATATATATATATATATATATATATATATATATATATATAAAGTTTTTTACTGAGGGTGGTTTTGGGTTCTAGGGGTCATGATCGGTGTAGATCTGCAAAGATTTTTCAGAAATTCCAACATAGGAACGACGCCAATAGGTAGTATTTCATACGAAATCTACCTAAAAATGAACTTTTGCAACTTAAATGTTAGAAAA
The DNA here is from genome assembly GCA_963932465.1 of Maratus speciosus. NCBI lineage: Eukaryota > Metazoa > Arthropoda > Arachnida > Araneae > Salticidae > Maratus > Maratus speciosus. The sequence goes on along the minus strand of OZ010789.1, from coordinate 125,670,439 downwards.
TCAATACTTTCTTAAAATTTCAAAATTTGTGAGGCTTTTAACATGATATTAATTGCACATTTATCACACAAATTTATTTACTGAAAACACTTTATGGGTTTCATTAAAATGAAATTAGAAAATATGGTATAGTTGAATTTTTTTTCTTTCTTTTTTTTTTTTTTTTTTTTTCCAAATTAACAGGTGACTGGTGATCGCGATAAATGGGAATTTCCTCGACATCGTTTGCAGTTTGTTTGCATCTTAGGCGAAGGATGCTTTGGCCAGGTCTGGAAAGCGCATGTTCTGGGCGAAGAAGAGTCGAAGCCTGTAGCTGTCAAGACGCTCAAAGGTAAAGAAAAACATTCATTTAAGCAATTTTATGATGTTATAAGAAAATGAAAGAAAACGTGCAGTACTGAAGTATACTCACAAGGGAGCCACTTTTGGTGCTGCTCGTACCTACCGGGTGTCCCAAAAAGGACTGACTGATTTTAAAATTCAATAACTTCCAAACGGTGACAGATATTAAAAAAATTCTTGCAGGAGGATGATGCATAAAGTCAAAAGTTTTTTTACAGTGATTTTCGATTTTAGTTCAAATTACAAACAATAGATGGCGCTGCGATCAATAGAGGCTAAATTTCAGGCTCGATTTTTGGTACTTCGTGGCCCGGATAATACATTTCCATCTCCTTTTTCTGCATGGAACAACAGAAAGGACCAAAAATCGAGTCTGTATTTAGCGACTATTGCTTACAGCGCCATCTATTGTTTGTAATTCAAACTGAAATCGAAAATCACTGTAAAAAAACTTTTGACTTTATGCATAACCCTCCTGCAAGAATTTTTTTAATATCTGACACCATTTGGAAGTTATTGAATTTTAAAATCAGTCAGTCCTTTTTGGGACACGCGGTAGCATCGAGACCTGGTGCATTTTGTAGCCCTATACATAAAAGTTAGAGCCCCGATAAAATTTCCCTGTTAAAATAATATTATATATATATATATTTTATACTTTTAATGTTTTATTATTAGAATTTTTTGGTTTATTTCACGCCAAAAGTGGGTTAACTCGCCAAATATGGTGCTAAACATTTTTAGTCTGCTTTATCCCTCTAGTGCAGGCTCGGCGAACCTTTTCACGTACGCGTGCCGAAAATTCATAAACAATATCTATCAACAATGTAACGAGCCAAACTTATACAGAAATAATTTTGAAGAGTACGACGTTCATACGAAACACTGGTTATAAAAACAGTTGCTTTCATGCATTAATAACTAAAAAATATTAAACATAAAAATGAGATTTTTCTGTATACTGGAATCAGCCATTAAATGAATGAATTTTTAAATCGTTAATAGGATTCATTTCTGCTGTATGTACTGTAATAAGAGGGGAAATCGGTGAGTTTTTATTTCATCAATTTTTAACTTATTAATGCAACATCTCGGTTATAATTTTCCAAGTTGCATGAAACAATGTACAGTCGTGGGAAAAAAAAAAGTAAACACCCCCTACTAACTCCTCAACAAATTATCGTAGAAGAAAGTTACTGGTACCGAACGGTTGGAAATAAAGTCTACTTTTAAATGATATAGATAAAATTTGCTTAGGGGGCCATCTACATATTAAATCGAACCGTAACTTTGTTTTTTTCAATAGCAGTACACAATTCTGAAAGCATAAATGAAATCTACACCCTTCAATTAGCCTAAAAACAAATTTTTATGTAATTCGTACCGTAAGTTTCTGAGAAATTAATTATTTTAAAACGAGCGTATTTTAAGGGCTGTATCCAAATTGAAGTTCCGAACTCGATTGTTAACCGAGAGAGCCCTCATCTTGATCAAGGCACCTTAAGAAGTCAATGAAGCCTGCTAGATTACACAACAGCAAAGAAATTTCAAAATATCTAGTCACTCCTATTATAGACGGCCCCTTAAACCATCATTTTGCCGTTTTTTAAGCATAATTTGAAAACTACTTGGAAGAAAAATGTGAAATTTTGGATTTCCATAAAGCAGGACTTAATAAATCTAATTCCATCAAAAAAATTGTAGGTTGCAATTCAACATTTTTTCGAGTATTAATTTCATAAATCATAATTCATATCATAAAGTTATGAAAATTGCAATTTCAGCGTATTTATGTTTGGGTATATTAGGATTATTGCTACACAAAAAATTAGCACATTAGGAGCATAATTTCTGGAGATATAAATAAAAATATGAAAATGTAATGTAACATTAGAAGCAGTAAATTTTGAATGTTTATAATTCAAAAACTTATCATTCAAATGACTTGAAATTCTGTGTCTGGGCATAGTTTGAACCGAAGATTTGAAATATCTCGTTAAAATTGGGTATTGTCATTGAAAAAAATGAAGTTTGGATTCGTTTTAATATGTAGATGGCCCCCTAAGCAAATTTTATATATATCATTTAAAAGTAGACTTTATTTCCAATCGTTCGGTACCAGTAACTTTCTTCTACGATAATTTGTTGAGGAGTTAGTAGGGGTGTTTACTTTTTTTTTTCCACGACTGTACCAATAACGTATTGATGATATTTTTGCTGTTATACGTTCGACGGAAAATGCTTTTGAATTTCTTTATAGCTGGTTCATATTTTGTTATTTTTACAAATATGCAAAGCTAAATCAGATCCATTTGCCATTTTATTGCAATGACTGTCAAACGATGTTCATTAGAAAATTACAGCTGTTTAAATTCATCCAGAAAGTCAAAATACATGTTGAAAACTCTTTATAGCATGACAGAAAAAGAAAATTATTCTGATGTATTAATTGATCGAAACAATAATTGCTTTATTTGTGATCTACCCTATGGAACAAAATTTTATTGGTTATAACAGCAATAAAAAATGGATATTATCTGTATAACGATTACCAAATTTAAACTTTTCGCGTGCCAGAAAAATTAGCTTATGTGCCGATATGGCACGCGTGCCATAGGTTCGCCAACCCTGCTCTAGTGTCTACATCTAGTATATGTACGGTTATTAGTATTAAATCAGGTTGCGATTTGTTCGATATTATCATAAGAAACAAGAATTAGGTTGATTTTTTCTATGCAGACGAGGAATGTATAAATAGTAAATATATATCTGTTAAAAGCTTTCAAGATCATTGAAAACTATTTCTTTATTGAAATGCAAAATAAACAAACTATTTTCTTTTGAAGTCAGGTAGAAAAAAGTTTCGAATGTTTAAGATGAAACTTTTTGTATTAAATGTTGTGTCTTTTTGTAAAAGTAATCATAAAGTAAATTAATATTTGTATACTATTTAGAAAATTTATTGTGCCTAATTAGGTCAGACATTACAGTCCAAACCACTGCTCCCTCACACACGAGAAGCAGCTATGACATTTGGATAGGGTTGCCGGTAAGCTCTACTTAAAAAAAAAAAAAAAAAAAAACCGCCAACTTTTCACTTACCAAAAATGTGAATATAATGTAATTTTTCAAAATCAATTTCATAGGTTTTTGAAGGAATTTTTAAACTTTTTTCAATATTTTATGCTTATTATTGAGTAATTTGTATTTTTAAATGCTTTTCTTTAAAAAAAAAATTCTATGTTAATAGTCCTATAAGTGGTTTCGAAAGTTGCATTTTCAGAAAGTTATGCTGTTGTAAAATCAATAAATATGATTTCAACAGAAAAGTTTTATCGATTCTCAAACTTCCTAACATAGCGCTTTAAAATGCACCCGGTCTTAATGATAGGTGCGAGAAGCACCTAAAGTGGTTCCCTTGTCAGTATTATTGAGGACATGTTTTGTTATCTATCAATACTGTAAAAGACAAACGTATCTGTGCATAACGCTAACGTTACTTTGACGTTGGCAACTTCAGATGATTAAATTTAGCTTTTACATAAATTTTTGAACTTCTAAACATCACACACATTTTCAATTTTTTGGATTGTCGAATAGAAAAAAATGTACTTTCAAATGCAGTTTGTTTGATAACTGTATTTCAATTTGTTTGAAAACAGTATCTCAATTTATTCATTTTTTATGGGTTTAAAAATAATTTTCAAGCATGAATTTTTAAAAATCTACTTCTACCGCGAGCAGACTATTACAACAGATAAATCCGTTTGCGCTTAAATTAATATAGCCACTATTAATAAAAGAAATTTTTTGTCTGTACGTGCTTCTCTGTCTGTTTGTTTCTTAGCGATGACTATACGTATAAATCTATCGCTCGTAGAGGTTCAGCAGATTTGATTCCGGGTAGAAGAAAACATATCCAAATTTACATATGGCTCAGGTTTTGGATTTTTTTATTGGATTTTTCGTTATTTTAAATTGAACGGAACAATTCGCGTATATTTTTCCAGTTTTCCAACTGCGACGGCGATTTTGATTACTCATAAAAGCAATCCAAGTCAATGTTTTTGCACAATATTGCAAATTTTGTCCTATTTTCAATAAAATTTATTGGGAATTTGTACAGCGTTTTTTTAATTTTTCGCGAAAATCCCCAGCTTTTCTAGGCTTTTTTAAACAAATTTCGGTGCATGAAAAGAGGTTCGTTTGGAAACACTGACGACCAACGTAGTGAAATATATTTAAAGTAATTCCGGGAAACGGTAAGGTAGTTTCAGGTATATTTAACCCTTAAATGCGCGATTTTTTATTTTGTTTCGAAAAAATTATACATGTTTCTCGGAAACATTTATTACACAGGAAAAATAATGAAAAAAAAAATCACAGATACATTTTTCACATATAATATGTCAGTCTTTTCTTTTGTTGTACATCTCCAATACAAGTAAAAACTACTGCCCTGTCGCTGTTTTACGCTAAAATACTTCAAATTAGTAAATATTTTAATAAGTATGTCTCCAAATACCTTATTTTATATAATTATTTATTTTATAAAGCTTAACCTTTAACCCTTTAATTCCCATGATAGAATATGTTCTAGAAATTACGTAGTCCAGAGAATCTCAATTAACACCAGAAAGTTTCAATGCTTAATTTCGCTTTATTTAAATACGGAGAGCCTGTTATTAATTAAAGCAAATATTGCTATTTTAATTTCTGGTGTGAATTAGGTATATACGAATAAAAAAATCTATTAAATTCAAAACACTGTTCTTTGCATACATGCAAAGCTGCGCACTAAAGGGTTAAGGTTATTTAAGGCCCGGGTAACGTGTCGAGCGTGTCTGCTATAGTTAGAAAGAAAACTATACATTTCAATCCGTAACCGGGGAGATATGGGCTCTGAGACTTGCATTGAGTCGAATAAGCTTGCTGTGGCTTTTGAACACACCATGTTTTTAAAATTTCTCGTCAACAAAAATTTCTTTGAAAACTGAATTGTCTAGTCTATCGTAAATTGAATGTTCAACATACTCATTCATATATTTTTATATAAATATTTAAATGAGGAGATTTTATTGGATTCATAAATACTCGTGGCCCCACCAGTGGCCGAGAGGTTCTGCTCTCGAAGCTGGTAGACGGGAGGTGCTGGGTTCGATCCCAATTGCGCCCGTCGGCCTAATCGTTCGGAGTTTTCGTGGTTTTCTTCGAGCCGTGGATCTTCCATGCGTTAATACGGATTAGGTTCCCTTAGAAAGACCCCCACGAAGGGCACTCCCCCCGGGCCTATATCCCTCGTGTAGATAATTGGCCGTCAAAAATCAACCCAACCCAACCCATAAATACTCGTATATGCGGACTGTTAGATCATCACAACTCTTGTTTTTTTTTTTTTTTTTTACTTTTTCAGTTTCTCACTTACGGGCTAATTCAAACAAAAATATTTTTTATAAAAAATAAAAACGATGTAATACAGTAAAACCTCCCTAAAGCGACCACGTTCCGTTCCAATAAAAATTGGTCGCTCCGAGAGGTGGTTTCTTGAGATTATGTTTAAATCTAGATTTTATTTGTTGAAAAGAGGTAACAATGTTACTAAATTTATTTTTCACATTAGGAAAAAATATAAAAATTTAAATATAAAAACAAAAGTTAATTAGTGCAGAGTTTAAAAAATGAATACATTGACGTTTACTTTGATTTTACGATTTTACCTTTTATAACTTATATTTCCAAGTTCTTTCGAAGTTCAGTAACTAAATGCAATTTTTTTTTTTGGACGGGAACAAATAATTACGATTTCATTAATTTATCTATTTCTTTGGGAATTTCCTAACAGAGTAGGGCAGGGGAGTTTATTGACCGTCATTCTTAATTTGTCATCTGAGTTAAATTCATTGCCTAAAAAAGGCACAAAGGGGTTTAAACACTTAAAAGTTACCGGAATAAAAAAAAAAATCTAAACTTAATTTAGAAATTTGATGAATAATGCACTCTTCGGAATTATTTTTCTAATAAAACCTCCTTCAAGTGACCAGGAAAAAACGGAATTTGTTTCATTTTTTTAAGAAGTTGGTCGCTCATGGAGGGAGTTCAACTGGGATGGTCTCTGAATGGAGGTAAAATTAGTATTGAGCCTGTGGGAATAAATTTCGTTCCATGAAAAAATGATCGTTCAGGGAGGTGGTCGCTTAATGGAGGTGGTCGCACAGGTAGGTTTCACTGTATTATAACTATAATGATGTAGAAAAAAATATCTCAGTTCTCAGAAATCATTACTCACTTTGCTTCTTCGAATTCGGGTAGAAATTAATTTTCTTGGTCATAGAATCAAAGAAACTGGCATAAGTATAAAAATAGAAGAAACAGAAATCAAATACATATTATAAAAGTCAGGCAATTTACTCAGACTACCTGGGTGCAGATGCCCCGACATATTATCCGGTGTACAGAACGCAGATGAAAATATTTTTAAAGTTCCTGCGCCTACCTTTAAAATGCAATTTTCGGTCAAAAACCAGATTTTCTATATTTGGTTTATTATTAAAACTTGACATTTTAGCTTTTTAAATCAGTTTGAATTTTGTTTCTGTCTTGCTTAGAACTTGAGTTGCAGACATTTAAATATTAGTTAGTCGCAAGTTTTTTGAACTAAAATTAGCTCTCCGCTACCGAAGTGACCGTAAATATTTGCACATAAACAAAGAAAATTTTTAAAAACAGTCAAGAAAAAAAGAATAACTAATGTAAATAACATAGATGATTAACTTTATAAATCAGGAACTTTTTTATATTAGGGTTTTCCTTTAATTGGTAAAATTTGGTTTTAATTACATTTTCTGCTTTTTCTCAAAATGAGATTTTTAACATTTTGCTTTATAGTCCAGGCAATAGGGGATTTTACCTGGCAAAATTAATGGAAGTTCTGGAAATAGGCTTATTTTATGTTTTTTGGATCGCTGAATCCGAATTTGTAACTTCCCACCAAAATTTTCCCGGCAACCCCCCCCCCCCCAAATTTTGGTAAAATGCCCCCCCCCCCAAAAAAAAAGGTTTTTATTAAAAAAATGTTTTAGGGAAAAAGTATCTAGAAATTCAGAAAGTAGACAAAATTTGCAACAAATTAGATATATGACATTATGACTTAGGATGAAGGGGAAGGGGGGATCTGCCTCGGAACATGCGCCGCGGTGCTGCGTGGACTAAGTTGCGCAATTCCACTTAAAGACTCACTCGTTTACATTCGCCCTCCCATCTCCCTTCCTAACTTTCTCTATAAGGTTTACTTTAAGTTTTTTGGGGCGCTGGATCCGAATTTTTAACTTACCCCCAAAATTTAGCCACCCCCCCCCGAAACCCCCCAAAATAGTTGTTTTTAACTTAAATTTCTTATTGTTTTAGGGGAAAAGCATTACGAAATTCAGAAACTAGACAAATTTTGCAACAAATAGGATATATGACATTATGACGTAGGATGAACGGGGAGGGAGAGGGCTGCCTCTGAACATGCACCGAGGCGCTACGTGCACTAAGTTATGAAGGGGCAATAGGGGATTTTACCTGGAAAAATTAATACTAGCTCTGAATTTCGACTCACTTTATGTTTTTTGGGTCGCTGAATCCGAATTTGTAACTTCCCACCAAAATTTCACCTGGCAATCCCCAAAAAATTGATTTTTTGAAAAAACTTGATTTTTGATAAAAGCGCGCGGGGAATGTTCCGAGGCAGCCCCCTCTCTCCCCGTTTATCCTACGTCATAAGGTCATATATCCTATTTGTTGCAAATTTTGTCTAGTTTCTGAATTTCGTGATGCTTTTCCCCTAAAACAATAAGAAATGTAAGTTAAAAACAACTATTTTGGGGGGGGGGGGGGAATTTTGGGGGTAAGTTAAAAATTCGGATTCAGCGACCCAAAAAACTTAAAGTAAACCTTATAGAGAAAGTTAGGAGGGGAGATGGGAGGGCGAATGTAAACGTGCGAGTGGTTAAGTGGAATTGCGCAACTTAGTCCACGCAGCACCGCGGCGCATGTTCAGAGGCAGATCCCCCCTTCCCCTTCATCCTAAATCATAATGTCATATATCTAATTTGTTGCAAATTTTGTCTACTTTATGAATTTCTAGATACTTTTTCCTTAAAACATTTTTTTAATAAAAACCTCTTTTGGGGGGCATTTTACCAAAATTTGGGGGTGATTGCCGGGGGAAATTTTGGTGGGAAGTTACAAATTCGGATTCAACGACCCAAAAAACATAAAGTAAGCCTATTTCTAGAACTTCCATTAATTTTGCTAGGTAGAGTTCCTATACGGTCTCTATTGAGTGGACTATTATCGCAAAACATCATAACTCGAAAAATAATAATTGTAACATTACGAAACTTTGCAAAAATACTCTAAAGTAGTTTATTTAGTTAATGTGCCTCTATTATGATTACAGTTAGTTATTTTTTCATATTTTAGTTGCTACAAGTTATGAATTGTCACATATTTTCTTGATTTTTCTGTGTGCAAAAAACATTAACTTCTATATTTTTATTAATAACATAGTTATAGTTATGAAAATGGTTCAGTACCCCAAGAAAGTTTCATTAATCATAATAAATTTTACAGAATAAAAATATCTTAATTTAAATTTGAGTTTTGATGTTTTGCAAAAGTGCCACTTTATAGCAATTTTTATGTATGTTTTGAGCTTTAAAATCAAAATTTTTTAAAATATACATATTTTTACATGTTATTCACAATTCTTAGCTATATTCTATAATATAATGCACATTAGTAGGCAATTTTTCAAATATTAGAAAAAATCCCTTCCGAAGGTAGGCAAGCACCTTAATTGAAAACTATCATAGATTATTTTTTTACATTTAGAGCGCGTTCAGAAACCGAAACACGGGTAACTCGGAAAATTGGGGAATGACGTCATACTGGTTTCTCGGTGTAAGGTTGGGTAAAAACGGCTCTGAACGCTTTCGGGTAAAGTTGCGTGATTTTTTTATTTACATTTACAAACATGGCGGCAGCTGCACTTTCGACAGTGCAAATAGATTCAATTATCACTTTTTTGTAGATGGGAAACTGTTCCAAAAGTTAATTTTTATGGGGAATACTATCGCAACAAATATGTATCACACACTGTTAAAAATATCGTGAAAAATTACCTCTGTTTTTAAAGGCTATCTATTTTCTGACCAATGAGAGCGCTTTATAAGCGTTTATGTAGCTTTCTCATTGGTCAGAAAATTGATAGCCTTTAAAAACAGAGGTAATCTTTCACGATATTTTTAACAGTGCAGGTTTTGCTAGCCATTTTAGGCTTCCAAGCGTGAACTGATTTGTCATATGCAAAATTTACATTTATCTTCTAACTTATCTAAAAGTTAAACTTAGACCAGATATGTTTTTATTATTATTTTTGTAATATGAAAAAACAGTAACAATGTGCGATAAAACTGATCAAAACAGTGCTATTCCGATTAACAGTCACAGTTAAGCTATAAAATGGTAAACAAATCAGATTTCCCAACCACGTGATCACTTCACCCAACAAAATTTTTCAGGTAATGTGGGTTCCCCGAAATCTGGGTAATCTCCGGCTCTGAACGCTGCGGGGAACTCGGAAAAAGTCATGTGATGTCGGTCTCTGAACGCTTCGGGTTACCCGTGGTAAACCTGGAGAACCCAGAATGCGGTCCGTGAATGCGCCCTTAGTGTATTTTATTAGATTGTCCACCAACTACACAAAAAGCATTTTTTGTTAATTTCGTATTAGCGACATGTCAATGGTCACTATTTCGGAGTTACAATTCTCTATTAATATTTTTAATCGCAAAATTTGCAATCACTGTGCTTAATAGTCGAATTTGTAATAGTTGTCTGTGATTATACTATAAAATGAGAAATTCTGTTAAAAATTTGTGGTGGAAATAATTGTACGCATTCTGGTGTATTGTCGTACTTTACTGTATACTTTGTTTATTATTTGTCAACCTTTGTCAGCTTTATTAAACAAAAGTGATTTTCGTTCAATTTTTTTAATTATACTGTTTCTTTCCTTTTTTCTTTTTTTTAAAATGGATGTTTTAATTATCCGGAATTCAACATTTCCAAATTGAAGCCAGAACACATTGGTTGCAGTGGCGTGGCGTGAAAATTTTCGGTGGTCATCGCAATTATTTAAGTTTGTGGTGAAAAATTATTAACTCTAAAATTCAATGGTTGAATGTTCAAAAAAGAATCTTTAAATCTTACCTTCACTTATACATGAACTCCAAATGTTCTGCTAAAACTGGATCGTAGAGTTTTAAAAGCTTATTAAGAGTTTTAAAATATTGCTTGGTCATCGCCGCATCCAGCGATGACCGGACGCCACGCCACTGATTGGTTGGGACAACAGAAGCGTCACTGTATCTTACCTACCGGGTGATTCAAAAGTCCGGTGCGAAAGTAAAACGCGATAGAAAAAAGATCTATGGATCGGATTTTGTACGGCACCAACAAAAAAAGTAGTTCAAAATTTCGATAGTAGAGGACGCTATTACAGATAATTGCATGGAATAATTCCATATTGCTTACACAACGCAAGATTTGGATGGATGCAAAAACATTAGGTAATACTGCATATACACTTTTTTGTATACAAACCTTGCTTTATGTGAACAATACGGAATTATTCCATGAATTATCTGTAATAGCGCCCTTATTATCGGGATTTTGGATTAAGTTTTTTGTGATCGCTGGATACGTAATTAGACTAGATTAATTTTGTGTTAAAATTATAATCTAGTCTAATTACGTATCCAGCTATTTCTGGAGTTCCATTACCTGCGATTTATTCTGTTGAGCTGAACCAGATTTCAGACCAGATGCTACAATCAATAAGGTTAGCTGGGTGAAAGAGTTCCGCCAGATTCGTCCGTGGTAGCTCAGATGGTAGAGCACTGGCGACTTCAGCCAAGAGATCCTTGGTTCGGATCCTGGTCGGGACATTTTTCGCCCAGTTGAAAATTTACGTCTGATATGATTTATTTACCAATTGGATTAATTGTGTTAACATTAATCTAGTCTAATAGCAACAGTATCTTTATGAGCATGTACTTTTTCTTTTTACTGATAAAGCTTTTATAATGCTTGCCTATTTCATAAAAATCTGATTTTTGTACTGTTCTAGAAAACGCAACAGAAAAAGAAAAGAAAGACTTGCTTTCGGAATTAGATGTTATGAAAATTCTGGAGCCTCATCCTAATGTCGTTACACTTCTAGGCTGTTGTTCCGACAAAGGTAATTAATAATTTTATTATATATCTACTTTATCAATTTCATTTCCTCGTTCCTAAATTGAAATTACGGCAATAAAAAATGAGCTTGTTGTTTCATTGTACTGCAATCGGGTGCTCTAAGGTATATTGATTTTAGCTTAAAAAAAATCACAATCAAAAATGTGTGCAATCTGATGCTAGTTAAAGAATCTTCCATATTTCGAACAGTTTTTGTAATTAAAGAACTAGATATCGACGTATCTTACTTATACATTGAATTTTGTTTTTTTAAATTATCGCTGTAAAAGTTGCAGCGGACAGTTTCTGTGTGTACCAGAAATATCTGTATGTACATTTGAATGTAAGGCTAAGATGCATAAAGATTAAAAATTAGATTTAAAATTAGATTAAAACTACATTTAAATTTAAATTACAATGTTTTCTTCTGGACAATTCTCGAATAAGCGCAAAGAAAACAGTAATAACATTTAAATCCTACTGAAGACGGCCTTGTAATGGTTGAAAACGTTCTAGGTTTTTCTAATGTATTTTGAGATATTTTAAATTTGTATTTTAAATATCTTTATATTATACTAGGGGGCTCTGCCTCCTACGAGCTACGCTCGCCAACCCCCGTTCAGGCCACCAACAGGCCCCGTTCAGGCCGTTCAACACCAAAATCTAAAAAGCACGCTAATTTGATCGGCTTTAAAAATATTGAATTAAAATTTAAAAAAAAACAAAACAAAAAAAAACAGTAGCGATCTCTCTGTAAATGGGTTTCCATTCGTTTTCCTTGGATTGGGGATTTTTAAGGCCAAATCTGCTGCTGTTAAGAGATACAATGGCTGTTTTCGTATTTAATTAAAAAAATTAGTTAAACATTTGAAAATAAGCTAATGTAAAAGGAATTAAGTAAACAGTGTCATTGTTTCCCGGTATTTTTAACAGCGCTATAGGATAGTTCTTTTAAATAATTCATTTTAAATGTGTCGTTTCAAATCTGACGTAATTTACATCAAAGTTTTATTTCTCTTATTAATATTCACGTGAAAATACTTTTGTTGTTAGAAGGAAATATTATTTGCGCTGTCTTCGAATTCACGATAATAGTTGAAAAGATTATCTCAAAATATCTCGCGCAAATATATTTTTCAATTTAAATTGTTTTGCTATATTTTTTGCCATTTTAAATATGACGTAATTTCCTCAAATTACAAGTTTTAACGCATAATAATGATTTTTTTTTTTTTTAATTTTAAGATTTCGTTTCTCTTTTTAAATTCAAGTGTAAATATGGTTCGGCACAGATGTCATTGGCGCAATTTTTTTCTGACGCCAATTTCATATACGCAACGGTTACTTAACTGGTGCTAAAGTGTCGTTATTTTGCTTGATATGGTAACCCGAATGTTGTTGTTTATGTTATTGATGTTTTCGCCAAATTGGCGTCGGAAAAAAATTGCGCCAATATGTACATGACGTATATGACATCTGTGCCTATTGTTCTTATGACGTAATTTTCCTGCTTTTATCATGTAATCATTTAATTCTAATTTTAAAGTTTTTTTTCTGTTTGTAATAGTCACGTGTAAATAACTTTTTAATTTGAAGTAAACATTATTGTTTGCGCTGTTTATACAACTGGCAACAGTTTAAATTAATAACATTTTCTAAAATTTGTAAAAAATATCTCTCGAAATGCTGAAAATTTGAATTTAAAATTGAAATAAAACCTCAAACAATAAGTCAAATAAGAAAAATAAATACAATCTGCACACCGGGAACTTATAAAGTATAAAATAATCTGAAAATTATTAAATTCTCGTGTATAGTTTTTGCTCCAATAAAACTTTTTTAATGAAACGATTTTGTCCAACTTTAGCATTAAATATCTCTTAAAATAATTCTTCGATTTGAAAACTGTCTGCATCAGCGTGTTTATCAAACATTTCTCTATAATACCACCGATTTTCATGTTTTTGTATGCAACAGTTTTTTTAATATTAAAGATGAAAGGCCATGCTTAAGCATTCAAATTGGATGCCGATCTACCCGGAATATCTACGCAGATTTTCATTGGTCCATTTCTAAACCAAAACTTTTTTTTATATATATAGAAGGATTTATGTGCCTAAAAGTAATTTTTGTACAATTGTTTGTGCTTTATGTATATTTTAATTATTAAAAATTAGATAAAAATTCGCAATTTATATACGTAAATATGCACTTAAAAAAGAATCTTGTAAAAAAACTGCAAAATTCCAGCAGAAAAAGTTGCTGTAAAATCTCGGTGTATACAAGAAATACCTATATAGAACGAAATGTATATAACGAAGTGTTTGTATTTAGCGGGGGTTTTCTGTATAGATATTTCTTTCTATGCAGGCAGAATTTGTCTCGCAACTTTTGCTGCCAGCAGTTTCTTTTTGTGGGTTTCGTTCATCTGACGAAACCCTATTCATCTCCTCACTCCTCTGTATGTCTGTCACAGAGCCCGTTCTCAGAAACTATATATACTGGGGACTTGAAATTTTGGATACTTATAGCTGAACACCTTACATCAAACGATAAATCATAAAATTTTGAAAAAGTCTTATATTTAACCGTCTGGGCTCTAACAGGTGTATTTTAAGTTTTTTTTCCCTAACTGAGCCCCTAATAAAGTTGAAGACTTGAAATTTTGAATAGCTGAACACTTGCAATGTGTATTTTAAGCAATTTTTCTAACCTCCACCCTTTTCACCCGGGGGGCACTTTTCTAACTTTTGTCGACACCCCTTTCGACCACTCTTTCATATTATGCACTGTAGCCTTACATATTTGAGTTCCACCTTTTTACCGCCAGGGGGCACCTAACTATTTCGGGTGCTATGGGCCCTATCTCCTCGACTAATGTAACTACGGATAGGTTGTAAAACAGAGTTTCGTTCGGATATAGATTTGTTTAGAATAGAGTGCGCTTCCTGGTTGCGAAATGTGGAACTAACAGATTTTACGAAAGGTTAGAGTGTTTTGAACGGAATATTAAACGAAACCCTCTGTGCGATCTGTGATCACACTTACCCACTTGTTTACACTTTCCAAGGCAGTTGAAAAGTGTTATGAATTCGGGTTGCCTGGCCGTCTGTCTGTTTGTGCTCTGAACTCGCGTAAATGTACTCGAATTGCCGTGTAATTGATAGGTTATTTAGGTTTACTATAGCATTTTCAATATTGAAAATGAAGTGTGTAGCCTTTATAATATTTACAGGGACACTCAAAAGAATGCCGTTACATTTTGGTATGGGGTAAAATCGTTTGCAGTATGTTTTAATGATGTTACACTATTTCAAACATATTGAAATTGATATGCATCACTGTGGTGCATTACAAGATGCTTACTATTTAATAAGGTGTGCATAGCATTTATCGTTCATTTACAGGGACACATAGAAAAATTCTTTGCAGTATTGTCTATAAGCAATAACCGCTGGAAGCGGATAATGGTATGCGTTTTTAAATGTAACTAATTTTTTGCACGTTATTTGGTGTGTATAAATCACATGAGTCATATACAGGGCTGCAGAAAAATATCCGAGTACATCTCCGCTTATTGACGGAAATTGCTGAAGGGGAATTTACAACTGCGTCATCCGTTTCACAACTGAACTAAATTTTAGGTATTATGTGGTATATCGTCACCTCAGATCGACAGTAGGACATCTAGTAAAAATCGAAAATGAGATGTCTGACTTACTGCTATGAAAAACTGTGTCTGCATCTAGTGGAACATAAAACACATCTGAGATATGGTTATTAAACATAACTTTGCGTCTCAGAAGTTGTTCCACTAGATGCAAGCACAGTTTCTCATAGCAGTATGTCAGACATATCATTTTTTAGATGCGTTCGTAATTATATAAATACGTAGCACCTATAGTCGTCGTTCGGTCCGTCTGTCTATCTGTCCGTCCGTCCGCATATAACAGAGCAAAAACTACTCAACCGAATGGTCTGAAATTTTAAATGTATAATTGTTGCAAAATTTTGTCGAGTCATTTCAAATTTTATGAAAATCGGATGTATAGTTTAAATACAGGGGCATTCAAAAGTTTTCCGTTACATGACGGTCAATGGGAAAAAAACATTTCAAGTGCATTTTAATGATGTTGCAACCTTTCGAACAGTATGAAATATGATATATGATAACATGAATTAAATATATAATATAATGAAATATGATATGCAGTTATGAAGTGCGGTAAAATATACATTCAGTAGAATATGCGGTGCAAAAAATATTTATAAAACTAGTTATAGTACGAACGCACCTCATTTGCCACGTTTGACGTGCAATTTCCAACTTGTTATTATTACTAGATGTGCTCTGAGGCGACGAATACAAATCTGTAGATCATTCATATACACGGTGGTAATTGCTGAAATTGTCTTTTCAAATGCAATATGCGTTTTCCAAATCGTTTACTTAGTCATCATCTTTCACCTTATTGAACGGTCAAGTTTTGTTGCAGCATTCTGAATGTGTGGAAAGTGTTTTATAATCTATGCTTGGCCTAGATTTTTTTTTCTTTCTGTTATTTTATGTGCGCGTCTCCAGATTACCCTTTTCTGCATTTAAAAATATTACTTCCATTTCAAACTGAAATGCGCGACAAAATACACATATAAAAATTTATTAACTTCTTTAGGGAGATTTCTTATAGTGAGGAAAAAATGACTTTTTTCTTTCGATTTATTCATTTTATATTAATAGGAATTCAAAAAGCAAAAACAATATAAGTTCACAAAAAAAAAAAAAGGTCCACATTTGTGGCAGCTCAGCGTTAATGGTAATTTATGAGTGAAATGATTTCTTATAAAATAAAAAAACTAACAGTAATTTTTTTCTTACATTTCTACAAATTATTAAAACTTAGTATATTTAATAATTCTGATAATATTGTTACTAAATATTAACGATTTGTTTAAATAATCCATGACTGGCTGCGAAAAATGAATTCACACTTTTTTTACATCCCTAACTGTACATAGGAAATAAGATTATCACTGCAGCCAAATCATACAATTTTTACTTCTCTTGTTGAGGGATTCTGTAATGAATAAGTTATTGTCAAATTTTTGTTCTTTTATTATTTGCATTCATTATACTTATATATAAAAAAAAAAACTAAACGTCCACATATGGGGACTAGGGCGTGAAGAAGTTAAAATAATCCCTAATTATATCGTACATGTGATATAACACGGGAAGTGCGATATAACCAAGGGTACTGAGAAAGTTTAGAAAGAGCGATAACTTAGAAGGAAATGTTTTATATTTATTTCCTAATGATATGTGTACGTTAGCTTACACGCCCATAAAATTTTTTTAAATAAAATTAACAATAGAGAATTAAACTTATTTATTGTTTTAATGGAAATTAAAAAAAAAAAAAAATTCTACAGTTTTTTTTTTAATCTTCTTTTCGGAAGACATGGAAAAGGGCAAAATACATTACATTCAATGTAATGCAAATGTACTAACTCAATAATTAGTGAAAATAAATTTAGTTCATATTAGATCACTTAATTTTTCAGCTATTTCTCTAACTTTTCTTAAATATAGATTTTAGACATATGTTACATTATTTGTCACATTTTCAGATCCTATCCTTGTGATCATGGAATATGTCAGTCGTGGTAAATTACAGACTTACCTCCGGGAGAGCCGGGCAGAAAGGCTGTATGGCAACTTGCATGGCAGCAGCAAGCACCTCACTTCGAGAGATCTTACCACCTTCTCGTATCAGATTGCCAAGGGTATGGACTACCTGGCAAACAAGGGGGTAAGGAATCGATACCACATTTATATCTTCGTAAACATTCCTTCATGGCTCATTAAGCAAAACGAGAACGTTTTTATATTGTTCTTTTAACATTGCACAAAATTTATTAGCTTAATGGGTATTTGATCTGTACACATATTTTCGAGTTCTTATTTAGTTCGAACTGTTTTCGAACATTAGTTCTTATTTTCTAGAAAGAATACTAATCAATAACCTTTAACCCCTTCACGATGGGTGTCCTTTATAGAATTGTTAATCTTTTGTCAGTGGTTTTTCAAAACAGATTATGTCTTCGTAAACATTCTTTCGTGGCTCATTAAGCGAAATAAGAATGTTTTTATATTGCACTATTAGCATTACACATAACTTTAGTAACTTAATGGGGATTTGATCTGTACGCATATTTTCGAGTTCTTAATTAGTTCGAACTGTTTTCGGTTATTAGTTATTAGTTCCGATTTTCTAGAAAGAATACTTATCAATAACCTTTAATCCCTTCACGATGAGTGTCCTTTATAGAATTTTTAATCTTTTATCACTGGTTTTTCAAAACAGATTATGTCTCCTTAAACATTCCTTTGTGGATTATTAAGCGAAATAAGAATGTTTTGATATTGCACTATTAACATTGCACATAATTTCAGTAGCTTAATGGGTATTTGATATATTTTCGAGTTCTGCATTAGTTCGAACTGTTTTCGAACATTAGTTCTGATTTTCTAGAAAGAATACTTATCAATAACCTTTAATCCCTTCACGATGAATGTCCTTTATAGAATTTTTAATCTTTTATCACTGGTTTTTCAAAACAGATTATGTCTTCGTAAACATTCCTTTGTGGATTATTAAGCGAAATAAGAATGTTTTGATATTGCACTATTAACATTGCACATAATTTCAGTAGCTTAATGGGTATTTGATATATTTCGAGTTCTGCATTAGTTCGAACTGTTTTCGAACATTAGTTCTGATTTTCTAGAAAGAATACTTATCAATAACCTTTAACCCCTTCACGATGAGTGTCCTTTATAGAATTGTTAATCTTTTATCAGTGGTTTTTCAAAGCAGATTATGTCTTCGTAAACATACCTTCGTGGCTCATTAAGCGAAATAAAAATGTTTTTATGTTGCACTATTAACATTACACATAATTTTAGTAACTTAATGAGTAATTGATCTGTACACATATTTTCGAGTTCTGCATTAGTTCGAACTGTTTTCGAACATTAGTTCTGATTTTCTAGAAAGAATACTTATCAATAACCTTTAACCCCTTCACGATGAGTGTCCTTTATAGAATTGTTAATCGTTTATCAGTGGTTTTTCAAAGCAGATTATGTCTTCGTAAACATACCTTCGTGGCTCATTAAGCGAAATAAAAATGTTTTTATGTTGCACTATTAACATTACACATAATTTTAGTAACTTAATGAGTAATTGATCTGTACACATATTTTCGAGTTCTTAATTAGTTCGAACTGTTTTCGAACATTAGTTCTGATTTTCTAGAAAGAATACTTATCAATAACCTTTAACCCCTTCACGATGAGTGTCCTTTATAGAATTTTTAATCTTTTATCACTGGTTTTTCAAAACAGATTATGTCTTTGTAAACATTCCTTTGTGGATTATTAAGCGAAATAAGAATGTTTTGATATTGCACTATTAACATTGCACATAATTTCAGTAGCTTAATAGGTATTTGATATATTTTCGAGTTCTGCATTAGTTCGAACTGTTTTCGAACATTAGTTCTGATTTTCTAGAAAGAATACTAATCAATAACCTTTAACCCCTTCACGATGAGTGTCCTTTATAGAATTGTTAATCTTTTATCAGTGGTTTTTCAAAGCAGATTATGTCTTCGTAAACATTCCTTCGTGGCTCATTAAGCGAAATAAAAATGTTTTTATATTGCACTATTAACATTACACATAATTTTAGTAACTTAATGGGGATTTGATCTTTACACATGTTTTCGAGTTCTTAATTAGTTTGAACTGTTTTCGGTTATTAGTTCCGATTTTCTAGAAAGAATACTTATCAATAACCTTTAATCCCTTCACGATGAGTGTCCTTTATAGAATTTTTAATCTTTTATCACTGGTTTTTCAAAACAGACATTTTTGCCTAATTAAATCGCAGAAAAATTCTCTGCTTAAAGAAGGCAAAGTTTACTATTAAAAATAACTGGTGGGAATAATCAAGGATTCTGAGTACCGTATACGTCACGTATAACCTTCGCGGAGAAGTTAAGGAGAGATGCCACGTACACGTTTCATTTAGGGTGGGTACGGTTTTTATTATTTAGGTTTTTGCCTAGTCTAACCGGAGAATTCTTGGGTTCGAATCCTTCTTCGAAATTCTTTAGCGTTATTTAATTGCTGAAATTTTGAGATTAGATAAGGCGAAATTTTCTATGCAAAAATACTGGTAATGAATTGAAAACAACACATTTGGACAATAAATAGGTTATAAAATATTACGTGGAATTGTTGGTATTAAAAATCAAAATGTCGTTAAATGACACCCTGAAGGGGTTAGTGGGATGGTTTAAAATTAAATAGGGTTGCTCTATTTCCTATTGAAGAGAACGAAAATACAATTTTTGTAAATGAACTCTTGCCTTGAAGAAAATTCTGATAGTAAATCCTTTTGTGATCTTGACACATATGTGTGTGTCTCTTTTGACACAAAAAGTTTGATGTTCTATAAAGAAAAGACATTTTGGCCAATGGGTGTGATGTATTTTCTTCATAATTTATGAAAGATTTGGGTAATATCCCGAAAGTCAAATTCTAAATCCATAGCAATCTCTGGCAATATTCTGTATTTATTTTTTTTTCAAGTCAAATAAATATAAATTGAACAAAAAAAAAAAAAAAAAAAGAGAGAGAGAATGAATCTGTTCTTGTTTCTATGTGATTAATAACGGACTGCTTTAATAAAATTTCTGGTTTTATTTCAATTGGAAAAAAAAAATCTGAAATTTGGCAGCTAAAATTTATTTTTCACATTAGGAAAAAATATGAAAATTTAAGTATCAAAACAAAAGTTAATTACGTAAGTTAATTACTGCAGGGAATAAAAAATGAATACATTGATGTTTGCTTTGATTTTACGGTTTTATCTTTTATAACTTTTATTTCCAAGTCCTTTCGAAGTTCAGTAAATAGATACAATTTCTTTTTGGACGAGAGCAAATAATGACGATTTCATTAATTTATCTATTTCTTCGAGAGTTTCCTGACGGAATAGGGCGGGGGAGTTTATGGACCATCATTCTTAATTTATCATCAGAGTTAAATTCATTGCCTAAAAAGGCACAAAGGAGCTTAAACACCTAAAAGTTAGCAGAATAAAAAAAAAAAAAAAAAAAAAAAAAAAAAAAAAAAAAAAAAAATCTAAACTTAGTTTAGATGTTTGATGAATAATGCGCTCTCCGGAATTATTTTTGTAATAAAACCTTCTTCAAGCGACCAGGAAAAAACGGAACTTGTTTCATTTTCTTCAAAGAAATGGGTCGCTCCTGGAGGGAGTTCAACTGGGATGGTCTCTGAATGAAGGTAAAATTAGTACTGAGCCCATGGGAATAAATTTCGTTCCATGAAAAAATGGCCGTTGAGGGAGGTGATCGCTTAATGGAGGTGGTCTCACAGGGAGGTTTCACTGTAATTCGAAATAAAGAGATATAGTTAAAGCGATAATTTCATTTTGTTTGAGAAACTACAATAATAATAATAATAAGTTGAAAACTTTGCATGATTTAAAAAAAAATTATAAATGAATCTCATAAAATTTTTGTAATTTTTTTTTATAGATCATTCATAGAGATTTGGCTGCTCGTAACATTTTAGTTGATGAAAACAAAATTTGCAAAGTTGCAGATTTTGGGTTTGCAAGAGATGTCATAGCAAGCCACGTTTATGAAAGGAAGTCTGAGGTAAGAATTATTTTTAAATGAAACCATACAATCCAACCCGGGACTCCCGGTTTATAGAACATAGCAAAAATCATTTTCGCAACGAAAACTCTAGCAGATTTTTTATATTTAATATATTTCTTTAGACCGCCCGCTAACAACACTAAAATACATTTTTATAGGAAAATATAAATTATGTGTTCATGTAAAGGTTTGAAATTTAGTAAAAGCACTTTGGTATTCCTGCATGCTGGAGGTTAATAGACGTGAAAGTTTTTGCTACTTACAGCAGTATTTTTTATCTTGATTATTTTTTCAGTTTGATCAGTTTTTAAGCACATAGTTCGATTACATATCTGTTAAATTTGTGTTTTATTTATACTATTTTTTTTATTTTTTTATTGATGAAGCCTTAATTTAGTTATGAAATATCAGTCAAAAACAAACGCTAAACTATTTATATTGTTTAAAGGGCAAACGGGTAATCTTCCGTAATTGAGCTGCACATAATAGAGATAATTAACAAGCTTGAAAACAGGGGCGCCATTTGAGGGAGGCTGGGGAGGGAAATAGCCCCCCCCCCCCCCCCCCAAGGAATTTGATATTTCAGAAAATTTATCAACCATTCAAATGTAGGGATGCACCGAATAGTGATTTTGGCTGAATACCGAATCCCGAATATTTGGTCTGCAGGTAAACCGAATACAGAATATTCGGCCAGCCGAATAGTAACTGTTAGGCTGAATATAGTATCTATTCGGCCGAATACCGAATATTCGGCTGGCCAAATACTTTTATATCTCAGTGTTTAACGTTAAAAATTTAAATTTGAAATAATTTTTTATAATATTTAGTACAGATACTTCCATTTTGACAAACAAGACTATTTTTATAAGTAAAATTTGCGGTAAAAAAAGTATGTTTTGAGTTATTATTTAAGAAAAGGATGGTTTAAAAAAAATTTAAATAACAAAATTTAAATTCCATGACTTCAATTAATTCAAACAAATGAAAAGAATTCTCTCATATTGAACAAGAAGCAACATATCATTCCACTTCTTCCATCAAAAATGAAAGGTGTACAAGCCGTAGCAGAATTTTCGTTTATAACTGTATAAAAATGAAGATATTTTCGCGAAATTTGCATCACATTAATTTGCTTGTATAGAATGTGATGATATCCTTGGAAGATACTGGATTTTGGCCAGTGGTACAGTATAAGTATTGTTAGCTGCATTCTTAATAAAATAATGTCTAGCTCAGTGCTGTTTAACTATGAATGGTTGCTATTTCCAGCACTTCTTGTCATTTTATCATATTTCACAGAAACTAAAGTAACCCTAGTAACCCTGTTGACAATATAGTTACAATACCTTCATTATTGTTAAAGTAACAAAAGAAAATTAAAGTTTGACTTGGGGATACACTGTATTTCTGACTGAATAAGTGAATTGCGATCCTGATTTACTGGACAAAAAATTACCTGTTTTGATGCTTATTATTGCCCCTGAAATTTTCTTCCATTTTGTTTAGAAACACCCTGTTTGCGAAAAAGCAAGAAACGAATTATTTACTAGACAATGCTCAGTAATTTGCATTTCCACATTTATTAATTCCCATGAACAAATGACATGTCATTAATGGTTAATTTTTTTAAGTGACATTTTTAAAACAACAAATAAATAATAAAATCATTCTATTTTATTTAAAGATTCTAATTATTTTGAATATCTTTATTAATTGACAGTTAAAAGTAGAAGTTGTGTAACGTTTTAAGAAATATTTTAAATAGGTTTTTAAAGTATTCGGCAAACCGAATAGTTTGATATTCGGTAGTATGCCGAATATCGAATAGATACCGAATATTCGGTGAATTCCTAATCAAATGTCAGACTCAAACAAATATTAGAAAATTGCTCAAACTCTTAAAATAACTTATCAGATTTTATTGGAATTAAAACATATGCATTAAATAAATGCTTATGCATAGAGATTAATAATTATAAAAAAAAATTTCCTAAATCCTTACTATTCGAACTCCCTCAAGGTGAGACATATATCTTTAATGAGTACTTTGGTTAATTTTAAAAGTACATGTGAGATTTTTTTTTATCAGTTGCTTCTCAGTTGTGTGTAGATTGATAATGGGAAAACTCGTCAAAATCATTGACACAACAATCACAATGATTTTCTTCTAGCCAATTATCAAATAAGCGCAAAGAAAATAATAATATTTAAATCCCATTGATGACAGTCCTGTGATGACTGAAAATGTTTTGGGTTTTTCTAATATATTTTAAATAATTTTAAATTATATGTATGCACATGAAATTAATTCTTGTGCATTTATTTGTGCTTTTTATATGAATATTAATTATAAATTTTATCTTTTCTGTAGAAAAATGAAGATATATACATAGTATTCATTAATGTTCAAATATGTAGTTTTTTTCTGAAAAATATTCAGAATTTCTTTGAAAAATCGGATTAACATGAAACCATCTCATAATAGTGAAAACACAATCCGAAAAAATTAACGCTTTACCTTCACTTGCAGAAAATCAGTAACGAAAATTTTCATATACTTACCGATCACAAAATTTGCAAATTTCGTGACCTATTCATGACGTTCATTAGCTGATTATCTCATGACTGATTGAATTTCATGATTTTTATTTTCGCGAAATTGACGAAATTTCCGATTTTTTCCGTGATTGATTCACGGAATTCACGATTTTTTTCTGAAAGCGTTATACGAAGGGATTTTTTTCGAGCAAGCACTTGCCGAAATTCACACTATTTTTCCGCGGCTAACTGACGAAATTCAATATTTGTTTTCGTGATTTTTTTGACAAAATTCACGATTCCTTATCACTATCATTTATTGAAATTCGTGATTTTGTTTCTGCCACCAACTAAAAATATTTGTGATTTTTTTGCGCGAGAGTTAGACAAAATTTTGGAGCTTATTACGTGATCGTTTGATGAATTTCTTCTCGATTTTAATGCACGATTTTTTGACTAAATTTTCGTGATTTTTTGCACAATCTTTTGACGAATTCACGATTTTTTTTTTTTTTTTTTTTTTTTGCAATCCTTTTACGAAATTCGCGATTGTTTTCGCCACCCTTTTACGAAATTCAATATTTCTGTTTGTGCAATCATTTGACGAAATCTGTATTTCTTTTCGCGATCTCTGATGAGATTAGCGATATTTTCCACGGTAGTTTGAAGAAATTAGCGATTTTTTAAGTGTCCATTTTGAGACTTTTTTTTTTTTTTCAAAATTTCCAAGATTCGCGATTTTTTTCTGCGGCCCATTGACGAATTGATTTTATGGATTTTGAAAGAAAGAAAAATCGCGGATTTTCACAAACATTAAAAAAAATTGTGGAATAATCACATGCTTGTGAAAGAAGTTATGGAGACAAACTCATGTAGAGCATGTTTTATTGTGCGGGATTTTTTTTCTGTGTGATTTGTGCAGTTCTGCAAGTTGTGCAATTTTCCACATTCCCTGTTCCTCAAAGAAAAATTTTTCTTGTCCTTCGTCAGGAAACTCATGAAATGGTGCCCCTGTAAGTAAAAATTCGAAAGGGACTAGAAAAAAGCTCAATTTAAACAGGTTTCCGTCTTAGCAAGTATAATTGTATGATGTTTTTTCAACGAAATTCAATTTTTTCCCCGTCTAGAAAGAAATCTGTTATAGACAGGTTTCGTTTTCACAAGTTTTACTCTAATACATCTCTTTTCAGAGCTATACAATAGAGCGGGTGGTTTAACAGTTAGTGAGGATACCTGTAAAAATGGAACCTGTCTATAACAAAATCCTGCCTAAAAAGCAAAAAAAATCGTGTCCAATATATTAAAACTTTACCTCCTAAGACGGAAATCTGCCTAAAGCGAAAAATTTCATTGGTTCTGAGTTTCCGTATTCGAAGTTTTTACTGTTATTGTAAGCATAAGTCAGTAAAGGTTTCTCATACGGGGGGGGGGGGGTAGACCCCCCTGGATCCTACCCTTAGCTATATAGCATCCCTCAAAAAATGTTTGCCCCCCCCCCCCAAGAAAGTTCTGAAATGGCGCCCCTGCTTGAAAATTACTTTAAAAATCATAAAATCTAAGAAAAGTTACATACATTTTTCAAACAAATTTCCTCTAATATTTTTCCAGCTCGACCGTGTAAAAATTTAAATTATGCGATGTTTAGAAGTAATTAAAACTTCGGAAATTGGGAAATGTATTAGATAGTTGTCATCTCGACATGATGTCAACGTTACACACTGATATGTTTTAACTTTATAATATTGATAGATACAGAAACACTAGTTATCTATATAATAAAAGCCTAAGTCATGTGACTGTCATCAACAGTTCCGGGCTGACCGCTTCACTTTTTATATGCCACGCGCCATTTTGGCACTTTAATGTTAGGTGATAAGCTGCCAGATATTGTTCTATCGACATCATTTCATCTATATTATAATAGTCCAAGTCATGTGACTGTCATAAACAATTGCGGGCTGATCCCTTCGCTTTTCATATGCAAGGTTTCCATTTTGATTAAAAAATCAAAATTCTTTTTTCGAATACTACTACATAAAAGTTGCCATGATCGGAAAGAATTCTTGGTACTTTTATGTTAGCCGGGTGCAAATCTCGCCAATAGCATTTTTTAACTCACCAGTTAGCTTTTTTTTTTTTTTTTTTTTTTTTTTTTTTTTTTTTTTTTTCGCGTGGTAAATTAAAACAAAGCTTTGAAGTTGAAATTAAATGTCATCGTTTCTGGCATTATTTAATATTTTTCTTTTCCTTAAGAAGTGAAAGCCATGAATTTAAAATGTTTCAGTTTTAAATGAAAGTTTTGTATTTTAAATGAAATGAGTGAAAGGATTACATTTTAAATGAAATTAATGAAATAAAAAAAAAAATGTAACGAGAACAATGATTAGCAATTTATCGCCTGAGCCCCGCTAACATAAAAATACCGAATTCTTGATTTCTCTATCAGAATCTTCAGATTTGGCGAAAGATTGAGCGAGTAAATTGAATTATAAATAATAGTAACCCGATACATTGTTTACCATACATTTAAGGGAAACCAAACTGGTCGCCAAGGGCAGCTAGTTATAAATAATTTCACTCCTGGCGAGTTCATCAACCTAATACAGCAAGGAAAATCCTTTGAATGTAAAAACAAAAGCAGAGACTTTGTAATGATTTTTTCAAATAGAAATATTAGTAGGCATCAAAATATAGACATTTATTGCTATTAAAGCACTCTTCTTCTAATAACTCATAAAAATAATAGTTTACAGAAAAAAAACTTTTTTAAAAATTATGTATCAATTTCTGCCCAGCCCTAATTGCTTTATATGAAGTGGCTCGCATTTCTTTTTGAATACAGTAGAGCGCCGATTTTCCGAACTCCAATTAACCGAACTTCCAATTATCCGGACAGCCTATTTCTCTCAAAAAATTTTTTTAACCAAACTTCCAGTGAACAGCCTATTTCTCTCAAAATTTTTTTAACCGAACTCCCAATTGTCTATTGGCTTGGAATAAAATTTTAAATAAAGAAAAAACTGATAGTGAATCAGAAAATAAGGAATGTAAAAACAATAAAGAAAATAAAAAGAATCCTAAGCTATACACAAAATGAAATGAACGAGTGGTTAAATAGTGAAGTATACATGACTCTGGATATCAGATTTTAAATGATGATGAGATTATGGATGAGATTCATGATGAAAATGAAAACGAATGCTCTGAAAATAACCCAAATCCATCCCATAAGGAAGCCTTTGATAACAACTATGAAATGGCTCGAACGGCAGAAGAACGCTGATCCTGTTCAACTAACAGTATTTAAGTAGAATTAGAGATAGGACAGCATTGAAAAGAATGTCTTCGTTGAACCAAGCAACAATCAAAAGCTTTTTTCTTCAAATTATAATGTCTGTAGTTCAGAAAATGATAAAAAGAGAAAAAAAAAATGATAAAAATGTAAACAACAAGAAATTTAAAAAAAAAAAAAAAAGATAAAGTAAAAAACAATTTTTAAACATGCGAGCACTAACTGGTGCTGCCAGTCCTAAGCTTAAATAACGTGTGAAGGTTTTAGTATAGTCAGAAACATCCCTTAAATTGTCTGTCATTTATCCGAACTTTTGCTTATCCGAACTAGGGTCGGTCCCGACTTGTTCGGATAATCGGCGCTCTACTGTACATTTAAAATATATATATTTATAAAAAATGTCATTTAAATATTGAACTTTAGGTTTTTTCTTATGTGTTCATTGTTTATCTATTTGAAAAACTTACTCATTCCAAAATAATGTTTTCAAAACTTTTCTTAACCCATAAATGCATAGTGATGTATATCTGCATCACTTTTTATTTAACTCTTAACAACAACTATATTTATATACAATTATTAATCGTGTAAAAATTACAAAAATATGCTACTAAATAAAGTTAAATGTCTATCTTAATAATTTCTGGTGTCTAATCTTTAATATAATAATTAAAAACACATAACTTTTACAAAATAAAAATTTATATAAAATAAGGTATGTAGATTCATACTTATTAAGATATTTACTAATTTGCAGTAGTTTAGTTTTGACAGTAGTTTTTACTTGTATTTCAGATGTGCAACATACGAAAAGGTTGACGTATTATACGAAAAATGTATTTGATTTTTTTCATTATTTTTCCTGTGTAATAAACCTTTCTGAGAATCATATATGTTTTTTTTTTCGAAACAAAATAAAAAAAAAATCATGCATTTAAGGGTTAAAATAAAACCGAGCTGACATCATTTATTGAACAGATTTGTTGAGTTCTTTTATTGAAAATTTGATGATGTTGCTGCAATGACATATTTTGATATTTAATAAAAATAAATAGCATGTGAAATGCATCGTTTTATCATCATTAACAGATAAAGGTGATGTTTGTACTATTAAATTCGAGTCTTTTTCGGTTTTGGTAAGTATAGTGTTTAAAAAAAGCGGTGATAACCAGATAAAATTAGTGTAAGGTATGCAGTCCCGAAAGGGTTAAAAATCCTAGACTCGAATGGGGTTAAAGGCAAAAATAAATAAATATAAATTAAAACGATATTTTAGAAAAATCCAATAATCTTAGGAAAAATTCATATTACAGGAAAAAATCAAACTTGCTGCTAAAGTGCATGCTATCGGGAAACAGAAGCTTACTGAAATATATATATATATATGTTGTAGATTCGTGTAATGCGGTCTGAATTCGTCAAGGAATTGAATTGTACAAATCCTGGATGGTGGCTTATGGTTAATTCATTAATACAATTCCTCGTGGAAAGAATGTGAACGTTTCCATTAAAAGGTTTGAGGAGAATGTCGGCTCCGAATGTTATTCTCCAAAACAGACTCCAATGATATTGAAAAACAGGGGATTGTAAAAGATAACTGCAGGGTCCGATTAACCTATAATGCTAGGGGATGCGCACTATTATTTTGAGACTCCCTTTCACTCGAAAAAACTTTTCTAAATTCTACATGTAAACTCATATCAGTGAAGCAATTATTATTCTCGGGAGTGGCTTAAGAGAGTTTATACTTATTTCATTAGACATTTTTTTTTTTTATATTCTCTGTATGTACTACTGATATCTGGATAGATATATAGAGTATATTTGAAGTATATATAGTTGTTCTGTGTCTAGTTAACCGCATGTGTGGTTTCTAACCAGCACATCAGGATGTCATATGATCGGTTAACAACCTATTGATCACATTCGGATTTCCTGTTTATATAAGATCCCTGAAGTAGTCTGGATTTTCTCTTCCATTAAACAAACTTTGCCCTCCAAATATTAAAACTGAAAAAAAAAAAAAAAAAAAAAAAAAAAAAACTAGAAAACAGGAATTCTGCTTTTTCAGAATTTAGTGTTGCCCCCGATGAAAAAAATATATATGTATATATAAACAGTACAAAACATATTTCCATTTTAAGACTTAAAGCACACTCTTTTATTTTATGTAAAATGACGTCATTCGCATACGCTTAAGAATTCCACAGTTACGATCCAATCTTAAACATCTACAGTAAAGCATGCATAGGATGTCACTATCGCGAAATAATACACAAATGCAACAAAAAGATGCCGTTATTAAAGCAACTCGACAAAAAAAACGGCTCTCTAATGATTCATAGGCCTTCATCTGTTTGTAAATATAGTGTATAACAGCTGCATGTTTTAACAGAAATTATTTGTTTATATTTTTTTCAAAATAGCACGTATTTTAATTACATTTTCTTTCGGTTGTTATGAGAAAATGGCAACAAAAAGATATAATTGCTATTTTTCGTGTTTTTCAACTATTTTCCCTTTACTTTCAAAAGAAATGGAGTACTTGAGTTGACAAAATTAAACAAATGGTGCTAAAAACTACAAAAAAATTAATATTTCAAAAATAAATGGAGATAAAGTTTTCAAACAAATTGCATTTAAAAGTACTTTTTTTTTCAATACGACGGTATAAAAATTTAAAATGTGCGATACTTAGAAATTTAAAAAGTGCTATAGAGCATTTAATCGTACAACGAAACATCTGCTTTGTTTATAGCAGGCTTCTGTAAGGTAACGTTATTTTTTGGAGACACAACATAAGCTGGGAGAAAGAAATAGCATACCGTACCGGGGGCTAAAAAGAGAGAGAGAATTAGTGGTTTCATTTTACAGTCATTTTGGTCGCCTCAGGGATGTAGTGGAGGGTGTACGAGGGTATACGCGGTGTATCTTCTGGATTTTTTTTAAGAAGCTTCGTTTACCCACTGTTTCTCAAACAAAGCATTAGGGTATACCCTAGCTATGAACGTTCACGACGTCAGCGTATACCCTCTACCTATAACGTATACTCTCTGCTTTTTTTTACGACTACAACACTGGGCACCTTTTTAAATACTAGTCGAGTGAATGCTCGTGCTTCGCGTAACTTTTGTGCAATAAGGCCTTGGCCAAGTGGGCTGCTGCTCAAACCACAGCTTGGTACGTCTAATGGTATTAATTGGAGAATTGTCGTCCTGAAAGACGGCATCCCGTACATGAAATAATGTTAGGACCATCGGTCAAACGGTACGGATGATCACGGTTGGTTAAAATTTCGACATAGTTACTCGAAGTTACTCTCCCTTGGGAGGATAATTACTGCGGGCCTGTAGAAAACCGCGAAGATGGCTGCCCGAATTATTTCAGCTCTGCCTCCGAATTATTAGTTTGTTACCATGTTCTTCAGACGTACACACGTCCAGTAATGGGAAACAATTTGAATGCAAATTCGTCTGACCCTATCACTTTCTGCTATGCATTTTTAACAATGAATTTATCTATGACTCCGGGCATCACTGTATCCGACATTTTGCATTGACATATCTGTCGTATATTTGTTTTTATGCAGTTATTTTCTCATTGTATTTGTGTATGCATATGGATCATGCAGATAATGGTATAGAGTTCTTTAGTCACATTGTCTGCGGTGGTCTCTTTCGATTCCACAATCCGCTTTAATACATGATGTCCCTTCCACTGAGCTTGGACTTTGGAATGGCTTCTGTCTAGTCCATCTCAAGCCAATAAGTCAACGCGGTGCTAAAGGAGTACAAACGTGGATCGTGTTACCACCACACGTCATCTCCAACAAAATTGAAAATGACATAACATTAAATTTAGAAGCAACATCGTCCATAAAGGAAAGTAAAATTTTGCAAACACTGATGTAACCCTTCAGGGCCATTCCAGAGTTTTGAACTACCTGTAGCACATTTCCGCCTCAAACTGAAATGGCGCGTAGAGCATCCAAGTCATGTTTTGGATGCCCTATACTTCGTTGACAGACCAATCTGAGGGTAGCAATAACGGAGAATGAAAATGGAGGTGATGCCAAGAGACACAGCAAGCTAGATACCCAGGCATACCACTCTAAAAAAAAAGGGGGGGGGGAGACATATCTCACTAGAAATTTTGGCGATCTAAGCCTAGTGTCCATCATCAGTCGAGGATACACTCACAGTCGAGTCACAGGGTGAGCTGGGACCGTTTAGCCTTTAAAAATGCACTTTGCTGCACTAATAACAGATCCATCGCAACTGATAAACAAACATTTCGGCGTCGACAAGGATCGAAAGGGGCCACTCCATTTCAGTGCTTTGCCGAGGTCGTTTGATGCAATGATGACTTTGGAGTCTGCGGCTCTAGAACTGTAATAAGATACTGGGTGAAATACCTTAGCTGTTGTGATGATCCAGCAGACGTGCCCAACTCGTATTTGGCCTTGTTGGAAGTATCGTCATAGGTTTGACATATTACACCATAAAAACAAAAAAAAAAGCAGCAGCAACTAAAAACGACTATAAAACTGCTCATTATTTAATAAGAAGATGAAAAACAAACTAACGATTTTTTCTCTTAGCGCTGTGTAATAACAATGAAAATTACATCTTGTGACAAAGACAATTCAAGATCTGGCTTTTTAAGTCGTTTGCTTGTAATGAACTTAAAAATTTACTTTAAAAATTTGCTCTAATCTACTTTTTTTTCTATTTATTTAAGAATTAGACGCGCCATGTACCTCTTAAGGGAGAAGGACCCCGGTAATTCATACCAACTCTAACCTCTTCTCTGTGGTCCTTAACACTTTTACTAAGACCAATGCCAGACGGGCGTCTTTTTTGCTTAAGTATTATCCATTCACAATGCTATAGCAATGAGAATGGATAATACGCAAGCAAAAAAAGCAGCAAAAAAGACGCCCGTCTGATATTGGTCTAAGTTCGAGGTATGTGATTTCAAGTAGATCAGCCAATTTATCAGTCCTGGATGTTGCACCCCACCTCATCACATTTAATATTTCTGATAACAACATCACTTTTCCTAAAGTAAAATGTAGAGCACAACGGTGAATGAGGTATCATTGGGTAAAATTTTTTGCCCACATCTGAAATTGCATACTGATTTTTCGTTAAAAAACTTCGTTTGAAATTTCATTTAAATTAAAAATTGGGGATATGCGGGAAGGGATAACGGAGGGGGCAAGGCAGCTAAGTTCGAATTCTTCCAACACCCCGTAGATTGGAGAAAGCCGTGACACGCTTTGTTGTGGGGTCTCGAAACGTTCACACAAAGCAGGCACAATAAAGAAAAAAAATTCGAACAACTTGCATGTTTCGATTGCGTTGGCTCGTGGATTTATTATTATTCACTAATAATAATTAATAATTCCACGACCAACGAAATCGAAACATGCAAGTTGTTAGAATTTTTGTTTTCTTTGTTTTTCCTGCTTTATGTGACGTCACAACAAAGCGTGTCAAGATTTTCTCCCTTATCTAGGGGGCGTTAATTCTTCGCACGGGTCCACTGGTTTCATCTTAATATTCCTATTTTGTGATCTTAAACATTCCCAATAATCTTTATATAGTGGGATTTTCCTTTAACGAAGTTTTCTACTTTAAGAAATTTTCTGCTGAACCTTGACTTTGAACACCATTAACATGTAAATTAATCTCCATACTACGAAAAATATATTCTAAATAATGAAGTTTATTTTTATTCCACTTTCGTGCGGCGTGTACAACATTCAAACGGAGAGGTTGCTGTTGCGATGAATGCATGGATTTATTTCAACGGATTGTATGAAAATGAAATTATATATTTATTCAATCATTTCCATTCAAAAGAAGAAATTCTAAAAGCCTTCGATACAATAAGAAGGGGATTCCAGTTTCACGAAAATGTTAGGGATGAATTGTTCAGATACTTACAAAAATGCAAAAAATTTTATGAACAGTGTATTTTTTATATGAAACCTGTACAAAGTGATCTTACAGACTTTTTTTTTTAAGTTAAGGATCTAGAATACTGAGAAAAAGAGAACTACACTTCAGTTTTTGTTTACATCTCTTTTTTATACTTTTTTTTAGAAAATAGGGGGCTCAGCCCCCTACGAGCTACGCTCGCCAACCCCCGTTCAGACACCGCAGACTCTAAAAGCACGCTAATTTGATTGGCTTTAAAAAGATTTCGAAAGATTGAATTATAACTTAAAAAACAGTGGCGATCTCCCTATAAACGGGTTTCTATTCATTTCTCTTTGATTGGGGAATTTGGCCAAATCAGCTACTGTTAAAAGATACAATGGCTGCTTCCGTCTTTGATTAAATAATTTTAGTTAAACATTTCAAAATATAAAATGGATTAAGTAAACAGAGTCTTTGTCTCCCGGTATTTTTTCACAAAGCGAAAAGACAGTTTTTTTTTTTTTTTTTTTTTTTTTTTTTTAAATAAGACATTTTAAATATATCGTTTATAATCTGACGTAATTTTCACCAAACTTTCCTTTCTCTTTTTAATATTCACGTGAAAATACTTTTGTTATGAAATGAAATATTTAAGCTGTCCTAACAAAAATAGTTGAAAAATATCAAATAAATGTCTCGCGCAATTTTTTTAATTTAAACTGTTTTGCGATATTATATTTTGTTCATTTTACGTAATAAGTGTAATGTGACGTAATTTCTCCTATTTAAGACTTCTAACGCATGTTAATGATTTTATTATTCTACAATATTCATTCTCTTTTAAAATTCACGTGTTAACACACAATTAGTTTTTATAGCATAATTTTCAATGAGTTCCTGTTTTTTTTATATTTTATGTTTATAATAGTCACGTGCAAATAAATTTTTAATTTGAAGCAAACATTGTTTGCGCTGTTTATACAGTTGGCAACAGTTTAAATTAATACCATATTGTAAATTATGTAAAAAATATCTCTCAAAATGCTGAAAATTTGAATTTAAAATAGAAATAAAACCTCAAAAAATGAGTCAAAAAAAAAAAAAAAAATTAATGCAATCTGCACTCCGCCAAATTCTAACGCATAAAATGATCTAAAAATGATTACACTGCCATGTATAGTTTTTACTGCTATAAAACTTTTTTAATGGAATGATTTTGTCCAACTTTAGCATTCAATATCTCTTAAAATAATTCTTCGATTTGAAAACTGTCTGCATCACCGTGTTTATCAAACATTTCTCTATAGTACCACCGATTTTCATATTTTTGTATGCAATATTTTTCTTAATATTAACGAAGAAAGACCTCCAGTCACAAAAAATTCAAAACCGGCGGTGGCGGTGACAGCGGTGGTTACTTTTTTTTTAGAATAGAGAGATTATTCTAATTAATTTTTTCTTCTATGTCTACACTGCATTAAAAAAATTATTGCCCGAATTAAAATACATTTTTTTTTTTTAATATTTCCATTTTATGTGGTATTTTTCATTTTATGCATTTATATTTTATTATAAAAATTTCATGAATTTGAGTTCATTTCTGTTTAACGAATTTTCTTCATAACGAAGTGTTTAAGTGTAACGATGAGATTTCGTTAAATGGAAGTTTCACTGTACTGACAAATGCATCTCATATGCATTTTTCTTTTCTGTTCGCAGGGTCGTTTGCCTATCAGATGGATGGCGCCAGAATCCCTTTTCGATAATTTGTACACAACCAAAACAGACGTGTGGTCATTTGGAGTTCTGCTATGGGAAATAGTGACGTTAGGTGAGAAAACAATTACTTTTAACCCATTTTCTACATTATTATTGTAATTTATTTTATTTTTAGTCTTTTCTTATGAAAAAAAGTAATGTTTAAAAATAAAAGTAAGTTACAGGCAAATTTCAAAAATATTTCCGATATAAAATCTGTTTTTTATTCAAATTTTAAAAAGCCTCCATAAAAAGTTCAAAGTATGTCAATAACTGAAATAATTGTGTAAAAAAAGAATTTTTATATAAGTTAGATATGGCTAGATTAGATTAGATAAGAAAATTGCAAAGAAAAACTACATATGAATATAGATTTTCTATACAACTTTTCTGGTTATTGTCGTATTTTCTACAATTTTTCAGTTATTGAATGGGAGTACATTTTTACTCACTTTGCAATATCTTACATGAAAAACTTAGACACTTCAAATTGCTTAAGATTATATCTGAAACTAAGTATCTTGAACATATTTAACTTAAAAAATATGTGAAATATATATTCAAACTGGGTTCTAGAGAAAAATTAATAAAACCTGTAATGGGGACATCTCAGAGTCCTTTGCACTGTCATGTGATCCAAAGAGGCTAATTTCTGCCAATTGTCGAACTGCCATATGATCAAGAGAGTCTGAAAAGCAGCCGAGATCGGTGGGATGCTGTGACCTACTAATACATACAGATTTTATGTCGTTATTATTATTATTTTTTTAAACGTATTCGAGATTGGCGTCTTAAAAGTAAGATTTGTTTGGAAGTCTAATATTGTGCTGTTTGCTATGTTAAGTCATCTGGCATGTGGATTGAAAGCCTGAATAATCCATATAGTATATCACCAGTCTCGACTATTAAATACTAATAATAATTATAATAAAATCGGGGCACATCTTTGTCTTAGAATCCGATAGTCTCTAAATTCTTTAAAATGCCTCAAGACTGGTATCAACAGTTTAAAACTTTAATTGGCAAAAAATCAACACAACCTTGTGGCAGAAGCATTTTAGGTAGATTTCGTATGAAGGTAGATTAGGTAGATTTCGTAGGCGTCGTTCCTATGTTGGAATTTCTGAAAATCTTTTGCAGATCTACACCGATCATGACCCCTAGAACCCAAAACCACCATCAGTAAAAAACTTTATATATATATGTATATACTATATATATCTACATATATATCACTTTCTTCTGGACACGATAACTTCCACAATTCTGTACAAATCTCTTCCAAACTGATATATAAAATCAAGGGCATAAAATCTAGGTCAAGTTCGTGAATGGGCAAAATCGGACCAAGGGGATGGAAAAAGGCAGGGGTTTTGTGAAAACAGAAAAAAACCCACAACTTCTTAATTTTTGTACATATCAAATCAGTTTAAAGTTTTTATTACTTCTAAAAATAGGACCAAAAATTTATGTATCGCATATTTTGCATAAAATTAAAAATGGGCTCAAGGGGCGCAAAAAATAGGGTTTCTGGGAGAAAAAAATTCATAACTTCGCCAATTCTCAAGATATCAAATCCAATTAATTTTATTATACATCTCTTTAATATTATCTACAACTTTTGTATTCACAAGTTTTTGATAGGACCAATTCGTACCGCAAAAAAAAAAAATAATAAATAAAAAATAAAATAAAAACGAAAACAAACAAAGGGGGGTGAAGAATAAAAATTTCTATAACTCCGTCAATTCACAAGATATAAAATCCCCATGAATTTATCATATATCTTCTTAATATTGTCTTCAACATTTATACAGACAAGTTTTTGATAGGACCAATTCTTACAGCAAAAACAAATTAAAAATACATAGCGGTTGAAAAAAAAAATCATCTTATTAAGAATGTATTCAAATCCAAACTGCTTATTTTCTGACTCATTTTTAAATTAATTTTTGCTCTCAAACGCGTCCAATTGATAGATTCTCTTCTTCAGAAACTATATAATGTACCGTAATGATCGATTTTTTGATAGAGGCAGAATATATTTCAAAAAATGATGTCAAAGTGGGCATTTTGAACAGAATTTCCCGAAGCGATTGTGTTTGAAACGAAAAATACTGCCCTACTTAGAAAATAATTGTTTATTAATCAAGTTTCAATTAATTGAAAGAAAAATAAAAACACATGTCGCTTATAAATATTTTCAAAAATCACGTCAGCAAGTTTCGTATTTTTTCTATTAAAAATTAATCTGAAAATGGGCCAAAAAATTTCGAGTTGTTGAGCATGGAAAAGTATTTTTTTTTTTAATACCACCTTAACATGATTCTGATAAAACCAGCTATTATATAAAAATGAAATAAAAACTCGGCAAAAGCGGTCAGATAAAACTGTTAAAGTGGATTTATATCTAATCATGATTTAGTTTTTGTTGGGGGTAATTAGTATACTTAACTTCGAAATCTACCTCCGCCTGTATGCCGGGCCGGCAGGGATTTTTAAAAATTTCTATTGTTCTTTTGGGACATGAAATCCAGGGCCAAAACTAGCCTTTTTTGCACCCGGGGCAAACATGGATTTTAGCCCCCCCCCCTCCCCCTCCCTCCGATCCTTCGCAAATGTATCGCAAAATATATTTAAGGGAATTTTTCTAATTTTCTAATAGCCGACTTATTTTAAAATTTAAAGTATGTAATCATAAAATATGTAATACTGAACTACGTAATCTGCTTTCGCAAATATTAATTCACTGAAATCTTGAAAACGGACTCGAAAGAAATTCCGCTTTATATAGGATCCTTATACCATGTCATCCTTAGATTCTTCTATGCTTTGGCATATCCCAGATAGGACGAATTTAACATCGTGAGACAACATAGACGCAAGAAAATTGGACAATCAAAATCTTCATTTGGCGCCTTGGGCATATGCCCCCTCGCCCCCCCCCCCCCTCCTAGTTTCGGACATGATGAGATGTACAACGTTAAATGCTTGTTACTTTCGGTAGCATCAAGTTGCGTAAAGCAGTCAAGAATAACGAGTAATAGGCATTAGCAGATGTAGATGAGATCCCCCCCCCCCCCTCCCATCATATTTAGATTTTCTGATCTTTTCGAGGGGGTTGAGAGAAAGGGCAGGAATTTCAGAGGAGGGGGTGGCGAGATTTAGATAGCTGATCTTTACGACAAAGTAACAAATGGGATAGAATTTTTTTTTTCTTTTAAATGGAGTTTTAAAGATTTTAAACTGTGTGCTGAGTGGGAAGCGAAAAATTAGGTGGGGAAGGCAGGTAATTTAGATGACTATTTATTTATGTTATATTGCTAGAGAGCAACAGATAAAAAATAAAGAAATTTAAAGACTTTAAACTTTGCACGTTGGGAAGCAAACTTTTCGGAGGGAGAGATATAATTTCTATGACTGATTATTTACTTATTGTTACTATGAGAGCATCAAATAGGGGAGAAGATTAAAAAAGATGTTTTAAAGATATTAAATGTAGTGTATTGGGGGGGGGGGGGGAAGCGAAATTTTTGCAGAGGAATGGGGAGCTAATAAAATTATTACTTTTTTTTAAAACGAAGATATGCTAAAGCGCGAAAGATTTTCACGTCTGTAACTTTGCAAATATTTAGAGGTTGTAGAGTGACTTCTGCATTACAATCTGCAAATAGAAATGCAGAAGTTTTGCAAAATGTGGAATCAAAATTCAGAAATTTAAAGAGCCCTGGGAAAAAAATACTTTAAAATCGGGAGTTTTACAGGAGTGTACGAACCTTGCAATAACAAATCTAACTGTATTCTCTTTTTCAGGTTCAACACCTTATCCAGGTCTAAGTGCCAACGAGGTGATTCGACGCATCCGAGATGGCTACAGGCTGGAAAAACCTGATCACTGTCGCCGTGAAATGTACAACATCATGTTTTACTGCTGGGACAAAGATCCCAAACTCCGTCCCAATTTTAGCGAGCTGGTGTCCCTTCTAGACAGACTGCTAGAGAGCGAACACACTTACATCGAGCTTGAAAGGTTCCCTGACCATTCATACTACAACATCACAGATTTATCGGGTGAAAAATTGTGATAGCACTGCCTCTCTTTTTTAAAGTCATATATGTTTGCGTCCTTTATGTTTCTACTGCCCAAGAGGGATTGCTCAGACTAGAAAACCAAGTCTGTAGAGCATACATGTCCCTCCCGGTCGTCCTTTATGTTTCAATCCAAAGCGTACATTAAACTGCCAGCCATTCTCAAGTACTGTACTACTTGTATAAATTTAATGTACAGTTTTATATAGAGTGGCGATTATACATAAAAAAGCACAAAATGAATAGTAAGATTTTCTGTTTTGATTTGCGTTCAAATGTCAAATAACTTGCATTAACACATTGATGATGGATCACGAAAATTCTCGTGTTTGGTAATGCTTCTATCACTTAAGATACATATTTCCAACCAGAAATTTTATTTAATAGCATACAGCTTATTTCTGTGAGGCAAACATTTCACTTATTTTATTAAATAAATTTTTGGTTCAAAATGTGTTTGATTTAAAGCTATTGGTTCGCAATGTGTTAATACTAATAGTAACTTATCATCAACTGAAAAAAAAAGGCTAAGAAAAAACAATGATTTTTTTCAAATTTTTAAAATGGGAGTAAAAGATCTTCTGAATTAAAATGTTTTTGAACCTACTTTATATGCAAATGTACATAGTCTGACTAATTTTGATACACTGTATTTAAATCACGATATTGATAAAAAATACAGATTCATTCATTGATCCTTTTTTATAATTCTATGCATTGTATTTTGTAAACATTTTCTTATTTTGTATTTTGTGAATAAAATATATCTTTGTTCTTGATAAAGGCTAATGATTTGGTGAACAAAATCATTCAGAGAAACCAATTGATTTTTTTTAGTTTCATTTATTTATTTATTCATTTTTATTTTTTGAGGGGGGGGGGGGGCTAAACACTATATGAAAGCCTTCTTCCCCAAATAAAATTCCAAATTTTCATACAAGCATTATAGCTGTCAACCTTCTGTTCTTTTCTAACAAATCAAATACCAGAAATTTTATTAAAATAAAGAAGTTAATAAATAACCACATAGAAACTGGAAACATTTAATTAATTATTTATTTATTTTTTAAATTATGTTTTAACCCTTTATCTACTGCAATTTTTTTCATGTAATATTTTATTTTTCAGTTACTACAATGAAAATTAAAGGATAAACATAAAAAAAAAATACTCCCCCGTGAGAAATTTAATTATTTAGAGTTAATTAATTAAAGTGGTACTTTAAAGTACCGTCAGTACATTATGACTAAAATATCATAACAGAAAACCCACAAGGAATTTTAAATGGCACCAGAAAATATTTTCGATTTAATAAGTATGGGAAATATAGGCTTTTCTTATTTACAGATAAATCGTTTGGCAAATTCCGGTGCCAATTATTTATTTCAACACTTTAGAATTGAAAATGCTTCACCCCTGAAAGGGTTAAAAAAAGGGTATTTTTTTTTTAAGGTTTCGATCTTGTTAGCAGTCCTTTAGTTATGCGATGTCTATATTCCAGGGACAACATGTTCTCTCGCATCTCCACATATGCAACATATGAATTTATATATGCCATTTCTAGCATAGCAAAAACGAGCCGGTGCCACAACTTTTTCGATTTCGTATAAAAAATAACAATGAAACAGAAAATAAATACCAGGGAAATCATTACTACACTACATTTTAAAGCAGATGAAAACGATGGATAACTAAACAGACGAAAAGTAAACAAAAAGTTTTACTCCAACACCCAGTGTACTGGACGGTACTTGTAAGTACCACCGAGTAATTCAACTGTTAAATCAAATACATACACCGTTCACAGTGATGGAACAGCATGGACCTCATTTTGGAGCAGCAAAAAGCCATTTTGGAGCGGCAAAAACGCTCATTTTGGAGCAGCAAAAAGCCACTTTGGAGCAGAAAATAACTATTTTGGAGCAGCAAAAATGCTCATTTTGGAGCAGAAAATAACTATTTTGGAGCATCAAACTGTCATTTTGGTAATCTTTGACGAAATTCTCGTTATTTCTGCAATTCTTTGACGAAATTTGCGTTTTTCCTGCGATTCTTTGACGGAATTCGCAATTTTCCACGACTTTTTCACAAAATTCGCTTTTTTTCGCAGTCCTTTAACAAAATTCGTGTATTTTTCACGTGTTATTTTGGCTTTTAGTTGAAATCAGTGTGTTTTTCGCTATCTTTTGATAAAATTAGCGCATTTTTCGAAATCTTGTGATAAAATTTGTGGTTTTGTGACCTTTTGACGAAATTTGTGTTTTTTCTGCGATCTTTTAACGAAATTTGTGTTTTTTCCTAATTTTTTGAGCCTGTTTTGTTCGTTTTTTGACGAAATTAGCGATCCTTTGACGAAATTCGCGCGTTTTTTGCGACCTTTTGATGAAATTTGCGGGGTTTTTTCGCGAAATTTTAACGAAAGTAGCATTTTATTCGCGATCTTTTGCTGAAATTTGCGGGTTTTATCGCGATATTTAAAAGAAAGTAGTGTTTTTTCATGATCTTTTGACACCGTTTTGTTCCTTTTTTGAGGAAATTGGCGATCTTTTGACGAAATTCACATTCTTTTCGCGATCCTTTTACAAAAATCGCGTGTTTATAGCGATCTTTCTACGAAATTCGCGTGTTTTTTGCGACCTTTTGATGAAATTTGCTGTTTTTTTCGCGATATTTTAACGAAAGCAGCGTTTTTTCACGATCTTTTGACCGTGATTTGGCAATGTTAGCGCTCCTTTGACAAAAATCAAGATTTTTTCGCGATCTTTTGACGAAAATCTCGTGTTTTTCGCGATCTTTAGTCGAAATTTGCGACCTTTTCATGAAATTTGCGGTTTTTTTCACTATCTTTTAAATAAATTAGTGTTTTTTCACGATCTTTTGACCGTGTTTTGTTCGTTTTTGGACGAAATTAGCGATTCTTTGACAAAATTCACGTTTTTCTCGCAATCCTTTGAACAATTCGCGTTTTTTCGCGATCTTTTGATGGAATTCACGTGTTTTGCACGATCTTTAGGCAAAATTCGCACGTTTTTCGCGGTCTTTTGGCAAAATTCACGTGTTTTTCGAGATCTTTCGACAAAATTTGCATGTTTTCGCGATCTTCTGACGAAATCTGCGTTTTACTCGCGATCTTTAAACGAAATCACGTTTTTCCGTGATCTTTTGACCGCGTTTTGTTCGGTTTTTGGCGAAATTAGCGATCCTTTGTTAAAATTCACGGTTTTTTTCCGTGATCATTCGAGAAACATCGCGTGTTTTTCGCTTTCTTTTGACCAAATTCGCATGTTTCTCGCAATATTTTGGCGAAATTCGAGTGGAAAATGATCGATTTGGCTCAAGAATTATTATCGAATTAGCGCAGTTGGGCGCAATTTTGTTGAAAAACGATCGTTTTGGCGCAGAAATGCGCAGCATTATCGATTTGGCGCAATTGGAGCAGCTGTTCCATCACTGCCTTCACCTAAAATAGCTAGTCAAACTGTATTCTAAGATCATAATTAACACATAAAAAAAAAATCCAACACTTATTTTATATCCTTTACTGTGTTTGCAGCAATAAAAAGACCAGCATGACAATCTGTAGA
This sequence comes from Maratus speciosus, assembly GCA_963932465.1. Lineage (NCBI taxonomy): Eukaryota > Metazoa > Arthropoda > Arachnida > Araneae > Salticidae > Maratus > Maratus speciosus. The sequence goes on along the minus strand of OZ010789.1, from coordinate 125,627,867 downwards.
AAATGTCGGCTCAAAACACATCGCCTGTGTCAAAGATAGCCTCCTTCCTCGCTAAAATAACAAACCTAGAACTACTGCTGTCATGTATCCGGATAATGTGGAGTTAAAAGAGTGTTTTTGCAAAGTACCATTAGAATATTAGTAATATTCACTATGGGATGAAAGTTTAAAGTGAGTGGTACTTATAAATACCGTCAGTAGATAAAGGGTTAATGACTTTAATTTTTCATGACTGTATAATGTTTTATGACTTAAAGTTGGCAGCTATGAAGCATATACGGCATAACTTTTATCATTTGTTATTTTCAATCATGGAATTTAATGCAAAACATACTAAATATAATTCTGACCAATTTACAAAAATGCAGCCCCAAGGCAAAAATATTCATTGAGGCTCCTTTATGTAGCAATGTGCAACAATGGAGGCAAATATAGTGGTCTGCTCCTAGCTACATGCACTTTGAAAACAGGGTGCATTTAAGTCAGTGTTGAATTCAGACACTTTTCTCCAGGAGGGGGGACATCATAGAGTTCCAGGGGAGAAATTGCAATTTTTGACCATTGAAAACAAAATCTGAACTCTTCCGGGGGGGGGGGCTCCCCCCCCCCCCCCCCCCCCGAACCACCCATTGAGTTCAACACTGATTTAGGTCAATGTTACACTCTTTTATTTAACTTAATTCATGTATGTAAAGAAGGAATTTTGTAATTGACATTTTACTCACTTCCTGATGAATTAGAATTATCAAAAATATGTACACATAGTACATATGTACATTTCCGATGGAAATACCACATTTTAGTATTTTAAGAACTTAATTATCATAAATTAATTTTAAGACATTTTTTCATTAGCCAGGTGTAGATGATAAATCGCCAAATACAGTAAACTCAATTTATGGTGGACTCTGTGTAAGATGGAAATCTATCTAACACGAAATGATTTTAAAGCCTCATAGAATGATTTTCAATACAGAAAACTCTGTCACAGGCAGAATACTTCCAACAACAGAATTTTTTCGCGACCCCAATCACTGTTATTGATTGTTTTCCTCGAAAAGCAAGATCGTTTTCCAGAGTTTACAAGCTTAATATGATGCTTCTCTTAATTTTGTGGAAACTTATATATCTACCTTGCCTTCTAATTATGGTAAGAATTTTGCAAATAATGTGAAAATTGTGACTGACATGAGTAAATTTACTCAATTGATTTAGTTATTTTAGGTTACTAAAGTGACCATTTTTGTTGTACTTTTTCTGTACAGACCTCATACAGTCATATAGTGCCATGTCAATATAACATACAAATAAAAAGAAAAGTGCCCAGTTAAACTGATGGCATTGAGCTCACAAGCTATTCACACTAATTGTATATTATACTCTTATTTATGTCTATTATTCATAAAATAGAACTCCCTCTTTTTGAGCAAAACGGTAAAAAAAAGTAAGGGGGGATTAGCACCCCCCATCTTTATATACCTAACCAATGAACCTCTCAATCTAATCAGCCTTATCAGAATAAACCAGTATACCAAATTTGAAGCAAATCGGATAATTCTGCATGAAAAACCCATTTATCTAAATTAGTGGAGGGTTTGCCCCCTGTTCCCCCTCTTTATTCTTAACCAATGAACCCCCAAAACTAATCGGGGAAGGCCTTATCGTTATCAGAATGAATCTATTTACAAAATTTGAAGTGAATCTGATATTTATCATATCAAGAGTTATCACATTACGTACATACAGAACCTGGGGGCACATTAGCTCTCAGGCTTTGATAGCCTGTGAGCTAAAAATGTATAAAGTCATTTTTCTTGAGGAGACAAAATGCCCTTCCTTCTACTTACTCCTTTTACGCCAAATGTTTCAAGTCTTTTCTAAAAAAGATTCAAATGCGGTAAAAAAGAAAAATTTCTGTTCTCGATATGAATGTTTTAGAATGAATTTTGCATATTGAATATTGTATACAAGTGGTGAGGGGAAAATCTATATTGCATCTACCACATTTATAATTAACTTGATAACTAATTCAGAAAGACTAAGTTTCAGAAATGTGCAATTTTTTTTTCTTAAGAAATTGAAACTCTTAGTACTCATATTCTTGCATCTCAACAGGCATAAAATTTATTTACATAATAGTTTTAAAGATATCCCCCCACCCCTCTCCAAAAAATGTCGAGATAGTTTTTAATTAAAGAAAAAATATTATCAATTTTAGGAGCATTATAATTCTGTTTTTTTTTTAGTAATGTAAATAGTAAATACACAATAAAAATTAACTTGAAATATCAAATTTCAAGAAATTAAAAAGAAAAAAAAATTCCCATTATGAGTCAATTATGCTTTAGTTATTGGTTTTCACATAAGTAAATGAATGAAACATCATAAATAAATAAAACAGTCTGCAAATAGAAATGTTTTTTATTGCAAGTACTGTCCCGCAATACAAGTCTAGTGGCTGATATTGAAATATGAAGTTAATAAGTTTTTGTACATTAACACTTTTATAAGTTCTTCATATATTTAAATTGCCCCTTACATACTCAAAGACAGTTTCCGAAGCATTATCAAAGATTTATTATACATGAAAACAATCATTTACAGCAAATACCTTGGCACTATAAAGAATATACCTGACACAGATCAATAAAATATAAGCAACTGAATGTGCGTATAAATGTGCCAGAACTGGTAAATTGCAAATTAAACCCTTGATTTAAGAAGAAATGAAGCATTTTACAAGAAAAAAAATTATATTTTAGTTATAAGAAGGTGCTTTAGTACTTCTTTTGACCCAGTAGAGAAAATGTTACATTATTACCAATAAAGAAGAATGACATTTTGATATTGTTTATATTTATATAGTTGCACATACATAATTTTTTTTTTTTTAAATCCAAGCACAAGCTAAAATATTTCATAAGAACACTTTTAAAAATGGTAATTTTGCTTAAAGCTGGAATTTGATTCCAGAAACATAAGTAAAAGTTCCAAATGTTTAAATGGCATTGTAATTAATACTGCAACAATTTCCAGTACATACCAACTTCATTTTGAAGAAAAGGATTTCTTAAACAAAAACTTCTTTAATATGATTTCTTAATATTTAACTTGGCACAGGAATTTTCAGCCATAAAAAACAACTTTTTATTGGTGTGTAAGTGTACATTAAATGAACAACACATAGAAATATTATGTTATAATATTATTATGTTATCAATGTTATCTTTATTTTGAATAAACAAGTGTTTAGAAGCAATCTCATGCAACTTTTACTGAAGCAGCAGTCAAAAACTTTTTTTTTAACTACACTTTTTTAAATTCCAACAATAATTATCTTAGAAAATCAGATTATTATAAAATTAATTAAAGTTCATGCCTTTTTTTTATTCTACTCTAGAAGTACTATTCATTACAGTCTGGGTTGGTGTGGGCACTACGGTCACAGTTTGCACACGAGGGCTAAACAGATAGAGATCTCAATTTAAAGTCGAATCCGACCCACAACAAACATCCAAGCTTGAGTGAAGGTTCAAATCCAGCACGTTTTCTCTAGTAGCTAGGGCCGTAACCATTAGGCAAGCAGTTGGGCTGTTATAGCCTGATACAGCGACATTTTTTATTCAGCCATTTTATACAATCCGATCTTCAAATATGTATTTAATTGATCTTACTTAATCATGAAAACAGCCATCATTTGTTGCAACAAGAGGGGCCGTGGCGTCGGGGAGTGGCACATGCCCCAGTCTAAGAGAAATGAATGGCCACCAGATTAAAGACAATTGATGACCATTTCGTGATTGCTTAAGTAACATCAATTGCATTTTTGAAGATCAGCTTATAAGTAAAAAATGTCTCTTGGACTGTTGTACACTAAACTGAACACCAAAACTATTTTTTGCAACTTTTTAAATTTATTAAAATAAGAAGCAAATGAAATTTTTAATTTCATTCTATTTCTCATTTTTTAATTATCAGAAACTGAAATAAAAATATTTTTGATTTCCAATATTCAATTTTTATATAACACTTAGTGTGTTCCTTACAACAGTAAAGGGCTATAATTTTATAACATTTTTCTTCTTCTCATTTTTAAAGTATGTTAATAGTTGTTAATTTTACTTGGGAAATCAACAGAAAATGTTAATATTGGGTCTTCAAAATTTTCTTTATTTAAAACAGAGTGCAGCTGATTATATTTATGATTTTCACTGCTCTTAGATGTATGATTGTTTTACAAACAAAACTTTGATATTTCCTGCCAGTTCTTAGCAAGAGTCACAGGAAAATACTCAATTGTACTTCTATTTACTGTAGCAAGAAGTAAAAGAAGAAACAAATATTTTTATTCGGTAGTTTCTTTATAATTTTCTATTGGAAGATTTAAAATATTTCTTAATAAAAGTGGTTAACAATTATGCAGCAATAATAAAGCTACATTATAAATGCATTATCACTCACATTACTCAATGAATCAAGGGCTTAATCTGCAAATAATAACAGCTATTCATTTTAAAAATTAAAGCAATACCAACAAAATACATTATATACCACCCTACTTCCAATTACATAATGAAATTAGAATGAAAAGAAAATATCTATTAATGAAACTATAAATAACCATTAAAACTATAAATTAACTTTCCTGAACAAGCAAAATCCTATAATAATTTAAATTTAAAATACAGAAAGTTAAATCATAAGAGAAGTATTAATATACAAAATGCAATAACACATAATAAATACCGTTCAGTCAAAATCATCATACGATATGCATTGTTATGTCACTTGAGGTAAGTCATACTTCCACCATACATAGAATCAGCTGCCACAATTCTACTTCCATATTCACGGAAAAATAATTTAACACTTAAACAAAATTACAATGAATCAATAAAATAAAAAAATGTTGTACATTTTCCCCAACAATAATCAAAATGTATCATGCTACAAAATTCAGCAAGAGCATTTTTTTCACTGTACAATTATAATTTTAAATTTAATAGGAACAAGAGATAATTATGCAAATCTAATGAACTGATAAATTTTCAGTAATTTTGACTTGAATGCATAAAAGTCGAGGTTATTGAAAATTATTTTGATAACTAATTGTTTAAATGTATATAATTAGCATTTATAGATATTTGCCAATATTTTAATGTACACAGAATAGGATGCATGAAAGGATATGATAAGCAATGTGATATCAAAAACATACAAAATGTCAAAGCATTGTGATTCACCATTATGAATCTGTGTAACTGAAATAACTATAAAATAATAACACTTTAAAGACACCATAAAGCATGAAAATAAATTAACAAAAACTGAAATTTTCAGAGCATACATTCTGTGCACCTTTCTTATACATATGTTCACCTAAAGAACTGGCATAATATTGAAAATTATTTATGATTTATTTTAATATTACATGAACTTTCAGAAGTTTTTACTTAAGTGCTGGCAGTATCTTTAGTGCTTCGCCAAATGCAAATGATTAGTTAATTTCTAAATTCTGTTTCAAATGAGCAATTTTTTAGGCAATGTTTCTATTTCAGCTTTTCATTAAATAAAATTTCTGATCTTAAAGCTTGAAACACTGACTTAATACTTATGGTAAGAAAATTAACTTACAATGAAATGATAAATATTCAAAGAAATTATCAGTAAATATTCAATAAATTATAAAAATAAATAATTATTTTATAGAGTTTTTTCATACAAATATCAATCAAAAGGGGGAAAAAAAAACAATACTTATATTAAAATCTTTACTTTTATTGAAATTGATTGGATCAGGAAATTTCAAAATTGTCTGATGGAAGACTGCATTTTATTTATTGTTTACTGTTGGTTGCCAAAAATAAATTTAAATAATGAAGTATTGCTCACCAATTCTAATGAATAAATTTTTCGTTGTGTATTGCAAATAATTTTTTATAAGATTTTTGTTTTATTGTACAAGAATAAAACTTGACACCAGTTTGTTAAAAACAAGAAGAAAATGAAGACAGAAGAGTGTGTGGGGGGGAGAAGGGGGTTTTCAACCTGAAGCAATTCACTAAAATTTTTGTTACATAAATTCAATACTTCCCCTTATATGTCTGGGAAAGGTATTGAATGAATTATTTGTATTTACTAAGAAAATATAACATACAATAAATCTGCAAAGTAAATTTTAGCAAGTGTAAGCTTAGTATTTCTTTGCACACTATTATCTGCAAGGTCTAAAATAATTTGTAGTAGCTGCTTTTCTGCTGCGCTGTTTGTGCTACTGGGGAAAAAAATAATATATAATAATATAGTCATGCTAATATCTGATACTAATTCATTGCCACATAATTTCTGTTTATGTATTTCACAGAACAAAATATTTTTATCTATCCACGGAGGCTACATATCCATATTTTTGGATATGTAGTCTCCAACATAACAAATAATAAGGTACACACATATATATATTTTAAGTAAATATAATTTTTCTTTTCAAAATATCTTGATTCTTTATATTGAAACTTTCCATTATATTTATTTTCATTTCAAAAGACATTTGATCACAGAAATGGCATTTCACTCTGCTTTACATGCTTCATACTTATTGTTTTTATGTTGTTTTCCTGAATTACTACAATTTCTGTGTTACAATTTAGTCTTACATCAATTAATTAAATACAATTTTATCACTTTTTATTTTTCAAACCAGGTGTAAAAGCATATAAAGATGCCATGGTTGCTTTAAAAAAAATATAATAAATAAAAATGTTTGCAGCATTTGCTCTCATATAAAGAAAAAGTACCATAATTTAGCATTGGAATTTTTACTTAACCCTCTCGTTGCATAGTTTTTTAAAAATCAAAATAGGTTCAAGAATTGCACCTTTATTTTATTACATATTTCAAATCTAAATATATTTTAGAGTTAAAATATATATAAAAAAAATTGTAAAAAGGTTTATATATATATATATATAAATATAGAATTAGATCATAATTTTTTTAAATCAGAAAACTGAATTTGAAGAATAATCATACAAAAGTGGAATACTGAAAATTAAACTTGGATAAATGCATCCCCGCAGAAATTGCAGGTTGCACAAATTTTGCTAATTTTACGTTGTCCGTGAAAATCGCGAGATGCGCAGTGAGAGGGTTAATACATCAGGGTAAATAATCAAACTGTCCTCACAGCCACAAAGAGAAGAGTTTAGTACTGCTACTAAAAAGAAAAAAAATCTCAGAAAATTTACTTTGTTAATCTTAATTAAACCTTTATAAATATATTACCTTAATATGCTCAGAATAATTCCTGTAACGATGGTTTGTAAATTAAAAATTATGATAACATTGCTGAAAAGAATCCTTTTCTTTTAAAATTATTATAATTTGTTTTCTAGATACATGTTGAGTATTTTGTTTTCTAAGTGGCACATAAACACAAACAAAAACTAATATTGTCACAGTTTAGAGCAAATATTTATTTTTTGTAGCAAGATTAATAGCAAAACTGACAATTTAAAATAGTAATATAAAACATATACATATATCAAATCTATAACTGACTTATATGTTTATAAAATTAAGCATAATATTTCCATTTTTATAGAAAAGCATCAACATGGTGCTGGGATGGAAAGAAAAGTGTCAAGAAAGGCTCATTTTCTGTAGATCACGATTAATTTTTATGCCATTAACTTTCTACAGATAGCGATAAAATGCTGTATTCTACCTTAGAATGTAGTATAAATCTGTAGATGATTATTTTACATAAAATATTTAAGCATTTAAAGATGTTTTCAATTAAATATACAAATATAAAGACCAGGATACTTTATCACCATTTATCAGAAAAATTAGAAAAATTTCCCCAATAAAAATTAACTACGTATTCTGATCACAATAAAGCTGAAAATATCTGTTTTAACAACCGAACATTGCAACCCTATTCCTTTCTTTACAGAATAAAACATTAAAAACATAAAGCAATTTGCAAAACATATATTTATTGAAAAAACTTTAGATTCAACAAACGAATAATAAAAGTTTAAAAAAAAACACTCTTTCATAAGCATTTAATGTGTTTATGTTGAAAATCCCCTTGAATGTCATGACAGCAATTAATATTGTCAAAAAAAAAAAAAAAAATCCATTACAGACCTCAATTATTGAAAATTATCCACTTTCATGTATGATTGATAAAAAGTATGAACTATTGAATTTATTAAACAAATTAAAAATTTTGTACTGTTTCTTTTTTAAGATAAGGCAACAAAAATAAAAAAAAAAAATAAATAATTTAAACTATCTATTTGAGATTCCTAAATTGTTTTATTCTCAATGTATAATTATAATTTAATTAATATTAAACCATTAAATGAAAAAGAGTATTTCTTTTTAAATATATTCCACTCTTTAGTTTTTATTCATATTTTTCTACATTTTAGTGAATATATTTCGTTGTTACAGTTTCACAGCCAGTTTGCCTATTTTTTGATTTGATGCATCATTAACACAATTGTTTTTGTAACTTGTATATAGTTGTAACCACAAAGAATATCTTGCAAACTACGATCTGCAGTGCCTAATGGAAAAATGCCTTAAAATTATTGTATTAATTTTTAATGAAGTTCTAAAAATATGTTGCATTGTCACTGAACCACACCTCTGTACATAACTTTTATAAGCCTAGCATATCAGAAGTGGATGAAAAAACAGCTACAAAATTCCAATTTTACATACAAAAAACAAGATTTAAAAAAAAAAAAAAAAAATCAAGTGAGAAGCTAAATATAAAAAAATTACAATCAACTTTCAAAGAAACTTAGATTTTGATGTAAATTACATTTTTAATTTTTCTTCACCCAGTAAATTTAACAAGCTTAAAATTTTCACTTTTATTTAATTAAAATTATTTTAATTTCATAATGTGTTTTAAAAAATCACAGCACATTCTACAATGTTAAAAATTGATAGTAAGGACAGTATTTTTGCTATAAAGTTTAATGCATTTTTCTAAAACCTTAAAAATACACATCAGAAGCAAAAACTAACTACTGTACAGAACACAAAGTATTTGAAAAAATAAATTATTTGACGAGGCAGTTCGTGCAAGTAAAAAAAAGAAATTCAAGCTCAATAAGGATGGAGAGAGAGGGATTTATAACTGGCAGATAAGAGCCTGTAAACACAGGCCTTTAAAATATACATTGAATTTTATAATACAGTTTGATTTTCATGTTGCATAAACTTCTTTACTTAGACAAGCGGAAAAAACTGAAGATTTCACAAACGATACATATAATTGCATAGATGTTTCCTTTTAAATACACAGCACAATGAAGTGACAAATATTGTCAAGAGGATCCGGCACAATTCTTTGGTAACATATCACAAAATCATGGGTGAAAGGTCAAATTTTCACAGGAATGAAATACAGAGTATCCCAAAAAGATTGAAACATATCTATTTTTTTTTAAATCTTTTTGCGATATGTAGACAATGTAAATTGAAAAGGTGTTCAAAATGACTTAGAAATTAACATCATGTGAATGAAATAGACTTGCGATCAATTTTTGTGAAATTAAACTTTTAAAATTTTTAGAGTCCCTCAGTCCTATAAGTTATATTTCTAATATATATATATTCTTACGAGTAAAACAGTAAAAATTCATTTTTTTAGGACCAAAATTTGCCAAGCTATGATACTTTGAGTTTTATGAAAATTTCAGAGCTTACTGTCACTAAACATATCATCTATTTTTAGTGCCAGAAAGCTCCAGCATTTCATAAGATTCAAAGTATGATAACTGTGAATTATGGTCACAAAAGAATGGAATTTTTACTATTGTACAACTTAGAGGACCCAGGGACCATATAAAATTTAAAAAGTAACTTTTTGAAAATAAAAGGCAGGACTATTTCCTCGACATAGACTTAATTCTTACCTTATTTTGAACACTTTTGCAATTTACATTGCCTATGTACTTCTAAGTAAAAATTTAAAGGGCATTTCAATCTGTTGGACACCCTGTATAGTAATATGTTTCCATAACATTCAAATAAAAGATATATAAGTCACATGTAATGCAACTTTCAGATATTCAAAACATAAATTTCGATGAGTTGCATTAATATGTAATGAAAAATTTAATATATATATATAAAAAAAAAAAAAAACCCAGAACTACATTCAGCTAAAGATGGATATAGTTTTTCAATCACAATCTGTCTTCCTAAATATTAAATATTTTCACCTATACCCAAAATGTAATATTCGGAATAAAAACAAATGAAAGTCAGTTTTTACATAAAGAATAACAGTGTGTACTTACAAAAATGTGAAATTTAACAAAGAAAATTATAGTTCGATGTTTAATCTTTTAATTGTCTAAGGTTTTTTTTTTTTTTTTTTTTTTTTTAAATCTCCAATTTACTAAAAAAATAAGATAAAGAAACAGAGACTATATATAAATAAAGTTACCCCTCTTTTATCAAATTACATATGTATAATTCTCAAATAATATGCTGAAACTCTGCATCTGCTTTATAAACTGTAAATTATTTTCTCACATTCTAAGAGTTAATATAACAAACATTAAAAACTTATGATACATTCAAACAATTATGCAAGTTAAAATTTCCCTATGAGTCAGATTTAAACTAATATTGAAATAAACCCAATTTAAGAATTTATTAGAATAATTATATATGTAAAATAAAATGTTTATATGAATCAGATTGAAAATAATAATAATAAAACATCCAAGTGTATAATTTAAGATTAAATTGTAGTCAAGCTTTATCTCATGCATACAGCTGATAGCTAAGCATGTAATATGTGGTGCAAAATATGACTGCAAAGACTATTTAAATCCTGATTCAGAAGTTTGCTTTCAGAAATACTACTTGGGTTATATTGTCATGCTTTCAGTATTATTCAAATTCAACTAGACAAACATAACTGCACATTCAAATAAACAAATAAAACAATAATTAGAACCCAGAAATATAAAGATTTATCACACTCATAACACAATTTAATATTAAATTCCACATTGCTGATGCAATTAATTAGTTTCCATCACAGTCTTCACGCAATTTAGTTTAAAGACATTTTTTTTTCTCCCTAAGATGAATAAAGGCTGTTCTCAAATGCAAACTGGCTAGTTTCTGATACATTTTTAAATCGGAAAATGAAAAAACTATTACATTAACAAATGCCTGCAGCTATCAAGCTTTTATGTTAAAAAATGAAGTAAGTTTCACATTGTTGAGCAGAAAAAATGTATGTTAGAATATCCTTAAACAGAAACTTAGAGATAATATGATACTGAAAAATGTTTGAAGAATAAAGAGATTCATGTTAATTTTGCTCAAAAACATTATTTTTTATTTTTTAATACATATTTTTTTGTTCTGCATAATAAATAATAAAACACTATTAGCTGCCAGTAATCTTCGATTTCAAATGTGTCTATACATTCATATTACAATTCAAATCACCTTACAACTGAACTTATATGTATCAGAACTCTAGCTATAAACACATATATATACAAGTACAATCTCAAAAATCCAGCATCGTCGGGACCAACACTAAGCCGAATTTTTGAAAATTCTGGATTTCTGAAGGAATATCAAAAGTACTTCCGATATTCCTAATGGTGCCTTTATTGATAATTTAATCATAACCAAGTGCAATTATGTGAAAAAAAAGAGAAAAATAAATATTTTTAAAAATCTTACTTTAATTGATATTTTCTATGTTATGAAAAAAAAAAAATCGAATAAACAGTTAAGTCATTTCTTTCTCGTGTAATCATTAATGCTATTTGCTTCAAATTTTTTGGCCATTCTTTAACAAGTTTTTCTTGCATTTTATACAAGTAAAGAATACCTATTTTGGAAACACAGTCTTGTTTATCTAAAGGGGATATTCATTCTCCTGTCAAATTTATGCATTTTGTCAGTGATACCTTTCTTTCTGTCGGTTCCTCGATCTTGTCTCCTGAGCTGCTACTAGTGTTATTGGCGGTTCTATTACAGCAATATATTCCCAGCTCCGAGTTTTCTTGGACTTTATGTTATTCAAGGAACTAATCGGGCCTGACATATGAAGAAAACACACATTCTTCTTAATTTTTATTTTTCGCAATTTTACTTTCGAACTTGAAGTTTTTAATTTGTAAACAATTGCTATTTTTCTTTCTAGCGAAAAGTTCAAAATGTAAAAAAAAGAGAGGGAAAAAAATGACTTTGAGGCTGGATTTTTGAGGTTGCCGGATATCTGAATGCCAGATTTTTGAAGTTATACTGTGTATATATATAAATATATATATATATTTAAATCTTATTTAGTTCAGAAGAATAAGGATCAAAATAAACTGCAATTATATTAATTTCTTGTCCGATAAACATTTAAGCAAAACTTTTGTGAATAAAATAAGAAAAAAAAAGGTATAGCAGAAACAAAAAATAATCAAAACTGAAGAAAAGAACAATATAGAAAATACCAGAGACAAATTAACATTCTTTTCAGTATTTATTTTATTTTCAAAATAAAGAAGAAAATGGGCTCAAATATTCAATAATTAATTTCGGTATAACTTAAAAAATTCATTCAATAAAACTCAATAAGCGAGATAGAAAATTTTGAACATTTCAATAACATATTAACAGAAAAGTAACACAAGCAATAATTGATGTTTCTGATCGCACAGATACTAAGCAAAACTCCAATTTTAACCATGTTCCCAGAGAAAAAAAAAAAAAAAAAATCAACATAAAAATATAAAGCATATGAAATATTCTATTTTTAATTTTTGTGAAAATAAACAGTTTTAGTAAGAGTTTTTAGTAGTGATAAATGTCAATTTAAACAATAAGACCATAAAAGTGAATAACATTTCTGCACAGCAATGAAAATTTTAAAAATATATGGCTATTTATAGTACATATTCAGAGTTTACATTTTGAAACAAATTAATTAAAAAATATAAAATAATTTATATTTATATATATCTCCAATAAACAGGACATCACACAAACAATTGTATAGTTTTTAAATAATATTAATCAAAATAATAATAATCACTTACAATTTATTAAATTGGAATACATTTTAATGTTTTGAACTAATCGTTAAAATAATATCAACATTTAAATAGTAGTAGTTTTTTGGAGACATTTTGCATAGTTTATTTTGAATTTGCTTAATAACTAAATTTTACATAAAGATAATAACATTTTAAATAATACCAGGAAAATATAACAATGACATGTAACAATTATAGAAAAAAGTATAAAAACTATTGAAGACATTTGTTTTGTAAGAAATTATTTGAAATACAAGGTCAAATATGGTTCATTTTTAAACTGTGATCCACTACAACATAGCGCTTCCCAAATTTTTTCTTGACCCAACAGCAAAACCAACAAACAATATTCTCAACTTTCAGTTCAGATGTTTTGATGAGAAATTTATTAAATAACTTCTTAAAGAAAACTAATTGAAAACTAGATGTACTGAGCAAGCCAGCGAAATCCTTCTCCATAGCCTTGACGTTTTAAGACACTGCACATAAAGAGTTCAATGGGACGACCAGGTATTTCTGATCTAGGAATTTTCCCCTAAAAAAAGAAATAAAAGGAGTTTTTGATGCATGTTCGAATAAAGATTAAAACTCTATAAAAAGATTTTAAATGTCGATAAGTTAGTACAGGAAATTACTTTTAAATAAACATGCATTATTTAAAACTAAGACAGCATTCTTTCTAGAACAGGATTTTCCAAACTACGGTACATCTACTAGTTCTAGTAGATGAGCATTCTAATGCTAGAATGAGAATTTTTTATTCTGAATGAGGTGGAATTAAAAAAGAGCTTTTAGGATCTCATTCTGGACACATTTTCTTAGTCCATAACAAAAGAAATACTTAAAAAAAAGTTAATGTTTTGTGAAAAATCATTTTTTCACTGACTATCATTGCCACTGAAGAGAGAAAAAAGAACACATTGTGCTACCCTGTAAATATTATCATTTATCTGGTGAGCAACCAAAGTATTTTACTTAGTAGTATACCGGTCTAAAAGTTTGGGAACACCTGCTCTAGAAGACAAGTATAAGGTCTGCCCTTTGAAATTTAAATTGTGCCTTGAGAGAGTACCTTTACTGTTAAAAATAAATAAGCACCTTTCTTCTTAATCTCCCCAATTTCTCTAAACCAGAGGTTTCCAACTTTTATTGATACATAACCCACCTTTACATTTAAAAAAAAAAAAAAAAAAAAAAAAAAAAAAATTGGTGACCCACCCAGAGTTTGTTGATATATATCTGATATTTATTTTTAAAATATCAAGATTTTTGATATTCTCAAACACAGTAAACTCTCGATTTACTGGCATCGGGTTATCTGGGTTGCAGATTAACCAGGATGATAAAAATCTCAGTTTTGCATGTAATTTATTATGATGATGGAAAATAGTAAAACGCACCACGCTTAAGAAATCATGGAGAGCAATTTTATCTGTTGAAGAAAATGAAATTCCTACAGAAGACGACGATACCATTAATTTGCAAAGTGAAATCATAGAAGATTTGAGAAAGTCATTCAATTCTGAAAATGTGGACGAAGAAGCAGTGCAACAATGGATTAATAAAGATTTGAAATTAGAATGCTGTGAAGTTTTAAGTGACGATGATATGGTGTCACGTGTGGTTCAGAGGAAACAAGAAATGTTTAAAAATACCCTGAAAGTGATGAAGAAAATCTTCTAACTCATCCAAAATTAAGTCACGGTGACGCATTAGTACATACTGAGGCGTTACTTAATTAGTTGGAGCAAGAAGTTGAAAGCACATCTGCTGAAAAAAATTATGTTGAGAAATTTGCATAGTAAAACTAGTAGTTGAAGAGTAAAGGAAAAACGAAAACAGATCTTTATTACATAAACTAGTAAATCTGCAGATCAAGAGCCTCAACGTCATCTCTGCAACTTGTTGTTTTTAGCAAATTTTGCTTAATATTAATCTTTCTACAAAAACAAAATTTAAACTTTTAAATTACACAAACTTTTATAGAAAGAGGAAAAAATATTTCGATGGTTTCAGACATTAGAAGCGTTAAATTAAACACGTTGTTATGTAATGATATTCTGAAATTCTCACGAGCTACTTATTCTAGTAATTTTTATATAATAAAGCAAATTTCTTCAGGGGGGTGCCCCCCCTGAACCCCCCGTTGTGTAATTTATTTTGCATTTGTAATTTTCTATTGATTGAGTTAATGATTATCCTATATTTTAGATTCATTTTTACACTGCGATTTATAAGGATAAGCAGCAATTTGGTCAAGCATTTTACATTATCCTAATATCCATACAGCAGTATTTACTTGCCTGCTAACCACAAACACCTGTATCTAATGGATAAAGAACTTTTGGAAATGTAAACTGAGACATCTAATTTAGAAATCTAATACCTTTATAATTTTTGTTTCCAAAAAATAATTTTGATTACCATTCTGCAATATTTATATCTAAGATCTAATCTAAATATCTAAAAATGTACTCGATAGCATTAACTTACTAAAATCACCCTAAGGTAGGGGGAGTTCTAAACCTAACGGTTAATAATTCATCATCGTGTCCACTTCCAATTGACTAAATAGATAAACGTGATATGGCACCGTTAAGTATTTTTTGTGATAGCCTTTTAATAGTATCCACATTTAATTTAAAATCGTGATGTTACAAACACCGTTGAAATTTGATGCACACCTGTGTTCAGGTCAAATTACGAAAGGTTAACTAACCTTTTATTTCCCTTAGCCGGGCATTTTGTTTCATTTTTCGCAATAGGGATTATTTTAATAATTTATTTTACACTCTACAAGCTGTTACACGGGACATTGTTCACGTAGCATTAAAATAGAGATAAATGCATTAAATAAAACATTTCACTCCCCACCAGACATGGCAAGTCTCACGCTTTTTGCACAACACTATTACCTTACGGAAAATGTTGTTATTTTAAATCGCGCAAATGTTTCAATTAAATAAAGTAACATTTTTTGTATTAAAATACTGGTATCCAGAACGCCGGAGGCTTGGCAGCTCTGCTCCTCTTAATAGAAACATATATAGTTAACCAACACTTTATCACATTTTATAGGAAACAATACGGAATTTCTTATTTATATGGCCTTACATATACCTCAGTCATAAAAATGTAAAATTTTGTGCCAATTAATATACGCAATTGCGAAAATGAAATCGCAACCAATGAGAAAAGGAAGGCCAAGTAAAATCGTGTAAATCGAGGAATCTTTCTTCGTAGTGTGGTAAAATACCACTACAAAAATTATTTTAGGTGGTATTTGGTGTGAAATGTTTATATGTATTCATTCCTGTCCTATTTATCTTTTTTATTATTTGTAATTTGCTGCATTTTCCCTTTGCACGTGAAAATCTTACAAATTAAAATGAACTCTTTGGGAGAAATTGTTATTCTTCTTTTTTTTTTTTTTTTTTTTTTTTTTTGGCAACAATAAAGTTTATAAAGTTTAATAGAATAATGTCAGTTTATTCTGTATGAAAATAACGAACTTTTTCCTTTATAA
The DNA here is from genome assembly GCA_963932465.1 of Maratus speciosus. Classification (NCBI taxonomy): domain Eukaryota; kingdom Metazoa; phylum Arthropoda; class Arachnida; order Araneae; family Salticidae; genus Maratus; species Maratus speciosus. The sequence continues at coordinate 125,611,250 of OZ010789.1, read as the reverse complement.
TCAAAATAGTTGAATACATAAATAAAAATATTATTCTATATAGTATATAAATACTATTTTCATTTCTGCGTTTAAATCAATCTATATGCAAATATCTATACAAAGGCATTCATTAATTCATTCCTTTTAACTTTGGTTTGACTTAAAAAACTATACATACTTTCACATTTATGATATTTTTAGATGAGATATAGTTGCTACGCAACGGTTAAAAGAAAAAAAATGAAATAAGTAAATTCATAAAATAAAATGTTTTATATTATTCGAACACATGTATAAAATTCCATCATAAGTTATACACCTAATTTAAAAGCTCTGACAAATGTTTTGACAAAATTGCAAACTAATAGGAATAATTTACTACTCTTATTTAAAAATTTCAGCATCCAAAATTTACCATTTAAATCCATTTTTTATATGAGCCATTTCTTTCAACAAATGAAAATTTGAAAATCGTCTGACTTGCCATTGAAAAGCATTACAGAGCAAAATAAAATGTTCTATATTTCCCGAACGAATGAACCAAATTTAACCAAAAACCATACAGCTAAGTCCGAGTACCTCATCAACATGCCAGATTAATTTCAAGCCGATCGGATGCTTTTTGCGGCAGTTATCGCGGAACAGACAGACAGACAGACAGACAAACGGAAATCAAAACTTTTCGTGTCTCCACAGTAAGCCTTCACTGACGTTTCGGCAAATATACAACTTTAAAAAGCTCACTGGTTTACTTAAAAGGCGAGTAAAATAATAGAAGAGATGTTATAAATTATAAATACATTTTATTTAAAACTTCTTAGTACTTTCGGCTTTCTCAAACCCTTCATCAGATAATATTTTAATAACTAATTGCCGTTTATTTATACAAATACAGTCAAACCCCGATTTAGTGCCATCTCAAAATAGCGCCAATTTCGTTTAACCGCCAATTCTGTCTATGAACAAATCTGCCAAATAGGAATTTCAATGTAATGCATCCGTCAAAGCGCCAACTTGATATACCGCCAAAAAAATCTAGAAATTACTGTATTTTCTTTGCATATCTTTCTCTATAATTTTTTTTTTTTTAGATTTTCAAAGGGTGCCTCCTTTCCCTGCATCTTGATATTTTTAAGCTCAATTCAAACTTTATTAAATAGCAAAGAATTTGTATTGTTCTCAACACCTGCCAAAATGCACCTGCCGCCCATTCTGCCTGTCATTAGGAAAAGAAAAATACCGTGCGCTGAGCTGCCAAGCAACTGTAAGTTCTGATTCTGACTGGCGAGTTTCTGATCTCTTTATTTTAACTCATTATGGCAAAAAGAGCAGTTTTATAAATTTCGGAAAAGCGGGAAATTTGGGAATATAAAGAAAGAAATGCGAATGCATCACAGCAACACATCTCCAAACATTTGTCTACACTCTGGAAAAAGCCTATTAGCAGGCGCTGCATCAGAGACATTCTGATGAATACAGAAAAATGGATTAATACCAACAATGGTCTGTAGTCAAATGTAAAAAGACTGAGAACAGCTAAACATGAAAATTTTGAAGATACCCTTTGCACATGGATACAACAAATGAGTGCTAAAAATGCTACCATAAACGAATACATCATCAGAGAGCAGGCAACCTTCCTTGGCCAGCAAATGAATATCATAGATTTCGAGTACAGTAGTGGCTGGTTGAACAGATTTAAAAAGCGACGAGGATTCTCTCAGTACATACGAAGTGGTGAGACTTCAGGTGATGAAGAAATTGTGTTAAATGGTCGTAAAACACTGAGTGCGCTGATTTTAGAGTATAAACCAGAGGATGTTTATAATATGGATAAAAGTGGCCTTTTTTACCGCTTGCAGCCAGATAAAACAATTTCGAGTGGGCCTGCTAAAGGATGCCCCCCCCCCCCCCCCCCCCCCCGCCAAAAAAAAAAAATTGTGTGTTTTTTGTGTTCTGTACGAATAGAACCTACGAAAGAACTATGACAGTGATTGGAAAATCAGCTAAGCAAAGATGTTTTACAAATTTTAATCCTGCTCTTTATGCAGATTATGAGAATAACAAGAATGCTTGGATGACTGCAGCATTAGTTTAAAAATGGTTAGTGAATTAAAACTTAGAAATGAAAAAAAGCAAACGCCATATTTTAATGATTTTGGATAATGCTCCTTGTCATATAGCATATCCAATGAAGAATATTTGCATTGAATTTTTACCTCCTGACTGTACTGGATTTTTACAAACTTTGGATGCAGGTATAATAAACTCATTCAAAGCTCGTTATAGAAAGTATCACGTCCGCCATATCATTGAAAAAATCAGTAAAGATGATTTTTCTCCAATCCTTTTACATGATGCTATGCATGATAAAAAAGCATGGGATGAAATTTCATCAGAGGCTATTAGTCAAAGAGCTGACAGCGGGAAAACCTATGTTATCAAGCACAAGAAAAAATCTTTATTTTATGGGAGAGTAGAAGTAGGGGAATCTAATGATCCATGTCTGCCGGAAGTTAAATGGTGCGCAAGCCAAAAATTAATACCACCAGTGGTTGACTCGTAGGTTTATTATTGTGTTTGTCCTACAAACAAAGGTATGAAAACATGCAGGATAGTTGTAGGACAAACACAATGATAAGCCTACGAGTCAACCACTGGTGGTATTCATTTTTGGCTTATGCACCATTTCACATCCGGCAGACATAGATCATTAGATTCCCCTACTTCTACTCTTCCATAAAATAAAGGTTTTTTTCTTGTGCTTGATAACGTAGGTTTTTGTGCTGTCGGCTCTTGGACTATATTGTTAATTGCTGGGAACATACTGGATTGATTAAATCTTAAGGATCTACTAAAAAACAAGACAGTATATCACTTCAAGAACTGCAAGACGAAATATACAAATTGACAGATATTGAATATCCTCTATCGGCAATTAAGTACATTAATATAGACAAAAGGGTTTTAAAATTTGCAGATTTGACAATCAAAGAAATTATTGCCAATCAAAGTCAAAATTCAAATTCATCTGACAGCGAATCCGAAGAAGCTGAAACGTCGCATATTACATCTGATGAAGTTAAAAATTGCATTGGAAAAATAAGAATTTTTTTTAGAAAAACATGCATCTGATAAAAAAAATGATGAATAATCTTTTAGTTGTAGAAAAAGATATTGAAAAAATCGATATTGAAAAGAAAACTCATTCTCTCTCTCTATTGAAAAGAAAACTCTCAAGCATTTAAAAATATTTCCATGTAAAAGATAATTAAAGTAAAATAAATTCAGTTTGAGATTTAATGTATATGTGTATCTGTTATGTGCATAATTATCAACTTTATCTAAAATTGATTATATAAAGATGTAAGTGCATGTTAATTCCATACATTAATCGGATATTTTGAATCATGCAGTATTAATTATATTATGTATATTAATTATATATACCATATACTGTTGGATAATTTAATAAAAAGGCATTATGATATTTATTTTTATAATAACAATAATATTAGTATAATAGTATCAAAATTAATTTTTATTGTATTCTAATTCGATATACCGCCAAACTCGTTATAGCACCGAAAATTTCTCGAACGGGTAATGGTGGTATAACGAGGTTTGACTGTACGTCACTTTGTTTTTGAAATGAGAGAGCCAATAATTATTAGAATTGAAAGTAGAAGCAGCAGTCCTTTGGATTGAATTTAAGTAGAGAAAATTCATATTAGCTGCAGTTCCATTTATTTTACTTAAATTCAATCCAAAATAAAATAAATGGAACTGCAGCTAATATATACTCTACTTAAATACAAGCCAAGGGACTGCTACTTCTACTTTCAATTCTAATAACTATTGGCTCTCTCATTTTAAAAACAAAGTGACGTATTTGTATAAATAAACGGCAATTAGTTATTAAAATATTAAGTGATGAGCGACTTGGGAAAGTCCGAAAGTACTAAGAAGTTTTAAATAAAATGTATTTTTAACTTGTAACATCTCTTCTACTATTTTCATCGCCTTTTAAGTAAACCAGTGAATTTAAAATTCATATTGTATATTTTATATTTGAATAAAGGTGAAACACTGCGTTTCGTCTTATGATTTTGTTTAGATCCTTATTATTTCATTCTTCACAAAACAGTGAGGTAAACTACATTTCTATTTTTTTTATATTGTACGCAAATCTAAATAACATTAAATTTTATGTTTATTCTCTTTCTTTTGTATTAATTAAAATATAAAAGGCCTATTGTATAACAATTTGACATTTTCTATCCTTTTTCTAAAATCTTTCATCAATATTTGCACAAATTTGATTATCTGGGATATTCGCTTATCCGGGACGAGGCATTTCCTGACCATCCCGGTTAATCGAGAGTCTACTGTACTTGATATTTATTTTCAATATGTCAAGATGTTTGATACTTTGTATATTTGATATATATTTTCAAAATATCACTGTGCAAAATAATTTAGGTATTTTTAGTCAAAAAGAGTGTAAATGAAATTTTCAAATGTTATTTGACGATGTCATTCTGTAGATAAAGAACTTCTGTCTCTGGCAGTGACTTTTTTTAGCTAAAGAAGAAAACAAATATCTTTTCCAAGCTTTGTTTGAAGCTTTTATTTTTAATTTTTGAACTATTAATTATATGAGTCAATTAATTCAGAACAGCCATATAATCAGTTATATGCAGCTTCATCAGAACAGAATCCTTTCTGATTTTGGTTTAGTTAAGTATAAACTGTACACAACAAGTTAGAGAATAAAAAATAAAACAAATTTTATGTTAAAATTTTTTGATAAAAGAAAACTGTTTTGTATGTAAAATTTCGTACTATAAAGTTCTGATTTCTTAATACTGAATCATATAGTTTATTTATTTTTTTTATAAGTGTATAAAGCAAATTGTTTCTGTTTTCAGTTAGAAATGCATTTTTAGAATATTGTTTAAATTTTCATGTTAACTGCAATATATTTTAGTCTATAATTTATATTATGCTTGAAAATATTTACTGCCAGGAGCAAGTTGACAATTTTTAAAATATCGGACATATATATCAAAATATCAGATATTTTTGAAAATATAATGATATTTACGAACCCTGGACCCACCTAATATAAGGGTGTAATCGCTAATCAGTATGGAAATTGTTGTTATCCGTTATCCTATCCTTCGAAAAAGACAAATTTCCGTAAGAAGAATACGCTATCAACAAAAACAAGAATTGGTAATCCCAATGTGTGTCAGTGGAATAATAATTACAACAACACACAAACTACAAACATAACTAAAATACATTTAATTATTATCAAAACATAACTTTATAATCAGTGAGATTTCTGGCACTAGTGTTTGCCGATGAAGGCATCTATACCAGGGCTAAAACTGGTTAATTTTAACCTTAAGTCACTATCTACTTACAGTTTGTTTCTGTACTTGTTTTTCAAAAACAGCAAAGTAAAAAAAGCATGTTCACATAAGTATGTTATGTTGATCCCCATCAAGAAATTCAAAGCTGTATATTCTGCTCATATACAGGGCATTCTCACAATCTTTTGACATTTCAGGAATAAAAACCTGGTGAAATTAAACTTACTAAAATAACATTTTAAACTTATAAATGAATGCCTTAATGATTCAAAATAAAGAAAAAATGGTCAGAAGCAAAAATTTTTTTTATTTAACAGAGGTTTAAGTTAAACTTGCGAGTTTAATTTTACTTATCATTTTACCGCTATAACTTTTTATTTTCTTCTAAATTTTTATTTATAATGAATTTGCATAGTACCCACAGGATATTCAAATAAGGAATAATAACAATGTGATATTTTTAGTAAAAAATTTTGGTATAACATTGTCTTAAAAGGGTGTTAAAGAATGGACGGTAAGGGGAAAAAAAGGAGACAGTATAGGAAAAAAAGGCATGGCAACGGGAAAAAAAGGGGTGGTAACAGAAAAAAAAAGGGGATGTAAGTATGGGACGGTAAATAAAATTACCACCTATTTTTAGGCAAATCATGTTAAGACTAAGTGATAACCACAACGCTCATTGATTTTTAGAAATAGTTATTTACATTGGATTAAATTAAAAAAAAAATTTAATTTACCTCAAAAAGTGCAAGAATAAACCTTGGGGATGGTAAGACTACCAATAAAGCCATGATGCTTGAAACTGATATTTAAATGCTGATTTAAATCCTGAAGTAAATTTCCTTAAAAAAAATTTTAGCCATTCTTCCTCTAGCATACTTCTGCATAAGAAAAAAGTTGAAAAAAATTCTGTGGCTGCACCTGAAGTGATTTTCTGTATAAGTTTAGCAAGAGGGACGGTAAGGAATCTAAAACCCAGGGACAGAGTTAAAAAAATAATAACAACCTTAAAAATGCGTGCGGGTTAATTTTTTGCTACATATTTATATACAACAATAGTCCCAGTTTCCGAAAAAAATTACATTGAATTACTTTTATTGAAACAATTTTATACAGACAGCTCCAAACTTAAAAATCAGTATCAGGGACACTTGACAGTATAGGAATTTCGTGGTATATTTGGTCCCCCAACATCGTCCAAAACTTATTTATCTCGTTAATATTGTTATGCAGTCATGCAATGGGATGTTTTCCAGTATAAAAAATAAAAAAAACCCAAGAATATGTACTAAAATAAAAATTATTATTCAGGGACAGAAAAATATAGAAAAGTCAAAACATTGTGAGAATGCCTCATATTCATCCATAAAGAAATTTAAGGATTTTCCCTTGAAATATTACTTGCTGTTGAAATTGTTATATTTTTTAAACAGATGAAATAAAAGATATACTTTTGTGACAAATCTCAATTGTCTGTGACCCACCAGTGGGTTGCAACCCATAGGTTGACAACCCCTGCTCTATACAATAATCTCATGTTATATTGCTCATTTCAATATATCACTCTTATTTTTTGAGTCTCCCAAAGAACAAAAAAAGTTAGCTTTAACTGCACTTTAAAGTATGTTTACATACTTGTCAATTATAACAGGTGTACTTCTAAACAGGTTACCCTAAAAATATTGAAACACTCTTTAATTTTTTAACTGCTGAGGATACGTAGGCAATAAAAATTGCAAAAATGTTTAGAAAAAGTTAGGTTTTAGAAAGATTATGTAGATGAAACAGTTCTGCCATCATTTTCCAAATGTTACACTTTTAAAATTTTCTATAAGTTATATTAAGAAATATCTTCTCCTTGCTTTGGTTAGTAAAACAGTAAAATTTTCATTTTTCTACACCTAAACTCTGAATTTCGTTTTTCCACCATTCAAGTTATGATTGAATTTTATAAAATTTTGGAGCCTTCAGCACAAAAAAATCGTTTATCCTTTTTTAGTGCCAGATGGCTCTAAAATTTCATATTACCATAACAGGGTTTTGCTCGTAGAAGAAATTTAACTTATGGGACACAAGGACCATATACAAATAGAAAAAAGTATGACATTTAGAGAATTAATGGCAGGATTACTTTCGTCAACATAACCTTATTAAATCCTACTTTATTTTGAATACTTTTACAAATTATATTGCCTATGTATCTGAAACAAGTAAAGAGTTAAAGTGTATTTCAATATTTTTGGAACACTCTATATAGTTAATTTCATATATTGTTATATGCAAATATATCTGGAGGCAAATATAACATTTATTTGAAAGATATGTCTTTCTTATTTATTTAATACCCCCAGTTTTGGTTACATTACTCCTTCAGATATAAATATAACATACATTTTTCTGGCCTCCAATCATTTGTAACATAACCAAGGAAAGGACTATTGTATTTAATACACTTTCCAAGATGAATGTGAAATAGACATAAAAAAAAAATCTTCCCATTTTTATATCCCAATGTCAGATAACATTGTCTTCCTTGTAATTTAACGAATATTTTTACACAAATGTTTTTATTGGGAGGAACTTGAGAACTGGGATTAATTATGTTCACAGGTATTGTATTTAAAGTGTCATCCATGTAAAATCTATCATCATAAATTTAATTACTTCCTCGCTGCTACTTTACTTTTGGCAACCAAAATAATAAGTAATTGTGCAATCAAGAAGAAAAGAAAAAGAAAAAGCATGGAATTCTTTAGAAAAAGCAAAAAATGCAGATGTGCAAATTGCAAATACTTTAGCACATTACAAAAAAAATAAACTAATATACATTATACTTTTTATTTTAAACAAACCTGGAGATTTAACCTGGGTTCTAAAATTAGCATTGATTACACTTATGCTTTATATATATAGCATATCTAGGCTTTGCTACAAAATCTGCTACTATTCCTTAAAAATCAGGTGTTTAAATTGCAATATAACTAATACATACACAATATCAGCCAATATATTTTGTTCATACTGAGATCACAAGCAAGAACACACTTAGCAGTTATCGGGGCAAGCAAAAAGCAAAGATCTTAATCCATGAGTGTTTTCCCATAGATACAAATAATCATTATTTAGCGAAAATAATTTTTATTATTCAGTTCTTTCCATAACTACAAAGGGATCTCATGCCTTTTGATAATTTATCCATGTGGCTTAATTATAATACACAACGTCAACATCAAACTTTTAAATTAAGAAACAAGCCTAAAAAAATATAGCAGGTTTCTCTTCACTGATGTCTACATTTATTAGAAGTCTGGAACAAAACAGAAAAAGTCTTGCTGTGAGCTGGCGTACCAGTATTTAAAATCTCTAGTGTATGAATACAAAAAAGGCGTCATGGAATCTCAAATGAGGTAAAACGCCAAGATTTTGGCAGGAGTAAAAGTTCTAAAACCGTCTGGAAACTAATATTTAACCCAATGAGAGAAAAAGAACATTTGGATTTGAAAAGGTAAATATTACTGCCACAATGCCAAAGTGAAAAATTTTAAAATTGATACGTTAAAAATATCAATCTTTTTAAAAAAAAAAAAAAAAAAAATACTAGCATTTTTAGCCAAAAATAGTAAAACTGAGTGGGGAAAATTTAATATAAACTTAAGATAGGTTAAATATTTAAAATATGTTACATTTATATATATATGAAACGGTAAAAGCTAAGACCCTTTTTAAAATTTAAAATTCCCTTTTTACCCCTTTTAAAATTTGAAATCCCTGTTTTAAAAAACAGAAATTTAAATTTAGAAATTTAAATTAAAACTTTTTAAATGCTTTAGTAATTGTGTCTCAATGGATTGAAAATGCAGTTGCCCCTGTTAAGTCAGTTTTTCAGCATCGCATCTCATAACTTTCAAAGATCATTTTGTCACAGTTCATAAGAATACTTTTGCTGAGGTAAGTGCAATTTTAAATTCTAGCGGCGACCCGTCGGCCGAGTTGAGCCAATGCCTTTGGCCCGGGCAATCAATCATTCAGCTAGTGGCCAATTATATTTTAAAGACGCCTCCTTGACTTCAACGACCCCTAGCAGGAATAATGCAAAATACCTCTTACTTATACCGCTGCACAGGCTGCAAGAGAGGGCTTTTTACCATATAAGTAATGCCTTAAGTCCACGCCACTTTGCTCTCGATGTATCGCTTTGCAATACACCAAACTCCCGATCCTGATGTCCATAGAGAAGTAAAGTAGTCGCTCTCAATCCAAAGGGGCCTAATTTCTCAAAAGGATGTAACCAAAGTTCAATAAATCAGGTCCACGAAAAAACTGTCTTCCTTTAATCCGACACTCACTTTATCTGACTTTTATTAATTCCCGGATACCACTCACGCTGCAACTACAAAGATATGCTAGCAATGCCGAGGGAGCGATCCAACGTCGGTTGTCTGCTCACCTGCACCCATCATCAGCCCAGCAATGATCGACACTGAGACAGAGGATCCACAACGGGAGCCCCATCTCGTTACATATACATATATATATATATACCGGGTGTCCCAAAAAGGACTGACTGATTTTAAAATTCAATAACTTGCAAACGGTGACAGATATTAAAAAAATTCTTGCAGGAGGGTTATGCATAAGGTCAAAAGTTTTATTACAGTGATTTTCAATTTTAGTTAGATTTACAAACAATAGATGGCGCTGTAAGCAATAGTCGCTAAATACAGGCTCGATTTTTGGTCCTTTATCTTGTTCCATGCAGAAAAAGGAGATGGAAATGTATTATCCGGGCCACGAAGTACCAAAAATCGAGCCTGAATTTAGCGACTATTGCTTACAGCGCCATCTATTGTTTGTAAATCGAACTAAAATTGAAAATCACTGTAATAAAACTTTTGACCTTATGCATAACCCTCCTGCAAGAATTTTTTTAATATTTGTCACCGTTTGCAAGTTATTGAATTTTAAAATCAGTCAGTCCTTTTTGGGACACCCGGTATATACAGCAATTTTAAACTGCCAAGTAAAACACATAATCTAAATTAGTCTATCAGAAGTAGTTAAATAATTTTTTTTAAACAGATTTTATGATTACCTTTCCAGTTGTTTGACCATGTAAACAGAAATACGCTCTAATTTCATCTTCACTAGCTGCTCCAGCTCTATCAATTTTATTGCCAAGAATTAAGACAGGACAGCTTGCTAATTGCTCATCTGATAGCAAACTCTATAAAGACATAAAATATATTTACTAAAATGCACTTTTATAACTGGTTAAAAAAAAAAAAATGAAAAAAATGACTTTTTTTCAAACATGATCAGAGTTGAAGTAGTTTAAACCACTTTTTTTTTTTTTTTTTTTTAACTATAATTTAAATGTTATATTTCCTCTTTTTTGCCAGTTAAGTGTTTGAAATATAAAATTCTTGTATTTTTATGTGAACCACCTTTTATCTTAGCAGTTATTTTACATGAGTCATAATTTAATCTAGATTATGTGTGCATGTGTGTCGGTAGAATAATCATTAGCATGTATTAATGGATACTTAATCCTCTAAAAAGATAACTTAAATCATGGTTAATACAAAATCATATGTAAAAGTAAAAATCTAATATAAAAAATATCCACAATGTAATATTAGATAATTTCATTTTAAAAATGCAGACAGTTTGCACTAATCAATAACACGATCTTAAAAACTTTGGATAGCGTGCTGAAGAAAAATTTAAGAGGTGTTTCACAGTACTTGCATATTTTTTGCCCTTTCTACTTTTGGCACTGAAAAAAACTAAAAAATATGCAAATAAATACGGCAAATATAAAATAAAAATATTTTAATAATCTTACTACTGGAAACACTATGATGTTTACTCTAAATATGTAAAAAATAAACTAATATATAAATAAAATTTGCATGATGACTACATGCTTCATGCAACTATATACCACAGAAATGTAACACATTATTTACTGTACTTTATTAGATAAATATACACAGAATGAAGATACAAAAACTTCCACTTACATCAAGTTCTACTTTAGCTTCGGGAAATCTTTCTCTGTCAAAAGCATCAATTAAAAACACGATGGCATCTACAGCAGGAAAATAATCCTTCCAAACTCTTCTAGCTGCATAATTTAAAAAATGCTTTAATAGTACTAAGAATAAAGTTAAATTAAAATAAACATTGCACATAAAAAAGCATAAATATGTTGATGCAAAATAGTCGATGAATTCAGTGTAGTCACTAATTTGCACCAATATATGAATGTACTTATTGCCATGCAGCTGAATACAGTTATTGAATATTTTTTATATTTTTTCTGCCAGAAAAGGTTAATAGAGAAGAAGCTTTTTAATTGGCAAATTCAAGAAATGCCGAATTAGCGATTTTACCAGATTATCCAACATTAATTTGTATTGTATGTGTTTATGTACATTATAACCTCTTCAGTTCCGAAGCTAAAATAATAATACAAATGCTTATTCATTGGTTTTTTCCATACAAAATGGCATCGTAAATGACAGAAAAAATATCTTTTCTGAAATTGATCCTTTAGGCGCTTAGTAATTTAGGTTCAAAAATATGAATTTAAAACATCAGTTTAATAACCATTAACCTAAATTAACGCAATCACAAATTTAAGAACTTTAAACAATAATCTACAAATCCACAAATTTTTTTATTGAAAAAGATATAAGTTACATACTTATGAAAATTTCTCACTTTCTTGGCCATATATGTCTTTTGGTCAATTTTAGGCATTTTGCAAACTCAGATGAAAATAACATTTATTTTAGGTGGGAATCAGCTTAGATGCTGTCATTTATTCATTTGCTTTGAACACAAAAAACATTCAGCTACAGTGGAACTCCAGTTATACGTTACCTGAGTTGTACGTTTCCCTCACTTATACGTTTAAAGTCATTGGTCCCGACCATTTGCCGTTAAAATTTAACTGAGTTATACATTTTTCTCAGTTATGTGTTTCCTTTTTTGCGTCCCCAGATGAAATTTTGTCTTACTTATACGTTTTGCAGAAAATACTTTTTTCGTAACCTTTCCTTCCCCTTGCTGACTACTTGCTCTAGGCTTTCTGCAATTTTACCTGGCTATGTGCAAAAACGGAGCATATGAGAAGTAGCAGGGATAGAGGTGTTAGCCCTAACAGCAGAGACACCGCTTTCCCCTTCCCTCTCAAGTTTTTCTTTACCACCACAGTCCTGCGACCGCTTGCCTTCGGCTAGAACTCCTGTAATAGAAGCTAACGCATCCCTGCCATTATGGGTCCGAAACCAAAAAAACGAGCTAAAACCTATATTATCATTGGCTGATTTCTGAATGATGACAGGTCGTTCTAAATATGCTATCCCAGCTCTGGCGGTAAACTAATAATGAGCAGAGTCCCAGTATGGCGGTCATTTTGGGCAACAACATGGCTATGCATCCGGCGGTGTGCTGCATCGTAGATCATTTGGCATTTCATCGTGCAGCTTAAAAATGAGTCGGAAATAGACAGCTCTCTCGGTAGAGAAAAAGCTCAAAAATATTTGGAAGGCGGGACGCAAATCCTAATGAGTTCAAAGATTTTGTCTCTACAACCATACTCTACCCTCAACACAATTTTAAGTAAGAAAGAAGAAATAAAAGATGATTTAACTGAAGCTGGGACAAACTCTTCCAAATATGCATGCCTGCAAGAAAGGTGACTTTCTGAATTAGAAAAACCTCTAAATTGTGGTTTCAGTCTAAGCGTTCGGCTGACATATTGGTAACCTAAAATTTGTTGCAAGAAAAGGCTCTTGAGTCAGCAGTAGTCAACAGTATTCAAAGCTTCTCATGGTTGGCTTACAAGATTTAAGGACCACCATTTATTACTGGTCACCCCATATGCGATGAGTAGAATGCTGTGGATGATCACAAAGTTGATCCCCTAAAAGATCAGGAACTTCCAAAATTAATTCAAGGCAAAAGATGATTACATCACAGACAAGACCGGACTCATGCCAGGACCGGCATACAAAGTAAACAACATTTGACTGCATTGCTGGGTCAAATGCTGATATACCGATAAGTTACAAGCTTTAGTCATTGAAAAATACAAAAAGCCCTGTTATAAAAATGTAATCACATTCTTTACGGATTAAGAGGCAATCTATAAGCGTGGATGACACGGGCAGCCATGGACAGTTGGCTAAAGAAACTATATGTGCATATAGGAAGAGAAAAATACAAAGTTATTCCATTTATGAAACATTGTGCTAAGCCAGCTTGAAAACGTCCGAGTGAAGTTTTCCCCGGCCAACTGCACTAGAAAATTACAACTGTCAGTTTTGGGTTGAATTGCAAATTGTAAACTACATTATCACAAGAGGTTACTTTAATATAATGTGTCATGTCTTGATGCAGAAAAAGAGCCGCCCAAAATAATTGTTCTTATGGTAAGAAACAGTTTCCAACAGAAATGTCTTTTGATGAATGATTTCAATGATTTCTTTTAAATACTCTGTGTGTAAATAGTACTTTTAATAAAGCTTTTACGATAAAATAACCTTTCTTTGTCCACTTTTCTGATGTACCTTTTTTTTACTCAGTTCCATTTTCACAAATTTATTTTATTCTACATAAAAAACTTACAAAACTTTGGTTTTCGATGAAAAAGGTAACAAACTTGTCAGCCAAACAAAATGTTTATGATATATATTTAAAAAAGGACCTGGTAGACCACTGATTCAATTGTATGTTTTACTGAGTTATACGTTTTGTTGTATGATCCTGAGCAAAACATATAACTGGAGTTCCACTGTATTAAGAAATTATATGAAAATGCAAAAAAATCGGACATTTTAGTTTTTATAAGGAAAAGAACAGAGAGAGGTCCCCGAATGAGAACCCAGGGACCGAAGAGGATAAACATGAGCAAATGATATAACTATTAGAGAAAATACTATACTATATTTCATTATTCTAACAACTGTGGGTTTTAAAGAAAAAAATTGAGTGCAAGATTAAATTACAATTACATGTGTAAACAATTAACATGAGCGTTACAGTTTAAAAAGTCTCAGATATTACGTTGCTTCCGTCATTCAAATTTCTTCAAAAAAGCATTACGGATTATACACAAATTTATGAGTTCTGCAGAAAACACAATAATGCAATGAAAATTGAAAGACATAGTAAACTAAACTAAACATACAGTAGTGCGACCTAGTGGTCAAGGATGAACAGATGCCCCGAAAAATACAAACAGGAGTGGCTCAATTGGTACTGGGTTACAGAATGGGATGAACTCTAGAATGCCAGATTAACCACTTCAATGTTTGTTCCGAGATAATTCGGGGGTAAAAGCACTGTTTCTTTATACCTGCTACCAGTGAAGTGGTTAAAGAGTTTCTATTGTATACTTTAAATAATGAACCATTCTCAATACACAGGCTGCTCATTTTAACTTTGCTTGTATTGAGTTTAACTGCATTGATAAAGAGATAGTATATATCTAATTCATAAATCAATACTCATGTTTAAAATAAAATACCGTTGTTAACTTAAAATTTATTACTTATTCACTTATTTCCTTAATCTTTCTACTAAATCTTGAACACAAGAGAAGCAATGGAAAATATATAACATTAAAATGAATTTTTTTTTTTTCCCTCGACTCTAGGAAAAGTAGAAATCCAGTGCTATAATTAAAATTCTCAATTTCACATGTCATTTATGTAAATTTAACTTTGTTACACTATGTTCATTACACTATGTACTTCAGCTTTGAAGGATTCATACAGACTTAAGAAGAAAAGATCCAAGAAGTGAAGAAAAATTATACGAAGCACAAGAATTTTACACAACTTAACCCATTTTTTCATGTAAACCGTGCCCTCATGTAACATGTGCACCCATACTAACTTTTAATACATCATTTGGAGAGAAATACAGACTTCTATTAAAATCTAATGGCTGGTGCTAAAATTGCACCAGAATTGACACTATATTGCTTACTGTTTACATAAATTTGAATACAAAATTACCAGTAAGCTACTTTATGCAGTGACCAATGATCATATACAGTCGAACCCGGTTAAGACGCTCACGGTTAATACACGATCCCGCTTAATATGCGGATTTTTTCCGATCCCTTGAACATCGACCATAAGGCTAATGCAAAAGTATCACGTTTAATACGCAAACGGTTATTACGCGATCCCGCTTAATACGCAATAAATTTTTGACCCTTTGTGAGAAAAAATCATACTTAAGACGCGAATTCATTGATATGCGAATTCCTTCTCTCTTCTCAAGCGTTGCCAATTTAGCGGATTTTTTTTATTCAGATAAAAACGGAATATTATTATTTCAGGATATTATTACTTACTTTAATTATTAACAGATTTATTAAGGCAAAATTTAGTAATTGGAAATAGTGGTAGATATTTATTTGAATAAAACAAAAACCCGCTAAATTACCAAAACTATAGTTCGTCTTTGAACCCGCCTCCTAAATTCTTTGTCTCTCGCTTCGTGTTTGTTTTTACTGTAGTAGAGAGATACAGGCGATTCAGGTTACTCAGAAAAGCCATAAAAATTATTATGATTAGAGATGATCATACCTGTTAGGGAGGTTTTAAATGTACGTTATATCACTGCTACGTTTTATAATGCGTATTATAGGCAACAAAAATGAAACTCGTAAAGATTAAACAAATACAACCGAGGTTGAGTTGGGTTGGGTGGATTTTTGACGGCCAATTATTAACTCGAAGGATATAGGCCCAACGACTGAGGTTGAATAATTGTTTTATGTTTTCATTATTTTTCACTATGCTAACAATAGAACAATATTTTTTACACAAAGATTAATAAGAAATTTTTTTTCCTTATATTGAAAAGAAGCGACAGATTTTAATGGTACTCATTATCACAAGTACTATATATGATTTTAAAACAGGGTTTTGTTTCAAATATTTAATATTTTTTTCTTTCTGTTAAAAAAAATTAGCCAATTAAGAAAAATATTTTTGTTGTTTTATTTTTTGTTTTAGCCTATTAATCGACAATAAACCCATATTGGAATCCATATTTACTTTCTGTTATTAATCCAGTCGCTCTTAAAAAAAACAATAACAATAAATACAATAAAATTTGTATCTAAATATACATAAAAGAGACAATTTTTGACCGCAAACATATAAATGAAAGCTCTAAAGTTCATTTAGACTATTAGATATGTAAATAAACGCAATTCCTGTAACATCATACAAATCACGTTTAATACATGATCCCGTTTAATATGCGACTTTTGTCCAATCCCTTGAAACGCGTCTTAACCGGGTTCGACTGTATATAGAGGCCAGTTAAATCTCAAATACTTATGATGTATCACACACACCTAGTAGATTTTAAAAGTAAATTTTGAAAGGGATAAAACACGGGCCACCATGGCACATACAAAAGAAGAAAAAAAAAAGAGAGGAAAAAAAAAATTCCATTTTAAAAATAAGGCAGTAATCGATTGAACTTTAACTTTGTAAACAGGAGAAGATTTTTATTTTATTCACTTTAATGTCTAATATAGGGGTTCTCAAACTATGGTACATGTACCAGTACATGAAGCTCTATTTACTGGTACGCAAAAGTCCGATACTGGTATGTGAAATGAATTAAAAAATACAACAATAATGATGGATTGCTGGAATTCACATTAAAAAAGATGAATGCAACAGAATTTTGGTTGGTGAGAAAAGATTACTTTCTGATAACCCTAATAGCTCTAAAATTCCTGCCTGTTTTTAGCAAAAATTATCCTTTTTTAAGTGCTTTCTCTTCACTTCTTTATACAAAAAACAAATACAGGAATAAACTAAACATCAAATCTGACTTGTGTCTAAACTAAGATTCAAGCAGACATGAGGAAGCTGTGTTTGATAACGGAAGTACAACCTTATCATTAGCAACACAAGGGAATTAATAGAGTCACCCTAGAGTATATGCATCAATTTACACCAGTAGCTTTTTTTCTATCAAAGCACTGTATTTTGATAATGTACATATCATTAAAATCTAATTATGATTTATACCATTTATTCGAATGTTAATATAAAGCAGTCAATAAGTACCAATTTAATAATGTAATTATACAATTAAATACAATAAAATCTGCTCAGACAGAAGCACAAAAGACTGAAAAAATATTTCGTTTTAAACATATTCCGTTTACTCAAGTTTTTCTGTATTAACTTCGAATTTGTATTGGTGGTACGTGGAAATATGAACTTCTATTTAGTGGTACGTCAGACTAAAAGTTTGAGAACCCCAGGTCTAATCTGTTTCTCTTTCCGCAATATATGCTTGAGAAAGATGATTATATAAGCAGCATTATTCATTGCGGAAGTTAAGTTACATTAATATAAGTTACATTACTTTCCACTCCAAGTACACTTCAATTAAATCATTGTTCAACACTAAATTTTGTTTTGCGATAATTTAAGGAGTTTTTAAGGAGAATTTTGCTTATTTAAGGAGTGATAAGTACTTTTTCATTTCTAAAGAGTTTTCTAAGTAGTCTAAGGAGCCTGTATGAACCTTGGCTTTGTCTAATAAAGCATTCAGTAATAATTTCAAAATTTCACTTCCAAAATTAAAGTGCTTACAATAAACTTCAAAATCATTTTCATTTCACAGAATAAGTACTTAATTAGAAGTTTGAATTATTTATTTTATCATTTTTTCTTTAAATTTTCAAAAATAATTGTGGTTAATAAAGAAAAAATATAGCTATTTTCATTGATTAAATTGGAACAATAACGCAGGTAAAAATAAAATTTTAATCAAGCATAAAAGATCTTATGTAGATAAAAATCTTCGAAAAAAAAGTCAAATTTGATCTACAGAAAACAATTTTTATTAAGAAATATTAAGAACATTTAATAATTGTTACTGATAATATAATTTGAACTCACCTTGGTGATGCCCTCCTAAATCAAATGTTGTGAAACGCATATTTCCAATTGCTAACTCTTCAGATGCTAAAATATATGTAGGTTTGTTATTACTAAAAGCTTTTATAAATGTAACATGCTACATAACATACAAATATAACCAATATTATTTATATTAACCACTTGACTATGGTCCATAATATGAAACTACATTTCTTTTGTACAGCCTTTTAAATTAAAAGCACTATTTCTGCATAATAATATGTGATTTATTTTATGATGGAAATTTTGCCATTAAGTAACAAGGATTATTACATAGAAATACTGATATTAAAACATTATGATTTGCTACTTGGTTTTCGATGGTTAGGTAGCCAAGCGATTAAATAAATTTAAAACATTTTAAGCATATTTCACAAAACTTATTTGAAAAATTTTTTTATGAAAATCATTCAAATATCATTCTTATAATAAAAAAGAATAAAAGCGAAATTTCTCATTCTAAAATATTTTTAAGATGAATTTTTGAAATTTAATAAAAAGAACTAACTACACATTTTTGATTTCATAGAGGCAGAGGCATTAAATACTTTTAAAAATATCATGAAACTTGGGTGGTTACAAAAGGTTAAAAGTTATTCAATAGTAAGTTTCAGAAGAATTCTGAAAATAAAGTTAAATAATATTTTTTATTTCTTTAAAATTTTTGCAGCTTTGAAACTTATATGTTCATATTTTAATCTGAAATCTAAAAAAAATTACAGAAGCACTAGACACAATTTCTAAATTTCTATTTTGAATACTGAATGAATACTTGAAAGAAGGAGAACTAATTGAAGGAAGGGGAGAAACAATGATAGTCACCTAATAGTTCAATGAAAGTTATTTATCGTTCTTTCTTTTACCATTGTTGACCTTCATCATTTCCCTGCTTTATACCAATTTTTAACTAGTTATTTTTTCAAGAGACTTTAATCTCTCACTCTCACCTTTATAACTATCTTCACCTGTGTTTTTCAAAGAATCATCTTCATTTTCCCCTTAATACAAGACTACCAAATAAGAGCACCACTCAAATAAAGTACAAAAAAGCCAAAAATTTGGACACAATTGCTTTAACATTTTACAAATATAAATTTATGTTTTCACAATAAAGTCTTATTTAGCAGTGTGCTTAAGGAATTCAGGAACAGCCATAATAGAGTTGCAATCGATGCTATATACCCAGGTTCTGGACTTATAAGGGCCCCAAATGAAAATCAGATTTTTAAAAAAACATATTTCTAAGAAAAATTGCCCCTGAAAATTTTGCATGTGGTTTACCTACCACTCAGCTCCTGTGTTTATGAAAGACACTAGTTTTTTTTTTTTTCCTTGTATCACAAAAACTAATGCACGAATTTTCATCAAACTTCAGAATCAGTTAGTCCTTGACATAAATTGACATTTTATACATTTTGGTGTAAATCGCTCAACAGGTAGCGCTGCTATGCTGGATTTTTTTTAGATTTCCGCAATAGCTCTATCTCAGGAACTAATACTTGGATTTTCAACAAACTTTGGATTCAAGTATACCTTGATATGAATTAGTGCTGTTTATGTTTTGGTGCAAATCGCTCAACAGGTGGCACTGCTATGCTGCGTTTTTCAGAATTTCCACTATAGCTCTAACTTAATAACTAATGCACAAATTTTCATCAACCTACAGATTCAGGTATACCTTGATATCAATTAATGCTGTTTAAGTTTTGGTGTAAATCGCTGCTGCTAGGTTACATTTTTAGAATTTTTGCTATAGCTCTATCACAAGAACTAATGCACGAATTTTCATCAACTTCAAATTCAGATATACTTTGATATGAATTGGTGCTAAATTGATGGAATTTCTTGTACTACTTAAATGATTTAATTGATGTGATTTATATAGATTATATTTACATTTTTTTTTTTTTAAACAAGACCAACTTTTTTTTAAACTTTTGAAAAAAATAGAGTCTTAGATATTTTTTTGCACTCATGCCCCATTAAATAGTATGAATATCATCTTCATCCCTGAAGGAATTTCTTGACAGTGAACAAAATAAATGCCAAGAAAAAAGAATCGCCAATCCTGATTCATATTACCCAAAACAAAATTGTTGGTAAGTGTTACATTCCAATTTTATCTTAAGCTAATCAGGATTTTGGAATTTAAATGCACAAGATGACACCTCTGGATTTCTCCTAACATTTTCACAATGCTCACATTCATGGGTGCAAGAAGTCCATTTAAGCCAGCCATACTCAAGCTTTTTTTTCTTGCGGGCCACAAACATGTTTGGGACTTTAGTCGGGCTGCAAACACTATGCTCCACAGTAGAACAAAGAGCTAACTCACCAGATCACTTTCTGCCGCGAACGTATTACACAACATCATCTTCATCCCTGAAGGAATTTCTTGACAGTGAACAAAATAAATGCCAAGAAAAAAGAATCACCAATCCTGATTCATATTACCCAAAACAAAATTGTTGGTAAGTGTTACATTCCAATTTTATCTTAAGCTAATCAGGATTTTGAAATTTAAATGCACAAGATGACACCTCTGGATTTCTCCTAACATTTTCACAATGCTCACATTCATGGGTGCAAGAAGCCCATTTAAGCCAGCCATACTCAAGCTTTTTTTTCTTGCGGGCCACAAACATATGTTTGGGACTTTAGTCGGGCTGCAAACACTACGCTCCACAGTAGAACAGAGAGCTAACTCACCAGATCACTTTCTGCCGCGAACGTATTACACAACATCATCTTCATCCCTGAAGGAATTTCTTGACAGTGAACAAAATAAATGCCAAGAAAAAAGAATCACCAATCCTGATTCATATTACCCAAAACAAAGTTGTTGGTAAGTGTTACATTCCAATTTTATCTTAAGCTAATCAGGATTTTGAAATTTAAATGCACAAGATGACACCTCTGGATTTCTCCTAACATTTTCACAATGCTCACATTCATGGGTGCAAGAAGTCCATTTAAGCCAGCCATACTCAAGCTTTTTTTTCTTGCGGGCCACAAACATATGTTTGGGACTTTAGTCGGGCTGCAAACACTATGCTCCACAGTAGAACAGAGAGCTAACTCACCGGATCACTTTCTGCCGCGAACGTATTACACAACATCATCTTCATCCCTGAAGGAATTTCTTGACAGTGAACAAAATAAATGCCAAGAAAAAAGAATCACCAATCCTGATTCATATTACCCAAAACAAAATTGTTGGTAAGTGTTACATTCCAATTTTATCTTAAGCTAATCAGGATTTTGAAATTTAAATGCACAAGATGACACCTCTGGATTTCTCCTAACATTTTCACAATGCTCACATTCATGGGTGCAAGAAGTCCATTTAAGCCAGCCATACTCAAGCTTTTTTTTTCTTGCGGGCCACAAACATATGTTTGGGACTTTAGTCGGGCTGCAAACACTATGCTCCACAGTAGAACAGAGAGCTAACTCACCGGATCACTTTCTGCCGCGAACGTATTACACAACATCATCTTCATCCCTGAAGGAATTTCTTGACAGTGAACAAAATAAATGCCAAGAAAAAAGAATCACCAATCCTGATTCATATTACCCAAAACAAAATTGTTGGTAAGTGTTACATTCCAATTTTATCTTAAGCTAATCAGGATTTTGAAATTTAAATGCACAAGATGACACCTCTGGATTTCTCCTAACATTTTCACAATGCTCACATTCATGGGTGCAAGAAGTCCATTTAAGCCAGCCATACTCAAGATTTTTTTTTCTTGCGGGCCACAAACATATGTTTGGGACTTTAGTCGGGCAGCAAACACTATGCTCCACAGTAGAACAGAGAGCTAACTCACCAGATCACTTTTGGCCGCGAACGTATTACACAACATCATCTTCATCCCTGAAGGAATTTCTTGACAGTGAACAAAATAAATGCCAAGAAAAAAGAATCACCAATCCTGATTCATATTACCCAAAACAAAATTGTTGGTAAGTGTTACATTCCAATTTTATCTTAAGCTAATCAGGATTTTGAAATTTAAATGCACAAGATGACACCTCTGGATTTCTCCTAACATTTTCACAATGCTCACATTCATGGGTGCAAGAAGTCCATTTAAGCCAGCCATACTCAAGATTTTTTTTTCTCGCGGGCCACAAACATATGTTTGGGACTTTAGTCGGGCTGCAAACACTATGCTCCACAGTAGAACAGAGAGCTAACTCACCAGATCACTTTCTGCCGCGAACGTATTACACAACATCATCTTCATCCCTGAAGGAATTTCTTGACAGTGAACAAAATAAATGCCAAGAAAAAAGAATCACCAATCCTGATTCATATTACCCAAAACAAAATTGTTGGTAAGTGTTACATTCCAATTTTATCTTAAGCTAATCAGGATTTTGAAATTTAAATGCACAAGATGACACCTCTGGATTTCTCCTAACATTTTCACAATGCTCACATTCATGGGTGCAAGAAGTCCATTTAAGCCAGCCATACTCAAGCTTTTTTTTCTTGCGGGCCACAAACATATGTTTGGGACTTTAGTCGGGCTGCAAACACTATGCTCCACAGTAGAACAAAGAGCTAACTCACCAGATCACTTTCTGCCGCGAACGTATTACACAACATCATATTCATCCCTGAAGGAATTTCTTGACAGTGAACAAAATAAATGCCAAGAAAAAAGAATCACCAATCCTGATTCATATTACCCAAAACAAAATTGTTGGTAAGTGTTACATTCCAATTTTATCTTAAGCTAATCAGGATTTTGAAATTTAAATGCACAAGATGACACCTCTGGATTTCTCCTAACATTTTCACAATGCTCACATTCATGGGTGCAAGAAGTCCATTTAAGCCAGCCATACTCAAGATTTTTTTTTTCTTGCGGGCGACAAACATATGTTTGGGACTTTAGTCGGGCTGCAAACACTATGCTCCACAGTAGAACAGAGAGCTAACTCACCAGATCACTTTCTGCCGCGAACGTATTACACAACATCATCTTCATCCCTGAAGGAATTTCTTGACAGTGAACAAAATAAATGCCAAGAAAAAAGAATCACCAATCCTGATTCATATTACCCAAAACAAAATTGTTGGTAAGTGTTACATTCCAATTTTATCTTAAGCTAATCAGGATTTTGAAATTTAAATGCACAAGATGACACCTCTGGATTTCTCCTAACATTTTCACAATGCTCACATTCATGGGTGCAAGAAGTCCATTTAAGCCAGCCATACTCAAGCTTTTTTTTCTTGCGGGCCACAAACATATGTTTGGGACTTTAGTCGGGCAGCAAACACTATGCTCCACAGTAGAACAGAGAGCTAACTCACCAGATCACTTTCGGCCGCGAACGTATTACACAACATCATCTTCATCCCTGAAGGAATTTCTTGACAGTGAACAAAATAAATGCCAAGAAAAAAGAATCACCAATCCTGATTCATATTACCCAAAACAAAATTGTTGGTAAGTGTTACATTCCAATTTTATCTTAAGCTAATCAGGATTTTGAAATTTAAATGCACAAGATGACACCTCTGGATTTCTCCTAACATTTTCACAATGCTCACATTCATGGGTGCAAGAAGTCCATTTAAGCCAGCCATACTCAAGCTTTTTTTTCTTGCGGGCCACAAACATATGTTTGGGACTTTAGTCGGGCTGCAAACACTGTGCTCCACAGTAGAACAAAGAGCTAACTCACCAGATCACTTTCTGCCGCGAACGTATTACACAACATCATCTTCATCCCTGAAGGAATTTCTTGACAGTGAACAAAATAAATGCCAAGAAAAAAGAATCACCAATCCTGATTCATATTACCCAAAACAAAATTGTTGGTAAGTGTTACATTCCAATTTTATCTTAAGCTAATCAGGATTTTGAAATTTAAATGCACAAGATGACACCTCTGGATTTCTCCTAACATTTTCACAATGCTCACATTCATGGGTGCAAGAAGTCCATTTAAGCCAGCCATACTCAAGATTTTTTTTTCTCGCGGGCCACAAACATATGTTTGGGACTTTAGTCGGGCAGCAAACACTATGCTCCACAGTAGAACAGAGAGCTAACTCACCAGATCACTTTCTGCCGCGAACGTATTACACAACATCATCTTCATCCCTGAAGGAATTTCTTGACAGTGAACAAAATAAATGCCAAGAAAAAAGAATCACCAATCCTGATTCATATTACCCAAAACAAAATTGTTGGTAAGTGTTACATTCCAATTTTATCTTAAGCTAATCAGGATTTTGAAATTTAAATGCACAAGATGACACCTCTGGATTTCTCCTAACATTTTCACAATGCTCACATTCATGGGTGCAAGAAGTCCATTTAAGCCAGCCATACTCAAGATTTTTTTTTTCTTGCGGGCCACAAACATATGTTTGGGACTTTAGTCGGGCAGCAAACACTATGCTCCACAGTAGAACAGAGAGCTAACTCACCAGATCACTTTCGGCCGCGAACGTATTACACAACATCATCTTCATCCCTGAAGGAATTTCTTGACAGTGAACAAAATAAATGCCAAGAAAAAAGAATCACCAATCCTGATTCATATTACCCAAAACAAAATTGTTGGTAAGTGTTACATTCCAATTTTATCTTAAGCTAATCAGGATTTTGAAATTTAAATGCACAAGATGACACCTCTGGATTTCTCCTAACATTTTCACAATGCTCACATTCATGGGTGCAAGAAGTCCATTTAAGCCAGCCATACTCAAGATTTTTTTTTCTCGCGGGCCACAAACATATGTTTGGGACTTTAGTCGGGCTGCAAACACTATGCTCCACAGTAGAACAGAGAGCTAACTCACCAGATCACTTTCTGCCGCGAACGTGTTACACAACATCATCTTCATCCCTGAAGGAATTTCTTGACAGTGAACAAAATAAATGCCAAGAAAAAAGAATCACCAATCCTGATTCATATTACCCAAAACAAAATTGTTGGTAAGTGTTACATTCCAATTTTATCTTAAGCTAATCAGGGTTTTGAAATTTAAATGCACAAGATGACACCTCTGGATTTCTCCTAACATTTTCACAATGCTCACATTCATGGGTGCAAGAAGTCCATTTAAGCCAGCCATACTCAAGCTTTTTTTTCTTGCGGGCCACAAACATATGTTTGGGACTTTAGTCGGGCTGCAAACACTGTGCTCCACAGTAGAACAAAGAGCTAACTCACCAGATCACTTTCTGCCGCGAACGTATTACACAACATCATCTTCATCCCTGAAGGAATTTCTTGACAGTGAACAAAATAAATGCCAAGAAAAAAGAATCACCAATCCTGATTCATATTACCCAAAACAAAATTGTTGGTAAGTGTTACATTCCAATTTTATCTTAAGCTAATCAGGATTTTGAAATTTAAATGCACAAGATGACACCTCTGGATTTCTCCTAACATTTTCACAATGCTCACATTCATGGGTGCAAGAAGTCCATTTAAGCCAGCCATACTCAAGATTTTTTTTTCTCGCGGGCCACAAACATATGTTTGGGACTTTATTCGGGCAGCAAACACTATGCTCCACAGTAGAACAGAGAGCTAACTCACCAGATCACTTTCTGCCGCGAACGTATTACACAACATCATCTTCATCCCTGAAGGAATTTCTTGACAGTGAACAAAATAAATGCCAAGAAAAAAGAATCACCAATCCTGATTCATATTACCCAAAACAAAATTGTTGGTAAGTGTTACATTCCAATTTTATCTTAAGCTAATCAGGATTTTGAAATTTAAATGCACAAGATGACACCTCTGGATTTCTCCTAACATTTTCACAATGCTCACATTCATGGGTGCAAGAAGTCCATTTAAGCCAGCCATACTCAAGCTTTTTTTTTTTGCGGGCCACAAACATATGTTTGGGACTTTAGTCGGGCTGCAAACACTATGCTCCACAGTAGAACAGAGAGCTAACTCACCAGATCACTTTCTGCCGCGAACGTATTACACAACATCATCTTCATCCCTGAAGGAATTTCTTGACAGTGAACAAAATAAATGCCAAGAAAAAAGAATCACCAATCCTGATTCATATTACCCAAAACAAAATTGTTGGTAAGTGTTACATTCCAATTTTATCTTAAGCTAATCAGGATTTTGAAATTTAAATGCACAAGATGACACCTCTGGATTTCTCCTAACATTTTCACAATGCTCACATTCATGGGTGCAAGAAGTCCATTTAAGCCAGCCATACTCAAGCTTTTTTTTCTTGCGGGCCACAAACATATGTTTGGGACTTTAGTCGGGCTGCAAACACTATGCTCCACAGTAGAACAAAGAGCTAACTCACCAGATCACTTTCTGCCGCGAACGTATTACACAACATCATCTTCATCCCTGAAGGAATTTCTTGACAGTGAACAAAATAAATGCCAAGAAAAAAGAATCACCAATCCTGATTCATATTACCCAAAACAAAATTGTTGGTAAGTGTTACATTCCAATTTTATCTTAAGCTAATCAGGATTTTGAAATTTAAATGCACAAGATGACACCTCTGGATTTCTCCTAACATTTTCACAATGCTCACATTCATGGGTGCAAGAAGTCCATTTAAGCCAGCCATACTCAAGATTTTTTTTTTCTTGCGGGCCACAAACATATGTTTGGGACTTTAGTCGGGCAGCAAACACTATGCTCCACAGTAGAACAGAGAGCTAACTCACCAGATCACTTTCGGCCGCGAACGTATTACACAACATCATCTTCATCCCTGAAGGAATTTCTTGACAGTGAACAAAATAAATGCCAAGAAAAAAGAATCACCAATCCTGATTCATATTACCCAAAACAAAATTGTTGGTAAGTGTTACATTCCAATTTTATCTTAAGCTAATCAGGATTTTGAAATTTAAATGCACAAGATGACACCTCTGGATTTCTCCTAACATTTTCACAATGCTCACATTCATGGGTGCAAGAAGTCCATTTAAGCCAGCCATACTCAAGATTTTTTTTTCTCGCGGGCCACAAACATATGTTTGGGACTTTAGTCGGGCAGCAAACACTATGCTCCACAGTAGAACAGAGAGCTAACTCACCAGATCACTTTCTGCCGCGAACGTATTACACAACATCATCTTCATCCCTGAAGGAATTTCTTGACAGTGAACAAAATAAATGCCAAGAAAAAAGAATCACCAATCCTGATTCATATTACCCAAAACAAAATTGTTGGTAAGTGTTACATTCCAATTTTATCTTAAGCTAATCAGGATTTTGAAATTTAAATGCACAAGATGACACCTCTGGATTTCTCCTAACATTTTCACAATGCTCACATTCATGGGTGCAAGAAGTCCATTTAAGCCAGCCATACTCAAGATTTTTTTTTTCTTGCGGGCCACAAACATATGTTTGGGACTTTAGTCGGGCAGCAAACACTATGCTCCACAGTAGAACAGAGAGCTAACTCACCAGATCACTTTCGGCCGCGAACGTATTACACAACATCATCTTCATCCCTGAAGGAATTTCTTGACAGTGAACAAAATAAATGCCAAGAAAAAAGAATCACCAATCCTGATTCATATTACCCAAAACAAAATTGTTGGTAAGTGTTACATTCCAATTTTATCTTAAGCTAATCAGGATTTTGAAATTTAAATGCACAAGATGACACCTCTGGATTTCTCCTAACATTTTCACAATGCTCACATTCATGGGTGCAAGAAGTCCATTTAAGCCAGCCATACTCAAGATTTTTTTTTCTCGCGGGCCACAAACATATGTTTGGGACTTTAGTCGGGCTGCAAACACTATGCTCCACAGTAGAACAGAGAGCTAACTCACCAGATCACTTTCTGCCGCGAACGTGTTACACAACATCATCTTCATCCCTGAAGGAATTTCTTGACAGTGAACAAAATAAATGCCAAGAAAAAAGAATCACCAATCCTGATTCATATTACCCAAAACAAAATTGTTGGTAAGTGTTACATTCCAATTTTATCTTAAGCTAATCAGGATTTTGAAATTTAAATGCACAAGATGACACCTCTGGATTTCTCCTAACATTTTCACAATGCTCACATTCATGGGTGCAAGAAGTCCATTTAAGCCAGCCATACTCAAGCTTTTTTTTCTTGCGGGCCACAAACATATGTTTGGGACTTTAGTCGGGCTGCAAACACTGTGCTCCACAGTAGAACAAAGAGCTAACTCACCAGATCACTTTCTGCCGCGAACGTATTACACAACATCATCTTCATCCCTGAAGGAATTTCTTGACAGTGAACAAAATAAATGCCAAGAAAAAAGAATCACCAATCCTGATTCATATTACCCAAAACAAAATTGTTGGTAAGTGTTACATTCCAATTTTATCTTAAGCTAATCAGGATTTTGAAATTTAAATGCACAAGATGACACCTCTGGATTTCTCCTAACATTTTCACAATGCTCACATTCATGGGTGCAAGAAGTCCATTTAAGCCAGCCATACTCAAGCTTTTTTTTTTTGCGGGCCACAAACATATGTTTGGGACTTTAGTCGGGCTGCAAACACTATGCTCCACAGTAGAACAGAGAGCTAACTCACCAGATCACTTTCTGCCGCGAACGTATTACACAACATCATCTTCATCCCTGAAGGAATTTCTTGACAGTGAACAAAATAAATGCCAAGAAAAAAGAATCACCAATCCTGATTCATATTACCCAAAACAAAATTGTTGGTAAGTGTTACATTCCAATTTTATCTTAAGCTAATCAGGATTTTGAAATTTAAATGCACAAGATGACACCTCTGGATTTCTCCTAACATTTTCACAATGCTCACATTCATGGGTGCAAGAAGTCCATTTAAGCCAGCCATACTCAAGCTTTTTTTTCTTGCGGGCCACAAACATATGTTTGGGACTTTAGTCGGGCTGCAAACACTGTGCTCCACAGTAGAACAAAGAGCTAACTCACCAGATCACTTTCTGCCGCGAACGTATTACACAACATCATCTTCATCCCTGAAGGAATTTCTTGACAGTGAACAAAATAAATGCCAAGAAAAAAGAATCACCAATCCTGATTCATATTACCCAAAACAAAATTGTTGGTAAGTGTTACATTCCAATTTTATCTTAAGCTAATCAGGATTTTGAAATTTAAATGCACAAGATGACACCTCTGGATTTCTCCTAACATTTTCACAATGCTCACATTCATGGGTGCAAGAAGCCCATTTAAGCCAGCCATACTCAAGCTTTTTTTTCTTGCGGGCCACAAACATATGTTTGGGACTTTAGTCGGGCTGCAAACACTATGCTCCACAGTAGAACAGAGAGCTAACTCACCAGATCACTTTCTGCCGCGAACGTATTACACAACATCATCTTCATCCCTGAAGGAATTTCTTGACAGTGAACAAAATAAATGCCAAGAAAAAAGAATCACCAATCCTGATTCATATTACCCAAAACAAAATTGTTGGTAAGTGTTACATTCCAATTTTATCTTAAGCTAATCAGGATTTTGAAATTTAAATGCACAAGATGACACCTCTGGATTTCTCCTAACATTTTCACAATGCTCACATTCATGGGTGCAAGAAGTCCATTTAAGCCAGCCATACTCAAGATTTTTTTTTCTCGCGGGCCACAAACATATGTTTGGGACTTTAGTCGGGCAGCAAACACTATGCTCCACAGTAGAACAGAGAGCTAACTCACCAGATCACTTTCTGCCGCGAACGTATTACACAACATCATCTTCATCCCTGAAGGAATTTCTTGACAGTGAACAAAATAAATGCCAAGAAAAAAGAATCACCAATCCTGATTCATATTACCCAAAACAAAATTGTTGGTAAGTGTTACATTCCAATTTTATCTTAAGCTAATCAGGATTTTGAAATTTAAATGCACAAGATGACACCTCTGGATTTCTCCTAACATTTTCACAATGCTCACATTCATGGGTGCAAGAAGTCCATTTAAGCCAGCCATACTCAAGCTTTTTTTTTTTGCGGGCCACAAACATATGTTTGGGACTTTAGTCGGGCTGCAAACACTATGCTCCACAGTAGAACAGAGAGCTAACTCACCAGATCACTTTCTGCCGCGAACGTATTACACAACATCATCTTCATCCCTGAAGGAATTTCTTGACAGTGAACAAAATAAATGCCAAGAAAAAAGAATCACCAATCCTGATTCATATTACCCAAAACAAAATTGTTGGTAAGTGTTACATTCCAATTTTATCTTAAGCTAATCAGGATTTTGAAATTTAAATGCACAAGATGACACCTCTGGATTTCTCCTAACATTTTCACAATGCTCACATTCATGGGTGCAAGAAGTCCATTTAAGCCAGCCATACTCAAGCTTTTTTTTCTTGCGGGCCACAAACATATGTTTGGGACTTTAGTCGGGCTGCAAACACTATGCTCCACAGTAGAACAAAGAGCTAACTCACCAGATCACTTTCTGCCGTGAACGTATTACACAACATCATCTTCATCCCTGAAGGAATTTCTTGACAGTGAACAAAATAAATGCCAAGAAAAAAGAATCACCAATCCTGATTCATATTACCCAAAACAAAATTGTTGGTAAGTGTTACATTCCAATTTTATCTTAAGCTAATCAGGATTTTGAAATTTAAATGCACAAGATGACACCTCTGGATTTCTCCTAACATTTTCACAATGCTCACATTCATGGGTGCAAGAAGTCCATTTAAGCCAGCCATACTCAAGATTTTTTTTTCTTGCGGGCCACAAACATATGTTTGGGACTTTAGTCGGGCAGCAAACACTATGCTCCACAGTAGAACAGAGAGCTAACTCACCAGATCACTTTCGGCCGCGAACGTATTACACAACATCATCTTCATCCCTGAAGGAATTTCTTGACAGTGAACAAAATAAATGCCAAGAAAAAAGAATCACCAATCCTGATTCATATTACCCAAAACAAAATTGTTGGTAAGTGTTACATTCCAATTTTATCTTAAGCTAATCAGGATTTTGAAATTTAAATGCACAAGATGACACCTCTGGATTTCTCCTAACATTTTCACAATGCTCACATTCATGGGTGCAAGAAGTCCATTTAAGCCAGCCATACTCAAGATTTTTTTTTCTCGCGGGCCACAAACATATGTTTGGGACTTTAGTCGGGCTGCAAACACTATGCTCCACAGTAGAACAGAGAGCTAACTCACCAGATCACTTTCTGCCGCGAACGTGTTACACAACATCATCTTCATCCCTGAAGGAATTTCTTGACAGTGAACAAAATAAATGCCAAGAAAAAAGAATCACCAATCCTGATTCATATTACCCAAAACAAAATTGTTGGTAAGTGTTACATTCCAATTTTATCTTAAGCTAATCAGGATTTTGAAATTTAAATGCACAAGATGACACCTCTGGATTTCTCCTAACATTTTCACAATGCTCACATTCATGGGTGCAAGAAGTCCATTTAAGCCAGCCATACTCAAGCTTTTTTTTCTTGCGGGCCACAAACATATGTTTGGGACTTTAGTCGGGCTGCAAACACTGTGCTCCACAGTAGAACAAAGAGCTAACTCACCAGATCACTTTCTGCCGCGAACGTATTACACAACATCATCTTCATCCCTGAAGGAATTTCTTGACAGTGAACAAAATAAATGCCAAGAAAAAAGAATCACCAATCCTGATTCATATTACCCAAAACAAAATTGTTGGTAAGTGTTACATTCCAATTTTATCTTAAGCTAATCAGGATTTTGAAATTTAAATGCACAAGATGACACCTCTGGATTTCTCCTAACATTTTCACAATGCTCACATTCATGGGTGCAAGAAGTCCATTTAAGCCAGCCATACTCAAGATTTTTTTTTCTCGCGGGCCACAAACATATGTTTGGGACTTTAGTCGGGCAGCAAACACTATGCTCCACAGTAGAACAGAGAGCTAACTCACCAGATCACTTTCTGCCGCGAACGTATTACACAACATCATCTTCATCCCTGAAGGAATTTCTTGACAGTGAACAAAATAAATGCCAAGAAAAAAGAATCACCAATCCTGATTCATATTACCCAAAACAAAATTGTTGGTATGTGTTACATTCCAATTTTATCTTAAGCTAATCAGGATTTTGAAATTTAAATGCACAAGATGACACCTCTGTATTTCTCCTAACATTTTCACAATGCTCACATTCATGGGTGCAAGAAGCCCATTTAAGCCAGCCATACTCAAGCTTTTTTTTCTTGCGGGCCACAAACATATGTTTGGGACTTTAGTCGGGCTGCAAACACTATGCTCCACAGTAGAACAGAGAGCTACCTCACCAGATCACTTTCTGCCGCGAACGTATTACACAACATCATCTTCATCCCTGAAGGAATTTCTTGACAGTGAACAAAATAAATGCCAAGAAAAAAGAATCACCAATCCTGATTCATATTACCCAAAACAAAATTGTTGGTAAGTGTTACATTCCAATTTTATCTTAAGCTAATCAGGATTTTGAAATTTAAATGCACAAGATGACACCTCTGGATTTCTCCTAACATTTTCACAATGCTCACATTCATGGGTGAAAGAAGTCCATTTAAGCCAGCCATACTCAAGCTTTTTTTTTTTGCGGGCCACAAACATATGTTTGGGACTTTAGTCGGGCTGCAAACACTATGCTCCACAGTAGAACAGAGAGCTAACTCACCAGATCACTTTCTGCCGCGAACGTATTACACAACATCATCTTCATCCCTGAAGGAATTTCTTGACAGTGAACAAAATAAATGCCAAGAAAAAAGAATCACCAATCCTGATTCATATTACCCAAAACAAAATTGTTGGTAAGTGTTACATTCCAATTTTATCTTAAGCTAATCAGGATTTTGAAATTTAAATGCACAAGATGACACCTCTGGATTTCTCCTAACATTTTCACAATGCTCACATTCATGGGTGCAAGAAGTCCATTTAAGCCAGCCATACTCAAGATTTTTTTTTCTCGCGGGCCACAAACATATGTTTGGGACTTTAGTCGGGCTGCAAACACTATGCTCCACAGTAGAACAGAGAGCTAACTCACCAGATCACTTTCTGCCGCGAACGTGTTACACAACATCATCTTCATCCCCCTGAAGGAATTTCTTGACAGTGAACAAAATAAATGCCAAGAAAAAAGAATCACCAATCCTGATTCATATTACCCAAAACAAAATTGTTGGTAAGTGTTACATTCCAATTTTATCTTAAGCTAATCAGGATTTTGAAATTTAAATGCACAAGATGACACCTCTGGATTTCTCCTAACATTTTCACAATGCTCACATTCATGGGTGCAAGAAGTCCATTTAAGCCAGCCATACTCAAGCTTTTTTTTCTTGCGGGCCACAAACATATGTTTGGGACTTTAGTCGGGCTGCAAACACTGTGCTCCACAGTAGAACAAAGAGCTAACTCACCAGATCACTTTCTGCCGCGAACGTATTACACAACATCATCTTCATCCCTGAAGGAATTTCTTGACAGTGAACAAAATAAATGCCAAGAAAAAAGAATCACCAATCCTGATTCATATTACCCAAAACAAAATTGCTGGTAAGTGTTACATTCCAATTTTATCTTAAGCTAATCAGGATTTTGAAATTTAAATGCACAAGATGACACCTCTGGATTTCTCCTAACATTTTCACAATGCTCACATTCATGGGTGCAAGAAGTCCATTTAAGCCAGCCATACTCAAGCTTTTTTTTTTTGCGGGCCACAAACATATGTTTGGGACTTTAGTCGGGCTGCAAACACTATGCTCCACAGTAGAACAGAGAGCTAACTCACCAGATCACTTTCTGCAGCGAACGTATTACACAACATCATCTTCATCCCTGAAGGAATTTCTTGACAGTGAACAAAATAAATGCCAAGAAAAAAGAATCACCAATCCTGATTCATATTACCCAAAACAAAATTGTTGGTAAGTGTTACATTCCAATTTTATCTTAAGCTAATCAGGATTTTGAAATTTAAATGCACAAGATGACACCTCTGGATTTCTCCTAACATTTTCACAATGCTCACATTCATGGGTGCAAGAAGTCCATTTAAGCCAGCCATACTCAAGCTTTTTTTTCTTGCGGGCCACAAACATATGTTTGGGACTTTAGTCGGGCTGCAAACACTGTGCTCCACAGTAGAACAAAGAGCTAACTCACCAGATCACTTTCTGCCGCGAACGTATTACACAACATCATCTTCATCCCTGAAGGAATTTCTTGACAGTGAACAAAATAAATGCCAAGAAAAAAGAATCACCAATCCTGATTCATATTACCCAAAACAAAATTGTTGGTAAGTGTTACATTCCAATTTTATCTTAAGCTAATCAGGATTTTGAAATTTAAATGCACAAGATGACACCTCTGGATTTCTCCTAACATTTTCACAATGCTCACATTCATGGGTGCAAGAAGCCCATTTAAGCCAGCCATACTCAAGCTTTTTTTTCTTGCGGGCCACAAACATATGTTTGGGACTTTAGTCGGGCTGCAAACACTATGCTCCACAGTAGAACAGAGAGCTAACTCACCAGATCACTTTCTGCCGCGAACGTATTACACAACATCATCTTCATCCCTGAAGGAATTTCTTGACAGTGAACAAAATAAATGCCAAGAAAAAAGAATCACCAATCCTGATTCATATTACCCAAAACAAAATTGTTGGTAAGTGTTACATTCCAATTTTATCTTAAGCTAATCAGGATTTTGAAATTTAAATGCACAAGATGACACCTCTGGATTTCTCCTAACATTTTCACAATGCTCACATTCATGGGTGCAAGAAGTCCATTTAAGCCAGCCATACTCAAGATTTTTTTTTCTCGCGGGCCACAAACATATGTTTGGGACTTTAGTCGGGCAGCAAACACTATGCTCCACAGTAGAACAGAGAGCTAACTCACCAGATCACTTTCTGCCGCGAACGTATTACACAACATCATCTTCATCCCTGAAGGAATTTCTTGACAGTGAACAAAATAAATGCCAAGAAAAAAGAATCACCAATCCTGATTCATATTACCCAAAACAAAATTGTTGGTAAGTGTTACATTCCAATTTTATCTTAAGCTAATCAGGATTTTGAAATTTAAATGCACAAGATGACACCTCTGGATTTCTCCTAACATTTTCACAATGCTCACATTCATGGGTGCAAGAAGTCCATTTAAGCCAGCCATACTCAAGCTTTTTTTTTTTGCGGGCCACAAACATATGTTTGGGACTTTAGTCGGGCTGCAAACACTATGCTCCACAGTAGAACAGAGAGCTAACTCACCAGATCACTTTCTGCCGCGAACGTATTACACAACATCATCTTCATCCCTGAAGGAATTTCTTGACAGTGAACAAAATAAATGCCAAGAAAAAAGAATCACCAATCCTGATTGATATTACCCAAAACAAAATTGTTGGTAAGTGTTACATTCCAATTTTATCTTAAGCTAATCAGGATTTTGAAATTTAAATGCACAAGATGACACCTCTGGATTTCTCCTAACATTTTCACAATGCTCACATTCATGGGTGCAAGAAGTCCATTTAAGCCAGCCATACTCAAGCTTTTTTTTTCTTGCGGGCCACAAACATATGTTTGGGACTTTAGTCGGGCTGCAAACACTATGCTCCACAGTAGAACAAAGAGCTAACTCACCAGATCACTTTCTGCCGCGAACGTATTACACAACATCATCTTCATCCCTGAAGGAATTTCTTGACAGTGAACAAAATAAATGCCAAGAAAAAAGAATCACCAATCCTGATTCATATTACCCAAAACAAAATTGTTGGTAAGTGTTACATTCCAATTTTATCTTAAGCTAATCAGGATTTTGAAATTTAAATGCACAAGATGACACCTCTGGATTTCTCCTAACATTTTCACAATGCTCACATTCATGGGTGCAAGAAGTCCATTTAAGCCAGCCATACTCAAGATTTTTTTTTCTTGCGGGCCACAAACATATGTTTGGGACTTTAGTCGGGCAGCAAACACTATGCTCCACAGTAGAACAGAGAGCTAACTCACCAGATCACTTTCGGCCGTGAACGTATTACACAACATCATCTTCATCCCTGAAGGAATTTCTTGACAGTGAACAAAATAAATGCCAAGAAAAAAGAATCACCAATCCTGATTCATATTACCCAAAACAAAATTGTTGGTAAGTGTTACATTCCAATTTTATCTTAAGCTAATCAGGATTTTGAAATTTAAATGCACAAGATGACACCTCTGGATTTCTCCTAACATTTTCACAATGCTCACATTCATGGGTGCAAGAAGTCCATTTAAGCCAGCCATACTCAAGATTTTTTTTTCTTGCGGGCCACAAACATATGTTTGGGACTTTAGTCGGGCAGCAAACACTATGCTCCACAGTAGAACAGAGAGCTAACTCACCAGATCACTTTCTGCCGCGAACGTATTACACAACATCATCTTCATCCCTGAAGGAATTTCTTGACAGTGAACAAAATAAATGCCAAGAAAAAAGAATCACCAATCCTGATTCATATTACCCAAAACAAAATTGTTGGTAAGTGTTACATTCCAATTTTATCTTAAGCTAATCAGGATTTTGAAATTTAAATGCACAAGATGACACCTCTGGATTTCTCCTAACATTTTCACAATGCTCACATTCATGGGTGCAAGAAGCCCATTTAAGCCAGCCATACTCAAGCTTTTTTTTCTTGCGGGCCACAAACATATGTTTGGGACTTTAGTCGGGCAGCAAACACTATGCTCCACAGTAGAACAGAGAGCTAACTCACCAGATCACTTTCTGCCGCGAACGTATTACACAACATCATCTTCATCCCTGAAGGAATTTCTTGACAGTGAACAAAATAAATGCCAAGAAAAAAGAATCACCAATCCTGATTCATATTACCCAAAACAAAATTGTTGGTAAGTGTTACATTCCAATTTTATCTTAAGCTAATCAGGATTTTGAAATTTAAATGCACAAGATGACACCTCTGGATTTCTCCTAACATTTTCACAATGCTCACATTCATGGGTGCAAGAAGTCCATTTAAGCCAGCCATACTCAAGATTTTTTTTTTCTTGCGGGCCACAAACATATGTTTGGGACTTTAGTCGGGCAGCAAACACTATGCTCCACAGTAGAACAGAGAGCTAACTCACCAGATCACTTTCGGCCGCGAACGTATTACACAACATCATCTTCATCCCTGAAGGAATTTCTTGACAGTGAACAAAATAAATGCCAAGAAAAAAGAATCACCAATCCTGATTCATATTACCCAAAACAAAATTGTTGGTAAGTGTTACATTCCAATTTTATCTTAAGCTAATCAGGATTTTGAAATTTAAATGCACAAGATGACACCTCTGGATTTCTCCTAACATTTTCACAATGCTCACATTCATGGGTGCAAGAAGTCCATTTAAGCCAGCCATACTCAAGATTTTTTTTTCTCGCGGGCCACAAACATATGTTTGGGACTTTAGTCGGGCTGCAAACACTATGCTCCACAGTAGAACAGAGAGCTAACTCACCAGATCACTTTCTGCCGCGAACGTGTTACACAACATCATCTTCATCCCTGAAGGAATTTCTTGACAGTGAACAAAATAAATGCCAAGAAAAAAGAATCACCAATCCTGATTCATATTACCCAAAACAAAATTGTTGGTAAGTGTTACATTCCAATTTTATCTTAAGCTAATCAGGATTTTGAAATTTAAATGCACAAGATGACACCTCTGGATTTCTCCTAACATTTTCACAATGCTCACATTCATGGGTGCAAGAAGTCCATTTAAGCCAGCCATACTCAAGCTTTTTTTTCTTGCGGGCCACAAACATATGTTTGGGACTTTAGTCGGGCTGCAAACACTGTGCTCCACAGTAGAACAAAGAGCTAACTCACCAGATCACTTTCTGCCGCGAACGTATTACACAACATCATCTTCATCCCTGAAGGAATTTCTTGACAGTGAACAAAATAAATGCCAAGAAAAAAGAATCACCAATCCTGATTCATATTACCCAAAACAAAATTGTTGGTAAGTGTTACATTCCAATTTTATCTTAAGCTAATCAGGATTTTGAAATTTAAATGCACAAGATGACACCTCTGGATTTCTCCTAACATTTTCACAATGCTCACATTCATGGGTGCAAGAAGCCCATTTAAGCCAGCCATACTCAAGCTTTTTTTTCTTGCGGGCCACAAACATATGTTTGGGACTTTAGTCGGGCTGCAAACACTATGCTCCACAGTAGAACAGAGAGCTAACTCACCAGATCACTTTCTGCCGCGAACGTATTACACAACATCATCTTCATCCCTGAAGGAATTTCTTGACAGTGAACAAAATAAATGCCAAGAAAAAAGAATCACCAATCCTGATTCATATTACCCAAAACAAAATTGTTGGTAAGTGTTACATTCCAATTTTATCTTAAGCTAATCAGGATTTTGAAATTTAAATGCACAAGATGACACCTCTGGATTTCTCCTAACATTTTCACAATGCTCACATTCATGGGTGCAAGAAGTCCATTTAAGCCAGCCATACTCAAGATTTTTTTTTCTCGCGGGCCACAAACATATGTTTGGGACTTTAGTCGGGCAGCAAACACTATGCTCCACAGTAGAACAGAGAGCTAACTCACCAGATCACTTTCTGCCGCGAACGTATTACACAACATCATCTTCATCCCTGAAGGAATTTCTTGACAGTGAACAAAATAAATGCCAAGAAAAAAGAATCACCAATCCTGATTCATATTACCCAAAACAAAATTGTTGGTAAGTGTTACATTCCAATTTTATCTTAAGCTAATCAGGATTTTGAAATTTAAATGCACAAGATGACACCTCTGGATTTCTCCTAACATTTTCACAATGCTCACATTCATGGGTGCAAGAAGTCCATTTAAGCCAGCCATACTCAAGCTTTTTTTTTTTGCGGGCCACAAACATATGTTTGGGACTTTAGTCGGGCTGCAAACACTATGCTCCACAGTAGAACAGAGAGCTAACTCACCAGATCACTTTCTGCCGCGAACGTATTACACAACATCATCTTCATCCCTGAAGGAATTTCTTGACAGTGAACAAAATAAATGCCAAGAAAAAAGAATCACCAATCCTGATTCATATTACCCAAAACAAAATTGTTGGTAAGTGTTACATTCCAATTTTATCTTAAGCTAATCAGGATTTTGAAATTTAAATGCACAAGATGACACCTCTGGATTTCTCCTAACATTTTCACAATGCTCACATTCATGGGTGCAAGAAGTCCATTTAAGCCAGCCATACTCAAGCTTTTTTTTCTTGCGGGCCACAAACATATGTTTGGGACTTTAGTCGGGCTGCAAACACTATGCTCCACAGTAGAACAAAGAGCTAACTCACCAGATCACTTTCTGCCGTGAACGTATTACACAACATCATCTTCATCCCTGAAGGAATTTCTTGACAGTGAACAAAATAAATGCCAAGAAAAAAGAATCACCAATCCTGATTCATATTACCCAAAACAAAATTGTTGGTAAGTGTTACATTCCAATTTTATCTTAAGCTAATCAGGATTTTGAAATTTAAATGCACAAGATGACACCTCTGGATTTCTCCTAACATTTTCACAATGCTCACATTCATGGGTGCAAGAAGTCCATTTAAGCCAGCCATACTCAAGATTTTTTTTTCTTGCGGGCCACAAACATATGTTTGGGACTTTAGTCGGGCAGCAAACACTATGCTCCACAGTAGAACAGAGAGCTAACTCACCAGATCACTTTCGGCCGCGAACGTATTACACAACATCATCTTCATCCCTGAAGGAATTTCTTGACAGTGAACAAAATAAATGCCAAGAAAAAAGAAT
The DNA here is from genome assembly GCA_963932465.1 of Maratus speciosus. Lineage (NCBI taxonomy): Eukaryota > Metazoa > Arthropoda > Arachnida > Araneae > Salticidae > Maratus > Maratus speciosus. The sequence goes on along the minus strand of OZ010789.1, from coordinate 125,570,995 downwards.
CACCAATCCTGATTCATATTACCCAAAACAAAATTGTTGGTAAGTGTTACATTCCAATTTTATCTTAAGCTAATCAGGATTTTGAAATTTAAATGCACAAGATGACACCTCTGGATTTCTCCTAACATTTTCACAATGCTCACATTCATGGGTGCAAGAAGTCCATTTAAGCCAGCCATACTCAAGATTTTTTTTTCTCGCGGGCCACAAACATATGTTTGGGACTTTAGTCGGGCTGCAAACACTATGCTCCACAGTAGAACAGAGAGCTAACTCACCAGATCACTTTCTGCCGCGAACGTGTTACACAACATCATCTTCATCCCTGAAGGAATTTCTTGACAGTGAACAAAATAAATGCCAAGAAAAAAGAATCACCAATCCTGATTCATATTACCCAAAACAAAATTGTTGGTAAGTGTTACATTCCAATTTTATCTTAAGCTAATCAGGATTTTGAAATTTAAATGCACAAGATGACACCTCTGGATTTCTCCTAACATTTTCACAATGCTCACATTCATGGGTGCAAGAAGTCCATTTAAGCCAGCCATACTCAAGCTTTTTTTTCTTGCGGGCCACAAACATATGTTTGGGACTTTAGTCGGGCTGCAAACACTGTGCTCCACAGTAGAACAAAGAGCTAACTCACCAGATCACTTTCTGCCGCGAACGTATTACACAACATCATCTTCATCCCTGAAGGAATTTCTTGACAGTGAACAAAATAAATGCCAAGAAAAAAGAATCACCAATCCTGATTCATATTACCCAAAACAAAATTGTTGGTAAGTGTTACATTCCAATTTTATCTTAAGCTAATCAGGATTTTGAAATTTAAATGCACAAGATGACACCTCTGGATTTCTCCTAACATTTTCACTATGCTCACATTCATGGGTGCAAGAAGCCCATTTAAGCCAGCCATACTCAAGCTTTTTTTTCTTGCGGGCCACAAACATATGTTTGGGACTTTAGTCGGGCTGCAAACACTATGCTCCACAGTAGAACAGAGAGCTAACTCACCAGATCACTTTCTGCCGCGAACGTATTACACAACATCATCTTCATCCCTGAAGGAATTTCTTGACAGTGAACAAAATAAATGCCAAGAAAAAAGAATCACCAATCCTGATTCATATTACCCAAAACAAAATTGTTGGTAAGTGTTACATTCCAATTTTATCTTAAGCTAATCAGGATTTTGAAATTTAAATGCACAAGATGACACCTCTGGATTTCTCCTAACATTTTCACAATGCTCACATTCATGGGTGCAAGAAGTCCATTTAAGCCAGCCATACTCAAGATTTTTTTTTCTCGCGGGCCACAAACATATGTTTGGGACTTTAGTCGGGCAGCAAACACTATGCTCCACAGTAGAACAGAGAGCTAACTCACCAGATCACTTTCTGCCGCGAACGTATTACACAACATCATCTTCATCCCTGAAGGAATTTCTTGACAGTGAACAAAATAAATGCCAAGAAAAAAGAATCACCAATCCTGATTCATATTACCCAAAACAAAATTGTTGGTATGTGTTACATTCCAATTTTATCTTAAGCTAATCAGGATTTTGAAATTTAAATGCACAAGATGACACCTCTGTATTTCTCCTAACATTTTCACAATGCTCACATTCATGGGTGCAAGAAGCCCATTTAAGCCAGCCATACTCAAGCTTTTTTTTCTTGCGGGCCACAAACATATGTTTGGGACTTTAGTCGGGCTGCAAACACTATGCTCCACAGTAGAACAGAGAGCTACCTCACCAGATCACTTTCTGCCGCGAACGTATTACACAACATCATCTTCATCCCTGAAGGAATTTCTTGACAGTGAACAAAATAAATGCCAAGAAAAAAGAATCACCAATCCTGATTCATATTACCCAAAACAAAATTGTTGGTAAGTGTTACATTCCAATTTTATCTTAAGCTAATCAGGATTTTGAAATTTAAATGCACAAGATGACACCTCTGGATTTCTCCTAACATTTTCACAATGCTCACATTCATGGGTGAAAGAAGTCCATTTAAGCCAGCCATACTCAAGCTTTTTTTTTTTGCGGGCCACAAACATATGTTTGGGACTTTAGTCGGGCTGCAAACACTATGCTCCACAGTAGAACAGAGAGCTAACTCACCAGATCACTTTCTGCCGCGAACGTATTACACAACATCATCTTCATCCCTGAAGGAATTTCTTGACAGTGAACAAAATAAATGCCAAGAAAAAAGAATCACCAATCCTGATTCATATTACCCAAAACAAAATTGTTGGTAAGTGTTACATTCCAATTTTATCTTAAGCTAATCAGGATTTTGAAATTTAAATGCACAAGATGACACCTCTGGATTTCTCCTAACATTTTCACAATGCTCACATTCATGGGTGCAAGAAGTCCATTTAAGCCAGCCATACTCAAGCTTTTTTTTCTTGCGGGCCACAAACATATGTTTGGGACTTTAGTCGGGCTGCAAACACTATGCTCCACAGTAGAACAAAGAGCTAACTCACCAGATCACTTTCTGCCGCGAACGTATTACACAACATCATCTTCATCCCTGAAGGAATTTCTTGACAGTGAACAAAATAAATGCCAAGAAAAAAGAATCACCAATCCTGATTCATATTACCCAAAACAAAATTGTTGGTAAGTGTTACATTCCAATTTTATCTTAAGCTAATCAGGATTTTGAAATTTAAATGCACAAGATGACACCTCTGGATTTCTCCTAACATTTTCACAATGCTCACATTCATGGGTGCAAGAAGTCCATTTAAGCCAGCCATACTCAAGATTTTTTTTTCTCGCGGGCCACAAACATATGTTTGGGACTTTAGTCGGGCAGCAAACACTATGCTCCACAGTAGAACAGAGAGCTAACTCACCAGATCACTTTCTGCCGCGAACGTATTACACAACATCATCTTCATCCCTGAAGGAATTTCTTGACAGTGAACAAAATAAATGCCAAGAAAAAAGAATCACCAATCCTGATTCATATTACCCAAAACAAAATTGTTGGTAAGTGTTACATTCCAATTTTATCTTAAGCTAATCAGGATTTTGAAATTTAAATGCACAAGATGACACCTCTGGATTTCTCCTAACATTTTCACAATGCTCACATTCATGGGTGCAAGAAGTCCATTTAAGCCAGCCATACTCAAGATTTTTTTTTTCTTGCGGGCCACAAACATATGTTTGGGACTTTAGTCGGGCAGCAAACACTATGCTCCACAGTAGAACAGAGAGCTAACTCACCAGATCACTTTCGGCCGCGAACGTATTACACAACATCATCTTCATCCCTGAAGGAATTTCTTGACAGTGAACAAAATAAATGCCAAGAAAAAAGAATCACCAATCCTGATTCATATTACCCAAAACAAAATTGTTGGTAAGTGTTACATTCCAATTTTATCTTAAGCTAATCAGGATTTTGAAATTTAAATGCACAAGATGACACCTCTGGATTTCTCCTAACATTTTCACAATGCTCACATTCATGGGTGCAAGAAGTCCATTTAAGCCAGCCATACTCAAGATTTTTTTTTCTCGCGGGCCACAAACATATGTTTGGGACTTTAGTCGGGCTGCAAACACTATGCTCCACAGTAGAACAGAGAGCTAACTCACCAGATCACTTTCTGCCGCGAACGTGTTACACAACATCATCTTCATCCCCCTGAAGGAATTTCTTGACAGTGAACAAAATAAATGCCAAGAAAAAAGAATCACCAATCCTGATTCATATTACCCAAAACAAAATTGTTGGTAAGTGTTACATTCCAATTTTATCTTAAGCTAATCAGGATTTTGAAATTTAAATGCACAAGATGACACCTCTGGATTTCTCCTAACATTTTCACAATGCTCACATTCATGGGTGCAAGAAGTCCATTTAAGCCAGCCATACTCAAGCTTTTTTTTCTTGCGGGCCACAAACATATGTTTGGGACTTTAGTCGGGCTGCAAACACTGTGCTCCACAGTAGAACAAAGAGCTAACTCACCAGATCACTTTCTGCCGCGAACGTATTACACAACATCATCTTCATCCCTGAAGGAATTTCTTGACAGTGAACAAAATAAATGCCAAGAAAAAAGAATCACCAATCCTGATTCATATTACCCAAAACAAAATTGCTGGTAAGTGTTACATTCCAATTTTATCTTAAGCTAATCAGGATTTTGAAATTTAAATGCACAAGATGACACCTCTGGATTTCTCCTAACATTTTCACAATGCTCACATTCATGGGTGCAAGAAGTCCATTTAAGCCAGCCATACTCAAGCTTTTTTTTTTTGCGGGCCACAAACATATGTTTGGGACTTTAGTCGGGCTGCAAACACTATGCTCCACAGTAGAACAGAGAGCTAACTCACCAGATCACTTTCTGCAGCGAACGTATTACACAACATCATCTTCATCCCTGAAGGAATTTCTTGACAGTGAACAAAATAAATGCCAAGAAAAAAGAATCACCAATCCTGATTCATATTACCCAAAACAAAATTGTTGGTAAGTGTTACATTCCAATTTTATCTTAAGCTAATCAGGATTTTGAAATTTAAATGCACAAGATGACACCTCTGGATTTCTCCTAACATTTTCACAATGCTCACATTCATGGGTGCAAGAAGTCCATTTAAGCCAGCCATACTCAAGCTTTTTTTTCTTGCGGGCCACAAACATATGTTTGGGACTTTAGTCGGGCTGCAAACACTGTGCTCCACAGTAGAACAAAGAGCTAACTCACCAGATCACTTTCTGCCGCGAACGTATTACACAACATCATCTTCATCCCTGAAGGAATTTCTTGACAGTGAACAAAATAAATGCCAAGAAAAAAGAATCACCAATCCTGATTCATATTACCCAAAACAAAATTGTTGGTAAGTGTTACATTCCAATTTTATCTTAAGCTAATCAGGATTTTGAAATTTAAATGCACAAGATGACACCTCTGGATTTCTCCTAACATTTTCACAATGCTCACATTCATGGGTGCAAGAAGCCCATTTAAGCCAGCCATACTCAAGCTTTTTTTTCTTGCGGGCCACAAACATATGTTTGGGACTTTAGTCGGGCTGCAAACACTATGCTCCACAGTAGAACAGAGAGCTAACTCACCAGATCACTTTCTGCCGCGAACGTATTACACAACATCATCTTCATCCCTGAAGGAATTTCTTGACAGTGAACAAAATAAATGCCAAGAAAAAAGAATCACCAATCCTGATTCATATTACCCAAAACAAAATTGTTGGTAAGTGTTACATTCCAATTTTATCTTAAGCTAATCAGGATTTTGAAATTTAAATGCACAAGATGACACCTCTGGATTTCTCCTAACATTTTCACAATGCTCACATTCATGGGTGCAAGAAGTCCATTTAAGCCAGCCATACTCAAGATTTTTTTTTCTCGCGGGCCACAAACATATGTTTGGGACTTTAGTCGGGCAGCAAACACTATGCTCCACAGTAGAACAGAGAGCTAACTCACCAGATCACTTTCTGCCGCGAACGTATTACACAACATCATCTTCATCCCTGAAGGAATTTCTTGACAGTGAACAAAATAAATGCCAAGAAAAAAGAATCACCAATCCTGATTCATATTACCCAAAACAAAATTGTTGGTAAGTGTTACATTCCAATTTTATCTTAAGCTAATCAGGATTTTGAAATTTAAATGCACAAGATGACACCTCTGGATTTCTCCTAACATTTTCACAATGCTCACATTCATGGGTGCAAGAAGTCCATTTAAGCCAGCCATACTCAAGCTTTTTTTTTTTGCGGGCCACAAACATATGTTTGGGACTTTAGTCGGGCTGCAAACACTATGCTCCACAGTAGAACAGAGAGCTAACTCACCAGATCACTTTCTGCCGCGAACGTATTACACAACATCATCTTCATCCCTGAAGGAATTTCTTGACAGTGAACAAAATAAATGCCAAGAAAAAAGAATCACCAATCCTGATTGATATTACCCAAAACAAAATTGTTGGTAAGTGTTACATTCCAATTTTATCTTAAGCTAATCAGGATTTTGAAATTTAAATGCACAAGATGACACCTCTGGATTTCTCCTAACATTTTCACAATGCTCACATTCATGGGTGCAAGAAGTCCATTTAAGCCAGCCATACTCAAGCTTTTTTTTTCTTGCGGGCCACAAACATATGTTTGGGACTTTAGTCGGGCTGCAAACACTATGCTCCACAGTAGAACAAAGAGCTAACTCACCAGATCACTTTCTGCCGCGAACGTATTACACAACATCATCTTCATCCCTGAAGGAATTTCTTGACAGTGAACAAAATAAATGCCAAGAAAAAAGAATCACCAATCCTGATTCATATTACCCAAAACAAAATTGTTGGTAAGTGTTACATTCCAATTTTATCTTAAGCTAATCAGGATTTTGAAATTTAAATGCACAAGATGACACCTCTGGATTTCTCCTAACATTTTCACAATGCTCACATTCATGGGTGCAAGAAGTCCATTTAAGCCAGCCATACTCAAGATTTTTTTTTCTTGCGGGCCACAAACATATGTTTGGGACTTTAGTCGGGCAGCAAACACTATGCTCCACAGTAGAACAGAGAGCTAACTCACCAGATCACTTTCGGCCGTGAACGTATTACACAACATCATCTTCATCCCTGAAGGAATTTCTTGACAGTGAACAAAATAAATGCCAAGAAAAAAGAATCACCAATCCTGATTCATATTACCCAAAACAAAATTGTTGGTAAGTGTTACATTCCAATTTTATCTTAAGCTAATCAGGATTTTGAAATTTAAATGCACAAGATGACACCTCTGGATTTCTCCTAACATTTTCACAATGCTCACATTCATGGGTGCAAGAAGTCCATTTAAGCCAGCCATACTCAAGATTTTTTTTTCTTGCGGGCCACAAACATATGTTTGGGACTTTAGTCGGGCAGCAAACACTATGCTCCACAGTAGAACAGAGAGCTAACTCACCAGATCACTTTCTGCCGCGAACGTATTACACAACATCATCTTCATCCCTGAAGGAATTTCTTGACAGTGAACAAAATAAATGCCAAGAAAAAAGAATCACCAATCCTGATTCATATTACCCAAAACAAAATTGTTGGTAAGTGTTACATTCCAATTTTATCTTAAGCTAATCAGGATTTTGAAATTTAAATGCACAAGATGACACCTCTGGATTTCTCCTAACATTTTCACAATGCTCACATTCATGGGTGCAAGAAGTCCATTTAAGAAAGCCATACTCAAGCTTTTTTTTCTTGCGGGCCACAAACATATGTTTGGGACTTTAGTCGGGCTGCAAACACTATGCTCCACAGTAGAACAGAGAGCTAACTCACCAGATCACTTTCTGCCGCGAACGTATTACACAACATCATCTTCATCCCTGAAGGAATTTCTTGACAGTGAACAAAATAAATGCCAAGAAAAAAGAATCACCAATCCTGATTCATATTACCCAAAACAAAATTGTTGGTAAGTGTTACATTCCAATTTTATCTTAAGCTAATCAGGATTTTGAAATTTAAATGCACAAGATGACACCTCTGGATTTCTCCTAACATTTTCACAATGCTCACATTCATGGGTGCAAGAAGTCCATTTAAGCCAGCCATACTCAAGCTTTTTTTTCTTGCGGGCCACAAACATATGTTTGGGACTTTAGTCGGGCTGCAAACACTGTGCTCCACAGTAGAACAAAGAGCTAACTCACCAGATCACTTTCTGCCGCGAACGTATTACACAACATCATCTTCATCCCTGAAGGAATTTCTTGACAGTGAACAAAATAAATGCCAAGAAAAAAGAATCACCAATCCTGATTCATATTACCCAAAACAAAATTGTTGGTAAGTGTTACATTCCAATTTTATCTTAAGCTAATCAGGATTTTGAAATTTAAATGCACAAGATGACACCTCTGGATTTCTCCTAACATTTTCACAATGCTCACATTCATGGGTGCAAGAAGCCCATTTAAGCCAGCCATACTCAAGCTTTTTTTTCTTGCGGGCCACAAACATATGTTTGGGACTTTAGTCGGGCTGCAAACACTATGCTCCACAGTAGAACAGAGAGCTAACTCACCAGATCACTTTCTGCCGCGAACGTATTACACAACATCATCTTCATCCCTGAAGGAATTTCTTGACAGTGAACAAAATAAATGCCAAGAAAAAAGAATCACCAATCCTGATTCATATTACCCAAAACAAAATTGTTGGTAAGTGTTACATTCCAATTTTATCTTAAGCTAATCAGGATTTTGAAATTTAAATGCACAAGATGACACCTCTGGATTTCTCCTAACATTTTCACAATGCTCACATTCATGGGTGCAAGAAGTCCATTTAAGCCAGCCATACTCAAGATTTTTTTTCTCGCGGGCCACAAACATATGTTTGGGACTTTAGTCGGGCAGCAAACACTATGCTCCACAGTAGAACAGAGAGCTAACTCACCGGATCACTTTCTGCCGCGAACGTATTACACTTTCAATGCGCGCAAGTAATTTTGAAGCCTACACTTACCTTGATATTAGAGGTATTTTAAAAAAAGAGGTAAACTAAATTACAAAATTACGTAAAAGAAGTTTAAAAATTTTCTGGGGATTAAACTTAAAGAAATACAAAATTTAAACTTTTATACGGACCCTGTACAAAAAATTTCACAAATGAGTAAAATGTGCCCCATAAACAAATAAGGTCACCTACAAAATTTCAACATTTTATCATAAAAAGTCGCAGAGATATGTTTGAACAAAGTTGGAGAGAGGTTAATCATAACTTAAAATGTAAATGCTTTCAATTCAATGCCAATTACTGCTTTGTTTGATAATTTGTGTACGACCCCTGAAACGCGATCATCCGACAGGATTTTTCCACTTTGCAAACTCATATCCAGGCATTGAAAAGTGGTTTAAGTCAGCATTTATGTATTTCCATACTTCTGCGACTTTGTAATCGATTTCATAAAATTCTGAACCTTTTTTTGCATAACTTTGTAATTTATAATAATGTCTATGATCAATATTTAAAGAATAAATCTGAGGTTAATGTTTTTGGGACACCCTGTATAAAAAGTATAAAATGAAATAACACCAATGCGTATTTTAAGTTTAGAAGAAAAACAAATCAGTAGATTGCCTATAATAAATCAGACATTTGCTCAATACGATTTTTTATAATTATTTTTAAATGTAAAAATATATAATTAAGATTCAATTAATTTTGAATAGTTTTAGTATTGAAGATTAACCCCTTTACAACGAGTATCCCGTTTACGCGACACATAAAGTACTCAGAAACTTCCATTATTCCTGCCAATAATTTTTTATTGAAATTTTTGCCATATTTAATCAATGTATTTCTGGGATTAAATCAGGCAAAAGTTTTTATTTTAAAAGTCCGGTGTAAGAAAGATTAAATGTTTTGTAAAGAACGTTGATCGTGAAGCGGTTAGTAAACCTGTACATTATTGTAGCACAAATAGGACTACAAGTAAAATGAACTTTTGACTAAGCAAACAATATTTAGGATGTTTTAACAGCATTTAAAACTAATCATAAAATAATAGGACAGATTTTGTCTTCCCATTAAAGTACATAAAGCAACAGTGAACATCTTAAATATCTTTTATTCACATCAATTAATTTTATAAATATGGGTTAATGATTATGTGTCTCGGGCCGCATGTAAAAGGTGATCGGGTTACATGCGGCCCGCAGGTTGAGCATAGCTTATCTAAGCCAAGACAGAAAAATTTTCTGAGTATTAGGAATAACCACATAGAAATGAGCTAGAAGATTTATGCATCTTGTATTACGGTTAAAAATTGTTCTCTTACCATAAAAGAAAGTGATTTGCACCTACAATTAAAAGTACTTGATGATAAAATTCATATTATTTAAATACATAAAGTATAATTTACTATCAGTCAAAAATTTCTTCAAGACTGTCTTGAGACTGAAGGCCTTGCACTCATAACTCACAACTCCAGGAGCACTTCTTGAGAAAATAGAATCACAGATTTGTAGAAGCATAAAATTTACTCTTTATCATTAACAATGCAGATATTTATTATTCAAACAACAATCTCCTTATACTACAACAAATTACAACATTTAATGTGTTGATAAAAAGGTCATTCTTTTAAAGATAAATATTTTTTTATGTCATTTCATTTCAGTGACACGTAAGCCATGTCAGTAAACAGCCAAATTAAGATGCAGAAGAAAATTATTTTAAAATGCCTTAAACTGGTATCTAAAATCATGCCAGCTAGTATTTGCAAAGATAACAAAAACATAATAAAATAAAAAGTTCTGAAGCAAAAATTGCCTGTCCAAGAAAATGCATTTTCTTTCTAATAAAAGAAGAATGACCCATATCAAATGCAATAGCTGTTTAACAAAAGTGAGAATATTAATGATCCCTTTGGTAGTAAAAATGTGAAGCAAGAGGCATACATCCCATTTCATTTATCGTACTTTCTCATGTATGCTATGTGATTTTTATATTGAAAATTTATTTTAAAATTAAGGGAAGGAGGGAGATACATGAGAATATGATGTTTGAAGACTACCACTACATTCAAAGCAATGCTTCAACAACCTTGAATGAAGACTGTGATCCACGCATCACTAAAGTTTGTAAGGAGTTTTTAGAGATATTATTCTTAATTCTAATTCTTTTTTGTATTATTCTAACAGTTGGTAACACTTAACTCCAAGTTTATTTGTGAAGCTTCTCATCCTATTACATCAACACTGACCACTTTAATTAAAATCTTGGACGACTATTTTCTACTTAAGTTTACAAAATCATTAAACAATATTTTATAAAAATTGTGCAATATTAATAATAATTGTTAAATTTAATAGAATAAAATCTGCTTAAAATCTCTTTTTCATATAGTTTGTTAAATATTTTTTTTCTCTCCAAAGAAAGTATTAAAAGTTGAGGTGCATATGTTATATGAGAGTGTGGCATAGGGATTGAGCGAAGCAGCAATTTTGCCGAATATCGAATATTCGGTCGAAGTGTATACCGAAGCTTCAGTATTCGGCAACCGAATACTTGAAACTTTTTAATATGCATTTTTGCATATATTAGGTTTTTAAATAAGCTTTAATTGAAATTAAATTCTCAGTAATTTAATTCAGTTACATTTTTATTCTTAAATCTAATTACACAAAAAAATTTAATGACTTATTTCCACTCACAAATTCATTAACCCATCACTTATTTTTTATTATTTTATCACTAGTCAATATAAAAAAATAACCTATGAAAGTATTAAACTATACAGGGTATTATTAAGGATAAGGATTGTCCGAAAAACATTCAAATACAAAGAAACAATGTTGTCATTAAGCTGATTTACTGATTGCCTTAGTCTAATTATATACATATTAAATAGGAATGTTCTCAAAATACAAAAGGTATATCAATTCGTACATTTAACTATTTTCTGTCAAATTATTGATAAAATATTTATATTTTGATTAATATTTTAACATTGTGGTGATGAAGAAAAGAAATTTGAGCGATTTTGATATAATGGTTATAAAAGCTATAGTATAGGCATAGCAGTATACTTATTTGATGTGTGTATTTTCTTTGATATACACCTTAGATATACATATATGAACTCTGATATACTTATTTGATGTGCATATTATAGAAAACACACATTAAATAAATTTAAATAAAAAAAAAACCTAATGTGGAAGTAAATAAGATTAAATGTTAAGGGAAAGATGTGCATCTTCCTTATTTTTTTTTTTTTTTTTTTGTCTCTGTTGTAGACAGTTGTTTTGATTTCACACCTATGTAGACTGTTTTAGGAAGAAAAAAGTTTTTTTTAAATTTAAAATGGCCCCTGACTTGTTTTTTGTAGTGCAGCTGAATTCTGAACTCATGAACATAATATTGAAACTCTTTGTTATTCTACTGCTAAGTAAAAGAGAATTTTTATACTCCTAAGAAAATACTTATCTGCAACTATTCGGCCGAATATTTAAAAGTATTCGGCCGAAGCTGAATATTCGGTTTACATGCCGAACCACCGAATATGCTATTAATCAACTATTCGGTCAATCCCTAGTGTGGCATATACCAGTAAATACGATATTTAATTTACTGTCTTTTAATTATGTTTTTGCAGTTTGTAAACTACTTTTGGAGAGTTCTAATTTATTACTTTTTTCAAATTTAATAAATTTTAAACAGATCCTTTTCAGCTTTTAAAACAGAAAACAATTTCTTCATAGCACTTTTTCTAACTATTTTTTTTCCATTTCCAGCAAGTAATTAAATGCATAAAGAAAAAGCAAACTTTTATATAATATTAATTACAAGGAAATACATTTAACTTTTCTAATGTTTTGAACATTTTTGACAATAAATTTTTTTACAAACAATACAAAAACAAAATGCAAACAATGTTTAGATAATTTATTATTATTTTCAAAATTATGCAAATACATTAGAAGAGCTCGAATCCACTCAGCTTGGTTTTAAGTACCTATTTTGCAGATTACAGGCCAAGTCTATATAATCTTTTTTTACAGTTTTCTTTATTCATATTTTTGACAAATTTAGATTGTTAAAGCTTAAATATGAGCAAATTATAAACATAAACATGTAAATAAAGTAAGAATTATTTTTTAATTATTTATTGATTTTATATTTTTAAACCATCATCCATAATTGGATACGACTTGATTATCTCGTCGACAAAAAAACTATTGACAAACTATAAGATTACAAGCCAATAATAGATGATTGTAAATATCACATTCACTTGATATTAAACACATTAAATGTGTTTGTTACATCAAGTGATTTTTAATTTGACACAGTTATATAATTTGGCAAAATTGGTTGACGGGATAATCAAGTATTACCCATAATTGTTTATATTAAAAAAATTTGGTTTACGTTTTTGTATTGTATCCTGCAGTCTATAAATAGACGTAAATACCTGCTGAACCACAAAATTTTGTTTTAAGAAATTGCAATATCCTTGGCCAAATATCGTAAATATGTAGGTAAGGCTTAAATAAGAATTGATTTTTATATTTATTAACATTGATTTAAGAATTAATTGCTTGGTTTTGGAATAAAACGCTTTATATTCAGTTTTATAAATTTTAATCATTTTTAGACGAGAAATTAAATATATTAAGTAAATTTTTCTCTAAGAAAAATGTGTTTTTAAAAATAAATATATATTTTTAAATTTACTATATGAATGATTGAATACATAAAATATTTTTATATGCACTGTTATTTTTAAACTATAAAAAGGATGATATTAAATGATATATAATAACATATATCAGAAATAAAATGAAAATTGGAGGGGAAAATGCCATTAGTAAATTATTTTTTAAGAATTAAATTTTTTGTTTACATTCATATATGCAGTGCAGATTGCAGGCTTGCAAATTAGCTGTACTCTAAAGTAATAATTATATGAAAATAATGTTAGCAGGGTAAGTAGTAAGATTTTGTAAAATTCTAGGAATTTTCACAAAATTTCAGGTACAATCATAATGAATTATAAAGCATATTTAAGGTATGTATTAGTTACACATTTGAAGAAAATATACTTAAAAAACACTAGTTACTGTACATGACAGTAAAATACACTTTTTAATTCATTTTATCTATTTAAATTTTACTTTAATTCAACTTAAACCTTAATCCACTGTTATCTGCTTTGGATTTTGCAGTATGGGAGTTGATTATAGTACATTTACTATTATGGCAAAGTAAAGAATAAAACAAAAAATGTAAAAATAGAATTTTTAAAGCTAGTCGCGTATAAGCCGAACAATTGAGCTACAACAGGCATGTTAAACTCGTTTGCCACCGCGGGCCAAATTAGTCATTCTATACTAAGCCGCGGGCCATATTAAAAAAAAAAAAGATAATAATACTACCATTGCACAGAATAAAATCTGTCTGTAGAAGACACAGCAGTGTTAAAGAAATTTTAACGCGAAGTTCCAACATTAAGTACATAGTAAGTTTAAATTAATTTTTCTAAAAAACACTCACAATTGCTTTTATCAAAAAAAAAAAAAAATTGAATATTACAAATTGCGTTTATTTTAAAAATTGCTTGTACACGCTAATCTAGATTTAGCATAGGCATAGCTGTTAACCTTCCGTGTTTTCTCAAAGTAAAAAATAAAAATAAATATATTTTGAATCAAAAAATCTATATAAAACATGTCACATATATTCGCTACTTTTTTTTAATTTCATTTGTTAAATACATATCCTGGTTCAAATTATTTTATTTGACTTGAAAAATGACAAAAGTGCATATTGCATTTCAAAAAATTAGTTGATTGATGAATAATTACAGAAATTTGGAAACTCCGTATCCATGGGGGCTAATATGGAATCGTGCTGAATTTTGATTAGCTGCAGTAATAAATTCTGAACAATAAATTGAACATAAATTATTAGAGGTAAGAGAAACAGATTAAACTGATTTTTATGTTTCTTTAAATTCAAAAATCTTCTTTTAAAATAATTTTTAAATACATTTTTTAAAAATTTCCACTCAGATGATCTTTGTAACAGTGCAATCCGATACGTCCCTGGAAAAACTTGACTGATGGTAGGCACAAGGCAAAGGATAATTAAATAAATGGGAAATGGGAAAGACTTCGCGGGCCACAGATAAATGGTCGGCGGGCCAGTTGTGGCCCGCGGGCCACGTGTTTGACATGCCTGAGCTACAATTATCTTTTAAAAGGGAATGTTGGTTTATACGTGGGTCAAATTTTGGGAGAAAAGTTATAAGTGACAGAGCTTTCTGACTGGCGTAGGCAAATTGATGTTTGATCAATAAATCATTTAAAGATAGATTGCGAAAAATCTGGATTGAGTGGATGTGTTCGCCAGATGTGTAGAACACAAAGGGTGACAACTTGAAAAAAGTGGGAATCGATGTTATCATCTCTTTGGTCAATTCAAAGGGAGATGATTCTGAAATCATTTAAAAAGTGCAGTATTAACACTACTATGGATGGCACGGAGGACGATTTTATTTATGAAAGTGATGATGAAAATTCATCAGATCCTGAACCCGATTTCTATGACGAGGAAGTAAAGGGACGGAACTTCATACCACTTGCTCGAGATTCAGATAGGGATTCCAAATTTTAAACATTCATTTGATGTTTCTTAATTGTTATATAACTATTTTCGCTTGTTTAATTTTTTTTCATTACAAATGTGACATTTGTCTGAAGATATATTGGAAGGTTTTAGGGTTGGCTTATACACGAGTCAAGAATCTTGCCAATATTTTGTCATTCAAAATAGGGGGGGGGGGGAGGAGGGTATAACGGCTTTCCCGTTATATATTCATTTTTCCTCCTCTCCCCTCAAAAATCAACTTTTAACCTTACTAGTTTATTATAAATTGTCATTATTCTCCCCCCCCCCCCCCTTCAAATAAAATATTTAGTTTAAATTTGACATTTTATACTTAATTTCATATGTCTTTATTCATTCTCTTCCCCACCCCCCTCTCACTACTGTAAGTTTCACCTTTACTTTTTAAAGTTCTTTTTAGATGCAGGCATCATTTATCTCGGTTCCTTTTTCTGTCTTTTAAGTTCACATGGACAGAGAAAGATCTTAACTGCAGCAATTTTCCGTTGAAATAAAATAAAAGAATAAAATACAAGTAAATGTCTTTTTCGCTTCGCAGCCGACGAAGTTCCTTTGATCAATAAATCATCAATGAACATAATGCATATTTTCTCAGCCTCTGGGCTTGCATTAGTATTCAATTCTCACCCTTGTACTTTGTCGGATACAAACCATATGCCCATTGCTGACTAATTTTCAGCTGTCGTTATATCTGTAACGTGCATATAAAATCACGTGTTCCTATTTCTTTAAGTCTCGCTGCTTACCGCTGGAATGTTATTTATTGTAACCCTAAAGAGCCCGCCATGGCATAGTTTTTAACTCAATGTAAAACTTCTTGATTGTTTTGTCCACCCAATTTGTTTTTCGCCAAACATCTTACATATGGTTAAATAATGTTCGCCAATCTGTAAGTATTTGTAACAAAATCTCTCTCACTTTTGCTCCTGACCTCGAGCTATGTAGTCTGCAAATTAAGCCCTGCTGTGGGGCGTCTGCCAATTCGGCAGTTATTGAAACTCTCTCCCCGTTCCTCTATACTGTTCACGGCTCTCCATTAAAAGGTATTTCATAATAAAGATGTAAATCCTCTAAACTTTTGTGTTGGAGTTTTTTCTTACTCATATTGTGAACCTGGGCATATGAATTCACCGTCACAGAGGGATCGGCTTATATGTGAGTACCAAGTATATACGTGTATTCAGGAAGACAAAGTGAGAAGGGCAGAGCAGACATTTCAAGAAAAGAGAATTTGGATCACATCAGCCATATTCAACCCTTTTCGCTCGCAGGCTGCAAAACACATGTTTGCACCATTAGGTGGGCCACAAACATATATTTGTTATGCTAGGGGCCCTTGATACACTCAGCTTACATAATAAAGTTAATTAAAATAGTACAATAATATAAAAATAGTATAACAAAATGACGTAACAATATTAATATAATCAGTATGAGCTTTATGAAAAAAATAAAACATGATAATATAATACAAAAGAATTGCCAAGTTTTAAAGAATAAATTATGAGATTTTCATTAATAAATCAATCTTTTGCTTAATTAAAACCTTTTTATCTTTTTAAAATGTAAAACTTATAGTGCAAATTTAATTAATTTTATATAATCTTTTATTAGTGTTGATGAGTAAAAAATATGTGCAGCACTTTAATGAAAATATGACTACATGTAAAAAGATCTGTTGAGTATTTAATTGACATTTAGGGTTTTCATTATAATTTTAAATTAATTATAGAAAAGAGGCAGATTTTGTCTTCTTATAAAAATATAACAATACCTTAAATATCTCTTAAATAACTTATTGTGCTCACACTTATAAATATATTGTAATTCTTATCTCAAATTTTTCTGTAGCTAGATTAAGTTTTGTGTGTCTTGGATGTATATAAAACGTCACCGGGCTAATTTAGATTATTAATTGCCACTGCAAAGCAACATAAAAGGCAGAGAATTTTCAATTTCAAAATTTAAATGGTGTGATATGAGGAAGGGAACGGGGGCTAGATAACTGATTATTTACCTTTACTGCATGCAAAGTAACATATAAGAGATTTAAAAATTCTACAATATTTTAAACTTCATATGCTAGGTCAAGCAAAAATTTCAAAGTGTGTGTGTGTGTGTGTGGGGGGGGGGGTGGAGCTTTGCTTCTACAGCAAGTTATTTATTTTTAATTTTAAAAAAAATCCTCAAAAAATTATTTAAAAATTTTTAAACATTGTGTACTTGATAAAAGGTACACCGAATGTGTATGCTGGGAAAGCAAACGCAGGGGTGGAAATTTCAGAAGGTAGGGGGGGGGGGCTGGAATTTATGCGGAAATTTTAAAACAATGGAAATCTGTCAAAATTTAAGAGATTTCCTAGATAACACTTGTACTTTTAGGGCGGGGGAAGCAGCAATGCATTTTTTCTTTTTTCTAATTTATTTAAGAGAAAATGGAAAATTTTAATACAATTTTAGGGACATCCAAAATTTGTAGGAAAATTGGAAATTTTAAGGGGAATGCAAGCCTTCTGTTAATAGAGTTAGAATAGAGAATCATTAATTTCATAATAAATATACTCACTGGGATGCAATGTAGGAACATGCTGGGCCATTCTGTCGTCTTTGAGCATGTGCAATAATGTTGTTTTACCAGCATTATCCAAACCCAAGAAAAGTAGTTTTCCACTTTTTTTCCACAATCCTAACAGATCATGCAAAAACCATGCAAACAATAAGAATTACATGAAAGAGCAATGAAGTTAATAAAGTGACAAATTTCTTTAATATATTTATTAGTCAGAATGATAAAACCAAAATGAACTGCAATATAATCAATCACAGTCATATCATGCATACATTAAGGTACAGTAAAATTAACTTTTCACTTACCTTTAATTTTTTTATTTTATCAATATTTTTAAATCCCAAAATGTGTAATTTAATCAAGTCGTCTGTTTTCATATTTAAAATGAATGGTGATATTATTATTTTTTAAATCTTAATTTAATCTGTAGAATTTAACTAAAGTTTTTCAAGTAGAATGTCTAAACTTGAATTTTTGGCACTTTTAAAGCAATTTTCATATACTCTTGGGGGACTATTTTAATTATTTTTTTATGTCAAAGTATTTTTTCAGTTAGTGTTTCAAAAATGTCCAAATTGGACTGAATATAATTACTCAAGGGGGAAAAAATCATTTTTAATAATTATATTCATACAAGAGTTCATACAAGGCAGAATCAAACAATAAGAAAAATTTAATTATAATAACTTATCAGTGATGGAAATTGGAAAACAAAAGGTAGGTGTCAAATGACAACTACTCTAAAAATCTTAGGCGTCAAATTAAAATTTTTAGTTGCAATTTCTAAAATTCATTTTTAACATTGTTGTAATACTGTATGCTATTTTTTAGAAAAGCATAAATACTTATTATTATTTATAATTATTGAAGTTCTTAATCTCTAAGATTATAATTGAAGCAACTGTAAAACTGATGTAAAGCTTTTCTAATTATTGCCCCTCTCCCATCGCTAACGCTAATTATGCGATTTTTCTGCAAACTCCTTTGACGAAATTGGAGTTTATTTCACAATCCTTTGAAGAAATTTGCGTTTTTTTGCGATTCTTTGATGAAATTTGTAGGGGTTTTTTTCTTGATCCTTTGACGACATTCGCGTTTTTCCCGCGATTCTTTGACGACATTTGCGTTTTTTCCGCGATTCTTTGACGACATTTGCGTTTTTCCGCGATTCTTTGACGAAATTGCCGATTTTTCTGCAAACGATTGACAAAATTGATTTTTTTTTTTTTTTTGGTAGCTATTTGTCAAAATTAGTGTTATTTTTTATGTCCAAATATTCAGACTGATGGCCAATTTTTTTTTTTCAATTATTTTTTTCCGCGGAACCAAATGTCTAATAAATATTTTTGAAAAATCTAGGTGTCAAATTTGACGACCGCTAATTTCGAACACTGTAACTTATATGATTTTTAACGATCTCTAAAAATCGTATTGCAATGCAAAAAAAAATTAGTTCATAATAATCAATTATCAATATGTGAGCCTTCACATATCTATTTGACTGCCACCAGAGGTTTGCTAGTCATTTTTTCCAAATGAAGCTCTTCTTAAACAAACCTCGAGGGTGGGAGACTTCACTGCCTTTGACAACATACACTTTAGGTGGGCGATACTGCCCGCTTCGGTCTCAAATCAAATGAGCCTTAGTTATTACAATATTTTATTTTTAGATGAACATATTTGGAAATAAGTCTAGGGTTGGGCTACCTTCGACAATGTACACAAACCATTATTTTTCATCTTTAAAATTTTCCTTTTTTTTTACTTCGCCTTATCTCAAAGGCATGCATCAATTGACTATTGGCAGATTAAATTCGAATTTTCAGTACTGTCATTCACATTGTTTTAGGAACCAATTTAATTCTTCAAACTTGGATTTAATCATGCAAAAGGCAAAATTTACCGGGGAATTCTTTCCATTTCAGAAAAAAATTTCATTGCCTTACTTTCTTTAATAATTAGCATATTTCCTAAAATATTTTTTTCCTTTTTTCTATAGAAGGGAAATAAAATAAAAAATGAGAGTCAAAAAATTTAAAAATCACTAAACTATACCAAATATATTTTATTGGAAAGAGGACAAAATTTACTAGATTTGGCTAAAAGATTGAAAACAGATTCCTTTAATTAGAGTGAAAAACACCCGAATTGATAAAAATTCAAGTAAAAAAAAAAAAAAAAAACTAATAACCCCCCCCCCCCCCTCCCGAAAACTGCCTTGAGATGCAAAATTTCAGACACATATGTACCTTCGTGCTAAATCATGTAATTATGTACACACAGCACTCTCTTCAGAAGACTGCAGGCATCTATCTGTCTTTATTATCATAGATTACAAGGGTCTAGGATCATTAGCTTTGTCGACTGGTATTCAGGACAAATACTTGAATCACGTTTGGTAAAACATAAGAAATAGAACAAATGTAGTTTTGGACCCTAGTTCTTTATTTTTCTTAAAATACCCAAGAAACTATATGTGCGTTGCATCCTTTATCAAACTTATTTCCAATAAAACAAAAAGCGTTAGAAAAATACTGTTAAAAGAAAATTTCTAAATAGAATAATATATACATTTCCTTTTTCTTAGTATCAATAAAAGTTATATACATTTCTAGAACAGCATTTTTATAGATATCAGAAAGTTTTTTTTTTTTTTTTTGTTATCAGGATCACAATGTTTTAAAAAGGTTTAGAAAAAAAGGGGTATTTTAAATGCATCATAAAATAACATTCGAAAAATAATTCAAACATGCTAGGACAATGCATAATGTTTTCACTGCCAATATTTTGTTTCAAAACTCCAAATTTGTAATGCATACAAAACAAAACTATCTCCAAACTTTCTATGAAAATTTCCATGCAGGCTTCAAGCAAATATCCCATAACTTACTGGGATGTAGAGTCGGGATAGGTTGGGTCATACGGTCATCTTTAAGCATACCCAACAATGTAGTTTTACCAGCATTATCCAAGCCTAAAAATATCAACTTTGCACTCTTCTTATAAAGTCCTAAAACAGATTTTTTATTTCTATTATAAAATATCTAAAGTATTTTAAATATGTTTTTATAAAGGAGAAAACTGTAGTTGTTATTCCATGCATTTTTTTAAATTTGAAAATGAAACATTGAATGTTGACTTCTTTCATGTATGCAAAACAGCCAGTTTCAATTCATTTACAAATTACTAGTAAAATGTTTCTCCAATACAAATGCATAATTTTATTGTATTGAAATTGAATATATTTTATTATTAAAAATAAGGCCATTAAAGTTGATGTTTCAACCGATTTACAGATGACAAAAGAAAAAAAAAAAAATTGAAAACAGCTATTTGAATGGAAATTATGTCTTCTTTCAATTTATATTAAAATAAGTTTAGAGGGTTGTCTTCGTACTAAAATTGTAATAACTCTGAAATTTTCAATATAAATACCCAATTATGACGTCATATTTTGCTTTTTCTTTGTAAACTTTACTACAGGATAATAAGCCGGAAGTCATTTGGTCAAGTAGTTAAGAAATTATGAAAGTTTAAAGTTGGAAACTCGTAATGTTAAATTCATCTTCAATTCTGGCAAAACAGATTGTACAGCAGGTAGTTTTCTAAGCATCACTCAATGGACTACTTAGTGGAATGAGCTATTATTTTGGATTTACATATTTGAAGATTCTAGAAATTGGTTTTTATTTTTAAAAAAACATAAGTTACAATTATATATTTTTTTAAATGTCAAAGATATGAGGCATTCTCACAAAATTTTAACTTTCAGGAATAAAAATTGTGTGAAATTAAACTTAATAAAATAGCATTTTAACCTTATAGACGAATGCCTTAATGATTCAAAATAAGGAAAAAATGGTCAGCAGTGACGGGTTTTTTATTTAACTGAGATTTAAGTTAAACTTGCATGTTTAATTTTCCTTACCGACCCCTTGACATTTTACCTCTCTAACTTTCTATTTTCTTCTAAAATTTTACTTATAATGAATTTACATAGAACCCATAAAACATTTAAATCAGAAGTAATAACAATGTAGAATTTTTAGTATAAAATTTTGGTATATAACATTGTCTTAAAGGGATGTCAAGGAAGGGACGGTAAGGATAAAGCAAGTGGGTAAGTATGATCACAGATCGCACAGAGGGTTTCGTTTAATATTCCTTTCAAAACACTTTATTCTTTTGCAAAATCTGTTAGTTCCACATTTCGCAACCAGGGGGCGCACTCTATTCTAAACAAACCTCTATTCGAATGAAACTCCATTTTACAAACTATCCGTAGATATATTAGTCAAGGGGATCGGACCCATAGCACCCGAGATAGGTATGCGTCCCCTGGCAAAAATTGGAACTAAAATATGTACGACTATAGTGCATAATATGAAAGAGTGGTTAAAGGAGTGTTTGTCATTTGATGTGAAGTGTTCAGCTATAAGAATCCAAAATTTCAAGTCTCCATCATACATAGTTTCTGATAACGGGCTCTGTGACAGACAGACAGACAGAGGAGCGAGACAAATAGGGTTTCGTCAGATGAACGAAACCCTAAAAAGGGATGGCAAGGATGGGACGGTAAATAAAATTACCACCTATTTTTAGGCAAATCATGTTAAGACTAAGTGATAGCCACAATGTTCATTGATTTTTAGCAACACTTATTTACGTTGGATTAAATTAAAAATATATATATTTACCTCAAAAAGTGCAGGAATAAATCTTGGGGACGGTAAGACTACCAATAAAGCCACAATGCTTGAAATTGATATTTAAATTCTGCAGTAAATTTCCTGTCAAGGAATTTTAGCCATTCTTTCTCTAGCATATTTCTGCATTGAGAAAAAAGCTGAAAAAAATTCTGTGGCTGCATCTAAAGTGATTTTCTGTATAATTTTAGCAAAAGGGACGGTAAGGAATCTAAAATCCAGAGACAGAGTTAAAAAAATAATAACAATTGTAAAAATATGTGCAGGTTAAATTTTTGCTAGATATTTATATAAAACAATAGTCCCAGTTTCAGAAAAAAATTACATCAAATTACTTTTATTGAAACAATTTTATACAGACAGCTCCAAACTTAAAAATCAGCATCAGGGACATGGGATGGTAAGGAATTTCGTGGTATACAGTAGACTCCCTTAAATCCGCGAATGCCTAAAATCCACGTATTTTTTTCAGATGTAAACAATGAAATTTACAGTTAAGTTGCAGGAACAAAATTCAAGATGGCACCGAAATCAGCGACTACCGCAATGTTTTTTTTACTAAATTTTTTTGTTAATCATTCTCTTTTGGCTATTGCAGCTGATTTATTACTAAATAAATTTACATTACTTTTGATTTTGATATAAATTAGCATATCTATATCAAAAATTCCAGGGTTCGAAATGGAAAAATCCACGAACCGGAATGCAATTTTTAAATTATTGTTCGCAGGATTTGTTTTTTAAATTATAGAAAAATTTATTTCTAAACATACAAAGCAGTATAAGAAAAGCATTCAGGATTCTAAATAACAATGAAAAAAGTTACAGTGAGCGCAATAAGCAATATATACTGATAATAGCATTAACACTGTTCTCCTTGCTATCACTAGATGGCAGCATAGGACTTTTGGAATCGAATTGAATCGATTTCATTCGTAATATTTTAATATTTTTTATTTTACATAATTATTTTAATAATTACTTACTTTTAAACTAATAAATTATTTTAATATTTTACTTATTTGAATGTTTCACTTTATTGTAAGCATTCATTATAATTTCCCTTGCTTAACTACCAATCAAATTAATGTTTCAAAAATGTAAACAAATCAATGACCAGAAATCCGCAAAATTCTAAAATCCGCACAACCTCTGATCCCAAGCTGTGCGGATTTGAGGGAGTCTACTGTATTTGGACCCCCAACATCGATCGTCCAAAACTTCTTTATCTCGTTAATATTATTATACAGTCATGCAATGAAATGTTTTCCACAATAAGAAAAAAAAAAAAAAACAAGAATATGTACTATAATAAAAATTATTAATCAGGGACTTAAAAGTCAAAATTATGTGAGAATACCTTATATTTTTATTTTTTGAAAAAACATCAATTGTAACCTAATTTTTCTTAAGAGTTGTAATTTTTCAACTGAGTGCAAAAGTGTCCAGCCCCAGAACCAGGGACCTTTGGCTTAAGGGGACTTATCTCGTGGGAAAGAAACATTGTCGATTCCCATGTTATCCTATGGAGAAAATACTTATCCTTTTTGTTCATTCAAATTTCAAAATTTCCAAAAAGAAATTTTTTCAGCATATAAGTACGGATGCTCTTCAGTACATTATAAGCTTAAAATATTTTTAAACAGTTTTGAGTATTTTTAAATTCGTGTTAAAGTTTCGAAAAATCTCAAAAAGTATAATGTGTAGTCTTTATTCGTTTATAACTATAGATTGAAGAAAGATATCAAAATTTGGAGCTTATGCAAGCAAAACTTGATTTGTTTTCTTGTACGTAATTAGGCAACTTTTAAAATTTATTCTAATCAAAATACTGTAATTTTGAATTAAAAATTAGCTATACCTAAAATCCTTTACAAACCTGTCACGTTGTCAAATTCACCTAATTGATTACATGAGCTCTATAGATATAAAAGGGTCACGATAGGGGTCAAGGGTTGCCGTAGAAGGGGGAGACGCAAAAGTTCTTGTTCCCAAGTTCTTGTAAAAGCATTGGGTTTCAGTCTTGGAATAGTGATTTTGAATAGTAAAGGAATATAGATAGAACGGGTTTTTTTTTTTTGTCTTTTCCTAAAAAGTTCTCCTTCCACCAAATTTTAGTATAGCTCAGATGGCCCGACACATTAAAATGACTACAACCAGCGCAGTGATTGCATAGATTGCCTCGTCAAATTTCCCATAAGTAAACATAATCATTATGAGGGCGTGCACAGTCGGTTTTTCGTCGTCGCGCCCACTAATTTTAGTGTAAACTAAATATAAGCCCCTACACATTAAAACGGCTTTAATGCGGGCCGTAATTAAAGTAATCCGCTAACGTTTCATGCGGGTATATATAAATGTTATAGGGGATGGATAAGGTTTTTTTTAATATCGAAGTCCCATAGAATTTTAGTGTAATTGCAATACAAGGACCCAACACATTAAAATGGCTAGAACATAGGATCTATTTAACACAAATAACCCAAATTTTATACGCATGTACATAATTATAAAAGGGAACTTTCTCGGTTTATCGAAGGTCCAAACATTTTTTTAGCATAAATTAAATATAAGGTCCGGCACATTCAAACGGTTACAATATGGGCCCAAAGTGATGTAGCCTCGCCCATTTTTGTATGGGTAAACATAATTTTAAAAGAAGGATTTTTAAAGGATTTTTCATCGAAGGCCTCGCCCCTAAATTTTAGTATAAATTAAGTATAAGAGCCCGGCAAATTAAAACTGATATAATTTTGATCTCTGATTGAAAAAAACATGCTCAAATTTTATACGACAATACATAATTATTATAAGGGGACTTTGTCGTTAAGCCTCCAAAATTTTAGCATAAAATAATATTAAGGCCCGACACGTTCAAACAACTATAACTCGGAGCCTAATTGATGCAGCCTGTTCATTTATTCTATGAGAAAAGATAATTATTATAAGAAAGGATTTAGTTTAGTTTTTTTATGCCCTCCAAATTTTAGAGTAATTAGATATTAGAATATAAGGTCCCGACATATTAAAACTACTATAACTTGATCTTTAAATAGCGTAACCAGCCCAAATTTTATACATAATTATTAAGAGGGGACTTTATTGATTTTTATCAAAGCCGCCCCCCACCCCCCACCCCACCCCCCAAAAAATAGTTCAATTTTTTTTTTTTTTAAAGTCATCCTTTGCATTTGCTCAAAGACATCATTTCGCTATTTAGATCTGATGATTACGAAAGATTATCCATTAGCTATTGCACTTTGGTGCTAAAGTGAAATCTGCCAATGAAGTGACAGATATATATTTATATATAGTCAAAACTTTTGTGATAATAAATCATTTTAACAAATGAAATAAATTATGATACCATAAATATATATTTCTTTTCCTTTTTTTTTTTCTTTTCTTTTAAATATACTTTTAATGTTGCCATTATATGGTTTTATGCATGCCTTACACATTTAAAAAATTAATCATTTTTGTAAAATATCTTTCTTTTTCTAATAAATATTTTTATTTTTCCTTTTTCTGGGGGAGGGGGTGGCATTTTTAAAAGCATAAAATGTTAGATTTGATTTCAAACTAAATTTAAGTAACATATTTAAAATGCTAATATTACATCCGTTTGGTAAACGTTTTACTAAATATTTTCATTACTGTTAAGTTTTTAAAATTTGGTAATATTTTACTAATATTTATTATTCAACGGGAAAAAAATTAAATAGCACATAGTTGTGTTTTGTCTTGTTTTATATTAACTAGCAAGGGGGGCCCACTAATCTAAATTTACCGAACATGTGACCTATCCCACTGGTTTTCTCGAGCTGGGAAACAATGTAATATTTTTTTTGTCAAAATCGTTAGAGCCGTTTGTTAGATACAATTAGCTTGACCCACAATGACCCACTAATCTAATTTTCTCGAACATGTGACTTAGCCCAATGGTCTTCTCATGCTCAGAAACGATGTAATACAAAATTTTGTCAAAATGTTTTGAGCCGTTTTTTAGATACAATTAGCTGGACCCACAGTGACCCAAAATGACCCACTAATCGATTTTTCTCGAACATGTGACTTAGCCCAATGGTCATCTCATGTCCAGAAGCGGTATATTACAAAATTTTATCAAAATGTTTTGAGCCTTTTTTTTTTATTCAATTGGCTTGACACCATAGGCGTAGGCAACAGATTTTTTTTTTTTTGGGGGGGGGGGGGGACCAAGACCGTGCAAAGTAAAAACGCGCCCAGAGCGACTTTTCAATTTTGCGCCCTCCCCCCTCCCTCCAAGGAAAAAAATCTTTCTTTTTGTGATGGGTGTAATAAAATTGATAAAGTGTAGAAACATAAATAAATTCTATCGAATAAATATTTCGCGTTTATTTTGGAACTTTAAAAGGATTAATTTTAATTTAGGAATTCAGAACAACTAAATAACATAAAAGAAAATCGCACTTATTTGTTAGAGAGTTCATAATGTTTTGCGACAGAAAAAAAATTATCAAGAGAGAAAAAGAAATTCCCCGAAAAACGATCGGCGGCCAAAAAAATGAATAAATAAATAAATAAAACCGTGGTTCGCAGCATAAATTTTGCGCCCGGAGCGACCGCTCCTTTAGCCCCCTCTTTGCACGCCCCTGGGGGGCACATTAGAGATTTGCACGAACTGCAATTCCCAGGCCCGGGCCCAGCCCGGCAAGAAAATTAAAAGTTATACCTGGGCCCGGCCCGTTTATATTCTCACAGTTTACGACCAGGCTTGGCGCATACAAAAACCAGTGAAAACAAGCCCGGCCTGTGAAAAATATCAATTAAATCAGTCTCGGTTCGGCTCGACACAATTTCTCAAAAAATTTCGATTTTTCTTAACATACAATTGCAGGGCTGCCACTTGCTACTAAAAGCGACTATTTTCAGCCTCCGGCGTCTATGGCGACTATTTTAGGTTGAAAACCATTAAAAGCGACTATTTCAAGAAAACAGGCGACTTTTTTCGGATCTTGTGTTCGATTAGACGAAATTCGCAATTTTTTGTCCATTCTTTTGACAAAATTTGCGATGATTTTTTTCGCGACCGAATGACGAAAATCGCCATTTGTTTCCTCAACCTTTGATAAAATTCTCGATTTTTTCGACGACGAATTACCAAAGTTCGCCTTTTTTCCCCCGCCGATCGTCTCATGTAATTCACAACTTTCTTTACACGATCCTTTGCCAAATTTCGTGAATTTTTCTACGACCGATTGACGAAAATGATATTCGGTATTTGTTTCAGAGATTTTTTGACGAAATTCGCGATATTTTGCCACGATCTTTTGTCGAAATTCGCCTTTTCTTTTGTCGACTGACTGGGGAAGTTCAAGGGTAAGGAGGCAAAAAGAAGAGAAAAAATCATTTGGGGATAAAGGTACTTTATTAGCCATGGCGCCCTGCGGGAGATTTTTTACTGTACATCTGCAAATGCTATACTCATTTTTTTTCTTTTAAAGGGTTTTACTAAAGCATTTTACTTTGTACACTCCTTCCAGGGCCGAAACTAGCTATATTTTCACCCGTGGCAAACATGGATTTTGGCGCGCCCCTCCTTCCTCCGCAAAGTAAATTTACAAAGAGAAATTTGCGAAAGTTTCTATTAGCGGACTTATTTTTAAATTTAAAATGTGTAAAAGTAAAATACGTAATATTGAAATATATAACCAAATTTACATATTACCATTTGTCAAATTCATTAAAAACTGTAAAAAAAAAATCGAAAGGAAGCGGAATTAATTCCTCTTTATACAGGTTTCCGTCTTTGCATATGTAACTGTAGGTATTCTTTCTGTTAGAACCATTCAGTTTTTTTTTTTCATTTAACCCTTAAATGCCGGGTGTTGATTTTCGGCAACATACCCAATTTAGGCTCTAAAATACTATTAGAATAATATTGAAGCTACAATGCCTAATGTTGCTAATAAAATACATTCTGAAAATATTATTAAATCGATTTCAAACTTGTAGACGGCAACACTTGTGACTGTTTAAGAATAAAGACAGATTTAATTTTTCAATTGTTGCTACTTGTTCTTTTTGTTTTGTCTGGAAGCTTGCGAAATACCCTATTTTGTTCTACAGTGAGCAAGTAAAATTTATTTCTTATTATAGTTCCTAAAATTCTTGTGTGTTTAATATTATAGAATTTTATCAAGTAAAATTATTTTTTCAATTAAAGACCAGTATTGCCGATTAGTAACAAACTGTTTTTTAGCCGTAAACCATACTTAAAACAAAATATGGTTTTTTAAAGTATTTTTTCCATGATTTATTTAAAAAATGAAAGCCGAAAAACATTATTACAATAATTTTTGAAAAATCAGGCATTTAAGGGTTAAGACAAGATTCCATTATAGACAGATTTCATTTTTCCAGATTTTACTGTTGTTGAAGCATTACAAATTATTACAATTTAGGCACTTTAATGTCATAGTGAAATGAGTCACATTGTTTTAGGAACTAAAAAAACAGCATTTACTGTAGGCATAAAAAATGAATTTCAGCATTGTAAAATATCTTCCTGTACTATCTACACCAGTTTTGTGGCATTATGACTTATTCCACTCTTCTTATTTATAGATTGATATGTCTAATGCAAATTTTCAAATTTATTTGCGACTCAAAACAACAACAACAAAATTATTAATTTTTTATTTTTCATTTTGTGAATTTTCGACCGCTTGGTTTTCACTGTTCCAGTCAGTCAGCTGACCTCGCCCCCTCTACTCTAAGGCCAGATATGGTAATATGCATGTAAAAAAGTAATTATAAGAAAAAGAATGGGGTTATTCATTTGCTGTCTTATATATTGTAGGCGAATCTTTTTATCTATTTGACGATTTTAATGCACTTTACTCAGCTTTTCTTTTTGATTTTTCGACTAAAAAATATTTTTTTTACACAGATTTCACACGCACATATATATATTGTACAAAACGGCAAACCAAATTTTCATCTGACGCCCCCTTCACGTGGAGCCCAGGGCATATGCCCCCTCTACCCCTCCCTCTGAGTTTCGGCCCTGACTTCTTCTCCCGTTTGTTTTTATTGCCCCGGACAGCCGCCCTACCTCGCCCATATCAACACGGGGAAAATGAAAGCTCAACGCTTCTCTGGGAAAGAGAGAAAAAAATTGAACAGTCTTCATGGAATCTTTTTATCAGAAAAGTCAGAGTCAAACAAAATCTTCATTAGGCGCCCCCTTTGCCTTTCGGTACATTTGGAATTGGAGAAAGAAAACAGCCTAAGAGAACAGCTTTTTTTTCTAATTCATTTGCAGTCTTCTATTATAGATGAATCTTTTTATAGATTTGTAAATTTTAATGCATTTGGTTCAATTTTCCTTTTGGATTTTCCGGCTGTGAGACATTTTTATGCAAATTCAATATAAATACATATATATTTTTGCACGTAAAGACAAAAAAAAAAAATCTTCATTTGGCGCCCTTTACGCTTTCTGTTCTGGCGCCCGGGGTGTAGAAGATTGGGGGGCACATGCCCCCCCCCCACCCCCCGACGCTACACCTATGCTTGACACTAGAGAAACTCCAATGGATAAGAGAAACGACATGATGGCAATAAATTCTGATTGGTCCAAAGCTGTTTTCAACCGCCGCGGGCGATCGACTGCAGCGCTTCCATAGACATTACACAGGACGAAAATAGAGAGTTTTTAAATTTATGTAATTCATAATATTTTGACGCTTGTTTAGATTTTTAACACCAATTTTCAGGCTCAGAAATGTTTATATTATGGATATAAGCACAATTTTGTCTAAGAATTTCGCAATTTTCTTGAACAAATATTTTTTTCCTTCCTTAAGTTTCGTTTTCATTCTGTCAGCACCAGCATTATTCTTTCTTTTTCTGGTTATATTTTAAGATATATAGATATAATTTGGATTATTTTTATTTCTATGACTGAAATATATATATATCCTTGCTTTGTTTCAGTGTAATCGAATCACAAGTATTGTTTTTTTTCCTATTTTCTGTCCTCAGTAATGAAAATATGTGTTGGCGAAGAATGAAAAATCGCCAAGCGCGAAATCCTCCTATGAACTTATCTTGGGAGTAATAGAGTCGTTTTGTAAACTTCGCATAGATGATTTGGGGTAATGGTTAAAGTACCTGTCTGGTAAGTTAAAGGTAGCGGGTTCGATCCTCTTGGCTTCCACTTTTAAAATTTTGTTTCTTTATTGATTTGTTACCAGTTACTCTGATTTTTTTTAATCGATTCTTGTCAATAAAACTAAATTTATTTATATATTTATTTTTGATAATTTATTATCAGTTAATAAAATATTATAATTTTTTAAATCGTTTCTTCTTAATAAAACTAAGTTTTTGTATTTAATATCACCCAAGGGCTATATTTTAATAATTAAAAACAAACATATATTTTAATGCAATAACATCGAATAAAATTACAATTTGAAACATGTTTATGAATTTAAAATATGTTTATGTCGTAATTTTAATAACATAAAAATATCTAATCACTAGAAGTAACATAATATAGTATTCGTTTTTATTAAATTAAGAATAATGCTTCATACATCAAATGCGCATATAAATTCAAAACAATTTTGGGAGGATGGGTACGTATGTATTAAGTTGGAAATTAAAAAAAAAAAAAAAAAAAAAATATATATATATATATATATATATATATATATATGATAGGGGAGGGGTGTTAAAGGAGATTAAAGGTGGAAATTTTCTGAAGTGTTAATTTAGAAGATCATTTTTTGTTCTTCTTATCTTACTGCACAATACCAAATAGAGAAAAAAAAGGGAGTTAAAAAAATTTAAACGAAGTTGCGCTCTCCATTCGACAAATAAATCTGTGTTATCAATCATCATTGTGGAGCGATCGATTATAATTAAAAATGTAATATATTTATAGGAAAACTAAAAACGATATTCGATTCTAAAGAACTGGAATATAAAATTTCATGCATGACTACCTGAAAATTTCATGCATTTTAAGACACACCATGAGATCCTGAATGTGTGACTTCGTGAAATATGTTTATTTATATAATTATTTATTAATTTCCTAGGCATCCTTAAAATAAATTGTGTATGGAGATAAGCAATATACATTTTAGAGGGGGATTATACATTTTTTTTTTTTTTTTCATTTTGTTTCCTATGCATTTCAGGAGAGTAAGAAATAAATTAAGTTTATTATGTAATGTCGGTTGAAGTATATATTTATGAGCAATATGTATATGCAAATATATGTATGAGCTAAGTTCTAAGCCTTAACCACAAAATGCCCCCCTCCCCCCCCAAGAAAAAATATAAACATTTATGGCCGTTTAAATTCCCATAGTTTTAAAAATTAACACTAAGAAACTCCTGAAAATATAGAAATAATTTTTTTTAATATATTGTAAAATAATATTAAAATGCATAAATATATGAATACATTTTATCTAAGTGCACTGAAAACCATTGGACTGAATTTCCGGATGCGACACCGCAGAAAAGGGAAACGTTGCCTTCTGAGACAGCAATAATCTATAATTCAAGATGTAATTCGCTTATAAGAAAAATAAAAAAAAAACTGTTACATTGAAAATCCTTTTAATAATCGTACATGAAGAATCGTGCTTTTATGTTTAAAAATGATTCAGAAAGTTTCGCGTTGTTCAATGATGGAATTCTTCTTTGGAGAATCGCCTTAAGGCTGTTCTTAACTGCTCTGCTCAACAAGCGCAAAACGTTTTGACACATTTACAAATTCATTTTTTAATGGAAAGGTATAAAATTGCAAAGACTGGCTATGGAAGCAATTTGGAATCGAGCTGTTTTTTCCATTTTTTGATCAATCAATTACCTATTGAGTTATAAGCAATTTCGATCACGTGACAAACACTTTTTTCGACCTTTTTGAGTGCTCTTTCTTCCTTCGCGCGGAAATTCGGTTCAAAACACCCACTTTGACATTATTTTCTGAAAGATCTATTGCGTTTGCAAAAAAAAAATGAAAAAAAAAAAAAACAACTCAATTACATAGTTTCTGAACAACAACACCAACTAGTTTCATGTATTTTCGAACAAAAATAAATTAAAACTTATGTCAGAAAGTTGCCCTTTTGGATTTGAGAACACCCTTAAGTAAATTAAGGAGGGAGACAACCAATGTAAATAGAATACAAGTATTTTTTTTTTTTTTTTAAGTATTTCACAATTTTTTTTTTCTTTTTTCCTCAGGAATTTTGAAGGTTGTTTTCAAATTCAAACTAATTACTTTCTACCATATTCACGAGGTTTTTTTTTTATCCGCAAATGTATACGAATTTGCAAATATTCTTTTCCAGTTGTCAGAAATCGAATAGCTTTTCCCGTTTTTCGATAAATAGAAGTCTTCTCCTAAAATGGCAATAAGAATTGCACATTCTGTCAATTTGTAAGGCACTACAGTCATGAAAAGTTTGTCATAGTCGACTAATTTATTGTAATTGAAGGTGTGTCAAATTTTTAGAAAAATGGAAAACGCAGTGCCATTGTTTGGCGAAAGAGATCGGCATTTTTGGGAAAGCACAATACCAAAAAAAAAAAAAAGAGACCACCTTTAATACATTGTTAAATGGCATATGTTCATAGTTTTTTTTATATTTTGGACAATATATAGGAGATATGTTCTAAATTTGAATATTCATAAAAATATCCATTTTAGTTGAAGGATGCTAAATTTATAAAGTTTTAAAAATAAACGCTAAAATTTCGTTATCAAAATCCCGAAGTTCGAGGAATATTAAAAAATGTTACTGATTATTAATGCGATTATGAATTCTGTTTTTGTAAGATCACTTAGTGATCCTATTTCTTTTAATATATGTTTGTTTAATACAAATTATAGGGATGGAGACAATTAAATGGAGATATTAAATTTTTGAGTGCTTTTAAAATATATGCTATATATAAAAATGTAAAAAATAATTGTTTTAAAAAATGCTTGGGGTTAACATTTATATTTTGTATTTTTCGGCCCAAATAGATTCACAGACACACAAAAGTTAACATAGATGGTTGTTAAATTCAAAAGGTTTAGAAAATTAACGATAAACCATACCCCCCCACCCCCCCCCCCTCCCGCAAGCGAAGAAATGCTAGAAAAATTTTATTGATTAAAAATTTGCATAAGAGCATGGATAGTTTTTTATTCCTTTAAAAATGTATTGTAAAATAGTACTGAAATGTGTAATTTCAGTTATTCAATTCGATGAGTTGAGTGATTTGATTTACCATATTTTTATAAAAAGTCTAATGAGAAAGTCAATAAATAAATATCTCTTGTTAGATTCTAAATAATCAATTTAAAATCAATATTAAATGTGTTTATGAATAGAAAAATTTCCCTTAGAGCAAATTTTATTATAATATGCACAAAAACAGAAATAAACCCACAATTTGCAATATTTTGATTCGTTCTAAAATATGAGGAAAATTATTTTTTTTACTCTGTTCCATTTCGCAAGAACGCGCATTAAAATAATAATAATAATAATAATAAAAGTAACCAAAGCGCGAGAATGCGCCAAGCGTGGAAGATGAGCTTTGCATGATTTTTTCTTCCAAGGGACACTTTTCTTCCACAGAGCATGCGTACTTGCTCTCATGACGCTTCTCTTACCAAGTTGGAGTTTCTCTACTTGACACCTGTCCCATTATGACCCAAAATGACCCACTAATCGAATTTTGTTGAACATACGACCAATCCCAATGGTATTATCGTGCCCAAAAACGATAGAAAACAAAATTTCGTCAAAATCGTTAGAGCCGTTTGTTAGATACAATTAGCTTGACCCACAATGACCCACTAATCTAATTTTCTCGAATATGTGAATTAGCCCAATGGTCTTCTCATGCTCAGAAATGATAAAATACAAAATTTTGTCAAAATGTTTTGAGCCGTTTTTTAGATATAATTAGCTGGACCCAAAATGACCCACTAATCGATTTTTCTCGAACATGTGACTTAGCCCAATGGTCATCTCATGCCCAGAAGCGGTATATTACAAAATTTTCGAATTGTTCAATTTACTTGAAAATAACTATTTTGTTTCATTTATATGCTTTCATTAAATTCTGGTTCTAAATACAGTCATAAAAACAGTTATAACTATTTATTTTTGTGGGGTGCCCAATACTGGAACAGATAGTATCCATTACTGGAACAGGGGGTGTTCATTACTGTAATTTTGGGTATTTGATATATTTCTGTTATTTACAATAAAATTTTGATTAATATACTGGAAATGAGATTATGAGAATGATAAATATTGTTGATAGAATTATATAATATTGAAAAAACTAGATTATAATAATTAACTATTAATTCAAAAATAGTTTTTAAAGAAATTCCTTAATCCATTACCGGGCACATCTGCCCTATATTAAAATAATAATAACAGTATTTTTAATAGAAATGCTCTTTATTTACTGAAAACTATAAAAGCTTCGAAGACGGAGCTTGTCTATAAAGGAAAGTAGCGTCAAAGCGGTTCTCATAAACATATTGTTCTCCGCTCAGCATATCGAAAAACTTGATGACATTTATAGAGTTATTTTAATACATAAAAGCATAAAATTGGTAGTCATGGCGGTTGAAATTATATGAAACTGAATAGCGGTTTTCTTTTTTCGATAAATTCGTTTTAAAAAATCCCATTTTTACAGTAAATCTTGAAAAATCCTTTCCATTTAAAGGAAAAGCCACTAATCAATTTGTTAATTTCTAATCAAGAGCACCTGCTGGTTTTGTGCGTTTAACAAATAAAAATCATTTAGGCAAGTATCACAAAGTAACTAGTGTGAATTTCAGAACAGCTTAAACGAAAATTATTACCAAATAACAATAAATGAATAATAAAAGACTAAATGACTAATTAATTAAAAGTAAATCATTCAATTCAGAATAAGGAGGGTGGGGGGGAATAAGCGGAGATTTAAAAAAAAAAAAAAAAAAAAAAAAAATGTAAAACGAAACCGATCAATACCGAAATCACCTATAACACATTTATGTATAATGAGATATATTTTTTAAATGGATAAATAAAAATATTTGTTATTAATAAAAATATATTATAAATGAATGTGTGAACGTTTAATTAAATATTATTAATAGAAATGCTCATAGTTTACTGGACACAGTAAAGCCTTTTAAAACGAAATATTTATATAACAGAATCTTTCTGTTAAATGTTAAATAAGTAAAAAATAATAAAATGCAATAATAAAATAAATAACTGACCCATTAAATTAATAAAAGCTAATTAAAAAAAGTTATATTTCATAGAAATATTTAACCATTCCTTAAATGCAGCTACAACTAATATTTTATTTTCCTATAATCTTCTGTTCTTTTTAGGGATGCACCGGATATTGATTTTGCCGGATATCGGATACCGGATATCCGAAGCTCCTTTTCCTGCCGGATTCGGATATCCGATCGGATATCCGGCACTAGATATGTTTTTAGTTATATGGTGAATTATTTCTTTATATAACGCCAGCTCAGAACAATAAATTACAAACATGTTTCATACATCCATTAAAACATTTTAAATGTATTGAAATATAATTTACAAAAACTATATCTCTTTGAACATCAGGGCCTGAAATTCAAGTTTTCCCCAGAAGGGGAGCTTCCCAGCCAACATTTAAAAATACAGGGGAGTTGAATTGTTAGAAAGGAGAAAAAAAAAAATCTTTAAACCACGTTATTTTTTATGTGCCACTTAAAGAATTACATTTATACAGACATGACAAAATACCTTTGAAATAATTTAAATTAACAACTCAAGATAATTTATTATCAAAAATGTTTATTTTTATTAAAACAAAGGAACAGAATCAAGTTTTATATATACCATGTCTATTTTTCAACTTTCAACTAACGTTATGGGCAATTAACAATTGGGTTGCTAAATGAATTTCTTAATTTAGAATTTATTCCATTTTGTTTGCATGTTTTAGCCTCTTTCACAAGTTACACTTTTGACAAACAGCACAGACCAACTTTTATAACTTTAGAAATTATCGGAAACGCATGGTTATGCTCTGTTAAAAAATTTTAGAAAACTTTGCAAAATTTGATGCACATTATTTTTTAACTTACTTGCATGAATAATGCATATCGGTGATTCTATTGTCAATATCCTACGGTGATTGTATGTCACTTCTGAACAAACTTGTTTTATTATATCCTTAATGGAATTATAGTCAAAACTGTAATCCCTGGTATTTTCGTTAAAATTGAACTATGGAATTTTAAATGCATTCAACATGTCCAAAAACACTTCGGTGTAGAGGAAGACGGGGTACAATGAAACATTACTTGTAAAATCAATTAAATTTGTCATAGAGAGTTGCAGTTTATATATATGTTATACAACTATATGTTCCGATTACTGATGTGATTTGGATACATTCACACTTCTACAACAGTAGCAATAGACGATTATTCCTTTTACACCATTGAAAGTAACTTTCTTTACTAAAAGTAATTTTATTTCTTTTTCCTTGTTGTTATATGTAATAATTATTTTTTCTATATATTGTTATCTTTGGGTTGTTGTCTTCATACCTCCAAAACCAAACTAAAAAAAAATAAATATTAGAAGTTTGAAAATAAATTTTTATTTAGTAACCTCAGTGCGGGGTACAATGAAACACTTGCAGACGGGGTACAATGAAACATGTTTTATTATAGTAATAAAAATAGTAAATAGAATATATTAGAAGTAATAGTAGGAAAACAGAAAAAACTAACCAGGTCAGTAAAAAATGATCTTGTTAAGCAATTAAAAAATAGAAAGAGAAAAAAAGCTAAGAAGGGATTGTTTTGAAAACAAACTCTGCCTGCTACAGACTCTGATGATGATCCAGATTTTTTTTCCAGGCCCAGCTGGTCATCAAGGTACTAAGAATGAGATATCCACACACAACATGTATGGCACAAGCAGCATCCATATAAATGGAAACATAAGGAAATATATACCGTTGGAGAAATCATACATTTAAAGGAAGTCAAATGTGAAGTACTTGATATAAAAAGACTCCAACCTAGTTTTAATTTTTTAAGAAACTTACATTTAAAAAAAAAAAAAACTTATTGTGTTGAAACTACCACCCCATATTCCCTCAGGAGCAACTGAAATATAAGCAAAAATGCTAATTTTTGAAACTGTCTTGAGCCAATTTAATATAAAATGAAAAGTATTTCTTAAACTAATAGAATTTTCTTATTTTTCATCTTAGACTATAATATTTTTATCAAGTTCCTTATTAATCAAGTTTTGTTTTTGTATTTATCTCATTTTTCATAAAATGAACTATACTGGGTGAAAATTGCTTCCATCATTTGGAGTGTTTCATTGTACCCCAGTATGTGTTTCATTGTACCCCGGCATACGGGGTACAATGAAACACTGTAAGACATTTATTTTTTGTTATTTTTCAAGCATAAAGATATTGTTTAGAACCTAATAAAAATTTATTTAGATGGGGAAAATACAAGGTTAAAAATATGCATTAATTATATTTTTGTGCATGCAAAATTGTGCATAGGAAAAAAAAATTAGTAATTTTTGTTTCATTGTACCCCGTCTTCCCCTATATATTGTCATCATTTCTGTCCACAATTCCAATGACATCAGTTTCTGCTGACTGCAACTGTGTTTCAAAGACTAGCAACTCAACCTTAGGCCATAACTTATGTAAAAATGTTACTAATGTTTTAATTTTAATTCACTTTCATTCACTCCCATCAAGAATCTAACCAGTAGTCAACTTTCTTCATATCCACAAGTTTTAAATTTTCAACAACTTTTGCTCCATCAGTCAGTCCTTCAATCAAAAACTGTATCAACCTTTTCCTGTAATGTCTCTTAATTTTCTCAAGGAGCCGTTCTCTGCTCCAGAAGCTAATGTGTAGCTTGGCAATATTTCATTATTCAAATCTGTTTCATTGCAATTATAGATTGGGAGGGGGGGGGGGGGGAGGAGGCTGAGTAGTGGCATCTGGTAGGGTAAATAAGAAAGCTTCCCATTTATCTGAATATTCTTATGGAACCCCAGTCAACAAAAATGTTTTGGTCCCATGCTTTTCAGATAACCGGAGTTTTACTGTACTTGAATGATTAATGAATAAATGTTATGCTTATATATTGAATTTTTTTCAATCTATTGAGTATGAATTAATAATATTAAATAAACTCCTTGTGAATCCTTCCTATTTATTTATTTACTTTTGTTAAGAAATACTTTATTTTTGTAAGATTTTAAGAAACATTTATTTCCTCAAAATAATTTCTTTTGTTAAGGGGACATTCCAGTGAAACTGGTTTTCCCTTCTCAAATCATGAAATTCTATATTAACCCATGGGAAATTTTAGCAAGAACAAAAAACCATACATTAGTCATAAATTATAAAACACTTTCTAACACTATCATAATATTGTTACAAAATTAAATTTTTTTTTCATTCACATCACACAGTTAAACATTTAAGGGGACCCTTCAATAACTTGAAAATGGCCATTCGGTAATGTTAAACCAATGGGCAGGGTTTTTTCTATTTGTTTAAATTTGAAAAGTTTTAAAAGATTCTTTTTGCATAAGATAGCTAAGCTCGATCTTTCATACGGCTGTTTTTTACTTTTTCGATTTCGGTTGCAGATTTTTTTGCATGGAATTGCAATGCATTGGAATTTTAAATCCATATCCAAAGTTTGAAAAGGAAATAGTCAATTGATATCTTCTATTACACGATAAAAGGTTGATTTTAAGTCATGTCCTAATTTCTGTGAATTGCAAAAATCAACTAGTTTGTTATTTCTAAACATGTTTTTTTTAAGTTCACCAATTTATTTTTCTTCATCTGTGCCACAAGTGTAATCTCATTTTGTTTAGTGCTGACTATTGGCCAATTTGGCAGGGCTCAGTCTCCGGTGGCCATTACTGCCCTTTTAGTTATTTCCTATTTTGGGCACAGGGAAAAAACATCGCAAAATACATAAATCGGTCATAAAAAAAATATCGCCGATTTCGTCAATTATGGTGAAAATAAATAACAAAATTTGTCGACCGGTCGCAAGAAGAAAACTGAAGTTCATGGGAAATCGGCAGCGGGAAAATATCACAAAATTCGTCAATCGATCATGGAAAAATATCGTGAAATTTGCCAGTCCGTCACGAGTAAATATCGTGAAATTCCTCAGCCGGTCGCAGAGAAAAAACGCGAAATTTTTCAATCGGATGCAAAAAAACAATCGTTATTTTCATCAGTATGTCGCAAGAACAAACAGGGAAATTTGCCAATCGGTCACAGAATAAAATTGCTATATTTGTCAATTGATCTCGAGAAAAAAAATTATGAAATTCACCGATCAGTCTCTAGAAAAAATCGTGGAATTCGTCAGTCGGTCGTGGAGAAAAAGCAAAAAATTTTTCAGTCAGATGCAGAAAAACAACTATGAATTTTGTCAATCTGTCGTAAGAAGAACCTGTGAAATCTGCTAATTGATAGTAGAAAATATCACGAAATTTGTCGGTCGGTCCTGAGACTTGATCGTTGTTTTACAAAGAAACATTTTCGGAAAATGATTTTTTGGAAACAGGAATCGCCCGCCCACAAGAGGGCATGATAAATAGGACACAATAATAATCTTTAGGGCACGAATACTGCCATCCCGTCTCGAAATTCAAGCCCTGTATCTGCCATTCAAAGCCCTGTAATGCATATTAATAATATTGCATAAAAAATGTAACTTAAACATTAAAATATTATGTTTATTTGTACAATGAAATATTGATAATTGCTACTGGATTTGGATATGGAATTGACTATATTGATAATTGCTAATAATTCATTAATTTGTACAATGAAATGCTGATAATTTGTATAGTAAATTTTAACCAATTAATATGCATATAATTGTAGAGTATTTTCACAAAGAAATACTACATACTTTCATTTTATAATTTAAACATAAAATATCTACTAATATACCCATGATTAAAGAGTTATTTTCTCCAAACATAGGTTTAATTGATGCCCTTTTTCTGTTTTAATTATTTAATATTGTTTTTGCTCTAAGTCACGTTTAGTTTTATTTTAAGTTAAATTATTTTGATATTTATAAGTAAAAAGAAAATTACTTTTAATTTTAAATATTTATAAGGAAGTTACAAAAATAACTAGTTGGATTTGCCAATCCCAAAACTTTCTTCTATCTCATACATCTTAATATTTCAAAAAGCAGTTCCAAATGTTACCATACTTTAATATTATTAGTTCAATATTATACCAACTTTGATTTTGATCTAAAATTTCTGCTCCAGTCAATTAATCAGAATAAGTTGATCTC
Source organism: Maratus speciosus (assembly GCA_963932465.1). NCBI lineage: Eukaryota > Metazoa > Arthropoda > Arachnida > Araneae > Salticidae > Maratus > Maratus speciosus. The sequence goes on along the minus strand of OZ010789.1, from coordinate 125,530,046 downwards.
GATCATGATATTTATTAACACGTTCACGCCGGCGCGGTGGGTCACACTCGACTGACTCAGAGCTGGCAAGTCTCCGGCCTTTTGGATACCAGTATTTTAATACAGAAAATGTTGTTTTATTTAATTAGAACAATTGGGCGATTTAAAGGAACAACATTTTCTCTAAAATAACAGTGGTGTGCAAAAAGCCGGAGACTTGACAACTCTGAGACAGTCGAGTGTGACCCTCTGTGCCGGCGTGAATGTGTTAAAATCAATAATTTTTTCGTTATTCTGTTGTACATCAGCTGTTTGTGAATTGCCAGCTTAGCAGGATGCGAAGTTCCCTTCACTTCATGAGCCGCCAATATACACCACAAAAAAACTGTGAAAAATTGAGAAAATTTTACAAAAATCTCTTACAGTGCCACTTTCTGGTGGAATATTTCCAAATGCAAGGAGAAACTGCTGGCCATAGCCAAAAATATACACACAAAATTGGTTCAATTCTATGCTTAGCTTCATACACTTTTCAATGGTAAAATAATGAAAATAACACACAAATCCGTATTATAGCGCCCCCTTCCAGCAGAATATTTTCAAATTGAAGGAGGACCTGCTGGCCATAGCCAAAAACATACACCCAAAAATTGGTTCAATTCTATGCATAACTTCATACACTTTTCGATGGTACAAGAATGAAAGTGCCACAAAAACCGCTATTATGGCGCCCCATTTTGGCGGAATATTTCCAATTTAAAGGAGAACCTGCTGGACATAGCCAAAAACAAATACAAAAAATTTTAATAAACCACTCATACTACAATATATATTAAAACACACATACACACATAAATAACACCTGCATTCAATAGTTAAAGGTATATATAAATATTATACAGACATACAAACAATAAATACAATAAACCCAACTGGAGTGAAACATCGGCCGGAGTAGCTCAGTGGTTAGAGCAGCAGTTTTGTATACTGTGGTCCCGGGTTCGATTCCTGACTCTGGCTAATTTTTCACTCCAGTTGGGTTTATTGTATTTATTGTTTGTATGTCTGTATAATATATATATATATACCTTTAACAAAAAATTTTGTTCAATTATATGGATAACTTCATACACTTTTCGGTGGTACAATAATGAAAATGGCACAAAAATCGCGATTACGTGCCCCCCCCCTCCTTCCAGTGGAATGTTTACATATTGAAGGAGGCTGACCTCTAAAACATCTAAATCCGTCGAAAACCGGAAATCGAAAAAATTTCTATTAAAATACTTTCTTCTAAAAAATGGCCTGTTTAACTGTTACACTTAAAAAAAGAAAGAAAATTAATAAAGTCATACTTTAATTAACAACTTCAAATTTTATTTTGCATTCTGAAAGTAAAGGTACATTTTCTGAAAGAAGTAAACATAAATTCTTAAATTTATTATAAAGAGTTCAAATATCAATGTTAGGAAAGCTGGCAATTCTTTAAACTTTTGAGAATTACCTTTTACTCATTTATAGTGAACTTACTTTCATATTTTGCATTATAAACAAAATTGTTCGGCATTGTTTGGGGTCAAACTATTTCTGTTATCCTTATATATTCACTTCGTTGCGCTTTGCCGGATATCCGGCAGAGAAGTCGGATATCCGGTGATTGTGATCCGGATATCCGACGGTATTTCGGATATTGAAAAATCAGCCGGATATGCCGGATATCGGATATTTGCCGGATATCCGTTGCATCCCTAGTTCTTTTTACTGTAAAATTATCAGCAGTTTTAATAATTTAAATGCATAATTAATACCGGATCAACCTAATTAAAATCTAAAAAGAAAAACAAACACATATTGTCTCCCTATTACTTGGATTCATGTTTTACCCCTTTTAAAAAAAAACATGCATGGAAATTTTATTATTCTCTTGGTCAAAATTTAACGTTTTCAGTAAGCGAGCGGGTCTTTAGGATTGTGAAGAGGGTCACGGATTTTGTTGGTAAAATTTGAGTCACTGGCATCTTCCCTGAAGGTGAGGATGAACCTAGACTTCTCTTATTTCTTCTGTAAGCTGTGGGCAGCCTGTCATCTGTGGTCAGATCACTTCCCCCCTCCCCCCACTTTTTTGTGAAGTTCCAAAACACTCAACCTAAAAGCGATAACGCGCCAAAAATATCATCGGTCAGTTGCTCGTTTTGATCTCTACCCCCTGATGTGGATAGAGATAAATCTTACACGCCCACAAAATGTTTAGCTTTTGGTGAGACAGGGGGCGCTCGTTGAAAATAAGAGTTCAAATTATTTTCATAAGCCGCCTTAAGCTGCCAATGCTCTGTCAACTGAGTAAGGCAGGATTGATCAGCTAACAGAGCATTGGTATCTTCAGCCAAAGGTCTCTAGTTCAAATCCTCGCGCCTAGGCAATTTTTCACTCAGTTGGAAAACTAAATATACAACTGATATGATTTATTTACAAATTAGAATAATTGCACTAAAATTAAGTAAGGATAAACCATTTTTAAAAACAGGAATAGATTTTTAAAAGTTTTCGGTATACAAATCCAAGTTAACTAAGATCTATGGCAAAGTACACAAAATTTATGACTGACGCAGCAACCACTATCTTGACCATGGCAGAAATAAAAATTTAATGTAAGTCAGTTTGCTATATAAATATATAAACTATAATACATTTGTTGAGATTTTGCTTCCCTCATACGAATTGTCCTTTCTTATTTGAATACACTATCTGCATTTACCTGTATTACGTGTCACCATTAATATATGTTTTGATGTGCAGTTTCATTTCATAGGATTCAAAACACCCACATATTTTTATTATAATAATTTAGTATAACATTCTTAGAAATAAAGAATAGCTTTGTTTCAGTTTTTTGAAAATCCTTCAAACACATTACTCAAAATGTGGAATCCAATATAAAAGAATGTCGAACGAAAATAAGTTAAAACACACATCACAATTAAAAATACACAATATAAAATGAAAGATACACATATGCGATTCATTTTTTATTTCAAAGTTTGAATATGAACTGTTAAGCAGGCAGCTTTATTGATGATTTCAGAAACAGTAATTATTATTTTACTGATTATTTGTAATGTAATAAGTAATAGACATTTACTTTACTGTAAAAATACTTTTTACCATAATTTTGTATGTTTTGTTAAATAAAATTTCTTTTTAGGTTGATTTCTTTAGGAATTAAACTATTGAAATCACTTCATTTATATACATATATCTTTAGATATATAGACATGCCATCACACACTAACATCCAAAATATTGAACCAAATTAGAACAGTGTATTGATCTTGCTTTGTTAAAAAGTAATGGCCCTTTGAAAATCCAAATAATATTACTGCCAATGAGGTTATATTTTTAATTCATTATTAATTATATGTTAAATTTCGTTGATTTCAACAACATTTTTAGGAGTTGTATACTTTAAAAAGCGAGACATACTAAAAGAATTTCATTAGTATTCATTGAATGATTTGGCTTCAAACCACGCTTGAGCATCTGAAATATATCTTATCTTCGTATCATTCATTACCTGCCTTGTGTTATTGCGATGTCAAAAATAATACTGGACGATAAGAAACAAACTTGGACAGTTAATTCATCTTGCTAATATATTGGATAAGTTCATTAATCAAGAAGCTACGATAATCCATTAAAAAATATGCATTTGGTGCGATGATGAATGCTTAGCAAGCACAAAAACCCAGACTAAAATTAACTGTTATATGATTATAAATAATATGTGATATAATTTGAAAGAAATGTATGTGAAAATGAACTGAACAGTAAGTAATGTTCATAGAAAAAGTAGTAACTCAATGAACTATAACAGTCATGGGCTGTGATAAATTCATTAACGAATATGAGCTCACAATACACAATAAGAGAATTGGATAATTAGTAAAAAGACATTGACAGAAATTGGTTGGAAAAAGAAAGAGTGCAAGGCTCAAAAGTTTGCAAAGTTTAGCTACAGAAAAGAGAACAAAAGTGCAGTCTTCATTCAGTGTTTATCGAATAGGCAAAAGGCCAATATTACACTTTGGTAATCATCTACAGGGATCTGTTTAGAAAGAAACTGGGTCCTTTAAAAGATCCTTCACAAAACTTTTCATCTCAAAACAGGATCCTTCACAAAACTTTTCATCTCAAAACACAATCCTTCACAAAACTTTTCACCTCAAAAGAGGACCCTTCACAAAACTTTTCACCTCAAAAGAGGACCCTTCACAAAATTCTTTGTCTGAAAAATAGACCATTCACAAAACTTTTTCATCTTCAAATTGAACCTTTCACAAATTTAATCATCTAAAAGCAAAATCTGACCTGTCACATTTATATATATAATGAAAATATGTATTTTACATACATATATCTTCTTAAAAATTGTATAAACAAGAACCTGAATATAACGATAATTTCAAATTCACAAAATAATGACTAGATTTTTCACAAATATAAAAATCTGTTAGATGTAAAAATCCAACTGGGTGAAAAATGTCTGGACCAGGATTCGAACCAGGGATATCCTGGCTGAAGCCGCCAGTGCTCTGCCATCTGAGCTATACCGGACGAATCTGGTAGAACTTTTTTCACCCAGCTAACCTTAATGATTATAGCATCTGGTCTGAAACCTGGTTCAGCTCAACAGAATAAATCTCAGGTAATGGAACTCCAGAAATCGCTGGATATGAAATTACACTACATTAATTTTAACACAATTATTCCAATTAGAATATACGATGCAGGTATATGATGTATACCTTCTGAATTTTTTTAGAAGCTCCGTATACCCTCTGTTTCTCAAATAAAGGTATAACGTATACCCTAACCATGAACGTTTAGGACTCTAGCGTATACGCTCTGCCTCGGTATACTCTCTGCATTTTTTACGACTACAACACTGCTTTTAAAATCTTATCCCAGCTGTCACCGTGAGACATAGTGAGTCTAGGTTAATTTGTATGTATGTAGAATGCAAATTGCATGTGTTGATGAATATATCTGAAGCTCTAAAGAGAAAATTTAAAACATGTGAATTTAGTAAAGATAAAATAGACTAAAAATATCCAATATTTTGAATAAAATATTTTCATTTGGGAAAACACAGATCCTTTACAATTAATAACATAAAATGACCTTTAAGATTTCAGTCAAGCTGTAAAAGAAAATTTTCTTGATTGGGGAGATTATCTTTTAAGACTGTTCTCAACTGCTCTACTCAACAAGCGCAAAACACTTTGACACATTTACAAATTAATTTTTTAACGGAAAGATATAAAATTGAAAGGCCTGACTATGGAAGTGATTTGGAATCGAACTGTGCTTTCCATTTTTGATAAGTAAATTACCTATTGAGTTATAGGCAATTTTGATCACATGTCAAAGATGTTTGTAACCTTCCTTGAGTGGTTATTCTTCTTTCATGAGGAAATTCGGTTCAAAATGCCCACTTTGACAATATTTTCTGAAAGATCTATTGCATTTGCAAAAATACGGAAAATACAGTTCCATTACATAGTATCTGAACAACAGCATCTGCTAGTTTCATGCATTTCTGAACAAAAATAAATTAAAACTTATGTCATAAAGTTGCCCTTTAGGATTTGAGAACAGTCTTAAGAATAAAAAACTCAAAATATGAAGTCGAATAAGAGGACATTGAAAAATTGAGTGCTACCAAAGCACCTGTATGCTTTTAACTAAAATATGCAATAAGATATATTTAAATCGTCTATTGCATAATCGAATCCACTATTTAGATCTGACAAAAAAAATTGGAGAAAATCGAGATAAGGTTCACTTGAGACATAATAGAAAAAAGTCTTAAAAAAGATACATTATTAATTTTTAGTTTAGACATTTAAAAGTAATATGTATTATAACATAGCTTAGAAAAAAAGCCTGTGTATTAAGTCTGATGGCTATTTAAATGTTTTAGTGGATGACAACTTTTATAAATCTATTTTCCATTTTAAGATCAATGTTTTCAGTAGTCTAAAAAGCTGGTAAATAGGTATTTCTGTTTATTTTACTGTCGCCCAGGGTTCGTAAATATCATGATATTTTCGAAAATATCAAAAATATCCGATATTTTGATATATATCCGATATTTTCAAAGCAGCTAACTTACCGCTGATAATAAATATTTCCAAGCATAATATAAATTAGAAACTAAAATATATTGCACTTAACATAAAAACTTAATCAAACAATATCCTAAAAATGCATTTATCCCTTTTTTAGGGTTTCGTTCATCTCACGAAACCCTATTCGTCTCGCTCCTCTGTCTGTCCGTCACAGAGCTCGTTCTCAGAAACTATACATGTTAGAGACTTGAAATTTTGGGTACTTATAGCTGAACACCTCACATCAAACAACAAATCATAAAATTTTGAAAAAGTTGGTAATTAACCGAATTATGGGCTAATTAACTTCTAAAATTAACCAATCCACCTTTTTAACGCAAATTCAAACGGACTTTCTCGAAATCATCCGTGTTTCTCCTAAGGGTTGCCAGTAAAATCAGCCGAATGCACAATTACCACGGAGGAAATTAAGCCGAAAAATGAAGTGGAGATTTTAAAGCGAAATCGTATATCAGAAAACATTGGTCCGAGAAATTTGTAAATGCGATAGACAGACGCAGAAAAAAATCTACTTTCATTTGGTATAAAGTTCACATTTCTGCGATGTGTATAAGTTAAAATATCCACTAAAAATTGATCGATAAAAATGTAATTTCTTTAATTGGAAAGACAAGGAAATAAAAAGATTTCAATTCGGCGGGAAAGCAGGTAGACATGACGACGCTGCGGTTTTCCATAATAGCATATTTTAATACGAAATTTTAACTTTTTAAATATTCAATTTTTTGGCATCCCGATGTCAAATTTCTCGCTGATTTCATTGATACCCATATCTAAGTCCTATCTTAATTACAAGCTGAAACATTAATTATTATTTAATTAATCGGTTTATTGCTATCAAATGCGTCGATTAAAATGAAGAGACGTGCTTATTTAACCACGAATTAACTTAAATTAGGAAATCTAATAATTTGCCTGGGCTTTTTGAACAGCGATATGAGATAAGTATAACTCATTCATCATCAGAAAGTTTACTACATACCACTATTTTCTAATAGTAATTTCAGGAAATATTTTGAATTATTGGTTAAGACCGCCACTCAGTCTGTTTGAAACTTTAAGATAGTTTATAACACATAGAAAAAAGTGTAAAAAAGAATGGAGTGATATTGAATGATATTTCGAGGAGGGGGGAGGGTAGCTAGAATTATTTTTAAAATCTTAGCGTTTGTTACCGCAGCAAATACTTTAAATTCTCGTTTGACACCGCCACCATCCCGACTCATCTATCTACGGAAAGATTGCGTAAAGGAGTTTCGTTCAGATATGCTTTTGTTAAGAATAGAGTGCATTCCCTGGTGGTGGAATGTGGAACTAACATAACGCAATTTTGTTAAAATTAGGAAATCATTGTAAGTATAAAATGTCTTATTTCATATTTCCTAACATGTTGTATAGTTTAAACTCAAATGCACCAAAACTTGAGAAAAGATTATTTTCTAATGAAGCTGTATATAACTGCTATTTAAATTAGTCAGTTTATCTATCAATGGTTGTTCTGAATTATGTCCCACATAATTATTAGTACAACATTTAAAAATAAAAGAGACAAAAGTTCTTTATCACATTCACACAGTCAATAACAGTTGAAAATTTATTTCATTTACACTGAAATATTACAAACTACAACTGAAAATATCAAAAATATTTTGCGCACATTCATATTTTGAAAATAAATGCAAATGCAGAAAATATCTAAAATCTTGATATTTTGAAAATAAATATCGGTTATATATCATGTATATATCCATTGATATATATCAACGAACCCTGGCTGTATATAAATGATTATCTAAATTACATTTTATCTTTCAATGGTTGTTCTGAATTAACTGTCTCACATAATTATTAATTATACATTTAAAAATAAAAGTTTCAAACATAAAGCGTGGAAAAGATTTCTTTTCCTAAAAAAGTCACTGCCAGAGCCATAAGTTCATTATCTTCTAAATGTCATAGTCCATAACAGGTAGAAATTTCATTTACACTTTGAATGTAGAAAATATAAAAATTATATTGCTCAGTAATATTTTGAAAATAAATATCAAATATACAAAATACCAATCATCTTGATATTTTGAAAATATCGAAAATATAAAAAATCTTGATATTTTAAAAATAAATATCGGATATATATCAAGATATATATCATGATATATATCCATTGATATATATCGATGAACCCTGCTGTCGCCCTTTTTTTTTTTACCTGGCAGTTTCTGAGAAGTGCCAAATGACAATATACAATACTTCTTGAAACGTTTAAAGACTACTGCTAAATTCAAATCATTCCAGGAATTCTTTATAAAAAGCTTTACTTTTAATAAAAGATAATAATTGTCCATGTAGTGTTCTAACAGAAAAATCAAATAGCAAGTATTTCAAAGAAATTATTTTGAATAGCCATGTGAAAATATATTGTATTTATGAAACTACACAATATATTTATTTATAGTACTATAGTAATCAAAAGATTGTTTATTAAGATTTTCAATTTATCAATGTTCCACTATGTAGAGCATTTTATTCATGGAACATAAGACATAGCTTTTACTAAAAATGTTTAAATTATTTCAATTTTCTACATAATTACTGTAATTATTTCATTTAAGTTATTTTTAAATGAAGTTATATTACTTATATATCCAACAATGTTTATTTTTATCAATAAATATGCATGTATATGTAATAGGAAAATATATGTTAAAAAACCCGGTTTAAACCAAAAAAACCTGGTTTAAACAAAAAAAAAAAAAAAAAACAGGGTTTTTGGCATTTTTGAAAAAAAAAAAAAAAAAAAAAAAAAAAACGGGTTTTTTACCAACCCTGGCAGCAAGTGGTTTGTTTAGAAAATCAAACTAAACCCAACTTTAGCCAGCTTCATTATTTGTTGCGGTATTTTTCCCAAAAAATGAATTATGATTAGATATGAAGATTTTTTGATGGCATTACAATGATTTTGTTGATGTAAAGATGAGTCATGATGAGACATTTCATTCATTGATTGGAGGAAGGGTCACGTTGATATAAAAATAGCTAATCTTTGCTAATTTTTTTTTTTTTTCGAAAATGAGTTTACAGTGTGAAGCTTTTAATTTATGCAGAAAAACAACGGCGTGCCACTGAAACTGTAGGCAAAATTAGGTACTACTTGATTATCCCGTTGCCCAAATAACTATCGCTAAACTATAAGATTTAAATGCCAATAATGGATGATCGTAAATGTCACATTCACTTGACATAAGTTACATGTGTTTGTTATGTCATCAAGTGATTTTAATTCCACATTTTATTTGTATTTTTATTAATTTGTATAATTTGGCGAATACTTTCGCAATCTGTATATAATTTGGTAAAATTGGTCGACGGGATAATCAAGTAGTAGTACCTACCCAAAATTATTTAAAGAAGATCCATTTGAAATTTGAAATGAAGCCGACAGATTTAGGCAAACCACAGAACGTTCTGATCAACGACAAAATAGACTTATCCAACAAAGACGAAACTGTGTAAGAGCATAGCTATGGAAATATGACCGAGATGTGTGTGATTTTTGTCAAGCACTTTACTGGAAAAGTGATCTCAATACTAATAAAAAATACCAACGTGCAGATGCTCTGCGCGGATCGGCTAGTTTGTTATTAAAAAGTATTATATAAAAGTCTGAAAAATATACAAGAACAAACCATTTTTTAACAATGAAATGAAATTTGCACCAAGCCTTGTTCACTAAATCATGCCAATTGGTGACATACTCACTTATGAAACGTCCCTAAAATAAATATGCAATATGAAAATAATAGTATTTAAAAACTAATTAAATGTACACTAAAAATGTGGCAATTTGGTAAATTTATGGATTTAAAGTAAAATAGCCATAAGGAGTTATGGACAGAATGGTAAATCAAAGAGAAAATATTAAAAGCAAAGCTGTATTTCCAGCACTGAAACAAATATAAAAGATAAAGCAAATAAATGACAAAATTTAAACAATAAATATAATCAGCCTCATATATTGCATTCTTATTTAATGCAAATCTGAAATAAAGCACCAAGACATAAATTTGAAAAGACTTTTAACATACCTAAGAAACTTAGGACACCAGCAAACCAGTCTAGTATAAACATATTTCTTTAGCTGTAAATCATAAAAAAGCACAAAAATATTAGAAATAAGATAATGTGACTAATTAAAAAAAAACTTATCACTAAAACTGCGTATTTGCTTAAGAACATATTCTTAAAAAAAATTGCATAGAATCATCTGAAATGTAAAAAAAACATCGTGAAAACAACAGAAGTTAATGAATGAAAAATATTTTTTAACTAAACCAATACAAAAGAAAATATCTTTTATTTCCTGATCGGACCATACTAATTGCTGTGCAAGCATTTATAGACGAAGAGGATAAAAATAAGATCAAAATCCTTGATGAAAAACACTACGAATAACCTAACAAAATAATAAAGTAAATCTATAATCTGGCCATTTTTCTTGAAAGTATTTGCATGAATTAATTCTAAATTAGATATAATAATTAAAAAAAAAATTACCTGGAATCAAGGGTAGGCGTCTAATAGACAACAAATAAAAATTAAATTCAGTGTATATATTTTTTAGGACCAGACAGCCAGATGATTATGGAGTTGAGTCGCAGAACTCAAAACCAGATGTGCAAATGCAAACACGACGAAGGATGATGACTGATGAGATTTTTTTTCTAGTAAAAGGAAATGAATGGAATAAACTCGATGTTTAAAACAGTTTTCAAAATTTTTACTCAAAAGAGGTAAATTTAACGTAACGTGAAATTTTTCAAGGGCAATTTTTGCAATTGTTTGCAAGAATTTACATAAATCTTCCAACCACAAACAAAAATGTATTATAAATTCTCAAAATATTTTTAAAAAAGATGTATGAAGAGCTTTTGATGCTTCCCTTATAAAATTTGTGTTATTTCAACATTTTTATGACAGTTAAAAAAAAATTATACGACAACTTCCTGTAACCCGCGAAACGATTGGCGGGAATACTACTTCATTTTCGTGCTTTTGCTAACTTGAACTGACTTCTCTGTTTTGTACACTTTTTAATAATTCACATTTTAAAGTTTTGATTTAATTAATATTTTATATTTCATAATGTTTGAGGCACGTTTAGTTCAAGGATCTCTTCTCAAGAAAGTTTTAGAAGCTATTAAAGATTTAATTAATGAAGCGACATGGGATTGTGCTGCAACTGGAATAAGCTTACAAGCTATGGACACTTCTCATGTCAGTTTAGTTTCTTTAATTTTGAGGAGCGATGGCTTCGATAAATTCCGATGTGACAGGAATTTATCTATGGGCATGAATCTTGGAAGGTAAGAGTATTTGCTGATCATCTTAAATTGCCTTTTAAATCGTATTTTGAAAACTGTATTCTCAATAGGGATGCACCGAATAGTGATTTTGGCCGAATATTCGGCCAACAGGCGAACCGAATACCGAATATTCGGCTAGCCGAATAGTAACTGCTAGGCCGAATACCGAATATTCGGCCTGCCGAATAGTAACTATTCGGCTTGTCGAATACTTTTATATTTCAAAGTTTAAAGGCATTAAATGTTAAATTTTAAACAATTTTACATAATATTTAAAACAAACTTTTATTCTAATAAACAAGTGCTTTTTTCAAGTAGGGGAAGACGGGGTACAATGAAACAAATTTTACTAATTTTTTTTTCTATCCACAATTTTGCTTGCACAAAAATATAATTAATGCATACTTTTAATCTTGTATTTTCTCCATCTAAATAAATTTTTAGGTACAGATGTCATATTCGCCCCATATTGGCGCGATTTTTTTCTGTCGCCAATATCATATAGGCAACACGTACTTAACTTGCGCCAAAGTGTCGTTATTTTGCTTGATGTGGTAACCCGGATTATATTGTTTATGCTGTTGATGTTTTCGCCAAATTGGCAACCGAAAAAAATCGCGCCAATATGGGGCGAATATGACATCTGTTCCGTACTCCGTATGCCGGGTTACAATGAAACACTCCAAATGATGGAAGCAATTTTCACCCAGTATAGTTTATTTTATGAAAAATGAGATAAATACAAAAATAAAACATGATTGATAAGGAACTTGATAAAAATATTATAGTCTAAGATGAAAAGTGAGAAAATTCTATTAGTTTAAGAAATACCTTTCATTTTATATTAAATTGGCTCAAGTCAGTTTCAAAAATTAGCATTTCTGCTTATATTTCAGTTGCTCCTGGGGGAATATAGGGTGGTAGTTTCAACACAATGAGTTTTTTTTTTTAAATGTAAGTTTCTAAAAAAAATTAAAACTAGGTTGTCTTTTTATATCAAGTACTTCACATTTGACTTCATTTAAATGTATGATTTCTCCAACGGTATATATTTCCTTATGTTTCCATTTATATGAATACTGCTTGTGCCATACATGTGTGTGGATATCTCATTCTTAGTACTTCGATGACCAGCTGGGCCTGGAGAAAAAAAATCGGGATCATCATCAGATTCTGTAGCAGGCAGAGTTTGTTTTCAAAACAATCCCTTCTTAGCTTTTTTTCTCTTTCAATTTTTTAATTGCTTAACAAGAGCATTTTTTACTGACCTGGTTAGAGCAAAACTCTTTTTTTTTTCTGTTTTCCTACTCTTACTTCTAATATATTCTATTTACTACTTTTATTACTATAATAAAACATGTTTCATTGTATCCCGTCTGTAAGTGTTTCATTGTACCCCGCACTGAGGTTATTAAATAAAAATTTTATTTTCAAACTTCTGATATTTATTTTTTTTAGTTTGGTTTTGGAGGTATGAAGACAACAACCCAAAGATAACAGTGTATAGAAAAAATAATTATTACATATAACAACAAGGAAAAAGAAACAAAATTACTTTTAGTAAAGAAAGTTACTTTCAATGGTGTAAAAGCAATAATCTTCTATTGCTACTGTTGTAGAAGTGTGAATGTATCCAAATCACATCAGTAATTGGAACTTATAGTTGTACAACATATATAGGGTAGATGTGCCAGTAATTAGGGATGCACCGGATATTGATTTTGCCGGATACCGGATATCCGAAGCTCCTTCGTCTGCCGGATTCGGATATCCGGCCCTAGATATGTTTTTAGTTATATATTGAATTATTTCTCTATATAATGTCATTTCAAAACAATAAATTACAAACATGTTTCACACATCATTGAAACATTTTAAATGTATTGAAATATAATTTACAAAAACTATATCTCTTTGAATATCATGGCTTGAATTCAAGTTTTCCCAGGAGGGGAGTTTCGTACCCAAAATTTATAAATGCAGGGGAGTTGAACTGTTAGAAAGGGAAAAAAAATCTTTACACCCCGTTATTTTTTATGTGCTACTTAAAGAATTACATTTATATAGACATGACAAAATACCATTGAAACAATTTAAATTAACAACTCAAGATAATTATTCAAAATTTTTATCTTATTAAAACAAAGGAACAGAATCAAGCTTTATATATACCATGTCTATTTTTCTATTTTCACCCAATGTTGTGGGCAATTAACAATCGGGTTGCTAAATGAATTTCTTAATTTAGATTTTATTCCATTTTGCATACTTTAGCCTCTTTCAGAAGTTACACTTTTGACAAACAGTACAGAGCGATTTTATAACTTTAGAAATTATCGGAAACACATGGTTATGCTCTCTTAAAAAGTTTTAGAAAACTTTGTAAAATCTGATGTGCATTAATTTTTAACTTACATGAATAATGCACATCTGTGATGGTATGTCACTTCTGAACAAATTTTTTTATTATATCCTTAATGGAATTATAGTCAAAACTGTAATCACTGGTATTTTCGTTAACTGAACTATGTTCTACGCATTGGAATCTACGCTATGAAATCCATATCCAAAGTTTGAAAAGGGAATAGTCAATTGATTTCTTCTATTACACGAGAAAAGGTTGATTTAAAAAAGTCATGTCCTAATTTCTGTTAATTGCGAGAAACAACTAGTTTGTTGTTTCTAATTATGTTTTTTTTTTTTAAGTTCATCAAAGTTTTTTTTTTTTCATGTGCATCACAAGTGTAATCTCATTTTGTTTAGTGCTGACTATTGGCCAATTTGATAGAGCTTAGTCTCCAGTGGTCGTTGTTGCCCTTTTAGTTATTTCCTATTTTGGGCAGACAGGTAAAACATCGCAAAATACGTAAAACGGTCATAGAAAAAACATTGCTGATTTCGTCAATCATGGTGAAAATAAATAAAATAATTTGTCGATTGGTTGCGAGAAAAAAACTGAAGTTCATGGGAAATCGACAGTGGGAAAATATCACAAAATTCGTCAATCGATCATGGAAAACTATCGTGAAATTTACCAGTCCATCACGAGCAAATACTGTGAAATTCCTCGGTTGGTCGCAGAAAAAAAATGCAAAATTTTTCAATCGGATGCAGAAAAACAATCGTTACTTTCATCAGTATGTCACAAGAACAAACAGGGAAATTTGCCAATCGGTCACAGAATAAATTTCTAAATTTGTCAATTGATTGCGAAAAAAAATTTATGAAATTCACCAATCTGTCTCCAGAAAAAAATCAAGAAATTCATACAGTCGGTCGCGGAGAAAAATCGCAAAATTTTTTTGTCAGATGCAGAAAAACAAACATGAATTATGTCAATTTGTTGTAAGAAGCAGGGATGAGAATTTTCCGTCTTTTGGCGGATTTCCGCTTTTTTTGTTATTTCAAGGAATTTCCGCTTTTTTTTTCTCGAAATTCCGCCTTTTTTCCGAAGATTCCGTATTTTTTCTCCTGCAAAATTTTGTTATTTTCCGAAACTTTCACTTTCCTATCGATTCCGCTTGTCTTCCGATTTCGTAAAAACATTCAAAGATGATGGGAAAACGGCAAATTTCGTCAGAAGATCTCGAATAAACGGCAAATTTCGTCAAAAGATAGCAAAAAAGCGGCAAATTTTGTCAAAAAATCGCGAAAAAGCGGCAAATTTTGTCTAAAGATTGCGAAAAAGCGGTAAATGTCACCAAAAGATCACAAAAAACTACAACTTTAGTCAGAAGATCGCGAATAAACGGCAAATTTCGCCCAAAGATCGCGAAAAAGCGGCAAATTTCGTCAAAAGATCGCGAAAAAGCGGCAAATTTCGTCAAAAGATCGCGAAAATGCAGAAAATTTCGTACAAAAGATCACGAAAAAGCAGAAAATTTCGTCAAAAGATCACGAAAAAGCAGAAAATTTCGTCAAAAGATCGCGAAAAAGCAGAAAATTTTGTCAAAAGATAACGAAAAAAACTACAAATATCATCAGAAGATCGCGAAAAAACGGTAAATTTCGCCAATAGATCGCGAAAAAACTTCAAATTTCCTCAAAAGGTCGCGAAAAAGCTGCAAATTTCGTCAAAAGATCGCGAAAAAGAGGCAAATTTCGTCAAAATGACGCGAAAAATACATGTATTTAGTGCTTTTAGTGTATCTCCCCTTCCCCCCCCCCCCCCTCTTTTTGTAACCTTTCAGAAAATTTGCTGTGAATTTCAAATTTTTTTGTTGTTCAGAATCACTCCTGATTCAGAATTCACATTAAGCTGGCTGTAGGTCCTGGTCCAATTAGCCCGTGTGACGAAAAATAGCTAACCATTGTGATTTTTCACTAAGTTTTTCATATTTTTTGCTAAAAAATTTATTAAAATTATGACACACAAAAACTCTATTCTGAATTAAATTATTTCATTTTCAGGAGTGGTCATGATTCTGATAAGTCGAGCATTTCATATGACCTACACTCAATGTTTTAAGAGCTGTGTGTAATTTGGGTATTTTCACTCCTGTAATGTAGTATACAGGCTTGTGCGCTTTTCTCCATTTGCCCGGAAATCAGACCCTGGTTTTATTTCTTAAAGTATCTTTCACGGATAAAATGTGGTAAAATTTTTTGTTTGCGCGTGGTTTCAGTCTTTTTGCTTTTTTGCAATTCTCATCCCTGAAGAAGAAACTGTGAAATCTGCCAATTGATAGTGGAAAATATCACGAAGTTTGTCAGCCGGTCCCGAGACTTCATCGTCGTTTTACAAAGAAACATTTTCGGAAAAGGATTTTTTTGGAAACAGGAGTCTCCCGCCCCCAATATTCTTTAGGGCACGAATCCTACCATCCCATCTCCAAATTCAAGACATGTATCTGCCATTCAAGCCATGTAATGTATATTAATAATGTTGTATAAAAAATGTTATTTAAACATTAAAATATTCTGTTTATTTGTACAATAAAATGCTGATAATTGCTACTGGATTTGGATATGGGATTGAGTATATTGATAATTGCTAATAATTAATTTGTACAATGAAATGCTGATAATTTGTGTAACAAATTTTAACCAATTAAATATGCCTATAAATTGTAGAGTATTTTCACAAAGAAATACATACATTCTTTTTATAATTTAAACATAAAATATCTACCAATATACCCATGATTAAAGAGTGATTTTCTCCAAATAAAGGTTTAGTTGATGCCTTTTTTCTGTTTTAATTATTTAATAGTGTTTTGCTTTGAATCACATTTAGTTTTATTTTAAGTTAAATTACTGTGATATTTATAAGTAAAAAGAAAATTACTTTTAATTTTAAATATTTTATTTATAATGAAGTTACAAACAGACTCTCATAAAACCAAAAACTTTCTGCGCACATAAATATTGGGTCGAAAACTTTCTGCAAATTTAATGTTTAATAAAATGACGTGTTATATTACTTTGACTGTATGAATTTTAAATAGTAGTTTTAAAATAATTACCGTTTAATTTAAAAATTAATTAATATTAATTACAGAATAATTATGTTGGCTAAAAAATAATAAAACTAAAAATCCATGATATGAAGGGGTGAATTCTTATCAGTTATTTTGTCAATGCATTTAGAAACAGCCCAATCCTTAATATTGTGACCTCTTCTCACAAAATGCAATAATGGACATTGCTTCTGAAACAACGGAATCACATTTTGTAAGGAGAGGTCCATTCTTAGGTATCATCATTAAAGAGACCGATGAGTTTTTATTGCAGCCCTTTGACGAAATTCTCATTTTTTTCCCGCGATCATTTGGCGAAATTTCCGTTTTTCCGCGATATTTTGACGACATTTGCATTTTTGTGACAAAATTCATACTTTTTTAGAGATCCTTTGACAAAATGCACTTTTATTTTCCTATCCTTAGACGAAATTTGCATTTTTTCGCGATCTTTTGACGAAATTCAAGCTTTTTTCACGGCGTTTTGACGAAATTCGCAATCCTTTGATGAAATTAGTTTTTTCCGCAGTTCTTTGCCGAAATTTTCATTTTTTTCATGATCTTTTGACAAAATTCGTGCTTTTTCCGCTATGCTTTTACGAAATTAGTTTTTTTCCTGCGCTTTTACACAAAGTTTGTTTTTCTGCGATTCTTTGATGAAATTCGCTTTTTTTTTTTTCGCAATTCTTTGACGATAGTGTTTTTTCTGTGGCCTTTTGAGAAAATTCATTTTTTTTTTTTTTCGCGATCCCTTGACTAAATGCGTGCTTTTTCCGCGGCCCTTTTACCAAATTTGTGTTTCTTTCGCTATCCTTTAACGAAATTAGTTTTTTTCTGCGATTCTTTTATGAAATTTGCGGGATTTTTTTCACGATCCTTTGACAAAATTCTCGCTTTTTCTGCTATGTTTTACGAAATTCATTTTTTTTTCCTGCACTTCTTTAACGTAATTTGCGTTTTTTCTGCTATTCTTTGACAAGAAATTTTTTTTGTCCACGATTATTCTTTAAAGAAATTAGTGTTTTTTCGCGGTCCTTTAACGAAATTTTCATTTTTTCCGTGATGCTTTGACAAAATTGGGTATTTTTTCTGCGAACGATTGGCGGAATTGGTTTATTTTTGGCGATCATTTGTTGAAATCTGCAATATATTTCAGCGATTTTTTTTTTTTTTTTTTTTTTTTTTGTGCCTGAATTTTCGGACTGATGGGCGATTTTTTTTTTTTTTTTTTTTTTTTTTTTTTTCGGAAAATTCGGAACAGAATCACCCCTATCAAACAATAAATAAATCGTACATAAAATTGGAGAACATTTTTAATTTTTCGGTATTTAAAAAAAAATACAAGAACAAAAACTACTTTTCTTTTCTAAGAAATTTTCCGCAAAGTTCTGAATTTTGCGGAAAATTTTCTGCGTGCGGGAGTGCGTCTATATATACAACTCTGGTTACAAATATAACTAATTGGATGCGCCAATCCCAAAACTTTCTTCTATCTCATACATCTTAATATTTCTAAAAGTAGTTTTAAATGTTAATACTTCGATATTATTAGTTCAATATTATACCAACTTTGATTTTGATCTAAGATTTCTGCTCGTCAATTAATCAAAATAAGAATAAGTTAATCTCAATCATGATATTTATTAAAATCAATAATTTTTTTCGTTATTCTGTTGTACATCAGCTGATTGTGAATAGACAGCTTAGCAGGATGCGAAGTTCCCATGACTTCACGAGCCACCAATATACAGTACAAAAAATTGAGAAAATTTCACAAAAAACGCTGTCACAGTGACACCTTCTGGCTGAATATTTCCAAATTCAAGGAAAAACTGATGGCCATAGCCAAAAATATACACAAAAAATTGGTTCAATTCTATGCTTAGTTTCATACACTTTTCGATGGTAAAATAATGGAAATAACACAAAAATCATTATTATAGCGCCCTCTTCCAGCACACTATTTTCAAATTCAAGGAGGACCAGTTGGCCATAGCCAAAAACATACCCCTAAAAATTGGTTCAATTCTATGCATAACTTCATACAATTTTCGATGGTAAATACAAGAATGAAAATGGCACAAAAATCACTGTTACAGTGCACCCTTCTGGTGGAATATTTCTAATTTAAAGGAGAACCTGCTGGACATAGCCAAAAACATACACAAAAAATTTTGTTCGATTATATGGATAACTTATTACATATTTAAGACACTTTTCGACAGTACAATAATGAAAATGGTACAAAAATCGCAATTACAGCAGTACTCCTTTCTGACAGAATGCTTCCATATTGAAGAAGGACCTGCTGGCCACAGCCAAAAACATACACAAAAATTTGGTTCAATTCTATGCATAACTTCATACACTTTTTGATGGCACAAAAATCACGATTACAGCGCCCCCTTCCAGTGGAATGTTCCAATATTGAAGAAGGGCAAGCTGGCTATAGCCAAAAATATTCACAAAAAATTTGGTTCAATTCTATGCATAACTTCATACACTTTTTGATGGTATGATGACAGACAGACAGACATTTTGTATAAGCATGTTTTGGGATCTCTGACTCCTAAAACGTCTAAGCCTATCGAGAACCAGAAATTGAAAAAAATCTCAGTTACAATACTTTCTTCTATTGAAAGATAGAAGAAAGTAAAAATAGGCCTGTTTAATTGTTAAACTTAAAAGAGAGAAAGAAAATTAATAAAGTCATACTTTAATAAACAACTTCAGATTTTGTTTCACATTCTGAAAGTAAAGGTACAATTTTCTGAAAGATGTAAACATAAATTCTTAAATTTATTATAGAGATTTCAAATACCAATGTTAGGAAAGCTGGTAATTCTTTAAACTTTTGGGAATTACCTTTTACTCATAAATAGTGGACTTACTTTCATATTTTGCATTATAAACAAAAGTCGTTCGGCATTGTTTGGGTCAAACGATTTCTCTTATCCTTATATATTTGCTTTTTTACGCATTGCCGGATATCCGGCAGAGAAGTCGGATATCCGGTGGTTGTGATTCGGATATCCGGTGATTGTGATTCGGATATCCGGCGGTATTTCGGATATTGAAAAATCAGCCGGATGTGCCGGATATCCGTTGCATCCCTACCAGTAATGGACACCCTTCCAGTAATGGACACCCCTTGATGTTTTTGGTTCATAAAAAAAATAACTAATAAATATTTAGCTTTAATTTTTTTTTTTATAATTCCCCCTTGTATGTTTTATAAAACTGGGTTATTGTTGACACTTTTAATCAAACCAATCAGGAAGCAGAAAATAATGTTTCAAAGTTTCGCTGTTTTTCTGTGAAAATCTTAATGAAGAGGCTAAGAGTTGGCTTCGTTTAATCAATTTATATATTATTTATTTTCTTGCAAAATTTGAATGTTTTTGTTTGAGTAGCAATAGAAAACTTTGAATTTTATATACCAATGGCCATTTACAAAATTTCATTTATTTTGAAGATTTTAAGAGGGGTGTCCATTACTGGGATGGTTAATTAGTCATTTTCCAGTAATGGACACCCCATGTAGACATTGCTAAAAATGTAATTTTAGTAATGTTTATAGTGCATAAAATACTTTGGCTTAACTACAAACCTAAATAATCAAATTTTATTTTTAAATTATACTTACCAAAATGTAATAACACCAAAACTTTTATAAATAGCTGCTTTCAAATTATTTTATGTGGATTAATAAAATTTCAATATTTTATTTTATTATTATTTTTTTATGTAGATGTACCTTGCATATTTTATAATCTGGCAATCAAAACCAGCCAGGAAGCAGAAAATATTGTTTAAGAGCACAGTCAAAGAGGGGCTCATAGGGCTTAATCCCTCTCCGTTTAAATAAAAACAATTAAGTTACAGAAGCTATTAAAAATCTATTTTCTGTCTTAAATGTTTCCTTATTTAAAAAAAAAAAAATTTAATACTATTAATGAAAGTTACAGGTAATATTCATGAAACTATAGTAAATCTGCAGATCATTGGCCTCAAACATCAGTACTACAGTTTTATTTTGAAATTATTTTATTTAGTATTTAAAATATTCAACTCACAATATCATTTCTTTCATATTTGTAATATTAATTATTATAAATGATACATCAAGTAGAGTCTGGAAGATTGTTAAAAATAGTGACACAAAACTAAACATTTAAAAATAGTGGCACAAAACTAAACATTAATATTCCAAAACTTTTTTTTAATTACCCTTTAAATCCACCACTGTTACAATAATTTGATAGCTGTATTTGCCTGATATTTAGTATTTTAATCTATCCATCTAAAATAATTAAAACATCGATCTTCTGATAATTTCAATAATTGATACAAACAATAAATGATTATCACATACTTTATTAATTACTGGTATCCTAAATGTTAAATTTATTTGAAAATAACTATTTTGTTTCATTAGTATGTATTCATTAAATTCTGGTTCTAAATAGTCATTAAAAACAATTATATTTATTATTTTTTATGGGGTGTCCATTACTGGGCTTTTGGGTGTTTTGATATATTTCTGTTATTTAAAATTAAATTTCTATTCATATAGGGAAATGAGGCTATAAGAATGGTTAAATATTGTCGATAGATTAATATAATATTGAAAAAACTGGAATATAATAATTTTAACTATTAATAAAAAAATAATTTTTAAAGAAATTCCTTAAGGGTGTCCATTACTGGCACATCTACCCTATAAACTGCAACTCTCTATGACAAATTTTATTGATTTTACAAGTAATGTTTCATTGTACCCCGTCTTCCCCTAAAGTTTATGCTGAAAAAAAACGGCTTTGAGTTATTTAAGAAGAGGATAGATATAAAAAAAATTTTAATTAATAAAATTTTAAATTTCATGGCTTCTTCTGAGAATTAAAACAAATAAAATTTTCTCAAATTCTAAAACAAACATTTTAAAATCAAAGAGAAATTGTGAAAAAAAATGGAAGAAAAATCAAGGGCGGATCTGGAGGGTCCTCAAGGGGGGGGGGGGGGCGATTTTAGAAATTTGGAGACTCCAATCTGATGCGCGGGTCGGGACTAATTTTTTTCACTGAGGTTTGGGTCCGGTTGACTTCCACTTTTTGCTGCGGGTCGGGTTTGGGCCCGGTTGACTTCTAGTTTTCTGCTGCAGGTCAGGTTGACTTCTCCTTTTTTCTGTGGGTCGGGTTTGGGTCCAGTTGACTTCTACTTTTTGCTGCGGGTCGGGTTTGGGATCGGTTAACTTCTAGTTTTCTGCTGCACGTCGGTTTGACTTCTACTTTTTTCTGTGGGTCGCGTTTGGGTCCGGTTGACTTCTATTTTTTGCTGCGGGTCGGGTAAACTTCTACTTTTTTGCTGCGGGTCGGGTTTGGGCCCGGTTGACTTCTAGTTTTCTGCTGCAGGTCGGGTTGACTTCTCCTTTTTTCTGTGGGTCGCGTATGGGTCCGGTTGACTTCTACTTTTTGCTGCGGGTCGGGTTAACTTCTACTTTTTTGCTGCGGGTTGGGTTTGGGCCCAGTTGACTTCTATTTTTCTGCTGCGGATCGGGTTGACTTTCACTTTTTAGCTGCGCCTAGCGCGCTGGGTTTGGGTTAGATTGACATACATTATTTCGGGCTTGAGTCAGTTTCGGATTGGGTTTTCACTATTGCGAGAAGGGTTCGGGTTGACCCGATTTTTGAAAAGTAAGTCTAAATATTTTTGAAGATAAAAACAATATACAGTAAAAGCTCTATAACGGACACGTCCAAATAATTATTTAGGGATACTTTTTAATATTCAGGATTATGTAAAAAGTACTAATTTGGTATAAAACTGCTTGTCTCTTTATATCTAAGATCAGTTGTAATTCAGTAAAGAATGCTTTGAAACTTATCAAAAAACATACCGGGTGTCCCAAAATGGACTGACTGATTTTAAAATTCAATAACTTGCAAATGATGACAGCCATTTAAAAAAAATCTTGCAGGTTATGTAACATATCAGGAGATTTTTTGCTGCAATTCTTGATTTTACTTTACAATAGCAGCGATAGATGGCGCTGCAATCAATAGTCGTTAAATCGGGGCCCAATTTCTGGCCTTCCTCCTCCAGGCACAGATTTAGCGTCTATTGCTTGCAGCGCCCTCTGTCGTTGCTATTTTAAACTAAAATATAGAATCGCAGTAAAAAAACTCCTGATTAGGGGTGATTCCCAATAAATAATTTAAAAAAAAATCTGAAATTCAAAGCAAATTTTCTGAAAGGTTACAGTAGAGGGAGGGGGGGGGATTCAATCCTGGCACTAATTATTTTTGTTGCAGGTCGGGTTAACTGTTTTAGATTCGGGTCGATTTCAGGCTGAGTCGCTGAGTGCAGATTCTTGCGCAAGCTGTGTTTGTGTTAAACCGTTTCTTCAAAAGTTAGTTCAGTATATTATTTCAGATTAAAAACGATATCTATAATAATAAACATATATATGTGTGCTGTTTTCTAAAGAGACCGCTGTATTTTTTCGGCGACTTTTTGGTGAAATTTTCATTTCTTCCACGACTCTTTGACAAAATGCACGTTTTCCACTACTCTTTGACAAAACTCGCGTTTTTCAGCAATCCTTTGACGAAATTTGAGTTTTATCCGCGATCCTTTGACAGAATTTGAGTTTTTTCGAGAGTCTTTGACCAAATTCGCGTTTCTTTCGCGATCCTTTGACGAAATTCCCGTTTCTTTCGCGACCATTTGATGAAATTCACGTTTCTTTCGCGATTCTTTGATAAAAATTGCATTTTTTTCGCAAACCTTTGACGAAATTCGTGGTTTTTCGTGGCCATTTGCCAAAATTCCCATTTTCTTCCGCGATCCTTTGACGAAATTTAAGTTTTTCTGCTGCCCTTTGACGAAACTCACTTTTTTCTCGATCATTTGAAGAATTCCGCGTTTTTTCAGCGGCCCTTTGACCAAATTCGTGCTTTTTCGGCGTCTCTTTGAACAAATTCACTCTTTTTCGTCGTCCTTTTGACAAAATTTGCGCTTTTTCCGTGATCCTTTGGAGGAATTGAAGTTATTTTTAGATTGACGAAATAGACTTTATGACGACCATTTGTCAAAATTCGTGACTATTTTTATGTCCGAATTTAAGCATTGATGATTTTTTTTTAATTTTCTGAACCGAACGCCTTAACCCTCTCGCCGCGTATTTTTAAGCAAAATAGGTTCAAAAATTTATTTTATTACATATTTGAAATCTTCATATATTTTAGAGTTAAAATATGCCCAAAACCTTTGTGAAAGAGTTTTTTTTTTTTTTTTTTTTTTTTTTTTTCTTAATAGAATTAGATCATTAAAAAAAAGATTTGCTGCGGAAATCGCGGGTTGTGCAAATTTTGCTACTTTTACGTTGGCCGTGGAAATCGCGGAATGCGCAGCGAGAGGGTAAAATTTTTGGAAAATTCGGAACATAATCACCCCTGCTCCTTGACTTCTTACATAACTCTCCTGCAAGTATTTGTTTTAATAGCTGCCACCATTTGCAAGTTATTGAATTTTAAAATCAGCCAGTGCATTTTGGGACACCCTGTATGTTCATTAGCTATGGGATGATGAATGAAAGAAGCATTTAAAAAAAATAATAATAAAGCGGCCTTCGATATGTCAGTTAGAGGTTTCCCCGGTCTGAAATTTTCTGGCCCAAGTCCAGGTCCAACCCTCACAAAAAAATTATCGCCCGGCCCGGTATAAAAGCTAAAAAATCGACTCCAGCACAGCCTGCAATTTGCCTTTAAAACTATTCATAAAGCACACCACACTTACTTAAGCTCATATTTTATTTTCAGATTATGTTCCAAATTCATGAATACATAAAAACGATATTATTAAGGACTATTTAGGCAATTATGTACATAAACACTACTTAAAAATATGAGACGATTACATTCAAATGAAAATCCAGTTAAAAAATCAGTTTAGAATGAAAGAAACGGATGATAAAAGAAAATCACAATTTTAAAGCTCTACAAGGAACTAGTATGTTGTGACCATCACAAAACTTTCTTCTACCTCATACATGTCAATACTTCAAAATTCACTATCTCAGTGCCAATCTGTGTTCATCATGAGAATTCTAAAAATATGAAATTCCGTGCATTAGTTCTCGAGGTATGACTGTCACTGAAATCGTGTAAATCCAGCAAAATGCAGCATAGCAGCGCCACCTATTGGGTTATTTACACCAGAACCTAATTATCACCAACTTATGTCAATGTCTAACTGAATATGAAGTGTGAGGAAAATTCGTGCATTAGTTCTTGAGATAGAGGTATTGCACAAATCTTGACAAATGCAGCATAGAAGCGCCACCTGTTGAGCGATTTGCAACAACACATAATCAGCGGCAATATTAATCAAGTTATACTTAAATCTGAAGTTTGATGAAAATTCGTGCATTAGTTCTTGATAGAGATATTGAGGAAATAGCTCAAAATGCAGCACAGCAGCGCCACCTATTGGGCGATTTACACAAACACGTAGTCAGCATCATTCCATATAAAGGACTAACTAAATCCGAAGTTTGATGAAAATGTGTGCATTGGTTCTTGAGATAGAGCTACTGCAAAAATAGTGTAAATCCTGCAAAATGCAGCATAGCAGCGCCACCTTTTGGGCGATTTACACCAAAACGTAAACAGAATCCATTCATGTCAAGGACTAACGGAATCTGAAGTTTTATAAAATTCCGTGCATTAGTTCTTGAGTAGAGCTTTTGCGGAAATCCTGCAAAATGCTGCATAGCAGCGCCACCTGCTGGGCGATTTACACCAAAAACTAATCAGCACCAATCTATATCAGGCACTACCTGAATATAAATTTTTATTAAATTCTGCGCATTAGTTCTTGAGATAGAGCGCCCACAAAATTTGTGTCACATACAGACACAGTCGGAATTTAGAGGAGTGCACAGGTCGCGATCGGGCCAGTAACGCTTATCATAAGGACTGACATGGAGTGAACGTTTAGCTTTTATTCCGGGCCGAGGCCCGACTTGGAAATTTCGGCCAGTGCAGACCTCTAGGAAGAATGAAGTCCAGGCCAGGCTCGACCTGGAAGAAAAAGAAGTCTGGCCAGACCCGAATCTGCAGAAAAATTTAAGATCAGGACACGGCCCAGCTTTAAAAGAGGGAAGACCTGACCCAGCACGAGTCTTGTGGATTAAAACTGGCGCGACCCGGGACGGGTCGCGCCGCGCTCGAGCTTCGCCCCAAGTCATTTCTCGTGAGGATGCATAATGCCGTTTTTTAAGCCCTTTATTTGCTTGTCAGGAAGAGACTAAAGTAAAAGTTAATAAATAATAGGTACAATCGATTCAAATTTTATATGGTGACAACTTAGCAAGAATAACTGTTCTACTCCCTTTGATTAAGCAAGGAAGTTTTTAAATGCATCCTAGATCGGTGTCTGGTCTGGAGTGGGCAATCATTTTCAGAAATTGTAAACATTGCTCTTAAAATCTTAGCAAGAAACAGATTATTTACTGGACAATGCTGAGGAACTTGCATTTGTACATAATTAATTCTTATGAAAATCCTCATGATTGGTTAATTTTCTTAAATAATGCTTAACAAACAGCAAATAAATAATGTAAAAACATTAAGTATGATTCTGTTTCTAATTATTCTGAATATCTTTATAAGTTGACTGTTAAACGTAGAAGTTGTATAAGGTTTTAAAAAATGTGCTTTAAAAGTTTTTTTAAGTATTCGGTTCGGCCGAATATTTCGATATTCGGCATGCCGAATAATTTGCTATTCGGCCAAGCCGAATATTCGGTATACCACATAGCTTGATATTCGGCCAAACCAAATATTCGGTAACATGGCCGGATACCGAATATTCGGTGCATCCCTAATTCTCAATGTTATTAAAGTAACATTTTAATGTTCCAAAAAATAGCTGATTCACTCAAAACCGTTCATGATAGTATATATATTAATATTTATGTAATATTCAATGTTCTAAACTTGACTTTAAAATCTTATCTCTTGCTGTGATCTAACAGTAGCTGAAGGAATCCCCCCCCCCCCCCTCCCCCATTCTCAAAGTAACTGATTGAGTGAATTGTGTAATAAACTTAGTTCCTCCATTTCTGCATTTCCTGATGTATCATTTTCAGAACAATTTGAATCAAACCAATATTGGGTAAACTGAGAGTGACAAGAATTTTAATTCCTGTTTAGTTTAACTCCCTAACTTCAGTACACTGTTTGATTCACGTTTCAAGGTCTAATGATTTCAATTTGATATCTATTCAGATATCTATTTGTGTAAATTTGAGGTCCTTTAATGTTAAAGGACCCTTCAGAAAGTTCTTTGTTTTATAAATAGACCTTTCACTGAACTTTAGCACTTTCAAATTGAACCAGGGTTGCAAAAAAGCCGGCTAAAATTAAAAAAAGCCATGCCGGCGGCTTTTATTGGTTTTAACCGGCTTTTTTTGGCCAAAATTGGCCTTTTTTGGCCATAATTGGCTTTTATACAACTGAGCATTGTAATTATAAACTACACATTTTAAAGTGTTTCGAATTAGTTTTAATGACATTTAATTGATTTACAGTTTAATAAGTAACCCAATTTTTCAATAATGAAGACATTAATACTGGAATAAAACTTAGATCATTTTGCTAGTGATTTGTAGTGTGAATTGCGAATATGTCAGCTAAAATTTAAAAGGGCCATACTAACTGCTTTATCTGGTTTACACTGACATTTAACCCCCCACCAGAGTTGCAAAAAAGCCGGCTAAAATTAAAAGCCACGCCGGTGGCTTTTATTGGTTTTAACTGGCTTTTTTTGGCCATAATTGGCTTTTATACAATGAAGCATTGTAATTATACACTACACATTTTAAAGTGTTTTTAATTAGTTTTAATGACATTTAATTGATTTAGAGTTTAATAAGTAACCCAATTTCTCAATAATGAAGACATTAATATTGGAATAAAACTTAAGATGGTTTTGCTAGTAATTTGTAGTTAGAATTGCAAATATGTCAGCTAAGTTTTAAAAGCGCCATACCAACTGCTTTATCTGGTTTCCACTGACTGACCTTTAACGCCCCCCCCCCCCCCCCCCCTGAATTTTTTTCATTTTTACAGCTTTATAAAATTGAAGAGGACAATGGTTACTTAGTTACATGTTTTATTACTTAGTTAATTTTAAGAGCTATTAATATACAAGTCTTATTTTATTTCTAGTAAACATTTAAAATTATACATAGTCATATAATAAAAATATCATTTCTCACTATTAAAAATATTATGCATATGCTTAGCAACAAGCTTTTCAAAATTTTACTTAGAGAAATTTTATTTTATTTTTTTCTTGTTTAAATGCTCTATGTTTTATACACTTATGTACCAAACTCTCCTCAAGTATTATATCCTTTAAAGGTTAAAATTCAATATTTGCTTTAGTAGCCAGTGGCCGGTAGAGGCTGTATGTTTAGTAGCCACTACTGTCAAGTTAGTGGCCACTTATCATAGTTTGTAGATTTAAATAGTTTTACATGTTTTTAAAATATTTATGTTACGAAGACATCTTTTAAAATATATAAAAATAAAACTATCCCCAGCGTCAGTTTACTTACTCCAACAAAAACAATTAACAGTTATATTACATTAAAAAAAGAGAGAATTTATCGAACAATGTTGTACAAGACACTGGCTGTTAAAATCTAACGTCCACCCAACCAATCAGGTATCTCTTTGCCTGCTGTGAACCCCACCAGAGTAAGATCGGCAAGCTCAGAGGTCAGAATAAGATGGCCAAACTACGCAGGAACTCCAAATGCTTGTTTGACTCGTTTTCCAATGTTTTGTGATCAACACATAAAACTGCCAGTGTACAAGACCAAGGTCAAAGATTTGTTCACATCTCCAATAACGTCACTGTGTAGCCCGAGATAAGAATTCTTTCTGAAAATAGGCCTAAAATATTTTCCGTTTGACAAAATTCGCAATTAATTTTTGAAATTGTTTTAAGAAATTTGCAATTATTTTACGCAACCTCTTGCTAAAATTCACAATTTTTTCGCCGATCGTTCAACAGAACTCACGATTTTTTTTTCGCGATCATTCGACGAAAGTGACGATTTTATTATGTGATCTCTTGATGAAATTCTCGATTTTTTCCACGATCAATTGACGAAATTCGCGACTTTATTTCCACGATCTTTCGACAAGATTCGCGATTTTATTCCGCGGTCGTTTGACGAAATTTACGTTTTTTGCGATCTTTAGACGAAATTTACGTTTTTTTGCAATCTTTAGACGAAATTTGTGTTTTTTTCGCGATCTTTTGACGAAGTTTGCGTTTTTTTCGCGATCTTTTGACGAAGTTTGCGTTTTTTTTCGCGATCATTTGACGAAGTTTGCTTTTTTTTTCGCGATCTTTTGACGAAATTTGCGTTTTTTTCGCTATCTTTTGACAAAATGTGTAGTTTTTTTCGCGTTCCTCCGGCGAAATTTACTAGGTTTTCGCGATCTTTTGACGAAAATTGCGGATTTTTCGCGATCTTTTGATGAAATTTGCGGTTTTTACGCGATCCTTTCACGAAATTTGCGTTTTTTCAGCGATTTTTTGATGGGAAATCGCGTTTTTTTTTTCGCGATTCTGAAATTCTCAGCAAATTTTCTGAAAGGTTACAGAAGGGTGGAGCTGTGTTTTTTCTGCACCTGATTGACGAAATTCCCGTTTTTTCAAGATCCTTTGACGAAATTTACTTTTTTTCGCGGTCTCTTGACCAAATTTGCGATTTTTTCGCGATGTTTTGACGAAATTTACGGGTTTTTTCGCGTTCTTTTAACGAAAATTGCGGGATTTTTCGCGATCTTTTGACAAAATTTGTGGTTTTTCGTGATTTTTTACGAAATTTACGTTATTTCGTAATCTTTAGACGGACTTAGCGGTTTTTTCGCGTTTTTTTGACGAAATTTGAGATTTTTTCGCGATCTTTTGACGAAATTTGAGATTTTTTTCGCGATCTTTTGACGAAATTTACGGTTTTTCGTATTCTTTTAACGAAATTTGCGGGGTTTTTGCGATCTTTTGTCAAAATTTGCGGTTTTCGTGATTTTTTGACGAAATTTGTGGTCTTTTTGCGATCTTTTGACGAAATTTACCGTTTTTTTCGCGATCTTTTGACGAAATTTGCGGTTTTCCCCCTATCTGTTGGCGAAATTTAAGGGGTTTTCGCGATCTTTTGACGAAAATTGCGGGGTTTTGCGATATTTTGATGAAATTTGCGATTTTTACGCATTCCTTTCACGAAATTTGCGTTTTTTCCGCGATTCTTTGACAGAAATCGCGTCTTTTTTCGAGATTCTTATGAAATTCTCGTTTTTTCCGTGATTCTTTGACGATTTTTTTGCGAACGATTGACGAAATTGATATCTTTCGGCGACCATTTGCCGAAATTCGCGATATTTTTATGCCGATTTTTTTTAATTTTCGGAACCAAATGCCTTCAGTGTGAACATCAACGCGATTTTCTTTTTCTTTTACGATTCCGCGAAAATCGCTGATCGATTAAAAAAAAGGAAAAGTGGCATTTCTGACATGTACTATTACATGAAAAATAAAGATCGCCACTTTGGCGATCAGATGCACATCATAAAGTCGCCAATTTTTTACATTTAGTCGCCCTGTGGCCGGTGGCGACCGGGAATTTTAACCTTTAATATCCTTTCTAATTTCTCTTAACATATATAACTTAACTCTCCATATGGACACATAAGAATGTTTCCATTTTGATGTGCTACATTTTGTCATTGTTTAATTAAATATAATCTTTAAAATGTGTAGTATATGTGGAGCTATGTAATACAGAACTTCAAAACACCAGTTTGGAGTCTTAACTTATATTCTTTTCAATATTTATATATTTTTTTCAGACATAATGCCTTCACGGTTGCTTTCTAACAGTTATAAAAGACTTATTTATTTGACAAAATTTAATAGAAATTTATAATTTTCTTAGTAGAAAATATTTATAAGTGTATTATAAATTAATTGTTCCAAATTTAAAACGAATTAGCTGTAAACCAACTTTCAAAAATAAAAGCCGGCTTTTTTTGGCCTGGCTAAAAGCCGGCAACCCTGAATTGAACCTTTCACAAATTTCGTCATTTTAAAAGTAAAATCTGATCTGTAAAAAAACATCTGAATTCATCAAAGAACATATTACTTGTCTTATTATATATGAAGGGTAGAACCTGAATATAACGATCATTTCAAATTAGCAAAATTATGACTAGAATTTTCACAAATCGTAGAAAAACTTCACAATTTCACAAAAACATGACCTTGTGAAAAAAGTCTGGACAGACCATCGTTATTACTTCTAATTTTTCTCTGGGCTGCTGTTCATTCTGACGCGATTGATTGCTGCCAATTTAGTTCAACCATTTTTTTTTTATTATTATTCAAAACAAAACTTATGTAACCTAACAAGATATTAACTAGTAAGTTTTGCCTAAACCAAAGTGGAAATTGTTATCGAAATATGACAAAAAAAAATAAAAATCAAAGTGCTAAATTGGCAACATCTTCCAGTCAACAATGTGTAACATACAGTTGAACTCTGTTAATATGAGAAGCAAAGCAGCGTCAGAAATGATTAAAAAAAAAAAGTCACTGGTCTACTACATAAAATTCTATAAAGTCCCTTTGAGTGACTTCTCTCTCCCCCCCCCCTCCCTCCCTCCCTCCCCAGAATATAAACCAAATTTACTTAGCAGTTATCCAAAATTTTCAGCATAGAGCATAATAAAGTGTAGAATTATACTTTGTTAAAAATAAAATAAAATCGTGATTTGCAATCAGTTGCAGTTTTCCTAGGGCTGAGAAAATTTACGTTTGCCTGTCAAATAGGGCAAAAAAGTTACTGGTCCCGCAGAATACTATATTTTTCAAATTAGTAGTCCGATTGAATTTTCAGTGGTCTCTGACTACCAGACTGCCTAGGATTTCGTATGCTACAAAGGTATTATAAAAGTCCTCTTATTTGTTAACTGTAATAACTATTATGAATTGTCCTTAATTATTTAAATGCTAAGATTAATTTAGTTTAAATATCCGTGCTAATTAAAACATTAAACACTTTTAAGTTTCTCCCAGCAAAGCACTACTGTTAGCGGTCTGATTGGTTGCTTGAGAGTGGAGCTTCCCAGCTACTAACGTCATATAATTTTCATAAAGCAGAAATAGTAAGTATAAAAGGCAAATTCTTTTGTTCTGAGGGGAATAAAATAGCAGAAATTCGATGAACAGTGTTATGTAGTACACTGTGGATCTCAGGCATATGATGGAAATCCATTCTACCCAAGTTTTTGCTGAAATTCAAAGAAATGATAGTCTTATTAGCCGTGATCCTACACTTCTGTAGTTTCATAATAATCTCTGAACCTAAAAGATGAGCTTATTATCATAAAATTCTGAGGGGGGGGGGGGGGTCAGGTTTTTAGATTGATATGGAATGAGCTGTGATATGGAATTTAGCTGTGTTGATTTGATATGGAATGACCCATCTGCAGTTTATTTCCATCACTGATCCCTAGTTTCTATTTATGTGAACACTTTAACACATCAGCGATGCTGCAGACGCGCTATAGCACGTAAATTACGTGAAAAATCTGAGATGGGGCGGGAAAAAAGTAGCTCTTACGCGTCCCCCGGGACGTGTAATTTTGTCAACAAATCGCGGAAAAAAGATTTTCGTCAAAGAATCGCAAAAATAGCGCAAATTTCATCAAAATAGTGCAGAAAAAAACAATTTTTTTCGTAAAAGGGCAGCTAAAAAATCGCAGGAAAAAGCCGGTTTTCGTCAAAAGATTGCAAAAAATAGCACAAATTTCATAAAAATATCGCATAAAAACGTGATCTTGGTAAAAGGGGCGTGAAAAAATAGCATATTTCGTCAAAAAAAGTCGATTTTCGTCAAAGGATTTTAAAAAATAGCGCAATTTTCATCAAAATATCATGGGAAAACGCGATTTTCGTAAATGGGCCGCGAAAATATTGCGATTTCATCAAAAAAATTGCAGAAAAAAGCAGTTTTTTGTCAAAGGATCGCAAAAAATAGCACAAATTTCATCAAAATATCGCGGAAAAAAAAAACGCGATTTTCGTAAAAGTGCTGCAAAAAATAGCGTATTTCGTCAAAGGATCACGAAAAAAATAGCTAATTTTGTCAAAAAATCGCGGAAAAAAGCCGATTTTTGTCATAGGATCTCGAAAAATCTCAAATTTCATCAAAATATCGCGAAAAAAAAGCGATTTTCGTAAAAGGGTAGTGGAAAAAAATAGCGAATTTCGTCAAAAAATCGCAGAAAAAAGATTTTTGTCAAAGGATCGTGGCAAAAAGCGCAAATTTCATCAAAGCATCGCGGAAAAAACACTATTTTCGTAACATGTTCGCGAAAAAATAATGAATTTCGTCAAAAGATCGCGGAAAAAACACGAATTTAGTCAAAGCACCAAAAAATATGTGCAAACCAAACTTATAGGTAGAACATTCATAAAATGGGATTTAATTTCTTTTTTTATGAGATTCTTAAAAATACAGCATTATTTCAGTGTACTTTGATTAAAGTTTTCAGGGGATGGACAGGGACCCTCCCCCCCACCTTCCTACTGCATTGAAATGTCTCCCACCTTTTGAAGATTCATGATTTGATGCTTGGTTTAGACGTGAAGGTGCGATCGCAGTTTACTCTCCTTGGCGCGATTTTCAAAAATCGCCAAATTGGCATGTTTTTGCGTACTATCTCCCGGAGCTGCAACATCCGAGAGACAGTACGCAAAATTATTATTTGTTTTCTCTTCTCGTATATTTTGAAACAAGTACCTATCTGGACGAATGCTTTAAAAGTGAAAATAAATATTCGATCACTTATTTTTCTCTTATTTTTACCTGTATTTTTTGAGTGAAAATAAACAAAAAATACATAATTTCAAATTATTCAAAATACATTTTTTAAAGGAATACAGTATATCAAAAATACCAAAAAACAACATTTTCACTTACCCAAATTATTAAAAAAGAACGTTTGTAAACAGTAAGGTGAGCAAAACAATGTTGTTGTTTTTTTTTTTAATCAGAGGGGCCTTTTTTTTTTAATCAGGGGGCTACCGCCCCCCTGAACCCCCCGTTTTTTAAATTCATAATTTTACCTTGTACTCTAGGGTATTATTCAAAAGCATCACTAATCTAACATTTTTAGTCATTCATATCTTGAAACAATCAGCCTCTCTTTCATAAATAATTCAATAAAAGCTCAAAAATACAGGTAAAAATAAAAGAAAAATAACCGATCGAATATTTAATCTCACAGTGATGCCGCTGTACTTGAAAAAACCTGGGTCCCTTTTTTACAAAAGCTGGTCCCCATCAATAATAATTTAATATTTTAAAGGAATAAATGAAACTTGTTTATTTGTAAAAGATAAATGAAATGCATTAATTATTGTTTTAATAATAATTAAATAATGAATGAAAACCAGTATTATTTGCACTCAAATAAGATATTTAAAAAATATATTAAGAGAAATTTTCTTTACTTTTTTAAAAGTAAAAATGCAAGATACAATTTTAATTGTAAAATAATGTTTATTTGAAAGTAGAAGATACCAAGTTCCACTAACAAGTATCACTAATGTTCGCATTTCTTTTAAAAAGGGGCAAGACGGGTTTATTGAAAAAGATATTTTTGCTGAAAAAAGGAATATTTATGTTAAGTTAAGTAAAGGTGTACTTTTTATTAAATGAATGGGTGCTTTCATTATACTTCCCATTGAATTATTTGTCAGCATAGATCTGTGTTGGAATCAGACATTTTCCTTGGAAGGGAAATTTACATCTAAATCATTGATATAATAAGCATCAAATCCTAAATGTTCTGAAGGCGGGAGACATTTCAATGCAGTAAGAAGGGGGGGGGGGGGGGCTCACTGGTCTACCTACTGAATACATTATCAAAGCGCACTGAAATCATGCTGTATTTTTAAGAATCTCATAAAAAAAAAAAAATTAAATTCAATTTTATGAATTTTCTAACTTAGCACATCTTTTTTTGGTGCTTTGACTAAATTCACGTTTTTTCCGCATTACTTTGACGAAATTCGCGTTTTTTCCGCGATCCTTTTGTCAAAATTCGCTATTTTTTTCGCGATCCTGTCCCGAAAATAGTGTTTTTTCCGTGATACTGTGACAAAATTCGGCTTTATTCCGCGATTTTTTGATGAAATTCGCGATCTTTTGACGAAATACACTATTTTGTCTCAGGCCTTTTACGAAAATTATAGCGTTTTTTCGCGATATTTTGATGAAATTTGTGCTTTTTTTCCGTGATCCTTTG
The DNA here is from genome assembly GCA_963932465.1 of Maratus speciosus. Taxonomy (NCBI): domain Eukaryota; kingdom Metazoa; phylum Arthropoda; class Arachnida; order Araneae; family Salticidae; genus Maratus; species Maratus speciosus. The sequence continues at coordinate 125,494,662 of OZ010789.1, read as the reverse complement.
GCGAAAATCGGCTTTTTTAATGCTATCTTTGGCGATATTCGTTATTTTTGAGGAATCCTTTGATGAGATACGCTATTTTTCCGCGATTCTTTGACGAAAATCGGCTTTTTTCCGCGATCCTTTGACAAAATTTTCCTTTTTTCCCTAATTTTGTGTCGAAATTCGCTATGTTTTCGCGATCTTTTAACGAAATACGTTAATTTGTCGCGGCCGTTTTACAAAAATCGCGTTTTTTTTTCCGCAATATTTTGATGAAATTTGCGCTTATTTCCGTGATTTTTTTTTTTTTAAGAAATTCGCTTTTCTTTTCGCGATTCTTTGACGAAATACGCTGTTATTTTGCGGCCCTTTTATGAAAATCGCTGTTTAAAATCGCAAACATAACGAATTTAAACACAAAATCAGGCGATTTTGTTTAAAATCACAAAATCAGGCGACTTTGTTTTGTTTTAATTTTTTTGTGTTTAAATGTGATTTTCGTAAAAGGGCTGCAAATTTCTGATATATGTAAATTACCCTCTTCTGTCTTGCCACTGTCCGGGAATTTCCCTCTACATTATCCTTTTACATAACAATATATCTATCTCCTCTATATTCACTTTTATTAAATAATACATTTTATTTCTTTCAGATATAACATCTAATTTAAATATCATTCTACTTACCTTAAATTAACGTCTGTCATCATCCCTTTAATTTATCCACTCTGTTTACATTTATCGTACTTTCCGTTTTCCATCTGTTTCTCCCACACGTTCAACGGCACGTAGCTTTTTCATTTGACGTATGGTTTCACGGTCGCCACTAGATGGCGTCTTTCGTTTGAGCCTACGGCACATCGGATGTACGACACTTCGTCACGATGTCGTCACTCTGGATACATCATTAGCTGCCCGTTGAATTGCGTGATGAGTTATTATTCTTTCTCTCAGTTTGTATAAATATGAATGTTTCCTTGGCTTACTTACCTCTTCCTCTTCCTTGTCCTCGACCTAGTTTCTTCTCCGATTCTCAGTCACTAACAGCTGGTCGTCCCTTAATTGGTGAAATGGCATTTGACGTGAAACTGAAAGTTCTGCATATCGTTATAAGCTGATATCGTAATAAGTTGTGTTTTTGTGCAATGTTTATCGCTATATTCTTCATGGAAAGTGTCATCAGTTATAAAGAAGTTTCTCATCAATTTAATCGTATTTATGGAAGCATTAGATTCGGCATGATTTAAAGCAGTATATGGGATTTTACATATTAGCAGTCACTCTTTGATGCAGTTCATTTCCCGAATGTCATGGGGTTTGTTTAAAACACTTTTTAATCTTGTTACTGTTATTTATGAATTACTTAATGCATATAAAGTTAACTTATATATTGTTTTTATCTTTTGCTCAATAAACGTTAGATTGTTTTTATATTTATCTTGTAATTATTTCGCCACCACATCTTTTATTCTCCCTTAACTATTTAATATACACAGGTTTGGGGTTTTCAGCTTAAGTTTCCGTTGGGCATTTTCAACTCACTCTGCTAAAACTAATACCTATTTAAATCTAATCCCGTCAATTTCATCAAAGAAAAGCGAATTTCTTTTAAAAATCACGGAAATAAGCGCAAATTTCATCAAAATATTGTGGAAAAAAACGTGATTTTTGTAAAACGGCCGCGACGAATGAACGTATTTCGTTAAAAGATCGCGAAAATATAGCGAATTTCGATACAAAATCAGGAGAACAAGGGAAATTTTGTCAAAGGATCGCGATAAAAAGCCGATTTTCGTCAAAGGATTCCTCAAAAATAATGAATTTCGTCAAAAAAAAAACTCGGAAAAAAGCCGATTTTCGTCAAAGAATCGCGGAAAAATAGCATATTTCGTCAAAGGATTCCTCAAAAATAACGAATATCGTCAAAAATAGCATAAAAAAGCAGATTTTCGTCAAAGGATCGCGGAAAAAAGCACGAAATTACGCGTGCTTACGCTTCCCATGGGACGCGTAAGAGCTATTTTTTGCATCCCGTCTCCGATTTTTGCCGTGCTTTACACGTTATAGCGCGTCCGCGGCATCCCTGATCTCACCTTTCAAGCATTCGTCCAGATAGATACTTGTTTCAAAATATATGAGATGAGAAAACAAATAATAAAATCACCCGACTGCAACAGAACACAGAGAACTGTTCAAAACGAAATGCCGTGTGCTATAACGTATTTATTTCCAAAATTTAAACATTTCCTCAGCTTTATCTTGCGTCCAATCAGAAAACGGCTTACGAATAAAGGATTTTAAAACGGAGCTCTCATCTTAGGGTTGCCATATTTAGTGACATATTTAGTGATATTTCTGCTACAACAGAATGCTTTTTAGCCTAATAAGAAGAGTTCATCCTTTCGAAACGCATTGTGTATTTTTACTTTAATGGTATTTAAAGAAGGTTTTACAGAACAGTTGTCATATATTCCTGCATCTGCCATCTTGGATTTAAAAAAAAATTCTAATAGTGTAATAACTCTAATAATGTAATAATTTGTAATTCTAAACATAAAATGTAAATATAACTAAAACATTTGTGAAATAAAATTATGCACGCCAAGGAAAAAAAATCCAAGATGGCAGAAGCGGGAATTTATGACATCTTCCGATTTTACTGATTATGAATTTGATAATTTTAAAAACAAGACTTGAAATGCTCATAAACAGAATAATAATAAACTTATTTCCCCCCTGCCCTTTTTTTTTTTTTTTTTTGCACATGAAAAAAAAAAATCTAAAGAAAATTAAAGTTTGTAAAACGAAATTACTTTTCATTTCCGAAGAAATATCTAGGCGCCAGTGTTAAAAAATTGGTCAATTCGGCGCCCAAGTTTTTTACACTCCTGTTTATTGATTTTACACACATGTTAATATATGGCAATGAATTTTTTTTTTAAGTCATAAAATTTGCAGTAACTGAGTTTTTAAATGTACAGGAAATTTTGCTACCTTAAAGAAAAAAAAAAAAAATTGAAAAATTTTTTTTTTTTTTAATTACTCCACCCCTGGTTATGGTTATGGGAACATTGGTGCATTGTGTAATATTTCTACTTGTGTAATTTAGTTAAATGTGAATTTATTGTATAGTTTAAAATTGTACAATCATAATATGATGTTAATGATTTTTTTATAGTATGGCCAAGATCTTAAAATGTGCTTCTAATAATGACATCATAACAATCAAAGCCCAGGATGATGCTGACACTGTTACTTTCGTGTTCGAGTCTCCAAGTAATTATTATTATTATTATTTTTTTCATTTCTTTAAAAAAATAAATTTATCTTGTTTCGAATTAATTTTTTTTTTTTTTTTTTTTTTTTTTTTTTTTTTTTTTTTTTTTTACAGATCAAGAAAAAGTATCAGATTATGAAATGAAACTTATGAATTTAGATACAGAACATCTTGGTATTCCAGTAAGGATTAATTTTACGTATTCTATAAAACTTTATATTTGTGTTAAAATTTCTGAGAAATATGTCAGTTAGTTTTAAATTTCATTGGGTGATTCTTCATTCCTCCTTTATTAGAAATATATGAAAGCACTTGTTGAATTTAAATATCGGTTAACTGAAGTAGTGTTTTCTGTTGATCTGTACTATAATCAGGGTTGGCAGGTTTTTGACATGTGTCAGTTTATGTTGTGTTTAAACCGTCATGTCAAAAACCTCAAATACTACATTGATCTGTAAAATTTCACATTAAATGTCTCGCATAACATTTAAAATTCACTATTACCAGGGGTGAGAAATTTCTAGAAAATCTTACCAGCCAAGGATTTATTTCACCAGCCAGTAAAATGCAACGTACAGTTGAAAAATTTTTGCATTTTCATATATATATGAAGATAGTAAAATATGAAGATATATAAAAAGATATATCTTTTTCCTATAAAATTAAGAAATATAAACAAGAGAATGAAAGTTTAATATAAAGTAGAACTGCGTACCATGTTTACATCGCAGTAATTAGGAAAGTTGAAAAATATAGCTAACTACTAAATAAAAAAGTTTTCGGCATACCCCTATAGTTTGCAGTTTTCAAAGACTGCCTAAAAAGTCACTCGCCAGTGGCGAGTAAAATGATGCTTTTTCCCACCCCTGACTATTGCTGTATATCAATAATTAGTACATAGTTAGTAAAGTATTATTGTTAAATGCAACTTTTTAACAGGGTAAAATTTTAATTAATTTATTTTATTTTATTTTTTTTTTTGTAAAATTGTGCTTTTCTAAAAAGCAGATATCCCTCTGACAGCAGACTCCCCTGAACTGTACATTTTTTCTCTTACTTAAAATCGTCTTAATTTCTCTATTACTTTTGAGTATATGCATTACGTAGTTTTTTTTTTTTTTTTTTTTTTTTTTAAGGAAAAAAAAACTTTAAAAAGTGCAGATTTTTTTTTGTATATATAACAAAACAAGATAATGTGCATCAATTTTATTCTAGTCTAGGCAATTAGATTATTAATCTCAAACATTTACAAAATAAGAGAAGTCAGTTTAAAAAAAAAAAAAAAAAAGCTTAAAGTCAAAATCTTTTTAAAACATGCTCCCTTTAAATATATAAAAATGTTTTCGATTTTAAAACAACAAAATTGGCTTGATTTTCTAAAAGAAAATTCCCCTAAGCCCCATATTGAAAAGGTGCATAATAGAAGGGATCAAATCATGAAGCCATACAATTATTTGGCTTACACTTTGCATCCCAACCATCAGGGGGCAAGGGTTGACTGATGTATTAGTTGATTCAGCACGCGCTTGGGCTACTAAGAGAATTTATGGTTGCTTATCCATACTGATTGTATATGAAGCTAAAAAAATCCCCTTTCCCGTCTCAATGGCGGACGATCACCCCTCCCCCCCTTGTGCAAAAAAGGGTTTGCAAAACGACATTATGCATCCTTACAGGAAATGACTTGAGGCGAAGCTCGGCTCGACCCGACCTGCAGTTTAAATGGGCAAGACTCAGCCTGGATAATGTCTTCTTTTTTTTAGAGCCGGGCCGTGCCCTGATCTTAAATTTTTTTGCAATTTCGGGTTGGGCGTGATTCTTTTTCTTCCAGGTCGAACCTGGCCTGGACTTCATTCTTCCTAGAGGTCTGCACTGGTCAAAATTTCCCAAAAGCTAAATGTTCGGTCCGTTTCAGCCCGTATGATAAGCAGTTTTGGCCCGACCACGACCCGTCCACTTCTCTAAATTCTTCTCCCCGAGCCCAAGTTTGGTCTGGCATCTTACTTATTTGTTATTCATAAAAATTATATTTATGTTGTACATTTGTTTAGAGAAATCATTAAAAATTTGATTTGATAAGATACAGAGATGCATTTTTAAAAATCTGCTTATTTTCTTTGTAGAGCTTTAAAATTGTGATATTTTCTTTTATCACTTTCTTTCATTCTAAACTGATTTTCTTACTGGATTTTCATTTGTATGAATTTGTCTAAGTAGTGATTTTTACGTAGTGTTTATGTACATAATTGCCTAAATAATCATTAATATTGATGTTTTTCTGTATTCATGAATTTTGAACATAATCTAAAATAAAATATGAGCATAAGTAATAATTTTATTTGCAAAATGCAAGCTGCGCTGGAGTCGAATTTTTTAGCTTTTATACCGGGCCGGGCCAATATTTTTTTTTGTGGGGGTTGGACCTGTTCAGCCTGGGTAAACCTCTAACTGACGTATCGAAGGCAGATTTAATTTTTTTTTTTTAAATGCTTCTTTCAGCCATCAACCCATAACTGAATATACCAGGTGTACTAAAATGGACTGACTGATTTTAAATGCAGTCCAATAACTTGCAAATGACGACAGCTATTAAAAAAAAAATTACTTGAAGGAGGGTTATGTAAGATCTCAGGAGCAGGTGTGGTTCTGTTCCAAATTTTTCGAAAACTTAACCCTCTTGCTGCGCATACCACTATTTCCACGGCCAACGTAGAAGTGGCAAAATTTGAGCCACCTGCAATTTCCGCAACAAATCTTTTTTTATGATCTAATTCGATTTTAATAAGAAACTCTTTCACAAAGATTTTGGTCGTATTTGAACTCTAAAATATGTGCAAATTTCAAATATGTAATAAAATAAAGGCGCAATTTTTAACCTATTTTCATAAAAAATATGTATATATATACACAGCGAGAGGGTTAAGGCATTCGGTTCTGAAAATTTAAAAAATTCATCATTCCGAAAATTCAGACATAAATATAAACGCGAATTTTGACAAATGGTCCCCATAAAAAATCTATTTCATCAATCGTTCGCAGAAAATAACTTCTATTTCGCCAAGAATCGCGGAAAAAACGCAAATTTGGTCAAAGGGCCGCGGGGGGAAAAAACGCGAATTTAACCAAAGTACCGCAGAAAAAATGCGAATTCGGTCAAAGTGCCACGGAAAAGCGTGAAATTCTTCAAATGATCACAGTAAACACGAATTTAGTCAAAGGATCGCAGTAGAAACGCGAATTTTGTCAAGTAATCGCGAAAAACACGAATTTCGTCAAAGAAATGGGAATTTCGCCAAAGGGTCACGAAAAAAACTCAAATTTCGTCAAAGGATTGCGTAGAAAACACTAATTTTGTCAATGAATCGCTTAAAAAAACATGAATTTCGTCAAAGGATCGCTGAAAATACGCAAATTTTGTCAAAGGGTAGGCAAAATAAGCGAATTTTATCAAAGGGCTGCAAAATTAACTAATTTCGTCAAAGGATTGCGGAAGAAACGTAAATTTTGTCAAAGGGAAATTGAAGAATTGCGAATTTCATCAAACGAATACGGAAAAACGCGAATTTTATCAAAGGGCTGCGAATACATGCTACTTTCGTCAGATGCGGAAAAAACACGAATTTCGTCAGAGTCATGGAAGAAATGCGAATTTCATCAGAGTCGTGGGAAGAAAATGGTCTCTTTAGAAAACAGCACACATACATACACCTATGTTTATTATTATAGGTACAGTTTTTAATCTGACATAATATACTGAACTAACTTTTGAAGAAAACGGGTTAACCCAAACCCAGTTTGCAGGAATCTACACTAAGCCTGAAATCAATCCAAACCGAAAACAGCTAACCGAACCTGCAACAAAAATAATTAGTGCCAGAAGGGAATCCCTTCCCTAACCCCTCTCAGCTGTAACATTTCAGAAAATTTGCTTTGAATTTCGAATATTTTTTTTAATTTTATTTATTTTTTTTTTAAACTGAGAATCACCTCTGATCAGGAGTGTTTTTATTGCGTTTTTTAATTTTAGTTTAAAATAGCAGCACGATCTATCGCTGCTGTTGTAAAGTAAAATCAAGAATCGCAGTAAAATTTATCCTGACATCTTACATAGCCCTCCTGCAAGTATTTTTTTAAATTGCTGTCACTATTTGCAAGTTACTGAATTTTAAAATCAGTCGGTTCATTTTAGAGCACCCGGTATGTTTTTTAATAAATGTTAGATCATTCTTTACTGAATTACAACTCACCTTGGATATAAAGAGACAAGCAGTCTTATACCAAATTAGTATTTTTTACATAACTAGGGGGCTCGGCCCCCTACGAGCTACGCATGCCTGTTTGTGTTCCGGGGATTTGATAAAACGTGCCCCGGAAATTCTGGAGTTACACAAGCATGAGATTCTTCCGCTTTTTGTCGTTTTCCGTTTTTTTCGATTTTTTGCCGTTTCTCGCATTAATGATTTGTTCCGATATTTAAAAAAAAATCGGTCATCAGTCCGAAAATTCCGGTACAAAATATCACAAATTTCGACACGTCATCACCGAAAAAACAATTTTGTCAATCGTTGGCAGAAATAAATAGCCAACTTCGAAAACTATCGCGGAAAAAACGCAATTTCGTCAAAGGATCGCGGAAAACCCCTGCAACTTTCGTCATAGAATCGCGAAAAAACTGCTGATTTCGTCAAAGGGTTACGGAAAAATGGCAACTTTTGTTTTAAGGATCGCGGAAAAACACGAATTTCGTCGAAACATCGCGAAAAAACACAAATTCTGCCAAAAGATCGCGAAAAAACGCAGATTTCGTCTAAGGATTACGAAAAAACTCTGAATTTTGCCCAAAGAATCGCGTAAAAAACGCGAATTCTGTCAAAGGATGGTGCAGAAAATGCAAATTTCGTCAAAGGATCGTGGAAAAAACGCGAAATCTGTCAAACAATCGCAAATTCTGTCAAGGGACCGCAAAAAAAAAACGCGAATTTCGTCAAAAGATTTCGGAATAAACGCCTATTCTCAAAAAAGATCGCAGAAACAACTGGAAGATTGTCAAAAGATTGCGAAAGAAACTGGAATTTCGTCAAAAGATCGCGGAAAAAAACCCGATTTGCGTCAAAAGATCGTGGGAAAAAACCCGATTTGCGTCAAAAGATCGCAGAAAAAACCGATTTGCGTCAAAAGATCGCAGAAGAAATGCGCATTTCGTCAAAAGATCGCAGAAAAAAAACCGGAAATTCCGTCAAATCGCGGGATAAACGCAAATTTTGTCAAAGGATCGCAGAAAAAACTCTAATTTTGTAAAAAGATCGCGAAAAAAAAAACGATTTGCGTCAAAAGATCGCAGAAGAAATGCGCATTTCGTCAAAAGATCGCAGAAAAAAACCCCGGAAATTCCGTCAAATCGCGGGATAAACGCAAATTTCGTCAAACAATCGCAGAAAAAACTCTAATTTTGTAATAAGATCGCGGAAAAAAACGCGAATTTTGTAAAAAAAAAAAAAAAAAAAAAAAAAAAAAAAAAAAAAAATCGCGGAAAAACGGGAATTTTGTCAGAAGATCGCCGAAAAAACGTGAATTTTATAAAAAGATTGCCGAAAAACGCGAATTTTGTGAAAAGATCGCCGAAAAACGCGAATTTTGTAAAAAAGATCGACGAAATAACGCAAATTTTGTAAAAATATCGCGGAATAAAAGCGAATTTTGTAAAGGTTGCGGAAAAACGTGAATTTTGTCAAAAGATCGCCGGGAAAATGTGAATTTTGTCAAGAGATCGCCGAAAAAACAAGAATTTTGTCAAGAGATTGCCGAAAAAACGGTAATATTGTCTAAAGATTGTGGAAAAAACGGGAAATTTGTCAAAATCTCGTGGAAGAAATGGGAATTTCGTCAAAAGGTCGCAGTTGCGTGACGCCGTGAAAGTTCAGCCTTTTTTTTTTTCAGGGGATTTTACCAAGTGTTACAAACAGCCATGGCTACGCTCGCCAGCCCCCGTCCAGACACCGCAGGCTCTAAATGCACGCTAATTTGATCGGCTTTAAAAATATTTTGAAAGATTGAATTATAATTTAAAAAACAGTGGCGATCTCCCTATAAACGAATTTCTATTCATTTCTCTTTGATTGGGGAATTTTAACGCCAAATCCGCTGCGGTACTACTTGATTATCCCGTCGACCAATTTCGCCAAATTATATAAATCGCCAAATTATACAAATTGACATAATTTTTATTTTAAATAACGAAAGAACAAATAAATTCGTACAACATTAATAAAAATACAAATAAAACGTCGAAATAAAAATAACTTGATGACGTAGACACGTGTAACAACATTTCAAAATCAGCTAATATAAAAGGAATTAAGTAAACAGAGTCTTTGTCTCCTGGTATTTTTTAACAAAGTGAAAAGAAAGTTCTTTTAAATGAGACATTTTAAATTAATCGTTTTTAATCTGACGTAATTTTTACCAAGCTATTCTTTCTCTTTTAAATAATCGCGTGAAAGTACTTTTGTTAGCAATGAAATATTATTTGCGCTTTCCTAACAAAAATAGTTGAAAATATTTTCTCAAAATATTAAATGTCTAGCGCAATTTCTAAATTTAAACTTTTTTGCAATATTTTTTTGTGTTCATTTTATGTAATAACTGTAATGTGACGTAAATATGACGTAATTTCTCCTAAGACTTTTAACGCATTTAATGAATTTATTATTTTACAATATCCTTTCTCGAAGTTCCTGCTTTTTATACATAATTATTTAATTCTAATTTGAAAGTTTTTTTCCTGTTCATAATAGTCACGTGTAAATAAATTTTTAAACCTGAAAAAATGAGTCAAAATAAAAGAAATTGATGCAATCTGCACTCCGGCAAATTCTAACTCTAAAAATGATTACACTGCCATGTATAGTTTTTGCTGCTATAAAACTTTTTTAGTGGAACGATTTTGTCCAACTTTAGCATTAAATATCTCTTAAAATAATTCTTCGATTTGAAAACTGTCTGCATCAGCGTGTTTATCAAACATTTCTGTATAAAACCACCGATTTTCATATTTTTGTATGCCTTATTTTTCTCAATATTAACGAAGAAAGACCTCCGGTCACAAAAAATTCAAAGCCAGCAGCGGTGACAGCAGTAGTTACTTTTTTTTAGAATAGAGAGATTCTGAAAATTAAAAAGTATTATTAAATAATTGTTTGGGTGTGACCGTCATGGAGCTTTTAATGTATATAGTTTTTATCTTCGAAAATATTTAGACTTTCTTTTCAAAATTTGGTTCGGCTCGAACCCTTCTCGCAAGAGTGAAAACCCAATGAGAAACTGACCCAAACCCGAAATAATGTGTGTCAATCTGCCCCAAATCCAATGCGCTAGAGCGCAGCTAAAAAGTAAAAGTCAACCCGATTCGCAGCAGAAAAGTTGAAGTCAACCGGAACCAGACCTGACCACAGCAAAAAAGTACAAGTTAACGCGACCAGCAGCAAAACATAGAAATCAACGGGACCCAAACCTGACCCGCAGCAAAAAGAAGTAACACGACCCACAGTGATAAAATTAGCCCCGATCCGCGCATTATATTGGAGTCTCCAAATTTCCAAAATCCTCTTCCCCCCCCCCCCCCCCCCCCTTGAGGACTGTCCAGATCCGCCCTTGTCCTGTCTTCTTATTTCAGTGCTATAGGGAGGACCCCATTACTTGGTGGAATGGAATCGGTATTATTAAATGCTATAGCTTTTCGGCTGAGCCTGCTTAAAAACTTGCCTATCTAGCAATGCTTTTGCTATCAAGTCCTACTAGCTCAGCATCAATTAAGAGACAAACTATTTTCTAATGCTTCATACACTCTAAACTCAGAAATCATTTGGGTGTAAATAAATGTGCTAAGCAAGTTGTGTGCTGCAGCATGCTGCGTGGTAAAATTGATCCGGATTAAATTGTACAAAAGGATTTTTTTGATTGAAAATTTCTAAAAATTTAAATATTTTATTGCAATTAATAATTTAAAAAATTTTTAATTATTAAATTACAATAATTTTAAATAAAACATAAATCATTGACTTATTTAATGTTTACCTATTGTTGTTGAAATATGTTTTAAGCTTGTTGCATGTTTTTGACATTTTTTGATGATTTAAACCAGTTTTTGACGCTTGTCATGTCAAAAACATGGGTTTTTGACATTTTTTGATGGTTTTAAGCATTTTTTGACATTTGTCATGTCAAAAACCCAACACTAACCATAATCCCCTGCTTGGCAACTTTTTTTTTTTCTTCTTTCTTTCCCACTGGATGATAAAAGTGCCAATTCTGCAATGCCATTCATACTCTTCATTTACTGTCTTTTCTCCAGCCTTGCAGTTTCATACTATTTCCACATTTCGGATATTCACTACATTTCAAACGCACCTCTTAACAAAATTCAAGGAGGCCATTTTAGTTACCTAAAAGACTGTATGTAAAGAAAATTACCATAAAATATAAATCCACTCTGATGAAAGACACAAGCAACGATAGGGCAAATTTTCATACCTGTGAAATCGCCTCCACAGAACGCTTATGTCAAAGTTGCTTTATTTGGCACAGTTATCATTCTCAGAAAAGTTGGCTTATTAGTAACAGACATGTTATTTTTCCGTGGAATTCCGCTTTTTTGGCACTGAATTTTTATTATCTCTGGGATCAATACAAATATGCATTAAAATGTTTTGACATTTTTATTGTGCGGAGGGTAGCAGCAGAGTTGTATAATACAGACGCACACGCAGAAAATTTTCCAAAAAATTCGGGACTTTGCGAGAAAAAGTTACGAAAAGAAAAATGTATGTTTTGTTTTTGTAACTTTTTTTAATACCAAAAATTTAAAATATTCCCAAATTTTATATACAATTTATATATTGTCTGTCCACAATTCAAAGTTTAAAGACTCAAAACATTGTTGTGACATCAGACCCTTTTATTTCTATTTTCCGCAGACTTAAATTTAGGCAGACTAAGACAGTGGCAATTTAGCCTGACAACGCCTATTAAATCGAACAACTTCGTAGTGTTATAAGAGTGACTGGGATTTTGTGCGAAGAGATTGCAGTCTTAAGGATTGGGTTGTTTCTAAATGCACTAACAAAATAATTGAAAAGAATTCACCTTCCTATCATTGATTTTTGCTTTATTATTTTTTAATTAATATTAATTATTTTTTAATTTAAATAACAATTATTTTAAACTATGATTTTTAGTTCATATCGTCAAAATAATATAACACGTAATTTTATTAAACTTATGTTTTAAAAATGTTTTAAAATATGTTTTAAAATTTTTAACCTAATATTTACGTGCGCGGAAAGTTTCTGTTTTTATACAAGTCTGGGTAGCAGTAGCGGATGAAATACAACAAAAATGCGAGTGTGAAGCATGCCAAATTGAGCAAATTTTTTCAAAGGATCGTAGAAAAAAAGCGATTAACGTCAAAGGATTGCGGAAAAAATGTGATTAATGTCAAAGGATCGCAGAAAAACACAATTTTTGTTAAAGGATCGCGGAAAAGACACAATTTTTGTCAATGGATCGTGTTAAATATGCAAATTCAGGGGTCTATCCAAGCAAAATTTGGGTCTTATTTAGGGTCCCTTCACAAAAATCCATTCCATAAAAACATACTTTTCATTGATTATTTTTGTTAAAATGTTTAGTAATTAAACAAAATAAGCTCGCCAGAAAGGAAAACTTTAGCTGAAGGATTTAAAGAAGTTATTAATAATAAACGTTTGTTTGATTTGAATTTGAGAAACTGTATTTCATTTTTTTTTTTTTTTTTTTTGTGACAAGATGTTATTTTTCACAAAATGGGTCCCAAGAGAGAGAAGAAAAAAAAAAAAACCTGTATCGACCCCTGGAATTTCTCAGACGCAAATTTCGTCAAAAGATCAAGGGAAGTAAGAGAATTTCGTCAAAAGATCAAGGAAAGTATGCGAATTTCGTCAAAAGATCAAGGAAAATATGCAAATTTCATCAAAAGATTGTGGGATGAAATGTGAATTTCATTAAAAGGACTGTGTGGAAAAGTGCGGTTTTCATCAAAGGATTTCAGAAAAAATGCGAAATTCGTCAAAAGGCCATAAGGCCAGTTCAGCCTTTTTGTCTACTGAGCCTGTACCATGTCTGTACTAATGAATGATTCTAAAAACCACCTAGAGCACCTATTAATTCTTTTATTTTTAATGTTTCTGGTATCACCACCCATTGGACTGTATTTTATCTCGCATTTAAATTTATTATACTGCATATTTTTTTCCAATTACTTTATTGAAAATATTAATTTCAGAAAATAATTTTTTCACTGTTATTTTAGGGTCATTTAAAACCCTTTTTTTTTTTTAAATAAAACCCTTTATTTGATATTAAACTTGTTTATACAGAAGGTCGTTCACACTTTATGGAAACTATTTTGAAAATTAATTTTTATGCATAAATGTGACATCCTTTGCAACAATTTGACTCTGTTAGTCTTTGCTCTTGACTGTAGGTCTGATTTGAAATTTTTATCATAATAGTATTTTCTCTTAGCGTAATCTTGTCAATTTTCTCCATAGGTTTGAAAGCTTTCCATAGTCTTTTGTAATGTGAAGCTCTGTTGATGTTGTTTTCATATAAAGCAGGAATGTAATCCTTGGAAAATGAGTTCTACAATACAATATTCTATTTATTGTAGCTTAAGATTTTTTTTTTTTTTTCTTTTTAACTTCATAAAAAAAAATCCAACACTGTATTCATGAATCCTTTCGGAGGCTTTTCTTTACATTCCCAAATTTTATTTCATTGGTTTTTCTTCCAATTATTAATAAAGAATAACTCTTTCTTTGCTTCAGTTGTGTAAATACAGTGATGTTTCCTCGTTTATTACCACGTTAACTTTGATCGATGAAAATACATACTTTGATAATAGAATTAAATTCCTGCTATAAATATTGTTTATATGAATGCCTAATATTGTTTATATGAAAACAATATTAACAGACCTTCAGATTATGACATAGTCTCCAGTCACTCTTCCATAAATCCAATTTTTGCATACTTAACAATTAAAAACCTCGAATTTTTATAATTTGTGCCCCCTTTCAAGAAAAACAATGTAAAATGTACTAGATGCTTCCTCCTTTTCTTCATTTAATTTATTAAAACAATTTTTGAAACATTGAAAAAACTTTGGAAAGCTTTCTACATAGCTGCCAACTCTTCCGATTTTTTCAGAATTCTTCCGAAAAATCGGCATGTTTTCCGATTTTACGCGCATAATGCGTTTTCTTCTGCTTTTCGTCATTTTCTTCTGATTTTCGCCCTTTTCTTACGCTTTTTACACGAGTTTCGTCAAAGGATCGTGGGAAACCCCGAAATTTCGCCGAAGGTCCGTGGGAAAGACGCAAATTTTGTCGGAAGATCGCGTAAAAAACGAGAATTCCCCCAAAAGAGCGCGTAAAAATACGAATTCCGTGAAAAGATCGCGAATTTCGTCAAAAGATCGGGTTAAAAAAGCTCCGTCAAAAGATCGCGTAACAACACGAATTCCGTTAAAGGATCGCGGAAAAAACACGCGTTTCGTGAAAAGATCGTGGGAAAAACCCAAATTTCTCCGATGGATCGCGCAAAAACCGAAATTTCGCCGAACGATCGCGGGAAAGACGCGAAATTCGTCAAAAGATTGCGTAAACAACGCGTAGGGGTGATTTTGGTCCGAATTTTCGAAAATTTAAAAAAAAAAATCGGCCACAAATTCGAAAATTCGGACGTAAAAAATATCGCGAATTTCAACATCTTCGCCGAAAAAAAATAATTTTGTCAATCGTTTGCAGAAAAACGGCAAATTTCGTCAAAAGATCGCGAAAAAAGCGTCAAATTTCGTCAAAAGATCGCGAAAAAACGGCAAATTTCGTCAAAAGATCGCCAAAAACGGCAAATTTCTTCAAAAATACGCGGAAAAAAACACATTTCGTCAAAGGGCCGCGGAAAAAAACGCATAGCTAGTATCGGAAGTGGATCCCCCCCCCCCCTCCTTCCTGCTGTAACTTTTCAGAAAATTTGCTGTGAATTTCAGAATTTTTTACTCAGAATCACCCTCCCCCCCCAAAAAAAAATAGGAGTCAGAAGTTTTAAGTGTCTTTTAATGTAAAAGGTAGGATATCTATGAATATTTAAAAAAAAAAAAATTAATAATTTTTAATATATTAAAGTTATTCTTTTTTGTCATAATATATATTGCGTAATTGCAAATTAGTGAATATTTCATTCGAGTTTCTCTTTGAAATTTGTTTATTTATAAGAATTCAGTTGTTTTTTAATCCTTACTGAAAGTGTTATAAAACTTAAAAAATCTTCTGATTTTTCGCCAAAATCTTCTGATTTCTTCTGATTTTTTGTCCAAAATCTTCTGAGTTTTACCGAAATTTAGTTGGCAAGTATGTTTCTAACCAGGGTTCGTTGATATATATCTTGATATATATCATGATATATATCCGATATTTATTTTCAAAATATGAGATGTGTGCTCTTTTCAATATTTTTCTATATTTGATATTTATTTTCAAAACATAACTGTGCAAGATATTTTTGATATTTTCAGTCAAAACAATTGCAAATGAAATTTCTAACTGTTGTTGACTGTGTTGTTCTGTAAATAAAGAATTTTTTTCTCTGATAGTGACTTTTTTAGCTGAAGAAGAAAACTATCTTTTCCAAGCTTTATGTTTGAATTTTTTACTTTTAACTGTAGATTATGAGGGACATCATTAATTCAGAACCGACACTGAATAATAAACTGTCTAATTTAAATACTCAGTTATATATATATACAGCTTCATTAGAAAAGAATCTGTTCTGGTATTGATTTAGTTCAGTTTAAACTGTATAGCATGTTAGGGAATAAAAAATTAAAAAAAAATTTCAGTTAAAACAATAATGTATTTAAAATTTTGTTTTATAAATTTCTGATTTCTTGATAGTTGATACTAAATCCCATAGCCCCCCCCATTTTTTTTAATATGAGTGCATAAAGCAAATTGTTTCAGTTTTCAGTTAGTTGATCTTCAATTTTGTTCTAAATTTTTGATTTTAATCAATGTAAAATCTGACCTGTCACAAAACAGCTAAAGTCACCAACAAATCTATTATCTCGCCTTTTTTTTTTTTTTTTTTTTTTCTTTCCATATATAAATAGTATGTTAAAAAGGTATAACAAGAATTTGAATAAAATGAAAATTTCAAATTCATAATTTTTACACTAGAATTTTCACATATAAAAAGCTGTTCACAAAAAAAAGGACCCTGTGAAAAAAATCCCTGACAACCTTCTCTATTTATTCTTAATATCTTTGACAATTTCCACAGTTCAGATTTGGAAAGTAATTTGAAATATTGATAATCGTGTTGATGTTGATTCTAAAGCAGGTTTCAGAATTTTTGTACTTTATTCATTTATGGATGTTCAATCAGAAGATCTGTTTGTTAGATGGTATAAATAACTTTTCCAGAAATAGTGAAGCAATGATTTTAGAAACAAGCATAGAAATTTTGTAAAGACTTCTTGCTTTTAACTTTTCATTTTTGTTTTCAAAATCTTAAGGGAAAAAAAAAAAAAAAAATTCACATGCATTTTAAAAACTGGAACTTGTTTGACTAGTAGTATGCAGATTTTTTTCTTATTTATAACCTGAAAATGTGTTTATCAAAATTTTCTGTGTAGCATTTGTTTCCTAAAATTTGATTTTTTTTTTTTTTTTTAATCCCCTATAGGAAACAGATTACAGTGTAGTTGTAAAAATGCCTGCCAGTGAATTTCAACGAATTTGCCGAGATCTTAGTCAGATTGGAGACTCTGTAACAATTGCATGCACTAAGGATGGGGTGAGATTCTCTGCGAGTGGTGATTTAGGAACAGGTGAGAATTTCCTTAGTTTCATTTTTACAAAAAAAAAAAAAAAAAAAAAAAAAAAACTCTTGGTACAGTGCGGGGTGCATTTTGACAATTTTATAAAGCGTGCTGCACCCTTTAAAAAATGTCCTGGAGAGAACACTACTTTCTCTATAAAAAGGGATTCAAACCTTTTGCACATCTGTAATTTTTTGGTTTAATTATTTATTTTGTGGTATTTTAGAAGCATTTCTCCAGTTTAAAATCACTTTTTATTCTTTTAAAAATTAATTGAATTGCAGTTTATATGCTAATGCAATCTTTTGATAAAAAGTTTTCACATATTTGAGTAATATTTTTTTTATTTTATATTAGTCTGTAATTAATTAAAATGCTTTAAAGTAGAATCCTGCATTGTTTCAAGATTGTCTTCCTGAAATTGATTCAGTATTTAGAGGGAATTGTCTTCCTGAAATTGATTCAGTATTTAGAGGAAAGGGAGGCACATGTGAACAGTACATATTTCACTCAGTTAATTTCAAATAAAAAAATTCAAAAAATTACCAGTAGATGGTAGTACTGGTACCATCTTTTGGCTGAATTTTCAGAACAATAAGGTATTTTGATTTCTGGTAGTTGTAATTTGTTTGTTTTAGAAGGTGTGAAGTAAAAAAGTCTTCTAAGTTATTGAAGTAAAAATTCATTCAAAACATAAACATCTTTTTTTATAAGTTAGTCTGAAGTTGGTAGATGGGGCACTTGTGAACAGAAACATACTGGGCAGATGTGAACAAGTGTATTTTTTAAGTCTTTTTTTTTTTTTCTCAAGTTTAAAATTTAATTACCCTTGTCAAACATTGAGCTATAAATTCAATGTTTTTAGGATTGCTTCACAGTTTTAATTTACTGGAAGTTAGATAACAATTAAAAGTGACTCAAAAGGAGTAGGATATTAGTGTACAATTTTACGAATAATTTCTTGTACCTACGTTGAAACATTTATTGATTTGTTCACACAACTAGAAAGAAGGCATCTAATTAGTTTTTAATCACAGTTTTTATTAACAAAAAATTATTATTGTCTCATTTATGCATGTGTTCACGTGTGCCCCAGGTATGTTCACAACTACCCCTCCACCGGGGCACATGGGAACAAATTTAGACAATTTTTAGAATGATGATATAAGTTAGAAATTCTTGATAAATGCATCCAAAAGTTTCACCAAAAGAACAAACAAATTGTAATTATTCTTATAAATCAATTTCTCGTTCAATAGCTCATAAAAATCTTGAGAAATAGTCAAAAATGTAAAAATTGTTCACATGTGCTCCCTCTCCCCTATATGCTTTAAAAAAATAATAGTTTTATATTTGAAATCCAAATTCATCAACTTTCAATATTTTTATGTATTCTTAGTCTTTCCCAATATTTTTTAAAAGATGCACATGGTAGGAGTTCTTGATATTTAACAGAAATTAAGGTGATCAGATGTCCTCATTTACTGTGGATAGCACTTATATTGAAGTCTATTTACCCATTTTTGAAAAATTTAAATGAAACTTTAGCATAACCTGACCAGGTGGCCAGCTTAATCCAATTAACTATCTCATCAAAAGTAGCTGTGTCTTAAAATTGAAAGTTTTTCAGAAAATGAGGAAATTTTCTGGTCACCCTATATCCATTGGCCATTTATATGAAGTTTTTGGACTAAATTTTGAGTTTGGATTTATAAAACTGTCAACCCATACTTTATGCATATTAGGCAATTTTTATGTTTTTCTCTTGTTTTTTCTCCCAAATGAGATATTAGCAAGCTGGATTAGTGTCTTATATGAGGAAGCAGCATACATGAAAAAGTACACATGTGTATTGTTAATAATGGAAAAAAGGGAAGTCATCTGATAAAGATAATCATCCAATACTTTATCCTTTTACACTTTTTACAATTTCTGTAGACAACTTGTTAAAGAATAAGTTTATAAAATGTATTAAAATAGTTTATTAATTTTTGAAATGAAAAACAACTTGTGTTTTAGGGCATTCAAACTTTCTTTATGTGTGAAATATGTATCTCTGTTCAAAATTATTTGGAAAATTCACAGCTAAGTATACTATAAAATACAGGAGAGGGGGGTAGGGCTGCATAAAGGCCATATTTTGTTACTAAAAATTACAAAATAGTCTTCCATATTCTGAAAGGTAAAATCTGTGTTAAATCATGATGTTAGATGGATGATAAATCAATTTAAGAAGTTTCTACATCGCCCAGTACTACCATGGAAAAATGGTAGAGATATTGTTAGACTACTGTGTGTGTAGGGGGGGGGGGGGGGAGCACTGGTAAGGTTTTTAAACTGTAGATATGAATGTATTGAATAAGGATTATTGATTTAGTAAAACTGTTGAGCCTAGGAAACAGAAGATATGTAAAAATGTAGCTAGTCGTCTTACTGTCAACCATAAATTAAATTTTGTAGATCTCTATCTGTTCTTGCTGATGAAATGTGAAAAGATTGGGGCTGTGATGTGCAATAATAATAATAATTATACATAGAATGACACAAAATGTATAACGTTTCCGGGGTTGAACTCATCCGTTTCCTGATAATCCAAACGCGGCCACGTTAGGCTTAAGTATTCCGATGCCGTATTTGCTGACTGCCTTATTTAATCTGTCTATCTATTTGTTGTGTAACATATTCTTTTTCAATTTTTCTCAAACCTTCAAAAAGTATACAATTATAACGCTTTAAGATCTAATTTAAAAATAACCAGATACCAACAACAGGGTTCCGATGTATACAAGCAATTACCGTTGCCATTCATAAGCACAAATTACAAATCCAAAAACAAATGAATGACTCTTTCAGCTATTCATTAAATGCTCTTAAAATATTTTGCAAAAGCATATTAATATTTTGAAATACGTTTTTCACTTTTGTTTACATTTATTTACAGTTTGAATTCAGTATACACGGTTAAAAATATTGCGAAAAATTACCTCTGTTTTTCAAGGCTATCTATTTTCTGACCAATGAGAACACTTTATGGTGTTCAGTGAATATAGCTATATTCGGTGATTCATTCCCGTGAATTATTTTGTACCGGATTAACGTTTCATTTCTAAAAACAAACGTATTTCAAATTATTTAAAAGCTTTATTATGGTTTTACAAATATTTTAAGAGCAAAATCGGATGTCGACCGTATTTTTTAATGATTCGCTCAAAGAGTCATTCAACTGCTTCTGGATTTGGAATTTGTGTTGTACATGTGGCATCACGACACACGAGTGAATGTTGATTTGATTTTCAATCTTAAAACGTGCTTTCTTTTCCACTATTCGCAAAAGTTACATTTTTCGACAGATTATTCAGAATAAATTAATATTTATAAGAGATTACATTCAATTATCTAATATTCAGCTGCGATAACTTGAGTTAAAATTAGATTGGTAGCTTTATCTATCCCTATATGAAAGTAAACAAACAATTGATTCATTCGTCTTGAACTTTTAAAATATTAAAACAAACGTTTATATGCTCTGTTGCGCCATCTGTCGGTAGTTAAAAAAAAGAAATTCTCTTTTTAAAATGTTTTTTGAATTCTGAAGACGGGGGGGGGGGGGGGGATGAATATTTCTTATAAAATGAAATTAGAATATCAGAAATATGTAATGCCGTGTATTACATATATATATATGTATATATATCAATGCATTATTATAATAAATAAAATTTTGTATTTTGTAGGGAAAATAAATTTGTAATTTAATAACAGAATTTGGGAAAATAAATTGTTAATGTAATTAACAGTTGCGATTTACTTATGTGATAAAAGATGATTTTTAATTATCAAAATTTATTACAGGTTTCTTTTATGCATGTTTAAAAAAAATCGGAATTTTCTCTGTTCAACTTTTTAAAATTTAAGTTATATAATTATTATTTTGGCAATTAATAAAAACAAATAAACCTTCTGTTGGAATTGTCTTTTATTTTACCACATACCATCAGATAAAATAGTTAATTGACAATATGTTTTAAAATAACATTATTAGTACTAATTTGAATGTTTTTGTGAAATATTTCTTCAAATTTTGTGAGTGAAGTTCATTTGCATACTTTATATCAGTATTTTACCAATTCAATTAATAATTTTCTTGCCAATTAAATTTCAATGAAAAATGGGCTGTTTTTACTTTACCCCACCTGATCCTATTAATCAGACAAGACAAAATTTATTACTTCACAATTCTTTTTATAATGCAATGCTATATAATTTTTTTGAAAATGCAAACACGTCATTCTGACGGGCTATATTCTAGTATTAATAATAATAAAAAGCATAGCTTTCAGAGTTGATATGGTAGTAATTTGTCTGACCAAAATCTCATGAGCAGGAAAGTATTGATGCTATGCTATGCTATGCTATTGATTTTAGTAATAGCTAGAATGTGAAAACTGCAAAAACTTGGCATATAATATTATAGCAATTTTTAAATGTCTTCAGGGTTCCTACTCATCAGGGGATTATGGGATTCCTGGGATAATCGGGGGATAAATTTTAGCCCTAAAAAATCAGGGGATAGTGCAAAAAATTCCCCAAACCTGGGAAAACCTGGCAAAATGATTGGTTACTCTGGGAAATTGAGGACAATCGCTGTTGTTTGCGTGTTTTGTGTAGTCTTAATGAAATCAAACTAAGACCTTTCTTCTAACATCGGGATATGTAGAATTGGAAATTAGCCACTCCTTCTTACAGATTAGATATAACATATGTTATATTTAATCTGCACTACTTCTAACGTCTGGCAACATCCATTCAGTCACTAGACATGCCTTCTAACATCGTGAGGTTTAAAAATTGTTAAAGAAAAACTTAAGAAAAATAAAGGACATTTTAAAATTGATATTGACACTTGGGTCTTCATATTATTCGTAATGCTTTTCAAAGAGGTAATAAAATCCCTAAGTGGAAATTAAATTCTTACAGCAATCTACCAAGTTTTTTAAGGAGAGACCCACAAGGCTTGCAGACTTCATCTCTGTTGTACACAAATTAATGCTTTTCCTTTAAAGTTCTGTTCATATATTGTTTATATAGGTAATATATAAACTGTATTTTTGAGATTATCTAGTTTGTATTTTTTTTTTAAAGGAGAGGAGGGCGAGGGGTTGTGATACTGGTTTAAAAAAAATGTCTAATTGTTGACATGGAAAAATTATGCTTCCCTGAAAATGCATCAGGGGATTTTTTCTTGGAAAATGAGTATGAACCCTGTAATATATCAAATTAAATTTTAAAATTTCACAAACATTTCCTGTTACTGGTTGTGTTGTTTCAGGCATTTTTATCAAGACCCACCTCTGTTTAGCGATTTTAAGAAATTTTCAGCTTATTCAAATGTTGTAGCTTTTTACTTTATATTTGTTCTTAACATTGATTCTTATTCTATTCAGGAAACATAAAACTCTCTCAAACTGCCAACATTGATAAGGAGGAAGAAGCAGTTATCATTGAAATGCAAGAACCAGTTGCCTTGAATTTTGCTCTTCATTATTTGAACTCTTTTACAAAAGCTACACCACTTGCTGCACAAGTCCAGCTATCCCTCTCACCTGATGTGCCATTAGGTAAAAATTCATTGCATAATGATGTATTCAGGGGTGATTGTGTTCCGGGTGTAGCCCAGATTTCCGGGTTTTTCGATCGATCCTTCCGGGTTTATGAGATCGTTACGTTTAGTGGAAAATTCGGACATAAAAAATATCGTGAATTTCGACATGGTCGCCGAGAAAAAAAATCTACAATTTCGTCAAAGGATTGCGGGAAAACGCAAATTTCGTCTAAAAATCTCGAAATAAACATGAATTTTGCAAATGATCCCTAAAAACATCGCGGGGAAAAATGAGATTTTCGTCGAAAGATCGCGGGAAAAATGAGATTTTCGTCGAAAGATCGCGGGAAAAACGGACATACGTCAAAGGAACGCGGGGAAAATAGACATATCGTCACAGGAACGCGGGTAAAATAGACATATCGTCAAAGGAACGCGGGAAAAATAGACATCTCGTCAAAGGATCGTGGGAAAAACGCGAATTTTGTCAAAGGACCGCAGAAAAAACACATAATTAGAACCGGGAAGGATTTACCCCATCCCGGAATCACGGGAAAAATGCGATTTTCGCTAAAAGATCGTGGGAAAAACGTCAAAGGATCGTGGGAAAAGGGTAAATTTCGTTAAAGAATCGCGGAAAAACACGAATTTGTTTAAAGAATCGCGAAAAAAAAACACATTTCACCAAAGAATCGCGTAAAAAATGCGAATTATGTCAAAGGATCTCGAAATAAAACGAATTTCGTCTAATGATCGCGAAATAAACACAAACTTCGTCAAAAGATCGCGAAAAAGTGCAAAATTTGCAAAGGATTGCGAAAGAAAAAAACAAGATTTTCGTCAACAGATCGGGGGAAAAACGCGATTTTCGTCCAAAGATCGCTGGAAAAACGGAAATGTCGTCAAAGGATCGAGGCGAAAAACGCAAATTTCATTAAAAGATCA
This sequence comes from Maratus speciosus, assembly GCA_963932465.1. NCBI lineage: Eukaryota > Metazoa > Arthropoda > Arachnida > Araneae > Salticidae > Maratus > Maratus speciosus. The sequence continues at coordinate 125,470,945 of OZ010789.1, read as the reverse complement.
CAAAAAATTCTTTAAAAAATCGCGAATTTCGTAGAAATAACGCATAATTATAACCGGGCGGGATGAACCCCCCCCCCCCCCATTCCGGGGATCGCTGGAAAACGCGATTTTCGTCAAAGGATCGCTAGAAAAACGGAAGTATCGTCGAAGGATCGCAAGAAAAATGCAAACTCTGTTAAAGAATCACGGGGGAAAAAACGCGATTTTCGTCAAAGAATCGCGAAAAAAAATGCAAATTTCGCGGAAAAAAGCTAATTTCGTGAAAGGATCGCAGAAAAAACACATAATTAGAGCCAGGAGTGAATCTCTCCCTGCCCTCTCTGCTGCCCATCTCCTTTCAGAAAAGTTGCTGTGAAGTGTTATCCATCTCAATCTCAGTACAACTATGTCCAGAATTGCATACCCAGGAAGAAAGCAGGAAAAATAAATTTACCTTGTGTAAGAGTAAAGCTAGGAAAACAAACAAAATTTCTATTTTTATTTCTTTTTTCTTTAATACTTAGCCACTTAGAAGTAAAATTGCATTTTCGCGAAAAAACGGCCAATTTTCCCTCACAAGATCACGAAAAAACGGCAAATTTCGTCAAAAGATCGTGAAAAAAATAGGAAATTTCGTCAAAAAATCGTGAAGAAAATAGGAAATTTCGTCAAAAAATCGTGAAGAAAATAGGAAATTTCGTCAAAAGATCGCAAAAACGGCAAATTTCCTCCCAAAAGATCGCGAAAAAACAACAAATTTCGTCAAAAGATCGCGAAAAACCGTAATTCCCCCGCCGCCGATGTATTTCCGAAAATGTGATGTTAATTTCCGAAAAAAAAAAAAATTCACTCTGAATCTCCCCTGACTCTCCATTTGATGAAGTCATTTAGCTTTCAGTGAAATTAATGTAAGTTTACCGAATTATGTTTTTCTGTAATTTGTATATTTCAAACAATAACAGAAATATGTCATTTGATTGTCATGCTGTTGCAGAATCAGTTGTTATGTAAATTGTTATTGGTATATTTTGCATCGATAATTTTCAGGGTTTTTCACTTTGATCAATTAATTTTCAGGGTTTTTCACTCTGAGTCACAATCACCCCTGTGTATTTGTAATTGTTTATTTGTTGAAGGTCAAAATTTACAAAATCAAATCATAAGTTTTCTCTTGTTTGGTTTATTATTATATCTACATAGATGCTAACATCTCTGGAAATAAAGGATAAAATATGAAATCTGCACCTGCAAAATAATATAATAATAAAGTATCAAATTTCTATATTATTTTCCTCACAATCTGCGAAGATCTTCAATTTGTGATATGATTTTTCTTACAAATATTTTTTAATTACTTCTTCAAATTCCGCAAATAGTTTTTTTCTCTGAATTCTGAAAAATTAATATTTTGTAATAAATAGGTACAAAGAAAAAAACAAGTGGGTAAGTGTGTTCACAGATTGCACAGAGGGTTTCGTTTAATATTCCTTTCAAAACACTTTACCCTTTTGCGAAATCTGTTAGTTCCACATTTTGTAACCAGGGGGCATACTCTATTTTACACAAACCTCTATCTGAACGAAACTCCGTTTTACAACCTATCCGTAGGTATATTAGTCAAGGAGATTGGGTCTATAGCACCTGAGATAGGCGCCCCCTGGCGGTAAAAAGTGGAACTGAAATGTGTAAGGCTATGTGCATAATATGAAAGAGTGGTCAAAGTGGTGTCGGCAAAAGTTAGAAAAGTACCCACCGGGTGCAATGGGGGGAGGTTAGAAAAATTGCTTAAAATACACAAGTTAGAGCCCGGTAGGTAAATAATATAACACTTTTTGAAATTTTTATGATTTTTCGTGTGATCGCAAGTGTTCTACTATATGTATGCAAAATTTCAAGTCTTCAACTTAAGTAGGGGCGCAGTTAGAAAAAAAAAAAAAAAAAAAAGATTAAAATACACAAGTTAGAGTCCAGAGGGTTATATAAGACTTTTTCAAAATTTTATGATTTGTCGTTTGATGTGATGTGTTCAGCTATAAGTATGCAAAATTTTAAGTCTTCAACTTAATTAGGGGCTCAGTTGGAACAAAAAGATTAAAATACACAAGTTGGAGCCCAGAGGGGACTTAGACTTTTTCAAAATTTTAGGATTTGTCGTTTGATGTGATATGTTCAGCTATAAATGCAAAATTTTAAGTCTTAAACTTAATTAGGAAGGGCTCAGTTAGAACAAAAAGATTAAAATACACAAGTTAGAGCCCAGAGGGTGAAATATAAGACTTTTTCAAAATTTTATGATTTGTCGTTTGATGTGATGTGTTCAGCTATAGGCCCGGTAGCAGAAAGTTAGAGACTGGAGACAACCGTTGCAGATTTTCTTTTCTCTTTCATCAAACTTTTATTTTGCTTCATATTATATTTAGTTCTTTATTACTAAATTCAAAAAGTTAAGATTATTATTAATAACAATTTATAAAATGCTTAAAAATGCTACAGGTAAGTGATTGATTAATTAATGCTTCAGTAGTAAAAATCTTACCTGCAGATTATTTTTTGTCCCTGAAGTATCTGTCACAGACACTTGGAGAAATTTCTGCTACTGGGGCTATAAGTATCAGGGATGAGAATTTTCCGTCTTTTGGCTGATTTCCGCTTTTTTGTTATTTCAAGGAATTTCCGTTTTTTCCCCTCGAAATTCCGCCTTTTCCGAGGATTCCGTATTTTTTCTCCTGCAAAATTTTGTTATTTTCCGAAATTTTCACTTTCCTATCGATTCCGCTTTTCTTCCGATTTCGAAAGAACATTCAAAGGTGATAAAAAAAACGGCAAATTTCGTTAAAAGATCGCGAAAAAACTATAAATTTCGTCAGAAGATCTTGAACAAATGGGAAATTTCGTCAAAAGATCGGGAAATGTGGCAAATTTTGTCAAAAGATCGCGAAAAAGCGGTAAATGTCACCAAAAGATCGCAAAAAAACTACAAATATCGTCAGAAGATCGCGAATAAACGGCAAATTTCGTCCAAAGATCGCGATAAAAATAGCAAATTTCGTCAAAAGACCGCGAAAAAACGGAAAATTTCGTCAAAAGATCGCGAAAAAGCAGAAAATTTTGTCAAAAGATCGCGAACTACAAATATCATCAGAAGATCGCGAATAAACGGCAAATTTCATCCAAAGTTCGCGAAAAAACGGTAAATTTCGTCGATAGATCGCGAAAAAGCGGTACATTTCGTCAAAAGATCGCGAAAAAACGGTAAATTTCGTCGATAGATCGCGAAAAAGCTGTACATTTCGTCAAAAGATCGCAAAAAAGCAGAAAATTTTGTCAAAAGATCGCGGGAAAAGCAAAATTTTGTCAAAAGATCGCGAAAAAGCAGCAAATTTTGTCAAAAGATAGCGAAAAAACTACAAATATCATCAGAAGATCGCGAATAAACGGCAAATTTCGTCCAAAGTTCACGAAAAAACGGTAAATTTCGTCAAAAGATCGCGAAAAAGCTGCAAATTTCGCCAAAAGATCGCGAAAAAGCGACAAATTGCGTCAAAATGGCGCGAAAAATACATGTATTTAGTGCCTTTAGTGTATCCTCTCCTTCCCCCCTCTTTTGTAACCTTTCAGAAAATTTGATGTGAATTTCATTTTTTTTTTTTTTTTTTTTTTTAACTCAGAATCGCTCCTGATTCAGAATTTACTTTAAGCTGACTGTATGTCCTGTTCCAATTAGCCCGTGTGACCAAAAATAATTAACCATTGTGATTTTCACTAAGTTTTTCATATTTTTTGCTAAAAAAATTTACACACAAAAACTCTATTCTTAATTATTTCATTTTCAGGAGTGGCCATGATTCTGATAAGTCGAGCATTTCATATGACCTACGCTCAATGTTTTAAGAACTGTGTGTAATTTGGCTATTTTCACTCCTGTAATGTAGTATACAGGCTTGTGCGCTTGTCTCCATTTTCCCGGAAATCAGACCCTGGTTTTATTTCTTAAAGTATCTTTCACAATTTTTTGTTTGCGCGTGGTTTCAGTCTTTTTGCTTTTTTGCAATTCTCATCCCTGAAGTATACAAAATTTTAAATCTAGGGGCTCAGTTAGAACAAAAAGAATAAAATACACAAGTTGGAGACCAGAGGTTTAAATATAAGACTTTCAAAATTTTAGGATTTGTCATTTGATGTGAGGTGTACAGCTATAAGTATGCAAAATTTCAAGTCCCCAATATATATAGTTTCTGAGAACGGGCTCTGTGACGGACACACAGACCGACAGAGGAGCGAGGCGAATAGGGTTTTGTCAGATAAACGAAACCCTAACAATTACTGTCCAAGAAATGGATTCAAAACAATTTTTTCATTTCTCAAAAACAAAGTATACTGATGAATGGGGGGAGGGAGGGGAACTCAAATTTCGTCAGGTCTGTTGCAGAAAATAATTGTGGATTTTGTCAATGTCTCTTAGGGGGGAAATCTTTACTGTTATATATCGGTCATTTAAAAAGAAGTGTACATTTAAGTGTGACAGAAAGGGAGCTTTTTCAATCAGTTGTGAAAAGAAAATACCAGGGGAGGGGAAAAATCCTGCATTTCGGCAATCAGGTATTTAAAATAATATGTGTATATATATATATATATATATATATATATATATAATTGAAAATTTCATTAATCGCTGGCAGAAAAGTGCTGGAAATTCATCAAGAGTTCGTTAATAAAACTCTCAAATTCTGTCATTCGATCATAAAATTTTCCACAATTATATCAATCGGGAATTTTTCACTGTATATTGATCTTATAATCTTTCAACGAAGTTGGCAGATCACTTAACTGCTGCTCAACATTATCTTCATTTACTCTTGCACTTTCACCATTTATAATGCGCATAGTTAATCCATGCATATTTTTAAGCTTCTCTATCCATTCTTGGGATGCAGAGAAATTTTGTATTCCAAATGTCTGTGTTAATTCCCTTTTCTCTTAATAACTGACAATTGACTGGTATACTTGAGGCACGAGATTCTCTAAGCCACTGCACTAAAGCTTTTTCCAATTGATAAAATTTTCCACTCTGTATTCTGCTCCGCTTCATGAAATGAATTCCCTAATCCTTGTTGGCTGCCTTACTTTGTTTTTCAAAATGCTTTTTTAAGTTGTAACAGGAATCAGGGGGGATTGTGGTCTGGGTGTACCCTGGATTTCTTGGTTTTTCTATCGTTCCTTCAGAGTTTATGAGATCGTTACATTTAGTGAGAAAACGGATCAAAAACCTTGCAAATCTAACCGAAAATGAGAGGGCAAAAAGTTCAACAAATATTAGTTTTGAAGCAATTTTTACATCCCTCAAAATCTACTGACCATTAAAAAAAATGTGAATTACACTGATTTGATATAGGAAAATAATCACTATTTTCGTCAATCGTACGCAGAAAAAATCGCAAATGTTATCAATTGGTCATAGAAAAAATTGTGAATTTCATCAATCAGTCGTTGAAGAAAAATCATGAAATTTATCAATGGGTTGTGGAAAGTAGTTGCTGTTTTAGTCAATCATACTTGGAAAAAAATCTCAAAATAAACACTGATTTCATCAAAGGATTGCAAAACAGAGCACAAATTTTGCAAAGTATCACAAAAAAAAAAAAAAAAAAAAAAAAAAAAAACCCTGCAAATTTCGTTAAAGGATCATCGAGAAAACACTGATTTGGGCCAAAGAATGTTGGAGAAAAATGCACTCCTTGTTTTTAATTGATAGTAAAACAATTTTTAATGACATTTCAATGCAGACATCCGAAGGTTTTAAACTTTTAAGTATGCATTTATATGTGTTCTTTACATTGCTTCACTTTTATTATTATTATTTTTTTTTTCCTGCACTGTGTCCTTTTTAATTTGTACTAAGATAACAGGCATTGATCCAGGATAAAGTGGAGTCCCCTTTAGGACCCTTACACAAAATTCCTCTACCCTGAATAAAATGGTCCTGTCACAAAAAATTCTGTAAAACATTGTTACTTGGGGTTTCAACTGTGTAATTTGCAAACAAAACAAGCTTGCCAGAAAGAAAAGTTTTCACAGGACTTTTAACACGTTCACTCCGACGCAGTTTGTCACACTCGACTGTCTCAGAGTTGTCAGGTCTCCGGCTTTTTGCACACCACTGTTGTTTTAGAGAGAATGGTGTTCCTTTAAATCACCCAATTGTTCTAATTAAATAAAACATTTTCTGTATTAAAATACTGGTATCAAAAAAGCCGAATACTTGGCAGCTCTGAGACAGTCGAGTGTGACCCACCGCGTCGGCGTCAACGTGTTAAAAAGTCAGTTAAAAATAAATTCTTAGTATGGTTCAATGCAGGTATTGTTTTTTGCGGTGTGAGGTGGGATGTATTTTCTTCAAAGTTATTTTTGTGAAAAGCAAATATTTTGTAATGAAATATGAAATCCAATTGCTCAAATTCGAATCAAGCATTTTATTAATATTCTTTAAGTCATTCTGCTAAAGTTATCCTTTCTGTGGAACTTATTTTGTTTGCAAATTTCAGTTACACGAAACCTAACAAAATAAAAATAATTAATAAAGAGTTTTTTTATGAAATGAAATTTTGTGATGGAGCCTATTTTATAAAGAAGAATTTTGTGAAGAGGTCTCTTTTATTTAGATTTTTGTAAAAGAGCCCTAATTTTTCCTGAAGCAATGCCTGTTTTATTTGGTTATGAGATTTGATCTTTCATTACAAAACTTTTTTGTTCTGATAATAGATAAAAGAAACAATTTTTAAATTGCATTTATTTGTACTAAAGCAACTACTCTCTGTAATCATACTTATTTATTATTTTTCAGTGGTTGAATACAAAATTGAAGAGATAGGATACATCCGCTATTACCTAGCTCCCAAGATTGAAGATGCTGAAGATTAAAAAACTGTCCATTCCAGTGTTTATATCATATGTCCTGATGCACGTCTCCATGCTTCTGTGCCTCTCTGTTGCTTTTAACTTTTATGTAAATCTTAATAAAACTTTATTATTAAAAAGAAAATCCGTCGGTTTTTAAATATTGTGTTACTGTTGCTGGATATAAAGGTTTGTTTAGAACCTTAATTAAAAGTATGTTTTTCCATAAAAGAGGCACAAAAATTTTCAATAAAATGACTAATTTCAAGCCTAATAGAATTAAAAGTCTATAACAGATTTTTGATTAACATCTGAAAGTTATCGTTGTGTCGGATTTCGCCAAAAACATTTATGCATTTGGAAACTTTTAAGTATGTTATTAGGGTTGCTACACTACCTGGAAAAGTCAGAGAATTTAATAAAATTTCATGGAGGTCACCGAAAAAGTACAACCTTTGTCCCATGGAAAATGAGAAAAATCTTCTATGTTTTTTCAAATTCCAATTTTTAGAAGTTTTAATCACCTTAAAATTTCCTCTTCCCTTTTTCTTCTTTTCTTTTGTTACAATTGTCATCTCCACACATACTTTAAAATTTTTAACTGTTTAATATACTTTTTTGAAATTTTTCTGCAATATTTTTTTATTGACGTTTAATGTCAAATCATTTCAAATCTGCTTACCTCCACCCTGAAATGTTTGCTTCTCAACCCCCTTTGCCTAAAGTTGAACTTAAGTGAGATCATGATAGATGGTGAAGTAAATTATCAATGAATGCAAAAATATTGTGTGTGTATATACCGTATTTACTCGTGTATAATGTGCACTTTTTTTTTTCAAAAATTTAGGGCAAAAACCTTAGGTGCGCATTATACACGGAATATTTTTTACTGCTGGGTGTAATCACACGATATACATATGTATGAAGGAATGTATTCAAAGAAGAAATAAAAACTGGGAAATTCTTACTTAATATAAGTATTGCTGCATCTTTATTTCACTCCTTGCACTTTTTTATACAACAGCGCTAGTAACATTAATTAAACGCTAATTAGCAATTCTCATTGCCGCTAATGCTGCTGTCCTCGTCAAAACTGGTACGGTCAATATCCCTGTAAATCATGTCATTCATTTCCATTCATCTCATTGGAAATTCCAGTCACTTTGAAGCTCTTTATTATCATTTCGGCTGATATGGAATTGCAAGCTTCACTTATCTTCCCACATACAGTTGGGAGCAACGCACACCTCATTCTCCTCCCGCTTGGAGTGAAATTGTGATCTGCTGTCAAATGGTCGGTTGATGACAACATCTAAGGGTTGCAGCACTTTCGTCATCCCACACCTGGTATCACAACTAGGATGCGACGGATTTTCACTTTTACTCCAGACGTCGTGTGTCCACGGCAGCTGTCCAGGATCAGCATCGATCGCTGACGTAAAGCACCTAGCCACGTTTCCACACAAACTTAAATCAATCTTTCACGAGATCATCCATCATCTACTTTTTTTTCTGTTCTCTGACAATTATTCCGACTGGAAAAGATTCTTTTGGAATAATTTTACGTTTAAAAATCATATGGTGTCAACTTGCGGCCGTCAGCCGTAATGTCCAGCATAGCGGTGCATCGTTGCTCGTCTGCTCCTGTTGTATGCATATTCCGTACGTCCTGTTGAACGCTTCTATCTCCAACGGAATGAACGGTTGTAGCTTCCGCCATATCAAACCACAATGCAGCATTGTCGATTTGCGACATCTGATATCCATCTTGTTTTCGTAGCCTTATAACGTGCTGGAAGAACTTGGTACGCTGTTCTTTGTATTCTTCCAGTAGCTTTTGCGATAGCGTTGTTCTTCTCTTTATAGAGAGGCTGTTACGGATCATAAAGCGTTGAATCCAGATATAACTCTCCTTGAAATTTTCTCTTGGAATATTCAGTTTCCTAGCTATTTACAGTCCTTGAACATCAACATTTCTGTTGAGAGTGAGTAACCCGAACGCCGCAAATCGTTCGTTACATGAGCTAAAGGCTGCTGCTCCACTTGCGGATATTTACACGATTTTCATGTATGCTGCTTTTTTCAGTTTTTTCCATACTCTGCCACTCTTGCACACTTGACACATCAACTCCGAACTTCCAACTTGAAGTGCGGTTACCATTTTCTACCGCATACTGATTTATTTTCAACTTAAAAGTCGCAGTATAACTACATAGATTCTCCATCTTACTCGTAAAACACTCTTTCAAATATTTCATCAAGCGAGTGATGTCACCACAGCATGATATGCAGTGGTGTAGTCGTAAAAAAAAAAAAAAAAAAGAGGGTATACGTTCTAAGCAGAGGGAATATGCTCAAGGTAGAGGGTATACCCTAGTGTATATATACTATAGCTCTCTTGAGAAACAGACGGTATACAGTGTTCCTTAAAAAAATCCAGAGGGTATACGGTGTATACCCCCGTATAACCTCCACTACATCCCTCATGATATGTCATTCCCTACCTGAAGTCTTAAAAATAGATTTTTGTCTTCTTTTCTGGCCTGACATAACATTTTTTTCGACTTTCTTTACTGAAATTCATTTGGTTATTTATTCACTTGCATGTCAAATTTATGGTGCACGTTATACACGAGATAAAAAAAATCGCCATTTTTTTCTTGTAAAGTATGGGGTGTGCATTATACACGCGTGCACGGTATACACGAGTAAATACGGTATAAATTTTTTCCATTTTACATGAAATATTCAGGAAAGGAATTTCTATTGCAGTCCTAAAGCATTTTTTTTTTGTGTGTGTGTGAAAATTTTAAATTTTCGCATGGTGCAATGTTGTCTTGTCCAGTTCACATTACACTGCTAGACTGAAATTTTCATGAAATGCACCTGGAGAAGTCGGAATTTCATTCCCCTACATGAGTAGCAACCCTGATGTTATAGAATGCGACTTTTATCTCAGAGATAGTTTTATAATTGAATTCATATTGTTTAGTGACAAAGTGCCTCAAAAGCCTTAGGGGCTATGCAAATATAACGTTACCATTTTAGGGGGGAGGGGGGATCTGGCACATGATATCGTAAGATATCTCTGGGGAGAGGGGGGATATGTCTTTTGATATCGTTATCATTTTTTATCCCAACAAAATTTTCACTTTTTATTTGCAACTTGGTCTTTACATCAAAAGAGTGTTATCTATTTTTATGAAAATACAAAGATATTATTAAAATTATTAAATGATTATAAAATTATTTCATTCCAAAATAAGGAATACCCCAACGTTTGGCATTCCTATTCTTCTGTCATACGTGAATGCATATATAATCCGCTGTTCGACAAACCATATGCGAAGTATGTTTGAAATTATACCTGTGTTTACTAGTAAATAAAAGATAAAGAATGTTGTCCACTTGTTTTTTTTTTTTTAATAAGAAGTTCTGTCTGCCCTGCCCCATGCGGTGGTAAATGCTAGAAGACATTATTACTGTTGAAGTAATAAAAAGCTATTACAAAAACTTTTAATTAGTAACTTTTTATTTTAACTGTTATTTGATTCAAAATTATTTCATACATAGTGATATTTTATAGACTTCTCTTCATTTGAATCCATAAAGTTTGCAAAAAATAAATGTAACCATATTTGTATATCATTCCAAAAAAAAGAAAAAAATCCCCAAAACAAAATTTTTTTTAGACATTGATAACGATATCATTACGGGTGGGGGGTCGAGGGATGATAATGTATGATATCGTAAGGGGGGAGGGGCTCCAAAATGTTGATAACGTTATACAGGCAAAGTTCTTTAATCCACACAAGTTGGGACCAAAGGTTGTGCAGATTAGGGAATATTGCGGATTATGGATTATATGTCTTTTTCTTAATTCTGGACACTATTTTAAATATGATATATAATAATTAATTTAATATGCTATCTCAAAAATTGCATTTTTCACATTCTTGTATTAAAAAATTGATTGTATTCACTTTTATATTTAAATTTTTCAGATATTTCTTTTAAAAAATCATTTTTGGATCAAGAATTTGTAAATTTTTTTAATTGTTTACATTCATTAAGCAATGCGAATTATAGGAAATTGCGGATTATGGGAGTGCGGATTATAGATCCTTGACTGTATATGTACATCCGCTTACCGGGTATTTACTCGTGCAGCCAATACCAAGTACCGGGTATTTACTCGTGCAGCCAATACCAAGTACCGGGTATTTACTCGTGCAGCCAATACCAAGTACCGGGTATTTACTCGTGCAGCCAATACCAAGTACCGGGTATTTACTCGCTCAGCCAATGCCAAGTAGTTGTAATAATTTTATTTTTTAAGCATTATTGTCATTGTTGAAGACAAAGGAATTTGATCTGTAAAAGTTATTTAAATTATTCATAAAACTATTTACTTGTTATATAAAAATATGTCTACAAAATATAGAAAAGTTAAGAAAAACCAATGCAGATCAAAATTTAGTTTTACATCTATATAAATAAAAATAGATCATTTTAAAAACAGAAAAAAACTGCCTTTGAATACAGAAACAGTTTGCAAAAACAGAAAATACAACAAATGAAAAAAAAAAAAAAGTTAATAAATTTTTTATATGATAAATTATGATGTAAAGACGGCAATTCGTTCTATATTTTCAAGATATTTGGAGTTTCTTTCATTGTACATTTGGCCTGCCTCAGAAAAAATGCATTCACTGTAAGCACTGCTTGAAGATGCAAAGAATTTTCCAAGCTTGTACATAATGGGAAAACTTTTATGCTTTCCTCCATGCAAATAGACTGTTTGTTTGGGATAGTTTTACCCGTCACGGGACTCCATTGTAATTTGCCCCTCAAGTCTGAGCTCCGATGGGGTTACTGTTTTAGGAATTTTATCGCTCGTTTGGCTAAAGGAATCAAGCAGGACGGTCGTTCTGCCAAGCCAAGCTGAAAAAAAATGCTAACCCCGCCAAACAAACAAACGCCAAGAATAAGGCAAGACACCGTAACTGCTTATTATACTGATGACAACTTCTCCATGTTAAATGAACGAAATATGTCAGCGTAAAATTTCCCATATCAAAAGAAACAATCATCGCAGAAAAATAAAACCAACACTAAAAGGACCTAATAAAGAAGATCTTCAATTTGAGATCAAATGCATCGTCATAAATTAATTATAAACAGAGATATAGATTTTTTAAAATAACGTCGAGATACTGAAAATGACAGATTTATTTTCTTCGTCACAACTTATGTTTCAATCGAGGTAGAGACTTAAATAATGGACAGAAAAAAGTAAGGATTGAATTTTTGGATAGATATTTACTCAATCTACGTGCTTTTATAAAATTCAGCTTTAAAAACATTAATTTTCTATTCATAATGGACCTTATGCACGCTACCTGAGGGCGAGGCTAAAATTCGTCTGCTGGCGGTGTCTAGCATAGCAGTCTATGGAGTGGGAGTTATTAATGCTTGTTTGTTAAAAATACCGCAAAAAAATTCTTTGATGCAGCAGCATATACTTAATATATTGTAATCTAAATTCAAAATGTTGTTCTGTATGCGATAAAATTCCCTAAGTTTGCAGACTTTCAGTTAAAATGTATGCACTCAACCTGTGTCAAAGCTAAAGTCGTCTGCTAACGGTGTTTGCGCCTGCGCATATTGGTATTCTGCCGGTGCAGTAACTAGAATAACAGATCATCATACCGCCAGCTCTGGCGTCTGACGTCACCTGAATAGAGTCCATTAGCGAAAAACTGTTAATTAGTTCTAAAGTTTACAAATTATGCCAAATAGCGATAAACCCGCCAAAACATTTTAGAAATCTTATACTTTTCTTTTATATTATCCTTTTGCATTGATTTCATCGAAGATAACTATGGCTGAGATTCAGATAGATTTTTCGCTGTTAGCGAAATGAGTTTGACCAATCAGAAGCCTGCATGTTTGAGAATATTTGCTGTTTGTGGATCCCGACCTATGTCATGAAAGTTTTGAGTCATTTTTTTTAGTGCCGTGGATGAAGTGCAATGTTTGTAGAAATGTAGGTTAGGATCCAGATAGATTTTTCGCTGTTAGCGAAACGAGAATCGCCAATCAATAGCCTGCATTTCTGCAAACAGCGAAAAGTTCACAAAAATGCAGGCTTCTGATTGATGAATCTCGTTTCTCTGACAGCCAAAATCTATTTAGATTGCGCACAATGGAGGATATTCCAAATATGGGTTCGAGGCTGAAAAAGTCACGTGATACCGGTAATTTATCCAAGGAACTTCTATCTGATAAGAAGGGAAGATACTACTACTTTGCCTCATGAACCGTTTCATTGGCTAGCGGGGATTTACCTTACACGTCTACGGAGATTTCAGTGGCGTAACCAGGATTTTATTTCGGGGGGGGCTGACTCAAATTTTCCATAATGTTCTAAATCTTACGAAACACATTGAATTGTGTTATAAACAGAAATAATTTTTGCCAATAAGGCCGTAGCCAGGGGGGGAGGGGGGGCAGGGGTGACTTTGTTCCGAAAATTTGAAAAATTTGGTCCAGTCCGAAAATTTGGACTTAAAAAATATCGCGATTTTTGACATGGTTGCCGAAAAAAATCAATTTCATCAATCGTTCGCAGAAAAAAAATGTCCAATTTTTTTAAAGTATCCGAAAAGGAAAAAAAAAAACGAAATTTTGTCATAGGGCCACGGATAAAATGCGAAGTTTGTCAAAGGATTGCGAAAAAAAAGTCAACTTTCGTCAAATACTCGAGGAGGAAACGCTAATTTCGTCAAATGAGTACAGAAAAAAACCCGAATTTCGTCATAAGGCCGCAGAAAAAACGCGAATTACGAAAAAAGATCGCTAAAAACACGCATTCCGTTGAAGGGCTGCGATAAAAAGAGCTAATTTCGTAAAGGATCGCAAAAAAGCTAATTTCGTCAAAGGGAGATGGAAAAACGTGAATTCCATCAAAAGGGCGCAGAAAAGCGCAAATTTCATCAAAAAGACGAGAAAAAAAACGCAAATTTCGTCAAAGGGCCGCAGAAAAAACGCAAATTTCGACAAAAGATCGCTAAAAAACGCACATTCCATCAAAGGGAAGCGGAAAAAACTCGAATTTCGTCAAAGGGTCACAGAAAAAACGTGAATTTCATCAAAAGTCCGCAGAAAAACGGAAATTTCATCAAAAAGACGAGAAAAAAGCAAATTTCGTCAAAAAGCCGCAGAAAAAACGCAAATTTCGATGAAGGATTGCCTTAAAAATGCGAATTTCGGCAAATGACCACAGAAAAAACGCGAATTTCGTCAAAGGGCCGCAGAAAAAAAGCAAATTTCGACAAAGTATCGCTAAAAAAACATTCCGTCAAAGGGAAGCGGAAAAAACACAAATTTCGTTAAAGGATCGCCAAAAAAAAGAAAAGCAGGGTCACACAGAAAAGCGTGAATTTCGTCAAAAGGCTGCGGAAAAAGCGAATTTTGTCAAAAAGTTGCGGAAAACATAAATTTCGGCGGATGGCGAAAAAACGCGAATTTCGTCAAATGGCCACCGAAAAAACGCGAATTTCGTCAAATGACCGCAGAAAAAACGCGAATTTCGTCAAATGACCGCAGAAAAAACGCGAATTTCGTCAAAGGGCCGCAGAAAAAAAGTAAATTTCGACAAAGGACCGCTAAAAAAACACTCATTCCGCCAAAGGGAAGCGGAAAAAACACGAATTCCGTCAAAGGCTCACAGAGAAAACGTGAATTTTATCAAAAGGCGCAGAAAAACGCAAATTTCGTCAAAAAGACGAGAAGAAAAGCAAATTTCGTCAAAAAGTCGTGGAAAAACACAAATTTCGACGAAGGATTGCCTAAAAAAACGCGAATTTCGGAAAATGAGCACATTAAAAATGCAAATTTCGTTAAAGGATCGCAAAAGAAAAAGCACGGTGACAAAGAAGGGCCACAGAAAAGCGTGAATTTCGTCAAAAGGCTGCGGAAAAAAGCGAATTTTGTCAAAAAGCCGCGGAAAAAAGAGAATTTCGACAAAGGATCTCGAAAAAAACGCAAATTTCGTCAAAGGGCCGCAGAAAAAACGCGAATTTCATCAAAAGGTCGCGGAAAAAACGCGAATTTCGAAAAAAAGATCGCTTAAAACACGCATTCCGTCAAAGGGCTGCGAAAAAAAAGCTAATTTCGTAAAGGATCGCAAAAAAACGCGAATGTCATCAAAAAGACGAGAAAAAAACGCAAATTTCGACAAAGGATCTCGAAAAAAACGCAAATTTCGTCAAAGAGCCGCAGAAAAAACGCGAATTTCATCAAAAGGTCGCGGTAAAAACGCGAATTTCGAAAAAAATATCGCTTAAAACACGCATTCCGTCAAAGGGCTGCGAACAAAAGCTAATTTCGTCAAAAATCAGCGAAAAAGACGCAAATTTTGACGAAGGATTGCGTAAAAAATGCGCATTTCGGCAAATGACCTCGGAAAAAACGTGAATTTCGTCAAAGGGCCGCAGAAAAAACTCGAATTTCGTTAAAGGATCGCAAAAAAAGAAAAAGCAGGGTCACTAAGAAGGGCCGCAGAAAAACGTGAATTTCGTTAAAAGACTGCGGATAAAAGCGAATTCCGTCAAAAAGCCGCAGAAAATGCTACTTTTGTCAAAGAGCCGCAAAAAAAAGCAAATTTTATCAAAAAGACGAGAAAAAAAACTTGAATATCGTCAAAAAAGCCGCGGGAAAGAAGCAAATTTCGACGAAGAATTTCGTAAAAAAAAACTTGAATTTCAGCAAAAATCCGCGAAAAAAACTTGAATTTCATCAAAAATTCCGAAAAAACGCGGAAAAAACACAAATTTCGACAGGATCACGAAAATCAGGACACGACAGGATCACAAATTTCGTCACAGATCCGCGGAAAAAACGCAAATTTCGACGAAGGAGTGCGGTAAAAAAAAACGCGAACTTCGACAAAAAGCCGCAGAAAAAGCGAATTTCTTCAAATGACTGCGGCGAAAATTCAAATTTTGTCAAAAAACCGTGGGAAAAACACAAATTTTTGGCAGGGAAATGCGACTGAAAAATCAAAGTTAATAAGCTACTTTTACAGCTGTGATATACGCTCGAAATTCGCAAACCATCCCAGGTGTGTAATCCTTCGGTTAATTTATCACTAGTTTTCTTCACAACACTAAATTATAGTTTCTCTCTATTCTAAAAAAAAGTAACTACCGCTGTCACCGCCGCCGCCGCCGCCGGTTTTGAATTTTTTGTGATCGGAGGTCTTTCTTCGTCAATATTAAGAAAAATAATGCATACAAAAATATGAAAATCGGTGGTTTTATACAAAAATGTTTGATAAACATGCTGATGCAGACAGTTTTCAAATCGAAGAATTATTTTAAGAGATATTTAATGCTAAAGTTGGACAAAATTGTTCCACTAAAAAAGTTTTATAGCAGCAAAAACTATACATGACAGTGTAATCATTTTTAGATCATTTTATGCGTTAGAATTTGCCGGAGTGCAGATTGCATTAATTTTTTATTTTGACTCATTTTTTCAGGTTTTATTTCTATTTTAAATTCAAATTTTCAGCATTTCTAGAGATATTTTTTACAGATTTCAGAAAATTGTACTAATTTAAACTGTTGCCAACTGTATAAAAAGCGCAAGCAATAATATTTGCTTCAAATTAAAAATTTATTTACACGTGACTATTATAAACAGGAAAAAAACTTTCAAATTAAAATTAAATAATTACGTATAAAAAGCAGGAATTTATTAAAAATTATGTCATAAAAAGTACACACGTGAATTTTAAAAGAGAAAGGATATTGTAAAATAATAAGTTCATTAACATGTGTTAGAAGTCGTAGGAGAAATTACGTCACATTTACGTCACATTATAGTTATTACATAAAAGGAACACAAAATAATATTGCAAAAAAGTTTAAATTTAGAAATTGCGCTAGACATTTATTTAATATTTTGAGAGGATCTTTTCAACTATTTTTGTTAGGAAAGCGCAAATAATATATCATTTCTAACAAAAGTATCTTCACGTGAATATTTAAAAGAGAAAAAAATAGCTTGGTAAAAATTACGTTAGATTAAAAACGATTAATTTAAAATGTCTCATTTAAAAGAACTTTCTTTTCGCTTTGTTAAAAAATACCAGGAGACAAAGACTCTGTTTACTTAATTCCTTTTATATTAGCTTATTTTGAAATGTTGTTACACGTATCTACGTCATCAAGTTATTTTTATTCGACATTTTATTTGTATTTTTATTAATGTTGTACGAATTTATTTGTTCTATTGTTATTTAAAATAAAAAAATATGTCAATTTGTATAATTTGGCGAGTGGTTTGGCGATTTATATAATTTGGCCAAATTGGTCGACGAGATAATCAAGCAGTACCGCAGCAGATTTGGCGTTAAAATTCCCCAATCAAAGAGAAATGAATAGAAATTCGTTTATAGGGAGATCGCCACTGCTTTTTACATTATAATTCAATCTTTCGAAATCTTTTTAAAGCCGATCTAATTAACGTGCATTTAGAGTCTGCGGTGTCTGGGCGGGGGTTGGCGAGCGTAGCTCGTAGGGGGCCGAGCCCCCTAGTATTTATAAGAATACATAAAGACATGGTTGGTTGGTTGGTTGGTTGTTTGGTTGGTTGGTTGATTTTGTGACGGCCGATTATCTACACTAGGGATATAGGCCCGAGGGGGAGTGCCCTTCGTGAGGGTCTTTTTAAGGGAACCTAACCCGTATTAACGCATGGAAATCCATGGTTCGAAGAAAACCACGAAAACTCCGAACGATTAGGCCGACAGGCGCGATTGGGATCGAACCCAGCACTTCCCGTCTACCAGTTTCGAGAGCAGAACCTCTCAGCCACTGGTGGGGCTCATAAAGACATGGAAGACAAAACATTTGAACGTCACACTATATACAAATAATTATATTTTTCACATAGCTGCAGACCACCTTTACATTTCACTCCGAAACAACACTTCACTATATTGCTAAATTATTTCACAAAAAAAAACCTCAAATTAACATATTTCCGTTTTTATTACAATCTTTCGGTTTCTCATAAAAAATACCCGCGCACGCTCACATGCCGGCTTACACAACACTTCTACCTTCCACACTCTGAATAAACAGTGACCCCCCTACCTCTCTCCGCGCACCCACATATCACGTGTCAAATGACGCCAGAGAAATCAAAGGAAAATTATCCAGATGCCTCCAGACATCACAACAGCCAACTTTTCCGCACCGGATTTCCGATTTAGCCGAAATCGACTTGTGATTAGCTGCAGTGTTACTGTGCATTAACATACTTCCGCATTAACACTCTTGGCGCCCGTCGACTGTGAGAGAAATTAAAAACTCCTTAAATTAAACTACTTTTTGATTTGTCGAATTTACTTGTAGGTCTCTTGAACTGACCATATACGTTTCCATTTATCCAGTAAAACAGGTATGGAGCTATTCTTCAGTCATTTGAAAATTTATTTTGTGGTTTCATGTAAATTTGGTCGCAGGACTGAGAATATTTTATTAATAAGAAAAACAAATTCGCGGCATGCCAGAAAACAAAACAAATTTATCTGAAAAAGAAGGAATATCAGCCTTTTTTTCATTTCACTGCGATCTCTTCGGAGGTGGAATGGAGCTGTAACCTCATAACACCCGTCGCCATCGACTTCTTTGGGTGTATGCGGGGGCATCCCTGTTCGGGTAGCATCACTGTGCACTAGTATATGGGACTAACCAGACTAGCTGCGCCGCAGAAAAAAAAATAAAATTTTATCTCAAAAGAAAGAAGAAAAAAACAAGAGTTTTTTCTTCATTTTTGATTACTTCGAAAGGGGGCCCTATAACCCCATCAGCCCCCTTCCCCTCATTGGGTATACTGTGGTGTAACTGTGCACTGATATGAGACTAGCCAGAAAGCCTAGTTCGTTGTATTGCAGAAAACAATTGCATTACAAATTTATCTCAAACAAAAAGAAAAAAAATCAGCACTTTTTTCATTTCATTTGCAACTATTTTCGGAGAGGTCCGTAACCCATCACCCCCTTTCTACTTCTTTGGGTATAATGTGGTGTCACTGTGCACTAATATGGAACTAAACAGAAGAGTGTAGCTAGCCTGTTGAATGATAGGAGAAAAAAAATGCAAATTTATCTCAAGCAGAAAGAAAAAAAGCATTATTTTTTTTTCGATGATTTCGGTAGGAGGGGGCTGTAAGCCCATCAGCCGCCTCCCCTTCTTTCGGTATACTGTGATGTCAATGTGGACTAATATGGATTTAACGAGAATGGCTATTTCGCTGTATGGCAGAAGAAAAATTACAAATTTATCTCAAACAAGAAGAAAAAAATCAGCCTTTTTTTCATTTCATTTTCGACTATTTAGGAAGAGGACACCCCATTAGCCCCATTCACCTCTTTGGGTATAATGTGGTGCCACTGTGCACTAGTATGGAACTAAAGAGAAGAGAGCGGATAGTCTGTTGAATGATAGGGGGAAAATACAAATTTATCTCAAACAAAAAGAAAATATCAGCACTTTTTCATTTCATGTTCGACTTTTTGAGAAGAGGGCTGTAACCCCATTATCCCCCTTCTACCTTTTTGGGTATAACGTGGTGTCACTGTACACTAATATGGAACTACAGCGAAGGGAATGGCTAGTCTGTTGAATGATAGGGGAGAAAATGCAAATTTATCTCAAACAGACAGAAAAAAATCAGCACTATTTTTTCATTTCATTTTCTACTATTTCGAGAGGAGGGGGGCTGTAATTCCAACAGCCCCCTCCCCATCTTTGGGTGTGCTGTGATGCCAATGTGGACTAATATGGAGTTAACGAGAATGGCTATTTTGCTGTATGACAGAAGAAAAAATTACAGATTTATCTTAAATGTAAAGAAAAAACAATTTTTTCATTTAATTTTTTGACTATTTCTGGGTTGTTTTTTTTTTGGGGGGGGGGGGGAGGGCTGTAACCCCGTCAGCCCCCTTTCTCTTCTTTTGTGTCAATATGGACTACTATGGGACTAAAGCGAAGGAAGCGCATAGTCTGACGGTCTGAACGGTCTGAACGATAGGGGAAAAAATGCAAATTTATCTTAAACAGGCAGAAAAAAATCAGCACTATTTTATCATTTCATTTTTGACCATTTCGAGAGGAGGGGGTTGAAATTCCATCAGCCCCCTCCCCATCTTTGAGTATGCTGTGATGTCAATGTGGACTAATATTGTGTTAACGAGAATGTCTATTTTGCTATATGAGAGAAGAAAAAATTACAGAATTATCTTAAAAATGTAAGGAAAAATTACTTTTTCATTTAATTTTTCGACTATTTCGGGAGCGGGGAGGGCTGTAACCCCGTCTGCCCCCTTTCTCTTCTTTGTTGTCAATGTGGACTAATATGGGGCTAATGGGAATGACTAGTCCGCTGTATGATTGAAAAAAAAAATAATTTTTTTTCCAAAAAAGAAAGACGAAAAAACAACACTTTTTCATATCACTTTCGAAAATTTCGGGCGGGGCTGTAGCCCCATCAGCCCCCCCCCTTGGGTACGCCCATGGGAGACTTCCCTTCTTTACGATAGAAGTTTTTACCTTGACCACGTGATCAAAATGCAGATGGAATATCCTCCATTATGTTGAACACAATTTTGCATTTCCACATCCAGGTAGGGTATTAATTGTCATAACAACAATACATATTCGAAACTATTTAAGGCACTGATTCTGAACTCCTTTGCTATACCTTTCAATATTAAAGAAGTTGTTGTCTCCATAGTAGCAGTACTTTTTTGTATTGCTTTCTCTAAAACACAAATATAGAAATTTAACAAAGAGCGCTCAGAATCAACACCATAACAGAGAGCCTTCATACATAAGAGTGGTGATATATGCACAGGAAGCATGCTCATTTCAAGTTTTTGCCGAAAGTATGGCTACAGCGTCTAGAATACCTTGTGTGGAAATATGCTATCCAAACAACGCTAAAAATTTGTATCCCTTAAATGTGCGACGATACTGCTAAAATCCCAAGTATCGATCACAGCGACATCTGCGGGATTTAGTATTACATTGTATAGACTAGCAATATCTTGCAGTTTGAGAAAATATCCTGCAGATGTCGCTGTGATCTGTATATTTCAGCAGCATCATTGCACAGTTAAGGGATACAATATTTTAGCACTTTTTAAAGTACTGCAGGTATAGCCAATTTCCACACTATATATACAGCGCCTAGAAGATACAGTGTGGAAAACGGCTACAAAATAGTGCTAAAAAATTGAATCCCATAAATGTACAACGATGCTGAATAACAAGATGTCGATAGTAGCGCCATCGTAGTGATTTAAAAACGATAGTCATTCTAAAAGAGACTCTTTAACCTATTTCCAGGGGCACCATTTGAGGGGGGCTGGGGGGGGGCAATAGCCCCCCCCCAATGAATTTGATATTTCAGAAAATTTATCAACCATCAAATGCAGGGATGCACTGAATAGTGATTTTGACCGAATACCGAATGCCGAATATTTGGCCTGCAGGTAAACCGAATACCGAATATTCGACCAGCCGAATAGTAACTGTTAGGCCGAATACCAAATATTAGGCCAGCCGAATAGTATCTATTCCGCTGGCCAAATACTTTTATATCTCAGTGTTTAACGTTAAAAAGTTAAATTTTAAACAATTTTATATAATGCTTAGCACAGATATTTCCATTTTGACAAACAAGACTATTTTTATAAGTAAATTTTGTACTAAAAAAAGTATGTTTTGAGTTATTATTTAAGAAGAGGATGGTTTAAAAAAATTTTAGATAACAAAATTTAAATTCCATGCCTTCTTCAATTAATTCAAACAAATGAAAAGAATTCTCTATAAGCAACATATCATTCCACTCCTTTCATCAAAAATGAAAGATGTACCTGCCGTAGGAGAATTTTCATTTATAACTGTATAAAAATGAAGATATTTTAGCGAAATTTGCATCACATTAATTTGCTTGTATAGAATGTGATGATATCCTTGGAAGAGACTGGATTTTGGCCAGTGGTACAGTATAAGTATTGTTAGATGCATTCTTAATAAAATAATGTCTAGCTCATTGCTGTTTAGATATGAATGGTTGCTATTTACAGCACTTCTCGTCATGTTATCATATTTCACAGAAATTAAAGTAACTCTGTTGACAATATAGTTACAACACCTTCATTATTGTTAAACTAACAAAAGAAAATTAAAGTTTGACTTGGGGATACACTGTATATTTGACTGAATAAGTAAATTGCGATCCTGATTTACTGGACAAAAAATTGCCTGTTTTGATGCCTATTATTACCCCTGAAATTTTCTTCAATTTTGTTTAGAAACAACCTGTTTGCGAAAAAGCAAGAAACAGATTATTTACCGGACAATGCTCAGTAACTTGCATTTCTACATTTAATAATTCCCATGAACAAATGACATGTCATTAATGGTTAATTTTTTTAAGTGACATTTTAAAAACAACAAATAAATAATATAAAATCATTCTTTTATTTAAAGATTCTAATTATTCTGAATATCTTTATTAATTGACAGTTAAAAGTAGAAGTTGTGTAACATTTAAAAAAATATTTTTAAGAGGTTTTTTTAAGTATTCGGTTTGGGCGAATAGTTTGATATTCGGCCAAACCGAATATTCAGTAGGCCAAATAGTTTGATATTTGGCAAACCGAATAGTTTGATATTCGGCCTAACCGAATATTCGGTAGTATGGCCGAATACCGAATAGATACTGAATATTCGGTGCATTCCTAATCAAATATCAGACTCAAACTCAAACAAACAAACTCAACAACTTGCTCAAACTCTAAAATAACTTATCAGATTTGATTGCAATGAAAACATATGCATTAAATAAATGCTTATGCATAGAAATTAATAATTATCAAAAAATTTTCCTAAAGCCTTAATATTCGAACTACCTCAAGGTGAGACATATATCTTTAATGAGTACTTTGGTTAATTTTAAAAATACATGTGAGAATTTTTTTTTATCAGTTGCTTCTCAGCTGTGTGCAAATCGATCATGGAAAAACTCGTCAAAATCATTGACACAACAATCACAATGATTTTCTTCCAGCCAATTCTCGAATAAGCGCAAAGAAAATAATAACATTTAAATCCCACTGATGACGGTCTTGTGATGACTGGAAACGTTCTGGGTTTTTCTAATGTATTTTAAATAATTTTAAATTATAGGCATGCACATGAAAGTAATTCTTGTGCATTTATTTGTGCTTTTTATATCAATATTAATTATAAATTTTACCTTTTCTGTCGAAAAATGACGATATATACATAGTATTCATTAATGTTCAAATATGTAGTTTTTTATCTGAAAAATATTTAGAAAAACTTCTTTTTCTTTGAAAAATCGGATTAATATGAAACCATCTAGAAAAACTTCTTTTTCTTTGAAAAATCGGATTAATATGAAACCATCTCATAATAGTGAAAACATAATCCGAAATAATTAACGCTGTACCTTTACTTGCAGAAAATCACTAACGAAATTTTTCTTATACTTATAGATCACAAAATTTGCAAATTTCGTGACCTATTCATGATGTTCGTTGGCTGATTATCTCATGACTGATTGAATTTCATGATTTTTTTTCGCGATCATCTGACGAAATTTGCGATTTCTTTCCGCGATCGATTCGCGGAATTCACGATTTTTTTTCTGCAAGCATTATACGAAATGGATTTTGTTCGCGCGAGCATTTGTCGAAATTCAAAATATTTTTCCACGACCAACTGACGAAATTCGATAGTTGTTTTCGCAATTTTTTTGACAAAATTCGCGATTCCTTATCACTATCATTTATTGAAATTCGTGATTTTGTTTCTGCCACCGGCTAATAATGTTTGTGATTTTTTTGCGCGAGAGTTAGACAAAATTTTGGATCTTATTACGCGATCGTTTGACGAATTTCTCCTCGATTTTATTACGCGATTGTTCGACTAAATTTTCGCGATTTTTTTGCGCACTCTTCTGACGAAATTCGCGATTCTACGCAATCCTTTTACGAAATTTGCGATTTTCTTCGCAATGCTTTTACGAAATTTGCGATTTTCTTCGCAATCCTTTTACGAAATTCAAGATTTCTGTTTGTTCAATCATTTGAGGAAATCTGTATTTCTTTTCGCGATCTCTGATGAAATTAGCGATATTTTCCACGGCCGTTTGAAGAAATTAGCGATTTTTTAAGTGACCATTTTGGTGACTTTTTTTTTTCGAAATTTCCAAGATTCACGATCTTTTTCTGCGACCCACTGACGAATTGATTTTGCGGATTTTGAAAGAAAGAAAACTCGCGAACTTTCACGAAAATTAAAAAATATTGTGGAATAATCAAATACTTGTGAAAGAAGTTGTGGAGACAAAATCACGTAGAGCATTTTTTCTTGTGCGTGATTTTCTTTCTGTGTGATTTGTGTAGTTCTGCAAGTTATGCAATTTTCCACGTTTCCTGTTCTTCAAAGAAAAATTTTCCTTCTTCTTCGTCAGAAAACTCATGAAATGGCGCCCCTGTAAGTAAAATTTCGAAAGGGACTAGGAAAAAGTTCCATTTACACAGGTCTCCGTTTTAGCAAGTATAATTGTATGATTTTTTTTAACGAAATTTGATTTTTTCCCCTTCTAAAAAGAAATCTGTTATAGACAGGTTTCGTTTTCACAAGTTTTACTCTAACACATCTCATTTCAGAGCTATACTATAGAGCGGATGGTTTAACAGTCAGTGAGGATACTTGTAAAAATGAAACCTGTCTATAATAGAATCCTGTCTAAAAAGAAAAAAAAATCATGTGCAATATATTAAAAATTTATATTTTAAGACGCAAACTTGTTTAAAACGAAATATTTCATTGGTTCTGAGTTTGCATATTCGAAGTTTTTACTGTTATTGTAAGCATAAGTCAGTAAACGTTTCTCATACGGGGGGAGGGGGGTTAGACCCCCTGGAACCTACCCTTAGTTATATAGAATCCCTCAAAAAACGTTTGCCCCCCCCCCCCCCCCCAAGGAAGTTCTGAAATGGCGTCCCTGCCTATTTCACGTCATTCCTTAACTAAATTAGCTTATAACAGACCAAAATATCTTATATTTATAGTTTCCGATATTTAACATTCTATAATTTTTGAAAACTCAGTGTTTATATTGAAAAGAGTTACGAGATGGCGCTCGTATCAGCATATTGCCGCTGAGCATTATTGGAGATTTATGGGATACAAGTTTTTAGCACTTTTTAAAGCATTATAGGAATAGCCGCTTTCCACACTGTATCTTCTAGGTGCTGTACTATAGCTCCGTTATAGGCCTAGATTATATGTTGTAGAAATCGACTATCCCAGCAATACTTAAAAAAGCGCGGAAATAGTGAATCCCTTAAATGTACAACGATGTTGAATTCCAAACAGTCATTTACAGCGACATCTGCAGGATATTTTTTAAAGAAGAAAGAGACACGTGTAATGCACCGCTATAGCGTCTAGAATACATACTGTGGAATTTTGCTATCCAAGCAGTGCTAAAAAGTTGTATCCCTTAAATGTGCACTGACGCTGAAATCCAGGGAGCTGATCGCAGCGACATCTGTGATAAACTTTCAAAGTAAACATCGTATTATTACAGCGGGCTTGACGCCAAGCACACAGGTCAGATGTATGTTAATAAAATGTAAAAAAAAAAAACGCTACAGCGTCTAGACCAAATTATAGCGCCTAGAATATATAGTGTGGAAATTGGCTATCCCTATAATACTTAAAAAAGTGGTAAAATATTGTATCCTTAAATGTGCAACGATGCTGCTGAAATATACAAATCGCAGCGACATCTGCAGGATATTTTCTATAACTGAAAGATATTGCTAGTCTATACAATATAATACGAAAATCCCGCAGATTTCGCTGCGATCGACACTTGGAATTTTAGCAGTATCGTCGATCATTTACGGGATACAAATTTTTAGCGTTGTTTAATAAAATATTTCCACACTAGGTATTCTAGACGCTGTTACCAAATCGTCATGAAGTTTTAGGAAATATCCTGCAGATATCGCTGTGATCGACTCATTGGATTTCAGCATCATTTGAAATTTAAGAGATCCAATATATTAGCACTTTTTAAAGTATTACTGGGATAGCCGATTTCCACACTATATATTCTAGGCGCTGTAGCACCGCGGTAGCCTGTCTTTTTCGTTTACCTCGGAGTAGATATAGATGAAGTCATTTGTAGCTGTTCCTAAACTGTGGCCAACAACATATAAGGCCAGTTCATAACGTCACACGGAGATGGTTATCTGTACACGGCAATGGACACAAAAAAAATCGGCTCGCAGCTTTGTACTAATCATCGTGTAAAGATGATCCAACTCTGAGACTAACGAAAAAGACAGGCTACCGCGGTGGGTCCGATTCTTCTTTTTTTACAGACCGCTGGAGTCACGTGATGCTCGAATGCACCAAAGAAGGTGCGTGAAAAGAGCATCACGTGACTCCAGCGGTTTGTAAAAAAAGAAGAATCGGACCCACCGCGGTAGCCTGTCTTTTTCGTTAGCCTCGATCCAACTGCGTGTGACTTTTAAACATCATGAACTGGCCTATTATGTCATTGGTCGCGCTAACACCCTCCCTCCTGCGTCCACCGTATATAGCGGCATCTTGTACTGGAGACTGCTAAATGGTCTGCTATCGGTCAAAATCATGAGAGAAGGAAATAACTCGTTTTTTTTTGGTAACTAGTTTTTCACACGGGAAGATTGACAAGTCTGTTCCTCTCTTTTCATAACTTCATGGTGGTGAAATACGCCAAAGCATCCTAAATATCTGAGAAAGTCTTGACTCGCGTCACGAAAACATCACACAAAGCAGGCAAAGCAAAGAAACAAAATCATTCATCGGCTCGTGAATATGAACGAGCCAATGAATGATTTTTCTTCTTTGTTTTGCCTGCTTTGTGTGACGTTTTTCTGACACGTGTCAAGGCTTTCTCCAATATTTAAAGGGCGTTGAATAGGCCGGGATCAAGATAGATATTTCGCTATTAGCGGGATGGGATTAATCAATCAGACGTCTGCATTTTTCCGAACTTTTTGATGTTTGCAGTAAACACCGAAAAGCCTGCAAGGATAAAGGCTACTGATTGGTCAATGTAATTTTACTAACAGAGAAAAATTTATCTGGATTCCGGACATTAACTTTGGTTGGTTAAAACAATTTTGAATAAAATCAAATCAGGAAGCCAATATTTGTTAACTTTTCTGGTTAGTTTAATTGAAATCTTCCTCATCTATTACTGAAAACTGAGTTACCGTACTTTGGACAAAAAATTGAATATGAGTACACGACTTGTGCATATGTCACCACTCTAACACAGTGTTGCCAGATGGGCTACTTTTTTTAACTCAGATACTTGATTGGCACCACTTTTTTGAAATTGTAAAATGTGCCTTATTTAATGACATATTAATTAAGGCAAAAACAATGAGAATTTTACCGTTTATAATAAGTGCTGGCAATCAAGAAATCTGAATTTAAAAAAAGTAGACCACTGGCAACACTGCTCTAACATATAAATGTTCTGTGTTATGACCATGATTCTAAGTGCAGTTGGTTAAATTTGAGTATCTGGGCATTAGAGAAAGCAATAGTGGCCCACTGTGGCTGAGTGGATAAGACACAATGCCGCTAATCGCTTGAGAGCGTAGGTGGAAGCAGATTCGAATCCCGCCGTGATCCGCATGTGATATGATGCATGTGTTCAATAAATCAAACAAACAAACAAGCAATCAATAGTGAAAGGTACAGTTGGAATGGAAACAACGACTTCTTTAATTCGTATAGAAAATTAATGAATAGTAGTAAATGACTCAAGTTTAAAATGTAGGCAAATGGGCTGGAAATATCAATGGCTCCCATCTAGTATTTCACAAAATTAATTTAATAGATTCACATGATGTATAACTTGATGCAACTCTTAACTAATGAAAATTCTGCAACAAGACTTATGTAGGTAGATCTTTTGAATGAATAATTCAGAATTCTGAGAACAAAACGAAGTTCTTAAGGTTCTTCCTCACACCCCCCTCAAAAAAGGAAATACGATAGAAAGATATAAGAATTTGGATAGCTTCAATATGTCTGTGATCTTTTGTCAGAGTTCAGAAAAAGAATCTGGGCAAAAAAAAAAAAAAAAAAAAAAAAAAAAACAAATTTAACGAACGATAAGACTATAGATTTCAGGCAATTTTTAACCGAAAAATATTTAATTCTAATGTATATGCGGCTTTAATAATAGACTATTAAAGATAATCAATTTAGGGGAAATTTTATAGTAAATTAATATCCTCACATTTATGCAAATAGGTATGGATAAACAGACTTGAGTAAAATTACATATTTATTCTTTCTTCTCTATAACACGATCTAAATGAAGATGAAGTTATACGTACAGTTTATATCTTTAAATTTTTAGATTTTTTTTATCAAAAATGTTCCTTTATTATGTCTAGAATTGCTAGATTTACAGATCTTCGATTCTTTAGATGCCTGCGGGTTTTCATTCTCGGATTAACCGTAGGTATTTGTAAAGGTAAATTTATTTTGCAAAACCGTCAGCAAAAAAAGTTAGAAAAAATAATTAACTGACAGACTAACTGTAAATATATATTTTATTTCGACTCTGTTTTTTACTAAATTTTCATCTTTCGTAGAAAATTTTAAGGAGATATAAATTGAGAAAGACTGATACTTTGAAAGAAGAAATTGACTTTCCTTACTTTTAAATTATTAATCACTATAAAAAATGAATGATAGGTAAACAAAATGTATAATATTGTGTTTGCTCCCTGCTTATAAAGGCTATACAAGGACTAATTTTAATTTGAGCTAGTAGAATTATTTCAGTTATATATCATTTGTTTTAAAAAAAGAACTGATATCTACTAAAAAACAACTTTTCAAAAGTAAAAAATAAGCCAAGCAAAAAAAAAAAAAAAAAAAAAAAAAAAAAAAGAAAAGAAAAAAAGGTGAAAATTGTGGCTAAAAAATAGTGTGATATCAAATTTCCAAGCTTATATTGCGGTACTTATTTAACATTTTTTGATAAAAATTTACCATATGTAAGTCGAGTACCTAAGTATGCGTTGATAGAAAGCCTTTTCTCCTTTACTAAATACATCATAACGTGTTTCTGAAAATTAATTTTTTAAAATTATGCATGATGGGCTTGGCGGCCATCTTTCCATATTTTACACAAATTTCTAAGCACTCAAGCTCGTAACATATTTGCATTATTAAGAATTTCGAACTTATAGTTTTAGCTACAGACAGATAAATTAAGAAAGTTTTTTATTTTGAAAAAACAAATTGATTTTTACTGCTTTAACTAATTAATTAACCCCCCTCCGAAAAAAGAGAATCATAAGATGAAACCTGAAGTTACTTCAGCTTTATTTTTAGACACAAATTTTTAGGCACTCATTTCCATAAATTAAAAGAATAAAATGTTTGCTTTAGTAACAATTTCGAACTTCCAATCTTAACAATGAACTTGTGTGCTTAGAAATTTGTGTAAAATATGGAAAGATGGCCGCCAAGCCCATCATGCATAATTTAAAAAAAATTAATTTTCAGAAACACGTTATGATGTATTTAGTAAAGGAGAAAAGGCTTTCTATCAACGCATACTTAGGTACTCGACTTACATATGGTAAATTTTTATCAAAAAATGTTAAATAAGTACCGCAATATAAGCTTGGAAATTTGATATCACAGTATTTTTTAGCCACAATTTTCACCTTTTTTCTTTTCTTTTCTTTTTTTCTTTCTTTTCTTTTTTTTTTTTTTTTTTTTTTTTTACTTTTGAAAAGTTGTTTTTTAGTAGATTTAGTATTTACCTAGAAAATAAGCACCGTGTTTCTACACGGTACTCCAACTGAACATGAAAAAAGCGTCGAGTAGAAAATAAGTGTTTATTTTTAAAGTTGTACTTTCTCTCTCCTAATAAATATTTCATTTTTAATAACGTAGAAATTTACTCAGCAAGAACAGTCTTAAAGAAGTTTTATTTAAAGTAATCTGTGGTTAAAAATTATTGTTTAGATGCGGTAATCTGAAATGGAGTTGCGTGATATAGAAATGTTTGCAATAAGTAAAAATACTTATTGATTATTATGTTATTAAAACTAAATATTACAGTTTTCTGTTTTCTAAATTTAATACACTTCAAGTTTAGAATATATATATCTATATGCATTTGCAATTGATAAGCGAGGAAAAAAGAGACTTAAATAATTTAATGCACTTCAAGTTTAGAATATATATATCTATATGCATTTGCAATTGATAAGTGAGTAAAAAAGAGACTTAAATAATTTAGAAAACATAATAATGTTTTGTTAGTTTTGTTTTTGAGAAAAAAATTTCAACATCTAATTTTTATAACATATAGTTATATAGACTTTTTACGTATAATTGATAAGAGACTGATGCATAAAAACTGAAAATGTGTTAAATAATTCAAAAATTTTAATAATTTTGTTTTCAAAAATTTCATTTTAACTCATTTCAGTATTTTTACAAGTTGTTATATGGATCCTTTTATGTTTTTTTCCACATTTAATAAGTAAAAACTAAGTATGTTAAATAATTTAGATATTTTAATAATCCTTTAATATTTTCAGTATTGATATCAAGCATTTTTCTTCAGGAGGTATTTTTAAATCTCCTGTGGTTGCAGAAAGGATTGTCACTTAAACAATATCAATAAGAATTAAATTAAAAGTAGGAATTGTGTTCATTTAGTAAAAATTTGGATTTAAAGCAATTGCGCTTCTTTTTAACCTGATTAATTTAAACCATTACAAAAATATTGATTAATAAACAAAAGTGCGGGGGATGGAAAAGGTGGCAGTAAATTTTACATGTACTCTATTATATGTTTGTTCGGACCATAATATTATTGACTGTATAATATTTCAGTTTGTGTAATATTGTAATTAAAATTTTTAAAATTATTTATCTAGATAATTTAATTAAGGTTGCAAGGAACATTCAGAAAATTCTGACAATTTTTTTTTTTTTTTAATTAATTTTTGAGACATGCTTGTCATGAAAAGATAGTTTTACTCTATGTAATGCAACCCAAGAGTAGGGTATTAAGCAGTTTATGACTCGTTTGGTTAAATGAATATTATTAACTGTACAAAACAAGAAAAAAAAAAAAAAAAACACCATTTAGAATTGGTTCCGGATGAACACAAAAACAGAAAAAAATCGCATACAAAATAAATATTTCATCTTTATTAATATAATGAGCAAGAACAAGTGCCAAAGAATTTTTATTTAAGATAATCTACAATTAAAAAATATTATTGTTTACATGTACTTGGGGTTACATGATATTAGAATTGTATGCAACAAGTAAAATACAAGTATATTGATTATGATTTTATTTAAATGAATATTATAGTTTTCTGCTTTGAAAATTTGATACATCACAAATTTATAATATGCGTATGTGTGTGTGTGTGCATTTACTATTGAGAAAATAATAGATAAAAGATACATAAATTATTTCAAAAACATAACTTTTTATTCGTTTTGTTTTTGAGAAAAAAATTCAACTTCTGATTTTTGTAACATTTAGTTTTATAGACTTTTGTGCACACCTGATAAAAAAAAATTATACTTAAAATTTGAATATGTCAAATAATTTGTAAATTTTAATAACTTTTTAGCAATTTCGTTTTTAAATATTACCTTTATTCATTTAATGTTTCATAATATGTTACAAAATCAACTTATTTTCCACATTTAGTACGAGAGTAAGTAAAAAGTTAAGTGCTTTAATATTTTTTTAATATTTCTAGTGTTAAAATCAGGCATTTTTCTTCCAGGAGGAATACAGGAGGAGGGCTTTCAGTCTTCTAATGATATAGTTTTTTTCAATAGGTAGAAGACAGAAGACTGGAAACAGAGAGGACATGGGAGGGGGGGGGGGGGAGCACTCCCTTTCTAAATGTCTGAAAATATATGAATTTTGGTCACTTTTGGCTAATTTTAATCAATTGACACCTTTTAATAAAAATCCCGGTTACTCTTATGGGGGTCCCTTAAAAAGGGAGGCCCGGGGCAATTGCCCCGCATGCTCTGCATAGGTCGGGCCCTGTGTCTTATGCCATTAGAAAAAAATATTGATTAATGAAAAAATGTGTGTGTGTGTGGGGGGGGGGGGGGTCGACGGCAGTAAATTTTACTTGTACTCTAATATGTCTGTATGTGCCGTATTATTGATTGTTCAGTGTATCAGTTTATATAAATATATTATTTTTATCAGATGTACAGGAATATATTTTATAAAGACCCTTTTTAGATTCTAGAAAAACAGATAAGCATAATTTTTATTTATTTCATCAGGTTAAAAAGTAACAACTATTATTGTAGTGCAACCAAAACATTCATCAACATTTAAATTTTTACTTTCTTAATTCTTTACAAGAAGAAAGTATTGGAAAATTTTCGAATTTCGATTTTTGGTGGATTTACACGTTTTAGGGGTCAGAGAACCCGAAAAACATGTTTTTTCAAAATGTCTGTATCTGACTCTGTCTGTCTGTATGTATGTATGTGACACAAATTTTGTGGGCGCTCTATCTCAAAAACTAATCACGGAATTTAATAAAAATTTATATTCAGTTAGTCCTTGACATAAATTGGTGCTGATTAGTTTTTGGTGTAAATCGCTCAACGGGTGGCGCTGCTATGCAGCATTTTTTGCGATATCTGGAGTAGCTCATTCCCCAGAACTAATGCACGGATTTTCATCAAACTTCAGATTCAATTAGTCCTTAACATCAACCGATGTTTTATACATTTTGGTATAAATCTCTCAACAGGAGGCGCTGCTATGCTGCATTTTTTGCGATTAAAAAAAATCACAATTTTTGAAGCTGTATAGTAAAAAGCTGATTTTTGAAAATAGTTCTTTGTAATTTATTGAGACTCTTCTCAAATCCAAAGGAGCTACTTTCAGACAAATTTCTTAATTCATTCTTGCTCAGAAACGTGTAAAATAGGCAGGTACTCTTATTAAGAAACTGTGTAATCGAATAACGTTTTCCATTTTTTGATAAAGGCAAAATACCTTTAAGAAGATACAACTAAAATTGGCTTTTGAATCGAATTTTCCGATGCGATAGCACTGGAAAGGAGAAAAAGCTGTCGTCAAGTGACAAAAATCGCTTATAACTCAAAACGTAATTTATTTATTTTGTTTCAATGACATACATGTGAACTTTATGACTCTATAATTAAAAATGCGTCAAAAAATTTGGCAGAAAGTTTGCCGTTGTTGAGCAGGGAATTTGAAAATCAGCTTAAGGTAATTCCAATGATTCCTTTATGGTTGTTACTATTTTTACAAAGCCTATTGCCTGCCTGAACCATCATAGGAACAGCTAAGTCCAGTTACAGCCCGGCTGAACTATGCAAGAAAAAACATTGTAAGCCTAATCCAGGCCCAGTCCGAGTCTGATGAAAAAAATTAAGCTTGGACTCAACTCAAACACAATGTAACTGTCCGATGCCGATATCTACGCTGAACATGTTATATTTTTGTATTGATGTTGTCAAACTAGCATCGCCAACTGCGGCACATTTATACTCAAATCTGTTCTCAAGTGCTCTGCTCAATAAGCGCGAAAATTTCTGACACATTTAATAACTCATTTTTAAATGAAAAAGAAAAAAATTGTCAGGGTTGACTGTGGAAACAATTTCTAATCGAAATGAGTTTTCCGTAAATATTTCACCTTGATTCAAACATACAATATATTATATGAGCCTTAAAAAGTTTACGGTTTACATAAAAGGTGACTAAAATAATAAGAGAGATGTTACAAGTTAAAAAATATACATTTTGTTTAAAACTTCTTAATACTTTCAAGCTCTTCAACAGAGAATACTTTAATAACAATGTTAATATTATTAACAGAGAATACTTTAATAACAACGTTAATATTATTAAAATATTCGCTGATGAAGAGCTTGGAAAAAGCTTAAAAGTACTACTAAGAAGTTTTAAATAAAATGTATACTTTTTAACTTGTAACATCTCTCTTATTATTTTAGTCACCTTTTATGTAAACCGTAAACTTTTTAAGGTTCATATAATATATTTCATGAGTTTTCCGTTTTTTGATAAACAAATTATCGAATTATAAGCAATTATGATCATGTAACAACTGATTTTTCTCCTGTCTCTGGGGTTTTTTTGCCTTTCGTCCAGAAATTCGGTTCAAAATGTCAACTTTGACTGTATTTTCTGAAAGATCTTTTACGTTTACCAAAAAACGGAAAAAGTCTTTCGATTACATAGTTTTTGAATAATATCTGCTTATTTCATGTGTTTCCGAACAAAAATGAATTAAAACGTGTCATAAAATTAGGTGCCCTTTTGGATTTGAGAACAAACAGTCTTATATTTCGCTTATAGTAAAGTCGTATCCATTGAAAATTAATCATATGTTATCAGCTTCGTTTAAATTTTTATATCAGACCAGTGTTTAAAAAAGTGTTTTAATTCGCGCTTGGCGAAAATTGTCTGCTTTTTGCCAAGAAATGGGGTAGTAAGTAACACGCGAACACTCCATCAATGGTATTTTCCCTACCTCCCCCACTCTTGACCTTTGGGGGGGAAAAAAGTAATTATAGCGTGCTGGCTGTAGCGTCACCGTTTGTTTTACCCAATAACTCACCTGCTCAGAAAGTATCTTTTACTACTATTTCTTCATATTCAATTTCTGATCTACTGTTAATACCATTGTGGAATATTTTGCAACTCTCTTGAGTGGGCCTATCTCAGCCAGACTGAAAAGGCGCCAGAGATCACATGATCTGTCTAGAGAATTGATATTAAAAGACATTTTTTTGTTCTTTAGTTTTATAGTAGTAATGTAAAAAATTGAACGCAGTAAGTAGACTGCATTGTTTCTCTTTGTCTTCGGAAAATAGAAGAAATGTTGTTTTAATTTTTAAAATGAAATTTATCTGGAGCATGAAATCGAATATAAAATTATGCTATTGTTTCTTGGCTTCTTTGTAGAAGAAAATAATTGCTGAAATTTTAATAAGATATTATATCTTGGATTCCCAGTGAGGAATATATATATATATTTAACAAGGATTAACCAAATGTTTCGCTGTAAATAGTCTGTAAATATTTAAAAATGTAAAAATAGAATTATCAAAGTTTTTAATTCTTGTGCTCATTTACATTGAACAACACCAGCGTAAAACTCACAGTGATGACTTTAATATGATTTAACACGAATCGTGAATTCTTAAAAATATGCTCTCCCAATAACAATATTGTGAACTACCAGATTATCTTCATTATATTTTTTGGTGCCGAAGAACCCGAAAAAAAGGTAAGAAATACCTTTATTATTCTGCATGACTATTGACTCTTAATTTATTGAAAATAATGTTTTGTCATGATAATTTATTTTGAAAATTGAATTAAAAATTAAACATGGGTAAACCAGAAAAGCTTAAAACAGGCATGAGATTCTTCCGCGGATCCGCGGTTTTCCGCTTTTTAGTTATTTTTGAATTTCCATTTTTTTTTTTTCGATTTTTTTCAAATTTTCACTTTTTTGCCATTTTTTTCGATTTTTAATTTCCCATTTTTCAAGAATTTATTTCGTGCAGACATCCGTTTTTTATTCGTTTAAATAAAAAAAGTCATAAAATGATTTTAATCCGCATCAAAATATGCTTATATTTCAACACTTGAACTACGAGAAGTAATTTATCGCGTGCGGTGGTTATCCTATTTCATCGCGATAGCTGAACCAGGTATGATTCTGTTCCGAAAGTCCGAAGAATTACGGCAGTCATTTCCGAAAATTAAAAAAAATCGGTGATAAATCTGAAAATTCGGACATATATCGCGAATTTAAACAAATGGGCAGAAAAAAAAAAATCAATTTCGTCAATCGTTCAAAGAAAAATCGCCAATTTCGTCAAAGGATCGGGAAAAAACGTCAATTTTCGTCAAAAAATCACGAAAAAAAAATGACAATTTTTGTCAAAAGATCGCGTAAAAACGGCAATTTCTGTCAAAAGATCGCGAAAAAACGACAATTTCCGTCAAAAGATCGCGAAAAAACGGCAATTTTCCTCAAAAGATCGCGAAATAAACTGCAATTTTTCTCAAAAGATCGCAAAAATGGCAATTTTCCTCAAAAGATCGCGCAATAAACGGCAATTTTCATCAAAAGATCGCGATAAAATGGCAAATTTTCGCCAAAAGATCGCGAAAAAACGTCAATTTTAGCCAAAAGATAGCGAAAAAGAACGGCAATTTTCGTCAAAAGATCGCGAAAAAACGTCAATTTTAGCCAAAAGATCGCGAAAAAGAACGGCAATTTTCGTCAAAAGATCG
Source organism: Maratus speciosus (assembly GCA_963932465.1). Lineage (NCBI taxonomy): Eukaryota > Metazoa > Arthropoda > Arachnida > Araneae > Salticidae > Maratus > Maratus speciosus. The sequence continues at coordinate 125,434,543 of OZ010789.1, read as the reverse complement.
CGAAAAAACGGCAATTTTCGTCAAAAGATCACAAAAAACGGCAATTTTCGTCAAAAGATCGAAAAAAAACGGCTATTTTCGTCAAAAGATCGAAAAAAACTGCTATTTTCGTCAAAAGATCGCAAAAAAAAACAGCAAATTTCACATTAATATTCTGTATCTTGGTAAAATAAACTTTTCATTAGCGTAAGTAAATAATAATTTCTGCCTAATTCGTGTTAATTATTTCTTTTTAATTTACACAAAGCTAAATTGTGTTTAAATTATATATATTAATAGCAATTATATTTGTTGCGCTTGAAATTCATAACTGTCATTGTTCAAACGTCGTTCGCGCTGTTTTCAGCTTTTTTGCTTTTTGGTCAATCTCATCTCTGTTAAAAGTAAAAGAGCTACTATTCACACAGCTGTTACGAAATTAATCACAAAGTGATACATTATTATCAGTTGATATTGATAAGACTGATTGTGATTCTTTAATGGAATCATTAGAGCTCATAAACGAAAAGGAAGCTCTACTCAAGAAATTAGATTTCGAAATAGATTAGCTAATTCAGGAAAAAACTGAATATGAAAAAGAGCTAAAATCAGTAGAATAATATTCTGAAAAAATATCAAGTTTGAAATTTAAAATTAAGATGAGGCTTAAAAAATGTAAAATCGAAACTGAACCAAAAGTTTTACTAGAAACAAGTAACCGTTCAAAAATCGGTAGTAAACCAGTTTCTCGGCTGTGAAGCTGCCTAAACTAAACATTGAAAAATTTTCTGGTGATGCAAGCCAGTTCTTAGAATTTTTCAATTTATTTACGAGTGCGGTAGATTCAAATGAATCGTTATCAAAAATTGAAAAATTCCAATATCTTAAATCTTTGTTGTTTGGACCTGCATATAATATTGTAGCTAGTTTTGAACTGACAGATCAAAATTATTCTACATGTTTAAAGTTGCAAGAAAGATATGGAAAGCGGGAAAATATAATAAAATTTTAAATCTTGAACCGGTGAAATCCACTAACAATGTTACTTTTTTAAGAAAGTTGTATGATAATATTGAAACTTGTATTAGAAATCTTGATGCGTTAGGAGTAACATCAGGCAGGCTCTTATGGCCATTTATTACTACCCATATTAAGGTTATTACCAGAAAATTTGATACTAGATATCCATCGAAAACGTGACCCCGATAAGGATTTTGAAGTAACTGATTTAATAAATTTGATTAAAACGGAATTAAGATGCCGTGAAGCTACTAATTTAGTGAATAATTCCCAAAGCAAGGTTTATGAAAATTCTTCAAGTAAATCTCAAAATTTTCCTCAAAAGGAAAATATACCTTCAGCTGCTGCTTTAAATAGATCTACAAAACAGTTTTGCGTATTTTGCAAGTCTTCTGATCATGTAGGACTAAATTGTTCGAAATTCACGGATGAACAAAAACGATATAAATTAATGAAGGTCGCTTTTACAAATGCTTTTATAAATTACGCTTATCAGTTAATTGTAGAACAAAAATTAACCCTTGTTCCAAATATGGTAACAACACCCATAGTTATTTGTTTTGTTTTAAAGAAACAACAAAAGAAAATCCTAAAAAAGAAACGAAAGGTGCAATTGTATCTATGATGTCGGAGCAAAAATACATAAACAAAATAAAGCTACATTATTGCAGATTTGTACAGTTTCTGTGTCTGCTGGTAAACAATGCTTTTGTTGGCTTGCGTTTTATGTGTGCAGTGGTTCTGAAAAATGTTTTGTGAAGAGATCTCTAGTACAAAAATTAAAATTGAAGCCATTGCGAAGAGAAAATTTATTAGTTTATCCCTTTTGGCGGAGATATGTTACGAAGTTGTTGCTCTTGAATTATCCAGTGTTGGGCAACCTATCAGCTCGATAAAGATCGAAGCTCTTGTGGTTGATAATATAACCGGAGCTTCTGTAAAAAACCTAGAACCAGAACTTCTAGACATAATGAGAACTAGAGGCTATAAGCCTGCTGATACAGGTCTTGAACAGGAAATAAATATTTTGCTAAGGTCATCTTGAAGAAGCAGTTTTCCAGTTTAGAAAATAAATTCCTGAAAATTGATTCTTTACTTAAGGAATATAACTCCATTTTGCTAGAGCAGTTTAATGAGGGTATAATAGAATTGTGCACCGAGAAACATTCCAATAATTCCTATTGCATGCCACACAGACCTGTTATCCGTGACAACAAAAACGTGCATAGTCTATGATGCTTCTTCTAAATACAGTGACCTCTCACTTATACGACTTTCAAGGGACTGTAGAAAAAAGTCTTATAAGTGAGAAACCGTCTTATTATACAAGTTTCAAACTTTATAGACATTAATTATTTTACCCATACTAAAAACGCAAGTTTTGTGTACAAAGAACATATATTAACAAAATTTGTAAAATGTATTAAAAAATTAAACAAAATATATTAAAAAAGTTCACAAAATAGTTCATCTACCACTATGTTTTAAAGATTTACAGATCAGATTTTCTCAAAAAATGAAGTGGTATTAGTTTGTCTCTATCGTAGATGGAAAGAGAAAATGTCTTTTTCTAAGTCTAAATAAAGCTTTTAAGCTGTTTGGGAATAATCATTTTGATGGACATAATTCTCTAATTTATTTAACGCAGTACTTGCTTTCGAAAAATTTACAACAGCAGGAACATTGCTCACGTCTTCATTATTAATATCCTCAAAGATTTCTTCAGCAGTTCTCAGTTTTGACAGAAGAAGTTTATTACCACATTCTACATAATCTTTGAAATTAATACATTTGTCCATAAACATTTCATTCGAGTCTTAAAGGATTCCATACGATCTCAATATCAGGTTCATTCATTGAACTAGCAGTTTGGTCTTGCGGAAAACTGCATTTCCTAAAACAATTTTTAATTGTCTGCGATGTCACATTTTTCCATGCAGATGCTGTAAAATGCATAGCATCTAAAATGTAAATTCATTTAGCTTCCTTTTCGCTTTCCCGATCAAAACTAAAATGACGAATCAAACTCCTTCAAATTCTTTTTAATCCCTAAACCTAATGGCTGTAACCTGCTTGTAGAATTTGCTGGCAAAATTTTGAACTTTAATTTGCTGCAGAAACGGTAGATCTTTTACATCGGGATGTGATGGACATTGATCCATTAGAAGTAAAACCTTTCTTTGTGGTTTTTGAAATTTATCATCCGTCTCTTTTAAAAAATCAATGAAAATCTCTGCTGTCACCCATGCTTTTTTTTTAGTTTCTGTATATTTTTTATTCTTAAAGTATCGAGATTTTCTTGATTTTCCTATTGCTAAAGGTTCTATTTTTACTGAATCATCACCATTTGTGCAAAAAAGGATAGTTAATCTTTCTTTACTTTTTCTGCCCCCGTGACATGGTTCTTTGTATGATAATGTCTTCATACAAAGGCATCAGCTTGAAAAAACAGTCCCTTTCATCCCAATTAAAAATGTCTTTAGGTCCCTTAATCCTTAATTAACATAAGTAGATTTTGCAACCATTGTCTAACATCATTTTCATTAACGCATGCGCTTTCTCCTGTGATGCGGCAATGCAAAAGTCGATGTCTTTTTTTCAGCTTCTCGAGCCACCCCAAGACGCTGAAAAATTCTCGATTCCGTACTTCTCAGCAAGAGTGCGAGCCTTTTCTTTTAAAAGCACACCATCTATCATTAAATTTGAAGCTCGCATTTGGTTAAACCACGAGATTAATGCTGCTTTCAATTTTTTTAATCTGCCACATTGTATCCTGGATCTCTTTGAATCGACATTTTTTTATGCCTTAATAATGACATTTTTATTTTTCAGAATTCCTTTTAGTGTCGATTCTGGCAGATTGAAGAGAGCAGCTAATATGCCTTCTTTGGTTGTAATACATTTTTATCCTATTCCTTAATGGTTTCAACTTTGAAATGTATGCTTAATGCTTTACATTTTGACATTTTCAGTTTAGGCATCGATATGCAGCAAACTGAAAAAATTACAGCGAAATGAATAACCTTTCACGCGTCTAGTACGGAAGCTTGTAGCGATTTGCTGTGACGAATGCGTCTTTTCCCCTTTGCTCTGCGGGATGTACGCGCATAGGTCTTTTGGTACGATTCTAGCTTGGAATGTGTTTCCGATATGTTCTTGCTTTAGTATTTTTTCCTAGTGATGTTCAAGAACTGCCATTTTCGATTTGTTAAGTTTAAAATAAAAGTCTATTTTTCTTAAAACAACCTCATTCCTAAAAGACGACGCATTTCCTAAAAGCTGTTAAATTTTTCCAGGAAAGTGCATTTTGCAAAAACCCTGATTTCTCACCCAGTGCCATACAGAGACGTGATCTGCAGGTGGTCATTTGGCTTTTGTTAAATGGCAGACACAAGAGAATTCCATAAAATCACCCTCCCGCCATAGATTTCATCGTTAATAACAATTGAAGGTAAATAAGAAATGTTATTCATCATTGATAAATACTTTAACAATAATGAAAGGATAAATGTAAGAAAACGTGAATGATTAGTACTTTAAAGATTATAAAAATTAATTCTAGAATGAGAAATGTAAAATCGCCTGAACCGTTTAAAGCGTCGTATAAATGAGAGAAGCAGACGTATAACTGAGAGAAGTTTAGCATTATTTTCCGTAAAGCGCGGGCAGGACCAAGAGAATTCGGCGTATAACCGAGAGAGTCGTACAAGTGAGAGGTCACTGCATTTTGATTCTCTATCATTAAACGGATGTTTGAATCTTGGCCCTAACTTGAATACGGTAATGGGAATATCATGGGTTGAAAGTTTTTCTGGTGAACTATAAAATGATTGTCAAAATTGGCTTTCAGAAATCCCGGATCTCGCTCACTTGAAAATTCCCAGGCAGTATTTTATCAATCTGATCATGGAAAAGGAGTATCTCCAATTGCAAATTGTTACTGATGCTAACCCTACTGCGTATGGTACACTGTCATACTTACGGTATCCCATTTCTAAAGATAAATTTAAAACTAGTTTTCTAATGTTTAAGTCTAGGGTTGCTCACTTGAAGAAGTTAACTCTGCGACGTCTTGAACTCATGGGAGCACTTATTGGTGCCAGAATGGCAAAGTTTATCACAAACATTATCCAATTAAATAATACTATTTTCTGATCTGATTCAGAAATTGTTCTTCATTGGCTTAAAGGACCAAAAAGAAAAATGGAAACCATTTGTTAGTAATCGAATCGCTGAAATTCATAATTTGTCTGATCCTGGTTTATGGAGACATTGTGACAGTAAACTTAATCCCGCAAATTTAACAACGAGAGGTTGTTCTGTGAAGCATTTAATAAATTCTCAAAAATGGTGGTATGGTCCTGAATTTCTTTCCCTTCCCGAAAGTCAGTGGCCTAGGGTTAAAATTGCTGCATCACGATTACCTGATGTTTCTGAAGAGAAATCTCGTAAAGCAGCAACCATTTCTTGCGTTGTTCAAACAAATAAATCTGATGAAATTCCCATTTTTAATCTTGAAAAGCATAGCTCCCTAAAGAAATTGTATCGAGTAACTGCATGCGTATTTAGATTTATTTCTAATATAAAATTAAAGGTAGAAAAAGGGATTTTTCAGAATTATCATCAACAATCGTTCGCATTAAAAAATCGGGAATTTCACCAAAGGATCACTTTAAAAATGCGGAATTCGTCGAAAGGTCGTGGAAAAAAACGCGTGTTTCGTCAAAGACTAGAGAAATAACAGGAATTCGACAAATCTCGAATAAAGCGCAAATTTCGTCAGAGTATCGTGGAAAACACGCGAATTGCATTAAAAGATCGCGAAAATACGCATGTTTTCATCAAAGGATCGGGTAAAAAACGCTAATTTCGACAAAGGATCGTAAAAAAAAAAACACGAATTTCGACAGAAGATCGCAAAAAATTACGAATTTCTTCAAAGGATCGCGTAGGGGTGATTCTGTTCCGAATTTTCCGAAAATTAAAAAAAATCGGTCACCAATCCGAAAATTCGGCCATAAAAAATCGCGAATTTTGACAAACGGTCGCCAAAAAAAATTAATTTTGCCAATCGTTTTCAGTAAAAACGCAGATTTCGACAAAGGATCGCGGAAAAAACGCAAATTTCGTCAAAGGATCACGGAAAAACGCAAATTTCGTCTAAGAAACTTGGGAAAAACTGTAAATTTCGTGGAAAGATCGCAAAAAATCCGAAGATTTTGTCAGAAGATCGCGAAAAAACCCGAAAATTTCCTCAAAAGATCGCGAAAAGACCCGAAAATTACGTTAAAAGATCGCGAAAAGACTCGAAAATTACGTTAAAAGATCGCGAAAAAACCCGAAAATTTAGTCAAAAGATTGCGAAAAACAGAAAATTTCGTCAAAAAATCACGAGAAAACGACATATTTCGTCGAAAAATCGCGAGAAAACGGCAAATTTCGTCTAACGATCGCGAGAAAAGGGCAAATTTTGTCGAAAGATCGCGAAAAACGCAAATTTCATCGTAGATCGCGAAAAAATGCAAATTTCGTCAAAAGATCGTGAATTTCGTCAAAGGGCTGCAGAAGAAACGCATAGTTGGTGTCGGGAGTGGATTTTCCCCTCTCACCCTCTGCTGTAACTTTTCAGAAAATTTGAAGTAAATTTCAGAATTTTCTTTTTACTCAGAATCATCCCTAGGATCGCAGAAATAATGCAAATTTCTTCAAAGGATCGCGGAAAATGCGCGAATTGCATTAAAAGATCGCAGAACTAACTGTAATGTCTTCAAAGGCTCGCGGAAAAAAGGGAAATTTCATCGAAAGGTTATGAAAAAAGACTAAATTTGTCAAAGGGCCTCAGAAAAAACGCATAGCCAGTGCCGGAAGGGGATTTACCACTTCTGCTATCTGCTGTAGTCTTTCAGAAAATTTGCTGTGAATTTTAGAATTTTTTAAACTGAGAATCACCCTTGAAAAATTCGTCAACTATACGTTGAAAAAACATCACGAATTTCTTAAATCTGTCATTGAACAAAAATTGCAAATTTTAACAATCCGCCGGGGAAAAATACAACAAAATTCGTCCATTGGTCATCGATAAAAAATGCAAATTTCGTCAATTTGTCGAAAAAATCGCAAAATTCGTCAGTTTGATGCCAATTTCATATATTGCCCCCCCCCCCCCCCCACACACACACACAAAAAAAAATCGCTCCTTCCTAACATAGTCAATCAGTCATAAAAAAAAATCTGTCATTTATAAAAATCGTAAATGTTGTCAATCAGTTAAAACTTCACCGAATTATATTGATTCCAAATTTTTCACTGTGTAACTGATAAAAAATTTTTTATTTCCTTTTTATAAATCCATTTTTAAAAAAAATCTTTTGTATTTAAGAAGTAAAAGTAAATTATCTAACCTTTATTTCAATTATTTTTGTATGGATAAGCGCAAATGCTGCAAGGTTTGAGAATTCAGAGAATACAGTCGAACCCGGTTAATACGCGATCCCGCTATATACGCGGATTTTTTTCGATCCCTTGAACATCGCCCATATGGCTAATGCAAAAATATCACGTTTAATACACGAACGGTTATTACGCGATCCCGCTTAATACACGATAAATTTTCTATCCTTTAAGGGCAAAAATCACGCTTAAGACGCGAATTCATAGGTCAAGATGTAAATTCCTTCTCTCTTCTCGAGTTTTGCCAATTTAGTGGATTTTTTTAAATTATTATTCAGATAAAAACCACTGTTTCCGAATAGTATTATTTACTTTATTTAGCAGCAAATTAATTAAGGAGAAAATTACTAATCGGAAATAGTGGAAGATATTTCAATAAAACAAAATGCTAAATTAGAAAAACTGCAATACTTCTTTGATTCCGCCTCCTCACAATCTTTGTCTCTCGCTTCGTGCATGTTTTTACAGTAGTAGAGAGATTCAGGAGATAAGTTCAGGCTATGCAGTTACGTCATAAAAATTATTATAGTTAGAGATGACCATGCATGCTGTTAGTGAGGTTTTAAATGTACATTATATGAGTACTATGTTTTATAATACATATTATGGGTAACAAAAATGAATCTCGTAAAGATTAAACTCATACGACTGCGGTTGGATAATTATTTTATGTTTTCTTTACTGTTTGCTATGCTAACAATATTTTTACTTTCTTCTATCTTCAATAGAAGAAAGTATTGTAATCGAAATTTTTTTCGACTTCCGGTTTTCGACGGATTTACACGTTTTAGGGGTCAGAGATCCCAAAAAACATGTTTATAGAAAATGTCTGTCTGTCTGTGTGTCCGTCTGTCCGTCCGTCCGTCTGTCCGTCTGTCTGTCGCCATTGTACCCTCAAAAAGTGTATGAAGTTATGCATAGAATTGAACCAAATTTTTATGTTAAGTTTTTGGCTATGGCAAGCAGATCCTCCCTGAATTTGGAAAAAATTCGCCGGTAGGGGGCGCTATAATATCAATTTTTGTGCGATTTTGAATATTGTACCATCCAAAAGTGTATGAAGTTATGCATCGAATTGAACCAAATTTTTATATTAAGTTTTCGGATATGGCAAGTAGGTCCTCCCTGCATTTGGGAAAAATTCGCCGGTAGGAGGCGCTGTAACAGCGATTTTTGTGCGATTTTGAATATTGTACCATCCAAAAGTGTATGAAGTTATGCATCGAATTGAACCAAATTTTTATTTTAAGTTTTCGGATATGGCAAGTAGGTTCTTCCTGCATTTGGAAAAAATTCGCCGGTAGGGGGCGCTGTAACAGTGATTTTTGTGCGATTTTGAATATTGTACCACCCAAAAGTGCATGAAGTTATGCATAGAATTGAACCAAATTTTTATTTTAAGTTTTCGGATATGGCAAGCAGATCCTTCCTGAATTTGGGGAAAATTTGCCGGTAGGGGGCGCTGTAATAGTGATTTTTGTGCGATTTTGAATATTGTACCATCCAAAAGTGTATGAAGTTATGCATAGAATTGAACCAAATTTTTACTCTAAGTTCTTGGCTATGGCAAGTAGGTCCTTCCTTAATTTGGAAAAAAATCGCCGGTAGTGGGCGCTGTAATAGCGATTTTTGTGTCATTTTGAATATTGTATCATCGAAAAGTGTATGAAGTTATGCATAGAATTGAGCCAAATTTTTTGTGTTTGTTCTTGGTCATGGCACGAAGGTCCTCCCTGAATTTGGAAAAATTCCGCCTGAAGAGGGCGCTATACTTGCGATGTCTGTACCATTTTCATTATTGTACCATCGAAAAGTGTATGGAGTTATGTATATAATTGAACCAAATTTTTTGTGTATGTTTCTGGCTATGGCAAGCAAGTCATCCCTGAACTTAAAAAAATTCCGCCAGAAGGGGGCGCTATAATTGCGATCTCTGTGCATTTTCATTATTGTACAATCGAAAAGTGTATGAAGTTATGCATACAATTGAACCTAATTTTTTGTGCATGTTTTTTGGCTTTGGACAACAGGTTTTCCTTGAATTTGGAAATGTTGCACAGTAAAGGGGTTCTGTGATAGCAATTTTTGTATACTTTTCTTGATTTTTTGTAGTTCTGTTGTCCATCGGCGGCTCGTGCAAAGGCGGGAACTCGCTTCCTGCTAAGCCGGCTATTCGCAAACATCTGATAACAACAGAATAAGCAAAAACTATTAATTTTAGCAAATATCATGATATAGATTAACTCGTTTTTAGTTCGTTTAATTGACTGAAGCAGAAATTTAGGATGAAAATCAAAGTTGGTATAATATTGAACTAATAATATTGAAATATTATCATGTGTAACTAGTTTTTGAAATATTAAGATGTATAAGATAGAAGAAAGTTTTGGGATTGGCACATCCAACTAGTTTACACAAAAATTGATAAGGATTGTTTTTCCTATATTAAAAAGATGGACAGATTATAATGGTACTCATTGTTACAAGTACTAAATATGATTTTAAAAACTGATAATTTTAAAAAAGTGAAAAATTTTTAAATTCTTATCTTTGTTAAAAAAAAAAAAATACTCTAGTAGAAAAATTATTTTTGTTGTTTTATATTTGGTTGCAACATGTTAATCGAAAATAAAGCCTTGTTGGGATTCATATTTATTTTCCATTATTATTTCACTCGATCCTATAAAAACAAACAATGATTTAAAGTGGAATACAATTAAATTTTAATTTAAATGTACGTAAAAGACACAATGATTGACCATTAATATTTATATGAAAGCTCTAAAGTAGCCGTGCACAACCTTTTTAAGAGAAGGGCCACTTACAAAAATGATTGGGTTGTCGAGGGCCACATCAGTAACACAGAGAAAGTTCTATATCGGGTAGGTAGGGGGGGGGAGGTTAATCTTTATTCTTGATGAATAATTATTTTTTGTCTATAATAAAAATAAACAAACGGAAATAAATAATTGTATGAAGGAATGCAGGGCTTCTTCGCATCTGTATGAATAACCATTCAACACTTTATGGAGACTAACGGTTTCTTCTTGACAAATAGTAACTTGAAGAAAAAAAATTACACAAAATTTCTAGATAATTGAACGTTATTGAAAATTATATAAAAAGAATTATTGAAGAATAACTTAATTTAAAATAAAATGAATATATATTTTTTTAAATAACAAAGCATGATGGACCAATTATGCTATTTTTTCTGCGGGCTATTAACAAAACTCGTTTTTTTTTCTTTTGTCAACCAAGTGCGACTGATTGACGAAATTCGCAATTTTTTATAAACGACCGATTGACAGATTTCTCGGTAATTTTCCATTGCCGATTGACAAAATTTGCAATCTTTTCAAACAACCAATTTGCGATACCTGCGATAAATTGTCGCAATTCGCGTTTTTTTTCAGCGATAAATTTCCAAATTTCGCGATTTTTTCCCCACAACGGATTAACGAAAATTGCGATTTTTTCCGCCCCCGATCGAATTATTTCGCGACTTTTTTGTTCTGCGATCGATCTTCGAAATTTGCAAGTTCTTTTGATGAACGATTGACAAAATTCGCGATTTTTTCCCATGAGTGATTGGCGAATTTTGCGATATTTTACGTGACAGATTGACAATATTTGCAATTTTTTTTCCAATGACCAATCGACGAATGATTTTTTTCCTGATATACATTGCTGTAATTTGCGATTTTTTTTGCAAATTACACGCGTGTTTCGCAAATTACGCGATTTTCGCAATAAATTGGCGAAAATCGCGATTTCTTTTTCGCGCGCAATCGATGAAATTTGCGATTTTTTCCTGCGACCAATGAATTTCTATTTCATGATATTTTTTGGGGCCGGCACACAAATTTTGTAATTTTTTCCATGAGCTATTCTCGAAATTCACGAATTTTTGGGAAAATTCACAATTTTTTTCCACGAGCGATTGACAAATTTCGCAATATGTTTTCGACCAATTGACAAAATTTGTAATTTTTTCTATCAATTGTCAAATTTCGTGATTTTTTTCCCGCGACATTGACAAAATCGCGATTTTCCCCCAGTCGATCAACGAAATTTGCAATTTTTGTACCTCATCGACAAAATTCGCGATTTTATTGTGCCCGATTAACAAAATTCGGGATTGTTAACTGACTCTGATGAAATTTGTAGTTTTTCCCGCGGCGAATTGACGAAATTTGCGATTTTTTTCCCGCAATAAGCTGGCGAAACTCACGATTTTTCCGTAGCCGATCAAGAAAGTTTGCAATTTTTCCGCAGCTCCTCGATAAAATTCGCGATTTTTCCCCGTCCGATCAACGACATTCGCGATTCTTAACTGACTCTGAAGAAATTTGTAATTTTTACGCGACAAATTGATGAAATTCGACATTTTTTCTCGCGATAAACTGACGAAACTCACGATTTTTCCGCATCCGGTCAACAAAATTTGCAATTTTTCCGTACCTCATCGACAAAATTCGCGATTTTTCTGTGCCCGATTAAAGAAATTTGAGACTTTTCCGCGCTGAGTAGGCGAAATTCGCGATTTTTCCTCTCGTGACCAACAAAATTCGAAAATTTTTCGCACCCGATAAACGAAATTTGCGATTCTTACTGACTCTGACGAATTTTGTAATTTTTTCCCCGGCAAATTGACAAAATTCCAATTTTTTCTCACTATCAACTAACAAAACTTGCAATTTTTCAGCAACCGATCAAGGATTACATAATCGACAAAATTCGCGATTTTTAACGCGTTCGATCAACGAATTTCACGATTTTTAACGGACTCTGACGAAATTTGCAATTTTTTTCAGCGGGAAATTGTCGAAATTCGCGATTTTTTCTCGCGATAAACTGACAAAACTTGAGATTTTCCCCCAGTTGATTAACGAAATTTGAAATTTTTCTGCGACTCATCGATAAATTTCGTGATTTTTCCGAACTCGATCAACGAAATTTGCGATTCTTAATTGGCTCTGATGAAATTTGCAATTTCTTCCGGGGGCAAATTGACGAAAGTCGCGATTTTTTCCTGCGACATATCGACAAAAAATTGCAATTTTTCCTATTATAAATTGACGAAATTGCGTCAAAAAACGAAGAAATTATATAAATTGTGATCGCGGACCACAAGTTAATCCATGGCGGGCCACTTTTGGACCGCGGGCCACAGGTTGTGCATCCCTACTCTAAAGTTTATTTAGACTATTAGATATGTAAATAAGTTCAGTTCCTGCAACATTATACAAATCACGCTTAATACGCGAATTTTGTCAACTCCCTTGAAACGCGTCTTAACCGGGTTCCACTGTATAATGTTCTTACAGTGGAAATATAGAACTGTTTCCGAATTGAAAAATCCCCCGCCCCCTCCCTTCTGAACGCCAAGAAAGCTGAAAAAGATGCAAAGGCAAAAGCAATCATCTTTTTAAAAATATTTTTGTTTTGTGTAACCGTTAATGCTTTTGGAAGAAGATAAAGTGACGTATCTATAACTCATTCTAAACTGTATTACAACTAATCGATGTATTAAATAAATTTTATAACAAATTATTTCAATCGTACTTATATGTACCATTAGTAGATAACAGGTTAAAATAAATATATTAAATTTAAAAAATCAAAAAACCGACTGCGTAAAAAGCGAACTAATTATTTCTCATCAATATGAAACTACTTTTTATATTACTTACCTTTTTTTTATTATTATTATTTACTTGTATTCATGATGTTAATACATCAAGTTGTGTTTAATTATTAGTTCCTATCTACAAACACTGTTTTGATGAGGCCTGTCTATTATGAAGGTTAGAGTTACAGTAAAGGTAGAGATCCAAAGTACACATATTCCAGGTTGTGTAATATTTAAACGGAGCTTCTGACTGCAAAATGGTCAATGAAACATCGTCTTCATTTTGAAAGACCCATCCAATGATATGCCACTCAACAGGGTACGTAAAAAAAAAAAAAAAAAAAAAAAAAAATCCTCTCTACCGCCATTTTGTAGTTTACGTCCGTCATTTTGAATTTATAAAAACAAAACCTACCCTATAACCCTCGGGCCGTTAAAATGAATCGATAGAGACCTCATTCATTAAAATCCATCCAGCCGCTGGGATGTTTCGAGGGTATAAAGAAATCCACATACACAGATACGCGTGAAACACATAACCCTTCTTTTCAGTCGGGTAATTAATGTATTAGTTTATAATTCAATTCTAATACTGATAAAATGTTGTATTGTCATCGGAATGTGCGAATGTAATTTTTATAATTCTAGCCTATCAGGAAATGGGTTAAAAATGGATTTCAAAATTCCATCGTTACATACAAAAACCAGGTTGAGTTAAACAAGTTGGAAATTATAAGTCAAACGTGGCAAATGAGGTGCGTTCGTACTATAACTAGTTTTAGAAATATTCGGATCTTGGTGCAATAGCTGTTGCACTCTTATCCAATTAAGATTAAATTTAAAAAATCAAAAAACCCAACTGCTAAAATACCGAGCTAATTAATTATTTCTCATCAATCTGAAACTATTTTTTATATTACTTACCTATTTATTTTTTTTTATTTACTTGTATTGATGACTTTTAAGCTGTGTTTAATTGTTAGTTACTATCTATAAACACTGTTTTGATGAGGCCGATAGATGTCTATGGTGGTTAGAGTTGCAGTAAAGCTAGAGATCCTACCTACTACCTACACAAATTCCAGGTTGTGTAATATTTAAACGGACTGTAAAATAGTCAATGAAACATCGTCTTCATTTTGAAAGACCTATCCAATGATATGTCACTCAATAGGGTGCGTAAATATTTTTTTTCGTCTCTACCGCCAATTTGTATTTATAAAAACAAAATCTAGCCTATAATCATCGGACGGTTAAGACGAATCGATAGAGACCTCATTCATGAAAATCCATCCAGCCTTTGGGATGTTTCGAGGGTATAAAGAAATCCACATACCCAGATACGCGTCAAACACATAACCCATCTTGGCAGTCGGGTAAAAAAGCATGAATACAAAATTTATTACGCTTCTATGTATTAAATTCAGTAATACGAAAAAAAAAATAGTACTCCATCTTCAATAGGACGTCATCACCATGGCAACCTAGTATCATGACATATCATGGGATATCATTGAATTAATGACGTATGATAGGATTTAATAGAATGAAGAAAATTTTTATTAATATCTTTTTAAGTTTTGATTCGATTTTGATAATATTTGGAATGACTCTACAAAATTCTGCTACGAATCTATATGTTAAATTTCAAACCAATTCGGCTGGGTAGTTTTTGTGCTACAGACAGACAGACGGAGCAGACGACGACTATAGTTGCTACATATTTATATAACTAGCAAAACTACCCGGCTTCGCCCGTGTCAATTATAAGAAGCCTTCCAGGTAAAATAAATTAAAACGAAATAATACGGCAATCAAAATAACTGAAATTTGTGCATTCCCATCCACAAATCGTTATAAAGACAATAAAAAAACATGGCGTTATTGTCTTGCAACCATAGTAAAATTCCTAAGCTTTAATAACAGAATGCACGTTTTCTTTGGCGGGTGTAAGAGAATAGTAATATGTGATTTTCCTGACAATACGAAAAAAAAAAAAATCCTCCAAATCGCGTAGCACTTAGTGAAATTCTCGTTTGTATGGTATTATCTACATTATAAAGTAAAAACACTATGTCAGTGCCCATAAATTATGCCCCATAAATTGTAACCCATAAAATTTGCCTTTACTGCAATTTTTCTAACTTTTAAACATCACACAATTTCATTTTTCACAATGTCGAATAGAAAAAATTTCTCTCAAATGAAATTTGTTTGAAAATTTTACCTCAGTTTTCTGATTTTAATGGATTTTAAAGTAACTTTTAAGCATGGATATTTTTAAAGTTGAGTGCAACCCGATTACGAAAGATGAACCTGTTTACACTTAATGCAATAATATAAAGAAAAGATAGGTCTATGAGTAACGCTGGTATCATATTTTCGGTGGCAACAACCTAACACAACAAATTTCCCTTTTATTGCAGTTTAACGTCTAAACATTGTACATTCGATTGTTCCAACGTATTATAGAAAACAAAAGTACTTTCAGTGATATTTGTTTGTAATGTTTATCTCAATTTACGAATTTTTTATAGGTTTTAAAATAATTTTTAAGCATGCATATTTTTTAAATATGCTTGCAACCCAAATACAAAATATTAACTCAATTGTTCAAAAACATTGTAAATAATTCAGAATTTGTTTGTTTTCGCGTAATATTCAATAACTAAATTGGCGAACGAAATTAAAACGCCAAAAATAAAATAAAATAACACGAATTTAACAGATGTCAAATCAAACTACTCAAAATAACCTGAATAGGTATATAAAATTCAAATAGGAATTTCGTTCCGGGTGCATATAACTTTAATTCTTCAGAACGGATTTCCATGCGACCTGCACTATTAGTTTTTTAGGGAAGATTTTAGTGCGTAACATATTGTTTTCCGTTGCTTAGGCATAGGATTATAGGGGAAAGTTATATAATCATGTGAACCCAATTATGAAGGATTAGTCTTATTAGCTGAATGAAAAATGCAGAACTATTTTTATCTCTAAGTATATTGACGGGTTTATCTTTGGTAATGTGGCTGTGCGCTAGGGTATTCTTATTTTAATGAGTGTGCTTGACACCTATTATGGCATGCACTTTTGTTTAAAACAATATAGAATGACTTATGTTTTAAGCGACTATCTGGCACGCAACTTGATTACAAAATACTAACCTGCAAATGCTTAAGGTGCTTCTCCAGTTCTCTGCTCAACAACGCGAAACTTTCTGACACATTTTCTGACTCATTAAACGTAAAGGATTAAAATTTGTAGGCCTGACTATTAAAGCGATTTGGAATTGAAATGAGTTTTTCCTTTTTTTCATAAATATATTACTTATTGAATTATGAGCAATTGTGGTTGCGTGACGGCCGGTTTTTATTATTTATTGCACTGTTGCGTCCGAAATTCAGTTCAAAACACCAACTGAAAGATCTTATACCTTTACCAAAATATGGAAACTATCTTTCGATTACATAGTTTCTAAATAAAAACTCCTGTCAATTTCATGCATTTCCGAACAAAAATTAATTAAAAAATATGTCAGAAAATAGCTCCTTTGGATTTGAGAACATCCTTAACTTTATGAACAGCCTTAACTTGACGTTTATGAAAAAACTCACATTTTTAGTTTTAATTTTGGAACTCGCGAAATTTAAATTCAGAAAAAGGATGTTCTTTTGACACATTGTGGTAATTTTTTTAACTTTTAAAATTAAAATACATGTTTTCTTTGGCGCGCGTAACAGAAGTATACAGTATCTTCCACAATACGGGGGAAAATGCAAAACAATACATCCAAATGAGGTAGTAGTTACTAAAATTTTATTTGGAAAATTTGAAATTTTATTGAAATTAAATCTACAATGATTAGATGAAATCATGTCATTTTCCATAAATTTTAAATCAAGACATCTGTCATGAATTTTTTTTGAAAATGTAAATAACCGCTCTCTTTTTGCTATAAATCACAGAAAATGTTAGCACTGAATCTAAACCAATACAACACTTAGCGATAACGTATAGCTATAAGATATGGCTGTAGTATACAATCGAAGTAGTAAGCAAAATATAGAAGCCATATGTTTACAATGAATTTGATTACGCGTTGAAAAGATTTGGTAGAATATGACGTCATATCTAGTCTTTTTCTTCTTTTTCTTAAATTGTTTTCATGAAATTTGACTGTTTGTATTAAAATAGATGTTTTAATTTAAAAAAAAAACATTCAAATTGAGGTGCTACGTTATTTTCCCGCTCTTATAGTTAAAGTTTTTATTTTATATAAAAAAAAAAAAAAATGTAAATTTTCTGTTTAGAATGACGCCAATATCAAACACGCAAAAATATAGCAAGAAAATCTGAATTTTTATTGGCAAATAGAAACAAAATACACACGTTATCCTTATTTTTTTCACATTATTGTGTCATTTTTTAGGGTGTGGCAACGGGAAAGAAACGTTTGAATTAAAAAAGATTTAAAAAGAGATATTTCTATAATGAAATTATGGGAGTGGTAGAAAAAAGGGATAAATTTAAAACAAGGTCTGATAATTTTTTTAAGTAGACGGTGATCTTTTCCACGTTCTAAAACGTATGTACATGAAGTTTCGTGCAAATCGGTCAAATATTGAAGATTTGTATAAAGGACATACACACAGAGAACGGCTTTTATATATATAGATTACGAACGCACCTTATAAAAGAGTATAAAATAAATAATTAATAAATAAATAAAGTAAAAATAGTTAAAAAAAAAACTTTTTTAATAAGCAAAGCATTTAATTTTCATTTTGAAAATCACACCTAATTTTTTTTTTTTTTTTTTTTTTTACTGCAATTCATATTTTTTCCCCACCGTTTTTGTTACAATACATTCATTTAGCGTGGGTACCGAACCCGATCATGGAAAATTCACTGCTATTTTTACGCTTGGTAGAAAGAGCAACGAAGTTATATTTATTAAAAGTTATATAATTTTTGTTCTGTTTCTTTTTTAACCCTTTATCTACTGACGGTACTTATAAATACCATTAAAATATCTTGTTATAAAATTCATGTAATACATCGATTAGTAGTAATACATTTTAGAATGAGTTATACATACATTACTTTATCTTATTCTAAAAGCATTATTGGTTACACAAAACAAAAATATTTTTAAAAGGATGATTTCGTTTGCCTTTGCATCGTTTCAGCTTTCTTGGCGTTAGGGGGGGGGGGGGTCAATTCGGAAATTTTTCTATATTTCTATTGTAAGAACATTATATTTGTACATTTCCTAATTCTACAAAATACTAAGAAAAACATTTAAAATAAAAGATTTGAGTGGGGTTATAAATATTGCACAAAATCCTTATAAATTCAAATTGAATTAATCCTTCTAAATACTTCAATCCTCCTAAAATCCTTCTAAAATTTATTAAATGATTATGTAAATATTCTAATGTAGTTTAAAAAATTTAAGAAAAATGCTTTAGAAGATAAAATTTTTATGGATTCAGAATTTAGTACATAAAGGGTTTGAAAAGAAAGAAAAAAAAGTAATTTGTTCCTAATTAAAAATAATAATTAGTAACAATAATAATTAATAATTAATGGTATTAAAAGTAATAATATAAGTTCGTAATATTTGTTTAAAAAATAATTGTTTGTAATTTAATGGAATAATTTGCTCCATTAAACAGTTTTTCTATAGTTTAGAGGACAAACTGTATAAAAAAGATACACAATATAATTAAAATTTGATTTTAAGCTATGACGACATTACAGGGAACTTTATAGATATTATTTCCCCCAATATTACTTTTAAAGTAATTTAAAATTTAAAAATCAGCAGAAACCATTATTTTATATATTGAATGATATGTTATAATCATCATTAGAAACCTGTGGAAACTTCTGTAGAAATTATAAGGCTGAAATAGTAAATTTTTAACAGTAAGAATGATTGATTTTTTTTTTTAAATGGTGTAATTATTTAAAAAATCTACTTGGTAAAAATTCTAAATGTTTCTTATTTTACATTTTCTAATACATATATGTAATATTGTCGCAGTAATCGACGAGTAAAAATCTCCGTTTTAGTGAAAGGCATTTTGTAACAAAATGACTGCCTTCCCTTATTTTTTATAACATATAGATGGCGCTGTTGCCACTTTCGGCATAATATCCTGAGATATTTTTCCAAACATGAAGTGAAGTGAATCTATGTAATTATGATTGCGCGGGTTTTAGTAGAGTTTCGGTCTCTGTGCAAAATGTACCTCACCTAGAGAAGTTTTCATGTGGTAATCGGAACTATGTGTGTTCCATTCATATATTTTGCGCTTTTCGCGAATTGTATATACTTTGTGTTTGATCCTTATTAAAAATGTGATCGTTTAAGATGTCGAAAGTATATACCATGACCAACATTCAACACATTTCATTATTTAACGGAAGCAGTCTTGACGTACTTTATCAATCAGAAATCTGCTGATTAAACAGCGAATCCGTAACATCAGATCGCATAAATAATTCAACAGCAGCATATCGTAGTTTAAACAAGTAAGAAAAAAATCATGCGTTCAGCATAAATTATGAAACACTTTCCAACACATTCAGAATAGTGTAACAAAACTGCACCGTTTAAAAAATTATAATATTAAGTCTAATTCAGCCATATGGAAACGCATAACACATTTCAAAACCCAATTTCAGCTGTTCTCATCTACAATCGGAAAATTATCTGAATTGTTTCAGCAGCTTTGTATATGATTTATAGATTTGTATCTATTAACTATGTGTATGCCAAAATTTTGTTCACTTTAAGAAATACATGTACTTCAATTGAAAATTCCCCTTCAGCAAGTTCCTCTAATAACGAGAACTGTACCTGAATACTTTTGTGTAGCCCTGTATATGAGGTATAGAATTGATATATAACGAGTAACGTGCAAAAGATTATCTAAATTTAAAAGCGCATAACGAATTTGTAACTGCACACTCCAACAATTATTACTCAAAGACAGTCCTGTAACCGATTTCTTTTGTGTGTCCCTGTAAATGAATAAAAAATGCTATGAATGCCATGTTCTAACGTGATCGTAGTGAAATTTAGTGATTTATATCAGTTTAAATACATTTGAAACAGCGTAATGTCATTAAAATACTCTGCAAACGATTTTTCACCATGTACCGTAATTTAATGGAATTATCTTGGGTAGCCCTGTAAATGAAATATTAATCCCACATACTTCATATGCAATGCCAAACATGGTTAGGTGACCCTAAATATGGATTATCAATTGCATGAAAATCCGAGTATATTTACGGGAGTTAGAGCGTGGACAAACGGCCAGACAAACCGAATTCATAAACACTTTTCAACTTCGTTGGAAAGTGTTAAACAAGTAATCTGTCAATCAAAGCCCGTACAATCATTCCATTCGTGTACCGAGTGAAAAAAAATTATCACAGCAACAATATAATTTTTGGAGTTTCTCCGATAAATAAATATCACACAGACAGTTGTAATGAAACTTCTTTATTTACATGATCTTCGTTCAGAATGGTGGAGCACTCTAAAAAAGGGTGTTAGTTGGAAAATATTACAATTCGACTGGACGTTATCTTCCGATACCGCAGTTACATTTTAGTAGTCAAAATCACTGAAAAAAGTTCTTCTGAATCAGGACAGAAAAGATTTATAGTGAGTGCGTATGAATACAAATATCTGCATTATGAGAAGGCAACTAACCAATGACAAAAAACGGAAAGCGCGGATTGCAAAAATCGTTGCGATTCAGTTTTATTTTTGGCGAGAAGAATGTTCTAGAAAAAGGTCGTTAGCAAAATATTCGAAGAGAAAATTAAAAAGGAAGAGTTTTGAAAGGGAATTTTAAGAGCGGCTGACGCAAAGTCAAAATGAAAATAAATATGCGTAACTTATTGAAAAGAGAAAGAATTTAATAATATTTGAAGAGAAAATAGGGAAATTAAAAGGGGAAAATATTTAAAATATTCTTTAGTTAGGCTAATAATTAAAATACATATAAATGTGTGTGTTAGAAGCAATATTATTATGAGAAAAATAATAATTTTTCCGTAGAATACAAAAACTGAGAAAAAGCTGGGGTTTTTTTCTCAACACTTCAAAATTTCTAGAAAGTTTACGTCTCTATTCTTAACAGTCAGCTACTTGCAAATATTCATAACCATTTTTCTCTTTTCTAGAAAACTAACGCGGAGTATTATTTTTAAAATCTGAACCGATTTTTTTGTACATGTTGCTAACAGGTACATCACTAACAGGTAGAGGTCTACACGGGCCCGAGGCCCCTACACGGCCCGGCAAAATGAAGCAAACTTTCAAACGGGCCGACAGAATAAGGATAATTTTTTTAACGGGCCGGGCCGGCGAAAAAATTGAACGGGCCTGCCGAGCCAGGCCGAAAACAAACTAAGCGAGACTACCGGCCCGATATAAAAATTAAAATGAAACTGATAAAATATGAGCCATTTTCAATGAATTTATTGAATTGAATTATATTAATTTATTAAATGAATTTTCGAGGGAATATGTATAAATGGGCGTCACGAGCCAATGCTAGTTTGACAACATGCAGAAATGCAACGTGTCCAGCGTAGAGATAGCATGGGACAGTTACGTGGTGTCTGACCCCGGGCTTAATTTCTTCAGCAGACTCATGCCGGGCCGAGATCAGGCTTGCATTTTTTTTTCTACATAGTCGAGCAGGGCCGGAATTGGACTTAATTGTTCTCGAGATGTGTAGGGCAGGAAATATGTTTTGTAAAAATATTAATAGCGAAAATAAACTTCTGTTAACGGTATCTTTGCAAATATGCCTTAATGTGGTTCTCAAATTCACTGCTCAACAATGCGAAATTTTCTGATACATTTTCTGACTCCTGCAAAGGCATAAAATTGACAGGCCTGACTTTTGGAGGAATTTTGAATTGAATAGCATTTTCCATTTTTTATAAATAACCTACTTATAGATATTATTAGACATAAGATATTCTTGTCATGTGATTGCAGGTTTTTCTCCTTTCTCGTGCTATCGCTTCCGGAAATTTTATTAAAAACGCCAACTTTGACAGTATTTTCTCAAAAATATATTGCCTTTATCAAAAAATGGATAACGCCATTCGATTACATAGTTTCTGAATATAGTCTACATCTGCCTATCTCATGCGTTTCCGAAAAGAAATGAATTCAGAAGTGTGCCTGAAAATAACTTCGTTAGATTTGAGAAAAGCTTTAATAAATGACAGAGAATTATTTTCACAAATCTGTTTTTTATTATAGAGCTTCAAAAGTTATCATGGTTTTAACCCTCCTTTTTTTCTTTATTCTAAACTACATTAATTTTTTAATGAATCCTTATTTGAATTTTGAAATATCTAAGACTCTAAGAAATCACTAATGTTTCTATATTGTGTATTTTCTGTCTTGCGAACACATCGTTATTTTAAAATGTACTGTAAAATTATCCAATAAATATGTATGCAGTATTCTTTAAAAGAATCTTAATTGCATATTGAGAAAATTCTTAATTTTTTGTAGAAATTGAGTCTGGCCGGGACGGGCCTGATTTCACTGATTTTTGTGCGGGCCGGATCGGGCCATGAACTGTGAAAATATACGCGGGCCGGACCGGGCCCGGATCGAACTTTTAATTTTTACACCGGGCCGGCCAAGATAGCTTTTGTTCGGGCCGGGCTTGGGAATTCAGGCCCGTGCAGACCTCTAAGATGACAATGTAACTTATTAATAACATGTATGTTACTGCTTAACGTTTATCCAATAAAGTTTTATTTTACTCTGCTGTATCTTCTGTGTATTTTCCTGGATATTCATTCTCACTTTATCAAAAAGTTACATAATAGAGGAAAAAAGCTCATATTTTAACTCATTGCATCGAAAAATGGCATTTCTCGTGCAAGCTTCGTACACAATATCTACGCATGAATTATGGCTTATATGGTTTAAAATTTTTAATCTGATTGTACATGACGATCAACTGGCGATAATGAGTAAGAGAATTTCTGCTAATGCAAAACTGTGTGATAATGAAAAAGAAATGACTACTTAAATTGATAAATATGGGAATCCAGAAATGATTCTTGCATATTGTGTCATAGCTGCCAATTGCGATGATTTCTGTAACTAGTAATTAACAACAGGATTCCCCTTCTTAAATTGAATAAGTCTGGGAAAAAATATAAAAATAAATAAATAGTGATGCCAAAAAGTCATAGCAACTACGATTTTGTTATTCAAAGCGAGTACTCAAAAAATTTCCATCTGTTATTAACGAGGTACTAAAATTAATCATAATATATATCAAAGTTATCAAATTTAATGTTAAATGTGACTGTCTCTTCAAGAAATTTTGTCCCTATAAAAATACAGACAATAAAATAAGGCCTCAGGACTCTTAAAATTGGAAAAAATAATTTAAAAAAAAAGATAATTTTCAACTTTTAATGTCTTAAAATGTATATAATTTAAAAACACAATTTTTGTTGGGATTAAAAGATATAAGTATGCTCTTTCATTTCATGTATTTAAAAAATTGCAAGATACAGAATTAGTATTTACAGAAAGCTCCAAACTGTCAGACATTTGTCGAGCAGAAAATAAGTATGATAGCATACGCGCAGGATTACAAACTAAATTTTGCAACTAGAAGGAAATTTTTGGTGCCTAATTATACTTCAAATTATAATAATTACCATGACCCTAAATAAATTTGTATTTAAAGCATTTTTATATATTTAATACACAGTTGTATTTAGCTAATACAAAAATTTGAAAATTTCAACAGTATAATCCCCTAAAACAATGTTTTTTTTTTTTAACAATAAAAGTAAAATTTTAGGTTCAGTTTATACACAATAGCATAAAACATATGTTTTGAAAATTTCATGAAAAAATATTCAGAAGTTTTTGAGATTTCCTGCGCGTTATACCCCAAAACGTCATTTGGAGAAAAATGACTTCAAAGTTTCGGAAACGTCGGCTTTAGCTAATGAGCGGGTATACTTCTAATAGCCGTAACTTGTGTTCTAATGGGAATTTGAAGAAACAATCATATTAAAAAAAAATGATCAAAGATAGAAGTTTAACATCTAACAAAATTGAAATTTCGAAAATTTTGAAGCTTTAAGAGTCCCGAGACCCCTTAACACAGACGTAAAGTGAAAAGAAACAACATAACTTTTCTAGATGAAATAAATGGCTTCGTTTCATTTATAAATTTATATTAAAACCTTATTTGTAACAAGTATTAACTTTTTTCTAAGCTTAAAAATATGTGAAGTGGCTTGTCATTGTTAATATTCTTTTAGATTACTTCCATGTGAATAGAAGCTCAGTTTTAAAATGTTTATAATGATTATATATTATAGAAGGAGGGGGGGGGGGATCATCAATTTAGAGATGTTTGGGTGGGGCGTGGTCGAAAAAAAGTTGGGAAACCACTGCTCTAAAGCCAGTAAAAGAAATGTCTTGATATTGATTTTATGTAAAACGTTTAAGAGAACATCTGACATCTCGATGGCGAAAATGAAACAACTTTAACTCAAAGCTTAAGATTATGTAATATCATAAAAAGGCAAATCTGTAAACTTTTATCTTGTATTCCCTCTAAGTATACATATTGTAGTATATATACTAAGTTATACATAACATTCAAAATAATTATTATTTACATATATTTATTAAATATAGCTGTTTAACTTCCATTTACTTTTGGTTAACTGATTTTCATACTTTGTTCGTTCGGTACACTTTACTCAAAAACTTCAAATTTACCACTTTCAATTTTTTTTTAGAATTGTCATTAGAAAAATGCGATTTATTGAATTGTCATTAGAAAAATGCGATTTAATAATTATATGAAAAAGTAATAGATGCCAGTACATTAATATGGAAATTACAAAAGAATATATAATGTATTTTTTTATGATTTTGAAAATATTTTACCATACATTTTTTTTAATTTTATTTCTTTTGAAACAAAACATAAACTTGATCTGAATTTTGTTTCCTATTATTATTAAGCGGCATGTTTTCAATGACCATAAAAATTTTTAAAGCTTCGTAGTTTTTGAGTAATGTGTATCAAATAGACACACTGTAAAAATCAATGAAAGATAAGGGGTAAAAGTTTAACATTTACAGATTTTTTTTAAATATATAAAATACATGCGCTTAACTCTTTGAGGTCCAGGTTATTAAAATTTTGAAAATATGCTAAAAAACACTATAAATGTGATTAGGGGACAGTCTGAAATTGGACTATACAGTTTTTAAAAAATGTCCACCACCCCCCACTTAAGGATGGGAGGGAGGAGATGGGAAGATTTTTTCCCCCATCAGAGCTCTAGAGTACCATTTTAGCACGCAAAAACAAGAAATGAAATTCCATATTTATTTTAAAATTACTATATATTTATTTTAAAATAATTGTAAGTACTATATACTGTAATTAAAATTACTATATTTTAAAATGGTTATAAGTGTATTTTAAGATTACTATAAGTATATATTTTGTAATTAGTATAATATATTTTAAAATTACTATAAGTGTATTACTAAAGTATAGATTACTATTTAAAAATTACTATAAGTAAATATATATGTAAATATATTATATACAATTATTATAAGTTACTTATTACATATATTAATATAATGTATTATTTATACTAATATACTAATGTATATTAATTATATAAGTGTTGTATTATAATAAAATTATTATACATGTATACGTATAGTAATTTTAAAATTACTATAAGTTATTTTAAAATTGCTATAAGTGTTACTACAGTCAAACCTCGTTATCCCGGCATTCAAATGACCAGAAAAAGTGTCGTCATAAGCGGAGTGTCGCGGTAACCGGAGTTGGAGAAAAATATGTTTAATAAAAAGCTGTGTTTTTAATTAATGTAAGACAGTTTTAAATTCATAACTGTTCTTGTTGTTTTAAGCAATAAAACATTATTACTAAACACAATTGAAAAGAATAAAAATAAGTTGTTGTTGTTGTTACATGAAATATTGATGAATTAAGGTTTGCTTATCCCTAGATATGCTTCTACAATTCTTTTATCAATATTATACAATGAACTATAATCAATATTCATTGCTTCAGAAATGGATGTTAGATAATTTCTGGTCATTTCAATGCAATGCAATGCTTCGGTTTTAGTTGGATGTAAAACGCCGTGTAATCGTAAGAAAGCGACGCCTGACCAGATCAAAAAGACCGCGAATAGACTGATACGCCTATCTGGAGCTTAAGTGGGTCGTTCATAATGTGTGGGTTTATTTATTCAGTTAAAGAATTGAAGTAAAATTTCTCATTTATTTAAAAGGGTATTTTAGACACTTTTGTGAAAATTTTGTCTAAGCTGTTTCTTACCGCTTAATTTCCTGGGTTATAAGATAGATTATGAAAAATAGACAATTTTCCTAAACCGTCGGGATATCCGGGGTTAAAAATTATTCAACGACGTAAAATCCGGAGTTTATTTACATTAAAATCATATACAGAAATCGGGACTTTGAAAAACTGGCATGATAACGGAGTGACGTGAAAACCGGGTGTCGGGATAACGAAGTTCGACTGTATTACTATTTAAAAATTACTGTAAGTGATACTATTACTATTTAAAAATTACTATAAGAGTACTTTAAAATTACTATAAGTGTTACTATTTTTAAATTATTACTAATCGCTAGAAGTATCCAATAGCAAAATAAGTTAACTCATATGAAAAAAATCTTTCTTAATAATGTTCGAAAAACACAAAATGTCTAACTCATGAAAACTGAAAAGTTTTAATTCATTTCGGAAGAGTAAATAGACATTGGCAGAGTGTGCTGCGGCCATGTAAGTATATAAAGAAAAAGTAAAACCTCTAAATCATGATATCCATTTTAATATAAAAGGAATTTGGTTGTAAATATATATATATTTTTATGTATGTGGGAAGAAATTCACTCACGAGAGCCTAAAGTATTAAACTTTGTGATAAAATCACTTCATTTTTAGCTATCGAGATGTTGCCATTCGCCCTTAAGGGGACCGTGGGCCTTCAGTTTGGCAAAAACCTACTAAAAAATCTTTTTTTTCTTCTTCTTTTTTCGTTTAATAATATACCTTAAGCTTAACTGCATCATTTGCAAAAAACCGCAAGAAATTGCAAGTATTCCAAGCGAAGTTACAAACATTTAAGATTTGTACATCGTGATTAGAGTTACACTAAAAATTAAATTTTAACCCCTTGGGGACGAGCGACTAGTACACGTGCCGCGTAAAGTACCCAGAATCAGTGATTATTCTCACCAGTAAATTTTTATTGTAAATTTTGCCTTATTTAATCCGAGCATTTTCCCGATTCAATTAGGCAAAAATTTCTGTTTTGTAAAACCGTTGATAAAAAATTAAACACTCTGTAAAAGATGCTCATCCCGAAGGGGTTAAATCCTCTTTTCTTAAAATGACAATTTTCGTCGAGTTTGTATATTCAAAATGTTCCATGCATTTTATTTTTTTATTCAATTTTCATGATATTCAGTTTTATTGTTTGCAATATCTATATTTGAAAACTTATTATTAACCCTTTATCTACTAACGGTGCTTATAAGTACCATCAAAATAACTAGTTATAAAATTCATTTAATACATCGATTAGTAGTAATACAGTTTAGAATGAGTTATAGATGTATTACTTTATCTTGTTCCAAAAGCATTATTGGTTACACAAAACAAAAATATTCTTAAAAGTATGACTTCTATTGCATTTGCATCTTTTCAGCTTTCTTGGCGTTTGGGGAGGGGGGGGGGGTTTCAATTCGGAAATATTTCTATATTTCTATTGTACGAAGATTATATTTGTACATTTCCTAATTCTACAAAATACTAAGAAAAATATTTAAAATAAAATATTTGAGTGGGGTTATAAATATTACACAAAATCCCTATACATTCAAATTTAATTAATCCTTTTAAACTCTTCAATCCTTCTAAAATCCTTCTGAAATTGTAAAATGATTATGTAAATCATCTAATCACGAAAATCAATTCACGAAAATCCTTTAGAAGATAAAATTTTTATAAATTCATAATTCAGTACATAAAGGGTTAATATGCGTGCATTGTGTACATAAAAAGAAAATTTGGTAGTTATATATATTTTTTCCGTAAAATTTAAATAAAAAGTGTAAATATTGGAAGTTTATTATTATTTTTTTATTTTATTATTTATTTATTTTATTTATCAGCATAATTTTAAAACGCATACAAACATTTGTTGTAATATTATAAATCTACCATTTAACAAAACACAAAGTTCCTAAAGCAAGATTTAACGCGCATAGAGTATTTTTAAATAGAGGGATTAATTAATCTATTTTAATTAATAACTGAATTAATTACTCACATTTTTGTAAAAAATTGATTAATTTACCTAGAAACTGTGTGAATTATTATGTTTGCAAAATTTCCGTACAATTACGTGAAAAATGAAAACAATGGTTTTGAACGTCCACCAGTCCCCTTAAAAGTTTTTTTTTTTTGGGGGGGGGGGTCGATAAAGTTTTCCCTCCTCTCCTAATATGATCTTCTACTCAAAATTGTTTAATTTCCTTTCTAATTTAAAAGAATCATGGAAAACAATGTTGTCATTTCTGATGTACTTCGAAATGTGTATAAAATGCTAGTCCATTAAATTACATTAGTATATTAGTTTTTATCATTTTCTGGAAAAATAAATTCGTAAAGATATTTTTTTTTATTTTTATTTTTAAAGTAGAATTATCCTTTAAAAAATAGTATGTTTGTATGTTTTCCAGTTTATTATGTTATTGACTACGCTCAAAATTATTTAATTTCTTTTTTAATTTAAAAGAATCATGGAAAACAATGTTGTCATTTCTGATGTACTTCGAAATGTGTATAAAATGCTATTCCATTAAATTACATTAGTATATTAGTTTTTATCATTTTCTGGAAAAATAATTTCGTAAAAATAGTTTTTTTTTATTTTTAACTTCAAAGTAGAATTATGCTTTAAAAAATAGTATGTTTGTATGTTTTCCAGTTTATTATGTTATTGACTACGCTCAAACTTATTTAATTTCTTTTTTAATTTAAAAGAATCATGGAAAACTATGTTGTCATTTCTGATATACTTGTAAATGTGTATAACATGCTATTCCATTAGATTACATTAATGTATTATTTTTTATCATTTTCTCGAAAAACAAATTCGTAAAAATATTTTTTTTATTTTTCAGTTCAAAGTAGAATTATACTTTCAAAAATATTACAACATATTTATTTATATATTTTCCAGTTTTTTATGCTATTGATTATACTCAAAATTATTTAATTTCTTTTTTTAATGTAAAAGAATCATTGAAAACAATTTTATAATTTCTGTTTAATTGAAAATGTGTTTAAAAAATGATATTCCATTAAATTACATTAATTTATTAATGTTTATGATTTTCTCAAAAAAGAAATTCGTAATTTTTTTTTCTTTTTAACTCCAAAGTAGAAATATACTTCCGAGAATATTATAGCATATTTATTTATGTATGTTATTCCTTTTATTATGTTATTGACGATGCTAAAAAAATTATTTAATTTCTTTTTTAATTTAAAAGACTCATTGAAAAGAATATTATTATTTATATTTACTTGAAAATGTGTATAAAAATTATATCCCTTGAACTTAATTGAGTGTATAAACATTATTCATTTTCTAAAAAAAAAAAAAAAAAAAAAAAAATTGTAAAAATATATATTTTTTTAACTTCAAAGTAGAATTATCCTTTTAAAATATAATAACGTATTCATTCATATATTTTGCAGCCTATTATGTTACTGACTGTACTCAGAATTATTTAATTTATTTATCATTTTAAAATAACTATTGAAAAAAATACTGTTATTTCTATTTATTTGAAAATGTGTGTAATAAAATGATATTACATTAAATTATTTTAGTGTATAAACATTTTTGATTTTCTAAAAAAAAAATAAATAAATAAATAAATAAAAAATCGTAAAAACATTATTTTTTTCTTTTTAACTTCAAAGTAGAATTATCCTTTTAAAAATATTATAATATACTTATTCATATATTTTCCAGTCTATAAGTTATTGACTATACTCAAAATTATTCAATTTATTTATTATTATAAAATAATTATTGAAAAAAAAAAACAATGTTATTTCTATTTACTTGAAAATGTGTATAAAAAATTATATTCCATTAACTTAATTTAGTGTATAAGCATTATTCATTTAAAAAAAACAAGAAAGAAAAGAAAAGAAATTCGTAAAAACAACTTATTTTAGTGTATGAGCATTTTTCATTAAAAAAGAAAATCCTTAAAAATAATTTTCTTTTCTTTTTAACTTCAAAGTAGATAGAATTATCTTTAAAAAATATTATAACATATTTATTCATATATTTTCCAGTCTATTATGTTATTAACTATATTCAAAATTATTCAATTTATTTATTATTTTAAAATAATTATTGACAAAAATAATGTTATTTCTATTTATTTGAAAATGTGTATAAAAAATTGATATTCCATTAACTTATTTTAGTGTATGAGCATTTTTCATTTTCTAAAATAAATAAATAAATAAATAAATAAAATTCGTAAAAATATATTTTTTTTTCTTTTAGCTTCAAAAGAGAATTATCCCTTTAGCAATATTATAACATATTTATTCATACGTTTTTCAGTGTATTATGTTATTGACTGCGCTCAAAACTATTTAAATTTGTTTTTAAATTTAAAATAATTATTGAAAAAAAATATTGTTATTTCTATTTGCTTGAAAATGCGTACAAAAAATTATATTCCATTAATTTATTTTAGTGGATGAGTATTAGTGTGTGAGATTTAGTGTATGAGATTTATTTTAGTGTAGTTTATCAGTAAATATGTTCTCAAAAAAGAAATTTCATAAAATAATTTTTTCTC
The DNA here is from genome assembly GCA_963932465.1 of Maratus speciosus. NCBI lineage: Eukaryota > Metazoa > Arthropoda > Arachnida > Araneae > Salticidae > Maratus > Maratus speciosus. Next base: position 125,403,437 of record OZ010789.1, on the reverse strand, counting down.
TTTTTAACTTCGAAGTAGAACTGTACTCTTAAAAATATTATAACATATTTATTTATATATTTTCTAGTTTATTATATTAATTTCTTTTTTAATTTAAAAGAATCATGGAAAACTATGTTGTCATTTCTCATATACTTGTAAATGTGTATAACATACTATTCCATTAGATTACATTAATGTATTAGTTTTTATCATTTTCTCGAAAAACAAATTCGTAATTTTTTTTTTTTTTTTTTTTTTTTTTTTTTTTTTTTTTTTTTTTTTTTTAAGTTCAAAGTAGAATTATATTTTCAAAAATATTACAACATATTTATTTATATATTTTCCAGTTTTTTATGCTATTGATTATACTCAAAATTATTTAATTTCTTTTTTTAATGTAAAAGAATCGTTGAAAACAATTTTATCATTTCTGTTTAATTGAAAATGTGTTTAAAAAATGCTATTCCTTTAAATTACATTAGTTTATTAATGTTTATGATTTTCTCAAAAAAGAAATTCGTAATTTTTTTTTCTTTTTAACTCCAAAGTAGAAATATACTTCCAAGAATATTATAGCATATTTATTTATGTATGTTATTCCTTTTATTATGTTATTGACGATGCTAAAAAAATTATTTAATTTCTTTTTTAATTTAAAAGACTCATTGAAAACAATATTATTATTTATATTTACTTGAAAATGTGTATAAAAATTATATCCCTTGAACTTAATTGAGTGTATAAACATTATTCATTTTCTAAAAAAAAAAAAAAAAAAAAAAAAAATTTTGTAAAAATATATATTTTTTTAACTTCAAAGTAGAATTATCCTTTTAAAATATAATAACGTATTCATTCATATATTTTGCAGCCTATTATGTTACTGACTGTACTCAGAATTATTTAATTTATTTATCATTTTAAAATAACTATTGAAAAAAATACTGTTATTTCTATTTATTTGAAAATGTGTGTAATAAAATGATATTACATTAAATTATTTTAGTGTATAAACATTTTTGATTTTCTAAAAAAAAAAAAAAAAATAAATAAATAAAAATCGTAAAAACATTATTTTTTTCTTTTTAACTTCAAAGTAGAATTATCCTTTTAAAAATATTATAATATACTTATTCATATATTTTCCAGTCTATAAGTTATTGACTATACTCAAAATTATTCAATTTATTTATTATTATAAAATAATTATTGAAAAAAAAAACAATGTTATTTCTATTTACTTGAAAATGTGTATAAAAAATTATATTCCATTAATTTAATTTAGTGTATAAGCATTATTCATTTAAAAAAAACAAGAAAGAAAAGAAAAGAAATTCGTAAAAACAACTTATTTTAGTGTATGAGCATTTTTCATTAAAAAAGAAAATCCTTAAAAATAATTTTCTTTTCTTTTTAACTTCAAAGTAGATAGAATTATCTTTAAAAAATATTATAACATATTTATTCATATATTTTCCAGTCTATTATGTTATTAACTATATTCAAAATTATTCAATTTATTTATTATTTTAAAATAATTATTGACAAAAATAATGTTATTTCTATTTATTTGAAAATGTGTATAAAAAATTGATATTCCATTAACTTATTTTAGTGTATGAGCATTTTTCATTTTCTAAAATAAATAAATAAATAAATAAAATTTGTAAAAATATATATATTTTTTTTAAGCTTCAAAAGAGAATTATCCCTTTAGCAATATTATAACATATTTATTCATACGTTTTTCAGTGTATTATGTTATTGACTGCGCTCAAAACTATTTAAATTTGTTTTTAAATTTAAAATAATTATTGAAAAAAAAAATATTGTTATTTCTATTTGCTTGAAAATGCGTACAAAAAATTATATTCCATTAATTTATTTTAGTGGATGAGTATTAGTGTGTGAGATTTAGTGTATGAGATTTATTTTAGTGTAGTTTATCAGTAAATATGTTCTCAAAAAAGAAATTTCATAAAATAATTTTTTCTCTTTTTAACTTCGAAGTAGAACTGTACTCTTAAAAATATTATAACATATTTATTTATATATTTTCTAGTTTATTATATTAATTTCGTTTTTAATTTAAAAGAATCATGGAAAACTATGTTGTCATTTCTCATATACTTGTAAATGTGTATAACATACTACTCCATTAGATTACATTAATGTATTAGTTTTTATCATTTTCTCGAAAAACAAATTCGTAATTTTTTTTTTTTTTTTTTTTTTTTTTTTTCAGTTCAAAGTAGAATTATATTTTCAAAAATATTACAATATATTTATTTATATATTTTCCAGTTTTTTATGCTAGTGATTATACTCAAAATTATTTAATTTCTTTTTTTAATGTAAAAGAATCGTTGAAAACAATTTTATCATTTCTGTTTAATTGAAAATGTGTTTAAAAAATGCTATTCCTTTAAATTACATTAGTTTATTAATGTTTATGATTTTCTCAAAAAAGAAATTCGTAATTTTTTTTTCTTTTTAACTCCAAAGTAGAAATATACTTCCAAGAATATTATAGCATATTTATTTATGTATGTTATTCCTTTTATTATGTTATTGACTATGCTAAAAAAATTATGTAATTTCGTTTTTAATTTAAAAGAATCTTTGAAAACAAATCCTTTTAAAAATATTATAATGTACTTATTCATATATTTTCCAGTCTATAAGTTATTGACTATACTCAAAATTATTCAATTTATTTATTATTATAAAATAATTATTGAAAAAAACAATGTTATTTCTATTTACTTGAAAATGTGTATAAAAAATTATATTCCATTAACTTAATTTAGTGTATGAGCATTATTCATTACAAAAGAAAAAAAGAAAAAACCAAGAAAGGAAAGAAAAGAAATTCGTAAAAATAACTTATTTTAGTGTATGAGCATATTTCATTTAAAATAAATCCTTAAAAATATTTTTTTTTTCTTTTTAACTTCAAAGTAGATAGAATTATCCTTTTAAAAATATTATAACACATTTTTTCATATATTTTCCAGTCTATTATGTTATTAACTATACTCAAAATTATTCAATTTATTTATTATTTTAAAATAATTATTGACAAAAATAATGCTATTTCTATTTATTTGAAAATGTGTATAAAAAATTGATATTCCATTAACTTATTTTAGTGTATGAGCATTTTTCATTTTCTAAAATAAATAAATAAATAAATAAATAAAATTCGTAAAAATATATTTTTTTTCTTTTAGCTTCAAAAGAGAATTATCCCTTTAGCAATATTATAACATATTTATTCACACATTTTCCAGTGTATTATGTTATTGACTACCCTCAAAACTATTTATTTTTAAATTTAAAATAATTATTGAAAAAAAATATTGTTATTTCTATTTGCTTGAAAATGCGTACAAAAAATTATATTCCATTAATTTATTTTAGTGGATGAGTATTAGTGTGTGAGATTTAGTGTATGAGATTTATTTTAGTGTAGTTTATCAGTAAATGTATATGTAAATATGTTATATAAAATTACTATAAGTTACATATTACATATATTAATATAATTTATTACTTACATTAATATTTAATAATTTTTATTTATTTTTTTTTTTTAAAGAAAAAAGAAAGAAAGACAAAAAAAGAAAGAAAAAAAAAGGAAATTCGTAAAAATATTTTTTTTTTCTTCTTTTTAACTTCAAAATAGAAGTATCCTTTTAAAAATATTATAACATATTTATTCATATATTTTCAGTCTATTATGTTATTGACAATGCATAAAGTGTATTTTTACTATAAGGCATTCACAAAACGCGATGGGATTAAACTTATTGCATCAATAAATATTCATTTACGTCGAACGGTTTAGAGAAAATTGCACTGAAGCGAACTTAAAAACTCATTCTGGCTTCACTGCAATACAACCATAATATCCAGAGCAACTAACTACGCATCTGACAATGACATTGAGCACATTTGACCACCAGTTGATTATGCAGCACGTGAGATTGATTGAAGCTGTTATTATCACTGATTACGATTTCTCCCGCTAGCAGGCGTTGCAATCAACCAGCTGATGGCTAGAAGAAAGCGAAAGCGATCTTCATAACAGAAGAAATAATAAACAGAACCTAGTCTTTCCGCCGAGTGCAGCCGAACCCAGTGATTTTATTTTAAAAAAAGAAACGCGGTAAATAACAAAGAAATAATGATGTTAGGATACTCGATCTTGCTTCTGAGTTTTCTGACATTTCTAGCTGTTTTGACCCGTGGTCAAAGGGGTGATGTTTATAAAATTGGAGTGGGTATAGCGGACATTACCGGCCCGGCAGCTGAAATAAACATGGTAAGACGTCATTTATTGTATTCATTGCTTTGTTTATGTTTTTAAATTTTCACCTTGATTGTGGATCAGGCGTTTCATTTGACGTAGAAACGAATTAAGATGGGAATTTTATCTTGATTTCAAGAAATTCAGGATATGTTCAAAAGTATTCGATATGAAATCTCTCTTGGATATTTAGATCAGTGATGAATTCAGGGGTTTGGCATTAGAAGATTTTCGTCTCCCCGCAAAATAAAAGCATTCCCTCGAAAGATTTCGGAAGTTTTACTTTTTAATGGTCTGGAAGTGCAACCCCCCCCCTCCCCTCCCCACACTCCTGGAACTCATCCTCCTATCTCTATCTGCAGAAATTACTCCCGGAGGAAAAAGTCTGTATTCAATATTAATTTAGATGTATCCCAGCCCTGCCCATGGAGATTTTAGCTTAGGCTCTTAACCTTATCAGTTCCGAAGCTAAAATAATAATACAAATGCTTATTCATTGTTTTTTCCAAACAAAATGACATCGTAAATGACAGAAAAAATATCTTTTCTGAAATTGAACCTTCAGCCGCTTAGAAATTTAGGTTCAAAAATATGGATACTAACATAAAACTACAAACATATAAAACTACAAACCCCTTAAAAACATCTATTTAATAACCATTAACCTAAATTAACGCAATCACAAATTTAAGAGCTTTACACAAGTAAGTAATCTACTAATCCCTAAAATTTTTTATTGAAAAAGATTTAAGTTAAATACTTATGAAAATTTCTCACTTTCTTGGTCATACTGTCTTTTGGGCATTTTTAGGCATTTTGCAAACTCGGATGAAAGTAACATTTATTTTATGGGGGAATCAGCTTAAATGCTGCCATTTATTCGTTTGCTTTGAACGCAAAAAACATTCAGCTATTAATAAGTAATGTGAAAATGTAAAAAAAAAAATCGGGCATTTTAGTTTTTATGAGGAAAAGAACAGAGGTCCCCGTTTGGGGACCCAGGGACCGAAGAGGTTAAACTAAAGAAACTTAAAAGTGTTTAGAAAAATGCATACGCAATTTAAATTATTATAATGGTCCATATCATCTTCATTGAGAATGCAGGCTAATCTTTGGAATGCAACTTTTCCGATTAAGACATTTTATTTTGAAAGCCATAACTCACCAGCCGCTTTCTGAACAGATCTATTAGTCTCTTCATTTGTGGGGTTTGTTGATGATCGCGGTCTTCCCGAACATTGCTTGTGAAAATTTTGAACAGCTCCATCTACCTCAAATTTATCTCTAATTAATTCTAGCTATTGTAAGTCGCGTAGGCAAATTTGTTTTCAAACTGTGTTCTAAACACAGTGGTGGTGTCGTAAAAAAAAAAAAAAAAAAAAAAAAAACAGATGGTTATACGCTCTAAGCAGAGTATATACGCTCAAGGCAGAAGGTATACCCTATATAGTGGAGGGTATACGGGGGTATACCCTCTGGATTTTTTTAAGGAACATCGTATACCCTCTGTTTCTCAAGAAAGCTATATTTATACATACACTAGGGCATGGATGGCGAACCTATGGCATGGATGGCGAACCTATGGCACGCGTGCCGAACTTGGCACCCAAGAAAACTTCTCTGGCACGCGAAAAAACTTATAGTTTATATTTAGTTTACGGAGAATAATCCATTTTATGTTTTTCTACAACATTGTTTTTTTGTAACAGGTATATAATTTACTTTAAAATAATCCGTTACTTTTGAATGAGTTAAGGTATTATAAATTTCAATGATAGCGCCCTATAGCGCTATTTTCTCGCCAAACCATTCAACATATGTTTTCCAAATAATTTTGCTCCTCTATCAAATTTCAAAGGTTTTATTTTTGAAAATTGAATTTTAAGAGATAGTTTGCATAGTAATATACCTAATTGACACGCTTCTACTTAAGATTAGGTTTTATTTTATTTAGGTTTAGGGTTTTAAGTTATTTTATGTTTTAAAATATTTAGGTTTTAATTTTGAAAATTGAATGTTAACTGTTAGTGTAAATAATTATGTAAACAAGCTTCTACATTACGAACTATAACCCTTTAAGACCCAACCCGCACGATCGTGCGGTTTAGACATTCCTTTAAATATTTGTTTCTGTGTCGTGTGTAATAAAAACTCGAATCGAACGATAGTTCTGGTTTGCAGATAGAATAAAGTATCATTTTTTATCAACGGCTAGCGATTGCAGTCCATGTTTTACTTTCTACAGGCATGACTAGCTTTGTTTACAAATACATCGGGTCTTAAAGGGATAAGTGATCTTATTCGGAAGTATACAATAAACGAAAAATTAATTTATAGATTAATAATTTGAAATTCGATGTGACATGGCTGTAATATTCAGTGAATACAGTATAATAAATAAGTTAGGACTCGAATTTAGTATAAGTGTAAAAATATTTAAGTAAAAATTCTATAAAAATTAGTTATTGGATTTTATCTAAGTTAAAATGTTTTTTGCACGTTAAAATGTTGATACATAATAATTTTGAATTTTTGTCACGCACGCTCAAAAAGGTTTGCCATCCCTGCACTAGGGTATACCCTCTGTTTTTTTACGACTACACCACTGTACCCTAGAGCAGTGTTTCCTAACCTTTTATTGCTCACGCCACACCAAAGCATCTGTAAAATCAGTATGCCCCCCTCTCCCCCTTAATATGTAAATTATGTCTCCTTTTATTTAAAAAACTAGGGGGCTCGGTCCCCTACGAGCTACGCTCGCCAACCCCCGTTCAGACACCGCAGTCTCTAAAAGCACGGTAATTTGATCGGCTTTAAAAAGATTTTGGAAGATTGAATTATAATTTAAAAAACACTGGCGATCTCACTACAAACGGGTATCTATTCATTTCTCTTTGATTGGGGAATTTTAAGGAAAAATTAGCTGCTGTTAAAAGATAGAAAGGCTGTTTTCGTCATTGATTAAATAAAATCAGTTAAACATTTCAAAATAAGCTAATATAAAATGAATTAAATAAACAGTTCTTTGTCTACTGAGTCTTTGTCTCCCGGTATTTTTTAACAAAGCGAAAAGAAAGTTCTTTTAAATAAGACATTTTAAATGTATCGTTTTTAATCTGACGTCATTTTCACCAAACTTTTCTTTCTCTTTTTAATACTCACGTGAAAATACTTGTGTTAGAAATGAAATATTATTTGCGCTGCCCTAACAAAAATAGTTGAAAAGATAATCTCAAAATATCAAATAAATGTCTCGCGCAATTTCTTAAATTTAAACTGTTTTGCAATATTAGTTTTTGTTCATTTTACGTAATAAGTGTAATGTGACACAATTTCTCCTATTTAAGACTTCTAACGTATGTAATGAATTTATTACTTTACAATATCCTTTCACTTTTAAAATTCACGTGTAAATATAGTTTTATGAAGTAATTTTCAATAAGTTCCTGCTTTTTATACGTAATTATTTAATTCTAATTTGAAAGTTTTTTTTCTGTTTATAATAGTCACGTGTAAATAAATTTTTTATTTGAAGCAAACATTATTGTTTGCGCTGTTAATACAGTTGGCAACAGTTTAATTTAATACCATTTTCTAAAATAAGTAAAAAATATCTCTCGAAATGCTGAAAATTTGAATTTAAAATAGAAATAAAACCTCAAAAAATGAGTCAAATAAAAAAAAATAAACGCAGTCTGCACACCGGGAAATTCTAACGTATAAAATGATCTAAAAATGAATTAATTCCCATGTATAGTTTTTGCTCCTATAAAACTTTTTTAATGGGACGATTTTGTCCAATTTTAGCATTAAATATTTCTTAATTCTTCAATTTCAAAACTGTCAGCATCAGCGTGTTTATCAAACATTTTTCTATAATACCGCCGATTTTCATATTTTTGTATGCAATATTTTTCTTAATATTAACGGAGAACTTTTCTTAGAACTATGCTTTTCACATTTTTTAACTTATGAAAGATATTAAACTTCTGTCATAAATGTGTTTTCAACGCAATTTTATAAATATAATGATGTTATACATCTTCGACTTTTTACAAAAAGAGTTTTGTTGTATTTTTCCAACTTTACTCAATGTTAAAGAAAAGTGTTTATACGGTCTGCATTTTTATCTTCTCAAAATATTTTGAAAAGAGACATTTACCGTTAAAATTGATAACATCCACACATTTTATAATTATTTTTTGTAACTTATTAAGGGTTGGTGGAAAAGCTTTCGACACTAAATTTTCTTTCTACGGATAACAAAATACGCAAGAAGCATTTCAAGATGCTCATTTTTATCAAATTTAAGTAGTAATTATTCCCCATCACAACACATTTTCTCTTTTTCCTTTTCAATATCGTTAATTGTCCATCTATTACTTGACTTTGAAAAATAAAATTTATATATCATCTTATAAATTTATTTACTGTGTAGGACACCTGCACTAAAACCTTAGATATTTACCACCCATTTTCTCTTCTAATGCTATATTTAAGTTTTATACAGTTAGTAGTACGTACCGCGTTCAGATATTTCAAATGTTTTTTATGTTAAATATGTTCACGATAGTCAAATTTATTTATACTTTGAAGTAGCTTAAATGTAAAAGATTATTCCTGTGACATAGGGGAGACCGCGGGAATGGCGCCACTCGGGGTTATGCCGCCACCCCGTCCAGTTTAAAAACTAACGGCAGTTGGAGATAGTGATTGCGCCTGCACTGTAGCGGTCAACAATAGAAACAGTGCCTAGAGTGAGAATGGTTTTGTTGTACGTCGTTCGCTTGTTCTAGTGAAAAATTTAGTTTTCATCTAGTTGCTTCTTATTTTGGAGCTTCAAATGAGTAGAGGTAAACACCTTTTATTGAAGCATTAGGTACTTAAGATAATATCACCCGTAATCTGCATGCATTCGCCGACATTTTGATGCAATTTGTTGAACAAGTTCGGTTCTTCTTTCGGCTTTGCTGGGGGGTTTTCCCCTATATTGTCCTCGCGGTATAATGCCGCCACCATGGCAAAGGGTGACTTTTTCAATTTGAGTTAATTTGTAAGCTTAGTACATTAATAAATCTAGCTTAAGGAACATTGTAATTATTCATTATTTTGATAAATTATTGCTTTCTAAAAATTTTTAGTAGGTTATGTGTTTCCTAGTATCCATTTTATGTATTTACTAAGTCATTATAGAGTGCCGTCATTACCCCGATACAGTGGCGGAATTACTCCAGTATCCTGGGTAATCCCGCCACTGTACAGAGGTTGAAATAAATTTTTTTTATGTGTGCTTACTTTACAGTTATGATTACGGTTAAATTTATACAGATACTAAAGATAATGATTCAGCTTTAGAATTTTTACTATTAAAAAATAAACATTTTTTTGAGGTGAAAAAAATTAAATTCCCTTAAGGTGTCGCCATTCCCCCGGTCTCCCCTATAGCAGAGCGATCAGAAAGAGGAAGCTCTATCAATAAATAATCGAAAGCGTATACGAAATATTGTAAACTGAGTACTAGAAAAAATATAAGATATTTTAATAGTAGAAAAAAGATGTCACAATAGATTCAAAGATTATTTAATCATTCTAGTTTTAAATTTATTGCACACTTTTAATTAGAAACATTTTAAAAAGTCAACAACAGAACTGATTTTTTAAATTCTGCTTGTATTCCATTCATTTAAAGACAAAAGAAACTGGTAGTGAATGAGTGGGTAACAAATTTGAAATTGACTCCCCCCCCCCCCCCCGGCGGGGCCTACGTTGAGAACCACTGTCCTAGATTGTATATACTATTTATTTTTTGAGAAACAGAGGATATACGGTATTCTTTAAAAAAAAATCCAGAAGGTATACGGCGTAAACCACCGTATACCTCCAATACATCCCTGTATTAGTCTATGCATTTCACCGTTTTCAAATTTCCACTAATGTTTTAGGATATAGTATTTACTTCGCACAAAACTTTGTCTGGTGTTTCAGCCATTTGTTCAAAGTAGTTAAAATTGAAAGGAAACGATAAAAATGCCAGTTATTAGTGAATAAATTGCGTATACATTTTGTTTTTTAACAATCTGCATTCAATATACCAATATTTAAAATGATTAACCATAGAATACAAAGGCTTCGTCTATCAGACTACTCGACTATTTCCCTTCTCCTCCTCCTTTACTTTGAGAATACGATATTTGACACCGTAAACTTACGTCTTGGTATGTAATAAACGTGTTTATTACATATCAAGATGTAAGTTTAGAGTGTCAAATATCGTATTTATTACATATCAAGACGTAAGTTTACAGTGTCCCTCCTTTACTTTGAGAATACGATATTTGACACCGTAAACTTGCGCCTTGGTATATAATAAACGTGTTTATTACATATCAAGATGTAAGTTTACAGTGTCAAATATCGTATTTATTACATATCAAGATGTAAGTTTACAGTGTCAAATATCGTATTTATTACATATCAAGATGTAAGTTTACAGTGTCAAATATCGTATTTATTACATATCAAGACGTACGTTTACAGTGTCAAATATCGTATTTTCTCAAAGTAAAGGAGGGGCCCCGAATCGCAATTGTATTTGGAACTGTAAATTAATCCGATTCTATATCAACCCTTAACTGTTCGTAGATTTAAATGCATGATTCTATTTTTATATATTCGAACCACTGTATTTTAAAAGTAAATTTTTAGTAAATTTTTCTTGCACATTGTTGAGGGATCTTGAGTTCCCCACATTTGTCTATCTTTAATTCTCTAAAGCTTTTTTATTTTTTTCTTTACTTTTTATTTAAAAAAAAAACTGTTATATACAGTAAAACCTCCCTAAGGCGACCACGTTCCGTTCCAAGAAAAATTGGTCGCTCCGAGAGGTGATCTCTTAATGGAAGTCAGGTTTAAATCTAGATTTTAATAATTGAAAAAAGGTCACAATTAAAGTTACTAAAATTTGTTTCTCACATTAGGAAAAAATCCGAAAATTTAAGTATCAAAACAAAAGTTAATTACATAAGTTAATTACTGTAGAGTTTAAAAAATGAATACATTGACGTTTGCTTTGATTTTACGGTTTTATCTTTTTAGAACTTTTATTTCCAAGTCCTTCAGTAAAAAAAATGCAATTTTTTTTTGGACAGGAACAAATAATGACGATTTCATTAATTTATCTATTTCTTTGAGAGTTTCCTGACAGAATAGGGCAAGGAAGTTTATTGACCGTCATTCTTAATTTGTCATCGGAGTTAAATTCAATGCCTAAAAAAGCACAAAGGGGTTTAAACACTTAAAAGTTACCGGAATAAAATAAAAATTCTAAACTGAGTTTAGAAGTTTGATGAATAATGCGCTCTCCGGAATTATTTTTCTAATAAAACAATCTTGAAGCGGCCAGGCAAAAACGGAATTTGTTTCATTTCCTTCAAAGAAATGGGTCGCTCATGGAAGGAGTTCAACTGGGATGATCTCTGAATGGAGGTAAAATTAGTATGAGCCTATGGGAATAAATGTCGTTCCATGAAAGAAATGGTCGTTCAGGGAGGGGGTCGCTGAATGGAGGTGGTCGCACAGGGAGGTTTCACTGTATAACAATTAAGATCAATACTGTTACCCTGTAACAAAAAGAAAAAAAAATATTGACCCTGAAAAGCGTCTTTTTTTTTAATTCTGTGATATAACATCTGTCATTCCCTTTACTGACCTACCCTTATCAGCTTTCTCCGACAGCATTAGTTTTTCTTAACTGTGCTTATATCCTTTTAAGCTTATTTTAATATCTTTATTTACTTTTTCATTAATTCTAAACTGGTAATGTTTTAATGTTAGCTAGTAATGTTTTAACGTTAACTAGTAATGTTTTAATGTTATAAACTAGTAATGCTAATAGTGAATTAGTAACTGGGCATTGCATTACACAAATATATCATTAAAAGTTGTTATCTAGGCTTTAAAAGCCGATGGCGCATAGCCCGTGTCTTTATGTATGTCCTAACCGTCCGTGTCTTTACTTTAAGGGTTAATATCTCGGCTAATTACCGACTTTTTTTTCGAAAATCAACAATGCTTTTATACTTCTATGACGATAGGTACCTCCAGCGTTCCTCAACTCCTTTGCTGAACGCCCGCAAATGGAAATTTGTGTGTAGCGGAAAAATGCGATTTTCTCAAAAACTATGTGACCTAGGGTGACTATAGTTCTAGGGTTCTATAATCAGGTTCACCTGATTATAGAACTTTCCCCACATAGTTATACAGGGTGTCCGGTCTCAACGGTGTCCAATGGCTAATTCCTAAATCGTTAGTCATAGACATATAGTTCCAATTAAAAAAATGTTTTAAATCAGGTAAAGAAATATTTTAAAAGCGATTTGGGTCAATAAAATCATTTCTTAAAAAATTACGAAATTGAAATTTTTATACGGTCCTCCGGTCCTATAAGTTATATTTAGTAAAATTTTCCTATTATACTGAGAAGTAAGACAAAAAAAGTCCCATTCATATAACACTAAAATTGAACGAGTTATGAAACTTTAAAAATACATGACTTATGCCACTTTTCTGCTCTGAAAACAAATGAGTTCGGCTTGGCTTTGAGGGGTCACATACCAAGTGCTTAAAATATTCGAAGATCTTATTTCATGTGTATCTGCGCTTTGAAAAAAATCGTACAAGTATTACGATTAAATTAACATTTATTAAGTTTCAGATTGGCTAAAATAACATAGGTTTTATTTGTCAGGATTTGAGACTGTTTCTTTTATGATTTCTTTTAACAAAAATTATGTTATTTTTATAAGTTTTTATGTTACTTCAACGATCGTATGTATTTTTTTCCAGTTCAAAATTTGTACTCGAACTTTAACTCACTTTTAAATATCCGATCGAGATTACATTTTACATACTGGCGCAAATCCAATAACAATCTAATATTATTATGATTTTCGGTGGTTACCATTTATACTTATTTTACAGGATAACATAAAATATTTCGGATGGATTACCGCCAAGAAGTTTAAGAAAAAGTTTTATATTAGATAATACAAGACTGCGATTGTTGTTTTTTTTTTTAAACTTTTATGTATATTTAGCACTGAATCCGAAAATTACATTAATTTTAAACCATTATGTCAGGATATTTCGCAAATCATAAATTGTCAAATTTGAAGAATAACAAAAATCGGATACTATAAAGTAGAGGAGATGGTTGTGTTTTTTAACTTTTAATAATTGATTTTTACGCACTTTTTAGCACTGAAACTGAAAATGACCTTCTTTTTTAACCACCACGTTAGAATTTTTTTGCAAATCGTAAATGTGCAAGTTAAAATATAGCGAAAATCTCATACTATAAAACATATGTAAAACATTCTTTGTCTTATTTTATTTTATTTATTCAATAATTTATTCGATATTTTTGCTTATCCTGGGATTCTTACAGCTAAATAGCTGAGTGGTCAAATGAGATGAGGGAGGAGATTCAATTTTAACTTTGAACTTTTTAACTTTGAAATTTTAGAAAAATCCTCATGTGATGGTTAAAAATGAAGGTCAATTTCAGATTCTGCGGTACAGAATACATAAGAATCAATTATCAAAAGCTAAAAAGCATGACATAACCCAACTTTTGCAGGCTAGTGTAATCTAATAATATTTTTAAATACGTATCATTTTCTAAAGAATTGAGGCTGTTGATTTAGCATCATTTTATTTAACAAAAATTCTGTTTTTTCTTTCTTCTTAAATGTTTATTACAAATTGTATATTTTGCTTTAATATGTCAGAATGATTAAAGATTTCAAATTTATATTGCAATGTTAATTTTAATCTCAACCATTTTTTAATATATCTGACAAAATTATATTTCGACTAAATTTGTGTATGACCCTCAATTTGCAGTAAAAAAATATGCTCCAACTTTAAACAGCTATTACTCGGTCAATTTTAATCGTAGAATAACGGGACTTTTTAGTGTATTACTTGTCAGTGTAAAAGGAAAATTTTACTATATATAACTTATAGAACCGGGGGATCGTATAAAAATTTAAATTTCGTAATTTTTTAAGATATGTTTTTATTGACCCAAATCGTTTTTAAAATATCTCTTTACCTGATTTTAAACATTTTTGTAATTGGAACTATATGTCTATGACTAACGGTTTAGGAATTAGCCATTGGACACCGTTGAGACCGGACACCCTGTATAACTAAGCAACGAGAGCTATATGCAATATACTAAACCTATCCCTGAAAAATTACCTAACTGTTAATGCTAGCAAACTCAAAATATGTTCAGCCGAACATTTTAAAAAGTCTAATCTTCCTCATTCAGGTTCATCTGATTATAAAAATTTCCCCAATAATTCTATAACTAAGCACCAATATGCAATATACTAAAGCTATTCCTGAAAAAATATCTAATTAAAAATGTTAGTCTTATCAAAATCCACCCCGTAGAACTTTTTAAAAAGGCTAATCATTCATAATCGTGTTTACCTGATTATAGGATTTTTTCCCCATAATTCTATAACTGAGCAACAATACGAAATTTACTAAAACCTTTTCTGAAAAAAAAAAAAATCTTATTAATAGAGAAAGTTTTATCAAATCCAATCAACAGAACTCAAATTATAAATAGCCGGAACGAAATTCCCATTTGTATTTTATATGAGGACGTGAGTTTCAAAACTCGCTTTATCCAGAAAATCAAATTTTTGGAAATGGCGAAAAACCTCAAACTGCGACCTTTGGGTTTCTTTGTTAACCAAGATTTTACAATGAGAGAAATACACCCCAAACTGCGTCCGGTGGTTTTCATTGTAAACCAAGATTTTACAATCGGAAATACACCTCAAACTGCGTCCATTGGTTTTAATTCTAATCCAAGATTTTACAGTGCCGGAAATACACCTCAAACTACGTCCATTTGTTTTCATTTTAAACGAAGATTTTACAATTCCAGAAATACACCTCAAACTGCGTCCATTGGTTTTCATTGTAAACCAAGATTTTACAATGCCGGAAATACACCTCAAACTGCGTCCATTGGTTTTCATTGTAACCAAGATTTTACAATGCCAGAAATACAGGATAAAACAATTTTTTTTCGCAGATTAAAGTGTTTTTTTCGGTGCAGGTTTACCAATAGATTGATGGAGAAAACACGATTTTTTTAATTTTGGAGAAGGCGAGTTTTGAAACTCACGTCCTTTAAAACACGCCTTATCCAGAATTTAAAAAATCGTGTTTTCTTTATTAATCTATACAATTGGTAAACCTGCATTGAAAAAACACAACAATTTGCAGAAAAACAAGTTTCATCCTATATTTCTGCCATTGTAAAATCTTGGTTTACAATGAAAACCAACGGACGCAGTTTGAGGTTTTTCGCGATTTCCCAAAATTTGATTTTCTGGATAAGGCGAGTTTTGAAACTCACGTCTTCAATATGTATTAGATGTTAGCTTGACAACTGGTGAGCGAGAGCGCTTCGAAAAAAGAGGTTCAAGAGTTAGACACAATTTACATTATTTGCTAGTATTGTAGCAACATGCATAGTTTTATCCTTTTTATAGAAAGCACAGATATATTCCTATGATCTGGACAATCTACAATTCTTGCAAAACCAGGAAGATAAACAGCCAAGGGGACAAGGGACCTTTAAAACCTTAAAAATCAATTTTTTATTTTTTGTAAATTTCGCTATAAATATTATTCAAGGGTACATTATAAGCATTATAGCAAGTATTTATCACAAAAAAATGAAAAAAAAAATTTTTTTTTGAAAAAAAAAATGGAATTTTACGCGTTGTCTTGCAAATCTTCGAAATGCCCCCTTCGCGTTCCATATCAATGAAAATCCCCAATATTTTTTATGAAAGTTTGGTTTATATATATAAATAAAACTGTGCATCGAATTTTATATTATTTGAATATAAAAATTTAAAAAAAATTTTTTGAAAAATTTTCAAAAAAATTTGATTTTTTTTTCTTACCTTTATATTCAAATATATAAAATTCGATGCACAGTTTTATTTATATATATAAACCAGACTTTTATAAAAAGTATGGGGGATTTTCATTGATATGGAACGCGCAAGCCGCATTTCGAAGATTTCTAAGATGACGCGTAAAATTATACTTTTTTCTCAAAAATAATTTTTTTTTTCATTTTTTTTTGTGATAAATGCTTACCATAATGCATATAATGTACCCTTGAATAATATTTAAAGTGAAATTTACAAAAAATAAAAAAATTGATTTTTAAGGTTTTAAAGGTTCCTTGTCCCCTTAAACCAAACATTCACTGAAAAAAAAAAAAAAAACGGACTAAAATACGGAAATTGTACAGGCAGTCGAGACGCCAGTATTATTTCCGCATTTTAACGGAAATTTCCCCCCCAAAATTCCAGAAAAACGGAAATTTTTCTGTAATTTACGGTGAAAATTTTCCGATAAAATACGGAAATAGACTGGCGTCTCGATTGCCAGTACAATTTCCGTATTTTAGTCCGTTTTACAGTGTTCATTTGTAACTTCTTTGTACAAAATGGCTGCAAAAGATTTTAGATATGAAAATATTAGATTAGCATTCAAATTGCAACGTGCTGCCTTTTGGTAGGTTTTTATAGAAAATTATGTTCTGTCTACAGGCAGGACACAAAAGTTACGGACAATAATAAATTAAAGAAAAAAAATATTTTTGCTAAAAGAAAGAAAAATATATTATTGAAGAGCAGAAAATACATCTCTTATCCAAATTAGTAAAAATACTAACTGGATAGTTAACTTTAAAACGGATATTCTTACATATATACTTGTAAAACCGGAATGGTGCAGTCCACAGACAGGACAAATCACAGTCTGTGGACGTACTTAAAAAATATTTTAATTTTTTATATTTTCCCCCCATAGAAATATATTTAAAACGCTTTTTTCTTATTCCTTTTATTTGAATTTCGAATTAAAATTATACTGAATGAATACAAATTGTTTCTTATTGCTTTCATTTGAATTTCGAATTAAAATTATACTGAATGAATACAAATTGTTTCTTATTCCTTTCATTTGAATTTCGAATTAAAATTATACTGAATGAATACAAATTGTTTCTTATTGCTTTCATTTGAATTTCGAATTAAAATTATACTGAATGAATACAAATTGTTTCTTATTCCTTTCATTTGAATTTCGAATTAAAATTATACTGAATGAATACAAATTGGTAGTAACTGCGTATTGTACGTTTTTCTGATAATGACCCACATATCTTTTGAAACACCATATTCAATAATACATAAACAGACAAAGAAATTTTATTTGCTTTTTATTAAATTTATAGTAGATGGGGAATGATAGGTAATAAAAATACTTTGATCTAATACTTGAAAGCCATGTGCAAGCTATTGAAGAATGTTGTTGAGAAAAAAAAAGACTTTTTTATTACTTTACTTCTATACAAACTTAGACCTTTCTGAGAACGTCAATAAACATATGCAAAAAGAAGTAACTGTCTGAATTAATTACAGATGAACCCAAATGAAATTCCCCCAAAATAGATTAACCTTACTGACTCTA
Source organism: Maratus speciosus (assembly GCA_963932465.1). Taxonomy (NCBI): domain Eukaryota; kingdom Metazoa; phylum Arthropoda; class Arachnida; order Araneae; family Salticidae; genus Maratus; species Maratus speciosus. Next base: position 125,385,562 of record OZ010789.1, on the reverse strand, counting down.
ATTAAAATCTTATGAGTATTTTAATATGTAGAGGAGAGTGGGGAGGAATGGGGCACTTTTTACAAAACTAAGAAAATCAATTTTGTTTGACACAAAAACAAAAATTTCGATATATAGAATACAAAATGAAACACTTTGTAATGTCCTTGAATAATATAGAAACATAATTTGCAGAAACAATTTCATAAATAAAGAAATTGTAAATTTCAAAATGTATCCCATACCTCCCCACTAACAAGGAGGTATGGGACAGCTATAAAACAATTATGATAAGGCACAAATAAATTGTCTAGTGTTGGCTATATATACACATACAGTCTAACAAAGATTGTAAGTTCATAATGTTCTACAATATCAAATTCCATTACCTTCATCACAGGTAGGAAAATTCAGGATTATCATTCAGAGATGACATTAAACAGTCATCAGTTTAATTTATTTACATTTTGAAGTAAATGAATATATTTATAATGTTATAATTAATATACTACCCTCGAAAAATATTTGCATATTAGCAATTTACATTAATTTTATTAAAAAGAAGGAATTAGACATGTTTCATTCCTCCCTCTACCTTCTTTTATGTTAAACTTCTTGTATAAACCAAATTGCTGCTTTTTAGCATAGTTTAAATTAGCGATAATATACAGTATAATGTTCCATAAATGAGGAAACTATTACATCTACGTATATAAACAAGTCATTAATATACAAAAAAGCATAAAAAGTATATGAAGCAAATTTACCTTTGGTTCTTGAAATAATCTTTTTCTTTATACAATCGAAAGCTTATGCAGATCAGCTACTTTTTCAGCTGAAGCTTGGGATACCATTGCTTCATCTAATGTATGATTTATGAAATGATTAGAATAATACATAAAGAGAAAAACCTAAAGGAATCATGACATAATTGTGAAAATCACTTTGTACAAAAATGTTTGGGCTTAGATATATTTACAATTGCTACATATCTTTTGAAACATATTTTCAATAATACATTAACATAAAAATAAACTTTATTTGTTTTTTATTAGGTGTATTCGTAATTATATAATTACGTAGCGCCCTTAGTCGTCGTCTGGTCCGTCCGTCTGTCCACATATAACAGCGTAAAAACATACTGAACCGAATAGTTTGAAATTTAATATATATAATCATTTCAGAATTTCATCGAGTCATTTCAAATTTTACAAAAATCGAATCAAAACGTAAAAAGATATTAATAAAAGTTTTATTCATTCCATTAAATCCTATCATGCGTCATTAATTCAATGGCATCCCATGATAGGTAATGATTCTAGGTTGCCATGGTGATGATGTCCTATTTAAGATGGAGTCCTATTATTTCCGTATTACTGAATTTAATATATAGAATCGTAATAAATTTTGTATTCATGTATTTTTGCAGAAGAGTGCAACAGATCTGATTGCACCAACATCTGAATGTTTATAAAACTAGTTATAGAACGAACGCACCCCATTTGCCACGTTTGACGTACAATTTTCGAAAATTTTAAATTTAAAATAGAGGAGGGAATGATAGGTAATAAAAATAGTTTGATCTAATACTTGGAAGCCATGTGCTTGCTAGCTATTTAAGAATGTTGTTGAGCAAAAAAAAAAAAAAAAAAAAAAAAAAAAAAAAAAGGACTTTTTTAATTACTTTAAATTTATACAAATTATCTCAGACTTTTATGAAGCATGTGCTGCCATTTGCTGAGTAAACAGGGAAAAACTTGTAGTAATCCGACGGAATGATGTCAATTACGAGGGATAACAATAAAAAGTGTTCTAATTTGTGTTATTGCATATAATATTAAGATAATTAAGTGGCTAAATATTTAAGTATCTTTAATAGATTTTATTAAAAATAAATATAAAAAACATACACGCCATAATGGCAAAGAAACTATCATATTTTCTTCCCCACATGTGTGAATGCGGACCTAATGAGGGAACGGTATTTGCATTTTAAAAACTAATTTTTAATATTATATAGTATTATATAATTTTAAAAACTAATTTTTAATATTATATAGTATTATATAATTTTAAAAACTAATTTTTAATATTATATAGTATTATATATTTCAGTAAGTAATAGACCGGGAGGCGTCTGCACAAACCGGCTAAAATTCCAGGATTAGTTAAAACTCTATTCGGATATTAAAATGAAACTGATCTGCCAAGTCCTATCTTGGTAGGAAACACTTGTAAACTGCAAACCCGAATTTAGGGGTCGACTGGTAGGTTTACTACTGTGGTTTCCTGCTCCCAGTCCTCCATGTTTTCTTACTTTAGGGTGCAGGAAAAACAATGATAAAGCTACCGATTAACCGCTAAAATCGGGTCTTTAGGTCCAGCCGTCAACTTGATGAGGCGATGGTCTCTGCAGTTACCTTCCGGCCTATAAATATTCACATTTGTAAAACTGATTAATATTGGTACTTTAAATTATTTTTTCTTTTTGTTATTTTAAAAATATGTTCACTAAATCTCTTGGATACGAAATTGCCACTTTTCTGAGAACTACTTCTTCAAACAAAACATACTTCTGTTGGAAATTTAAATTTCTTTTTCAATAGTACTATATTATATTTAAGTTTGATTTTGGAAAAACGAAAATAACAGAACAGCTGCTTTTAAACCCATACATTAAAAGCTCTATCTTGAGGTTTTTTTTCTTTTTTAATCTCTTCCTTTGTGATTCTAGATAATGAGGTTTGATTGCATCTGAAAACTGTCTGAGGGAAATTTTGAAAAATGTGAAACCACGGGTGTGTTAAAAAAAACGACAGGTGTAATAGTGCGATAAGTTAAGGGGCGACGCTACTTTAACCGATTAAAATTTTTGATTTTCTTTTTTGCTTAACCCTTCAACTCTCACTCCCGTCAATATCACGAGCTGAGGTCAGGGGCCTCCCTAAGGAAGGGGGTGGGGGGGCTCCCCCCCAAACATTCGCGAATGTTATCACACTTAGCAAATTTACAAACTTAGTTGGCAAATTTGTTTTAAACTTTAATAAAAACTATATTTTCTATTTTTGATAGACTTGGCAAAAATTACAAAACTAATTGGGAATATTATTAAACTTTTAACAAATAAGAACTAATTACAATTTTTTAACTGTGGTAAGTTGTAAAATGAGTTGGCAAATACTGAAATTTGACTCGGCAATTTAAGGTTCTCTCCCCCACCAATAAAACGTCTTAGCGATGACGCTGGCTGAGGTGTTGTTCGTTATTTTTCTCGTGCCCGTCCTATTTCCTGGCTGGAGATTTAATTGCTGAAAAAACTTCTGAAACCAGAAAAATTTAACTGGCATTTCGAGGTGAAGTCTTTGAATATTACTGCTGGGGTTCGTTTTTTGGCACTGATTGTGATGTTGGACTTTGTATTGGATATTTCGAAATACATCACACTTTAAAAAAATTATTATTAATCAAAATTTAATTTATATATATTATTTTAAATATTATTTTCAAAAGTTTGTATGATGGTGATAAATAAAGATCTAAGATGTGAAAAGGAAAGGTCTTATTCGCATTAATTTGTATGTGTAAAACAAACATTCAGTATTAATATTCGGAATTTTTTTTTTCCACAGAGAAACATTCGCCTTGCATACAATATTTCAAATGAAAACCAAATTTCAAACTAATTGCTTAGAAGGCGCAACGGCCAACCTAGTGAAAAAGATTCCATACCGGGACTCGAACCCGGGCTATCAGTATAGCGCACTGACGTTCTACCGACTAAACCACATGGAACGATACCCAGCCTGGAATTTATCACTATTACAGGTTGGCAAGGCTACAAACGCAGCACAAGATGGAATATTTTTCCGTGAGCCACCGATACGGGGCAAACACAGACACTTAATTAAATCCAGCATCGATTGAATCTATATTAATATTTTTTTTTTCTTCCACAGAGAAACATTCGCCTTGCATACAATATTTCAAATGAAAAAAAAAAAATCATTTGAAATATTGTATGCAAGGCGAATGTTTCTCTGTGAAAAAATTTCCAAGTATAAATATAGATTCAATCGATGCTGGATTTAATTGTCTGTGTTTGCCCCGTATCGGTGGCTCACGGAAAAATATTCCATCTTGTGCTGCGTTTGTAGCCTTGCTAACCTGTAATAGTGAGAAGTTCCAGGCTGGGTATCGTTCCATGTGTTTTAGTCGGTAGAACGTCAGTGCGCTATACTGATAGCCCGGGTTCGAGTCCCGGCATGGAATCTTTTTCACTAGGTTGGCCTTTGCGCCTTTTAAGCAATTAGTTTGAAATTTGGTTTTCATTTGAAACAAACATTCAGACCCAGAATTCTCGCATGATGGCTTTTCTACAAATGTGAATATGTTCTATAACATGTTTTTTTTTCACCTTAAAAAAAAACTAATTGCATATTTTATTTAGAAACCTTATAAGTATTCAATTTCTGTAATTAAACAAATAGGTACTTTTTTGATATTTTTTTTCCAAATATTAAGCGATCCTTAAGGGGTTAAAGTACTTTTTGTAGGCACGAAATTCGTGTTTTATTCGTTAGATGTCGATATCGAAAGAGAAAAATTTAGAAGTTGAGAACGGCACAGCGAGTTAACAGTAGCGGAAACTTTAATCGCAATTATTTCAGAACAACATTTGCAAAATCGGTGGACACTCTATTATATAACCTAAAGAGTACACAAAAATAAAAAGTGTGGGTCACAAACATACGTTTCCTTCCTTAGATGCACCTCATCGCACTATCTTTCTTATATAAAATCCAAGTGTAGAAAAGTGTAGGTAACAGGGCTCGAAATGGAAAAATCCACGAACTGGAACGCTATTTCAAAATTATTGTCGACTAATTTTTTTTTTTTTTTTTTTTTGAAAGTACAGTAAAGCCTCGATTATCCGAGTCCCACTTAACCGAGTTTCCGCTTTAACTGAGTTATTTTCTTCTGATGGACTCATAACTTTCCATTATTATGAAACAGCCATTATAAATGAAGTATTAGGTGAAGATGAAAGAGCAGCTGTAAAAAGTTAAAACTCTGATTTTCTGGTCAGAATGGGAAAAAATTGGGTTAGGTGAAGGTGAAAGCAGTCGTAAAACGTTAGAACTCCGATTTTCTGGTCAGAATAGGAAAAAATGGCCATAATTTCTTTGACCAGAAAATCAGAGTTCTAATTTTTTACGACTGCTCTTTCATCTTCACCTAACACTTCATTTATAATGGCTGTTTCATAATAATGGAAGCCACCAGTCCATCAGAAGAAAATGATCCATTCCAAAGGTATAAGTTAGATTGAAAAAAACAATTTCATTTCCGGTATTTCTTAAAAGTAACGGAAATGTACATGAAAGAAATGTTCCTAGTACCATAAAAATGAATGAATGAATTGAAAATTTATATTTCCTCTCCTGAGTTGGTGACGATTTGTGTAAATCCGGTTTATACGAAATTTTGCTTATCCGAGGTGAGCTTGGTCCATATTAACTCGGACAATCGGGACTTTACTGTATAGCAAATCTATATTTAAACGTAGAAAATCAACCGTAGAAAACTGGTATTCCTAGAACTTTTTATGTAACGGCAACAACAAAAATTCATGTAACAGACACACTTTTGCGCCAAAAATCAAAAAATCTGTAAGGTTACTAAGAATTTTTTAGGAAACTGGGATGCCTAGAACTTTTCATGTAACTGCAACCAAGGTTACAGATAAAATTTTAGTAAGATTACTGTAATTTTAGCAGACTCATTTCTAAAGTTACAGATTTCTGTAGCTTTACAAAAACTAGTTTTGTAGATTTGCAGCTTTTTTTGTACAGTTACAGATGAAAGTTTAGTAAGCATGTAACTTTACATCTGTAGAACTACAGATTTTGTTTTACAGTGTAGAAGATTTTAATGGAAGACTAGTTAAATTAACATAGAAAAAGTTAGTAAAATAAAATTCAATATTAAAAATACAAAATTACGAACTAACCTTTATTTAGTAGCACATTATTGCAGAAAATCTGTGATTTAGTTTGTACAAAAGAATCTGTACTTGATGATAACAAAAACGTATGCAACGAATGAATGTGAGAAAGTACCTCCTCTGGAACATTCTTTTGATGAGAAACAAAAGCACGCATTTTCTCCAAGCATGAAAGAGCTCCCGAAGCGGTAACTTTTGAATCGTCGGTAAACTTTTGATATCGTCATCACTGCTTTCGTAATTTTGTCGGTTTAATGTACTTTTAATGAACAAAATGATATCTTTAGCAGACACTTCAGAGCATATTTAAATATTGTCATTTACAGATAAGAAATCCTCCAAATCCACCTGATCAAGGACTGATGTTAATTTTTTGGTAGCATTCCAAATTGTGTTTAACTCAGACAATTCATTCAAATCTAAAATTTCTGATTCCTTTTCTTCGGTCTCAGTTAACCGGGCATGTTTCCAATAGTTCAAAATTGCTTTCTGGCTAATTTTTTGCCACGAACCACAGATCATTTAAAAAAAAGAAAAAAAGAGCTCGATGTAGATTTTTCGTTGTAACGTAACTCCTAAAAAAATGCACTTCGTTAAAACGGAATTTTTAATATATTAAGGTCAATGCAATTTGAAAAGATGATTTGTCAGATTTCGTTGTAACAGGATTTTTCGTTGTAATGGAATTCGCTGTAACGGAAATCTACTGTATTTATAAATCTAGTTATAGTACGAACAAACCTCTTTTCCACGTCTGACGTACAATTTCCGATGTGGAGCATCAGATGAGGATTGGTAGCGTGATAGGTATCTCTTCAGAGGCGTATGACGACATTTAGTTAAGAACAAAGGTTTTATTTAATATAAAACACTAAAATGTTTTCTTGACTAAATACATATATATACATACATACACAACAAGCTGAGTATGGGTTTGATCGTTTGATGATAAATAAAGTTCGTTAGATGTAGCAGTTTTATCAAAATCCTAATAAGGCGATTAGATAGTTCAGAATTTATAGTGTCTCCAAGATTCTATCATCTCCGATTTCGAAATGTCATTTCTAAAGAGTAAAGAAATCTCTCCGCTGTTTAACAGCCTGTTTCTGAATTTGACCGTACGGCTTTGTCCGCCGCATGAAATGAAGGCTCTTTTACCCTCAGACTGTGCCTCCGAGAAAATAAGCGTACTACCGATAGGCTAATGCGCTCAACCCAGGTAAAGACCTACAACTTACACTCACCAGAGTTCAAACTTAACTAAATCCAATTTAATAAAGGATCTCTCAGATCCTGTGATTTCCGTCAGAAAACAATAGTAAATTTCTGGCCACTAGAAATGCTTTGCTATGAAATCATCTGCAAGCTGTCACCCGATAGGATGACCTTGTACTTGCTCAATTTTTTTGCACACGTTCCTCCTCTGTCAGCTGTTCGTGGGAATTTTCTGACCACATTCGCTTTGGCGGTGCATGAAAGAGATACCAAGTGGTCTTTGTTTTATACTCGTTGTCTAAAAAAGGCTACACCTGAAGTTAATTTTGGATTGATCGATTGATTCTGATCTTACCGTCAAAAGTTGGAACTTAGAAGAAATCTCAGGCCTTTTTTTATAAACACATGGGGTTTCCTATACCTAGTGATATCTGCATCTATTTTGAGGGTTTCTTATGTAGAATCGTAATAATAGTTAGATTTTCAACACCGACTTGTTAAAATGTACTTTTTTACAATACAAATCTTTCAATAATAAAATAATCATGCTGTTTGTTTGTATTGAAGTCTTATGAAAATGAAACGCATACAAACATTCCGTCATTTTTGACGGCGGTGATATACTAGTAAATAAATAGTCAATCCAGAAATAAGTAAGATTAAATTAATTGCAAGCTTTTAAATTCAAGATCTAACTTCTGTAAAATTTCGTCGTTTCAAACTTCTCTGGAACTCCCTTAAAATACTTTTTAAAACCCAGCTTAAATTTTCCTTCTTGTTTTCGTGCTAAAATACTTTTCACACGAATTCATCTTAAATATTTCTTAAGGAGTCTCAGGACTCTTAAAGCTTTAAAATTAAAAATGTTTTGGATGTTAAACTGCTATTTTTACCCGACTGCCAAGAAGGGTTATGTGTTTGACGCGTATCTGGGTATATGGATTACTTTATACCCTCGAAATATCCCAACGGCTGGATGGATTTTAATGAATGAGGTCTCTATCGATTCGTCTTAATCATCCGATGGTTATAGGCTAGGTTTTGTTTTTATAAATTCAAAATGGCGGTAGAGACGAAATTTTTTTTTACGCACCCTATTGAGTGGTATATCATTGGATAGGTCTTTCAAAATGAAGACTATGTTTCATTGACTATTTTACAGTCAGAAGCGCCGTTTAAATATTACACAACCTGGCAGTTGTGTAGGTAGGATCTCTATCTTTATTGCAACTCTAACCTTCATAGACATATATAGGCCTCATCAAAACAGTGTTTATACATAGGAACTAACAATTAAACACAACTTAAAAGTCATCAATACAATTAAATAAAAAAATAGGTAAGTAATATAAAAAATAGTTTCATATTGATGAGAAATAATTAATTAGATAAATTTTTACGCAGTCGGGTTTTTTGATTTTCTAAATTTAACTTTTACTTGTTTCTGAACATTTTGGTATTATTGTTTCCTTGAATTTCTCATTGGAACAGAAGTTATGGCTATTAGAATTATACCCGCTCAATAATTAAAGCACCGTTTCCGAAACTTTGAAGTCATTTATCTCCAAATGACGTTTTTTTGTACAACGCGCAGGATATCTTAAAAACTCTCCAAAACATACGTTTCATGTTATTCTGTATAAACTGAACCTAAAATTCCATTTTTATTGTTAAAAATATATATATTTTTTTAGGTGATTATATAGTTGAAATTTTCAAAATTTTGTTTTAGTTAAATACAATTTTGCATTAAAAATATAAAAATGCTTTAAATACAAATTGGTAATTATTACAATCTGAAGCATAATTAGGCACAAAAACTTTCATTCTAGTTGCAAAATTTATTTTGTAATCCTGCGTGTAAGTGATTAGGGGAAAGTAGGGGAAAGGCGCTCACTTAAGGGAAAACATGAATAGCTAGTCAAATTTGGACAAAAAAATCAATATTTTATTAATGAAGTATAACTCCAAAGTATAAGGAACAGTTTGCAATCAGCTAATTTTCATAAAAGTTTTAGAATTTTTTTTTTTTTTTTAATCGTTTTATTTAAATGGACATCGATTGAGCGGTAATGCCCGACATGGTAGGATAATTGCGCTCACAGTTTGAATACAACGTTTAAGTAAGACAAAAGTCACATATGTAGTTGTGTGGGCTGTTCACACCACTGCAGACTTTTTGCAACCACTTTACAGATATTGTGCACACATATTGTGTTAGGCATATAGTGGGCTACTTTTTTTATATATAGGTTTTTTGTTTTGTTTTTTCGCCACTTTTTTTTGAAATCGTAAAATTCTCCTTGTTTAATGACATATTAATAAAGACTAAAAGAGGGAAATTTTATCATTTCAAAAAAGTGGTGTCAATCAACAAATTTGAATTAAAAAAAAGTTGCCAACTGGCAACACTTTTTCTGGAATTCCATGCGAGCGCCATTACCCGTCATTGCCGTGTTGGGTTTTATTGCATTATAATTGCCGTAACAACGCACTACAAAAAAAAAAATAAAAAATAAATAAATAAATAAAATAAATAAAATAAAAGCATGAAAGTACAGTTAAATGTATATATTTTGTAGACATAATGAGTAAATTAATATTTGAAAATAAGAGTGTGCACTTACCTTCAAGTTAGATGTTGTAGAGTTTTATAATAAAACAACTTCAAACTAATAACTTGAGGACACAAAAATACTTTTCTCCCGACGGGCACTAAATCCTTACTGGGAACTTGGGATGAAGTTCGCTAGGTGCCGGTTCCGATCGCACGTTTTCAATTCTATTCTGTTTATATATACTTGGTGAGCGGGATTACCCTTCTGAGCGTCATTGCCCTACTTTCCCCTACACCAATTTTCTGTTCGAAAAATGTCTGACAGTTTCGAGCCCCCTATAAATACTAATTTTGTAAGTAATTTTTTAAATACGTGAAATGAAAGAACATACTTATATCTTTTAATACCGATAAAAATTGTGTTTTTAAATCATATACCTTTTATGATATTAACCCGGGAGAACTCGCTACTTGAGATTTCCTCCCACCGTCGTACTTTTTTTAAGACTCTTATTTAAACCATTTTTCATTTTAATTAAAATTTAAAAATGTTATTTCAATTATTTTACCTATTTATGAGTAAAAGTACTAAGCCAAGCAAAAAAAAAAAAAAAAAAAATGATATTAAGCGAATGTAAAGTAAAAGAAAAGCAATTGGGCAATAGTCCAGTCAAATAAGGTAGAAAAAAGGGCAAACCTCGGAATGAAAGACAACAAGCTGAAAATTTGCAAAGAGCTTTATTTTGACGTTCTAAAAGTTAGCTGAAAAGTCTCATAAAATCTCGTGTAGGCGTCGCCAGATATTCAAGGCCAAAGGTCACGAAAATCAGTTTTTTGCTTATATCTTCAAAACCGTGCATTTTATTGTAAAAAACCCAGTTACAAAATTAAAGTAGACACAATTTCCTATAAAATTCATATATTAACTTTAATTTTATGACAAATGGTTTTGGCACTAGAGCGCGCTGAAGAAAGGCAACTTTTTGACCTTCTGGTCAAAACGAGAGAAAAATCCTCGCCCATCCCCGATTTCTCAAAAACTATGCATTTTATCGAAAAAAAAAAACCAGTTACAAAATTCAAGTAGACTATTTTCTACAAAATTCATAAAATAATTTTAATTATCTAACAAAAAGTTTAGGCGCAAGATCACGCTGAAAAAAAAGGCGATTTTTTTACCTTTGATTCAAAACGAGAGAAAAGCCCTTTTCTATCCTCGATTTTTCGAAAACTATACGTTTCATAGAAAAACCCTAATTAAAAAATGAAAGTGAACTTTATTTTCTAAATAATGCAAAAATAACTTTCATTTTCTGACAAAAGGTTCAGGCGGTAGAGAGCACTGAAAAAGGCCGAGATTTTGGCCCTCTGTCGAAAACGAGAAAAATACCATCTCAAGATTGTTCCCTATGCTTCAAATGCTCTTTGAATCTATTAAAAATATTGTAGAGTATAAAATTCTCTACAAGTTATCAGACAACAGTCGCTTTTTAACTTAAGATGTAATACATTTATAGAAAACAGTAAAACGCTATTCGATTTCGAATCCCTTCAATAGCCTTGACTGCAGATTCCATGCTCTCACGCTTAAAAATGACTCTGTGAATTCGTCAGAATCTTTTAAGCTTATGAGAGGAATATATATATATATATATTCTTTTTTGAGAACCTGTCTAAACACACTACCAAATATTGAAATGTAAAGCGATGAGAAAATCTTTTTGCCTTGCTTACCATATGAATATATAATTCCTATCTACTCGATTCCATTCAGACCCAGTCTTCCTTAAAACGGCCGTGCAAAAGAGAATTTTCAGGAGGCCTTGCATATTTCGAAAAAAAAAAAAAAAAAAAAAAAAATACCCCCCCCCCCAAAAAAAAAAAAAATATATATATATATATATATATATAAAAGTTTCTTTAGGAGTCGTTTAGAAGTGCGAGAGATAGGCGTGGAACTACAAAAGCAAAATTGTATAACAATATGGAATCGCTTAATATTGAGCTGGATGAAGATAATGTAACATACTTTATCCATGATGGATTTCTTCTGCATCACGTCGTATGGAGCAAAGACAAAACATTCTCCATTATTCTGAATAAATACGTCAAATATTTGCAAGAGCATTATGGTTCAGATATTGTTGTTGTATTCGACGGTTACTCAGACAGCAGTAAAAACATAAAAGCAATGGAACAGTTCAGAAGAACTGTTGTTCTTTCAACATCTTACGAAGTTTGTTTTGATGAAACAATGATTGTGCAATCCGCCAAAAGAAGTTTTTGTCGAACCGATTCAATAAAAGGAACTTTATTGCAATGCGTATTAAGCAATTAAAAAGTGCTAAGATCACTACAAAAGAGATTATGCTGATGTCATCATCACCGAAACAGCCATTGTAGAATTTGAACATCGAAAGACTGCAGTCATCGTTGGAGAAGATATTGACTTTGTTAGATTGATATTATTAGTTCTTTTAATTGGATAAACTAAATCGCACCAGCAAGAAATTTTCTTTAAAAATATTGGCATGGTCAATGTGGAGACACGAATGTGTTCGTCTAAAAGTTTCGACAAATATCCTCGTTCTAAATAACGTATTTTATTTTTGCACGCCTTTAGAGGATGTGACACAACATCTGCACTGTTTAAAAAAGGAAAACTGCCAATTATAAAAATGTTCAAGAAACATCCCAATTTGTACCAATCAGCTAATATATTTCAGCAGGAAAACAGCCCTCCAAAAGTAGAATTGCAACGCTCCTCAGTTTGTGGCCAGTGTAACGGACAGGCATGTCTCAACGCTTCATAATATCCAAAAGATCTTAATGAAGAAAGTGAATATGAACCATAGGTTCTTCGAGCTTTAGAGGCAAATGTGACGGACAACGAGGATGATGATAACGATCTGGAAATTTAATGTGGATGACCCGAAGATGGAGACAATGACGAGCAAGATGAATATTAAGCTGTATGCCTGCGATTGATAATCAGAGATTTTAAAAAAATTGCCTTAAATTTTAACTTGAGCAAATTGTAATAGATTTATGATAAGCTTATGATAAATAAAAATGTAATTAAATGTATTTAAACTATTTCATTTCAATATCTTCTTATTTATATAATTTAAATAAATATTATCATACGTATGTCTTATTTATGAATAATATTTATAATAAGTAAATAATGTAATTGTCTAAATAATTATAATATTTTTAGTAAATAATTAAAAGCTCTAAACATCATTAGAAATATAAGAAACAATTTTGAGTTGGCTTTTTAAAAACTAATTAAATTCAATGTATGCATTTTTCAGAAAATGTTATCCACTTTCATTTTGTAACTAGGGGCCTTCGATAAAACGCATAGTTTTCGAAAAATCGAGGATAGAAAAGAGCTTTTCTCTCGTTTTGAATCAAAGGTCAAAAAATTGCCCTTTTTTCAGCGTGATCTTGCGCCTAATCTTTTTGTTAGATAATTAGAATTATTTTATGTATTTTGTAGAAAATAGTCTACTTGAATTTTGTAACTGGCTTTTTTTCGATAAAATACATAGTTTTTGAGAAATCGGGGATGGGCGAGGGTTTTTCTCTCGTTTTGGCCAGAGGGTCAAAAAGTTGCCTTTCTTCAGCACGCTCTAGTGCCAAAACCATTTGTCAGAAAATTAAAGTTAATATATGAATTTTATAGGAAATTTTGTCTACTTTAATTATGTAACTGGGTTTTTTACAATAAAATGCACGGTTTTGGAGATATAAGCAAAAAACTGATTTTCGTGACCTTTGGCCTTGAATATCTGGCGACGCCTACACGAGATTTTATGAGACTTTTCAGCTAACTTTTAGAACGTCAATATACAGCTCTTTGCAAATTTTCAGCGTGCTGTCTTTCATTCCGATGTTGAATCCCTATTTGACTGGGCTACAACGTGAGAGACATTCTCACTAGCGAGTTCTCCCGGGTTAAATGTTGAAAATTGTATTTTTTTTTTTCATTTTTTCCAATTTTAAAAATTTTGAGACTCCTTAAAGCAAAACACACTTCTGTTGAAAGTTTAAATATCTTTTTAAGTGTATCGAATTTAACCCTTAACCCTTTATCTACTGAATTGTGAATTCATGAAAATTTTATCTTCTAAAACATTTTTCGTGAATTGTTTAAACTATATTAGAAGATTTACATAATCATTTAATAAATTTTAGAAGGACTGGAGGATTTAGAAGGATTCATTAAATTTGAATTTATAGGGATTTTGTGCAATATTTATAACCCCACTCAAGTCTTTTATTTTAAATATTTTTCTTAGCATTTTCTAGAATTAGGAAATGTACGAATATAATAATGTTCTTACAATAAAAATATAGAAATATTTCCGAATTGAAAAATCACCCCCCCCCCCCCTCCCTCCAACGCCAAGAAAGCTGAAAAGATGCAAGAGCAAAATAAATCCTCCTTTTAAAAATATTTTGTTTTGTGTAACGAATAATGCTTTTGGAACAAGATAAAGTAATGTATCTATACCTCATTCTAAACTGTATTACAACTAATCGATCTATTAAATGAATTTTATAATAAGTTATTTTAATGGTACTTATAAGTACCGTCAGTAGATAGGGGGTTAACTGCTGTGACAGAATTTGTCGTATAATTACAGTGAGCGGTCTGTGAGACCGCTTTATTAAGTGATGAATAAAAAGCTATCTTAATTATATGATACTGCTTCTGTATTAAACTTTATGCACTATGCACAGGACTCTTATAATTAAAGTTCAACTTTTAAAAGGTCTCTACCAATAGTACTAGGGTTTTAAACGAAGCAAGACTTCACCAGATTTTGTAGCTAAACTGAAAATTGCAAGTTAAACTGTAAAAATAGAAAAAAAAAGCAGCGATCTGTGAGACCGCTAACAGCAGTTAAGGGTTAAATTAAATTTAGGAAAACAGAAAAATATAGAGCATTTGTTTAATGGATAAAATTAAACCTACATATTTTAAGAAGTCTATCTCGATTTTTTTTTTTTAATCTTTTCCTGTGAGATTTTAAGTAATGAAGTTCGATTGCATCTGAAAAACTGTCCGAGGAAAATTGTGAAAAATGTGAAAGCACAGGTGTGTTTAAAAAATGACAGGTGTTATTACGCGATAAGTTAATGGGTAAAATCCACTTTAACCAGTTCAATTTTTTTTATCTCTTGTTTTCTCACTTACTCTTTATGCACAAGAAAATCGTGCTTTAGTCGTTAGATATCGAAACAGAAATGACGATTTTGCAGCTAGCGCCACAGCAAGTTTAGAAGAACAGAAGATTCAGTCGCAATTTTTTTCAGACCAGCGTTTTCAAAATCGATGGACATTCTAGCTCAGCTGTACTCAACCATTTTTTTTTTCTCCTGCACCACAAATATATGAGGACGTGAGTTTCAAAACTCGCCTTATCCAAAATTTTAAAAAATCGAGTTTTCTCTATCAATCTATTCTACTGAGGAACCTGTATCGAAAAAACACTACAATCTGCATAAAAACTAGTTTTATCGTGTATTTCTGGTGTTGTAAAATTTTGGTTTACAATAAAAAGCAATGGATGCAGTCAGTGGTTTTTCGCAATTTCCCACAATTTGATTTTCTGGATAAGGCGAGTTTTGAAACTCGCGTCCTCAATGTTTGCTTCGTACGGTGAGCCGCAACACATTATCCTCTTTGATAAAAAGCTACGCGTTGCTGACGACTGACTTTTACGCTAATCGTTGCCACAAATTAATCTCGGAAAATGAAACATTCAAAGTTACTGAAAAAATTAATAGCTCGAAAACTATGTGTCAGAAAATTGTTAGACAAAGTGCGTTAGAAAGGTGGAAAAATTGTATTTTTCTTGATATAATTTTCAAATCTAATGATTATGCCGTTTTTCAAATATTGAATTAAAAAAAATACCCAATTTCACAACGGAGTAGCGAAAACCTTCGCGCGTAAAATGATAATGATAACGGCAATGTGTCCTGACCTGACGTGTATACTCGCTATAGCAGGAGCCACAAATTATAGTAGCCTTATTATTCTGTTGAAATGTAAAAGTGAATTATGATGTCACGAGTCATGATTTTAATTTAATTCTCGACAAATACTAGACGTGCCATTTCTTTATAGTTGCGAATAATATAGGTTAATTCACGTATGGCTTAATATTTAAAACGAATATATGGTTAACTCCTTCAAGGGCGGTGGTTCATTTTTGGACCACCTAATTTTATGTCCTAAACGCCACATTAGCACCAGATTATTGTAATGAAAATTTCCCTTCATTAACTGATGTCACTGAAATTTTCACATAACTACTGTGAAGCGGTCTGCGAGACCGCTCCATTGGAAAATGAATAAAAGACGCGATTAACACACAGGATGGTGTTTTTGTACTAAACTTTTTATACATGACTGTTATAATTAAAATTCACCTATTCAAAAGTCTCTGGTGATAGTACTAAAGTTCCAAACGGAACAAAATTTCGGTAGTGTTTGTAGTTAAACTGAAAATTGCAAGTTAAACTATAAAAATTGAAAAAAGTCGCGGTCTGAGAGACCGGTAACATCAGTTAAAGGTTAAGAATGTGAACAAAGCTTTTGCTGATTTTTAAATAAATTGTTTTGTAAATTCCGGTGTCGATCAATAATTTCGCATTTTATGAATAAAAGTACCTTGCCCCTGAAAAGGTTATAATGCGTGGCTTTAACAAGAGAAAGTGATATTGTGAAGGGATTTTCGTGAATTTATATTTTTTTTTTTTTTTTTTTTTTTTCAAGAATCAAGACTATATTTATTTAGGCTTAGGAAACTTTTTTTTAAAACATACTGGTATCAAAGCAAAATTTCTCAAGTCTTTCAATATATTAATAAAGAGAGCATATTTGAACGAGATTCATAGTCCGTACGGTGTTTAATTTTAAAATTCAGTTTTTTAATCAAACGTGTTTAACCCTTTATCTACTGACGGTGCTTATAAGTACCATTAAAATAACTTGTTATAAAATTCATTTAATACATCGATTAGTTGTAATACAGTTTAGAATGAGTTATAGATACATAAATTTATCTTGTTCCAAAAGCATTATGGGTTACACGAAACGAAAATATTTTTAAAAGGATGATTTCTTTTGCCTTTGCATCTTTTTAGCTTTCTTGGCGTTGTGGGGGGGGGGGGGGATTTTTCAATTCGGAAATATTTCTATATTTCTATTGTAAGACCATTATATTTGTACATTTCCTAATTCTACAAAATACTAAGAAAAATATTTAAAATAAAAGATTTGTGTGGTGTTATAATTATTGCTCAAAATCCCTATAAATTAAAATTTAATTAATATTTCTAAATCCTTCAATCCTTCTAAAATCCTTCTAAAATTTATTAAATGATTGTGTAAACCTTTTAATGTAGTTTCAAAAATTCACGGAAAATGCTTTAAAAGATAAAATTTTCATGAATTCATAATTCAGTACATAAAGGGTTAAAGCCACGGGCAACACCAGGTACTTCGGCTGGCACTTGTATAAGGTCCATTCCTTGAGATACGAACAAAATGTGCCGCACCTGACACTCACATAAACACCTATATTTATTAACTTATAAGTTGTTAAAATATAAACTATACATTAAAATTAACAAAAAATTCCGTATATTTTCACATTAGCATAGTTGTTTTAATTTGAAGATACAATAGCATTGTTAAAACAGCAGTAATATGTACACGTGATATGGAATGAGCCTTTAATAGTTTAAAAATCTCCACATTTTAAACCCTAGATCTTAGTAAGCTGCCCGTTTTTAATAATAAATAAATAAATAATAAAAATAATAGATATTAAAAATCTCCACATTTTAAATCTTAGACCTAAGTAATCCGCCCGTTTCAAGGCCATTCCATGAAAAACTGACAAAATGTGGACATTTACATAAGTACTATATCTATTGACTTATAAGTTGTTAAAACATAAACTATAGTGGAGAGGGGGGGGGGGGGTACCTTTGAACTGTGGGCACCTTTGAACACTGTAAATATTTTCCTTTAAATAAATTATATTTTTTAAATATATACAGGGGCACAGTACTACTGCTTCGATGTAACAAGAATACAAAGCTTTAATATTTTGCATGCACACTACTGTCTAAGCAAGATATGTATATTTTGCTTTCTTGAATGTAAACTTAACAAAATAAAGTTGTAAGCTTTTTGTTGATAATCTTGTATCCCTAAAATTATAATTTACTATTTAATACCTAAATAAAGATGTTAGCTTTAACTTATAAGGTTTGTTTTATTCAAATTCTCAAACCTAATTGAGAAAATAGTTGTAATAATGAACTCCATGTGATGGGGCACCATTGAAGAATTAAAACTATGAAGTAAAGAGTTATAGATGTATCCAAATATTATCATATAAATGAAATAATATATAATAATAAAATGATATATTAATGATATGATAATGATAATTATATATATATGATACATATATGATAATGATAATAATAATAACTATATATATATGATACATATATGATAATGATAATAATAATGAAATAATAATAAAAATGAAATAATATGAAATATTATTATATAAATGTAGTTGAAATTTTGTTTTAATATGTAAATTAAGAGATTAATTAAGTGTTATTATACTTAATATGAAAGTTGTAGTTGTACTGATGCAAGGCTTCAACTATAAGCAAATTCAGGACACACAACAAAAATTTATGATTTAGCCGATTTGTCAAACAAACCCTATACTGTTTCATTTGCAATGGTAAACATTATTTCTGGATTTCGTAAAACAGGGTTTTATCCATTTTTTTAATAACAATTTGAATGTAAATGATTTCATTTTAATTTAATTTCATGCAAAAAGAACTCTTCATTATGTTGGTCAGATTAAATTGCTTAATATCAGGTTTCCTCGTAAAAGAGAACATACGATATATTTTCCAGAGATATCAGGTATCAATTTGGTGGATTTTAAGGATATTACAGTCGGACCTCTATTTAACAAAGTCGCTAAATCCCGAAAAAAAGTTCGTTATGTGGAAAATTCGTTAAATAGAGATGAACCTTTTTAAATACTTTAAACTACACAAAACAGATTTTTAATTCATAAACACTAAACATTATTAAAAAACTTAACTAATCACACTTTTTTTTGTAAATCATATTTATTTTTTTATTATTATTATTCATTTTACCCATTAAAAAGAAATCTGTAAGGACAAAAAGAATTAAAGAAATATATTGTCCGGAAATACTCTGTATTTTCAGTTTTAAGAAAATATTTACATTAAAATTAATGAATTTTAATGACATTATAGTATTTATTATAAAAAGTAATTTTAAGCATTGTATTACTACATGCATCCTTAAATTTAATTACTGAAACTTATTTACTACAGAACAGCCCTTTTAAGTGTGAAAGGGGGATATTGAAAGTTTGCATTTCCTGTATAAAATGCAAAGAATGACAGGGATTTTACTACTCTCGTTGAGTTAGGCACCTAGTAAAATTAATTCAAGGTTATTGAGTATTATAAAATGTGTAAAAGAAAGAATAAGTTTGAAGTGTCCGGAAATATTTTGAGAAATAGGGAGAAAAAAATATTAGATCCCAAGGAAAAGTTCGTTAAATAGAGAAGACACTTCGCTATTTGGAGGTTATTTTACGAAGAAATTCGCAAAATGTTGTTGGTTCCGAGGAAAAGTTCGCAAAATAGAGAAATTCGCAAAATAGAGGTTCGTTAAATAGAGGTCCGACTGTATATAAAAAAGTTGCCACAATTAAACATAATTGGAGGTATACTCCATTCTGTCTCAACAATGTGCTTTGATGGATACAAGTTTGGTTACATAATAAAAAAAATAGTAATTTCAGTTAAATGTAATTATGTAATTTTATTCTTATTATTTTATATTTTGGAAAGATACAGTTTTTAATAAAAACTGTCAATATTTTCATATTTTATTTATTTGTTCAAAAGTGCCCCTAGCTTGTTCAAAGGTACCCCTACATGGAGCAGGTTTGAACAGAAAACTTTCAGCTTTTTAAAGCCTCACAGCATATTTAATTTATCTGAAAAACTGTAATTTTTTATTTCATATGATGCAGGATTGCATTCTTTCTCTCACGAAATATTTAAAATTCAATAAATATAATTCAAGTAAGAAATAAGTGGATTTTAAAAGAAAAATGTTCAAAAGCCCCCCCCCCCCCCCCTTCTTTCCTACATTAAAAATAATAAAAAACTCTAGATTTTCATATTAGCATGGTTGTTTTAATTTTAGGATATAATAGTCCATGAGCCGACAGCACAAAATCTATGCTATCAAGCTCAAGAAAAAAACTTTTATTTTATGGGAGAGAATGATGATCCATGTCTGCCGGAAGTGAAGTGGTGCATGAACCAAAAATTAATACCACCAGTTGTTGACTCGTAGGTTTATCATTGTGTTTGTTCTACAAACAAAGGTATGAAAACATGGAGGATAGTTGTAGGACAAACACTATGATAAACCTACGAGTCAACCACGGGTGGTATTAATTTTTGGCTTATGCACCACTTCACTTCCGGCAGACATGGATCATTAGATTCCCCTACTTTACTCCCCCATAAAATAAAGGTTTTTTTTTCTTGTGCTTGATAATATAGGCTTTTGTGCTGTCGGCTCTTGTACTATAATAACATTGTTAAAACAGCAGAAATATGTAGAAAAGCTATCCCACACGAGACATGGAATGACCCATAATAATGTAAAAAAAAAAAGGGTTAGTTAAAATTGTAAATTTACTAAAAGTAATATTGCAAAATTAGTATAATCCACATTAGCTATAAATTAAGTATAAAACGTAACAATATAGCAATGCCAAATTTCCAAATTCTAAACATTAAACAAAAATTAGATTGCCTTTAATAAATTTTAGCTCAATGCAGTTAAAAAAAAAATCTTTTTAAAATGAAAAATATACAGTGTAAATTTAGTTCATTAAAAATAATGTTTGATTAGTGTTGAATATAAAATATACCGGGTGAGCCAAAAGTTCGTTAAAACTTTAAAAACTCATAAAAAAAAGAAGAAATTATGATAAAGGAGTGGGGTTTGCAGTTTGCAAGAAAGGGCTCACAAGGTAGTCGGATTTTTTTATCAGAAAAAAAAAATAGTTAAAAAATCACATGTAGAGGGCGCTGACCACACGAAACACAATGAACAGGACAACAATACGCTCCATTCATTTGTTCTTCCAATAACAAATGTTCAACATAACCTCCAGAACATTCTACGACACAACCAGGTTGTGTCGTAGTACCTGTTCATTGTATTTCGGGTTGTCAGCGCCATCTACATATGATTTTTTAACTAATTTTTTTTTTTTGCTGCTAAAAAAAATCCGACTACCTTGTGAGCCCTTTCTTGCAAACCGCACTCCTTTGTCATAATTTCTTCCTTTTTTATGAGTTTTTAAAGTTTTAACGAACTTTTGGCTACACTACTGCAATATAAATAAGACTAAGTGTATAACAACCTCAAATAATACTAGTATTTTTTAACATTTTTCCTTTGTCATTTTCAAAGCTACGAAAAAATTGTACCCATTCATAAATAAATGTCAAGGTTATATTCTCATCTGCCCTGCAACGTACGACGAAAGGATGACGTTTTTACGATCGGAAGATGTTTTTTAATGTTAAGATGCAATCATTCCCATGAACCCTCCCGCCCCTTTTTTTTCTGTTAGGCAAAATATTTCATTGTAACACAGTTCCAGTGCATGCATTAACTGCAGATTTAAGATATCGAACACAGTGAATTTATGCAGTTTTGAAAGTGAATTAATATATACAAGAAACAAAAATCATGCTTCAAGCATAGCTTATGAAACACTTTACATTGCAACACAGATACTGGAAGAAAACTTCTCGGTTTAATAAGATGAAAGATGATGTCTAAGCAATGAATTTGGAAAAAGCAGGAAACATTTGAAAACTCGATACAGTCAATTACCATTTATAGTCGGAAAAGAATTTAAATTATTTTGTGAATTCTTATATATGATCTATAAACTTGTAGGTATAGTACATATTATGCTAAAACTAAGCTGAGTTAGGAAATGATTAACCCTGTTGAAAATTCCCTTTCAGCAATTTCCGTCAATAAACGAAAATGTATTCGAATTCTATTTTACAGCCCTGTATAGGATCTATATATTTTATGCACATCAAGTATTATGCAAATTAGTTACATTTGAAATCGCATATCACAATTGTAAACGTACTTCCTGCAATTCCCATTTATTAGAACGTAACGTAACACTTTTGTTTGTCTCTGTATGTGAATTATAAATGCTATGCGCACCCTATTCTACAGTAAACATCTTGTTGTGCACTTCTGTGATATATATCAGATTCAATATGTTTGAAATAGCCTAACACAATTGAAATACATTTCTAACGATTTTCCCCCATAGATCATAATGTAACGGAATTCTTTTGAGCGCCCCTGTACACGAACTGTGGATGCTACGCACTCCATTTTCAATACCAAACACGCCATATAGTAAACCTCAATTACATGACAATCGGATTATATTTACGCGAGTTAGAGATCGGACAGACAAACCGAATTCATAAACACTTTTCAACTATGTTGGAAAGTAATAAAAATGGAATAGTGTAAAAAAAAAAAGACTAAATTGATAAAGAATTGGAAATAGATATATGAATAGTTTTTGTATAATACTTGGCTCCATCACTGTGTAATCATATACAAATACATTGATGGAGATTATATATACAACTCAATAATCAAAGAAGAAAATACAGTTTAGTAAATATTGAAATTTTTAAGGATTAAATATTAACATTCATTAAAATATAATAATAAAAAAAACTTTTATTAACTGGAATACAGTTTATGTTCTTTTAGTTTCGAACTCTATCACAACTAAATTATGCGACAAAACGTTTTTGTTACTGTTGTTGTTTCTAATGTCCTCTTGACCAACCCAGCGATCAGACAAGATCTGGTAGGACCTGGTTATTCGCTTCTATTTAACTAGTAGGCGGAAGACTAATAACTGATACCCTGTTCTGATCAGATGCTTAAGATATCTTATACAGCCATTTTTGAGGTGGTACCCTCCCGCAATTGAATGCCTGTTCACATCACAAAACTCATCTAAGATAACTCGGTGAACGTCATTGTGTCTGAGATCTGAGCAAATGTAAAATATGCGCATGCGCATAAAATAAAACAGGTCGCAATAGACAATCATTTAAAGAGAAGTTTTATAGCCAACCAGAGTGAGTGGTAGTGTCTGTATCTAGCTGAAGAATGTTGAAACTTGCTGAGAGAGTTTGTGGAACTCTTTCAGAGAGTTTGGCGGTCTAAGATATCTTAAATATCCGATGTGAACAGGGTATAGCTAGGTCTCAATATTCTCCCTATAGGTTTGATCCTAAGCAGAAGTGAGGGGGAATCTGCCGGTGGTTCGGTACCTCTCTTCCACCTTTCGAGATCATCTACTACCGAGAAGACTCCACGACACTGATTTTATGTGCAGATATGATGCATCCACGCGGAGCCAACAGAAGCAGTGATTTTTAAATCGCGAATATTATCTGCCGCTTTGAATAAATGTTGTGAAAATCATTTTAATGTAAAATAGGGCAATAGTAAATATACTAATAAATATGTTGTTTATAAGCGAATGGAAAGAAAGATATTTTATGTATCATGTCATAGCTGTAGGTCTGGCAATGAAAGCGGAAAGAAAGAAGTAAATATTCTTCTTTTTCTTTCTATTTTTGATTTTAAAAAAACTACACAATTGGCTGTATTTTGAAAATTATGTTATCTTATCGATAAAATCCTCTTTAGTACCTAATTACAACTTTTATTGCTTAAATAATAATAATAATAAGACAATATGTTTGAGGTCATCCCCGGAGCATCAATCCCCCCCCCCCCACACACCTGAAAGTTTTGGATTTTCTATTTATTAATAGTATGGAAGTGCAAGTCCGCCCGAAACAGAAATCCCATCCCCCCTCTCCAAATCTCCAACACACAAACGGAGCATCAAAATCCCCCCCCCCCCCCCGAGGAATAGAGGCTGATTCATCACTGAAAAACCTTTTATTTTACGGCTTTAAGTAATACAGGATGTAGCATAAGTCGACTCACTTTCCCAAAATTCTCACACATAAACACACAAAAGAATTGCCGTATAATCAAATCTTTCAACCTCGATACTTCAAATGGTTAATTTTCTAACTGACTTCATTGTATTACACAAGAAATATGCCATCGATATGAAACACAGTTAATTTTAAGTTCCGTAAAATGTACTATCTTGATTACCAGTATTTCTGAGCTGCTTTTCTTTGTCGTTTTCATGGCAACAGGAAAGCAATTAATTATAGCCATTTATTGTGTCACAAAATATCAAAATCGTTTAACTTTTCTTATTTAGATGAATAAAACACGCAAAATAGAAGAAAATATTTGAACATCGACAATTAAAGTTAATTTCTTTTAATTATGACGTCATTTTATTACTGGATAGATGTATCAACAAGGTGTAAAGCACTTAATTTTACTTCCCTTCCTTAAAAGGTGCTACATCGATTAATACCAGTGTTTTTGATTTGTTTTGATTTGTAGTTTTCTTGGCAACAGAAAAACATTTAATTACAGACTATTATTGTGTCACAAAATATCAAAAGTATTTAACTTCAGTGACTTAGACGAATAAAAAAAGCAGAAAAAATAGCAAAAAATATTTGAACATCGATAAATACAATTAATATTTTTTTAATCGTGACCTCATTCTATTACTGGATAAGTATACCATCAAGGTATAAAACAATAAACTTAAAAAATATGTTCTCTCGAATAAAATCGGTATTTCTAAGTTGTTTCCCTTTGTCGTTTTCATGATAGCAGAAAAATGAATAATTACAGACTTTTATTGCGTCACAAAATATCGAAAGTTTTTAAACTTTAGTGACTTAGATGAATAAACTAAGGCCGCGAAATAGCAGTAAATAATTGAACATAGATAATTAAAATTAATAAATTTTTAATTGCGATCACTTTCTATTTCTGGATAGGTATATCATCAAGATATAAAACAGTTAACTTTATTTTCCTTAAAATGGTGTTACCTCGAATAATACCATAAGTTGTTTCCCTTTGTCGTTTTCATGGCAACCGAAAAGCAAAACAAACAATCAAAATAGCTGATAATATTTGAACATCCATAATTATAGTTAATATTTTTTAAATTGTGACATCTTTATATTATTGGATAGGTATATCATGAAGGTGTAAAACAGTTAATTTTCTTTTCCTTAAGATGTGCCTCCTCGATTAATACCAGTGTTTTTTCTAAGTTGTTTCCCTTTGTCGTTTTCATGGCAACAGAAAAGTGAATAAATACAGCCTTTTATTGTGTCACAAAATATTAAAAGTATTTAACGATTTAGATGAATAAAATAAGCACGCGAAATGACAGAAAATAGTTGAACATCGATAATTAAAATTAATAATTTTTTATTGTGATGTCACTCTATTACTGAATAGGTATATCATCAAGATATAAAATAGTTAACTTTATTTTCCTTAAAATGTGTTACCTCGAATAACTCCTGTATTTTTGAACTGTTTCCCTTTGTCGTTTTCATGGCAACAGAAAAGTAAATAATTACGGCCTTTAATTATGTCACAAAATATCAATAGTACTATTTAACTTTAGTGACTCAGATGAATAAAATACGCGCGCTATAGCAGAAAATATTTGAACATTGATAAATACGATTAATATTTTTTTTAAATTGTGACCTTTTAAAAATATGTTCCAGAATATTATTTCTAAGTTGTTTCCCTTTGTCGGTTTCATGGCAACAGAAAAGCAATTAATTACAGTCTTTTATTGCGTCACAAAATATCAAAGGTATTTAATTTTAGTGACTTAGATGAATAAAATGAACAATCAAAATAGCAGAAAATATTTGAACATACATAATTATAGTTAATATTTTTGTAATTGTGACTTCTTTATATTACTGGATAGGTATATTATGAAGATGTAAAGCAGTTAATTTTATTTTCCTTAAAATGTGCCTCCTTGGTTAATACCAGTATTTAATAAGTTGTTTCCCTTTGTCGTTTTCATGGCAAAAGTAATTAAATAAAAGTAAAGAAAAGTAAATAAATACAGCCTTTTATTGTGTCACAAAATATTAAAAGTATTTAACGACTTAGATGAATAAAATAAGCAAGCGGAATGTCAGAAAATAGTTGAACATCGATAATTAAAATTAATAATTTTTTTTATTGTAATGTCATTCTATTACTGAATAGGTATATCATTAAGATATAGAAAGTTAACTTTATTTTCTTTAAAATGTGTTATCTCGAATAATACCCGTATTTTTGAACTGTTTCCCTTTGTCGTTTTCATGGCAACAGAAAAGTAAATAATTACAACCTTTTATTATGTCACAAAATATCAAAAGTATTTAACTTTAGTGACTTAGATGAATAAAATACGCACGCAAAATAGCAGAAAATATTTAAACATTGATCATTAACGTTTATATTTTTTATTGTGACGTCTTTCTATTACAGTTTATCTATACCATCAAGGTGTAAAGCATTTAATCTTATTTTCCTTAAAATGTGTTACCTCATATAATACTAGTATTTTTTAACAGTTTTCCTTTGTCGTTTTCAAAGCAACAAAAAGATTTTACCATTCACAGATGTCAAGTGTCAAGGTTATATTGTCATCTGCCCTGAAACACATTTCTCCTCATAACGACGTTTTCTCTTCAAAAAACATTTGAATGATAGAATGCTATCATTGCTTCCATTTTCCCTTCTGTTACAAGCATCATGTTAAAAAGTATTACTGTTAAAAATCTTGTTTTGGTAGCATATTTAATGTACTGCGTTGTGAAATTCTTAAGTTTGTCCGGGAAACAGAATTTTACTTGTTTTACAAATATAAAATTACTAACATAACTTACCTCTAGAGATGTAAAATTTTCGGAAATTTTAAAGTGGTGGGAAAAGACCCAGTTTTATTTTATTTTATTTTTTTTTTTCGAAAAAAATACTTTCATACAAATGTTTCTCAAAAGTTAGTTATTCTTAAAATCATTTTTATTTTACATGAATGTATTATTAAAAAAAAGCCAGTGTTTTTGAAAGTTTAATCTTTCTTTCTTAAAATTTTGACAGTAGCTTTTCTAGCTTAATGTAACGCGATGTTTGTAATAGGGAGAGCGGGGCACAGTGGACCTAAGTACACAGTGGACCACCCCTCATATTTTACTTATTTTTAAACTTTTAAGGCTTTTCTTTTAGGCTAATTGATAACAGCACTGGATTGATTACTTATAGCCTTCAAAACACATCGTTAGCTCGGAATGAAACCTTTTATCCTGACTGGTTGTTTTGGGCTTCTAAAAGTAAAATTTTTCATCATCATACTTTCCTTTATTGAGTAATTAAAGGTTATGGATAAATAAGATAAAACAACTTTTTTGAAAAGGTAAGACGCTGGTCTTTAATTAATTTAAAAGTTTATATGCTTAAAAGAAAACTTATATACTACTAAAACTTATATAACTAAATAATATTTTTATGAGTATGTATTGAACTTCAACATGGGCACAGTGGACTGCCCACTGCTGGGGTACAGTGGTCCGCAATGAATACTGCTCCTGTAATGAAGAATTTTCAAAATATTTAATAATTGCTTATTCTCTGTAAAAAAATATTGTTTTAAAATAGTTATTTAACTATAAAATAAAGTAAACAAAGAAAAATGACAATTTATTTAACCCTACAATGCATAGAGCAGCCATTTGGCACACTTTAAATTTCATGTTATATGTTATTCAGATTATAATGTAGCTATCTGACACTTTAGTTTTCTCCTAAATTATGAATAAAAATTTACCTGTGATTTTTAAAATAAGTTTTTTATTCAATATAGCAGTTTTTTTTTTTTTGGGGGGGGGGGGGGGGAGAAGGAAAGAAATGAAAATCATGCATTGTAGAGTTGACACATTAAGAAATATTTTGTTTTGTATTTACTGCATTTGAAAAATATAACTGTATCCTAATAAGTATAATATATGACCTCACTGGATTGGTTATTTATAACTTCAGAGCACATGGTTATGAACTATTTTATCCTGCCTATTTTGAGCTTCTAATAAATTTTTCATCATCATATTTGTCTTAATGTTTGCTGATTTTTTCTGTACTTAATTAATAACTTATTTGCAACCACTCCTGTATCTTATTGTTATTTTCAAAATATAATAAATTTTTTGATAATTCTTTAATTTTATGTTTTTTGTTTCAAAATGCTACTTGCAAATTTATATTATTATATTATTTTGGAGGTAAAGAGGAAATAAAAAAGAATTAGATTAATTATAAATAGATTTATATTGTATTTTAGACAATAACTAATAGTAGATCACTGTGCCCCAGTAGGTGGACCAGTGTACCCCGCTTCCGGGGCACACTGGTCCACTTTACGGGTGTATATATATATATATATATTTTTTTTTTTTGAAAAATGTATTGGAACTATGTTCTGCGAAAATTATGAGCCATGTAGGAAGGTTTAAAGAATATTAAAAAATATTTCCGGTAGATTGGTCTCTTCGTTAAAGAGAAAAAAAAAATGTTGCCTGCAAAAGTGGGCCACTGTACCCCGGTCTCCCCTACAGCATATACAGGTTGTTGCTGAATTCGACTGACAGATTCAGAGGGCTGATAGTAAGCATCAAGTGGAACAAAACTTGCAATGGAACATAGTGTCGTAAACCATTTATTTAATCAAAAATCAGGGTTTTCTATCCTAACTCAACTTGGATTGCCGGTAATAACTTTCAGAAAACGGAAGTATGTTACAATGAAACTTTTAACAAACATGCTTACTTTTGTTCTAAATGTGATAAACTTAAAAAAAAAAGTGGTAGAAGTTTCCATTATACCATGGAAGTGGTAGAAGTTTCCATTATACCATGGAAGTGGTAGAAGTTTCCATTCCAGCAGTATGCATTTGATGCTTCACATTTTGGACTGCGATTACCAGTTCATACGGTATCATCGATTGCGTGAGCACCGTAATTTTCCAGAACTTTTAGTGATAGCATTTCATACCAAATCAGGTAGGGGAGAGGGGGGCACATGTGAACAATTTTTACATTTTTGACTATTTCTCAAAATTGTTATGAGCTATTGAATCAAAAATTGATTTATATGAATATTTAGAATTTGTTTGTTCTTTTGGTGAAACTTTTGGATGCATTTATCAAGAATTTCTAACTTATATCATCATTCTAAAAATTGTCTAAATTTGTTCAAATGTGCCCCGGTGGAGGGGTAGTTGTGAACATAGCTGGGGCACATGTGAACACATGCATAAATAAAACAAAAATACTTTTTTGTGAATAAAAACTGTGATAAAAACTAATTAGATGCCCTCTTTCTAGAAATCAATAAATGTTTAAACATAGATACAGCAAATTATTCGTAAAATTGTACACTAATATGCCTACTCCTTTTGAGTCACTTTTAATTGTTATCTAACTTCCAGTAAAATAAAACTATGAAGCAATCCTAAAAACATCGAATATATAGCTCAATGTTTGACAAGCGTAATTAAATTTTAAACTAAAGAAAAAAAAATGCATTCACAGACTTAAAAAATACACCTGTGAACTGTTCGCATCTGCCCCCATATGTTCTGTTCACAAGTGCCCGATCTACCAACTTCAGCCTAACTTATATAAAAAATATATTTTTAATTGAAATAAGGAAACAAAACTTTTTGTAGACTTACCTAATTAATGCCACTATAGAATGCAATGCTGATATTCTTCTTTAAAAAATGTCTTGAATGAATTTTTAGGGTCAGGTGGGGGAAAGTGGTCATAAAAACAGGCTTTTCAAACTTTCAGAGAGGATATAAACATCAGAATTTCTGTGATGTTTTCTAAAATTTTGGGTGTTATTTTACATTACATTACTCTAGAGTACATCCATATCCATTTCAGAAATATTTTTGGGGAATAACACCTTTTTATAACATACAAGGTGTAACAAAGACAGACAAAATGAGTGCTTAGTGGCTCAAACATGTTACTAAAAATGTTTTTTTTGAGTGAGAAACTTTGACCAATACTTAATAAATCTAAAATTAAAATAAAATTATTCAAATTTCTATATTAGTCAGGATTTTAGCCCTTTTTATGAATTATGACCACTTTACCCCACCTGACCCTACTTCATTAACTTAGAAGACTTTTTTACTTCACACCTTCTAAACTAAAACAAGCAAATTACAACTACCAAAATCAAAATGGCCTATTGTTCTGAAAATTCAGCCAAAAGATGGTACCAGTACTATCATCAATTGGTAATTTTTTGAATTTTTTTATTTCAAATTAACGGAGTGAAATATGTACTGTTCACATGTGCCCCATGTTCACATGTGCCCCATGTTCACATGTGCCCCCCTCTCCCCTACATATCGTTACATTTTCTTTGCAGTATTTTTATTTTTTTTTAATTATTACCTTCAAGCCGAGTTTATTTAAGGTGAAACACCCTGTATTTGTGATTCAATAAGTGATTTGCGACCCCGTGTTCTATGGTAATTTTTCATCCTCTTGATGCTTACTATCAACCCTCTGAATTTGTCAGTCGAATTTGGCAACACCTTGTATATAGTTAGACAATGTATTCGTTGGTGGTTTCAGCTGTTTCGTGAGAGGTTTTTTTTTTTTTCTTTTTCTTAATTTTAAAATTATCACATTTGTGAAGAATTCAGTTTGGAGATTGAAATATTTTCTGATGTTTTAATGTGAAAAAATTGTGAAGGGTCTATGTCTTTAGGTGAAAAAAAATATTAAATGTTCTTTAAAGGACACAAGGTCTTCCTACACTACCTACAGATCCTATTTTCCATGTTAACATTTTTATAGGAGAACTGAACATGTAAAAAATAGAAATAAAAAGTATCAGAACGTAGCCATTATAAAATTTTTAATATATTATTTTATATATGAAATTTCAATTTTTTGCAAATTGGAAAAACTAAAAATAACCCCTTCTGAAGAAAATCGATTTTTCCCCAAAATTTCCGGGTTTTTTCCTAGCTTTTCCACCCTCCCTACCTTCCGGTATATAGAATCATAGGTGAAAATAATTTTTAATTGGCGATTCTTAATAGAATTTTCATATGCCAGGGAATATGTGATTTATATATATTTATATTGCCCACCAATTACGCTGAAAAGAAATTTCATGTGAAAAATATTGATTGTGCATTCAAATAATAAATTTTTTAATTTAGTAAACGATATTACCTCCGAATTAGCCGAGTAGCAGCGGCTAAATCTGAGTATCTGAGGGCCTTCGTGCTTTTTTATAAAACTGATCATAAAAGTTCGGTTAACCTAAATTTTCTTTCGCGATTTGGGTGTCGCCTCACTATACCTTAAATTCCTTAATCTTAAAAATTTCTTAAAATATAATTCACTTTAAAATATTTTTTGCCTTCAGCTAACTTAGCTTGATTCCAGGAAACGGAAAATTACGTGACAGTCGCTTAAAGCGTTAATAGCCAAAGAAATATCTACAGATTTCACTATTTATAACACCTTTTTTATTATTCTGGTTATTTCAGTGTTTAAGGCTGTTCTTAACTGCTCTGCTGAACAAGCGCAAAACGTTTTGACACATTTACAAATTCATTTTTTTAACGGAAAGGTATAAAATTGGAAAGCATGACCATGGAAGCGATTTGTAATCGAACTGTTTTTTTTCCATTTTTTGATCAATCAATTACCCATACCTATTCAGTTATAAGCCATTTTGATCACGTGACAAACACGTTATTCGCCCGCTCTTGAGTGCTCTTTCTTCCTTCACGCGGAAATTCGGTTCAAAACGCCCACTTTAACACTATTTTCTGAAAGATCTATTGCGTTTGCAAAAAAGGAAAAAACAGCTTAAGTACATAGTTTCTGAACAATAACACCAGCTAGTTTCATGCATTTTCGAACAAAAATAAATTAAAACTTATGTCAGAAAGTTGCCCTTTTCGATTTGAGAACAGCCTTAAGCGCTTTTTCAAATACATATATGTTGAACTTGGGTTTAATTTATTTATTTATTAGTGAAGTTTTAATTCTATTATGGAATATCAGCCGGAAACAAATAAAAACCCATTCCACAGTTGAAAACGCACTTTCAGCAATTTCCGGTTATAGACAGTACTGTAACCGAATTATTTTATCTGTCCCTGTAATTAAATGATAATTGCTAAGCACGCTCTATTCTATGGTCAGCATCTTGTAGTAAACCTCACAAGTAAAGGTACTACAGTAGTAAAATTCGCCTTTATTAATGACATATTAATTAAGGAGAAAACAAGGGGAATTTTACCATTTCAGAACAGTGGTGCCAACACAGAAATCTAAATTTAAAAAAAGTAGCCCACTGGCAACACGACGAAGGACATCATAACTTGCGAAAACCTGCCTGTCAAGTAGAATACGAATATTTTATCTGCAATTAGAAATTCTTATAATAACAGCAATAATATAACACTAGAGAACAGGAATTCTGCTTTTTCAGAATTTAGTGTCGCCCCCGACATTTCCATTACTTCATTTTCTTCTGATGGACTGGTGGTTTCTATTATTATGAAACAGCCATTATAAATCAAGCGTTAGGTGAAGATGAAAGAGCAGTCGTCTCTTTCATCTTCACCTAACGCTTCATTTATAACGGCTGTTTCATAATAATAGAAGCCACCAGTCCATCAGAAGAAAATAACTCGGTTAAGCGGAACTCTACTGCAGTACAAAACATATTTCAATTTTAAGACTTAAAGCACACGTTTTATTTTATGTAAAATGACGTCATCCGCTTTAGAATTCCACATTTACGATCTACTCTTAAACATCTACAGTAAAGCATACATAGTACACCACTATCACACGCACAAAGGCAGCAAAAGATGCCATCATTCAAGAAAATCGACAAAAAAAAAAAACGGCTATCTAATGATTCATAGATACTTAAAATTAAATATAGTTATGGAGATAAGTTTCAAACAAAATGCATTTAAAAGAACTTTTTTTTTTCCAGTACGACAGTATAAAAATCGAAAATGTGCGATGCTTAGAAGTTAAAAAAATTGCTATAGAGTATTTAATCGTACTGCTTTGTTTTACGGCTGGGCTTCTGTAAGGTAACGTTATTTTTTGGAATACACAAAATAAGCTGGGAGAAAGAAATAGCATACCGAACCGGGGGCTAATAGTAGCTATTGGCAATGTAATGGCACTGTAAAAATAAT
Organism: Maratus speciosus; assembly: GCA_963932465.1. NCBI lineage: Eukaryota > Metazoa > Arthropoda > Arachnida > Araneae > Salticidae > Maratus > Maratus speciosus. Next base: position 125,352,375 of record OZ010789.1, on the reverse strand, counting down.
TAGTAAACTTAAATCGCACCTATTTCTTTGAAGGCATCTGTTTTTCAATGAACGAAATTTTGAACTTTGACCCGGCCCCCTGTCATTATAAAAACTCAATAGCCGATATGCGAGGCATACAATGACTAAGCTCGATGAGACGAATCGAATGAACTACAAAAATCGAAATTCGCCGCCACAGACTATAGTACATTTGCTTGTCAGTGATGTATATTAAGAGGCTACTTCAGTCAAGTGAAAAGACCCGTTCGCTAATGCTAATCCTCTGGAGGAAATTTATAACGATATCTCGGTTGCATTTAAATATTTTCGAATCATTCTTTTTGCATTGGATAGCTGAGATCGATCTGTACAAAGGCCGTTTTTTACTTTTTCAATTTTGATTGCAGATTTTTCTTATGAGGATGCTTTCAGTTTCGAAACCGGTTCCGAAACTGAAAGTGTCCTCATTAAAATATCTGTAAACAAAATCGAAAAAGTAAAAAACGGCCTTTGTACAGATCCATCTCAGCTATCCAATGCAAAAAAAATCATTCAAAAATATTGAAATGCAACCGAGATATCGTTATAAATTTCTTCCATAGGATTAGCATTAGCGAACGGGTCTTTTCACTTGACTGAAGTAGCCTCTTAATTTCAATATGCTGCAAATGATTTTCCCCCTTATACCGTAATATAACTTCTGAATTTTTTGAGTGTCCCTGTAAGCGAACTATAAATATTACGCACTTCATTTTCAATACTGAACATGGCACGGTAAACCGCAATGACACACATCAATTACATGGAAATCCGAGTATATTTACGCGAGTTAGAGTTAGAGCCCAGCCAGACAAACCGAATTCATAAACACTTTTCAACTATCTTGGAGAGTATTAAACAACTATGTTGAAAAATGTTTAAAAAGTAAAATATCCCTATTTTTAAAAGTTAAAATAATAAATCTTTCTATAAATTATTAAAAAATAAATATAAGTCTTACCCGAAAATTCTATTTGAAGATAACCTGCAACCATCCCGAATCCGAAATACTTCAACCTGCAACCCGTCCCGAATCCGAAATACTTCAACCTGCAACCCGTCCCGAATCCGAAATACTTCAACCTGCAACCCGACCCGAACCCGGAATACTTCAACCTGCAATCTGACTCGAAACCGAAATGAAAGGAAAGTAAATCATATTTTAATATAATTAAGAAAGTAATGTACAATTATATCTTTAATACTAATTTTATGTTTTATATAGAAAAATCGACAAATCTATATTCTTTAATATTCAAATAGAGTAAAACCTCTAAATAGCGGATATCCCATCGTTGAATAGAGTCCTTCATCAGGTCGGGTTAACCCTAGAATATTTTTTGCGGTTCAAGTTTAGGCTTTTTGCAAGTCGGGTTACTGGGATTTTTACAAAAAGGTTGAGTAGAATTATGTTTCAAATGAAAATAAATACGTATTTGAATGCAAATGTGTATAATATTCAATTTACTGCATGATAAATAAAATGTATATAAGAAATTCTTTCTTTAAGAACCATTTTTTCGTGTCTCGGAATATAAAAATATTACCAACATTTCGCTTTTGATACACACAAAAATATATGCCTGGTATCTGTGATAGTTTATGCACACATACACATGTTACGTGTGTGTAGATTGGGAGTAGTCCACTATTCAAAGGTGCTATGCGCACGAATATGTAAGTGTTAGGCATCGAAAAAGTGTTCGTTAGATAGAGGTGTCTGCTTTTCGGGAGTGTCAATTACAGAGGTCTTATTGTATATATAGATTTTTAAACTGAAAAAAAATCTTGGACATTATTTTGAAAAATCGGATCAACCCGAACTCGATCTGCAAGTGTCAAGACCCAACCCGAAACCGAAACACTGAAAGTCAACCCGACCTGCAAAAAACAAATAGAGCGCCGACGAATCGGGTGCGGGTAAAAGCGGACCGATGTAGGAGTCTTATACAATTTTTTTTTTTTTTTTAAGTATGCTGCAGTGTATGTTTAATTCGATGGTTTATGTTATTAAATTAACTGCAAATGTTTTAATTAAAAAAATCTTTAATAACTGAAGTTTGATGATACAGGAATTTCCACAATTGCTTGGTGTTACCGCAATCCTAATGAAGCCATAAAATGAATTGGAAAAACCTTTTCAAAGATTGGATTATTAGAAAACGAAAAGAAATCTAATAAAGCTACATTTGACACTTCCATGGCTTCTTGCTCAATTGTTCTAGCTGTAAGCCGAAATATTTAACAGGCCGTATTTTATAGTTTATATTGATGTAATGTATAGCACCTTGTTATAGCACGCATCTGGGGAAAAAATTAATGCTATAACTGATGGGGACACTTAGAGTAAATTAAGGAAGGTGATAGATTGTTTTATATTGGTCTGCAAGTGTTAATTAAAACGCGTATTATAGTTTTCTTAATAAAAATGACAAGTATTATATTTATTTGTTGATATCTACATACTATGCTGTTACTTAACCCTTTCGCTACACTGTTAAAAAAACGGACTAAAAAACGGAAATACTACTAGCAATCTAGACGCCAGTACTATGATATTTCCATATTTTTACGGAAATTTTTCTCCATAAATTACAAAAAAATTTCCGTTTTTCTGATTAAAAACGGAAGTTTTTCTGTAATTTATGGGGGAAAATTCCTGTAAAAAAAAACGGAAATAGTACTGGCGTCTAGATTGCCAGTAGTATTTCCGTTTTTTAGTCCGTTTTTTTTTTTTTTTTTTTTTTTTTTTTTTTTTTTTTTACAGTGTACTGGCGTCCTTGATCAAGGACAAACTTTTTAGAATTTTTTTAAGACGTTTAATTTATTTTAAAAGAATTTTATAAATTTTATGTGCGTTTTTAATCCTTTCCCTATAAAAAGTACAAATACTTAGAAATCAAACCAATAGATTGGAAAAATGTTTTGAAGGCAAATTTTACCGAGAATTTTTTTAATCAAGATGGATGCTCTCATTCAGGTAAGCTTTATTAAAATCATCTAATTTTGATATAATTTAATATCAGAATCAGTTAAATACATTTTTTATTTTGTTAAATAAACTAGAAACTTTGATTTAAACTTATTATGATAGTTCTAAGTAATTATAATTTTGTTATAAAATTTTTTTAAATTAATGCCCATGACGTTTGACCATTCTATAACAACAAAAATAATCGTCAGGAATTTTTTACGAGATGGTTTTTAGCTTGTTTTTATTTTAGATTTTTAAATCTCGGTAGTGAAAGGGTTAAAAAGTGCAGGAATTTATTAAAGCCCATCTTTACGAGCTAATTCGAATGAGCACTGTATTCCAAATTCCCAGTCTACAGTCGACCAAAACGAAAAGAGTACGATACAGTGGAAGGTGAACGAAAAAGAAAAGAAAATACCACACATTTTAATTACTAAATTGTCTCTGAAAAAACAACAACCATTCGATTGAATGACTTATTTCAATTTATGTGTAAAAAAAAAAAAAAAAAAAAAAAAACACACCCGATGAGCTTTTTATGCATGATTATACTTTTATATTCTAATTCGCACCACTACATTTTAAAAATAAATTTTGTAGTACAATTCCCTTGCACATATTGTTAAAGTACAAGTTTTTTTTTTTTTTTTTTTTTTTTTTTTTTTTTTTTTTTTTCAAGTGGTACTTGAAATATCTTACTAATAAAATTTATTGGAACACACGAGACAACAAAGTTAAAGTAGAAGTACATAATATGTGCTGCTATCAAGTGAAAACATATTAAATGCATTACATGCCCCCCTTTTTTAATTAAACAAGATAGTTATGAAGGCAATCAATATTTAAAAAGTATTAAAATTAGAAATCATTTAAAGTTCTAAATTTAACATAGTTTAGTATAGTTCAAATGTCTCTATAGCGTTGAAGTTTTACAATTGTTCTGAAAAATTTCCGTATAGGCCCTTGAGACAACACATTTTGTAACTTACCTGTTTTATTATCTATTGTATCTGAAATCTGCATAGGAACACCCGCTGAATCTGTAGTTACTGATCTTACTCTTAGTTAAAATCTTCTACTAATCTTACAGGCCTTACAGATTGACTTAATTCAGATTTATCAGGGAATAAAATTATCCAAATAAAATTCATACCGTAAGAGATGCTGGTCCCGAGGTCACGTGGGAAGTGACATAGAACCGATAAGGGTTAACAAATGTCTTCCATTCCGACAAGTGTTGTGAACTTTTTAAAGCTTTCATTATCACTGATATCAGCCGGACAATAGTATAATGAGCCGGATCATGCAAATTCCACTAAAATAAATGAACAACAGCATCACATTAAGTAGTGCCGTATAATTAGTAATATTTATTACTATTTACAGTAGAACCTCGATTATCCGAAGTAATTGGGACCGACCCTCTTTCGGAAAATCGAAATTTTCGGATTATCGAGAATACTTCAATTTTAAGATTAAGGACAAATATATGCGCTGTTTCTTATTATGGTAACAAGTGCTTCATAAAAATAAAGCAATAGAAAAATAGAAACAAGAATAAATTACTTGAATTTTAATTTAAAAATTAAGTAGTACTTTTTACATATTTCACGAGTGTTTGGAGAAAAGTTTCGTTTGTCGCAGTTTCGATTGCCTTTGCTTTGCAGCTCTATCACGAAGGTTTTTTTTTAATGCTATTAGTTCATCAGTATCACAGTCTTTCTGCCGCTCCAGCCATTCCAAACCTTTTGCAAAACGTTCAAAAGCTTCAGAATTGCTAATTTGTTCGTTTTCTTCTCCCACATCGTTGTCCTCGTCTTCGCTTTGATCAGTGTAATAGTAAAAAAAAAAAAAAAAAAAAAAAAAAAAAAGCTTTAAAAATGGGTTTTGCACAAAGGAATGTGATAGTTAAAAAAAATGGGGGGGGGGGGGGAGCAAACTTTAAAAATGGATAAAACCTAAAGTTTCGGTTAAAAGAGTTTCGGATAAAAGAGGTTCTACTGTAATAGATAGTGGTTATTATCACCACTAATGTTAATATTCTCAATAAGTAATTATTTAAAATGTCTGGCTTCAAACACCGTTTGTTTTTGCTTTATTAAGTATGAACTAGAATCTATCGTTGCCATATTGCTATAATAGCATTAGAGTATTTTGACGGCTTTGTCTTTATGCCATATGAGTGTCAATTAAATAACTAAACAATTGGGTAAGTGTGATCGCAGGTCGCACAGAGAGGTCCGTTTGATAGCTCTTTTAAAACACTTTATTCTTAATTAATAAATCAAAATTGTTAATTTATAATTATAAAACCGTTACATAAATGGCAGAACCATTATATTTAATTTAAAAATAATTAAAAAAAATATTTTTAGACCAAATTAAAAATACTCAAGTAAAAGTATTTAAATAAAATAAAAAAAATACGAATATTTGTAAATTCATCAATTTCAAAAAATTTAGTGGAGGTATAAATAAAATAAATTTTTTTAAAAGAAAAAATTGTTTAAAACATGTTTAAAATGCTGAAATAATTCCGAAAAAATCCATATTAATTGTTTCACTTTCCAAACACTCACTAGTTGGCGCCAAAAAAGGGTGTTAACATTTATTAAAATTCCAAAAAAACCCGTAAAATGGCTAAAAAATACGAAATTTCTATTAATTAAATCCATCGGACAATTAAATGTAAAAAATTGAAAATTTCAACTTCCGCCGACATTCTTCGAACCCGAGACCTTTCGGTTAGAAATAATACATTCTACCAAAGGACTACCGAGTTCACGAAAATATGGTTGAAATTAAGATTGTGTTTTAGAATCGCAAAAATGGTGGGGTGTCATTACATTTATTTAATTACAATAACATAACTTTTTCAAAATTTTATGATTTTGCGTATGATAAGGGGTATTCAATTCAGCTCTATGTAAAAAAAATAAAAAAATAGTCTATAACGAGGCTATAAGGGTTTCGTAAAGATGAACGAAACCCTAAAAAGTGTGAAAAATAAGTGCATAATTACAGCAAATATAGAAGTTTAGAGATAAAACTGAGATTTTTTTCTTTGCTTATTATGGAGAATCTTTTATTACAATAAAAACATTCAATTACGTAATATTTTTGAAAAATGGATTGTATGAAACCTGTTTATGGATCAAATTAGCTTACTATAAATAGTGCTGCTAAAGCAGTGGTTCCCAACGTTCATATATCCGCGTTTACAATCACAATTAGTAATCAGTCGTACGCCCCACAGGGGGGCAATATGGCTTTTCAGGGGGGCAATTTCAGATTTCTTCTTAACAAATTTTCTGTCAATTTTTTTTTCTTATAAAAATATTGCCGTAGTTTAAAAATAGAAATAATATATGAAAAAAAATTAAAAATAACGTAATAAAAATTAAGTTTCGAAACGTTCCCATTTAAAAATTCCAAATACACTTACACCGGAATAATTATTTGAAATCGTTACATCTATTCATAGTGCAATATGCCTCATGAAGGAACTTTTACATATGAAATTTTGTAGGGTATATCTAAAATTGACTATTTGGATATGTTTAATCTAAAAAATGTTTTGAATTATTCACATTAGGTACTATTTTTATGAAATGAATAAATTCCCGAACACATCATGGAAGGAAATGGTAGTAAGTAAACTTCTTTTGGCTATTCTGCAGATCACATACGGAATATGTAAACTAACTTCATGACATATGCATTTTAAAATTTGAAATCGTAGAAAACATGGTGTCCAAATATTAACAATGAGAAAAAGAAGGCCCGCTATTAAAGAAGTATGTTCTGAGGGGAAAGAAAAATAGTTACTTAAAATAGATAAAAGCTCGAATCCGGAAATGTTACTTGTGAATTATGTTATCCATACAATCTCGGTGATAAACAAATATCACTTGTTCTTAATGAAGTTCTAAAATCCATTATAAAATGTATCAATCCTATGAGATGTAACACAAAATGTGAAAGAGATTTCAAGAAATTTTATGGAGATAAAAATGTGAGAGAGATTTCAAGAAATTTTACGAAGATAAAAATGCTGGCTATTTATCACTTTTGAGGTAAGTTGCCAAAAAAACCACTAAAACTTTTGTAGATGTAAATGCGAAGATCCATGGCCTCATTACCTTCATAGAGTTATGTTAAAAACTTACTTGTAATTAAAAAAAATATGATTTTGATGAATTAAAGAATGTGAAATAACTTATAAAAAAGTTAGTACTATTTTTGGATCTTTCCGGGAAAATAGCAGTTTATTTTTTATATAAAAAGTTTTATATGATATATAGAAGGAAGGGGGGGGGGGGGCATCATGATTTCAGAGAGGCTTAGGTGGGGCGCGGCCAAAAAAAAGTTGGGAACCACTGTGCTAAAGTCTACTATTTGTGACAATATTTTATATTTTATTTTCATTTTCAAAATAAAATATTAGCAAGAAATGTCACTCACTTCAAGAGGATCAAGCGTTGACCTCCGCCTATTTGACAAAATTAAAGTTACAGATAATATAAATAATTTATGAAATAAAAAATTAGTACGAAAATTTCCTGAAAGGTGGCGCTGTAGCACTGAAATTTATGTTCAATAGGCTTATACATTTTAATACCCAATATGCCTTCACGTAAATATTTAATCTGCTACAATAAATGCTCAATTTGTCTCCTTCTTTGTCAAAAACATGGAACATGCTATAATTGCCAAATCCTATTTTCTTATCTATGCTCGCTCTAAAAGAAACCATTTGTTGCTATATTTAAGATATTCGTGCACGTACGGGCTTATTTCACTCAGCGATCGAAAATATATGGTTTTGTGATTAATATCATTGTCGACAATGAAGAAGAATAGATTGAACATTTATTGTAGCATATTAAACTTTAGTGGTGAATTTAGGGGTAGCTCGGGGGCTGGGACACCCCTCCCCCCCGTTCGGAGCACCAAAATATGCCCCCTCTCCGGAACTCTATAATGCACCTTCCGCCTCGGAGCTGTAGAATATCTTTCTGGAGAAAAATTTCTTAATTTAACACTGTTAAAAGTTAAACCAGGCAATTCACCGCCAACTGCAACTGTAGGTTAAAAGCTTAACTCTGATTTAAACCTGAAATCAAATTCAGGTTTAGCTCAGTGTACTCCAAATTATATCAATTTTCGATGAAGCTTTCAAAGCCTTAAAGAGTAAAACTCCCTTTTTAGGTGCGTTCGTAATTATATAAATACGTAGCACCTATAGTCGTCGTTCAGTCCGTCTGTCCGTCCGTCCGCATATAACAGAGCAAAAACTACCCAACCGAATGATCTGAAATTTTAAATATATGATTGTTGCAAAATTTTGTCGAGCCATTTCAAATTTTATGAAAATCGGATGTATAGTTTAATTACAGGGACAGTCAAAAGTTTTTCTTTACATTACGGCCAATGGGGAAAATTATTGCAAGTTCATTTTAATGATGTTACAGCCTTCCGAATGGTCTGAAATTTTAAATATATCATTGTTGCAGAATTTTGTCGAGCTATTTAAAATTTTATGAAAATCGGATGTATAGTTTAGGGGACAATCAAAAGTTCTTCTTTACATTACGGGCAGTAGGAAAAATTATTGCAAGTGCATTTTAATGATGTTACAGCCTTCCGAGAGGTCTGAAATTTTAAATATATGATTGTTGCAAAATTTTGTCAAGCCATTTCAAATTTTATGAAAATCGGATGTATAGTTTAATTACAGGGACAGTCAAAAGTTTTTCTTTACATTACGGCCAATGGGGAAAATTATTGCAAGTTCATTTTAATGATGTTACAGCCTTCCGAATGGTCTGAAATTTTAAATATATCATTGTTGCAGAATTTTGTCGAGCTATTTAAAATTTTATGAAAATCGGATGTATAGTTTAATTACAGGGACAATCAAAAGTTCTTCTTTACATTACGGGCAGTAGGAAAAATTATTGCAAGTGCATTTTAATGATGTTACAGCCTTCCGAGAGGTCTGAAATTTTAAATATATGATTGTTGCAAAATTTTGTCGAGCCATTTCAAATTTTATGAAAATCGGATGTATAGCTTAATTACAGGGATATTCAAAATTTTTCCGTTTCATTACAGGGAATGGGAAAAAAATTATTACAGTGCATTTTAATGATGTTACAGACTATGCACTTACGAAGTGCAAAAAACTATACATTCAGTACAATATGGGGTGCAAAAAATAATTATAAAACTAGCTATAGTACGAACGCACCACATTTGCCACGTTTGACGAGCAATTTCCAACTTTTTTTTAATGCTATAACGCTACCTTTTGGAAAATATTTTTACTAAAAATTTTCATTTATTTAATAAAAGTATCATTTGAATTGCGGAAAACTCTATGTAGGACGGAAATATGTCTTTCAATCCGGTAAACTTTCTGTAAAGCGGAATACTGGCTACAACGAAAAATTTTCTCGGTCCCGATCGATTCTCCTTTACAGTATGTGTAGTTTTTCTTATCGCCTCAGTCGGATCGATGATTCTAGGGTCTTAGAACTGGACAGCTTAAATCTTGATAACCCTAATATGTACAGTGGCTCCCAAAAGTGTTCGTACACTTAAAAAATTTTTAGTAAAAAGGAAGTATCCTGGATTTGAATTCAAATATGAAGTCCAATATTGTTCCACATCATCTCTGCGCTGTTCAAAATAATATCTAATATTTTGTTTAAATATTGACTGATTTTCTTTTTATATAAAAATGAAAACGGAAGGAGGTAGAGAAAGAACACACTACAAAAGTTTTCGTACACAGAAACATTTTTGTATAAATTCATAATTAAAATTATCGTCTGTCGGGTTTTTTTTATTTTTGTATTGTGGGACATTTAAAAAATCGTTTGGTTTTAATTTGTGCTTGCTTTTTTCGTAATATAATATCTACGGTGCAGTATGTGATGAAATGCTTTAAAGAAGAAAATCGGATCGGAAACCAGATAAGAAAAAGTCGTCCGTCAAAATTTACACAACGTGATCAAAGATTTATAATTAGAAACATTGTGACAAATCCACGATTAAGTACTATAAAAGTTTCTACAGAATTTAATGAAACATTTTCCACTTAAATTTCGCCCGAAACTGTTCGACGAGTGCTGAGATCAGCTGGATTAAATGGGTGTTCTGCCCGTAGAAAATTTTTTTGTTATTGCGGAAAACAGAAAGCTCTAACGCTTTCTTTCGCCAACTCAATGATAAATAAACTCGAATCGTATTGGAATAATGTCTTATTTGTCGATGAAAGCTAATTTATCATTTTTGGTTCCGGTGGGCGTATAATTATGTGTAGAAGAAAAAAAAGGAAGAACTTAATTCCCAAGAATTTAGTTGGAGCAGTTAAACATGGCGGTGGAGGTGTCCGTGAGTTCATGGCAGCATCAGAACTAGGTAATTTGGTATTATAGATCGCATAATGAATCATGCTCTTTATTTAAATATTTTAAAAGACAATTTAAAATTGTCAGCCCAAAATTTGGGTATTGGAAACAACTTTTTTTTTTTTATCAATCCTCAGCACACTCTCAACGTTCGCCTGTACTCTAGTGTCTCTATAATTGTCCCCAAGTTCTGAAAACACCACCTCAATCGCCGGATTTAAATCCAATAGGACATATTTGGAGAGAACTGGAGGTTAGAGTACGAAGAAACGACATTAAAGCGAAAAGGAAACTAAACACTGTAAGGATCAACGAATGGATGAATATTGATGCAGAAATTAAAGGGAAAAAATGTATGAAATCTCTTCCCAGACGTTTAAAAGCTGTTTGGGATGCTAAAGGATATCCTACTAAGTACCAATTTAACGAAATATTACAGTATTTAGCAATACATATAGAGATTTTTTTTAAGTGTACGGAGATGTTTGTGAGGTTATTTTTTGATTATTCATTTCTTCAAGATAAGTTTTACTATGTTTTTAAAATATTTTACGTAGTTTTGTTAAGAATAAATTATAGATCTTATAGATCTTATTATTAAATACCCATTTTGAAATATTAATTTTACTTAATGAATAGAACACTATTGCATTGAAATTCGTAAGTGTACAAACACTTTTGGGAGCAACTGTCTGTTTTTATTTTCCGAAAACATGTTAGTGTAAATAAAGTATTGCAATCTTGATTTATTCGTGTGTGTGTGTGTGTACGTACGTACGAAGGTACACGAGCACTGTATTTTTCATTTTTAAACCATTTTGCAACCGATTCTAAAGGAAAAATTAGTAAGGGAGTGTGATAGAGTATAAGTGATAAATATTGCGACGATGCAATTAAGCATTAGTAGTGTATAGGTAACGTCTCCTGTTTCAAAACGAAAGGTCCAGTATTCGAATCCAACCGATTGTAAGTCCAATATAAGTGTGATACGGAATATTGCTTTTATCGTATATTACTCAGTTTTGTACTCTATTTAGGTATTGTCTCTGTAAAATAATGTTAGGGTACAGCTAATTTGTCAAAATTAATTTTCCATTGTTTCCTTCTTTGCAGAGCCAAACAAAATTTTGGCCGGGTGGGGAGGTCTTCGTTTTCAGAGATTTTGTTACACTTGTTTGTGGCTCGCAGTTAAATTTCCCTATCGGCAGAGGTGCCAGCTAAAACCTTTTTGGTAGGCCGTTGTGTTCGGTTGAGCGTGTCAAAAATTTATAATTTCTTGAAACGTACACCAGTGTTCGAAAAATCGAGCAAAGTCGCTCCATTTTTAGGTGCGTTTGTAATTATATAAATACATAGCACCTATAGTTGTCGTTCAGTCCGTCTGTCCGCATGTAACAGAGCAAAAACTACCCAACCGAATGGTCTGAAATTTTAAATATATAATTGTTGCAAAATTTTGTCGTGTCATTTCAAATTTTATGAAAATCGGATGTATAGTTTAATTACAGGGACAGTCAAAAGTTTTCCGTTACATTACGGAAATGGGAATAAATTATTGCAAGTGCATTTTAATGATGTCACAGACTTCCGAATGGTCTGAAATTTTAAATATATAATTGTTGGAAAATTTTGTCGAGTCATTTCAAATTTTATGAAAATTGGATTTGTAGTTTAATTACACGGACAGTCAAAATTTTTCCGTTACATTACGGCCAATGGGAAAAAATTATTGCAAGTGCGTTTTTAATGGTGTTACAACCTTTCGAGCAGAATGAAATGGATATGCACTTATGAAGAGCACTAAAATATACAGTCAGTACAATATGCGGTGCAAAAAATATTTATAGAACTAGTTATAGTACGAACGCACCTCATTTGCCCCGTTTGACGAGCAATTTCCAACTTTTCTTTTTTCTGCATACAAATAAGTCTTTCAGAAGATATATCAAAGTTTATGCTTAAATTTTAAATTTATATAAAATATTTTTTCCATACATTTTCGTTGAATATACCTTATATTCAGATACAAATACTACTTATCTCTTTTCTGTAACAGCAAAGTATCTGTCATGTATCTTGTTTATAAAGAATAACGAAATGTTTTCTGTTTTTACTGTTTAAGCAAGCGTACAAGCTGATCCAATTAAAAGGCTGTGAATCACAATATCCCATTGTTTATGCATGGAATCTAAGAAAGTTTTTTTTGTAAGCTATAATCTCAAAACTGGTGAAAGTTTTTTTGCGTAATCAATTAGTTTAATTGTCAAAAATACATTATTTTCCTTCCTGTTCTATATCTCTAAGGAAGTTTTAAAGGTCCCTAAACCATTCTTACTTTTATCTCCGGACATTCAAACAATTAATTTGAAGATGATAGCGAATTCATTAATTTTTACGTACAGGGTTCGTTAATATCATGATATATGTAAAATATTCGACACTTTGATAAATATCCGATATTTTCAAAATAGTGAACTTACCACTGAGTATACTTTTTTTTTGACTTAATATAAATTGGAAACTAAAAGATATTGCATTTAACATGAAAACTTAATAAACACTGTTCTGCCTTTTTTCTTTCTTTTTTCATCAAACTTTAGATTCAGTTAGTCCCTGATATAAATTGATCCTGTTAATTTTTTGGTATAAATTGCCCAACAGGTGCCACTCTTATGCAGAACTTTTCACGATTTCCGCGATAGCTCTATCTCAAAAACTAATGCAAAGATTTTAACCTTTAACTGATGTCACAGAAATTGTCACACACAGTGAGCAAAAAAAGTATTTGCACGCAGACGATTTTTTGCATAAGTAACCATAGAAAGCAAATTTGATACTATTCTCTTAATTATTCATTTATTTAAATAAGAAGAAAATAAAAATAACTACCCATTTTCCTTAAACAGTAATATTACACATTTAAAAAAATAAATTAATATTTTCTCATACCTAAAAAGTATTTGCACAAGAAGCATTGACTGTCAAAAAAGGCATTAAATGTAAACATTATGCAAATGTTTAGCATATCAGTTCCGCAGTACATTAGCCCCGCATTTTAAAGTCATGTAATATATTAACTGGAGCAGGGATTCTGATGAGTTTTTGTTCTAATGGTGCCGAAAACGTGTGAACTGTCTGTTGCTACCCGTGAGAAGATTATATTTCTTCACAATTCTGGATTAAGTTACCGAGGAATAGGTAAAAAATTAAATCTAAACTTTTCTAGTGTTCATTATGTAATTAAGAAGAAAAAAGAAACTGGTTAGACAATAAATAAGCCGCGAACTGGGCGTCCAAGAAAGCTAAATACCAGGCAAAGGAGAGCCATCATAAAAGAATCTTCAAAAAACCCTTTTCTAAGTGCTCAAGAATTGGCTGTTGATGTCGCTTCAACGTCGGGGACAATAGTTACACCACAATCAATTAGAAATATTCTTCATGATGCAAATATTCGAGGAAGAGCCCCTCTAATAAAACCATTTATTAGTGAAACAAATGGGGTGAAAAGACTTGAATTTGCAAAAGCTTATGTCAGCAAGCCAGTAGAGTTTTGGAAAACTGTTATTTTTTCCGATGAAAGCAAGTTTAATAATTTTGGCTCAGATGGTAAGAAAACTGTATGGCGAAAGCCAAATACTTCTCTTGATATTAAAAACTTGAAACCAACTGTAAAACATGGCGGTGGTCATGTAATGATTTGGGGATGCATGTCTTTTAACGGAGTTGGCGAAATGACCTTTATTGAAGGCAATATGAATGCTACACAGTATATTAATATATTGCGAGATCATTTATCTAATAGTGCTCTGAAATTAGGAATTCCTAATTCATATTATTTCCAACAGGATAACGATCCGAAACACACTGCATATATTACGAGGTTATGGTTGCTTTATAATGTAAAAAATCAATTGAAAACGCCACCACAATCACCAGACCTCAATCCGATTGAAAATTTATGGCATGTTTTTGGATGTGAAAATAAGGAAAAAGAAAATTTCTAACAAATCAGAACTTAAGCAAGCTCTTAGGGAAGAATGGCTACAAATCAGCAGTGAAACATGTCACAAATTAATGGAATCAATGCCCAGACGATTACAAGCTGTAATTGAAGTAAAGGGCATGCATACTAAATATTAGCACTGTTTTTAACTTATAAATAATTCCTCTAGTTCTATTTTTATTGCTAGTGTGCAAATATTTTTTTGGCAGTACAAATGCTACTTTTTTATGTTTTCATATTTTAAATATAATTAAGTCAGATATTAAATATGTTTATTTGTTTTGTAAAAGTGTTGGTATTTTTAATTCTTAGTTGCTTTTTATTTATTTATACATATGCTACAACAAATTTACCTGGTGTGCAAATACTTTTTTGCTCACTGTAACTAGTGTGAAGCCGTCTGTGAGACCGCTCCATCGAAAGATGAATAAAAGGCACGATTAACTCATAGGATGGTGTTTTTGTACTAAACTTTTTGTACAGAACTGTTATAATTAAAATTCACCTATTCAAAAGTATCTGGTGATAGTACTAAAGTTCCAAACGGAACAAAATATCGGTAGTGTTTGTAGTTAAACTGAAAATTGCAAGTTAAACTATAAAAATTGAAAAATGCCGCGGTCTGAGAGACCGGAAACATCAGTTAAAGGTTAATCAAACTTCATGTTCAGTTAGAAGTTGACATTAGTTGTTGCTGATTAGATTTTTGTGCAAATCACGTAATCAGTGCCGCTGCTATGCAGCATTTTTCAGGAAGTATTAACATGCATGAATTAGAAGAAATTTTTAGGATTGTCGCATCCGACTAGTTTTCTTCTGGCAAAAGCTTAGGCTAAAAAAAAAGCCTCTGAAAAAAAAAAAAAAAAAGCCGAAAGTTCTCTTTGTCTACAAAACAACACATTCAAAAACAGTTTCAAAATTCATTTACACTTGTTCTGACTAAAAATATTGAAAATGTCATGCTCAGTGATATTTTAAAAATAAATATCAAATATATGAAGATGTCATCAACAAGAAACATCACGTTATTTTTAAAATAAATATTGGCTATATATCACGATTAGGGCTGGGCGATATGTGAAATTTAATATCGCAATATATCAATTAGTTAATATTCATATTGGTGATATATCGGGATACTAATTTAAAGTGGAGGCGCGAAGGACATTTATGATTTTTGAAAAAAAAAAATGCAGTAGCAAAAATTTAAACACAAAAAAAGTAGGTAGCAGTAAATCATCGTTTTTGTATCTATTTGCTCATACAACCTAATTTCAGTTTTTTAAAACTAAATATGGAAGAACTAAACCAATTGGGCAATAATTATTTTCATTTACACCATTATTTTCAGAAAACTATTATAAAGTATTTTTACCATCTTCTCATTGTATTGTGTTAATCTTTTTTTTCAAGCGTTAAGTTCAAGCGTAAAGGTTAAGTTAACCTTTAACTGATGTCATAGAAATTGTCACATAACTAGTGTGAAGCGGTCTGTGAGACCGCTCCATCGAAAGATGAATAAAAGGCACGATTAACTCATAGGATGGTGTTTTTGTACTAAACTTTTTGCACAGGACTGTTATAATTAAAATTCAACTATTCAAAAGTCTCTGGTGATAGTACTAAAGTTCCAAACGGAATAAAATTTCGGTAGTGTTTGTAGTTAAACTGAAAATAGCAAGTTAAACTGTAAAAATTGAAAAAAAGCCGCGGTCTGAGAAACCGGTAACATCAGTTAAAGGTTAATTTTGAAATCGTATGGTTAAAAATGTTTTGCTTTTCAAATAAAGATGCAACAAACGGGGCATTTCTATCGTTAAACCGGCCCCACCAGTGGCTGAGAGGTTCTGCTCTCGAAGCTGGTAGACGGGAGGTGCTGGGTTCAAACCCAATCGCGCCCGTCGGCCTAATCGTTCGGAGTTTTCGTGGTTTTCTTCGAACCGTGGATTTCCATGCGTTAATACGGATTAGGCTCCCTTAGAAAGACCTCCACGGAAGGCACTCCCCCTAGGGCCTATATCCCTCGTGTAGATAATTGGCCGTCAAAAATCAACCCAACCCAACCCTATCGTTAAACCGTTTTCGAATTACTTAATTTTAGAAAGGTGCCCTCTGTTTTGAGACACCCAGTACATTATTTTATTGATCACTTTGTAAATGTAAATTTTCTGACGAGAATTTTTAACTTTCTAACGAGCTGTTGCATCATTAAATACAACACTAAACTTTTGAATTGCTTGGATTTCCTATACAATGCTTAACCCATTGCATATCTGCAGCATACTCAAAATCAATGTTATTTATACAATGAACCTTAAAAAACGATTTTATTTATTGTAAGATGAATATTTGGAAATATTCAATTCATATGATAACTTTACCAATCAGTTGATTGTGTTAAAATAATAGTTCATCTAAGTATTCATAGTTTATATGGAGTTCCTTTACCTACGGTTTATTCTGTTGAGCTGTATACATGACATCTCAGAAGGTTATCTCAGCGAAATATGCTGGCTGGTTGTCGGTCCAGTTAGCTTAAACAGTAAAGCATTGACCTTGTAAGCCTGGGTTCTATTCGCAGCCTGGGCATTTTTTCGATCAGTTGAAAATATTCATTTCGTATGATAACTTTACTAATCAGTTTGATTGTGTTAAAATAATAATTTAATATAAATTGTTCATAGAATTCTCAACAGACGGCGATACTATGTTAAATTATTTATACCAAAGATTTATTTATCATTTGAGCACTTTCGCCTTATTGCTAAAATACACTTCGTAAATTTTGTAAATTAAAAAAGCTGGAGAAGTCCAAAAGTAGATTTTTTACAAAGGTATGTTCGTATGCTTTACAATTTTGTATTAGAAAATTGACAATATTTATAAGAAGTGTGTAACTTTCTGTTTATTGTAGATATGAAAAAAGTATCTTTTAATTGATATTTTTTTAATTTTATGTTCTAATTTTTCTTATTGCTTAAAATGAAGTATTCTAACATCTAACATTTTTCAAGTCGGAGTTGCTGAATCAGAAAGGTTGAACATAAAAAATATTCTGCAGTATTTCTTGTGAAAAAGAAAATGCATCATGTCTTTGTATTACGAGAATATGTCCGTAGCTTTGATGTACGGATCACGAACTTCCATTTGAGACGCCAGTGTTTAAGCGTTGTTATGTGCTCTGTCTACTTACAATATTGTTAAAACGTGAATTGTTTTCCATTGTTTACATTTTAAGGTATTCTATTTCTATTTTATGCTAATACTATATGTTATCGCAGCCTTTTCACATAATAATTTTTCGTAATCTAAAAAATACAAATACTGCATTTATTCGTGTATGCCGCGCGGTTTTTATATCAAAAATGTATTTAACTAGAAAAAAAAAATTATGCGCCACGCATAGATTACGAAACATTTTCCGACACTTCCAGAATACTGTTAACGAAATCTCGCTATTTAATAGAATAAAAAGAAAAGATATCTGAATAATTTAGAAAACCTATAACATAGTTGAACTCTCAATTTCAGCAATTAGCGCCCATAGTCAATGAGATATTCGAATTAATTTAAGCAGTTCTCTTATTAAAAATATTTATATACTTAATATTTATTTCATTCTTCTGTGCGTTCTTTTCAATATATCATCATTTAATATAACAGGAATAAAGAGATTTCTCTTACCTGTATTCTCGGCAACGCAGCTATCCCCGGTCCCCGTCACTCGTAACACCGCCAAACATGTTCCTTCACACTGTCGCTGGTCACATTTCACAAACCAAGCTAAAGTGGTAAAAAAAATAGATGCTGGATTATTGTGGATATGTATTATTCTGTGTAAATTTTATGGTTGAGCTTATTCCTCCAATTCTTGATTAATATCTTTTAATAAAACTCTTGAATAACATATATTTAGGTACCGAGAGATTAACTTCTCGGCACATCTTCAAAAATACAACTACATACTACAGAAACGAAAAAGACTCTAATACAATATATAAAAGGAAAAGTCTAAAGTTCAGAGTGAGTGACGTCAAAGTCATTTGCAACCCGTGTACAGTAGAGGTAAAGAAAAAGAAGCGAGGCAAACCACAAGTATTCAGTCCTTCTCGAAGCTAGGAAAGTTTCAATGTTGAATAGTAGAAAAGGATTTCCTGTTTTTCGCTTTCAGAGGTTATATTGTCCAACACCCCCTTTAACCCCTGAAGCAACGAATCATATGTTCATAATAGTCTTTCTATGAAAAATAAATTTAGGTTTGGGAAGAGGTTTGGTGAGTAGATCAGCGGTCATTAAGTCTGTGTTAACGTAGCGGAGTTTTATTATTTCTTTCTCCACTAGATGTCTTAAGAGATGATACCGGAGGTCTATATGCTTGGTTATGTGATGAAATTTGTCACTTTCCGCAAGTTTTATTTCAGATTGATTATCATCCATTAAACTTGTCGGGCACTGCTGTGGCATGTCCAGTTCTGTTAGTAAATTTATTAACCATGAAATTTCTTGCGCAGCACTGGTAGCAAATATAGATTCAGATTCAACTGAAGACATTGCTAAACATTTTTGACGCCTTAATGTCCATAAGATCGGGTTGGACCGCAAGAAAATTAGATTTCCTGACACAGATTTCCGATCTTGTGGGTCGTTTGCCCAATCAGCGTCGGCGTATGCCCTCAAGATAGGTTCTTCGAAATTGGTATACGTTAACTTTAGATCGATAGTAGTTTTTAAATATCTAATAGTTCTTTTAACGGCTTCCCAGTCCTTAGTTCTGGGACGTTCATTTCTACGACATAGAATGTTAACGGCTGCACTAATATCTGGTCGGGAAACGGTTGAAATGTATAGTAATGCGCCGACCGCCTGTCTATAGTTTACATTATCCGGTAAAAGATTTTCATCATCATTTAATTTAACATAGCCCGGTTCCATAGGAGTATCGGTTGGTTTTGAATTTTCCAAGCCAAATTTAATTACTAGTTCATGAATTTTGTTAATCTGATCTAGGGTCATTGTATTTTGATCAGGCCGATTAATGTTGATACCTAAATAATACTTAGCATCGCCTAAATCCGTCACAAGGTATTCTTTCTTTAACTGACGTATTAGTTTATCAATGTTATTATCTTCCCCGCGATGAGGAGATCGTCAACGTAAACGATTATATAAATTGTTTCATTATTTATGGTTCGTTTGTATAGACACTTGTCAATCGAACTTTGGTTAAACCCTAGTTTTGTTAACGACTCATGTATTTTTATATTCCAAGCTCTCGCAACTTGCTTTAACCCGTATATTGCCTTTTTAAGATTACAAACCTTGTGTTCAGATCCGGGAGCTACATATCCTTCAGGTTGACGCATGTAAACTTCCTCCTTTAACTCCCCATGTAGGAAGACCGTCTTAATGTCGATGTGTCTAAGGCGTAAGTTTTTATGCAAAGCCGTTGCTAAAAGGCTTCTTATAGCAGTATGAGACGCAACGGGTGCGAAAGTCTCATCGTAGTCAATCCCGTATTTCTGGGAGAAACCCTTAGCCACTTCGAATGCAGTCTGGAGGATTTTAGTGTGGATTATCTGGTTATCATCTATTAATAAATTAATGATAGCTTTGGCTTTACGATTTTTATTTGTCAAATCGTTAGTGACGGGATTTGGGGGTTCATTTATTATTACATCGTAAAGATGTTCCTTTTGTAAATAATTTTCTACTCGAAATTTCCACACATCGTAGTTGTTTATGTTCAATTTCTCAATTACAGTGTCCTTCAGTATGCTCATTTTTTTTCTCATTTTTCTAATTTATATAGATTGCAGAATCTTGTGTAACTTGTGTTTCAATAATGCAGTGAGTAATATAATTAACATGTAAAACAATTCAACATATTAATTATATAACATTCAAATAATTGAATATGCTTACACTTTCTTATATTTGTGTAGCAAACTATTTATATACAGACATTTCAAATAATTTTGCACACTTCTTTAAATGTAAATTTAGCACTATATCAGTTCTTCATAATCTCTTATTAAAAATATTTATATACTTAATATTTATTTCATTCTTCTGTGCGTTCTTTTCAATATATCATCATTTAATATAACAGGAATAAAGAGATTTCTCTTACCTGTATTCTCGGCAACGCAGCTACCCCCAGTTCCCGTCACTCGTAATACCGCCAAACATGCTCCTTCACACTGTCGCTGGTCACATTTCACAAACCAAGCTAAAGTGGTAAAAAAAAATAGATGCTGGATTATTGTGGATATGTATTATTCTGTGTAAATTTTATGGTTGAGCTTATTCCTCCAATTCTTGATTAATATCTTTTAATAAAACTCTTGAGTAACATATATTTAGGTACCGAGAGATTATACTTCTCGGCACATCTTCAAAAATACAACTACATACTACAGAAACGAAAAAGACTCTAATACAATATATAAAAAGAAAAGTTCAGAGTGAGTGACGTCAAAGTCATTTGCAACCCATGTACAGTAGAGGTAAAGAAAAAGAAGCGAGGCAAACCACAAGTATTCAGTCCTTCTCGAAGCTAGGAAAGTTTCAATGCTGAATAGTAGAAAAGGATTTCTGGTTTTTCGCTTTTAGGGGTTATATTGTCCCACAAGTTCTGTATATGATCTATAGATTTGTATACACACCACTTTGTTTCCTAAAATTTAATTCAGCTGTAAAGCGCATAACACTTTGGAAAATTTATTGTCAGTATTTAACGTTCACAGAAGGTAACTTGACATTTTTTATGTAGCCCTTATATGATCTATATATTTTTATGCACATCACATGTTAAGCTAAAATTTAATTCAGATAAGAAATGCAGAACACAACTAAACTCGCACTTCAAAAAATTACCATTCATAGACGATACTATATCCATTTTTTTGCGCGGCGCTGTATAGAGCAGTTCACATCATGTGACTTTTACCCGAGAGCAATGAAGAAAGCTGTAGGACACACGAACAGAAAAAGCATTGATAAAGGTAGCGATAGCTGTCCTACAGCAGCAGCAAAAACCTGTTCGTGACGTCACCTTGCACAGCTCTATGTGAATATTTATATTCTACAAACATAGCTTAGTTTACTAAACATAGTTAAGATGGAAAATGCATAACGCAATTAAAAAACACCTTTGAACAGTTCACGACTCTAGTCACGACTCTAGTTCACGACTCACAGACTCTAAAAATGTTATTAAAATTTATTTTTCACATTAGGAAAAAATATGAAAATGTAAGTATCAAAACAAAAGTTAATTACATAAGTTAGTTACTGCAGAGTTTTAAAAATGAATGCATTGACGGTTGCTTTGATTTTACGATTTTATCTTTTATATATAACTTTTATTTCCAAGTCCTTTCGAAGTTCAGTAAATAAATGCAAATTTTTTTGGACGGGAACAAATAAAGACGATTTCATTAATTTATCTATTTCTTTGAGAATTTCCTGGCAGAATAGGGCAGGGACCGTCATTCTTAATTTTTCATTAGAGTTAAATTCATTGCCTAAAAAGGCACAAAGGGTTTTAAACTTTTAAAAGTTACCGGAATGAAAAAAAATTCTAAACTTAGTTTAGAAGTTTGATGAATAATGCGCTCTCCGGAATTATTTTTCAAATAAAACCTTCTTCAAGCGACCAGGAAAAACTGAATTTGTTTCATTTTCTTCAAAGTAATGGGTCGCTCATGGGGGGAGTTCAACTGGGACGGTCTTTGAATGGAGGTAAAATTAATATTGAGCCTATGGGAATAAATTTCGTTCCATGAAAAAATGGTCGTTCAGGGATGTGGTCGCACAGGGAGGTTTCATTGTATTTAGAAAGAGTTAAAAATTTATAATGCGCGAAATGTACGAGGATTTCACATTTGAATTCGCCACTTTATAACTTCCTATCCTATTAATACATTCTTATTGGCCTCTGTATACATAGGGGAGAGTAGTACACAGTGAGACATGGTATACAGTGAGACAGCAGCCACTTTGATATATAGTTGCAACTTTTTCTTCAAGCTGGCGCTCACACATAACGACCTCATCTTATGCAACACGTGGATGTAGTTTCGGCACTTCTGTTACTCGTCCGACAAAATAGTAAATAATTCTTTATTTTATAGTGGTTATACTCTATTTTAGAGTTTATTTCCTTCAATATGACATACAGTAAAACCTCTCTAAAGCGACCACGCCCCGTTCTAAAAAAAATTGGTCGCTCCGAGAGGTGATCTCTTAATGGAGGTCATGTTTAAATCTAGATTTTAATTGTTGAAAAACTGTAACAATTAATGTTACAAAAATTTATTTTTCACATTAAGAAAAAATATGAAAATTTAAGTATCAAAACAAAAGCTAATTACATAAGTTAATTAGTGCAGAGTTTAAAAAATGAATACATCCACGTTTGCTTTGATTTTACGGTTTTATCTTCTATAACTTTTATTTCCAAGTCCTTTCAAAGTTCAGTAAATAAAAGCAATTTTTTTTTTGGTCGGGAACAAATTATGACGATTTCATTACTTTATCTATTTCTTTGAGAGTTTCCCAACAGAATAGGGCAGGGGAGTTGATTGACCGTCATTCTTATTTTGTTATACGAGTTAAATTCATAGCTTAAAAAGGCACAAAGGGGTTTAAACACTTAAAAGTTACCGGAATAAATAAAAATTCTAAACTTAGTTTAGAAGTTTGATGTAAAATGCGCTCTCCAGAATTATTATTCTAACAAAATCTTCTTCAAGCGACCAGGAAAAAACTGAATTTGTTTCATTTTCTTCAAAGAAATGGGTCGCTCATGGAGGGAGTTCAACTGGGGTGGTCTCTGAATAGAGGTAAAATTAGTATTGAGCCTGTGGGAATAAATTTCGTTCCTTGAAAAAATGCTCGTTCAGGGAGGTGGTCGCTTAAAGGAGGTGGTCTCACAGGGAGGTTTCACTGTATATTTACTTAACCAAACCTAGCTATATCTAATAATAGACTATTTAGACAAAACGACTTAAACTTTTTAAAGCGATGAAATTGATGTAACAGATGTGGCATCCATTTTGTTACAACTTAACGAAAGTACACAGTGAGACACACAGTTGTGATACACACTGAGACGTGTCTCATTGTGTACCTACTATGTGGTTCTGATGTTAAAAAAAGTTATTTATTAATAAAAAAAGATTTCTCTCTCTCTCTCTCTCACTTTCTGTGTTTGTGTCTAGGCGTGCGATGTCTAGGGAAATCTACTAAACGTAAGAGGCTGAAAATTTGCATGAAGGTAGCCCAAGGTCTGCCATTGTCCACCCGACGCTCATATTTTTAATATTTTGAAAATCTAGAAATTATAATTAGAAATCATAAACTGCAGAATATTATTTATAGAGTGTAAAAATGTATGATTTATGAAAATATAGGGGAGACCAGGGTACAGTGGTCCACTTTTGCAGTTAACATTTTTTTTTCTCTGTAAAGGAAAGACCAATCTACCTGAAAATATTTGTGAATATTCTTTAAACCTTTCTACATGCCTCATAATTTTTGGTAGAGCATAGTTTCCAGTACATTTTTCAAAAAGTTTTTTTTTTATATATATATACACCCATAAAGTGGACCAGTGTGCCCCGGAAGCGGTTTACACTGATCCACCCACTGGGGTACAGTGGCCCATTATTAGTTATTGTCTAAAATACAATATAAATATATTTATAATTAATCTAATTCTTTTTTATTTCCCCTTTACCTCCAAAATAATATAATAATACAAATTTGCAAGTAGCATTTTGAAACAAAAAACTAAAGAATTATCAAAAAATTTATTATATTTTGAAAATAACAATATAAAATATAAGAGTGATTGCAAATAAGTTATTAATTAAGTACAAAAAAATCAGCAAACATTAAGATAAATATGATGATGAAAAATTTATTAGAAGCTCAAAATAGTCAGGATAAAATAGTTCATTATGAACTGACCATGTGCTCTGAAGTAGTATAAATAACCAATCCAGTGAGGTCATCTATTACTTATTAGGCTACAGTTATATTTTTCAAAAGCAATAAATACAAAACAAAATATTTCTTACTATCTTAACTCTACAATGCATGATTTTCATTTCTCTCCTTCTCCACCCCCCCCCCCCCCCCAAAAAAAAAAAAAAAAAATGCTATATTAACATGAAAACTTATTTTAAAAATCACACGTGAACTGTTATCCATAATTTAGAAGAAAACTAAAGTGTCAGATGGCTACATTATAATATGAACAACATATAACCATGGCTCGACTAGCAAGTTTTTGTGCCCAGGGCACTTTCAATTTCTCGTGCCCCCTTAGATTTATTGATTTGCTGTTACTAGTTTTTTATTACATATTACACACTTATTTGAAAAGTGTCAACCCAAAAAATTAAGTTTTCCAGAAAATTGAAAAACGGTTCTAGGAATAAAAATAAAATATTTTTTCTATTATTTATTGAAATGCGCTTTTAATAATATATTGAGATATAGTTTTGTCGTTTCATCGTATTAATATCTCAAATATCACATTTTTTCGGCAATTCTGATTTTTTAAATGAAAATTTAGATGAAATTATAAAAAATTTTGTGCCCCTCAGAAGTTTCGTGCCCAGGGCACGGGCTCCGGGTGCCCATGAGATAGTCAGGGCCTGCATATAACATGAAATTTAAAGTGTGCCAAATGGCTACTCTATGCATTGTAGGGTTAAATAAACTGTCATTTTCTTTGTTTACTTTATTTTATAATTAAATAACATTTTTAAAACAATATTTCTTTGTAGAGAATAAGCAATTATTAGATATTTTGAAAATTCTTCATTACAGGAGCAGTATTCATTGCGGACCACTGTACCCCAGCAGTGGGCGGTCCACTGTGCTCCATGTTGAAGTTCAATACATACTCATAAAAATATTATTTAAAGTTTTCTTTTAAGCATATAAACTTTTAAATAAAATAAAGACCAGTGTCTTACCTTTTCAAAAAAGTTGTTTTATCTTATTTATCCATAACCTTTAATTACTCAATAAAAAGTATGATGATGAAAAATTTTACTTTTAGGAGCTCAAAACAACCAGTCAGGATAAAAGGGTTCATTCTGAGCTAACAATGTGTTCTAAAATACAATATAAATATATTTATAATTAATCTAATTCTTTTTTATTTCCCCTTTACCTCCAAAATAATATAATAATACAAATTTGCAAGTAGCATTTTGAAACAAAAAACTAAAGAATTATCAAAAAATTTATTATATTTTGAAAATAACAATATAAAATATAAGAGTGATTGCGAATAAGTTATTAATTAAGTACAAAACATCAGCAAACATCAAATAGCCTAAAAGAAAAGCTTTAAAAATTTAAAAATAAGTAAAATATAAGGGGTGGTCCACTGTGTACCTAGGTCCACTGTACCCTGGTCTCCCCTACATTGTCTCACTGTGTGTACCACTTGTGGTACACAGTGAGACAATATCCGATATTCCGTTATGTCGCTTCTGTACTTTTATAAATAACTTTTTAAAAACCATTTATATATTAATGTGTATAGTGTATTTGTGTAGCTTAAAGATGAAGGGAATTTTTTTTCAAAAGAATAAAAATCGTTGCCATTCGTTAAGTTATGATAATTTTCGTCTCGCTGTGTACTACCCTCCCCTATATGATTGTTGAATTATTATTTTCTATTTGAATGTGCGAAATCTTGAAATTATATTTTGTTTATTGTTGATCAATTTTAATAAAATAAAATCTGTTTGAAATCTTTTTCCATATTTTTATTATTTTTTAATACATTCCAACATAGTAGAAAAGTGTTTGAGTTCGGTTTGTCTGTCGTCCGGTCTCTAACTCGCGTAAATAAAGTCAGATCGCCATGAAATGGGTTTATGTGATTGATATTCACTATGGCATGTTCGGTATTGAAAATGAAGCTTGTAGCAGTTACAGTTCATTTACAGAGACATTCAAAAGAATTCCGTTACATTACGGCCTATGAGGAAATATAGTTTGCGGTGATTTTTAATAATGTTTCGCAATTTCAAATTCATTGAAATTTATATATAGGGCATTCTCACAATTTTTTGTCTTTTATGTCCCTGAATAATAATTTTTATTTTAGTACATGTTCTTGTGTTTTTTTATTTCATATACTGGGGAGCATCCCGTTGCATGATTGCATAACAATATTAACGAAATAAATAAGTTTTGGACGATGTTGGGTGTCCAAATACCAGGAAATCTCCTATACCGTCCCGTGTCCCTGGTGCTGATTTTTAAGTTTGGAGCTGTCTGTATAAAATTGTTTCAATAAAAGTAATTCGATGTAATTTTTTTCCGAAACTGGGATGATTGCTTTTTATAAATATGTAGCAAAAAATTAACCTGCACACATTTTTACGGTTGTTATTATTTTTTAAACTCTGTCCCCGAGTTTTAGATTCCTTACCGTCCCTCTTCTAAAATTATACAGAAAATCACTTCAGATGCAGCCACAGACTTTTTTTCAAATTTTGTCATGCAGAAGTATGCTATAGAAACAATGTCTAAAATTCTTTGACAGGAAATTTACTGCAGAATTTAAATCAGCATTTAAATATCAGTTTCAAGCATCGTGGCTTTATTGGTAGTCTTACCGCCCTCAAAGTTTATTCCTGCACTTTTCGAGGTAAATTATTATTATTTTTTTATTTAATCCAACTGTTTCTAAAAATCAATGTACATTGTGGCTGTCACTTAGTCTTAACATGATTTGCCTAAAATAGCTGGTAATTTTCCTTATCGTTCCATCCTTACCGTCCCTTTTTTTCCCCATTTCGTCCTTTTTTCCTATACCACCCCCTTTTTTTTTTACCTTGCCGTCCCTTCTTTAATATCCCTTTAAAACAATGTTATACCAAAGTTTTGTACTAAAAATACTACATTGTTATTATTTCTAATTTGAATGTCCTGTGGGTACTATGCAAATTCATTATAAGTAAAAATTTAGAAGAAAATAAAAAGTTTTAGTGGTAAAATGGTAAGGAAAATTAAACTCGCAAGTTTAACCTTAAACCTCAGTTAAATAAAAACATTTTCGCTGCTGACCATTTTTTCTTTATTTTGAATCATTAAGGCATTCGTCTATCTGATTAATATGTTCTTTTAGCAAGTTTAATTTCACCAGATTTTTATTCCCGAAAGTCAAAAGATTGTGAGAATGCCCCGTATCTTTCTGAAGTATACTACAAGATACCTACTGTAGGATATGGTATGGATAGCATTCACCGTTCATTTACAGGGTCACTCAAAAGAAATCCATTACATCACGATCTACGACGAAAAATCGTTTGCGGTCTATTTTAATCATGTTACACTATTTCAAACATATAGGAATTGATATATATATCTGAGGTGCGCTACAATATATTTACTATAAAATAGAATGTGCAAGCATTCATCGTTTATAGACAGGGGCACACAAAATAATTCGGGTACAGTACTCTATGAACAATATTTCCTTGAAGTGCTTTTTCTTTTGTGGTAACGCGTTTTTAAATTAAACTTTATTTTTAAATATTTCTCAGTGTGTATAAATTCTACACATCACATACAGGGCTGCACAAAACATCTGAAGTATATTTCCGTTTATTGGTGGAAATTGTTGAAAGGGAATTTTCAACTGTGCTATGCGTTTTCTTATTTAACTAGATTTTAGCATACTATGTTATATTAATGATAAATCTATAGATATGCAGTAATACATATTTCATTTAACGTTTTTCAAGCTTAACTCATTTTTTATTTTTATAGGATCGAATGGAAGGAAAACTGAAATGAACATGGATTCAAATAAGAGTTTATTGCTTATTAATACGTTACAATGAAAAATAAAACAAGGAAAATAATTTTCCTGCTAGCCTTAACACATAACAAAAATATTAAATCTTTGTAGAACAACCCATTTTAAAAAAATCATATTTAGTACTTGTGATAATGAAGTATCCTTATAATCAGTCTTTAATTTTTTATGTAATAAGAAAAAAAAACTACATCCTTCTTTTTAAAAATATTGTTATCATGGCAAAAAGTAAACAAAATATAAAATACAACTACAATCGCAATCGCATTTATTCAGCTCCCCCCCCTTTTTTTTTCAACATCTGACTTTCGTAGTAAAGTTCCATCTATTTCCGATTAGTTATATTCGCCTTAATTAATCTGTCATTAAATAAGACGAATATTACTATTTGAAAATTGTTGTAGATATCTGAATTTTCAAAATTCTTGCTAAATTGACAACACTGGAAAAGAGAGATACAATTCGCATCTTGATCTATGAATGCGCGTATTAAGGTAGTTCTCAAATCCAAAAGGGCAACTTTATGACATAAGTTTAAATTTATTTTTGGTCGGAAATGCATGAAACTAGCAGGTGTTGTTGTTCAGAAAATATGTAATCGATCTGTTTTTTCCGCCTTTTTTGCAAACGCAATAGATCTTTTAGAAAATATTGTCAAAGTTGACGTTTTGAACCGAACTTCCCGAGGAAAGCAGCAAAACCAGTCAGCGGAGGGTGAGAAACATCTTTGTCACGTGATCAAAATCGCTTATAACTCAATAGGTGATTTATTTATCAAAAAAATGGAAAACATATAGTCCGATTGCAAATCCCTTTCATAGTCAGGCCATCCAATTTTATATATTTCCGTTAAAAAATGAATTTGTAAATGTGTCAAAACATTTTCGATTGTTGAGCAGAGCAGTTGAGAACAACAGCCTTAAGCGAGATCGTTTACCTCAAGCGACCGACACTTTCTCGTGTATTAAGCGGGATCGCGTAGTAACCGTTCGCGTATTAAACGTGATATTTTTTCATTAGACTTATAGGCAATGTCAAAGGAACCGGAAAATGTACGCATATTAAGCGGGATCGCCTATTAACCGTGAGCGTCTTAACCGGTTCCGACTGTATATAGTATATTAAGATAATCAAATTCAAATTTATTTCTCAAAAAAAAGAAAATAAAAAAGTTAAATGTATTATTATTGATGGCTATAATAGAGTACAGTAAAACCTCCCTAAAGCGACCGCGTTCCGTTCCAATAAAAAGTGGTCGCTCCGAGAGGTGGTCTCTTAATGGAGGTCATGGTTAAATCTAGATTTTAATTGTTGAAAAAAGGTAACAATTAATGTTATTAAAATTTATTTTCCACATTTGGAAAAAATATAAAAATTTACGTATCAGAACACAAATTAATTACATAAGTTAATTACTGAAGGGTTTTAAAAATGATTACATTGACGTTTGCCTTGATTTTACGGTTTTATCTTTTATAACTTTTATTTCCAAGTCCTTTCGAAGTTCAGTAAATAAATGCAAATTTTTTTTTGGACGGGAACAAATAATGACGATTTCATTAATTTATCTATTTCTTTGAGAGTTTCCTGACAGAATAGGGCAGGGGAATCGACCGTCATTCTTAATTTGTCATCGGAGTTGAAATTCATTGCCTAAAAAAGCACAAAGGAGTTTAAACACCGAAAAAAATAAATCTAAACTTAGTTTAGAAGTTTAATGAATGATGCGCTCTCCGGAATTATTTTTCTAATAAAATCTTCTTCAAGCGACCAGGAAAAAACGGAATTTGCTTCATTTTCTTCAAAGAAATGGGTCGCTCATGGAGGGAGTTCAACTGGGATGGTCTCTGAATGGAGGTAAAGTTAGTATTGAACCTATGGGAATAAATTTCGTTTCATGAAAAAAAAATGGTCGTTCAGGGAGGTGGTCGCTTAATGGATTTGGTCGAACATGGAGGTTTCACTTATTTATTTGGCGTGTTAAAAAAACAGCGCAGAAAGTAACAAATTTTGTGTGTTGTAATTTTTCTTAGTCATTAAGTGAAACGCTAAAAAAAAGTGAAGTAAAAATATTCTTTTTCCTCGTTTAGTAAGTTTGTTTATTCCAGATCATCTAAAATATGGCAGCTTCAGGGTACATATTTGGACACGATAGGCTTACCCGCTGTGTATATAGTTCGTGATAAGATTTTTTTATTCGCCGAAATCTGGGCCACTAGTGAATCCGTAGGGGAATAATGTTGTAAAAAATATAGCCACATTTCCTCTTGAGAGCTTCTACAGAACCGTGAGAAGAATGGATAGTGATTTATAATGTGGCTATCCTTACATCTGTATTCCTTTGTAATCTTTTTCTTATGGTTTATTCGTCATCTCTTGTAAAAACATGGTTTGGAATTTCTTATATATACCCATTTTTCTTTGCTAGGAAAATTCTGTAAATTATTTTTTTTGAATATACAGTAGAACCTCGATTATCCGAAGTAATTGGGACCGACCCTCTTTCGGAAAATCGAAATTTTCGGATAATCGAGAATGCTTTAATTTTAAGATTAAGGAGAAATATATGCGCTATTTCTCATTATGGTAACAAGTGCTTAATAAAAATAAAGCAATAAAATATAGAAACAAGAATACATTACTTGAATTTTAATTTTGAAATTAAGTACCTTTTACATATTTCACAAGGGTTTGAAACAATGTTTTGTTTGTCACAGTTTAGAATGCCTTTGCTTTGAAACTCTTTCACAAAGTTTTTTAATGTTATTAGTTCACGAATATCAGAGTCTTTCTGCTGCTCCAGCCATGCCAAACATTTTGCAAAACATACAAAAGCTACAGAATTGCTAATTTATACGTTTTCTTCGTTTGTTTTGTTCGTTCCACACCGCAGCTTACGTGAGCTCAAGTTAAATTCAAAGGAACGGTAAGAAAGGGGATCGAAAATATTTATATGTACTGGTAGTTCGGAATGGATCGCTTGCACACAAGGAATATGATAGTTAAAAAAAAAAGAAAAAAAAAGCTGTGAAAATGTATTTTGCACACAAGGAATGGGATAAAAAAAAAATAAAAAGCTTTAAAAGTGGATTTCGGTTAACCGAGAGTTTCGGTTAAAAGAGTTTCGGATAACAGAGGTTCTGCTGTAGTTTTCTTTTCAGTTTTAATTACTTTATATTTCATTCATTCTTTTTTTTTGTGGTGGGGGTGGAGGGTATTACTGTAATTACTTTTAAGTTTTTATAATATAGATTTCTTTCAAACACAGAACACTGTCAATATATTAAGTTAATATAATGTGAGGTTTTACATATATAGGAGATTATATGTGAGGGTTGAAAGTAAATCAATATTAGCCTATATGTCGCATTTTATTTCAATTTTGGAAATTTTTGTAACTCTTAAGATCCTACACTAGTCACGGAAAGAAACGCTCATTCTTAATGTTAATCCTATGGGAGCATTTCTCGCTCGCATTTTAATATATTTAACTGATTTGTGTTGTACAAGATACCTGAGGTCGATAAATTTTATTGTGCTTTTGTACTTTTTCGAATTTAATTAGTTTTTTTCTATGCAGATAATACTTTCAATTTTGGAACCGGTTAGTACCGGTTCTGGAAGTGAAACTATACTTGAGTAATCTGTAAAGATTTCTCGTATAGGTTTAACATTAGCTTTTGATGAAACAGCACCGAAAAAACTGGCGATAAATTACAATGAAATAATAAAGCTTTGTATATGAATCACTATAAAATCAAAGAACACACAGGACGCGTTTCGGGTTGGAAATTTTAACAGCCTGTGATCAGCCAAAGTAAACACGTGCCCGTAAGGGAACAAGGTCACAAATGAACCAGGGCACGTTTCGGGCTGGAAATTTAGCAGTCCGTCGTCAGCCAAAGTAAATACGCATCCGTAAGGGAGCACAGTCACAAATGAACATCAGCCAAAGTAAACACGTGTTTGTAAGGGTACGGTCATACATGAACTTCCTTTGTGACCCTGTCCCCTTACGGACACCTGTTTACTTTGACTGATGATGGTCTGTTAAAATGTCCCTCCCGAAACGCGTCTGTGTGTTCATTTGTTTTATGGTGATTCATACAATTTTTTTAAATTTCATTAGCGTTAGAGTTTCTCAGCGTGACTAGCGTAGGCTCTGTCAGCGGTTTCACAGATCTCTGCTTTTTTCAGTGTTTGCAGTTTAACTTGTGATTTTCAGTTTAACTATAGATATTAGTGAAATTTTCTTTCGTTTTGACAACTTTTACTATCGATAGAGATTTTGAGAGGGTGAATATTAATTACTAGAGAACAGGAATTATACTTTTTCAGAATTTAGTGTCGCCCCCGGCATTTCCATTACTTCATTTTCTTCTGGTGGACTGGTGATTTCTGTTATTATGAAACAGCCATTATAAATGAAGCGTTAGGTGAAGATGAAAGAGCAGTCGTAAAAAGTTAGAACTCTGATTTTCTGGTCAGAATGGAAAAAAAAATGGCCATAATTTTTTTTTTAAAAAAGGCCATTTTTTTCCCCATCTTATTAAATTTCGTTTTAGTTAATCCCCAAATATCTGTCATTAAACATATTTGGATTTTCTGGTGTTAATTAGAACTATTTTAATTAAAATTGTGCGAAATTGGAAAGACTGATTGTCGTTTTCGACAGTAGATTGTTGTGTGATTCTGATTCGTCCTTCAATAACCTATCCCTCCCAGAAGTTTGCACACGTGGTCATACGGAGTCACCCTGTATGTATATATATATATAAGCCAAATACCAGGAAATCTCCTACACCATCCCGTGTCCCTGATGCTGATTTTTAAGTTTGGAGCTGTCTGTATAAAATTGTTTCAATAAAAGTAATTCTATGTAATTTTTTTTTTTCGAAACTGGGACAATTGCTTTTTGTAAATATGTAGCAAAAAATTAACCTGCACACATTTTTACGGCTGATATTATTTTTTGAACTTTGTCCCTGGGTTTTAGATTCCTTACCATCCCTCTTGCTAAACCTATACAAAAAATTACTTCAGATGCAGCCACAGAATTTTTTTCTAGTTTTTTCTCATACAAAAAGAAGTATGCTAGAGAAAGGATGTCTAAAATTCTTTGACAGGAAATTTACTGCAGAATTTAAATCAGCATTTTAAATATCAACTTCAAGCATCGTGGCGTTATTGGTATTCTTACCGTCCGCAAGGTTTATTCCTGCACTTTTCGAGGTAAATTAATTTTTATTTAATTTAATCCACTGTAAATAACTGTTTCTAAAAATCAATGAACATTGTGGCTATCACGTAGTCTTAACATGATTTGCCTAAAAATAGTGGTAATTTTCCTTACCGTCCCATTCTTATCATCCCCTTTTTTCCCCATTACCGTCCCTTTTTTCGTATACCGCCCCCCTTTTTTTTCCCTTCCGTTACTTCTTTAACACTCCTTTAAGCCAATGTTATACCAAAATTTTGTACTAAAAATACTACATTGTTATTATTTCGTATTTGAATGTCCTGTGGGTACTATGCATATCCATTATAAGTAAAAATTTAGAAGAAAAGAGAAAGTTATAGTGGTAAAATGGTAAGGAAAATTAAACTCGCAAGTAGTTTAACTTAAACCTCAGTTAAATTAAAAAAAATTCGCTGCGGACCATTTTTTCTTTATTTTGAACCATTAAGGCATTCGTCTATCAGATTAAAGTGTTATTTTAGCAAGTTTAATTTCACCAGATTTTTATTCCCGAAAGTCAAAAGATTGTGAGAATGCCCCATATATATATATATATATATAAAATATGTGTATAATATATATATGTGAACATACAAGATATACAACCTAAAAAGTTTCAGCAGATAAAATGCAAATAAGCACTAAAAAATGTCATTGACGCGCAATAATTTTATCACCTCCCACACATACACACGCTGTATTATAAGCAGATATGAAAATGAAAATCGAAGGCCAGATCGCATGATCTAACATTACGTATATTTTATCAACTGTAGCATCTGACTAAAGTATTATCCTGATGTCATATGAAACAGGTGAAGGAAAACTACGATACTAAAATAAAAGTTAACAATGGAAGAGAGAAACATTAAATGAGCAGTTGTTTACTTAGACTTTATCGAAATTTTTGCGTTTTCCTTGTGTATCTCAACAAACTGTTGTTGTTATTTAACCAAAGCTTTACATTTCAAATGCATCGCCAAAGATTATGTATTATAAAATTGAAGAGCTCAGATGATAAAAGTGGTACGTGACAAAAAACAAAAAAATGTTAATCATATGATTGAAAATAATCAATGGTCGTCTGCCATCTGTTAAATTACTATTTGAAAAAATCTAATATAGAGATTTTAATTGATAAAGGAGGAATTTGACAATAAACGCAGGTAGATATTTGGACCCGGGGAGTGATAAGTATATGATGATTATAATTAAAGTTTCACTTTTAAAATTCTGTAAAAAAAGAACCACTGGTCAGAATGACCTGATATTTCATGTGAGTATTACGTGAAGCAATGGGAATTTGTTTTGTGAAAGAAAAAAAGTACAAAAGTTGACCGATAGATGGCGCTGTACTCGTCATAAGATGCTAATTAAAGGACGTGACATGCTGTTGTGGCACTCTTTGTTCAAAGCATATCCACCACGACAAGGTGGTGCCACAGCGATAGGAAAAAATCGGTTTGTAATTGTCCCTAGGCCAAAAACCGTGGAAATAAGAAAAACGTATATGAACACGTCTCTTCGAATTTATCAATCAACTTCTTCAGACCGAATGCAGTCATCGGGACAGAGCAACGCCCCCCTAGATAAGGGAGAAAGCCTTGACACGCGTCACTGACCAGCGTTGGCCAGAGCCGCTTCTTAAGGCTGTTCTTAAATCAAAAGGGTCAACTTTCTGACATAAGTTTTAATTCATTTTTGTTCAGAAACGCATGAAACTAGAAGGTGTTGTTATTCAGAAACTATGTCATCGAACTGTTTTTTCCGTTTTCTTGTAAACGCAATAGATTTTTCAGAAAATACTGTCAAAGTTGGCATTTTGAACTGAACTTCCGAACGAAAGAAGAAAATACAGTCAGTAAGGGGAGAAAAATGCCTCAAAGTAGCTTATAACTCAATAGGTAATTGATTGATCAAAAAATGAAAAGCACAGTTCGATTCCAAATCGCTTCTATGGTCAGGCTTTCCAATTTTATATCTTTCCGTTCAAAAATTAATTTGTAAATGTGTCAAAACGTTTTACGCTTGTTGGGCGGAGCAGTTGAGAACAGCTTTAAAGACACTAATGTTCGGAATTTCTTCAATTTAATTGCCGCGCGGTTACCGTTCTTGTAAAAAAAGCTTCACAAGCAGAGCCTCATCCTTCAAACATAGTCATGACTACCTTCTCAGACGCAGAATAAGAGGAACTGCATGTTCCCTGCCTTTTTATCACAAGTGTAATGAGCAGCGCGCATATCATGTCTTTTTATTCGCATCTTAATGAAGAGTACAGCGCCATTAGTCGATCAACTTTTGTACTTCTTCCTAAGCAGGGTGGACGAAATCATCGGGCTGCTCTTGGCCTCGCGCATTTGATGTCTTGTTTCGGGCCCCTAGTCTCTCTGTGCAGTTCGAAATAACGTTTCCTCTTTATATGTTAATAAAATGTTTGCTCTAGATTTGTTTTCAAATGTTTCTTCCTGAGGAAAAAGTGGATATTAATTTTATTTCTTACAGACGAAGTTCATATAACTGTCTGTGAATACATAGATTTGATGATCCTGAAAGTAATCGTTAACACGAAAAATAAATATTTAAAATACAGGGTGTCCCTAAAAGATCCGTACAACTTCAAAATCTTATAAAAGAAAAAGAACATATCTACAGCAAAACTAGTTATAACAATAAATAGAATAACTCGAAATGTTTTTTCTACTGACTTGGTAAACTTCAACATGAGGTCGTAGCACGAAGAATATCAAGACGATATTTCAATTCAATCCACGAACGTGTTAGCATGCAAACATCAACCGTTCGATTTCGATCGACATCAATCGTTCGATAATTTCTTTGCGTTGGAGTATCGGATTTTGTTTCGATATCACTCGACACAT
Source organism: Maratus speciosus (assembly GCA_963932465.1). Taxonomy (NCBI): domain Eukaryota; kingdom Metazoa; phylum Arthropoda; class Arachnida; order Araneae; family Salticidae; genus Maratus; species Maratus speciosus. Next base: position 125,315,983 of record OZ010789.1, on the reverse strand, counting down.
TGAGCTTTCTTCACTGGATCCGCCATTTTGAATAACCGAATTCTTTAATAATCGTTTACGTGTTGTGCAGCACCATCTATGACCTGAAACATACTGTAGAAAAACCTTTCTTAGTTATTCTATCTATTGTTGAACTAGTTTTGCTGTAGGATTAGTCTTTTTTTTTTTTTAAATAAAATTTTTAAGTTGTACGGATCTTTTCGGGACACTCTATATTATAAAGGATGCGGAATTAAAAACAATTATGCACATTAAATGTGAAAATAGTGGTATTTTCCCTGCATTTTATTACCTATATTATATATTATTCTATGACATAAACAATTTTAAAATAAATTTTATTTGTCCAGTATTGTAATATACTTTCGGCCCCACTAACTTCTTTGTCAGTGCCCCACGTGACGTTGCGTCTCCCCCGTTCAGAAGTTCCGTTTGGAAGTTAACATATTCACTCACGCACATACATATATCATGCTTACAACACTTTTCTTACACTTTGTGTTCGGAAAGTAATAAATGGTAAATTTTTGTTGCCTGGATTGCCATAATTGAAAGCTTCAACTCCATTGGCAAATTTTGTTACTCATACTGGATATGTTCTTTTCCCACCAGTTGCTGAACAGTAAACTTATTGCTTTATTTAATGTAAAATTACTAGAAAACTGCAACAGGTAAGGTAAAGTGCCCTAATTTCTTCCTCTTTCCTAATTTTGTCCCCCTTTACTTCTCCGCTTCTCCGAAAATGGCGCCACTTATCACGCAAGGCACAAACAACGAAGATAAAAGGTGTCAGGAGTGAAAGTTTCGTTCGCCAAGACGTTTACACATATTATAGACACGGGATTTCCTATTTTTAGATTACATGAGTTCCTATTACGTCATTTGTAGAATATTACTTTCTGTGGGGGAGAGTGGGGAGGAATGGGACACTTTTTACAAAAATAAGAAAATCAACTTTGATTGAGACAAAAACAAAAATTTTGATTTATAGAATACTAAATGAAACACTTTATAATGTCCTTGAACAATGTAGAAACATAATTTGTAGAAAAAATTTTATAATTAAAGAAATTGTAAATTTACAAATGTGTCCCACACCTCCCCACTAATAGGGAGGTATGGGACAGCTACAAAACAATGTATGATATGCTAAAAATAGTTTAGTGTTGGCTATATATGGGGCATTCTCCCAATCTTTTGACTTTCGGGAATAAAAATATTGTGAAATTAAGCTTGCTAAAATAACATTTTAATATGATAGAATGAATGCCTTAATGATTCAAAATAAAGAAAAAATGGTCGGTAGCGAATTTTTTTTATTTAACTGAGGTTTAAGTTAAACTTGCGACTTTAAGTTTCCTTACCATTTTACCACTATAACTTTCTATTTTCTTCTAAATTTTTACTTATAATGAATTTGCATAGTACCCACAGGACATTCAAGTAAGGAATAATAACAATGCAGTATTTTTAGTACAAAATTTTGGTATAACATTGTGTTAAAGGGGTGTTAAAGAAGGGATGGAAGGAAAAAAAGGGGATGGTGTAGGAAAAAAGGGACGGTAATGGAAAAAAAAGGGATGGTAAGGATGGGACGGTAAGGAAAATTACCACTATTTTTAGGCGAATCATGTTAAGACTGAGTGATAGCCACAATGTTCATTGATTTTTAGAAACAGTTATTTACATTGGATTAAAATAAAATTTTAATTTATCTCGAAAAGTGCAAGAATAAACCCTGGGGATGGTAAGGCTACCAATAAAGCCATGACGCTTGAAATTGATATTTAAATGCTGATTTAAATTCTGCAGTAAATTTCCTGTCAAAGAATTTTAGACATTCTTTTTCTAGCATACTTCTGAATGAGAAAAAACTTGAAGAAAATTCTGTGGCTGCATCTGAAGTGCTTTTCTGTATAAGTTTAGCAAGAGGGATGTAAGGAATCTAAACCCAGGGACAGAGTTCAAAAAATAATATTAACCGTAAAAATGTGTCAGGTTAATTTTTTGCTACATATTTATATAAAACAATTGTCCAGTTTCGGAAAAAAATTATATAGAATTACTTTTATAGAAATGATTTTATACAGACAGCTCCAAACTTAAAAGTCCTTCCGGCCAGTGCCGGGAGGAAGAGGTAGCTTTCATATTCCTTATTTTTTAAAAGCCAGCTTATATTATTCAAACACACGGAGCTCAAATTAGTGTAACCCGATTATAGAAGATTAAATACTAATTTTTGCCAATATTGAATATTAATGAGAATTTCTCGAAATTAGTCAGTGTTATCAAAGCTGGTTTTATTAAAGTGATTTATATTTTGTCACCAAATTCGGTGATATCCCGAATTATATTAATAATTATATTAACCCGAATTATCGGTGATAGCCCGCCATTTTAAAACAACATAATGGGTGCAACAAAGCTCACCAATGAACTTGGTCGAGACCTTAGTAATTCCTGTGCTCATGTTCACTCATATCTAAATCGGTTGATATATACGAGTGCTGTTGCAGGCAAAAAATAAGATTTCTCAAAATGTCACACACATTCGAAATTCAAACTGCTATATCTCGGCCTTTTTTTTTAGATAAAGGCAAAACAAAAAAACGATCCGGAATCTTTGTAACAAGCTGAAACACATAAGAAAAAAATCTTTTTCAATTTCTAATTTTTTTGTACCTCATTTTAAATTAATTTTTAAATTAATAAAAAAGAATTTTATATTTTATTTATAAAAACAATTTTACCTAGAATTACCCTCTTTAGTCATCTGACCCTTCCCCCCATTCCTATCCTGGGGCTGCCACAGGCGGCTATTTTTATATTCTGTTCGCACCAATATTTTTCTAATATGGATTTTGAAGTATATTTGTCTTCCAAATGGACACTTTTTTTCTTCTTCCTCTTTTTTCTCTCACATTGTTAAACTTTGAGTACTTTAAGTGCTTATTTTTAAGTTATTTTTTTCTTAACTTTTGATAGTTATTTTTCTCATTGTGGCTACCAGCCACGTTTAAACATTGATTTTTTATGGCTCCCTAATGTCCTTGCAACACAGTCACCTCTCAACTGGATGTAAAGTTGCCACACAACTAGGTAGCCCATCAACAAGATCACATTGTTCCATTGGCAAAGTGTCTGTTAAGGATTTCTGTTTTGAAAAAAGTCGATGCCTGTTAGAATTAACCTGTTCAGTTCCGAAGCTAGAATAATAATACAAATGCTTATTCATTGGTTTTTTCTAAATAAAAGGACATTGTAAATGACAGAAAAAATATATTTTCTGAAATTGATCCTTTAGGCCAGTGGTTCCCAACGTGGGGCGTACAGGGGGGGGGGGGGGGGTTGGGCAATATGACTTTTCAAGGGGGCAATTTCAGATTTCTTATTAATAAATTTTCTGTCACTTTTTTCTAATGAAAGTAGTCTCATAGTCTAAAAATTGAAATAATAAATGAAAAAATTTAAAATAACTGAATAAAAATTAATTTTCGAAACGATCCCATTTAAAAGTTCAAAAATGTACTGACACCGAAATAATTATGTTTTTTTTTGGATAATTTGACACCTTTTATATATTAAAAAATCATTTTAATTTTTCTGGTTTTAACATTATTTTAGTAAATTGCAACTCTTTACTATTTATTAAAAAAAAAAAAAAAGAAAACTTGTACATTTATTCATAGTGTAATATGCCCTATGAGGGAAATTTTACATATGAAATTTTGTAGGGTATATCTAAAATTGACTATTTGGACATGTTTAATCTAAAAAATGTTTTGAATGATCTAAATGTGGTGCTACATTTATGAAATTAATAAAACCCCGTGCGCATCACGGAAGAGAAGGGTTGAAAGTAACTTTTTACGGCTCTTCTGCAGACCACATACAGAATATGACATTCATGACATATGCATTTTAAAGTTTAAAATTGGGGGAAACATGGTGGCCAAATAATAACAATGGGGAGAAAAGCCCGCTGTCAAAGAAGTATGTTATGAGAGGAAAGAAAAATAGTAACTTAAAATGGATAAAAGCGCTAATTCGAAAATGTTACTTGTGAATTATGTTAACTATTAAAGTGTTGGCGATTAACAAATATCACTTATTCTTAATGAAGTACTAAAATCCATTATAAAATGTATCAATTCTATCAGATGTAATACAAAATATGAGAGATAATTCAAGAAATTTTACGAAAATAAAAATGTAGACAATTTATCACTTTTAAATTTGAGGTAAGTTGCGTAAGTTGCCAAAAAACAATAAAACTGTTGTAAATGTAAATGCGAAGATCCATGGCATCACTGCATTCATGGAGTTAGGTTAAAAGCATACTTGTAATTAAAAAAAAATATGATTTTGATAAGTTAAAGAATGTGAAATCACTTATCAGAGTTAAGACTATTTTCGGATCCATCCGGGAAAATGGAAGTTTATTTTTTATGCGACAATTTTTATATGATATAGAAAGGGGGAGACATCATGATTTTAGAGATGCTTAGGTGGGGCACGGGCCAAAAAAAGGTTGGGAACCACTGCTTTAGGCGCTTAGTAATTTAGGGTCAAAAATATGGATCTAAAACTACAAACCCCCTTAAAAACATCAATTTAATAACCATTAACCTAAATGAACGCACTCACAAATTTAAGATCTTTAAACAAGTAAATAATCTACAAATCCTCAAAAATTTTTACTGAAAAAGATTTAAGTTAAATACTTAAGAAAATTTCTCACATTCATGGTGGTCATACTGTCTTTTGGGCATTTTTGGGCCTTTTGCAAATTCAAATGAAAATAACATTTATTTTATATGGGAATCAGCTTAAGTGCTGCCATTTATTCGTTTGCTTTGAACGCAAAAAACATTCAGCTATTAAGAAGTGATGTGAAAATGTAAAAAAATTGGACATTTTAGTTTTTATAAGGAAAAGAACAGAAGTCCCCGTATGGGGACCCAGGGACCGAAGAGGTTAAAAGTTAGTCACCTGTGGCAGCCTTGCTATCTCTACACGCACCCACTAAAGGTTAAAAATTGTATTTACTCAAACAATTTTTAGCTCACACAATATTTTTCAAAAGTTGCCGCTACTGGCAGAAACGTATGCGATTTCTGTCATACAGCCTTGAATGTGATCTGTAGAATTTATACACACTACGTAATGCACTAAAAATTAGATAAGTTTAAACTTTAAAATACATACCAGTAGTATATGGGGCCTACTCTGGAACACTTTTCATACTCCACTAAATAGAAATATTTAACGATTTTTGTAAGATTTTGCTCAAAAAAATTGCCTGTTAAAATATCGAGGATGTAACGATTTTATTACGATTTATCGAGCAAATAATGATAAAAAATTGTATGATTTGCATTGGTTGGATATTTTTATTTTTTCTACAAAATTATGTAAAGAAGAAGTTTTAAGAAAGGGTTATAAAGAATCAAATAAACGGGATAATAACGTAATCAATTTAGATTAAATAATGATCATTTTTAAATGCTAATATTTAATTATTATTGTGATGAAAAATTTTGACAGACGTCCTTTCTTAATAGTCTATCAATTGCTAATAAACAACCTTCCTCTAGGATAATCTTGATAGGAAAAGCAAAGAGCAGCGTTATATAATAAGTTATCGGCATTATAACCAATCCTAAAATCTTTAGTTGCATTAAAAGCTATAGAATAGTATAAGTTATTATCTCCGGGAATATAAATATGAAAATATTCTTTTGTTTCTGGTATTATATTCCAATTGTCATCACATTTACTTTCTATCCAAAAATAAACACCAGGTTGAGAAAATTTAGAGGCTTGATCCATTTTATATATTTTAGCGGTGAAAGTTAATTTTATTGTATCATTGAAACTATGAAATATAGTATAATTATTAGAGTTATCGATGCTATGATTTGTAATAACGGGGTCAAATTTAAAATAATGAAAGGTAGGCGAAAGACAATTAAAGAGTAAAGTACTTATGACAAAATATTGTAACATTTATTTAGAAAAAAATTGGACGTCAAATAAAGGATATAATCCTTCGGCTTAAAATTGAAATGTTAATTAAAAACCGTTGATATATGATATCCATTCCCAGTCAACTTTATCATTAAATTCTTTTAAAAAATCTTCGGATAAGACCTGATGATAGGAGATCCCTTCCCAGTCAACTTTATTTTTAAATTCTCTAATAAAATCTTCGGATAATGTCTGATGAAATGATATACACCGCCACTCAACTTTATTTTGAAATTCTCTAATAAAATCTTCTGATAATTTTTCATTCTGTGATATACAGTTCCAATTAAGTTTATCCTTAAATTTTCTTATAAATTCAATGGGCAATTTCATAATATTTTTACTTAAATGAAGATCAATTTTATTCATATATAATGAAATAAATGTATGAAATGTTTTATGATGGGATAAATTGATAAATAAATCTTTATATTTATGAATTATAATATCGTCTAATCTTTGAGCCGACCCCATTTATATAGAAGCATTTTTATAAACACTTTTATTTTTCGTCTTTATTTAAAAGCAGTCGCAATTCATTAATAAATCGTATTAAAATATTTTTTAATTCCAAAACTTCATCTATTAATCTTTCTCTGTGAGGTTCTTCTTCTTCATAATAATGGCCAAATTTTTTATTTAATTCACCAAGTTGAACGGAAAGAATTTTTTTCCATTTATCGTTATAAAAATTATCTGGTAATTGATCAAACTTATATTCAATGAGATTACAAAAATCGAGTTTATGCATATATTTTTCTAAAAACCTTTCACCAAATGTTTGAAAGCGGGTTATTAGCAACCAATTCAATCCTTCTTCTAATGTGCACATAGTGTTTTCTGAAAGTTTTTGGAACCTGGATACTTTATGTAAATCTAATTTTTCATGATAGGTTTGAATAAATTCGTCACTTAAGGTTTGATATTGAGAAATAACAACCCAATTTATATAATTGGAATGTTTTAATATAAATTCTTCAGACAGCTTTTGATTTTTAGAAACTAAATTCCAATCTAATTCTTCTTTGTACTTTTCGATAAATTCTTCCGAAAGTTTTTGAAAAATGCATATAACATTCCATTCAATATAATCTATGAGCTCTTCCATAAAACATTCGGATAATACTGAATATCTACAAACTAACTTCCAATTGAGTTGATCCTTCAAATTTCGTAGGACATCTTCGGATAAATTTTTCGTTTTAGAAAATTCGTCCCAGTTGATATCCATTTAATAATGGACATATTTTAAAAAGGGATTTTTTCAATATGAATATAAGGTTTTAAACTGTCTGATTCGCCATCAGGCAATATTGAAAATGTAATGATATCATTGCGTTTTCCATAGGCCAAGCAAGTTGCTGAATCTCTTTCAGCCATTCTTCTTTCTAAAATAATTTTATCATTGATTTTTAATTTTATCAATGCATTCGTATTAAGATCATAATCAGCATAAATATTATGCATGACTACCTGTTTCTTTTTTAAATATATAGTAATTTTCATATCCATATCAGTAGATAATCGCATTTCTTGATCCAGTAATTTAGAACTTATCAAGTCGAAATTTACTTTTTTAAATTCTTTATCTGTAAAAGTCTGAAAATCATCTTTTATAGTAACCCAGATATCTTTACTGTCTACATATATTTTATTGACTACGTCTGTATCGTTTTCGGGTTCCGAAATATTCGTAATTATTTTAATTTTTGCATCAAATTTATCACTCTTTAATATTAACGCATTTTTTTCTAAATATCGTTTATTCACAACATTTTTATCATCTTTCGGATCTGCGACATTTCCTATTCTTTTTCCTTTAGCGTCGTAAGCTTTTCCCTCGATTAGATGTAAAGTGTTTTCATCCAATTCTTTAATTCTCTTACCAGTTTCTTCAGCGAAGGTTAAAAAATTACTATCGTAATTAGTATTATTTTTTTCTATAAAATCTCTTAATTGGAAATGATTATTCTCTATTTTATTCAAAACGAAACTTTTAGTAGTTAAATCTAAATCATCGATTGGATCTGAAGCATTTTTTAATATCTTATTTTCCATATCGTAATGACCATCGTCCGTTAATTTAAAACCTATACCGGGGGGTCCGATAGGGCCTTTTCGCACTGGATTATCATACGGTGGATAATAAACAGCCATTTATAAAGACTAAAAAATGTTATTCTCCTAACGTTTTAATCATAGTAATTTCTTTTTTATTCATATTTAATATACATTTCTTCCTTACTTCTAAAATGTAGTAAAATACATATTCTTTGGTTGTTTCTTTTTCTAATTTCCAATTGAATTCTATTCTCAAATTTTCAAGAGTGGTGTAGTTTACATGATTTGACAAATCAAAATGAATTACAGGATATAATTTACCAAAATCTGAATAATTTACCATACAACCGGTTTCTGTATTTAGATTATTGAGACCTGATTCCAGAAAAGATTCATATAATCTATTATATTCTTTTTTACCAAAATCCATAGTATATCGCTCTGCAGGTAACGGCGATCTGTTAATCATCAACCAACATTCGATCATATCCAAATTATCAAATATCATATTATTTTTTTTAGGATTTTCATTTCTGTCGAAATATTGCGGTATGACGAATAATCTTAAAACTTCATCGGATGTAGCAGATATAGAATCGGAACCACTTTTATATTTATTAATAGGACTAGATCTGTTAATTTCATACTGATTCCAGTTTATTTCTATATCCGTATTAGATAATTTTAACTCGTTATAGAGAATCTCAGCACCATTTTTAAAGTCGACGTATCTCACCCACAGCGCTATGTCTTCAATTTCTACTTTATAATCTGGATTTGCAGCATCTGTGTAAATCATATTTCTACTATCGTCTCTTTGGAATTCCAGTCTTATTATGAAACCAGAAATGGCTTTTTTATATTCTGCGACGAAATCAAAAATTTCCTTTAAAGGCGTCCATGTTGTAACTGAATTACTATTTTTCGACAATTCCCATCTTTTTTTAAATCCTTTATTGTAGTTTTCATTTTTTACAATTTTTAATTTATTGACGATATCTGTTATAGGGGTGGTAGCAGTTATCGTACCATCGCTTTGAAGTAAACTTTTATTTCTATCAGCACTATCACTGGTATCTGGATAAAAACCTATATTGGTGGCTTCTGATGTTGAATAATCTCTGGTATAATCCTTCAGTCTCTTAACCTGCAGAATGTAGGAGTGATAGTCTCCAACTGATTCGATTATTTGTTTACCTATCTGAAGTTTTACGCCTTTCATAGAACATACAGCTGTGACATTATCATCATTTATAGAATCGCCACTGGATTTTATAATTTTCCACTTTGTCTCAAGGTAACTCTCCGATAATGAAATAGGATCATTTGTATCGGTAATTTCGAAATGAAACGTAGTATTTTCTTTTTTGTCATTATGGCTTGTACTAGGCAATCTTATTTTTTTTAATTCGCTACTTTTTATATCGTTATTATAATAATAATGAGTATCTCTTAGATCATAAATTTTTTCCATTTATTTAGGAAGAATTTTTAGACCTGTTCCTTTCATCTTTTTTGAAAATATTTCATTCAATATGTCAGCATCAGTCAATCTGTCAACTACTGTTTTTTCATTCAAATCTACTTTTTTAGATTTAAAAAATCCTTTTCCTTGAATTCTTTTACTTTTCCTATATAATCTGTGTTTATTCATTTATTTACTGAGAAAATTTAGTTAATATCAATTGATATATTTTTTCAACATAGTCCTCTTTTTCCTCTACGACTCTAAAATTATATTCAATCAAACCGTTATTTAAATCGATTAATTCACCATTTTGATTCGTAACTCTCATCCTTATTCTACGAATTGAATCCCTATTCACAGGATAATATATTAAATTATTGAATTCTTTTGAAATGATAACACCCGGTACATCCCTCGGTGTAAAAGAATAAATAACTTCTGAATTATTCTGGTTGATTAAAGATCCATTAACTACATCACAATGAATATATATAATGTCGTTTCCGTTTGTTATATCTGCTATATTTTCACCTTCTATTACAGTCTCTTCATCATGACTTTTATAAACTTTTTTTTCAAAGCCTATTAGTTTATGAAAATCGCTTTTTGTTAAATCGATATTCCAACCTTTAGTTAATTTAATAAGCATTCTTAGTCTAGATTGTATCCTACCAAATTTTACCGGAGGATCGTCTGAACCAAACGCTTTCATTACATCTATGTTTAAATCTTCAACATTTTTATTACCATAAGGAATAGTGATAGATTTAACATTATTCTCATCTGTGTACAGGTCAAACGTATTAGTTTTATCGGTTATGTTAAACCATGAAACTGTCATAGTAAAAGATTGCAATGCTATTTTTTTTTATTTAAGAGTTTTAGGAAATTCAACAGTGAAATCCTCTGATTTTTCATTACTTTTTGGTTTCAATTTGATCATTTATTAGACAGAAAAAATCTTTAAAGATGAAAAACAAGCTCTTCGTTATAATCGCTAGGCTGTTGAGTAAATGAATTAAGTACACATTCCGGACATTTACCTTTATTTCTTTCTTTTATATATTTCATACAAAATAATCCACATTTGACAGAAGTAGGTTTTTGTAAGAAACTATCATTGTGAGCTATATTGACTTTTTTATTGGAAAGTTTAAGAAATTTCATAATATTTTCAGGAATATATTTTTGTTTGAGTTTAATATTTTTATATATATATTCCCCGAAAGGATCGAAATATTCTACATAATTATAATTTGGATCATTATAGTAACAAACCCAATGTGTTCCAGGACCCGTCGAAATATCTAAATTAATAATCCCGCTTTCAAAATTTCCAATCTTTTTAGGAAGTAAATCGGAAAAGAAAACACCTCTGAATCCTTTTTCATCTTTCATATTTTCTTTAATCGTTTCATCTGATATACCCAATTTTGTTATCGGGATTTTTTTTTTTTAGAAAGGGGCGCTTTTTTAAGACCAGATCCTTTGTTTTCCCAAGGTTGAAAAACTCCAGATCCCGAAATTTTATCCAGGATTTTTTTAGTTCCCCAACCCGCTGCACCACTCGCAGCACCGAGTCCTAGTGATGTTAAAATAGGAATTAAAAAAGGTAAAAATCCACCGTTTTTATCTAATTGAGTTTTGCTTATATTTATTCTTTTACCTTTACTAATCTGATTAATCTGTGTTTTAGTTAAATACATTTCATAATTGGGAGGTTTAGAATTGTCTATCTGCAGTGTCAGTTCTTCTTTTTTTCTGAGAGCAGATTTCAATTTACTAATCTGTCCGTCACTCAAATGAATCTTCTTTTTTACATAACTCATTTATTAGGCAGCAAAAAGCTGACGCTTTCAAAGAAGAAATTGATTGTATAATCGTTCTTTATCTCCGTTAGTTATTTTTTTAGTTTTAATAAGTTTGTCTATTAGCAGTTTGACTTCATTTTTTAATTTTTTCGACTTGCTACCTTGACATATTTTATCAATTAATTCAGATAATAAATCTAATCCTTTACCGACTTTCATTACTTCACTACCTCGAATTGTAGTTAATCTAGCTAGATATTTTTGTAGCTCATCTTCTTTAGATTTAACAGCGTCTAATTCATCCTTTTTCTGACTTAATTCCTCCTCTGAAAGATTTTTAGCCCGCGTAATTGTGCTTTGTAAGTTGCCCTTTTTCCTCGATAATTCTTCTTTTAACTGCTTTGCCTTTGCATACATTTCATTTAATTTTTCTTTATTGTCTAGGAGTTTCGAAGGCCTGTATAATTTTTCAGATATTAAATAATCTGTATTTAAATATTGATCAACATTATAAATAAGCGGTGGTTCTTTATATAATTCTTTGACATCCTCGATCGCTTCAGGAATAATTCTAGATGATTCTGCAATAGGCTGTAAAGATATATTTAATTCGTCCAATTTTTCGTTGATAGCTTTAATATTTTCTTTTCTACTTTTATCCTGTTCTTCTAATTTTTTAGTGACAGGTTTATGAAATTCAGTTAAACTTTTGTCTATACCTAGCTTTCTATCACGCTGTTCTTCATTATTTTTTCTAATATCTGCTTGTAATTTGACAAGTTTTATTGCATTTTTTAATTCTTCTTTTTGTTTCTTATTTCGATCTTTTTCTAAATCGTTTATTTTATCCATTTATAGACAGCGAAAAGCTGTCGCTTTCTATTTTAAAATTAGAAGCGACAGCTTCGCCGTTTATTTTTACTGACAGCTAATTAGAAGCGATAGCTTAGACGTCTATTTTTACTGACAGCTAATATGTTTTTACTGGCAGCAACATTCGAAAGCGTCAGCTTTTCGCTGTCTAATAAATGATTAAAATTAAAGATTACACAGAACCGGAAGAATTGCCTGACCCTAAACAACATCGTTTTTTACCCAGACATCCTTTCAGATTATTAATAATCGGCCCATCAGGTTGTGGAAAGACAAATTTACTAATAAATTTATTAAACGGCTTTGAGAATCCTAGTAATTTAAGATTAGATTTCGACACTTTATATTTATGCGCAAAAGATATTTCCGAGCCAAAGTATTCTAAATTACAAGAAAATTATACACAGTTTGAAGGTGTTGAAATAGACGATATCATAAAATGTAAAAAAATAAGTAAAAATAAAAGAAAGCAATTATTAAAATTGTATGATAAATATAAAAAGAATGTATTATTTTCTTCAGATTTGAGTGAATTTATTACTGTCGACGATTTAGATTCCTCAGAAAAAAATCTCGTTGTTTTCGACGATTGTGTTACAGAAAAAGACCAGAAAGTTATAGAGGATTTGTTTATAAGAGGTCGAAAGAAAAATGCATCCATTATTTATTTAACGCAGTCTTATTACTCAACTCCTATAAATATTAGAAAAAATTGTAATTACTTCATATTTTTTAAACTACAGCCTAGGGAAATCAATCAGATAATCAGAGAAATAGACGGAAATCTAACGAAAAAAGAATTTCTTGAAAAATATAAATCTTGTACGGGTAATTTCTTTATGCTAGATTTAGTAAATTCTGAAATGAGATACAGAAAAATTTTGAACCTATATAAATGGAAGAATATTTAGAAAAGAGATTATATGTTTATCGGAAAAGTTACAATTTGTATCAAAAGATAAGTATTTCCTTATCTGTTAGCAAATTTATGCTAAGTGCTTCAGGATTATCAGCTTTTGTATTAATACCACTGGCTGCTTTGAGTTTGAGTGCTGGAATTGTAGAAGTCATTGAGAAATCTTTAAGTATTTTGGAACGAAAAGAAGAATACAAGCAATGTTATAATTTTTATAAACAACTGTTAAATTTGTTGAAAGCTAAAAAAATTTCAGAAGAAGAAGTGTATGTTAGAGAACAAGATTTTATAAATAATTTAGTATATTTCCCAATCGAAAAGTATGTGAAAAAAGTACAGTTGAATGGATATAAATATACTTCTTAGAAAGCGTCAGCTTTTTCCTGTCAAATAAATGAGTTGTAAAAGTAAAAAAATTGTTGTTACGTCTTTAACTAAAAAAGGTAATTTTAAAGGCGGATGTTTAAAATGCGGACAAACTGGATCGGGTTTTCTGAATAAAGTCATTAGTAATTTACCTTTCGAAATGCATTTACCTGGCCACAATTTTACAGGCCCGGGGACACAATTATTATGGGGGAAAACACGATTAAATCCAGATTTAACGTATAAAAATTCGTCTAAACCTGTTAACAGAGTGGATGAAATTGCATATAAGCATGACAAATGTTATTTAGAAAATAAAGATACAAAAAGTAGAAATGAAGTATGCGATAAGAATATGATTGATGAATTAGATAATATTCAAAATCCAACGATTAGAGAAAGATTTGAGAGAGGAATTATAAAACCGATTATTAAAGCTAAAAAATCTTTTGGTATGGGAAATACACAGATCTATTGTTTAAAATGTAAAAACCATACAGAAACTAAAGATATTAAAAATGCAATTTCTAAAAATAACAGGCCAATGATGAAAGGTATTTGTCTAGATTGTGGTTCTAAAAAGAGTGTTTTTTTAGGAAAACCTTAGGTCCTAAAAGTATCTTAGGGATGAAAGATCCTAAAAGTATCTTAGAAAAAATATATTATCATCCTGAAAGTGGTTATTGTGGGATCAATGAATTAAAATGGAAAACAGGTTTCAGTCAAAAGCAAATTACCGATTTTTTACACAGCCAAGATGTTTATACCAGACATAAGCCTTTAATTCGTAAATTTAAACGAAGACGCATTTATGTCAGTCATATCGATGATCAATGGCAAGCAGATTTATTGTTTATCAAACCTTTTAGTAAATATAATAACGGAACTAATTACTTATTGACAGTAATAGATATCTTTAGTAAATATGCTTGGGCTATTCCGATAAAAAGAAAAACAGGACAAGAAGTAACTGAAGCATTTAAAAAGATATTTAAAGAAAGAATTCCTGAAAGATTACAAAGTGATAAAGGAACCGAATTTGTAAATAAATGGACTTTAAAATTATTTAAAGATAATAATATTCAGTGGTTTACTACAGAAAATGTTGAAATAAAATGTTCTGTAGTCGAACGATTTAACAGGACAATTAATAAAAAAATTAGAACCTATCTAGCAGCCAACAATACTAAAAGATATATAGATGTATTGGACGAATTAGTTAAAAATTATAATAATTCCAAGCATAGGTCTATCAAAATGACACCTAGCGAAGCGAGTCGAGCAGAAAACGAATCTGAAGTTTATAAAAATTTATACGAAGAAAAAATAATAAGAAAACCGAAATTCAAGGTTGGCGATAGAATAAGAATTTCGAAATACCAGACTGCTTTTACCCGCGGATACCAACCTACTTTTACGGAAGAAATTTTCATCATTTCAGAAATATTAAACACTGACCCTATTACTTATAGGATAACGGATTTGAATGGCAACGAAATAAAAGGAACTTATTATGAACCGGAATTAGTTAAATATAATAAAAAAGATAAAATGTATAAGATTGAAAAAATAATAAAAAAGAAAGGAAAGAAATGTCTAGTTAAATGGTTAAATTATTCCGACGAATTTAACTCTTGGGTTGACGAAAAAGATATCAAGTCAATTTAATTTTTCCGTTATAATATCAAACCTCCCGCCTAGACGGGACTTTTTCAAATATCATTATGTTATTAAAATAACTCATCAAAACTCCCGCCTAGACGGGACTTTTTCAAATATTAAAATATAAACAAGCTATAATGTCAAAACTCCCGCCTAGACGGGACTTTTTCAAATATCATTATGTTATTAAAATAACTCATCAAAACTCCCGCCTAGACGGGACTTTTTCAAATATTAAAATATAAACAAGCTATAATGTCAAAACTCCCGTCTAGACGGGACTTTTTCAAATATCATTATGTTATTAAAATAACTCATCAAAACTCCCGCCTAGACGGGACTTTTTCAAATATTAAAATATAAACAAGCTATAATGTCAAAACTCCCGTCTAGACGGGACTTTTTCAAATATCATTATGTTATTAAAATAACTCATCAAAACTTCCGCCTAGACGGGACTTTTTCAAATATTAAAATATAAACAAGCTATAATGTCAAAACTCCCGTCTAGACGGGACTTTTTCAAATATCATTATGTTATTAAAATAACTCATCAAAACTCCCGCCTAGACGGGACTTTTTCAAATATTAAAATATAAACAAGCTATAATGTCAAAACTCCCGTCTAGACGGGACTTTTTCAAATATCATTATGTTATTAAAATAACTCATCAAAACTCCTGCCTAGACGGGACTTTTTCAAATATCATTATGTTATTAAAATTACTCATCAAAACTCCCGCCTAGACGGGACTTTTTCAAATATCATTATGTTATTAAAATAACTCATCAAAACTCCCGCCTAGACGGGACTTTTTCAAATATCATTATGTTATTAAAATTACTCATCAAAACTCCCGCCTAGACGGGACTTTTTCAAATATTAAAATATAAACAAGCTATAATGTCAAAACTCCCGCATAGACGGGACTTTTTCAAATATTAAAATATAAACAAGCTATAATGTCAAAACTCCCGTCTAGGCGGGACTTTTGGTTTTAAATGCATTACATTAAAATAAGTTTAAATAAATGAATTGTGACTTTTTTAAAGACGTTTTAAGAGATGATTCTGATTCTAACTTAATGGATTCTTTTGACAAAGAAAACAGATGTCAAATACCCGAAAAATATCTCAAAATTTATGACCAGATGAAAAAAAGTGAAATAATGTACGATTCGGACGGTGAATATTTTACATATAAAAATATAGATGTTTTTTTAAGCGAAAGACGCAAATCCCGGATAAGTCGCTTTAACGCATTGAAATGGAAATTGAAGTTAAATATTCCATATAAAGCTGAAGAAATGTTTATTCAATTTTTAGATTTAGTGTATTATAAAAAGTCGATAAATTACCTATATTTCATAAAGAAAATATTAGATTATTATAATATTGATAATAATTTGAAAGTAAAATTTAATAAGAAAAACGAAGACATTTGGAATAGCTTTCTAAAAAATTTTTCTTAATAAATGGAGCTGTCTAAAATTTGCAAGCATTGTCAGATGACTAAACCTTTAGACGAATATTATACTCGATTTCGTTACGGCAAAACAGAACATTACGCTAATTGCAAAAGTTGTCATTTAGCTATGAAAAATAAAAAAATTGATTGCGAATGTGGTAAAAAATACACTTTAGCTCATAAAAAGAGACATTTAAAAAGCAATTATCATATCAAACGAACATCAAAATAAATTTATGATATTTTATGTAGTGTTTTAAATTGAATGCATTTTTTAGGTTGCATTTTAGTTGAAAATATTATAGTCAATGTTGTGTTTTTAATTGAACGCATTTTTTAGGTTGCATTTTAGTTGAAAATATTATAGTCAATGTTGTGTTTTAAATTGAACGTATTTTTTAGTTGAAAGTATTATATTGAATGTTGTATTTTCAGAAATTATTCAATTGGACCTTGATAGTTTCAAAATTAGAATCGTGGGGAAAAAGTATTTATAAAATTTCTTCTGTATAAATGGTGTCGGCTCAACGATTAGACGATACTATAATTAATGAATATAAAGATTTATTTATCAGTTTATCCTATAATGAAAAAAATTATACATTTATTTCATTATATAGAAATAAAATTGATTGGTTATATCTGAGTAAAAATATTACCAAATTACATACTGAATTTATAAGGAAATTTAAAAATGAGCTTAATTGGAGTTTAATATCTGAATATCAAAAACTGTCAGAATCGTTTATTGAAAAATTTCAAGACAGAGTCGATTGGAGAGGGATATCTACATTTCAAACTTTATCCGAACCGTTTATAGAAAAATTCCAAGACAGAGTGGATTGGTTAAATATATCTATAAGACAAACTTTATCAGAACAGTTTATAGAAAAGTTCCAAGACAGAGTCGATTGGTTTTGGATATCTTGCAAACAAAAATTATCAGAAGACTTTATAGAACGATTTTCTCATAGAGTCCATTGGGTAAATATATTCGAATGTCAGAAATTATCAGAAAAATTTTATTTAGAATTTAAAGGTAAAATAGAAGTGCCTGATTATGACAGTGATTTTTAGGCTAAATAAATGGGTAATTCAAAAAGTACAAAGATTTTGACAGGTAATTGTACAACTGAAAGAATAAATGTAGATTGGAATCATACCTTTAATGTTCATCCCAATGTTCATATAACGCCTGTATGTAAATACAGCGAACCATTTTTTGTTAGAATAACAGAAATAGATAAAAACGGATTTCGATTTGAATGTTTAAAATTGAATGGCGAACCTGTAGGAAAAAATTCAGATTTCTTTCAATGGACAGCAATTAGTCCTTTTGAGTAAACGATCTTCTTTTTGAAATATATTTTTTAATAGTTGTTTTCAGAAATTCTTCAATTTAATTTAATTCATACTTTTAAAGACATTCATTTTAAATCGCTTAATGTAAAATTACCTGCCACCGAAAGTGGTCTAATTTAACGAGCATTTATAGATAGTGGTCGCTTTTAAAAATGTGTCGCAAAAAGTATTTATAAAAATGTTTGTATATAAATGGAGGAAACTCTAAGATTGATATCTGTTTCAAAAATACGTATTTCAAAATTAAGGCAGGTCGTAAAACTTTTAAATATAAACCAACCCCAACATTGTAAAAAAGATGATTTAATCAGATTGATAATAAGATATATAAAAGAAACTGGGGAATACAAATATGTTTTAGAAGATTTATTAAAATTAGATGTCACAGATTATTTAAATAAAATACAGACAAAATTTATCGAAAATCCTAAAAAAAGAAATAAATTGAAAAAAATATTCGATTCTTTCGATTTAAAATTTAACAATAACACAGAAGAATTTGATCCAAAAAATAACGAAGAAAAAAAGATAAAAACAGTGGTAAACCTTAAAAAATTATTTCCTGATTTGAATGAAAAATTGAAACAATTTATAAATGAACCGAAAAACCGTCCAAAACTTAAAAAACTCTTTGATTATTACGGCTTGAAATATAAAGATGAAAAATTGATCAAAAAGACAGAAAAGAAAGTCAAATTGCAAACAAATTTGGAAAATCTGTTTAGACCCGATTACGAAATTGTTGAGAAAGAAAAAAAAATTATTAAAAAATTTAATACTTATAGATATGTTTATAAAATAAGACAAATAAACAAACTCACACCGGGCCAGTATTATAGTATCTTAAAAGATTTATTCAGGAGAGCAATTGGAAAAATTGAAGGAAAGGTAGATATAATTGTATTCAATCCCTATTTAACACAACCCTTCCACCCTAAAATGATGTCAACGAAAGAAGCCTATGAGACCTATTTAGATGTTTTAACGCATAAAATTGAATACAAAGAGTTGGATATTAAAGACTGTGAATTTATTTTTACAGTCGTTGATTTGCCTAAAGGTGGTAAACATTTGAAATTACTGAACGATAACGATGTTGTCAATAAAAAAAGTATTCTTCAAATTAAAAATGACGATAATATCTGTTTGGCTAGATCCATCGTTACAGCCCTGGCTATTCAAAATCGTAAAATTTTATGCGAAAAATTAAATCTAGAAAAACTTACAGATTTAGATGTTAAATACATAAAAATGGGTAGAAAATTACAAAAGAGTTTAGCGATAAAATTGCATGAAATGTGTGATATTCCGTTAGAAATGTGTAATTTAGAGCATATTAAACAATTCGAAATTTTTTTAGATATTCAAATAACTATATTTTGCAGAGAAAATTTTAACGAAAAAATATACAGTGGTACCTATAAATCTAATTGTGTTTACATTTTAAAAAATAGAAATCATTTTGATGTCATTACAACGGTTACAGGATTTTTAGGAAAAAAAAATTATTGTGATTATTGTAAAGTCAGTTATAAAAGAAGTGATCAACATAAATGTTCTTTAAAATGTAATAGATGTTTTAGGAAAGAGAGTAATTGCGAAGGAGATGATATTCAGTGCAATGATTGTTTTAGATCTTTTAAAGGAAAAAACTGCTTCGAAAATCATAAAAATGAAGCAGTCTGTGAAACACTGTGGAAATGTTTAAAATGTAAGAGAAATATCAATAGAAGACAAAGAAAACCGAAAGATCATAAATGTGGAGAAAGACTATGTAAAAACTGCAGAGGATGGGTTTTGGAAGATCATAAATGTTATATACGTAGGAAAGAATCTAAGGGAGGGACTTGTAAAAATATCTGTCCTAAAAATATAAAAGACAGAAAGAAATGGTGTGAGAAATGTGAAACGTCAGAATTTACAGAAAAATATATGTTTTTTGACGTTGAGACGAACCAAGAGACAGGAAATCACCAAGTCAATCTAGTTATAAATCATGATTTTAACGGAAAAGAAAAAATATTTAAGAATGAAAATGAATATTGTGAATGGTTATTCCAAGAGAAACATTGCGGTTATACAGTATTAGCGCATTATGGAAAAGGATTCGATTTTCAATTTCTAGCTAAATACTGCTTTAAAAATAAAATTAAAGTGTTTACAATATATCAAGGAAATAAACTCATATATATGCAAGCAACCGTATATAATATAAGGTTTATCGATTCTATAAATTTTACACTGATTCCGCTAAGAAAATTTCCTAAAACGTTTGGACTAACGGAATTGGCAAAAGGTTATTTTCCTCATTTGTTTAACACTAAGAAAAATCAAAATTATGTAGGAAAATATCCTGAAAAATACTATTATGGTTATGATACTATGACTTTAGATCAAAGAAAAACTTTTGATAAATGGTATAAATCGGTAAAAAACGAAACATTTGATTTTCAAAAAGAAATTATAAAATATTGTAGGTCTGATGTTGATATTTTAAGAAAAGGATGTTTAGAATTGCGAAGATTATTTCTAAACATTGCTAATATTGATCCTTTTAAATATGTCACTTTAGCTGGCGTTTGCATGGCTATATACAGAGATAAATTTATTCCAGTGAATACAATAGCGATTGATGAGGAGTGTATTCCAAAGGATCAATTCAGTAAGAAATCGATCATTTGGCTAGACTATCTGTCTGAAAAACACAATATCAAAATACAGCATGCTTTAAATGGTGGTGAGAAAAAATTGAAATTAGGGGATAAAACTTATAAAGTAGATGGTTTTTATAATAATACCGTTTATCAGTTTCAAGGATGTCATTGGCACGGTTGTCCTCGCTGTTTTACAGAATCCACCGTCAATCTTCAAAATCAGATATGTATGAAAGATTTGTATGAAAGAACTCAAAAAATAAATAAAAAAATAAAAGATAAAGGATTTGAATTGATTGAAATATGGGAATGTGATTTTGATAATCACAAAGAAATTAAAAAATATATGAAAAATGAATGGAAAAGAGATTTTATAGAACCTTTAAATCCTGGAAACGCATTCACCGGAGGTAGGTGTGAACCTACGAAATTAATATACGAAATGAAAGAAAATGAAAAGGGTAGATATATCGATGTTTGTTCACTTTATCCAACAGTGAATTACTTTGATTACTATCCTGTTGGTCATCCGGTAAAAATTTATAATCCGGAAAAATATGATAAGAATTGGTATGGTTTGATACAATGTAAAGTACTTCCACCTAGAAAACTCTATCATCCTGTTTTACCTTATAAAGGAGAAAAATTAATATTTAGTTTGTGTAAATTATGTTCAAAACCTATAAAATGCGAAAAGAAACAATGTAAAAAATGTTATGATATGCGGAATAATGAATGTAATCATACGGATGAGGAGAGAAGTTTTACTGGTACGTGGACAACTACCGAAGTTGAACTGGCTATTGAAAAAGGTTATAAGATTTTAAATATCTATGAAGTTTGGCATTTTGAAAAAAAATCTAATACATTATTTAAGGATTATGTTAAAATGTTTTTGAAAATCAAATTAGAAACAGATGATAAATGGCCTGAAAATTTCAAAACTGAAAAAGAATATAAAAGGTGCGTAGAAAAGAAATTGGGTATAAGGTTAGGAGAAATCAAAGAAAACCCAGGAATGAGATTTATATCCAAAATTTGTTTAAACTCTTTATGGGGAAAGTTCGGACAGAGAAAAAATATGAAACATACAGAGAATGTTACAGAATTGGCAGACTTTTATAGAATTATACTGAACGACCGCATTAAAGACTTGAATATGATATTTTTAAATGATGAGTGTGTGCAAATGGATTATAAGATGAAAGATGAATATGTCAAGAATAACTTTAATACGAATAATTATATAGCGGCTTTTACAACCAGTTCGGCTAGAATAAGATTATATGAAATGCTTGATAAATTAGGAGATAAAGTAATGTATTACGATACAGATAGTATTGTTTATATCGATGATGGCTCTAATAAAGTAAAAACAGGCTGTATGTTAGGCGAATGGACCGATGAATTAGGAGAAGATAAATATATGAAATCGTGGATATCTGGAGCTAGTAAAGATTATGGTTATATTCTGAACGATGGTTCTGTAAAAGGAAAAGTAAAAGGATTTAAAATGAGTTATGAGAGCGAAACTAAGCTCAATTTTGACGAGAGAATGAAAACAATAACTGGGGAAATTGAGCATATAGATGTAGAAATAAATCAATTTCAGATACAAAAAGATAAAAATATTAAAGTGAATAAAATGAATAAAAGATATATGTTTGGATATGATAAAAGAAGAATTTTAGATAACTTTGATACTGTACCTTTTGGATTTTAAGCCAGATTTTTAATTTATAAAAAATCTTTTCTAATAAATGGACGATGTCACTCTTATCATAAATGTTCAAGGTTTTATACTTCCGTTCAAATCTATAGCGAGAGAAATAAGCTGGGTTCATTTAAAAGAAGGAATAGGTGAAACGATTTCTGTATTTACACCTAACTATGAATTAGGTGATCAAGACCATGGAATAGTTCGTAGATGTACTAACGATATCCATGGTTTAAGATTTAAACGATATTCAGATAATACAGGCTTATGGATTAGTAGCGACAATGTAAAAGATTATCTCTTACAATTGCATCAGATATACGGAGGGACATTTGCTTTTAAAGGAGGAGTTTTTCCGAAAAGTACCTTTGAAGAATGGGGAATTCCTATAAAAATATTAGAAGTACCGAGATGCGTTCGAATCCTAGGACAGGGTTGTTCTATGTACAGATGTCTGTACTATAAAAATTTTCTTTCAAAAATTGTTTCTTAATAAATGGAAGAATTCAACAGTCTCAGATCGTTCCCTGTAACTCATAAGCTAAAAGATTTAGAGACAGGGAAATACAAACTGATTTCGTTGAAGAAAATTCAAACAAAATTTGGAAATACCACTATTGCAAGATTAGAAGTTAATGATGTAGAAAAGGATTATTTTCTTAAAAAGAGTCATGGAAAAATTTCTGAAGCAGCAATAACAAAACTGAATGAACGTGGTTATATCTTTCATTTTAAAGGAAAAAATAATGACGGCTTTTATGATTATGAATTAGAAAAAGCTTAATCCTACAATTTGTTTTAAATCTTACAATAATCGAATGGACCTTTTATCGAACTATCAAACTACCAGAATAATATTTACGGAAATCAAAAATATATCTGTTTTTAAGTACAAATTTCTTTTCTGGCAAAGATGGGTTCATTTCCACACAAACTATTTTTTTAAATTTTATCGAACTATCAAAATATCCAGAATAGTATTTATTATTGCTAATAAAAAAGAGAGATCTATTCAAAATTTAAAACATATCATAAAAATCATTTAACTTTTATTTCAGACTTCAATATAATGCAATTGATATTTCTTATTTATTTCATCTGTCTAAACTTTGTTCGAATGGATTTTATTTAATCTATCGAAAATTTATTTAGAAATAAATGTTACAATATTTTGTCATAAGTACTTTACTCTTTAATTGTCTTTCGCCTACCTTTCATTATTTTAAATTTGACCCCGTTATTACAAATCATAGCATCGATAACTCTAATAATTATACTATATTTCATAGTTTCAATGATACAATAAAATTAACTTTCACCGCTAAAATATATAAAATGGATCAAGCCTCTAAATTTTCTCAACCTGGTGTTTATTTTTGGATAGAAAGTAAATGTGATGACAATTGGAATATAATACCAGAAACAAAAGAATATTTTCATATTTATATTCCCGGAGATAATAACTTATACTATTCTATAGCTTTTAATGCAACTAAAGATTTTAGGATTGGTTATAATGCCGATAACTTATTATATAACGCTGCTCTTTGCTTTTCCTATCAAGATTATCCTAGAGGAAGGTTGTTTATTAGCAATTGATAGACTATTAAGAAAGGACGTCTGTCAAAATTTTTCATCACAATAATAATTAAATATTAGCATTTAAAAATGATCATTATTTAATCTAAATTGATTACGTTATTATCCCGTTTATTTGATTCTTTATAACCCTTTCTTAAAACTTCTTCTTTACATAATTTTGTAGAAAAAATAAAAATATCCAACCAATGCAAATCATACAATTTTTTATCATTATTTGCTCGATAAATCGTAATAAAATCGTTACATCCTCGATATTTTAACAGGCAATTTTTTTGAGCAAAATCTTACAAAAATCGTTAAATATTTCTATTTAGTGGAGTATGAAAAGTGTTCCAGAGTAGGCCCCATATACTACTCATACCACAGCGGAAAAAGCACGTAAATCACTTATCAACTTTAGTAAGCCTTATAACCGAATTCTTTTGTGCATCTCTCTAAATAAACGATAAATGCTACGCATTCCATACTCTATAGAAAATATGCTTTAGTGAAATCCTAGTGATGCTTTTTAATTTCATTATGCTTGAAATATCATAACAGGAATAAAACTCTTCGTAAGTGATTTTTATCTATAGACCATAATCTAACGGACTTTTTTCCCCCCAATATTCGGTGCTTTCTATACTAATTCTATCATTCTAATACTGTCAATCCAATAAAATAAAATATAAAAATTACAAGACTTAAAGCGCGATTAGACAGACAGACGAATTCATAAGCACGTTTCAACTTGTTGGAAAGTGTGCAAAAAGAAAAAGAAAAAGGTAAAGGTAAAACTGTACATTCTGTAATGATATTCTGTGACAATTTGAATGAAAAGATTTGGTTCCTGTCATCTCTGTTTTCCTTATAAGAGCGGGAAGTGGCCGAACAAACTATCACCTCATCGAGTCGCCGGCTGAAATCTCAGAATTAGTTAAAACTCGATTTGCATATTAAAATGCAACTGATCTGCCAAGTCATATCTTGGTGGAAACCACATACAGATTCGATTTTAGTAGTTGACTGGTAGGTGTACTATTGTGTTTTCCTGCTCTCAGTCCTCCATGTTTTCATACTTTTGTGTGCAGGAAAACACAATGATAAACCTACCGATCAACTACTGAAATCGGATCTGTAGGTGGTTTCCACCAAGATATGATTTGCAGACCGGTTGCATTTTAATATGCTAATTGAGTTCTGCCTAATCCTTGAATTCTATTACCTCACATTCTATTATAAAAATGAATAATGTATTATTAAAAAAGATTTTTGCTACAACTCTTATTAATATTAATTAATATACAGTGAAACCTACCTGTACGATAACGGCCATTTTTTCATGGAACGAAATGTATTCCCATAGGCTCAATACTAATTTTACCTCTATTCAGAGACCATCCTAGTTAAACTCCCTCCATGAGCGACCCATTTCTTTGAAGAAAATGAAACAAATTCCATTTTTTCCTGGTCGCTTGAAGAAGGTTTCATTGGAAAAATAATTCCGGAGAGCGTATTATTCATCAAACTTCTAAATTAAGTTTAGAATTTTTATTTATTCCGGTAACTTTTAAGTGTTTAAACTCCTTTGTGCCTTTTTAGGCAATGAATTTAACTGTGATGACAAATTTAGGATGACGGTCCATAAACTCCCCTGCCCTATTCTGTCAGGAAGTAGATAAATGAATGAAATCGTCATTATTTGTTCCCGTCCAAAAAAAAAAAAAAAAATATTTACTGAACTTTGAAAGGACTTGGAAATAAAAGTTATAAAAGATAAAACCGTAAAATTGAAGCAAATGTCAATGTATTCATTTTGTAAACTCTGCAGTCATTAACTTATGTAATTAACTTTTGTTTTGATACTTAAATTTTCATATTTTTTTTCCTAATATGAAAAATAAATTTTAGTAACATTAATTGTTACCTTTTTTCAACAATTAAAATCTAGATTTAAACATGACTCTATTAAGAGACCACCTCTCGGAGCGACCCATCTTTATTGGTCGCTTTAGGGAGGTTTTATTGTATATTAATTGTTAATTGTATGAATCCGTATTTGATTTTTCCTTTTCTCTTTATTTACAGATGGGCTATGCTCAGCTAAAGCAGCGCACCGGCGGAGTCCATCTCAGGCAGTATAGTAGGACATTTATAGTAGACGATGGCAAAAACAGGGTCGTCTTTATTTCATTAGACGCTGGAATGACATCTCAAGTTCTCTACTTAGAGGTATGTCCTCCAAATTGAAAACTTTATGAAATGTAAATGTAACATAAATTTAAGTCAAAGGTAGTATCCCGATTTTACGCTGGCTTCTCGGATTTCAGATGCATGTTCCAAGACCCGTCCTGCGAAACCGCTGCGCGGGATGCTAAAAGTCTCGATTTTTCCTGATGCACAAATTCGTTTAAATTCATGCTATTCGTTAGTCTTCATTAAGAAGAGCTTTATGCAATAAAAAAAAACGAAACCTGTATATACCGGAAAATTTTTATGATTCCGGTGAAAGGAATACCGTACAAATATATCTGCTAAGATGTAATATTTTAATGACTATTCTGTTCCTATAAGTTTAAATGAGCTTTGTTTAGTAAAACCTGTGAAAACGGAACCTTATTACAACGGAATCTTGTCGTAAATGCAAAAATTTCACAATCCCTACTAAAAGAATGCTATACAAATATAAAGTTAGTTTTGTTTCGGCCCATAGTGATTCAGCTTTTACGGATTTTACTTTATAATATTTTTGTGTTAATTTAGTACAGTGAAACCTACTAAAACGGAAAAAAATGTGATAAGGAAAAGATTTTGTTTTAGACAGGTTTCCGTCATAATACGCATAATTGTATGGTATTCTTTCCGTAAGGACTATGAATTTTTTACGTTTAATACAAAATTTCGTTAGGGGTTCCGTTTTCATTTGATTTACTATTTTTTCATGTTCCGATTTAGAAGGCACTGTCCTGCTTTCTTTGTCTCCATGTTTCGCTTTTTGGGACAGTAGATCTGGCAACACTAGTCAGCACTAGTCTACGTGCAATTAAACAAGCGAATCTACTTTAAGTAACCAGCCAACATAGAACCAAAACAAAGCAAAACAGAGCTGCCATTAAGACGGCATAAGCGCTTGTCCAGCAGACCGCCGCCGGCGTGCGGCAATCAGGCACTCAAACTCGCTTCCAGGCACCCCTCTTTGCCCCATTTCCAAGCGCTAAACCCGTAAAACTGGGTTATACCCTGGTAGTTACGGGTCTGGTCAGCGGTTAGAAAGAGTCTGATATGGAATAAGCTTGCAAAAGTCTTTCCCTTGGAAAGCTCAGTATCTAAAAAAAAAAAGTAACTAAAAATTAAAAAATATATTTTTTAATGTTATTAAACACTTAACAAAAAATTTATTTTGATATGAAAAGAAAGGCAATGACATATTGAGCTTTTTAATGCCAATTTAACCGTAGGACCCCATTTAGGGCTATTTTATCCACACTGCCAGAGGCGTCGCGATGGGGGGTTATGGGGGGGGGGGGAACCTCCCCCCCCCCAATATATATGAACTTGGGAAATTTGAGCTTAGAGTTGCGAAATTATAGATTTTTGAAACACTTTTTTTTAAATAAAAAGTAAAAAGAATTTTTTATTATTTTGCTGACTACGTTTCTGAGTTCTGTAATAGTAAAATAGTTAAACTTTCAAAGGAAATACAAAAAGCAGCCAGATTTAATTTCTCATTATGTTCCTCTGTGCTACGAAAATATCATACATCTACCAGACCTGAATTTCTTTACCGTTGTCTACCAGCAGTGTCTCTAATACATTTCCTCCTCCAAAACTTTGTTCCTTTCTCAAAAATCTAAAAATATGAGGCTATTTTCATATGAAGTACGATTATGACTCGTACACAGTTGAAGACAAAAACTTTCATTTTTTCTGGTTCATTTAGAACCAATAATTATAATTTTTAAGTTTTTAGTTTCAGCATTTTTCTTTGGAAAGATTTTTTTTTTTTTCGCGTATAAGTATCATTATCATTAAACACATATTGAACATATCATTTTAATTGGAAAATAGAGTAATTTGTTTCACGTTGGGAAATTTTTGAATTATATGTTGGGAAAATTTTAAACTCTCCCCCCCCCCCCACCCCCGAAATTTTTTTTTGCAGCTACACACTGGAGATGAGATGAGCTCAGACCGAGCCGGACAGAGGCTCAGGCTCGATTTGTATGCCAATCTTTCGGCTCAGAGTAAGGCTCAAAGTTTAAACTTTATTGATTCACAAATTAAAACAGGCCGGAAATTGCACGTCAAACGTGGCAAATGAGGTGCTTTCGTACTATAACTAGTTTTATAAATATTCAGATCTTGGTGCAAAAGCGGTTGCACTCGTATCCAAAAATGCACGAATACAAAGTTTATTACGATTCTATGCATTCAATTCAGTAATGCGGAAGTAATAGGATACCATCTTAAATAAGGCATCATCATCATGGCAATCTAGAATCATTACCTGTCGTAGGATAGCATTGAATTAATTACGTATGATAGGATTTAATAGAATGAAAAGAAAACTTTTATTAATATCTTTTTAAGTTTTGATACGATTTTCATAAAATTTGAAATGACTCGACAAAATTCTGCAAAGATTATACATATTAAATTTCAAACCATTCGGTTGGGTAGTTTATATGCGGGCAGACGGCCAGACAGACAGGCGAACTGTCGAGAAGACGACTATAGGTGTTACGTATTTATATAATTATGAACGCACCTATAAAGGAAAAAAAAACCCTTGCTATTTGATCAACAAGACTGTAGTCTAAGTTTCTTAACTTCTTCACTCTCTAGATCCATATTGGTGGACCCCATTCATTCCTGTTGCATTAATCATACTCCAATATAATTGCAAGTTCGATTACAGAATGATAAGCTTTGATGTCTTGCATTCGAAAAAATGCAAAGAGATTAAAACTCTTGCTTTGAAGTCAAATTTGAGAAGAAATAATTCAGTAATAATATTACATTAATATTCAGTAGCAAACATAGTTTTACATTAGTAGCAAATAGTAGTTTTACACTTCTTTTAAAAATGTGTTTGAAGGGGAATTGAAATGTTCTTGATAGGATATAAGGAGGAATAGTCTATCTGTTTCTGAAGCCTTTGCAAGGTTAGTTTTAGCAACTTAACGAAGGTGTGGAACATTCCTTTATTTGTCTTCGCTTTCTGTTTTGAGTACTTTTTGTCAGAATTTTTGTCAAACAGAGCTCATGTCTTTCTGCTCTGGTTGTATAACGATATTCTAAAATAATAAGAAATATAACTCTTGCAGATTTCTGCCAATGGTTGGGTGCATACGACAAATTTGTATCCTTTGTTAGGTAAATTTCGTAGGAAATACTACCTATTGCAATCTCTTCGTTAGAATTTCGGAAATTTTTTTGCAGATCTACAACGATCACAACCCCTAGAACCAGTGGCGTAGCTACATATTCAGCGCCCTGGAGCAAGTAAAGTTTGTGCGCCCTCTTGTCACCCAAAAAAGTTCTGCGTAATTTTGTTATACATACATTTTGTTATACATGTATATATGTTATACATATATACATACATATATATGTAA
Source organism: Maratus speciosus (assembly GCA_963932465.1). Classification (NCBI taxonomy): domain Eukaryota; kingdom Metazoa; phylum Arthropoda; class Arachnida; order Araneae; family Salticidae; genus Maratus; species Maratus speciosus. The sequence goes on along the minus strand of OZ010789.1, from coordinate 125,286,396 downwards.
CTAGCTGATCTATCCGGTGTTGCCCGGTCCCTTTATAATAACGTAAACAAAACTCAAGTTTGTATGATTTTATATATTCCGAAAGTAGTTCAAATGAACCTGATCTTAGGGGTGGCCCAATGGCTGCCATCGGCAGCGTCTAGTGTGTTCCCGACAAACCTCTTTCTGAACAAACTTTTGTCATGGGTCCCCGCTACCAAAGGCAGTGTATGCCAGGAGTGTTCCGTACGCGCCGGAGACAATCGAAAACCAAGTTGAATAAGTCAAACCCCGTAGTAATCGAGCTCATAGAACGCGAGATAAGAATGCGAATCCTGGCGGTGGAACTATAATCTTTAAAACAATCGTAAGCTAAGTTGAATGAACCAATTTCTGTTGAAATAGAGCCCATAACAACCGAGAAAAGAATACGCCGTTAATGTTCCAAAATGGTGGTAACAGAATTCTAAGATAAACTTTCATAATGCACAAAGTAGCTGAATAGTAATCTAAGTTTAATTATCCAATTACCGTCGAAATCGGGCATATTGATCCCGAGAATAGAATGCACCATTAATGTTCGAAAATGTTTATAACTGAAGTCTAAGACAAACTTTATAATACAAAAAGTAGCTGAATCGTTATCTAGGTTGAATGAACCAATTCCCGTTGAAATCGAGCCCCCAGAACCCGAGGAAAGAATGCGCTCCCAAGCAGTGGAAGGTGCTTGTGGCTCCCACCTCCTGTAAATTTAACGAATTACCTTTGACATTAACGAGATATTTAATTTACGGAAGAAATTCCACCCCTCTAAAGTTAACCACTTATATTTAACAGTAACGCGAATTTTAATTCCCGGCTGCAGTGAATAAACGTAAGTTGATGCCGAAAAAGAAGATTAATATTCGAAAAAGGTGGTAGCTGGAGTTTAAAGAAATTTTTAGTAGTTTATAAAGTAGCCGGAGGACCCTCGAACTATGCTAAAGAAAATTGCAAGAGAATCGGATAATTTTTAAAGAAACTGCACCAAGGACCCTAAGGAGGCGATTAATATTCAAAATTGGTGGTAGCTGAAGTGTGAGTAATTTTTTTTTTGTTATTCACGTAATAGCTGGAGGACGTAAGAAGTTGTTAGGGAAAAAATCCTATTGAATCGGACCATTTTAAAGCGAGCTATAATAGGTAGACAAAAGGAGCCAACTGATAACTGAGAGCAGGACCTAAGATGAAAACATGTTACAACGTCCTAGTACTTAGCGCTTTAGATTTTAAGTTTGTCGAAATTAAGTACAGGGTATAAGTACTAATCATTAGAATTTTTTTTTAAAGAAATGCTCAAAAAAGAGCCCTAGGGTCCCAATAAAAATATGAAGGTGTTGTCTCGGGGAGGGAAGACCAAGCTCAATTTTGAAGTTATGCAATGAGAGTGTGACACAATTAAAGGGTGAAAACTGCATGGCGCACTTAAAGTTACCCTAGGGGGCCAGTGTCTTAACTGAAATGTAAAAGTGGAAGAAAAACTAAATGAAAAAAGAGCCCCCAAAACGAAGATCGGATTAAAATAAGGCAATTTATTAACAATTTAGGGCACAAAAACTTCAAGTGGCCCTGTATCAAGCCCCAGGGGCCCAGGGTCTCAACTGGAATGTTGCTGGGCATAAGGACATTTTTTAGTATTTTATATAGTAGTCGTCAAAGGACGATAGAACAACGTTAAAGAAAATTGCAAGAGAATCGGATCATTTTTAAATAAGCTGCACCAAGGGCCCCAAGAAGGCGATTAATATTCAAATTTTGTGGTAGCTGAAGTCTAAAAATTTTTTTTGTCGTTCGCCTAGTAGCTGGATTTCCTAAAATGTTGTTACAAAAAAAAGTTAGTGAATCAGACCATTTTTATGGGAGATATAATTGGAGGTCCAAAAGGGGCCAACAGATAGTTGAGAGCAGGGCCTTAAGATAAAAACATGTTAAAAGGTTCTAGTACTTGCCGCTTTAGATCTCAATAAGTCGAAATTAAGCATAGGATATGCATTAATCATTCGAATAAAATTTTAAAGAAGGGCGAAAATAAGTGGGGAAAATTCTTTAAAAAGAGCACTAGGTGCCCAATAAAAATGTGAGGGTGCTGGCCCGGGGAGAGGAGTCCAACTCTCAATTTTAAAGTTATGCACTGAGAGGTTGATAATATTAGGGGGTGAAAAACGCATGACGCACAAAAATTTCAAGGGGCCCAGGATCTTTACTGGAATGGAGAAATGGGGAATAACTAAATGGGAAAAGGGCCCCCAAAACGAGGAAGATCGGATAAAAAGAAGGCAGTTTATTAACAATTCAGGGTATAAAAACTGAAGAGTGCTCTGGGGGGGGGGGCGATCATAAACAATTAAAAATCTCAGCTCCAGGCACATCAGGAGCGGTCTTGGACTACAGGACTACCCTCACCCAAAATTTTCAGACTTCTAAGTGCAGTAGATTTCGCTAGCCACCACACAAAGAGCGAAACTTTCTTTTATTAGTATTGACTAGCTGACCCAGCCGGTGGTGCCTATCCCCGTGATAATATTCTTAAATGAACTTCAAATGTGTAGGATTTTATTTCTTAAGGCTGTTCTTAAATCCAAAGGAGCAACTTTATAACATACGTTTTAATTAATTTTTGGTCGAGAACGCATTAAACTGGCAAGTATTGTTATTCAGAAACTTTGCAATCGAAAGACGTTTTCCGTATTTTTTGTAAACACAATAGATCTTACAGAAAACACTGTCAAAGTTGACATTTTCAACGGAATTTCCCGATGAAAGCAGAAAAACCAGTCAACGAAGGGAGAAAAACGTCTTGTCAACCTGTCATAGATCTTTAACATGATTTTGTCTGAAATACGTGCTCGATGACTGTGTGAAAAATCGGTTAAAAAAAACAGTCCTTTTCTAACGTATATTCAAAATTGCTGACCGCCGCCGTTCTGATTATCACATTTATAGACAATATTGAAAAAGGCTCGTTTTCATATTAAAATGTATTGTTTTACAAAAAAGAATCTTTGACTTAACATTTTCTTTGCCGAAAATATTCTTTATAAATATTTTTGTATAAAGCTCAAAAATCAATATAACAAAATTTATTATAGAGGAAATTACAATCACAGCATTTTGTACCAATACACGAAACCTATACGCATTTCAAACAAATGCTTAATAAACGGTTTTACAAAAAAACTAAATAAAATAAAATATGTATATAATATATATATATATATATTAAAGATAGGCCACGCTCTTTGGTACAAGACAGGCTAAAAACTCTTGGGGCCATGTCGCTATTGGTAACAGACAAAATTACAGAATACATACGTTAAGTTTTAAAAGATTTAAATGGTCCTCTGAAGCAAAGAAACTTTCAAGAAGAAAAATCAATTCTTCTGCCTTGCAAAGAGAAATAAAAATCATTAATAAAAGATGCTTCAAATAAGTGATTTTTTTAATATTATTAAATGATTTAAAACTTTTCATATCTAATGCTTAGCAAATTTTAAAACTATTAGCTTCACCTGATGGAGGGAGCAGCTTTACATGGGTTAGGGCGCAACGATCCGCAGGTCGGTTGCCCGGCGGGCCAGTCTTAGCCTGCCAGAAAGTGACTTAATTTAGTAAAATTCTATTTTTTTTCTTTTTTTAATTTATAGACCTTGTTTCGGCATCGACAGAATGAAAATTTATTGAAAATTATGTCATTAGAAAAATGTTTAATCTTTATGAATGAAAGTGCACGTTTCCTTTAAAACACGACGTACTTACACCAGTGGAAATACTTCGCTTCTCTATAACACTAGGAACTACGTTTTTATTCGCTCTGTTTTGAACAAACAGTATTTCTGTAAACTGTTCAGAAAGTTGAATGGAGTAACTCCAAACATTTTTTTTTTCCTTTTTTTTTATCGAAAATTCATTGACTACTAATATGTGCTATCAGATGGTGGTGGGGTGTGCGTGTGTGTCGGGGGAGTAGGCACAGCCTGATTACGGCTTAAGCAAACTCACATTACTATGTTCGAAAAATATGTTTTGCCTTATTTAATCCTAAAATTTTGCAATTAAATAAAGTTTAATGTGGAAAATTACTGTTAGAAAAAAGTGGTGTAATTCTGCATAGGCTATAATCAGGCCCTAAGGAACACTGAATTTGGTACTTAACTTTTCTCTCTTTTTGAAGCTTATCGATTCTACATTTGACATTTGCAATATTTTCAAAATCTCAAAAACAATACGCACAAAATTTAAGTTGCTGCTTCCTCTTCAACCCCCTCCCCCCCCCCCCCACATATAAATTTTGTCGCCGTGGGCTGATGTAGAATATGTTTAAATCAGGCTCTTATTATTGTTTTGTAATCTGAGTTGATGCATGTTTAATTTCCACAAAAAAAAAAAAATCTTCAAAATTTTTGTTTATTGGTTTTTATTTGTAAAATGGTCAATAATTTTCTTCAACTTGTCAGGCTATTTTTTTTTTCCAAATCGTAAAATAATTATCGCAAATTACTACTGTTACATTGTACATATAGGTTTCTCTGCTGTGAATTCTTTGGCTTCCATTATTTCCGTACAGCACATCATGATAAATGTCTAAACATTTTTAATACAAATGTACCAGAAAGATTACTGTTTGGAAATAGTAGTAGCTAGTAAAGTGGCCGATGAGAGCCCTGTTAAATAAGTTTTGATTACTTTAATATCTGAAAATCTTCAACAGTCGTCTACGGAAAAGTTGCAGAAAAAAATCAGGCATGCTGAAACGGTGTTGGAGAAGTTACTTGAGGCAGCAATATGGTATGAATTAAAATTGAAGCTTGATGAGTAGAAGTCATTTCATTCAACTGTGTATGAAAACATGTTTTAAATCGAAATAGATGAGGTTGAACACAAGGTAAAATATCCTAGAAAACGCTGATTGTAACAAGATTAATCTATAATGTCTGATTAATGATGAAAAAATGTGCAAATATGTTAAGAAATCTTTATTTCGCTTTTTCTAATTTTGCGCCCTTAGGATTCGTGCGCCTGGAGCAGTTTGCTCCAACTGCTCCACGGTAGCTACGCCCCTGCCTAGAACCCCCCCCCCCTCCCAGCAAAAAACTTTATCACTTTATCTATCTATCTATCTATCTATCTATATATATATATATATATATATATATATATATCACTTTTTTATGGACACGATAACTTCCTTAATTTTGCACAAATCTTTTCCAAACTAATACATAAAATCAAGGGTCATAAAATCTCGGTCAAGTTCGTTAATGGGCAAAATCGGACAAGGGGGTAGAAATAGGGAGGAATTTTGTGAAAAACGAAAAACACCCCATAACTTCTTAATTATAATACATATCAACTCAGTTCAAAGTTGTTATTACTTCTAAAAAAGGGCGAAAATTTATGCATGGCAGATTTTTGATAAAATTAAAAATGGGCTCTCAAGGGGCGCAAAAAATAAGGTTTTAAGGAGAAAAAATTCCTAACTTCGTCAATTCTCAAGATATCAAATCCAATTAAATTTATTGTAAATCTTCTTAATATTATCTACAACTTTTATACTGACAAGTTTTTGATAGGACCAATTCTTGCCGAAAAAAAATTAAGAACGAAAACACAAAGGGGGTTTGAAGAAGAAAACAAACCATAACTTCGTCAATTCACAGGATATAAAATCTGCATGAATTTATTATATATCTTCTTAATATTATCTACAACTTTTATATTTTCAAGTTTTGATAGGACCAATTCTTACAGCAAAAACAAGTTAAAAATACATAGAGGTTGAAGAAAAAAAAATATCGTATTAAGGATGTACCCAAATCCAAACTGCTTATCTTCTGACTCATTTTTGGATTCATTTTTCCTTTCAAACGCATCCAATTGGTAGGTTCCTTTTATTCAGAAACTATATAATGTGCCGTAATGGTCAATTTTTTGATATAGGCAGAGTATATTTCAAAAAAAGATGTCAAAATGGGCATTTTGAACCGAATTTCTCGAAGCGATTGTGTTGGAAAAGAAAAATATGGTCCTACTGAGAAAATAATTGTTTATAAATGAAGTTCTAATTAATTGAACGAAAAATAAAAACATAGGTCGCTTATAAACCTCTTAAAAAATCACGTCAGCAAGTTTTATGTATTTCCTTTTAAAATGAATCTGAAAATGTGTCAGAAAATTTCGAGTTGTTGAGCATTGAAAAATGTTTTTGAATACTGCCTTAACATGATTCCTATAAAACCAGCTTTTAAATAAAAATTAAATTAAAAACTCGTCAAAAACGGCCACATAAAATTGTTAAAGTGGGTTTATCTCTAATCATGATTTAGTTGGCGAAATTAATACTTAACTTCGAAATCTACCTGCATCTGTAGGTCGAGCCGGCAGGGATTTTTATCTTCGTTTTCTGTTTCAGGTCTTTTTGTGAGAATTATTGTCAAACAGAACTCATGTCTTCCTCTCTGGTTGTCCAACGATATTCTAAAATAATAAGAAATATAACTCTTGCCAGTGGTTGGCTACGTGCGACTAATTTGCTATTTTTAAACAGATTTTTAAGGGTACGAAAATCTCAAAACGTTGCCACGAGGGAGTATTTAGGATACATATTTATTTCTATTTAAGAAGAGATTTTAAATGATAAAATTAATCTTCAAACCATTTTAAATTGTTATTAATAATTTCCTATTGCCTACTTTTGGTATCAGGTTCAAACTCTGATGACACAAAATTTTTCGGGCTCAAGTGGGCTCAGATTTCAAATCGTCGGGCTCCGGCTCCGGAAAAAGAACCCAAAGTCATCTCTAATCCTACTCCAGATAATTTTCACGCCTTTTTAATGATGTTGATATTTTTCAGCTGCATTTTTTAGTACGAAAAACTAATATTTAATTTATAGAAATAGTTGTTATTTTTTGCATGTGTTATTAGAAGAAGTTCGGAAAATTAAAACAATTTTTCAAAGAATCTGATGATTTATAGATGATGTACTAAGGTTTACTCATTAAATAATTTTGGTTATTCTTTTAAATCGAAATTTTTCTTTCAATTTTAACATTCCTTATGACTCTATTTCACATTATTCGACTGGTTGCCATTAAACGAAAAGATTAACTTTTTTATGGGGTCTTGTACTTTTTAAACGCGTCGAAAATAGACTAATTCAAACTTTGAGATTTTTTGTTAATCTTCAAAACCTTTTCATGTATAAAACATGAAATTTTGGATATTGATTAAACAGATTATGCTTTGTAATATGCTACCATTAGAAATTTATTAGCCTTTTACAGAATTTGTGTATTGTTGAAATCAAAATAGCTCTCTTTTTTTACTCCATAATTCATTGCGCGCATATCATGAGAAAGTATGCATGGATTGTCATGAAATTTGGTAAAGATACTAAACAAATATGTGTGTTTAAAATGAACTACTTTTAAGTATTTACAATATTACCGTACAATATTACAATATTACAATATACCGTAATATTTTTAGTTATGACTATTTTTATTCATTAAAAATACAAACTTTTTTTTTTGTACAAAAAATTTTTTTTATATAGTTAATGAAATAATTTTGGCCTAAGAGTATTTCTAAACACACATATATGTTTAGTATCTTTACCAAATTTCATGACAATCCGTACATACTTTCTCAAGATATCATGCGCTCAATGACTTATGGCGTAAAAAAAGGAGCTATTTTGTTTTCAACAATGCACAAATTCTGTAAAAGACTAATAAATTTCTAATAGCAGCATATTACAAAGCATAATCTGTTTAATCAATATCCAAAATTTCATGTTTATACATAAAAAGGTTTTGAAGACAGACTAATTCAAACTTTGAATTTTTTCGTTAAATTTCGTCGCGTTTAAAAGGTACAAGACCCCTTAAAAAAGCTAAATATTGATATGCATTTTTTTCTTCCAGTTTAAACGCATTAAAATTGTGTTAAGAAATATTCAAAGTTTCTTCTTTACTAACTTTTAATTATCACATTTTTTTTTAATGTTGACTTACAAATAAAAAATAAAATGGTATTCCGTAATACCCGAACTTCTTCTATATGTGATTAAAGGGGTCTTGTACTTTTTAAACTCGCTGAAAATCAACAAAAACATTTATAGTTTGAATCGGTTTATCTTCAAAGACTTTTTTTGTATAAACATGGAATTTTGACTATTGATTAAACAGATTTCGCTTTTTAATATACTACCGTTAGAAACTGACAAGTCTTTCACAGAATTTATCTATTGTCGAAATTAAAATAGACTTCTTTTTTTTACTCCGCAATTCATTGCGCGCATATCTCCGGTACGTGGGTATGGATTGTTATGAAATTTGATATAATTAATAAAAACATATGTATTTTTTAAATGATCTACTCTTAGGTGAAAATTATTTTATTAACCATGTAAAAAAAATATTTTTGTGAAAAAAATCATTTTTTTTAAATTTTTAATGAATAAAATTAGTTCTAACTAAAAATCTTACCATTGTAAATACTTAAAAGTAGGTCATTTTAAACGCACAAATGTACTTATCATCTATTTCAAATTTTATAACAATCCATACGTACGTTCTCAAGATTTACAGAGTAACAAAATGACTTATTTTAACTTCAGTAATCCATGAGTTATGTAAAAGGCTAGTCAGTTCCTAATGGTATTAAATTTAAAAAAATCTAATCTGTTTAATTAATAGTCAAAATATTTATGCATAAAAAAGTTTTAAAGATACACAAATTGAAACTTTGAAAGTTTTTACTGATTTTCCTTGCGTTTAAAATATACAAGACCCTTTAAAATCCGACAATGATTAAAATTATCCGAAAGGCACCGGTTAAAAATCTTGGGATGCATGGAACCTCAGAGTGAGATTCCCGTTATTTACAAAAATTTGGGGTTCCTACGATTAGTTTTGTGACTCAATAATAATATTTCATCATTAGAGCGATTGTATATGTTAACCCCTTCGGGGCGAACGTCACGTATACATGACACATATCCTTAATTTTTCCCACCATTTATTTTTATTGTAAATTTTGGCTTATTCAACCCATTTGTGCTTGAATTTTTATTTTCTGAAATTTGTTGGTATAATCACTTTAAAATGTAGCAAAACGAACTGGAAAAAAAAATTACGCTAAAACATTTTTGTAATTTATTTGATAAAATGTAAGGGGCTATGCATATATAACGTTATCAATTTAGGTGGGAGGGGGGTCTGGCACATGATATCGTAAGATATCTCTAGGGGGAGGGGGGATTTGTCTTTGGATATCGTTATCATTTTTTATCCAACCAAAATTTTTCTTTTTATTGTAACTTGGTTTTTACACCAAAATAGCATGTTATCTTTCTTTAGTCTGTTATCTATTTTTATGGAAATACAAAGTTATTATTAAAATCCTTCAATGATTATAAAATCATTTAATTCCAAAATATGGAATACCCCAACGCTTGGCGTTACTATTCTGCTGTCATACGTGTATGCGTGTGTAATCGGGGCCGTCGCGAAACTACTTTCTTCTCTACGGGCCTGCTTCAAGAATAAGATTAGTCACGCAAGAGATCTGAGTTAGCAAACGAACCAAGACGAATAGTTGTATGTATGCATCAGAAACAGTGCTATAAATTTCCGTTTTGTAATATTTTGTTATGGCTGTTTGAATTAAACATTCAATAATTAAACATCGAAGGGTCACTAAACAGGTACTTTCTTTTTTTGCTTCGTTTTGCCCTTTGATTTAAAATATATTCGAAAACATTTGATTCGCGGTTTTTATCTATGATTTTAACTTGAAATATACATTTATGACAAAGTTCCCTTTAAAAATTTCTTACATTAAAATGCCTTAATTTAAAATTATAAATATCAGGATTGATATTACATAAACTCATAAATAAAAATGTTATATCTTTTTTATTAATTAAAACAAAAGTTCTATTTATCAATAAAAAATTTAATTTTCATAATGTATGCATAACTTAAAATACACATTCCGTTGGTAGGTGTTACAACTAAAATAGCATTTTTCACTAACAGTAAGCACATACTTACAGTAATTTAAAAAATATATGGTATTTAATATTGCATAAAAAAATAATCTCACTTAAACAGACAAGTATTAAGGAAGTTGAAATATCTGGAAACTTATCAACGACTGTTACATGTTTGTTAATACATGTGATTTTATTTTATTAGAAGTGAGTTTTCTATTGTCATTCTTGACTTTTGCATAGTTATTTATTTTATTATTATATTCGCAATTCCTGACAAACACATAACTTAAGGGGACAGTTCACCTGAAAATTAACCCCAAAAATCGATTTTTTATATTTAAAAAAATATTAAATGGAAGCTTATTTAATTATGAATATTGTGACACCTCATTTTTACCCATACGGCGATTATAACGCCAGATATTGTAAATTTCCTTAATACACCCAGCGCAATTACCCAGAAACAACCAACTTTAAATGTTTTTTTTTTTTTTTTTTTTTTTTTTTTTTTTTTTTTTTTTTTTTGGGCTATGTTCCTATTTTCTTCACTTTCATGTTTTAAAAATGCTAAGGCCTTTTTTTCGTATTTCAGATATAGATTTAAACTTTTTTGTTCATGTTCTTTATTATATATGTGAAAAATATGAGCATGGAATTGTCCTTCATGGTTTTATTTTATTTATTTTTTTAATAAAAGTATATGAAGATGTATTAGATTTCACTCTTTTACGCTATGTATATCAGTGAAAAAATTATATTAAATGTAACATTTGATTTATCTAAAACTCCATGCTCAGTCTTGCGTAATACACATTTGAAAATCTTTTTAAAAAAATGGGCAAAAATATTAATATTTAAAAAAGTAGAATTTTAAAAAATTCAAAATGTTTTAAACTATATTAAATTTTTAACTAAATATGCAGTTAAAAAACATTTTTTTTAATGTACTTTTAGTTGAACATTGAAATGCAGTGACTTATTGCACCATTTGAATCATTTTTTTAAATTTAAAAAAATGTTGAAAAGGTAAACTGCTTCCTTAAATATATAGCAACGTTGGCTTCCACACTTGCATTTATTTATGAAATCCAGACCTAAATTTTCAGTCTTTTCAATAGTAAGTTATACAATAAGATTTTGGGCTCTTGGAATTTTAGGAAAGTACTTTTGTAAATATACTATTGTAAAAGTGCTTTTAAAAACTAATTATAATTAGTTTTTAAAATTTGAAAACCATTTACAATTAGAAATAATAACATTTCCTGGAGCCATTTTATTTTACCACTATCTGCCTACATCATGTACTTATACACTTTATTCGGGCAATCTCATTCTAAAATTAAAATTTTAATTGATAAATAGAATTTTTGTTTTAATTGTTTAAAAAAATTAATATCTTTATTTTTGATTTTATATAATATCAATCCTGAAATTTATACTTTTAAATTAAGACGTATTTAATTTTAAAGGGAAATTTAATTATTATCTGCTAAAATTGTGTTATTTTAATACATGATATCTCCTGTCATAAATGTATGTTTCAAGTTAAACTCTCCGAAAAATACCATGAATCCCAGTTCTTTAACTATTTTTGTATTTTTATTTTTTCATGATAAAGTTGATAATTTTAATGTATGATTTTTTCTACCATAAATGTATATTTCAAGTTAAAATCTCAGATAAAAACGGCGAATCAAATGTATTTGAATATATTTTAAATCAAAGGAGAAAAAAAAAGCATTGTTTAATGACCCTTCTCTGTTTAATTATTGAATGTATAAATCAAATAGATCTAAAACAAGCCACAAATTGCTCAATAAAATATTCTAAAACGGAAATTTCTAGCACTTTTTTTGATACAAATATACAACTATCCGACCTATTTCGTTTGCTACTCAGATCTCTTGCGCCGCCATCTTGCTGTACATTTTCGTCTTGAATCAGGCCCGTAAGAGAAGGAAGTTGTTTCGCGACGGCCCCGGTGTAATCCGCTGTTCGACAAACCATATGGGAAATATGTTTGAAATGATACTTGTCTTTGCTAGTAAATAAAAGAGAAATAATGTTGTCTACCTGTTTTGTTGATAAAAAGTTCTGTCTGCCCCGCCCCGTGCGGGGGCAAGTGGAAGAAGACATTATTACTGTTGAATGCATTAGTGTAACAAAAAGCTATTATTAAATACGTTTAAATAATAACTATTTCTCTTAAATGTTATTTGATATATAAAGTTATATTTTATTAACATCTCTTCATTTGAATCAATAAAGTGTGCGAAAAATAAATGTAACCATTTTTGTATATCACTCCAAAGCAAAAGAAATAAATTAAAAAAATCAAAAGAAATTTTAACACTCTTTATCATTGCGGTGGGGGGGGGGGGAGGGTTCGAAGGATGATAACGTATGAAATCGTAAGGGGGGGAGAGGGTCCAAAATTTGCAAAAAATCGATAACGTTATATAAGTACAGCCCTAAACGTACTAAATATTGGAACATGCATAATATGTGTAATAGTATAACATGCATAATTATGTTTTGTATACATTTATATAAAGTAAGCTTTTAAATTCTATATTATGTACTATGATCAACGTTTTTATGAACTACTAAAAAAATATATATTTATTTCTTTATAGAAACTAATAGCATTATGAGTATAAGTAATAATAAAGTAACAAGGGCACCACCAAACATGGTGCTCACAGATTTTGATGATTTTAAAGTTATATTATATGGATCATACCCCTAATTATTCTGCTGAAAGGTTTTATTCAAATGGGTTCTAGTTTTCGAGAATTTGGAGGTCAAAGTTTAACACACGTTTCAAATTACTGATTAATTTGCCTTTCTAACGTGGGCTGGGTAGCGTCGAGGTAACGTGCGAGTACGCCACGTAGATGGCGTGTTTGAGCCCAACTTGTACCACCCCCTTTTTTTTCCTTTTTCTATTTAATATTATATTTTTTGTCACGTTTTTGACAAGTTTTACACTGAATTTAGAAATTCGCAGCTTTGAATTTTTTGATATTTTCCGAACAAATTACATTTACATTTTTGATTTTTTTAATGAAAATTTATATTTTCTCTGCAAAATTTTAAACTAATATTTCTGTTAACGAAAATTAAACTAATATATATATATATATATATAGCTATCTCATCTTTTTTAAACGTACTATTATTGTTTACATTTATGTATATTTTGTTATTTATCACAGCTCTGAAATAACGCATAATATTTTTTTTCCTTACATTTTTTATATATATATAAATAATTGACTAGAAAAATTTAGCAAAATGAAATATAATTTTAATATTTCATTTGTTCTAAATATAATGAATGCAATATATTAACTAATGACGTAAAAAAATGTTTATCATTACCGACAACGCCATTATTAATTTAGTAAATATTCTATTAACTGGATGATACATATCATAATAATATTCAAAACATAAAATTCCATTAAAAAATCACAATAAAAACAACTTCTTTGCATGATTTTTTTTAACAATATTGGAAGATACTTACTAACATAATATATGTTCTTTAAATACTTTAATTTTTTAATGCCATTAAATAGCTGAACGAGATCAATGAAAGGAAAACTTTACTTATATTTTATTATATATATATATATATATATATATATATATATATATATATATATATATATATATATATATGACAAATTATATCTGGCATCTCCAATTCATTTTTTAAGAATGACTTCAACAATGTTTACAATTCTTAGAATGAAGAAAATGGTTTAAATTTAATCTGTCATTTTTTGTCTTTGCAAAGAAAAAATGTTGTTGAGTTCGAACTTTACAGATAAATGTATTTGTAGGACATTAAAAATTTATAGAACTGGTAAAAACTTGCACATAAGTGTTACTACTTTAACATTTTATTACTCTTTTGTAAATATATTATTGAAATTGTCTAATCGTTAATACGTTTAAGAGATTTGACATGAAAAATATTTTGTATAAATTATGGGAAAAATATATAAATTTACATTTAAAATCCCATAATGTAAAAAAATATACATATATTATTATTATTATAGATCTGCACTTAAAATATAAAAATGTAGATACAAATAAATTTAATAAAAATAATTTAACAACAAAAAAAAAAAAATTCTAGACAAATCAGTTTAATTTTCGCCAGTAGTAGCTTAAAATTGCAGAAAAATATAATATTCATAACAATTTCGAAAATGTAAATGTTATTTGTTAGGGAAATATAAAAAATTTCAAAGCTGCGGATTTTTTAATTCCGTGTAAAACTTGTAACATGTCAGAAATATAATATTAAATAAAAAAAGAAAAAAAACGGTACAAGTAGGGTTCGAACCCGCCATCTACGGTATAGCGTACTCGCACGTTTCCTCGACGCTACCCAGCCCACGTTTAGAAAAGCAAATTAATCAGTATTTGAAACGTATGTTGAATTTTGACCCCCGAATTCTCGAAAACTAGGGCCCATTTGAATAAAATCTTTCCGCAGAATAATTAGGTGTATGATCCCTATAACATACTTTAAAATTATCAAAATCTGTGAGCACCACGTTTGGTGGTCATGGTGTAAGAATAATCGCATTTGAGGCTTAAAAAAAATGTGTTTCATACTCATCTTGAAAAGAACTGTTCATAAATAACTGTCCGCTAATTGGCTAATAAAAATATCTACCCATCCGTGCCTAGCGCCCTGTATTTTGTACGTTACAAAAATGCATAAAAAATAGGCTTGAACATATAGTTTCACAATTTAAAAAGATATGTATTTCAAAGAACTTTACAAGCTAAGATTATGACTTATTTATTTGGATCCTTATTAGAAAAAACACAAATAAACTTACTTTTTACCCGACTGCCAAGAAGGGCTATGTGTTTCACGCGTATCTGGGTATGTGGATTTCTTTATACCCTCGAAACATACCAACGGCTGGATGGATTTTAATGAATGAGGCTATCATCGATTCGTCTTAACCGTCCGATGGTTATAGGCTGCGTTTTATTTTTTTAAATTCAAAATGGCGGCCGTAAAATACAAAATGGCGGTAGAGACGAAAAAATATTTTTACGCACCCTATTGAGTGGCATATCATTGGATAGGTCTTTAAAAATGAAGACGATGTTTCATTGACTATTTTACAGTCAGAAGCTCCGTTTAAATACTACACAACCTGGAAATTGTGTAGGTAGGATCTCGCTTTACTGCAACTCTAACCGTCATAGACATCTATAGGCCTCATCAAAACAGTGTTTATAGATAGGAACTAACAGTTTAACACAACTTAAAAGTCATCAATACAAGTAAATAAAAAAAAGGTAAGTAATATAAAAAATAGTTTCACATTGATGAGAAATAATTAATGAGTTCGTTTTTTACGCAGTCGGGTTTTTTGATTTTTTAAATTTTAATTGCATTTCGCCATCTTGAAAAATGAGAAATGTATAAACTCCGAAAAAAGCCGTAATTTAAGCAAACAAATGTCTATCTCATGCTCTCATCTCTCGGTAGCAGATAAATAGCCCGGTGGTAGGGGAGGAAAAAAAGGCCGAATTCGGAATTAATTAGGGGAAAGCTGAAAATTGTTTTAATTCATTTAGGTTAGGTCTAGAATGAATATGAGAACGAATATGCTAAGTTTTCCCCCTCGTAGTAGGTGAGCG
This sequence comes from Maratus speciosus, assembly GCA_963932465.1. Classification (NCBI taxonomy): domain Eukaryota; kingdom Metazoa; phylum Arthropoda; class Arachnida; order Araneae; family Salticidae; genus Maratus; species Maratus speciosus. Next base: position 125,270,693 of record OZ010789.1, on the reverse strand, counting down.
TTAGAAAATATGTACAAATTAATAGTCAGAAAACACGTTTATTTAGATACCATAACAGTATCTCAAAACAACTAATTCTGTCAAAAACATTGTCAATACAAGTGTTGAAGAGCTTAAAATTCTGAGTAAAATGAGTACCTACACTTAATATTTTTGTTGAACATTAAGGTCACAATTCTACTTTAAAATTTTAGACACGTGGTTAGGGGGTTGAACATAGAATTAATTAGGAGAAAACTGGAAATTGTTTTAATCCCTTCAGTTTAGGTCTAAAATGAACGTACTATGTTTCTTCCTCGTATTTGAGGGAATGTTGGAAAATATGTTCATATTTATTTTCGAAAAACGCGTTTTTTTAATTACCTTAACAATATCTCAAAACAGTCTATATAAAACAGTCTCTCTATAAAAAACATTGTCGATACAAATGTTGTAGAGCTTAAAATTTTGAATAAAATGAGTACCATCATTAATATTTTTGTTCAACGTTACGGTCATAATTCTATTTCAAAATTTTTTAAATCAAGAGCTTGAAGCCAGGAGAGACCAAGTTAACTTAACAATATCTCAAAATTGCGGCCTTAATATTGAAAAAAAAAAAAATATTTAGTGTAGGTACTCATTTTACTCAGAATTTTAGGCTCTACAACTTTTGTATTGACAATATTTTTGATAGAGTTAGTTGTTTTGTGATACTGTTAAGTTAACTTGGTCTCTCCCGGCTTGAAGTTCTTGATTAGTTATTAAGGCAAAATTTTGAAATAGAATTGCGACCTTAATGTTGAACAAAAATATTAATGGTTGTACTCATTTTATTCAAAATTTTAAGCTCTACAACAATTGTATTGACAATGTTTTTTTTATAGAGTTAGCTGTTTTGAGATATTGTTACGGTAATTAAAAAGAACGTTTTTTTCGAAAATAAATATGTGCATATTTTCTAACATTCACCCAAGTACAAGGAAGAAAACACAGTACGTTCATTTTAGACCTAAACTGAAGGGATTAAAACAATTTCCAGTTTTCTCCTAATTAATTCTGAGTTCAACCCTCTGACCACGGGTCTAAAACTTTAAAGTAGAATTGTGCCCTTAATGTTCAACAAAAATATTAAGTGCAGGTACTCATTTTACTCAGAATTTTAAGTTCTACAACATTTGTATTGACAATGTTTTTGACAGAGTTAGCTGTTTTGAGATACTGTTATGGTGTGTAAAAAAAAAAAAAAAACGTGTTTTTTGACTATAAATCTATACTTATTTCCCGATGCTCACCTAGTACGAGGGGGAAAACATAGCATATTTTTCATTCTAGACCTAAACTGAAGGGATTAAAACAATTTCCAGCTTTCCCCTAATTAATTCCGAATTCAACCCGCTAACCACTAGGCTAAAAAGCATTTATAGATAATTATTTCATACAATTTTCATTTTATAAAGAAGAAGAAAATTATGCAAGTTGATTAAAATTCGAACCGTCCCAAAAATGGAACGCTAGTCATAAATGGGTTAATCAAGGATTTTTCACGATTCAATTAGGAAAAAATTTCTGTTTAAAAAAAACCGGTGATAAAACATTAAAAAATCTGTAAAAGACGACCGTCGCGAAGGGGTTTAAAAAAATTCAGTGTACTCAATATGCGATATGAAATTGCTATCATTTCTCCCACAAAAGTTTATAAAGATATCTCGGTCGCATTTTGATATTTTTAAATGTTTTTTTTTTTTTTTTTTTTTGCATTGGATAACCGAGATCGATCTGTATGCAGGCCGTTTTTTACTTTTTCGATTTTGATTGCAGATTTTTTTTTTTTTTATAAGGATGCTTTTACTTTCGAAACCGGTTTCGAAAATGAAAGTGTCCTCATTGAAAATACCTGTAAGCAAAATCGAAAAAGTAAACAACGTTTCTTTGTACCGATAGATCTCAACTATTCAATGCCAAAAAAAAATCATTTAAAAATATTTAAATTCGAACGAGATATCTTTATAAATGCCTTCCATAGGATTAGCATTAGCGAACAGTTCTTTTCGTTTGACTGAAGTAGGGTCTTAATAAATTTAATATCATTTTCGATCACTGATTCTGCGATTCAAGTTCTTATGCATAACTTCATTAGCAGAATTACAAGAACTTCCTGCAAGTAAAGTTGTTTAAATGAGTTGCCTTGAACGTAAACGCAAAATAAAACTGAAGTTGTAAAGGGAAAAAAACCAAGTCATTTCGTGATTTTATTTTTTTGATAAAGTGTTGCGTAGTTACCAAGTGAGATTAAATGGATGATGAATAAATGCAATACAGTAGACTCCCTCAAATCAGCACATCTTCGGACCAGAGGTTGTGCGGATTTTAGAATTTTGCAGATTTCTGGTCATTGATTTGTTTACATTTTTTAAACAGTAATTTGAATGTAATAATGCAATCGAAATCATAATGAAAAATGAATGGTTGCAATATAGTAAAACATTAAACTGGTTGAGTAAAGTAATAAACTAAAATGATGAAACATAAGATATTTAAAAAAAATGATTAAATTATTAAAAGTAAAGATCAAGTAAATAATTAGTAATGTATAATTAAATATGCATAATAAAGATGGGATACATTTTTCTTGAACTATTAAACGAAACTGTCCTCATAAGGGTAACCTATTAATTTACATCAAAATCATAAGGTAAGGAAGATTTAGTTATTTCACATTTAGCCAGACTTAGTAACCAAAAAAGCTTCATTAATACATAAATATATTTTGTAAAAAGATTGCGATTACCAGTAGTGGTGGTATCGGCAATATATTGACTTTTTTCACAAATAAATTTATATTTCCCTTATGAAAAACCATGAGTTCAGTCATATTATTGAGAATTACATATATTAAGATACATATACGGAATGAAATAAAACAAAAATAAATTGTAATTTTTCCTCGACATCTGAACTGAAAATTTCATTGTTTACATGTGTGATAATGTGCGGATTTTAGGCGTTTGCTATTTTCAGGTTGCAGATTTGAGGGAGTCTACTGTATTAGCTTTTTAGAGACTTTATTTAACAGGAGTAATGGTGAGTCAAATTGAATGATTTTTCTCATGCGGGCTTTTGAAAATAGATATTTTATTTATGGAAAAATGAAATCACATAGATTTCGTATCACAGGAATTTAGAGTTTTAAATATTCCAAGACTCCGATTTTTTTTTTTTTTTTATGAAAACTTGTTTTACACATTTACTAATGTAGCTTTACTGTTTGTGTGGGCCAAGATTCCAAATGCGCCAGCGTTTTATTTCCGGCCATGCATTCTTTGATGAAAGTTGTTTGTTTGGATGTGTATTATCACCTCTTAAATTTTGTCGATCTTTTATGAAACACTCTGTATAGAGGTCTGTACAAAAGAATTCGGATATTTTTCGAACTATAAATACAAATGTTAATTGATGAAATTTGGTTTTCAAATGTTTTATGTGTTTTCCGAATTTTTTACATGGACATCTTTCGCGTAATTAAACTGTAAAGTTTTGATACGTCATTTTGCATGTTTTGGAAAGTGTTTCATAATCTATGCTTCACGCATGATATTTTATTCATTTTTGAGTACAGAAGAGGTTTTAATTTTTCTTCGGGATTTATAAAAATATTTATTTATAATATTTATTATAATATTTAAAATATTTATTTATAACTACTAATTTATAAGGGAAAAAATCTTTTTTAATGAGTACTTATTACTATGAAAATCATATTTTCCAAAAACCTTTCGTAAAACAAAAAATATCCCGGAGACAATTTTAAGAATATATAACTGAAAAACATCATACAAAGTGAAGTAACGTTATCTTTCACAGAAATTAGGATATATCAATTTAAATATAACAAATCTTGAAAAAAAAAAAAAAACATTCTGTGGAAAATTTGTGTATGTCAATTTAAATATGACAAATCCTGAAAAAAATATATTCTAGGAAAAAAGCATTTAAGTTGGGAAAATCTCAACAACCACAGACAGTACAACACAAAAAGCGTTACATCATTGATCGAGTTATCATATTTACATGTGGTTTGCCATCACTTTATTCTAAAAATCCTTGAATCTATCTATAATATAAAGGAAAAACGTGTCCGTGAGTAATGCTGACGTCATATTTACGCTGGCAATGACCTAACCAATAAATTTCGCTTTTTCAGCATTTTTTTAAAAATTCTAAACATCACTCAACTTTAATTTTTGCCCCGTCGAATAGATGAAAAATGTTCTTTGAAATGCAATTTGTTTGAAAATTGTATCTCAATTTACTTAATTTTTCATGGATTTTAAAATAATTTTCACATTATTATTATTATTATTATTATTTAAATCTATATCGCCTGCTTCCCGATTACGAAATATGAACTCTTTTGCGCTTAAAACGTTATAAATAGTCTAACATTTGTTTCCGGTAATATTATTTATAGGTTTTATAATTGGGGCGCCAGTGGTTGTTCAGTAAAGTTCACTATTCCACTGCCGCAAGAAAAACTATCAGTTCACCAAGTTTATCATCTTATAGCACTAATTCAAGAAACGTGACTCAGAGCCGGAATAAGAGTGATGCGGGAGGCATTGTTGAATTCAGGGGGGGGGGGGGGGTGTGTCCCGTGTGGAACATTCCTCCCGGAGCAATGAGTTGGCCCCTCCCCTGAAGATCTGATATTTTGTGTTTTCAATGGTCAAAAAGTGCACCCCCCGGAACTCTATAGTGCACCCCCCCCCCCACCCCGGGAGCCACAGAAATCCCTCCGTGAGAAAAGTATCTGAATTCAATATTGGAGGGAGGTGCAGCCGGAATGCAGTGGCTCTTCGTGCATTACCCATTTTCCTGAATTTTTTTAATTTCGAAAGTATCGTCGATTTATTCTGCACATTTCGTGTTTCAAAATGTTTGCGAAACGCTGAACAAACACTTTTGCAAGAATTATTTTTTGCATAAGACTCTGGAATAAATATGCGCTCCAGAACTCTGAGCACCATGCTGAAATTATGTGAACTAATGCTGTGCTAGCAACGCCATCTATCCTGCATCATATGATGTATCAATAGCCCGAAGTTCATGCATGTATCTTTATGTTTCTGACAGATAATAGCTGAGATGTGGATTGCGTGACTTCAGTAACACCCTACCACTTTTTATGCTAGCTGAAACACACAATTTCTGTATTAAAGAACCGAAATCCTCCCATTCATCAACACGTGGATTTAAAATAGACCGCACACAGCTTCTCGCAAGATATGCGACTCTTAGGCTGTGTTTAAACGCTTGTTTTTCCATCCATCAACACTTTACCAGAAAACCTATTCTTCTCTGCTCGTCTGTGGTTTATTCACAAAAAGATGGGGAGATTCAACAAGGCAAAAGAGATAAGAAGATTAGATCGACTTGAATAAAACTTTTCTCCTCTTGCAGGATGTCCGTTTCATTCAAAAGCTATTAAAGGTGAAAAGAACTGCGTGACCACAAGAAAGACACCGCCAGTTCAATGATACGTCTATTTGGACCTTTTTTAGCACCTAAAATGTTCTACTTCATCAATTAATTTCCTATGGACATGCATATCAATGAATTGCTGAAGTCGCTTCCATCCTGCCTAAATATTTATTAATTTATTCATCTTTGAAATCCCTTCAAAAGGGAATTTTATAAATTCAACCCTATTTTCCGAAATTTATATTTCAAAATCAGACCCTCTCATTGGGTAGCACTATTCTAGACACTTGTTCCATAATTCAAGAGACATTTGAGTGTTTGGGACTTTACTTAGCAACCGAATGTGAACCTCACGTAAAGTAGGTGTTTTGAACCTTGCGTTTTTTACCTTATTCTTCAGATCAAAGTGAAATTAAATTTTTTTTTTTATCAATTGCGATGCGTTCTTCCAGTGGTGCTATGTGTAATCAAATCAAAAGTATCTATTTTGAGATATAGTCTTCGAAAATTAGATTGAATTTGTTAATTTAATTTTTGAGGGATTTCAAAAATTAATAAATTTTTAAGCAGGCGGGAAACGACTTCAACAGCTCATTGACTTGTTGATAACTAATTAATCATAAAGTAACAGATTTTTAAAGTAATGTGTTTAGTAGTTACAGCTTGCTAAAGTAATCATCAAATTCATAACGACAGCTGCAAAATGAGGCCAAGTGGTAATGTAGGTAAGGATTTCTGATCCTGAATATGGCGATTAATTTTTTCAGCACAAATAGTTGTATAGTGGGTGATCGGTTAACGAACTGTTCGGTTTCGAACAGATCGGTTAACGAACACTTTCGCGAGAGATTTTTATGTTCGGATAACGAACACAGCTCTAAATAAAGCCAAGATCATCTGCTGTGTTTCAGATTTGCTCAGCTGTATTTAATTACTTCTGTTGTCGACTTAGAGAACTCGGTCGAACTCTAGTTCCAGGTAACTTAATTCGAAGAGCATCGGCAATTTATATCAAAAGGTTCTGGGCTAATTACACATTTTACTGGTTTTTAAAATGAATATTTGGTCTGGAATAGAATGAAGCACGGTGAAAATTCCTCTGTACGTTTGCTTAATATTCCAGAAAGTATGTTTAAACTAAAAGTTTCCATCTTATTTAATTATTTTCTATAAAGAGATTAATTTCTATAAAGAGATAATTAGATAGAGAGATTTTCTATAAAGAGATAATTATTTTATATATATATTTTCTATAACGCAAGAAAATGGATATAGAACTGAACGATATCCTGTCTTGAATCTCCAATTCACTGTTTAGCCGTCTAAATCCTTACGCCGCCACATGAAATAAAATCGCCAAGTCACGACATTTATGATGAAAACTGTAAAATCAGCTGCATAGCTGAATATTCAATCTGGTACTTGTTTAATGCTAAATGCTACTATGTTGTAAGAGAACGAAGGGAACGTAAAATTTGTGCGAAAAAATAAATGTATATTCACTATAAATAGTGGAGGGAAGGGATATTATCCATTAACAGTACATTAAAATTAACGCGTCGGCTGCCATAAACATACTAAAATAATTCTCTGCGCCATTTTCTAAATTTAATGCTTAATTTCCCCCTTTAGCACTATAAAATATCGCTTCAACCTTTTTTTCTGAAATGTGATTTTCATTATTATTATTTATCGGTATTTGTGTAAATTGCAGCGATTCACACGGCCTAATGTTTTCCAAGAGTGGTGTGCTCCATCCAAGTCAAAAATCAACGCTAGAGCAACTTTCAGAGGCCATACAACAGCGCTGCCAGATTGGCCTTTTTTTTAAAATTCTGAAATTTTACATTCACACCAAAAATTCTGTATAATATTGTTTTCTTTATTTAATGAAAGACGTTTCGTGATTACATGAAGTGAAAATTCTTGTTTCAGAATTTCTGATGTGAATTCGAAGTTTTTAAATTGAAAGTAGGAACCAAACTGGTAACCCAACCGTACAAATACATTACACACTACTAAAAACCTTTCCTAAAACATACTGTTATGACATACTTGAAAATTTTGCTATTACGTTAGTGATTTACAGATGAATAATTTTTTCTACTAACAAGGGGCCACAAAACATGAGGCATCGATTTTGATAAAAATGAAGTATCTTGCATCATTGCATAGAGATTTTGTCTGTTGGGCGTTTGAGAAATTGTGTGAAAAAATTTGTACTGCGCCTTGACTACTTTTACATGCCTCATTTACTATTACTATTAAATACAGTAAAACCTCTCTCTAAAGCGATCACGTTCCGTTCCAATAAAAATTGATAGCTCCTAGAGGTGGTCTCTTAATGGAAGTCATGTTTAAATCTAGATTTTAATTGTTGAAAAAAGGTAACAATTAACGTTACTAAAATTTATTTTACATATTAGGAAAAATATGAAAGTATCAAAATAAAAGTTAATTACATAAGTTAATTTGTGCCAGAGTTTAAAAAATTAATACATTGACGTTTGCTTTGATTTTACGGTTTTATCTTCTATAACTTTTATTTCCAAGCCCTTTCGACGTTCAGTAAATAAATTCTTTTTCTTTCTTGGGCGGTAACAAATTATAACGATTTCATTAATTTATCTATTTCTTTGAGAGTTCAGAATAAGGCAGGGGAGTTTATTGATCGTCATTCTTAATTTGTCACCAGAGTTAAATTCATTGCCTAAAAAATCACAAAGGGGTTTAAACACTTAAAAGTTACCAGGACAAAAAAAAGTCTAAACTTAGTTTAGAAGTTTGGTGAATTATTTTTCTAATAAATCCTTCTTCAAGCGACCAGGAAAAACGGTATTTTCTTCAAAGAAATGGATCGCTCATGGATGGAGTTCATCTGGGATGGTCTCTGAATGGAGGTAAAATTAGTGTTGAGCCTATAGGAATAAATTTCGTTCCATGAAAAAATGGTCGTCCAGGGAGGTGGTCGCACAGGGAGGTGTCACTGTATTTAAAAATCTCTGTGCAAATACTGTCTATTCAATCTAACGAAGTAAGCTGCAAATTAATTGCTAACGAAACTATAATTGTGTTTTTCAGATTTTATGGAATTGAAAATAAATTCTTCTTTTATTTTAAACCCCGAGTTCACGTACTATTTTGAAATAGACATCGACTGCACACACTCTCAGAAATACTTTCTTCAATTCACAGAAAGTTTCCCGGCAACACTGCTACCAGTATATATCCGAGAATTGAAGAAATTTCCGTTCTTTTTTTTTCCGTTCTAGGACAGAAAATTTCTGTAATTTGAAAAAGGATTTTTTTAAGAAATACACCTCTCTTTTTTTCCGAAGATCCACTTGTTTTGAATCTGGGACCTCGCGTTTCGAATCGAGCATCTTAACCGCTAGCCTAGCACTTGGTAGAAGGCGAGTTTAAAATTAAGATACGTGTTTTAGTCCAGGAAATAGGGAATTTTATCTAGCAAAATTAATGGTAGTTCTGGAAATCGGCTTACTTTGTTTTTTGGGTCGCTGAATCAGAATTTGTAACTTCCCACTAAAATGTCTCCCGGCAACCCCCCCAAATTTTGGTAAAAAGCCCCCAAAAAAGGTTTTTATTAAAAAAATCAATTTTTTATTATTTTAGGGGAAAAGTATCTAGAAATTCAGAAAGTAGACAAAATTTGCAACAAATTAGATAGATGACATTATGACTTAGGATGAAGGGGAAGGGGGGATCTGCCTCGTAACATGCGCCGCGGTGCTGCGTGGACTAAGTTGCGCAATTCCACTTAACCACTCACACGTTTACATTCGTCCTCCCATCTCCCCTCCGAACTTTCTCTATAAGGTTTACTTTAAGTTTTTTGGGTCGCTGAATCCAAATTTTTAACTTGCCCCTAAGATTCCCCCCCCCTCCCCCGAACCCACCACCCCTAAAAATAGTTGTTTTTAAATTAATTTTTTTGTGAATAGCGCCGATTAAAAAAAAAAAAAAAAGAATTACAATTTTATGTTATTTTGACCCAAAATGATTGTGCACAAAACAAAAATAAATAAATAAAGGAAGGGTAATTTTGACTTTTGGCCATACACACCGGAAAAAATTGAGGGTGAATAAGGTAAAAAGGTTTCTATTGCAATGCTATACCGTGTTCTTTGTTATTTTGCCTCCAAAAATAGCACATATTTATAATTTTCACATTACCTCCAGTAAGAGACCTGCATAAGCTGAAATTTTAAGACCCGTCCCCTAAAAAGTTCGGCTGTTCCTTTATATTTATTCTCACCCCAATCATGCCCATTCTAAATTGTTCCTATTTTATCGCGTAATTTGATTCTTTCAAATTTGTTATCTTTGGCTTGTCAGCCTGCTCAATTTTTTTTATCAGTCTGATCCGGCCCATTAATATAAATTGTCTTAATTCTACTTACACGGCCTGTTTGAAAAATTGTCTTCATTTTTCTGGCCTTGGGTCCTTTCAGACCTTTGTACCTCGGATTCTATCCGCAAACCCCCAAAATATGAGGGGAAGTACTTATATACTAAATGTAAAATATCTACTACAGTCATGAATTAAAACTTTTTTCATCTACTTTGTACAAGGGTAGTACTCTGTACTACCCTGTATCTACTTTGTACACCGCAGTAAATCGGTCATCTGTAACTTCAGTAGCCTGATATAGTCCATAAATAACAATAATGAAATTAATAATTTGATCATTTTATAGATTTAAAATGATATATAATTAGTTTAATTCCACTTTAAAATGTCTAACAAAAAAATATGGAGTCGGAGTGTTTTTTGGCAACTCCGACTCTTTTGCTCAAAAATGGGTCCGACTCCGACTCCGCAGCCCTGCTAAAAAGTGCTTTTTTTTAATATCTGTGACGTAACTTCTGTCACTCCTCGACCGCGGTCTGCCTTTACCAGTTTTGTCCGAACTTATCTTTTTCTTAACCGTACTTCTACATTTTAAACTATTTAACTTTTTTTATATTAAATTTTTAAACTTGCCATTATCAATCAATTCATTTTTTAAATTTGCAAATTTCAATTACACTCTTAATTTCATTTTAATAACACTTTTTTTATAATTAATTATTAATTAATTTTTATTTTAAATAAAATTTATTACGTTGTTTATGTACTACAGTTAGACTTTATTCTCCCAATGGTTCATTTTTATAAGACGATCAATCATCTATAGACTGGGCGTAAAGTTAATGACAACTCGGAAACCCCTCGAAGTGTTCGCACTGTTAAGTCGTCATTATAATAACCAAAAATAAACGATAAAAGTTTCTGAGGAGAATTTAGAATTTCTTAACGATAGTTTTATAAATAACACATAAATGCGTCAAGCGGCCTGTATAGTTTTGATAAACAAACCTACTGGTTTCGCGTGACATTCTGAAGATCTCCTGTAATGATAGATAAACTATTTTCGCATAAAATTTGAAATATGTACTTGATAAACAAACATCACGAGATACCAGATGTCACTAAAGTAGATGCTTTAATAATAACCGGTCAAGTGCGAGTATTACTCGCGCACAGAGGATACCGTACAATAAATATATGAATTTAGTGGCGTATCTAGACTTATCGCTTCGGATGGGGCTGAGATATAATAAAAGTTTCTATGAAGAAATCACAAGAAACGGGGGAAATTCCGCTTTAAACAGGTTTTTATCATAGCATGTAACGTATCTATTATAAAATTAAATATGCTAAGATGAAATCGCATAAGAGTGTGAAAATATTCGTTTTAGGCAGGTTTTCGTCTTTAGAAGTATAATTCCATGGTTATACGATGGAATTATACTTCTAAAGACGAAAATCACCACAAGCGCTATACCGCATTTTTTAAAACGGAATACTGAAAATTATCTAAGTAAATAAAACCAAGTAAACATCAAATTCAAAATTATTTAGCAGCTTTCTCACTTTATCCCCACCCTTACCTACTTTAACACATTCTAAGACTCATTTTGAAGCATACTATGCATGACATTTGTAATACTTGAATTTTGAATAGCGTTTTCCATTTTCTCATATATGGGATACATTTGGAGTAGAAGCTCCCTGATTCCTAGACTGCCACGGCTCGAAAATCGGCTTAAACTGCTAAATTTGACAGGATTTTCTGAATTCTTTTTAATCATAATTGTGGTTGATAGGAAGCTTTTTGTGTATTCCAGATTCAGAATCGCTCAATTGTATTAATGATGTATTTTAAATGTAAATAAAGCTTATTTCTAGTCAAAAAGTTACACAACCATAGAAAAAACTGTTTTTTCAATATTTTGTAATCCCATGGGAAAAAAATAACATATCACAGCGCTGTAACGATCTGAATAACGACTATAAAGTAACAAGCATGTACATAAATAATTTTTTTTTTAAAGATTCAAGGCTTTGCAGTTCATACTGCGAAGTCTCAATCTGTGCATTACCTTAAATCACAGATTTTCAACTGGTAAATGGCAAGAGTAAGCCTTTGTTTTTTAAACTAATTATAAGTAATGATGCACTTTTAATCACCACACATCGCGTTTTACATAATGAAACGCGTGTAAAGAGAGCCTGTGTATAACGGAAGCTTGTCTGAAATAGCTATTTCGTAGTCTCTGCGAAATACCACACTTTCTAACATGAAAACCTGTCTAAAACGGAATAATTTTCTGCTTCCTTTTGAATTTTATCTTAGCAGGTTTCATTATATTTTGTAAAACTTTCGTTTGAGAGTTTTTACAAATTTCGAAGGGGACTGGAGCCTTATCAGCCCACCCCCTGAATACGCCACTCTATGAATTATTAGTAACTGGGCATTGCATTACACAAATATATCATTCTAAGTTGTTATCTAAGACCTTAAATGCCGATGGCGGATAGAGTATAGCGCCCGTGTCTTTATGTATGTCCAAACCCTCCGCGTCTTTAAAGATTAATAGCTCGGCTAATTACCGACAATTTTTTTCGAAAATCATTTTCAACAATCCTTTTATACTTCTGCGATGATAGGTACAGTCGTGGAAAAAAAAAATAAACACCCCCTACTAACTCCTCAACAAATTATCGTAGAAGAAAGTTACTGGTACTGAATGATTGGAAATAAAGTCTACTTTTAAATGATGTATATAAAATTTGATTAGTGGGCCATCTACATATTAAAACGAACCATAACTTTGTTTTTTTCAATAGCAGTACACAATTCTGACAGCATAAATGAACTCTACACCCTTCAATTAGCCTAAAAACAAATTTTTATGCAATTCGTACCATAAGTTTGCGAGAAATTAATTATTTTAAAATGAGCGTATTTTAAGGGCTGTATAAATTCCGTACTCGATTGTTAACCGAGAGAGCCACCTTCTTGATCAAGGCACCTTCAGCGCCACTCAAGCAATCAATGAAGCCTGTTAGATTACATGACATGAGAAGAAATTTCAAAATATCTACTCACTTCTATCATAGACGGCCCCTTAAACCATCATTTTGCCGTTTTTTAAGCATAATTTGAAAACTACTTGGAAGAAAAAAGTGAAATTTAGGATTTCCATAAAGCAGGACTTAATAAATCTAAATCCATCAAAAAAATTGTAGGTTGCAATTCATAATTTTTTCGAATATTAATTCCATAATTCATACCATAAAATTATAAAAATTATAAATTCAGCGTATTTATGTTTGGGTATGTTAGTATTATTGCTACACAAAAAATTAGCACATTAGGAGCATAATTTCAGGAGATATAAATAAAAATATGAAAATGTAATTTAACATTAGAAGCACTAAATTTTGAATGTTTATAATTCAAAAACTTATCATTCAAATGACTTGAAATTTGGTGTCTAGGCACAGTTTGAACCGAAGATTTGAAATATCTCGTTAAAATTGGGTATTACCATTGAAGAAAAAGGAAGTTTGGATTCGTTTTAATATGTAGATGGTCCCCTAAGCAAATTTTATATGCATCATTTAAAAGTAGACTTTATTACCAATCGTTCAGTACCAGTAACTTTCGTCTACGATAATTTGTTGAGGAGTTAGTAGGGGATGTTTACTTTTTTTTCGGCACGACTGTTCCTCTATCGTTCCTCGAACACTTTGCTGAACACCCGCAAATTGAAATTTGTGTGTAACGAAAAAAATGCAAAGAAAATAAGTTATAACTGGTGTGAATGAATAAGGACAAAATATCTTCTTAAAACACCATCAATTTTTTTTTTTAAATTTAGTATAAAAAAGTATTTTTCCCCCTCCCAATTTTTTGCCCCTCCTCCTCTGTGTTCTTTTCTTTTGATTATTCTTTTCTGTGACTGGCTGTTGTCTTCTACTTTCCTATTGGCTGTTGATTTCTAACTTCCAATTGGCTATTTCTTCAGCTTGTTTCCTTTCCTTTATCTCTCATTTCAGTCTTGCTGCTGCTTTCATAGTAGAAGGACGTCTTCTTTGCGCCTGACGAAGAAAGACTCCGATCTTTCGAAAGGCCTAGCGCATTTAAAAAAAATTTGATGGTGTTTTAAGAAGATTTTTTGTTCTGAAACAATGAGATTTTCTCAAAAACTAATGTGATCTACGATAATCGCTATAGTTTTCCTGCAAGGTTTAAATTAATTTCTACTACCCCAAAGTTTTTTATAATTTTAGTTTCAGTAGATTCGGAAATAAGGGAGGGGGGAGGGTGCATATTTTTGCATTACATTTTCGACGATATCTCTGGCAATATAATACCTAAAATTAAAAGAAATGTATTTTTGAGTTCAGCGTTACGAAAGCTTTCGCACGATACCCCATCGCCATCACAAGATATAGAAAGAAAAGATTTTTTTTTTCGAGTAATATAACTAGCCCCTCAACATTTTTCCTAAATATATTTGTGAATGGTTGATAATATATAAATATGTGGGTCAATAGCCTTTATTACTTCAGCCAATTTAAACTTTGCATGTTCCATAGTTTACGAGTAAAATGGCTGTGACAGACGGACAGACAGACACAGAAGTAATCTTACAATGGTTCCGTTTTTGCTTACGGAACCCTAAAAATGATCATCTATCTATAAATGCGATTTATTCTATCTTATTTAAAAAATTATTTGTCGCAATATGATTCACGAGTTTGAAAATAAGGTAAAATAAATCATGTTTATGGGACAATATCACAAAATACGAAAATTGCAGTTCGCACAATAAAATTTCTATTAAATGTTATATAATGAAATTTTCTTTTTTGCATTCTAATAAAAAATATTCTTAGAAGTATTTTCAAGAGATATTATATTCATAATAACACAAAAATAAAGCAATTAAAAGACTTAAAATTCCAGATTGTCATTTTCCTGGCATGTAAACTGTGATGTGTGCAAAGTAAAACGCTTTCTGCTATACTGTACACAGTCTTTTTCTAGTTTTTTTAATTTTTAATTAATAATTATACCTTATATAACACATATATGAGGGAGGTAACAAGTTCTGTATTTTAGAAATAATTTTCCATAATTAAAATATGATTGTCACTGAAAATGAATGTCATTTTCCTGGCCTGCTCATTTTAGTTCTTTATGAGGTATATAGATGGCGCTGCAGAGTAATTCTTCTTGTTCTTGACATACTTAAAGTCAATAGTAGTAAAATCATTGCTACCAGCAAGATCTTTTAGATATTTCTTTGAAAATAATGTGCTTAAAGGCTTTGTAAAAATTGAGTAGACTTTTATTGTATCATTTTCCTGGCTTCAATAAATTACAAATAAAACTGAACATTACACTGAATTTGAGGTACTGTAGAGGAAACATGTCCGTTTAAACGAAATTAAAATGTTAGATCTGAAAATTAAAAAAACAAGAATGTGAAAAATGTTTTAGAGTGAAATTGTCATTATCCTGGCATACATATGCCAAGAAATTGGCATATAATTGTAATTACATAAAAATGAACTTAAGCTCTTTAAACTTCAACAATTTTACATGGAAATTCCTTTATTCAGCTGTTCAGCCAACATTTAAAAAAAAAAAAAATCAAAAGCTTTGAAATGATTTAAATTTTCAAAAGTTTTTGTTTTCAAAATCTCACATTTTGTAATATTCACCCTTATAGATGATCATTTTTATTAAGTACGTGTTTTTGTGACACCTCATATCTCGTGATATTTGTTTATCAAGTACATGTTTCCAATTTTATGTGAAAATAGTTTATCTATCAATACAGATCTGCAGAATGTCACCGCTATTGTGTGTACGGTACAGTCGGATTGTTTATTAAAAGGATTTTTAGATGTTTATGTTTAATGTAATCGCTTTTAAAATATGCATTTTATTTTAATTAATTTTTTTTGTTTAGTTGTATATTGCTAGTACAACACACATACAAAAATAAAAGTCGATAAGTTATATGTACCAATTTTTGTCACGCATATATTAAAAAGTTCGTCGCCACTGATCTACCTCAATAGATTGGGAAAATAAAATATAGGTTTTGCATAATGTGTCCTTGAGAAATTTAATTTTAAAATACCAATGCGTCAATTGTATTCAAAATGTATCGTTATCACCGTGGTAACAGATAACTAAACATTCAGATATATATTACAAAATTCCCGCAGTGCACCTGTTGGCATTTCCCTCAAATCACAGATATGCATGCTGAAAAATAAAAAATATGGAATTAGTTTCTATCTTTGATATCGTCTAACGGTGGATGTATTCCCATCACGTAAAGATAAGGGATGATAGACTGTCATTGAAAAATGATAGAGGCTTTTTTATCGGTGGTTTACACTGACGGAGAAGTATATCATGATTGTTTTTATGGCATTTTCCGCCATATAGTATTTAAACAAACATAAACAATGATTTCTTCCTGTTTGAGATATCTTTTTACCTGGCATATTAAGGAGGGTTTTTTGCATTTCATTCTATATACAGGGTGTACTAAAAAGAACACACATGAATATGTATTAGAATTGAATAATTCATTAATAAATACACTTTAAATTTATATATACATATATGAATACATATATATATATATATATATCCGTGGAAAAACGGAAAATGTACTAGCAGCAAAGTTTCCGTCTGTTTTCGTTTTGATATTCCCCCATTTTCAAGATGGAAATTTTCCGTCTTTCAAGATCGAAAATTTCTGTTTTCAGAAATACATGTGAGAAATACCACAGTATTTAAATATAAATAATAACACATGCTTCATCAAAATATGAAAATTATAACGCAATAAAAATTCCGAAAGGAGAGGTGTATATTAAAAATGTAACAACTATAAACTCTCAAAATAGTCAAATATTAATCTACACAGGCAAAAAGACTGTTTCTGCTTAGTGGTGGACAGATAGAACTAACTCCACCCCCACTATAAAAATCTTGTAGGTTTCGAAACAAGAGCCAGTCTTACATTCAAAAACAAATTGAAAACTACTTCAGTAATCTGGAATGACTTGCTCGCTAATGCTAATCCTGTGGAAGGAATTTTTAAAGATATCTCGTTTGCATTTTAATATTTTTAAATGATTTTTGCATTGGATAGCGGAGATTGACCTCTACATGTGTCCTTTTTTACATTTTAGATTTTGTTTGCAGATTTTTTTTAAAAAGGAGGCTTTCACTTTCTAAACCGATTCCGAACATGTTTTTAACCAGAATTTTTACATGATTGGTTAAGGTATAATTGGCTTTTTTTCGGTTGAAAAACTCGATTTTTACATTTTTCTATTTTTAATAATCTGTAGATTATCCCTCTAAAACGATTTGGCCGAATTCGAAGTCCTTTCTTAGTTTTTTAGTGCTTTAGCGCAACGCTTCCGCAGCGTTAAACCATTTAGGAGCACTATAAAAGCATTTTACGCAAAATGACTTATTTCAAACTTATTATAAATCTTCTTAATACTATCTACAACTTTTATATTGAAAGTTTTTGATAGGACCAACTCTTACAGCAAAAACAAATTAAACAAAAATAGGAGTTGAAGAAAAAATTATCGTATTAACGTGATACTGATAAAACAGCTCTTGCAGAAAAATGAAAGGCACAGCTGTCATATACGCGTCATATTGGCGCGATTTTTTCCGACGTCAATTTGGCGAAAACATCAACAGCATAAACAACAACATCCGGGTTACCATATCAAGCAAAATAACGACATTTTGGCGCCAGTTAAGTACCCGTTGCGTATATGACATTGGCGTCAGAAAAAAAATCGCGCGTATATGACATCTGTGCCAAATGAAATTAAAAACTCGTCAAAAGCGGCCAGATAAAATTGTTAAACTGGCTTTATCTCTAATCTTGATTTAGTTTTTGTTGGTGAAATTAGTATTTAAATTCGAAATCCACTTTCGCCTGTAGACCGAGCCAGCAGGGATATTTTTTTTTTCAAACTAGGGGAGGGGGGAGAGAGAGAATCGGAACGCAAAATCTATTAAGCCGATCTTCTAAGTTTTTTTTTAATTAAAGGTAATATAATTTATTGGAGTTTAAACCACTTTCAGCCATTTTTATAAAAATAAACATTTTTAGAATCACGCGAAAGTGCAAAAAATGGGGTCATAAATAGACATTTTTCTAAAAATGGCTGCCGTTTTGTTGATTTTCAACTGTTAAAGGGCTTGAAGGTCCAGGCAATATTATCTACTCTTATAATCCTTAACGAAAATTGATTGCAGACGACTCTGGCGATCTATTGGATCGCGCCCTATTGGAAGAGCACGGCGCGCACGTTATGACATCCAACCCACGCCACATCATCAAGTTTTTATTAACAATTTTTTGGAATGTTCTTCAAATGATAATTAAATAATATGCAAAAAACCCGGAGCTAAAACCTTCATTCCTGTTCCAGAAAAAAAAAAAAAAAATGGTAGAAAACTTTTCGGCATTCTATAGGCAAAAATCTCCCCTCAAGTCACTGACCATTGTCCGTTTTGTAAGTGTATAGAAAAATGGATGTTGACACCAGAAATAATATATGATAATTTTTAAATGTCCACCCACCTCCTTAAACAGCTATTGAGTTTCCATATTTGTTATTTCCCCCCTTGTCTCTTTATAAAGGGGAAAATTAGTGTAGTTTTAAGACGGAGAGGATCCCCCTGATTTACGAAAAAGTATTAATTTAGCATCAACTCTTTTAATGGTTTCGGTATTTTAGACTGTAACGGAACACGAGAAACGAAGAAATTTGTAATGTATTTGAAATATTCTGCTCTCACAGAAGTGTTTTCACTTGAAAATAATGATATGGTAAAACAGAATAAAGGATTGAGAAAAACAATTATAAGAAGTGAACACAGTTAAAAAGAAATCATAATGCAACGCTGTCTGACTTAAAACTAAAAAGAGATAATGAATTCTTGTGTATATATTTTTTAAAAAAATTATCTATTTTTTTAATACAGGGCTATTACAAATGATAGACCCGATTAAAAAAAAAATCATATTTTTGAAACTACTGCATATATTACAATAAGTGATACATGAATATAAAGAGAAATATACCAAGTTTTTTTAATTTACAAATGTTCGATGTGTGATCTTCTTGTTACATGGAATACGTCCATCTGTAATCCAGTTCGTCCCAAACATTTTGTAGCACCACTCTGTCAATGGTTCTGAATTCTGCACAAATGCTTTCTTTAAGCTCTGACAGTGTCAAAGACATTGTTTATGTACCACCAATGCCGAAAACAAAGTGTTCAGAACTTAAAGAACGCATTTATGAAACTTTCAGAACCATTGGCCGAGTGATGCTACAAAATTTTTGGAACGAACTCGATTACAGATTGGACGTATGCCGCATAACAAAGGGGTCACACACCGAACATTTGTAACTGAAAAAAACTTAGCATATTTCTCTTTAATCATGTATCACTTATTGTAATATGTGCAGTAGTTTCGAAAATATGATTTTTTTAAAATTGGGTCCATCCTTTGTAATAGCCCTGTACTTCTGAAATGAGAATAACAGTGCAATGAATATTAATATACCTGGACATAACCTCTTTTAATAAAGATAAAATTTTTATCGCCAGCTTTGAAATCTAAAACTACAGCAATTATGCTATTAAATTGCTTTATTGTCTTTGGAGGAATTTGCTTTATCTGCTGCATTATTATGGGGTCTCTGGACTCTTAAAATTGGGAAAAAAAAGAAAAACATTTTCAACGTTTCATATCTTAAAATTTATTTGATTTCAAGGCGCAATTTTCATTGGAATGAAAGATATAAGAATGTTCCTTCATTTTATGTATTTAAAAAATTGCAATACGCAGAATTAGCATTTGTAGGGGGCTCCAAGCTGTCAGACATTTGACGAGCAGAAAATCGGCTTAACAGATTACGCTCAGGATTACAAAATAAATTTTACAACTAGAATGAAAATTTTGATACCTACTTATACTTCAGATTGTAATAATTACCCTGAATAAATTTGTATTTAAAGCATTTTTATATTTTTAATACGAAGTTGTATTTATCTAATGCAAAATTTATAAAATTTCAACAGTAAAATCACCTAAAAAAATATTTTTTTTAACAATAAAAACGAAATTTTGGGTTCAGTTTATACAGACTAACATGAAACATATGTTTCGAAATTACATGAAAAAATATTCAGAAGTTTTTGGGATATCGTGCGCGTTATGCCTGAAAGCGTCATTTGGAGAAAAATGGCTTCAAAATTTCGGAAACGCCACTTCAGCTATGGAGCGGGTATAATTCTAAAAGACATAACTTCTATTCTAATGTGAATTTCAACGAAATAATTATATCAAAACGTTCAGAAAAGTGCTATGCAGCATGCGTCCCGGCCAGGTGGTCAGCCTAACGCGAGACCCTTGGTGTTTAGTTCCCAAGCAAGTTTGGTACTCATTTTATCGACCCCAAAGTGATGAAAAGCTTTTAAGAGTCCTGAGATTCCTTTAAAAAAAGTTCTGGATGTAGCAAAACTTCACTAAAATGTAATATAACCCTTCCCGAGTTACTCACGATTCCGAAAAGTATTCTTTTATCTTCAGAAATCTTTAGAAACTAAAAGATATCAGAGTTTAAGTAGGGGAGAGTGGTAATGAATGGGCCAATTTTTGGTTTTTAATTTTTGTAATTCTTTCTAATATATATATATATTTTTTTGGCTCAGAATTGGCTCTTCAGTTACTTTACTTATTTTGTTATATAAAAAAGGCATAAAAATTAGATTAGTAAATGTCTATAATGAATGATAATAGAAAATAAAAATATAGAAATTTGGCACATTCAGCCCCATCAATGGGGCTGAATGGGCCATTGAAGGTAATAAATGGGCCACTAAATGAATCCAACGAAAAAAATGTGGAATTAATCTTTGATTCACCAAATGTGACAAATGAATGGCACTTGACATGATATGATCAAAAGCGTTCTGAAATAGTAGGTAAGTAATACACAATGCTTATCAAAATTTATAAACATCAAAAGTGATATTATTGAATCACATAATTGTAGCAGAAAAATGAAACAATAATGAGATTATAAGAAACAACATAAAATATGCACAAAAATAATAGATAATACACATTATGATTTAACGAAATTTATATTTTTCAAAATTAATATTAAATGACATAGTTGTAACACACGTGAACTGCTTATTAATTGACTATTTAGTGTTTATCTTATATTTAGTGTTGACTATTTAGTCTGGTATTATTTATTCTACCCATCAGATTCAGAATATAAACAATTATTCTAGTTTTATATCAAATGGGGAAATACTGGTAGGTGTGGTCAACAACTGGACAGTTCACCTTAATCATTTATACAATTTAATTTATGTTTCTAATAAATAACTAATATTTCTTAGGGTGAAAGTGCGCAAATTATTTTTTAGACATCACTATAAACCTAAGACAGTAATTTAATCTAAATCCATGACAGCCAATTATGTTTCATATTAAAGAGAAAATCAGAAAAAAACCATATTTTCATAATCAGGGCAAAGGTGGCCCATTCATGACCATGATATAGTGGCCCATTCAGCCCCACCTATGCTTCTGGAATATATTCAGGTTTTTTTAGCACATTAAATTCAAATAACATCTAAATACATCCTAAAATTAGTTTACAAATATGCAAAGACTTGTTAATACACATATCTGCAATGAAATAATAGATATTTTTTCGCTTATTTATTTTACTGAAAAGGGAAAAAAATTACATTTCAATCAGATTCTTGACCATCCTACTCTAGTGGGAAAATGGCTTCTCCCAAACAATGGAAAATTTGATGAGTTTGGTAGAACAAATAGCTACATATATTGGTGGCATCTAAAATAATTTTATGCAAATACCTTCTCATATTTTGTTAATGGCCCATTCATCCCCATGGCCCATTCATTACCACTTTCCCCTAAGCGTTTCTTGAAAAAAAAAAAACGTTCTTTTGCTGCCAGTCAAGAAGAAAAGAACAGTTTTTCAGATGCAAAATTTTAAGCTGCGTAACAGGATTTTTACATGCAAGAGTAACAAATTAATGCTAATTTTACAATAAATGTTAATGCTCTTAATTTTAATATTGATGTTAATTTAGCAAGTTTGCCTGTTATATGCGTTTGTTGAATATGAAAATGTTTAATCGCGAAATTGGTAGCCTTCTAAAAACCGATATTTCGTTTTGCGAAAACTGATTAATACACAGCAAAAACTACTCGGAAACGTTTCGATTTTTTTTTTTTTTTTACGAGTAATAAAAAAAAATTTTTTTCTTTTAGCAATACTTCTTTGAATTCATTTAACTCTTAGTTTCTGAGGTTTTCGAAGATAATAAAACGCTTTTCGTAATCGTGGTCAACTCAGAAGTGGTTCTATTAAAATTTCGAAAAGTTTTGATAGTTCCAGAAACATTTCTGTGTTTTTACAGTGTTTGATGATCTGGATCATTCAGTTAAAATAAAATCCTAAAAAATTGAACTTTTGAATATTTTAGAAGAAAATATTACTCGTTATATCGCTTTTATTGTTGTTTTAGCGCTTTATTCCCCCATTAAGATATGTGTATGCCTTTAAATATAATCAATTTCGATCAAAATTTCAATTTAAAAATGTTTTTTTAAATTAATATAAATTTTCATTATTTTTCTTTCGATTTTCGTTGAAATTTTGTCTTTATATTTTTTACAAATTTTAAAAAACTAAGTTGAAAGTTCTTTTGTTGATTTTTCTCAAAAGTAATTTTTTTTTTTTTTGGTAAAATTGTGCTGGAAAAAATAGCCGTAGCTCAATAAATAATAGTTCAATTACTACAAAAAAAATTAATTATGTTTCAAATATATATTCAAAGGTAATAGACTATTCTTATACTGATTTTTTGAAAAGTTTATGAGTTACACAGTTTTAATTTATAAATTATTAACTTTTTGGGGGAATTTTCAGCTTTGTTTGTCTTTTTTATACCGATAACATTTAAACTATTCATGTTATGGGCATAAACATAGTCTGGTTCCTGTATAACATTATTATATTTATTACGCAATTCATAAAATGTTTTTAGGGGAAACTAAGGATACTTGGCCCAATTGTTAGTTTTGGGTTATTATTTTTTATTTTTTACATTACTTATGGATGTGTAAATGCAGTCATATACTTAATGAAGTATTACACAGTAAATTTATTATTATTAGTATTAAAAGTATTATTAGTATTAATTATTAAAAGTAGTAAAATATGAATATTCAAAACTTTCAATTTGGGTAAGTATCCCAATGTATAGGGATACTTGACCCAAGTCATAAATTTGGGAGTAATGATTTAAAATTATAAAAAAACATTTTTACATAAGAACAAAATTAACATTAAGGTTATACATTTATATTTTTGTCAAACAAAATTAATACTTTTAATTTTTATTACCCAGGCCTAACATTAATATGCCCAATTTTTATTTTATATAGTAGAAATTTCAAAATATTAGCTGTCTGAAAGTTCATTCTGTGCTTAATCATATTCCAGATTAAGAATAAGAAAATGACAATTTATTTAACTCCAAATGTAAATTCATATTTAAACGCAAAACTTGTAATTCTATCATTTGTATCGAAAACTAAGGTGGATGAAGAATAGCTTTGGTCTGGTCAGGATCAACTTATATCATTCATTTCAGGCCATTTAAATCGCGTACCATCCATTCTTCTTGGAAACTGAATAGTAAGCCAGTCAGAATTAATTTCAAGAACTTTTCCAACAATTCTTCTTATATTCCGTTTCCCGCAATATTTTACAAGAACCCAGTCATTTAATTATAATATTTATATTATTTACTTATAATATTTATGCATTTATAATATTTAATATTATAATATTTTTAATTCATAAATAAAACATGCTAAATTCATTTGAATAGCACTAATCCTAATTTTGGGTCAAGTATCCCTATTTGACTTGAGTTAAGTAACCCTAGCTGCATATTTACTACATAACCGTAAAATGCAGCCATTTGCTAATAAGTAGATTAATACTATTATACATGTTATTGTAGCTAAAAACATCTACAAAACAAATAACCAATTAAAAAAGTCTTACCTTTAAATAAAAAAAAATATAACATCAGAGTTTACAGCACAAAAAAATTACTTTTGGAGCATGAAAATGTATTTTGTCTGATAGTTTTAAAACTTATGCAACGATTCGGTTGTTATTTTCAACATGTGGTCAGCTAATTGAAAGAAAAGAAGTGATCCTACTTCCAACTTACAAAACTTTCTCAATTCCGAGAAAAGGCCTTGGGTCAAGTATCCCTATGTGTCAAGTATCCTAAGTTACCCCTATATTTAATAATTTTAAATTTAAACAGCTTTAAGAAGATGGTAATTTTTCGGTTAATTTTATACTATCTTTTTAATTAAAAAAATTAATTAGTATGCTTGTGTCACATTTTTATGACATTTTTAATAATTAGTAATTTAAAAAAATTAAAATCTTCAAAAATTCAAGAAAATTCTTCCGAAGGCAAACAGATAGATGTCTTAACTTTTTATATCCTGATGGTACTTTTAAGTACCATTAAAGAAAATCCAGTGAAATTTTTAATTTTTCTTTTAATAAAAGTTAGATTGCACTTTTCATACAAAATAATTTGCTCAATCCTACTTAGAAAGCACAATGAAATCAGTCGAAGCTCATGTTATAGATAGGATCACGATACATTTATTGACATTGTTCTTATAAGAACTGTGAGATTACCATAACAGTATTTTTGTTAATGAATCTAATTATTCTTCTAAATATTTCGCAAAAAGAGCTCTAACTACCGATTTAATAAATCAGTTTTAATTAAAAAAAAGTGATCTAAAAATCATATTATTATTATATACTAGCTAAAGTACCCGGCTTTGCCCGGAATTTTAAGAATATTTTTTGAAAAACCAATTTCAAAATTTAACATACAACATAAAAAATAATAATAAATAACAGTCGAAGTGCTGTATGCATGAATCAAATGAAAACCCAATATAAAAATGTATAAATTTATATAACAGACGCAAAATAATACAGCTATAAATGAACTTATTTTCATTCATCATTGGAGCAATAATGTTAAAATACGCCAATATTTCCATAATCGAGTTTTGACCATGCTTCAATACATTTTTTCACACCTATATGACGTTATATATTCACCAAGTCCTATGACATAATATTCCATTTTTTTTATTCGTCAAATTAATTAAATAATTATAATTTTTCGCATGGAAGTCATAAAACAAATTATGAAGTTACATTCACTTTTGTTTTTAATTCGTCAAACTATTTATTTTATTTACATTTTTCACGTGGAAATCTTGCAGTAGAAAAGTTATGATATTGTATGAAAAGTTATGTGATGTAATATTCCCTTTTTTAAATTCGTCAAATCATTTATTTAATTTTTTCATGTGGAAATCTTGCAATAGAAAAGTAATTGTTATGGTAAGAATTTTATTATGGATTTTTAATTGTTGGCAACAGTTATAACGCAAAATGTTTCAATTTGATTGGAAATTGCTGTTAAATTTGTGGTTTTTCATTAATTAAAAATGAACTATAAGTTATTTCGATTCCGGATTACTTTAGTTGCCTCGGCCTTGTTTTAATACACATGTACGTAACATTTCACAATTCTGCTTCCAAACTGTAGATTTGTATAGAATTACAGACAGGCAGACAAATTTTGATTTTGATATATTAGATGTTGTTCTGGGTATCTTAGACATTAACGCAAATAATTATACAGGTGAAGCAATTTTTGTATTCAAAATTCAGGATATAAAGGGTTTAACACGAAATCGGTTCGTAGGTATTCTTTGAAAGGTTTATTCCTAGAGATCTAGTAAAGATAAGGTTGCCGAATTCCACCTGTATGATCCGCTAATGAAAGTCATATTTCTTACTGCTTGATATCTCAAGGAACATAGAGGTGACGGGAATCAATCACTATTGATGCGATACATGTCTCTCTCCCGTATAAAATGTAAAGACCTGTATCGCTATCAGCATGAGGTGCTGTTACTAAACCGCGGAAATGATTCCTTTGACTTCATTTACAATACATTAATTCCAATTTTTTGGGTCGGTTCATTAAGATAATAAGCCCTCTTAACTTAAGACTTCTTAATTAATTCCCTTATTAGGTGTATTGAAAGGATAAATTAATTAAGTCAGCATTTATTTTCCGATTCGTCTTTTCATTGAAGCTTAATTGTTTTCCCCATATGGCTGTGTTTACATTGCCTAATGAATATTCTTAGAACCGTCTTATGGAGGCGCCAGTATTTTTTCAAAATTTTGTATTCGCTAATGCCGCTGAGTAAATGGAGAAAGAATATTGCAATAGTGATCAAAACTTAAAAATCAATCTACCATTACTCTGAGTAAACAAAACAGCAATATAGCTTTATTAATTCTAAACCAATAATTATTGCAGTACAAGATTTAAAGCAACAATTTGTTGGTATGAAACTTCAATATATAATTGAGGAAATTGTTGCAAATTGACGGTAACAGAGTGTAATTGGTATACATACCGAACAGGGAATTTATGAACATATGTATTATGCTAGCTAATTTAATATATCTTGGAAATATTTTGATTAAAATAGAGATATTTCAGGCAAGATGAAATTTTGAATAATATGAGTATTTATGAAATCTTAGTAGAGCAATTAATATTTTTAAATGTAACATCATTCTATGTAGAAAAAAGTAAATGTCCTGTAATCTGTAAAATGAAATTTATATTATAAAGTAAAAACTAAGGCTAGACCGAAAAAAGTTTTTGAGAGCGAAATCGAATTTCGTTAATCTTCCTATTTTCGAACGAAAACGAAAATGTCCAAAAATTTTTTTTTGAAGTAATTAATACATACATAAATATACATATTTCTTAATTAGTTATACATGTATAGAAACACATTCCTTACAAAAAACAAACATTCATGTATATGAGTACGTGAGTTTCAAAACTCGCTTTATCCAGGAAATCAAATTTTGGGAAATCGCGAAAAACATCGGACTGCATCCATTTGTTTTCATTGTAAAACAAGAATTTACAATGCCAGAAATACACAATAAAACTAGCCTTTTTTTTTCAGATTGTTGTGTTTTTTCGATGCAGGTTTATCAATAGAACAGATTGATAGAGAAAACACGATTTTCTTAATTTTGGGTAAGGCGAGTTTTGTAATTCACGTCCATCATATGTATGTGTGTTTATGTATAACTTTCAAACAAAAACAAAGCATAAATAATAACACAACTTTTTCGTTTTATTACTTTGACAACCAATAATCATAGACATTTATTAATAATTAATTAACAATGTATGTTAACTTAAAATGCGCAAAAGCAAAAATAACTTCTTAAATTTATGTGGGTAGTTCAATAGTTATTGTCCCTTGTGTATATAAAATATTTGTACTGCGATGGTTGATGTGGAATATCGAAGTTTAATCTCTTAAATGCCTATATGCTCAATTTCAGAACCTAGCTGCTATTTTAACATAGTTTTGGAGGGGGGGGGGGGGCGAAGTTTTAAAGACCTATTTTTGAGGGAGTTTTTAAGGAGGGGGTGAGGGGGGAAATGCTGGTTTGGAGCTTAGGCTACATTTGTGACGGTGGATGGCTACATGGCTATGATCCTGAGTCCAAACGACAGTAGTTACGTCTCATCCACTGTCACAAATCTAGCCCCATAAATTAAAAATCAGCCTTTCATACCCACTCCCCCCTCTTTCTCTCCTCCCTCCAAAACTATGTGAATATAACAGCTACGGTTCTGAAATTGAGCATATAGGCATCTAAAACATTAGGCTGCGATATTCCCCAACAGCTATCGCAGTACAAATATTTTATACAAACTAGGGACAATAATTATTGAACCACCCACGTAATTAAAACAGGAATCCTCATGATGGGCATAGATTGCCGTTTAACTTTGGCTCTGTGATTGCGAATTTTGAAATATTATCATGTATAAGATAGAAGAAAGTTTTGGGATTGCCGCATCGAATAGTTTTACATCGGATTAGGAAAAATCGGATCAGAAAAAATAACTATAAGTAATTCTGGACTTTCTTTTGAAATGTCGGGTGAACCCGACTCGAAGGAATCAAGACTCAATCCGAAACCGACCTGAACTCAAAACGCTTAAAGTCAACCCGACCCGCACCGAAAAAAAAAATAACGTCAATCCGATTCGACCCAAAAAGCGGTTCGGGTAACATCGGGTATCTCTATCTGACAATCATCATCAACTTAATCAATAAAAAGTAAGCATTCATGCCTTTGTTCGAATAAATTTTTCTTTTGCTTGTAATGGCATATATTTCGTGATATTCCTGAGTTTATCTTACATCGATGTCTCCGCCACCTGTTCGTCTGATACGACCCGTATTGTAAAACTCTTTGATGTTTTGATGTTTTTTTTTAATAGTTGAGATAAAAATATTCTGTCTGTCAATCATTTTCACTTAGAGTTATTTCTTAGCCTCTATGTCACAAATGTAAAACTACAAAAAAAAAAACTTAATGATTTTATTCTTTAATATTTAAAAGTAGATTAGTCAATTTATTTAATAATAATTTTAAATTTAGAACGGATTCATTCATTAAAATTGGTCCATAAATCGATAGTTATAGGTACTTTTTGTAAGATATTTAAAAAAAAAAATACTTAATTTAATTAACAGATGATGTTGCTTTTCGAATGCTCACAAGTCTTACGTACTATTTATATTATAAGTAACGGTGACGTTATTTTGCGAATGGCAACACTTGACTATGAAATTTCGCTTTTACAATGTTTACTACTCAGATTTTTTAAACTTCTAAATATCGCACATTTTCAATTTTTACCCCCTCATATAGGGGGGGGGGGGATAAACTTTCAAATGCAATTTGTTTGAAAATTGCACTGTAAAAAAAAAACGACATTTTTACAGTACAAAGTACTGTACATCTCGCGCACAAACTCGATCACAGTAAATGTACTGTATCTTTCTTTGGTTTCCTGACTATATTAACATGGAAAATACAGTAGTTGCGTAAAATTAACAGCACAATGTGCTGGCAATTTGGACGCCAGCAGTTTGTCCTGTCCTGTTTTTGCGTCCAAATTGTCAGCAAATTGTGCTGTTAATTTTACGCAACTACTGTATTTTCCATGTTAATATAGTCAGGAAACCAAAGAAAGATACAGCACATTCACTGTGATCGAGTTTGTTCTGGCAAATCTACAGTGGTTTTTTTACAGTGCGTATCTTAATTGACTGATTTATTATGGCTTTTAAAATAATTTTCAAGCACGATTTTTTAAAATCTTATCTCCATCGCGTGCTGGCTCCATTACAAAATAACCGCTCTTACAACAATATAAATCGTTCAGCATTTGTCTCTGGCTAATTTTTCATAAAGGAATTAAAACTCCACGGATCTATTACATTAAAAATGACTGTCCGTTTGTATTTCACAGCTACTATACTACTACCAGAGCCGAAACTAAGGAGGGGCAGAGGGGGCATGTGCCCCGGGCGCCAGAACGAAGGGGCGCCAAATGAAGATTTTGTTTGTCGATTTTTCTCACATCTATGTTTAGCACGATATTGTTAAAATCATCCTGTCTGACGCATTGCAAATCATATTACCAAGAAATACCAAGAAATTAAAGAGTTTCCCATTTTCTTATAAAGGCAAAGATTCATTCAGAAAATGTTGTCAAAGTTAGCATTTTTAGCCAAGTATTACGAGTTGACAGCCACAGAAGTGTCGTCACAAGGGAACAATTGGCTGTCGCTTCCGGAAATTCAGTTTAAAAAGTCTTTAAAAAGTCTAACAATTGTCAACGATTCATTATGGCAAAAATATATATTCAATTTTAGAGGTAACTAAACCGTACAACATTGGCAGCTATGTGATTCTATAAGTGTCATGAAAATTGCAGGTGTAGCCTCTTCTTTCTGCTCAAGATATTAAATAGTTTTTTTTCAATCGAACGCATACCTTTGGAATGTATCATTTTCTTCTGATGGACTGATGGCTTCCATTATTATAAACTGGAAAAAAAAATGAATTTTATGAATGGAAAAAAAATGCCATATTTTTTTTTTTTTTTCAAAAAAAAATTATAGCCATTTTCCATCCCCATTCTGACCAGAAAATCAGAGTTCTTTTTACGACTGCTCTTTCATCTTCACCTAACACTTCATTTATAACGACTGTTTCATAATAATGGACGTCATCAGTCCATCAGAAGAAAATAACTCGGTTAAAGTTCTCTTTGTAAATATACTTTGCGGAAGAGGGGGGGGGGGGGCGCCAAAATCCATGTTTGCCCCGGGTGCAAAAAAGGCTAGTTTCGGCCCTGACTCCTACTAGGATACAAAACGTTGGGAGATCACCTTAACGCTAGTTATCCGCATGGATCCGAGTATGTCTAAAGTGATCTTAGAATTTAAAAACTTGAATTGCTTTTCGAGATATTAATTTTTTTGTAATTTTTAATGACATTTCTGTAATGATGGTAGGTAAATTACTCCATTTTTGTGGAGAAAAGGAAACGAAGGGATTATTAGATTTCTTTGTTTTACATAATTTTCAAATTGAAATTAACTTTTATTTGAATAGATTGTGAAAATAATATTCTGATTGAATTGTATTTTTGAAGAAAATTTCAAGCAATGCAAACTTATTTTCACCTATTCAAACTTCAGGAATCGGCTTATTTTAGAAAGCAAAAAAAATCGTCTTTCGACTGGAACATATAAATTCCATTGATCTAAAATGAAAAAATAATCCATCGTAGCTTTTTTTAATTTAATTTAAATTAGAAAAACAGATTTTCAAATATTTCCTTAAAATGGCGATTAAAAATTTTCACAAGGACCTTAAAAACAAAATGTTTTAGCGAAAAAAAATATAGCTCTCTAAGTATTTATTTTAATTCTTAAATATAAAATGCTTTTGAATAAATTCGCCAAAACAAAGTCATTTTTGTAAAAGTTCACACAAATGACGTCATTTCTACGTGCTGCTCCGAAATCAGAAGGCAAATCTTGGAAGAAGGAAAAGCTTTTGGCAATCAAAGTAATAGAATATGTGCATTTTTATTTGGAAATCTTTTGACTTAAGTTGTAAATATAATTTATTATTTGAAATATTGTATTTAATAAAATTAATACTTATAATTACCTTCGAAATTTATAATAAAGTTAGATTCCATTTTTCCCAAAAGAATTGAATGATCTCATACAATTCAAAAGCAACACATCGGGTTGCCATGCAACAAGTAGGGTAGACTGGGGCAGAATTATCCGATTTGCTTCAGATTTGGTATACCGGTTTATTCTGATAAGGCACTTCCCTGATTAGATTTGGAGGTTCATTGGTTAAGTATAAAGGGGGAAATATGGGATCTAATCCCGCCCCCTTAATTTATCTAAATGAATTTTTTGTCGATTTCTATATTTTTCAAGGGGCATTATTCTTTGAAATAAGAGTATAATATACAATTAGTGTAAATAGCCTGTAAACTCAATGCCATCAGTTTAACTGGGTACATTTCTTTTTATTGGGATTTCTAAAGATAAAGAATATTTTTCGCAGTCGTCTGTAACTCGGAAGAATTTATTGTATATTTTTGTTTGTGGTTGTATCATGTTTTAGAAGATAAAAAAACATTTATTTATTTATTTGCTTTACCTCATATATCCGCATTTTTTTTTTTTTTAATAATTACCTTGTATCCTAATTTGAATAATTTAACATATTTTTCTATGTTATTTTTCTCCATCGTTCATTATTTTCTGTTTTTGAGTAGAAGGCTATTGACTAATTGATTTACTTTTCTTTTATACTATCAAAAAATGTCTCATCTGCCCGATTCTAAATTTATATTCATGAGATAGACAGAATTGTCGCATATCGTATGTCTGGTTGTAGTCTGCGGCTGAGATAGTAAATTAATTTTAGGGAATTTATTCTTTCCATTGTGCAAAGACCTTGTAAAATTTTCATTTGATATTGGCCTGTTATATCTTGCCATTGTGTCATTTCCTTTAAATACAGGGTACACGAAAAGCTACTAGACTTTAAAAAAAAAATGTAAAAAATGAACGAATTATCGTACATAGTTTTCATCAAATTCCGAATTCGAATTTTTTGGTATCATTCAACAGAAAATAAGTCTGAAATTGTACGTCAAAAGTCGCAAATGAGGTGCGTTCGTGCTATAGCTAGTTTTATAAATATTTAGTGCAATCTTGGTGCAATAGCTGTTGCACTCTTATGCGAAAACGTATGAATACAAATTTTATTACGATTCTATATATTAAATTCAGTAATAAGGAAACAATAGGACTCCATCTGAAATAGGACGTAAATCATCATGGCAACCTAGAATCATTACTTGTTGTGGGATAACATTGAATTAATGACGTATGATAGGATTTAATAGAATGAAGAAAACTTTCATTAATATCTTTTGAAGTTTTGATCTGATTTTCATAAAATTTGAAATGACTCGAGAATATTCTGCAACTATTCTATATATTAAATTTCAAACCATTCGGTTGGGTAGTTTTTGCGCTCTTATATGCGGACAGACGGACGGATCAGGCAACGGCTATAAGTGCTACGTATTTATATAATTAAGAACGTGCTTAAAAACGCTGCGCTATTGCAAACTTAAGGATTTTACATAAGCTACAGTTTTACTAAAGAATCCATAATGTATAATTATTCATCTTTATCAAAGAAATTACATATATTGCTAAACGCTTTACTAAATTAAAAAATTTTCATTGCTGAAACAGTTTTAGTAGAAATAAATATTCCATAAAAATTGTAGCCAGTGGGATAAATACCGAAAAAATAAAATAATCAAATAAGTAAACAAATTATATTCTCGAGAAAAACTGTTGAGATTAATTCAGTTTTCAAGAGTTTAGTTAGAATTTTTGTGGTGCCATTCAATACAAAAAAGAAAAAAAAAGAACGAAAAATCTTAAGTACAGCATTGATTATGAAACACTTTCCAATAGATTGACGATACTATAACAAAACTTCATAGTTTACTAAGATGAAAGATGATATCTAAATGAACAATTTGGAAAACATGTAATCGTAAAGTATTTGAAAACGCAATTTTTGCTATTGCCATGGATAGTCGAGAAAATATGCGATTTTTTGTGCACTTTGTGTATGATCTGTGTGCGCTTTGTGTATGGAAATGTATATATAGTACATAATATGCTAAAAATTAGTTCAGTTAAACGCATAGCAGAGTTGAAAATTTCCATTCAGGAATTTCCGCCAATAAATGGATCTTGTTGAGAACTTTTATGCGGCCCTGTATATGATCTGTACAATTCATAAATACCAAGTAATATTTAAATAATACTTAAATTTATAAGTGCATTCCACAGCTGAAAACGCACTTCCAATAATTATTGCTCGCAGGTTTCAATATTTCAATTATTGTTCATTTTCTTCTGTATCCAATTTTTCTTGTGTGTCACTGTAAATGAATGATAAATTCTATGTACACCCTATTCTATAATAAGAACCTTGCAGTACGCCTCAATAAATAGCAATTTCAATATGCTTAAAATAGTGTAATATCATTAAAATACACCGCAAACGATTTTTTTCCCATAGCCCGTAATGTAACGGAATTCTTTTGAGTGTCCCTGTACAAGAAACGTAAATGCTACTCACTTCATTTTCGCTACTGAACATGCCATAGTAAACCCCAATAACATACACTGGCTATCAAAAATTAAGGAAAAGTCACAAAATGCTAATTTTCAAATACGCGAACACTCAAAAGGAAATAATATAATTCGAGTAATTACTATCTCTACAACACAGCTAGTCCATATAACATCTCATTCATGTCTCACACGGTCACAAGTGTCACAGTCGCTACGGTGAAGCAAAAAAATAGGAAATTCCATACATCTCATTATGAGTCTCGAATGATCACTATATGTGACTCCACTGAGACGTCACTGTGACTGCTGCTTTGTGACGAGTCACCATGTGACTTTACAATGTAGTTACATTGTGACTCTCATGTGACTGTCATTTGTAGACTCAATTTCAAAGTCATCGTGAACGCTGCATTGTGATAAGTTACCAAATAATGTCACATTAAAGTCACATGATGACTTTCAGGTGACAGAGAGACTACTGTGAAGTCACCATTGTGCTCTTTTGGGAAAAGTCTCCATGTGACTATAATATGATATTATTTAGTGACTTATCATAATGCAACGTTCATGATGACTTTGAAATTGAGTCTGAAAATGACAGTCACATGAGGGTCACAATTTGACTACATTGTAAAGTCACCTGGTGACTCGTCACAAAGCAGCAGTCACATTGACTTCTCAGTGGAGTCACATATAGTGATCATTCGAGACTCATAATGAGATGTATGGAATTTCCTATTTTTTTGCTTCACCGTAGTAACTGTGACACTTGTGACCATGTGTGATATGAATGAGATGTTATATGGGCTAGCTGTGTGGTAGAGATAGTAATTACTCGAATTATATTATTTCGTTATGAGTGTTCGCGTATTTGAAAATTAGCATTTTGTGACTTTTCCTTAATTTTTGATAACCAGTGTATATTAATTTCATGGCAGTCGGGCTATATTTACGTGAGTTAGTTAGAGCACGGACAAACAGACAGACGGACAGACAAACCGAATTCATAAACATTTTTCAACTATGTTGGAAAGTTTTAAAAACGCAAAAACGTTGTGCTTTTGCAAACCTTAATGTTTCTACATTCAACTAGAGTTTTACTAAATTATCCATAATGAATAACGAAGCACCTTTACCGAAGAAACTATACATATTGCAAAACGATGTATAAAATTAAAAAAAATTACATTACTGAAACTGGTTATTTAGTAGAAATAGATATTCCATAAAAATTATACTCAGTGGATAATAAATAAAATTAAACAAAAACCTAATTTGAAGAACAAATTAAAAAAACAAAATTTATTTCCTACATTGTTTAATCCCGAGAAGGGACAGATATTAAGATATTTCATTTAATTCGCTCTATATTTAATGTTAAATTTTTGTAACAAAAAAGTTAAACCAATTGAACATTAAAAAATAAAAATAAAATTCATACAACATGCTACTTTAAACATCCTAAAAACTTAGATTCCATTCAAATGAAATCGAAATAAATCTCAGACGTTTTCCATTTTCCGGTTGTAAATATTTGTATTGCAGATTTTTGTATTATTTTTATGATGATTGTACGTAAATTGATAAGATACATGCAAAATACAAACCTTTAAAAGAGTCTAAGATTTATTTCGATTTCATTTGAACGGAATCTAAGTTTTTAGGGTGTTTAAAGTATCATGTAGTATGAATTTTACTTTTATTTTTTAATGTTCAATT
Organism: Maratus speciosus; assembly: GCA_963932465.1. Lineage (NCBI taxonomy): Eukaryota > Metazoa > Arthropoda > Arachnida > Araneae > Salticidae > Maratus > Maratus speciosus. Next base: position 125,235,290 of record OZ010789.1, on the reverse strand, counting down.
GGTTTAACTTATTTGTTAAAAAAATTTAACATTAAATATAGAGCGAATTGGGTGAAATATCTTAATATAATCTGTCCCTTCTCGAGCTTAAACAATGTAGGAAATGAATTTTGTTTTTTTAATTTGTTCTTCAAATTAGGTTTTTGTTTAATATGTCAAGTTTTTTAATAACTACTGCATTCAGGCGAACACATTTCAAAATTAATGGAGGGTATAATCATCAGGATTTGATTCATGCGGTATCGTATCACAATTTGTGATGCAATTTACCTATATATAATTCAAAATGTTTCGCCAGTGCAGTAATGCCAGTTGCTGTACTTTGGGCTAAAACTTCCAATCTAAACGTAAAAATTCTGTTTGAAAATGTCATTTTCATTTCTACTATGACGCCATATTCAACTTCTTTTTAATTCTTTAAAAAAAAATTAAATAAAAAAAAACTATTTCATTAATTTTTCACGTGAAAATCATTCAACTAAAAATAGAAAAATTATTATTACGGCTTTTGAATTATTGGCAACAATGAAAAAAAAAATGTTAAATTTTATTGGAAAATTGTCCGTTGATTCTTAATGAAAAAAGCGAAATTTGGAATTATTAAGAAAAATATTTAAAAATGTAAATAAAAATTAGCCCATGTTACTCTCTGAGTTATAATTCACCCATATGCAAAGGCATTTTATCATCCGTTTTGACCCCCACGTCAGGCAAATATTTTCACACTTTAAATTTATAATATTATTAGAATTAGTAAAGAAAAAAAATGAGTGGCATCAGAGACAAAAAGGTGGGAAGAAAAAAATGAAAAAGTTATGAGCTCCATAGGCTTTTCTATGTTAAATTAACATTGTGAAGTGACACTGGAAATAAATAAGTATTGCGCTGCCGCGCAATACTTAAATAAATTATATTCACGAGAAAAATTGTTGAGATGAATTCAGTTTCCAAGAGATTAATTACTCTACAATCATAGGTTTTCCCTTGTGATTTGTTTTCTTCACTTCTCTTTAAAAAACTGTTCTTTCAAACGCACCTTTAGAGATGGAATATTGTAGATTATTCACGCAAAAGTTGGATCATTATTACAATCCGTTAAAAATACGTCTGGGATTTCTTAGTAACTCGTTTCTTGAAGTCAAAAAGCACAAAGCGATTATGCTCTTTGATACACCGTGAGAAAAACAAGTTAGAAACTTTACGTCAAACGTGGCAAAAGAGGTGCGTTCGTACTATAACTAGTTTTATAAATATTCATATCTTGGTGCAATAGTTGTTGCACTCTTATGCAAAAATGTATAAATACAAAATTTATTACGATTTTATATATTAAATTCAGTAATACGGAAACCATAGGACTCCATCTAAAATAGGACGTCATCACCATGGCAACATGCAATCATTACCTGTCATGGGATATCATTGAATTAATGATGATAGGTTTTAATAGAATGAAGAAAACTTTTATTAATTTCTTTTTAAGTTTTGATACGATTTTTATAAAATTTGAAAGGACTCGACAAAATTATGCTAAGATTCTAGAACGAAGTTTTAATTAGATTTTCATAAAAAGAGGAAAAATTGAAACCTCCCTAAAGTGACCACGTTCCGTTCCAATAAAAATGGGTCGCTCTGAGAGGTGGTCTCTTAATGGAGGTCATTTTTAAATCTAGATTTTAATTGCTGAAAAAAGGTAACTATAATTTTACTAACATTTATTTTTCACATTAGGAAAAAATATGAAAATTTAAGTATCAAAACAAAAGTTAATTACATAAGTTAATTACTGCAAAGTTTAAAAAAATGTATGCATTGAGGTTTGCTTTGATTTTACGGTTTTATCTTCTATAACTTTTATTTTCAAGTCCTTTCGAAATTCAGTAAGTAAATGCAATTTTTTTTTTTTTTTTTTGGACGGGAACAAATTATGACGATTTCATTAATTTAACTATTTCTTTGAAAGTTTCCTGGCAGAATAGGACAGGGAAGTTTATTGATCGTTATCTTTACCTTGTCATAAGAGTTAAATTCATTGCCTAAAAAGGCACAAAATGGTTTAAACACTTAAAAGTTACCGGAATAAACGAAAAATCTAAACTTTAGTTTAGAAGTTTGATGAATAATGCGCTCTCCGGAATTATTATTCTAATAAAACCTTCTTCAAGCGATCAGGAAAAAACGAAATTTTTTCATTTTCTTCAAAGAAATGGGTCGCTCATGGAGGGAGTTCAACTGGGGTAGTCTCTGAATAGAGGTAAAATAAGTATTGAGCCTTATAAATTTCGTTCCACGAAAAAATGGTCGTTCAGGGAGGTGATCGCACAGGGAGGTTTCACTGTATTGCGAATAGGTAAATACTTACGACTTTTTTTATAATATAAAGTCAGATTTTTTGGTATATTATAAGATAAATTATCGTTACAGGCATTTTGGTCACGTGCAACGATTTGACTGATTCTCTGATCATGCTTTGAAATGGGTTATTACCTGGAACTATGATTTTTGCCTCCTCAATATTAATATAGCAGCTTTCGTTATCCAAATAGAATATTTTATACTGCAATTGTTCTACATATGATATACGAATATTATTTCGTTACTTTTGTATGTATGAATTCTGTTGCGCATCTGAAAGTGGTTTTCTTGATAATTGTTAGCATAAAAAAAGGATATTCTAGTTAAAGAAAACTATTAATTTCGCTGTAAAAACTACTCACTCATACGGGCATACTAAAAAAAAAAAAAAAAAATCTGAAAAAATTGTAGAGTTTTTACTCATGAGGATAAAAATGTTTATAAAAAGAATTCGGCGGAAACTCAAAAGATCGTCCGTAAAAAAATAATGAAAATTTCGATATTTGGTGATTTATCACCGGTTGGCGACGGAATAAAATTTCAAAAAATACTTTTTATGTCAAATACTCTTTAAGATAAAAATGTTTCATATTGGACTTTTTAACAAGCAATTTTCGTAAGAAGCAATTTTCGGGTGCATTATAATCGTTCGCTTTTGGCGTGGAAATGTACTGCTCGCCAAATCGCGAGAAGCCTTCGTCTTTTCGCGCCAAATACTCAAAAGTATTTTATTTTTTTTACAGACTTTCTACTGTAATTCCGCCGCTAAATTGGACTGATCATTTATTACATACATAAGTAGTTTAATTAGTGTTTTTTTTTTTTTCAAAATATTCTGAGTATACCCAATAAGGAGACATTCCTTGTCGGATAGGTTTTCGAAAATTATGGGCAGCAAAATACATTTTTGTTTAAAGAATTCGCATTTAAATATCCGAAATCTACTGGTTTCAATGGTTTTAAAGATAAATAAACGCTTTTCGGAATTTCAGATAACTCGAAGTAAGAGATGCCACATTTTTGTAAACCTTAAGAAAGATAAGAACTTTTTTCAAAAACATTTGTCTTTTTTGACAGTGTATGCTCGCTTGTAAAACCCTCTGAAAAAAAAAAAAAAAAAAAAAAAAAAAACTTATTTTATCAAGGGAGAGTTTTAAAAATCTTCATGTATTTTTGAAACTACACTAAAAAAAAAAAAAAAAAAAAAAAAAAAAACTGTTAATTTTACAGAAAAACATGTTAACCAGGTCGCCAGTAAAAAAAATTGTTTACGGCACGAAAATATCTGTATTTTATAGAAATAATCTGTAATTATTACGAAATTGCGGAAAAATGTCTTAAAGTAACAGAAGGTTCGTAAGTAAATACGGATTATTTTCGTAAAATAAACAATTTTTTTACTGGAGCTGACAGTTTTTTCTTTAAAATCAATAGATTTTTTATAGTGTGCCCGTTATAGTTACTAAACACTTAATTAAGATTTGTACGACTCCTCTGTGATTTTTGTGAAATTTGCTAGCTTGTTGTGAAAGTTTCATTAAAACAAAAAACAAAAAAATTCATTTTCCAAAAAAACATTTAGTGTTATCCCTTTTTTTTATTAAAGCTGTTTCAAAATATTAGGTCACACATTTCATTGCGTATGATGATAATGTTTTCAAATGACAGTCTTGCCATTGTAGGACAGAAGCAGTTAGATTATGGAAAGAAATCATTCTTGTACTGTTATTGTATAGCGATTACTGTTACTGTATACCGATTATATATTGTTATTGTATACCGTACTGTTATACTATTACCGATTTATTTCGGTATGCTAATAATCTCAACCATGGATTTAGCACTAACAACTTTTGGCGAAATCTAATCGGTTTGTAAAGTTTTAGTTAAATCTTGATTATGGAAGATTTTTCTTTATAGTCACTATAATAAAACATGTTATAACGGAATCTGTAATAAAGTAAATCCTATTTTAAACTGGTTAATTACAGGTCCTAAAGGAATGAATATAAACGCCCTACAAATGTACCTACTAATACGCTAGCTTATTTAAAGTTGATTTTTTTTTTCCGCTAGCTATTCTGTTTTCACTGGTTTTACTATATAGCTTTCATTTCTTGAAAAAGGGTTAAATTTGTATCAAAAAAAGCCGTGGGATACTATTATGGAAGAGTGCTGCATCCTTTTCGGCCCCTGGGCCCCCGTACGGGGACCTCTGATCTTTTCTTTATCAAAACTAAAATGTCCGAATTTTTTACATTTTCACATAATTTCTTAATAGCCCAATGTTTTTTGCGTTCAAAACAAACGAATAAAGGGCAGCATCTAAGCTTATTCCCACATAAAGTAAACGCTATTTTCATCCGAGTTTGCAAAATGCCTAAAAATGCCCAAAAGACATTATGATCAAGAAAGTGAGAAATTTTCATAAGTATTTAACTTAAATCTTTTTCAATAAAAAATTTTGAGGATTTGTAGATTATTTACTTGTTTAAAGCTCTTCAATTTGTGATTGCGTTCATTTAGGTTAATGGTTATTAAACTGATGTTTTTAAGGGGTTTTGTAGTTTTAGATCCATATTGTTGAACCTAAATTACTAAGCGCCTAAAGGATCAATTTCAGAAAAGATATTTTTTCTGTCATTTACGATGTCATTTTGTTTGGAAAAAACCAATGAATAAGCATTTGTATTATTATTTTAGCTTCGGAACTGACCTTGAATGTACATTGATTGTTGTTTCTCCTTATAGCGTTCCATTAAAACTGATTGTTGCATTTTATTTAGCCATGTCTATACTGCAAAAAATTTATGTAATGTTACTGCATAAAATTGGTGGCAACATGCTGCCTCCAATTTTATGTTTAATTTTATGGAGTAATTTAACTTATCTAAAAATCTGAAAAATGCGATAGAGTAAAATCTTAGAACTGCATAGAAAAGAAGAAAAAACTAGAAAACAGGAATTCTGCTTTTTCAGAATTTAGTGTCGCCCCGGATGGAAAAAAAAATGTATATATAAATAGTACAAAACATATTTCAATTTTAAGACTTAAAGCACACGTTTTTATGTTATGTAAAATGACGTCATTCGCATCTAAAAAAGAATTGCTAATCTCCGCTGAAGAATTCCACATTTACGATCCACTCTTAAACATCTACAGTAAAGCATGCATAGGACGTCGCTATCGCAAAATAATACACAAATGCAGCAAAAAGATGCCGTCATTCAAGAAACTCGACAAAAAAAACGGCCGTCTAATGATTCACAGGCCTTCATTTGTTTGTAACATTAATACAGATACTTAAAATTAAATGTAGTTTATAATAGCTCCATGTTTTAACAGAAATTATTCGTTTACATTTTTACAAAATAGCACGTATTTTAATTACCTTTTCTTTCGGTTGTTATGAGAAAATTGCAACAAAAATATATAATTGCTATTTTTCAACTATTTTCCCTTTACTTTCTACAGAAATGGAGTACTTGAGTTGCCAGAATTAAACAAATGGTGCTAAAAACTACAAAAAATTAACATTTCAAAAATAAATGGAGATACAGATTTCAAACAAATTGCATTTAAAAGCACATTTTTTTCCAATACGACGGTATAAAAATTGAAAATGTGCGATGCTTAGAAATTAAAAAAAATTGTTATAGAGTATTTAATCGTACTGCTTTGTTTTACGGTAGGCTTCTGTAAGGTAACGTTATTTTTTGGAGACGGCACAAAATAAGCTGGGAGAAAGAAATAGCATACCGTACAGGGGGGCTAAAAATGCGTTATAGGCAATTTCCTTTCTTAGCAGATGTAAATGTATTATAGTATATTCTTTTCTTGCGTATTAGTATATTCATTTTGCATGGATCAACGCATTTTTCAGTTTGAGACATGATTCCGTCGTAGGCAGATTCTTTTTCACACGTTTTACTATATTTTAAGGATATCCTAGCAATATACTATTCTTGAAAAAGAGTGAATTTTAATGTTTAATTCTAGAATAATGGCGACTTAAAAATGTATGCATGTTTTGCAAAAATTTTTGTGCGAGACTAAATTTTGCTGATTTTTGAACGGACCAGGCCACGACAATACAATGATTTTCATAAGGGCTGGGTCAAAACCGGGACTGAAAAATTTGACCCCTGAAGACTAGAAAGAAGGAAAGCAGTCCCGGCGCCGTACGGAAAAAAAAAAGTTAGGCTGGCCCGTGCAGGTCTCTGTAGCAACACTACAAGTTTATTTTACAGCAATTTTTTTTTCATCTGTACGTGATGCTTGTGATCTCCGCCACAAAATTGCAGAAGCCATCGATTCAGTCGCATCTCACATGCTGCGCAACAGCGTGGATTGCAAATGAATATTGACTGGGCATTCTGAGAGCTAGACATTTTTTGAAAGAAATAAGCATTTGTAGCAAAATAAACTTGTTGTCATAACATATCAATTATACCTACAACAAAAATTAACTGTTTCGAGAAAAAAAAATGTTGCAAAATAAACTAGTTGTATTGCTATTCATGATACCGCAAACCTCTAGAACTCATAGTTTCCTTAAATTTAACATTTGAAATCAGAGAGTTTTCATGTGATCACTCTGTGTTATGGAGCTCAGTGATGTTTACTACGAGTATTTCACTGACAATTACTGTAGTATATTGCTTAGTTGCTGTAAACTGTTCTTTATGTTTTGAAAATGCTAAAAACAAAATTAGCCATACAATTTTTTTTATTTCGATTGCTATTTTTTTGTAATATATATATTTAAAATGTGGTATTTGTGAAAATATATAAGTCATCTAATAAAGCATGAATTTAATTATAGAAACATGTAGTTCAAGTGAAAGTATCTAGTAAAGTAATGGCGATATAATGTTATTAATATGATGATGTGTTGTATCTTGAACCTACAACCCATTTATGGTTAAATAAATTAAAAGACTGTTACAAGTCTTGAAATTTAAGATCACACTTATAATAAAAAGGTTTGTTTAAAGACGGATATTATACACAAAAGGTAAAAACTTTCAAAACTTTAAAAATAAAGTTTTAAAAGTCTAAAAACGGACAAGTTCCAACCACACTGTGGACATCATCAGGGTCATATTTCAGTATAGAGAGACACAAATATTTATAGTTTGTAAAAGTAAAAAATAAACATACTATATTGAACCCGCCACCATCATAGCGCTATCTGTACAGTTGTAATTTAACTATCCATTTTCAAGAGAGAAAATATGAAGAAACCATAATATTAAGGCCAATAAATGTGTGAGACCTCTTTAACCTTGAGCTAAATGTTGTTTCAAAATATTTAACCATAACTTATATATATTTCAGAAACTCCTTCATTACAAACATCTCCAATTCTCAATTTAAATTAAATTAATTAATTTTTTTTTTTTTTTGTGGTTGAATCTTATCGTTTTTAGACTTAAAATTTTATTTTTAATGTTTTGAAAGTTTTTACCTTTTGTGCGTCTTTAAGTAAACCTTTTTACCATTTATGGTTATTCATGCAAAATGATCTTATTTCATTGTTATCTCTCTCTTTTTAAAGTGTGCTTTGTTTAAGGCCAAATTAATATTTTGTTTGAAATCTAGTTATTACTGGTTATTTATTATTTTTGCATATTTTTAGGATAGTATAAACTTTAAAAGCTCGAATGACACGTAGCAAAACTTGAGTTAAACTAAACTCAAATATTACAGAAAATATAGAAAAAGCAACAGACTTGCAGAGCTGACGCTGATGTCTCTGATATCCAGGGCTCCTTTAAAATGTAGACTAATTATCAAACATTACAGAGAATAAAAGTCTTTCTTACAACGTATGTTAAAAGAATAGTCTTCATTTGAATGCGGAGTGGTTGAACACTATGTATACTCCCCTTTCAACGCCCTTGCTAGAAGTTCCCTTCTAAACATTTTGGAATGATAGTAATAATTTAATAATTTTAAATTTACCGATTATAATATTGTTAGAGCAGATAATGCAAGAGTGTTGTATCTTTTTTTCAGGCAGTCAAGGCTTTGAAGAAGAAATATGGAGGTGTATACACAGAGAAAAATGTTTGCATTAGTAGTACGCATACACATTCTGGACCTGGTGGTTTTCTACAATACGCCTTATACATAGTGACGTCGCAGGGTTTTGTGCGACAATCTTATGATGCCCTGATTCAAGGTATACTTAGAGTAAGTTTCAATATTTTATTCAAAACTGTGAATTGTGTTTGTTGCATCAATCATCTAAAATATAGTTTAAATTTTATCAATTCCACTGTTTCTATTATGTAATTAAAACATTTCATATTTAAAAAACATCATAACATCACATTGTATTCGTCTCTCGGTGCCAATATAGATCGCAATTAAATATGCAAATTCTTACTCGATGAATGTAGTGTAATTGATTAATAATGTAAAAATTAGTTTAAAATTTCTTTTCTTCGATCATCAATTCCACACTTTCTATTACAAAATTAACACATTTCATATTTTAAAAATATAATATCAAATTATATTTATCTCTCTGTCCTAAGATAAATACGCAATTAATTACGCAAATTCTTACGCGATGAATGTAATGTAATTGATTAATAATGTGCAATATAGTTTAAACTTCAGTTTCATCGGTCATCAACTCCACTTTTTCTATTACATAATTAGGGTATTTCATATTCTACAAATATAACATCATATTGTATTCGTTTCTCTGTCCTAAGATAAATACGCAATTAAATATACAAATTCTTAAAAATGTATAATTAAAACATTTCACATTCTAAAAATATTATAAACATCACATTGTATTCGTCTCTTGGTGCTAAGATACTCAACTTCCTACTCGATGAATGTAGTGTAATCAATTAATAATGTAAAATATAGTTTAAACTTTCGTTTCATTGGACATCAAGTCCACTTTTTCTATTACGTAATTAAAACATTTCACATTTAAAAAATATCATAACAGCACATTGTATTCGTCTCTCGGTGCTAAGATGCGCAACTTCTTACTCGATGAATGTAGTGTAATCGATTAATAATGTAAAATACGGTTTAAACTTTCGTTTCATTGGACATCAATTCCATTTTCTATTACATAATTAAAACATTTTACATTCTAAAAATATTATAAACATCACATTGTATTCGTCTCTCGGTGCTAAGATCCGCAAATTCTTACTCGATGAATGTAGTGTAATCGATTAACAATATAAAATATAGTTTCAACTTTCGTTTCATTGGACAACAATTCCACTCTTTCTATTACGTATAATTAAAACATTTCACATTCTAAAATTATTATAAACATCACATTGTATTCGTCTCTCGGTGCTAAGATCCGCAAATTCTTACTCGATGAATGTAGTGTAATCGATTAACAATATAAAATATAGTTTAAACTTTCGTTTCATTGGACAACAATTCCACTCTTTCTATTACGTATAATTAAAACATTTCACATTCTAAAATTATTATAAACATCACATTGTATTCGTCTCTCGGTGCTAAGATACTCAAGTTCTTACTCGATGAATGTATTGTAATCGATTAATAATGTAAAATATGGTTTAAACTTTCGTCTCATTGGACATCAATTCCACTTTCTATTACATAATTAAAACATTTTACATTCTAAAAATATTATAAACATCACATTGTATTCGTCACTCGGTGCTAAGATACTCAAATTCTTATTCAATGAATGTAGTGTAATCGAAAAATAATGTAAAATATAGTTTAAACTTTCGTTTCATTGGACATCAATTCCACTCTTTCTATTACGTATAATTAAAACATTTCACATTCTAAAAATATTATAAACATCACATTGTATTCGTCTCTCGGTGCTAAGATACTCGAATTCTTACTCGATGAATACAGTGTAATCGATTAATAATGTAAAATATAGTTTAAACTTTCGTTTCATCGGTCATCAACTTCACTCTTTCTATTACATAATTAAGGCATTTCATATTTTAAAAACATAATATCAAATTGTATTCTTTTCTCGGTCCTAACATAAATATACTATTAAATATACAAATTCTTACGCGATGAATGTAGTGTAATCGATTAGTAATGTAAAATACAGTTTAAACTTTCGTTTCATTGGATATCAATTCCACTCTTTCTATTACGTAATTAAAATATTTCACATTTTAAAAATATCATAAACATTACACTGTATTCGTCTCTCGGTGCTAAGACACTCAAATTCTTACTTGATGAATGTAGTGTAATCGATTAATAAGGTAAAATACAGTTTAAACTTTCGTTTCATCGGTCATCAACGCCACTCTTTCTATTACATAATTAAGGCATTTCATATTTTAAAATCATAATATCACATTCTATTCGTTTCTCGGTCCTAAGATAAATACGCAATTAAATATACAAATTCTTACTCGATGAATATAGTGTAATCGATTAGTAATATAAAATACAGTTTAAACTTTCGTTTCATTGGATATCAATTCCACTCTTTCTATTACGTAATTAAAACATTTCACATTTTAAAAATATCATAAACATCACACTGTATTCGTCTTTCGGGGCTAAGATACTCAAATTCTTACTTGATTTATGTAGTGTAATCGATTAATAATGTAAAATATAGTTTAAACTTTCGTTTCATCGGTCATCAACTTCACTCTTTCTATTACATAATTAAGGCATTTCATATTTTAAAATCATAATATCATATTGTATTCGTTTCTCGGTCCTAAAATAAATACGCAATTAAATATAGAAATTCTTACTGGATAAATGTAGTGTAATCGATTAATAATGTAAAATAAAGTTTAAACTTTCGTTTCATGGGTCACAAACTCCATTCTTTCTATTACGTAATTAAAACATTTCATAATTAAGAGAAATAATTTTTTTTCAACTGCATAAATCATATTCGAGGTTAGATTTGTACAGTTGAGATTTGTTCCAAGCCCAAAGCAAGTCCAAGGTATCCAGGTTCAAGTCATAATCTGAAGATTTTTCGCTCTATTGGAAAAAAGAACTTTTTACATTGTAAAAACATGACATCATATTGTATTTTTTTCTTGGTGCTAAGATAGATACGCAAATAAATACACAAATTCTTATTCGATGAATGTAGTGTAATCGTTGGACTTACGATAGTATAAGAGCTGTTGAACATTTTTGAGTAGGTATTTGAGGCACCCTGAAAATTTGTGCAACACTTCTTTTGTAATGCCTGAATACAAAATCGAATGTCCGGCTGAAGGATCGTGGCCCAAAAACTGTGCCAGACACGTGTCAAGTGTCATTTTTTGACTACCCAAAAAATGTATTTGGGGCACGCTGAGATTGAGACAGAATAATACTTATTCTTAGAAAAAAATATTTTGAAAATGACAGACACTTTAGTCGGCCCAAAACTGTGCCAGACACGTGTCAAGTGCCATTTTTTGACTACCCCAAAAAGGTATTTGTGGCACGCTGAGATTGAGGCAGAATAATATTTATGCTTAGAAAAAAATATTTTGAAAATGACAGACACTTTAGTCGGCACAAAATCTGTGCCAGACGCGTGTCAAGTGCCATTTTGCCAAAAATGGCACGTGTGCCAAAAATGGCACTTGACACGTGTCTGGCACAGATTTTGGGCCGACTAAAGTGTCTGTCATTTTCAAAATATTTTTTTCTAAGAATAAATATTATTCTGTCTCAATCTCAGCGTGCCCCAAATACCTTTTTTGGGTAGTCAAAAAATGGCACTTGACACATGTCTGGCACAGTTTTTGGGCCACGATCCTTCAGCCAGACATTCGATTTTGTATTCAGGCATTACAAAAGAAGTGTTGCACAAATTTTCAGGGTGCCTCAAATACCTTCCCTAAAATGTTTAACAGCTCTTGGACTACGAGAATATTTTACACACAGAGGTCGAGGAGTTTGCACGAACTGGAACCGACTGACTCATTTTCTACAAAAATGCCTATATTTCTTAACCTACAATTAAGATTATTTTAAAGAATACTGCATACATATTTATGCGAAATTTTTGCAGCGTATTTGAGAAATTATATGTCCGCAAACCATGGAATACACGATAAAACATGTATGTTCACTTAAACCAGGGGCTCCCAAACTATGGTACTCGTACTCGTAGTGGTACATGAAGCTCCGGCCACTGGTACGCTAAATTCCTATAAAAACAGAAAAGCGTGAATTCATAACAGTATGTATGATAATCATTTATAATGAAACAACTAAGCTAAAAAATGCTATGAAAGGGATAAAATACCTTTATTTAGATTAACGAACGTCATCACACAAACGACGACATTTTCAAAATCCTTCTTCGAAAAATTTTAAAAACAATAACTAATCAGTGCAAACATAAAGTAAAATGAAATTGGATATTTGTGAGCGTGGAATAATTTTTACTATTTTTTCTAAAATTGCATAGCATCTCTTTCTAAATTTTAGATTACTCAAGGGACACTGAAGGCTCCACCAGTGGCCGAGAGGCTCTGCTCTCGAAGCTGGTAGACGGGAGGTGCTTGGTTCGGAACCAATCGCGCCCGTCGGCCTAATCGTTCGGAGTTTTCTTGATTTATTCGAACCGTGGGTTTCCACGCGTAAATACGGGTTAGGTTCCCTTAGAAAGACCCCCACGGAGGGCACCCCCTCCTTAGGGCCTATATCCCTCGTGTAGATAATTGGCCGTCATAAACACAACCAAGGGATACTGAATCATTGCAAATATTCTCTGTGCGTAAAAATATCTTTATTGATTCTCAGGTAATGGAGGGTAAATAAAATCTTGACGGATAAATTATTCTCCTATTTTTAAAATCGATATGTAAAGGTATTCTTTGCTGCATAAACGATTTTTTTTTCTTGTATTACTAGAAATTTTTTTTTATTAGCACACTCTCTGGAATCCGCACGCATTGCTCATGATACAATCAGTTTTCCAGAATTAAGCGCATGTAATTATTACATTTATAGGAAAAAGTAAAATTTGTAAATAAAGACCCAGTTTTAAAATTAATCGATGAAACAAATTTAATAAGCAGAAAAACCGTTTTTAAACATGCCTTTTAAATTAAATTATATCTGAAGGCAAAGTTTGAATGTGTAGAAATAGAAAGAGCCTGTTCGAATAGGAGTAATTAAAACCTCCCCCCGCCCAAGTTTACTTTATAATGCCCCCTTTTTTTTTATCCACCCCGCCTCTTTTTTGTACTGGGAGATCAGATAGGAGGTGTCGAAATTTAATTTTAGTATTGAAGTTGTATTTCAAATATAATTCATTATTTACATAAGTTTGTGGACTGGTATTTTTCTCTTCCGTATTAAGCGTGTAAGTTTATTTCTATTTTATGGAAATTCGTTTGTAGTAAAATTATTTAAAATCATGACTTGAAATCAAAGAAAATATGGGAAGCTCCATTTTCAGAGTTTTTCCTACATTAGCAAGAAATACGTTTGTCACCTGTTTGTATATGCAGAAGTATGAACTTCGATTTAGTGATACGTCTCACAGTGAGTATATTTGACGCAAAAATCTAGCCAAAAATGCAAAAATTAAAATTTGTTCAACAATTGTAAAATGCATGCTTTATAATAGCTGACTAACTGATGCATCGTTCTATGTCTATTTCAGGAGCATGAGTCATATCCGGCGGTTTCTGGACTCAGTTAAAGAGGGGGGGTTGTGCGAGAAAACGTGGTTTATTGTTTCGTTTCAACTTTGTAATTATGTTTAATTATGTTCAAATGCATATTTCTGTGGCTTCATGAATTGTTGAATTTAATGGCTTTATTACTTTCTTCTATCTTCAATAGAAGAAAGTGTTGTAATTGAAATTTTTTTTGAGTTCCAATTTTCGACGGATTTTACACGTTTTAGGGGTCAGAGCTCCCCAAAAATATGTTTATACAAAATATCTGTCTGTCTGTATGTCGCCATTGAACCATCGAAAAGTGTATGAAGTTATGCATTGAACTGAATAAAATTTTTTGTGTATGTATATGGCTTTGGCAAGCAAGTCCTTCATCAATTTAGAAATATTCTGCCGGAGGGGGGCCCTATAATAGCAATTTTTGTGCTTTTTTTCATTATTGTACCATCGAAAAGTGTGTGAAGTAATGCATAGAATTGAACCAAATTTTTTGTGTATGTTTTTGGCTATGTCCAGTAGGTCCTCCCTGAATTTGAAAAAATTCCGCCGGAAAGGGGCGCTGTAATAGCAATTTCTGTGTGATTTTCATTATTGTACTATCAATAAGTGCATGAAGTTATGCATAGAATTAACCAATTTTGTGTGTGTGTTTTTGGCTGTGCAGCTTCTCTTTGAATTTGAAAATATTCTGCCGGAAGGGGTTGCTGTAATAGCGATTGTTGTGCCATTTTGTTTATTTTACCATCGAAAAATGTGTATGAAGTTATGAATAGAATTGAACTAATTTTTTTTCTGTATGTTTTTGACTATGACCAGCAGGTCCTCCATTAATTTGAAAATATTCCGCCGGAATGGCTCGCTGGGATAGCGATTTTTGTATAATTTTCTCGGTTTTTCGTAGTTCTATTGTCCATCGGCGGCTCGTGCAGCGACAGGAACTTGCCTCCTGCTAAGCCGGCTATTCGCAAACAGCTAATGTACAGTAGAATAACGAAAAACTATTGATTTTAATACAGTAGAATCTTTCAAATCCGCACAGCTTGGGACCAGAAGTTGTGCGGATTTCTAGTCATTCTTTTGTTTACATATTTTAAACAGTAATTGGAATGTAATAATTCAGTCAAAATTGCAATGAATGCTTGCAATATAGTAAAATAAGTAAGCAGAACAATAAACTACAATGATAAAAAGTAAGATAATTTTTAAAAATGATTAAAGTATTAAAAGTAAAAGTCAAGCAAATAATTTAAAATTAAATATGTATAATAAATATAAGATACATGTTTGTTGAATTATTCAATTAAACTTTCATCATAAAGGATTTCTATTAATTCACATCAAAATCATAAAGTAAGGAAGTTTTATTTCATATTTAGCCAGTCTTAATAACCAAAACAACTTGATTAATACATAAATATATTTGTTTAAAAAGAATGAGATTGCCAGTGATATCAACATATATTGATATTTTTTCAGGAATAAATTTATACTTCTTCCATGAAAAACCACGACTTCAATCATATTATCGTTTATCGAAAATTACATATTAAAATACATACGGAATGACGTAAGATTTAAAAAAAAATGTAATTTTGCCGCTACATTTGAACTGAAAGTTTCATTGTTTACATCTATGATCATGTGCGGATTTTAGGGTTGCGGATTTGATGAAGTCTACTGTATATGTCATGATCGAGATTAACTCGTTTTTACTCTTATTAATTCACTGAAGTAGAAATCTAAGATGAAAATCAAAGTTGGTATAGTATTGAACTAATAATATTGCAATATTAACATTGCAAGTAAATAAATGTTTAAAAATACAGAAATGCAAACGCGATAGTTTTAAAATTTTCTTCCATAGGATTAGCATTAGTGAGCGGGTCTTTTCATGTGACTGAAGTAGACTCTTAAACTATTTACATTTACTCATTAAAAAATAATGTAGTTTAGAATAAAAGAAAAATGGTTAAAAAATAAAAAAAATTGTTGCTCTACAATATATATATATATATATATATATATATATATAAATTGTTGGTCTGGTATGGCCAGGGTTGAATTACGCCCAGCATATATATATATGTAAACCTCAGCCTGGCACAAATGTAATGAAAAAAAATCTCTCAGGGTAAAGATAAAGACCCAGTTCCTGTCCAATGCAGGTCTTAAATTTATATCATAAATATCATGAAAACAGCCCAATACACTAATATACAGTAAAACCTCTAAATAACGGATAAATCAGAAGCGCAGAAATTGTCCGCTAATGTGAAAATTTTAGGAAAATCTTAGGGAAAATCTTTAGAAAATCACTACGAAGTGCTTAATGTTTCATTAATTTTACGCAGTGGCGTAGCTAAGAGGGGAGGCCGCCCCGGGCGCCGAGGCCTAGGGGCGCCAAATGGAGAGAGATTTAAATCAAAATTATCCCCCATATTTTGATAGTAAATGAAATTGTAGATTTTTTATTTTGTGTGAATGCTTTTTTAGTAAGATATTTTGTTATATCCAAATAATGAAGAAAGAAAAAGTTTCTGCAAATTTTTCTAGGGATGTCTCAACACACTTGGTACCTAAGATAAGTATGTATCTGAATTGAAGCGCAATGCAATTAAATAGGGGCGCCAAATTGAGAGGAGTTTTAAACCGAAATTATTTCACATACTTTGAAAATAAATAAGAAATGTTAACCTTTACTTTTCTGTATATGTGTGTGAATGTTCTGAAGAAATTCAGTGAAGATGGGGAGGGAGGAAAGATCCATAATTATCAATCGCTGATGGATGGGCTTTTTTTTTTTTTTTCCATTGTTTTTTTTCCCTCATAGTATTTAGGGGCGTAATTTAGGAGTTTTAAAAAATGTGATTTTTTGAAAGTTTATTTTCAATGTTGCTACTTCCATGCACGCTTAAAACAACAGTCATATCCGTGAACGTTCCATTAAGTTTTTGAAATTCCCAGTTAAATTTAGAATTGACGAAAACTAAAAATTTTCTATAATCGGGTTCCACGCATTTTAGTTTCGTGTGTTTGTGTAAAATTAGCTGAATCCTTAAAAAAGGGAAGAGTGAAGGTGCCTTTTCCTCCTGTTATAAGCCAAAGAGACCTTTTTTCGTCTTGAGGAAAAATAATGTGGTTAATTTTTATTTTAGGCTGGGGGAGGGGGGGTGTGCAAAATTTTCACTGCCCCGGGCGCCAAAAAAACGTAGCTACGCCAATGATTTTACGTAATTAACTGTGTTATCTTTAAAATTGCAATTATTGTCTATACACAGTAAAATGGGAAAAAAAGGTAAGATACAGTAAGATCGGCTGACAGGTAGACTTATATATGGTAAAATAATAAAACTTATTAAGTACGGTAAAAATTACGATAAATTTGTAAAATTGATTCAATATTGTCTGTAAAACTAGTTTTATAACAACAACAGTGTCTACGCAGGAAAATGCTGTCATTCTTGTTTACTTCAAGTTAGATTTTTTTTTTATTATTCAAAATGAATTAAATGAATTAATTATCTGAAAAAAAAATCTTTAATTTTCTTCAAAGTGTTGAAATAACTTCAACAAGTAACATTACTAGAGAAATAACCATGTATTTATGTGATTTATTGTACATCAATGTTTGATAAAACTGTGTTATCTGTAAAATTGCAATTATTTTCCATACACAGTAAGGGGGGGGGGGGGGGGTAAAATACAGTAAAATCGGTTGAGAGGTGGGCTTATATATGGTAAAATAATAAAAATTATTGCGGTAAAAATTGATTCAACATTTCCTGTAAAACTAGTTTCATAACAACAACCGTGTCTACGCAGGAAAATGCTGGCATTCTTGTTTACTCCCAGCCAGCTTTTTTTTTTGTTGTTGTTGTTGTTTTATTATTCAAAATTAATTGAATTAATTATCTGAAAAAAAGTCCTTAATCTTCTTCAAAGTGTTGAAATAACTTCAACAAGTAACATTACTAGAAATAACCATATATTTATCTGATTTATCGTACATTTATTCTTGATAAGCTGAGTTTTTGATTATGCAGTTTATGATAAATTTTTAAATGTCAAATGATGGTACAAAGGAACAAGTACAATTATGAAAATCTTTGGGGATTATTTAATGCTTTTTATAGGATTATTGTATCAATTGAGCAGTTACTGTTCATGTTATCTGTTTTTATTTATTATCTGTTTATCCGTTTTAACTTATTTTATTGATATTTATTGGTACGTTGACATTTTACACTCAGCTTATCGACAGTTTTTGAAGTTGCTGTCATTATTATTATTATTATTATTTTTTTTAAATTAGAAATCAACTTTAAGAGCCTTTTGTATGTTTGTTTGTAATAAAACTTTTTGAGCACATGTTACTTAAAATAGCAATTAAAGCAGGAATATTGCAGCAATTATAGCAATTGTGCAGGAATATTACATATAAGAAAACCAACGTTTAAAAATGCACAAATAATACGTGAAAACATTTTCACGTATTATTTGTGCATTTTTAAACGTTGGTTTTCTGCTTTTTAATCACCTGTTATTTGATTGACGACATAGTCGCTAGAAAAATGTATATAAAATGTATATAAAAATGTAAATCTAAAATAATTCTGTTATTATGATTAGCTTTGAGGTACATTTCATTATTAAAAAATCCATTCTTTTGATATTTTTGTAAAAATGAAAGTATAGCTTAAGATATATATGTGAAAAGAACCTAAAAATTTCTTTAAAATTAATTTATCAAAACCTAAGTAGAAGTAATATTTAAATCTATATTTTCCAGCTAATACATAAATCGGTATCTAAAAATAGTGTAATTGTTATTTACATCATATAAATATATGTATATTATATATACAGTAGAGCGCCGATTATCGGAACAAGTCGGGACCGACCCTAGTTCGGATAAGCAAAATTTCGGATAAATCGACAGACAGTTTAAGGGATGTTTCTGACTATTCTAAAACCTTCCTACTTTATCCAGGCTTAGGACTGGTAGCGCCAGTTAGTGCTAGCGTGTTTAAAATCTGTTTTTTATTTTTCTATCATTTAAAATTTTCTTCTTTTTTTTTTATCGCTTTCTGAACTTCAAAGATTATAATTTAAGCAAAAAAGCTTTCGATTGTTGCTTGCTTCAAAGAAGACGTTCTTTCCAATGCTGCCATATCTCGAATTCTTCTTTAATACGTTAGTTGAATCGGATCAACGTTCTTCTGCCATTCGAGCCATTTCATAGCTGTTTCCAAATGTTCAAAAGCTTCGTTATGTGATGGACCAGGGTCCTTTTCAGAGCATTCGTTTTCATTTCTTCAATTTCTTTTTCATCTTAAACTTCATCCACAATCTCATCATTAAAAAATTTTTTTGAGAGAAATAGGCTGTTCGGATAAATGGAAGTCCGGTTAAAAAAAATTTTTTTTGGAAAAATTGTCTGTTCGGATAATTAGAGTTCCGATAATCGGCGCTCTACTGTATATACACAGGGTGAATTCGACCGGCAAATTCAGAGGGGTAATAGTAGGCATCAAGAGTATGAAAAATTGTCATAGAACATGGGGGTGACAAACCACTTATTTAGTCACAAATACCGGGTGTTTCACCCTAACTGAAGTCGACTTGACAGTAATAATTTTGCTAAAAATAAAAATATTACAATGTAAATGTAATGATATGTACATTCGTGGGAAAAAAAAGAAAACATCCTTCACTAAATCTGCCACTAATTGTAATTAAAGAAGCCAAACCTGATTGGTCCAAACGATTGAATTTTTTTGTCTTTTAAAGTCTACTTTTAAATGATGTATATAAAATTTTCTTTGGGGCCATCTTAAAATAAAAACGAACTTTTATTTGTTTTTTTAATGGCAACTTCCAATTTTAACAATATATTTCCAATCTTCGGTTCAAACTATGATTAGAAATAAAATTTCATGTCGTTTGGAAGTTTTTGCACATAACATTATAAACATTCAAAATTTAGCTTCTAATATTAAATTACCTTTTTTCTATTTTTATTATTAATTCCTGAAATTATAATTCTAATGCGATAATTTTTCGCGTGCTTATAATACTAAAAACCCAAACATAAATACATTAAATTTGTAATTTTTATAATTTTATAATATTAATTATGAATTATAAAATTAATATTAAAAAAATATCAATTGCAATCTACAATTTTTTTGATAGATTTATATTTATTATGCACTGCTTTATGCGAATTATCCTTTTCAAATTTCTCTTCCAAGCAGTTTTCGAATTATGCGTAAAAAACATAAAAATGATCGTTTAAGGGGCCGCCTATGATGTGCAGAAAAGCATAATTTGAAAAAATATATTTTACTCATTTTATTGAAACATTTGGGATGGGAATAGTCGAAACCTATTAAGCCTATGAAATGGTCATATTGGCAAGAAATAATACATTAATACTGACTTAATCATTCTGAAGCATTTCCACAATCGAGTATCCAACTTCAATTTGGATACAGCCCCTAAAATAAGCTCATTTTAAAATAATTAATTTCTCTGAAACTAATCGTACGAATTTTATGAAAATTTATTTTTAGATTAACTGAAGGGTGTGGAATTTATTTACGGTGTCTAAAGTTGGGTATTGCTATTGTAAAAAACAAAGTTAGGTCTGGTTTTTATTTGTAGATGGCCTCCTAAGCAAATTTTATATACATCATTTAAAAGTAGACTTTATTTCCTATCGCTTGGTTCCAGTAACTTTCTTCCACAATAATTTGTTGCAGAGTTAGTAGGGGGTGTTTACTTTTTTTTATTATTATTCACGACTGTACCTTGTTTTGTATGAAGTGTGATAACATCACAAAAAGTTTTAGAAAACAGGGTGCTCACGCAATTGATGATGATGTTACCGTATTGAACTGATAATCAAAGTTTAAAATGTGGAACGTCAAGTGCATACTGCTGGCGCGTATAATGGAAACTTCTACCACATTTTTTGTGTGTGTTGTCATATTTACAACAAATGTGAGCATAGCTATTAAAAGTTTCATTATAATATACAGGGTGTTTTATAAAGTCCCGGACCCATTTTGATGTTTAATAACTCATAAAATAATAAAGATAGATTAAAATTAATAACATAAATGGTTAGATAGACTCAAAAAGTTTCATGACCCTTGTCAATGAACTTTCACGTGTGTCCCCTTCGTCGCACGGAAAATATCAAGTCGATAGTCAATTTCACGCCAGGTAGCGGCAAGCATGTCGGCATCCACAGAAGCTATTGCGGTTGTAATTCTGGCTTTTAAGTCATCAATGTTCGACACAATGTTGGAAAACTTCATATTTCCACAACTAGAAGAGCGTCAGCTACGTGTCATTTTGCAACAAGATGGTGCACCACCTCATTGGGGTACCATCGTTCGTACTTCTTTGAATGACCATTTCCCAGGAAGATGGATTGGGCGAGGAGGTCCTATTCCTTGGCCACCCAGATCACCTGATATAACGCCGCTGGACTTTTTCCTTTGGGGATTTGTAAAGGACAATGTGTACAGGAGGAGAGTGTCGAACATTGATGACTTAAAAGCCAGAATTACAACCGCAATAGCCTCTGTGGATGCCGACATGCTTGCCGCTACCTGGCGTGAAATTGACTATCGACTTGATATTCTCCGTCCGACGAAGGGGGCACACGTGGAAGTTCATTGACGAGGGTCATGAAACTTTTTGAGTCTATCTAACCATTTATGTTATTAATTTTAATCTATCTTTATTATTTTATGAGTTATTAAACATCAAAATGGGTCCGGGACTTTATAAACACCCTGTATTTCAGTTTTCTGAAAGTTATTATTGTCTATCAAAGGGTTAGGGTAGAACACCTTGTATTTTTCATTAAATAAGTGGTTTGGGATCCCATGTTCTATGGTGATATTTCATCCTCTTGATGCTTACTATCACACCTCTGAATTTGTTGGTCGAGTTCGGCAACACCCTGTATATATATTTATTTATTTATTAAAATTTACTATACTAATATTTTAGAACACAAATATATCACTCTTATTTTAACCCCTTCGCGACGAGAGCCATTTACTTAATTTTTAATCTTTTACCACTGGTTTTTCAAAACACAAAATTTTCTGTAATTGAATGGCGAAAATGTTTTGATTACATAAGGTAAGCTTTACAATAAAAAATAACTGGTGAATAATAAAGTATTCTGAGCACCTTAAGTGGCACGTATACCGGTCGCTCGACCCTAGGGTGTTAAGCACTTCTTTCTTATTAATTCTTTTTCAGTTATTTCCCTATTTGCATAGGAGTTTTTGTTTTTACTGTTATTCTTCTGTTTTCATGTTAAGTTTTTTGTATTTCCTGTTCTTTTTTAGTTCGTCTTTTATGCCACCCTAGCTGTTCTTTTTTCAATTGTTTCCACTATATTCAGTTCTGCAATTGGAGATATCTCTATCATTTACAAATGTTGAATTTTCATCAGTCATTTTTTCCATTTGATTATTGCTTATTCTTGTTTTCAAAATACCGTGCTTGATGCCTACATTCTAAAATAAAAACGATACCAGAATGAATTCATCATTGTTTTTTAGTATTAAAAAATATATATACTCGACATACAAATGCAAATTAATGAAGAAAATAAGGCTCTTAAAGAACTTTTTTGTTATCATTAATTAGTAACTTTACTTTAACTTATTAAAAAGCATTATCGGTTGCACAAAACAAAAATATTTTTAAAAGGACGATTTCTTTTTCATTTGCATCTCCCCCCCCCCCTCTTTCTTGACGTTGAAAGATTGGGTGGTCAAAAAGTTTGAGGTCCGAAATATTTCTATATTTCTATTGTAAAAGCATTATATTTGTACATTTCCTAATTCCATAAAATACTAAAACAAAATTTTTAGATATAAGATTAGAGCGGAGTTATAAATATTGCACAAATTCTCTATAAATTCAAATTTAATTAATTAATTTTAATCGGCAAAACACTTCTAAAATTTATTGAATTACTGTGTAAATCTTCTAATATAGTTTCAAAAAGTCACGAAAAATATTTTAGAAGATGAAATTTTCATGAATTCATAATTTGGACATAAAGGGTTAAACAGAAGGTCACACTTTTTGATAAAATAGAAGTTGTTAAATGAGGTATACTTTCCTTAAGAAATTATCATCAATCGCTTTTAAAAACTTTTTATACTGTGAGTACAAAAAAATAGAAATATTCATTGAAATTATTTACTAAAAACACGCATTCAAAATTTAAACATTGAAGATAGCTACTTAATATATTTTTCATCTGTAACATAAGTTGAAAAAAGAAACTTTGATATTTAGTTTTCCTTTTAAATGATTCAAAGATCAATAAATTTATCGCTATTATTTTAATTCTGCAGCGTTTTTACTATAACAAGTAATTACTCATAGAAAAGAACTGATCACTGTTATTTTAATTCTGCAGCGTTTTTACTATAACAATTACTCACAGAAAAGAACCGATCACTTATTTTAATTCTGCAGCGTTTTTACTATGACAAGTAATTACTCAGAAAAAAGAACCAATCACTGTTATTTTAATTCTGCAGAGTTTTTACTGTAACAAGTAATTACTCAGAAAAAAGAACCGATCACTGTTATTTTAATTCTGCTGAGTTTTTACTATAACAAGTTGTTGCCGCTAGAAGCGCCATCTAATGTGGTTTGTTTTGAAACTTGTGAATTGGGTTCGAGACGATCCAAGGAGTAGTGTAAATATCGGCTCTCGTACAATTTATTGTTTTGTGAATCAAAATTTAATTAGTAATACAGTACGCTAGGTTTATTTTATTGTGAGTTGTGTGCAATGATTATTTGTGATTGAGTTATCGACGTGAACACCTATTTTTTGGTCCCCCTCCCCGGAGTAAAGAACAAGCATTTAATTACGTATTTAAAGTGTTTCGATTTTAGAGTCAACGAGTATTAGTGTACCGAAACGAATTAAGTGTTTTCATTTTTATGAGAATTTGTGCATTTCCTTTTTAAGCTAATACGTTATTATAATACAGTCGAACCCGGTTAATACGCGATCCCGCTTAATACGCGGATTTCTTCCGGTCACTTGACGTCGTCCATAAGGCTAATGTAAAAATATCACGTTTAGTACGCGAACGGTTATTATGCGATCCCGCTTAATACGCGATAGATTTTCGGTCCTTTGAAGTAAAAAATCACCCTTAAGACGCGAATTCATAAATCAAAATGCGAATTCCTCTACCAAATTGCCAAATTAGAGGATTATTTTATTAAGATAAAACCACTCACTCCAAATAGTAATGTTTATTTTATTTAATGACAGATTAATTAAGGAGAATATTACTAACATGAAATAGTGGTAGATATTTGAATGAAAATAACTTGCTAAATGAGCAAAACTGATTAAATGCGGATTGTTCATCAAAGAAATCAAAGAAATCAATTAATGATTGATAAAACATTCGCTGCGAAAAATGCCTTGAACAACTTGCTCTGATATGTCATAAAAATTATGATTATACCTGTTGTTAGTCAGGTTTTAAATGCACGTTATATCACTACTATGTTTTATAATGCATGTTATCGGCAAAGAAAAAAATGAAACTTTTGATGATTAAGCAAATGCTATTGCTGTTGTGTTATTTTATGTTTTCAATGTTTCGTTTAGTTTTTGCTAGGCTAACAATATTTTTTACACAATCATTAATAAGGATGGTATTTTTTCTCAAATTAAAAATGAAGGATAGTTTATAATGATACTCATTACCACAATTACTAAAAATAATTTTTGTAACTGGCTTCAAAAATTTAACATTTGTTCTTCGTGTTAAAAACATTAGCCTAGCATGAAAATTACATATATTTGTTGTTTTATTTTTTGTTGTAACATTAATCAACTATAAAGTCATGTTGGAATCCTTATTTTCAGTTATTATTCCAGTGTCCTATAAAAAAGAAGCAATGAGTTAAAATTAAATACAGTTAAATTTTAATTTAAATATACTTAAAATCACAACTTTCGGCAGTACACTTTAAATGAAAGCTCTAAAGTTCATTCAGACGATGAGATGCGTAAATAAGCCCAGTTACTGCAAAATTATACGAATTACGTTTAATACGCGATCCCGCTTAATACGCGACTTTTGTTCACTCCCTTGAAACGCGTGTTAACCGGGTTCCACTGTATTACTTTAATAGTGTGGTGTTAAAAAAATATATACTTTATTACAAGGAGTTTATATCAAGCAGTTGTTTTGATTCAAGAACAAAAATAATTATGTTCTTTGAGTGCAGTGTTGCGCAATCATAAGTGACCATTTAACGCAGAGAATAAACAAAGTTATTTAAAAATGCTTATTTCGAGAAGACAAATGAAATAAATAAAAGAAACAAAATATTTTTCCTACCGTGGTTCAGCAGTTTAGAAAAAGTGATTCGCTTTTATTTTTGGAGGTGTGCGAGATTTATTTATTGTGAACTTTAATTATTAAAATGTTCAAAAGCGCGAAAAAGGAAGACTACCAGAGGATAGCTTTTGAGTTAGGAATTGATATTTCTGATATAAAATTAACTAATTATGATTTAATGAATTTAATAAAGGAAAGTGAAAAATATAAAGCAGATTCTAAATTGGTAGAAGAAATGGCCAATAATATTATAGAGGAGAGAAAAAATGAGGAAGCGAAGGTACTAGAACTTGAAAAATTAAAAATTGAACGTACAAAATTAGAGCTTGAGTTGGCCAAGGCCCGTGCAGAAACCAAAAGTGAAAAATTAAATGATTTCGAGAAAGGAGAAAGCATAGAATCTTTAGACTCTCTCATTAAAAGTATAAGAACACTTACAATCAAAATTCCTTCTCGACCGGAAGGTTGGGGGTATTTTTTCTCGTCTTTAAAAAGAGCCTTCATTTCAAAAAATGTCCCAGAAAAATATAAATCGGAAATTCTTCTAAATCTGTTAGGGGAAAGGGCAACAAATGTTATTACATACATTAAGGATGGGGAATTAGAAGATTATTCAAAGGTGAATGCTATAGTACTTAGAGAATTTGAGCCAACTCCCCAAATTTGTTTAGAACATTTTAGAAAAGCACAACGTCAACCCAATGAAACGTATGTACAATTTGCATCCCGATTAACAGCGAGTTGGGATTATTATTTAAAATTGAGAAATGTGACAGATTTTGAAACTTTAAAAAAGTTAGTGATTACTGATAAAATTTGCCAGACGCTTGATAAGGATGTTACGTGTTTTATAAATGTTAGACAAGGATATTCTTGGTTTCACCCAATTGAGTTATCTCGGGAGATAGATTTATATTACACATCAAAGGGAAAACCTGTGGTTGATAATTCTAGGTCGAATAATAAAAATAATTTTTCCAGGCCAGTTTCTAAAGTTTTTCTAATGGATGTAAAAAATTCTAAATGTATTTTGTCATGTAATGAAAATCATCCTTTGCATAAATGTCCTGTTTATAAAAATATGTCAGTGAGTGATAGAGTTGAGCTGGTAAAGGCAAAAAATCTTTGTTTTAACTGTCTTATGAATCATAAAGTAGTCGATTGTAAATCTAAATTCTCGTGTATTATTTATAGGAAAAGGCACAATGTAACTTTGCATTTTCCTCGCGAACAAAAAATAAATAAAGTTGAAAACCAAGAGGTAATTTCACAGGAAATCAGTCATATAAACAAAGGAGGTAATAAATCTAATTTGGATGTTTCGGCTCCAGTATGTCAGCCTTTCCCAGCTAATAATCAAAACAGTTTATTTTCAACGACATGTAATTTGGCTAATTAGTTTAACGCTGTGTTACTTGGCACATTTGTTTGTTTAATAAAAGATAAATTAGGTAATTTTCATGAAGTACGAGGTTTATTAGACGTTGGCGCAAACTCTAACTTTATGAGTAAAAGGTTAGTAGATAAACTTAATTTGAAAAGAGAAAAGACTAACATTTCTATTTCAGGCATAAATAATTTATCGCTGAATGTTAGATCTAGAGTTAGCACAATTGTTTCAAATAGAGATAAGAATTTTCATTTAAAATTAGACCTTTTAGTCGTTCCAAAAATTACAGAATTTACGCCGTCTAGGCCGCTTGAGACTTCTATCCCATTGTTAAATAACATCAAATTAGCCGATGAAAAATTTAATGTCCCAGGTCCGATTGATTTGCTTTTAGGTGCAGAAAATTTCTATGAATTTTTAAGACCAGGTCAAATTTATCCGCAAACATTAAATACTAAAATTGTGTTACAAAACAGTGTATTCGGGTATATTGTCAGTGGAAGCCTTCCGGCTAGGGGTGAAAGTAATATACATTGTGGGTTAATTACAGATAATTTGGAATTAGAAAAAATAATTAGAGAGTTTTGGGAACTAGAAAACAGAGAGAGAGTCTGAGATTTCTAAAACCAAGGAAGCAGAAATTTGTGAAGAACATTTTCTGAAAAACTATTCTAGAACTCAAAATGAACAATATATGGTGAAAATGCCGCTAAATGAAGATGCATCTTGTCTTGGCGAATCAAAACAAAAGGCAATGAATATTTTAAATTCATTATGGAAGCGCATAGTTAGAGAACCTAAAGTTAATGATCTTTATAAAGCATTTATGGAAGAATATCTAAGTATGAGTCACATGGAAGAAGTGATAGAATCTGAAGAGCCAGAAGTCACTTATTATATTCTACATGATTGCGTATTCCGTACAGAATCAAGTAGCACACCATTACGAGTCGTGTATAATGCTAGTTGCTTAACTTCTACAGGAAAATCATTAAACAGTTTGCAGTTTAACGGAGGAACAATCCAAGATGAGTTATTTTCTATAATGTTGCGATTTCGAAAGCATCAGTTTGTTTTTGTAGCTGATATTAAAAAAATGTATCGTATGATATTAATACATCCGAGTTACGTGATTTATTACGAATAGTATTCAAACCTGAGGTGAATGAGCTAGTAAAAGTGTACAGGTTATGTACTGTGACTTATGGCACAACTAGTGCTCCTTTTTTAGCTACAAGAACCTTAATGCAATTATCCAGAGACGAAGGAAATGAATTTCCTTTAGCTGCGAATGTGTTGTTGCAGGATGTGTACATGGATGACATCCTAACAGATTAGATGATTTAGACACAGCTAAGGAGATTCAGCAACAACTGATATCTTTGTTAAACAGAGGAGTCATGGATCTCCATAAATGGACAGTAAATAATTTTGCTCTTTTATGTGATAATTCAGAATCTGAATATTCTTTTTCTAATGAGACAAAAACTTTGGGAATATTGTGGAAGCCTCAACCAGATTGTTTTGAGTTTAACTTAATTATCGAGCAAAGCGAATTATACACTAAACGATCAGTCTTGTCACAAATTGCTAGAATATTTGACCCCTTGGGTTTGATAGGTCCAATAATTACAAGGGCCAAGGTGTTTCTGCAAAAATTATGGTTGCTGAAAATAGATTGGTGTGATTATCTCCCAATGAAAGAAAATAAGGAGTGGAATGACTTTCTTACTTCCTTAAAGAGTAAATCTGATCAGTATCCCTAGATGTAGGTAGCTCAGTCTATTTGTGTAGAACTACATGGATTTTCCGATGCATCTGAAATTGCTTATGGAGCGGTCATTTACGTGAAATCTACTAATTTTTGTGGTGATTCTGCTGTTAAACTACTCACTAGTAAATTCAGAGTAGCTCCTCTAAAGCATGTCACTATCGCGCGTCTTGAACTTTCTGCTGCAGTCCTGCTATCTAAGTTAATGAAGAAGGTGTTAAATGCCTTAAAACTAGAAGTTTCTAAAACTTATTTTTGGACAGATAGCACCATTGTACTTGCATGGTTAAAAAAAAAGAGTCAAACGATCTTAAGACGTTTGTAGCGAACAGGATATCGATTATACAAGGTTTAACTTCGGTTGAACAGTGGCATTACGTACCTTCCAAGCAAAATCCTGCAGACCTTATTTCTAGAGGTATGGATCCCATCAAGATTCAACAGTGTGATCTGTGGTGGTTTTTTCCAGCATTCCTACAACAGCCTGAGGTGGTCGAGTGTCCTAATAGCAATCCTGCTGAAACAATGAGCTGTTTTTGCGTGAATTGAAATCACCATCAGTGACTCAAGTATGTGCCTTAGTTAACACTCTTGAACCTTTAGACATCATTAATAACTGTTCTTCGTTCATCAAACTACAAAGAGTAGTAGCATCGTGTAAAAGATTCACATATAACTGTAGAAACCCTTTATATCCTACAGCTGGAACTTTATCTAGCAGTGAACTCTCTCAGTCCTTATTGTGCATTGTAAAGAACATTCAAAGGACTTCATTCGTGAAAGAAATCCAGTGTTTAGAAAGGGGTACTGCTATCCCTAACAATAGCAAACTGATAAACTTGTGTCAATTTTTAGACAGTGATGGCTCCATTCGTGTTGGTGGTAGACTGAAAAACAGTAACTTATCCGATCACCAAAAATTTCCTATGATTATCCCTGCAAAACATAATTTTACATTTTGTGTTATTAATTATTTTCATGTTTTATATTTTCATGCAGGTTCAGAAACCACAATGTCTCTCATCCGAACTCAATTTTGGATTTTAGCTGGCAGAAATGTAGTTAGAAAAATCATTTTTAACTGTATTATTTGTAAGAAAATTAATTCTAAAATTTCGCAGCAACAGATGGCTGATTTGCCAGCAGCAAGAGTAACGGTTTCCAGAGTATTTACGCGCACTGGATTAGACTACTGCGGTCCTTTTGAGATAAAAAATTCAACAGGTAGGAGTAAACAGGTAAAAAAGGTTTTTATTTGTATTTTTGTGTGTTTTACTACAAAAGCCTTGCATTTTGAAATTGCCAATGATTTAACAAGTGCAGCGTTTTTAACAGCACTTAAACGCTTTATTGCGAGACGAGGCAAACCTTCTGATATCTTTAGTGATAATGGCCGAAATTTTGTTGGTGCCAATAAAAAATTAAGAGCAATTCTCAGATCTTTATTTAAGGATAAAAGTGAGGAGGAAATTCAAAATTATTTAGCTAATGAAGGAATTAAGTGGCATTTTAATCCCTCTTCAACCCCTCACTTTGGAGGTTTATGGGAGGCAAGTGGTAAATCACTTAAATATCATTTAAAGCGTGTTGTAGGTAAAACTATTTTAAGTTATGAGGAACTCTTGACTCTTATTATTCAGATCGAAGCTGTTCTTAATTCTCGTTCACCCTGCCCTCTTTCAAATGATCCAAATGATGTTGAAGCTTTGACACCTGCTCATTTTCTTATTGGCTCATCTTTAATGGCCTTACCTGAACCGAATTATATTGAAATCCCTATGAACAGGTTGAGCAGGTGGCAATTAGTTCAGAAATTGACACAACATCTTTGGAAAAAATGGTCATCAGAATATTTAAATAAGCTCTTAAATAGGCCCAAATGGCATAAAGGAAGGGTAGAGATAAAAGAGGGAGATTTAGTTTTAGTAAAAAATCCTGATGATTATAGCCCTTTAAAATGGCATTTGGCAAGAATTGTTAAAATCCATCCAGGCCAAGATGGTATAGTTAGGGTTATAACTTTAAGGGATAAAAATGGCACATATAAAAGGCCAGTGGCCAAAATTGTTGTTTTGCCTCATGTGAATGAAACCACATTAACTACTTGAATTCATACATTTTATTTAATTAGGTAAAATTTTTTGTAGTGTAGTGTATTATTATATTTTTGTGTTTATATTTGTAAATTTAACATTTCATTTAGTGTATATGCTGAGAAAAAATTTGTATTATTGAGATTGTATCTTAAATTGATATCGTATTTATAGTATTGAATGTTTGAAACATTCAAGGCCCGGCGGTATGTTGCCGCTAGAAGCGCCATCTATGTGGTTTGTTTTGAAACTTGTGAATTGGGTTCGAGACGCCGATCCAAGGAGTAGTGTAAATATCGGCTCTCGTTCAATTTATTGTTTTGTGAATTAAAATTTAATTAGTAATACAGTCCGCTAGTTTTATTTATGGTGAGTTGTGTGCAGTGATTATTTGTGATTGAGTTATTGGCGGGAACACAAGTAATTACTTAAAGAAAAGAACCGATTTCAAATACTTTTTTTTCCATCTAAGCATTATAATACATCTTACGGTATTTGCGAAGATACGCATACTCACCCGAAAACAGTTGCAAATTAATGTCAAACCTATGGAAACCTTTTAAAATATCTTGTTTGCATTTTGATATTTTTATTTTATTTTTCATTCTTTTAATTATTTTTTGCATTAGATAGCCTAGGTGAGGGCCGGCGAACCTATGGCACGCTGCAAATTATTTTTGGCATGGAATAGTTTCAAATTCATCAAAATATAGTAGAATTTCACAAAATTCCTTAATTAATCTAGATGTCTCTATTTATCTGAATTTGATTAGTTTGGTTGGTTGTCAGAGTGATACAGATCGACAAATCTGAAATATAACTTAATGTAGTCCAATCTTACTCAATATTGGCTCACAAGATTTTAAGGGTGTATTCGAAAAAATATTTTTCCACCCTCAACAGCTCGAAATTTTCTGAGACATTTTCAGACTCATTTTTAAAAGTAAAAACGTGAAACTTGCTGAGGTGATTTTTGAAGAGATGTATAAGAGGCCGTGTGATTTCATTTTTCGCTCAATTGATTAGAATTTGGTTTTTAAACAATTATTTTCTCAGTATGACCATTTTTTTCATCCCCAAATCTCCCGCTTCGGAAAATGCGGTTCAAAACGCCAAATTTGAATGCATTTTTTACAATATTTTCTGCATTTATTAAAAAATCGACGAGCACGGCACATTATGTACTTTCCAAATAAGAGAATTTGGCAGTTTGATGCGTTTAAGAGCAAAAATGAATTTAAAAATAAATCGCAAAATAAGCAGTTTGGATTGGAATACACCCTTAAGAATGACAGATTTAGGAGATTATCTCAAAAGAAAAATTAAAAGGCATTGTAATAAAAAATTCTTATGGTAAAAAGTAAAACAACTTGGAATTCAATTCCAGACACTAAAAGCTGTAGATTCTAGAGCTTGCTATTTTGAATTTTTTTTCTATTAGACATTCTTTTCGTAAATAAAAAATATGAAAAAGTAAAGTAAAACATGTCAAATGAGTTCAATTCAACTTGTATTCTCTTAAAAATAACTAAGTACGAAGCTCATATAAGTTATTTAGCATCTAAGATGTGACAACATAAATAAAGAGCTGAGTGAATGAACTTGAACATGTTATGCTACATCCTTCTATATATAAAAAAAAAGTTTTGATTTGGAAATGGACCAATGAAAATCTGCGTAGACATTCGGGTAGATCGGCATCCAATTTGAATGCTTAAGCATGGCCTTTCATCGTTAATATTAAAAAAAACTGTTGCATACAAAAACATGAAAATCGGTGGTATTATAGAGAAATGTTTGATACACACGCTGATGCAGACAGTTTTCAAATCGAAGAATTATTTTAAGAGATATTTAATGCTAAAATTGGACAAAATCGTTCCACTAAAAAAGTTTTATTGAAGCAAAAACTATACACGAGAATTTAATCATTTTTAGATAATTTTATACGTTATAAGTTCCGGTGTGCAGATTGTATTTATTTTTCTTATTTGACTCATTTTTTGAGGTTTTATTTCAATTTAAAATTCAAATTTTCAGCATTTCGAGAGATATTTTTTACAAATTTTAGAAAATGTTATTAATTTAAACTGTTGCCAGTTGTATAAATAGCGCAAACAATAATGTTTACTTCAAATTAAAAATTTATTTACACGTGACTATTACAAACAGAAAAAAAGCTTTAAAATTAGAATTAAATGATTGCATGTTAAAAGCAGGAAAATTACGTCATAAGAACCATAGGCACAGATGTCATATACATATTGGCGCAATTTTTTTCCGACGCCAATTTGGCGAAAACATCAATAGCATAAACAACAACATCCGGCTTACCATATCAAGCAAAATAACGACACTTTAGCACCAGTTAAGTACCCGTTGCGTATATGAAATTGGCGTCAGGAAAAAATTGCGCCAATGACATCTGTGTCGAACCATATTTACACAAAATCTTAAAGTAAGAGAAACAAAATCTTAAAATGAAAAAAATCATTATGCGTTAAAACTTGTAATTTGAGGAAATTACGTCTTATTTAAAATGGCAAAAAATATAGCAAAACAATTTAAATTGAAAAATATATTTGCGCGAGATATTTTGAGATAATCTTTTCAACTATTATCGTGAATTCGAAGACGGCGCTATATATAATATTTCCTTCTAACAAAAGTATTTTCACGTGAATATTAATAAGAGAAATCAAACTTTGGTGTAAATTACGTCAGATTTGAAACGATACATTTAAAATGAATTATTTAAAAGAACTATCTTATGGCGCTGTTAAAAAATACCGGGAAACAATGACACTGTTTACTTAATTCATTTTACATTATCTTATTTTCAAATGTTTAACTATTTTTTTTAATTAAATACGAAAACAGCCATTGTATCTCTTAACAGCAGCAGATTTGGCCTTAAAAATTCCCAATCCAAGGAAAACGAATGGAAACCCATTTGCACAGAGATCGCTACTGTTTTTTTTTTATTTTAATTCAATATTTTAAAAGCCGATCAAATTAGCGTGCTTTTTGGATTTTGGTGTGCCTGAACGGGGGTTGGCGAGCGTAGCTCGTAGGGGGGAGAGCCCCCTAGTTTTCTAAAAAAATTTTTATCTTCTGGATGTAAGCGTTAGGAGGTATCCTATCACATGGTGAAGCTATTTTTAATATTTGAAAATTAAATATGAATAAGTTTTTCTGAGAGAGTTTAGTACCATACCTGTTAATATTTTAAACGCATGGTATCAAATAGAAAATAAATCATTAAAATTTACTGCAAAAACTTTCATTTCAAATTTCTTCAAATGC
Source organism: Maratus speciosus (assembly GCA_963932465.1). Lineage (NCBI taxonomy): Eukaryota > Metazoa > Arthropoda > Arachnida > Araneae > Salticidae > Maratus > Maratus speciosus. Next base: position 125,201,291 of record OZ010789.1, on the reverse strand, counting down.
CATTTTTGCTACTTAACATGTTCTTCCACTTAGCTCTTTAAATAATATTATTAAAATAAATTTAGTAATAAAATAATTGCATAAAATATTATTTAGTGCTCATTTCCATATATGCCCATATTTTTTAGCGCTAAAGAGAAAATTTTAAGTAATTTTGATTCATTATTATTTGATCCATTAATTTTGTTTTATTGTTGGCACATCACGATTACTTAAAATATATTTTTCGAAAAATTTGGCACATGGATGTGAAAAGGTTCGCCGTCCCCCTGGCCTAGGTCGATCTTTTCAAGGGCCTTTTTTTTTACTTTTTCGATTTTGGTTACAAATGTTTCTTCTTTTTATTACCCGACTACGGCAAAGCCAAAGGAGGGTTATGATTTTGACAGGCTATGTATGTATGTATGTATGTATGTATGTATGTATGTATGTATGTATGTATGTTCATCTGTTCCCTCGTAACTTCTAAACCACTAATCAGAATTCGACAAATGACATATCATTAGAAGCGTCTTAATTGTCCGCTGGTTATAGGCTATATAGATTTTCACCAAATTCAATGTGGCGCCTTCTAGCGGACAAAATATACAGAGTAAAAAAATAAAGTTAAGCTAGATATGCCGTGTTTGGTATCATTTTAAAGCGCTTCACTTCAAAACCATAGAGGGTTTGTTTATAAGTGCCTTGGATCATAATAAGTTGCTTAAAAATCCACATGACAGTCAATCGTTAGCAGAATTAGATAGATTAAGAAATCTTCCTAGGTCATCTTAATACATGAAACCTTCAATCTACATTACACATTTACACATTACACTAACGACCTCATCCACTAATCGGTCCATTACCCATTTGCTGCCATCGACGGATATGTGCGTCACTACTACCAAATACTGGAAGCGTCATACGTCAAAAAATAAAGTTAAGATAAATATGCCGTGTTTGGTATCATTCAAAAGCGCTTTACTTGTACATTTTGAATATATCTATATATTACTAGCATTTGCTTGTGACTTTACCTGTATTCATGGGGTACTTTTATACTTTTTCAGCGTAGTTTTTTGTCGTAGTTGGGTTTTAGTTTTTTTACTTTATCTTGTAATGAAGATACTTTTACTTTCGCAACCGGTTTCAAGAGGGAAAGTAACTTTATGAAGAAAAATATATGCAACCAAAATCGAAAAAGTAAAAACTAATCCGGTTAGAGAATTGGAGATGAGCCTCGCTAATCTACGCAAAAAAGTAACAAGAATGTAAAATCATGCGCATAACATAGATTATGAAACACTTTCCTACATATTTAGAGTACAGTAACAAAACTTCACAGTTTATTAAAGTTCAATATAATGTCTAAATAAACAATTTCAAAAACGCGTAACGCATTTGAAGACCCAATTTCTGCTATTACCATCAATAGTAGGGAAAATACCAGAGTTTTCTGTGCAGCTCTGTATATAATCTATAGATTTATACCTGTACTACATAATATGCTAAATGTTAGTTCCGTTATAGGAATAGCACAGTTAAAAATAGACATTCAACAATTTTCGTAAATAAACGGAAATGTACTTGAGAACTTTTGAGCAGCTTTTGTATAGGATCTATAGAATTTATACATGCGAAGTAATATTTAAAAAATTATATATATTTCAATGTAAAAACGCGTACCACAACTGAATACGTATTTCCACCAAATATTGTTCACATTTCTTCAATATTTCAATTATTGTTCAATTTCTTTTGTAACCAGATTCTTTTGTGTGTTCCTGTAAATGAAAGTTAAATTCTATTTCAGGGACGGCGAACCTTTTCACATCCTCGTGCCAAATTTTTCCAAAAATATATTTTGCGTGATCATGACGTGCCAATAATTAAAAAAAAATTAATAAATCAAATAATAATGAATCAAAATTAAAAAAAAAAATTAGCATTAAAAAAGTATGGGTAATATTTGATATTATACTTTAGAAATTTATTTAAAAGTATTTCTTCTGTTGTCTTATCTTAGATTCCAAAAACATTATACCAGCTTAGTAGTTAGTTATCTTTAAAAGAATGCAAACCGAATTGGACTCATTTGACAAGATGTTTTACTTGAATTTTTCATATCATTTATTTCCGAAAATAATGTCTCGCAGAAATAATTGTCAAAATAGCAGCATCTTCAGCTTTTAGTGACTGAAATTGAACTCTTAAGTTGTTATAATTTTACCATCTACATTTTTGCTTATAATGCCTTTTTAATCTTTCTGTTGCTATAATCTCCTAATTCTCTCTTATTCTTAAAATATGTGAGCCAATATTTGAGCTAGATTGGGACACATTAGGTTATATTTCAGTTTCTTCAATCTGTATGACAACGACAACCAGCCGAACTAACCGAATTCAGATAAACAGAGACAAGATCAAGATTAATTATTGCTTTTGTGAAATTCTACTATATTTTGGTGTAGAACCTGAATCTACGCTGTGCCAAAAATAATCTGCAGCGTGCCACTTATGGCACGCATGCCATAGGTTTGCCGTCCCTGCCCTATTCTATAGTAAACTCAGTGTACTACACCTCAGTGATATATATAAATTTCAGTATGTTTAAAATAGTGTAATATCTTTAAAATACACAGCAACAGATTTTTCCTCGTAGACCGTAATGTAACGGAATTCTTTTGAGTGTCCCTATAAGTGACCGTAAATGCTACACACACTTCAGTTTCAGAAACGAACATGCCATTGTGATACCCAATAACATCTATGAATTTCGTGGCAATCGGACTCTATTTACGCGAGTTAGAGCACGGACAGACAGACAAACTGAATTCAAAAAGAAGTGTTCAAAGGAAAGTGTTAAAAATCACTTAAAAATAATAAAAGGTAAGCGAAAAATTAAAAAAGAACGCTCCCATAGGTTTAAAATTAGCTTTGAAGTGTTTTCGATGGATGTCAAGAGCCATATATAGGCGAGCAGAGTTGGGCAAATTTGTAATCTCAATTATCCGCAATGAAATTACAAGTTAATTACATGTAATTGATTATAGTTACATACATTCAAACACAAACATTTTATCAAATAATGGGGTGGGGGGCAATTGCGGCTACAGTCCTGCAAGAATTTTTGACGGCATGTAATTTTAACTATAAGTAATTACATACAAATAAACTGTAATTACATTGCAAATAATTGCAATTACAAATTTGCCCAACTCTATAGAACTCTTATCCAGAAAATCAAATTTTGAGAAATCGCAAAAAACTCTGACTGCGTTCATCGGTTATCATTGTAAACCAAGATTTTACTTTGCCAGTAATACAGGATAAAACTAGTTTTTTTTTCTTCAGATTTTAGTGTTTTTTCCATGTAGGTTCACCAATAGAATAGGCTGATAGAGAAAACTCTATTTTTTAAATTTTGGATAAGGCGAGTTTTGAAACTCGCGTCCTAATATATAAATCACAATATCACAAAACTAAAATACCAGAAGACATTCTGCAGCATTGGAATGTAGTGTAACGTTTCTAGTAAATTCTTTGTTTTTTTAACTTTTAGGAAAATGTGACTCAACTAGTATGTAAAAATAGCAAATGAAGCCTTTGTGCAAGAATATTAAAAAGCAGAAAACCAACATTTAAAAATGCACAAATAATACATAAAAAGCAGCAAATAGCTGTTCCGAATCTACTAGCGAGATTCTTCTTCAGTGCAAGGCACAGCGTGCTAGAAAAAGCAAAGCTGCACAAAATGACAGAGACGGTGGTAGCGAATGCGCCAAAAACAACCAATGAAAGAGAAGCAGATGAAACGACAGAGTGGACAAGTAGTGACATCTACCGGTGAACGAGAGAAAAATAAACCAAAATAAGGGGAAATTAAATTAATGCTTTCCAAATATTTGGAAAATCAGGAGTACTAGATAAGTCATTGACTGGAGAGTGAAAATTTTTTATGATGTGGTAAGCTTCCCAAAAATCAAGATCAAGGTTAGAAGAACATTGTCCAAACATCATTATCTACACATCATTATCCAAAAATGTTCTTCTAACCTTGATCTTGATTTTTGGTAAGATACCACATCATTAAAAATTGTCACTCTTTAGTCAATGACTTATCAAGTACTCCTGATTTTCCAAGTATTTGGAAAGCATTAATTTAATTTCCCCTTTTTTTTGTTTCTTTTTTTCTCGTTCCCCGGTAGATGTCGCTACTTGTCCACTCTGCCATTTCATCTGCTTCTCTCTCATTGGTTATTTTTGCGCATTCACTACCGTCTCTGTCATTTTCCCCAGCCTTGCTTTTTCTAACAAGCTGTGCCATGCTCTATCTTGCACTAAAGAATAATCTCTCTAGTAGATTCGAAACAGCTGTTTGCTGTTTTTTATGTATTATTTGTGCATTTTTAAACGTTGGTTTTGTGCTTTTTGACTACTATGATTTTAAAGGGCTCATATAGTAATCGAACTAAATAATTTCTTATACGGAAATTAAGTCTGGGAGTCATATATAAAAATAACCAAAAGGAAATCAGGGCGTTTTCTAGAACTCACGTTACGAGAAAAAATTTGTAGCAAAAGATAATCAATATCAAACAATTTTCAATTGTCTAAAGTATAAAAAGTAATAACATTGGAAATATTTATTAATCCGGAAATTAGAACCCTAAACGAATGATGAGCTTGAATTTTTAAAATTGGGTTGGTCGGTACAAACATCGCGTCGCAGGTCAGTCAATATACTACACTGCAAAAATTTCTTTTTCATTTCATGGTGTAATATTAGCAGCTAGGGTACCAGTTTATAACAGTAGAATTATAAACCGTAAAATAAGTAGTAATATTTCGTCTTACAAACGAATTAAACCATATATTATTGGTTAAAAGTATATTACTGCTTATTTTACGGTTATAAACTGGCAGCCCCCAGCTGCCAGTATTATAGCGTAAATCATGTTTTTTTTACAGTGCAGAATGTATTAAAAATAGAAAGTGAGTTTTATTTTTTTTAGTCTAAAAAATTAAATACTACTCCTGCGATTTCAGAAATTTTTTGACAACTTATGCTCTGATTTAATTTTTTTCGGTATGACCATTTTTTTTTTTTATTACTTTAAAATGTTCTGATGAATCATTATATTTATTAACTAGTAATAGTTTCTCGAAAAAATGACGATCTGTGTTTTGAGGCAATCATGCGTATAATAAGTCAATTTGTTTTTTAATAGGGATTAGCTCAATTTAAACTGCATTACTACTAATCGATGTATTAAATGAATTTTATAACAATTTATTTTATTGGCACTTTAAAGTACCGTCGGTGCATAAAGGGTTAGAAAAAATCAATGCTAAATATTCAACTTAAGTGCACTCTCTACTTGTTCGCAGAAAGAAAAAAAAAATAAAAGATGAAGAAGTGATCTAGTTTTAACCAGAATTAAGCTGAATTTTCTAATGTGTAAAGTGTGGCTAAATGTTTGGGCCCGTTTAAATAAACAGCCGTAAGACAGAAATGAACATTAGGAAAGCAATTTATTTAAAATGAATTCTAAAAGACTGTGTTAGTGGAGCAGTGCACAGACCTGCCAACTGCTACGAAAAAATCGTAGTTGCTACGATTTGGACCTATAAAATACGATGCTACGAAAATCGGTCTTAAACTACGATTTTTTGTAAAAAACAAAAAAAAACGCATTTTTTGTTTCTAATTGCGATTTTTATCCCGCGCAGCATATTTTTCAGGAATGATTCTGTTCCAAAATTTCAAAGTATTCATTTCCGAAAGTTTTAAAAAATTTGTCATTAATCCGAAAATTCGGACATTAAAAAATGCTCATGGAAAAAAAAAATCTGGGCTGCAAAACAAACTTCTTAACATAAAACCCTCTTTGTGTATATCAACCACAAGTGAATCGTGCTTCTGTAAATATTTATTCAGGAATTCCCTTCTTTAGAAAAAGAGATGCCATCTTAAGAATTTCTGGAGGGGGGGGGGGGATCTTTGAGGGGCAAGATTTGAAATAGTGTGCAAAATCGCACGATTTGTACTATTTATTATTAAACATTTCAATTTACGAATTATTATTAAACATTTCAATTTTGTGTGGTAAAAAACACAAAATTCGTCAAAAGTTCATGGTAAAAAGTGCAGATTTCAACAAAGAATTGTGATAGAAAAATGTGAATTACGATTGTGGGGAAAAATTGTGAATATCCTAAAATGGTCGCGGGAAAAAAAAAAAAATCGAAAATTTCGTCAAAATTTATTGCACTGGGCTAAAAAATTAGAACCATGCTTCTTTTACAAATGTAAAAAAAAAATGCTGCAAAACGAGAAGAAACTTTAAATATCGTATAAAAATTTTCAGAGGAAAAAATTTATTATATTGAGTTGAAAGACTGAAACCTTATTCCTTTTACGAATGTCAAAAGATGGCTCCGAAACACGAAAACCCAACCAACCAACCTCCAGATTAATTTCAATATTCTGTGCTACGATTTCTCATTTTCAAAAGTTGGCAGGTCTGAGTGCAGTTAAATTAATGATGATCAAATTTAAAGCTCAAGCACTAGAATAACAAAATGGGAAAAAGCTAACCCCCAAAAATTCTCTAAATTCTAACACTGAGAATCAACACATGGCTCGTGTTCTGGGGTCTAAGAAAAGCTGCTATAAAAAAAATGTCACTAGTAACTCTGAAAACACTATACACGATATCACTAGAAAATATGTAAATGTCGCAAATTGAAGGGAGCGCCGTGGATTCCAATATACTTGTATTTGAAGTGATTAATGTAATACCTTACCGCCTAGGTAAACTTCTCAGCTGAATAATCTTAATCCACACTCAATCGAAGTTGAACGTCGCTGCTAATGACACGGGGCTCATAAACTATCTTTATGTTCCACAAGGAACGAGATCCGCCAAAATAAGACGATACTCACTTCTACCGCCGTATTTATACTAGCTAGTCGACCACGGAAACCTAATTAGCATTACATAAAATAATCGCGTCGTCGTTCAGATTCCTGGAGATTCAACCATGCTTTGCGAAAATAAAAGCAATGGCAGAATAGATGGCTCGTTCATGCACAAATGTTAGAATCAGGATGACATGCTCACACACAAAACTCAACAATCCTTACAAACCTAGACTACTTTCATCAAGAGAGTATAGCCGAAGTACTGCTACAATAAGTCTTTTAAAGAAATTTTTAGAAGTTTTATTAGAAATAGAATATTTGAAGTCCGAAACGCCTATTTTCCTTTATTTGTGAGAATTCGATTTATCTTATTTTCTTTCTTAAAATTATTTTATGTCTTGCTAGCAGATTAGTTGGATGCTGTTGATGCTTTTTTTTATTTCCAAATTTAGAGTGTCAAGATGGCTCACGGCAACATGCAGAAAGGGTATATATTCTGGAATGATGGTGATTTACCCAATGCCAGTATTAACAGAAGTCCGACTTCTTATCTTAACAACCCTGCTGAAGAAAGAGCGCAGTAGGTACCCTAAGTTTGATTATATATTTGAATACTAACATAAATACCAGTACTAATCTTTCATAGTTTTTCATATTTAAACCTTAAATGCCGTGTGCAGACCTGCCAAGTCTCCTGATTTCGGCAGGGGACTCCTGATTTTTACGTTTTTCTATACACCTCATTTTTGACATATTTCTCCTGATTTTTTTTTTTTGCATATTTTATATTCTATTATTTTACAATCAAATGTACTCTGATTTAGAGATAAAAACTCCAGTACAGGTGTAGTTGCTCTTTAGTATGATGATCAGTAGTATTTTATGTGATAAAGATTCATCATTTATAATAAATCTGAATGCAGTTTAAGGTTTCTTTTACTGTTACTATGAACATGTTTTAGATTATTAATAATTTGATTCGATTAAGACTTACTTATGATCTTTACTATAGTTTTATAAGTGTTTATGGAAACCAAAACTTCCCCCTCCCCTGTAATATGTAGTTAATTTAAAAATATGTTAAAACACCCTAAACATCATATGCTTAAATGCATTCTACTTATAAGGAGTACATATTTTACTTATTTAAGTAAGAATGACGTATTTCTTTTTAATCTTCAGTAATAACCAAGCCCTGTTTAAAATTAAACTTGCACTAAACATGTTTAGATTTAAAAATTAATAAGTTTTCATTGACAAAATTATCTCCGGATTTCTCAAATGAAATCTCCTAATTTTTGGCTTTCAGAACTTGACAAGTCTGCGGTTGTTGCCTTTCGGCAACATACCACATTTAGTCTTCTAAAATACTATTAGAATAATATTGAAGCTCTAATGCCTAATGTTGCCAATAAAATACATACTGAAATTATTATTAAATCAATTTTTAACATGTGCAGCAATGGCAGCACTAGTGCTTTTTATGAATAAAGATAGATTTTTTTTTTTTCGATTGTTGCTACATGTGCTTTTTGTTTTGTTTGAAAGCTTCCGAAGTACCCTATTTTGTTCTGCAGTGAGAAAGTAAAATTTAATGCTTACCATAGTTCTTAAAATTCATGTATGTTTAATATTATAAAATGTCATCAAGGAAAATTATTTTATCAATTAAAACCCAGTGTTGTTGGTTGGCAACAAACTGTTTTTTAGCCGTAAACCATATTTAAAACAAAAATATGATTTTTTTAAAAGTATTTTACCCATGATTTATTTAAGAAATCAAACCCGAAAAACATTTTAAAATTGATTTTTGAAAAATCAGGCATTTAAGGGTTAATTTATCACGTATTGTGAATTTTGTGCATTAAAAAATATGTCAATGTTAATAAGAATGGGCTACCTTGAAATTATTCATAAACATCAAAAGCGAATGAATAAATATGATTTTCAACAGTACTATACAAAATTTTACATTGTTCACCAACAAAGCATAAATTACATACTATGGATTTTGTCAACAAATTACTTTTATTTATTTTTTCATCCATATTGTGAATAATTTGGCTGAAAATGTATGCAATTTATAATTTATATCGTTAAGCAGTTTTTAAATAGACTCTTTAGTGAAAAATTTAGGGGAAAAAATCATATGCCAACTAAAAATCAGAAATATTTTAAATTGTGAATAGTAATGTCAATAATAATTATGTATTAAAATGTAAATACTAATACAAATTTCATGCTTGTAAGGAAATCTCTTGAAACTGAAATATACTGCAGCAACGATCTTCAGCCCTTTATCCTCCGTTGCATACTTCTAGGGCAGGGACTGCGAACCTTTGGCACGCTTGCCATAAGTGATACGCATCAGAATATTTTCGGTACGGTGTTTGTTAAGGCTCTAAATCAAGATACAGTGTGACAAAATGCACGAATTAAAATAAGCTGAGCTTGTCTAAAATCGGTTGATTCGAAATTGAAGAATTTGAATTGCACCTCATTTAATTTTAATCTAATTCAATATGGGCCCAAAAGTTTATCAAAGAAAAGATTTAGATACTGCAGAAAAGGAAAGGATTATAAGTATAACGACAAATTTCGATTATAAAAGAGGGGAAACTTGGTATTTAATTCCAACGATTTAATTAAAGAAGCTGGCATTTGGGATTTTAATCATTTTTCTGTCTATGTTTGCGAATTACACGTTTTATATTATATTTAGATTTTCTGTATCTAAATGTCAAATTAAATAGGCAATCATTATAACTGGGACCGCTTAGTTTTTTTCGAAAATTCGAAAGGTCCTTTTGAAGTTTATTTCTTTTAATAACATTTTTTTGTTGAAAAATCGAAAAAAAAATTGTGCTTATTTTCACTCCTTCCCTCAAAATTTTTGTGGAAAAGCAGTTTTTTTCGAAATTTGTAGTGGTTCAAAAGTTATCTGCCTTTGGTGTTGCAGTGAACAAACTCATTTTTATACTATTGTGAAAAAAAAAGCTCTGCTAAAAAAAAGAATTGATCAAGAAAAAGTCTAGGAGGGTTCATTATATGGGCCTGGTATAGATGGTCTTATGTAAGTTGAAAATTGTGACTGTTATCTATGTTTAAAAATGTTGTAAAACTTTAAACCTGTTTTTCTCGAAACTGTTTTACAAATCGGTACCTGGTAGAACTCGAGAATGGATCGATCGATTTGGTTGAAATTTTCTTGCTTTTCTAGTATACTATTTTGTAGTCCCCCAAAACGGACGCGTTTTTCAATATTCGAATTGTAAATATTTTTTTGCGCGATTTAAAGCCGAAAATTTTTGTCTAAAATCGACAACTTAAAATTTGAAAGGCCTCCATTTTTTTCAGGATCAAAAAATTGATACACCCATCCAAGAAAGACTACAAGATATCGTACATTTTAAGTTTTTTTTTTTTTTTTTGTTACAGATAAGCAGATTCCGAGATTCGTTTGGTACCGCGCAAAGCTTCACTTTTTGCACACGCCGCCAGAAGACCATTTTTCAACCAATCCACCCCCCCCCCCCCCAAAAAAAAAAAAAAAAAAAATCATTATTACTGTATGCGCTGAAAAAATCGCAAAATCGTGGAAAAATTTTAGGTAATTTTTTTTAAAAAGTTAGAACATGCCTTAATACATATAGAATCATACAAATTCCCAGTTCGTTTGTAAAAACAGGCTGGAGCGTGCATAGCACATCCTGTGTACGCTGCTGAAGGCAGTGGGGCCCTGAACTCTACATTAGTTTGGATAGATTTTCGTTTAAAAATATGAAATCATACAAATTCACTGGTATATTTCACCGAGGGCAGTGGAGCCTCCAACTTTAGATTCACTTGGAAAGATTTTCGTCAAAAATTATAAAATTATACAACATTGATTTCAGGTATATTTAACCCCTTCGGAACCGGCGGTTTTTACAAAAATTTTATTCAGTTAGCACCACTTAAAATAAAAAAGTTACCGTAAACAATCTCGAAAATGCTCTAATTAACCCCTTTGGGGACGAGCGACCGGTATTCGTGCCGCGTAAATTGCTCAGAACTGGGGATTATTCTCACCAGTAAATTTTTATTCTAAATTTTCCCTTATTTAATCCGAGCATTTTCCCGATTCAGTTAGATAGCAATTTCTGTTTAAAAAAACCGGTGATTAAAGATTAAAAATTTTGTAAAAGACGCTCGTCCCCAAGGAGTTAAAGAAACTAAATATTACTTTTCTTTTTTACTGGTGCCTAAAACAAATTCTGTATATTTTTTTTGAGGGTGCATATATGCACTCATGGTCCCGAACGGGTTAATGTTATTATCATGGACTCGAGCAACGCTAGTGTTAAATAAAAGCATTATTTGTGCCCATACCAAGAAGCAGTTATAAGTATTCTCAATTTTTATCGCCGGATAAAATAAGAATAAAGAAGACATTCCATTTAGAAAAGAAACTTTTAAAAGTAAAATCGGATAACATTAAGTTTATTTTTTGATAAAAAAATATTTTACATGTTTATAAAATATAAATTATCCATATCCTATCGATAAAGATATCTATGTCGTTCTTTGCAATTCTTGGCATCTTATGTAACTTTTATGAATACTTTTTATAGGTATTCTTCAAATGTAGATACAAAAATGGTGCTCCTGAAATTTACAGACATGAATGAGAAGCCAATCGGAATGATCAAGTAAACTATTTTTTTTCCTTATTAATTATGTGATTGTCTTTCTTCTATTTTCTATTATATATGTTACCGGCCAAACCCGATTTTAGGCCAAACTAGTTTATCCTAACGCCCATAGGATAAACTAGTTTTTCCTAGGCCAGACTAGTTTATCCTAACGTCCATAGGATAAACTAGTTTTTCCTAGGCCAAACTAGTTTGGCCTAACTTACATAGGATAAACTAGTTTAGCCTGCCATTCATTGGTCCGAACTAGTTTATCCTAGGCCGGTCTAGTTTATCCTAGGTCAATACAATTTGGCATGATTTCATTGATTCCAAAGACCGCTCCGGCGCCAAAACCTTCTAGTTTATCCTAGATCGATCTAGTTTATCCTAGGGCAACGCAATTTGACGTGCTTTTATTGATCCCAACTACCGCTCCGGCGCCAACCTTGTGAAAAGTAGTATTGCCGTCACCCCTGTATAATATATTTTATTCGATGGGTAGTGGGATACTGCTCCTTATCTTCCCCATTTCACCGCCGCCGTTAGTTACATAATATGTTCCATTTGACAAATTGTGAGTTGGAGGACCGAATAATTGAATGACAGGTTATCACAAAATTTAGGAGAGGAAGAATTTAGAGGATTGATTATGTATCGTGTAACTTCGAAAATCCGGCATCGTCGGGTCCGGGTCTTTGCCAGTTTTTTTAAAATTCCAGATTATTGAAAGAATATCAAATGTACTTCTGATATTCTTAATAGTGCATCTATTCATAAATAATTCAAAGCCAAGTGATATTTATGTGAGAAAAAAAAATAAATATAAAACAAAACATAGATTTTCCTTTCTCACATAAATACCACTTGGCTTTGAATTTTATACAATAAAATCTTCTAACACGGAATTGCATAGAAAAGAAGAAAATTCGTTATAGGCAGGTTCCCTTATTTGAAGGTTCATCTCTGTTGTAAATGTATTATATTCTTTTTACAAGTACTAATATCCTCATTTTACTTAGATCAACATATTTTGTTGTTGTTGTTGTTAAACACGGGATTCCGTCATAGGCAGGTTATTTTTCTCAAGTTTCACCGTTAATTTTATTACCTAAAAATGCATCTACTCATCTTAAAAAAATTAATAAAAATAACTAGAAAACAGGAATTCCGGTTTTTCAGAATTTAGTGTCGCCCCCAATGAAAAAAGAAATGTATATAAAGATAGACAGTACAAAATTTATTTTAGTTTTAAGACTTAAAACACACGCTTTTATTTTATATAAAATGACATCATTCGCATCCACTGAATAATTCCTCATTTACGATCCAGTCTTAAACAGCATCTACAGTAAATTATTCGTAGGACGTCACTATCGCTGAATAATACATAAATCCAAAAAAAAGAGATGTCGTCATTCAAGAAACTCGACAAAAAAGAAAAATCTGCTATCTAATGATTCATATGCCTTCATTTGCTTGTAATATTAATATAGATTCTTAAAAATAAATATAGTTTATAACAGCTCCACGTTATATCAGAAATCATTCATATATATTTTTTCAAAGTAGCACGTATTTTAATTACCTTTTTTTTTTTTTTTGTTATGGAAAAATGGCAACAAAAAATATAATTACTATTTTCCAACTATTTATTTTTTACTTTCTACAGAAATAGAGTACTTGAGTTGCCAACATTAAACAAATGGCGCTAAAAAGTACAAAAAAAATTAATATCTCAAAAATAAATTAAGATGAAATTTTCAAACAAATTGCAGTTAAAAGAACTTTTTTTTCCTAACACGACGGTATAAAAATTGAAAATGTGCTATACTTAGAAGTAAAAAAAAAAATTGCAGTAGAGTATTTAGCCGTACATTGATACATCTGCTTTTTTACGGCTGGCTTATACAACGGAACTTTGTTTTTTAGAGACGAAACTTTTATTGCTGGCCGAAAGAAATAGCATATCGAGGCTAATAAGTATATGAATTTTAATTGTGGAATAATAGCGATTTAAAAGTACGTGCATTAAAAAAAAAGAAAATGGGCCTGCCTAAACGTTATTGATATTTTTACTGAACAGACCAGAGATCCTGCCGGTCCAAAGGATTTTCATATGAGCTGGATTGGAAATTGGACTAAGAATTTCTGCCTGTGTAGACCTCAAAAAGAATGCAATCCAGTCCCGACTTAAGCCGGAAAAAAATTGAGCCCCTGTCCATCTCGGTCCCAACCTCTCGAAAAAAGTAATCTCCAAACAAAGCCCGGGCCGAGTGTCGGGAAGGAAAATTGAGCGGGCCCGTAAAGACCCTTACATCGAATAACCAAAAGACTTGCTCACAAAATTTTGTAAATTTGGACACTAAACTCCTATTACATTCAAAAAAAAAAAAAAAAAAAAAATGAGTTTTTAGTGAACTTCGCTCACTTCCATAGATGTGTTTGATTTGAGCGGATTCGTTTGAAAATTTTTGAATTTGAGCGTGAACTTGATTCATTTTTGAGAAACTGAATTAGAGTTTAAATTAGTTCGTTTTCTTTTATTTGTGAGCGTGCTCAACACTGGTTGGCATCAATTAAAGCGCGTCAAATTGAATTGGCCAAGGATAAAATAGATTGGACTAGGATAAACTAGAAGGTTGGCGCCGAAGCGGTCTATGGGATCAATAAATGTACGCCAAATTGAATTGGCCTAGGACAAACTAGTTCAGACCAATGAATAGCAGGCTAAACTAGTTTATCCTATGAGCGTTAGGCCAAACTAGTTTGAACTAGGAAAAACTAGTTTATCCTATGGGCGTCAGCATAAACTAGTTTGGCCTAGGGAAAACTAGTTTATCCGATGCACGTTACGATAAACTAGTTTGGCCTAGGCCAATCTAGTTTGGCCTAAAATCGGGTTTGGCCGGTAACATATATATATAAATTTTTTTAAACACTTTGTTTATTTGTAAACTTTAAGTTTACCTTATCAGTGAATTGAAGACTGGAGTGATACTGTAAAAATGAAAAAGAGAAACTAATTGTTTTTACTTTAACACAGATACAAATTGAATTTTAAACTTTGCGTAAGCTTTTCTGCTAATTGCACACAAAGTTAAACAAGAACGAAAAATCACACGTCAGCATAGATTATGAAACGCTTTCCAACACATTCAGAATACTGTAACAAAACTTCACAGAGCAAGTTAAAAAATGATGTCTAAATAAACAATTTGAAAAGCGCATAACGCGTTTGAAAACCTAATTTCTGCAATTACCACGAATAGTCGAAAAAATATGCGAATTTTTTCCCTCAGCTTGTATATGATCTATAGATTTGTATGTATACTACATAATATCCTGAAAGTTAGTTCAATTAAACGCATAGCACAGTTGAAAATTCCCATTCAGCAATTTCCGTAAATAAACGGAAATGTACTTGAGATCGAATACGGACAGGCGGCAGACAGACAGACCGAATCATAACCTCCTCAGTCCTGATGTTGCCTGTAGGAGACACTAAAGAACACCTTTTAAATTAATTTAAATCCTTCTAGAATTGTTAAAATTACTTATAGACATTTTTAATAAATACTTGCATATCATAAGCACCGATATACAGGATGTTCGGTCTCAACGGTGTCCAATGGCTAATTCCTAAACCGTTAGTAATAGACATATAGTTCCAATTACAACTAGTCGGATGTACCAATCCCAAAACTTTCTTCTATCTCATACATGTTAATACTTCAAAATTCGCTATCACACTGCCAAAATTAAATAGCAATCTACGCATCTCATGAGGATTCTAAAGATATGAAATTCCGCGCATTAGTTCTTGAGATATGACTATCGCTGAAATCGTCTAAATCCAGCAAAATACTGCCTAGAAGCGCCACCTATTGGGTGATTTATACCAAATCCTAATCAGCAACAATTTATGTCAACGTCTGACTGAATCTGAAGTTTGGAAAAAATCCGTACATTAGTTTTTGAGATAGAGCTACAGCGAAAATCGTGAAAATTCCTGCATAGCAGCGCCACCTATTGGATGATTAACACCAAAACCTAATTAACAACAACTTGTGTCAACATACAACTAAATCTGAAGTTAGATGAAAATTCATCCATTAGTTCTATAGATAGAGCTATTCAGGCAATCGTGAAAAAGACAGCACAGAAGCGCCACCTGTTGGGCGATTTACACCAACACATAATCAGTAGCAAGTCATATCAAGGACTAACTGAATCTGAAGTTTGATGAAAATCCGTGCGTTAGTTCTTAAGATAGAGCTATTGGGAAAATCGTGTAAATCCTGCAAAATTCATCATAACAGCGCCACCTGTTGGGCGATTTACACCAAAACGTAATCAGCATCAATTCATATCAAGGACTAACTAAATCTGAAGTTTGATCAAAATCCGTGCATTAGTTCGTGAGATAGAGCTATTGCGAAAATCGTGAAAAATGCAGCATAGCAGCGCCACCTGTTGAGCGATTTACACCAAAAACTAATCAGCATCAATTTGTATTAGGGACTCACAGAATACAAATTTTTATTAAATTCCGTGCATTAGTTCTTGAGATAGAGCGCCCACAAAATTTGTGTCACATACACAGACAGACAGACTCACAGAGTCACAGACAGACATTTTGTAAAAACATGTTTTTTGGAATCTCTGACCCCTAAAACGTGTAAATCCGTCGAAAACCGGAATTCGAAAATTTTCATGAATCCAATACTTTCTTCTTGTAAAGATAGAAGAAAGTAAAAATGTTTAAAATCAGGTAAAGAAATATTTTAAAAGCGATTTGGGTCAATAAAACCATTTCTTAAAAAATTACGAAATTAAAATTTTTATACGGTCCCCTGGTCCTATAAGTTATATTTAGTAAAATTTTCGTATTACACTGACAAGTAAGACAAAAAAAGTCCCATTGAATAACACTAAAATTGAGCGAGTTATGAAACTTTAAAAATGCATGACTTATGCCACTTTTCTGCTCTGAAAACAAATGAGTTCGGCTTGGCTTTGAGGGGTCACATACCAAGTGCTTAAAGTATTCGAAGATCTTATTTCATGTGTATCTGCGCTTTGAAAAAAATCGTTCAAGTATTACGATTAAGTTAACATTTATTAAGTTTCAGATTGGCTAAAATAACATATGTCTTATTTTGTCAGGATTTGAGACTGTTTCTTTTATAATTTCTTTTAACAAAAATTATGTTATTTTTATAAGTTTTAATGTTACTTCAACGATCGTATGTATGTTTTTCCAGTTCAAAATTTGTACTCGAATTTTAACTCACTTTTAAATATTCGATCGAGATTACATTTTACATACTGGCGCAAATCCAATAACAATCTAATATCATTATGATTTTCGGTGGTTACCATTTATACTTATTTTGCAGGATAACACAAAAAATTTCGGATAGATTACCGCCAAGAAGTTTAAGAAAAAGTTTTAGACAATACAAGACTGCGATTGGTGGATTTTTTTTTTTTTAACTGTTATGTATTTTTTAGCACTGAATCCGAAAATTACATTAATTTTTAACCATCATGTCAGGATATTTTGCAAATCATAAATTATCAAATTTAAAGAATAACAAAAATCGGATACTATAAAGTAGAGGAGATTGTTGTGTTTTTTAACTTTTGATAATTGATTTGTACGTATGTTTTAGCACTGAATCAGAAAATGATCTTCATTTCTAACCATCACGTTAGAATTTTTTTGCAAATCGTAAATGTGTAAGTTAAAATATAGCGAAAATCTCATACTATAAAACATATGTAAACTTTTTTTTTTGTTTTATTTTATTTTATTTTATTTTATTCAATAATTTATTCCATATTTTTGCTTATCCTGGGATTCTTGCAACTAAATAGCTCAGTGGTCCGATGAGATGAGGGAGGAGATTCAATTTTAACTTTGAACACTTTGAACTTTTAACTTTGAAATTTGGAAAAAATCCTGATGTGATGGTTAAAAATGAAGGTCAATTTCAGATTCAGCGGTACAGAATACATAAGAATCGATTATCAAAAGCTAAACTAGTATGTTGTGGCCATCACAAAACTTTCTTCTATATAAATCACGTCAATTAAATCATTTAAATAGTGCAAGAAATTACATCAATTTAGCACCAATTCATATCAAAGTATATCTGAATTTGAAGTTTGATGAAAATTCGTGCATTAGTTATTGCGATAGAGCTAAATTCTGAAAAATGTTGCATAGCAGCGCGACCTGTTGAGCGATTTGCACCAAAACATAAATAGCACTAATTCATATCAAGCTATATCTGAGTCTGAAGTTTGTTGAAAACAAAAGCATTAATTCTTGAGATAGAGCTATTGCAAAAATCGTGTAAATCCTGCAAAATGCAGCATAGCAGCGCCATCTGTTGGGTGATTTACACCAAAACGTTACCGGCACCAATTCATATCAAGGAATGACTAAATCTGAAGTTTGATGAAAATCCGTGCATTAGTTCTTGAGATAGAGCTATTACAGAAATCGCGAAAAATGCAGCATAGCAGCGCCGCTTGTTGGGCGATTTACACCAAAAACTAATCAGCACCAATTTATATTAGGGACTACTACATTATAAATTT
The DNA here is from genome assembly GCA_963932465.1 of Maratus speciosus. Lineage (NCBI taxonomy): Eukaryota > Metazoa > Arthropoda > Arachnida > Araneae > Salticidae > Maratus > Maratus speciosus. The sequence continues at coordinate 125,183,096 of OZ010789.1, read as the reverse complement.
TTATTAAATTCCGTGCATTAGTTCTTGAGATGGAGCTCCCACAAAATTTGTGTCACATACATACAGACAGACTCACAGACAGACATTTTGTAAAAACATGATTTTCGGAATCTCTGGCCCCTAAAACGTGTAAATCCGTCGAAAACTGGAAGTCGAAAATTTTCATGAATCCAATACTTTCTTCTTATAAAGATGGAAGAAAGTAAAAAATATATAAGAAATGAAAAATCATGCGTCAAGCATAGATTATGAAACACTTTCCAACACATTCAGAATAATGTAACAAAACTGCACCGTTTAATCAGTTAAAATATTATGTCTCAACCCTATGGAATCGCATAACACGTTTCAAAACCCAATTTCAGCTGTTCCCACCTACAATCGGAAAATGATCTGAATTCTTTGAGCAGCGCTGTATAGGATATATAGATTTGTATCTATTAACTACATACCGGGTGTCCTAAAAAGGACTGACTGATTTTAAAATTCAATAACTTGCAAACGGTGACAGATATTTAAAAAATTCTTGCAGGAGCGTTATGCATAAGGTCAAAAGTTTTTTTACAGTGATTTTCGATTTTAGTTCCAATTACAAACAATAGATGGCGCTGTAAGCAATAGGCGCTAAAAACAGGCTCGATTTCTTGGTCGATCTCTTCTTCCATGCGGAAAAAGGAGATGGAAATGTATTAAATGGGTCCCGAAGGACCTAAAATCGAGCCTGAATTTAGCATCTATTGATCGCAGCGCCATCTATTGTTTGTAATTCGAACTAAAATCGAAAATCACTGTAAAAAAACTTTTGACCTCATGCATAACGCTCTTGCAAAAATTTTTTAAATATCTGTCACCGCTTGCAAGTTATTGAAATTTAAAATCAGTCAGTCCTTTTTAGGACACCCGATACATACCAAAATTAAGTTCAGTTAAGAAATACATACACCTCAGTTGAAATTTCCTATTCAGCAATTTCCGCTTACAACGAAGAATGGTACGTAAATTCTTTCGTGCAGCCTTGTTTAGGAGGTATAGAATTTATATACAACGAGTAACATGCAAAAAATGAGTTAAAAGCGCATACCGAATTTTAAAACGCACTTCCAGCAATTATGACTCAAAGACGGTTACTGTAACCGATTTATTTTGTGTGTCCCTGTAAATGAACGACGCATGCTATGGATGCCTTATTCTATCGTAATCCTCTTGTAGTGAAATTCAGTGATTTACATCAGCTTCAATACATTTGAAATAGCGTAATGTCATTAAAATACACTGCAAAAGATTTTTCTCCGTCTGCCATAATGTAATGGAATTCTTTTGAGTGGCCCTGTAAATCAACTATTAATCCCACACACTTCCTATACAATACCAAACATGCCTGGGTGGCCCTAAACAGCATTATCGATCGCATGAAAATCCGAGTCTATTGAATCGGGGGCGAGAGCGTGGACAGACGGACAGACAAACCGAATGCATAAACACTAACTTTGTTGGAAAGTGAAACAGAGAAAGAAAATGAAAGGAAAACACATGGTTTTACTTTCACAGCCAATGTTTGTTTAGGGTAAAGTTTGGCCCTTTTATATTGAGATTTTAAGGGGACCGGGAAAGCCCTATCTCCGCCATATTACAGACGTGTGAAAATTATTAGAATAATTGTGAAATTTACATTAAAATTACATGAAAATTACATTACTTGTTATATTAAAGAAATAATACATTTAAAAATATTGACCCATTTAATATTTAGTGTACACCCCCTTGTTTTTTATTAAAGATTCGATACGTCTTGGCATATATTGTATGAGTTTTTGGAAATTAATTTGTATTTCGTTGTCATGATACCAAATTTGGATGAGTTTTTCTGTCAGAACATTCTTGTTTGTGATGTTTCATTTCTTTAATTTAATCAAAGAAAACATTTCTATGGCCTGGAAACAGTCCAGATATGAACCCCATAGAGAACCTTTGGGCCATTGTAAAGAAAAAATTAAAGAAATATAACATGACAAACAAGACTAGTCTGACAGAAAGACTCATCCAAATTTGGCATCATGACAACGAAATACAAATTAATTGCCAAAAACTCATACAAAGTATGCCAAGATAGGTATGTCATCATTTCTTTAATAAAAAACACGGGGATGCACATTAAATATTAAATGTATCAATATTTTTTAAATATTTCTTTAATATAACAAGTTTTTATTATAAATTTCACAATTATTCTAATAATTTTCACACGTCTGTAAATTCACCAACTTTAGGTACCTTTTTCTCAAAAATGGTGAAAGATAGAGGTCTAGATTTTTTAGAGTAGTTAGAATAACATATTTTAACGGGCCATTTTATTTCTAAGTGAAACTGAAAATTAATTATTAATTATTTATTTAAAGTCATTTTTAAATTAGCATTTTTGGTAAGATTTCACTGCCTAAAATAAATAATTCTCAACAAATCATTAAATCCCTGTGTTAAACTATACAATATAACATAAGTATTTAAAAAAAAATCTAAGTTCATAAGTTTAATAGATATTGAGAAAAAGGAACACAAACATGAAAAAGCCAAGTTTTTGAGAAAAGTCAGTTAAAGATTTAAATGGCCATTAAGCTGTGAAGTACTCTTAAAAAGAATGAATAATTCAAACACTTATTTTTTATATATATATATATATATAAATGAACCTGTGTGCACACATCGTTGGAAAGATAAAAGTTTAAACTATTTAATGATATAAAAAAAAGTTAAAATCGATTTTCCCCCCAAATTTCGCTTACCTGGTCCCCTTAATGAGATTTGAAGATTAAAAAAAAAAAAAAAACTAATTTTAACATTCAATATTTTATATTTAAGTAATATTAAAAAGTTTTAATATTTATAAATAAAATGTTAATGTTTTCCTGAGAGAGTTTAGCATCACCTGTTAACATTTTAAATACATGCAATGGAGAAGAAAATAAATGAATAAAATTCATAACAAAAACTTTCAACTTAATTCTTCCGAAATTTTATATATATATAATTGCAAACGGGATTTTCGTTCCCGCTGCTTATAACTCGAATTCTGCTGAATGGATCTTTATGGGACTCATAGATAATATTTCAGAGAAGGATTTCGCTCACATAGCATTTTTGGTTTGCAGAAAATTTGCAGAAGTCTTGCTTTGAAAACCCGCAAAGTTGCAGCAAACTCAGCATGACAAGACTGAAAGTTCATAGCAAGACTGCAGAAAGATAACGCAAACGCCAAAGTCACCACACTTTGAACTTGCAGCTAACTTGTTGTGCAAGTTAAATTCATGCTGAATCAAATTTATTGCAAATTAACAGCAAACAAGAAATCAAAAATACTGCAAACTTACTGCAAAGTAGTAATATTTCCGTGCCACATTAACGGTTCAATTGTTACACTAAGTTTAACCCCTTCGAAGGGGTCTATAGACCTGATCAAGTCTATTGATGCATACGCACCGTTAAGGTGCATGCATCGTTTTTACCACCATAAAGAAGTTAGGGTAGTTTTTGAAGTGAAGAAGTTAGGGTAGTGAAGAAGTTAGGGTAATTTTTGTACTTTTCAATTCGAGCCTTTTTTTGGTATTTGATAAGTATAGTGTTTAAAAAAAGAGGTGTCAACCGAATAAAATTTCTGCAATTTCTGCGTATCTGCTGATTTTCTATTCACTCAACAGAGGGATTTTTTGATTTCGTCACTTTCGTGAATTAAAGACAGTCTTGCCATCAGTTTCACAACAAACTACTCATGCAAGTGGGTGATGGTATACCTTGCGGGAGATTTGCTGCGAATTTCTCAATTCAAATTTGTCACGGGAAGATAATATAAAAAAAAATCAAACTGGCTGCTAATGTTCATGCTATCTTGGCGTGTATTGTTCTATCTTGCTTAGTTATAGAATTATGAGGAAAGTTCTATAATCAGGTGAATCGAATTATGAAAGAATAGCTCTATCAAAAAGTTCTGCTGAATGAATTTCGATGGAACTTCATTGTTACTTAGATAATGTTTCAAGGGTGGTTTAAGTATATTGCGTATCGTTCTACATGTTGCTTAGTTAAAACGCTTTAAGCGTCCTGTAGAATTTTTCATGCATGTTTAATGATTCATAAAATAATACCTATAAAAAGTATTTGTATGAGACTTTTTGGTACTTCTCAGTTATCCCGTCGACCAAATTACTGTCGCCAAATTGTAAGATTAAATGCCAATAATGGTTGCCATTAATTAATTAATTCCAAGATTAAATGCCAATAATGGCCAATAAAACCATTAATTCGACTTTTTATTTGTATTTTTATTAATGTTTTACTAATTTATTTGTTCTTTCGTTATTTAAAATAAAAATTATGTCAATGTGTATAATTTGGCGATTTATATAATTTGGCGAAATTGGTCGACGGGATAACTAAGAAGTACCGAATTTTTTTATGATTGCCTTACATATTTATTTATTTATGTACAGCAAAAAAATAACATTAATATGAATTTTGTGTTAAACCAGCGCTTGAATTCAAAGATTACGTTACGGAAAAACACGGTTAGGACGCTTAAAGGGTTAAAGAATTATTGGGAAAATTTTATAATCAGGTGAAATAGGTTATGAAAGATTAGCCTTTTGAAAAAGTTCTGCTGAAGGAATTTTGCTGCGACTTGCAATGTTAGTTAAATAATATTTCAGGGATGGTTTTAGAATATTGCATTTCGTTCTACGTTGCTTAGTTGTAAAATTACGTGGGAAAGTTATCATCAAAGTTAAATAAAGTTTAAAAAGTTTAATAAAAAAGTTTAATAAAGTTAAATATCAAAGTTTAAAGTTAAATCAGGTAAACCCATTTTTGAAAGATTAGCGTTTAAAAAAAATTCTACTGGGCAGATCTTGATGGGGCTCGCAATGTCAGTTAGATATTTTTTAGAGAAGGATTTTGTATATAATATCGTTCTATGTTGCTTAGTTATAAAATTATGGTGATAAGCTCGATAGTCAATTGAACCTGATTATGTAAAATTAGCATTTTTAAAAAGTTCTGCCGGATGAATTTTGATGGGACTTGCTCTGTTAGTTAGATGCTTTTGCAGGGATTGTTTTAGTACATTGCATGTAGTTGCACACTTCTTAGTTACATAATTATGGGGAAAGTTCTATAATGTATTTCTTGTAATTGATAATTTGTAGAGTAATTGTTAAAAATTATGTGTGCCATTAACCCATTTAGGTTTTATTTTTGAATGAAATTCTATGCTTTCTAGGAAAATGTGTATTAGGTAGACATAATGAATAGATTTTACTCGGGTAACAAGTCATACGACATTAGTAATTGTATATTTTTTAAAAATCTCATTCCTGTTCTGGGTTATATTATAATCCTCTTCTCCCCCCTCCTCACACACACACCTTTCCAAAAAAAAGGGGGCAATTAGCAAATTTTCAAGACAGTAATTCAAGATCTGAGTGGAAGGAGATGATATGAAAAAAAAAACCTAGAAGGCTTCGCCCGCTACGCTAGTTACTTTCTACAAAGAAACCTCTATTCAAAAGGAAATATGTATGAAATTTAACCTTGTGTTTAAAGCAATATGAACCTTTGGCTGGAATGTTCTTCCGCATTGCTAAAAGCGATACAAACGCCATTGAACTATTATATTTTCTAATGTGTCAGACAAAATTTGGACTGTTAAGGATCAACTCTTTCCAGTTGATCATTTATCGTAGGATTTGGTAAAGAGCAATAGAACGATGCGCAACACTTTAAAACAAGCTCTTAAAAATTATCTAACAATGCTAATCTTATCAAAATCAGTCTAATATAGAACTTTTTAAAAAGGCTAAACTTTCATAATAGGGTTCACTTGATTATATCAATCGATGTTTTTGGGGTAAATGAAAGTTTTTAATCCTCTATCCATTATTTCTGATGACTCTAGTCATATGGGTAGCATATCAAAGCACTCACCCACTGTTCAAAACAGTTTTAAAGAGCAAAATATACATAAATTACAAAATGCATACATATAATCCGGGGAAGTTTTCAGTGTTGCATCCTAACTTAATTTCAGTCAATCTAACCAGCCGACATTAATAATAAGGTATACATAATTTTTATAATATGAAGGATTTAATGTACGGTCAAGTGCCCAAAGTAAATCTTGGAAAAATAGCTGATTATTTTTTCTCGAAAATAAGAAAGACGATTTCAGTATATTTTCAGTTCTTTTTCTGTATTATAATAATTTGCTGAATTTTGATCGTTTTGTTTTTCTCTATCACTAATTCCTTTTTAGTAGCATTAAGGCTGTTCTCAAATTCAAAGGGGATACTTTCTGACACATTTCTGAATTCATTTTTGTTCAGAAATGCATGAAATTGGCGGGAGTTCTTATTCAGAAACTATATAATCTAAGGACGTTTTCCATTTTTTGATAAGGTCAGCAGATCTTTCAGATAAAAACTGTCAAAGTGGACGTATTGAATAAAATTCCAGACGCGACAGCATGAGAAAAGCGAAAACTTGTCGTCAAGAAACAAGAATAGCTTATAACTCTGTAAGTAATTTATTTATCAAAAAATGAAAAACGCTATTAGGTTCCAAATCGCTTCAATAGTCGGGCCTGTCATTTTTATGCCTATACTTTTAAAAATGAGTCAGAAAATATGTCAAAAAGTTTCGGGTTGTTGAGCAGGAATCTTGAAAAACACTTTAATTTCATAAAAAAAGACAGATGCAAATTCAAATTTCTATTCAAATGCCTTTAACATTATAAAAATATTAATCCATGCATCATTTCGGTAGAATAATACTGGCTATACACAAATAAAGTCTCTACATTTCGACAAAATTATAGAATTCCTCCGCAATTATCCTAACAAAAGTAAATTAAAAAAATAATAATAACGCCGTCGACGTTGTTCCAAATTGCGTTTTTAAACGAGACAATGTATAGGAAGTATAATGAGTAAGTTGACACTCTCTTAAAATGGTTTTTTGTCCGGCAGAAAATGCATTATTTAAGCCATTTCGTATGCTTAAAACCTCAAAGCTTCAAATTACACATCATTTGCTTATTTTTGAAGCGGATGTCAATTTTTTAGTTCGAAAGATCAAGCAAATATGAACTTTGTGAAGTTCCATACATCGAATCGAAGCACTAATATACACAAAATAATTCAATGCTGTTGAAATATTAATTTGGCACTATTTTGTTAACCGGGCGCCAGTGTAGTATATACATATATATTATACACACATGTATGTATACATATACTATATATATATAAATATATATACATTATGTACATACATATATCTATATATATATGTATGTATACATATATATGTATGTATTATATATAACACTGGCGCCCGGCTAACAGAAAAGTACCATTAATTTTAATTTCATCATAATTAGACTAGTAAATTATGAAAAATAAGCATATATTTTAGTTAATTATATAAAGGGAAATTATCTCCAATTGTGGATACACATATATGAACGTTTTGCATATTTATTTTAAAATCTTGAGAAACTTTAAAAATTTTCTGCACTCTAAAGGGTTAAGTATTCTAATTTTCACTTTTAAAGCACTATTATAACTTAAAAATTTTGAAATAATTGCTAACTGTTCATTCATAACTAATTGACCGTTACATAGAATGCGAGCAAAATTCAAATGTTGAATGCTTTAAAATACATAAAATATTAATAAATTACAGTTAAAAATGCAAAAACTAATAATATATACCTGCTTTTATGATATATCATATTAGATATTAGTAAATAAACATTAAAACATTGCCAAATTTAAAATGATTTTTATTTTTCTCGAGCGCCATATTTGAATTCTATCAAAACGTGAAATCGAAAAAGGGAAAATTTATTATTATTATTATTTTTTTTTTTATCGCGCAATATGTTATAATAGATTTAAAACTCAGTTTATATAAAAGATTATGGCATTAATAAATGATATTAAAAGTAAATAAACTCTTTTCATTCTGTTTTTCATGTTACATTTCGCTATGCATTTCATTTATTATTCAACTTCTTATTCGTATTTCAACTTCTTACTTATTAATCTAATTTCGTATTATGTAAAATAAACACCGTAAAACGATGTTCTGACAACTGGAAAAAGTTTTGAGAAACTAAAAATGGAACAGATGTCATATTCGCCCCATATTGGCGCGATTTTTTTCTGTCGCCAATATCATATAGGCAACAGGTACTTAACTTGCGCCAAAGTGCTTGATGTGGTAACCCGGATTATGTTGTTTATGCTGTTGATGTTTTCGCCAAATTGGCAACTGAAAAAAATCGCGCCAATATGGGGCGAATATGACATCTGTACCCTAAAAATTATACACTCATTTGAAAAGTCAGTTTAATAAACTGATCAACACATTAAGAAGTATTTCAAAATGTATACGAAATTCGAATTTGCTATGGCCGCCATCTTGAATTATCACGATGCATTTATCTCTCTTACTTATAAATCTAATTTCGTACTAGTATTTCTGTAAAAGAAATATGGTAAAATGATGTTCGACAACTGGAAAAAGTTTCGAGAAACTAAAAATGATACGCTCATTTGAAAAAGTCAGTTTAATAAACTGATCAATACATCAAGAAGTATTTCGAAATGTATACGAAATTCGAATTTCCCGTGGCCGCCATCTTGAATTATCACAATGCATTTATCTCAAACTTACTTATAATCTAATTTTGTACTAGTATTTCTGTAAAAGAAATATGATAAAACGATGTTCGACAACTGGAAAAAGTTTTGAGAAACTAAAAATGATACGCTCATTTGAAAAAGTCAGTTTAATAAACTGATCAATACATCAAGAAGTATTTCGAAATGTATACGAAATTCGAATTTCCCGTGGCCGCCATCTTGAATTATCACAATGCATTTATCTCAAACTTACTTATAATCTAATTTTGTACTAGTATTTCTGTAAAAGAAATATGATAAAACGATGTTCGACAACTGGAAAAAGTTTTGAGAAACTAAAAATGATACGCTCATTTGAAAAAGTCAGTTTAATAAACTGATCAATACATCAAGAAGTATTTCGAAATGTATACGAAATTCGAATTTCCCGTGGCCGCCATCTTGAATTATCACAATGCATTTATCTCAAACTTACTTATAATCTAATTTTGTACTAGTATTTCTGTAAAAGAAATATGATAAAACGATGTTCGACAACTGGAAAAAGTTTTGAGAAACTAAAAATGATACGCTCATTTGAAAAAGTCAGTTTAATAAACTGATCAATACATCAAGAAGTATTTCGAAATGTATACGAAATTCGAATTTCCCGTGGCCGCCATCTTGAATTATCACAATGCATTTATCTCAAACTTACTTATAATCTAATTTTGTACTAGTATTTCTGTAAAAGAAATATGATAAAACGATGTTCGACAACTGGAAAAAGTTTTGAGAAACTAAAAATGATACGCTCATTTGAAAAAGTCAGTTTAATAAACTGATCAATACATCAAGAAGTATTTCGAAATGTATACGAAATTCGAATTTCCCGTGGCCGCCATCTTGAATTATCACAATGCATTTATCTCAAACTTACTTATAATCTAATTTTGTACTAGTATTTCTGTAAAAGAAATATGATAAAACGATGTTCGACAACTGGAAAAAGTTTTGAGAAACTAAAAATGATACGCTCATTTGAAAAAGTCAGTTTAATAAACTGATCAATACATCAAGAAGTATTTCGAAATGTATACGAAATTCGAATTTCCCGTGGCCGCCATCTTGAATTATCACAATGCATTTATCTCAAACTTACTTATTAATCTAATTTCGTACTAGAATTTCTGTAAGAGAAATATGGTAAAACGATGTTCGACAAGTGGAAAAGGTTTTGAGCAACTAAAACTCAGACGCGCATTTGTAAAAGTCAGTTTAATAAATTGATCAACACGTTAAAAGCTATTTCGAAAAGAGTATGAAATTCGAATTTGCCATGGCCGCCATCTTGAAATTTTCGACTAACTCAAACGATATTTCATTGACGAAAATATGTTAGCTAGTTGAAAAACCAGCATGAAAGAAATTCAATTTCCTCATCCGGTGGCCACTATTTGCTATTTTCCGAAATTTACTATAACCTATGTTACATTATCATAACATCGTGAAATTCACAGATCTGTAATAAAATCTAGTGAGTATCACTATTAGAAAAAGTCAAATGATACCTGATTGGTGACAGTAAGTTAGCTAGTTCAAAAACTAGTAAGGAAATAATTTAATTTCAGTATCTCACAGCCATATGATATTTTCCAATATTTCGAGTACCAACGGTTTTACGCTTTTATTTATGCTTTTACCAACGGTTATTTATCAGAACATATTACCCAACTGCGGATGTTACCGGTAATGAAATCTGTGTCTCTTTTAATATAACTTTTTTGATGAAAGTCTATTTCGTTCTCCTTGTGCAAAAAATGGAACATGCATGCCCGGAAACTCTAATTTTGGATTTTCGTATGTATATATACATATTTTTATAGCCAATATTATATTGAAATAACATCAGCAAATGGCATGTTACCACTCATAACAGGAAAAAAAAAAAATCGGTACTTTTCAATTAGCCGGGATCTAGTATTATATATGCATATGTATATTGTATATATGTATATTGTATATATGTATATGTGTATGTATATATAACACTGGCGCCCGGCTAACCGAAATGTACCAAAAATCTCCTTGGGGTAAATCAGTCCGGTAGTTCACAATGCTTTATGTACAGTGATTAAATTTCAGTGTTGATTTGCACATAATCACTTTTAAAGAAAAGTCAAATGATACTTTGTTGTTAAAAGACAAAATATTACAACCTGTATTATTCGTGTGAAAATGTGTTAGTCAGTTAAAAAACTGATATAGGTTTGAGAATACCATGCCCACTCTGTGAGAATTTTCGAAAAATTGTCTAGTTTATGCTATATGAACGAACATGGCATCATCATTTTCACCAGCTTTTCATTCGTTTTCATCATATAAATGCATAAAGCCCCATAAAATTTCTTTTAAATGCATAGTTTTAACTTTTTATCTCTAATATGTTCCATTTTTTATCAATTCCTTAATTCTCGTTCAGTATTCTGAAGCATTCTGTGAAATTTTGTGGAATTCTGTCTAAAAGTCAATAACGTATAAAAATTACAGGGAAATCCAACTATATTTAAGAGATTTAAAGCACGGACAGATGGCCAAACGAACAGACAATCAGACAAACCAGAGTCAAAAACTTTTCAAATATGTTTGAAAGTGTTAAAAGGCTTAAATTATTTAGTGTTTTATCCTTATTATCATTCAATCAGAGGTGTAAATTTTGCCTTAGCACCCTTCGGTCACCCAAAATTTTTGACATAAATTTCTAATCTGTTTAATTATTTTTTTCATTTGGTGATGTTTTTGTCAAGGCTATGTTTTATTGCCTTTGTTTTGACGTATATGTAATGTACATATGATGCAATTAATTCAATTTTTTATTACTTTACCTGTAAAACTAGTTTTGTCGCTTGGGTAGTACGGAAGTGGTAAAGCAAATAATCACTTGGGATTTAGGAATTTTGTTGGTTAATTTATCTGTAAAACTGGTTTTATTGCAAGTATCATATGAAAGTGGGAAAACTGAACAGTTACTTCTGCATGTTACATGTAAACTTAGAAATAAAATTTTGGGTACTTGTTAGTTATCCCGTCGACCAAATTACTGTCACTAAATTGTAAGATTAAATGCCAATAATAGTTGATCGTAAATGTCACATTCACTTGACAACACGTGTTTACGTCATCAAATGATTTTTATTTCGACGTTTTATTTGTATTTTTATTAATGTTATACTAATTTATTTGTTTTTACGTTATTTAAAATAAAAATTGTGTGAATTTGTATAATTTGGCGAGTGGTTTGGCGATTTATATAATTTGGCGAAATTGGTCGACGGGATAACTAACAAGTACCATATTTTGATTAGTAGATAAACCAGCTTTAGTGTTTTAGGAACAAACAACAAATTGGCAATACATTCTTGCAAAATAAAAAAATTCCTTAAGGCTGTTCTCAAATCCAATGGAGCTACTTTCTGACACATTTTTAAACGCATTTTTGTTCGGAAACGCATGGTATGGTCAGGTGTTTTGTTATTCAAAAACTATGTAATCAAAGGCGTTTTCCCTTTTTTTTATTAAGGCAGAAGACCTTTCAGAAAATACTGTCAAAGTGGGCGTTTTGAACGGAATTCCCAGAGACGACACTGATAGAAAGGATAAAAACCGGTCGTCCCGTGACAGCAATCGCATACAACTCGATAAGTAATTTATCGATCAAAAAATGGAAAATTCTATCCCAAATCGCTTCAATAGTCAAGCCTGTCAATTTCATGTATTTACCTTTAAAAATGAATCAGAAAATGTGTCCGAAAGTTTCGCGTTTAATCTTTCATGTAATATTACGCTCTTTTTTTAGACTCTTTTATTTTTTAACTTAACTTAATTTTTGTACATAAAGTGGAATTTGTAATCGATTTTTCACTCAATTCATGATAGGCTAGAATAATACAAATTATGCTCACAGGTGTTTTTTCCGACGACAATACAACATTTTAATTAACTTAATTATGAATAAATAAATTAATTTTAAGGCATTTTTCTGTTAGCTGATCACTGGTTATCAATCCCTCAATGTCTTTTATGATTGAAAATGTATGCGAGTTACTACAACCATTGATTTAATAAGGCGCCAAACCATGCTTGCCATCATAGGACAACTGGCTGTGAAACTGCAACAACGAAATATTTTAAACACTGAAAAGTAGAAAATATAAATAAAAATAAAGAGTGTAATATATATATTAAAATATATATATATATATATATATATATATATTAACCAGTTAATAATTTTATACTAATTAAATTATGATTAGACGTTGAGAAATCAATTTAGAAATCTTAAAATGATGGAGTGTATAAGGAGGCCTTGGTTTAAATAATGCTTTTTTTTTTCTTTCCTGTTGCCATATCTTAAAAAGAAATGGAGCAAAAATTATAATTTTTTAAAAATAAATTCACTACCTCACGCTTTCTACGAAGCGTAAAAAAAAAGAGTTGTATTTTCCATAATCGAGTTCGGTGCCTACACCAAATTATCATTTTCTGAAGGAAATGTTTGGGGAAAAAAACCGGAAATGAGACATACTAATTTTCAAGATAAACATTGAACACACAGAACAGAGTGTTTTCTTGTTACCGGGTGTCCCAAAAATGACTGGTGAATTTTAAAATTCAATAACTTGCAAACGGTGACAGATATTAAAAAAATTCTTGCAGGAGTGTTATGCAAGATGTCAGGAGTTTTTAAGCTGTGATTCTCAGCTTTAGTTACAAATACCATCGATAGATGGCGCTGCAAGCAATAACAGCTCAATCCAGGCTTGATTTTTCGGCCTCTCTCTTCTTCCATGCGAAAAAAGGAGGTTAAAATGCATTGAATGGATCCCGAAGTACCAAATATCGGGTCTGGACTGAGCACCTATTGCCCTCGGCGCCATCTATTGTTTGAAATTCGAACTAAAATCAAGAATCACTGTAAAAAAACTCCTAGCATCATGCACAACACTCCTGCAAGAATTTTTTTTAACATCTGTCACCATTTGCAAGTTATTGAATTTTAAAATCCATTTTTGGGACACCCGATATCTCTATTGCAAGTAAAAACATAGAGCGAGATCATGTTCTCACCTATAAATGAACTTTTCTATATTTGGACAATTATATGTACGAGAATAAATCGTACAATCAGCATTTTTAAATTTCCACACTTTGAAAATTTGCATGAACGTTTCCTAGTATAAAAAAAACGCTAATTTACGTGGAATGTTGCCGTATTGATATAATGTCGTGGATTGAGCGCATTGTATTTTAAACTGTATATATCTGAAAATATACTGAATCTGAGTCTTTATTTTTAAGTCAGTCATACTGATTGCAGGGCTCCAAAATGGTCCGCCAACTGAATACCAATAAGTTTTAACAACATTTTATGGTAGGTTTGCGCTAGAATTAACTTTCAAAGGTGATTCCGGGGCGGTTTGTAAGAAAAATCCAAAACGAAAAATTTTCTAAAAAAATATTGGTATTCAGTTGGCAGACCATTTGGGAGCCCTGTCTTTGTTAAAGATATCATATGAATTGAATTTTTCCAACCAAGTGATAAAATACTCAGGTCGAGAGTCGAACCCAAGACTTTTGACTTAATTGCCAACGATCTACCTATTGAAGTACCTTGTTGAACTGTCTACTTAACAGTATTGCCAATAAGGTTATCTGACACAGATGGTTGTCGGTTCAGGTAACTCAATAAGTAGAGAATCGATAATTTAAGTCAATAGTCTTGGGTTTGACTCCCGACCTGGATATTTTATCACTCGGTTCGAAATATTCAGTTCGTATGAATCTGAGTCGTTCAGCTCAACAACTTTGGATAAAAGTTTGAGTGTGATTATAGTATTGAAGTGAAAACTAACGTGATTAATGTGTACTACATAAAAATAGCTTTAATGTATTTATAGGAACACGAAAAACGCTATTTGATCCCGAAGTTGCCCCAATATTGAATCATTTTCACCTGCATGCCACAATAGCAGTTTCAGATAAATTAATTCAAATTTGAAAAAATTAACCTTTTTTTTCTTCTATAATAAAAAAAACTATAGTTTTTAAGGGATGATCACCCGGCACAGGATATGGCACTCTTCCCGATGATCATTGTAAATTCGAGCAAAATCTAAATTTATAACGGATATTAAAATTACTTGTGCTCTGATTCTTCGATTGGGTAATAGAGGGTGATTATAATTACAGTTCAACTTTCAAAAAGCTGTAAAAAATGAATCACCGGTGAGAAATACCTCAAATTTGACCTGAATATACGCAAAGAAAGGGGAAATGGTATGGGATAAGAATAAAAATAGTTCGAAATTTTAGCAATAGATGGTGCTTCACTTTACTCGTCATAACGTAAATGGGTTATTCTGTCAGTGACATTGAAATTCTAATGTGACAGCTATTGCGTGAGGTACAGCTTAAACTGACTGTACTGTTCAGTGTGTATCACTGTACTGTATTGGGTTTTTACTAAAAAAAATGATTTATAGGTCATTCAGCAGTTGTGGCAATCTTAGTTGAAAGCCCATCCACCGCGACAAGGTGTTGCCACATCGGATGGGGTCGGTTTTTAATTGTCCTGCGGCCAAAAACCGTAGAAAAAGCAGCACATAAATCGGTTTTTAATTGTCCTGCCAAAAACCGTAGAAAAAGCAGCACATAAATCGGTTTTTAATTGTCCTGCCAAAAACCGTAGAAAAAGCAGTAATGAAACCGGTTTTTAATTGTCCTGCAGCCAAAAACCGTAGAAAAAGCACCAATGAAATCGGTTTTTAATTGTCCCGCAGCCAAAAACCGTATAAAAAGCACCAATAAAATCGGTTTTTAATTGTTCCGCAGCCAAAAACCGTATAAAAAGCACCAATAAAATCGGTTTTTAATTGTCCTGCAGCCAAAAACCGTATAAAAGCACCAATAAATTCGGTTTTTAATTATCCTGAAGCCAAAAACCGTAGAAAAAGCAGATGAAATCGGTTTTGACTAAAAACTGAACTTACGTGGTCTTTAGTCCTCCTTACCACGGCAGCAGCAACAACAGAAAATGTTCTTCAAACGCTTCTTCAAACTCTTCTTCTTTGGTGCTTGTTCTTCATCTGTAACAGGCTGTACAGCATCATAGAAATCTTCAACAAAACTTGCTTCAGAAAACGTATCGTAGAAATCTTCAACAAAACTTGCTTCAGAAAACGTATCGTAGAAATCTTCAACAAAACTTGCTTCAGAAAACGTATCGTAGAAAATTTCTTCTTCTTCTTCTTCTTCTTTTATCAGCCTCATCAAGTCCTTGATGATGAAGTACATCACACCCAGGCTAATGCCAAACATAACGAAGAACCATGCAAAAAAAGTCAACAGAAAGGACAAAAACATCCTTTCGTAGTCAAATACTCTATCACTCAAATAACTGTAACTGTTTTTTTCTCTGAAAACGTAGTTTGAGATCAGTTCCAACCTACACTGTCAAAATTTTTTATAAGAATGAAAAATTTGCTGATTTTTTACCATCTATTGTTTCAACAATAGGTAAAATCTATTTTTTTTCAACAATGAAGCACGTGCAAACAATTTGATAAACTTCGTTTGCAACAATAAAACTACTCCTTTGTATTATGAAAGCAACAAGAAATTTTTCTTCAACAATGAAAATTCGTGCAAGAGATTTGAGAAGCATTGTTTTGAAGATTTTTTTATTGAGTGACGTAACGAATGTATTGTTGATAAAACTAGCCAATCAGAAAATTGCGAGTGTAATAAGGCAGGGAAAAAAAGCAAAGATTTAACACAGTTTTCTTTCATTATGTTAAGGGAAAACAACAGCTGCAAAATCTTAGAAAACAGCTTATAAAGAGGAAATCACTCAGGACCTAGTAAAGC
The DNA here is from genome assembly GCA_963932465.1 of Maratus speciosus. Classification (NCBI taxonomy): domain Eukaryota; kingdom Metazoa; phylum Arthropoda; class Arachnida; order Araneae; family Salticidae; genus Maratus; species Maratus speciosus. The sequence goes on along the minus strand of OZ010789.1, from coordinate 125,166,495 downwards.
CATATTTTTTAATATTATTTTTATTTTTTATATTATAATTAACTATATTTCGATCGTTTTATTTCCTGAAGAATTATTATTATTATTATTATTATTATTTTTAGTAACGTTAGTTTAAAAATAACAAAATAGAAAAATTAGGAATATAGATACCTAACTATTGCATATTTTATTTTTATTTCTTCTTGGACGATTCATTTATAGTGTAGCTACTGCTAAAACTATTTAAACCAATATGGAAATCGCTTCAGTTGTTTGGGAGAAAAGTACTTATATCGGCTTTTTTCCATAGGATTTTTCACGCGTGCCTTCCTTTAAAGACATGCAGCGGCTAATACTTCGTAATAGGGTTTGCAGCCAAAGGTGAGCAAACAAATTATAAAAAACTGGTTTTTACAACATTTATAATCTTGCACCATACTACGGCTCACTAAAATATCACAAATACATTTGTGACAACCATGGTTGTCGATCCGTTTAAGGAACTTTCTCCATTTGCTGTGTTTAAGATCCTAAATGCACGGTGAATTGAATATATTTCTTTCTTTTCACATTATCTAATATTGAAGTGTTTTGGAGTCGGAATAACTTTTTTCGGTACTTTTCGGTTAGCCGGGGCCAGTGTTATACATACGTATTTATATACATACAAATAAGGAAAGAACAGCTGACGCAGTGTTGGTCGAATTACTGTGGATCAGCAAGAAAAACCTGTCTGTTCTTTATGACTCCTACCAGTACATATGAGTTAGGAAAATTTGATTGGTCTACGTTTAACAGGTCTACGTCGCCAAGACTATTCCTGCAATGATTGTTATGACAAAAATGTAATTGGTAGATTGGTTGGCGGAAGTGTTTGCTTGTAAATATGCCCTTTCCTTATATGTAAATATACATATATATGCATATACATATATTATATAGGTATATAATATATGTACCTATATTATATACCTATATATATGTACCTATATTATATATACACACGCACATATATATATGTATATATAACACTGGCCCCGGCTAACCGAAAAGTACCCTTTTTCATGATTATTTTACTGGGGCAGCCATGTCCAAAAATTCGGTTCCAAATTTGACAGCAATTTCTGAAAGATCGCTCGTCCATGTCTTTATTTGGAAAAGGATGCTGTTGGATTTTTCGTACATCAAAGTTTAAAAGTGACTGTGTGAATGTATTTGAAAATTGCCGCACTGGGTTTAAGTACAGTGTTCAGTGATACTCATCCATCGTGGGGAAATCGAGTCAGAAACAAAATAACTATCGTAACCTTTCATACACTTTCGAAAATTTCAGATTCACCATTAGAATGTTGACATACGTAGTATAGAGTAAGTCGAATTTTTTTTTTCTTTTTTTTGTTTGACGGATTTACACGTTTCAGACACTGGAGATTGCGAAAAACATATTTTTAGAAAAAAAAAATTGCCGTCCGTCTGTGTGTGTGTGTAAACCTCTATCTCCCAAACAAAGTGAGATAGAGACTTGATATTCGGTGTGTACTTAGGAAGTAATAATGGGAAGAAGGCTATTGAATATCAGTAACCTCGATTATCCGGAACTATTTTTTTGGACTCTCGAAGTATTCGTTCTGATAAAAGGTGTACAAAATTTTTCGAAATTGTTTATTTGAAGGAGTGAATATAAAAGACAATAAAAATAAATAAATTTTGCATCATGAATGAACTTGATCGGATACTTAGTTGCCGAGATATTTGTAAACCTATTTTTCACACTCTTCGATTTTTCATGACCTTGTATTTCTTTCAAATTTCAATTCAAAGATGCATTTTAATTGGAAATGAGACGCTTAATCCGATGCAGTAAACTGTTAGTTAATATGATTATAATTTTTCGAGTTATAAGGATGTTTCTTTTACGCAATTCGGTACTACTCGATTATCCCGCCGACCAAAAAACTATCGCCAAACTATAAGATTAAATGCCAATAATGGCTTATCGTAAATGTCAAGCATTAAATGCATCTCCGTATCTATAAGTGGGGTTACCATAGGGGAGGGGGGGGGACCCTGTTCTATCCCCAAATTTGGCGACCAAAATTAGTCCCAAAATTAATCCCCCAGATTGGCGGTATCTCTAATATTTCGCCAAATTCCCATAGACTTCCATTGTAAACCTATATTTATTTATTTATTTATTTATTTATTTATTGAATAACAAACATACGACTTGTGTGCTTGACATGAGAGCCCGCTTATAAGTCGGAGACAAGATAGCACAAGGAAATATTACATCACAAGAGAAATACACCCTGGGAGTTCCACACAAAGTGTGTGTGCAATGGAACCAGCGGGGATCGAACCCAAAAAACTCTTACGCTCGCAAGCGATTAGCAGACTGGTGCCTTGACCATTCAGCCACAGAGTCCCCTGTAAACCTATCAAGCAGGACGGTCGTTCTGCCAAGCCAAGCTATAAAAAAAATGCTAACCCCACCAAACAAACAAACGCCAAGAACCAAAAGCTAGAACCGCGTAACTGCTTATTATACTCAAGACAACTTCTCCATGTTAAATCGGCTAAATGTGGCATTTTAAAATTTCAGATATTTAAGAAAACAAGCATCGGAGAAAAATAAAATTAAGACTAGAAGAATCTACTGAAGAAAAGCTTCAAATTGAGACCAAACTCATCTCTATAAAATACAGACAGAGATACAGGATTTTTAAAAAAAACGTCGAGATACTGAAAATGATTTAAAAAAATCTTCGTCAAACATGTATTAATTCAATTAAGCTAGAGACTTAAATAATGGACAGAAAAAAGTATGGAATGCATTTTCGGACTGGTAATTACCCAATCTACGTGCTTTTATAAAATTTAATTTTAAAAAATTGAAAATTCTATTCTTAATAAGCAAAAAACTGTTAATTCATTCTAAAATTATCAAACTATGCCAAACAGTGATAAACCCGCCAACGAGCGCGTACTATCCACATTATAATAGCACAAATCCACTTAAATTTCAATCTGGTAGACGAGTATTTTCCATCAAGATTATTTTTTCGATAAAAACTGCATAAAAGTTACATTTTTAGAAAGATTTTTAAAATAAAAATAATATTTTAGAGAAATGGTACCTTTTAAGAAGTATGCATTGAAAGTTATCGGCATTTAAGGTTTCATTCCTAATGTAAACAAAACTTTTGAAAATGAATTGAGGTCGCAAATCTCGACAATAGCATTTTTTTACCTGCAAACAGAAATTGTTATTTTTTACGTGTGCAAGTTATAAACAATCCTTGGATACTGAAATAAATGTTTTTGTTTAAGATAATATTATTTATTTATTTATTTATTTTGTGTTTTAAATGAAGTAAGTGAAATGGGTGTATTTTAAATGCCTATAATATATGTTTTTAAACTGAATGTAGTATTTGAAATGAAAGTTGTGTATTTTAAATGAAACGAATGCAATACGAATGATGTCAATGGGAACAATATTAAGCAACATATCCCTTACCCGGCCAAATTTAAAATTACACGATCTTTTCTTTACGTTTAAAAGTAAATAAATCCTACCCATGTAAAAATATTTAATTAATCAAATTTTAAAACGAATCTTCAGTTAGTTTGGTTGTGCCGGGAAGATTGATCACCGAAAACTATTGTTGATCGTAATCATACCTTCCATTCCCGATGGCCAGTGGCGTTCAAAACAATATTTTGATATGCTTTTATTAGGTGCATAACATCAGATGGACGAACTTTAGCTAAGATATTAGATTCTCTAATCTTTCTTAGTCGAGTCTATTGCCAAGGTTCGGGTGAAAAAAAAGGTACAGATGTCATATTCGCCCCATATTGGCGCGATTTATTTCGGTTGCCAATTTGGCGAAAACATCAATAGCATAAACAACATAATCCGGGTTACCACATCAAGCAAAATAACGACACTTTGGCGCAAGTTAAGTACCTGTTGCCTCTATGATATTGGCGACAGAAAAAAATCGCGCCAATATGGGGCGAATATGACATCTGTGCCAAAAAAAATATATTTCAACTATATAAATGAATATAACTGTGATATCATTAAAGGCTTTCATAGAAACACTCCATTGTACCAAATTGCATTAGCTAAATAGGTCTATTGGCTATGGACCCAAATACGGAAGATTATTAATTAGGTGTTAAAATCTCCGGCACAGATGTTATGTACGCATATTGGCGCGATCTGTTTCTGACGCCAATGTCATATACGCAACGGGTATTCAACTGGTGTCAAAGTGTCGTTATTTTGCTTGATATGGTAACCCGGATGTTGTTGTTTACGCTGTTGATGTTTTTGCCAAATTGGTGGGTGTCGGAAAAAAATTTCGCCAATATGCGTATATGATATCTGTGCCAAATCTCCGTATAATCGAACGTATTTCAACATATAAGCAAACGGAGGCAAAAATGTCTCAGACGCACCGGGGTATCCTTTTAGTACCAAAATGGCAATTTTATTCCCTAGCAACCCAGAAATTTTGACGATATTATCTTCCATATGACAATCCAATAGAAGAGATTGCGTGTGTTTTAAATTAAATTAACCTTTGTGCATTTTATAATAAAATAATTAGTGTGTGTTTCTAATAAAAGTGGCACAGATGTCATATTCGCCCCATATTGGCGCAATTTTTTTTCTGACGCCAATATCATATAGGCAACGGGTACTTAACTTGCGCCAAAGTGTTGTTATTTTGCTTGATGTGGTAACCCGGATTATGTTGTTTATGCTGTAGATGTTTTCGCCAAATTGGCAACCGAAAAAAAATCGCGCCAGTATGGGGCGAATATGACATCTGTGCCATAAAAGTTTTTGCACAGATGTTATATACGCCCTATAATGGTGCGATATTTTTCTGACGCCAATGTCATGTACGCAACGGGAATTCAATTGGCGCCAAAGTGTCGTTATTTTTCTTGATATGGTAACCCGGATGTTGTTGTTTATGCTGTTGATGTTTTCGCCGAATTGGCGTCAGAAAAAATGGTACTTCTTAGTTATCCCGTCGACCAATTTCGCCAAATCACACGCCAAATTATACAAATTGACATAATTTCTATTTTAAATAACAAAAGAATAAGTAAATTAGTATGACATTAATAAATATACAAATAAAACGTCGAAATAAAAATCACTTGATGACGTAAATACGTGTAACTTGCTTAAAGTCAAGTGAATGTCACATTTACGATCAACCATTATTAGCATTTAATCTTACAATTTGGTGACAGTAATTTGGTCGACGGGATAACTAAGAAGTTACGAAAAAAATCACGCCAATATGACATCTGTGCCAAAGTTTTGTGTATTTTATAATAAAATTGTGTTTTTATTCCAAATAAACAGTTTCATAATAAATAAAACCAACATGCTATTTTCGCCAGTTAGGTCTAATAGGTACCCGGAAACGTGGTTTTCTCCCCAAACTGGCTCAAAAATAAACAAAAAAAATGGGTCATACATGTATGTCTGTGCTTCTGGATAATTGCTAAACAGTCATAATATAGTAACTAAAACATTCTTTAATTCAATATATAAAATACATTTAGCATTGCTTTCTAAAAATTTTAAAGGCGATTTATTTATTGATTTTTTTAATTCCCAATTTAACTAGTCGGATGCACCAATCCCAAAACTTTCTTCTATCTCATACATGTTAATACTTCAAAATCCGCTATCACACTGCCAAAATTAAATGGCAATCTATGCATCTCATGAGGATTCTAACGATATGAAATTCCGTGCATTAGTTCTTGAGATATGACTATCACTGAAATCGTCTAAATTCAGCAAAATGCTGCCTAGCAGCGCCACCTATTGGGTGATTTATACCAAATCCTAATCAGCAACAATTTATGTCAACGTCTGACTGAATCTGAAGTTTGGAGAAAATCCGTACATTAGTTTTTGAGATAGAGCAATAGCGAAAATCGTGAAAATTTCTGCATAGCAGCGCCACCTATTGGGTGATTAACACCAAAAACTAATTAACAACAACTTGTGTCAACATACAACTAAATCTGAAGTTAGATGAAAATTGGTCCATTAGTTCTATTGATAGAGCTATTGAGGCAATCGTGGAAAAGGCAGCAGAGAAGCGCCACCTGTTGGGCGATTTACACCAACACCTAATCAGTAGCAAGTCATATCAAGGACTAACTTAATCTGAAGTTTGATGAAAATCCGTGCGTTAGTTCTTAAGATAGAGCTATTGGGGAAATCGTGTAAATCCTGCAAAATTCATCATAACAGCGCCACCTGTTGGGCGATTTACACCAACACTTAATCATCATCAATTCATATCAAGGACTAACTAAATCTGAAGTTTGATCAAAATCCGTGCATTAGTTCTTGAGATAGAGCTATTGCGAAAATCGTGAAAAATGCAGCATTGCAGCGCCACCTGTTGAGCGATTTACACCAAAAACTAATCAGCATCAATTTGTATTAGGCACTAACTGAATATCAATTTTTATTAAATTCCGTGCATTAGTTCTTGAGATAGAGCGCCCACAAAATTTGTGTCACATACACACACACAGACAGACAGACAGACAGAGTCACAGACAGACATTTTGTAAAAACATGTTTTTTGGAATCTCTGACCCCTAAAACGCGTAAATCCGTCGAAAACCGGAATTCGAAAATTTTCATGAATCCAATACTTTCTTCTTGTAAAGATAGAAGAAAGTAAAAACATAACATAACCCAACTTTTGCAGGCTAGTGTAATCTAATAATATTTTAAAATACGTATCATTTTGTAAAGAATTGAGGCTGTTAATTTAGCATTTTATTTAACAAAAATTCTGTTTTTTTCTTTCTTCTTAAATGTTTATTACAAATTGTATATTTTCCATTAATATGTCAGAAGGATTAAAGATTTCAAATTTATATTGCAATGTTAATTTTACTCTCAACCATTTTTAAATATATCTAACGAAATTATATTTCGACTAAATTTGTGAATGACCCCCAATTTGCAGCAAAAAATATGCTCCAACTTTAAACAGCTATTACTCGGTCAATTTTAATCGTAGAATAACGGGATTTTTTTTTGTATTACTTGTCAGTGTAACAGGAAAATTTTACTAAATATAACTTGTAGGACCGGGGGACCGTATAAAAATTTAAATTTCGTAATTTTTTAAGAAATGTTTTTATTGACCCAAATCGCTTTTAAAATATTTTTTTACCTGATTTTAAACATTTTTGTAACTGGAGCTATATGTCTATGACTAACGGTTTAGGAATTAGCCATTGGACACCGTTGAGACCAAACACCCTGTATCATTTTTCTTTTCTTTTCTTTTCTTTTTTTTTTTCTTTCGTTTTTTGCACAGATATGTGCAAAATGATTATACCTACAATTTCTATTTTTTTTCTCTTTTTGTCAATTAAACTATACAAATTTTCTTTGTTACAATTAGAATGTGTTTTTCTTTTTAACGTGGTACATATTTAAACATGCTTTGTGATATCAACACACAAAATTTGCATCGTTTAATTTACAAAAATGTTGATAAAGATAGTAAAATATAACCTTTTTATACATATCTGTGCAAACGAAATTATCTTTTTTTTTTTTTTTTGCAATGCTTACAAGTAACAAGAACACAATTTTAGAAGAACTCATACAAGGTTAAAAATCAATACGCATCAATACGTAAGATATTGATTCTAAATTGATCCGGTTCTAATTTGGGCATTTTCATTCGATTTGTTTTGTTTGATTCAGAATCGTGTGAAAATTTTAAAAATATAGAAAACAAAAGAAAATTTTGAATGGTTAAAACTGTTGACTTCTGTTAAAGGGGCGCATTAACCCTTTTACGCTTTCTAACACTTACAACATAGTTGAAATGTGTTTATGAATTCAGTTTCGAATATGAGTATTTTCATTCTCTTTTTTTTATTCAGAATTGTGTGAAATTTTTAAAAATATAGAAAACAAAAGAAATTTTTTTTAATGTTTAAAACGGTTGACTTCTGTTAAACGGGCGCATTAACCCTTTTACGCTTTTTAACACTTCCAACATAGTTGAAAAGTGTTTATGAATTCGGTTTCTTTCTTCGTCTGTCTGTTTACGCTCTAACTCATGTAAATATACTCAGATTTTCATTCAATTGTTATATGTTAATGATCTTTAGCATTGCATGATCGGCATTGAATATGACGTGTGCAGTTCATTTACAGGCATTCAAAACGATTACGTTACATTATGGTCAAGGGGGGAAAATCGTTTACGGTGTATTTTAATGACATTATGCTATTTAAAATGTATTGAAATGGATATAAATAATTGCATTGCAGTTAGGGCATTCGTAGCACTTATCGTTCTTTTACAGGGACAACCAACAGAAATCGGTTACAGTCTGTATTTGAGCAATAAGTTCTGGATGTGCAGCATTTTCAGTTTTGGTATGCGCTTTTAAATTTAAATTATTATTTGCATGTTACTCGTTGTGTATAAAGTTTATCCCTCATATACAGGGTTGCACAAAAGAATTCACGTATCATTCTTCTTATTAGCTGAAATTGCTAAAGGGGATTCTTCAACTGTGGTATGTATTTCCTATAACTGGACTAATTTTTTTACATGGATGCAGTTTATAGATACAAATCTATAGGGTGATTAAAAAAAGATGAGAAAAATTTTAAGAGGTGATAGTACACACCCAAACAAACATTTTGTATCAAAGAATGCATGGTCGAAAATTAAACGTAAAAAAGTTAGAGGGCGCCAAAAGTTATGTTCTTATACGAGGCAAAAACACACAATGAACGATTAAGTTAAGTTACAAAAACAAATTTAATGGCATTTGATTACAATAAGTGCTCAAAACATTGACCGGCAGCTGTTATGCACGCAGTACAACGGCGAAGAACAGATTGGCGAATTTTCTGAAACACACCAGGCACCACCGCGCTCGCCAGATCTTTCATGTCTCGATTTTTTTTTTTGTGGGTACAGCTAAAGTCTCTTGTGTATGAGACTCCCATTGAATCCGCAGAAGAACTTGTCGCCAAGCTTTCGGCTGCTGTAGGGGAAGTTCGCGATATGACTGGTGTGTTTCAGAAAATTCGCCAATCTGTTCTTCGCCGTTGTACTGCGTGCATAACAGCTGCCGGTCAATGTTTTGAGCACTTATTGTAATCAAATGCCATTAAATTTGTTTTCGTAACTTAACTTAATCGTTCATTGTGTGTTTTTGCTTCGTATAAGAACATAACTTTTGGCGCCCTCTAACTTTTTTACGTTTAGTTTTCGACCATGCATTCTTTGATACAAAATGTTTGTTTGGGTGTGTACTATCACCTCTTAAAATGTTTCCCATCTTTTTTGAATCACCCTGTATATTCTATACAGGGCTGCTCAAAGAATTCAGATAATTTTCCGACTGTAGATGAAAGTTACTGAAATTTGGTTTTCAAATGTGTTATTAGCATTTCAAAATGGTTCAATTAGACTTCCTATTTCAACTTATTAATGATTGAGTTCTGTTCAATTTTTCTGAATGTGTTGGAAAGTGTTTCATAATCTATGCTGTATTCCAGAATTTTTCTTTCTTGTTTTAATCATAATTTGAGTATTCTATAATATCTTTTTGATATATAGTTAAATGGTTTTATAAAGGAAAAAGGATTTAATCAAGTAAAAATTCAATTTTTATGTTAACATTTGAAGATTTTTATTACAAAAAATTAAGAACATTTTAAAACGATACTTCTCTTACAATACTGAACATTTTAAAATGTCTTTCGTTGCATACTTTTCTTTATGTTCCATAACAGTACGGATCAGAGTTCCTAAAAGTAAAATTAGTTTATGAACATTTTGAAATGCTTTTCGTTGCATACTTTTCTTACAAGTATGTTCCATAGCAGTAAGGATAAGAATTCCTAAAAGTAACATTAGTTTAAGAAAAAAAAAATAAATATCATGACATGGGTAAAAAATACAGTAAAAAGGACTGTTTACCTGATATTTATGTTTTCTAAAAATAAACCATTTATATTACTTAAAACTCAATCTTTAGTTTTATTAAATACACTTTAAAAATCGCCCCCCCCCCACCCCATAAGAAAAATATCGAGTAAATCTATATTAAAATAGCACAAGTCCTGTGACTGTGATACGGGGCTAACCGCTTCTCGTTTGATATGCCAGCCGGCCATTTTTACTCAAAATTATTTTTTTGAAAAGAACAGCATAAATTACATTTGTAGAAAGATCGTTAAAATAAATAAGTTTTGGAAGATGAACTACCTTCTAAAATGTATATATTTGGAGTTATCAGACTTTAAAATTTCCTTCCTGACAAACAAACCGCTTTTAAAAGAATTGAATTGATCGTGATTTTTACAGTTTTTCAAAACTAGATAAACAATATGCACTTCGTTCACTTGCAGAGAATAAAATCCGAAAAGACCTTTGATGTCATTCGCCTATAAACCAATGAGATTTAGTTCTAGTTTTAGAAGTAAAGCTTTCGATAACTCAACTCGTATTTTTGCGCATTGATTTCTGAAAAGGAAATGGAAAAACAGAGGAATATGTCACAAATTGACTGGCTCTGGCTTGCTGGAAATTATCGCACAGGCAAAAATGATTTTGAAAGTTTTTTAGCCTTATTGATGGTCTTACTGGTTGAAAAAGAAATTGTTAAAGTTTTTTTACTTAGAATATATTGGTATATTAAAAAAGCACAAACTGGGGAAAATGAATTTAAAAATTACAACTCTGAATCATTTAAAGATAAAAAAGATGCCCCAAAAAGCCATTTTCCCTCATATTTTTAATTATTGGATCCAAGGAACTCGAATCTGGTGTCAAAAGTTGTATTGACTTTTGAAAATTAAAAATTTCTGCTGTTTAATATATGTAGACGATTCCCATTTCAAAAATTGTATTTATATTCGGAAAGTACATCCAAACCAAATCTAACTTTACCGCCTGCACGAACCATCACTTCATCGAGTTCACGGCTGAAATCCCAGGATTAGTTAACACTTGATTCGCATATCAAAATGAAACTGGTCTGCTAAGTCATATCTTGGTGGAAAAACGTGCAAACCCAATTTTAGTTTTTGACTGGTAGGTTTACCATTGTGTTTTCCTACTCCTAGTCTTCCATGTTTTTATAACATTAGGTGCAGGAAAATACATTGATAAACCTACCAATCATCCATTAAGTTGAGTCTGCAGGTGGTTTCCACCAAGATATGACTTGGCACACCAGTTGCATTGTAATATGCTAATTTAGTTCTGTCTAATCCTGCAATTTCAGGCTTCAACTGGATGAGGTGATGGTCTGTGCGTGCAGACGCTTCCTGGTGTTTCAACAATAAATATAAATCACAGTAAACATACTTTTAGGTAGATTTCATAAGAAATACTACCTATTGCAATCGTTACCCATGATGCGACTTTTGACAAATTCCTTCATAAATTTTTATTATATGACCCCAGGAGCTCAAAACCACCCCCACCTAAAAATTATATATGTATGTAAATATAATATATATCTATATATGCACTAAATTTTGTCCGCACAGTAGAAGTCGCAACTATGCACGGATCGTCTTCAAACTCGCCAAACACATTGAGATGGCTAATATCTTGGCTGGGATTGCAAATGAGCAAAATCGGCCGAAGAGATTGGAAATGGGGGAGAGTTAAATTTTTTTAATACCGCCTTAAAATTATTCTGATAAAACCAGTTCTCACAGAAAAATGTCAGGGAAATTTAAACATTTTTTGTTATAGCCAGTTGCATACAATTAAAAAAAAATTCTTACCACAACAATTACTTTTCTATTGCAAGATTTCCACGTGAAAAATTAAAATAAAATAAGTAGTTTGACGAATTAAAAGAAAGTGAATATCACGTCATATTGGAAATATAATGGACGTCAGCAGGTAAATATGTAACGTCATGTGAGTTTAAAAAAACGTATTGAAGCATGATAAAAACCAGACTATGGAAATATTAGTATATTTTAACATTTTGAGGTTCTAATTTTGAATACCGCCTTAACATGATTCTGATATCCAGCTCTTACAGAAAAATGAAATTATAAACTCGTCAAAAACGGCCAGAAAAAATTGTTAAACTGTGTTTATCTCTAATCTTGATTTAGTTTTTGTTGGGGAAATTAGTACTTAACTTCGAAATCTACCTCAGCCTGTAGATCGAGCCGGCAGGGATTTTTTTTATAATAAATTATTTTTGTTTGTTAATATATTTAGACGACTCTAAATGTTTGTTGTTCAGATTGTTTACAAAGATGTTTATAAAATATTCAAATATAACTATATATTTCGCTGACTTTCAGTTGGTTTGCTGTTCACTGCACAAGTATGAATAACACAAATGAATTGATTAGCAGCGACAATAAAGGTTATGCCTCTCTCTTATTCGAAAAAAGAATGAATGGAAATCGGCCCCTTGGTAAGGTAATATACATAAAAATTATACTAAATGCGCTATTTCGTAGAAAACTTTTGTTTTTTGGCAATGTGTAATGCTTGTGAATTTCACTAAATTATTTCATTCTGTTTTGCATACACAATTATGTGTTGCATTTTTAGGGGCCTTTTGTTGCTGCCTTTGCACAAGCCAACGAAGGAGATGTCTCGCCAAATATTAAAGGACCCCGATGCATAGACACAGGTTTACCTTGCGATGCTGAAACAAGTACTTGTAATGGAGAAGTATGTGTCGTATTTTCACATTTGTCTTTTATGAGAGTGTGATAAATTGTCTTCATTTGCTAATTAACGATCGATTTCTAGAATTTTTAAAAAGAACCTTAACCCATCTTACACCTGAACATTTTATACATGACACAAATGAAATAAAATTTTATTTTATACATATTAATGACGAATTAAGAGAAAAAAGTGATATTACAATTTTTATTTTATTTTTATGTGAGATATGATCAGTTGCGAAAACGCAACGTCAGTACAAATCCACTTACATTTTTTGCTATATAAAAATCTATGAAGCATTTACTGTGTATAGGTACATTGTATTTACTACACATAGTTATAGTTTGTCTGCTACAATATCTGTATCTTGAATTGCTTAATTTTATTTCATTCCTTATTTTGCTTGCACCTATGAACATAATCCGAAATTTATCAATAAAAATTTTCAAAACATTCCGTACTATTTCTTTCCTATTTCTATTTTTTTTTTTTTTTTTTTTTTTTTTTTACAACTGGAATCAATTAACATTTTTTTTTCTTTAAAATAAAAGTCATATATACAATATGTGATAATAATTTTGTTGAAATTTTTTTTCACAATAAAATAAGAAAATCACAAACATAATGTTGCGAAAACGCAACGTCAGTCTTTAATGTGTTAATCCTTCAGTCTAAGAGAAGTCGCCGTAGTAAGTATCTCGTAAAAAGGTTCACAGACCAGCCGTCATTTCTACTTCAGAGAACTCCATTTGACGTTATAAGAGTGGTAACTTTAACCAAGTACGTATGTTTGACACTATATCAGACAGATACGATGCTATAAACTCTAAGATTTCAAAGGCTCTCGGATAGACACTACAACTACTTGAAAAGCCCAATGCTAAAATAGAAGCGTAATGAGTCTTCACATTTCGATTCCCAAAAGGAGTAGGAATGCGAGGCTTTGCGGACGCCTTAAGTGCAATTGTGAGTGAAATTCCTAAAAAAAAAGAAGTTTTTTTAATATTTTGAATCCTTTATTTTTGCCCTTTCGAATGGTATACTACTTCTGTTGATAGAAATATTTAAACTTTGCTATCAGTACTTGCGTGATGTTCGGTTTTATCCTCCAAAATAAACTATTTATTTCTCAATATAAAACAAAACATAGGTAAGATAAATTGGGCTTACCTTTTATATTTATGTATATCCGTTTATCATCTGGTAATCTGCGTCCGGAAGGGTAATTATGTCTTCATCTTCTCATATCTCTGATTTAATCCACATTTAATGAACGTGTGATCATCCAGGTCATTTAAAAGACACGTGTTTTTTTGTGTGACTTGTAAAATTTAAATTTGTGCGGAAACTTATAAATAGAAAGAAAAATTAATATTTAATAAAGCTTTAGAAGTTACATCTCTCCTTTGGAGAGCCAAGATTACAAGTGAAAATAGAAAACATGTATAAAATATTATCAGCAATAAAGAACAGGAAATTAGTGCCATAAATCAGAATAACAAATTATTTGTATCAATATTTATATTCATAGTAATTTAAAATAAGAGTTTATCAATGTCCATAGCTCTTAAGTATCGTGAAATGTTTATAATAAAATGTTTGTTTATGATTGTGCAGTCACTTTTCATTTTCACTTCCTTCCTTTAGATCATAATCACTTTTGATGATTGCTTTTATAAATCACATTTGACGCATGAAAAACCATTTACTTAGCTTGATTGTTTTAATGTCCTTGTTTGGAGATTATATTTCACAATATCTGTCAACATTTGTTTCTACGACAAGAAGAAGATATTTTTTTTAAGTAATTCATATTGTTTACATTATACATAAACATTATATACATGAAATTTAAGCTCAATTTTCTTAAAATGTTGTTTTTTTAACTTCGATTTAGCTTTATATAGAAACTACTAAGTACTATTGTTTATAATTTTACATGAATATTTCATACATATCCCTGATCAATTTGAAGTGAACATTTGTTACAAACATGAGTGCAGAATTTTTATAAAAAAGTTCTTCGGAAAAATGGAAGTCTTTTGTTGTTTAAAAGTGGTTTTTATCCCAGATTTTTAAAGAAAATAACTAGGAAAGATGCGTTACTTTAACATGGGACATCCAACTGCCCTTAATGGCTACACGAGAATACGTGAATTGTATTCTTGAATACGACATCGATGAACCCAAATGCAGGGGGGAAATATCTGCAAAGTTAACTTTCCTGTCAAATTAATTATCTGTGTTTTTGTACCTGTGAAATTATAGTCTGTTTTGCGTGTTGTGAATAAAAATTAGTGTTCACTTATCTCTGCCATCCCCAGTTAATTCACTAGATCATCACAAGGGATCATCATTTTTTAATATGGTTGACCCACTTAATGTGATATATTTTCTGTACAAAAAGTACCCGCAATTTATCATTTAAAAGACGCCCATGAAAGATATCCAGACATTTTTTTTTTCTGTCAACGGGTACTACTGTATCTAGTTATAAAGCGAATTTTGAGCCCCATTTGTAACTTAAAGAAGATAATTTAAAAGAATTTATGCTTCCTGAAAAATCGGGACATTTGGCGTTCCGCGGGAGGGGTCTTAGAGCACCTAAAAATCGGGCATCCCGGGTAAATCGGGATACCTGCCAACACTAGTTCAGAGTGATCCAGACCAGGAATGTAGTGGAGGGTATACGGTGGTATACGCCCTATAACCTCTGGATTTTTTTAAGGAACACCGTATACCCTCTGTTTCTCAAAAAAGTTATAGTATATACATTGTAGGGTATACCCTCTGCTTAGAACGTTTGCCCTCTGCTTTTATTACGACTATACACCACTGATCCAGACGATCACGGAAAAAAATAATTTTATCTTTACGTAGAGAATGAATGAGATAACAGACTGCCTTCGATCTCTTTTAGTTATGAATGGAGTACCAAGGCCAGAGACATCATTAATAAAATAAGAATGAAGATGCCACTGACCTTAATATACCGGCATCGTTTAACATATTTTTGTTTTTAACTTGTCATCTGATGTTTATGGCGTGAGTAATGAGATTATCACTCCATCCAGACTGATTCACATTTTCCGCTCTTTCACTACTACAAATGCTTTTCTCTGGAAATAAATTTATGGCTAAGAAGATAAAAGATTTTCTCCTCTCAAATTTCTTTCATTTTTACTTCAAAACTTAATAAATGAATACTGAAAAGGAATACAGAAAACAGATATCGCGTTACGTATTTTCTTTTGATATTTTAATCACTGCAGATATCATTTTAAATGAAGCAAGTAGGAAATTGCACGTCAAACGTAGCAAATGGGGTACGTTCGTATTAGTTTTATAAATATTCAGATTTTGATGCAATAGCTGTTGCATTCTTATGCAAAAATGCATGTATACAAAATTTATTACGATTCTATATATTGAATTGATTCATACGGAAATAATAGGACGTCATCACCATGGCAACCTAGAATTATTATTTATCACGGGATATCATTGAATTAATTATGTATGATAGGATTCAATAGAATGAAGAAAAATTTTATTAATATCTTTTTAAGTTTTGATTCGATTTTCATGCAATTTGAAATGACTTGACAAAATTCTGCAACGATGGGTAGTTTTTGCGCTGTTATATGCGGATAGACAGACAGACAAACAGTCGGACGGACCAAACGACGACTGTAGACAGGGCCGAAACTAGCCTTTCTTGCACCCGGGGCAAACATGGATTTTGGCGCCCCCCCCCCCCCCCCCCCCTCTTCCACAAAGTATATTTACAAAGAGAATTTTACTAATTTTATAATAGACGACTTATTTTAAAATTTAAAATATGCAATCATAAAATATGTAATACTGAACTACGTAATCTACAGTGGCGGATCCAAGGGGGAGGTCCCTCTGAACATCAATAAAAATATTCTAAAGATAATTTTTAAAATGACATATTCAGTAGAGTCGCGATTATCCGGGTCCCGCCTAACCGAGTTTCCGCTTTCACCGAGTTATTTTCTTCTGATGGACTGATGGGTTCCATTATTATGAAACAGCCATTATAAATGAAGTGTTAGGTGAAGATGAAAGAGCAGTCGTAAAAAGTTCTAACTTTTTACGGCTACTCTTTCATCTTCACCTAACACTTCATTTATAATGGCTGTTTCATAATAATGGAACCCACCAGTCCATCAGAAGAAAATGATCCTTTCCAAAGGTATAATCCTTCATTTGGCGCCCCTTCGTTCTGGCGCCCGGGGCACATGCCCCCTCTGCCCCCCCCCTTAGTTTCGGCCCTGACTGTAGATGCTTCTTATTTATAAAAGTACGAACGCGCCTAACACCAGCACATATTGGCATTCTTTTCATCAGAATCGATATTTAGAACATTCTCTTATGTGCAATATACAGCGTTGGTATAAATAATTAACCTTCTTTTAAGATTTTATATTTTCGAAATTATTACGCATATTATAATAAGTAATATATGAAAATAAAGAAAAAATAATACGTAGCACACCTATAGCAATCGTCTGGTTCGTCCGCCCGCATATAACAGCGCAAAAACTAACCCAGCCGAATATTTTGAAATTCAGTATATGAAATTGTTGCAGAATTTTGTCGAGTCATTTCAAATTTAACGAAAATCGAATCAAAACTTAAAAAGATATCAATAAAAGTTTTCTTCATTCTATTCAATCCTATCCTATCCTACGTAATTCATTCAATGATATGCCATTATAAGTAAATGATTCTAGGTTGCCATGGTGATTACGTCCTGTTTAAGAAGGAGTCCTATTATTTCCGTATGACTGAATTTAATGTATAGAATCGTAATAAATTTTGTATATTCATGCATTTTTTGATGAGAGTGCAACAACTATTGCACCGAGATCTGAATATTTATTAAACTAGTTATAGTACGAACGCACCTCATTTGCCACATTTAAGTAGAATTTTCGACTTTTTTTTTTTAAGTCGATTTGTTTTTAATTTTTAGAATCTAAAGTGCATTGCTTTTGGTCCAGGAAAAGACATGTTTGAAAGCACAAAAATAATTGGAGAGAGGCAACATAATAAAGCTGTAGTGAGTATGAAATATTTCTAATAAATTGATTTTATTATGTGTAAAAAGAAATTTAATTAGTATACTAGGGGTGCACAACCTTTTTAAGAGAAGGGCCACTTACTAAAATGCCTGGGTTGTCGAGGGCCACATCAGTAATACAGAGATAATTCTATCTCGGGGAGGTGGGGAGATCTGTGGCCTATAAAAAACATGGTTTCAGAGGGGTGGCAGCTGTATTCCTTTAGGTTCCCCTACCCAGTCAACATACCATACCCAATTCAGTTGGCAAGGATATATCAACAGTTTATATTTGTATATATAACAGAGATATAGCAAAGATTATTTTCAAGGAGTGAAAATATCCGTTGGCTTCATTCGGGGAGATTAAATTTTGCTTTATTAAAAGTGCTAAAAAACAAACATGTGCATGAAAGTGTCTAGTGCCGAAAGAAATGTGAACTTTATGAACGAAGTTAAATTGACGAAACTCTCAATTTTTCAGCAGCCGATCAACAAAATTTTAGATTTTCCCGCTCCTGATTGACAAAATTAGCGATTTTTCCACACCTTATCAACAGAATTCGCAATTTTTCCGCGCCCAGTCAACGAAATTCGCGATTCTTAACTGGCTGACAAAATTTTCAATTTTTCCCCGTTGCAAATTGTCGAAATTCACAACTTTTTCTCGTGATAAACAGCCGAAACTCGCGATTTTACCGTAGCCGATCGACGAAATTTGCAATTTTTTCGCACTTAATCGACAAAATTGAAGATTTTTCCTCTGCCCGATCAATGAAATTTTCGATTTTTTTCGTGCCCGATCAACAAATTTTGCAATCTTTCCGCACTCGATAGACAAAATTCAGAATTTCTCCTCGCCGAACTCTCTACGAAATTCACGATTTTTCCGCGCCCAATCGACGAAATTCACGATTCTTAATTGACTTAATTGACCCTTGGCAAATTGGCAAAATTCGCGACTTGTTCTCGCGATAAACTGACGAGACTCACAATTTTTCTGCAGCCGATCAACGAAATTCGCAATTTTTCACGCCCGATCGACAAAACTCGCGATTTTTCCACACCCGATCGACGAAACATTCGATTTTTCCGCACCCGATCGACGAAACATTCGATTTTTCCGCACCCGATCGACGAAACTCGCGATTTTTCCACGCCCGATCAGCGAAATTCGCTTATCTTAAATAACTGACGAAACGCGCGATTTTTCCACGCCCGATCGATGAACTCGATTTTTCCACGCTCAGTCAATGGAATTGTCAATTCCTAATTGATTGACGAAACTTGTAATTAGTCACGGCAAATTGGCAAAATTCACGACTTTTTCTCGCGATAAACTGACAAAACTCACGATTTTCCCGTGCTAGATCAACAAAATTCGCGACTTTATCGCGCGCAATCGACGAAACACGCGATTTTCCCGCGCCCGATCGATGAAATTCGCGGTATTTTTCGACTAGCGATTGACGAAATTAGCAACTCGGGAATTTCCTATATTGATACAAATGGTATCGGTTAGGCGATTCGTGAAATTTGCGATTTTTAACTGACTGACGAAATTTGCAATTGTTTTCCGCGGCAAAATAACGAAATTCACGATTTTTTCCTGCAAACTAAAGTCAAAAAATGTTTGCCAATTATAAATTGACAAAATTCGCGGGCCACAGGTTGTGCATCCCTAGTATACATCAAAGTTTTTTCTTTTTACGCTGAATTTGTTTTATGTATGTAAAGATGGGATTTTTAAATCTATTTTTAACGCATTTACTGATATGCTAGAATAAGAATTATGCAAATTATGTAAAAAGGTGTATATCCGATGTCAGTGCAATATTTTCGGATTTTTACAGCTTAATTTATAAATTAATACATTAATTTTAAGGCATTTTTCAATTAGACCGTCACAGGTTATAAATCGCCCAATATTCCCCGTAACTCGTACAACTGTATGGAAGTTAAAAATAATGGATTTAATGATGCGCCCATAAACGCTCGCCCAAATAGGCTAAATCGCCGTGAAACAGCAACAATGAAACCTTTTTAAAGACTGAAAAGTCGAAAATAAATTATAAATAAGAAAAAATGAAAAGTGTAATATTTTGTAAAATACGCTTCTATCAGTTAATTAATAATTTAATATTAACTAATTTACGATTATCATAGAGAAATTAATACACTGAAAAAAATGGGTACTCAAAATTGAGTAAAATGTATACTCAATTTTAAATATGTCACATACTCAAAATAGCTCCGATCCAAATGTACTCAATTTTAAATATGTCACATACTCAAAATAGCTCCGATCCAAATGTACTCAAAATTGAGAAAAACATGTACTCATTTTTTATTCCATGATTGTGTTCAAATAGGAATCGTTATGTACTCCCCCCCCCTCCCCCCATAAACCTGCAAATTAAAGTATAAATGTACTGACATTTATTTCCCGTCAATATTATTAAGAAGAAACGTTTAATTGATTATTTGTTAAAAAAAATAGCAAAAATTCGATGAATGACATACTGTGCGAGATGTTTTGAGGAATTAAGTATTAGATTTATTCTGGCGTTTAACCAGTTCAACAAAATTTTGGAAAAGTTATTTTTAGGACTACATAAGAAAAAATCGTTTATTATAAAATAAAATACATATGGTAAAATTGATTACTGTTAACATAAAGGCTTAAAAAATCCCTTTAACACTATACAGGGCGCAAACAGTGTTGCCAAATCTTGCTGATTTTTTATTCAGAAGTTTCAAGTTCACACGAGAAAATTTTTAATACTAATTTTTTGTTTATTTTATTCACGAAACATCCATCATTATAATAATCTTAGTAGATTACATGACAAACACCTCCGCAACATTCGTAATTCTTCCCGCTATTTACGCAATACTATAATCTGTAGGGACCTTAAACCCTTTATCTACTGGCGGTACTTATAAGTACCATTAAAATAACTTGTTATAAAATTCATTTAATACATCGATTAGTAGTAATACAGTTCAGAATGAGTTATAGATGCATTGCTTTATCTTGTTACAAAAGTATTAGGGGAAGACGGGGTACAATGAAACATTACTTGTAAAATCAATCAAATTTGTCATAGAGAGTTGCAGTTTATACAACTGTTATACAACTATATGTTCCAATTACTGATGTGATTTGGATACATTCACACTTCTACAACAGTAGCAATAGAAGATTATTGCTTTTACACCATTGAAAGTAACTTTCTTTACTAAAAGTAATTTTGTTTTTTTTCCTTGTTGTTATATGTAATAATTATTTTTTCTATACATTGGTATCTTTGGGTTGTTGTCTTCATTTCACCAAAACCAAACTAAAAAAAAATAAATATTAGAAGTTTGAAAATAAATTTTTATTTAGTAACCTCAGTGCGGGGTACAATGAAACACTTGCAGACGGGGTACAGTGAAACATGTTTTATTCTAGTAATAAAAGTAGTAAATGGAATATATTAGAAGTAAGAGTAGGAAAACTGAAAAAAAAAAAAATTTTTGTTCTAACCAGGTCAGTAAAAAATGCTCTTGTTAAGCAATTAAAAAATAGAAAGAGAGAAAAAGCTAAGAAGGGATTGTTTTGAAAACAAACCCTTCTGATGATCCAGATTTTTTTTCCAGGCCCAGCTGGTCATCAAGGTACTAAGAATGAGATATCCACACACACGTATGGCACAAGCAGTACCCGTATAAATGGAAACGTAAGGAAATATATACTGTTGGAGAAATCATACATTTAAATGAAGTCAAATGTGAAGTACTTGATATAAGAAGACTCAACCTAGTTTTAATCTTTTTTTTTTTTTTTTTTTTTTTTTTTAGAAACTTACATTTAAAAAAAAAGCTCATTGTGTTGAAACTACCACCTCATATTCCTTCAGGAGCAACTGAAATATAAGCAGAAATACTAATTTTTGAATCTGACTTGAGCCAATTTAATATAAAATGAAAGGTATTTCTTAAATTAATAGAATTTTCTTAATTTTCACCTTAGACTATAATATTCTTATCAAGTTTCTTATTAATCAAGTTTTGTTTTTGAATTTATTTCATTTTTCATAAAATAAACTATACTGGGTGAAAATTGTTTCCATCATTTGGAGTGTTTCATTGTACCCCGGTATGTGTTTCATTGTACCCCGGCATACGGGGTACAATGAAACACTGTAAGACATTTATTTTTTGTTATTTTTCAAGCATAAAGATATTGTTTAGAATCTAATAAAAATTTATTTAGATGGGGAAAATACAAGATTAAAAATATGCCTTAATTATATTTTTGTGCATGCAAAATTGTGGATACGAAAAAAAAATTAGTAAATTTTGTTTCATTGTACCCCGTCTTCCCCTATTGATTACACAAAACAAATATATATTTTTAAAGAATGATTTCTGATGCCTTTGCATCTTTTCAGCTTTCTTGACGCTGAAAGATTGGTGTGTGTGTGTTAGTGATGGGCGATAACGAGATGTTTTTCTCGATTTTCTCGATTGTATGGGCATCTCGATATTTTTCGATTGTGTAAATTTTTTCTCGATGACTCCAGTTTGCAAACTTCTTTTATAAATCATATATTATATATTATATACGTCATACATTTATCAAGAATCGTCTGAGGGTGAACTGGAATGAGTCGATGTTAATAAAGACTAGGTGACTTCTACCGCTAGTGGGCCCCTCCTTCAATCGGGGCCTCTGATTTATACGTAATCTTGTAATATGAAATCACGAACAGGTTACCCACTATATACGGCACTGATATATGATAGCAGGCGGGTGTGGTGTGCACGCACTACAAAATCTTGTAAAAAATATAATATCGAAACGAATGAACCTCGGACCAGATCTCTTGGGAGATGGGTCAAAGCGAGCGGAGGGGCACAGCAGCTGCATAATATGATTAAGTCGTCACAGGTCTTTAGGCCTTTCCAACCATATGTCACATGAGAAGTCTGGATCTGAATTTATAAAAATACCCTCCCCGTGGGGGCAAAGGGGGGGGAGGGGTGCGGGAGGTGGATAACATGAGTAAGTGGTCATAAGCCTTTCCAACAATGTGTCACACGAGGGCTCTTGACTAAATTTGAAAAAGAGTCCCCGGGGGGGGGGGGAACTTCACCGGAAGTGCATAACATCAATAAGTAGTCACAGACCTTTTCAACGATATCTGACGAGGGGTATTCACTAAATTTGGAAAAGTGTCCTCCGGCGGTGCAAAGTGGGGGGGGGGGGGGCGGCAACCGGAAGTGTATAGCATCAATAAGTAGTCACAAACCTTTCCAACGATATGTCACATGAGGGGTCTTGGCTAAATTTGGAAAAGTGTCCTGAAATTTCATATATTATAAATAATATTTAGCGGAGGGCTCCATAAAAAAAATCCGATCTAAAATGATAAAAACGGAAAAAACTACCCTCGCAAAAGGGCCAAATTGGGGAGGGGAGGAAGAAAGTCTCATAATATGAAAGAGTCATCCGAGAGCTTACCGATGACATATCACATGACTGGTCCAAAAAAAGTTTGAAAATTGCTCCCCCTCCCTCCCCCCGTGGGCCCACTCTTTCGCCCCGGAATTCACACAGCCGCCACTTTAAAATTTTTATGTTCAATAAATAATATTTACCGGAAGACTGCATAAAAAACCCACATCTAAAGTGATATTTAAATTTATTATAGAAATCGGCTACGGTTTTAAAAATTTGTTCGTCCCTTCCCCATCCCCCTTTGGGCGAAGAAAGGTTCATAGTATGAAAGAGTGTTCAAAGGGCTTTTCGATTATATGCCACACGAAGGGTTCGGTAAAATTTTTTAAATTGCACCCCGCATGAGTCCACTCTCACGTCTTCCTCCCTCGAAATCACCCGACCCACCTTCCTCTTTGAAATTTTTATATTTAGTAAATAATTTTTATCGGAGGGCTCCAGGTATGTGACATCTTGGTAGGGCTAAAATATGAGAAACTTTGAAAATTAGGGCTTCATTTCACAGCTCATTGTCATGCCTCTTTCTCTATCTCGTCCCTTGGTACTCTCGATAAATTTTCTTACTTTTCTTCTCTGCCGAGGACGAGAGAACTCCTAGAAAAGCTTCTCGTAGCGAAATGTTGAAAAGCGCCAGAGAAATCCTCGAAAGGCTTTTCATTGGGAGATTTCGAAAAGGACAATAGAAACCAGCGAGAGGCTTCCCATCCGGAAAGGTTGAAAAGGGCGAGAGAAACTATCGAGAGACTTCCCATCCCGAAAGGTTTAAAACCGCGAGAGAGCCAACCATCGAGCAGCTTCCCATCTGGAAGAGTCGAAATGCTGGAAAAATCATCGAGATGAGATTTGCCGAAATGCGAGATAGAAATGAAGCTTTCAGAGTCAAACTTACCGCATTTCTGGTTTAAGTCATAATTTGTCAAAGGAGTCCATCTGCTTATCCAATCTCTTTTTAGCTCACAGGCTATCTAAGCCTGAGAACTAATGTACCCGTCGGTTCTGTGTGTATGCATGTACGTACGTACGTATGTATGTACGTAACGCGATAACTCTTGATTGAAGTGTACGATTTGCTTCAATTTTTTTATGACCATTCTGATAAGGCGTTCCGCTGATTAGTTTTGACGGTTCATTGGTTAAGGATAAAGGGAGAGAAGGGGGGCTGGTCCACCCCCCTCCTTAATTTAGATAAATGAGTTTTTCATGCAGAATTATTCGATTTGCTCCAAATTTCGTATACCGGTTTATTATGTTAAGGAGCTTCCCTAATTAAACTTGGAGGTTCATTAGTTAAGTATGAAGGAGGGGAAGAAGGGGGGCAGACCCCCTCCTTAATTTAGATAAATGGGTTTTTCATGCAGAATTATTCGATTTGCTCCAAATTTGGTATACCGGTTCATTATGTTAAGAAGTTGCCTTGATTAGATTTGGAGGTTTACGGGTTAAGTATAAAGGGGAGAAGGGGGGCTGGACCCCCCTTAATTTAGATAAATGGGCTTTTCATGCAGAATTATTCGATTTGCTCCAAATTTGGTATACCGGTTTATTATGTTAAGGAGCTTCCCTGATTAAACTTGGAAGTTCATTTTAAGTATAAAGGGTGAAAGGGGGGGGGGGGGTAGGCGCCCTCCTTAATTTAGATAAATGGGTTTTTCATGCAGAATTATTCGATTTGTTCCAAATTTGGTATACCGGTTTATTATCTTAAGGAGCTTCCCTGATTAAACTTGGAGGTTCTTTAGTTAAGTATAAAGGGGGGAAAGGGGGGTAGACCCCCTCCTTAATTTAGATAAATGGGTTTTTCATGCAGAATTATTCGATTTGCTCCAAATTTGGGATACCGGTTTATTATGTTAAGAAGCTGCCTTGATTAGATTTGGAGGTTTATGGGTTAAGTATAAAGGGGAGGGGCTAGTCTCCCCCTTAATTTAGATATAAGGGTATTTCATGCAGAATTATTCGATTTGCTTCAAATTTAATATACCGATTTATTCCGATATGGCGCTTCCTTCATTAGATTTGGAGGCTCATTGGTTTAGTATACAAGGGCGAAAAGGGGGCAAGTCCCCTCCCCTTAATTTAGATAAATTTATTTTCATGGAGAATTATTCAATTTACTTTAATTTTTTTTTTATGTTCGTTCTGATAAGGAGCTTTACTGATTAGATTTGGAGGTTCATTAGTTAAGTATAAAAGGGTTAAAGGGGTTAGACCACCCTTAATTTAGCGATATGTTTCTTTTTTCATGCAGAATTATCTGATTTGCTTCAAATTGGATATACTGATTTATTATAGTTAAGGAGTTTCCCTGATTAGATTTGGAGGTTCATTGGTTAAGTATAAAAGGGGCAAACGGGGGATATTTCCCTTCATTTATTTTTTGAGGGACATTATTCTTTGAAATAAGAGTATAATATACAATTAGTGTGAATAACCTGTGAGCTCAATGCCATCAGTTTAACTGGCACTTATTTTTTATTGCTATTAACCGATGTGGGTTGTGAAGCATAGTGGTTTATGTATTCAGTTCTGTATAGTCCTAGTTTCATACTTTACTGTTAAATTTAGTGTCATTTTGCCCCGAATTTTCAATGTTTCTCTTATTTTAGTTCTGCGAAGCTGCCCCATACCTGGAGACTCAGATAAGTACTATTTATTAAATATAAAAAGTTCAAAGAGGAAGGTGAGTGAATTCTGGGGGGCGCGAGAGTGGACAAAGCGGGGCGGGGCGGGTAATTTTCAAACTTTTACCAAACCTCTCCTTGACATATCATCGGAAAGTCCGTTCACCACTCTTTCATATTATGAACCTTTCTCCTCCCGGAGTTGAATTCCGGAAGGGGGCAGGAGGGGGGGGGGGGAGCGGCGCGGGGGTGAATTTTTTTTTTTAATTGTAGAGATTTCTACAATAAATATCATTAAATGAGGTTTTTTAATGGAGCTCTCCGATAAATATTATTTATTAAATATAAAATTTTAAAAATGGGGCTGCGTGATTTCCGGGTATATTCTGGGATAAAAGAGTGAACCCACGTGGGAGGGTTGGATTTCAAACTTTTTTTGGACCAGTCATTTGATATATCATCGGAAAGTTACTCTTTCATATTATGAACCTTTCTTCTTTCCTCCCTAGTTTGGCGCCCCGAGAGAGGCACTTTTCGAACTTTTTTGAAATCGTAGCGTTTTTAAACATTTTGGATCGGATTTTTTTACGGAGCCTTCCGATAAATAATTTTTAATATATGAAAATTTCAAAGAGGAGGATGGGCAGGGTATATTTCGGGGGGGGGGGGAGGGGGCACGATAATTGGAATCCTGGGAGTTGGGACTCTTTTCTATCGTTTGCTGACACCTCTCATGTGATACATTATTGGAAAGCTCTGTGAATACTATTTCATTTTATATATCGCCCGCGCCCCTCCCCTTACTTTTCCCCCGCGCGGTGCACTTTTCTAAATTTAGCCGACACCCCTCATGTGACATATTGTTGGAAAGTCCTGTGACCACTTATTCATATTATGCACTTTCTTTGCCCCTCCCCCCTACTTTGCTCCCCGCGGGGGTTCGTTTAATGTATTCCAGTCGAAGACTTTCTAAAAATGGGGAAATTAAAGATCCAATCTCAAATGACGTAGAAAAATCAGTAAAAAAATTTGATCCCTTTTATCATCCTTTAGTTCATGTTTTTGCCACTAGGGGGTGATTTTGATTCTTATTTCTTGGCCAATTTGGTGCTAATTGCCGAAAAATTCTAATTTTTGATACTTAAACTCCCCTTACTGCTTCATAGCTACTCGCGTTTTTTTTCAGCTTTTTTCAACCAGGGTGCACCCTTATAAGACTTTTCCAGTCTTATGGTTCCATTATAGCCTCCCTTTGGTTTGTTGTTTTTTTATTCCGTCTGTTTTCAGGTACCCTATTTAATAAAATCTGCCTTATATATATGTAAAAACAATGATTTCAATAATCGATTCTAGAACATCTCCTTTGTAGATTCTCGAAAGTAATCGATGACTGTATCGATTGTGTATTTTACGATAACGATTTTTTTCGATTAGTAAATTTTCGAGAATCACCCATCACTAAGCCCTATCACTACTATGAAATTGTGGGCCAGAATAATAGCTAAGTTTTCCAATAACTGTTTTTAGCTTTTCTCGTTATAATCGATTGTAAAACATCTCGATTGTAGATTCTAGGAATTAATCGATGGCTGTATCGATTGTGATTTTTTACGATGACGATTTTTCTCGATTCTCGAATTCTCGAGAATCGCCCATCACCTGTGTGTGTGTGTGGTGGTGGGGGGGGGGGGGGGGGTTCAGTTCAGAAATATTTTAATTGTAAGAACATAATATTTGTACGTTTCCTAATTCTACAAAATACTAAAAAAAATGTTTTAGATAAAAGATTTGAGTGGAGCTATAAATATTGCACAAAATCCCTGTAAATTGAAATTTAATTAATTAATTTTAATTGGCAAAATCCTTCTAAAATTTATGAATATTTCGTGCAAATCATCTAATGTAATTTCAACAATTCACGAAAAATGCTTTAGAAGATGATATTTTCATGAATTCATAATTTGGGACATAAAGGGTTAATAATGTTAGCAGCCTAAATGCGGTAAACTTATTTCATTATCGATTTAATATTATTTTTTTTTACTTTATTCTAGAAAGCCTCGTGTTTATGATCTTTAATAAAGTTGTATCATTTTTTAAATATATCCGCCATGTATGATATTTAATGATGAACTTAAATTTTTATCCGATATAAAAACAGAAAGAGTTTTCAGTTCGAAAAAAAAAATATATTTTATATTAAAAAAAACCCTACTTATAGATTTTTTTAAATTACATGTTGATACGTATTTGCTAATTAAAATAAAAATTGGTAAAATATGTTATATTTTACAGGACCTTTTTGATTCTGCTGATAAACCTGTAACCGGACGGGTTGGCTTCGCTCATCAGTACATCGACATGTCAAAACAAACCGTTCAACTTAATAAAACTACTAATGTATGTATATCTGTACGTTTTTAATCAATAATATGCTAAACTAACGACAGTGAAATTAATGTTTCTTTCTAATGTATGCCATCACGTTTTAAATCAATACAAAGGGTACTAGGAAAGTTTTGCAATATGATGAAACAAAAGTCGCAGGTGGCTGCTTGTGGCTGCGTGTTGACATAGGTTCATACTTATGCACCTGCACGTAACCACAAATCTGTAGGCTCAGTTATACATTAGCTGTGATCGTGTGAAGTTCTTCCAGTGGTGGCCTGGCCACGAAGTGAGATAAGGGCAGTTTTGCGGTGTAACTTCGCGCGTAGTTTAAACATAAACCAATGCTTAGAAGAAATGACTCTTGCACTTGGTGATGATTGTTCACATCGTATGACTATACACAGATGGTACAGAGAATTCCAAAGAGGAAACTTCTCCCTGGAGGACGCTGAAAGAGGGGGAAGGCCCCGAACGTCAATTACGGAGGAAAACATTACTGCTGTGAGGAATATGCTTGACGAAGAGAGACGAATAACTTACAAGCATATAGAGGATATCTTGGGCCTAAATGCACCTACAATTCATTCAATTCTGCATGATCATTTGCACATCAAGAAACTGTGTTGTCTCTGGGTGCCACATAGACTGACTGAGGAGCAAATGACACAAAATGTAACTTGGTGCTGGGAGATGCTAAAAATATTTAGTAAAGGATAATCTCGGTATATGAACAACATCCTGACAGGTGACAAAACCTGGCTATACTATTAAAATGTGCCGACGAAGTCTCAAAACAAAATCTGGATCTTTAATGATGAGAACACACCGGTAGCTGTCAGAAAATCTCGATCGGCCAAAAAGAAAATGATAGCTGTATTTTTCAAATCGAGTGGAATTGTTGAGTGTGTCGTTTTGGACGCACAGAAGACAGTTACTACTAAGTGGTACAATGAACAGTGCCTATCTAAAGTCATAGAATCTAAGAAGAATCTGTGACCAATGTCAAGAATGAACAAATGGTTCCTCCCTCATGACAAAACTCCAGCTCACCGGACCAAAGCCTGCACTGAATATTTGGGCACTAAAGGACTGAAACTTCTTGAACACCCTCCTTACAGTCCAGATCTTGCCCCCTGCGACTTCGTACTGTCCCCGCATGTGAAACTGAAGCAGAAAGGAATTCGGTTTTCCAGTGATGAGGCACTTCTGAGGGCTTGGGACAATGAGTGTTCCTTACTCCCAAGTGAAACTTGGCAGAGCTGGTTTAAGGACTAGTTTCGGAGTTTGGAGAACTGTATTGCTTGTAACGGAAATTACTTTGAAAAAGTTTTGATAAATAAATCCGCATTGCAAAACTTTCCTAGTACCCTTTGTAATATACTAAACTAAACGACATTGATGTAAATATCTCTTTCTAATGTAAGTCACTATGTTATTAACCAATATTGTGCTAAATTAACGACAGTGATGTTAATATTTCTGTTAAATGCATCTAACAGTATGCTAAATTAACAGTAATTAACAGCTTTTAACAATAATGCTAACTATGACAGTGATGTTAATATTTCTTTCTAATGTAAGTGTTTTTAATCACTAATATGTTAAACTAACGACAGTAATGTTAGTATTTCTTTCTAATGTTTGTCATCATGTTTTAAATCAATACTATTCTAAACTAACAACAGTGATGTTAATATTTCTTTCTAGTGTAAGTCACTATGTTTTTAATCACTAATATGTTAAACTAACGACAATAATGTTACTATTTCTTTCTAGCGTATGTCATCATGTTTTAAACCAATACTATGCTAAATTAACAACATTGTTGTTAATGGTTTTTTCTAATGTAAGTCATTATGTTTTTAACACTAGAATGACGGTGAGGGGCCACTTTGGCCCCTATCAAATGAATATGTTTAGTTTCGAACCAGAAATTTCTTTATAAAATAAGTTTAAAATACACAAAGGGGGAAAAAGGTTAATTAAATAACTTAAACAGTTTTAAATGAAAATTCTGGTATTAAATATTTTTAACAAAACTTGAGTAAACATTTCTGTCTTTCTAGTGTTAATCAATCGTATGCTAAACTAACGACAGTGATGTTAATAATTATATATATATAAATAATTATATATATGTTATAACTATATAATAATTATATAGTTATAACATATCAAATAAATATGTTTAGTTTCGAACCAGAAATTTCTTTATAAAATAAGTTTAAAATACACAAAGGGGGAAAAAGGTTAATTAAATAACTTAAACAGTTTTAAATGAAAATTCTGGTATTAAATATTTTTAACAAAACTTGAGTAAACATTTCTGTCTTTCTAGTGTTAATCAATCGTATGCTAAACTAACGACAGTGATGTTAATAATTCTTTATAATGTAAGCCATCACGTTTTTAATAAATAATATGCTAAACTAATGAGAGTGAAGTGAAATATTTTCCGGCGTCCTATTAAGGATTTAAACATATGGATAAATTAAATAAATTATACCGTAGATGAATATTCCTCATGAAACTGTTAGATGAAATTTTAAATTTGGTTGGCCCCTCGAAATTTGAAAGTTCTAGATTGCTTATAGGAAATAAATAAAACTTTCCAACATAGATGAAAAGATTTTATCACTCTGGTTTGTCTGTCTTCCCGTTCTCTAACTCCCGTAAATATATTCGGAGTACTATGTAATTGCACGAGATTAATTTTTAATACGATTATTCTAATTGGTAAATAAATCATATAAGATGTAAATTTCCAACTGAGCGAAAAATGTCCGGACAGGATTCGAGCCAGGGATCTCTTGGCTGAAGTTTCTATTGCTCTACCATCTAGCTATCCCGGACAAATCTGGTGGGTCTAATTCACCCAGCTAACCTTATTGATTATAGTTTCTGGTTTGATATCTGAATCAGTTCAACAGAATAAAATCGCAGGTAATGTAACTCCAGACAAGTTGGAAATTGCACTTCAAACGTGGCAAATGATACATGATAGATGATTCGTACTATAACTAGTTTTATAAATATTTTTTGCACAGCATATTGTACTGAATGTATATTTTTGTGCCTTTCATAAGTGCATATCCATTGCATTCTATTCGAAAGGCTGTAACATCATTCAAATGCACTTGAAATATTTTTTTTTCCATTGGCCGTCGTGTAACGAAAAACTTTTGACTGTCCCTGTAATTAAACTATACATCCGATTTTCATAAAATTTGAAATGACTCGATAAAATTTTGCAACAATTATATATTTAAAATGTCAGACCATTGGGTTGGGTAGTTTTTGCTCTGTTATATGCGGACGGAAAGACAGACGGACTGAGCGATGACTATAGAAGCTATGTATATATATAATTACGAACGCACCTAAAAACGCAGGATACATAATTACATTATTCGTCCACCAGATTCGCCCGGGATAGCTAGATGGTAGATAAATCTTTTCTTGTCTTTTCAGTAGAATTCCACTGATGTTTCGACAAAAGTTGTGCATGATTTATGACCTATATTTTTACAAATATTTTTAGTTTTTATGAACATAATTAAACAAATACCTTGTTTTATGATGTAAATTACTGTGAGTTTAATTTAGCTCCTTCTTACATTAGGGTACTACCTGCAAACCTTCCATGGGTTACAGCTTTGGCGCAGGGACAATAGATGGACCGGGTGGATTCAATTTTAAACAAGGTAAAGGGTACATTCAGTGCTCCCTCATTTTATATGATGAAGGTTCTTACACAGCGAAAAATTTTCTACTTGCACTTTATTTACAAACAAGTTAGATCTTCAAACGTATTAAAAGTAAATTTGCAAAGAATTGGGAAGGAGTTACAGGTAGAAGGAGTACGTCCAATAATAAGCAAATATCGCACTCTCTCTCAAAAAAAAAAAAAAAAAACTTTCTTCAATTCACGGAAATTTACCTGGCAGCAGTGCTACCAGGATTTTTCCGTTAATTGGCGAATATCCATCTCTTTTTTCTCTGTTACAAGACGTAAAATATACGTCAATTGAAGAAAGTGGGGGGGAAATAAAAATTGCTGACCTTGGAGTCGAACCAGCTATCTTAGTGTTACAAGGCGAGTACGCTATCCACTGGGCTACAGTTGTACAATAGTGGATCACTTTGAAATAAATATGTATGCTTCAGATGGGTACAGACTGATTAATTTCTTTAAAAAGCTTTTCATTTTGAAGTTATTTTCGGGAAGATTTCGTCTTTAATGAGATTATGGCTGCGGTTTTAATACTTAAGTATTAGTATATGATGAAAATATAAATTCTAAATATTTTTAAATAGATTTCTAGATGTAAAAATATGGATATTATATTTTTACTAGGGGGCTCTACCCCCTGCAAGCTACGCTCACCAACCCCCATTCAGACACCGCAGAATCTAATAGCACGCTAATTTGATCGGTTTTAAAAAGATTAGAGAAGATTGAATTATAACTGAAAAAACCTATAGCGATCTCCCTGTAAACGGGTTTCCATTCAATTCCGTTTGATTGCAAAAATTTAAGGCCGAATCATTTGCTATTATGACATACAACGGTTGTTTTCGATTTACTACAATTACTACAATTTACCGCTTTAACCCCTTCAAGGGCGGTAGTTCATTTTTGGACCCCTTAATTTTAATTCTTAAATGCACCAGAATATTGGAATGAAAATTTTCCTTTTATTATTAAGTAAACAAAAGCATTTTCGTATTTCGAAATTTGTTTGTAAATTCTGGTGCCATTTACTGATTTCAACATTTTACGAATAGATGTACCTTGCCCCTGAAAGGGTTAAACGCATATTAATGTATTTATTATTTTAAAGTTTCCTTTCTCTTTTAATATTCACGTATAAATACAATTTTCAATATTTTCCTGCTTGTAACACGTACTCATTTAATAGTAATTTTAAAGGGGGTTTTTTCTGTTTTTAATAGTCACGTGTAAATAAATTTTTAATCGTTAGGAAATATTATTCTTTGCGCTGTTTTTAGAATTGAAAATAATCTCTATAATAATATCCTAAGTCATGTGACTATTATCAACAATTCTGGGCGGATTCCTTCGCTTTTTATATTCCAGGCGGTCATTTTGGTACTTTAATGTTATTCCAGACACAGACGATAAGTCGCCAAATATTATTCTATCGCCATGATTTCACTTATATTACAATAGTCCAAGTCATGTAACTGCCATAAACAATTACAACACTTCGCTTTTCCTAAGAAAGGATTCCATTTTGATTAATGAATCAAAGTCATTTTTTTGAATAAAACTACATAAAAGATGCCATGATCACAAAGAATTCTTGATACATTTATGTTAGCCGGGTGAAAATCTCGCCAATAGCTTTTTTTAACTCGCCAGTTAGCATTTTTTTATTTTTCGAGTGGTAAATTAAAACGGCACTACTTGGTTATCCCATCGACCAAAAATCTATCGCCAGACTATAAGATTAAATGCCGATAATGGTTGATCGTAAATGTCACATTCACTTGACTGTAAGGAAGTTACACGTGATTACGTCACCAAGGGATTTTTATTTCGACGTTTTATTTTTATTTTTATCAATGCTAGGCACAGATGTCATATACGCCTCATATTGGCGCGACTTTTTTCCGGCGGCAATTTGGCGAAAACATCAACAGCATAAACAACAACGTCCGGGTTACCATATCAAGCAAAATAACGACACTTTGGCGCCAGTTAAGTACCCGTTGCATATATGACATTGGCGTCAGAAAAAAATCGCGCCAATATGGGACGTATATGACATCTGTGCCCAATGCTATACTAATTTATTTCGGCACAGATGTCATATACTCCCCCATATTGGCGCGGTTTTTTTTCCGACGCCATTTTAGCGAAAACATCACCACCATAAACAACAACATCCGGATTACCATATCAAGCAAAATAACTATACTTTGGCGTCAGTTAACCTTTAACCGAAATCGCTAAATTGTTCCACATTAGTGGAATCTTATGTCCAAAAGGACCCTTTAATTAAAATCAAAGTTATTTTCTAATATATATGAAATTACCATTTAGATGGGTTATAAGCGCATCGAAAAAAGTTTCATATACTATATAAATCAACTTTTATTCATATATATCTTGAAATTATATATATATTTTTTAATTTAGTTCTTTAAGTGTTGATGCGCGCGTTTCAAAGTTAAACGGTTTTTTTTGTCGTTGTCCGGTCAAAATGGACCCACGATTCCGGTTAAGGGTTAAGTACCTTTGCGTATACGACATTGGCGTCAGAAAAATCTGCGCCAATATGGGGCGTATATGACATCTGTGCCTTTATTTGTTCTTTCGTTATTTAAAATAAAAATTACGTCAATTTGTATAATTTGGTGAGTGCTTTGGCGATTTATATAATTTGGCGAAATTGGTCGACTGGATAACTAAGAGTACATTTAAAACATTGCTTTGAATTTGAAATTAAATGTCAGGATTTCTTGCAATATTTAATCGGGTTTGGCGTGGTTTTTTTTTTTTTTTTTTTTTTTTTTTTTTTTACGACAATTTGGCGAAAACTTCGTTTTCGAATACCAGTTACATATGTATATGTATTTTTAAATTATTTTCCATTATTTTTAAAATGAACTAATGATAAATAAAAATAATTAATAACTATAGAAAAAAGCAATTTATAACTTTTTTTTTATAATAAATAAAGAAAATAAAGGTAAATAAATAACCAATAGTAGCCGGGTTACCAAGTCAGTCAAAACAACGCCCTTTGGCGATATTTAGGTAACCCGATGCGTATATGACATATTTTTCTTTTCGTTTCGTTTTTAAAAAAGAAAGAAGTTAAAGCCATTGATTTTAAATTTTTCAGTTTGAAATGAAAGCTTTGTATTGGAAAAAAACAAACAAAAAAACATTGTTCTTAGCATAGATTCAAGTGAGGCCAAACTGGTCACAAATTAAAAATAATAACCCTTTCTGAAATGCGGAAAGAAATATCAGTTATGATTAAAATTTGAGTTGCCATGATTAGAAAAATGTATATAAAATTAGAAAAAAATTAATATTTCGAAAACTAATTCGAATTTAAAAATTCTAATACCAGTTTTGAAATCTGCGGATCAATATTGATTTTTGGTGTTAATTTCATCGCAAAGTATTCCATATTTTAGGAGAAATCGCCGTGAAATATAATCAGTTGTTTAATCAGTCGATTCATACTTGCGTTTCATACTTCCGTTACATACTTCCGTTTCATAAAATGCGTTTCATTAGGATTTTATATATACGAGTTGGAACCCGTCGAAATTCGACGAATTAAAATGTTTAGAATGAAACTGTTAGATTGAATTTATAATAAACCTACAAAAATAATTACAATAAAAAAATCATCTCGCATTGGTTATCTAACTCTTGAAACAAATAATGTTTTTAACCTAAAATTACCAAAATATTATTTCCAAAAACTTCAACTGCTAAAATTATTGAAAAATTAAACTGTATTAGACTACGTGATCAAGATGAGTAATTATGTTGAAATCATCGATTCAGGCTCTTACGTTTGTTTTTACAGGATGAAAAATCAGTAAAAAGAATTTCGCTTTGTCACATCATAAAATTTTCCCCAAAAAAATCTAAACTGTACGTTATTTTCACATTCTCAAAATTTACATACGCACCACTCAAATTCACAATTTAAAAGTATTTTAACGCGCAATACATTATTAATGAATGTATTTCCAAACTTAAAGTCACGTTTGTCCGATACAACTTTTCATGTGAACATTCGCATAAAATTTAAGTTCTAATCTCAGTACCCGCGAAAATTTACCACTCAGAAATTTGCCTTTAGTTGCCATAGTATTGCCCATTTAGTATTGGTCAAATATTTATTTTTATCAAAGAAAATGATCGTTTTGTTTAAATATGACATTTTTATTCACTGAATTATTTTGCCTAGCGTCTCAAACTCAGTATCAGCGTAATGTAAAAATATTGAAATATCTTCTTCAATCTTTTGATTTATGAAGAAGAATGCGTGTTTCTTTTTTTAATGGCTGACGTCATTTTCTGTTCAAAAATTAGAAAAAAGTTACTTTTATTTGTAATTTGAAAATGGCATCAATCAAGATATAATCAATAAAAATAAATAAACCATGACTACTTTCTCTTTACTTTTAATAGAAATGGAGTACTTCAGTTGCCACAATTACAAAAGTGGTACTAAAAACTATAAAAAAATTAATATCTCAAAAATAAATTGAGATAGAGCTTTCAAGCAAATTCCATTTAAAAGTACTTTTTTCTCTCTATACAACGGTGTAAAAATTGAAACTGTGCGATGTTTAGAAGTTAAAAAATTTGCAGTAGCGAAAATTGCAAAACCGAAATTTCATTTCAAATTTCAAAGTGTTGCCATTCGCAGAATGACGTATGCGTTACGCACAGATATGTTTGTCCTTTATAATATAGATAGATAGGGTAGATTCCATATTTTTTTTTTTCTATTTTTAGTAAAATCGATTATTTTCCATTTAATATTTAAATTAAACTACTTTTAACGGATTTCAATCGCGAATATTTTTTTATAAGCAACTTTATAAATTCAACTTTATTTAACTGAAAAAAATAAATAAATTGGGAGCACTTTTGAAGTACCTAGTTATTTATTTTTAAATTCGAAAACTTTTTTTTCTTTTTTAATTAAATTAGAAATCTGAATTTATAGAATTTTTGTTTTTTCCTTTTTAAAATAAATTCGTATTTTAGTATTAATAGAGCGCATGCGTGCTGCGAATGAACGGAATTTCTCCCTCTTTTTCAGACTTTGGGGAAGAATTCACGGTTAAAACATGTTTTCTATTAGTAAGGAAATTATTTGTTAAAAAATGGGGAATAATTTAGTGTATATTGACGAATTTTTCTGACAGTGTAAAATGTAGCTGCTAACCACGACAATCCCTCTTAAAGCTATTTTTAAAAAAAATTTAAGTTGTCAGAAAGACTTGGATTTATTAGAGCCCTAATTTGGAGATCTTTAACTCCTTTTCGGATTTAAAAAAGAAGAAAAATAATAATAATTTTGGAGATCTGTTTAAAATAGCATATCTGCTATTTATACCCAACCACTGGGAAAAATCTGGAAAAGTTAAAATTTTATTTTATGAAAAGTATATAGAAACCGGTTTTTAGCGCGCATCCAAAAGTGAACTACAAATTTCTGAATGAAAAATCAGCAGCGAAAGAAATAACACTTTATTGCTTAAAAGGACAAAAATAAATAAATAAAATCAACCGTGTAAAATTTATAATATCAATCGCCCAAAACGAAATAAAAATAGTAAAATGCTTTTTAAATTTTCTATTGAAATTAATTTTTCATTATTATTATTATTATTATTTTCTAAACAAACTAAGGGGGTTCTGCTCCCTATGAGCTACGCTTGCCAACCCCTGCTCAGACTCTGGAGATTGTAAAAACAGGCTAATTTGATCGGCTTTAATAAAAAAATTACGGAAGAGTGAATTATAATTCATTATATTGGGGAATTTTAAGGTAGAATCAGCTGCTGTTAAGACATCTAATGGCTGTTTTCGTGTTTGATTAAATAAGATCAGTTAAACATTTGAAAATAAGCTAAAATAAAACGAACTACGTAAACAGCGTCTTTGCCTTCCGGTATGTTTAAACAACGCTATAAGAAAATTGTATTAAATAAGACATTTTAAATATATCGTTTTAAATCTGACGTTATTTTCTCCAAAGTTTTCTTTCTATTTTTAATATTCCTATAAAAATACTGTTTTTGTTAGAAATGAAATATTATTATTTGCGTTGTCTTAAAATTGGCAACAGTAGTTATAAAGGTCATCTCGAAATATGAAATAAATGTCTCGTGTAAATATATTTTTTAATTTAAACTGATTGGCAATATTATTATTTGGCCATTTTAAATATGACGTAGTCTGTCCCTATTTACTGCTTTTGACACATATTAATGAATTTATTGTTTTAAAGTTTTCTTCCTCTTTTAATATTCACGCGTAAATACAATTTTTATGACGTAATTTTCAATATTTTCTTGCTTTTATCACGTAATCATTTAATTCTAATTTTAAAGAGGTTTTTTTCTGCTGTTAACAGTCACGTATAAATACATTTTTAATTGAAAGGAAATATTATCCTTTGCGCTCTTTTTAAAATTGGCAACAATTTAAAATAATTTTTCTTAAATATGAAAAATATCTTTCGAAATGATGAAAATTTGAATAATAATAATAATAAAAATCAGTGTGCAAACCGCGAGTTTATAATGCATATCCTTAGGAAAATGATTAAATTCCTATGTATAATTTGTGCTTCTATAAAACTTTTTAATGGAACGATTTTGACCAATTTTATACTCCTTTTCACTAACAGAAGCGCATGCCTTTCATTGACCTTTACAAGTTGAGACCGTGTGTCTGCGATAATGCGGGGTAGAAGAGACGGTATGTGATTTTCATGTCAATTGGCGAAGGTGAGTGTGAAAGTCATGCGCCTCTGTTAATGAAAAGGTGTATAACAATGAATAGCTCTTAAAATAATTTATTGATTTAAAAACTATTTGCTTCAGCGTGTTTATCAAAGATGTCTCTATAATACTACCAATTTTCATATTTTTGTATGCAGTAGTCTTCTTAATATAAGCGAAGAAAGACCTCCGGTCAAAAAAAATTCATTTACGGCAGCGGTGACAGCGTTGGTTCCTTTTTTAGAATAGAGATTTTTAATACTTTGTTGATGGTCAGTTTAATATGAAATCACTTTTTATTACATTCTTTTGTCAACGCTGTTTTATTAATCATAGTCTTATTTAATCTTAGAAATCTGCGATTAAATAATGCACAGATTATTATTCTAAACATTTATAATTTAAAAAATCGTAAGAGTTGGCATTATGCAAAACGAGAATGCTCGTGAGCGATCAACAATAACAATGTGTTAAGAATTAAAATTTTTCGGGGGGTTTTAAAGCACCCACAGTATTTATAGTAAATAATAAGTAATTACAAATCAAAATCTGTAACTTAGATTAGATTTTTTTCGAGAGAATTTTAGAAGTCGAAATTGTTGACTAGTTGTGAAGAAAGATGTTTTTTAAAACAAATTATAGGCTGCTTCTTTATAATAAGCAGGCAATCCAACATGGCCTACCCTAGTTATAGATAGTGGTAATTCAGGGGGTGGTCCAGGGTGCCATTTCCCGATTGAGCACCATAATCCCCCCTCCCCATAAGTTTGATAATTTGTATTTGGTAATGATTCAAAAATGCCTCCCCCCACCCCCACCGGAACTCCATATTGCTCTCTCCTGTGTTGGGCAATTTTCTTCCTGAGAAAAATATCTGAATTCAAAACTGGTTAAAGATACCTGATATACTGTCCCGTGGTGCAGAATGTAGATTGTTGTGAATACAGTTCTAGAATGTGGTCGTGTAAGTGTAACTTGTGCTCGTTTGTTGATGTGTGTAATTAAAGGTTAATTATGTATCCAATCTCCAGGTTACCTCATCTCTTGGTGTGCTGTGGTACTTATTAATTAATTAGTTAAAAATACCACATACATGAAAATTTGGAAACTCTAATAGATTTTTTACATTTAATATATTTTCTTAAATTGGCTACCAACTGCACTTAAAAGTATTTTTCGTATTTTCGTATTAACCGCACGCCAGCGTCCAATAGCAAAACATTTCAATATTTATAACAACCTTTGTGATTCTGATTGTTTCCTTGTTTAAGCGCGTAGTTCGATTACATATCAGTTAAACTCGTGTTTTATTTACTATTTATTTATTTGTGAAGTTTTAATTTTGTTTGGCAGGGGCATATTACACGGAAACAAACAAATAGTGAATTATTTACATTGCTGTATGTGCCTTCCGTAATTGTGTTGCACTCAGATTTAAAATATTCAAGTTTAGAAGTTATTTTATACAAAAAAAAAAAAAAAAAAAAAAAAACCCAGTTAATCGGGATACAGTATTCAAATAAGTTGCCTTTGAAAGTACATTTTTTTCCTATTCGGCGGCCTAAAAATTGAAATTGTGCGATGTTTAGTTAAAACAAACTGCAATAACAATGAAATTTATTGGTCAGATGGTTGAAGACGTAAATTTGGCGCCAGCGTTACTCACCAACATGTTTTTATTATATTATAAAAAATAACTAGAAGGCCCGCCCGGCGTTGCCCGGGGTTTGTAAATAATAACCTTAAATAAAATTTAAGTTTATATGAATTTATATCTTTGGAAATTCTTTTAAAGAACCTAATTTCGGAGGCCCCATTGACTTCCGCAGCGCGTAATGTGTTCCCATCAAACTTCTTTCCGAACGAACCTGTAATCTAGATCCTCACAGCCTATGGCAGCATTTACCGGAGATAATCGAAAACCAAGTTGAGTGAGCCAAACCTCGTAGGAATCAAGACCACAGAATTAAAAAAAATGCACTATTAATGCTAGAAAATGTTGGTAACTAAAGTCTAAGATAGAATTTCATAATACAGAAAGTAGATGAATTGTAATCTAAGTTGAAAGCAGCAAATCCCGTTGAAATAGGGCCCTTAAACCCGAAGAAATAACGCGCCACCAAGAGGTGAAAGATGCCTCCTCACCTTGTAAATTTCATGAATTACTGTTAACATTAACACGATATTTAACACACGGATGAAATCCCTTATCTAAAGTTACCTTTAAAGTAACGCGATTTTTTTATTTACAGCTGTAATGAGTAGACGTAAGTTGATGCTGAAAAAGGAGATTAATGTTCGAAAAAGATGGTAGCTGACGTATAAAGAAAGACTTGTCCCTGGGTGCCAGGGTCTTAACTGGCATGTAATTGGGTATAAGAAAATTGTTTTGAGGTTTTAAAGTAGCTGGAAGAAGCTAAAACTATGTTAAAGAAAATTGCAATAGAATAGGATAGTTTTTAAAGAAGCCGCAACAAAGGCCCCAAGAAAACGATTCAAGATTGGTGGTAGCTGAAGTCTGCAATTTTTTTTTCGTTCATGTAATAGCTGGAGAACTTAAGAAGTTGTTAGAAGAAAAAAGCTCCTGAATCGGACCATTTTTAAGGGAGCTATTACAGGGGGCCCAAAACGGCCCAACTGATAGTTGAGAGCAGGGCCCTAATATGAAAACATGTTTAAATGTTTTAGTAGTTAGCGTTTTAGATCTTCAATTAGTCAAAATTAATCAAAGGGTATGAAATAATCATTAGAATAATATTTTAAAGAAATGCGCAAAAATGGGGTAAATGCTTAAAAAGAGGCCCTAGAGCCCCAATAAAAATATGAAGGTGTTGGTCTAGGGGGAAAAGTCCAAGACTCAATTTTAAAATTATGCAATAGAAGGTGAGAAAATTAGGGTGTAAAAAATGCATAGCACACAAAACGTTCAAGGGGCCTCGCATCGGGCCCTACAGGACCCTAAGGTGCCTCAGGATTTTAACTGGAATATAGAAACGGGAGAAAAACGAAATGGAAAAATGGTTCCAAAAATGAAGATCGGATTAAGAGGGGCAATTTATTAATAATTTATGATTCAAAAGCTTCAAGGGCCTTTTACCGGGCCCCAAGGGGGAATGGACTCAAGTGGCATGTAGTTTGGTGTAAATACACTTTTTAGTAGTTTTTAATGTAATCTGAGGACGATAGAAATATGGTAAAGAAAATTGAAAAGAAAATATGGTAAAGGAATTCGGATCATTTTAAAAGAAGATGCACCAAGGGCCCCAAGAAGACGATTTATATTCAGAATTGGTGGTAGTTGAAGTCTGAAATATTTTTGTGTCGTTCATGTAATAATGGAGAACCTAAGATGTTGTTAGAAAAATAAAGCTAGTGAATCGGACTATTTTTAAGGGATCATTAAAATATAATTTAAAAGAACTGTGCAAAAAATTGGGGGAATTGCTTAAAAGAGGGCCCTAGGGCCCCAATAAAAATATGTGAGTGTTGGTCTAAGGAGAAGAGTTCAGACTCAACTTTAAAATTACGCACTGCGAAGGTGAAAAAAATAGGGTCTGAAAAACGCATGGCGCACAAAAAAATTTAATGGGCCCTGGACCGAGCCCTACGGGACCCTAGACGGGCCCATGGTCTTAACTGGAATGTAGAAACGGGAGAATAACTAAAAGGAGAATGTATCCAAAAATGAAGATGGGATAAAAAGGAAGAAATTTATTAAAAATTTAGTGCACTAAAACTTCAAGGGGCCCTGTACCGGGCCCCTTGCAAGTATGCCAGGGTCTTAACTGAAATGCAGAAATGGGGTAGAAACTGAAAGGAGAATTCACCCCAAAAACGAAGAAGATCGCATAGAAAAGAGGCATGTTATTAACAATTTAGTGCACTAAAACTTCA
Source organism: Maratus speciosus (assembly GCA_963932465.1). Lineage (NCBI taxonomy): Eukaryota > Metazoa > Arthropoda > Arachnida > Araneae > Salticidae > Maratus > Maratus speciosus. The sequence continues at coordinate 125,123,724 of OZ010789.1, read as the reverse complement.
AGGGGCCCTCTACCGGGCCCCTTGCAAGTATGCCAGGGTCTTAACTGAAATGCAGAAATGGGGTAGAAACTGAAAGGAGAATTCACCCCAAAAACGAAGAAGATCGCATTAGAGGTCTGAACGGGCCCGGGCTTGGCCCGTGGCCCGTACCCGCCTACCGGGCCGGCGGAATGGAGGAGAATTTTCAAACGGGCCGGCAGAATTAGGACAATTTTTTCAACGGGCCGGGCCGGGCCAACAGACAAAATAAACTAGCCGGCAAAAAAATTCAACGGGCCTGCAGGGCCGGGCCGAGCCGATAAAAAAAATGAATCGGGCCTATCGGCCCGATATAAGATTTTGAGAGTAGCAGATAAAATACGAGGCCATTTCCAATGAATATGACTTTTTCGAGAAGTATAAATGTGCGTTACTAGCCGATGCGAGTTTAACAACATCAATACAGAAATGTAACATGTCCATCGTAGAGATCGGCATCGTACAGTTACATGATGCCTGATCCCGGGTTTAATTTTTTCGGCAGACTTGTGCCGGGACGGAACTGGTCTTAATCGTTCTCAGGATGTGTAGGACAGGCATTATGTTTTGTAAAAGTATTATTAGCGATAATGAACTTCTGTTAACAGTATCTTTGGAAATGTACCTTAAGGTGGTTCTCATATTTACTGCTCAACAATGCGAAACTTTCAGACACATTTTCTGACTCATTTTTAACTATAAAGGCATAAAATTGACAGGCCTGAGTATTGAAGGCATTTGGGATCGAATAGCGTTTCTATTTTTCATAAATTACGTACAGAGATAACAGAGACTCTTGTCACGTGACTGTACGTTTTTCTCCTTTCCTGTGCTATCGCTTCCGGAAATTCGATTCAAAACGCTAACTTTGGCAGTATTTTCTGAAAGATATATTACTTTTATCTAAGAAAAAAACTACATTTACATGGTTTCTGAATAAGAATACCTGCCAATCTCATGCGTTTCCGAAAAGAAATGAATTCATAAATGTATCAAAATGCAGCTCCTTTGGATTTGAGAAAAGCCTTAAAAATGACAGAAATATTTTGACAAATCTACTTTTTATTATAAGCTTCAAAAATTATGTTTTTTAACCCTTTATTCTAAACTACAATAATCTTTTAATAAACCCTTATTTAAATTTTGAAACGTCTGTAGAGACGTTGACTAAAACACTGTAAGTAATCGTTAATGTTTACTATTGTGTGTTTTCTATTTTGCGAACACATAGTAATTTAAAATATACTGTAAAATGTTCCCATAAATATGCATGCAGTACCTATTCATTAAAAGAATCTTAATTGTACGTCGAGAAAAATCGGAATTTTTTGTAGATATTTAGTCGGCCCGGGCCTGTTTTCACCTGTTTCACTGTACGGGCCGAAAACGGTAAAAATGTAAACGGGCCGGGCCGGGCTCGGGCCGAACTTTCAATTTTTACACCGGGCTGGGCCGGGCCAAAATAGCTTTCCTTCGGGCCGGGTCCGGGCCTGGAAATTCCGGCCCGTGCAGACCTCTAGATCGCATAGAAAAGAGGCATGTTATTAACAATTTAGTGCAGTAAAACTTCAAGGGGCCCTGTACTGGACCGCTTGTCAGGGATCCAGGGTTTTAACTGAAAATGTAGAAATGGGGTAGAAACTGAAAGGAGAATTCACCCCAAAAACGAAGAAAATCGCATAGAAAAGAGGCATGTTATTAACAATTTAGTGCATTAAAACTTCAAGGGGCCCTGTACTGGACCGCTTGTCAGGGATCCAGGGTTTTAACTGAAAATGTAGAAATGGGGTAGAAACTGAAAGGAGAATTCACCCCAAAAACGAAGAAAATCGCATAGAAAAGAGGCATGTTATTAACAATTTAGTGCATTAAAAATTCAAGGGGCCCTGTACCGGGCCCCTTGCAAGGATGCCAGTGTCTTAACTGAAATGTAGAAATGGGGTAGAAACTGAAAGGAGAATTCAACCCAAAAACGAAGAAGATCGGATAGAAAAGAGGTATGTTATTAACAATTTAGTGCCCTAAAACTTCAAGGGGCCCTGTACTGTGCCCGTTGACCGGGTGCCAGGATCTTAACTGAAATGTAGAAATGGGCCAGAAACTGAAAGGAGAATTCACCCCCGAAACGAAAAAGATCGGATAGAAAAGAGGCATGTTATTATCAATTTAGTGCATGTAAACTTAAAGAGGCCCAGTAGCCCCGGCCCTTAAAAAATTAAAAATCTGAGCCTCAGGTGCATCAGGACCGTTCTTTGTCTAATCACTTCTGAATTTTCAGACTTCTACGTGCGGTAGATTTCGCTAGCCATCGCCAACAGACACACACACACACACACCAATACACACACACACACACACACAGAGAGAGAGAGAGAGAGAGAGAAAGAGAGAGAGCGATTTGTTCTTTTATTAGTATAGATAATAAATGCGATTTGAGCGTATTCCTGTTTAATATTATTGACCCATTTACAGGCACTAAATCGTCAAATAAGTTCTGGAATCTTATTCGCAATCTGATCAGAACTCCAAGCAAGGAATTAAAGCACTGTCAACACCCCAAGCCAATTTTATTAGCAACCGGGGAGGTAAGGCCTTATTATTTTTATATTAGATTTGTTTATTCTTAGAGATTTTACAATTTTTCGATTTTTATGAAAATTTTACAGCTAGAATATAGTAAATTGTTGTTCCATATGTATGTAAGTTAATTTGCACACATACGGGACGGTCCATAATTCAACTGAACAAGATTTTTCCTTAATAAGTAGTGGGTTTGTACTTAAAAATTTGTAAAAATAAAGGGTAAGGATAAAATTTCAAACATCGAAGTTTTTTTTTTTTTTTTAAACATGCTTTCATTAATTTGCATTTTACTTTAACAAAATGAATTTTTGATGATGAATAAAAAATGCAGTGCTAAAAATCCTGCATCTAATTTATTCTAACGTTAATTCGTGAACTCCATACTAATATGAATTAGCATCGACTGAAATTTCAAATATCGGCGTTTTTTAAAACCATGCTTTCAGTAATATCGTATTTTTGATTAACAAATATTTTTTATATAAAAATAAATATCACTATTCGATTCCTCATTAAAGTTCGTATAGGAATCATGAGATATATTTCATTATTACTTGATTGCCAACAAAGTTATACGCAGAACCGTACAGAGAGACTGCGATCCCCGATAATAATTGCAAAAAGGGCTCCCATCATAAGCATTATACAATAAAACATGCTTACGTGAAAACGCAAATGACCAGTGAAGAATTCCGTTTTATACGGGTTATTTTTATTTTAGAAGGTATAATTTCATTTTTTTTGGGGGGGGGGGGGAGGTGCTGAGCCATGATTCTTTTCCTGTTTATTGCAGGATTCCATTATAAACTGGCTTTATTAGAAAATAAATTTGCTTGATAGTACCTTTAAAAAAAATCTACATAGTTTTTGCTTACAATTTTATTATATTTCTTTTGCTGTATTACAATTTACGATGCATTTCTAAAACTTTTTCTCTAAAGATTTTAAATAAAAAATACAAAACATAATTAAATTTGAATATAATTAATTAATTTTGAATAAAAGAAGTTTAAAGCATGAAAGAAATAAAATTCGAAACCTTATCCTGTGACTTTACCCAGCTTTCTCTCTGATTCCTGTTCACACGTCTGAAATTAACCACAGAACAAAAACAGAATGTTAAGAACAACAGATAAAATGATAAAACAGACTTTTGAATTCTATTGTATGTTATTTATTTTAATTTAAAAATTTGACGTAAAAAAGTACGAGTCTACTTTTCTGGTATTTAAAATAAAAAATCAGGACTGAAGCCGGGCCCTGGTAATTTGTATCGGTTATACTCAGTTAAGTTACGGAATCCTAAATTGTACTAGTCGGGAGTGCACGGTTGCTGATCCGAAGTATGGAGCCCAAAAGTTAAGTTTCGTAATTATCTAAATCGAACATTTTTTAGGATATCTTGATTATTTAATGTATAAAAATGAAAATTTGCCTGTCTGCCTGTAATGCTATAGAAATCCACAGTTTGGAAGCTAGAATTGTGAAATATTACGTACATGTGTATTGAAACACGGCCGAGGCAACTAAAGTAATCTGGAATCGAAATAATTTATAGTTAATTTTTAATTAATAAAAAAACACCAATTTAACAGCAATTTCCTATCAAATTGAAAAATTTTTCTGTGTAGTAGTCGCCAAGAATTAAAAATTCAGAATAAAATTTCTTACCACAACAAATACTATCCTATTGCAAGATTTCCACTTGCAAAATGAAAATGAAATAAATAGTTTGACGATTTTTTTTTTTAAAGTTAGTATTACGCCATCACATTTTCATTGCAAGATTTCAACGTGAAATGAAAATGAAATAAATAGTTCAAAGAATTTAAATAAAAAGAGAATATAACGTCATGTTGGAAATATAATGGACGTCAGCAGGTAAATATATAACGTCATATGAGTTTGAAAAAAAAAGTATTGAAACATTCATAAAAAAAAAAAAAAAACAATTATGGAAATAGTGGCATATTTTAACATTTTGAACATCTCTGAATTTCTTTTCGCCATTTTTAAATCTATTCCATACATATACGTGTGTGTATGCATGTATATTAGAATTTACACAAAGTTTTAGGTCCTTAGAGCTCATTCTGAGTGAAGAACTGACATAAAGATGGCTTTATTGCTTTCTTTTATTGTTTATTTTATACTGTATGTTTAATTTTGAAATTAAGTTTTCAAAACAAACATTCTTAAAATTCCGGGGAACGACGGGTACTTTAGCTAGTAATAGTCCAAGAGCCGACAGCACAAAAACCTATGTTATCAAGCGCAAAAAAAAACCCTTAATTTTATGGAAGAGTAGAAAGGAGAATCTAATGGTCCATGTCTACCGGAAGTGAAGTGGTGGATAAGCCAAAAATTGATACCACCCGTAGTTGACTCGTAGGTTTATCATTGTGATTGTCCTACAACTATCCTCTATGTTTTCATACATTTATTTGTAGGACAAACACAATGATAAACCTACGAGTCAACCACTTGTGGTATTAATTTTTGGCTTATCCACCACTTCACTTCCGCCAGACATGGATCATTAGATTCCCCCACTTCTACTCTTTCATAAAATAAATGTTTTTTTTTTCTTGTGCTTGATAACATAGGTTTTTGTGCTGCCGGCTCTTGGACTATAAGCTAATAAACAGATGCCTACGAAGGCTTGCCATCATTTCAATACCTTATGCATACTTATCTCCTAAAATAACTTTGGAGAAGGAATTTTCTACAAGATTTTTTTCGTTTTTGATAATTTTACTAGTCTTTTTTTTTGTTGTTGTTGTTAGAAGCTTTTATTTAATTTGCCTTGTCTGTCCATTCGGCTCAAAGCTTGCAATCGAATTTTAACACAATTCATGTGCTACAATTGACCTAATTTTTGGTAGTGTGACGTATTTGCGGTGACATTATAATATTCTGTAAAAAGAAAAAAAATAGTCTAACCAAATAAGTATCAAATAAGACTAATTCAAATTATATTTTTTAATTTTATTTCTGTTTTCCTGTAGATGAGGTTCCCTTACTTATGGCAGCCGTTCGTAGTACCTACTCAAATCCTGAAGATCGGACAAGTATCCGTAGTAGCGGTACCAGGGGAATTCACGTAAGAAATATTTTATTTTTCGTTTGATGATATATAATCACTGTACAATGGGGGGGGGGGGAAGGACAAATACAGTCGGACCTCTATTTAACGAACCTCTATTTTGCGAACTTTTCCTTAGAACCAAGAACATTTTGCGAATTTCTTCGTAAAATAACCTCCAAATAGCGAAGTGCATTCTCTATTTAACGAATTTTTTCCTGTGATCTAAATTTTTTTTCTCCCCATTTCTCAAAATATTTCTGGACATTTCAAACTTATTCTTTCTTTAAACACATTTCATGATTTTCAATGCCCTTGAACTGGTTTTGCCAGGCGCCTTCATTGTCAGCAATGAGAATTCGGTAAGTACGGAGGACGAAGACGATAATCCCTTAGAGTAACTTAAAAAAATGTGGATACACATGAGAAAAAAAGAAGAAATTAACCATGATGTGCTGACTGATGATTGTATTTCACTTAATTCTGAAATTGAGACCCCGGAAACACTATCCGAATTGGTTATTTTCGACAGTGTGAAAAATAAAAACAACACAGCAATGAATTGCGATGAAGACGAATATGATGATGATGGAAATGATCATGATGCAGGAATTAACGAAACTTCGTGTGATGAAATGCTAAAATCATTTGAAACAATCCGACGCGGATTATAGTTAGAAGAAAATACGCATCAAGAGGTTTTTGGTGCATTGAAAAAGATGCAAGACATATTATGAGAGAAAGCACTTTTTAAACGAAAAAAAACACAGGCAAAATTAACAGAGTTTTTCAGAAATTAAATTTAAGGACGCATATGTTAATGTATGGTTAAAATTATTTGTTATAATAATAACAAATACGATAATGTCATTAAAATTCGTTAATTTTATTCTAAGACTATTTACTTTAAACAGAAAATACAGTGTATTCCCGGACAATGTTTTGCTTTCCTTGCAGATTTCAAGGATTTAAACACATAGAAAAAATGAATTGATGATGGATATTGGTGTGCAAAATAAATAAAACAAATCGATATAATTTATTAAAAAAATGTGATTAATTACTTTTAGTAAAAATATTTAGTGTTTATGAATTTAAAATCTGTTTTATGTAGTTTAAAGTATTTTAAAAGGTGAATCTCTATTTAACGAATTTTCCATATAACGAACTTTTTTCCGGGATTTAGCAACTTCGTTAAATAGAGGTTGCACTGTATTTCTTTATACAGGGTGCGGAGAAAGTATTGGTAGTAAAATCAATCTCTACTACAACGTCATATATACAATAATTTAAATAATTTTTATTGCGTAAGATTAACAACTAAGTATGAATTGATATTCTATCATTCATTTTCGATTCGGTCTCCTTTTGCCTTGATACACTCGCGGAGACAGTGCGGGAAGGCATCCACGGCGCGCCGCAAGTGGTCCGCATTGCGACCGTTCCATTCAAGTGTCAGAGCAGCTTTTAAAGAAGTGATATCTTTGTAGCACAGGCTCTTGCTTGCAACACTCTCCATACTGAGTAATTAAGTGGACTCGAATCCGGATTATTCGGAGGCCAATCTTGAGATGAAATGAAATCACGATGATTTGCTTTGGCACCACTGTTGCGTTTGGCAAGACTTATGGGCTGGTACTGAATCTTGTTGGAACACATATAAATTGTTTCCAAAATGAGAATTTAGCCATGGAAGTACCTCCTTTAGAATATCGTTGAGATAATTGATCCGGTTAATCTTGACACCATCAACAAAGTTCAAAGGGGATTTCCCATTGCTTGTGATGCAGCCAAAAACCACCACGCTGGCTGGATGAGCTTTTCTGGCTACTATTCCACCACTTGAATTAGCAGTTTTACTGTTTTTGGCTAATATGCAGTCATTCTGATGGTCAACAGGTTATTCGATAGTGAACAGTTTTTCGGCACAGAACACGAAATGTCAACAATAACCTAAAAATACTTACTTATAATGCAATATTTAGATTATAAAGAGCAAATATACACACACACACACACAAAAAATAATAATTCTAAAACATTTAAAAGATGCACACAAACATTTAGAAAAAATTATTACTTTTCCGCACCAAGGAAAATATAACCCAACACAAATGAAAATATGCAATAACTCTCCCGAGTTACCCAAGATTCCGAAAAGCGTTTTGACTTCCTTCTATCTTTAGCAGAAAAAAGTACTGAATCCATGAAAATTTTCTAATCCTGGTTTTCGACGGATTTACAAGTTTTAGGAGTCTGAGACCCCGAAAAACATATTTTTATAAAATGTCTGTCTGTATGTGACACAAATTTTGTGGGCGCTCTATCTCAAGAACTAATGCACGGAATTTAATAAAACTTTATATTCAGTTAATCCCTGATATAAATTGGGGATGATTAGTTTTTGGTGTAAATCACCCAACACGTCGTGCTCCTATGCTGCATTTTTTACGATTTCCGCACTAGCTCTATCTCAAGAACTAATGCACGGATTTTCCTAAAACTTCAAACTCAGTTACTACTTGGGAAGTTTCTAGTTCTACTTGAGAAGAAATTCAATCTATAAGTACAACCTTGACATATGTTGTATTGCGTTTTGGTGTGAAGCTCCCAACAGGTGGCGCTAATATGCTGCCTTTTTCAGGATTTACACGATTTTAACGATACTCATATCTTAAAAACTAGTGCACGAAATTTCATCAAACTCCATATCCCGTTGAATATGAAGGATCTTGACGTATGTTGGTGCTGATTAGGTTTTTGTGTAAATTATATAACAGGTGGCGCTCCTAAGCTGCATTTTCCCCGATTTTCGCAATAGCTATATCTTAGAAACTAATGCACGGAATTTAATCAAACTTCATATTCTGTTACACTTTCACATAAATAGATCTTTATTAGGCTTAGGTGTATACAGCGCGACAGGTGTCGCTTTTATGCTCTTTGGGCTAAGAATTTTTGTTGCAGACATCTAAGAGGGTGGATGCCGAAATTCAATTACAGTAGAGTCTCAGAAGTCCGAGGTTCCGCTTAATTCGAGGAGTCAAAAATGAAAATTTCTATTTTTTTTTTTTTTCTTGGCCCGAAAGAATGCATGGGAGATATTGTTTACTGGATAACTGATACTTGGGAAGAAATTCAATCTATAAGTACAACACTGAATAAATCATGGTTGAAATTTTTACCTCACTGTAAAAAAAAAAGGATTAAAAAACGGAGATTCTACTGGCAAACGAGACGCCGCCAGTACTAATTTTGTATTTTAACGGAAAATTCCCCCCATAAATTCCAGAAATCCGTATTTTTACGGAAATTTCCCCCCATAAATTAGAGAAAATTTTTCTTTTACCGGAATTTATGGGGGGGGGGGGATTTCTGTTAAAATAGGGAAATAGTACTGGCGTCTTGATTGCCAGTAGAATCTCCGTTTTTTTACAGTGTAAAGTGATAACATCCACTGAGAATTTTAATGATGACGATGGTGAAAACATTGTTTTGAAAGATATGGTAAAGTCTGTGAAAATTGTAACGCAGATGACGTTAAAAAAAAATGGCTAAACAGTGGTGAAATGCAGGATATAACTGAATCGACTATTGTAGAAATGATAGAAGATTAGGAGGAATGTAATGATACAGAAGGAAATGACTCTCTGCCATTTGAAAAATAATCTCTGATAGTGAAGGTTCTGCATCTTTAGAACTGGCTTTAAAATATGTAGAACAGCAAAATGAAGTCACCCTTTCTAACGTTATGCATTTTAAGCGTTGGCAAGATATTGCATCTATTGACTCTCTGCCATTTGAAAAATAATCTCTGATAGTGAAGGTTCTGCATCTTCAGAACTGGCTTTAAAATATGTAGAACAGCAAAATGAAGCCACCCTTTCTAACGTTATGCATTTTAAGCGTTGGCAAGATATTGCATCTAAAAAGAGAAGTAATGTGTTAACACTGCAAAAAATTGATTTTTTTTTTAATTATAAAGTATCCTGTATATCATTACAAAAGGAATAAAGGTATGTACATTTTTTGTCATCCTAATTGAGTAAAATTATAATTGGTAAGAATTTTCTACTTTTTCGAAAAATCCGAGTTTTCAGTAATCCGAGGTAGTGTCAGCCCCAATTAACTCGGATTTTCGAGACTCTACTGTACTTGTTTGGAAGATGAGATGCTTGTATCTCCTTTTAAAATGCACACAATTCAATGAACCTATATCTTTAGAATTCTCAAGATGGAGATGAGCATAGATTGTCATTTAGTTTTGGCACAGTGCACAGTGATAGCTAATTTTGAAGTATTAACATGTATGAGATAAAAGGAAGTTTTGGGATTGCCACATCCGACTAGTTTATCTTTTGGAAACCACGAACTAATATATTTTCGATACATTTGAAGCGTTCGGGGGAACAAGGTACATACGCCACACTTTCATAAAAATATTGTTATCTGTATGGTAGGGATGCACAACCTGTGGCCCGCGAATGACCTCAATTTATAACTATAAAAAATCGCAATTTTTGCCCATAAATCGCAGAAAAAATCGTAAGATTGCAAATTTCGTCGATGGGAAACTGAAAAATCACGAGTTTCGTTGATTGGGTGCGGAAAAAACGCAAATTTCGCGAATTTTTTTCGACCAGGACCGGAAAAATTATAAATTTCGTTGATCGGCTGCGGAAAAATCGCGAGTTTTATCAGTTCATCGCGAGGAAAAATCGCGAATTTCGTCATTTAGCCGCGGGAAAAAATTGCAAATTTCGTCAGTCAATTAAGAAATTCGTTGATCAGGCGCAGAAAAATCGCGAGTTTCGTCTATCGAGTGCGGAAAAATCGCAAGTTTCATAGATCGATCGCGGAAAAACAGCAAGTTTCGTTGATCAGGCACGGGACAATCGCGAATTTTTTCGATCAGGTGCTGAAAAATCGCAAATTTAGCTAATCGGGCACGGAAAAATCGCAAATACTGTCTATGAGGCGCGGAAAAATTCTAAAATTTCGTTCATCTGTTGCGGAAAAATCGCGAGTTTCTCCCGTTTACCGTGAGAAAAAAATCGCAATTTCGTCAGTCAGTTCAAAATTCGTTGATCGGGCGTGAAAAAAGCGCGAAATTTTTTGATCAAGTGTGGAAAAAATCTCCAATTTCGTTGATTGTCAGCGGAAAAATCGCGAGTTTCGTCAGTTTATTGCGAGAAAAAATCGCGAAATTCGTCAATTTGCCGTGGGAAAAAATTTCAAATTTCGTCAGTCAGTTAAGAATCGCGAATTTCGTTGATTAAACACGGAAAAGGCGCGAATTTCAATGATATGGTGCAGAAAAATCTCCAATTTCGTTGATTGTCAGTGGTAAAACCGCGAATTTTGTCGATTTATCGCGAAAAAACTCGCGAATTTCGTCAATCTGTTTGCCGTAAAAAGTCACGAATTTCGACAGTTAAGGGGAAAAATTACAAATTTTGTCAATCTTTTTCAAAACGTTTTTTGAAATTCGTCAATTGCCCGAGAAAAAAATCGTTAATTTCGTGAAAAGTTGGCGAATTTCGTCCATCAATCATGAAAAAAATTTCAAATTTCGTTTGTCGGTCTCAAAAAATATCGAGAAATAAAAATCCATTGGTCGTAGGAAAAAAAAAACGCAAATTTCGTCGATCGTGCACAGAAAAGAAATGGCGACTTTCGAGAAAATTTATCGAGAAAAAATCGCGAGTTACATCAATGTATATCAGAGAAAAAAAATCACGAAATAATATATGCTTCTACCCCCCCCCCCCCCAAACCTTTTTTATCTGATTATAGCCCACAGATCGACCCCCTCCCGCATCCCCAAAATAGAATTCTCTCAGTGTTACTGATGTGGCCCTCGACAACTCAGACATTTTTGTAAGTGGCCATTCGCTGAAAAAGGTTGTGCACCCCTACTGTATGAGAACATGTGCCATGACCCACTCAACAGATATTACTAAACAACAATGAGATATTGCACCATTATATTCCATCTATTCCATAAATACCGGAATCCAGTGATTGTACTGGTTAACAGAAAGTATATTATATGAATTTTATCAACAGTTAGTGAATTATCAGTTACAAATTTCAGTTATATCATTGTTTAAAAAAAAAAAAAACCTCAAAAAGCTGCCCGGTCTTAAAGGGTTAAACATTTTTGTGCTGAAGAAATACGTTTTACACAGGTAAACATGATAAACTAACACATTAAAATTAATGTTATTTTGTAACTCTTGCATGTATAAATTCAGTTACGTAGCTGAAAATGTTTTATTGAGAATTGCTAGCATCCTAAAAACCGATACCGGTTTAATAAAAGGTTTTAATTGGGTAGACCAGGGTTAGTTGGCCCATTTTTTCTTCCATATTTTTTTCTTTTTAATTTTATTAGATTTTTTAGTTTGTACGTTAGTGCATCTTAAAGCATAACTATGTATGAGAAAATCTGAAATATATTAATTAATAGTTTCTATTATGTAGCTCAGAAGGACATCAAGTGACTGAGTCAATTTACCCCATCGGAGGAGATAGGTTGGCCCTCTATATCGATTTAATTTTTGCTTACTAGCGGAAATGAAAAAACCCCATAAAATATCAAATGTAATTTTAATTTGGTACATAAACGATACAAAGAGTAAGAAAATATTATTTTATTCAACTTTATCCCAAGGTTTCAGATCATTTGACGTTGGAACCATGACTGCTGCTACAGATGACAGGACATCGGATGTAGAGAGTATGATCTGTAGTTTTTCGCGGTACTTGGATTGTAGAAAGGGAGTTTTCTATTGGACTGAAGTTGCCTTTTCATTTCCCGTATCAGAATTTGGTGAGTCAGGGACTAAAGAAGGCATTAGAAGAGGTGGGCCAACATGCCCAGATTAAATGGGACAACTTGACCTCGCCATTTTGGTTTTTGATCGTTGTAATCAAAATAATTCTGTTAGTAGTTTTTAAAAACAGTAAACAGAAAATAAGCTCTGAAAAGCGGTATTTTAGATTGGTATTTGCCAAAATGAAACTTTAATTTAGAAAGAAATCGGAAACGATTATGTATAAGTGAAAGGGGAGTGAAAATTTAGTGCCTTTATTTTAATTGCATTTTGGCTGTTGAGTGTGAAAGAAGACATATTAAAACACACGCCACTTTGATAGTAACGCCATCGACCGGTTAGTTTGAAAAATATCGAGGAAGAACCAGCGTGCCCGTATGGCCAACATGTCCCGGTCTATCCTATTAACTCTACAAAAACTACTCGGAAACGTTTCCAAAATTACAGGCAGCCAGAAAGAAACTTTGTTTTTATAATTTCTTTTAAATTTCGAAAACAGATTGGTTTCTGAGGTTTTTAAAGTTAAGGAAAGGCTTTCGGAATCGTGGGTATTGTATACTTTCGTTACGCGATCATATTATATTTTCGTAGATTGAGAAACATTTGTCTTTTTTTTTCTTTTTTAAGGAGTAGTAGTTTTTATGATGGGATTGCGTAAGGCAAAAACTCTTACGGCTAATGTGAAGTGCCAACATGAATCTACGAGATAAAAGCAACGCAGAACTTTAAACTTACCTTACCCGTTACCTTTTTGATAAAATTCCTTAGTGTGTTTTTATATAAACCACACAATCCAACCCGGTCTATACTCGGGTTAAAAATGGCTACTGTCCGGTATACTGTCCGGTGTGCGTGATCGCATGTCTGTTAAATTTGTGTTTCATTTATTTATTCATTTCTGAAGTTTTCATTTCGTTTGGAAATTCAATTATGGAATATTACAAAGAAACAAACAAATCCGGAATTAAAATAAATTATTTTCAGTGCAAACGGGTTAATCTTTCGTAATTGGGTTGTACGCAGATTTAATATTCATGCTTGAATATTTTTTAACTCTAAAAAAGTCAGTAAATCTAGATATAGTTTTAAAACAAATTGCATTTGAAAGTATAATTTGTTTTCTATTCGACGATGTAAAAATAGAAATTTTGCGATGTTTAGAAATTGACAAAAAATTACAGCAAAAGTGAAATTTATTGGTCAGATCGTTACCACTTTCGATATGACGTCATCGTTACATACGGATATGTTTTTGCTTCATAACATATAGATATATATAGATATTCTGCTTTCATTTAACATAATGGAAATGACTTTTATTTTCGTGAAACTGTCTTTTCAGATTATTGACTCTGTTCTCCTTTTTTCTAGAACTATGTCTGGTAGAAGGACACGAAATGCAGTGAAAAAAGTAAGTTTAACAGCAATTTGAATTTTTGTAATTTATTTATGCAAATATACAAGAGTAAAGGATTTTTACCAAAGAGCAATCTATTTTATTAAGAATAATCATTTTAAGGAAAATCTTTATCAGTACACTAGCACACTAAAGTTAAAATTTCACTATCTCATTTTATCTTTTCGATAAAGACAGCCAATTACTGTGTAATGAAACATTTCGACATTTCGTTCAATATTTTATAGATCAAGAGGCGGCTGCACAAGCCATCACCTCTTCGAGTTCACGGCTGAAATTCCAGGATTGGTTAAAACTCGATTCGCATATTAAAATGCAACTGTTTTGCCAAGTCATATCTTGGTGGAAAACACCTGCAAACCCAACTTTAGTGGCTGACTGGTAGATTTACTATTGTGTTTTCCTGCTCCCAGTCCTTCATGTCTTCATACCTTTGAGTGCAGGAAAACACAATGATAAACCTACCGATCAACCACTCAAATCGGGTTTGCAGGTGGTTTACACCAAGACAGGACTTGGCAGACCAGTTGCATTTTAATATGCTAATAGAGTTCTGTCTAATCCTGGAATTTCAGTCGTCAACTCGATAAGGTGATGGTCTGTGCAGCCCCTCACAGTCTATTAAGTCGTAATATCGTCTGCCTTTGGTGTTTTTTCCAGGCAAGGCCAGCTTTGTATAAGAAGGAGAGGTCGGGACCGCGCTGGGCGCTTAAATTAAAAGCTAAGGGGCGGAAAATATACAAAAAACTCGGTTAAAAGTTAGTATTTTAAAATAAGATTCTTCAAACTTTTGTGATCCCCATCAATAAATTCTTATAATACAAGGAGACACTCATAGGTCAATTAAATAGCAAGAAATGTATATCTATACAGGGTGTATCTGAAATGCTTCAACAAACATAGGGGATGATAGTACTCATCAAGACGAAGAAAAAATGCAATGGAACATGCGGTCGCAAACCACTTATTGAGTCACAAATAGAGGGTTTTTCATTCTAATTGAAGTCGGTCATAATTTTGCGAAAAATTAAAATATTGCAATAAAAATATAACCATATGTACCTTATTTTTTAGAAATGTGATAACATCGCAAAAAAAAGTGGTACAGTTTCCATTATACTCGTTGTAACGTGGAAAATCAAAAGCTATCGAAGACTGAGACTTAGACATCTAACTCAGAAGAACGGGCGTTCATTTTTTAACTTTTGTTATTCACGCTAGGACAACACAACACAGCACACATAAAAAATCACAGGAACATATAAAAAACTTAAAGTCTGCCGAAGCTTGCTCACCCCTCTCCGGTCGGCCCAAAAGCGACCGTCCTCCGTCGTTACAGAAACGCATCTTCTCCACGGGGCCCTCTTCGATTTTTCAGTCCGTCTTAATTTGTGACCACGTGGGAGTCTGATTCATCTTATTAAAAAAGTTTATTTCTCCAAGTGCCAGTCAGCACTTTTCACCGAGAAATTATTTACATCGTTAAAATCAGTTTACAACTTCACATCTGGAGATCGTGAATGCATTGACATGCGACTTATAGTTTAGGCATCTGGAGGGCCCAATTAAAAAGTGTTTACTAAGTGAAGTGGTCATCTGGTTTTTTGCATGAGCTCAGATGAAACGTCACAGCGTCAGCAGTATGCATTGGACGCTCCCCATTTTGGATTGTGATCATACGGTATCATCGATTGCGCGAGTACCCTGTTTTTCCAGAACTTTTTGTGATGTTATCACATTTCATTCAAAATAAGGTACATATCGTTACATTTTTATTGCAATATTTTAATTTTTCGCACGATTATTACCGACAAACCGACTTCAGTTAGGCTGAAACACCCTGTATTTGTGACTCAATAAGTGGTTTGCGACCCCATGTTCCATTGCACTTTTTGTTTTAACCCCCTGTTTAACCCCAACCTGATCTGTGGTTCCGTACGGATCTACTCTAATTTTTTTCGTTGTAGGTCAGATTCACTTTAAATGTTTGGGGTTAAGCTTATAAAGAGAATAATAAGTATATTTTAGGAATATCCGTTAATCAATTAACAGTTTCATGTTAATTAAATTATGATGCGTTGAGAAAACAATTTACTAATCCTGAATAGGCAGTTCAATTTTTTTCTTTCTCGTAGCCTTAAAATTTTTTAAAATAAATTCACTAGCTCGCGCTTTCTACCAACCGTAAAAAAACAAACAAACCCGAAGCATGTTTCAGAATTTGATTCAATGCCCACGCCAAATTAATGTATTGTAACGGAAAGTTCAGGGGAAAATCATGCGTTGCAGTCATGAAATTAGGCATGATTTTCAAGATAAACATTTAATGCTTATAAAAGAGTGTATTTATTATTATTTTTTTTTTACTGTTCTTCTTCTTTAGGACTTTCCACTAAACAGTTGGTTGCCTCGACCCATAAAAATAGTTCTGAGAGATCCTTTCCCTGTCCAGGGTAATATCATCACCTAACTTATATTCTTTCATTGTCTCTCGAATAGAGCTTTCTCAAGTCATCCTAGGTCTGCCCCTCTTAGTCTGCGTTCCGAATTCCATTCAAAGAGGATTTTAGGAAAAATATATAAATATATATACTACACACACACACACACACACACATATATATATATATATATATATATGTATATTTTACTTTTATACTTATTTTATCGTTAAAAAGCATCAACTTAAAGTTTGTGTAGATGTGACATATGCGTATGTATAATTCGATGAATTCTTTTTTTGAAGGTTTTAGACGGCTGCTCCACTACAGAAAACCAAGTTGTGATAGGTGGTTTGAGTAATACTTACTCATCTTACGTAGCAACCTATGAAGAATATCAAGTAAGTTCTTATGTTACATATACGTCATATACTAGGAAGTTATCCAAACTTTTATCGCTGGGTCCTTTTTTTTTTTCGTTAAATTGTGAACAATGTTTTATATTTGTGAAAAATCTAGGGTACTTCTTTGTTATAGCGGCCCCCAAAAATGAGTCGCCTAGCAACAAAGATGTATCGCCAAATTATAACCGTAGTATTAGAGGTTGTGTTACATTAGAGGTTCTGTACGAGCCGGACTTCCCGGCCTGGCCCGAACGAAAGTTATCTTGGCTCGGCACGGTGTAAAAATTGAAAGTTCGGCCCGAGCCCGGCCCGTACAAAAATCAGTGAAAACAGGCCCGGCCCACCCCGACTCAATTTCTACAAAAAAATCCATTTTTTCTCGACGTACAATTAAGATTCTTTTAATGAATACTACATACATATTTATGGGAACATTTTACAGTGTATTTTAGATTACTATGTGTTCGCAAAACAGGAAACACACAATAGTAAACATTAACGATTACACAGTGTTTTAGTCATCGTCTCTACAGACATTTCAAAATTCCAATAAGGATTCATTAAAAGGTTAATGTAATTCAGAATAAAGGATTAAAAACATGATAACTTTTGAAGCTGTATAATAAAAAGTAGATTTGTGAAAATATTTCTCTCATTTTTAAGGCTTTTCTCAAATCCAAAGAAGCTACATTTCGACACATTTATTAATTCATTTCTTTTCGGAAACGCGTAAAATTGGCAGGTATTCTTATTCAGAAATTATGTAAATGCCGTCTTTTTCATAGATAAAAGCAATATATCTTTCTCTGAAAATACTGCCAAAGTTAGCGTTTTAAATCGAATTTCCGGAAGCGATAGCACAGGAAAGGAGAAAACGTACAGTCACGTGACAAGAATCTCTGTTATCTCTGTAAGTAATTTATCAAATATGGAGAAAGCTATTCGTTTCCAAATGCCTTCAATACTAGTGTGCCTGTGAATAGCCTGTGAATTTTATGCATAAGGTCAAAAGTTCTTTTACAGAAATTTTCGATTTTAGTTCGAATTACAAACAATAGATGGCGCTGTAAACAATAGGCGCTAAATACAGGCTCGATTTTTTGGCCGATCTCTTCTTCCATGCGGAAAAAGGAGATTAAATTGTATTGAGTGAGTCCCGAAGGACCAAAAATCGAGCCTGAATTTAGCGTCTATTGATCGCATCGCCATCTATTGTTTATAATTCGAACTAAAATCGAAAATCACTGTAATAAAAGTTTTCACCTTATGCATAAACCTCCTGCAAGATTTTTTTAAATATCTGTCACCGTTTGCAAGTTATTGAATTTTAAAATCAGTCAGTCCTTTTTAGGACACCCGGTATATGACATTCAGGACCTATAAGTTATCGTCATATATGACATGTGTATAAGACGTAAATATCACGAATATACAAATACATTGGCATATATGGCGCATATATGAGTGTTTGGAGTATATATGCGTACATCTGTGATGCATATATAAGCTTGGCGAAATCGTAACTGCAACTTTGGCATAATCGTAATCAGTGGTGCCAACTTATATGGGCTCCTGGGGCACCCAATAATTTGATCTCTCCGCCCACCCAATTTCGTTTAATTTAATTCGTTATTTATTTGGTTTTTTTTTTAAATAGCTGAAATGAAATTTGGTTTTATTGACGTAAACAAAATAATTTTGTTTGAAAAATAGTAAGGATATCCATTAGATTTACAAGAGCACTGAAAGCCCCTGCAGCGGATATATAATTAAATTTCTCTCAAAAACAAATTTCTTGCATATTTTGCCATCTGTTTTAATATATTGAATTGATAAAGCAATTAGGTGACTAAACCGTATATTTTTCCTTGGCATTTAGTCTTTCAATAGTTAGCAATTTTTATGTTACATATAAAAAATATTAATGCATATAAGCAATTCATATAAGGAAGAACTTATGAGAATATAATTTAATAAAATTATTTATTAAATTATAAATAGATTATAATTTTATATTTTGCTTGGCAAAAACATAATTTAAATTCCAATTATCTTTAGCCATTCGCTACTCCCCCGCCTATGTAACAACACACGCACACACACGCACTAAGGGGGGAAAATTTACGTTAATTTACTCAAAAATTTTTGAGCCTACTCAATATGTTTCTAAAGTTGGCGCTACTGATCGTAATTGTGGGGGGCATTATAACAATGAAGTACCAAATCTAGTCATAGTTTTGTGAATTTGAAATTATCATATTTAGGTTTATGGTTGAGTGATATATAGTATATCAATGGGTATATATCTTGATGTGTATCATGATATATATCAGATACTTATTTTCCAAATATCATTGTGTATGATATTTTTGATCAAAACAAGTGTAAATGAACTTTCAACTGTAATTGACTGTGTCGATCTGTACAGAAGAACTTTTGCCTCGGGTAGTGACTTTTTCACTAAAAATAAAAATAAAAAGCTTTTTCAAGCTTTACATTTGAAGCTAAATTTTTAAGTGTAGAACCAACTGAAGAGCTCAGATGATAGTGGTATTTGATGACCCCCCCCCCTTCCCCCCTAAAGAAAAAAGAGAAAGAGAGTTAATCATATGGATAAAGATAATCAATGATCCTCTACCATCTGTTAAATTACTATTTGAAAAAAAAAAAAAAAGAAAAAAAAAAAAGAAAAGAAAAAAACTAATATTTACAGAGATGTTAATTAATAAAGGAGGTATTTGACAATAAAAAATTGCATATTTAGTTAACAAAAGGGATTCAAAATATGTTTTCTCAAAATGATGATGTGTCATTTACTACCTTTTATCATCTGAGTTTTTCCATTATATGCCACAATATCACCTTAGAATATTCATTGAAAGATAACCTGTCAAATTTAGATACCGTCAAGGTATGGTCCTTGCGGGGTTACTTTGGTTCATCCCATAAAAAAAGTTTTTATTCTTTGTATTGTACAAACAATACAAGATAATTTGGAGTTTTTGCCCTTGAAAAATATTTTATATCCTACTATAGGGTATTTGAATAGTTTGAGGGTAATTTAAAAATTTTTAGTGGCAACACTGGATGTGTTTATAAACAACTGTTTTCGTGTGTAAATTTTAACTCTCCAAACTTTCTATGGTGAAACAATCTGGATAAGAACTACAAATAAGGTAAGTGTCAAAATATTATCTTTAGTAACCTGTAACCCATATGTGAAGATAGTTTTTCCTTTTTATTTTGACAGGAAATGTTTACGTTTTCATAAAGTTAACATGAAAACTAGTATTTCGGGGCTACTTTGTGCCAGGCCTTTTTTGGTCTGAAAATAGCCTCAATTACTTAGAAATGTCTTTTATACAACCAAATCTCTTAAAACATGTTTTAAGTAACATTTTTTTTTTCAAATGTTACTGTAGAAAAATGTTACATTAATTGTCTTTGTTCCAGTTGCTGAGGATAGCATGACAAAAACTGTTTCTCGTTTCTTTAATATTAATTAGTTTATTGTGTTTAAATGTTAAAAAACAAAACAAAAAAACCCCACTTGTTTATCGAAGTTTGCAGTGTTAATTTATTAGCAAATGCTACTGCAAAGGGGTTTCAATAAAAATGTATTCATTTACATATGAAATGTATTCATTTTATATGAAACTAAGTGAATGGACGAAAGAAGCCCCCAGCAGGGGCTACTTTGTACCAAAACTTTAAAAATAGTTAAAAAAAAAAAAAAACTCATCTTTAAAACCATACAGTTTGCTTCATTGTTTCATGTTAATTGTTTACAACTCCATTTCGGTATTTAAAAATTACATATAATATTTTTTAATAATGAAAATGTGAGTGGAACCAGGAAAAAGTGACCCAAAGTAGCCCCGGTTGACAGTAATCAGTTATTTACAACTTCATTAGAATGAATCTTTTCTGGTTTTGGTTTAGCCCAGTTTAAACTGTACACAAGTTAGAGAACGAAAAAGCAGACAAGCTTACATTTATGTTCAAAATTTTCCATCTAAAAAAAAAAAAAATGTATTTAAAATTTTGTTGTATAAAACATAAAATTTTCGTGATACTTGATACTGAATCCTATATTTTGTTTTTCCATGAGTATAAAAAAAGAGATTATTTCTGTTTTTAAATATTTGATCTTCCATTTTATTGTAAGAGGGGAAAAAGAAAAGACATTTAAACTACACTTTTATGGTTTTGATTTATCCCAATTTAAACTGCACAGCAGATTAGGAAATGAAAAAACAGACAAGCTTACATTTATGTTCAAAATTTTTAATGAAAAAAATAATTTGTATTTAAAATTTTGTTGTATAAAACATAAAATTTTCATGCTACTTGATACTGAAGCCTATATTTTGTTTTTCGATGAGTTATAAAAAGAAGATTATTTCTGTTTTTAATTGATGTTCAATTTTGTTGTAAGTGGAAAAAAGAAAAGAAAAAGGCATTTAGACTACTCTTCTCTGATTTTGGTTTTGTCAAATTTAAACTGCTCAACAGTTTAGGGAATGAAAAAGCAGACAAATTTACATTTATGTTCAAAATTTTCCATAAAAAAAATTTTTATTTAAAATTTTATTATATAAAACATAAAATTTTCATGATACTTAATACTGAATCCTAATATTTTGTTTTTCGATTAGTGTAAAAAAGATATTATTTTTGCTTTTAATTAGTTGATCTTCCATTTTGTTGTAAGTGGGGGGGGGGGGAAGACATTAAGAAAGTTCTTTTATTAAGTTCCTAATTTCTATTAAGTACATTTTAAGTGCAATATATTTTAGTTCCCAATTTCTATTAAGCATGAAAATATTTATAGTAAGTTGACTATTTTGAAACTGTCGGAAATATATCGAAAATATCGTATATTTCTAATATTTTCGAAATTATCAGGATATTTACGAACCCCGTTCAGGTTCAGAATTTATCTGTTTTTCTTTTTAACAGTATCCTTTATGTATAAAAAAGCTGGATAGATCCTTGATGTATGATAGTATAGCTGCAAACCAACTGGAGTTTTTTTTTTTTTTTTTTTAAGTAAAAAAAATAAATAAATAAAGAACCAGGAAGTTAATTTACTAAAATGTGTTTTGTTTTTACGTGGTATTTATTTGATTTCTCTAATAAGTACAATTGTTCAAAATAAACTGACTTGACTTGAAAAGAAAAAAACGGAAAAGTTAGCATCTGTGATATAGTATTTTACTAGTTTGGAATTTGGTAGTTATTACCAAGGAAGAAAGAGAGAACCTTATTTTTATCATTTTACTAGCAGGCAGGCTTCGTCTGCTACGCTAGT
Source organism: Maratus speciosus (assembly GCA_963932465.1). NCBI lineage: Eukaryota > Metazoa > Arthropoda > Arachnida > Araneae > Salticidae > Maratus > Maratus speciosus. The sequence goes on along the minus strand of OZ010789.1, from coordinate 125,101,623 downwards.
TTCTTCAAACAAACCTGGAATAAAACAAAATATATCGGTGATACCTTGTGTTTTAAAGTAATACGGACCTTTACCTACAATTTCCTTCCGCATTGTTGAAATCGATATGAACGCAATTGTAATATCATATTTTCAAATGTGACAGGCAAAATTTGGGCTGTTAAGGACCAGCTCTTTTACTAGTTTATCATTTGCAGTAGGATTTGCTAAAGAACGATGTACAATATACTACAACCAACCCTGAAAAATTATCTGTTTAGCAATACAAGGCAAGTTTCATCAAAATCCGTCCTGTAAAACATTTTTAAAAAGGCTGATCTTTCATCATCGGGTTTACATCTGAATACAGGATGTTCCTCCAAAATTCTATGACTAATCACCGTAGAACGATACGTTATATACAAAAACCTTGAATGAAATATTATCTAACAGTGCAAGTTCCATCAAAATCCATTCAGCAGGATCATTTTAAAAGGCTCATCTTTCATAATCGGGTTCACCAGATTATAGAACTGTCCCCCATAATTGTATAACTAAGCAACATAGAATGACGTATTATGTACTAAAACCTTCTCTAAAAAATAATCTAACTAACAGTGCAAGCCCCATCAAAATCAATTCAGCAAAACTCTATCTATAAGCAGCCGAAATGAAATTCGCATTTGCATTTTATATATACGAGGGAAAGTCAGTAAGTAGGTCATAAACCGATATGAGAGGTCCGAAATTAGTAGTAAATTCTTTCCAAATATGCCAATAGGTGGCATCACTGTCCAACTGTAAGATGTCAATTTCGAATTTATGAGGCAACAGATGTACAAGATGAGCAGAGGCGTTCAAAAGTTGTTGAAGAAGAAAGAAGTGGTCGTCTTGTTGAGATTGTGACAGAAGAAACAGTGCGGAAGGTTGAGGAAATGGTTAGAGCTGACAGGCGAACAACAGTAGACACTAGACAGCATTAGCAACTGCAACAGGGTGTTCACATATTTCAGCCTACAGCCGACTGAAGCAGACGTTGAATGTGAGGTGCACAGAATGGCTGAGAGTGCAGTCCAAAGACTTTTATGCCGCAGGTATTAGAAAACTCATAAAGAGATGGGACAAATGTATCAATGTAAGTGACGATTATATACAGAAATAAACATGCCTTTTAAGTATGTATCATGGTATGTATCCCCTTTTTAGGTGCGTTCGTAATTATGTAAATACGTAGCACCTATAGTCGTCGTTCAGTCCGTCTGTCTGCATATAATAGAGCAAAAACTACCCAACCGAATCGTTTGAAATTTAAAATATATAATTGTTGCATAATTTTGTAGAGTCATTTCAAATTTTATGAAAATCGGATGTATAGTTTAATTACAGGGACAGTCAAAACGGCCAATGGGAAAAAATTACTTCAAGTGTATTTTAATGAGGTTACAGCCTTTCGAACAGAATGAAAATAATATGCACTTATGAAGTGCACTAAAATATATATTCAGTACAATAAGCAGTACAAAAAAAAATATATGTATATAACTAGTTATAGTACGGAATCACCTCATTTGCCACGTTTGACGTGTAATTTCCAACTTAATTTATTGGCTTTTGTGACCTACTTACTGACTTGTCCTCGTACTAGGTGATAAACCCCGGTTACAGAATATAGGTGAAAACCATCATATATATATTATATCTGGTGTTAACATCCTTTTTTTCTATGCACATATTAAAGGCACAGGGATGAATGAGGTATTTTTAGAAAGGTTCTGCTGCGGCTTTTGATGTAGTATACTTGCATATCGTGTTAAAACGCGTTGTAAGATTAAAAAAAAAAAAAAAAACAGTTAATGAAAAAACGGTACCAACAAATAATCTCAGATTGCAGTGAGAAAGCTTCGCACGGATCTTTTATTATTATTATTAAACTGAAATAGATCTTTACGTTTAATATATATATTTTAGAATGCCCATTAACAATACTAAAAATCATATTTACATGAAAAACAGCAATAATGCGTTAAAATAAATTTTTGAAATGTATTAAAAGCGATATTTTCATATTGGTCTCGCGTCAGGATTTAACGCTAAAACGACCGGGCATTTTACTCAAGTTTTATAAAAGATATTTTACACCGGAATTTTTATTTAAATCTGTTTAAGATATTTATTTAACATTTTTCTTCTTTGTGTCTTTTAAACTTATTTTACAAAGAAATTTCTGGTTCGAACCGAGATATATTCATATGGTAGGGGTCAAAATGACCCCTCACGCTCTTTTTACTGTTGACAGCCGAAGAAATCGCCAAAGATTGCTATTTAGAATAAGCCTTTTTGATTCTGTTCATTTGTATGAAATTAGCTTACATGTCTTAAATTAGTGTATTATTTATATTTTATTGTTTCACCTATTAATGGATGTTTTTAATTTTGTCACATAATTTAAGCTAGAAACAAATGATAAGCTATTTATATGAAGTGCAAACGAATTTGGGGCATTCTCACAATCGTTTGACTTTCATGTCCCTGAATAATAATTTTTATTTTAATACACTTTTTTGTGTTTTTTTAATTTCATATACTGGGGAACATCCCATTGCATGATTGCATAATAATATTAACGAGATAAATAAGTTTTGAACGATGTTGGGGGTCCAAATACCAGAAAAACTCCTATACCGTCCCGTGTCCCTGATAATGATTTTTAAGTTTGGAGCTGTCTGTATAAAATTGTTCCAATAAAAGTAATTCGATGTAATTTTTTTCCGAAACTGGGACAATTGTTTTATATAAATATGTAGCAAAAAATTAACCTGCACACATTTTTGCGGTTGATATTATTTTTTGAACTCTGCCTCTGGGTTTTTCATCCTTACCGTCCCTCTTGCTAAACTTATACAGAAAATCACTTCAGATGCAGCCACAGAATTTTTTTCAAGTTTTTCCTCATGCAGAAGTACGCTAGAGAAAGAATGTCTAAAATTCTTTGACAGGAAATTTATTGCAGAATTTAAATCAGCATTTAAATATAAATTTTAAGATCGTGGCTTTATGGATAGTCTTACCGTCCCCAAGGTTTATTCCTGCACTTTTCGAGGTAAATAAAAAAAAAAAAAAATTAATCCAATGTTAACAACTGTTTCTACAAATCAATGAACATTGGTGGCTATCACTTAGTCTTAACATGATTTGCCTAAAATAGGTGGTAATTTTTCTTACTGTTCCATCGTTACCGCCCCGCCCCTTTTTTCCCATTTCGTCCCTTTTTTCCTATACCGTCCCCTTTTTTTACCTTATCGTCCCTTGTTTAATACCCCTTTAAGACAATGTTATACCAAAATTTTGTACTAAAAATACTACATTGTTATTGCTTCTTATTTGAATGTCCTGTGGGTACTATGCAAATTCATTATAAGTAAAAATTTCGAAGAAAATAAAAAGTTTTAGTGGTAAAATGGTAAGGAAAATTAAACTGGCGAAGTTTAATTTTCCATAACATAAGTTTAACATAAACCTCCGTTAAGTAAAAAAAATTTCGCTGCTGACCATTTTTTTCTTTATTTTGAATCATTAAGGCATTCGTCTATCAGATTAAAATGTTATTTTAGCAAGTTTAATTTCGCCAGATTTTTCCCCCCAAAAGTCAAAAATTGTGAGAATGCCCCATTCTCACAATTTCTGACATTCTCATTCTTTTTCATTCTCACAACTTTCTCATTCCAATTTTTTTTCCAATTCCACGCAACACAGACATATTTGGAAAAAAAAAAAAAAAAAAAAAAATCCATGTTTGAAAATTAGTTTAAAAACAATAAAAATTCAGTAAATTGCAATACAGATTTCAAACAAATTGCACTTGAAAGTACATTCCCCCCCCCCCCTATTCGACGGTGTAAAAGTTGAAAATGTACGATGCTTAGAAGTTAAAAAAAAAAAAAAATGCAGTAGAAACGAAATTTGATCGTCTGCCGTTGCCATTCGTAAAGCGATGTCAGCGTTACGCACGCTCATCCTTTATAGAATAGATAGATAGTAGAAATATTTTTACAGTCGAACCTCTATTTAACGAAATCGCTGAATCCCTGAAAAAAAGTTCGTTATATGGAAAATTCGTTAAATAGAGATTCACCTTTTAAAATACTTTAAACTACATAAAACAGATTTTAAATGCATAAACACTAAATATTTTAACTAAAAGTAATTAATCACATTTTTCTTTTTATAAATTATATCAATTTGTTTTATTTATTTTACACACCAATATCCATCATCAATTCATTTTTTCTATGTGTTTAAATCCTTGAAATCTGCAAGGAAAACAAAACATTGTCCGGGAATACACTGTTTATTCTGTTTAAAGTAAATAGTTTTACATTAAAATTAACGAATTTTAATGACATTATCCTATCTGTTATTATTATAACAAATAATCTTAACCATACATTAACATATGCGTCCTTAAATTTAATTTCTGAAAAAAAAAAACTGTTAATTTTCCCTGAGTTTTTTCTTTTAAAAAGTGCTTTCTCTCGTAATATGTCTTGCATCTATGCAATGCACCCAAAACCCCTTCATGCGTATTTTCTTCTAACTATAATCCGCTTCGGATTGTTTCAAATGATTTTAGCATTTCCTCATACGAAGTTTCGTTAATTCCTGCATCATGATCATTTCCATCATCATCATATTCGTCTTCATTGCTGTGTTGTTTTTGTTTTTCACATCGTCGAAAATATCCAATTCGGATAGTTTTCTGGCGTCTCAATTTCAGAATTAAGTGAAATACAATCATCAATCAGCACATCATGGTTAATTTCTTCTTTTTTTCTCATCTGTATTCGCATTTTTTAAAAAGTTACTCCAAGGGATTATCGTCTTCGTCCTCCGTACTTACCGAATTCTCACTGCTGACAAAGAAGGCACCTGGTAAAACTAGTTCAAGGCCATTGAACATCATAAAATTTGTTTAAAGAAAGAATAAGTTTGAAATGTTCAGAAATATTTTGAGAAATGGGGAGAAAAAAAAATTTAGATCTCAAGAAAAAATTCGTTAAATAGAGAATGCACTTCACTATTTGGAGGTTATTTTGCGAAGAAATTCGCAAAATGTTCTTGGTTCTAAGGAAAAGTTCGCAAAATAGAGAAATTCGCAAAATAGAGGTTCGTTAAATAGAGGTCCGACTGTATTTGTAAGGCTCTGATGACTGTAACGTCTGTATTATACAGCAAAAAAATCACTTCCAGCTCAGCCTACAGGCGTAGTTAGAGTTCGAAGTTAAGTACTAATTTCACCAACAAAAACTAAATCAAGATTAGAAAAAAACACAGTTTAACAATTTTATCTGGCCGTTTTTGACGGGTTTTTAATTTCATTTTCCTGTAAGAGCTGGTTTTATCATAATCATGTTAATACGACAATTTTCCGATAAGCATTTTTAATTTGTTTTTGCTGTAAGAATTGGTCCTATCGAAAACGTGTCAATATAAAAGTTGTAGATAATATTAAAAAGATTTATAATAAATTTAGACGGATTGGATATCTTGTGAATTGACGAAGTTATGAATTTTTTTCTTCTTCACCCCCCCCCCCCTCCTTTTTGTTTTTAATTTTTTTTGGCAGTAAGAGTTAGTTTTATCAAAAACTTGCCAATACAAAAGTTGTAGATTGTATTAAGAAGATCTATAATAAGTTTAATTGGATTTGCTATCTTGATAATTAACGAAGTTATAATCTTTTAAACCCTATTTTTTTCGCTCCGTGAGCACATTTTTAATTTTATCAAAAATCTGTGATAAATAAAATTTTGACCTTTTTTTCTAGAAGTAATAAAAACTTTAAACTGATTTGATATGTATTATAACTAAGAAGTTTTGTGGGTTTTTTCTGTTTTCACAAAACCACTCCCTATTTCCACCCCTTGGTCTGATTTTGCCCATTACCGAACATGGCCGAGATTTTCTGTCCCTTGATTTTATGTATCAATTTGGAAGAGATTTGTGCAGAATTATGGAAGTTATCGTGTCCGTAAAAAAAAGTGATATATCTATAGATAGACATATAAAGTTTTTAACTGGGGGTTGTTTTGGGTTCTAGGGGTCATGATCGGCGTAGATCTGCAAAAATGTTTTCAGAAATTCCAACATTAGGGGAGAATGTAATAGGTAGTATTTCTTACGATATCTACCTAAAACATGTTCGTAAGTAGTGATGGGCGATTCTCGAGAATTCGACAATCGAGAAAAATCGTCATCGTAAAAAATCACAATCGATACAGCCATCGATTAATTCCTAGAATCTACAATCGAGATGTTTTACAATCGATTATAACGAGAAAAGCTAAAAACAGTTATTGGAAAACTTAGCTATTATTCTGGCCGACAATTTCATAGTAGTGATAGGGCTTAGTGATGGGCGATTCTCTAAAATTTACCAATCGAAAAAAATCGTTATCGTAAAATACACAATCGATACAGTCATCGATTACTTTCGAGAATCTACAAAGGAGATGTTCTGGACTCGATTATTGAAATCATTGTTTTTACATATATATAAGGCAGATTTTATTAAATATAGGGTAACTGAAAACAGATGGAATAAAAAAAAAAAAAAAACCAAAGGGAGGCTATAAAGGAGCCATAAGACTGGAAAAGTCTTGTAAGGGTGCCCTGGTTGAAAAAAGCTGAAAAAACGCGAGTAGCTATGAAGCGGTAAGGGAAGTTTAAGTATCAAAAATTTGAATTTTTCGGCAATTAGCACCAAAATGGCCAAAGAAATAAGAAACAAAAGTACCCCCTAGTGGCAAAAACATGAACTAAAGGATGATAAAAGGGATCAAAATTTTTTATTGATTTTTCTACGACATTTGAGATTGGATCTTTAATTTCCCCATTTTTAGAAAGACTTCGACTGGAATACATTAAACGAACCCCCGCGTGGAGCAAAGTAGGTGGCAGGGGCAAGGAAAGTGCATAATATGAATAAGTGGTCACAGGACTTTCCAACGATATGTCACATGAGGGGTGTCGGCTAAATTTAAAAAAGTGCCCCCGCGCGGGGCAAAGTAAGGGGAGGGGCGCGGGCGATATATAAAATGAAATAGTAGTCACAGAGCTTTCCAATGATATATCGCATGAGGGGTATCAGTAAAAGATAGAAAAGAGTCCCAACTCCCAGGATTCCAATTATCGTTCCCCCAAAATATACCCTGCTCATCCTTCTCTTTGAAATTTTCATATATTAAAAATTATTTATCAAAGGGCTCCGTAAAAAAATCCGATCTAAAATGTTTAAAAACGCTACGATTTCAAAAAAGTTCGAAAAGTGCCTCTCTCGGGGCGCCAAAATAGGGAGGGAAGAAGAAAGGTTCATAATATGAAAGAGTAACTTTCCGATGATAACCGAAAACTTTCCGATGATATATCAAATGACTGGTCCAAAAAAAGTTTGAAATCTACTCCTCACACGTGGGTTCCCTCTTTTATCCCAGAATATACCCGGAAATCATGCAACCCCACTTTTCACCCACAGCACCCCCCACGCAGCAACCAAAATTTTATATTTAATAAATAATATTTATCGGAGAGCTCCATTAAAAAACCTCATTTGATGATATTTATTGTAGAAATCTCTACAATTAAAAAAAAAATCACCCCCGCACCGCTCCCCCCCCCCCCCCGCCCCCTTCCGGAATTCAAGTCTGGGAGGAGAAAGGTTCATAATATGAAAGAGTGGTGAAAGGACTTTCCGATGGAGAGGTTTGGTAAAAGTTTGAAAATTACCCCCCCCCCCCACCTTTGTCCACTCTCGCGCCCCCCAGAATTCACTCACCTTCCTCTTTGAACTTTTTATGTTTAATAAATAGTATTTATCTGAGTCTCCAGGTATGGGGCAGCTTGGCAGAGCTAAAATAAGAGAAACATTGAAAATTCGAGGCAAAATGACACTAAATTTAACAGTAAAGTTTGAAACTAGGGCTATACAGAACTGAATACATAAACCACTATGCTTCATAACCCACATCGGTTAATAGCAATAAAAAAATAAGTGCCAGTTAAACTGATGGCATTGAGCTCACAGGTTATTCACATTAATTGTATATTATACTCTTATTTCAAAGAATAATGTCCCTCAAAAAATAAATTAAGGGAAATATACCCCGTTTGCCCCTTTTATACTTAACCAATGAACCTCCAAATCAAATCAGGGAAACTCCTTAACTATAATAAATCAGTATATCCAATTTGAAGAAAATCAGATAATTTTGCATGAAAAAAAGAAACATATCGCTAAATTAAGGGTGGTCTAACCCCTTTAACCCTTTTATACTTAAATAATGAACCTCCAAATCTAATCAGGGAAGCTCCTTATCAGAACGAACATAGAAAAAAAAATAAATTAAAGTAAATTGAATAATTCTCCATGAAAATCCATTTATCTAAATTAAGGGGAGGGGACTTGCCCCCTTTTCGCCCTTGTATACTTAACCAATGAACCTCCAAATCTAATGAAGGAAGCGCCATATCGGAATAAATCGGTATATTAAATTTGAAGCAAATCGAATAATTCTGCATGAAAAACCCTTTTATCTAAATTATGGGGGATGCCAGCCCCTCCCCTTTATACTTAACCCATAAACCTCCAAATCTAATCAAGGCAGCTTCTTAACACAATAAACCGGTATCCCAAATTTGGAGCAAATCGAATAATTCTGCATGAAAAACCCATTTATCTACATTAAGGAGGGGGTCTACCCCCTTTCCCCCCTTTATACTTAAGTAATGAACCTCCAAGTTTAATCAGGGAAGCTCATTAACATAATAAACCAGTATACTAAATTTGGAACAAATCGAGTAATTCTGCATGAAAAACCCAATTATATAAATTAAGTGGGGAACCAGCCCCCCTTCTCCCCCTTTATCCTTAACCAATGAACTTCCAAGTTTAATCAGGGAAGCTCCTTAACATAATAAACCGGTATACCAAATTTGGAGCAAATCGAATAATTCTGCATGAAAAGCCCATTTATCTAAATTAAGGGGGGACCAGCCCCTTCTCCCCCTTTATACTTAACCCGTAAACCTCCAAATCTAATCAAGGTAACTTCTTAACATAATAAACCGGTATATCAAATTTGGAGCAAATCGAATAATTCTGCATGAAAAACCCATTTATCTAAATTAAGGAGGGGGTCTACCCCCCCCCCTTTCTCCCCTTTATACTTAACTAATGAACTTCCAAGTTTAATCAGGGAAGCTCCTTAACATAATAAACCGGTATACCAAATTTGGAACAAATCGAATAATTCTGCATGAAAAACCCATTTATCTAAATTAAGAGGGGCGGGCAGCCCCCTTCTCCCCCTTTATCCTTAACCAATGAACTTCCAAGTTTAATCAGGGAAGCTCCTTAACATAATAAACCGGTATACCAAATTTGGAGCAAATCGAATAATTCTGCATGAAAAACCCATTTATCTAAATTAAGGAGGGGGTCTACCCCCCTTTCCCCCCTTCATACATAACTAATGAACCTCCAAGTTTAATCAGGGAAGCTCCTTAACATAATAAACCGGTGTACGAAATTTGGAGCAAATCGAATAATTCTGCATGAAAAACCTATTTATCTAAATTAAGGAGGGGGGGACCAGCCCCCCTTCTCTCCCTTTATCCTTAACCAATGAACCGTCAAAACTAATCAGCGGAACGCCTTATCAGAATAAACATAAAAAAAATTGAAGCAAATCATACATTTTAATCAAGAGTTATCGCATTACGTACATACGTACGTACGTACGTACATGCACACACACAGAACCGACGGGTACATTAGCTCTCAGGCTTAGATAGCCTGTGAGCTAAAAAGAGATTGGATAAGCAGATGGACTCCTTTGAGAAATTATGACTTAAACCAACCGGTAAGTTTGACTCTAAAAGCTTCATTTCCATCTCGCATTTCGGCAAATCTCATCTCGATGATTTTTCCAGCATTTCGACGCTTCCAGATGGGAAGCTGCTCGATGGTTTGTTCTCTCGCGGTTTTAAACCTTTCGGAATGGGAAGTCTCTCGAGAGTGTCTCTCGCCCTTTTCAACCTTTTCCGATGGGAAGCCTCTCGCTGGTGGCTGGTTTCTCTCGTTCTTTTCGAAATCTCCCAACGAAAAGCCTTTCGAGGATTTCTCTCGTCCTCGGCAGAGAAGAAAAGTAAGAAAATTTATCGAGAGTACCAGGGGACGAGATAGAGAAAGAGGCATGACAATGAGCTGTGAAATGAAGCCCTAATTTTCAAAGTGTCTCTTATTTTAGCCCTACCAAGATGTCACATACCTGGAGCCCTCCGATAAAAATTATTTATTAAATATAAAAATTTCAAAGAGGAAGGTGGGTCGGGTGATTTCGAGGAAGGAGGACGTGAGAGTGGAATCATGCGGGGTGCAATTTTAAAAATTTTACCGAACCCTTCCTGTGGCATATAATCGAAAAGCCCTTTGACCACTCTTTCATACTATGAACCTTTCTTCGCCCAAAGGGGGATGGGGAAGGGGCGAACAAATTTTTAAAACCGTAGCCGATTTCTATAATAAATTTTAATATCACTTTAGATGTGTGTTTTTTATGCAGTCTTCCGGTAAATATTAATTATTGAACATAAAAATTTTAAAGTGGCGGCAGTGTGAATTCCGGGGCGAAAGAGTGGGCTCACGGGGGGTGGGAGGGGGAGCAATTTTCAAACTTTTTTTGGACCAGCCATGTGATATGTCATCGGTAAGCTCTCGGATGACTCTTTCATATTATGAGACTTTCTTCCTCCCCTCCCCAATTTGGCCCCCACTGCGAGGGTAGTTTTTTCCGTTTTTATCATTTTAGATCAGATTTTTTTATGGAGCCCTCCGCTAAATATTATTTATAATATATGAAATTTCAGGACACTTTTCCAAATTTAGCCAAGACCCCTCATGTGACATATCGTTGGAAACGTTTGTGACTACTTATTGATGCTATGCACTTCCGGTGGCCGCCCCCCCACTTCCCCCCCCCGGAGGACACTTTTCCAAATTTAGTCAATACCCCACTTGTGAGATATCGTTGAAAAAGTCTGTGACTACTTATTGATGTTATGCACTTCCAGTGACAGTCCCCCCCACTCTTTGCCCCCCCCACCCCCGGGGACACTTTTTCAAATTTAGTCAAGACCCCTAGTGTGAGATATCGTTGGAAAGGTCTGTGACTACTTATTGATGTTATGTACCTACGGTGTCCCCACTACCACTTTGCCCCCCCCCCCCCGGAGGCACTTTTCCAAATTTAGCCAAGACCCCACATGTGAGATATCGTTGGAAAGGTCTGTGACTATTTATTGATGTTATGCACCTCCGGTGACAGTCTCCCCCAATTTGCCCCTCCCGGGGGACACTTTTTCAAATTTAGCCGATACCCCTCATGTGAGATATCGTTGGAAAGGTCTGTGACTACTTATTGATGTTATGTACCTACGGTGTCCCCACTACCACTTTGCCCCCCCCCCCGGAGGCACTTTTCCAAATTTAGCCAAGACCCCACATGTGAGATATCGTTGGAAAGGTCTGTGACTATTTATTGATGTTATGCACCTCCGGTGACAGTCTCCCCCAATTTGCCCCTCCCGGGGGACACTTTTTCAAATTTAGCCGATACCCCTCATGTGAGATATCGTTGGAAAGGTCTGTGACTACTTATTGATGTTATGCTCCTCCGGTGTCTATCCCCCCGTTTTGCACCCCCCCCCCCCCGGGGGACACTTTTCCAAATTTTGCCAAGACCTCACATGTGAGATATCGTTGGAAATGTCTGTGACTACTTATTGATGTAATGCACCTCCGGTGACCGCCCCCACCCCACTTTTCCCCCACGGGGTGTTTTTCTAAATTTAGCCGGGACCCCTCATGTGACATATTGTTGGAAAGGCTTATGACCATTTACTCATGTTATCCACCTCCCGCACCCCTCCCCCCTTTGCCCCCAAGGGGAGGGCTTTTTTATAAATTCAGATCCAGACTTCTCATGTGACATATGGTTGGAAAGGCCTAAAGACCTGTGACGACTTAATCATATTATGCAGCTGCTGTGTCCCTCCGCTCGCTTTGACCCCTCCCCCAAGAGATCTGGTCCGAGGTTCATTCGTTTCGATATTATATTTTTTACAAGATTTTGTAGTGCGTGCACACCACACCCGCCTGCTATTATATATCAGTGCCGTATATAGCGGGTAACCTGTTCGTGATTTCATATTACAAGATTACGTATAAATTAGGGGCCCCGATTAAAGGAGGGGCCCGCTAGCGGTCGAAGTCACCTAGTCTTTATTAACATCGACGCATTCCAGTTCACCCGCAGACGATTCTTGATAAATGTATGACGTATATAATACATAATATATGATTTATAAAAGAAATTTGCAAACTGCAGTCATCGAGAAAAAATTTACACAATCGAAAATTATCGAGATGTCCATACAATCGAGAAAATCGAGAAAAACATCTCGTTATCGCCCATCACTAATGTACAGTCGTGGAAAAAAAAAAGTAAACACTCCCTACTAACTCCTCAACAAATCATCGTAGAAGAAAGTTACTGGTACCGAACAATTGGAAATAAAGTCTACTTTTAAATGATGTATATAAAATTTTCTTAGGGGATCATCTACATATTAAAACGAATCCAAACTTCATTTTTTTCAATAGCAATACCCATTTTTAACGAGATATTTCAAATCTTCGGTTCAAACTATGCCTAGACACGAAATTTCAAGTCTTTTGAATTATAAACATTCAAAATTTAGTGCTTCTAATGTTAAGTTACATTTTCATATTTTTATTTATATCTCCCGAAATTATGCTCCTAATATGCTAATTTTTTTTGTAGTAATAATACTAATATAGCCAAACATAAATAAGCTGAATTTGCAATTTTTATAATTTTATGATATGAATTATGAAATTAATATTCGAAAAAATTATGAATTGCAACCTACCATTTTTTTGATGGATTTAGATTTATTAAGTCCTGCTTTAGGGAAATTCAAAAATTTCACATTTTTCTTCCAATTAGTTTTCAAATTATGCTTAAAAAACGGCAAAATGATGGTTTAAGGAGCCGTCTATGATGGAAGTGAGTAGACATTTTGAAATTTATTCTGCTGTACTGTAATCTAACACGCTTCATTGACTCCTTGAGTGGCGCTTAAGGTGCCTTGATCAAGGAAGGGGCTCTCTCGGTTAACAATCCAGTACGGAACTTCAATTTGGATACAGCCCTTAAAATACGCTCGTTTTAAAATAATTAATTTCTCGGAAACTTATGGTACGAATTGCATAAAAATTCGTTTTTAGGCTAATTGAAGGGTGTAGAGTTCATTTATGCTGTTAGAATTGGGTACTGCTATTGGAAAAAACAAAGGTATGGTTCGTTTTAATATGTAGATGGCCCTCTAAGCAAATTTTATATACATCCTTTAAAAGTAGACTTTATTACCAATCGTTCGGTACCAGTAACTTTCTTCTACGATAATTTGTTGAGGAGTTAGTAGGGGGTGTTTACTTTTTTTTTTTCCACGACTGTACATGATTTTACTGTAACATGAAATTATATCACTTAGCTCTCCATGCAGGAATAAAAACATGCATAAAAGCGTAAAACACAAAAGAATGAAGACGTAGGACGATGTTTAGAGAGTTGGGTAATTTTACCTCCCCTCTTCTGTAGTCACAAATGGACAAATAGCATAAAAAACTGAATTTCTGTACAACTACCACTTATGAAACTGTTTGTGTAGGATGATGCACCTATGACAGACCTAAGAGTGGAATAAAATGCAAAATGAATTTTTGCGAGATGCGTCACTTTTCTTGCGGGTGAACGATATGAGAACTATAATGTTCTACATGGTTAACATAAATGAATGACTGAATTTAAAAAAAATTATATTTTCAAAACTATTTACACACATTATAATAAAATATTTATGAAAAAAAATTTTTTTTTCAGGTACAAATGTTCGGTATTTGAACCTTTTGCTACATGACAAACATCTAATATGTGTTCAAATTCGTTCTACACATTCATCAGTTTTACAATGTCAGCGATTTTTAATGCAGCACTGATGCACTCTTTCCGGCGCGGAGTTTATGTTTGTAACAAGATGAAATGTTGGACTGGCACCGGAATTTACAAACGAATTTATTAGAAAATATAAATAGACTGTACATGATTTTACTGTAACATGAAATTATATCACTTAGCTCTCCATGCAGGAATAAAAACATGCATAAAAGCGTAAAACACAAAAGAATGAAGACGTAGGACGATGTTTAGAGAGTTGGGTAATTTTACCTCCCCTCTTCTGTAGTCACAAATGGACAAATAGCATAAAAAACTGAATTTCTGTACAACTACCACTTATGAAACTGTTTGTGTAGGATGATGCACCTATGACAGACCTAAGAGTGGAATAAAATGCAAAATGAATTTTTGCGAGATGCGTCACTTTTCTTGCGGGTGAACGATATGAGAACTATAATGTTCTACATGGTTAACATAAATGAATGACTGAATTTAAAAAAAATTATATTTTCAAAACTATTTACACACATTATAATAAAATATTTATGAAAAAAAATTTTTTTTTCAGGTACAAATGTTCGGTATTTGAACCTTTTGCTACATGACAAACATCTAATATGTGTTCAAATTCGTTCTACACATTCATCAGTTTTACAATGTCAGCGATTTTTAATGCAGCACTGATGCACTCTTTCCGGCGCGGAGTTTATGTTTGTAACAAGATGAAATGTTGGACTGGCACCGGAATTTACAAACGAATTTATTAGAAAATAAGAACTTGCCTTTTTTCACGTACTTTATAAAAGGAAGATTTTAATTAAATATTTTTGGTGCCAGTATTGTTAAAATTAGGTGTCATTTTTTGTGGACACTGCCCGCTGAAGGGCAGTGTCCTTTTCACCAGGCGGTTCTCAAATCCTCCGCTCAACAACGCAAAACATTCCGACACATTTTTAAACGTAAAGGTCTGACTATGGAAGCGATTTCAGGGTTTCCAGCAAAACACATCTGGCAACTTTGCTGACGAAAAAAAAAAAAAAAAAATTGATTTCCAAACGGGCATACAACGAAATTCGTTATTTATTTGCGCAATCCTTTGACAAAATTAGCGATTTTTTTCTGCGGTCGCACTTCGAATTTCTCTGATTTTTTTGCGGTCGTTCGACGAATTTCGCGATTTTTTCCCGAGACCATTTGATGAATTTCGCGTCATTTTTATTTTTTCCCCCCATGACGTTTTAGTTTTTTTGCCCCAGACTTTTTAAAAATATTTGTATATTCCCTGACTTTTCCTATGTATTTTAAAATTTCCCCGACTTTCCCGATTTTTCATGTTGCTGGGAACCCTGGATTTCGAATCGAAATGAGTTTTACATTTTTGTAATAAATAAATTATTTATCGAGTTATAAGCAATTTTGGTCACATGACGACCGTTTTTTTTTTGTTTCTCTCGGTGTCGCGTCGGAAATTCGGTTCAAAACGGAAACTTTGACAGTATTTTCTGAAAGATCTTTTGCGTTTGCCAAAAAATGGAAAACGTCTTTCAATTACACAGTTTCTAAATAACAACTTTGGATTGCCTGCCAATTTCATGCATTTCCGAACAAAAACTAATTACGAAATGTGTCAGAAAGTGGCCTCTTTGGATTTGAGAACAGCCTTAAGTTCTCTGATTGTTTTCGGCAATGGTGATTCATAAACCAGATCTTTGATCTAATCCCACTAAAAGAAATCACATGGCGTAAGTTCCGGGGAACTTAGAGGCAATGTGAATAAGGGTAAATCATCGTTACCCACACGCCCAGTCCAGCGTTTAACGACGGAAAAAAAACAACAACCTTGGAATGTTTTTTATTTTTATTTTCATATATCGCTTATTATAAATTGTGTGAGAGTTTTGAAAATATAAATTTTTAAAATTCGGTTATTCATTTATGCTAATCCTGCATTATATTAATGTATTACTATATTTCTGTGATTGTTACAGGTTCAGCGATATGAAGGTGCTTCTACTATATATGGGCAACACACACTTCAAGCATACGTCCAGCAATATCAGAGGTTAGCCCATGCATTATGTACAAATGAATCTTTACCTGATGGTCCAGCACCTGAAAGTTTGCTTGATAAGCAGATTTCTCTGCAGCCAGGAGTCATTTATGACACATCGTATTTTGGTAAAAAATATGGAGATGTCCTTCAAGATGTGAAGCCTAGATATGCACCAGGAGAAACAGTGACTGCCACTTTTGTCAGTGGACACCCGAGAAATGACCTTATGGTAAGGAGCCTTATGTTAAGCTGCTTTACTAATTATGTAATTTTATGACAAACACATGCATGGCATCCTTATGTTAGAGCCGTGGTTTCTCAACCAGTATGCCACAAAAATTTTAACTCTATTTTTATCAAAATTTTAAGAATTAAAGGAATGTAGTGGAGGGTATATAGTGGTATACAACAACCCTCTGTATTTTTTTATGGAACTCAGTGTTCTCAAATAAAGCTATAGAGTATATACTCTCTATGTAAACCCTCTGCTTATAAGCGCATAGTGTTTTTTACGATTACACCCCCTCTTTCAATTCAGTATTATTAAACTTCGAAATTATAAAAAAATAACAAAAAACAACAGCACTATAAATGTGATTAGGGGACAGTCTGAAATCTGACTATATACAATAAAACCTCCCTAAAGCGACCACGTTCCGTTCCAATAAAAATGGGTCGCTCCGAGAGGAGGTCTCTTAATGAAGGTCATGTTTCAATCTAGATTTTAATTGTTGGAAAAAGGTAACAATTAATGTTACTAAAATTTATTTTTCACATTAGGAAAAAATATCAAAATTTAAGTATCAAAACGAAAGTTTATTACTTAAGTTAATCACTGCAGACTTTAAAAAATGAATACATTGACGTTTGCGGTTATAACTTTTATTTCCGAGTTAAATTCATTGTCTTAAAAAGGCACAAAGGGGTTTGTTTAAACACATAAAAGTTACCGGAATAAAAAAAAAATTCTAACTTAGTTTAGAAGTTTGATGAAAAATGAGCTTTCCGGAATTATTTTTGTAATAAAACCTTCTTCAAGCGACCAGGAAAAAACGGAATTTGTTTCATTTTCTTCAAAGAAATGGGTCGCTCATGGAGGTAGTCCAACTAGGATGGTCTCTGAATGGAGGTAAAATTAGTATTGAGTGTTGGGAATAAATTTCGTTCCATGTAAAAATGGTCGCTCAGGGAGGTTTCACTGTAGTTAAAATTTTTTAATCTCTCCTATAGGCTGGGGGTGGTGGTAAGTTTTTTCTTTTTCCATCAGATCTCTAGGGCATCTTTTCCGCTTGCAAAACACGAAATGAAATTACAAATTTACTTTTAAATTACTGTCAGTGTAAAAATTTTAAATGATTATTAATTGCAAGAAGTGTCCAAAAGAAAATAAGTCCTTTCTTTAAAAGAAAATATTTTTTATAATGCTCGAAAAACACAAAATTTCTAACATTAAAATTGTAAAGTTTTAATTTATCTCGGAAAAGCAACTAGTCATTGGCAGAGTGTGTTGCAGCTATGGAGGTGTGGAAAGGAAAAGCATCTACACAGTGTTATCCATTTTAAAATCTAAGGAATTTCGTTCTAAAGATTTATATTGTAAATATTTATTATTACAATTAAATTCATTTTCTGATGATTGTTGGTTTACTTAACAGTTAAAAAAAAGTATGCAACAGTATTTATGTATATATATGACTTTTTTTTCAGTTGGAAGGTACCTTTCTAACTGTAGAGCGACTAAATTCTAATGGTAATTGGACGACAATTGCAACTGATGCAGACTGGGAAACTAAGTTAGTATTCATATTTATTTAATGATTTATTTTACTTTATTTATTTTATTTTATATTCTCTCAAATAATCTATTTTTCCCCCTTCAGGTTTTATTGGACAAGGACAAATTTAATACTAGGTCACAGTGAAGCCAAAGTTACGTGGGACATTCCTGAAGATATAAAACCCGGAAAATATAGAATTCAACATTTTGGACATAGCAAAAGCATGTTACAAAAAATCACTCCATACAAAGGAACCTCTAGTATATTTGTAATTAAGAAATTTTATTAATTAAATAGTCATTTTTGTTGTTATTGTTAAATAATTTTGTAATTATTCTCTCTTTTATTGATAATTGTAACATTTGGAAACACTCTTTGGAACTCCGGGTTGTCATCTTACTAACAACTCAATGTTTAAAACTATATTTAACTTCAATGAATAAATTTGGTATAGTATTAACTTTTAATATTTACCAAATTAAAAGTTAATGTACCAGATTCAGGAACAACTTTAAAAGTTAATAATTCGAAAATGAATAAAGATAAAAAGATGCAATTTCAACCGAATGGATGGAAAAAAAAACTAAATTTTTTATGATGAAATAAAAAACAAATACTTGAATATTTCATTTTTGACCAAGATAGCTTACAATTTACAAATAAGCTTACACCTGATCAATGTGCTGTCTGTTGCTCAGCAGGCACAACACAGTTCACAGCATTAGGCAACATTTCTTGTGATATATGGCAGGTATATACAGTCATACCACATATTGGCGGATGGTATCTTTTAATGTTGGCGGTTTCGAGCATTCTTTTTTGTTTTCGTCATAAAAAATCAAAATTCTTTTCCATCCTTTCATTGCAAACTGCATCTTTAGTCATTTATCAATTATTAATTTCTAAAGTTGATCCTGACTTTTGGATCCCACAGTAATCAAAATCATTCACTAAAGTTAAAATTAGTATAATTTGTAAAGATTAGTTTACCAACTTATAAGTAGAGATTGGATTTTTATATCAACTCAAACTAAGCATTTCCTGAAATACAGGTAAAAATTTAATCTCATAATACAGTAACATATGTAAAAATGGAACTTATGATAAGAGTCTTATCAAATAAAAAAATTTCACAGTCCCTGCAAAAAGTATACCACACAATTACACTCCCACGATGCAAATCTATTTATTTTTCTTTTGGTGGCCCCTTGCATTTCTATCTTAGCAAGTTTTACAGTATTTGCAGGTAAGTAATCTTAGATTACAAAAATTTACAAAATTAAATTTTGGTACAAATTTTACAGAAAAACATGTAATCAGAGACACCTGAAAATTAATGTTAGATCCAATTTTTTTAAACCAAATGTTTTATCTCTTTGGACCTTGCTACACTTCCTTTCTCTTCGCTATTGTTAAACCAATGGGTATGGAATGCAGGTGCATTTTTAAACTATCACCTTAGGAAATTAATATTTTAACTTCTTTTTTTCTGTGGACTCTCCTTAAAGGATATCACTTACAAGAAAGGTCTCCATACGGGCATACTCAGAAAAATCTGAAAAAATACAGAATGTTCTTCTCATATGGATATATACATTTATAAAAAAAAATTTTGGCGGAACCCTGATACAGCGTCCGTAAAAAATTAACGAAATTTTCTTTTATTTGGCGATTTATCACCAGTTGGCGATAAAAAAAAAATACGCTTTTATGTAGGAAAAAACTTTTTATGTTAAATTTGTTATATAAGTTTAATTTAAATAACTTTAGTTTTATCATTTTTAGTTTGTTTTAACTATAGTTTGTCTTATATATTTATAATAAAATTTAAATATCATATTTTACTATTTAAAACGAAATTTAAATTGATTTAAATTATTTCAAGCTGAATAATAAGGCAGATAGAACACTGTCGATTTGATTCTGTTGCTATGGAAACGACTTTGTCTTCGATATGGAAATGTATTATGGCAATCAAATGTCGGCTGACTATAACTTAAAATAGATATTTGCAACTTGCAAAGCATAGAAAATATTTTTACAGTGATAAAATTAAATAACTACAGCAACAAGCAACATATGTACGTAATATAAAAAATATATAATAACCTCTTTCATTGATTAAGTTTAAATTCATTAAAAACCGTGCATTCTAAAAAACAATTAATAAACAATTTTCAGATGCATTAAAATCGTTTGCTTTTGGCGAGGAAAAATCCTGCTTGCCAAATCGAGTGTTACTTTCGTATTTTCGTGCCAAATATTCGAAAGTATTTTATTTTTTTACAGACTTTCTACTGAAATTCCGCCGTTAAATTTGACTGTACCCTTATTACATACATGAGTAGATACACTAGCATTTTTTTCAACATATTCTGAGTATGCCCTGTAAAGAGACCTTCCTTGTTAGTATTAAAATCTTATCAGTCTCACTAACTTTTTAACACATAAAATTATAAATTAAATATATATTTTAGAAATATTTTGACAACTAAAAAACGGGGACATCATCCTTTAAGAATAGTACACACACACATATATAAAAATAAACTAAATATATTAATTTCCTGAAGAGATATTTAAAATATTAATGCATTACTTTTCTGTAGATTTAACATTAGCAAAACGAGTTTAAGATCTCACTGATCAAACACCCTTAACCCGGGAGAACTCGCTAGTGAGAATGCCCAATTGCTTTTCTTTTACTTTACATTCATATAATATCAACTTTTTTTGGTTGGCTTAGTACTTTTATTCACAAAATAGGTAAAATAACTGTAAAACATTTTGAAATTTTAATTAAAATGAAAAATGATTTAAATAAGAGTCTTAAAAAAGTACGACTGTGAGAGAAAATCTCATGCAGCGAGTTCTCCCGGGTTAAGGTAACAATAACATGCAGATGATGACATTATCAATTTTAATTTATTCCTAAAATGGAGTATAATTATAAAAGAATATACATTTTTCAAACTAGTGTACTTGAGAAAATAGAAGCAGCACAACTCTAAGAATGTTGAAACTTACGTACAAATACCTGACATTTATATACTTACTTGTAAATCTTTCTAAAAATGTTCCGTATGTCCAATATGCATAGACAATATCACAGTTGTACTCAAGTTCAACGTAATTTCAAGCAAGACAAACTTCCTGTGACTTTTACTTGTTAAGGATACATTAAAGAAATCTTTTATGTATCACCATTACCACATGACCTAAAAAATTGGATTACTGATGTATTGCAAGTTGCAATACACATGTTTGCTTAAGTTTAAGATGAATTTGAGTATTGCTTGATATCGTTTATGCTACTTACGAATCTTTCTAAAGATATTCAATATGCCCAATATACATGGACAACATTATAGTTGCACTTAAGTTCATACTCAACTCAAGTAAGACAAAATTACCTGCGACTTTTACTTGTTGGGAAGGAGGTTACATTAAGGAAACCTTTTATGTACTATCACTACCACATGATCTGAAAATTAGATCACTGCTGTATTGCCAGTCATAGTGACAAGTTTGCTGAACTTTAAGATGAATTTTGAGTATGGCTTGATATTGTTTATTCTTATGGTAGAAGACATATTGAACATCTTTTAGAGAGATATTCATGAGTAAATCTTTAACATTTATAAATAAGTTTCAAAGTTGTACTAATACTATATTTTCAAAATATCCGTTTGGAATTTGTATATATTTTGTAAATCATGCTGCAAATTGGAGGCTATACTTTTATTTAAACTACAGTAAATCTGGACAGTAATTCAATTTAAACATAAGACACTTTTGTATTTTGTCAATATACTTGTCAATTTAAAATTAAAGAAAAATATGTGGATTAATGCAAGTGTATAAACAAATATCAGATTTTATTTTCTTTTTCAATGTACAAATATCACATAACATTCTATACAAGAAATAAGTGGAAGATGGTTGGTATGCTTATGACATGGACTGATCTTTCTTTCCAGATTTTTCCAATTGCTTCTTTGAAACATTTATAGTTGTAAGAGCTGGCAACAAATCTATATCACCATTCCAAGCTCTGAAATTTCATAAATTATTTTACATAAACTGTCAAATACATAACAAGAAACAACAAATAATCTAAAATCAAATAAACAAAAAAGGCCTTCAAAAATTGTCATATCTAAAGTTATGACTTTTTCAATTCTTGTTGTCAAAGTAAATGAACAGGTTAAAAGAGAAAAAGAAAAGAAAAGGGACAGAAAGTTATAAAATCATGCATTACTATTCTAAGAAGTGAGTGATTGTAATAATTTATTATAAATTTTAAAGTTAACCTATTGCATATGTATGTGTGTGCAAGTATATTTAAGACAAGACTGAAAGATTTTCAGAGTATTAGGTATAACCAGGGATGTAGTGGAGGGTATACATCGGTATATACCTTCTGGATAATTTTGTATACTCTCCATGGTTATAGTGTATACTCTCTGGCAGTGTTGTAGTCATAAAAAAATTAGAGGGTATACATTATAGGCAGAGGGTATACGCTAGAGCCTTGGACGTTCATGTCTAGAGTACACATGCTAGAGCTTTATTTGAGAAACAGAGGGTATACAGAACTTCTTAACAGAATCCAGAAGATAATACTGTGTACAGAGTTCTCGCTGGCTTTTGACCAACATTAGCGATTTGGCGAATAAGAAATAAAAAACAGTAGCCAAATTAAAAAAAATGTTAGTAAAATAGATTTGGCGCGAAACACTGAAAAATTTATCCTTAATCCCTTATTGTCTCTTTTTTTTAATATGTTCTAAAATAACCCATTTTTTTGCAATTGCTTATAAAATAGAAATTTGACTATCCGCTGCAGAACCTATTAAAAATAAGTAAATTCTAAATATCCATAATCCTTTCTGTGTCTTTGGCTGTTGCTAAACTGAATTGGTGTTGAGTCAGTATCTCTATAAATACAGCAATGTAAATGGCACAGTGCGATTGAACCATGGAGCTGGATTGGACATTTAAAATGACATCAGTCGTTCAGAAACACGGATAAGAATCTGGACTGTATTGGCAAATACACACACATAAAAAGAGCAGAAATTGATCACTCACAATTTGGTGAATATGATTGTTTGTTTACTTGCCAAATGAAGCATTTTGTCGCAATTTGACACAATGGTGAGCAGCAGCAAGAACCTTGACTGTGTATACCTCCGTATACCTTCCACTGCACCCCTGCTCTCTGGTGTACATTCTAAGCCTATAGCACACATCCTGTGTTTTTTTTTACAACTACACCGTTAAGTATGACCCAATTAAGGTAGGCTAAAAGATTTCTATTGCCTTGCATTATGGGTAAAAATAAATTTTTTGAAATAAGAGTGATTAAAAGTTTTTCCTAGTAAAATTGTTATTATTTAATTATATAAAATATAATTTATTATTAGTCAAAAATCTCTCCAAGATTGAAATCACTCCTGAGACTGAAGGTCTTGCACCCATGTGTGTGTGTGTGTGTGTGTGTGTGTAATATACATACATATATACAGTGGGTGATCGGTTTACGAACAGATCAGTTAACCCCCTCACTGACAAGCCCGTGTTAATACGTTCACTAAGCTCCAGGTTTCACTGTAATACAAGCAATATTTAAAGTAATATTATTCTATTGATTTAATGTATTTTTAATACATTGAACAATGATTAATACTTCCAAGGATTGCATTCATATTCGTTATTAAGTTTTTTTTATAAAATGTTCAAAGAATCATTTTTTTTTTTAGCATTTAAAACAAAATGCAGAGAAAACAACATTACAATTTTGCCCTTTTCCAAGACAGTTGGGGGGTTAATGAACACTTCACAAGACAAGGAGAAGCAATGCAGTGTTTCATATTTGCCAAGCTGTATTTAATTGCATCTTGCCCTTATTGTCGACTTACATTTTAACAGTTGTATATGTATGGCCTAATTAATTCATGGGCTACCGGGGGTTAGGGCCCTACATATTAGGTCCCTCAAATTAGAATGAATAGATTTGAAACATTATTTTTTATATTTTGTGTCCCTTTTTAAAGAAATATTTTTAATTGAAATTTAGTGCACAAATTATTAACAGGCTCTAGGCCCAACTTGAGCTTTATCGGGCCGTGCAGTAAACAAAACATGATCTTTCTAAAGGTCAAAGTGACAAATTGATATGATTTAATGCTGTAGTAATGTAACCCGAAAAGTTTTTACAAAGAGCATGTCACTTTTTTTTTTTAAATACAGCGCAACACGGACAAAGCCATCAAAATACGATGCGTCCACAATAAATAAGGACGGATATTAACCATATTATAAAAGCAAGATCTATATTATTTTTTATACAATATTTAACTTTTAAGAACAAATTAACTGAATTCCCATGCAAATTAATACAAAATCTATGATCGGTTAATGAACAATTCGATTAGCGAACATAGTTTTGGAATGGATTAAGTTCGTTAACCGAAGGGAGGTAGAATAAAGATAATCAGAAGGTATAGTAAATGGACAGGAAATAATTTTGTTATGAGCTAGCATATCTTCAGAATTTATTTAAAAGAAATGTGTGCAATGCATAACATATGCTGCATACAAAATTTAAAGGGCCATTTCATTGAAGCTCCTTAATCACTAAATTCCTTGTTGATCTATGGAAAAATTTAAAAGCAAAATTATTCATTGCTTAATATAATTAACAAAATAGGGTTTTCACTATCAAAAAGCAGACGCATCCGATGCCGACAGGTGCATTTAAAAAAATTGTCTCCTTAAACTTTAAGTAGTTAAAAATCCTCTATAAACTTTGAAGTTTCCACTTGATGAAATTTTATCTTCTTTAAACTAGAGTAAACATCCTCTAATCCAGCTCGTTCGGGACTTGAAGTATGCCGTATTACGAAATTTTTCAGATTACAGCATGAATGTCGGGAAAAACGTGTAAAAGTTAGAATTAAACAAAAAATGACAATTAAGCATGTTTTTTATTTTTTAAACAGCTTGAATAGAATAAAAGATATAATAATGCAAAGTACAACATATGTACATGACTAATAATGAAAGAATGAACTTGAATGAACTTTTTGGAGTCATCTTAAACAAATCTCGACTATCAGTTTCGTTTGTAATAGCCTTCTCTTTTCTTTTTTTTAGGAAGTCATTTCGTATGATGTGGAGTTTCATAATTTCCACATGGTTGAACGAACAGCTGCACTCAGAAAACTTGATAAATGTATTCTGCTTGATTCCAACTGATGTTATTTGACTCACCCACATCATATTCATCAGAATCAACATCTTTGATCCACTGATGTTATTTGACTCGCCCACATCATATTCATCAGAATCAACATCTTTAATCACACTTTGAATGAAAGCCTCATCTGTGAAAATTTCCTCTGTTCGCTGATCAAAATCTACTTCAACTCATTCTTTTATTTCCTCTGTCGGCTCATCAAAAACTACTTCAACTTTTTCTTTTATTTCTTCTCAATTCAGTTTTGTTTCTGAAAGTCGTGCAGAATTATCTAGCATGCTAGACCTTAGGATGCCGGATTAGAGGGTGTTTACTATACTTAAAATTTAAGGAGGAAATTTTTAAAAATGCACCTGATTGGCTTCTCATTTCTACTTTTTGATGGTAAAAACCAAATTTCGATAATTATATATGGTAATGAGTAATCATACTTTTAAATATTCCTAAAGGTCAACATAAGATTTAGCAATTGGGGAGTTTCAATGAAGCGTCTCCTTAATAATCTAATTTGTTAAAAGCTAATAATGATTATCAACATTTTCCATATTAAGTCCGATTTTCAAAATAAAAAAGAAGTCAGAAAAGAGACTGAGGTTTTAGTGTTTTACATGTTTGCTGTGACAGACAGTCCTAACTGCAAACTTTGGTGGTGCACAATGTATACTATTATAGTTTGGAAAACTATTAAAATAATTCATTTGTACAGTTAGAAATCAAACTGTTTTAAAAGCTGAATTTTCTATCCAATTTTTACAGTTTTTGTGTAAAAAATCTAACAATAAAATTATTAATATTTTAAAAGAATAAATGAGTATCTTAAGATTTGTGGTTATATTATTAAACAAGAGTTAAATAAATTTTTTACAAGCAAAAGAACTTGGTCAAATGTTGAAAAGCATGTATGAATTTCACTAATTTATGTCTTGTTCTATATATATTGTTTGGTATAACTTTTTTGTTTGAGAAGAAAAAACAAACCAGTCAATAATTAAAAAAAATATGAGTTCTAAACTTTCTTTAAAGTATGATAATCATCTATAAGAAATAACTTTTACGGAACTCTTTGTATAATGAAGTATAAGGGGAATAATCATATTGTCTCCCTTATGCCAGTAGAGTCCTATAAGAGGCTGTATAACTTTATTTTAACCAAACCCGGCCCCATCTGCAATTTTGGTTGGGTTGATGGTTTTTTGTGGAAGTTTGGGATTGGGTCAGGTTAGTTCAGAGTTCCCAGAAAAACATGTCTGGCAATTTTCTTGACCAAATCTCAAAAAATTCCATTAAGAAATGGCATAAAATGAAATTTGGTATTTATTTCCAAAATCATTTGATGAATTTCTCACATTTTTGAAAGATTGTTAGACGAAATTTAAGAATTTTTCTTCCCGAGACCATTTGATGAATTTTGCGTCATTTTTTTATTTGCCCCTCCCCTCTTCCAGACTTTTTAGAAAACATTTTAAAATTTTCCTGACTTTTCACATATATTTTAAAATTTCCCTGACTACTTTGAAATTCCCTGACTTTTCATGTCGCTGGGAACCCTGCAATTTTAGATTGAGCTTTGTCACTTTCAGATCAAGTTTGGCTTAACCTGATTTTTCAAAAGAAAATTCTGAATATTTTTCACAAAAAAAAAACAAAAACAAAACTATACATTCGAATATTAATTAATGTATTATGAGTTCTTTTTCAAACAAAAATATAAAGTTGATTAATGAAGAGGAAGACTTTTACTCTATAATTGTATTAAAATATGGATTAATTTTCTTTCTTCAGATTTTAATAATTTGGGTCGGATTCTGGGTTGGCGAAATTTTTTTGTTGGGTTCAGGTCAGGTTTTAGACTGACTCTAAGAAGAAATTTTGGGTTTGAGTAGAGTCCGACCCATCCAGGGCTCTATGCTAAAGAATAAGAATGTGCAAATTTCAAAATTTAGGGAAATGGCATTTGAATGTTCACTGTACTCTCATAAATCTCACTGTTTTATTTTCCTTCAAGAGGGCATACCCATTACCACTTTTATCACAACTTAGACCCCCCCCCCCCTAAAAAAAAGGAGAGATCCAACTAGTTAACCCAAAAATGAAAATTGGCACATTCATATCTTTGGCATAAGGGGACAATGTATATATATAAAATGTTATAAAATGAAGTACAACAAGTTAAAAAAGATGATTAGTTCTATTTATTAGGCCATTCATATATTTTTTATTTGAAGAATAAAATAAATCATTTTTCCAAATATAAAATAAGACAAATAACTTCAACAATATTCATAAGAAAAAAGAAAAAAAAAACAAGTGGGTAAGTGTGATCACTTATCGCACAGAGGGTTTCGTTTAATATTCCTTTCAAAACCTTTATCCTTTGCAAAATCGGTTAGTTCCACATTTTGCAACCAGGGGGTGCACTCTATTCTACACAAACCTCTATCCGAATGAAACTTCGTTTTACAACCTATTCGTAGATATATTAGTCGAGGGAATCGGGCCCATAGCACCCGAGATAGGTAGGTGCCCCTGGCAGTAAAAAGTGGAACTGAAAGATGTAAGGCTATGTGCATAATATGAAAGAGTGATCAAAAGGGTGTCAGCAAAAGTTAGAAAAGTACCCAGCGGGTGTAATGGGGGGAGGTTAGAAATATTGCTTAAAATACACAAGTTAGAGCCTGGAGGGGTAAATAATATAAGACTTTTTGAAAATTTTATGATTTTTCGTGCGATCGCAAGTGTTCTGCTATAAGTATGCAAAATTATAAAGTCTTCAACTTTAATAGAGGCTCAGTTAGAACAAAAAGCTTAAAATACTCAAGTTAGAGCCAGACGGGTAAATATGACTTTTTTCTAAATTTTATGATTTGTCGTTTGATGTGATGTGTTCAGCTATAAGTATGCAAAATTTCAAGTCTCCAACATATATAATTAAAATAATAAAACTTTGTAAAAAAAAATCACCAAAAAATAAAAACAATACGTAGGACGCATTTCAAGCTAAAAATATAACAGCTCGTCATCAGCTACAGTAAACACGTGTCCGTAAGTGGACAAGGTCAAAAATGAACTGAAAGGGAGAGAATGTTGCAAAGAATGCGACAGATGGCGCTAGCTGAAAGGAGCACATGCAGAAGAGAAAAGTGTTGCCAAAAAGACAAAAGAGAAATTGATAGGAAAAAAATGGAAATAAAAGAAATAAATGAAATCAAAATAAAATAAAAGAAGTAAATTAAAAAATATAAATAATAATAATAAAGAAAGGAATAAAACAAGAAAAAACTGAAGATCCTTTTTTTTCTTAAACAAAATAAAAATAAAAGAAACAAGCGAAGAGGGAAAAGAAATACAAAAGTAATTTCCATGCTGGAGATAGGAAAGGAGATGATGGGAGATCATTGACAAGATTAGCAGAATTTTTAGAAATAAAATATGCTTCATGAAAATCCAAGTGAGAGGGAGAGGCAGGGGAAGAAATAATTTTGGCCATGGAGAAACTGAAACAATGACTGGAAGACCAACAGTGAGAAGCAATCAAAGATTTAGAGATTTCTTGATATGCAATATACCTCTGATGCTCGCCTAATCTGAATTTTAAAGCCCACTTTGTTTGACCAATATAACCTAAATTGCAAGAGCAAGGAATAAAATAAACACCCCACCGGTTCTCAGTAGGAATAGGATCTTTTAGAGAAGAGAATTTAATTTTATTCATAGGTTTGAAGATAACTTAAAAATTAAAACGAAAAAGGATTTTAGCAATTTTGAAACAGAGAAGAGAATAAAAGGGCATAACTATTATAGAGTTAAAATTAGGAGGATTATTTGAATCAGAAAAAGGACGTTTAGCAGATTAGGCGAGCATCAGAGGTATATTGCAAATCAAGAAATCTCTAAATCTTCAATTGCTTCTCACTGTTGGTCTTCCAGTCATTGTTTCAATTTCACCATGGCCAAAATTATTTCTTCCCCTGCCTCTCCCTCTCACTTGGATTTTCATGAAGCATATTTTATTTCTAAAAATTCTGCTAATCTTGTTAATGATCTCCCATCATCTCCTTACCTATCTCCAGCGTGGAAATTACTTTTGTAATTCTTTTCCACCTTCTCTTGTTTCTTTTCATTTTGTTAAAAAAAAAAAAAAAGGATCTTTTGTTTTTTTCTTGTTTTATTCTTTTACATTTCTTTCTTTCTTATTATTATTTATATCTTTTTAATTTACTTCTTTTATTTTATTTTCATTTCGTTTATTTCTTTTATTTCTATTTTTTCCCTATCAATTTCTCTTCTGTCTTTTTGGCAACACTTTTCTCTTCTGCATGTGCTCCTTTCAGCTAGCGCCATCTGTCGCATTTTTTGCAACATTCTCTGCCTTTCAGTTCATTTTTGACCTTGTCCACTTACGGACACGTGTTTACTGTAGCTGATGATGAGCTGTTATATTTTTAGCTCGAAATGCGTCCTATGTATTGTTTTTATTTTATGGTGATTTTTTTTTTTTACGATGTTTTATTATTTTAATTGCTTGCTTCATATCGCCAGTTTTCGGTGCTATTTCGCTCCAACATATATAGTTTATGAGAACAGGCTCTGTGACAGACAGACAGACAGAGGAGCGAGACGAATAGGGTTTCGTCAGATAAACGAAATCCTAAAAACAGTTTTTAGAAAAACCTTTTGCCTGTAACGCATAAATTTACAACATAATGACATGAGAAATAAAAAAAAGTATAATGTAAAGAATTTGTGTTCAGACTGCTAATGGTATAAAAAATTACTTTATAAATAATTTCCAATGTAACCTTTCAGTTTGATCAGCATGCAAAACAGCCTTCCATAATCACCAGAATCAATGGCATTTAGTCAAAAATCTTAGTTTTTGATAGAAACTGGTATTTTATAATTAATAGTGCTCAAAATATTTAATGTCTGTACACAATTACATCAGAAAAAAAAAAAAAAAAAAAAAAAAAAAATCAGCAGCAGAAATTTCTTAAAGCTAACAGTAGAATGATAGCAGAAAATTTATACATAAACTCAAATTAGCAATCATATGCTTAAATCATTCTTCCAAATTTAATCTACTAGGGATATTGCTACTAGGGATAAAAAGAATGTTAATTCTCAAAAATTCTGATATGTTGAATTTTTTCAGAAAATTAAAAAAATTCTGTTCAAGTAAAGCTGCGTTACAGAACTTGAGTATCAGTTAAAATAACCAATTTTGTTAAAACATGCTAGCATTAAAGACAGGGAGGAAAAAATGAACATTTAGAATTGTTTTCATTAAAAGAAGAAAGAAAAAACATGAACATTTCTGCAAAGTTATCAATGGAGATTCCTCTTACCAGAGAAACAACAACAACAAAAAAAAAAAAAAAAAAAAAAAAACTGAAAATTTTTGCTCTACAGCATGAAGTCATGCCCTTTTTAAAACTCACATTCATTCAATTACGCTGTACAATAGTGCCACTTACGAGTTGAAGTAGTAACTAAATGAATCAATTGAGCGAGGTATGGCAAATCGCATCCCTCTTCTATATTTATATCTGTGGTTTTTTCCAACCATGGGTAACTTAGTGTGAATACAGGCTAGGATCTCTTAGAAAGACCTCAACCAAAGGCACCATCTCTCGGCCTGTATCTCTCACATAGAAAATCGCCCGTAATAAACAACACCAACACCTCTATGTTCATTAACAATCCAATAAACTGGAAAATAAATAGCTAAATACTTTTCAATGTATAGTTTTGAAATAAAAATATTAATTCCCCTTCATACTGTCCATAAAAAAGCCAAGTCACTCCAACAGAGATTCCTTTTATCCAAAAATCTGCCTAACTCAGACTCCACAGCCATTAGATTAAGATTCAAAACAGATTTTTCATAAAAATATTAAAGAAAATACTTACTTAAAAATATCATATGACTCCTTTTTCGTTAACTGAGGTATTTCTAAAGAAAGAATTATTTTTTTTTAGTTAAAAGTAGTTTTAAGTACAAAACTTTTATGTCAAATACTTATATGAATATAATTTCATTTTTAATCACATTATTCACAAAGATAATAAATCAGAATATATACAAAAAAATAAAAAAGGACAGTGCATAACAAATCCTAGTAAGACAGCACTATGTAATTAAAACAGCTACAAGACCATAAAATTTTACCATTTAAAACGAAACAGATTAATATAACATTCATGAGGTCTTTTCTTTGTTTTTCTCAGATTACATTGTTTTTATCATAGAAAATGTTGGTTAGAGATTAATCTAAATGTTGTGGAAGAAACAGCTTGCACATTTGAACTGATCTGATGACAACTCAAAAGGCAAAAACCTTTTTTTTTTTTTTTCCAAATGTTTTTAAATACTAAATAAATAATATACATCTTAAAGCAGGAGGGTGGATCAAATATTGGGTGATCCGGAAAGTTCAGCCATTTTTCAAAGCAGAAATTTGTTTAATCTAGCTATTTTGCTACTACTGATAAGGTATGACCTTGAATGACCTTTAGATGTACATTCAGTCTTTTCTGCTTGCGTTTCATAACTCTTGCTTATATTGTCACATAATTTGGTGAGACTACAAAGGAGTTATTTAGTATGAATTCTTATCACCTAATCAAACAATAATTTCGGAAAAATACTGTCCCCAAATGGCAATTTCGAAAGCAAATATCGAAGAAAAGCGACCAGAACTGATCAACCGCCGAGGTGTTGGGTTTCAACATGACAATGCTCAGCCCCACATTGTGATGAATGTGAAGCAAAGCCTTATTGAATATAACTGTAATGTTTTGTGTCACCCGCCATATTCACCGGACCTGGCCCTTCAGATTTTTACCTTTTAAGCTCACTTCAAAATTCTCCGAACGACAAGGAGTTCATTTCTTTGGAGTCTGTCAAACAGCACCTTGATCATTTCTTTACGGCTAATGCTAATGACTTTTTAAAAAAGCGAATTTTCCAGCTACCAGAACGATGGCAAAAAGTCATAGAACAAAATTTTGCTTATGTGATTCAATAAAATTTTCTTGTGTTTTTGTATTTTTTTTATTGAAATTTGTCATAAAAAAACGGCAGAACTTTACGGATGACCCAATATAAGAAACGCTTTTAATAGATTACATTTTAAAATATTATTTACCAAAATTATACCAATGTTATTTCTCTAGATATCTTTTTTTAAACATCAACATATTGGGGAGTTTTTTATTCTTGTATAATGGATGGAACTAGAATGTGTATGAATCATACTGCACAAAAATTGAAAATCTTGCTCTTCCTAACACTTCTTTAAAGGGATTTAAATCAATGTTAGCCAGAAGATGATTAAGTGATTTACAGTGAAATTTTTGTTTATTATGCCTGTTGTGCAAATAAAATTTTAAATAAGAAGAAGATGAACAGTGTATTGGAATGAAATATTTCAAGAAGTAATATGCAGCTTTAACCATCTTCAAAAATCCTATTACTTAGGGTGACATTTTCAAATTGTACATTCAGCATATGCCAAATTTCAAGAGCTTTGACATTTTCATTTCTTGAAAGTTTTCTAATTATGCTTTGTGCAACTGCACTAGATACATTGTGTTTAATAAATGAATGTATGAAGAATAAAATAGTGAAAAAAAAAAAAAAAAAAAAAAAAAAAAAAGACTATAAACAACTTATAATTGCAGAGTTTCCCCCAGGTTTAAAAATGGACACTGGTGAGAAAGGGACACTTTTTTATGCTTAAGACTGCTAGTCACTCAGCTTCCAAATTCCCATCGGTAGTTTTTGATTTTTAATGGTACTAACTGCCCTTGGCGACCAGTTTGGTCTCCTTTAAAATTTATGTTTGGAAAAGTATGCTAAGCATTGTATCATGTTACTTTTATTCCCAATTTAATTTACTTGGACTCCCTTAAATATAATTACAGTCGAACCTCTATTAACGAAGTCGCTAAATCCCAGAAAAAAGTTCGTTATATGGAAAATTCATTAAATAGAGATTCACCTTTTAAAATACTTTAAACTACATAAAACAGATTTTAAATTCATAAACACTAAATATTTTTACTAAAAGTAATTAATCACATTTTTTTAAAATAAATTATATCGATTTATTTTATTTATTTTACCCACCAATATCCATCATCAATTCATTTTTTCTATGTGTTTAAATCTTTGAAATCTGCAAGGAAAACAAAACATTGTCCGGAATACACTGTACTTTCTGTTTAAAGTAAATAGTTTTACATTAAAATTAACGAATTTTAATGACATTATTGTATTTATTATTATCATAACAAATAATTTTAACCATACATCAACATATGCGTCCTTAAATTTAATTTCTGAAAAACTCTGCTAATTCTGCCTGAGTTTTTTCTTTTAAAAAGTGCTTTCTCTCATAATACGTCTCGTATCTTTGCAATGCACCCTTTGCAAAACCCCTTCAAGCATATTTTCTTCTAACTATAATCTGCATCGGATTGTTTCAAATGATTTTAGCATTTCATCAAACGAAGTTTAGTTAATTCCTGCATCATAATCATTTTCAACATCATCATATCAGTCTTCATCACAATTCATTGCTGTATTGTTTTTATTTTTCACACTATCGAAAATATCCGATTCGGATAGTGTTTCCGAGGTCTCAATTTCAGAATTAAGTGAAATACAATCATCAATCAGCACATCATGGTTAATTTCTTCTTTTTTTCTCATCTGTATCCACATTTTTCTCTAAGTTACTCTAATAGTAGGAGAGCTGTTGAACATTTTTGAGTAGGTATTTGAGGCACCCTGAAAATTTGTGCAACACTTCTTTTGTAATGCCTGAATACAAAATCGAATGTCTGGCTGAAGGATCGTGGCCCAAAAACTGTGCCAGACACGTGTCAAGTGCCATTTGGCACTTGACACGTGTCTGGCACAGTTTTTGTGCCGACTAAAGTGTCTGTCATTTTCAAAATATTTTTTTCTAAGCATAAATATTATTCTGCTTCAATCTCAGCGTGCCTCAAATACCTTTTTTGGGTAGTCAAAAATGGCACTTGACACGTGTCTGGCACAGTTTTTGGGCCGACTAAAGTGTCTGTTGTTTTCAAAATATTGTTTTCTAAGTATAAATATTATTCTGTCTCAATCTCAGCGTGTCTCATATACCTTTTTTTGGGGTAGTCAAAAAATGGCACTTGACACGTGTCTGGCACAGTTTTTGGGCCACGATCCTTCAGCCAGACATTCGATTTTGTATTCAGCCATTACAAAAGAAGTGTTGCACAAATTTTCAGGGTGCCTCAAATACCTTCCCTAAAATGTTCAACAGCTCTTGGACTATAAGAGATTATTATTTTCGTCCTCCATACTTACCGAATTCTCATTGCTGACAAAGAAGGCACCCTGTAAAACCAGTTCAAGGCCATTGAACATCATAAAATGTGTTTAAAGAAAGAATAAGTTTGAAATGTCCAGAAATATTTTGAGAAATGGGGAGAAAAAAAAAATTTAGATCACAAGAAAAAGTTCGTTAAATAGAGAATGCACTTCACTATTTGGAGGTTATTTTACGAAGAAATTCACAAAATGATCTTGATTCCAAGGTAAAGTTCGCAAAATAGAGGTTCATTAAATAGAGGTCCGACTGTAATATAATCTCTTAAGTTAATATTAGTTTTTGTTGCATTAGAATATCTCAATTTGTTGATTTTCTGTAAGCAAGTAAACCCTATTGGTTTCCAATGGGAGTCTATGGGAATTTGGCGAAATATTAGAGATATCACAAAGTTGGCGACAAACTTGGCAGCATTTAGTGACAGAATAGGGTCCCCCTTATGGTAACCCCCGTTATAGGTATGGAAATGCATTAAATGCTGTTCAATAACCAATGAAATGAGTACATGATGAGAAAATGAGTTTCATTCGGGTGTTGTCATTAAACAATTAACAAATAATCGTGATTTCTGTGCCACGTACGTTAGCGTTATATATAGATTCTTTTGATTTTTAACACACGTACTTTTGATTTTTAAAGTCACTTTTAATATTTAAAAGACAGGGCACTCTTTTCTAGACAACATTGAGTTAGTATTTACTATGCAAGAAAATATTTTAATGAAAAAAGTACAGGCACTTTTTTTTACTGAGGGGCATAATGGTGCTAGTTTTTTGCATGAGAGACAAGAAGAGTGCTAATTTGTAAACAAAAGGGCAGCTGTCTGTGGCAAAGTTAGATAATTGCATGATATAAAAAAATTCCATTGATATCAGAGTTCGTAAATATCATGATATTTTCGAAAATATCAAAAATATCCGATATTTTTGATATATATCCGATATTTTCAAAATAGTCAACTTTGCTGATAATAAATACATTCAAGCATAATATTACATTAGAAACTAAAACATATTGCACTTAACATGAAAACTTAAAACAATATACTAAACACACTTTTTTTTTTTTTTTTTTTTTTTTTTTTTATACTTAACAAAATTGAAGATGAACTAACTG
Organism: Maratus speciosus; assembly: GCA_963932465.1. NCBI lineage: Eukaryota > Metazoa > Arthropoda > Arachnida > Araneae > Salticidae > Maratus > Maratus speciosus. The sequence continues at coordinate 125,065,951 of OZ010789.1, read as the reverse complement.
AAAACAGAAACAATTTGATTTATGCACTTACATTTAAAAAAAAAAAAAAAAAAAAAAAAAAGATAGGATTCAGTATCAACTATCAAGAAATCAGAAATTTAGAACAAAATTGAAGATCAACTATTTGAAAACCGAAACAATTTGATTTATGCACTTACATTTAAATAAATAAATAAATAATAAAAAAAAAAAGCTGTGGGATTCAGTATCAACTATCAAGAAATCAAATTCATAAAAGAAAATTTTAAATACATAATATTGTTTTAACTGAAAATTTTTAACATTTTTTTATTCCCTAACATGCTGTACAGTTTAAACAAAACTAAATACCAGAACATATTCTTTTCTAATGAAGCTGTATATATATATATATATATATGAGTATTTAAATTAGACAGTTTATTATTCAGTGTCTGTTCTGACTTAATTATGTCCCTCATAATCCACAGTTAAAAGTAAAAAATTCAAACATAAAGCTTGGAAAAGATATTGGTTTTCTTCTTCAGCTAAAAAAGTCACTATCAGAGACAAAAATTCATTATTTACTGAACAACACAGTCAACAACAGTTAGAAATTTCATTTGCATTTGTTTTGACTGAAAATATCAAAAATATCTTGCACAGTGATATTTTGAAAATAAATATCAAATATAGAAAAATATTGAAAATAGCACACATCTTGATATTTTGAAAATAAATATCAAAATAATATGAAAATATCGAAAATATCAAAAATCTTGATATTTTCAAAATAAATATCGGATATATATCATGATATATGTCAAGATATATATCGATTGATATATATCAACGAACCCTGATTGATATTAAAAAAGTTTTCTTTATATTTGATCCATCCTTGCATTAATAATATTTGAAAATAATACTTGCTAAATCTTTTGATAAAATTTCTAATAAATACACAAAATAATTTTTTTTTTCTGAAAATTTAATTTTTTTTTTACATTCTTGACATTTTTAGTCAATATTGCCAGAAAATTTCACCATAAAATATTATCTTACATAAGGCATAGTTCAAGATAAAAAATGTGTAATTTTAAGGTTTCAAGTGTAGTTACTATAAAAGTATAAATACATCCAAAGTAGAAAAATTTGAAAGATGATAATATTAAAATGAACTTTTTTTTTTATGAAGCACATTAAAGAATCAAACATTAAAATCTCACACAGCACAAAAAAAAATTTCACTTAAAAAAGGTGACCTTATACAAACATGCATATTATTATTAATATTTTCTAATTTAAAATCATGTTGTAAGTTGAATAAAGTGAGCACTTATAGAGAACAAAGTCACAAAATATGAATATAATACTTTTACTTAAAATATTTCACATAGTGCACAAAGCACATCAAAATATACATTGTAAAACATAAAATTTATACTGGAAAATTTATACACATTGAGAAATGAAAAAAAAACCAAGAACATAATATGACAAGAGTATTTCTTGTAAAAAATAACTTGAAAAAAAAGTGTAGTTTTCAGTAAATAATGTATAGTCTGTAGTAAAAGCAGACCAATGTATAATAAGCCTGTGTGTCAGCGCATGTTTTGTAAAATATTACATATGGGGTGATTCAGAATAACTTCACAATACCTTTCAGGGATGTCAGTAATGTAATAATGCAAGCAATAACAACATCGGAATATGGAACCACCCTTTTTGTCAAAATTAACAGGATTTTCTAATCTAACCAGAGTTCCCTTTTCTCAAAATGAAGATTTGTGAAAAAAATTAGAGAGACTATCTTGCTATGTTTTAAATGCATAACAATATGAAAAGTGCTATAAAAGCACAATAATTCTATAAGTGATATCTTATAGCACTAAATGCAAAGAGCAGAATTCTTGCTGTATGGAAATGAATAGTGAAAATTTCTAGGATTTATTTTGATGTTATCACATTATGTACAAAGTAAGGTCAATTTTTTTTCAAAATTTCATTATAATATCAATGATGTCGCAAGGCTTTTGAAATCCTGAAATCCATATATATCTAAAAAACTGGATCCTTTTTTACATAAGCGGATCCTCCTTAAAACACATTCAATTATTTAACATAAAATATGCCCCTTTTGCATTCTTTCAAGAGGAAAATTATGCATTCTGAAGGACACATCATAATTTTTTATACATCCTTTATCCAATTTTTTGCTTAAATGATGCACTATAATGAATGCATCCTCGGCATCACTGAATATCTTCACTTTTTCAATGAGTGGAGCATCCTGCATTTTTTGGCTGAACAAGTGGATTGTTAACCCCATGTTATTATTATCTCATTTTGTATTCTTGACATTTTTTCAATTTTACTGAACAGTTATTCCACATTGTTCTTTATATCAATAATATTTATGTATCATACAAATAACATACATTAAATAAAATATTATATAACTTAGAAAATATTTTACAGGGTTCCTAGCAAAACATGTGTGGCAATTTCCATGACTTTCTCTGGCCAAATCTTAAAAAAATGTCATGACCAAATGGGCATATAACGAAATTTGCTCTTTATTTCCGCAATCCTTTGACAAAATTAACAACTAAAACCAGCATAAAATTACTTAAAAGGTGCCAAGATTTACAAAGATGTTATTATATCCCGAGATCTTTCGAACGAACCCTCGTTCATTTTCAAGGGAAAAAAGTGTGACTGACTGGAATACAAGAAAAGCACACTTAAAACGAGATGAAAGAGTACACATGTGCAAGAGAGGTCTAGTCCACTGCTTCAAAAGAAGGGGGGTGGGGATAAAAAATTAAGTCATATTATCATTATTACTCGAAATACCTAGAATGTTAAACCAAATAGTGGGAATATTGTACGAAAGGACATCGTTACAGACAGTATCATTTCTGAGCAAAATCTCAATGGATTCACAGATTATTGAAGAGTAATGGTGAATAATCCATGAATCCATTGAGATTTTGCTTAGAAATGATACTGTCTGTAACAATGTCCTTTCGTACAATATTCCCGCTATTTGGTTTAACATTCTAGGTATTTCAAGTGATCCTGATAATATGATTTAATTTTTTACCTTGCCTCCCCCCCCTTCTTTTGGAGCAGTGGACTAGACCTCGCTTGCACATGCGTACTCTTTCATCTTGTTTTAAGTAGGTTTTTCTTGTGTTCCAGTCAGTCACACTTTTTTCCCTTGAAAATGAATGAGGGTTCGTTCGAAAGATCTCGGTATATAATAACATCTTTGTAAATCTTGGTGTGAGATGAAATCTCACATTTTTTTCCACCTATTCACCGGTCTGCATCTGTGACGGTGTTGCGGCCGTGCTTTTTTTCTTTTTTTTTTGTTTCTTTTCTTTTTTCTCCCGTCTCTCTCGCTGACAACCTTAGCGTAGACCTGTAAGTTGGCTTTCCCCCAGTGCTTGCATACGCACGCCATTCATTCATTATTCTTCCCTTCCTTTTTCTCTCCGTGTTTCATCCGAGGCTGTAAGTGCACGCATGCTCAGTAGAAAACGGGCGCTTGCTATGATTTCAAACGAGTGACGTTTTGTTTCACGAACAAATTAGATTGCGTTATTTTTGGTTTCGCTTTCTAATTTGTTTTCCGAATACCGGTGGCTTTTGAATTTGGTCAATTGTTTTAAACCTCTCGCTTAATTACTTTTGCGGGCCCCGTAGCGATGTTTATATACTGTCTCCCTTAATCTTTTTAGGCAGTTAAAGTTCTGACGGGATTGCCGAAACAACGATGTCGATATCTGGTTGTAGTTGTGCCATTTTTTATCAACGAAGTTTTTGTTCTTCAGTTAAATATTTGATATTCTCTCGGGAATTTTTTAATCTAAGTGCTGGTATTTTCAAGAACCATTTACGGGAGATCAAAATGGAAAATTATTCATCTTCATCTAAAAATATACTTAAATAAAGATTGATTTAGTCTCAAGAAAGTGTAGTTCCTGTCTCTTCCTCAACACTGCTTGTTTCAAGTAAGATCGTTTCGATTTTCTCCTTTTAAAATGACCTAAAAGAACTAAGTGTAGGGTTATTGTCTCCATTTCTAAAAGAAGAATTTTTACAACAAACTAATTCGAAAATACGATCACAACAATTTGTGAATATTCTAATATTCACATCACACTTGGCACCTTCTAAGCAATTTTATGCTGGTTTTAACTTTTTATATTAATAACAAGGTGAAAATTCCTTCACGGCACTAGTTAATATAGTGATTTGATTTTATTGAAAATTAACCACTTTTTTCTGAGATAGCTCTTTCAAATTTTCAGATTTTTTTTTATGCAGTTGTTTGATAAATTTCATGATTTTGACGAATTTTGCGTAATTTTTCATTTTTTTTCCCCCAGACTTTTCCATAACTTTTTAGAAAATATATGTAAATTCCCTGACTTTTCCTACATATTTTTAAATTTCCTGACTACTTTGAAAGTCCATGACTTTCCAGATTTTCCATGTTGCTGTCCATACCTGTTTTATGTAATGTTTTGAAGAAAATGATAACTGAAATAAATTCTTTTTACATAAAATAATAATTGAAGATAAATCAATACAAAATTCATGCAAGCAAACAAATCATTTACAAGAAAATAATATTTTATATCTTCCATTAAAAAACTCTTCCAACGAAATAATAATATCTTTTTATTTATTTATTTTTTTATATCAAAACATACTTCCTCAAACAATATTTAAATAAATAAAGAATCAAAATATTTATAAAAAAATTAATGCTAACTACTTATTAATACCATTTTCTACAAAATATATTATGTATTAAAACTACCCAAAACATTAATTGGACATCTTTTCCACAAAACACAGTGAATTTTTTATCAGTACTTTAATATCGATAGAAGTACATAGAAAGTGTACAGAATTTTAGTAGCCTCAGGGTTGGCAGAATATTTCTTAACACTGGTAAAAACTAGTATTTACCATCCTGGGAAATATTCAATTTTTACCACATGGATAAAACTTATTGATAATCACAGCAAACAAATTCAACTCAGCATTTGAATAGTGATTTTGAAAATTATTTCAACAATGAATAGCATGTTTCAACACCGTCAAAAAATCATTAACACTGCCAGAAATGAAATGAAATGCATGTGTAAAGAGCAGCATGTGTAAAGAGAGAGTTCTTTCTTTGTCCTTTCATAAAAGATTGAAAAAAAAAAAAAAAAAAAAGAAGTATACAGAATGAATAACACCAAAGTAGAGGTTAAGTCAATTATCTCTTAAACTGCTGATGATTAAAAATACTTCCAATTAAAAAAAGATGTAGAAATCTAGTATAGGTTTTAGATCACTTGTTTTACAATGGTCTGTGTATCAATTAAGATACAAAATTAAAAATTTTATACAGTCTCTGGATGTTACAAGTTAAGATTTTAAAAAAAATTCTCCATGATTACCAAAACTTCAAAATGTACTGAGTTATAATACTTTGGCTTTTATGAAATTTCCAAACCAGAGGGTGATGACATTACATAAATTTAAAGCATCACAAAGAGCCAATTAGAAGTAAATTTTGATTTGAGAAGAATGAAATTTTTACTGTTTTACTTGTCAGAGAATTTAGAATTTTTTTTCTAAATATAACTTATAAGGCTTCTCAGGGATTATACAAATATAAAATATCATGTTTTAATATTTATATAGCATCTTGTAAAACTAATGCCATATCTAAAAGCTATACTTGATTTACATATCTTTTTAAATTTGAAGTATCTTTCTATTATTTGCGGTTTAAGGTATAATTGTCATAACCTCTATTTCTAATAACCTGATATATTGCTTATTAAACAATAACTTTAATTTACCTAGTCCACCTGCCTCATACTCTTGCTTTTCTTTTTCAATAAGGAACTTTGTTTTATAATCTTGAAATGTGGAAGTACTGAGATGTCTTTTCAAGGTTTTTGGCACTTCTTCTTTTTCAATCTCTCCATCAAAACGTCTAAGATACCTGAAGAGAATTTTAATGATAATGATATCACTAAAAGTGTTACATTTAAACACTGAAAAGAAAAAAAAAAACCCCAAAACATTCAAGTGTAAATATTAACACTCTAAAGGTCGCTATGGATCTGTGAGATACAAAGCATCAAATCAATTAATTCAATAAAAATATCAACAATTTTCTCATTGTATGGGTGGAATAAGATATATGTTTTTTGTAGAATCACTACAGGCTAGCAGCCAATAAATGTATACACACAAAAACTTTGTACATATGAGTATCTTAGGTTGGTGAATGTCTTCTTATTGCAGCCGATTATCTGTACAAGGGATTTGCCTCTGTGGGGGTCTAAGGGAACCTAATCCATATTTATGCAGTGTTCCACAGGTTTGAAGAAATCCACCAAAAGCTCCGAATGATTAGGCTGACAAGTATGACATGGGTTCGAACTCAACACTCCCCATTTACCAGCTTTGTGAGCAAGCAGAACCTCTCAGCTGCTGGTGGAGCATCTCCGATTGGGTGTTACCTTCAGTATCAAAGTGTATAAGAATGAAATTTATATGGGGGAGGTTTCTTTTTGCTATATTTATACTAAATCTATAACCGATAAATGCAACAGATTCTTTCCTATTTAAATTCAATCTTTATATTTATGGTAATGTTTAATTTTCGCATTTTTCATAAAATAGTTTGTCTTTAGCTGGTGCTACAAAACTAAAACATGCAAATAAATTTACATTCTTTTTTTTAGAAATATGGTGGATAAATACAAAAGGTTAATCACTTTCATACATTATACTAATAAAGCATCAATTATATAATTTTAATTGAATGCTCCAAAAATTTTTTTTTTCACATATTCGTTATAAATTTAAATTTTAAAAATAAAAAATAAATTTTCTAAAAGTTACCAATAAGTAGAAATATGACTTCAGTAAGCTGTTGTATCTGTAATCATCAAAATGTCAATTTATACTCCCCAATGCTCGGGGTGGCAATTAATTATACAATTTAAATTAATCTTTAATTTAAATCCGTTGTAAAAAAAAAAAAAAAAACTTTTATTTTGTAGCGAGCTACAACTACTTTATGGAAAACGTTGTTAACTACAACTACAGTTTAAAAAAACAGTGATGACATTTACTTTTCAAAAACAGTCACTACTTCGGTACTTTCAGATATTGTCAAAGGATACAATCAACACTTGAAATTAAGGACTCAGACTAATGAATACAGTGTCTCTTTGTTATATAGTGTCTGCCAATACACAATTAAATAAATACAATATAACCAAAGTCATTAAAACTTTAGGAAAGCGGTACAGGGTGTCTACAGAAATCGTAAAAAAAAGTTCCCTGATTTTTCCATGATTTCCCTGACTATTTTTACCAGACTTCCCTGATTTCCATTATTAACAATACACATATGGTATTTTTTCGTGTATGCCGATTCCGACTTATCCAGCTTACTAATATCTCATTCGGGAGAAAAAAAAACAAGAGAAAAACATAAAAATTGCCTACTATTCATTAATTATTGGTTGACAGTTTAATAAATCCGAATCCAAACTCAAAATTTAGTCCGACAACTTCACATATTGTCCAATGGATATAGGGTGACCAGAAAATTTCCTTATCTTCTGAAAAATATTCAATTCTAAGACTTATCTACATCTGATGGGATAGCCAATTGGATTAAGCTGGCCACCTGATCAGGTTATGCTAATGTATCATTTAAAATTTTTAAAAATGGGTAAATTGCGTTCAATATAAGCACTGTCTACAGAAAATGAGGACATCTGATCACCTTAATTTGCGTTAAATATCAAAACTCATACTATGTGAATCTTTTTAAAAAAATTGGGAAAGACTAATCAGCATGTGAAAAAATATGGTATATAACATAGAAGAATCAGTCTCATTGGCAAGGTGAAAATGCAAATATTTTCGCATATAGACAAATTTCCCTGATTTTTGAGTATTTTTACAAAGTTCCCAGAGATTTCCCTGATTCTTCCAGATTGATAAACCTTCCTCATTTTTCCATGATTCCCTGATTTCCAGATTCTGTAGATGCCCTGGAGAAGATACAAGAAAATGTTTTGTGTTAACCTCCAAAATGTTAGTTTACACACATATTACAATTTTCTTAGCGAAATTAAAAGAGAGATGCAATGTAATTATTTATATGAGGGGCTCACAACCATAGTAGACCAAGTCTACTTTGAAAAAAAAAATGATATAGTCCGTTTAGAACAGGGTTGAGGTTTTGGACAGGACATGTGGGATTTACTGTTCAAAACTGTACTAAAGCGTCCAAAACTGTACTAAAGTGTTCAAAACCTTAAAAAAAGCAACATTCCACATGTAAGTACTGCACACTTATTAAACATATGAATAAATATAAATATCTCACAATATATTTTACTAACTTTCCATTTAATTCTTTGGTAAATGAAAAAGAGTTCAAATTTTTCTAATATCTGTGTAACATAAAAAGTTCTGTTTCTGTTAAAATTGAGTTATAATAATAAGAAATTCTTTATAATACCTCACATGTAGTATAGGGAGAGGAAGATTTGCTTTTGTTTCAATTTTTGTGCAAGAAAATGTTACTAAGAAATTTCTTTTAAATAATGTTTCATTGTAAATTATCTTTTTTAGATTATAGGATAATGAAAGAAAACACAAATATTTAATTTAAAATCTAGAAGTTATTTTTTAAATTCTTAAGAGTTAAATAGTGTTGTTATAATAATAGTCAAAATCTAAATATCTCATAATCAAACAAAATCAATTATTTTTATTTATACTATTTCTTAATATACACATATACATAGTTGCCAGCAGTAAGCTGGTTTAATCAGTATGCTGAACCTGAACTCCATTTATCAATTATTTCCAGTAACAATTCTCGGGACTTTCAGTTACAGAATCAGAATGTATTCTTCATAAAAATCGTTAGTACTTTTATTAACTACTATTATTTAAATGAATAACATTAAAATTATGATACATAATTAAATTTAATATCTTTTTAATGTAATTACTTTGTAACATAGGGCAATTAGGTTGTTACTACTAAATTGTTAGGTAGTATAATGTAGGGTAATTAGGTTGTTAATACTAAATTGGTATTTTTGTATTGTAATCTTTTTGCCAATTTTTAAACTTTTAGCATTGTTCTGATAAATACAATTTTACTACAAAATATAGTTTTGGACAGTACGGTTTAAACCATGGATTTTACCATTGTGTCCAAAACCTTGCCAACCCTGGTTTAGAAGGTACATAAAATCTGTTTTATTCACTTTCACAGTGAACGAAGTCTGTAAACAGATGCCATATATGAAAAATGCCATATTTGAGAAAATTTGTGAAGACTGGTTTGGTTTATTATGCGAGTAGATAAAACAGATTTTATACACCATCTAAATGGACTATCTCATTTTTTTTTTTCAAAATGGACTTGGTCTACTATGGTTGGGAACATCTCATATATAGTTACATAAAAATGCAGTTAAGCTCATTTTTACTTTTTAGGATACATAAAATCAGAGCTATGTGTCTGAACAAGTGATATAATGAGGGACTACTATTAAACATAACACATTTACGCATAACTAAGAATTAGAAGTAGCAAAACTACAGTAGTCGCTACTTTTTAGAGTAGTTTGTAGTGTAGTGCGCTACATTTTAAAATAATGTAGTGTAGCAAGTAGTGCAATACAAAAATCAGTAGATTGTAGCGAAAACCGAAGCTACTTTTAACGGTACTAAAGGGAAAAAAAAATGCCATTCAACAAATCATGTGGCAGTAACTTTCTTCTTTGATAATGATTCTGTATGTATATGGGGTATGCATGCATATTAAAATTTTCTCATATTTTCAGCTCTCCAGAGTTTACCTTTGTAAAATTAGGATCTAAGTTTCTATTTATTGTTATATTACTACTTATTTGAACCCACAGTAGGGTGGAGCGAAAAAAATTAATTTTTTTTTAATCAAAAACGGGTAGAAGCCAAAAGTTGTCTTTATACTAGTACATCATCCGCATGCAATATTACCGCTGAAAAAAATGGCTTGAGTCTTCGCTTTTGGTCCAAAAGTCGACATTTTGGGTAAAATTTGACATTTTTTTAAAAAAATTAAAAAAATTGCTATAGAGATGGTTATTATTTAACTGTGTTATTTAAACCATTATTATTAATGACTTAACATATTTAAATGATAAAACGATATCTTTGTTCTGCATAACTGGAGCAAAACTGTCAACTTTTCGTGAAAAAAGGCATTGCCACTCTGTTGTGTCATACAACTAATTGTTGTTTAGGATACAGCTCTTACCTAGTTGGTTCCATAAACTATACCCAGGAGATACCACGTGGAGGTAACTGCATTTCATGTCACAACAGTGCAACCCTACCATCTGAACACAATGTTTTATTTATACATTGAATTGTGATTTTTTTTTTTTTTTTATCAAAGACTGGCATAAGTTTTCTATGTATCAACCTAGTACATCTCTTCTTTGTGTCCACAGACTTTGGATGCTGCTGCTGTGATCTCCTTCATGTATTTTTCTACTGCTTGCATAAGAGAAGGCAAACAGTGTAATGCAGTGCAGATGATATTAATGTAATCTATTCAGCCGTCTAATATCTTCACCAAGATTGCACCGATAAATGCATATTGATTAGGGGTTCTGTTACCACAACGCTTTTCCAATGAATTAGATTTATATAATTATCCACTTCAAAGTTGATTGTCGATATTTCAGATTTGTGTATGTCATCATTTACTCTCATCTTTCAACTATTATGTGCTGAGCAGCTAGTTGTTTAATGTGATGTTGATTGTCAGAGAGCATTGAAATCAGAATTTCCGGAAAATCGAAATTTTTGGATAATCAAGAATGCTTCAATTTTGAGATTAAGGAGAAATAAATATATGCAATAATATGCATTTCTTATTATGGTAACAAGTGCTTAATAAAAATAAAGCAATAGCAAAATAGAAACAAGAATAAATTACCTGAATTTTAATTTTAAAGTATTAAGTATAAAATATAAGTACCTTTTATATATATCATAAGGGTTTGAAAAGATGTTTTGTTTGGCGTAGTTTTGATTGCTTTTGTTTTGAAGCTCTATCATGGAGTTTTTTAATATTATTAGTTCACCAGTATCACAGTCTTTCTACTGTTCCAGCCATGCCAAATCTTTTGCGAAACATTAAAAAGCTACAGAATTGCTAATTTGTTCGTTTTTTATCGTTCCACTGCACAGGTTACTGGAGCTCAAATTAAATTTGAAGGAACTCTAAGAAAAGAGATAGAAAATATTTATAGGTACTCGTGGTATGGAAAGGACCGCTTGCAAACAAGGAATATGATAGTTAAAAAAAAAAAGCTTTCAAAATGGATTTTGCACACAAAGAATATGGATTTTGCACACACACACAAAAAAAAAGCTTTAAAAATGGATTTTTGTTAACCGAGAGTTTCGGTTAAGAGAGGTTCTACTGTAATTTGTAGCCATTACTTTTTAAAACAAGCAGATTGTAGTTGTAGATAACTACATTTTCTATGCAGTAGTTGAAGTTCTCTACATTAGAAAAGTAATTGTTTCGACCCCTAACCATACACTACAAAACCTGAAAGTAGAAAACTACTTTTGAAAAGTAGTTTGTAGTTGCTACTTTTTAAAACAAGTAGAGTTGTAGTTGTAAGACATTTTGCACAAATGAGGTAAGTTACGGTCACATGAATTGCAGATTTGCCATCTTGAGACAGTCAAAAACATGAGTGATGGAACTCTTATTTATTTTTTGTTTGTTTAGTTTAGTATAGTTCAGTAGTGTAACTTTGTTTGTTTAGTGCTGAATATTTTACAAGAAAAAATTCTTCATTTTCAGAAAATGAAATCTGATTGTAAATTTAAAATAAACCATTTACCACCTACTCCTAGACATAGTGCTGAGATAACAATCTGAACTCAAGCTTCTAAATCAGTAAAAGCAAAAAAGTTGCCAGTATTACATCTGAACGCTCCACCTTTCTTTTGTCTCTAGCCAAATCAGATCAAATTTGGATTTTTCTGTAAATTTTACCTTTGCATACCAAAAGAGAAGAAAAAAAAAAAGCACAAAAGCATCAACAAATAACAATTGCAAGAACACTACCCCACACAAGGGGAAAATATATATATTTATATGTCATGTCACAGTGAGCCTAGGAACCTCAAAGTTTCACAGCAATCCACAAAAATATGTCCACAGAGCAGTAGTTTTCACAAAAAAGGAATTTTACTTATATAGTGAACTCTTGATAGTACATTTGTGGAATATCCAGCAGTATGAAAATGTAGTGCCATCTATTGATGCCAAAATGAATGAAATCAAACTTTAGGGTTTGATGGACCCATATGGGGACTCTTCACTCACTTGAAAACACATGCTCAGTAATGTTAAACCTATGGACAGGTTGTTTTTGAATTTCTCATTTAAATTTTAATATTTTTAAACTTTTTTTTTTTTTTTTTTTTTTTTGCATAGGATAGCTGAGGTTGATCTCTAATAGGGCCATTTTGTACTTTTTCGATTTTCAGGGATAGGATTTCCGACTTTTTGGATACCAGTATAATCTTAGAGAAAATGTTATTTTATTAAATCGGAAAATTTTTGCGATTTAACAGAACAACATTTTCTCTAAGATTATACTGGTGTGCAAAAAGTCGGAAATCTCATCCCTGGATTTTGGTTGCCAATTTTTTAAATAAGGATACTTTCGCTTTCAAAACCGAAAACAACATGCCCATAGGTTTAACATTACCGAGCGGGTGTTTTCAAATGAGTGAAGAGTGAGTGAATAAGCAGGAAATGTAGGGTTAAAATAGAATGATGCAAAATGACACAACATATTTTTTTAATTTGTTTTGGATAAGTTAATGTGTAATATAATGAAAAGCAGTCTAAAATTAAAATTGTAATATAATAACGACAAGAACTTTATTCTGAAAGTTAAATAATAGATATACTAGCCTGCAACACAAATCAAGCACAATTTAGAAAAAGCCAAGGCTCACTTAACAAAGTGTAAAATTTACAGAAAGATTTCAGAACTACCCAAAAACAGCCCCAATCAAGAAAAATTGTAATGTTAAACAAATAAATTCTTTCACACCATACATTACTGGTAGTCCAAAGTACCACAAAATAAAATATACATACCTATCAACTAACTCTTTTACATCTTCAGTTGTGTAGATGCTTTTTGACACATCAATATTTTCCTTAAACCACTTTAACTTTGTTACTAAAATATCATAAACACAGAACAGTTAGAAAGCTAAAATCATAATACACAATTATGATAAAGTATTAAAACTATCACCAATGTTATTTCATAAAATGTAGAGAAACATAAAGAATTTTGACTTTCAAAGAAGACAAGAAAAAGGAAAAAGACTACTTTCAAGTTTAAAATTAAGTTTGAGGCTTAAGTCATTAGGCTTGAATGAAAAGGATTTAAAAATTATCATATTAATACTTTTACTAATAAATTATCAGCAAACTTTAATATTACTACAGCTGAAAAGTACGCTGTTACTTAAGCCAAGATGATAAAAGTAAAATAATGACTAAAAACTTTTAACTTTAAGAAGGGTTACTTTTGAAATTAAATCCCTAAACATCATATATTTTCCAGATCATTAACCCTTTGGGTGCACATTTAAATTTTTGGGCATATAAAAACAGTAGATTTTATGCAATAATTCATTTATTTAATATTATTCATTATATACTGAAACAACTTTAGGCAATTAGCATAACAAAATAATTAAAACAAATAAATTCAAAAAAATGTATGCGGTGTTATACATCAAATGTGCTCAAATGGCCAATTAAAAATATCATCTAATGTCTTCCTTCTACACATTCTGTTTATATACATAAACCTATTAAAACTGTAGGTGCTTTGATGAAATTTTTTTTTCTTTTATTGCAAAACAATGGAAGCTATGCAAGCTGCAGTCCCAAAACAATAAAATTTATATTTAATCAAAGCGTTTGCTTGTGCAAGAGACAGCAGGGTGGTTAAGGAGTTGAAATTCAGTTATAGGTGTAAATTATTACACTTTAAATAAAATCAATTCCACATTTTTTATACACAGAATGTCCCTTCTTATTGTTGACCAATAGCTAATTCTCAAAACCTCAGCTTTAGAGGTTATAGTTATTGCAAAAATCTTTCAAACATTGTTTTGCATCATACAAAAATCCATTTACTTCAAAACAGTTATTTTAAAAAAGTTATGAGATTTAAATTTTTATATGGTGCATCAATCTCTTACACACTATACTACAATAAATTATATTTAGAAAACTTTCAATATATGTAACAGGTAAACCAGACAAAATTCTATTTTTTTATGAATAAAACTTATAAAATAATGATACTTTAAATTTTATGTATTTTCAGGAAATAAAAATAGATTTTTAATACATTTAGTGCCAAAAAATAATTTGGTATGTTTTGGTCAGGTCATGTAAAATTGAAATCTTTGCTGTCTTACTTGTACATAAACTTTTTCTAATTATAACCTTTGCAGGATTCATAAAAACTTGAGAAGAAAAAAATCCATGGAGTCCAAGAATTTTAAAGAACTTACAGAGTCTTTTTGTGCACGCCACACCCTCATGTAACACATGCAACCTAATTATTAATATCTCATTTGGAGAGAAAAACATAGGAGAAAAGGATTTCAAACTGATTTGTTTTCTACTAAAATTTAATAGCTAGTGCTGAAATTGCACAATATTCATAATGTATTGCTTACTGGTTTCATATACTTGAATCAGGGCTCGAAAATTCTAAAAATTTTAAGGTTTCCAGCTGGGAACCTACATGAAAAGTGTAGGTTTCCAGAAAAATTTATGTGTTCACAGTTTTTTAATAATTTCAGAGCTTAATGAATGAAGATACTGTGTCACATAGACACGGTTTTGAATAATAAACAAAAATTTTAGTTTTATGGTTTATCAATTAATGTTTTGATTGTTCTCTATCCAAAAGCACCTCCTCCCTCCCTTCATATTCTTATAGAAGTATAACTTGAAAGGGAAATTTGCATTACATTTGCCCACTAAGATTAAGCACGACATATGCATTTACTAATTTATTCAAACGTGTACAGAACAAATAATATATATATATATATATACCTACAATATTTAATTTTTAAATTGTCAGATTTACTTCACATGCTAAAGATTCCAAAATTTATTTTATTTTTTTAATTATATTGCACAGAACTTGATGAATCATTATTAAAAATTACATTTCTAACAAAATTCTAAACAATTGAACCATTTAGATTTGATAAAAATCATGTGCGCTAAAGTGAATGAGAAAACAAACCCAAAGTATGACGTCAATTCACACAAAGCCCACAGCGCTATAGTGCCACAGTGAACGAGCAGAGAGGAGAAACAAGAGAATCCCCTCCTCCACACACAGAGGCATGGAAATGCAACTTCCGTGTGTTCTTGGCTCTCTATCTGTTCTTTGTCTCACCTCCCCCTTCCAAAAATCGCCGCAGTAATTGGAGAAAAAAAATCCATTGCTGATGGTGGCAGTCATGGCGACTTGTAAGTACTTCCGTTTAGGTTCCCGGCCGGGAGCCTGAGTGGAAAAAATATGTTCCCAGAAAAGGATTTCAGGGTTCCTCGGGATTCCAGGAACGCTATTTTTTTTAGCCCTGATTTGAATGAATAAAACATTGCCCAACAACTATTTTATGCACCGACCAATCATTTTATAGACCACAGGCCAGTCAAATCCCAAACACTCATCATGTATCCCGTTCACCTAGATTTTTAAAGCAAATTTACGACAAAACAAACACATGGCATATAAGATTGATAACTTTTCAAATTTAAAACTTTTTTAAGAATGGCAACAATCACTTGAAGCTGTGTAAACATGAGTATTTTTATTTTGCTTCTGTGAAAAGGTGAATTTCTTTCATGACACAAACTTAAAAGAAAAAATTGTTATACATGCACTATTGTAAAAGAAAAAATGTTCAGTTAGATGGCACTGTGTTGCTATGTGTGGCTATGGTGCATTATTCATCATATCTGCAATTAATATAGCTCAAGAACTAATGAGCAGATTTTCAACAAACTTCAGATTCAGTTATACCTTGATATAAATTGGCGCTAATTACATTGTGGTGTAAATTGCCCAACAGGTGGCACTGCTAGGTTACATTTTTCATGATAACTCTATCTCAATAGCTAATCTACGGAACTTAATCAAACTTCATAGCATACTATGTTACATACATTTTCACATAAATAGATCCTTTAGAATCCTCACCAAGGAAAAAGTTTGTCATTTGATTTTGGTACTGTGATGACAAATTTTAAAGTATTAACATGCGTCAGATAGAAGAAAGTTTTGGGATTGGCACATCCAACTAGTTTTTTAAGGAGTCTTTACCCTACGTATAGGACCTAGGACTGTATAAAAATTTTAATTTCATAACTTAAAAAAAAAAATCTTGGCACAAACAGATTTTGATTTTATTCTGTTAGCTGGACACAGTAATAAATCGACAAATAGTGTTTCATTTGGCATTATTTGAATTGTAACCTTTCCTATGATGCTTTTCATACTACTTTATCAGCAACACTTTCTGGCAGAAGGATTGAAATGTTGTTCTGTCGTCTAAATATGTTTGTGTGACGCCCAGTAGCAGAAAGTTATGGTTGCGTCTGCGACAGCAATTTAGTGAGATGAAAATTGCCTGCGGGAGTAGCATGTTACATTTTCTTATGTACAAACATTATGAGTGTTAAAATAAACAGTGTTCTTACTGAAAAATGCCAGGGGTGATTATGAGTAAAAAAAAAAAAAAAAAATCTGAAATTCACAGCAAATTTTCCGAAAGGTTACAACAGATTGGGAGGGGGACAGGGAGCGAAAATCCACTACCGGCACTAATTATGTGTTTTTCTTCGCGCGCTTTTGATGAAATTTGCATTTATTTGCGATATTTTGAAGAAATATGCCATTTTTTCACAATCTTTTGACGAAATTTGCCTTTTTTTGCGATCTTTTGACAAAATCTGTTTTTTGCGATCTTATTAGGAATTTTCTCATTTGTTTTCGCGATCTTTTGACGAAATTTGCCGTTTTTTCGCGATCTTTTGACAAAAATGAGCTTTTTTTCGCGATCCTTTACGAAATGTGCGTGTTTTCCTCGATTCTTTGACGAACTTCGTTTTTTTCCAAGATTCTGTGACAGAAATTTGCGATTTTTCGGCGCTCCTGGGGCAAAATTCACGTTTTTCCTGGGATCTTTTGACAAAATTCGCGTTTTTCGCGATCTTTTGACGAAATTCCGCAAATTTAATTCCGATCTTTTGACATAAATTTTCTTTATTTCGTGATCCTTTGACAGTAATCTGCGTTTTTCACGATCCTTTTACAGAAATTTGTGTTTTTTCGCGATCGTTTTACAGAAATTTGCATTTTCTCCGCGATTGTCTGACTAAATTAGTGTTTTTTCCCTCGATCCTTTGATGAAATTCAAGTTTCTTCCGCGATTTTGTGCCAGAAATTTGTGTTTTTCTCGCGCCTCTGGAACGAAATTCACGTTTTTTTTTTTTTCGTGATTTTTGGATAAAATTGAAGTTTGTACAGCGATCTTTTGGCAGAAATTTACGTTTTTCGAGATCTTTTGACGAAATTCCCCGTTTTTTCCGCAATCCTTTGACGTAAATTTGCGTTTTTTCGCGATCCTTTGACATAAATTTGCGTTTTTTCGCGATCCTTTGACATAAATTTGCGTTTTTTCGCGATCGTTTGACTCAATTTGCATTTTCCCCACAATCGTTTTACTAAATTCGTGTTCTTCCCGCAATCCTTTTATTAAATTCGCATTCTTGTCGCGATCCTGTGACAGAAATTTGTGTTTTTACCGCGATCCTGTGACAGAAATTTGTGTTTTTACCGCGATCCTGTGACAGAAATTTGCATTTTTTCGCACAACCCTGGGACGAAATTCATGTTTTTTTCCGGGCTCTTTTGACGAAATTCGCGTTTTTATAGCGATCCTTTGGCTATAAATTACAGATTTTTTATGCGAATGATTGTCGAAATTGATTTTTTTCGCGACCATTTGTCGAATTCGTGATAATTTTTGTCAGAATTTTCGTACTTTTTTTTTTTAAAGAAATACTTTTTTTTTTAAAGTTCGCAAATTTATCTGCAAGGTCCAAAATAAATCTGCGACGCACGTCGCGCACTTTCTGCTACCGGGGTGTGACGTATGTTTTATAATTATCAAAGTTTTGGATTTGCTTAAAACAGAACAGGAAATTAAAATTTTGGTGTTACAAGACTTCAAAAGCAGTGATTGAATCATTTCTCGTCTAACCAAATTTATAACTTTGTTGATCTTGACAGTGGAGTTAAAAAAATTGAGAGGTTTTGGTGTTATGCAAGATGGCATTTTCAAGAAAGAATGTTGTACTGCTCGGGATTTTCAATAACGTGAGTTACTGTTTCATAATGCCATTATGAAATAAATTTTATGTAGTTTATGACATTTCATTTAAATATTTCTGTTAATACATTTTAGGTATTTTTAATAAAGGTTTAATCAGACATTATAATTTGGATATATAAAATGGCAGATATTGAAATGCATTTAGATATATTATAGTGATTTCAGTTTTAACAAATTTCATGCATTCTAGAGATTGCTGCACAGTGAATTTCATGTATCCAGTGAATTTTTTATTTTTTGGTTTAATGGGCACATAGCGCTCATACATTGGTTTGAGATTGGGGTTTTAACGAATTTCATAAATTTCAGAGACAAATGCACAAAGATTTGGCGAGAAAAATTGGTTGGCAAAACTTTGGTGATCAGTGATGCCTGGCTAACAGAAAAGATTTTCACACAAAGAAAAACATTTATAATATTTTTGCAACTAGAATTAAACTAACAAATTAGAAATTAGCTAATTGGTCAATACAAATTTATATTGTAGTTCAGTACAGGCAAATTTTAATACAATTGCTGAAAATTGACTAAGTTTAAGAAGTTTCATGTGGAAAAAATTAATGATAATAATAAGTAGGAGAACATTAAGCTCTGTCTATTATTTCCAGAAATAAATTAATTAATTAAAATAACAAAATACTGTTTTTTCAGAATTCTAGATAATAATTTTCAAAAATTACGAAAAGATTTATTTATTAAAACAATAATGTATAATGCTTATAATCAGATAAAAAAAAAAAAAAGTATCCTCAAACAGAAAAATGCATTTAAAATAATACTTAATTTAAAAAGTTGGTGAAACATTTAAATAATTTATGCAGAAGAAATCAGAATGCACTTACACTTTAATTTCAGTTTCAAATTTGTTTCTTCTTTTCTCCTAAAAGAATGAAAAATTATCTATAGTATTATAAATTACACTATACTAAATATTTCTAACTAAGTAATCAAGTATTCATTATTACAACACAGCAAGTTACAAAGGTGATTGTGAATTCATAAAAAAAAATACCTGAAAATTTACAGAAAAAAAATTTAATATGGATAGAAAACATACAATTTATTGCAGGGAAGTCCAATCCTCTCATCATGAAAAACACTGGTTGTAGTAATTATGTTTAACTAATCATATGAAATTGATTAGTCATATTTGATGAGTCTTATTTTATGAATTTAACTATCAGGAAAGCTGGAAATTAAAGATGAAAATAAGGAATTTTGCTTACTAGCTACTGGCCGGTAGGTTGATTTTTTCAGTATAGCCAGTTACTGGCTAGTGAGAATAACTCTTTAGTAGCCAGTAATTTATGTCACCGAATATTTAATTAAAAAATATATGAGTTTAGAATAAATATGTAATTTATGTGCTAAATAAAAATATGTTAATTCATATTGTTTTAAATAAACTTGAGATACTAATTTCCAATCTATTTTAAATTTTAAAATCAGTTAACAGCAAAGCTAAATGCAACATGCTTATATAGTTAACTACGTAAGTCCCATTATGCTTAGGTACTTGTGTAGTTATAGTTAACGACATTTGTAACCCCACCCCCCACTTTTTTTTAATTATTTACCTATAATTAAGATCTGACAATAAAAAAAAATAGGTATGTTTACACACTATAGCAAGTGTGATTCAAAATTTAAAAATAATAATAATTCTGAAATTCACAGCAAATTTTCTGAAAGGTTACAGTAGAGAAAGAGGCGGGCCCTGCCGGTTCTAATATGCATTTTTTCCATTTGACAAAATTCATATTTATTCCATGATCCCTTAGAGAATTCGTGTTTTTCTGCGATCTATTGCCGATATTTGTGTTTTTTCGCAATCCTTTGACGAAATGTGTGGGTTTTTTTGTGATCTTTTGACAAAATTTGTGGGGTTTTTATGATCTTTCGATAAAATTTGCATTCTTTTTTTCATGATCTTTTGACAAATTTAGCATTTTTTGCGATTCTTTGATGGTTTTTTTTTTTGCAATTCTTTGATGAAATTCACAGTTTTCTTCACGATTCTTTGACAAAATTTGCATTTTTTTTCAATTCTTTGACGAAATTCATCTTTTTTCGTGATCTATTGACGATATTTGTGGTCTTTCGCAATCCTTTAATGAAATTTGGATTTTTTAGCGATCTCTTGACAAAATTCAGTTTTTTTTTCATAATCCTTTGACAAAATTTGAGCTTTTTTTCACGATCCTTTGATGAATAGTGCATTTTATTCACAATATTTTGAGAAAATTCTCGGTTTTAGATTCTTTGACAAAATTTGAGTTTTTTTCGCGATCTATTGGCGATATTTGTGTTTTTCCCACTATCCTTTGACAAAATTCGGGTTTTTCTGTGATCCTTTGACGAAATTTGTGGGGTTTTTTTGTTGTTGTGATCTTTCGACAAAATTTACATTTTTTATCCACAATTCTTTGACAAAATCCTTTTTTCTAAATTCTGCATTTGGCCAGTTCTTTCCATATTTTTAATCACCGAGCGGCGATTGGTAAGAAATATTATAAAAAAAATATTTTTCTTATATAATATTTCTTCAAAAATGAGTTAAAACCAAATTTATTAAAATAGTTCACTAATTAAAAAAAAAAAAAAAAAAAAAAAAAAAAAAAAAAAAAAAAAAAAAACGAGTGTTTTGGGACATTCAAGCTCTTTTTTATGTTTAAAATAAACCTCTTTTCAAAAGTCACTGAAAAATTAAAAGTTAAGTATGCTATATAATACAGGAGCAGGGGCTGCATTAAGACCATATTTTGTTACTAAAAATTGAAAAATAGGCTTCCATTTTCTAAAAATTGTGATGTCAGATGGATGATAAACAAATTTAAGAAATTTCTACATCGTTCAGTCCTAGATGTGAGATGTACCAACCATTATGCTGATGATTGTGTTCTCTCTTTGAATATGAATGCAATTTTTGAAAAAAGGCTTGTTCTCATATTAAAAATTGTACCAACTTTCATTTTTCAAATAATATCAGCAATACCCACTTTTGACACTTAGATCAAAGAAAGCCGAAAAAGTGTATAGTATATGCATAAATAATAATAGGTAGATAACTGATCCCTACATATATTTGGAAGGAAGACAATCAACAGCAGAATGATACCGCTTGCATTTTTCTACAATAATTTAGAATGGAGTGGCAGCCCCCCTCCCCCCCAACACACACACATAACAGTACAATAAATGAAATAAAAATATTATACATAAGAAAATGAAAAAAATATTATGTTACTTGTTCAACTTTTCAGTGTGATACACCTTACGAGCCAATTGCAATGCCTTTCGACTATTTGGATGAATGACAGAAGCATCTTTTTTGACTTTTGGCTGAAATGATAAACAATAATATAATAAATCCATCATTATTAAAAGACATGTGAAAGGGAAAACATTAAGATTTTTTTCCACAGTGCAATGTGATAAAAATAAATTTAAATGATTATTAAGTAATTTATTGGAAAAAAAAAAAAAAAAAAAAAACTTAATTATAAAATTTTATCAGCACATAAACCTTACACAGATGAGGCCAATCTTAAGTTAATTCATTTTTATGCTGAAACCTTTCTGGTGATTGAAAATGATGTTAAAGTTTAAGGAACCACTGAAATTCATTCAGATTCATAACATATAATTTTCAGCCTTAGTCCATATATATTTAGGAAAAGATAGCTAAATGAAAAATGACTTTGATGTGTACATAAAAAACACACAAAAAAGATAGAAAAAAGCTCCATATTTAGTGTAATCAATAAAAAGAATTTTAATAAATGATCATCAGATAATTTGACAAAAGGATTGTACATATGATCAAACTTTTTCAGCTGTTCTTATTTTTATTCAATACAAGAAACTTGCATTTAAAATAATTAATGTAAACATTTTTTAAAATTAGTAAACAATAGCAATTTAATATTTTGTTCGTACGAGAAAATAATATAACATATTTTAAGTGCAACGCAGTCATTAATATCAAAATTCAATTAGAAAATTTTATTTTATTTGAACAAATCAAATTCTTTTCGAAGTAATACCTTGGCAACCAAAACATATTCTATGTCGATATAAACTGAATAAGAAAAAAAATATTCGCTTTATAAGAATTATAGCTAAATCATATACTAACCATTCTTACTGTTACTAAGATAATGAAGATCTTGTATTAAATTTACAAAACAAATAGTAACGTTTGAAGTTCGACAGCAGATTCCAGAAAATCAACACCACGTTGAAAGGTTGAACGACTGCTACTTCTCTGTATGTAAACAAATACTTGAACGCACTTCGCGATTCATTCAAAAAAAAAAAAAAAAAAACGATCACCTTAATGCTTAGTAATCCGAAAGACAATTCATTCTTATTGGCTAAAAGGATGCACCAATTATCAATCAAAGAGCGTGTTCAGAAGTGCACTTTGCGCCGCGCGCGCGCTCAGAAGTTTATGCCATGGAGTAGGTGTTATCGAAGAAAGGAATTTTAACATAATTCAATTATTTCATTATTTTTATGGTTCAAAAAAGGTAAAACCAACGACTATATTTCTTTATTCTTCCAAAACATGGTTTTCGTAACAGGAATACATGCCTATGTTCACTCAGATAAAATCTAAAATAGTCGGGAAAAACATCACGTGACCTTCTTTATCTACTTTAGCCCATTTGGCATTTAAAATTAGTTAACCAACCGCACGCAACGAGGCACACAAACTCCGCGCGAGCTGCTCAAAAAAATTGTGTGGGCGATTTGATCACGTGATTGTGCGTTTTCTGCTTATGTGTTATTGGTTGTGCTTTGTTTGGTAGGTTGATTGATACAATTTAAGAATTCAACTGGTGATCTAAAAATTTTAACTTTTTAACAATTTTCTTTTTATTTATTTAAAAATGATTTATCAGTTGATTTATATCTTCCGTGATAAATAAAATGCTGTTAGTAAACCAAGATTGTGATATCAACATATGAGATTTGTTTGTAATCTACTATACTGGATGGATTTCAATGGAATTTGCACTGTTAGTTAGACAGTTTTTCAGAGAAGGTTTTAATATATATATTTCTTATTTTATGATTGCATATTTCAATACCGTGTGGATAACAGACCAAAATACATCATAAAACATGAGAAATAAATGGCATTCAAAATTCTGTTAGTATAGACGGGTTGCACATGACGTTACACGCCTGAAATCGCTTCGTATGGCGCCCAAATATAAGGCGAATATGGTGCTCTCCATTTGATTTATTAGACTTGTTTGCACTATAATAATAAAAATAAGGACCCAGATAGCATGTAAGGTTTCCGAAAAGGGTCGTTTTTGCTTTACTTTCTAACTATCCTGCAAAGTTTTTCGTGATAATCGTGTAGCCAACCCATGTTCGGAAATCATTATGATCCGTACGATTTTTGCGCATGCGCAACTTATTTCTTTTCACGGCCAGCGTAGATGGCGGCCTCCCAATGGCGTCTGTTTTGAAAGCTTTCGTTGTGTCAAGTTTCTAACATTTACAGAAAATGCGGTAAGTTTGCCATTACTTTTACTTATTAGTATATATCATTATTGTTTAAATCGTTCTTACTGTAGTCTTTTTTCTTCTGTACTGTCTTATATTTAAGATTTCTGTGTAAGTTACCCATGAGGAAAAGATGATATTTGATTCAACGCTATTTTGTTTAATTATGTTATACAGCATGCTACATCTTTAAATTAAACTAACTTCTATAAACATGATTTACTTAAAACATGTTATAACGTATCGTTTCACGTTTCGTAACCATCGCGAATTTTCAAATGTATTTTGATAACATAACTGCAGTTCCGTTATATATACCTTTAACACATAGGATTGACGTAATGGTAATGTAAATGAACCATAAAATACGAAATCGAGAAAGTGTAAGGAGTTTTTTGTAGGAGTAAGTGTTTAGGAACATATTTTATTATAATAAAACATTTTTAATTATGATCGAGGCTAACTAGTGTTTTTATAATTAAAAACACTTAAGTCTTAAACACAATTTTGTTTTTATGTTTAATTATTTTAAACTTTTAAAAATAAATTTTATCTTTTTTTCTTAAAGTCTTCAAAAAATAAGGAATGTATACTTAAAGTTTTAAAATCACCACCACCCCCTTGCTGTGGACTGATTTACAAATCAAAACAGACTTTGACCTTCAACAAATTACATTCATTTGAAAATATATATGCATGCATAGCGTATAAAACACGTAGATCATTTCATTAAAATGTATTTATCAAAATGTAGGTATATTGTTTGTTATCCCTTTTAGCGTCTATATATATATTTACAGATGATTTTCTGTTGTAATTTTAAAATAACATCCAAACAGAAATCTTTTTTTTTTTTCAATTATATGCGAATATGACATCTGTGCCAATAATTGTATAATTTTAATGTCCTTCATTAAATTTATTTGAGAATATCTTATCCTTATTGCACAAACACCCTTTTCGCTATTCCTATATTTATAGTAGCTGCTATATGTAAAATTTAAAAACTGTCTTCAAACACAAGTAATTATTTAAAAGTTTTTCTGCAAAAAACCCCCACTAAATCATGTGCATGTATACATCTCAAAAAATAAATTTGCTATGTGTAGTGAAGAATAAAACAATTATTTATTAAAAATAAACATATATTTACAGTAGAAATTAATTTTCGTATGTCATTTTGCCAGCTGATTGAGAATCGGCAAAGCTTTTAATATTAAGAGGCTGTACATATATAACGTTACCAACTTTATAGTAATTTTGTAATCTTTCCGGCCTTTACAATATCTTACATTATCATTCTTGGATTATGTTCCCACCCTTCCATCACTAATCATATTGTTATCAGTGTCTCAAAGTTCTTTTTTTTTTCCTTTCATTTTATTTTTACATATTTTCAGTTATATGTAAACATATTGTTATATATCTGTTATTTATAAAATTTTCTAATAAAGAAGAAAGAGTATGTAAAATATCACTATATTAAATATAAAATAAGTTTATATCAATAAAATTTTTTAAAAGTATTTAAAAATAGCTCTTTGTTACATAATGTATTCAACAGATATATTGTTTCTTGCCGCTCTTATCAACAAAACAGATAGACAACATTCTTCCTCTTTATTTTACTAATAAGCACAAGTATCACTTCAAACGTACTATCTGGTTTCTCCAACAGCAGATTATATGCAAATATAGGGTAGATGTGCCAGTAATGGACACCCTTAAGGAATTTCTTTAAAATTTATTTTTTTATTAATAGTTAAAATTATTATATTCCAGTTTTTTCAATATTATATTAATCTATCGACAATATTTAACCATTCTTATAGCCTCATTTCCCAATATGAATAGAAATTTAATTTTAAATAACAGAAATATATCAAAACACCCAAAAGCCCAGTAATGGACACCCTCTATTCCAGTAATGGACACCCCATAAAAAGTAATAAATATAATTGTTTTTATGACTATTTAGAACCAGAATTTAATGAATACATACTAATGAAACAAAATAGTTATTTTCAAATAAATTTAACATTTAGGATACCAGTAATTAATAAAGTATTTGTGATAATCATTTATTGTTTGTATCAATAATTGAAATTATCAGATGATCGATGTTTTAATTATTTTAGATGCATAGATTAAAATACTAAATATCAGGCAATTACAGCTATCAAATTATTGTAACAGTGATGGATTTAAAGGGTAATTAAAAAAAAGTTTTGGAATATTAATGTTTAGTTTTGTGCCACTATTTTTAAATGTTTAGTTTTGTGTCACTATTTTTAACAATCTTCCAGACTCTACTTGATATATCATTTATAATAATTAATATTACAAATATGAAAGAAATGATATTGTGAGTTGAATATTTTAAATACTAAATAAAATAATTTCAAAATAAAACTGTAGTACTGATGTTTGAGGCCAATGATCTGCAGATTTACTATAGTTTCATGAATATTACCTGCAACTTTCATTAATAATATTACATTTTTTTTTTAAATAAGGAAACATTTAAGACAGAAAATAGATTTTTAATAGCTTCTGTAACTTAATTGTTTTTATTTAAACGGAGAGGGATTAAGCCGTATGAGCCCCTCTTTGACTGTGCTCTTAAACAATATTTTTTGCTTCCTGGCTGGTTTGATTGCCGGATTACAAAATATGCAAGGTATATGTACTACATTAAAAATAATAATAATAATAATAAATAAAATAAAATATTGAAATTTCATAAAATAACTTAAAAGCAGCTATTTATAAAAGTTTTGGTGTTATTACATTTTGGTAAGTATAATTTAAAAATTAAATTTGATTATTTAGGTTTGCAGTTAAACCAAAGTGTTTTATGCACTATAAACATTACTAAAATTGCATTTTTAGCAATGTCTACATGGGGTGTCCATTACTGGAAAATGACTAATTAACCATCCCAGTAATGGACACCCCTCTTAAAATCTTAAAAATAAATGAAATTTTGTAAATGGCCATTGGTATATAAAATTCAAAGTTTTCTATTGCTACTCAAACAAAAACATTTAAATTTTGCAAGAAAATAAATAATATATAAATTGATTAAACGAAGCCAACTCTTAGCCTCTTCATTAAGATTTTCACAGAAAAACAGCGAAACTTTGAAACATTATTTTCTGCTTCCTGATTGGTTTGATTAAAAGTGTCAACAATAACCCAGTTTTATAAAACATACAAGGGGGAATTATAAAAAAAATAATTAAAGCTAAATATTTATTAGTTATTTTTTTATGAACCAAAAACATCAAGGGGTGTCCATTACTGGAAGGGTGCCCATTACTGGCACATCTACCCTATATAAAAAAAAATAGGAAAGCCAAACGTTGAGGTATTCCACATTTCAGAATGAAATAATTGTATATATAATCATTTAATGATTTTAATAATAACTTAGTATTTTCATAAAAATAGATAACTGAATATTTTGATGTAAAGAAACAGTTACAAATAGAAAAATGAATATTTTGGTTGGATCAAAAATGGTAACAATATCGAAAATGAATTTTCTCCCTCACCCTAGAGATATCTTAAGATATCAAGTGCCAAACTCCACCTCCCTGAAGTGATACCGTTATATTAAGCACAGCCTATAAAATCATGAGCCTTAAATGCTTATCAGTTAGCTTGTTAATTTTAAAATTGCCCATCAATACTTTTAGTTATTAATAGTAAATTGGAAAAAATGAAATCAAAATAAGAATTATTTAAAAATTAAATGTTTTGTAAATTCATACAAATTAAAACTTGGTTTATTATTATTGTTGTTTAATTAATAAATATGAAATTACCTTACCCTTCTTGTCCCTTCCCCCCATAATTTTATCTGTACTGGCAGTGTGATCAGTGTGAAAACTGACAGGGCAGGAAATTCATACTACTACTTCTTTTGGTACTACCTGATTATCCCGACAACCAATTTCACCAAATAAAGTTAGTACATACTTTTAATAAGTGTACTTTTAGTAGTTGACCCAATAGCAGAAAATCCTCCAAGTGTTTGCAACAGATACTTCAGAGGCAGAAAGTAATCTGCAGGTAAAACAGGTTTGACAGGTTGCAAGTTTTACAATCGAAGTGTTAATCAAACGATCACCTTTTTTTAAAAATGTTATTATGCATTTTATTAATTTTACCAATAATAATCTTAAGTTTTTGTATTAAGTAAGAAAGAGCCAAACATAATATAAAGCGAAATAAGGGTTCAATAGAAAAATAACCTGCAAACGAAAAAAGAAAATCTGCGACTCCCATCTCTAACTTTCTGCTACCGGTGTAGTTGATAATAAATAATAAATATAAATTGGTACAAAAATTCATTACAAAATGTATTGTAATGTTAAGCCCTTCGTGACAACATATGTGTGATATAAAGTGTGTACACAGTCCTTGTAACTATTACTATATCGGAATGGTAATGTTTACGGTACTTTTCGGTTAGCCGGGCGCCAGTGTTAGATATACATACCTACATATATATGTATATATACTTGTATACATAACACTGGCGACCGGCTAACTAAAAAGTACCATTTTTACCTTATTTAATATAAATTTATTAAATAAGGAAAAAGTCACTATTTGAAAATAGTGGTACAAGGGAGGCTTGTCATGAAGGGTTTAAAAGTTTTTTCTTCATTGTTATTATTTTATGTTTTATTTTTTAGTTTCAAGAACTAATGACATCATCTGGTAAAGATGCTGAAGTCATGGTTGCTAGCATGTTGAGAAAATTACAGATGATGTCGGAACAAAGTCCTAACAGAGGGTACAAAATCTAAAATTGCCCAGCAAGAAGAGGAACAGACAGTTGTTCTAATTTAACAGGTTGGTTATTATATATTTTAACAAAATTTGTTTTTGTGAGTTCATGCTCAATGGTACGAATAATGTTTTCTTTTTCCTATGAAAGTTTGTATTTTTCTGTAACTGTACGCCAGTGTTAAATATATACATATATTTACACACACACACACACACATATATATAGTGAAACCTCCCTGTGCGACCACCTCCTTGACTGATCATTTTTTCATGGAACGAAATTTATTCCCATAGGCTCAATACTAATTTTACCTCCATTCAGAGACCATCCCATTTGAACTCCCTCCATGAGCAACCCATTTTTTTGAAAACTTTTTACTTTAAGATTTTAATTAAAACTTTTTTACTTTATGATTTTGATTTGAATCAATAGGTTACCTTTATGAGTAAAATTTCATTGAATAATTCAAGGAAAATGTATCTTACCTTTATTATGCATATTTAATTATACATTATTGATCATTTACTTGACCTTTACTTTCAATATTTTAATCATTTTCAAAATTATCTTACTTTTTATCATTGTAGTTTATTACTTTACTTAATTATTTTAATATTTTACCATATTGCAAGCATTATGTATAATTTTGAATGCATTATTACATTCAAATTACTGTTTAAAAAATGTAAACAAAGTAATGATCAGAAATGTGCAAAATTCTAAATTCCGCACAACCACTGGTCCCAAGCTGTGCGGATTTGAGGGAGTCTACTGTATATAATTCTCGATATATGACAACTCATTGTTTTTTCGTGAAGAAAGTATAAATTTATTTCTGAACAAAATCAAGATATTGCTGATAATTGGTAATCACAATCTTTTTATCAAATATATTTATGTATTAATCAAGCTTTTATTATTATTAAGACTGGCTAAACCTGAAATAAAACTTCCTTACTTTATGACTTTGATGTGAATTAATATGATACCTTTATGAGGAAAGTTCCATTGAATAATTCCTGGAAAATGTATCTCATCTTTATTATGCATATTTAATTATACATTAATTATTATTTACTTGACCTTGAGGGGAGAGTGGGGAGGAATGTGATGTTTTTTACAAAAATAAGAAAATCAACTTTATTTGACACATAAACAAAATTTTGATATATAGAATACAAAATGAAACACTCTCTAATGTCCTTGAACAATATAGAAACATAATTTGCAGAAACAATTTTATAAAGAAATTATAAATTTCAAAATGTGTCCCATACCTTCCCACTAACAGGGAGGTATGGGACAGCTATAAAACAATGTATGATAAGGGGCAAATAGTCTATTGTTGGCTATATATACAGTCTAACAAAGATTGTAGGTTGATGTCTGTGCTACAATATCAAATTTCAGTAACTTCATCACTGGAAGGAAAATTCAGGATTGTCAATCAGAGATAGCATTAAAAAAAATCATCAGTTCAATTTATTTATGTTTTGAAGTAAATGAATATATTTATAATGTTATAATTAATATATTACCTTCTAAAAATATTTGCATGTTAGCAGTTTACATTCATCTTATTAAAAAGAAAGAATTAAACATGTCCCATTCCTCCCTCTACCTTCTTTTATGTTAAACTTCTTGTATAAACAAAAGTTCTACTTTTAGTCTAGTTTACAGTATGATGTTCAATAAATAGAAAAACTATTACATCTACGCGTAAACAAGCCTATACTACTATATTTTACTAATATACAGAAAGCATAAAAAGTATATGAAGCAAATTTACTTCTGATTCTTGAAATAATGCTTTGCTTAAGTCTTTAAAGTAAATCGGCTTGTCAAACGATGATTAAAAATTAGTTTAATTAACAAGGTATGCAACTGATATGAAAGGTTTGATAATTCTAACTTTTATTTTTCAATTTTAGAAATTATTTAATTATTTTTTTTAATATTTTAACCCTTTGCACTCAAAGGTTTTTTTCATTTGTATTACCAGCAACTCAAAGTGATTTTAGTTATATCTTATTACTTTTTAAATTCTTTATGAATACGAATACAAATTTATGATATATAAAAAAAAAAACTAAAAATTATAAAATTATTACATTTTGTAATCGTAAAGTGTGATACCTCTTGAAGCAATTGCCAATATGTAATCTTGGCTTTTCTAGACAAATATCACAAAATTATTTTTATTGCCTCCGTAGTGGAGACCTCAAGTTTGAAGACAAATTTTAAATGGCTCCGCTCCGGAGTCCTCGAGTGCAAAGGGCTAACTTTTTTTCAATATATAATGTATTTAAAACAATCAAAAATGGTATCAAAATTCAATTTGTGCGATTGCAGCATTGTATTTCTACAGTCAAAGATTTTGCACCTTAGCCGACTAAAATTTCGATTATACACCTTTCTCAGTTATGCATCGTTTTAGAAAGGTTTCCTGAAAGACATATAATTGGTACTTTACTGGGGTTTTTTTTTGGGGGGGGGGGGGCTGAAATTGTCATATTGCCAGAGCAAAAGTTCTTTATCTACAGAACGACAAAGTCGAAAAATCCATTTACTCTTGCTCGACTGAAAATATACACAATATTTTGAAAATAAATATCGGATATGTATCCATTTATATATATCACTGAACCATCCTGTTTGTAGCTATAGTGTTTACTCTTTAGTGTACACTATACACTCTTCAGTACTCCCGCTGCTGATAGAATATAATCTTTCCCCCCCCCCCCCCATCATCTGAAGATATAAGAAAATGCTCTTTTATGAAACCTTTAAACACATAAAGGCTAGATTTATTATGGTTATTTGTGCTTTTCATTATGTAGGGATTTTTTTTTTTTTTTTTTTTTGTATCACAAAATCAAAACGTTCATTTTATGAGTAACAATCCCAGATGAAGATTCTGTCTGTGTCACTCTCTACTCTCTATTGTGTACAGTATAACCTCGAAAATCCGGCATTGTCAGGACCATGACGATGCCGAATTTCTGACTTCAAAAATACTTTTAATAGTCTTAATGGTGCCGTTATTCGTAATTTAATTCATACCCAAGTAATAGTTATGTGAGAAAAATAGAAAATTAAATATTTTAAAAAATATTAAAATTAAAAGTTTCTATTCATATTTTCTGTGTTACAAAAAAAAAATCTAGTATATATCATTTCTTCTCGTGTAATTTCCTAAACATCGATGTCAATTTTATTTGCTTCAATTATTTGAACAGCTTTTTAACAAGTTTTAATTTTACACAAATGTAGAATATTGAAAATATAGTCTTATTTATCTAAAGCAGATGTTAGTTTTCCAGTCAAATTTAAGCATTTTTCCACTGATACCTTTTCTTCTGTACTCAGAAGGGATTCAATTTAGCATAGCATCTGTGATCTCACAGTCAGCCAATCCATTGCTTTCAATCTCGAAATTTTTAATTGTTTAACGATTTATTATTATTCTTTCTCCTATAAGGTGGAAGTGTAAAAAAAAAAAAGCGGCGAGATGACTTTGATGCTGGATTTTCGAGGTCACACTGTACTTTATTTACTTTTACTATACGTATGTGATTTTTGTGTTTATAATTTTATTTTTTATTTTTTTCTAGAGAGAAAAGAATGAATCAAGAAAAATTTTTTAATGAAGTACCTGTTAATTATATCAATTCTTTATATGTAAATAAATTACTATATTAATTCTTTATATGTAAATAAATAGAATTTTATAAACTGAATGATGTTTCATTTGTTTTCAAGACTATTTCCTTGATACTGAGAAATATTTTTCATTGCTTCAGTCTTAAGTTATTAAAAATAATTACAATCAGAAAAAGAACAATTTAAGTGAGTTAAATTATACTTTAAAAAACTAAAAAAGAATAATGTTAGTTTAGTATTTGCTCTGTTGTACATAGGATAATATTTCTCTGGTAAAAGAAAAACATTGGAGAAGGGAGGAAGGCAGATGATTTTAAAAATTTGTCTTATTGTAATATGTAATTTACATTGTTAAACAAGCAAGAAATTACTATTTTTATGTAAAAATGCTGGAAAGATCAATGAATTTGTAAAAAAATTCTTTTGTATGTTGCATCATTAAACTATTTTCAGAGAAAAGACTAAATATATTCCTGTGGTCATCAATCAGAATCCTATGGAGGATTTATTTTATAAATCTGACAATATTCTCTAAATAATAATTGAAAATTCTAAGAAATAAGTTTAATAAATGAAAGAATTAAAAAATTAATGAAGTAGTAATATAAAAAATATACAATCTTCTAAAGTCATTAAATGTACACTATATTGGAATTCCACATATTTGATGTGCTATTTATTGTAGGTAAACACAAGATTTCATTATATATGTATACAATAAAAAATTATCTGATCCTGAATAGTGAACTGGATTCAAAAGGTAAGTAACTGAAAGTATAATTAAATTTACTATGTATAAGCATAGACATAGAGTTGTATGTTCTCAAGTCCCTGTAGCATTTTAAATACTTTTTCTTACCCTCTAATATAAAAAAGCTTTTAGTTTTTTTATTTTATTGAATTTCTCCTTTTTCTTTTGTTAAAGGATAAATGACAAAAAAAAATCCCTTTGCTTTTTTTAATTTTAAGTTATCAATAATTTTCAAGACTCTATGCCTATGTGTATAAGAATGATTTTTTAATATTAAATACGTGAAATTTTTCAAGTTGCTAACTAAGCGTAAATAAACAGAGTGAAAAATGTTGAACTCTGATCTTTGAAATAGTGCTCCAATGCACTGTTGATTTGCGCCGAGTTAGCAATGTAAAAAATTTCACGTATTTAATCTTCAATAATTTCACTGCTGATAATTAATTAAAATTTTACTTGGAATTCAAATGAAAGTGTTTTTCCTTAAGAAATTTTTTTTAATGGGATTACACATCCCTCATGCGTAGACACTTGCATGCTAATGTTAATCCTATGGGAGAATTTTTCTAAATATCTCGTTTGCATTTCAATATTGTAAATTTTATTATTTGTTACTTGTCAATCTGTACAAACACCTTTTTTTTTTTTTAAAGTTTTCAGTTTTGTTTGCAATGTGTTTTTTTTTTTTTTTTTTTCACTAGAGTATTTTCGCTTTTGAAAGCAGTTCTGAATATATCCTAATAAGCAAAAAAACCTTGTAAAACAAAGTCGAAAAATGGCCTTTGTATCAAAACTGCAGGTATGCAATGCAAAAAAAAAAAAAAAAAAAAGCAAGCGAGATATTAAAAAAAAAATCTTTCAGCGGATTAACATTAGCAATCAGGTGTTTCTGTGCGAGTGAAGTATCCTCTTAACATTATTAAGCTTTTTTTATTATTAAAATAGGATCTAATAATGTAGCGAATTGATAAAAATTAAACATATATTTTATACATACATAGTAAAGGACAGGGATGTAAGAATTTCTTTCAAGGTAAAAAATGAACATATTAATTAAAATAAGCAATTTGATAAACATGTGGATTAATAAAAACCAGTTTTTTTCAATGTATAGATAATATTTGACTAAAATTTAATTTTCCACAGGAACAAACAAACAACAACAAAAAAATATGCTCAGCTCAGAAAAATTCTAAGTTGAGTTATTTATCTCATATTTCTATCAAATAAGATTTTATGATTTATAAAAACCTCATTTTCATTTTTTTTATACACGCTTGTAATAAAAGCCTTTCATCAATCTTTGATTGTAACTCCTCTAACTACCCTTTCGTTTCTTCCTTTTCACATGCTTATCATGAAACACTTACAAACTCCCTCAGATAGCGTCAACTAGCAACCTTTTTCAATGCTTTACAAAACATTTACAAACTTTTCATGCGAAGCCTTTAAAAAGCATTCAAACATTTACGTAGCATGGTTGTAAAAAGGCTTTAAAAAGCAAAAAATGCTATCTGGGGAAGATCTAAATTAAACAGAAAGATAACATGTGCTTTTAACGACAAACGGGCAGTTCTGTGCACCACGTGTGTGCACCAGATACGATAGTATCAGTCGTTGCTAATAGCAACGTGACGTCAATGCAAGGGGTCTATAAGCAAAATACTTATTTATACTTTCAGTAGAAAATTTATAAACATTCTAATCATACTTTATTCACTACAAAACTAGACAGCAGACCTATATATTTTATCTCTTTAAAAAATATATGTACAGGTATTTTTAGTTAAAATAATCTACAACTATTACATTTTATTTTTATAATGTTCAAAGTAAAAAATGATTTCCAGCCTAGTCTCGATAAAAATTCACTCGTAAAGTACTCAAAAAAAAAAAAAAAAAAATCAAGGAATTATCCTACGTGCGATATATATTATTTTTTCATTTGGATTTGCTTAATGTTTATATCATTATACATATACATACTTAGAAACGAAACTTTGAATATTTAAAAGGTGTTCAGATGTAAAACTTTCATCTCGAAATACCTCATTTTCTCACATTTAAATAAGTATTTTATTATTATAATAAAAATACACGTGCCTCTGTATAAAAAAAATAAAAAATATGTCTTCATCAAAAATATCTTATTCATTATGAAAAATATAAAACAACCAATAAACAAAACAAAAAAAATTGTAACACAGTGTGGGATCGGAAGGATTCGAACCCACAACCCCTGCTCTCGAGTTCACTGCCTTATCCATTCGGCCATCTAGCACACATTGCTTCTGCATCAAAATATCTTTCTAATTAGCACCTTAATTAATCAAATCCATGATCTGTTCCTGAACACACTACGTATCTACCCGTACACTACCTGAACACACTACATCTATGATATGGACCCACTCCATGTTCCTGACTCCTGAGCTCGCGCGCGCTGCGCGCGTGCTTCTTGAACACACTCAAAGTTCATATGCTGTTACTCTGCACAGACGCTAAATAGATAAATAAACATTTGATCATTTGATAAACACATCGTCAACGTGTGATCCATTATTTGATACCATTCAATTAAAAACTGTATTATTATAAATTGTTTTTTTTAAACTGAATTTAAAATTGAGAAAAATTTTACTTTTTATCTGTAACTCATGGTTGGAATTGTGACAGATAACTTAAGAAAGGTAATTTTAAAAGGTATACTGCTGTGAAAGATTAGATGTCGTAATATCTTTCATGTATGCAGTTTTTTTGTGGAAAAAAAAAATATTTATGTATATAATATGTATAAGATGAAGCGTAATGTTTATGAAGTAATATTTGCCTCGATACCCAAAAACAGTTGGTAGATTTTCTTTTTAAAAAGTATTTCTTTGTGAAGCTTTGAACATATACATTTCTACGTTTACTTTATTGCGAAATAACATAACAGAGTTTTTGTGAGTTTTTAAAAATTAAAATTCCTTTTAAATATTAAAACACAAGAGCAAATAAATATTTTAACGAATATTTTGAAAAAAATACTGAAGTATCCTTTTAATTTTATCAGCCGTCAAAACGTTCTTTTTTCTGTTTAATCTTATCCAAGTTTGGCATTGGACAATGTTATAAACTTTCATTTTTCTTTATATGCTAAATATGAGTAAAATGTTTCATTTGATTATGATATCAATTTTATTACTAGAGGCACTTATATTGGTAGTACTTGACCAGGCGACCAAATTATACAAATCGCCAAGTTATACAAAAGGAAGAATGTTGCCAATCTAAATATTTAAGTTAGGAAATTTAATGAACTTAAATAAAAAATACATCACTAAAGAATAGGATTGCTTTACTGATGACATTCCCTTACGGCATAAGTGATATGCCAAATATGATTTAATTTATTCAGATGTTTTCGACCCAAAGAATGCTAGGAATAGTTTACGTATTTGAATGCAGAATTATTAAATTATACCTTAAACAAACAGATATTTTTAAGATATTGCATTTGTGAATAAAATGTAAGTATTTGAGATAAAATAATGGGATTTATTAAGGGACATAATAATAATAAATTATAACAGATGATTGTAAGGAACTTAATATGCTTTAATTAGCAAAAACACATAGATGGATATAGTTATAAAATGTAGGGGAGAGTGGTAATGAATGGGCCACCTTTGCCCTGATCATGAAAATATGGTTTTTCTTTCTTTTGTTCTGATTTTCTCTTTAGTATGAAATACAACTGGCTGTAATGGATTTAGATTAAATTACCGTCTAGTTGGTATAGGTTTATAGTGATGTCTAAAAAATAATTTGCACATTTTCACCCTAAGAAATATTAGTTATTTATTAAAAACATAAGTTAAATTGTATAAATCATTATGGTGAACTGTCCAGTTGTTGACCACACCTACCAGTATTTTTCCATTTGATATAAAACTAGAATAATTGTTTATATTTTGAATCTGATAGGTAGAATAAATAATACCAGAAATTTACACTAAATAGTCAATTAATAGGCAGTTCCAACTCTGTTATAACCATATCGTTTAATATTAATTTTGAAAAATATAAATTTTGTTAAATTATAATGTGTATTATCTATATTTTATGTTCTTTTTTTCTTATAATCTCATTATTTTGCCATTTTCTGCTACAATTATGTGATTTAATAATATCACTTTTGATGTTCATAAATTTTGATAAGCATTGTGTATTACCAGGGGTCGATCCAGGCAAAGTTTGGGGCCTATTAAGGGCCCTTTCATAAAAATCTATTTAATAAAATGGGCCCCTTCACAAAAATAAATTTAATTAAATGGGCCCTTTCACAAAAATGAACTCAATAAAACAGACCTCTTCACAAAATTCCTTTTAATAAAATAGGCCCCCTTTGTAACATTCTTTTTCATAAAAACTGTTTTAAAAAGTATAATTTGTAAATAAAACCAGGTCACGAAAAACAAAAACTTTATCAAGGGGATTTAAAGAAGTTCTTGTTAATAAATTATTGGTTCGAATGAATAATTGGATTTCAACTTTCGTTACAGAATGTTATTTTTCACAAAAATATAATAAAATTCACAAAAATAACTTTTACTTTTCACAAAATGGGCCCCAAGAATAAAAACCTGCATCGACCCCTGATTACTTACTATTTCAGTATGCTTTGATCATATCATGTCAAGTACCATCCATTTTGTCATACTTGGTGAATAAAAGATTAATTTCACATTTTTTCATTGAATTCATTTAGTGACCCATTCAGCCCCATGGGTGGGGATGAATGGGCCAAATTTCTATATTTTTATTTTCTATTATCATTCATTATAGACATTTTCTAATCCAATTTTTATGACTTTTTTATATAACCAAATAAGTAAAGTAACTGAAAAGCCAATTTTGAGCCAAAAAAATATTAGAAAAAATTACAAAAATTAAAAAACAAAAATTGGCCCATTCATTACCACCCTCCCCTATATGTAATAATTAGATATAGACTTGAAGAAAAAAAAATTTCAAAATTTATTCCTAAATAGTTTATCTTAGTTATCACTTTTGGCTGATGGATAAATATTTGTGATGCGGATGGATAAATATTTGTGATGCGAGTTGAATTAATCTATTATATATTTTTTCTTTTAATATTGTGAGGTAATCATTTATTGACATAATTTTTATTTAAATAATGAAAGAACAAATAAATTAGTAAAACATTACTAAAAAATACAAATAAAACCTTGAATTAAAAATCATTTGACATAATAAACACATGTAATGTGTTGAATGTCAAGTGAACGTGACATTTACGATCATTCATTATTGGCATTTAATCTTATAGTTTGGCGATGGTTTTGTTTTTTGGTCGACGGGATAATCAAGTAGTACCTTTATATTATATATAAAACTTTTATTTCTGAATTGTTTATTTTTCATCACTTTTTTAAACAGTTTTACAATCAGCAATAAAAAAATATACAGGGTGTTTGTAAACTATTTATAGGGGCTGGTATGGTAGTATCCCTAGCAAGATGAACAGTACTTAACAATAGAACCTATGGCTGCAATGAAGGTTTTAAAAAACCTACAGAGTTTTTCAAAAGAAACCATATAAGGCTGTTTTTTTAAACCCAGGTTGTGATCCACTCAGAGTCGTAGAAAAGCACACCGAAAATTGTCCATGTTAAAGTTTCAGCAGTGTACTTAACAAAATTATAAAACATAATCTTGTGTAAATAACCAAAAGTCTCAAAGAAGGTGTTTAAACTGACATATCAGAGTTGTGTTGTATAATAATGCGCACCAATGAATGAAAATGTGGTGCATGTTCTCATAGACCCCTGGTTTTGTATTGATTTTGTCTGGTAAAACAAGGATTCTTGTGACAAGATCATCCATACAGTCTACAAGCGTCTCATACACCAATGCTCTTGTTTGTCCCTACAAGAAGTAGTCTGATGTGTGTGAAGCAGGGCTGCAGAGTCGGTGGAAAAAATGGCCGACTCTGACTCTGGGCAGGCTAATATACTAATGTGGCCTGTTGGTTAAAATAATGATGGAATATAAAAAAAAAAATAAAGCTAAAATCTCACTATTTCAACATTGATTCTCTTTTTAGGGCTTCAAAAAATAAATAAATTACATTTTTTGCTTTATTAATTTTACAATTTCATGACCACAAACCCGGAAAATCCAACTATCAAAGTCTAAAAAACAAAAAATGGAAATCATGTTATTTTGACTCCTGTGCACAAAAATAAATAAATACCAGAAGGGTATTTCAGAATTTTGACTTTTGGCCATACTGACAGGAAAAAATTGAGGGGGGAAAAGACTTCTATTACAATGATATACCGGGTTCTTAGTTCTTTTGCCTCCAAAAATAGCACAAATATATAATTTTTGCATTACCTCTGGTAAGAGTTTAATTTTATTTAACCAAAATTTTAAGGCCATCCCCTAAAAAGTTCAGATGTGCCACTGTATTTAATCTCACCCCAATCATGCCCATTCTGAATTGTTCCTATTTTATCACATAATTTGTTCCTTTGAAATTTGTTATGTTTGGCCTGTCAGCCTGCTCAATTTTTTTTTGTCAGTCTGATTCGGCCCATTAATATAAATTGTCTTAATTCTACTTACACAACCTGTTTGAAAAATTGCCTTCATTTCCAGGGTCTTGGGTCCTTGCAGACCTTTCTACCTCAGGTTCTATCTGCAACCCCCAAAATATGAGGGGAAGTATTTACATACATTGGTGTAAAGGCCAAGCTATAGGTCAGCCATGCCAAATCCACTTTTATTGAGCTTCATCGTCCAATCAGCTGTAATTGTCGTTGCTGCTTTTTCTCGCTAGAAATTTGCATATGGAGAAGTGGAGCTTTTTTGGTAGAGCAGAAATGACATCAAAAGTGAGGACTTGTGCTTCTTGGATGTATTTTTAAGTTTTCCATTTTTGAGACTCTGAGTGGATTATGACCATAGGTTTTGTTGTAAATACTGCTTGTGCATCCTATATTATATAACAAGTTTTTGAGCTTAATAACAAATAATTGTCATGCTTTACTGATAAAACTAAAAATGATTTTTGCTTTGAAATATAAATATATAATAATGAAAATATATAAACAGCTATGTCTTGATTAAATTTGTATTGAGCGAATTTATCATATATTATGCATGTAAGTTGTACTATTAGGATATTTCTTAACAGAAGGAGGTTTAGATATCTCTTTACATCTTTTCATTGCACTAATAAAAAAAATATAACTAGGTCCAGAGCTACCAACTCTCCCATTTATTAGCCCGATCTCCTGTACATTTAAGTATGATTTTCTCTTGTTTTTCACTCGTATTTTAAAATTCCTAGAAATTTACTTCTGAAAAAAGAAGAAAATTGTTTTTTCTAATCTCAGTAAATGGTGTCACAGGATCTCGTCAAAATTTTGCCATAGGATTGCGAAAAAAACATGAATTTCATCAAAGGATCCCGGAGAAAAAGTAAATTTCGTCAAAGAATCGCAAAAATCTGCAAATTTTGTCAAAAGATCACAAAAAAAAACACATATTTCATCAAAGGATCACAGATCTCGAAAGACCACAAATTTCGTAAAAAACACCACAAATTTTGTCTAAAGATCCTGAAAAAATGCAAATTTTGTCAAAGGATTCAGAAGAAAACCCACTAATTCCGTTAAAGAATCGCAGAAAAAACTCACAAATTTCATCTAAAAATCACACACACAAAAAAACACAAATTTCGTCAAAAGATCACAAAACCTCCAAAAATTTCATTAAAAAAAAATGCAAATTTCGACAAAGGATCGCAAAAAATGCAAATTTTGCCAAAAGATCGCGAAAAAGCATCAAAGGGCCGCAGGAAAAATGCATAGTTAGTTCCGGAAGTGGATTCCCCCCTACCTGCTCTGCTGTAACTTTTCAGAAAATTTGCTGTGAATTTCAGAATTTTTTTTAAAAACTCAGAATCACCTCTGGAGCAGTCATATAAAAAAATTTCTGATGTAATGCTTGGAATTTTGTCTATTCCTCATAGCAATGCCGAGTGCGAGCACATATTTATCTTAGTAAGAAAAAATTGATCTGAATTCCAGTCATCCATGTTGGATGATAATTTAGAGAGTTTATTTGTTAAAAGCAATTTCTCATGTTATTGCTATGACAAAAAATTTGATGTAGAATAAGAATTTTTAAACAGAGCAAAATCTGCAAGTTCTTCAAAAGTTAAATACTAGAATATCGTAAATTAAGTTCTAATAAATATTTTCATTTTATTTGAAAAAGGTTTGTTTCATTTGTTGATATCTTAAGTTTTTTTTTTTTTTTTTTTTTTTGTGTAATTTATTTAATTTATAATATATGAAAGTAAGTGTTATTTTTCAAATCTTTATATATACATATTATATACAGTCGAACCCGGTTAAGACGCGTTTCAAGGGAGTGGACCAAAGTCGAGTATTAAGCGGGATCGCGTATTAAACGTGATTTGTATAATGTTACAGAAACTAGTCTTATTTACACATTTAAACATATAAATGAACTTTAGAGCTTTCATTTATATGTTTACGGTCAAAAATTGTGTCTTTTATGTATATTTAGATTTAGATTTAATTGTATTCCATTTTAACTGATTATTTCTTTTTATAGGACCAACTGGAATAATAATGGAAAATAAATATGGATTCAAATATCGCTTTATTGACGATTAATACGTTGCAACTAAAAATAAAACAACAAAAATAATTTCCCTACAAGATTATTTTTTTTAACAGATTGAAAAAAAATATTAAATCTTTGAAGTACAACCGAGTTTTAAAAATCATATTTAGTACTTGTAATAATGAATACCATTATAATCTGTCCTTCTTTTTAATAAAAGAAAAACTATCCTTATTATTCTTGTGTAAAAAGTAATGTTAGCATAGTAAAAAGTAAAGAAAATATAAAAGAATTATCCAACTGCAGTCATATTTGTTTATTCGTTACAACTTTTATTTTTTGTTGCCTATAATATGCATTATAATGTACGTTTGAAACCTCACTAATAACTGGTATGATCATGTCTAATCATAATAATTTTTATAACATGTATGAGTATCCTGAATTCACCTATATCTCTCTAATACAGTAAAAACATACACGAAGTGAGAGACAAAGATTCTTACGAGGCGGGATCAAAGAAGAATTGCAGTTGCTAATTTAGCGGGTTTATGTTTTCTTCAACTATCTACCACTTTTTTCTATTACTAATTTTTGCCTTTATTAATATGATATTAAATAAAGTAAATAATACTATTCGTGGCCAGTGTTTCTTATCTGAATAAAAAAAATCCACTAAATTGGTAACACACAAGAAGAGAGGAGGAAATAGTCGATGAATTCACGTCTTAAGCGTGATTTTTTTCCTCAAAGGACCGAAAACTTATCGCGTATTAAGTGGGATCGCATAATAACCGTTCGTGTATTAAACGTGATATTTTTGCATTAGCTTTATGGGCGATGTTCAAGGGCCTGGAAAAGATCCGCGTATTAAGTGGGATCACGTATTAACTGTGAGCATCTTAACCGGGTTCTACTGCATATATATATATGTGATTTCATCTTTATTATTTATATTAATGGTTATATTTAAGTTATTGAGTCATTCATTAATCTATTTTAAATGAATTATTGAAAATTAGTCAGAATTGTCATATTGATGTAAATTGATTTTAAATTTGATTGTGTGTAGTAGAAAAACAATATTTTTCAACTTTCTTTATTTAAAAGAATTGTTACTTAAACTTATAATTGTTAGAAAACTTAAAGGTACATACAGGGTGTCACAAAAAGATCCATGCAATTTCAAAATTTTATTTAAAGAAAAAGAATAAGCCTACAGCAAAACTAGTTACTTTAAGGCGGTTCTCAAATCCAAGAGGGCAACTTTATGACATAAGCTTTAATTTATTTTTGTTCGGAAAAGCATGAAACTAGCAGGTGTTGTTGTTCAGAAGCTATGTAATCGAGCTGTTTTTTTGCAAACGCAATAGATCTTTCAGAAAATAGTGTCAAAGTGGGCGTTTTGAAACTGAATTTCCATGTGAAAGTAGAATAACCACTCAAGAAAGGGTGAAAAACATGTTTGTCACGTGAACAAAATTGCTTATAACTCAATAGAAAATTTATTTATCAAAAAATGGAAAACACAGTTCGATTCCAAATCACTTCCTTGATCAGGCTTTCCAATTTTATAACTTTCCATTAAAAAATGAATTTGTAAATGTGTCAAAACATTTTGTGTTTGTTGAGCAGATCAGTTGGCACCAGCCTTAATAGTTCGAGTAACTCCAAAAGTTTTTTCTACAGTATGTTTCTAGTCATAGATGGCGCTGCACAACGCGCAAAATGTACAGCTGTAGCTACTGTTGATGTCAGCATGCTAAAACATTCATGGATAGAATTGGAATATGATCTTGATATTCTTTGTGGTACAAAGGATCTCATGTTGAAGTTTACTAAGACAGTAGAAAAAAACTTTTTGAGTTTTGAAATTGTACTTATCTTTTTGGCACAACCTGTATAATGTACTTATGTTATACATGTTTGCATTTTTACTACCCTAATAGAAACAAGACTAAAATTGTAATGCACTATGCCAAAATGTGACTAATATCTTTGTCATTGCTGCCACATGACATGGATGATGAATTGTA
This sequence comes from Maratus speciosus, assembly GCA_963932465.1. NCBI lineage: Eukaryota > Metazoa > Arthropoda > Arachnida > Araneae > Salticidae > Maratus > Maratus speciosus. Next base: position 125,021,943 of record OZ010789.1, on the reverse strand, counting down.
TTTAAGTTACTGTGGTGTTGGTATGTCCCTTTTTGTGATGAGATGCAGATTAATTGAGTTATGGTGATTTCATAAGTCACAAAGTTATGGTCAAGTGAGCTTAAGAGTTCACACTAGTCATTTGGAAAAAGTCGAATGCTAATGATAAATCTATGGGAGTGTTATTTTCAAATTCCTTGCTTAAATTTAAATATTTTTGAGTGATTTTTTTTTTTTTTTTTTTTTTTTTTTTTTGCATAGGATAGCTGAGGATGATCTACAACTGAGCTAGTTTTTACTTTTTTGATTTTGGTTATCATTTTTTTTATAATAGGATAGTTTCAATTTTGGAACCGGTTCTGAAAGTAATAGTAATTTTTAAAAAATAACTGAAATCGAAACTGATCTGAAACTGAATTCGAAAAAGTAAAAACTAGGCCGGTTGTAGATTGTCCTCAGCTTATGCAAAAAAAAAAAAATCATTCAAAAATATTTATATCAAAGCGAGAAATTTGAAAATAACGCCCCCATAGACTTTACATTAGCTTTCGAATTTATCTGCATCACCCCGGTAGCAGAAAGTTCGAGACGGGAGATGGGCATCGCAGATTTTCTTTTCTCTTTTGCAGATTCTTTTTCATCGAACTTTTATTTTGCTTTGTATTATGTTTAGCTCTTTATTACTTAATACAAAAAGTTAAGACTATTATTAATAAAAATTTATAAAATGCCTAAAAACGCTACAGGTAAGTGATTGTTTGATTAATTAACACTTCATTTATAAAATATTTTACCTGCAGATTATTTTTTGCCCCTGAATTATCTGTCGCAGACACTTGGAGAAATTTCTGCTACTGGGTGCATCACTAATGTAGGCTCTTAATACTGGGATGCAATAAAGATGCCACTTTTAGCTCATAATTGTGACTATGTTCATTATGATGCCACATTGCACATAATATATGCTATTACAGTATTTTTATTATATCATAGTTTAGTATAAATACAATTATAAGTTGGTGTACATAATTAAAGAATATTGTTTTTTGCGTATTGACTCCACTAATTTTTATCATCAAATTTGAATTGTAAATTTATAAAGTTTGTAATTTTACCATAGTTACTTAAATATATGCATAAAAATAATGATACAGTTCAATGTGTATTACATACGATTCAAACGTCATGCAGGGTGGCCCATAGATTTCATAGGTACCGAACAAATTTTCTGTGAGAACACCTCAAACTTTCTCAGTCCATAACAGTTTTTCATTTATGAGAAATACTTGATTCTAAAGTACCTTACTTAATAAAGGGCAGTCCATCTGTTGGTTATTTTTTTTTTATTATGAAAGAAAACACATTTTTTTATGAGTGAAAATCAAAATTCTTTATTGAACATGGAAGGTGGGTCTATGCCATTTATGTATGGAATACAATATCGTACATGTGACCACTGTGGCTCCGCTTACATGTCATCATCTGAACATCAAAATTTTCAATGACTTTTCCCAGAATGAGCGGATCCATGGCCAAAATTTCAGCCCGGACATTACGTTTGAGATCTTGAATTGCATGTGTGTGTGGGTGGGCATTGGCGTACACTTTATTTTTCAGAAACCGCCAAAGAAAATAATCCATTGGGGTTAAATCGCACAATCTTGGCACCCAATTCACCTCCGAATTTCTTGATATTATGCGATCTGGATATTTCTTGTCAGTAAGTTGATGGTTTGGCAAGCAGTGTGTGCCGTTGCACCGTTGGTGTGTTGTCAACGAGTCCATAATTACAAATAGCATACATTTGATAGTTCATACATGCATGCAGGGTTCTCGCTGCCACTCGCCATTGCACCATAAAATGTTTCATTTGGCGAGTAAACGGACGATTAGACTCGCCAAATTGCGAGTACTCCGTTTTTGCTCACCTTTTTTCTGTGTATGCCAGCCAGTACAGGCAACACTCGTATTTGAATTATTAAAAGATTAATGTCACTTATCATGTTCAATAGTACTGCACCATTTACATTATTTTTAACGATAGTAACCCAACACCAGCTCAATTTAGCATTAGCCAAAGCCACACTAAGGGTTATGCGGACAATGTAAAATCACCATGTGCCAATCTAATAGGTGATTATATATTGTCAGCTAATCACTATGTCTGGAAAAAGAAATTCTAGAATTCTTTAAAAATAAAGATTTCAGGCATATTTTCAATTTTTCAGAATTCATTGAATGTAATATCGTAAAATTCTGAGTTAAGTGGGATTGGAAGTTTTATTTCATAATATTTTATTGAGTTAAATCGGGTTTGGAATTTTTTTTTTTTTGATCATGCAAGACATTTAGAATATAGTTATTTCCTTTTTAGTTTCTGTAGCAGATAGTTAAATTTAGATGAATAACTGATCTATAAGCAGGTTAAAGATCGGATTTTCAATTTTTACGACGAATTTATTTTACTATCATTTTGTTTCATTTGGCGAGTGTTTTTATTTCAGATTAGCCAAATTGCTAACGCTGGTGAATAGTCAGCGAGAACCAGGGTTGCCGGCTTTTAGCCAGGCCAAAAAAAAGCCGTCCGGCTTTTTTTGGTTTTAGCCGCTTAAAAAAAGCCGGCTTTAATTGAAAAAAGCCGGCTTTTATTTTTCAAAAAGGTGGTTTATAGATAATTCATATAAAATTTGGATTAATTTATTTTTAATACACTTATAAATATTTTCTACGAAAAAAATATAAACTTCTATTAAATTTTGTCAAATAAATATGACCTTATAACTGCCAGGATGCAACTGTGAAAGCATTATGTATGTCTGGAAAAAAATTATGAATATTCAGAAGAATACATTAAATTAGACTTAGTATTACACATTACATTAGTATTGGTTTGGAATTCTTTATCATGGCTCTACACAAAGCACACATTTTGAAGATTATATTATGAAAAAATAAGAAAATGTCACACATTACAATAGAAAATTCTTACATATACTGATATTTACTTTTAAAATTGATTAAAACTAAATAGCTTATATGTGTTTAATAACTGAAATTATCTTACATAATACTTGAGCAATAATAAGCAATCGATAATAAGTAATAAGCAATCGACATATAAAAAATATTTATAAAAATGATCAACTTATAAAAATTATATATGTAAAAAGTTTTTTTGCTACTAAGCTGTTATGTAACTTATTCCAGATATGTCCATATGTACAGATTAAAATCATAGAATAAACAATGTTGAAAGAGAAATGAAAAAGGATATAACATTTGAGGAAATTTTAGTACATGTAAGTGCATAAAATAAAGAGAACAATTAAAAAAGAAAAAAATTCTCCAAATAAAACTTATTGAATTAGAATTTTGAAAAGCTAGTTGCTATTTAAAATAGTGCATATTCATGCATAAATTAATGCATATGTTATTCATAATACTGTTTTAATAGAGAGAAATGATGTTTTTATCAAATGACTTTATGTGTGATTTTAAATAAATGTTTATGAAAAATAAAACAAGACTTGTATTATTAATATCCCTTAAAATTAGTTAATAAAATATATAACTAAGCAACCATTGTCCTTTTTAATTATATAAAGCAATAATAATAAAAAAAAAAGATTGTTAAGGTCAGTGTAAACCAGACAAAGCAATTGGTATGACCTTTTATTCCAATATCAATGTCTTCATTACTGAAAAATTGGGTTATATTGAATTCTACTTCAATTAAATGTCTTTAAAACAAATTAAAAAACACATCAAAATGTGTCGTTTATAATTAAAAGTCTTCACTGCATAAAAGCCAATTTTGGCCAAAAAAGGCCAATTTTGGCCAAAAAAAGCCTTTTAAAACCAATAAAAGCCACCGGCATGGCTTTTTTAAATTTTAGCCGGCTTTTTTGCAACCCTGGCGAGAACACTGCATGCATGACACATGACAGCTGACACAAATAACCTGTGAAAATTCATAATTTAAAAAAGATCCAACAGATGGGCCACTCTATATTAAATTTCACATGCAATCCATAAATAAATGCTGCAACCTGTAAAAAAAATTCTCTATTGGTAAAGCATGAATGAATGAAATGAATGCATTTGAAGTTGAAGTAGCAATTAATAGCTATGCATGCTGAAAGAAAACAAACCTGTCATTTTGATTTTAAAAGGTTAGTCATAACTATCAACTGAAGTTATTTGGAAAACAAAAGATGGAACACTGAAACTTCTATATTCTTCTAGCTGATGAAGTTTTAAATCACCTTAAGGAATTTTACTTTAGAGGTAAGTTCATGCTCTATTAATAGGAATGATAGATGTTTCAATTTATCTCTATCTAAAGTTCTAAAGTTGATCTCAAATGTTTCTTAGTTAAGAATAATTAAATTCTCTGTCACTTGAAGCAACAGTCACTGGTAAGGTGTTGAAATATCTAAAGGAAAAAAAATATATATCACAGGGTTCCTGATATTTGTCAGGTTTGCCTTGCACATCAAAATGCACAAAATTAATTGGATTCTGTATGAATTAATATTTACACATTGTGCATGCTAATTTATTCTGTTAGGTGTGTTATATATGTAAGAAAAAGAGAAAACAGAGAAAAAAATTTTAATTTCACAAGCCGTACTTTCTATGAAATTATGTTAATGATATATAATAGATTAAAATAGTGCCTCTATAAACATTATTCTTGAATTCCAGAGATGTGGCTGTGGTACTCAAGTTGACACTTGGTTAACATTGCTATAATCTCTCAGAAAATGTAGCAATTAAGATTTTATTCTGAAAATTAGTGGAGTCAATGGAAAAAGTCTGCAAGTAACCAAAAAATCTTTCATGCTATTTTGAGTGCATTTGAATCATACAAAATAATAAACTTTTACTTTTGTTTCAAATTTTTTTCATGATTTACTTTCTCATTTATACTTTATATTTTCCTAGATGAATGAGCCGAATGTTGTATATGAAAATTTAAAGAAAAATATCATAAAAAAATCGGAAGATTCTTTAGATCTGGAAAAAGTGAAAGATTGCTTTAGCCACATTATAAACTCTAAACGATCCCTAAGTCGAGTTAAAAATTTGAATGACATTTTTCGTCTATTGGAACAACGAGATGCTTTAGATTATGATAATGTCTTTGTATTGGAATATTTGTCAGATTTATTACAAAATGAAGAAATTTCTAATTTAATTCGAGGTTATAAAAAACTTTACATTGACTCTGATGATGCTGTATGTATCTGTGGAGAATACATTAATTTTACACTTCCAGTTATAAATCCCCAGAAGAATTCTCATGAAAATGAAATTGATGATGGTAAGTATACATTCTTTCCTTCTTTTTCTTTCTAGAACATACTTTTTAGACTTGAAATTTGCTTATAAAAAGCAAAATTTTTAAAAATATTACATGCTTTAGTTATCAGGCTCATGCACTGATGGCACAAAATTTTTCGGCACAAAATGTTTTTGTGAAATGTTTCAGTTTTTTTCTACCCAATTTGTGATTTTGTTGTAAAAATATTTAAATAACCACCTAAATTATTTCTCAGCCTCCCATGAAAATGTTTCTCAAAAAGGGCACCACAAAAAATATTTTGAACTGGTTTGTTTAGAGTCCCCTAATAGATTTTGTGATATTTTCCTGCTATCAATTGAATTTCGTGATTCTTCCACCCCCCACCCCTTCCATCAACTGACAAATTTCATAATTTTTTTTTTTCGGCAACTCATCGACAAATTTCACTTTTTTTTTTCAACCGACTGAAGAATTTCACTATTTTTTCTCATGAATGAATTAGAGATGCAACGATTATTCGGCCAAAGTCGAATATTCAGCCTGTCTGCCAGATATTCGGCTTCGGCCGAATATGAAGCCCATTATTCGGCCTTGGCCGAATAATTTTGTAAGAAATGTTTTTATATTTACACAGTAACACTTTTTAATTTGACAGTTTATATTCATCATGTATAATGAAAATTTTACTTTAAATTAACTAACTCTTTTTTTCTCCTTAACTTTCATACCCTGAATGGGTTTTATCTACCCATTTTTATATAAGAGGGTAATTTAGGAATCATGTTAAAACTTTAATGCTGTATCAATAAGAACAAAAAGTATCTGTAATAAGCAAGCGTAATCTGTTAAATTTCAAATTAATCTATTCAAAATTGTCCTAAGAATGAGGCGCACTAAGCAAATTCTAACTTTTTTTAAGCATAATGGGGAGTTTAATATTTATCTTTTATTATATAAAAAAATATTTATTTCAATATTTTTAAATATACCTATAAAGAACATAAATATATACAATAATTTAGATATGGATGTATGTATAAAATAAATATTTAATTCGTATATGCTGCAATACTTCGTTGTTGGTTTTTTTTTTTAGTAAAATGCGCTTAAAAATTAAACAAAATTTAAGTGATTTTTTAAAGCGTTACTATTTCTTTTTAAATAATGAAAGAAATATAAATACTAAATTCTTTTAATTAGTATGTATGTATGTTTTACATCACTATTTAATTTAGATTTTCTTTCATCTGAAACTTGAAATTTAAGTACTTTTAAAATTTTGTGATTATTTTTAAATGTAGCAGCAACAACATACATAATATCTTTTAAATTGTAACAATACAGTATACCTAAGGTACTACATAGTGGATATTTGGAAATTTATATCTAATTTGCTTTTCCTTACAGATATTTGCTTTCTCTGAATCTGAAATTCACTATACACTTCTTAATAGTGCTGTCTGCTGACATAGCAAAACAATATGCATGTTTTTTTTTTTTTAATTGTGAGCTTTATAAACTCTACACTGGTTTCTTTCCACCATTTTAGAGGACATTCCTTTCTATCAGTGGTTTTTCTTAAGATGCAAAGATTTATTTATTTATTTTTCATCTGAAAGTTGAAATTTGTCTTCTAGTACTTTTAAAATTTTGTCATTATTTTGAAATGTAACAAGAACATACATAATATCTATATCTACTAAAATTCAATTAGACAGCACAGAACCTACCTGATGAGGAACTTTTGCTTTTTTTTTTGGCCCAATGGTATTAATGAGGCAATTTTTAGGCCGAACATAACCGAATATTTTTTCAGAATAAAATAATGTTTTAAAAAATAAAAAAATTGCATATAAATAATTTTTTAAAAAGGAAATACATTTTAATTGTGAAATATACAAGAATTGTGCATATAGTGCATACTATATTTTGTTTTTAGGCAAAAATGAGTTCATTATTCGGCGGCCGAATATTCAGCGGCCGAATATTCGGTCATACCTAGGCCGAATAATTGGTATTCGGTTATTCGGCCAAACCACTATTCATTGCATCACTAGAATGAATGCTGAATTTGTTTTTTCCCCTCTACCAATTGACAAATTTCACAATACGCGAATCAGAGGACCGTGGTCCATCTAACAAGAACCTGTACATATCAAAAACATCTTTATGACATTTTTTAGTGTTTTAAGTCATAAAATGATATTTTATTTGTTTTTATCATTAAATAATTGATTATCTAAATTAGTTTACAATGGCTTTTCTAAGCTTTAAAAAATATCAAAGAGCCAATAATTATTGTTCCACATAATTATTGGTTCTGCATTTAAAAAATTCAGCTTCAAATGTAAAGATTGGAAAAACTTTTTTTTTGAGGGGGGGGGGGGGGGTAATAAAAAGTCACTCTCTAAGGCAAAAGCTCTTTATCAACAAAAAAACACAGCCAATAAAATCTATGAAAAGTGAACTTACTCTTGTATATACGTCATGAAATATATCACGATATATATATTCATTGATATACTCGTATATCACCAAACCCTGTAATCTCATACTTAAAATTGTTTTTAATTTGTAAATTCCTTATTTTAGTTTTAATATTTTTTTAAATATAAATTATAATATATCACAATCAAACATAATTGCTTTCATTTTTGTGGAATGTAAAAGATGCGGCATTTAGTTTGAATTTGATTTTGTCATAAGAAGTACAAAGCAATGTTATTTTCATAGTTAACCACTACTCACAATTATCAAAAGTATAGACTTGTGTTCTGTTATATTACTAATATTCTCAATGACATTTTATATCAAAAGAAAATATTTTAAAAGAAAGAAAAAAAAAAGAAAGGTAAAACTTTTCCTTTCCTTACTATAAAAAAAAAAAAACAAACAAACTGGTATCTTCGATGTTAATTGGCCAATTTCGTTTAAATTTTCAGCTAGCTGAAATAATAATAAATTAGGCTGTGTACCACATTTTTATTAAAATATGATAAGTTATTATAGCCCCATAAAAAAAAAGCCCACTATTAGACCCATTGGGAAAAAAGTTGACTACAACCTCGGTTTGTTTTTTTAAATCTGAGAACCAGACGCTGAGAGAATTAGATAAGCTTTCCATTTCATAATGTAAGAAAATATAGTAATTTTAAATATTTCCAAAAACGATAGCAATAAATAGTTTCAACAAAAAATATTTAGTGAAGCAAAATTGAGGAAGAAGAATATTTATTTTAAACATATCTTTTTTTTTTTTTCACGATAATATTTCACTTTACATTTTACAATGCAGTATGCAGCTGCTACACTTGTTTTTCGCATGGGTAGTATGAATTAGGTCATGTCATGTGAACTATACAGAGCAACAGAACTTCTGTTTTCCAAAATCACTTTTTTTTCTCTTTTATTGGCAGAATAAAAAGTAAAAAGGCTAACTTGAACTATTTTGAAACAAACAAAGGCTGCAAAGAAGTTACTGGGAAAAGGGCACGCAGCTTTTTTCACATTGAAAAAGGGAAAAGCACATTTGCACTTAAAAACAAAAGGGCACGGCATGGCACCCTTTAAAAAACATTTAACGGGATTTGCAAAAATTCTTTTTTTTTTCAAAAGGTGGGGAGGGGAGCTCTCAGGCAAACGTGCATGGCCATACAACTGGAGTAATTTTCGATAATATATATATATTTTTAATTTGTATTGAGAATTGCATTATAAATATAGAAAAAATATGGGAAAATAAGAAATACAAAATTATTATTTGGGTAAAATCTAAATATTTCTATTTTAAGTCATTCATCATTGTGTGTTTCGACGGGATTGCCCCTTTTCCTCCGCACTTCACTGTAACGCGACTTTCATGCATAATTGTGAACCATTCATTGTCACTTTTACTCATCATGACAAAGCAGAGTCAGGCCTAAAGGAACAGCACCGACTTTCAACTGCAATGTTTCATGAGATCATTTGAGCAAAAATCACTTTTTCTAGAGTGAACCGTACTGCTCACTAGAGTGTTCATGCAAAGCCTAGAGTTGAAGTAAATTTGCCGAAAATTGTGCAGGATAGAAATCTTAATCTGATCCAATTCAAGATTAATTCATATCCCATACTCGAAATTCTCGTAATCACATCGCTAAGAATGGCACTGGGCAGAAAAATATACAATTGCTTTCATGCAAATGCTGCTAAAAGAAAAGAAAACAGGGTTCCTACGGGTCAGGGAAAACCTGGAAAACAGGGAAAAGTCAGGGAATTTGAAAATTTAGGCAAAAAGTCAGGGAAATGTAAGGGAATTTTTGAAATATTTGAAAAGGTCAGGAAAAAGTCAGGGAATTTTTTATGTACTACTTACATTGGAATTTCTATTATTGTCATAAATGGAGAAATTTTGAATTATTCATCCAATCAAAAATTTTTATATGAAATTTGTGCAAACTATATAACAATATGAAAAATAATTAAAAAATCGGAAATTCATACAGCACATACTTTTTTTTTAGCATTTATCTAAATTAAAGTCCATTCTGGAGGGTTTTACAACAATATGTAGGCTGAATTTTTACTGAGAAAAGTCAGGGAATTTTTTTATCAGAATTGCGTAGGAACCCTGGAAAATGTCGGATTTTGGTTATAAAGAAGAGCAATTGGGTGCTGTGAAACTCTCTTAAAGGCCACGGGTTGCATAGGAAGTGTTAAAAAGTGCCGCCGGGTGCTGCGCCCTGCTAAAATGGCTTAGAGTCAACACTAATGTTTACATCACTAAGTACCAAAGCTAACTAATAAAGAAATTTTTTTTAGCATACCTTCTAAAGACTGCCTAAAAATTCACTTGTCCTATCACAAAATCCACTCGCAAGTGGTAAGTAAAATGATGTTTTTCCCCACCCTTATTAATGTAATATAATACACTATCTGCTGTCAAAATAATAAGTATGCTGGCTTTTTTAATATAATGTGTATGATTTTATTGCATCTATGTTTGTTATTTAATGATATTAATGTATGTATTGTATTATTTCTTTATTTCAGATTTGCAATATGCCTTTGAAAACATTGCCAGAAATATTGGTGAACATTGGAGATTGCTTGTTAGTGAACTGGAAGTTCCTGAATTTTATGTTGATGAAGTCAGAGCAAAATATCCCCTAGACTATTATCAGCAATCACTGCGCATTTTACAAATTTGGAAAAATTATAATCAAGAAGCTGCCACAATGGACACGCTCAAAAAGGCATTAGAAGCCAGATTGTGTAAGCGAAAAGGAATTGGACTTCATATGCTTAAACCTGTGATAAAAGCATAGAAGTAAAAATATATCAAAATATATTTTCAACCCGTATATACAGTTTAGTTATTTTTTAATTTCACATAGTATTGTGTTATAAAAACACAGTATAATACAGGGTGTCCAGCGAATAAGACCCTGATTTTAAAATTAAGTATCTCGCAAACAAATATCAATAGAATTATACGGTAAATGGTTTCTTTATTAGCTGAGTCGTAAAAGTGTTATACAGAAGTTTAAAATTTAGTTTCAAAAACCGTTAACAGATGGCACTGTACTCGATATGCCTATAAATTGTGCTTCGAAGTCCAAAGCGATCAGTTCGAGGCACTTCAACTCATTTTGAGGAGCCGATGCTGAGTCGACTCACTTGATTGATGAGCCGACATAGTGACTTGATTCTCCACTCACTTGCGGAAGTAACATTGGTTGGTTGTAAAGATGACGCAATTCTATTTTTCTCATCGCGGATATGAAAAATTTTGAATGTATGCTTGAATTATTTTGGTTTTAATTTTACATAAAAGAAGTTTTTTATATTAGACTTTGTTGGATGGGAGCTGGGAACAGTCAAACTGAAGGTCTGCAAAGGCCCAAATTTATAAGACCTGGTCCGGCTGCCCTTAGGAAAAAATTCGGCCCACCTCTATATAAAATTTAAAAGTTCAACCCGTACAAAAAAAGTAATGGCCCGTCTCAGTATAAAACTGATCCGGCCAGGAAAAAAATTTAAAATATCGAACTGAGGCTGCCTGGTCCACTAAATTTCTAGAAAACATGAATTTTTACGTCAATATGGTTAAAAATTGTTCGTTACGAGGAGTTCTGATCAAAAATATTTATGTTAGCTTTTATTTTCATTTTTATAATCTTCATTTTTAAAGAAGAGACCTGTGCTGCAATATTTATGTTTTTAATGAATCTCTATTAGTATGTAAATGTTTCAGTTAAATTTAATACCGTTAATCCATATTCTATGCATTGGAGATTTAACAATGTGAAAAAGTCTATATAGTAAAATCTTCGAAGACGAAATTGCTTAGGAAGGAAAAAATATACGTTATAGAAAAGTTTCCTTCTGTGCAGGTTTAAATGTATTATATACTTTTCCTCACATATTATTATATTAATTTTTCATGTATCAACACATTTTTTAATTTAAGACAGCATTCCGTCATACACAGGTTCTTTTTCACACGTTTTATTGTATTTTAATTTTATTGCCTAGAAATGGCTATTTAAAAAGAATAAATTTTAAAGTTTAATTGTACAGTAATATGACAATAAGTATAATTGCAATTTAAAAATATATGCATTTTTTGCAAAAAGTCTTTGGTCGGGTTAAATTTTACTTATTTTTGCACGGACCAGACCAGGCCAAGACAATAATTTTCGTACGGGCTGGGCCGGTACTTAAAATATCGGCCTTTGCAAACCTTGGAAGAAAGAAGCCAATCCCGGATCAGTACTGAAAAATTAAGTTCGGCTTGGCGCGATCTTTCAGAAAAAAGAAAGGCCTTAGCCTTGTCCTAGGGATACCTAGGCCTTTCCCAAGCCTTCAGAAAAGAAGTAAAGCCCTGTCCGACCCCAGTGCTGCGAAAAATTGGTCCTAGTCCTGCCCACGGGCTGGGCTCCTGAACACCTCTAAGCTAAACTGTAAAATATAGAAATATTCTTGTTTAATCCCGTACATCCCCCCCCCCCCCCCATGTCTAAAAAAATACCTTCTTTTTAACTGGCAGTGGAAGGTTTTGAGGAGTTATTTAAAAGTTTAAATTTTCTGTGCTGAAAACAAAACGGGAAATGGATTTTTTTGTGTGTGTGCATGCAGAGGGTGCTCCCCCCCCCCCCCCAATCCAACCTATTTCCGAATGTACTGAAACTATAATGATGAAAAAAAATTAGGGGCCATAGTAGTGTATTCAAACTTTGCTAGAAAATTATAGCGATTATCCTCGGTCACATAGTTTTGGAGAAGATCGTATTTTTCCATTACGCACAAACTTAACTTTGCGGGGCTCAGAGGCAGCATTTTTAACTATCAAGTTATAAATTTGACAGGCGTGACTATTGAGGCAATTTGGAATCAAATAGCTTTTTCCATTTTTCTAACATAAATAAATTACTTATCAAGTAAAATGCGATTTTTGTCACATAACGGCAAGTTTTTCTCTTTCCGTGCTAACGTGTGCAGAAATTCGATTAAAAACTCCAACTTTGACAGCATTTTTTGAAAGATATTTTGGCAAAAAATGGAAAACGCCATTCGATTACATAGTTCCTGAATAAGAACACCTGTCAATTTTACGCGTTTCCGAATACAAATGAATTCAATAATGAGTTCCCCGCCCGCACCGAGGAGGGGGGATGAGACTACATTTAAAAATGTTCTTGTTTTCTCATGTTTATAGTTTTTGATTTAATCCCTTTTAAAATTTTATTTTGAAAACCATGATAATATATAAACATATAGCATTGAGATGCACCCATAGAGACACACACAGAGACTAGCTGTTTACAAAAAAAAGGGGGGGGGTGGTGGTAGCTATAGGATTCCGAAAATATATTCCATATCTGGGTTTAAATAAGGGACATTAAAAAAATCGATTGGCTAAACTTTAAAAATATATATATAAATTATATCCATTTAATATTACCTGCAAACATTTTTATTTAAAAAACGGAATTAAAATAGCATTATAAGGTCATTGTGCCTAAATGAGACGTGATTTCCCATAGTTTTGTCGCATTTTGGGTATATTTGGCATTTTATATTATTTATATAAATATATATTTTATTAAGCAACAAATTACTGAATACTGTACTTTTAGTTCAAAACTAACTTGTTTTGTATAAATTTAATAATTATCTCTAGTATAAAACCATAATATACTATGATTGTCGCGTTTAGGTAATTTTTGTCGTATTTAAGGCAGCTATAACCTGAATAAGACATCCATGGTCCTAAATGTGATAATGAATTTTATACATGACAATTCATCTGAAAAAAGTTCATTTAACCTTTAACTACTCTGACAGAAAATTACCACATTACAACTATGAGCTGTTGTGAAACCATTCGATTCAAAGATGAAAAAAAGGCGCGATTAACTCTTAAAATACTGTTTTTGCACTAAACTGTTTGTACAGTAATATTTCTAATAAAATTTCGCTATGTCAAACAATAGTACTAGGACTCCAAATGAAGCAAAATTTCACTGTATTGATAGTTAAACAAGAAAATGCAAGTTAAACTGTGAAAAAAAAAAAAAAAAAAAAAAAAAAAAAAAAGCAGCGACAACAGAATTTAAGGGTAATTGCAATTATTTTTCGAATTACTTAACCCGTCTCTGAGACAGCTTGATTAACCCTCTGAGCGCCAAGCAAAAGGGCTAAATTGCATTGTTGTTTTCTCAGTAATTTATTTAAATTGCTAAAGAAAGATCATTTTTCCTGCATGATATAAAAAAAAATTACGTGTAAGAATATAATCATTGAAAGTATTAATCATAACTCAATCTTTTCAAACTGGATTATATCTGTAGAATTTTATTAATCTAAATTATACTTCTATAGCAGTGAAACCTACCGTTTAGTGAACAGATATATCAATTCACGGCAGTGAGAAGGTTAAAAGATGAATGAAAGTCTCTATTAACTCATAGGGTACTGTTTCTGTACTAAACTTTAAGTACAGGACTATTATAATTAAACTTCTCATATTCAGAATATTTAGCAATAGTTTTAGGGCTCCAAATGAAACAAAATTTCATGCTAGGGGAGACGGGGGGAATGCCGCCACCCCACCTAGTTTAAAAACTAAGGGCAGTTTGAGATAGTGAATGTGCCTGCACTATAGTGGTCAACAATATAAACAGTGCCTAAAGTGAGAGTGACTTTGCTGTACGTCGTTCGTTTGTTCTAGTGAAAAATGTAGTTTTCATCTAGTTGCTTATTATTTTGGAGCTTCAAACGAGTAGAGATAAGCACCTTTTATTGTAACATTAGGTATTTAAGATAATATGACCTGTAATCTACATGCATTCACCAACATTTTGATGCAATGTGTTGAACAAGTTCGGTTCTTCTTTCGGCTTTGTTCTGAGATTTCCGGCATATTGTCCTCTTGGGGTAATGCCGCCGCCATGCAAATCGGGTGAGAAATGGCCTCATTTTAATGTAGTGGAGCCGATTCAGCAGAGTGATACTTTTCCAATATGAAGTAAGTTGTAAGCTTAACCATTATTCTGCTCAATTACATTGCGTTCTAACTATTTTCAGTAGGTTGTGTGTTCCCTAGTATCCAGTTGATGCATGTACTAGGTCATTAAAGAGTTGTGGCATTACCCCAGTACAGTGGCAGAATTACCCCGGTGTCCTGAGTAATCCCGCCACTGTGCAGAGGTTTAAAAAATATTTTTTTATGTATGCTTACTTTACAGTTATGATTACGGTTATACAGATACTAAAGATCATGATTCAGCTTTAGAATTTTTACTCTTAAAAAATAAACATTTTTTCGAGGAGAAAAAATTTAAATTCCCTTAAGGTGTCGCCATTCCCCCGGTCTCTCCTATTCACTGGAAATTACGAGTTTAATTGTGAAAATTGAAAAATGTAGTTGTCTGTGAGACCGCTAACAGTTAAGTGTTAATAAAGAGTTGAAATACATAAAATTGAAAGATAACTATCTTATTATTGAACTAATAAATAAACTTTATTTAATGGTAATTTAAATAATAAAACATTAACTGACATGCTTACATCGCACATTTCAATATTCATACTAACAGATCCAGCAAGTTTTACCAGATCAGTTGCTTTTCATTTTGCGGAAGTGAGTCGAGAGTCAATTGATTATGTCGACTCATCAATCAAGTGAGTCGACTCAGCATCGACTCCTCAAAATGAGTGAAGTGCCTCGAACTCATCGCTCTGGACATTGAAGAACAATTTACAGGCATATCGAGTACAGCGCCATTTGTTAACGGTTTTTGCAACTAAATTTTCGAAACTTCTGTATAACATTTTTACAACTTAACTAATAAAGAAACCGTTTACCGCATAATCCTATTGATTTTTGTTTGTGAGATATTTAATTTTGAAATCAGGGTCTTATTCGCTGGACACCCTGTATGTATGTTTGTGCTATTTTAATGTGCTCATCAACTGTCTAGCAATATGACAATTTTGCTAATTTGGCACACCCCTGATCTAACGTGAGCTAGATTATTGTGAGCCCATTCTATTATGCTCTGAAATATATACACAAGCTCCTATCCAAATGTTTTTTCCTACAACTCATTTGCAAACAAAATTTGCAGAGAACACTGAAAGGAGTTTGTGTGCATAAGTCTGTGATAACAGTATAAAAAATACTTGACCTTTAACTTATCTAATGATTTTTACCTCTTTGAAGCAATAAAATATAATCCTTAAGATTGCATTATATTGTTTAAATTTTCACAAAACTTGTGATCATGTGACAAAAGATATTAAAAAACAATGAAGAAAAATCATGCTTAGAAATTTTTAATTTATGATTATTTTAGATTTCTTAAATACAGTGAAATACGTTTAACACAAAACTGAGGGGATCGAAAAAATTTTTCGTGTTAAAAGAATCATAAATAAAGGACAAAACTCACAAATATTTTCGACGTCGTCGAATTTGACTTCGATTTCCTATAAAACTACTAGTAAGTTGCACCCATTAGGATAAAAAGCAAGTAAAAAAATATTGTTTTTTGGGGGAAAAAATCAGATACAGTAAAACCTCCCTAAAGCGACCACGTTCCGTTCCAATAAAAATTGGTCGCTACGAGAGGTGGTCTCTTAATGGAGGTCCTGTTTAAATCTAGATTTTAATTGTTGAAAAAAGGTAACAATTAATGTTACTAAAACTTATTTTTCACATTAGGAAAAAATATGAAAATTTAAGTATCAAAACAAAAATTAATTACAGAAGTTAATTACTATAGAGTATAAAAAATGAATGCAGTGACGCTTGCTTTGATTTTACGGTTTTATCTTTTATAACTTTTATTTCCAAGTCTTTTCGAAGTTCAGTAAATAAATGCCATTTTTTTTATCTTTGGATGGGAACAAATAATGACAATTTCATTAATTTATCTATTTCTTTTGAGAGTTTCCTGACAGAATAGGGCAGGGAGTTTATGGACCGTCATTCTTAATTTGTCATCAGAGTTAAATTCATTGTCCAAAAAGGCACAAAGGGGTTTAAACACTTAAAAGTTACCGGAATAAAAAAAAATCTAAACTTAGCTTAGAAGTTGATGAATAATGCACTCTCTGGAATTATTTTTCTGATAAAACCTTCTTCAAGCAACCAGGAAAAAACAGAATTTGTTTCATTTTCTTCAAAGAAATTGGTTGCTCATGGAGGGAGTTCAACTGGGATGGTCTTTGAATGGAGGTAAAATTAGTATTGAGCCTATGGGAATAAATTTCGTTCCATGAAAATTTGGTCATTCCTGGAGGTGGTCGCACAGAGAGGTTTCACTGTATATTTTTTTCATGTGTCTTTTTCAGCATTCTGAGATCTGGCTTGTTTGAACCAAATAAGCAAATCTGTCTCTAAACATTCGTGCTTAGCAGTTCTCATACGTTTTCTCTCTGGCTTAAACATACTGCGCTCAAACATTAACGTAGAGGGATCCCTGTTTTTTATTATTGTTGATAAAATAAAATTGGCAATGCCAAACTTTGTGCAGATTACTGTTTTCGTCCTTCTTTTTTATCAACTGCATTAAGCAGCTTCATCTTCATTTGAAGCAAAATGGCAGTTTGTTTTCGCACTGATTTCTTAGCCATTGTGCTCATAAAACATAAGCTAATTTACAAAAAATGCGAAATTCACTGATTTTTACACAAAATTCAGTGGTTTTAACACAAAATTCACCAATTTCAACTCGAACTAACTAGTTCGAAAGCAAATTTTTTTCGTGTTAAGCGATTTTTGTTTCATGTTAAAAGAAAAAAAAAAATGTATTAAATTGTATTGTATACTGTCCGGACCACTATATCATTTCGTGTTAACCGATTTTTCATGTTAAGCGTTTTTGTGTTAGACGTATTTCACTGTATGTTACTTCAATACTGCTATGAGCTAATTCACATATTTTAATACCACATTGTTATGCTATGGTATTATTATCATTATTACAATATGTGTGTCAACAGAATTTTATTACAGTATCATGAGAATCGCACATAATAGGCAATGCGAAGGTTACTAGAAATACAATACAGTAATTCCTTAACATTTGCAAGGGCTAGATACGTAAAAATGTCTGCGAATGTTGAGACTATCTTCGCATGCATAAAAGAAGGTTAGATTTTATAATTTTTTTAAATTAAAAAATGCAACAAAAATACATTTATTAAACATCAAGAAGTACATGCTGTAAATAAATTTGAATAATTATAAACATATTACACAAAGTTTAGTTGCTACTTGAGGGATGAAAAAAATTATTGATATATGTTTGTTTGGAAGAACAGATCTTTTGTTTATGAATTTCCACATAAGGAAAAGTTGCGGCCTCGATTTCTCTTTTAAATTTAAGACTCCTCATCAGTGAAAAAATGCATTCTATTGCTTACTCAACAAGTTATTCTTGAAGCTTTAAAATTTCCAATACAATTTTTGCAGAAAATTTTTGACTTACAATAAAAATTTACAATTTTAGAAAATTTAGGATTTTTTAAATTTTAGCATCATGTCATATTTTGGTGTTTTTCAGAATTACTGATCTATATTTTGCATCAATACAAGGACTGAAATTCTCTAAACTTAGGCTATTCAGTACAATGCAGCTGTCCACTGTCAAATAGTTTACGGAATAGGTAAAACAAGTGAGTTTGCTTTGTAAAAAAATATTCTTTACAAAACAAAATTCGCAAATAACCAAGTTAAGTATTCGTGAATGTTGAAATGTTCTTCACTTTTTATTTCACAAATAATCAAAACTCGTGAATGTTAAGGGATTACTGTATTTGAGTAATTGTTAATAATAATAAAAAAAAAATCAATATTATCATTTTTAAAGGTACACATATATTAAGACAGACTATAAATGCAATTAAATACAATAAACCCAACTGGAGCGAAAAATTAGCCGGGGCCAGGACTCGAACATCTGTTTATTGGTACGCTGTCGACCCAGGTTCGAGTCCTGGCCCCGACTAATTTTTCACTCCAGTTGGGTTTATTGTATTTAATTGTATTTATAGTCTGTCTTAATATATGTGTACCTTTAATAATTAAAAATGGAATATAGACGTTAGTTGTCTGAAGGAACTAATGCATCCTACAATATATAAAAATGGTTTTTAATAATTCCTATAAAATAATAATAAGTTATTTAATAAGATAATAGTAACCCCCTCCATTAACCCATTTTCTATAAAATATTTTAACTTGTCTATTGTGAATGATATTTTAACTTAATGTCTGTCACATAATGATGAATTCAAGTAAATTTCAATTTTCTAGATTTTTAGATGCTATCATTGTTACTCCATTTTTGTGACGAAATAATTTCTCATAATGTAGAGTATCACATATTGAATTAACAGTGTATTCTTGTATTAGTAATGTGGCATTTAGACCAATGTCAGACGGGTGTCTTTTTTCCTTACGTATTATCCATTCACAATGCTATAGTATTGTGAATGGTGTTTGCATGGTGTGTGAATGGTGTAGCAATGCTATAGCATTGTGAATGGATAATACGTAAGGAAAAAAGCAGCAAAAAAGACGCCCATCTGACATTGGTCTTAATCTGTTAAAATATGCCTTTTTTTCTAATTTTATCCATTTATACTCTTTTTTAAACAGATGTATGTATATTTTTGACTAAAATATATTTTGTGATACAAAAAATAGAAAGAAATAGCTCATTTGTAAAAGATCTAGTTTATAATTTCTTCTCTTTGTTAAATAGTATTAAAATTTATATTTAGTTGATAGCATACTTTAAAAATAAATTATAATACTTTAAAAATAAATGATAATATGTTCTAGATATTTCTAGTTCATTTGGTAGTGAAAATGCTTTACTTAAAACTGACCTCTTGCTGCTATATGACATTCGTTTTGTTTCAAATTGTGTGTGCATGTGTATTTGTTAATGCTTTTTTTTTTTTTTAATTAAGCATGAATTTTTCTATGTTTTATGTTCCAAAACACATATTATATTGCTACATTTAATTTATATTGTAAGTTGTTTTTATTTCATCATAATGTTGTTTAAGGCAGTTCTCAAGTGCACTGCTCAGTAAACACAAAATTTTCTGACACAATTACTAACTCATTTGTAAACGTAAAGGCACAAAATTGACAGGGCTGACTATTGAAGCGATTTAGAATCGCAATGAGTTTTCCTTTTTTTGATAAATAAATGACTTATCGAGTTATAAGCAGTTTTGATCATGTGACAACCTTTTTTTTCTCTTCTCTCCGGGTAGTTCTTATCTTTTTGTCCAGAAATTCAGTTCAAAAGGCCAACTTTGACGGTATTTTCTGAAAGATCATTTACATTTACCAAAAAATAGAAGACATCTTTTGATTAAATGGTTTCTGAGTAACACCTTTCAATTTCATGCGTTTTTGAACAAAAATGAATTTAAACTTATGTCATAAAATTGTCCGTTTGGATTTGAGAACAGCTGAAAAACAAACTTTATGCTTTATTTTAATTTGTTGGTGTTAAAATATTTACAATAATCAAATTATTAAGGGTTCTTTGAGAATTTTCAATTATTTATTCTTAAATAATATGATATAAAGGTGAAACTGTATCAAAATTATTTGTTGTTGAAGTGTTAATAATTTTATGAATATGTTACATATTTGTTGCCGATAAAAGCAGTTACTGCAAAAGAAAAAAAAAATAAAAGGATGTAGATTAGTATGGCAAGCTATAACAATTGTGCCCCAGATTTTTATGTTCAATTCTAGTTATTTTTGTCCTTATTTCTACTTTTCTTTATGGGATGTTAAGTAAAGTTTTGTTTAGTATTCTGCTTATTATTTAAAAATATAATTTCTTTGCATATTTTAAATTCTGTGCTTTTTCTACACAAAGTATTCAGCATTTTTGTGTTTGCTGAATGTGTCAGCATTTATGTGTTTATCATTTTGCCTTTTTATGTGACTTCATGGGGTTTTACCTTTTCCTTCAGCTAAGAGATTTCATTTAATAAAATGAAAAATGAATCTTTTTTTTTTTTTTGCATACTTATAAACTAAAAATTGATTTAAAAAACCAGAAAAATCGGTTACCTCTGATAAAATCAAGAATCTCATTGATAAAAAAATAACATAAATTTTAATTTATAATTTGATTTGTGATAAATTAAAAATAATTTTAGTAAAAATTCTGCAAAATTTATTTATTAACCCTTTTTGCTTCAAATTATTTTTCAAGAAATTGTTCCACCTCAATATTTATATTCTTTAATGCCTGAAGTTATATTAGAAAATTTAGATAATAATAATAATAATATGAAGCTTATGTAAGTTTTTTATTAAAATAGATTTAATAAATTGGCAGTAACAACTATTTTGCTAAAATATTTACAAGAATTATTAACTAACAAAAGAAAGAAAGAAAGAATACCGTTATGGAAATTTTTGCAATTCTTATAAAAACAATGTAAATAAACATATTGTGATTCTATCTGTAAATACAAAAGTGTTTGTAACTGTAACTTTTTTTAATAAGAGAAAAGTTGGTTATATGATGTCCTTTGCCAAGTGGCCAGTGGGGCGAAGCTACCATCCGTGGGATTACGACTGAGCAATATCATTCATGCCTTGTGCGTTGATGGTCTACTTTATCCAGATTCCGTCCCTTTGGTGCTTTTCCAGTGATGAGGCCTCTTCGATCTGGAGCATCCAACGGCTGCACAGACTGTGCGGCCTCCGTTCCGTCTGGGTACAGAAAAAACAGTTACTATGTAAATGGTTAAGCAAATAACCATTTAAAAAATATTTAGCTTTGCAATCACATTTAAAAAGCACAACAATTTTGTTGCACAAACAAAGTATTTTGTATGAAAAGTAAAATGTACTTTTATTTATGAACAGATTAAATAAATTTGATATTAAATATTCTTTCATGGTAATAAAAAGTACCAACTGGGACATAAAGAGTTAACTTATCTTTTGTTATGCTAACCCAAGTAGCAAAAAAGGGTTGGTTATATGATGTCCTTGGCCGAGTGGCCAGTGGGGTGAAGCTACCATCCTTGGGATTACGACTGAACCAGGGTTCATACTCATCAGGGGAATATGGGATTCATGGGAAAATCAGGGGATAAATTTTGGGTTGTAAAAACCAGGGGATCATGCGAAAAATTCGCCAAACCTGGGAAAACCTGGCAAAATGACTGGTTACTCTGGGAAATTAAGGGCAATTGCTGCTGTTCGCGTGCTTTATGATATCACATATCTGTCTTGTCTACATCCATTCATTCACTAGATTCTTCAGGTTTGATAACAATTCAAGAGGAACTTTAAAAACTAAAGGATGTTTTAAAATTGATATTGAGACTTGCAGCCTTCATATTCATTCATAATGCTTTTGAAGAAGCAATAAAATCGTGAAGTGGAAATTAAATTCTTGCAGCCAAGCTACCAAGTTTTTAAGGACAGCCGCACAAGGCATCCAGACTTCATCTATTTTACACAAATTAATGTTTTTCCTTTAAAGTTCTTTTCATATTATTTATATAGGTGATATATAAACTTTATCTTTGAGATTATCTTGTTTTATTTTATTTCTAAAAGAAGAGTGTCATGATACTGGTTTAAAAAATATCGTTGATTGTTGACATGGAAAAATTGTACCTCCCGAAAAATACATCAGGGGATTCTCAGGGGATTTTTTCGTGGAAAATGAGTATGAACCCTGTGAACAATATCGTTCATGCCTTGTGTATTGATGGGCTACTTTAGCCGGATTCCGTCCCTTCGGGTGCTTTTCTAGTGACGAGGCCTCTTTGATCTGGAGCATCCAGGGACCACGCAGATTGTGCAGCCTTCGTTCTGTCTAGGTACAGAAAAAAACAGTTACTATGTAAATGGTTAAACAAATAACCATTAAAAAAATATTTACCTTTGCGATCACCTTTAAAAAGCACAGCAATTTTGTTGTACAAACAAAATATTTTGCATGAAAAGTAAAATGTACTTTTATTTATGAACGGATTAAATAAATCTGATATTAAATATTCTTTAAAGGTACTAAAAAGTACCAAATTGGACATAAAGAGTTAACTTATTTTTTGTTATGCTAACCCAAGTAGCAAAAAAGAGTTGGGCCAACACTGGATAATTGTTGGCAGGATTCGATCCAAACAAAATTTGGGGCTTATTTAAGCCTTTTCACAAAAAACGATTTAATAAAATAGGCCTCTTCACAAAATTTCTCTTATTAAAACAGGCCCTTTCACAAAATTTCAGCCCATGAAAATGCATTCTTCATTATTTTTCTTTTGTTAGGTTTTAAAATGTATAATTTGCAAACAAAACAAGTTCAGAAAAGAAAAACTGTAGCAGGACTTAAAGAAGTTATTATAAATAAATGCTTGATTTGAACTTGAATAACAGAATTTCATCTTTTATTACAAAATGATATTTTTCATAAATACAATAAATTTCATAAAAATAATTTTTACTTTTCACAAAATGGGTCCTGAGAACAAAAACCTTGCCTTGTTATATCATCAGTCAATGAAACATTTGCCAACAAAGTTCCAACAGTGATTAGAATCTCAATCAGATGCCCTCCAAATTACAGTTTTCTCTTTACCAATCATTTCCCAACAGTTTCTACAAATTACCAATGTTGGGTAGGGTGGAACTAAAAAACGAAGTTTCGAATTTTATATTCTAATAGTGATTATTTTTTTCCTTTTTAACTTCATAAAAAGAAAATATTTTTCTTTTAATTTTAAAATGATATTTTCCGGTTCCTCAAAGCGCCTCATTTTCCCTAAAAAACGAAAAAAAGCCAATAATTTCATGAAAAGTTTTTTAAGCTTATTGTTAAATTTATATTTTGCAAAATTAAATTAATTAAGTGTTAATGTCCTGTAATAAAGAGAATAACTTAGTTTGAGTGCCTTAGTTAAGTTAGCCTCACTTTATTTGACTTTTGTAGAAGCCAGCGTCGTGGACGTCGGCTTTCATTGTCTCTGATTTATTTGGCTGCAACACATAACAATTTAGTGCAATTTAACATGTGTTAACAGTTTCTTTAATTATTTTTCAATAAACATTCGGCGTCAAAAGTGACAAAGTCTGTTAACGTACCTGAATCTAGATAATTGTTGAAGTGTCCTGTATTTCGTGAACCAAAACAATTAACATTAGACTGCCATCTTTGACGAACATATGAAGATGTTATGAAACATTATTTTTCGTTCAATTTAACTTAAAATCTGGCAGCTGGAATCTGGTACACACTATTTCTAAAATATCTAAAGCTGTTGATGATACAATTAAAAGTGTATTGCTGAGACCTTCAATTCCAACGATTTCTGATACACAAATCATAAAAAATGATTAGACTAGCACGAGAAATTTCAAAATTTGAAGAAAAATATTAAGATTAGAAAGAATAATCCCACATCCAATATAAAATTGCCATATGTTAGGTGATCCTGCAAAAAACATTTCTTTGTGTAAAAGCACTAAATATTATCGTGTATCAGAACAAGAACGTCACTTTCTCAAAGACCAAAGAGAAATGGGGGGATGGCAATAGGATCAATAGATATAAAAACAACAAAAAATGCGTAGCAAGACTGGAATAGGAAATATCAAGGAAAAAAGTTATTTTAAAACAAAAAAAAAAAATGATGTTTAGATTGAATGATCGTCAAGTGTAAAAAATAGTTCGGAAGGAAATAGTTCAATCGGTTGTTTTTCTAAACCTGAATTTGATAATCAACAAGGTGAAAGAACTGGAGAATTAGACAGAACTGCAAATATTATTGCAAACGGCACCTTAGAAGATATGAGTATTTCTGATGATAATAAAGAAAAGGTAACTGAAAGAAGGACTTGAAGACGACAAAGAGAAAAGAAAAGGAAGAATTTTGAAAGAACAGGAAAGACGAAATGAGATAATTTTAAAAGGTTAGTATTTTGATGGCAGAAAGGATAACACTATGATAACTGAAGCAGAGAGAAAAAGTATAACTAAGAATCATTAAAGATGAACACCTGGTCTTAGTTCAAAAACCCGGATAAAAATATATTGGTCATATTTCATTGACATCTTCTTCTTATATTAATATAGCCACTGCAATTTTGATGTATTTTCAAAATAATAATACAGACATTTTAAGTTTGAAAGTTATTGGGTGAAACAGAAACGCCTTTAATGCAGGATGCAAATCTGGAGTTGTTAAAACATCGGAAGCAATACCCTAAAAACTTTATAATGGATAATTTGATTATTACATGCAAATGAACTTTTATCTTAGATACTTATTTCAACATCTTGCTGGAAAATCTACGCGTACAAAAGGATTTTCTGGACCAGTTGGAAAGCGACTTGAAAAAATGAGAACATATTGAAATTGTAGACTATAAAACATTGATCCTATCTTGACGGACTGATCGGATGAAGAACTTAAAAAAAGTACAAACAGGGGATACACCTGAATTTTAGATTTTCCTTGTCATACTCAAACAGTGGAAACATGTGTCAAAATTGTCCCGTGAGCTGTGTCAACCGTCTTTAAATATTAAGCAAAAGATGGCTTAATCTTGGGAAAGTTGAATTCCCACTATGTAATGACAAAGTTTTCCTAAAAAGACAGTAGGTTGAATATCCAATTGAATTAATCCATAACAAAGGGAGGTAAGGAGGGTGGAAGTCGATATTTAACCACCTCCTTGTGGTGACTTCTGGATAGTATTTGCTAAATAAAAGTAGATATGAGCTAACAGCTACATTGTTTACTTTGAGTTACTTTATACTAAAATTTCAAAACTTTGACCTCTTTGAGGAACCGGAAAACAACTTAATTTAAAAAAACCTTTTCAGCCAAAAGTTTAGACATCCAAAAAGGAAAAAAGTTTTCACTATTACACATTAAAACAAAAAAGTTTTTTTTTTACCCTATACTTAAGTTCCACCCTAATGTTGGGCCAGCAATTGGTACTACGTGAGAAACCCTGCCACATTAGAATGTCACGCACAACATCTGTAAATTTCTTGACGCATGCACATGGAAAGGTTTTTCACCACTGTCAAGTTTTTTTTTAGTCGCACTAAGAAGAAAAAAAAGGAATCTCATCCGTATACTTCATAGTATTGTAAGTTTTAACAATCACTTCTATTTTTTTTTAATCTATATTCATCAATAAATCATTTCTATCATATTGTCTATGACAGGGCCTTGGTCTCCAGAATTTCAGGGGTCCCCAAATTGACAGCTCTTTTTTTTTTTAAATGGCCATTTTAGGATATAATCTTATGTTTATTTTCAAGCTGAATGGATTCAATAAGCATTGAAATTATTTATAATACAGTAGATTATCTCAAATCCACAACCCTGAAATCCGCAAATGCCTAAAATCTGCACATCTCAGATGTAAATAAAAAAAACTTTCATTTCAGATGTGGGGGCAAAATTTCAAATTTTTTTAAAGTTTTATATCATTCTGTGTATATTTTGATGTATAATTCTCTAAAATATGATTGAACTCTTGGTTTTTCATGAAGGAAGTTTAAATTTATTTCTGAAAAAATTCAAGATATTGCTGATATAATTGGTAATCACAATCTTTTTACCAAATATATTTATGTATTAATCAAGCTTTTTTGGTTATTATTAAGACTGGTTAAACCTGAAATGAAACTTGCTTACTTTGTGATTTTGATGTGAATTAATACGGTACCTTTTATGAGGAAAGTTTCATTGAATAATTCAAGGAAAATGTATCTCATCTGTATTATGCATATTTAACAAAACATTATTAATTATTTATTTGACCTTTACTTTTGGTAATTTAAACATTTTAAAAATTATCTTACTTTTTATCACTTTAGTTTATTACTTTACTTAATTATTTTGATATTTTACTATATTGCAAGCATTCATTATAATTTTGATTGAATTATTGCATTCAAATTACTGTTTAAGAAATGTAAACAAAGCAATGATCAGAAATCTGCAAAATTTTAAAATCCGCACAACATCTGGTCCCAAGCTGTGCGGATTTGAGGGAGGCTACTATACTTAATAATCTTCTTGAAAATTAATTGTATACAGTAGTATACAAATGAAAAGTAAATGAAAGTAGGGGCATCATCCTAGGAATGAAGGTCATTGTGATGCATCATCAACTTTAGGTGATTTCTGAAGTTTGGAGGACGTTGCTTTTGGAACAAGTTGACCTAGAAAGGCAACAACTTGATGCAAAAGATTTTGTGCAAACTTGAGAAACCATCTTAATTTGGACTATTTTAAGGATAACAGTAGGGAGACTGAAATTATATAAATCAGACTAAAAAAAAAAAATGTTCATGTGTGTTAATATATCGAAATAATTAAAATCATACCAAATTAATTTTAATACATCTTTAAAATCATGACTTATAAAATAAAAATAATTAGTATTGTAATATGACAAGAATTTTGATTTATCTTTCACTTGCTGTATATATATTTTCTACACTGCTAATAAAGATTGTAATGTCATTGGATTGACAAACTGTTTAAGATAATATTTTTGTTTTTGTATGTATATAGTATCTATATTTTAATTGTTACTTTGTTCCATCAGAAGTACAACTTTTAAAAATTTCAATTTGTGAATGGGAAGTGAAAATGTTCTTCTGAATACTGAATTTATCACAATTTACGTTTAATTGCAATTAATGATGAAAATTCATATAATTCCATAATCTCCTCGACTAAAGTTGCAGAAATATCTCCCAGGGGAAAATGTGTGAATTCAACACTATGACATGCTGGAAAGAGGACCAAACTTGATCATTTAGAGGACTTTTATTGTCATTACTTTGCAGTACGATATTCCTTAAAGATTTTAAAATTAATCCCTTTTTGGCCTGCGAGAAAGGGGACCTAATTTGATCATTTAGAGGACTTTTATTGTCATTTCTTTGCAGTACGATATTCCTTAAAGATTTTAAATTTAATGCCTTTTTTGCATGCCACAAAGAGGACCAAACTTGATCATTTAGAGTATTTATACTCAATGTGCAAAGTGTGACCACCATGTGGCCTTTCGACCTTCATGCTGCTTGAAACACCCAATCAGTAATTCATTTGAGAGTTGCATCAAAGGTATTTAAGACCTTCACATTTGTTTTACATATTTTTATGTAAAGACAAAATCTGCCTTATTTATAATTATATTAAAACATGCTACACGTTCTTTACTTAGTCAAAAGTTCTTTTTATATATAGCCCTATTTTGAGAAGCCCTATATATATATATATATATAGCCCTATTTTGCAAGTGGTGTAGCATATTTTCAAATCCCTAACACTAATAAAACATTATTAAAAATTAATCAATTTGCAGTATACATTTTGCATTTGAAAAATAATAAAAAGGTTTTCTATTGATCAAGTATCTGATTTATTAAAGGAAATCTTATATTTTTTTGTTGGAAATTATATGTTATTATATTTTTTAATTTATTATATAGGTAATACTGATTATCTCTCCCTTTGCAACAAAATGTACAAAATTTTTAATCCCAGCACCAGTAATTGTAAATAGAACTTTTTTCCTAATTTAGTTTCAGAAGTTCTGTGATTATAAATGAGGCAAAATTTATTATTAAAGTTATTGATAAGAAAAATTGAGGATTGTATGTAACTTATACATCATCTGTATGTGCAGCTTGTTGTTAAAAGGTGAAATTTGATGCATTGTCTTGTTAGCTGACTATTTTAATTAACATTATTATGTATATATATAGTGTGTTGTGGCCCACCTAACACTGCAAACATATGTTTGTGGCTTGTAAGCAAAAAAGGTTGAGTATGGCTGATTTAGAGGAAACTTGCTTTCATTTACTTGAATATATCACTAATTCTGTATTTTCTTTGAAAATCCTTCAAATTAAATCGGCTCAAATTTTTACAGATCAAATGATTGTTTTCTTATGTTGTAACTTGCCATTTTAGCATATCTGTGAGATATTAAAATATATATATATATTCTATATCAATAAAATATTTTTACAGTTGGTTTTCTTTATATTCTTGTTTATTTTCTTATCAGATGTCACCTTTTACAATATGATCGCTTAACTTTTAGATACAAGATTTTTCCTCTTATATATGCAATTTCATAACTACTTACCAACGAAAGCCTTAAAGAGTGTGAGAATTCAATGGCGCTAACTTATATGTGCCCATGGGGCTGAAGCCCAACCAATAATTTGCTCTTCCAGCCCACCCAATTTTCATTATTCTATTTTCGTGTTTATTCATTTTTCAGTCGTTGAAAAGAAATTATTTCATTGACTTTCACAAAATTATTTTGTTTGAAAATACGATAAAGACAGCAATAACAGGCATACAGGAGCCTAAAACACAATCTGCCCGCCTCCTCACCCACCCCAGTTCATTGTAAAAGACGTACAATCAATTTTCTCTTAAAAAAGAAACTTTCATATTCGCGAATTAATTTTTCTTCCTAAATGCACTAAATTTGCAGTTCTTATTGTTCAACACTTTCTGTTTTTGTGGTTAAAGGATCTTTCAAAAAATGCTGTCAGAAGGTTTTAAGACAATTTTCAACATACGCTCGGGAATGGTTATCATGAGACCACAATCAATTATAAGTGTAGATACCGGGTGTCCCAAAAAGGACTGACTGATTTTAAAATTCAATAACTTGCAAACGGTGACAGATATTTAAAAAATTCTTGCAGGAGGGTTATGCATAAGGTCAAAAGTTTTATTACAGTGATTTTCGATTTTAGTTCGAATTACAAACAATAGATGGCGCTGTAAGCAATAGTCGCTAAATACAGGCTCGATTTCTGGTCCTTTCTCTTGTTCCATGCTGAAAAAGGAGATGGAAATGTATTATCCGGGCCACGAAGTACCAAAAATCGAGCCTGAATTCAGCGTCTATTGATCGCAGCGCCATCTATTGTTTGTAATTCGAACTAAAATTGAAAATCACTGTAAAAAAACTTTTGACCTTATGCATAACCCTTCTGCAAGAATTTTTTAAATATCTGTCACCGTTTGCAAGTTATTGAATTTTAAAATCAGTCAGTCCTTTTTGGGACACCCGGTATAATAAATATATATATGTTACCGGCCAAACCCGATTTTAGGCCAAACTAGTTTATCCTAACGCCCATAGGATAAACTAGTTTTTCCTAGACCAAACTAGTTTATCCTAACGCCCATAGGATAAACTAGTTTTTCCTAGGCCAAACTAGTTTATCCTAACGGCCATAGGATAAACTAGTTTTTCCTAGGCCAAACTAGTTTATCCTGACGCACGTAGGACAGACTAGTTTTTCCTAGGCCAAACTAGTTTGGCCTAATGCTCATAGGATAAACTAGTTTAGCCTGCTATTCATTGGTCTGAACTAGTTTATCCTAGGCCGATCTAGTTTGTCCTAGGCCAATTCAATTTGGCGAGCTTTTATTGATCCCAAAGACCTCCTCGGCGCCAACCTTCTAGTTTGTCCTAGACCAATCTAGTTAAGCCGAGGCCAATTCAATTTCACGTGCTTTTATTGATGCCAACCAGTATTGGACACACAAAAAAATGACCTAATGCAAACTCAAATTCAATTTTTCAAAAATGAGTCGAGTTCAGGCTCAAATTCAAAATTTTTCTCACGAGTCCGCTGTTCTCAAACTCATCTATGGAAGTGAGCAAAGTTCACTTAATACTCGTTTTTGTTTTTTTTAGGGTTTCGTTCATCTGACGAAACCCTATTCGTCCAAAGCCGCCTAAAGACTGGCTTTGATTCGTCTCACTCCTTTGTCTGTCCGTCACAGAGCCCGTTCTCAGAAACTATACATGTTAGAGATTTGAAATTTTGGGTACTTATAGCTGAACACCTCACATCAAACAACAAATCATAAAATTTTGAAAAAGTTGGTAATTAACTTATAAAATTAACCAATCCACCTTTTTAACGCAGATTCAAATGAACTTTCTCCAAATCATCCGTGTTTTCCTAAGGGTTGCCAGTAAAAACAGCCGATGCATGGTTACCACGGAGGAAATTAAGCCGAAAAATGAAGTGGGCATTTTAAATCGAAATCGCATATCAGAAAATATTGGTCCGAGAAATTTGTAAATGAAATAGACAGACGCAGAAAAAAATCTACTTTCATTTGGTATAAAGTTCACATTTCTGCGATGTGTATAAGTTAAAGTATCCACTAAAAATCGATCGATAAAAATTTATTTTCTTTAATTGGAAAGACAAGGAAAAAAGATTTCAATTCAAAAGATTTCAAAGCAGGTAGACATGACGACGCTGCGGTTTTTCTTAATAGCATATTTTAATACGGAATTTTAACTTTTTAAATATTAAATTTTTTGATTAAAATTTATGGCATCCCGATGTCAAATTTCTCGCTGATTTTATTGATACCTATTTCTAAGTCCTATCTTAATTACAAGCTGAAATATTAATTATTATTTAATTAATCGGTTTAACTCGCAGAAGAATAAATGTCGGTAACTCCCATATGTGTATTTTAAACAATTCTTTCTAAGTGAGCCCCTAATTATGTTGGAGACATGAAATTTCGGGTACTTATAGCTGGACACCTCACATCAAACAACAAGTGATAAAATTTTGGAAAAAGTCGTACATTTAACCCTTTGGGCTCCCACATGTGTATTTTAAACAATTCTTTCTAAGTGAGCCAGCCCCTAATTATGTTGGAGACATGAAATTTTCGGTACTTATAGCTGAACACCTCACATCATACGACAAATCATAAAATTTTGAAAAAGTCTTACATTTAACCCTTTGGGCTCCCACATGTGTATTTTAAACAATTCTTTCTAAGTGAGCCCCTAATTATGTTGGAGGCGTGAAATTTTGCATACTTATAGCTGGACACCTCACATCAAACAACAAGTGATAAAATTTTGAAAAAGTCGTACATTTAACCCTTTTGGGGTCCCGCATGTGTATTTTAAACAATTCTTTCTAAGGTGAGCTCTTAATTAGTTTGGAGGCGTGAAATTCTGCATACTTATAGCTGAACACCACACATCATACGACAAATGATAAAATTTTGAAAAAGTCGTACATTTAACCCTTTGGGCTCCCACATGTGTATTTTAAACAATTCTTTCTAAGTGAGCCTCTAATTAAGTTGGAAGCGTGAAATTTTGCATTCTTATAGCTAAACACCTCACATCAAACGACAAATCATAAAATTTTGAAAATGTCGTACGTTTAACCCTTTGGGATCCCACATGTGTATTTTAAACAATTCTTTCTAAGTGAGCCCCTATTTAGGTTGGAGGCGTGAAATTTTGCATACTTATAGCTCAACATCCCAGATTACACGTCAAATAATAAATTTTGAAAAAGTTTTATGTTTAACCCTTTCAACTCCAGCTCGTGTATTTTAAGCAATTCTTTCTAACTGAGCCCTAATTAAATTGGATATTTTAAATTTTGCATACTTATAGCAGAACACCTGAGGCCAAGCGACAAATCATAAGATCTTGAAAATGTCTTACGTTTAACCCTTTGAGCTACCACATATGTATTTGAAGCAATAGAGAGCCCCTAATTAAGTTGGAGACATGAAATTTTGCATACGTATAGCTGAATACCTCAGACCACACGACAAATCATAAAATCTTCAAAAAGTCTTATATTATTTACCTCTCCGGGCTCTAGCTTGTGTATTTTAAGTAATTTTTCTAACATCCGCAATTTTAACCAGGGGAGAAATTTTCCAACTTTTGCCGACACCCCTTTGACCCTTCTTTCATATTGTGCACCATAGCCTTACATATTTTAGTTCCATTTTTTTACCGCCAGGTGCGCCTACTGATCTCAGGTGCTATGGGCCCAATCCCCTCGACTAATATATCTGCGGATAGTATGTAAAACGGGATTTCGTTCGGATAGATGTTTGTTTAGAATCGAGTGCGCCCCCTGGTTGCGAAATGTGGAAGTAATAGATTTTTCAAAAAGATAAAGTGTTTTGAAAGGAATATTAAACGAAACCCTCTGTGCGATCTGTGATCACACTTACCCACTTGTTTTTAATATAAGAGAACTTTAGCGTCCTAATTTACAAAATTTTGTGAACTAGTCTTTTGGTTATTCGATGTACGGGTCTGTACGGGCCCACCCAATTTCCCTTCCTGACACTCGGTCCGGTCTTGTTTTGAGAATTACTTTTTTCGAGAGGTTCGGACCGAGATGGACCGTGACTCAATTTTTTTTTCTGACTTCAGTCGGGAGTTGACTGCATTCTTCTTGAGGTCTGAACAAGCAGAAATTTTCAGTCGGTAATAAAATAAGGTACGCTAAAACCTGAGAAAAATAACCTGCCTATGACGGAATCCCGTGTTTCAATTTAAAAAAAAAATGTTGATCTAAGTAAAATGAAGATATTAGTACTTGTGAAAAGAATATAAAGCATTTACAACAGATAATGAACCTGGTAATAAGGGAATCTGCTTATAACGGATTTTCCTTCTTCCCTATGCAATTCCGTCTTAGAAGATTTTATTGTATAGAATTTTAACAATTTTTAAATCTCCAAGCCATAGAATGTAGATTGACGATATTAATGATTCTTTTGTAAACTATATTCATTTTTTAATGAATCTCTATTTGTATGTAAATATCCGAATTACTACTAATACCATTAATACTTTTACACGGATACTTGAAAATCTGAAAAATTTTATATAGAAAAACCATCTGAGCCAGAATCACAAAGGAGAGGAAAAAACTTCGATTTTGTTAAGTTCCTTTTTTAGCAGTCCCGTCGTCTTTAGTAAATGTATTATGTTTTTTTCAAACGGATTATTATATCTAATTTGCACCGGTAAAAAAAAAAAAAAAAAAAAAAAAAAAAAAATCCGTTTAAAACAGGATTTCGTCATACGCAGTTTCTACTAACAGGTTTTAGAGTACTGTATCCCCATCCGTACAAATGTATATGTAATATTCTGTAAAGAGAATTTTATTTGCGGGATAATGGTAGCTTAAAAAAATATGTATATTTTCGTAAAAATTGTTGACCCAAGAAAGATGTTCCTTAAACAGATTTTTGCACGGGTCAGACACGAGTCAATAATTTTCATACATGCAGTGTTGTGACCGGACGAGAACATTTCGGGACACTTCTAGAAAGAATACAGCACAGGTCCAGAAATAAGTTCAGTTCGGACCGGCCCGTGCCTGCAGAGAAAGCATGACCCGGGCACGACCTAGAAAACTGATGATCAGACTCATCCCGTCCTGAGTCCATGTAGGCCTCTAAATGGAATTTGAATGG
Organism: Maratus speciosus; assembly: GCA_963932465.1. Lineage (NCBI taxonomy): Eukaryota > Metazoa > Arthropoda > Arachnida > Araneae > Salticidae > Maratus > Maratus speciosus. The sequence goes on along the minus strand of OZ010789.1, from coordinate 124,987,817 downwards.
GAAAAAAACATGTTGTAACAGCTGGGAATTTTTTTTATAAATTATGAAAAAATTGAGTTTAAGTTGTAAATTTCGCTTAAACTCACAGATTTTTTGAGCTTTCGTTCAGCTCACGCTCTTTTATCAAAAGTGAGTCAAGTTTAACTTAACGTCACAGAAAGTGAGCTAAACTCATGAGATTTCGCACAATGAGTTCGCTCATACTGAAAATCTGAATGCCAACTGATGCCCATACATACTCGCTGATGCCAACGAACACTCCGGCACCAACCTTGTACAAAGTAGTAGTGGCGTCACCCTCGTATAAAATATTTTATTCGATGGGGAATGGTATACTCCCCCCCCCCCTATTTACTCCATTTCACCGTCATCGGTAGTTACAAAATACGTTTTATATGCCAAACTATACAATATGAACTTTAAAAATTTCTCCGTTTTAGTACTTGAAATGTGAGATGTTACAAGTTTAAAATACATATTTTATTTAAATTTCCTAGTATTTTTGGCCTGCAATCCCACAGCCATCGTCTGGGAATGAATGTAACGGCAATTTAAAAAAAATATTCCCTGACGATGAGTGTGGGATTGAGATCGAAAGTACTAGCAATTTTAGATAAAATGCATATTGTAAACTTTTAACATCTGTATTTCACACGAAAATCTAGGATTCAGAAATAAGGCAACTTCAAAAATCCGGGAACGAAGGCCAGCTCTCCCAATTTTTTTTTCTTCCAACTTATGGGACAAAGAAAAATAGCAATTGTTTATGAATTAAAAATTTCGAGATCGAAAGAGATGGATTAGCGGACACTAAGATCGCTCAAGCTGTGCTAAATAGAACCGCCGATAACGCTATATTAGCAGCTCATAGGAAGGAGAACGAAGAACTAGCAGAAGAAAAGATGTCACTTGAAAAATGTATATGTTTCACTGGAAAATTAATAAATGGTTTAGAGGAACAATACTACATTTCCGAAATCGATATTGTTCACTTATAAAATCCAAGAAAAACTTGTTAAAGAACGGCAGAAACTATAGCAAATAAAATTTTATCGATCGACACACAAGAATTGATTTCACTGTTCATTAGAATTTACGTACCATAGAAAAAATCATTTTTTTAAAATTTATTTTTCCCACATAAATGTCGCTTGGTTTTGAATTAATTATGAATAAATGCACCATTAAGATATCAGAAGTACATTTGATATTCTTTCAGAAATCTGGAATTTTCAAAAATCCGGCGAAGTCCTGGTCCTGACGATGCCGGATTTTCGAGGTATAACTGCACATAATTAATCAATTCTCCAAATTATTCCTCTCCGAAATTTTATGATAGCATCGCACCCCATTCTTGGGCCTCCAGCACATAATTTGTCATATGGAACATATTTTGCAACTAGCGATGGCAGTGAAATGGGAAAGGTAGGGGAACTGTATTCCACTCTTCATCGAATAAAATATATTATACAGCGGTGACAGCAACACTACTTTGCACAAGGTTGATGCTGGAGTGGTAGTTGGGATCAATAAAAAGACGTCAAATTGCATTGGCTTAGGATAAACTAGAAGGTTGGCGTCGAGGAAGTCTTTGGGATCAATAAAAGCTCGCCAAATTGAATTGGCCTAGGACAAACTAGATCGGCCTAGGATAAACTAGTTCAGACCAATGAATAGCAGGCTAAACTAGTTTATCCTATGAGCATTAGGCCAAACTAGTTTGGCCTAGGAAAAACTAGTTTGTCCTACGTGCGTCAGGATAAACTAGTTTGGCCTAGGAAAAACTAGTTTATCCTATGAGCGTTAGGATGAACTAGTTTAGCCTAGGAAAAACTAGTTTATCGTATGGGCGTTAGGATAAACTAGTTTGGCCTAGGAAAAACTAGTTTATCCTATGGGCGTTAGGATAAACTAGTTTGGCCTAGGCCAATCTAGTTTGGCCTAAAATCGGGTTTGGCCAGTAACATATATATATTTAAGGAAAAACTCTGATTCCAAATTACTTCACAAGTCATGTCTACGAATTTCATGCTTTTTACGTATACACGTTAACAAGCTTGATGGATCTTTATTTGCTTTTTTTTTTCTACTTTGTATATTTATATACACAATAAAATAATTAGGGATTTTAATTTCTAAAATATTTAATAATATTCAATCAGTTATGTAATGTTTTTTTCCAAGTTCGAATAGAGAAAAACATTTTTTTTTAAATAAATAGATTCAAGAAACAATAATGACAAAAATCAATGATATATTATTAAATCTAAAATGACAGAGAGGTCAACAACATGCGTTATATTTGTTTTGATCCGATATAAAATATTAACATTAATGAATACATGTATGTATAGATTATAATTTAAACAATCCTTGGGATACTAAGATACTGAGGATGCCTAACTTTCCTTTATTTAAATACACATTTACACTTAAAATTTGGCTGCCAGAATTTCTGATAAAATGTACCCACTCACCTCTTAACCCCTCGCTGCGCAACCCGGGAGTTTCTCGGGAAGTAGCAAAATTTGTGCAACCCGAGATTTCATCGGGGATGCATTTTCTCCGTCTAATTAACCCGCCTTGAACATCCCCACCATTATTGTAAATTTTGCCTTATCTAATCGGAGCATTTTCCCGATTAAATTAGACGAAAATTTTTGTTTTAAAAAACCGGTGGCAAAAGAATAAAAATTCTTAAAAGACGCTCGTCGCGAAGGAATTAAGTACGCAATTTTTGAAGATATTTTGATAAAAAAATTACGCAGCGAGAGGGTTAAAATACTTTGAACGAGATATTTTACAATATCATGTGCGAGACCCCTCCTTCCCCTTAAAGTGATTATTTTATATATGCACAGTCCCAAAGTATGAAATTTGGAATGTGTCTAAATGAAGGGTGCGAAAGACATTTAACAGAAAAAAAAAATAATAATTTAAAAAGTTTCCACAATGTTAAGGGGGTGACGGGAAATTCTGTTCTTGAGTTCTGGCAATATTGTAGTCATTGCACCTCTGCAAATGTTTTTCAAAGCTCGAAATCTCCGCAGAGTTTCTTGTGCGGAATTGCCGTTTTGATAAAAAAAAAAAAAACAATGTTTCACCAGTGAAGCTCATTCTTGGAAACTTCACGACATTTTCCTCGGAAATGGGGCTGTACATAGTACATCTATAACGTTATCAGCTTTTTGGCAATTCTGGACCCCTTAACTCCCTTACAATATCATACGCTATCATTCCTCCCTCCCCCCAATATCGTTATCATAGTCTTTATAGATTTGCAATGGTATACGGATACGGTTATACATTTATTTTTAGCATACTTTATTGAATTAAATGTAGAAAAGAAGTTAATAAAATATCACTATCACATACGAAGTAACTTTATAGCAAATAACAGTTTAAATAATTACTATTTAAAAGTATTTAATAATAGCTTTTTGTTGTTACATAATGCATTCAACAGCAATATTGTCTTCTTGCACTTCCTTTTCCTCACGGAGGTAAGCAGAACTTCTTATAAACAAAACTGGTAGACAACATTCTTCCCCATTTCTTACTAGTAAAGATACCAAGTATGATTTCAACCTGGTTTCTCTAACAACGAATTATGTGCGTTTATGGCAGAATAGTAGGAATGGCGAGCGTTGGGGTATTCCATATTTGGAATGAAATGATTTTATAATCATTTAATGGTTTTAATAATAAGTTTGTATTTTCATAAAAATTGATAACAGAATAAAAGAAAGGTAAGACAATAAAAAAGAAAATTTTGGTTGGATCAAAAATGATAACAGTATCAAAAGACTGACCAGACCACCTACAGATATCTTACGATATCAAGTGCTAGACTATCCCTCCCCCCTAAAGTTTAGTGATACCGTTATATACAGCATGCCCACTAGAGACCCTTGCCACCCTCTTAACTTCTGAACGGCTGCTACTATATTCATAAAAGTGGTGTCTAGGTATAGTAAAGTAACCATCCGCTACTGAATGAAACGGCCAACGGCGCAATCTGTTGGAGAACTGCTGAGTTAGCATTCCTATCTCGAAAACTGAAAGAGATAGGGAAAAAAGTGATTTCCAAAGTTGTAGAGCATCATCTATTTAGTACGAAAAGACACCTTGTGGACATTAATGCGATAAATAGAACGGTTAAAACGCGCATTTGTTTTTTCGCGATTTCCTACACTGTGACGAAACTTGAGCGGAAGGAGAAATGATTATCTTTCGGACAAGTGTGCATCCAAATGTGCATTGCAGCTGACGGTGGGAAGTTTGAATATCTCAAATAAAGGTATATTGTTATTAGTTGTTTCTTAGGGTTCCGTACTTAAAAAGTAAAAACGGAACAATTATAAGATCACTCGTGTGTCTGTCTGTCACAGTCGTTTTACTCGTAAACTATGGAACGTGGAAAGTTCAAATTGGGGGAAATAATACAGACTATTGACCCACATATTTATAGATTATTAAACATTCAGAAATATATTTAGGAGAAATGTAGAGGGGGTAATTAAGTTACTGAAAAAAAAAAAAATTTTTTTTCATGTAACGCGGGAATGCTTTTAAAAACGCCGAACTCAAAATTACATTTCTTTTAATTTTAGGTATTGTATTTTCAGAGATATAATCGAAAATGTAGTGCAAAAATATGCTCTCCCCTATCTATTTCCGAATCTACTGAAACTAAAATTATAAAAAAAATTAGAGGTAGTAGACGTTAATTTAAGCCTTGCTGGAAAATTATAACGATTACCCGAAGTCACTTAGTTTTTGAGAAAAGCGCATTTTCTGTTACACAGAAACTTCGATTTGCGGACATTCAGCAAAGGTGTTGAGGAGCGCTTTAATTAGAATTAATCACATAAATACTATGGGATTCGCGACTAGTTGGCATTGAGTGGATCTGTCTATATGCCTCACGTGTCTTTAAAAGTTAATTCAAAACCTATCTGGAAAAACGCTGCAACATTACGACCTCCTTTCGAAGCGCGCTTAACACAATGCCAAATTTAAACTTTGAATAAGGGTTTTGTTTTAGCTGTACTGTAAAAAGAATAGATTATTATTACGCTGATTTTAGTTTTATGAAATGCCAAATCAAATTTAAATATGCAATATTTTTATTGTCAGTACCGGATTAAGTTCGCCATAAACAGATTAGGAAAAGGTTTAAAAAGGAGTTATACAGAATACTAATATTTGATATTATTTAGGCTTCATATCTCTTTGAACTTTTATGGTATACCCATTTATGCTTTTCTGGTATATACAGCTATATCCAACCCTATCCTGTATAGTTTTTACAAAGTCTTATTATTCTTTTAACAACGATTTTTTTAATAATGCAGTTAATAATTCATATATTTATTGTAAGGAACCCTCTGAGCGCGAGTAATACTCGCACTTGACTGCTTATTTCTTTCTACGATCGTTTTGTCAAGTTACACTGTAGGAAATCGCGAAAAAACAAATGCGCGTTTTAATCCTTCTATTCTTCGTATTAATGTCCACAAGGTGTCTTTTTGTACTAAATTGATGATGCTCTACAACTTTGTAAATCACTTTTTTCCACTATCTCTTCCCGTTTTCGAGATAGGAATGCTAACTCCGACGTTTTCCACCAGGTGGCGCCGTAGGTGATTGCATTCAGTAGCGCAGGTCTACTTTACACTACACCTAGACATCAGTATGTACAGCCCAAAGGCATGAGTGTGACAAGAGATTCAATGAGTTTTTTTATTTAACATTATCATTGTGCGCGAAGAGATACATCACGTGGTTGCTAAAATTTGAATATATGCCGAAATTTTATAAGAAAACGCTCTCTGGTGGCGATTTTTTTTTTTTAATTTCCCTGCTGAATGTCGCTTTTCAAATTTTATATTTTTCTGATGGAATAATTTCGACTACAGCTTGCTCTGAGTAGGTGAGCTTTAATTATGTACACACTGCAGTTACGCAGAGTTCGTACGAATCTCGAATTTGAATAGCACTCTTTCCGAGTAGTAAAATTGGCCGTATTTAATCGCAGAAATTCTGTGATTAAATGAGGAGAAGATTATCATTCGGAAATTGTGGTGTTAAAATTCAAGGACTTTCTGAAGTAACTATTCAGTGAAACACTCAGTATATGCATCATATTTTACTTTTCCGAACAGATATTTGAGCCGTTCAGTGCACAAATCGATTAACTTCATCAAATGTAAATGTTCTCTATAAACAGTTAAAGTTATTGTATAACTATAAAAATATTGTATCTATATAATATTTTTTCTCGGGATATTTTGATTGAACTCATTAATTTTCTTTTAATCAAGGGTAACTTTTTATCACTGTATAAATAAGAAATTTTTCAATGTATCTGTGTTTAAAAAAACGCCACTTAAAATGGAGTTAGTTGAATTGTCTTCTGAACTTCTCATTTGATAGTTGAAGTTTCAAAACTACAGTGAAACCTCCCTGTGAGACACCTCCCTGAATGACCATTTTTTCATGGAACGAATTTTATTCCCATAGGCTCAATACTAATTTTATTTCTATTCAGAGACCATCCCAGTTGAACTCCCTCCATGAGCGACCGATTTCTTTGAAGAAAAGGAATCAAATTCCGTTTTTTCCTGGTCGCTTGAAGAAGGTTTTATTAGAAAAGTAATTCCGGAGAGCGCATTATTCATCAAACCTCTAAACTAAGTTTAGAATTTTTATTTATTCCGGTAACTTTTAAGTGTTTAAACCCCTTTGTGTCTTTTAGGCAATGAATTGAACTTTGATGACAGATTAAGAGTGACGTTCAATAAACCACCCTGCCCTATTCTGAAAGGAAACTCTCAAAGAAATAGATAAATTAATGAAATCGTCATTATTTGTTCCCGTCCAAAAAAAAAAAAAAAAAAAAAAAAAAAAAAAAAAATTGTATTTATTTACTGAACTTCGAAAGGACTTGAAAATAAAAGTTATAAAAGATAAAACCGTAAAATCAAAGCAAACGTCAATGTATTCATTTTTTAAACTCTGCAGTAATTAACTTATGTAATTAACTTTTATTTTGATACTTAATTTTTTATATTTTTTTTCTGATGTGAAAAATAAATTTTAGTAATATTAATTGTTATCTTTTTTTCAACAATTAAAATCTAGATTTAACCCTTTCGGGACGAGCGTCTTTTACAAAATTTTTAATATTTACTCACCGGATTTTTAAAACAGAAATTTTTGCCTAATTGAATCGGGAAAATGCTCGGATTAAATAAGGCAAAATTTACAATACAATTTTACTGGGGAGACTAATCACCGATTCTGAGCGACTTATGCGGCACGAATACCGGCCGCTTGTCCCCAAGGGGTTAAACATGACCTCTATTAAGAGACTCCCTCTCGGAGCGACCAATTTTTATTGGAACGGAACATGGTCGCTTTAGGGAGGTTTTACTGTATTATAATATTCTTTAAGAAAGAGCCGTCGAAATTTCTACCTTTTAGAACGTGAATTTTTTGGGGGGGGGGTTTTACGACTTTACAAAATTCGTTTCTTTACAAAATTTAAAATGAAAATTTTCCGCGTAAAAAATGACTTTCATTTGAAATCCCCTTTCATTTCGTCTGAAATTTATATCATTTCGTTCTGCTTTATCATTTATATACTGGAAGAAAATATTTTATTCATCGATGTAACTGTAGACATAAGATCGTAAAAAGGCAGTTTTTCAGATGTAAATCGTGTTCCGAAAATCCATAGGGATGATGAATTTCCATTTTCTTTCACATGGTCACGATTACTCATATCTCTATTGCTACTCTGGATGAGAGTAAAGCGAAATATGTAACAGGCATATATGCTATGCCCTTAGATTTTGAACGAGTGAAAATAAATTGCCAATTTGAATAACTTTCTGTATTGCAAAATCATTGCTAAAATGTTAAAATATCTGGTCTTTTTTCATGTAGTACATACTATATTTTAGGCATAACACATCGAGTAGCACTTAAAATGTCTTAGTGTTTATGCACTATGATGTTTTTAACTAATTAATTAATAATCATCATAGTACACAAAAGGTGAGGGCTTAGGTGTATTATAATCCCGCATCCGCCATCTTGGATTTTTTTCTTCCATGAAAACTTCTTTTTCGGCAAGTAGTAAATGTCGCCAATGGTTAAATGTTGTTGATAGATTAATATAATATTGAAAAAACTGGAATATAATAATTATAACTATTAATTAAAAAACAATTTTTAATTCACACCAAGAAAAAAATCCGTCTGGATTATAATACATCTTTTCCAAGATGAGGTAGCTTGGAGTTTAGATACATAATTAAGATTTAATTACTCACGTCAACAAACGAGCACAACTTACACATAGACGATCATATTCTAGAATATTTACAACAAAAAAATAATTCCCTTATATGACTGGCTTTTTAAACATTTGTGATGCTGCCATCTAGTGTGTTAAAATCAAACTAAACATAACACGGTAACCAATAAATTTCTTAACAGGAATCAATTACTAGAAGCTTCAAATATGCGAATTTAAAATTACAGCCCATTCTGCCATGTAGTTTTTTAGTTATGCCTGAAAAACAAACTCGCGTTGCAATCTGTTTCATGATGATTAGAAATGAATTTAACATTACGAGTTTCAAACTCTAAACCTTTCTAATTACCAAACTACTTAACCGAATGACCTTCCCGTTTGATATCCTCAAATAAGAGTTACCGAAACAGACAAATATGATGTCAAAATCGGATGTTCGTATTAGAAATTACAAAGCTGGCAATAATAGCTTTCAATAATAGCACTCTTATACTGCATTTTTCACGATGCCCGCTATAACTATATCTCAAGAATTAATGTACGAAATTTTTCCAAAATTCATATTTTGTTAGACCTTCACAGAGATAGATCCTGATTAGGTTTGAATGTATAACCAAAATATGTGTCGCTGCTATACTTTGTTTTTTAGGTACGTTCGTAATTATATAAATACGTAGCGCCTATAGTCGTCGTTTGGTCCGTCCATCTGTCCGCATATAACAGCGCAAAAACTACCCAACCGAAAGGTTTGAAAATTAATGTAGTATATAATCATTGCAGAATGTAGTCGAGTCATTTAAAATTTTATGAAAATCGAATCAAAACTTAAAAATATATTAATAAAAATTTTCTTCATTCTGTTAAATCCTATCATACGTCATGAATTCAATGCTATCCAACGACAGGTAATGATTCTAGATTGCCATGGTGATGACGTCCTATATTTAAGATGGAGTCCTCTTATATTTCCGTATTACTGATTTAATGTATGGAATCGTAATAAATTTTGCATATATGCATTTTTGCATAGAGTGCAGCTATTGCACCAAGATGTGGACATTTATAAAACTAGTTATAGTACGAACGCTAACGCACCTCATTTGCCACGTTTGAAGAACAATTTCCGTCTTGTTTCATTTAATGTGCATTAAATGTTAGGTATAAGTCATCGAGTAGCACCTAAAGTGCCTTTTTACTATATTGGGGTGTCGGGACGTCTTATTTAATAAAGTTAAATATACCATTTTCCAATCTTCTTTTTCTGAAAGTAAGTTGTGAATTTAAACTTTTTAACGCTTCCCAACATAGTTAAAAAGTGTTTATGAATTCGGTTTGTCTATCCGTCTGTCTGTCCATGTTCTAACTCGCGTAAATATAGTCCGATTGCCATGAAATTAATATATATTTTTGGGGTTTACTGTGGCATGTTTGGTATTGAAAATGAAGTGTGTAGCATTTACTGTTCATTTACAAGGACACTCAAAACAATTCCGTTACGTGGCGGTCTATGTGGGAGAATGCGTTTGAAATATTACACTATTTTAAACGTACTGAAATTAATATATATCACTAATGTGTACCACAAGGTTATTACTATAGAACAGGGTTGGCGAACCTTTTTATAGTCGCGTGCCAATTTTTTTTTCAAAAAATATTTTACATGACCTTGACGTGCCAACTATAAAACAAATTTAGTGGATTAAAAAATAATGTGTCAAAACTACTTGAAAATTACTCATTAAGATTTTTTTTCTAATATGGGTAACATACATGTAAGTATTACATTGTAATAATTATAGAAATACTTAAAATTTAGAAATTAATTTAAAAAATAATGTAATTAATTGTGTTGTATCTTGGATGAAAAATAATTAATAGCATTTTAATGCTCAGTTTATTTTAACAGAATGCAAACTAAAATGGATTTATCTGACAACTGCTCTTATTTGATTTTTTTATATTATTAATTTGAGAAAATAATGACTCACAGGTATAAATAATAGGAAAAATTATTAAAATGAAAAAAAGGCAGTTTATATTTAAATAGTCCTCAAATTTATTTTCAAGTTGCCGTAATTTACCATCGGTATTTTTATTAATACATATAATAACCTAGCCTTTTTGGTAGTTTTGAAGTATTTTCTGAATTTGATGAATTTTCGAACCATATTGAATAAGAATCAAATTCTTCTATTTCCAAATAATTGAATTTAGAATCAAATGAGATCTAATTTCACGTATTTTGTATAAAATCATTGTATCCTGATTTAGAGATATAATCAACGCCGCGCCGTGCCAAAATTATTCTTTCGCGTACCACAAGCGGCACGCGTGCCATAGGTTCGCCGACCCTGCTATAGAACGTGGTGAGCATTGAATTTATCGTTCATTTACAGGCACATACAAAAGAATTTGGCTACAGAAGAAAATTAACAATAGTTGAACTATTGAATAAGCCTAGGAACAATAATTGCTGGAAGTGTATTTTCAGTTGTGGTATGCGTTTTTAAATTTAAACTATGGAATATTTTTGTTTCAGACAGAATTCCATTAAAGGCAAATTCCCTTTTCACAAGTTTTGCTGTACTTATATAAATATACTTATTTATGTTATATGTTTAGTAAAACCTGCCAAAATGGTAATTATCTATAACAGAATCCCGCCTTAAACGGAAGCATTACGTGGTCCTGATATAGATTGCCATACAATTACATTTTCTGTAAACCTGTATGAAAGTGATTTTCAACGATCTTTAACGATTCCGTCATAACAGGTTTTACTGTATTTATAAACCCAGTAAAACCTGTGAAAATGAAACCTTTTTATAACGGAATTCTGTCTCAAACGGAAAAGTTTCAGGACACCGACGAAACGAACAATAGATGTTATTGAGGTAGTATATCTTAGAAGTATAATTAATTACACTTCTTTAAACGGAAGTCTGTTTAAAATTTAACTTTTTCCCAGCCCCTTGCGATTATGTTTCGCCGTTTTTGATACCATATTCGACCTCAATAGTTGCTTCCGATATGTGGTCGACTTTAAAGATGTTAAATTTTTGTAAGAATTTTGTTTGTAATGGATTAGCACTTTTTTGGAAGTATTAGATTGTGTCAAAAATAATTGTGTAATTAAGTAATTTTACTTCTCAACCAATTAAGATTGGCGAGAAAAATTAAAAGGAACAACTATAAAAACTCGTCGAACTTTAATAATTTTGCAGATAAGAACATGAAACTTTCACAAGATTTTTGTTTTGTCATGCCTGACATATATTCAAAATGCACATGAAAAAAATAAATTTACATAAAAACATAAGAATGTGTGATGTAAGAGGGGAGAAGGAAATTGTACTGTTACAACGTTTTAGAGACACACAGGAAAAATCAATAAAGTATGTGGTCACCTCTGACTGAAATGTAAGCTTTACAGCAATTTTCCATACTGAGGATTAGATTATCCAGAAGTGCTTGCGGTAACAAAGTGTATTCAAGAGGAATAGCGCTTCGAAGCTCCTGGAGAGTGTTAGGTGTGGTTGCCGAGATGAAAGTCGGCGTCCTAGTGCATCCCACACATATTTTATTGGATTTAAATCCGAAGAATATGCAGGCCACTCCATTCGCAGGATTCCTTCGCCACTAGTGCAGAACGATGAGGACGCGCATCATCATCCATTAGGAGGAAGTTATTACCGATTTCACCCCTAAACAACTTGACATGAGGATCAAGAACTTCATCTCTGTATATTTCAGCATTCACAGTCGCGCTGGTAAAATGTGCAGGTCAGTGCGACCATTCAAAATTAGGCATGCCCATACCATGATTCCACGACTTTTGTAACAATGCCTTTCACGGATGTTTGCAGCCTTATTGCGTGCGTTTTTTTCCTTCGATATGGTAACACGTCTGGAATCACTCTCCAAACAAAAGCGGGATTTATCTTTAAAGAGAACTCGGCTCCAGTCCGCGGTATTCGAATGACGGCGATCTCCGCACTACTTTAACCGGGCACATTTAGTGGAGTACAAATCATGGGTATCCTTGCATACAGCCTTCTTTTACGCAGCTGTCAGTCACAGTAAATCTGGATGGTCGAGTTTCTGTTGCTGCAGCAAACTCCCTTGCAAACTGAACTAACGTCAATTGCCTTTTTCGTTCAGCAATCGTTAACAAATAACGGTCCTGAGAGTCTGCTGTGGCACGTTTTCATCCTTCACCTGATTATCTGTAAACATTACCAGTGTCTTCAAACCATTTTGAGATTCTTGACATGGCGATTTTAGCTATTTTTAAGTCTTTACAGAACCCTGTCAGTGTCTGTCGGCTTCCATTTTCCCTATCGCACATCATTTCTCACGATCGGTCAAATGGCTGCTTGACAACACATTCCACCTACTACAAGCGAAAATTTTATCCAACTACACGTACAATCCTGGAAACTAGACTTCAAATCACCCATGTGCGCCAATTTTCACACTTGCCGAAAAAACGGGCTCAAAAATTTGCAGAGAGAGATATAGAGATGTAGAGATATAGAGAAGGTTAATCTCATTGGACTACGTGATAACGTTGTAATTGAATTACAAACCAATCACCTTTCATAGAAGTTTCCTTAAGAGAATTAACATAAATCACGCTTTTATGATTGTTCCTTTAATTTTTCTCGCCAGTGAATTTTAGGTAGCTGGAAACAGTTTTAGAGCTTTCTCAAAGTTCAGCAGTAAGCTGTCAGACTTTTGTATGTGAATTAGCTTCAATCTGTAATTTAGATTTCTCATTGTTAAAGAGAGAATATCGTCCACGACTTTCTTCACACACAAAACTCTTATTGCTATCAGGAAATTTCTGGAAACAATGTTAAACTGGGCGCTCACAACTCGTAATTGGGGTAAAAGGTAATGACATTTTTCTCCGGTTTTGCAGCCCTTGAAGAGACACTTTGTCGTTCCGAGGGGAGGGGATCGGGGATAGCACTTCTAGGTCATTAATAAGCATAAATAAGCATTAATAAGCATTCCAAATCTTCCGAGGGAGGAGCGAAACTCCCCCTGAATTAAACGCTGTAGTGTAATTAATGTAAATACCGTTTCTGATGCTTTCCGTATCATTTTGAATTCGTACAAAAAATACGAACTTTCCCATAGTTCTGTAACTGCCTTAAATATCCCGTACAATGGCTAAAAACAAAATTAAAATACTAAATAAGTAGATAAAAATCTGCCATTCAAAATAATAAACAACAACGTAATATTCCAACATAACGTATGAACTTATTAAAAATAGCTCCGGTTGAAAAGTTCATTAACAAAAATCGCCATTATTTTGTAAAAACCCAGAAGAACATCAAAACCTTTCAATATTCCTCTGTTGTTTCTCTAACGATTAACAAGACCAGAAATAAAAGTATCCAAGCAAGAAAGAAACATTGATCTCTTGAAATATTCTTCAAGTTTGTCATGAGATGTATGATCCCTTTGTATCGGATAGCCAACTTGACAAAGAATGTGTATGACTAAAGAAAATTTTATCACAGTTTTCTTTATCGAAGGATTCTGTTCTCTTGAACAGGTCAGTAAAATTTTGAACACCCGTCTCCTGTTTCTTGCTTACTGATTGACGCAAATTCTTTTACAGCTGAAAAGACATCATTACCATATTTTAAAACAGAGGGTAAAGCGTATTCAGATTTCTGAAGGTATCAATAAAAATTCAAAATAACCCAGTCCAAGAATAAAGTTACTTTCATTACTTCCAGCCAGCAGATTTCAAGTAATTGTTAATATTGTCCAATATAAAATTATACAAGTTGGAAATTGCTCGTCAAACGGGGCAAATGAGGTGCGTTCGTACTATAACTAGTTTTATAAATATTTTTTGCACCGCAAATTGTGCGGAATGTATATTTTAGTGAACTTCATAAGTGCATATCCATTTCATCCCGTTCGAAAAGCTGTAACATCATTAAAATGCACTTGAAATATTTTTTCCCATTGGCCGTAACGTAACGAAAAACTTTTGACTGTCCCTGTAATTAAACTATCCATCCGATTTTCATAAAATTTGAAGTGACCCGACAAATTTTGCAACTATTATATATTTAAAATTTCAAACCTTTCGGAAAGCTGTAACATCATTAAAATGCACTTGCAATAATTTTTTCCTATTGGCCGTAATGTAACGGAAAACTTTTGACTGCCCTGTCATTAAACTATACATCCGATTTTCATAAAATTGTAAATGACTCGACAAAATTTTGCAACAATTATATATTTAAAATTTCAGACCATTTGGAAGGCTGCAACATCATTAAATTGCACTAGCAATAATTTTTTCCCATTAGCCATAATGTAACGCAAAACTTTTGACTGTTCCTGTCATTAAACTATGCATCCGATTTTCATAAAATTTGAAATGACTCGATAAAATTTTACAAGAATTATATATTTAAAATTTCAGACCATTCGGTTGGGTAGTTTTTGCTCTGTTATATGCGGACAGACGGACTGAACGACGACTGTAGATGCTACGTATTTATATAATTACGAACGCACCTACAAATGAACAAAGATAAGGGTTGTGAAACTCAATCAATGTGCCTTTATTGCTTTCGTAAATTCGTCTTTTCCTGTAAGTGTCGGCAACAGTTGGTCCCATTGAAGTCCAAGATGAAGAAAATTTATGTTTAATCTGATTACAATAAAATCTGTGTAAACGGAATCGCTATAGGGATCGTTAACAAATTCATTGTAGACCGATTTCCATTTTAGCAGGTATACTTGTATAGTTATCCTTCCGTCTTCGGGACCATCAAATGCATAGATTCCATGTTTACAGAAGACCTGTCAAGAAGGAATCTCAATTGGAAAAAGTTCCATTTTACTCGTAGATAGTTTTCAAGTTTTAGCAAGTATAAATATTAGTAATGTTTTCGAAGAATATTGAATTTTTCCCCATTAAGATAGGTCATCTTCACAGATTTTACTGTAATACATTTATGCTCATCAGAGGTGCATTATAGAGTGAATATGTTTTAACAGTTTTAGAGGATACTGTCAAAACAGAACATATTTTTAACGAAAACCTGTCTAAAACAGAAAAGTTCATAATCCCCGGCGAAAGGCACACCTTTTAATTATAAATTCTAAGACAAACACCTGTCTAAAGCGTAATTTTTCATAGGTACTTTGTGATTACGCCTCAGATGTTTTGACTGTTGTTGAATCAGGGATTCAGTAAACCAGTTCTTCGTTCGGGAGTGGGGGTCCGGACCCCTTGGACCCATCTCTTGGTTACGCCACTGCTTCGGACTCGGGGTCCAAAAAAGAGCCCGACCAGGTGTCTATTATATATATGTTGTAGATTGAAAAAGTATCTTCTAATTAAAGGTGTCCGCTATTCGGGTGTGTCCATTATGGAGGTTTTATAACTCTCGGATATTTACGGGTTTTTTTTTTTTTCAAAAATATACCCAGGGATGTCTAAATATATTTTTTAAAAAAGCGATTTTTTTTGTCATTTTGCGTGGAATGCACAGAAAAAAAAACACAGCATGGAATTCATTTCAATTGCTGATTTTATAGCACATAAAAGAAATTTCGTTTCAATTCTGAAATGCCTCTAGTACATACATTTCTGTAGAAATGTATATCATTTCATTTTGCTTTCCCATTACATATCGAAAAAAAAAAGAATTGATTTATAGATATAACTATAGATAAAGAAGTCATAAAAATGCAGCTTTTTAGATAGGAATCCTGTTTCGTAGTAGATTTTAGGAAATCTATGAAGATGAAAGGATTTTCGTTTTCTTCTATCCAGTCACGAATATTTCATATATATTACTTTTCGAAAAATAAAAGTAAGAAGAACAAAAAATCATGTATCTGGCATTACATTACGCAACACTTCCCAATACTAGCAGATTATTTTCAAGAAATTTCGTTTTTTCATACAATGAAATCATATACACCGAACCTGAGTATATGCCAATTTTATCCAAAAAACGACCCCAACGATTTTGACTGAAATTTATATCCAACCATATTGGGGTACATCAGACCATTGGGCTGAATCACATGTTCGAGAAAATTCGATTAGTGGGTCATTTTGGGGTCACTATGGGTCATAAAGGGAATATGGGAATGAAGGTTGAAACAGTTATTAAGTTGTTGAACAGTTAGCAATAAACGAAGTCTCAAAGTTGGCAACATTTCGCCATAGTTGGCGAAATATTGGCGAAATTTGGTAGTAAAATAGACTTTCAGGATTATCAATGCCAAACCACATGCTTGTCGCCAAATGAAAGAAGATCGCCAAATTTTATGAAATTTGTTGAAAAAATTGGCTTTCAAAATCTGTAGGAATTTTCAAGAAATTACCAATAGGAGCCGAGATATATGATGCAACCAACCAGAGTTTCATAGAATGTTCTCGAAAGCAGAATTCAACCAATGAGGATATATAGAACTTTCTTGCTATTCTCGCTGATGAAATATCTAAGTAAACAGTTTAAAAAACAGATAACACAGTAAAAATTAATTTTTGCAATTGTTGTCCATATCCGATAATGTGTGCGATTTCTTTCATGGTGTATATAATACATAGAATTTATATTCACCATATAATGTACTAAAAATCAGATAAATTTAAAATGCATAACACATAAAGTTAAAAATCTAAAAGTTAAAGTTAAATATCTATAAAAATTTTCTATCGTTGAATGATTTTGAAAATGTTGCCGTTTGTGCAACGTCAATCTTAATAAAGATTTTCTATCACATTTTATAGCACTTTTTAACTTTATCTCTTTATAAGTGATTATTATACATGTGTTTATATGCATAACACAGCTGAAAAAGCACTTTCAGCAATGGTAATTCGCCACCATTTCAACTCCAGCAATCTTCCATTCGCAGTCCGTCTTGTAACCGAATGTTTTTGAGTGTCTCTGTAAAATAAAGTTAAATTCACCCTGCACTTATATTCTACGCACTCTATAATCTATAGAAAAGATGTTGTAGTACACATCCGTGATTCGTATCAATTTCATTATGTTTCAAGCATCGTAACATCATTGAAATGCGCCCACGATTCGAAAATATCATAGTATTTTCGAAAATATAAAAAATATCCGATATTTTGATATATATCCGATATTTTCGATATATAGCTTATATTTTCAAAACAATCGACTCACTGCTGATAAATATTTTCAAGCATAATATAAATTAGAAACTATAACATATTCCGCTTAACATGAAAACTTAAGCAATGTTCTTAAATGTCTCCCATTTTTTTCCCACTTAGAACAAAATTGAAGATCAACTAATTAATGGAAATTATTTTGCTTTATACACTATATATATATATACAGGGTGTTCATAATTGAACGACCCTACTTTAAAGTTGTCTACAGACAAAACAATTGTTCATAAAGTTGTGAAACTTTGTGAAAGACATAATAATGGGATGGGAATTTGTTTAAGTGAAAAAAAAATATAAATAAAAATAGTTCAAAATTTTGCCACCAGAGGGCGATTTTTAATAAATTACCCATTTAGCAATACCATAGTTTAGAAATTTTACTTATAGGATGTTCATAATTAATCGACCCTATTTTAAAGAAACTATTATTCAGAATATTGTGAAATTTTTTGGAGGGCATAATAAAAGTATGAGAATTTGTTTGAGCCAAAAAAAAAAAAAAAAAAAAAAAAAAAAAAAAAATAGGAGGCCTTTTTTTATCGAATTACACATTTAGCATACATTTGCGATAGCTTAACAAATTTTGTTATAACCAAACATGTTCTGCATGACTTTCATCATTTTCAGATGCCATCTGGAATCGTAAGATAGCAGTTCCACAGCATGTTCCGCAGTGTGTTCTGGGAAATGCTGGAAATATGTCGTGAAATGCAGTCTTTAGAATAAGGTTAAGTTAATAAATAAAATTTCTAAACTATCGTAATGCTAAAAGTGCAATTTATTAAAAATCGCCCTCTGGTGGCGAAAGTTTGAACCATTTTTATTTATATTTTTTTAGCTTAAACAAATTCCCATTCCTTTATTATGTCTTTCACCAAATTTCACAACTTTATGAAAAATAGTTTTCTCTCCAGACAACTTTAAAGTAGGGTCGTTTAATTATGGACATTGGACACCCTGTATATAAACTATAGGATCCAGTATCAAGATATCATAAATTTATAAGACGAAATTTTAAATACAAAAGAGAGTTTTTTAATGGAAGAATTTTAGCATAAATATAAACTTGTCTTCTATTTTATTCTCTAGAGCATGCTGTACAGTTTAAACTCAACTAAACTAAAACCAGAAAATATTCTTTTCCAATGAATCTGTATATAGCTGATTATCTAAATTAGACAGTTTATCTTTCAATAGTATTTCTGAATTAATTATGCCCCACATAATTAATAGTTTTACATTTTATAAATAAAAACTTCAAACATAAAGCCTGTAAAAGATACTTGTTTCCTCCTTTGGCTAGAAACGTCATTACCAGAGACAAAATTTCTTTATCAACAGTCCACACAGTCAATAACAGTTGAAAATTTCATTTACTTTTATTTTGACTAAAAATATCAAAATTATCTAGCACAGCAATATTTTGAAAATAAATATCAAATATAGAAAACATCAAACATCTTGATATTTTGAAAATAAATGTCAAGTATATAAAAATATCGAAAATATCAAAAATCTTGTTATTTTAAAAATATCGGATATATTATCAAGATATGTATCATGATATATATTCTATCAACGAACCCTGAATGCACCACAAACTTATTTTGTCTCTAGATCACAATTCAATGGAATTTTCTTGTGTGTCCTTGTAAACGAACTATAAATGCTACTTATTCTATATTCCACAAAAAGCGTGTTCTAGTCCATCAATGTCATTATGTTTGAATTACCGTAATATCATTAAAACGACTACACACATGTGAGTTGTAATTGGAGACTCCCATGACTTACACATAGAAACAAGATGCGATCAGTGAATTCTCATGAGAAAGCTCTGACGTAAGATACCCAACCCAAAAAGAGTATGCTGATGCATAGTTTTCTGCAAATCTGGCCTGGGAACAGAATGTTAAAATTCACACCAGAGTTCAGTTTCGCGTTAGCCTGGGCAGACGGTCTAGCCAAGCTCTCATATCTCTGACGTAGTAATGGCTAATAGATTTCAGCATATGTTCATTTTCCTCCTAAACTTGTAAATATTAACGTGTATGTAAATTATACTGAAGTGTAACATTTGTCTAGATCTACGTTAAATTCTTATTATTACTATCTATTGAGTCTGTCCCATCTCACAAATGACTATACATATGTTAACATATGCTGTTTACAATGATTTATAGTTTTCTTTTGTTTTATAGGTGAATAAGATTTGTCTAAATTTATGCATTTGGGCGAATTGAGCAAACTTTTTATTTGATTTTTCTTTCATTGTTGGTTAAAAAACTTTTGCATGGTCAAAAGAAAAGATGTTACTTTATTTACATTTTTATCTATTCTTGTCTTAAAAAAGATGTTATAATTATTTCTTGTTATCAGTTTAAATCTATACTAATAAAAGAAAGTTTCGCCCTGTGTGTGTGTGTGTGCCAGTCTGTCCATTCGCGATGGCTAGCAAAATCTACGACATCTACGGGGCTGAAAATTTGTGTGGGGTTAGCATAGATTATCACCTGATGCACCCGAGACTCGGAATTTAAATTTTCTAATAATTAGTTGAGTTATTAATTAAAAATCGCAACTCACTCTCTTCAAAAAGTCATCGATTTCATTTCCAGTCAAGTAAAGCGCTTGCGCACACGCACAAACCCACTTAAGCATTGGAAGCTAGCGAAGAACAGTTTTTGAATTTTATTTGTGTTTTTTTATATTTTTGTTTTAATCCAAATCGACCAAACCGCTCGGTACAGTTAAAATTGAAAGCCATATTCTGAAAGATTGTATTCTTTCGTCTCAAATGGAGCAATCAATTCCAAAAAATGTCGCAGTTAATCCTTTGAATTTTAGGTAGATTTCGTATAAAATACTACCTATTACATTCTCCTCTATGTTGGAATTTCTGAAAATTTTTGCAGATCTACACCGATCATGACCCCTAGAACCCAAAAGCACCCTCAGTAAAAAACTATATATATATATCACTTTCTTCTGGACACGATAACTTCCATAATTCTGCACAAATCTCTTCCAAACTGATACATAAAAGCAAGGGCATAAAATCTCGGTCAAGTTCGTTGATGGGCAAAATCGGACCAAGGGGATGGAAATAGGGAGGGGTTTTGTGAAAACCGAAAAAACCCCACAACTTCTTAATTTTTGTACATATCAAATCAGATTAAACTTTTTATTACTTCTAACAATTGGGCCAAAAATTTATGTATCGCAGATTTTTGATAAAATTTAAATGGCCTCAAGGGGCGCAAAAAATAGGGTTTTAGGGAGAAAAAAATTCATAACTTCGCCAATTCTCAATATATCAAATCCAATTAAATTTATTATAAATCTTCTTAATATTATCTACAACATTTATATTGACAAATTTTTGATAGGACCAATTCGTACCGCGAAAAAAATTAAAAACGAAAACAAAACAGGGGAGTTGAAGAAAAAAAAATCCATAACTTCGTCAATTCATAAGATATAAAATTCGCATGAATTTATTATATAGCTTCTTAATATTGTCTACAACATTTATATTGATAAGTTTTTCATAGGACCAATTCTTACAGCAAAAGAAGAAATTAAAAATGCATAGCGGTTGAAGAAAAAAATCATCGTATTAAGAATGTATTCAAATCCAAACTGCTTGTTTTCTGACTCACTTTTAAATTAATTTTTGCTCTCAAACGCATCCAATTGATAAATTCTCTTATTCAGAAACTATATAATGTACCGTAATAATCGATTTTTTGATAGAGGTAGCATATATTTCAAAAAATGATGTCAAAGTGGGCATTTTGAACCGAATTTCCTGAAGCGATTGTGTTAGAAACGAAAAATATTGTCCTACTGAGAAAATAATTGTTTATAAATCAAGTTTTAATTAATTGAACGAAAAATAAAAACACAGTTCGCTTATAAATCTCTTCAAAAATCACGTCAACAAGTTTAATATTTTTTCTATTAAAAATGAATTTGAAAATGTGCCACAAAATTTCGAGTTGCTGAGCATGGAAAAAAAAAGTATTTGTTTTAATACCGCCTTAACAAGATTCTGATAAAACAAGCTCTTATATAAAAATGAAATAAAAATTCGTCAAAAGCGACCAGCTAAAATTGTTAAAGTGGCTTTATCTCTAATTATGATTTAGTTTTTGTTGGTGAAATTAGTGTACTTAATTTCGAAATCTACCTCTGCCTGTAGGCCGGGCCGGCAGGGATTTTTTTTTAAAGGGTCGTTTGTCGCTCGTATGGTAACGTCCCTCCAGGTCGCAATTTTAGAGGTAACCGCAAACCAAATATATGTTCTTAAAGCTGAAACCTTCTTCTAATCGATGGTGTCATCGGTTTTTTAAAATATGAATTTTAACCTTTTCAAATACACCTGTGAACGCAGTTCCCTTCGCGCCTCACGGAGACGATATTTTTTCTTCGCTAAAAATAACTAAACGTCTCCATTTTAACACAATGTTTTTAGAGCATCTCAATAGGCCAGATTTACATCCTCTACAAAAATGTCGAAACGTTCGGATGAATAGAATTATTTTTTACAAAATAAAATGTTCGAAAATTTCGACGAAATCAGTAAAAACCCCAGTGTTTCGCCGCGGTAAAAGAAAAAAGAAAAAAAAAAGGTCTTCTTACGAGCTTTCTTCAATTAAATATCAATATTTTTTCACCCAGGCTACGGAAACATTATGTTTTTAACTCCTAAAAATTTCAAAGAGTTGTTGATGAGAGTTGAGAGAGTTGGATGGTAACGACAATTTTTTTAAGCATTTAAAATACCGGAAGAACCTTGCCCCTTCCTTTTCCTGTATACTTCAAAATTATACATAGAATCCAAAAATCAAATTACACAGAAAAGAAAATACCAGATTACACTTTCAGTTCTCTTTGAAACACATCAAAAAATACGAAAATTAACCTTTTGAAAAAACGTTAAAGCTTTGTACTTGGGAGATGTTGAAAGATAGATAGGGAGTACTGGTATTTTTATTGGTATTGTTTATGACGGCCGATTATCTGCACGAGGTAGATAGGCCCACAGGGTGTGTGCCCTCCGGGGGGGGTCTTTCTAAGGGAACCTAACCCGTATTTACGCAAGGATACCCAAGTTTCGAAGAAAACCACGGAAAACTCCGAACGATTAAGCCGACGGGTGCAACTAGGTTCGAACCCAGAACCTCCCATCTACCAGCTTTGAGAGCGGAACTTCTCGGCTACTGGTGGGGCTGAAAGACAGGTAAAAAGGGATTTCGATGAAGTTATGAGAGGAAATCTGCCGATACAGGACGATTCTCATCGCAATGCATTTATTTCACCTATTTTTATTTCTTTTACCTAGTTGACCAGCCTGGCGAAGCTCGGGGCCAATAATCAGTTTGTAAATGAAAAAAAAATACCACTTAGGATTTCGATGTGAAAATAAATAGTATTTTTAACAAATTAATTAATAAATAATCACATAATCAAGAATGAGATGGCCATGTAGATACTAAATTAACATTTAATTTCTACACATAAAAATCAAGCACCAGTTACATATACACACGACACATTTTGATACCGTTCTATTTACATAAGAAAAGTAGTTCGCTAAATGACAGACTTTTAAAATACTTGTGATGCTGCCATCTATCTGGATGATCTACTAAGAGCCTGTGGAAAAGAAGAAGAATTATTTTTTTTCAAATCAGCAACATCAACAATGGAACTATTGGAAACAAACGGTTTTGGAAATATTAAATCAGAATCAGTTGGTTTAGGACTTGGGTTGGGGTATTAGGATCATGAGAATCAGCTTTAGCTAGTGTAGTATTTGGCACATTTGGGTCAAAAGAGTCAGCTGGTTGCAGATCTGTAATACTTGGCTGTATTGGTGGAGAATCAGTTTCACCATTGCATTTTCACTTCTGAAATTTCCTGTATCACTTTCTTCAGAATTTAGATCATTAAATGAAGAAATCTCTGAACTTACATTCGTTATTTGATCAACATGCTTTTTCTAAATATTCGAACCAACTTGAATTCTATAATGTAATTTTCCTTCTCTTACTATAATTCGAACAATTTTCCACTTAGCTTCTGGAATATAATTTCTTACAGCTACTTTCTAGTTAATTTGAAATTCTTTTATTTTAATTTTGAACTTTTTCGCATTTTGCTTATCCTGAACAAAATTTGTAACGCTTGGAACAATCAAAGCTATTTTTGTTCTTAATATGACGTTTTACAAATAAAGATTCAAGACTCACACCTATTGTAACATGAGGCATCTCATCTTTCTATATTGGAAAAGGGAGTTATTCAATTTAATTTGCAAAGTACCAGATTCTGAAGCTAAGACTTTTAATCCACGTTTGAGATTTTGCACATATCTCTCAACCGATCCCTTTGTATCTGGATAGTATGGAGTACTTAACATATGTTTTACACCATGATTTTTCAAGAATGTCTCAAATTCTGAAGATGTAAATTGTTTAGCATTATCTGATACTAACGATATAGGAAAACTGTATCGGGCAAAAAGGGAAGAAAGACAAGTAATTGTATATTCTGTACTTGTACTAGGAACTATAAAAGCTTCTGTCCATTAGCTATGGACATCAACCACGAAGAGAAGCATTTTTCTCATAACAGGACCAAAATAATCAATATGACTTCTTTGCCATGGAGCTGTAGGCCATTTCCAATGATGTGTATTACTTTAGGAGTATTATTTTTCAAATTTACACAAATAGTGCAATTTCGTGCAAGATCTTCAATATCCAGGTCTATTCCTGGCCACCATACAAAATTACCGGATCATTTTTACGGTACCAAAATGACCAAAGTGTAATTCTTTTAATATTTGCTTTCTATGAATTCCTGGGATAAATACTCTACATCCTTTTAAAATACAACTATGTTGAAGAGTAAGCTCTTCTTGTTTATCGCCATAAAGTAATTTTTTTAGAATTTCAGAACCAGAAGTGAGGTGATGAAAAATTTGGCATAAAAGGAGATCAGATTTTGTAGCTGAAGCAATAGATTTAGAAGTTAAAGGCAAAATAGAGAGTTGGTTAATTTGGAGAAATTCAGATTCATCAATTACATCATTTGAATTAAATTGTGGAGGTATATCTTCACTACATAATGAAAGACGTGAATAAGCATCAACATTTCCGTGTTCAGTGGTTTTCTTATAACGGATATCACATTGAAATACTTATAAATAAATTATATATCGTTGCATTCTAGCAGTTGATAAAACAGGAATACGTTTAGCAAAAGAAAAAATAGATACCAGAGGTTTACTGTCAGTAAATAATGTAAATCTATTACCATACAAATATTGAAAAAATTTCATCACACTAAAAATTATGGATAGTGCCTTTTTATAAACTTGATTATGACTATACCGTTTTTCTGCATTAGGCAAAATTCTAGAAACAAAACCAATAGGTTTTCAGTCTTATCTGGCATCATATGCGAAAGCATGACAGAGATACCATGAGGAGAAGCATCAGTTGCTAAAATTAAAGATAATTTAGGATTAAAGCGAGTAAGAACCCTATCAGAAGTAATTTCTTTTTTTATACTTTTAAATGCTTCTTCACACTGAGAAGACCACTTAAATTTCCTATTCTTCTTGAGCAAATTATTTAAAGGATGTGCGACTGTAGATAAGTTTGGTAATATGTAACTAAGCATAGAAAAGGTTTAATCTCAGATACATTTACTGGTCTTGGAGCATTTAAAATTGCATTAATTTTATCTTGGGTTTTATGAATGCGATGTTTATCAACTTCATACCCACAATAAGTTATCTCATCCGCCATAAAGAATGATTTTTTTAATTTATCCTATTATTGTATTCACGTAATCTTTCTAAAACTTGTTTTAATTGTTTTAAATGAATTTCGTCTGCTTCACCAGTAACCACAATGTCATCTATAAAAATTGTAAGTCCCTCAATTCCACTTAAAATATGCTCAATTTTTCTTTTCCATATAGCTGGAAAAACTAATAAGACCCGTGGGTAATTTAAGGAATTAGAATAATCATTTTGGTCTATTAATGGTAAAAAATTCTTGAGATTTTCCATCTACAGGTAACTGAAGATATGCTTGATTTAAATCTATTTTTTCAAAATGTAAACCATCACCTAATGTAGCTAACATATCTTCTATCTTAGGTAAAGGATACTTTTCAAATTTCAGAAATTTATTTAAAGTCACCATATAAACGAATATTCCCATTAGGCTTAACCACTGGAACTATAGGAGTTGCCCACTTGCTATTAGTAACTGTTTTTATTATACTTTCATCCTGTATTCTTTGTAATTCTCCATCGACTGCTGCACGTAGTGCATAAGTTACAGTCCTAGCTTTGCAAAATATGGGTGTAGAATCTTTTTCAAGATAAAGTTCTGCCTTAAAACTTGTTATTTCCTCAACCTTATCAGGAAGAAACAAATCAGAAAATTCATTTAATAAGGCTTTTAAATCATCAGAATAATTTACAATTTCATTTACATAGACAGATTTCAAATTATGAAAAAAATATCAAATTCAGATACCAAATAATAATGGAAAATTATCTTCTTTTATCGGATAAAATTTTACCTTTTTAGTTTTATTCTCATAAGTTACATTTACTTCTAAGTAACCAACAGGTTTAAAAATTTCACGATTTGCAGTTTTAACTGAACATCTGGAGGAAATTTTTATAATTTGGAAAAATTCTGCGGAATCTTTTTAAAGGAACTGCAGAAATTTCAGATCCAGTATCTAACTCAAATGTATCCTTGTTTTAGATTAAAACAGACAATTTAATAGCAGTTAATCCTTTATCATATTTTACCGTTAAAACATTTACTGTATTTAAAGCAATAACCTGTTTTTGAGAATTTTTAGTTGAACAAACTTTGCTTATATGGCCTTTAGTCTTACACAGGTTACAAGTAGCTTTTATAAATGTACCTAAATTAGCTAAATGTGAGGAATTCCCACATCTGTAACATATTAATTTACTTTTATTAACGCCAGAATGTGCAGTATTTACATGATTGTTGATATTCTGTTTTTCAGAACAATTCTGAAATCTCTTTTGTTGAACAATTTTAGTACTTGCAATTTTATTTACACTAAACTTTTTATGTTTCATTTCTGAAATTTCAATATCTACATTGCATAAAGCTAAAGCTGTGTCATCAGCTTTTCAAAAGTTAAATCGTGTTTAGCTTATTCTGAATGTTTTTATATTTCAAACCGCATACAAATTGTTTTAGCAAATTGTCGTTTAAATTATTACCAGTAAAAGAACAAAAGATCGTCAGCTTTTTAAATCTAGCAGCGAAATCTTGAATAGATTCATTTTCATTATGGAAACATTTTCTAATTTTAAAACGCTCAATAAGTTTTCTAGGGGCGGGGCTCAAATGTTTCAGCAGAATATCAACCATTTCACTATATTTTATTGATTCACAAGATTTTGGAAAACATACATCACATAGCAAATTATACAACTTGGTTCCTATGAAAGAAATTATTGCGGCAACTTTTTTTTCTTCCTTTATATCATGTAAAATAAAAGATTGTTCCAGCCGTTTCACGTATGCTTGGAACGTTTCAATTTTGTCATCGAACTCCTTGAAGTTCAAAGACTATTTTTCAATCTTTATTTTAAACTTAGGAAACAAAAAGAAAATTTAATGTAACTGGTAACTTACCAATTGCTACCAATTGTTTTTAGTTTACTTATCAAAATAACAAATATCCATAGCTAATTTTGATACTAAATTACATCAGAATTATATAATTTTAATAACGTTTTCCTGGACGAGAGCATCCATTTTGATTCAAAAACTTCTATTCAAAAAGTTCTCGATGAAGTTTTTCTTGAAAAATATTCTCTCGTATATTGGTTTGATTTGTAAATATTTGTGTTTTTGATAGGGAAATGTTTAAAAAGACAAAAATCGTACAATTTTTTTATATTAAATAAAAATTCTTAAAATATTTTCTAAAATTTATGTCCTTGACCAAGAACGCCAGTAGCGAAAGGGTTTTAACAAAATGAAAATGAACTAAACTAAGAATAAATACATCCGAATAAATTAGTATGGTTTAAAATGTTAGTAATAGTAATATTTTTTATAATAAACTTATTATAAATTATAATAAATTTTTATAACACACAAAGCTCTAAGTATTTGTTATATTGATCCGATGTGCTTCAATGAACAAAAATGTTTTCGTTTTATCAAATTTGTTAATGTAAATTATACAGTAGCATCTTTTTGCAGGCCTGTTATTTTGTGACAAAAATCACGCTTTAAAGGCAAACTTTCACATTTGGATCAATGATAAATAATCATATTTTTGAATAGTATAAGCTTTTGAAAGCTCTAATTTTTAAAAGAGAATGATTTAAATATAAAGATTAGCAGAAAAACCTTATTTTAAATTTATGGTACGATATGATATTCAAATTTTTCTGAAAAATCAAAATAATGGATAACATAAGGTAGCTAACAAATAAACACAGCTGCATAAAAAAATGACTGCAACAATATACAAAAGGCATTACCCCACGTTCACATGTGACCATTGTTACTTACCCATCATACGTAGTATAGTGCAAGTCTTGTAATCGTTTTAAAAATCGAAATTTTTTTTGACGGATTTGCACGTTTCAGACACTGAAGATTCCGAAAAACATATTTTTAGAAAATTTTGTTTGCCGTCGGTCTGTGTGTGTGTGTGTATGTATATGTATGTGTGTATCTGTGTGTCTGTAAACGCTTTATCTTCCGATATAGGTATTACAATCTCGGGATCCGGGATCCCGCTACATTTTTAATCCCGAAAATCTCGGGATTTTACCTGCGAAATCCCGGGATTTTCGGGATTATCTTTTTTTTTTTTTTTTTAATGGAAAAACCCTCTGTTGAAATTAAAAAAATATATATTTATACACTTACGTTTTGGAAAGAAAATTGATTTTTATGACATTTATATATCATTGAAAAAGAATACATATCTCAAGTATTTTTTACAAATATTTTTAAGAGATCAGATCGTTTAATATGGAAATCTTTTGACTTTCAAACAGCTGTAACCGGCTCAGCTTATTATTCAAGAAAAATGAAACCATTTGTTTATTTCCATTTCGCTGCATTTGGGAAGCCGGTCGTAACAACAACTAGGAACCACAAAATTAGTTTTCGAATATAGAGTTTACTGATAAGCGTCACATTTGTGTTTCATTATTTGTAGTTATTATTATGTGGTAACTTCTTTGGTTTTCGAGCGTTTATACTTACTTTGCTTTAAACATGTCTAATGAAAAGGATTTTGAAGCTCTTAGGAAAGATAATGATATAGCTTCAGTATGGCACTGCTATTTAACGTTAAAAGATGGAAAAAGCGCTAAATGTAAAAAATGTAGCGCAGCGCTTCCTAAAACATTACGTGAATGGACTAAGGCGTTGCATACGCATTTATCTACGAAATGTGGTACTAAAGATCAGAAAGAATTTAATACAACCTCTCTTCTTTTCACGCGTCAAGATTGCATTGCTTTCTAAAAAGCTGGAAAATATAGGATTATTTCAGTAGTGATAAGAAATCACTGGATTTAATTTTATCGCGAATGACAGCTAACGACGGTTTCTCATTTAACTTCAATTGATTTAAGAAACTTACTGACAGCTTAAGGCTATAATGATTTGCCAAAATCTACTTTATCAATTCGAAATCATGTAATGAGCTATTGTTCCATAATAAAGTAGTCAATTACAAGTGAAATACGAAAAGTTTATAAGATCAGGAAAAGAAAAATGGTTTGATTTTTGGCGAATGGACATCTAACTGCAAACAAGCGATTTATGAACACAAATGTTCATTCAAGAAATTTAAATTTGAACAAATTCTGGAATTTAGGCCTTATGCGCATATATGGATCTTTTACTTCAAAAATGTGTATTGAAATGCTAACAGAATGTTTAAACCAGACATTTCACTAAAAAAAGACAATGTTGCTATCATAACTGGGACTTGGAGATGAAACGTTAGATGCCGTCATATTTCTTAGATCATATTTTCAAAAAAAAAAAAAAAAAAAAGACTGATTAATTAATAAACAGTGAACTATTCAAACTAATCAGTTTTTTTCTCCTGGTATGTAATAGTTTTTTATATTATGCAACGTTTTCAAATTTTAACAAAGTATCTCTATTTAGAAATTTAAACTATACATCTATGTAATTTTTTATTGTATGTGTGTGAGTGTGTTAAGTTCTTTTATTTT
The DNA here is from genome assembly GCA_963932465.1 of Maratus speciosus. Classification (NCBI taxonomy): domain Eukaryota; kingdom Metazoa; phylum Arthropoda; class Arachnida; order Araneae; family Salticidae; genus Maratus; species Maratus speciosus. The sequence continues at coordinate 124,957,988 of OZ010789.1, read as the reverse complement.
AAGAAAAAAAAAAGCTTAATGTTAAGGAAAATCTTGCGCTTGCGATATCCTAGAATTGTAAACTTTAATTACGTGGTTATGAGAATAATTCAAAATTTTATTAGTGATATAAATTATTTTTTGATATTGTAAATATTTAGCCATTCAAAAACTTGTTTAACAGGAAATAAATGAAATTATCTAGAAGATGAAACGTAGCTATTTCATGTTTTTTGTTACATTTTCAAACATCAGCAAAATATTTGTTTTTATTTTCAATTGTTGTAGATTATGTGTACTTTTTGATAATTAATTAAAGTTAAAAAATTTTAAGTTAGTACATTTTCATATGTAAGTTAGACTGTACTTTTGCTTTAATTGTATTTTCTATGATACTATGATATTTAGCAATTGTAAAAATTGGTGATATTAAAAAAATTTTAATTTTCGTAATCCCGGGATTATCCCGGGATTTCGGGATTAGAAATTAGTCTCGGGATTGTAATCCTTACTTCCGAACAAATTGAGATAGAGATTTGAAATTTGGTGTGTACCTAGTATGTAATAATGAGAAGAAGCCTATTGAATATCAGTAACCTTGAATATCCGGAAATATCTTTTTCGGATTCTCGAAATATTCGTCCTGATAAAAGGTATATAAAATTTTTCGAAATTGTTTATTTTAAGGAGTGAATACAAAAGACAATAAAAAAACCCCATAAGTTTTGCATAAAGAATTAAGTCGATCGGATAATTAGTTGCCGAGATATTTGTAATCAAATTTTTTATACTATTCGATTTTTCATGACCCTGTATTTCATTTAAATTTCAATTCAAAGATATATTTTAATTGAAATTAGACGGTTAATCCGACGCAGTAAACTGTTAGCTAATATGATTATTATTTTTCGAGTTATAAAGATGTTTCTTTTACGCAATTCGGTACTACTCGATTATCCCGTCGACGAAAAAAATTTCTCCAAACTATAAGATTAAATGCCAATAATGGCTTATCGTAAATGTCACATTCACTTGACATCAAACACGTTACACGCGTTTGTTGCGTCATCAAGTGATTTTTAAATTCGACGTTTTATTTATATTTTTATTAATCTTTTACTAATTTATTTGTTTTTTCGTTCTTTAAAATAAAAATTATGCCATTTTGTATAATTTTGCGAGCAGTTTGGCGATTTATATAATTTCTCGAAATGGGTCGACGGGATAATCAAGTAGTACCCGCAGTTCAGTAATAGAGCATTACTATTATTAAAAATATTTAAATTAAGTTTAAATTTTATTTTGGAATTGCAATGCATTTTATAAATAGTTTACACATGTTTTATTTTCATATTTTATACTATGCATATCCATGATCGATAAGTATTACGGCGGCCCCCCAACGACTAGTTTTTAGATTAGCAGTATGTTATTTAAAAGCATAACCTTGTTTTAAAAAGCATTTGTACTCGTATAACATTATTTTGTCCTATTTCTTAAATCTATAAAGAATAATTACTTTGCTCACCTTATGTTTCTTGTTTTGACAGAAAAAAAAAAGTTCCAAAGAACATTAAATAGCTTCCGTCGTCTGCTGACTCACTGATTCGTATCCCAACACGAAGCGGATTTCGAATAAAGTGTACACTGAAATTGGTGTTTCGCTTTCAGAAATTATATTAAAGAGTAAAGTTACACCTTAAAGAGTAGATAGATCCTAATTATGTTTGGAGGTATATCTCCAAGAGGTGTCGCTGCTATACTTTGTTTTTTACTATTTCCTACATTTCAAGAACGAATAAATTGTCATTTAATTTTGGTTGCAGACGATTTTATTTATATAAAGAAGAAAGTTTTGTGATGGCCATCAACATATCAATTTTAAATCATATTTTAAAATATGTCAAAGACTTCTTGCTCACTCTGCCTAATCCAGTTCTTTATCAAGTTTTCAAAAACATGTGGCTGCAATATTTGCGAAGTGAAATGAATGTGTGCAACACATGTAAATTGCATTCCTGCATTTTTGTCAATCTGATAGACCGGGAGCCGGCAGTACAGACAATCATTTCATCGAGTTCACGGCTGAAATTCCAGAATTAGTTAAAACTCGATACGCATATTAAAACGCAATCGATCTGCTAAGTCATATCTTGGTGGAAAACACTTGAAAACCCGATTTTAGGGGTTGACTCGTACGTTTACTATTGCGTTTTTATGCTCCCAGTCCTCCATGTTCTCTTGTGCTTTTGGGTGTAGGAAAACACAGTGGTAAACCTACGAGTCGACCGCTAAAATAGGTTTTCAGGTGTTTTCCACCAACATATGACTTGGCAGACCGATTGCGTTTTAATATGCGTATCGAGTTTTAACTCATTCTGGAATCAGCCGTGAACTCGATGAGGTGGTTGTCAGTGTGCCGGCTTCCGGTCTATGATGAAGGTCTAGATTACTTTTCAAGTAGAAACAATTTCCGAGAATGTAATAATTTTATAGTTCCTTAAAATAAGATAAAATGATTCATACTCTTCCGTTTCATACAATACAAGTTTTCTGTATGTGGTGGAAGAAGATCGAGTATTATGGAACGGCCGGATAATATGGAATACAGTCGAACCTCGTTATCCCGACACTCTAATGATCAGGAAAAGTGCCGTCATAAGCGGAGTGTCGCAGTAACCGGAGTTGGAGAAAAATCTGTTTTCAAAAAGCTGTATTTTTAATTAATTTAAGATAATTTTAAATTCATAACTGTCCTTGCAGTTTTAAGCAATAAAACATTGTTATTAAACAAAATAAACGCAAAAACAAAATTGAAAAGAACAAAAATCAGATTGATAATGACTTTTTTTTTTATTGTTACATGAAATATTGATGAATTAAGGTTTGATTTACCCTAGATGTGGTTCCAACAATTCTTTTTTTAATATTATACAATGAATTATTAACAAAATTCGTCGTTTCAGAAATAGATGTTAGGTAATTTCTGATTGTTTCAATGCAATGCAATGCTTCGGTTTTAGTCGGTTGAAAAACGCCGTCTAACCACAAGAAAGCACGCCTGACCAGAACAAAAAGACCGCGAGTAAACTGATATGCCTATCTGTAGCTTAACTGGGTCATTCATAATTTGTGAGTCTATTTATTCAGATAAAGGATTGAAGTAAATTTTTCCATTTATTTGAATGGGTATTTTAAACACTTAAGTGAAAATATAATAAAACACTCATACTACAATATATATTAAAACACACATACACACATAAATAACGCCTGCATTCAACAGTTAAAGGTATATATAAATATTATACAGACATACCAACAATAAATATAATAAACCCAACTGGAGTGAAAAATTAGCCAGAGCCAGGAATCGAACCCGGGACCACAGTATACAAGACTGCTGCTCTAACCACTGAGCTACTCCGGCCGATGCCTGAGTCTGCAATTTCTCACTAATAAACCATGTTGGGGAAGTCACCAGCATATACTGTATACTGTGGTCCCGGGTTCGATTCCTGGCTCTGGCTAATTTTTCACTCCAGTTGGGTTTATTGTATTTATTGTTGGTATGTCTGTATAATATTTATATATACCTTTAACTGTTGAATGCAGGCGTTATTTATGTGTGTATGTGTCTTTTAATATATATTGTAGTATGAGTGTTTTATTATAATTATCGTAGATCGATGTAATAGTAAAATCTATTCATCGTTGTCCGGTCATCCATGGCTGTCGTATAGATGGCTGGTGACTTCCCCAACATGGTTTATTAGTGAGAAATTGCAGACTCAGGCATCGGCCGGAGTAGCTCAGTAGTTAGAGCAGCAGTCTTGTATACTGAGGTCCCGGGTTCGATTCCTGGTTCTGGCTAATTTTTCACTCCAGTTGGATTTATTGTATTTATTGTTGGTATGTCTGTATAATATTTATATATACCTTTAACTTAAGTGAAAAGTTTGGCTAAGACCTTTCTTACCGCTTAATTTCCGTGCTTATAAGATGGATTATGAAAAATAGACAACTTTCCAAAACCGTCGGGATATTCGGAGTTGAAAATTATTCAACGACGTAAAATCCGGAGTTTATTTACATTAAAATGCTATACAGAAAATCGGGACGTTGAAAAACCAACATGTGATGGGGAGAAATTTGTATTTTACAATCAACGTTATAGATATCTTATTAGATCTCATTACCCCTTGATTAAGCATCTCTCTAATACCCTTTTTAAGCATATATTTTAGTTAGCTAAATGGAATTGTTTTAACCCCTTGGGGACGAGCGTCACGTATACGTGCCGCATGAAGCGCTAAGAATGCTTGTCTTTACTCACCAGTAAAATTTTACTGTAAAATTTGCCTTATTTAATCAGCGCATTTTCTCGATTCAAGAAGACATAGATTTCTGTTTTTAAAAAACGGTGACAAAAGATTAAAAATTTCGTAAAAGGCTCCCGTCCCGAAGGGGTTAATCTTAGTGATCGTTTTGCTTCTGGGATTCTAGTTTACCTAAAGGAACTATGCCTCCTATAAATATATATATAAATTAATCCTTTATTTATGACACATTCCTTTACTCTCTTAAACATCTCAATTCATTAATGAAAATAAATATAATCATCTTGCGCTGTGTGTTTTCGCAACACCAAGCTCCTTTTGAAGCCGCTGACTAAAAATGCTTAAATTAACAATTATTAAAGTTAAGCAGACAAAGGAATCAGTTAATTAGACACTTATTCCGTTTTATATACAAACGATAACATTTATTTATATACAGAAAACACAAATAGACAATACAAACACATATAATATTTGCATGATAATCATTATAAATTTGTAAATTGGATTACATAATTATTGCAATCGTTCACTATTGATTGCTGACTGATCCTAAATTCTGTAATTAATTACTGACGTGGGTAGTCAAGGGCATGATTCGATTTAAAATTGTATAATTCATAAATTTAGCAGGCAAAAGGGAAATGAATAAAATGTATCTCTTATATGAAGGATCATAACTTGGTCGAGACATTAGAGCCGAATGTAGTAGGTCCATATTGTAAATACCCATATTGTCCATATTGTAAATTGAAAGCCTTCGGGTACAAGCCTCCATCTGATCTCGTTCCACATAGAACTATCACACTGATCGGAAAAACTGGCAGAGACTTTTTTTTTGGAGACACTCTTAGAAACCAATTTTAGAAAGGAGTTCTTTTTTTTCTCTCGTTGTATTAGTCTTACACTTGATTTTTGTAATTTATTCGTCCATTTTTTTTTACTTTCTCTTCTCAGTATCCAATAAGATTTCAGCCATTGTTTTCCCTTCTGTCGTTCTTGCGATTTTAGTGGTCTATTTGAAAATTATGCGCCCCTTCCTCTATTTCTGTACCAAACCTTCGTTAATTTCCAGCTGTGTGTCCTGGGGGCAAAGCCTCTAGCCTAGTATCATAAATCGAATGTCCGAATGTTGTTGTAAAAATGTCCCTTCGTAAAATTTATTTGTAATAGTTCTGCTTGTTTGTAAATGCCGGTTGTAAAATGGGTCCGATAATGATCCTTGCTTCTGGGAGGTCCCATAAACGTTGGGATTTTCTCTTTTTTCCCCTTTAATTCAATGGTTTTGATGATGTGCATTTTAATCACATCAACATGATAAGCAGAGTGACATGAAAACTGGGTGTCGGGATAGCGAGGTCCAACTGTATTTCAATAGCTGGCGAATACGGTGCTGCATCCCAGAGTAAATCTGCCATACGACTTCCTAGTACGCCCATGAGGTACTGTATTCAGTTCTGTTTGGATACCTGTTGTTGAGTAACACGGTGAAATAAACCCTTATTCTCAATTTTTGCAATTTTTTGTAGGTAAATATTATAAAATTTGTATTAATTATAAACTCTCATTGCCAGTGATGTTAACCAAGTTCAGCATAAAGTTGAAAAGTAATATTTACAGCTGTGTTAGTCAGTTTTCCTCTATGCTGACTTGTTGCCGAGTGAAGGGATTGTGTTTTTAAAGATGGTGTTTCGGGTAATATGGAATATCAACTAAACAGCTTTTTCAAGACGAGTCTAACACTTAATCTGATGATTTATAGATGATGTACTAAGGTTTACTCATTAAGTAATTTTGATTATTCTTTTAAGAGTGTCCGGGGCTCAAAATCCTATTTCTTTTCGTTTATTTATACAGATTTTGTTATGAAATTTTTTTCTGAAATATGTTTTAATATAATAACAATACTGCATGTAATCAAAATCTGAAAAATTTTAAATATTTAAAAAAAAATTAAATTTGAAAATTTTAAACATATATAATTTTTGATATAACTCTGGAAGTACTAACTTGATTTACAAAATTTTTACACTTTTGTGTACAGAAAATGTGTTATTTTAATTTGTCTTCAGGATTTCTTAAAATATTGATTAGGGATTTTATAAAAAAAAAATTAAGTAAAAAAATTAAGTTTTTTTATGAGTGAGTTTTGCATTAATTAGCATATTTTCACAATTATCAGCCAAAATTAAAAATCCCGAAGACAATTTGTTGGAAATATAGCATAAAATCTCTGTTGAAAATTTCATACATATATCTTGCAAGGAACTTTATATATATTCTTTTAAAGTTGGTAAATCGTGAAAAAATGCATTCTGAGATAACAGAATTCTGAAGTTAAAGTTCTCGTCAGAGGGTAGCTGATGTATCGCTTCTCAAGGCAAAAGGTATTATATTTCTGGATCTAATGAAGATAAAAGCATACGGTTTGCGGTATTTAACGTTAAAAACTCGGTATATTTTCAAGCCAATAAAAAAAATTGTATTTTTTTTTAGAATTTTTTGCCCCGGACCCCCTTGAATAACCCTCGTTTTTCTTGAAATTTTAATATTCTTTATCACTCTATTCCATATTAACCGACTGGTTGCCATTACGAAACAAGTCGCAGATTGTACGTTAAACGTGGCAAATGATGTGCGTTTGCACTATAACTAGTTTTATAAATATTCAGATCTTGGTGCAATAGCTGTTGCACTCTTATGCAAAAAATGCATGAATACAAAATTTATTACGATTATACATATATATATTAAATTCAGTAATACGGAAATAATTAGACTCCATCTCAAATAGAACTTCATCACCATGGCAGCCTAGAATCATTACCTATCATGGGATACCATTGAATAAATTACGTATGATAGGATTTCGGAATGAAGAAAACTTATTAAATTAATTAAGTTTGATTAGATTTTCATAAAATTTGAAATGACTCGACAAAATTCTACAACGATTATGTATATATTAAATTTCAAATCATACGGTTAAGTAGTTTTTGTACTGTTATAAGCGGATAGACGTACAGACAGACCAGGAAGAATTTAGGTGCTACGTATTTATATAATTACGAACGCACCTAGAAATTAATCTGATGATTTATAGAGGATGCACTAACGTTTACTCCATTAAATAATTTTGGTTATTCCTTTAAATAATCGTGCTTTTTAAAAAAAAATTTAATATTCCCCCCCCCCCCCCTACTCCATATCACCTGACTGGTTGCCATTACCAAAAATGTATAACTTTTTTTTAAACAAAAGCTAAATATTCATATGTATTTTTTTCGCCCACTTTAAATGCATTAAAAATGTGTTAAGAAAGAGACAAATTTTGAATCTTACTAAATTTTAATGCATCTCGAATTTTTCAGTGCGTTCGTAATTATATAACTACGTAGCACCTATAGTAGCTGTCTGGTTCATCAGTCTGTCTGTCTGTCCGCATATAACTGCGCAAAAACTACTCAACCGAATGTTTCGAATTTTAACATATAGAATCGTTGCATAATTTTGTCGAGTCATTTCAAATTTTATGAAAATTGAATCAAAACTTAAAAAGATATTAATAAAAGTTTTCTTCATTCTGTTAAGCCCTATCATACGTCATTAATTCAATGATGCCCCATGATAGGTAATGATTCTAGGTTGCCATAGCGATGACGTCCTATTTAAGATGGAGTCCTATTATTTCCGTTATTACTGAATTTAACATATAGAAGCGTAATAATTCATAAGAATGCAACAGCTATTGCACCAAGATCTGAATATTTATAAAACTAGTTATGGTACGAACGCATCTCATTTGCCCCGTTTGGCGTACAGTTTCCCCCTTGTTTATATTGACTTACAAATAAAAATGTAAATGCTATTTCATTACAGCCGAACTTCTTATATTTGTTTAAGTATTGCAGTATAATACATGGTGTCCTAAAAGTCTCCGTACAACTTCAAAAATTGATTACAAAAAAACTAATAGTCCTACAGCAAAAATAATTGCAACAGTACATACAGTAACTCAAACAGTTTTTTTCTATTACCTTAGTATGCTTCTACCTGAGATCCTTTGGTTGCACGCGACAATTTCCATGCGATGAAGCATCTCAATCGAAAATCGAAGCGTTTCCTATAATCATCCGTTTTGTAACGCCTGCACAATCTGAATTTTGTAGGCTGAAAGTTGTAATCGTTTATGAAGCACTCTGTGTGTTGCGATTTTTGACATAATAAACTCTTGCGAGGCTTTTCGAATTGATTTTACAGGACTCTTAGAAAAAGTTTCACGTACTCGTTCCGCACTTGTTGAACTGCTTCACCGCATGGAAACGTCGCGTGCAACGAAAAGATCTCATGTAGAAGTATACTAAGAGAGTAAAAAAAACTTGTTGAGTTACTCTATGTACTGTTGCAATTATTTTTGCTGTAGGCCTATTATTTTTTTTTTGTAATCAATTTTTGAAGTTGTACGGAGACTTTTGGGATACCCTGTACTTCTCCTTTCAGTAGGCTCTGACATTTTGAATTTTCTTTTACTAATTTTGTACATTAAAATATGTCATGTTAAGTAGAATATCATTTAAAACCATCACTGTAAAAAAAATTCCGCAACGTTCCTGGGAAAAAATGGGCAGCTGAGTTGCCCATTATTTCCAAGAAACATTTCTTGAAAATGACTGGAACTTTACTGTATATGTTAAAAACATTCTACAGAAATGCCAGTAAGTTTCCTGCGAAATACCAGGAATATTTCTGTTGACAGCAAAACATTACTGACATTTCACAGCATGCGGGATCCGCAGACGATTTTTACATTTCCAGTTGACAATTTTCGCTTTATTATCATTATTTGTTGGAAGGAAAAAATATTTTGAAATTGACACCAAAATTATTATTTATAATTTACACGAAAAAATAAATTTTCAGTTAAAATTCAATAAAGTAAATATATATATGATATATTGTTTTTGAACTTTGCTTAAAATATAAAAATATATAAATGTAAATAATAATAAAAAAAAAATCTAGACATAAAATATTTTGGATTTTCGTCAGTAATTATGTTAGTTTACAAGTTAGATAAAATACATATAAATTTTCATGAAAAAAAAAAAAAAAACTAAACGTAATTGTATATTTTTTCCGAAAATAAAAAAAAATTCAAATTTGCAGCAATTCAAAGTGTCAAATATATATCAAATTTAAATCAAATTGTAATAAAGTGTTAAAATATAAAATTAATTAAAAAAGAAAAAAAAAGTCCAGAGGTAGCATCGAACTCGGGCCGTACGGGTGGCGTGCGAGCTTTCTGCGTCCACACCACGAAAGACACATTGAGAGCTGCAAACTAATGGGCATTTGAAACGTATGCTAAACCTCGGCATCTAATTTCTGAAAATCTAAGTCCCATTTGAAGAAATCCTTTCACAAGAATAATTAGAGATAAGAACTCTAAAACATATTTTAAATTAATCAAAATCGGTGAGAATCATGTTTGATGGTCCCCTTGTTAATGGAGATCCAAATAATAGGTGTATTTTTTTTACACGGTCTGCTCGTTAAACATTCCACAGACAAGTACGAGAGATAATCTCTTAGCGATGTCACAGAGGTATTGTATTTTCATCTGAATGGTTGACAATAGAGACGTAAAGGATTATGTCGCCTATTGATTTATTTGCAGTCCATATTGATTTTTTTACATTCATTTAAGGAATTCGTTTTCGACACTCGCGCGCGAGCAACGGATTATAGCAAAAAAATAATAAATGGCGGCCGCAGCGTTTTGCTGTTTCCAACTTTTGTTCAGGAACGTTTCAGATAAGAAAACCAGAGTTTCACAGGAAAGAGCTAAATTATTCTGAAAACCTGAGAAAAGGCGAAACGTTCCTGGATTTTACATGGAACGTTACCTTTTTTTTTACAGTGATTTATGTCTTGCGTCCCATTTTTGGGGCGTTTCTAATTTTAATAAATTTTTATAATTTTCTTCTTTTTTACAACATGAAAATTATAGGAAGTAATTGTTTATAAATGTCTTTATTTATTACCGAGAAGTGACAGCATAAGATTGATATTTATTTGCTTAAATGATGGTCTTTTTTCGGTGTTTATAGATTTTTCATTTTTTAATTTAGCGAAATGTAAAAAGTAAGTTAATTTGTATTTTTTCTACCAAAGATCCAAATAAATAAGTCATAATCTTAGCTTCTAGACTTCTTTGAAATATTTATTTTTTTAAATTGCGGAATTATACGTTCAAGCCTATTTTTTATGCATGTTTGTAACGTACAGAATATAGGGCGCTAAGCGCAAATGGGTATTTATTTCTATTAGCCATTTAGGGAACAGTTATTTATGTAAAGTCCTTTTCCAGATGATTTTGAAATAAATTGTTTTCTAGCCTCAAATACGATTATTCTTAATTTATCATTAATAATATTTATAATATTATTAGTCTCTGTAAAGAAATAAATATATATTTTTAATAGTTCATAAAAATACTAATTATAATATAATATACATTTTAGAAGCTTCAATTATATAAATTTAGACAAAAGATATAATTATGCATTTTCCCTCATATGGATATTCCCATATTTAATACGCTTACATTTTATCAAATAAATACAAAAATATTTTAGCGTAATTTTTTTTAGTATTTTTCCAGTTCACTTTGCAACATTTTAAAGTAATTTTACCAACAAATTTGAGAAAACAAAAATTCAGGCTTAAATGGATTAATCTTTACAGGGGCAAAGTAATAATATTGCTGAAATGTTGAAGTGATTAATTGACACCAGAATTTATGCGAATGAAAAATGTAATGAATAGAAAATGAATAAGTGTTTTTCTTCACATGTATTATAAATGCAAAATTTTATTAAAAAATTCTGCTACCATTTGTACAGTTGAGGATTTAAACGAAGTGCTATAGATAATATTTCACTATTCTTCAAAGAGTTAACCACTTTAAAATTAGTGGATTGAATTTTAGTTATAATTATAGCTAAAATTCAATGCACTAATTAATTAAAATAACATAGAAATCACTCTAATAATGTATGTTTGAGTAAATGAGTATAAAATGAACAATTATCTAAACGAATTAATGACGAATTAAATTACATAATATATCTATAAAAAAGAAGAATTTTGCCAAATGAACTTATTGGTGTCTTAATTTATTTCAAAATATCCATAAATATTTCCACACTGAAATCTTAAAAAGATAATATTCTTAAATAACAAACGTAATTCTTCGGACCACTCACAGATGGCGCTAATAGATTATTTACTGGGAATAGTTTCAGTTGCTAAGCGACAGCGTCCTACCTATTACAGAAGTTAGGATTATTGGTCTGATTATCTCTTTAAACTCCCTAGAACAGTAGTCAAGGCTTTACCGATAGATGGCGCTATAGTTCTTGAGTTTTATTATTTCTTTCGTTGCCTGGCAACTGGAGCAAAATTGAGGAGGCGGATTTCGTCCGTTGCAGACTTAACATTCCGGAGGATGCAGACGCTTGTGCATTCGATTCCTAGGATGCAAGTCAAATCCAACACGTGTAGTGATCCGTTTTCGATTCCAATTTAGTTAAGTAAATTCAGTTTAGTATTTTAATCAAATATGAGTGCTGATATAGCCAGCCTGCCTCATTCGATTACTAGTTGTAGAATAACAAGCAACGTCAATCGTCCAATGTTTACAGTATGTGTCAAAAACGATGTTTGATAAGAGAATGGTAGTTTTTCCAGGAGAAAATTATGAAGTGAAAGCTGTTTAATTTATTTAAGTGAACTCTGGTATTTTTATGCCGAAGGCGAGTAGATGAAATTGATTTCTCGGGTTCTCTAAATAAATTTAGTTTTATTTATGAATCCCTTTCACGGTTGTCGTGATTTTTAGAAGTAACGACGATGGTAAGGAGAAAGTCATAGATAGGTTAATTTTAAATAAGTGTTATAACATTCTTAAAGTGATAAAACTGTTCCATAGGCTATAAAGAGGAATCTAAAATAAATATGCTGAAAATATAACTATATGAGAAAAATATCGATGAAAGATATGTGGAAAATAATAATACAAAACACAAACTGTTTTGATTGAAAAAGCACGTTTTAAAATAGTTTAAATTTGAAGAAGGGCATTTTATTTATCTAAATCATAGTTAACTTTTTCATATATGTGAAAATATTTACGATGAAAAATAAACTAATTTATATTTTTTGAGGAATAAATTATATTTCAGAGTAATTTCACATTTTTAAGCTGCAGAAATGTATACTTACCAGTTTAAATTTAACTTTTCACTTTAATTTTCTGATAGGATTATTTAAAGTACTGTAAAAATATTGTTATCTATTTAATTACATAATCGTCCAGGTAGGATACGAATTGAAAATTCTAAAAATGAGATGATGAAGATGAAAAGTAAAAGCAAACGAAGTTGGCAAATTGAAGATTTAAAAGTAATATTATAAATAAAGCTTACAAAAATATTAGCTAATTTAATCTACATTTACTTTTGCATGTCATTTATCTCAACATATATTGCCCATGCATTCATACTGTTAAATGTATTTAAAATTAAATATTTAAAATATAGAATCGAATGCGATACAATTTATGTATTATTTTTATTAGCTCGGATTTTAAATAATATATTAAAGATGTAAAGGCTTATAGAAAAATTACTTCTAAGATTTGGAGAATTATCGGATATATTTCTTTAACATGTGCGTAGTATTCAACACATTGTATCGAAATATATACAGGTTTTAGTAATTTTTATAAAAATCCAGAATATTAGCCCAGAACAAGAAAATAAATATTATATATATATAAAATAGAAATAGTAAAAATAATATTTATTTAAAAAATTACTTATTTATTTACAAAATGGTACTTTTATCTTTTATTTAGCAAAATTAAATGGTACAAATTAATGACAATGATTTCAGAAGGAGCATGCCATTATTATTTATAACTTGAATATTCTATTGAATCTGTAAATATTTGTCACGAATTAATCAAACATTTGATTAAAGAAATATATAGTTTTGCCCCAATTTTGTAAAATTGTGATATTGTTTAAATTTGACTGGATAGGAGCTTCTTCAATTAAGAAATTTTATGTGTTTCATGATACACTAATACACTTAGTACACTATGAGTATTAAAAAAAGTTGAATCGGACGATTAGTACAAAGAAAAAAATATTGATTTAAGCAATATTGATAATTAATCCGATATGAAATGCTGGAAATTCATTAAGAAATGAAATTCTTGAACACTTTTTCTCCTAATAAGTCTTTTAAATGTTAAACCTGTCACAAGAACTGAGCTGTGACACAGGATTACGGCAGAGCTTTTTGAGGGAAAAAAAGACTCTATGTATACTTATTGGACTTTAGTCAGCTCTTCAAATGTTCGGAAAGCGGCAGAGAAGAGTTTATAAACAGGATTTAACGAAAAGGCATTTTGAAATGTTTTGAAGAGATTTAAAAGCATTACGAGAAAGAAAACTTTCAAAATTAGGGAAAAAGAAACTTTTTGAGAGAAGGGATTAGGAGAATACGTGCCCTTTCACGACTGCAGTTGCAGTTTGTAAAAGAGAAAATTTTTTTTTCGTGAAAAGATCTGAGTGGACATAACTAGGGATTTAAGAGGATTACTGGCAACATGTTCTGGCTCTTCAAACGGAAAAAAGTGGCTGACAAGAGAGCCATCACTCCATGCGTCTGTGATAATGGTAAGTCTCCTTTTAATAAAGATGTGTGTAGTTTGTAGGAAAGTGCTTTAAGGGGCCTTTTACCTCAAAATGGTCACAAAATCGATATGTTTTTTTTAAATATTAAATGAAAGCTTGTTTAATTGTGAATATTTTGACACCTCATTTTTACCCATATGGCAATTATATCGCGAGATATTGTAAATTTTGTTAGTACACCCAGCGCAATTACCCGCTCAAATTAAAACTTAAATGGCTTTTTCTCCATGTTCACATTTTCTTCACTTTCCTGTTTTAAAAATGCTAAGGCTGTTTTTTTTTTTTTTTTTTTTTTTTTTTGTATTTGAGATAGAGATTTAAACATTTTTGTACACGTTCTTTATTATATATGTAATAAATCTGCGCATGTAATTAGCCTTCAGGTTTTTTGGCATTTTTTAAAAACTAAAAGTATATGAAGATGTGTTAGATTCAGTGGTGTAGTCGTAAAAAAAACAGAGGGTATACGTTCTAAGCAGAGGATATACGCTCAAGGCAGAGGGTATATCCTAGTGTATATACACTATAGCTTTCTTGAGAAACAGAGGGTATACGGTAATCCTTAAAAAATCCAGAGGGTATACGGCGTATACCCCCGTATACCCTCCACTACATCCCTGGTTAGATTTCATCATTTTACACTATATGTATCAGTAAAAAAAAATTATATTAAATGTAATATTATATGTATCTAAAAATCCATGCGCTGTCTTGAGTAATACACATTCGAAAATCTTTTTAAAAAATTGGGCAAAAATATCAATATTTAAAAAAGTAGTAAGGATTTTTAAAAAATAAAGTTTATTCTCTCTTTCGTCTCTTTCACAAATTTTTCTCGGTTTGCACCACTATTTAAAAAGAAGTTACCTTCAAATAAATAATTTCGAAAATGCTCTAATTATAAAAAGGCAAATATTACTTTTCTTTATTACTGGTGCGGAAAGCAAATTTTGTATCCACATTTTAAAGATGCATATATGCACCAATGGTCCCGAATGGGTTAATTTTCACAAGTACTTGTCAAATATTTATTATTTAAAAATGTTTTTAATAAAGGAGATATCCTTTTATCATATCTAAGCCAGCTCAAATATTCGTTAACCATATTGAATAACATACTAATTTTCATTGCTAAAATTCGTAAATTAAAACTTTAAAAACAGTAAAAAAGGTTTATTCAACTGTTTACATGTTTCGATTCTACCCGAATCATTTTCAAAACAAATAAATAAAAAAAATTGTTATCTATAAAAATTGATAGCTATAAATGATTTTTTGAGAAATTAAAACACAGTCTTAAGCGTTTCAATATCTGCTTAGTAACCCAAGCGCCTCCGAAATTAAAGAATATCCTTTGCACTAAAATTGACCAATTAATTTTGAGAATAACTCAGGTGTACATAAAATACTCTTTATTAGAGCAGACGGATCAAAGAATTACTACAAAAAAAAAAAAAAAAAAAAACTGTAGGTCTACAGATGTAAAGTTACAGAAATCTGTATGCTTACTAAAATTTTGTCGGTACACTGTACAAAAAAATGTAAATCTACAAAAGTACACTGTAAAAAAAAATCTGCAAAGTTACTAAAGTTTTTCTAGGAAACTGGGATTCCTAGAACTTTTTATGTAGCGGCAACAACAAAAATTCATGTAACATACACACTTTTGCGCCGAAAATCAGAAAATCTGTAAGGCTACTAAGAATTTTTTAGGAAACTGGGATGCCTAGAACTTTTCATGTAACTACAACCAGGGTTACAGACACAAATTTAGTAAGATTACTGTAATTTTAACAGATTCATTTGTAAAGTTACAGATTTCTGTAGCTTTACAAAGACTAGTTTTGTAGATTTGCAGCTTTTTTGTACAGTTACAGATGAAAGTTTAATAAGCATGTAACTTTACATCTGTAGAACTACAGATTTTTTTTTACAGTGTAGTTTTTATAAAGCTACAGAAATCAGTAGCTTTACAAAGGAATCTACTAAATTTACAGTAATATTACTAAAATTTTACCTTTAATTCGGGTTGCAGTTACATAAAAAATTCTAGGCCTCCTAGTTTCCTAAAAAAATCTTGGTAACTTTACAGATTTTTTGATTTACAATGCAAATATGTATCTGTTACATGAATTTTTTTCTGTTTCTGTTACATAAAAAGTTCTAGGAATAGCAGTTTCCTAGAAAAGTTTTAGTAACTTTACAGATTTTTTTTACAGTGCATATTGGTATGACTAGCAGGAAATTTAAGTACAGAAAAAAGGAGCATGTTGCTGATATTAAATACAATAGAAAAATCACAGCCCTAGCAAGATTATATCAAGAAGAAACTAGCCAAATAAATTTTCAATGAAAGTAAGATAATTTTTTCCTCCAGTCCATCCATTATAAGAGAAACTATATAGATTGTAACATGCAAAAACTCAATATGTAACGATGCAGCATCGTTTAACTTATCAAAACTATGGCTAGAGATACTCGATGGTTGCGAAAATAAAAAATAAACATCTAAGTAAAATAAAAAAATAACGTTCATAATATGAAAGAAAGAATACGTGAAAATTTGAATAATGGCCTTTCATAAATCGTGCAATTTTAGAATATTTTTATTTATTTGTTTTGAAAATCATTAGGCGGAGTCGAAACATGTATACAGTTGAATTAACTTATTTTTACTGTCTTTAAAGTTTTAAATTACGTCTTTTAGCAATTAAAATTGGTATATTATTACAAGTTAATTTGTTATATATTTATATTGACTAACAATTTAAAAAATACTCAGGAAAGTTCTAAAAAAACATTAAACACCAATTTTGCGCAAAATAAATAAGAGTTTATGTTAGGTTTCCTTTTCGTAAAAGTTTCAGTTATTAAAAAATATATCTTTTTTGAAATGTTGTGTGTAAGGATTTTAAATCCATATCATATACAAAGCGTTCGCGCATTGGTAAGTATGATAACTATTGAATTTTAATAATAACTTTTTTTGAAGTGACTTTTATTTAGAAAACGTTATAAAAGATTTTAAACGTAATATCAGATTAATTAAGCATAAATATATAATTTTTGAAATGAATTTTGTAACAAGAAATTTAAATAATATAGGATTGAGCTTATACATGCAAGTAAAACCGAATATATCCTTCAATTTTATCAATTATCTCATTATTTTTCAAAATAGTGTGTACGCAGTATATATATAAAAACACTTTTGAAGAAAAAAGTTGTGTACGCAGTAATATATATATATAAATTGAAGAAAAAAGTTTTAGAGGGCATACAGTTATTTACACTACGTATATATATATATATATATATATATAATAAATTTGAAATCACACACACATATATATATATATATATATATATATATATATATATACACATATATATATATATATATATATAAGAAGCAGTAAATAAAGCATATCAATTTTAACGATAACTTCAAAAGATTTTCATTGTTGACATTTTGAGCTATCAACTCAGAAAATTAACTACTACTACTAATTATAATTAATTTTAAATCTTAAATGTGATCTCTACCCTCAAGTTAAAGGAAAATTCTTGAGTGCATTTTGTCCATGATCTTAAAGTAATTTTCATTGATCAAAGATTATAAACATTCTAATTTACAGAATGAAATATTGAAATTTATTAATCTACACGGTGAAAATAAGATATCTATAATTATTATCTTTTTTTAATCTTAATAATTAGAAATTTTTAAGTAAAATTTTAACAGTATTTATTAAAAAATATATGGTATTTAAATAATTTTGAATTTAAGACAAGTATATGTATATATATTTTGTACGAATGGAGAAAATATATTCTAATAACCTTAAAATAAGTTAATTGTCTTCAGTTTTATGTAAATAATGCTAGAGGGGGTAAATATATCTCTATGAATTACACAGATAATTTTTTTTTTTTTTTTTTTAATAAGAGTTCAACATATTTATCACCTTCCCAGCACTGAACTAATATATACGTTCACTAAACTGTATGTTTCACTGCAATAGAAGTATTATTTAAATTAATATAATTATAGAAATGTAATACAGTTTTGAAACACTGAATAAGGTTAATAGTTTCAAGGATTATATTCATATACACAATTACGTCTTTTATATCAAAATCATATTTTTTTATATTTTTTAAAAAAATTACTGGGAAAACAGCATTACAATTTTTCTCTTTTGCTGGGTATTCAGAAGGTTAATACCTAATATTTAAAATAAGACTTTCATTAATGATGCGATATCAAATCATTTTGTCTCGGAAGAGTACTTTCAAGTACCTTTCAAGCCATGACGTATTTAAGAAGTACTAGTACCTTTTTGTATTTTATTTAAATTTTGAAGTTTTATATCTGAGATATAAACCATTCATTCATACTCCAATGAAAAAAAAAATCCACGTTTTTCAAGGATAATATTCATATAGGGGAGAGGGAGGCACATGTGAACAATTTTTACCTTTTTTGACTATTTCTCAAAATTGTTTTGAGCTGTTCAACTAAAAATTGATTTATATGAATATTTACAAATTGTTTGTTCTTTTGGTGAAACTTTTGGATGCATTTATCAAGAATTTCTAACTTATATCATCATTCTAAAAATTGTCTAAATTTGTTCACATGTACTCCGGTGGAGTGGTAGTTGTGAACATAAATACATGCATAAATAAGACAAAAATATTTTTTTGTGAATAAAAACTGCGATAAAAACTAATTAGATGCCCTCTTTTTAGTTGTGTGAACTAATCAATAAATGTTCCAACATAGGTACAAGAAATTATTCGTAAAATTGTACACTAATATACCTACTCCTTTTGAGTCACTTTTAATTGTTATCTAACTTCCAGTAAATTAAAACTGTGAAGCAATCCTAAAAACATTGAATTTATAGCTCAATGTTTGACAAGGGTAATTAAATTTTAAACTAAAAAAAAAAAAAAAAAAATGCATTCACAGACTTAAAAAATACACCAGTGAACTGTTCACATCTGCCCCCATATGTTCTGTTCACAAGTGCCCCATCCACCAACTTCAGCCTAACTTATCGATAAAAGATATTTTTAATTGAAATAAGGAAACAAAACTTTTTGTAGACTTACCTAATTAATGCTACTATAGAATGCAATGCTGATATTCTAGTTTAAAAAATGTCTTGAATGAATTTTTACTTCAATAACTTAGAAGACTTTTTTACTTCACACCTTCTAAAACAAACAAATTACAACTACCAGAAATCAAAATGGCTTATTGTTCTGAAAATTCAGCCAAAAGATGGTACCAGTACTACCATCTATTGGTAATTTTTTGAATTTTTGAATTTCAAATTAACTGAGTGAAATATGTACTGTTCACATGTGCCCCTCTCTCCCCAACGTAATTAAGTCTTTTATATCATGTTGGAAAAATAAACTTTTTTTAGATTTTTAATAAAATTTTAGTGAAAACAACATTACAAATTTTTCCCTTTTGTTGGTCATTCAGAAGGTTAATATCTAATATTAAAAAGACTTTTATTAACGACACGATATCAAATCATTTTGTTTCGCAAGTGTACTTTCAAGAATTAACCTTTCACGCCATGACGTATTTCAGAAGTACTACTAACTTTTTATATTTTATGGTATAAAAGTGATATAATACCTTTATTTAGATTAACGCTCGTTTCACCGCACAGACGGCGACATTTTCAAAATCTTTCATGATGGAAATATTTTTGCTAACAGATTTATTCCATCATGAAAGATTTTGAAAATGTCGCCGTTTGTACGATGAAACGAGTGTTAATCTAAATAAAGATCTTATATCACTTTTATGGCATTTTTAGCTTTGTTTCATTATAAGTGATTAGCATACATATTTTTATATTTTCCTATTTTGTTTAAAATTTTAAGTTTTATATCTCAGATATAAAACATTTAATGTTGAATTAGTATTTTAAAGAACTGGGATCAATTATATTTAGACATTCCATTTACATTCATATTCCAATGAAAAAAAAATCCACATTAAACACGTTATATAGTTTCTAAAAGATGCCATAATTAATCTATTTATAGGAAATAAGTATTTGGTATAAATGTATCAAATAATTCATGTCAAATATATGTTACAAATATATTGAAATTGCACTATGTCAAACAACCACCTTGTACAAATACGTTCAAATAACTCTTGTCAAACAAATACCTAGTACCAATATATTCAAGCAACCCATATCAAGCAAATATCTGGTACAAATACATTCATATAATCCATGTAAAGTAAATGTTTAGGGAGATAATTTCAAATAACCCATACTAAGCAAATATCTGGTTCACATATATTCAAATAACTCATGTCAAATAGATGCTTGGTGAAAGTAAAATATACAAATAATCCATATCAAACTAATATCTGACTTAGAAGTATTCAGATAGTCCATGTCAAACATAAGTTTTTGGTTCCAAAAGATATAGGGAATATACCTATCGTTTCATAACATGAAAATGGTAGGATTACCATGCGGAAAAAGTCTGGTAACAAAAGAGTATTAGACTTATAAGTTAAAAAGAGTAATATATTTTCATATAAATAAATAAAGTCTGTTTATTAAGTTGTAAATATTTAATATATTAATAGTTCTTAGGTTACAAAAAAATACCTATATTATGGTAATATTTATAATGCGTGTTATACAGAACTGAGAATTAGTACAATTAAGACTTTTTTACATATTTTTTTACTTAAAAATAAAACTATTGTATTTTCTCTATATGAAAATGAGAGATATATGCACAAAAAAGGTAAAAGCTTAAATGTATTACATTATAAAGTTATCATCTTATAAAAACGCAGCTATCCACATTTTAGTTTGTAATGTCTGTTTTTATAATTTTCCCGTTTACATACTAATCATCAGGCTATTATTATTATTAAAATCATGACTGATAATTGGTATGTAAACGGGGAAAAAAAGTTATCATTTTAATTACTTCCAAGCATATTACATGCCAGCATTTTTTCCTACTAAAAATGTAATCATCTTTTGAGTTTTTCTTTACATTATCTTGAAATTAAAATTTTTTTCGGCTAAAGTTTCTTTTATTATTTGCTTTTAATCTAAAAACTGATATATTTAAATGTATGAAGCTAAAGAGAATACAGGTATTTTGTGCATATTTAAATTGCGAAGCAAATATGTGGTGCAAGACCATAAAATAAAGACTAATTTACGTAAGATACGTTTCAACGTTTGCACTAATAGATCGGAAGCCGGTAGCACAGGCAATCACCTCATTGAGTTCATGGATGAAATTGTAGGATTAACTAAATCTTGATTCGCATATTAAAACCCAATCGGTTTGCCATGTCATATCTTGGTGGAAAACACCGGAAAACTCGATTTTAGCGGCTGACTCGTAGGATTACCATTGTGTTTTCCTGCACCAAAAGGTATGAAAACATGGAGGACTGGGAGCAGGAATACACAATGCTAAACCTACGATTCAGCCGCTAAAATCGGGTTTTCAGGTGTTTTCCACCAAGATATCACTTGGCAGACCGATTGCGTTTTAATATGCGAATCAAGATTTAATTAATCCTAGAATTTCACCCGTTAACTCGATGAGGGGATTGTCTGTGCTGCCGGCTTCTGGTCTCTAACGTCAAACTAATATTTGGCTAAAATAACATTCAAATAATCCATGTAAAACAAATGTTTGGTTTATGTATTGACATTGTATATCAATTAGTGTTACACGAAACAAGTGACTGAGATAAAGCAAAATTAGACATAATAAAACAGTATTTTTTAACAGCGAAACCCCGATTTAACTTTATTCAAGGGACCATAAAGAAATAACGTTAAATGCGGGAAAACGTTAAATCGGGGTAAGACGAAAACAAAACACTGACCATAAAATAAAGACTAATTTACGTAAGATACGTTTCATTTCTTTATTTACAATGATTTAGACATCAGGTTTCTAAATTATGTTTTAAAGAAATATTTTATTTTACTTTGCGTCCTGCTTTTAGCAGCTACATCACAAATCGCTTTGTCAACGTACATGACTTTGTGTAAGCTTTTCTCTTGGTCTTCAGTATTTCAAAAGAATGCTTTCAGTGTTATGAAAGTTCTAATGGCTTCCAATTTTCAAATTCCTTAAATAGTGACGATTTCACGTTTTTTTCTTTTTTTAGCCTGTTTTTCCATTTTTTACAATTTTGCTCCATTAAATCTACTTACTGTAAAATTATACAGTGGACTCTCTCTATCTGAACACTCTCTAATGTGAACACCTCGGTATTATGAACACATTCCGACGGTCCCGGCGAAACTCCATAGACTTAACATAAGATGAACTCTCTATATTCTGAACACTCTCTAATGTGAACACCTCGCTATTATGAACGCTACATTTGATTCCCATTCTACTCCGCATTTCTGTAAACTGAACGTGTGTTTGTAATTAAAAATTCTGGGAATTGTTGCAGAAGAATAAAAATTTCAATAAACTCGATTTAAAAATAAACAGACAAAATCATTGCCAGATTTTAAGCATCTACTCGATGCTGTAATTTGTTTGAATAATTGAGATAAAATCTTCAGTTAACAAAACATATGTTATAACAAAAAAAAAAAAAAGAAATTGAAAGAATATTTTTCAAACAGGTACGCCTTTACGTGTTCTACATCTAAACTAGCTAGAACATTCTTATATTTTTAATAAACAAAAAAGTCCAGATATAAAACTTTTGCCATTTCACAAAAAGTAAATCATGTTATTCAGATAAATGAAATGAACAAAACAATCAGTTTTTATGCAAAAGGATACAAAAAAAAAAACAATAATAATGTAAAAACCATTTCAGGAGAGTCCCCCTCTCCCGAGCCGAGATAAAAATAGAAAGATTATGCAACAGAAAGGTCCCACCCCCAGTGACAGAGAAAAGTCAACAGGTATTAGAGGGAGCGGCTAAAAAAGGATTATAGTTTCTTTTCCGCACACCTCCATGGGGATTATCACTACTGTTTCTTTCTTCCTTTTGCTCGGCAATGGTAAATTTTTGTTCGCCGTTTCTCTACAGTTGCAGGGTAAGAAGCATTGCACTTATGCTGCTATATTAGAAATAAGTAGAAAAACGGAAAGAACTGAAGCTTTAGGAGAAATACGAAGTTGTTAAAAAATTAAAATCAAACGCAAGTCAAAGGAAAATTGCATGTGAGTTTGGAATCTCAGTAGGTTAAGTCAACACCATGAGCAAGAAAGAGAAAGAAATTATAATCGCTTTTGAACGAATCAAATGAAAATTCCTCAAACTGTAGAATTTTCGAAAAGAAAATGAGAAACAAGAACATAAACAATTGCGTCTGAAGTTTTATTGCCAAATGAGAATGAAGAATCTTCTTGTACTAGACCCCTGCTAAAGAAGATTGCTTTTAATTTTACAGAAAAGGAGAAAATAATGGAAATCAAGGCATAAGAAGGATGGCTGACTCGCTTCAAAAATCGGCATAACATCGAATTCAAAATAATCACTGGTGAAGCTGCAGACGTAAATATCGACACTGTGAAGGAATGGAAAGAAATCTTCAGGATATAATGAAGGATTTCGACGCGGTTAACATTTTCAGTACCAACGAAACCGGTCTTCCAAATAAAACCCTAACATAAGCAAGCGAGAAAGGCGTGGGCTATAAAATGTCAAAAGAAAGACTTGTCGTGATGCTCAGTGCCAGTTTTATTTGTGAGAAGCTCTTAGCACTTGTGATCGGAAAAAGTGAGAAACCACGATGTTTCTAAAATGTGAAAATCGCATCATTGCCTGTGCACTATAAATCAAATTGAACAGCCATGATGACATTCACAAATTTCTCACAATGATTGGAAGGCAGTAACGAGATGATGAAGAGAGAAAGAGAAAAATTCTTCTTTTTGTGGATAATGCCAGATCACACACAAACATGCAGCTAAGCAACGTGAGTCTGAAGTTCCTGACCACCGAATTGTACTTCTATAATCCAACAACTGGATAAAGGAGTAATCAAGACCTTTAAAGCTCTCTACCAAATCCATTTTTTGAAGGCAACCAAACTAACGAAGAAGGTGAACGTTATGGATGATGTCCATTGGATATCAACAACTTGGAATGAAGTAACTTCCTACGCATTCCAAAGCTGCTTCTACAAACCTGGATTCCAATGTGAGAATGAGCAATTCTTATAAAGGAATAAGAAGCAACAGGTGTGAGTGACTTGGGGTCAATTCTCCAAATGGTCCATACTGAAATTGAACCTGGAGCTTATTTTGGAGCCGACGGAAGCCTTCCAGTTTGCGATAACAACATCGTTGAAGATGAAGAGGTTAGTGAAGAAAACGTAAAGCCAGAATAGACCGAGAAAACTAGAAGTACGCTTACCTTCAAGCAATATGGGCAAGGGATTCAAGACCTGTTGAACTATGCAACTGAACATCACCCGAAGTCTTTCCACTTTTTAACCCCTTAACGGTCGCATTAAATTACGGTT
Source organism: Maratus speciosus (assembly GCA_963932465.1). Classification (NCBI taxonomy): domain Eukaryota; kingdom Metazoa; phylum Arthropoda; class Arachnida; order Araneae; family Salticidae; genus Maratus; species Maratus speciosus. The sequence continues at coordinate 124,933,370 of OZ010789.1, read as the reverse complement.
TAAAAAATCAAATTGCTTATTGGCCCCAGTTTTTTGAAAAAGAAATATTCACCTTATTTAATGACAGGTAAAATGATACCATAATAAATCCAATTACACTATTTTATAAAACTGGTGGGAATCAAACAATCTGAATAAAAGACGCAGCCCGCGAATATCACGGGAACGAGAATTAAGGGGTTAAACAACTGGCTAACATGTACACTGCACAAGCATGCACAATGCAAAAACAAACTAAAATTACTCAGTTTGTTAAATAATATACCGATTTTGTTTTTAAGTAATATATTGTATATATGTATGTTTTGTAAAACTTTTTTAATTAAAAAAAGAGACGGTAGATTACAGGCTCGACTGTATTCAGTTTGAAATTGCACTAACCGCCAAACCTAAATTCAGCACGTCCATCTCGGTAATTGACATTTTATACAGTCTATAAACTTAATCGTAGTAGTAGTAATACATTTATTTCCCATCTCCCTCTATAATGAACACCCCCATAATCTGAACATTTTTGGTCGGTCCCATGCGTGTTCAGAATAGAGAGAGTCCACTGTATATAACTTGAATACGGAATAAACATATTAATGTTTGCATTTTGGCGATAACTTCCAATTTTTCAAGTAAAGAAAATCGCTTTCTTTTTGACGCCATGCAATCTAAAGCTAATGAAAAATCTCTAACGAATGCTATCAGCTCCGCTGTAGACAACCTTACGCTGTAGTACAGAAAGCACAATTGAATAAAATAAAATGTGCGGGTGAAAAAAAAGGATTGCTTTTGAATATTGCACCTACAGTTGGTAAGAAAGGATGAAAAAAAAAAAAAAGCAATTTAACAAATTACAACGACCATTTGGAAAATGATTTTTTCAAAGACTAAAATTTAAGACATACACTATGACGCAAAAGTTTAGACAATGAAGAAATTCTTACATACTTTGAAAAATATTTATTCAATTTTCAAATCACTGCTTGAAATTAATGTGCTGTACATATAAACAATATTTATAACAAAGAAAAGTGGAATTGTGCATATTGCAATAAATTAAATGGTAACAAAAATAAACTGCTGTCTCAAAAGTTTAGACACAAATTAAATAAAATCGAAATAAACAATTTTTAAAACCTGGTTGCGCATCCATACTTATGTATTACGTCATATACACGAGATTGCATGGAAGAAACTAAATCTTGCATAGTTTGTGGATCGATATCGTACCATGCATTCTCAATAGATGTCTTAAGTTCCTTTTCAGAAGAGTATTGTCTAGCGTTGCTATAAACTTTGCGACACATGATGCTCCAAAGGTTTTCTATAGGGTTAAGATCTGGGCTACATGCTGGCCAGTCGAGAACTCTTATATTATGGGAATTAAAACCAAGATTTTGAATGTTTTGCAGTGTGAATTGAAGCATTGTCTTGCTGAAATTCCCACTGAGGACCCCTAGAAGCTCAGCAAATGGCAGTAGGTTTTCTTCTAATGTCTGTGTATAATGCTGTGAAGTTTGACGACCACTGGTGAAGGTCAGAGATACTTGTCCATTATAGCAAAAGGCTGCCCAAACCATCACCGAGCCCCCTCCTTGTCTGTGACTAAAAAAACGTCGAGGTTCCTTCCGCAAGTCATGCCAATACGATAAACAACCATCTGGATCATCCAGATTCCACTTTTTTTCATCGCTAAATATGACTGACTGCCATTTCTCTCCATATGACATATGCTTTCGAGCCCACATAAGTCTTTGTAACTTATGATATGGTTTCAGAGCTGGTTTCTTCTGCATTTTGCTATAAACGATTGTTCCTTTTTCCAAAATTCGTCTACGAATCGTATCCTTTGATACAGAGAGTCCCGATGAGCTTTGAACTCCACGTAGGCTCATTTGTTGAGTACTCGCTAGTCTTTGTATCGGGCGATCCTCTCGTACAATTGTCACACGTGGCCTCCCAGACCGACATTTTGCTTTATATTCGGAACCACTCGATAAAACTCGATAAATAGATTTTTTTGACCTATTAATAATAGCAGAAATTTCAGAAACGCTCTTCCCTTCACCTTTCAACTGCCAAATCCTTGAAACCTCATTCACTTGAATTTCTTTAGCTCTCGGCATGTCGACTATGAAGCGCAATCGTTTGCAGAACTTAAGTACTCCAAATTTGTGGCATCATCGATTCTAAATTTGCATATGCCAGCGAATATTCAAAGAAATTTAGAATAGTGTCTAAACTTTTGCGACAAGCACATTTGAATTTTTATGAAAAAAATTAGTATTATAGCAAATAAAACGACTGTCTTTTGTACATAGCATTTTAAATCAGTTTTTGAATATATTTACAGGTTTTTGTAATTCTGACGTCATAATTCTACATTTTAAAGCTGAATGACGTCATTGTCTAAACTTTTGCGTCATAGTGTAAAAAAACGCACGGAGTTGATCATACATTACGTACGCCATGGATTAAACATTAACATTCCTGGACCCATTATGAACAAATTTTAAAAGAAATTTCAGTTTTACAATTTTCGGTACTGTAAATTTCTAAACTTCTGCGGAGCTGGTCATACATTACGTACGCCGTAGATTAAACATTAACCCTTTCGCGGTTAAGCTGCGTGCAAAATTTGTCTTCGAAAATGGTTTCACAGGGAAATGCTTTGTATGTTTGTAAGTGGTCAATGATTTAGTTTGGTAAACGTTTAGCAATGAATCTGCGAAAACTGCCTTCCCCCCCTTCAGTACATCCTAGCAAACAGTAACCTACTAAAGTCCATTGTAATGTGCTTCCAAAGGGTAGACTTCCCACATTCATTTCGACAGTGATTGATTACCACCTCTACCCCAGAACTAACCCCCTTTCGAACTCATTCTTCAGGTATCTTTTTGTTTGCACTCAAATAAGAAAAGGAAACATATTTCTGAGGCGATTTTTAAAAGTTATCAAACAAAAATTCTAAACTATAACGTGTTAAGAACTTGCATTATATAAATGAGTTATAATCCAAGGTGTTGATATATTAAATTAATTATTAACTATACATCATCACTATAATCATAAATTAATTAAAGCAAAATCTTTTAATATGATATCAGAAACAGTTATATACAGATATAAATTCATTATTATTATTAATTTTATTATTATTATTAAATCAGTTAAATACAGATATGGATTCATTAGTATTATTATTATTATTATTAAATCAAACCTACAAGGAATAATTAGTTATGCAAGATGTATTAGATTGAGAACTTTCTAAATACGACAAATTTAAATATAAGAAAATATAATTATTTAAAAGCAAGGAGCGCGATTCCAATGCTATTTTATCGATACTCAAGTAGAATGAAAGAAAAATAATTTTTAAATATTGTAATCTTCAGATCTAAAAACTTATAAGTTAAAATGAGAGACATTTTTTACTTGACATCAAATGAACTTAATTTCAGATCAAATAATACCTGTAAAAGACAGATCCTTAAATTAGGTGAGGTGCCATAGAAACTAGACTGTCTAAAGAAATTTACATTAACAAAATGTATGGAAAATATGGTTATTTTTTACTTAAACAACAAAAGAATGTTTTGCTTATAAAAGTATGACACAAAGAATGCCCCAAAATTAGTATTTAAATATTGTAATTTTCAGATCTAAACATTTATAAACTGTAAATTATATATATATAAACTGATCTGATATCATAGAAAAAAGCTAAAATTAACCTTTTTAATTAAGACTTTCGATATGGTATTTGATATTAATTAAGATCAGATACGGATGTAGTGTTGTTCGTATGCAGAAGTTTCAAACTCAATGTTAAAATAAAGTTAAATTCATTTGTTTTTAATTATGATATCTTATAAAATAGAAATTTTTGTCTTTAAAATGTGATTTGTAAAATAATTTTAGAACAAATGATGGTTATATTTTTTTTAATTTACTTTAATTTTTTTCTTTCTTTTCTTCTTTTTTTTTTCTTTTTAAACAATTTATTTTGTAGCTTCGGGATGATATACCTCTCCAAGGATACCAACCTGAAAGTCAGCTTAACGTCTGATTGTAGGAGAAGCACAATATTATTTTTGAACCCTTTACATTTAATAGATATTTTCTAAATTCCACCCTACATGAAAACCTCATCAACAATACCATTTTATTAAATTATTTAATACTCATTAAATTTTATTAATTATTTTTTTAATTAAATTTTACTTTTCTAACTTTGGTGGAAAAAGTCGTAAAATTGATTTTCCTTATTTTGCAGTAAACTTTTTTGAAGATTCCGGTGTAAATTCGACATTGCAGAAACGCAATTCCTTGCCCCTCAAAGGGTTAAGCAACACAAAGTCAGGGCGCGAAATGTACCTAAGCAAACGGGAATGATATTCCGACTCGTGAAATTATGACTAATATTGTTCCGGTTCGTGACTGATATTCCCGCACCAATTAATGTTCATTCGAAAAAAAAAAAGTGGATAGAATGTGCAGCGATACATTTAACATCACTGTGATAAACCACCACCCATACATACGCCACCACGGCGATGAAGCTATTGTGATAGTTCCTCACCAAATGAAAGACTCACGACACAAATGAGTTAAATTTTAGTGACCATTCTATGATACAGTTATATGTAAAAAGATTAGATAAAAATAAATTGCATAAGATATATTCAATTTGGAGATAAGAAAACAGAAAACTTAAGGTATTTCCAGTATTAAAGAAGAAGAAGAAGAAGGATTGATAGCGTTAGAAAGTAAAACTTGAAGGGGAGATCTTATATATGGCACTTTTTCAAGAAAAGTGTTGTTTACGACGGTCAATTATCAACACGAGGGATATAGGCCCGAAGGGGGGGGGGGGGGCGGGGTATCCTCCGTGTGGCGTTTTTCTAAGGGATCCTAAACCGTATTTACGCAAGGAAATCCAAGATTCGAAGAAAACCACGGCAAACTCCGAACGATTAGACCGACGAGCGTGATTGGGTTCGAACCCACCACCTCCCTTCTACCAGCTTTGAGAGCAAAAAATCTCGGTCAATGGTGGGTCTTTCAAAAAATTCTCATATATGAGGGGGGGGGGGGCGTTTTCGGAGGGGCTTATTTTAGATATCTTACAATATATATTTAACTAAAATTACACAATTTATAAATAAGGAAAGAAGTTTGTGCGTGTGTTTCTCGAATGTGTTCTGAAGAGACCGCTGAACGCAGAACTGCAAAATTTGGTAAGAAGGTACCTCTCTATATGTAGTTATGCACCTCGAAGTCGGAGTTAAATTTTTTGACTGTCATAAAAGAATTACGATCACAATATTTTAGTAATTTATATCCCCTGCATTTTTTTTACGTTTTACGGGGAGTTTTTTACCTATGTGAAAAAATTCCGGTTAATATATCTTGGTCCATTATGTTAAGTTTTGTAGTTTCAAAAAAGTTTATTCGGAATTCTAACATCGTTTTTAAAAATTCTCCTATTTTTTAATACGATTTTTAAAGGGCTTCTTCTCGTATTGTGCTACTTTTCGACGGCCCCCGGCAACCCCTGGCGGACGAGCTAGAAAAGAGTAAGCATAAAAAAAATAGAAAAATGATTGCATTAGTAAAGAGAAAAAAAAAAAACAATCTTGTTTTTGAATTTCATCCATATAAAATTAGTCATGCAAATAATCTCTTCAACAATAATTTAAGTGCATAAATTTTTTTTGCCTTTTTTCCGAATACTTTTCTTTTGCTTGCTTTTTTATACTAAATTTCATTTAAGAATTTTGAGAAATACTTTATTACTTTTTTACACGTTGTGGTAATGGAGTGGATTTTTTGACTGAAAATAGAATCTAACCATATAATAGCGACATTTACACAGTGACGTAGCCAGGATCTTCTCCTGCGAAAGGTTTTCAGTCATTTTTACTCGTAAAATGAACAATATCAACCAATTTAGCACGTAGATTTTCCAATGCTTCATAAAAGGATTTCCTTCTTCAGTCATATATATATATATATATATATTGAAGCATAATACATGTATATGTAATTTACTGCTATTGTTCCTCGCTCTATTTCTTATTCATTTTGCACAAAACAAGGAATCGTTGAAACAGATGCAAGCTGAAATGATTTTGCCTGTTTGCGTTTGTCTTTGCATTAGTCTTATTCACTATTTATTCGTCTTAACAAAACCAAATTTGTACATATCTTATGGATTTTAACTGTTTTGAGAAAAATTTTAAATCCCTCACCCAAATCCCCATCTTTCGAATTGGTCAGAAATATACACAAATAAATCATTTATTTAATTGTGTAGGTTTAGAAAAGTGACATTATTTCACAATTTTTTTTTCCTTTTCAGTCATATACGTGAAATAAATTATATTGAGGTAAATAATTGAAGTGCATTGAATAGATTAAATTCCTGCTATTTTAATCTTACAAAAATATCACTGACGATAAAAATGCATTTTCACATAAGAATTGCATTTTAAAATTATATGACATTTAAATATACTGGCAGCAACGATAATGAGAAAAAATAATGCCACTTATAGCACAATCAAAATAAAATATTTATGCTTTGAACATTTGATTTTGAAATGTCATCTTCACTAGGAGAAATTTTTTGTGAGTATTAAATTCAATCTGTGTTGACATCACTCTTTTCGAGAGCAAAACGTCTTAGCCGCTTATGAGAGAGCACTGTCCTCAAATTCAAAAGAGCTACTTCCTGACACATTCCTAAATTTATTCATGTTTGGAAACGCATGAAATGGACATGTTCCTATTCAGAAATCATGTCATTAAATTGCGTTTTCTATTGTTTGTTAAAGGATCTTTCAGAAAATACTGTGAAAGTGTGCGTTTTGAACCGAATTTCCGTGGCGGCAACGCGGTAAAGGGAAAAAAAACTTGTCACACGCAAAATTCGCTGACAACTCGATAAGTAATTTATTGATTAAAAAATCCAGGGCCGAAACTAAGGGGGCGTGTGCCCCGGGCACCAGAACGAAGGGGCGCCAAATGAAGGATTATACCTTTGGAATGGATCATTTTCTTCTGATGGACTGATGGCTTCTGTTATTATGAAACAGTCATTATAAATGAAGTGTTAGGTGAAGATGAAAGAGCAGCCGTAAAAAGTTAGAACTCTGATTTTCTGGTCAGAATGGAAAGAAAAAAAAATGGTCATAATTTTTTTTTCAAAAAAAATTATACTTACGGCTGCTCTTTCATCTTCACCTAACACTTCATTTATAATGACTGTTTCATAATAATAGAAGACATCAGTCCATCAGAAGAAAATAACTCGGTGAAAGCGGAAACTCGGTTAAGCAAGACTCGGTTAAGCAGGACTCGGATAATCGGGACTCTAACTTTATATTTCATTTTAAAAAAGATCTTTAGAATATTTTTGTTGGTGTTCAGAGAGGACTCATGACTCCCGTGACCTCCCCCTTGGATCCGCCATTGTAGATTACGTAGTTGAGTATTACATATTTTAAATTTTAGAATAAATCGGCTATTAGAAAATTAGTAAAATTCTCTTTGTAAATATACTTTGCGGAAGAGGGGGAGGCGCAAAATCCATGCTTGCCCCGGGTGCAAAAAAGGCTAGTTTCGGCCCTGAAAAAATCATACATTAAAGTTAAAAAAATTAATTTGTTTTTCATCCAAAACTACTTTTACAGTTTTTTTTTTTTCTTGTGTGTGTGTGTGAAGATGGGTAAGTAGAAAAAAAAATAAATAAAAGCCTTTTACATGAAAGTTATCATTGAATTAGTATTCATTCAAGTAAAAAACTCGAATTAAAGGGAAAACTTTATTTGATTTCAAACCACTTCAATAGTCTAGTCTGTCATTTTTTTGCCTTTACGTTTAAAAAGGAGTCCGAAAATGTCTCGTTGTTGATGGTTAATTATCTACATGACGAGGAAGGATAGGCCCGAATGGGGAGCTGCCCTCAGTGGGAGTTTTTCTAAGGAAACCTAACCCGTATTTACGCAAGGAAATGCAGGGTTTGAAGAAAATCGCGGAAAACTCCAAACGATTAAGCAGACGAGCGCGATTGGGTTCGAACCCAGCACCTCCCGTCTACCAGCTTTGAGAGCAGAACCTCATGGCCACTGGTGTGGCGTCTCGTTGTTGAACTAGGGAATTAGAGAACTACCTTAAATAAAACGCCATTTTGACGACATTGCCATTCCAATCTGATAACAAATCATTCGACTAGACTGAAATTAAGTTCCATTTTTAATAAATTCGGAAACTGCTCATTTAACATTTCTTATACGTTTATTTCTTATGTTAAAAACCGTAAGATTCAATGATTTTTCAAAGTTCTCTAAAGAAATAAAAAAAAAAAGGAAAAAGAAAAAAATCTGCAAAAAGAAAAAAAAAAAAATGAACTGTCACTTCGTCTCTTTATATCATTCTTACGTTTTATCGTTTGTTCTTCTTTTCATTTTTTAAAGATTTGGAATACTTGGATGAAACCAATTTTTATATTCCTTGTCAAGATATTTTTTATTTTAATTTTTAAACAAATAGTATTATTTTTCCATATATATATGTCCATGTGGAATCTCTGTAAATTTTTCTCCAGCATAAAAAATGAAGTGCATTAGTTCAAAAAAGTTATCTAAATTATTCGTTATAATTTAGAATTACAATACTAAATTATCATTAGCGTGATACTTACCCGAAGAAATTATTTCTAGATTTCAAGGTATCGGAGCTATCAAGCATATAAAAAATATCAAGCATCTTTTTTTTTTTTTTTTACTTTTTTTTTTCCAACTAAATCATTGAAAGAGATTAGTTAAATGTATTCTGGTAAAATAGAAATTTTTTTTAATTAATGTAAAAGCACGTTTGCGGAATGGAGTAGAAATCAAAAATCTACAGAAAAGAGCAATGAAATTTTTACTATAAAAACTAAGCATAATATTAATTATTCATAGGCTACAAACTTTTTTAAGGCGGGGGTGGGGGAAGGGGGAGTGGCAATATTGTCAGATCTCTGATGTGAAACCAAAAAGATAACGGAAAAAAAATATGTCTTTCTTTATTTTTATATCAACAATTTTTTATGTTACACTGTGCAAGATTGATAATTTAAGAAATTTGAATAATAATTATTTATGAAAAAATACTATTTTTTTTTTTTAAGACTAAGGTAATCTTTTGAATAAATATGTGACACTGAAAACAATACGCAGCCTCTTATAAATGTCCATCATTTGGAAGTTGTATTATTCCTCTGAACTTGTTTTCTTTACAAATCATTTTTACAAATAATCTTTACAAGGTAGGGGTAGTTCTGTCAATTATAACTTTCCGAGAATTCCAGTTTCACTTACAAGTAATATTTCGATGTCACCCACAGATTGCAAAAGTTAGGGCCATACAGTCTCTGTTCAAGTTTGGAATTCTCTACACCCCACCTCTCTCCTTCCACATCCGATGACTTGTGAAAAAAAATAGGAAAATGAAAGTAGATAACAATAGGAAATCCATCAAAGAAAATCCATAGAAACTTTCAAATGTAAATGTTTGTTCGACTCGATTGTATTTAGTCATTACAGTCTCAAAATTGTGACAATAGAGACTATAATGATTTAGTAAAATGATTAGGTAAAAAATACTGATATTTGCAGATATCAGACTGTGAGGGGGGCGGGGGGGGGGTGGATGTAGCTTCAAAAGAATATTTAGGGATACGTTCCCAGCTTCTTTTGAGTGGAACTGTGAGAATAAACATGATTTGGGACTCTTTTAGTTAGTTGGTATAATGTAAGAGCTCCATACAGGAGTTCGTTATATTGAACCCACACCATGAGAATGGTTTTTCGATTACTCCCCAGGAGTTCGTTATATTGAACCCACACCATGAGAATGTTTTTTCGATTACTCCCCAACTCTTTCAAAGGGGGAAAAAAAACTATTTTTCATATTAAGCAAATATTCGCTGCAATAATGCTAAACCTGCGATTATATACTGCTTATAAAGACACCAATGCACGGTACAAGTATCAAGTTATTCAAAAATATAAAAAGGTTGGATGCAATTAAAACAACATACATAAAGAAGTGCACAAATTTTTATTTATTTATTTATTAATATAAGTAAAAACAACGAAGAGTCGCTATCATAAAAATTACCTATCACTACCCCGAAAAATGTTAAATAAGCACTGCAGATTATTGCGAGCAATTGGATTTAACACCTTCGGGACGAGCGTCTTTTACAGAATTTTTAACCTTTTATCTACGGTTTTTCAAAACAGAAATTTTTGCCTAATTGAATCGGGAAAAATACTCGGATTAAATAAGGCAAAATTTACAATAAAAATTTACTGGTAAGAATAATCACGGATTCTGATCACCTTACGCGGCACGTATACCGGTTGCTCGTCCCCAAAGGGTTAATAAAGCTTTCTACTATATTTAATTGCTTGAAGTTTTTAATCTATTTACAACAGTTATAATGACAATTTTAAACGTAGTGATTAACTGAATGTTTTTAAAAAAGTGGAATATGTGCACATTTTTTTTACATCAAGATATAGTTAAGTACCCTATAAATATTGAAGAGTATTAAAATTTAGTTAATTAATTTTATTGGGATTCAGTGAAAATGCTGATAAAGACACCCTGTTATTACACTAAAGTAAAATTTTGATCGCAGCTATACATGCGTTTGAATTAATTGAGAAAATACTTATTTCTTCTTCCATTACAAAAATGCTATGAATGTCAAATAATGTCTGTCAATAAAAAAAAGTAATATTTCATTTCTTATCTTCGACATTTATACGTCAAATTAATTACATTTTTTTTTTTTTTACATGAAGTATTTTTCTTTAATTCATATACTAATAAATACTATCTACAATTTATTTTTCCTTTTTAATAGTGAAAATTATAAATCCCATTCTTTTTTTTTAATTGCGAGTTCATGTATTTTTACAAATCTGGTAAAAAAACAAACAAAAAAAAAAACATGTTTCTATTAGATTTATTTATATTGTACATTCTTTACATATTAATTAAAAAATCCTATTATGGGTTTATAATTTCTATTATGGATAATAAAATAATTAAATTTCATTATTTAATTAGATAACTTTAAAAAGTAAAACTAAAAATCCCTCTATATATAATAATCATTCTATTACGTACTTTAAATCAATTAACAGTCTTGCAGCAGTGTATAATGATAACTTGTCTATATCGATGCCTTTTATGATCCCTTCAGAATCGTTATAGACAGGTTTCACGGTATAGTTTTAAAGTTACACTTGAATTTGAATGAAATTTGAGCAGCAATTATAAATTAGAAAATATTTTTTAAAGTGTAATATGAATTTGGGTTTTTGATATTTTAATTATTATTGCACTGCAAAAGTGATGCAAATAAAAAATAAGAAATAAAAAAAACACTTTTAAGTATTTAGTAAATGAAAAACATTGAAATACTTTTAAAAAAGAAAATAAAAAGAAAAGAACGCATGTATTCATTCAAATAATAAATGCAACATGGTAAATGTTTTAAAATAATAATAATAATTATAGTGAAATATAATTTTATGGAAAATATAATAAAATAAAACAAGTAAACACTAATATTCTGCGAATTTGTCTAGTTCCACTCAAAGAAACTATAACTCATTTACTGCATATATTCTTTGAATTCACCTTAGTATCTGTTTTGAAATGTAATGCCATTCTCAATCATTTACAAAAAACTTAATTCTCTAAGGCATTTTTCAACCAAATCTCTAAAGCATTCGACTACAATAAACTACTTGACAAATAGTCTACGCCTATTATGTAGTGGAAGGAAGGTGTGGTTGAAAAATGCCTTCTTTAACTCCCAGTCTCCAAAAATGGGGGGAAGCACAAACGCGTATACGCGACGTTGACCATTTAGAGATAACAAATGCCGACCGTCTATACGCGTTCATAACGCTTTTAAAGTAGAAATTTCTGGCCGCCTATTCGCGGCCGTAACCCTTTAGAAGGACTTTATTTTGACCGCGGATATGCGGTCGTGACCATCAAAGGGTTAATATTCCTGGACCCATTTTAAATGAAATTTCATTTTTAAACTTCTAAACATTCCACAATATTACTTTTTATATCGTCGTATAGAGAAAAAAATGCATTTTTAATTACAATTTGTTTGAAAGCTGTATCTCAATTTTTTTCTGAATTATTCATTTTTTTTGTAGTTTTTATTACTTTTTTGTCATAGTGGCAACAGAAGTATCCATCACTGTTGAAAGTAAAGGGAAAATACAGATTACTGTATAGACCAATCAGAAAACGATTAAAATACGGGATTCAACTAATAAAACGCTTCAGATATGTTTTTGATTTCCTACCCTGACCGAGGACAATAACCATTTTTCCAAATGGTTAAAAAAAAAAAAAAAAAAAAAATAGAGACAGATTCCGAATTTTGAACGTTTTGATAAGAAAGTTTTATTTAATCAAAAATTCTGTCAATTTTCGAAAAATTTCATTGAGATTTTACCGCTCAAAAAAATTAAATGCGGGAAATAATTCAAAACGATAACGTTAAAGCCGGGATTTTTTAAGTATAGGAAATTAATTGGGACTAGGTAAAAATGACGTTATATGCGGGAAATCGTTAAATACGGATTACGTTAAATCGCGGTTTCACTGTATATCGCCCTTATATATAAAATCAGCCATCTACCCTGAGTTTTCTACTGAACTGATTTTGTTAATTGTTTTTTTTTTAATGAAAGCTGTTCCTTTGCAGATGTGTTCGGACTAGCTGTTTTTAAAAATATTTCCATTTTTATATTTTAAGTAAATAAGTTGCTTATAAATTTTCTTCAAAATGGTGGCGTGGCAATCGGAATCCTTTCATTATTTCAGATAAAAGGAAAAATATGAAAAATATCCAGATGCATGGCTTTTTAGATGCATTTTTTTATTTGCAAGCTATTTTCGGCAAAAAACAAGAAGGAGCGTGTACTCTGTTTTTATAAGCTAAAAAAATTCATATTTACTGCGACATCACGAGAACAGTGTCTATTGGGTTTATTTTATCCACTCTGTATTATGATTTTATTAGATTTTCTCACTGCAATTAAATAGAAAAAATCATTTTATTTGAATATACTGTGGTTAAAGGGTCTCCTCTTAAAGCTTTAAAATTTTTGAAATTTTGATTTTTTTTTATATTAAATTCTTATCTTTTCTGAACATTTTGATATCATTGATTCCTTGAAATTCCCATTAGAGCAGAAGTTATGGCTTTTAGAATTATACCCGCCAATAGCTGAAGCGGCGTTTCCGAAACTTTGAAGTCATTTTTCTCCAAATATCGTTTTTGGCTATAACGCGCGCAATAACTCAAAAGCTTCTCTTCATGAAACTTTCAAAACATATGTTTCATGTTAGTCTGTATAAACTGAACCTAATTTTTTTTTTTTTTTATTCTTAAAAAAAAAAAAAAATTTTTAGGTGATGATAGTGTTGAAATTTTCTAAATTTTGCATTAGCTAAATACAACTTTGTATTAAAAATATGAAAATGCTTTAAATGCAGATTTGTTTAGATTCAGGGTAATTATTATAATCTGAAGTATAAGTAAGCACCAAAATGTTCGTTCTAGTTACAAAATTTATTTTGTAATCCTACGCGTAATCTGTTATGCCAATTTTCTACTCGTCAAAAGTCTGACAGCTTGGAGCCCCCTGTAAATGCTAAATCTGCATCTTGCAATTTTTTAAATACATGAAATGAAAGAACATACTTATATCTTTCATTCCAATAAAAATTATATCTTAAAATAAATACATTTTAAGATATTAAATATTGAAAATGGTCTTTTTTTTCTTCCATTTTTTCCAATTTTAAGGGGTCTCAGGAGTCTTACTTTTCATTGATGATGCAATTTAGCAACGTGTCGCATTTAATATTATTTCACATTCCGTATAGAACAGAAATTCATAATTTTTTTTGCAACTGACAGCTTAATATCTGTTCTGTGTAGCATAATAATTTCAATGTTCTATAAATATTATTTTACACTTTTTAAAATGTTTAATTTTGAGAAAAGTTTTAAAATTGTTTTTTGACTTGCATTCATTGCGCGCAACATTTCTCAAGAACTAATGAAGCAATTTGTACAAAACTTGAAATGTTCATTCACTTTGATACAAGGAATAACTTGTACCTCAAATTTATTAATATAATTGTATTGAATATTTAAAATTAGCATTTTTTCAAGAAAAGATGATTTTTTTAAAAAAATTTTATAAGTTAAATGTATATATTTAAAGAAAATAAAATTTTAATTGCTTTAAACTGAAGTATACGTTCCAAGTACATTAGTTTTACATCATTATGAATATTATTTGAGGCTCTAGAATCAATAGTTTCGCTACAATCTTGCGCGCAGCAGATGCAAGTAAAAATGCAATTTTAATTTTTTTATAATAAATAAACATTTAAAAAAATAGTGAAATATCTGTTGTATAATATTGAAATAATTATGCTACATAGAACAAATAGTTAGCAATCAATGCTAAAATTTTTTTGCATTTGCGTTTTATAGGGAATCAGAAATAAAATTAAATATGACATGATGCTAAAAAGCACCTTCAGTGAAAAATTAAGACTCCTGAGACCCCTTAAGAGTCCTGAGATCCCTTAAGGGTCCTGTCCCTGCCGGCGAAGACACTCACGAGCTATTGCTAATCCTATGGGGAGGGATTTTTCTAATATCTCGTTTGCATTTCGACATTTTTAAATAATTTTTTTTTTGCATTGGATAGCCGAGGTCCGTCTCTACAGCGCACCTTGGTTACTTTTTCGATTTTGGTTGCAGATATTTTTTAGAATGACACTTTCATTTTCAGAACCGGTTTTGAAAATGAAAGTAACTTTATTAAAAATATCTGCGACCATAATCAAAAAAGTAACCAAGGTGCGCTGTAGAGACGGACCTCGGCTATCCAATGCAAAAAAAAAAATTATTTAAAAATGTCGAAATGCAAACGAGGTATTAGAAAAATCCCTCCCCATAGGATTAGCAATAGCTCGTGAGTGTCTTCACCGGCAGGGACAGGACCCTTAAGCATAAAAGTACATATATAAAGTGTGTTTGAAAAGTTTGCTCCGGTGACGTTATGCTTAGCTTGAAATGTATTTTTACATTAATAAAACTAAGCAGAAAAATTGATAAGATTGTTTCAACATGACGTAAGTTTCACCGATTTTTCATTTCTTAATTCTAAAGTTTAGAATCGGAGCTTTTATTGATCGTTGAACTATTTCAGAAATTGAATAATGAGTAAGAAAAATATCTTCATCAATTGTATTTATAGAAATCATTAACCAAAAGTTACGGGCAGCGAATAAACCTTTAAAAAAAATATATAAATGCTCTTTAAAATTTCGAAAATCAATTGTTTTCCTAGGTTTATAAAGATAAAGGAGCGCATTCCGGAATCGTGGGTAACTCAGAAGAGGTTATATTATATTTCCGTTCGTTCGTATATTATAATTTCGTAGATTGAGAAACTTTTCACTTTTTTTACAGTACAGAATATATCACCCGTACTCAACCTGCAACCCGCGGGTCGCATGTGGCCCGGCGACTTTTTATGTGTGGCCCCGAAACGCATAATCATGATTAATCAATATTTGTAAATTAATTGTGCATTAAAACTATTTAAGACCTTCATTGATGTTTTTCTATATTTTCTTGTAGATAAAACCTATTCTGTTAATTTAAAATGATGTTAAAACATCTTAAATGCCGTTTTCTTAGTTAAAAGTTCCTTTAAAAGTGCTATTGGTGCTGCAGTACATTTCATAACATTTGTTAAACTTCAGCATTAATAATATTTTATTCCAAATTAATTAAGTTTGAAATGTACATTTCTCTATATGTAAAATAATAAATATTTACATCGAGCAAAAGGGATTAATTAGAGAAAATCAGCTGATTTTTTTCTTTAGAACGTGGAAGTTCTGAATTTTATTGTTATAAAGTTTTATACTTTTTATGTAAGTAAAACTGCTTTTTAGGTTTGAACGTTTGTCACGGAAAAAATTGGCGCACAAAATTTTTACACAGCTATTTCCGAACAACAAACTTCTTGGCCGATTTGTACAACATTTGGAATAGGAATCTATCACGAAGTTTATTCTTTTTAAATAGTAATGTTAATATTTTTTGGTAACGTTTCTTCCGAGACAAATAGTTCTACTCATAATATTAACTTTGTTGTATTGCTTTGTTATACTACTTTTGTTATCACACTATTTTAATTACCCTTTTTTAAATGCGTTGCGACCCGCCTAACGTCGCAAACCCATGTTTGGAGCCCGGAAGAATAAAAGAGTGAGTATGGCTGGAATATATATATATATATATATATATATATATATATATATATATAACCATAATATAATTACAAATCATCATCTATTTCCAATTACTATAATTAAATTAATAAATTTAGCAACAAAACATAACTCTGACATCATACAAAATAAAGATGGAACCTTTAACTAGTAATACAAAATCAAGGACAATCCTCTAATTCACTAGCACATTGCGGACGATTAATCCATATAAAACATATGAAAAACCACCAAATTTTGAAAAAATAACCTATTAAAGACAAAAGAAACAAATAACCAGCGAAATATTGTCGAACCATTAAAAGATGTATGGTAAACAAATAATATATCAAAGGGATGGATGTAGCCGGAAGCTTATATAGCATTTCACTTTTTCAAGGGTACATGAAATACTAATATAAGCAAAAGCATAGTTGATTTCTGTAATGGAAACCAGCAATAAGCTAAAAATTGAATTCCATATGTACCCAATCGACCACACACCAAAAAGCATAAATTTACTATGCCATATAAATTGAATTAAAAAATTTATTAATCAATGCAAGATCCGTAATAATGAACAATATGAATAAATTAGAAGATTTGAATTTAAGACATACCCAGCAAGAGAATTGCAATGACCCTATTACAACTCACACATGTATCCTATTTAGCACTGCAAAAATCCCGCCTAATTAATTGCTACAGTTAAAAGCAAATCCTTAACGTTACAAATCATCACAGCTTGCAGATAATTTTCACAGTGTTACAAATATAATAATTATAATTAACATATATAATCTATATAATAAAAATTATTATATGCTGTTTAAAGGATCCTGTAATAAATTATTACTAAAAAGTACATAAAGAAATAAATTTTTAAAATTAAACAGGTAATAATTAAGAGATATAATAAAATATAAAAAATCTTTTTACCCCCAAAACTCGAAAGCTGCTTTATAATACAAATGCAACACATCAGGTTACGCAGCTGGTAATAAATATATTTCTGTAATTGAATTTTTTTGTTTGCCTAACTCATGCATTGGTGTTTCTTTTATTCTGTTACAATGCCTGATGTAAACACTGTAACGGAATATTTATTTTCTAGTTGCCTAGACTTCCTTGATGCTCCTCTTTAAATCTAATTCATCTGTGTTATTTATGTGTTAGCTAATTGTGGAGCAATCTAGCTTAGTGCTTGTCACATTTCCCATTAATATAGGGAACGTGATATACCAGTTTTATTCTTACAATGAATCCTTAGTTTAAATGGAATGTTTTTCGATTTTTTTTTTTTTAACCTTAGTAAATGAATAACTGTTTGAGTCTTTACAAGTTTTTTTAGAAAAACAAATTGCATTTTCCCAAAATATGCTTTTCACAATTCAAAATAAAACTGCAGAAAATATTTAAGGGGGTACTTCACTCGAGCGAAAACACCCGTTCGCCAAAGTTAATCCTATCGAAGAAATTTTTTAAGATAGCTCACTTGCATTTCAATACTTTTAAATGATTTTTTTTTTTTTTTTTTTTTTTGCATTGAGTAGCTGAGGTCGATCTCTACAAAGACCGTGTTTTACCTTTTTTTTTTTTTTTTTTTTTTTTTTTTTTTTTTTAAGGAGAATACTTTCACTTTCGAAACCAGTTCCGAAAGTATCCTAATAATAATAATAATAAAAACATGTAAACAAAATCGAAAAGTAAAAAAACGGCCTTTGTACAGATTGATCTCAGGTAGCCAATGCAAAAGAAATTGTTTAAAAATATGGAGATGCAAATAAGCTATCTTAAAACATTTCTTCCATAGGATTAACTTTAGCAAACTGGTGTTTTCGCGTGATTGAAGTAGCCTCTTAATAATTAAAAACTGGGTACTTTTCCAGAACAGGGGGCATTGGCGAGATAGAGATAATGGGTTTGGCGAGAGAAGGAAATTTTCATGCATATTTTTTGGCAACATATTTACTGTCTCAGATACACAAGCAGTTTTTTTTTAAATATTTATATGTACAATTTGTTTAATAGAAGCAAGCTATTTGTCTAAATTTATATGCAAACTGAAGTAAATTGTACATTAAACAACAACAACAATATTATATATAAGTAATATATATATATATATATATATATATATATAACCATTATAGAATATTACAAATCAAAATCTATTTCAAATATAATTTATAAATTGAGTATATATATATATATAATACATATGTAAATTAGCAGAAAAGTTCATTACATTTTTTTCATAGCTGCTTACATCATTTGGCAACAAATCTTACTTTTTGAAGCTCAACTTGTGTCAAGCTTTTAAAAAACTCGCCAAATGCCGCATACATTGGGAAAGTACCAAAAATTGTTTTATTAGAAAAAAAAAATCTAAACGATGTAAACAGAGTTATACAATGGAGAAAAAAGGCATCAGAATTTCTTAAAATCAGCAAAAATATTTTACAATATTAAGGGGTCAGGTAACCAATAAAGTACATGGAAAAGTGACCTCTGTAAGAATTGCAGTCATTCTTTAACTAATTAACTTTTAATTATAAAATTGAAAACACATGTTAGGAACGATTTATTTTATCAATCAAAGTTGTTAGAAAAGGTATACACATATATAGTTTTTTTTAATTTATTTTTAAAGATAATACAATTTTTACGAAAGAATTATTCTTGCATGCATTGCGCGCATGATTTTTCCCATTTCAATAGTTGAAACAAGCCAAGATTTTTTTTATGAGTACAGATATGAAGTGTTTTCAGAATGACCTACAATGAAAAAAATAAAACTTGTAGATCTCGAGAAAAATTTTTTTTTTAGAGACATTCGAAATATCGAGATTTTTTAAATACAAAAGTAGCCGTGAATTCTAAACTTCTTACTTGAGAAACATAATAATAGGTCATTTTGTGCTTCTGTACGTTTAATACATCCACCAAAAATTTCGTGAAATTCTAGGCAACCGTTTTTCAGAAATCGTGCGCGCAATGATCAAAATCGCTGTTTTTAGAAAATTGGCTTTAAATATTGAAAAACCCGTTGATCATGTAGCAAAAGCTCAAAGTGTTTTAGACATAACTTCTCTTCTAAAACGAATTTTTGTATGCGGTTTGATTTTAAATGTTCCCAAAGAATCACATTTAATTATAAGCTATTTTTAAAAAAATACGATTTTTAGACGCTTCAAAGGTTACCTGACCCCTTAAATATACAAAATAAAATAAATATTAAAAAAATGCTTCTTATTTATGAAACCTGTCGTAGAAAATTATACTTTTATCGAAAGCAAATACTGCTTAAGGCTCCTCTCAAATCCCAACTGGCTACTTTTTGACAAATGTTTAAATTCATTTTTGTTCGCAAACGTATCACACTGACAGGTGGCCCCAATTAAAAATTATATAATTATATTTTTTCTGTTTTTCGACCAAAGTGTTTTCAGAAAATAATGTCCAAGTTAGCGTTTTCAAAATAATTTCCAGACGCGACACCGCAGGAAAGGAAACAAGCTGCCGTCCTGCTACATTAATCGCTTATAACTTAAGATGCAATTCATTTTATGGAAAAAGAAAAACTATTCTATTGCAAATCACTTCAATAATCATGCTTGATGCAAGTATCATGTTTTCTATTTAAAAACGAGTCAGGAAATGAGTGGGAAAGTTTTGTGTTGTCGAGCTGGTAAAAATATTCTTTTGAGAATAGCCTTAACGAATTGTTATCATTTTCTTATTGCCAAATATGTCTCCACTACGCGGAATTTGACTACCGTGAAATACCAGTAACAAAATTTTGGCGACCTCCTAAATTGATTTGTTGTAGGGAAACTTGGTTATATTCAAATAATAAAATTCTCAAGAATTTATCTGCTATTGTATCCAGTGCAGAAACTACATCATTTCAGCATTAATTTACAGACTTGAATAGAGCGACGGGTAGGGGCTTAAAGATATTTTCGCAGTTATGAACCTTTCGTTATATTCGAATTCATTACAGCTGCATTTTGCTCTGTTTAAAATAGCTGATCTAAAAATATATAAAAATATTTTCTGAATACCTTTAATTTTTGGATTAATTTAATTTTTTATTATTATGTTACTGTTATACAATCATTAAAGAAAATTTTTATCTGTATACTGATAATTTAACGCTGTAACACAAACATTAATTTATACATTTTAATAGTGCAAAGGGAGTGGCCTTAAAGATAATCTCGCAGTTATGAATTTTTCGTTATATTTTCATTCCTTACAGCTACATTTTGCTCTATTTAAAGTAGATAACCTAAAAATATATAAAAATATTTTCTGAATGTCTTTACTTTTTGGATTATTTTAACTTTTTATTATTGTGTTACTGTTGAACAATCCTATTTTTTAACCGCTGCAACACAAACATTAACTTATACACTTTAATAGTGCGAAGGGATGGGGGCTTAAAATAATTTCGCAGTTATGAACCTTTCGTTAGATTTGCATTTATTACATGTGCATTTTCCTCTATTTAAAATAGATAACCCAAAAATATACGCAAATATTTTCTGAATGTCTTTACTTATTGGATTAATTCAACTTTTTGTTATTGTGTAACTGTTGTACAATCATAAAAGAAAAAAAAATATCTGTTTGCCGATAATTTAATGCTGTAACACAAACATAAACGGCTACGAATTTCGGCGAGATTTTTTTCAAAAATAGATTTAGATGTTTAACAAATATGTGTTTTTATAAGTGTAATGTTTTATAAGATGCACATAGGTATAAAACTATATGAAGCTTTCCATTAATAACTAGATTAAATATTAGGAACAACACAGAAAAATTGCAGAAACGTTTCGTGATACAGGCGAAACGTTTATAAAAATTCTGTGTAACTTTACAGTTACTCGCGATTTTTATAAAGCTTTCTCTTTTCTTCAGAAATCTTTAGAAGAAGGTCTAATTAGAAACTAATATATTTACAAAATATTTGGGCAGCAAAGGAATATTTTTATTTCAAAAATGTTTACTTAAATATCAGGAACCATTATCCCCCTGATATTTCATATTGATCTTTATTCAAGTAATTTCTGAAGGTAAGGTAAAGATTTCCAAAATCGTTGGTAACAATGAGATTGAATTTAATTTTCGTAAGTATTTCTGATGTGTGTCTGTAGAAAGCTTACCAGCTTGGTCTTCAATTTTAATCCGTAATTTAAAATTCATACCGGAAATTTCAAAAGAAAAAAAAAATACTTTATGTAATCGCTAAATGTCTGTCATTAAAGAAAGCTTAAAATTCTATTTATTTCTGGTATGAACTCAAAATTTCTGATTAAAAAAGACGGCCAAGCTGGTAACCCTGGTCTGTAGTGTTTTCTGTGAATTTTTGTCAGCATACTTATGGCAACAAAACTGGCATTTAGAAGTTTTATTTTAGTTCACATCGCTCACCCGCAAGAAAATGACACATCTCGCAAAAATTCACTTTGCGTTTTATTCCACTAATAGATCTGTCATGAGTGCATCTTCCTACACAAAGAGTCTCATAAATGTAGTTATACGGAAAATTTCTTTATTACGCAGTATGTCCATTTGCGACCACAGGAGAGAGGTGGATTGTGTGGAGAGGTTAAATTTCCCAACCCTCCAAACATTATCCTACGGCTTCATTCTTAAACATTTTATTCTTTTAAGCAGGTTTTTATTCCTGCATGCAGAGCTAAGTGCTATAATTTCATGTTACAGTAAAATCATGCAAATTTTCTTTTGCCTCTCTTATGAAATTTACTTTTCTAATTAGATTAAAAAAATTTCTATGAATTGCCAGACAAACCCATAAGAACTTCACAAAATCCTTTCAAAATTACGCTATTAAAAAAAACTTTTATAGAAGTTGAATTTTTTATTTATATTTTCTAATCTTCTAGCATATTTCATTTCTTTAATCTGAGAAATATACACTTTGTTAATTGGATTCATACTACTGAAAATAACTTCCTTTATCAAACTTAATTAAGTGGTAAATAGTTTTCAAAATTATATGAACCATTTTCCCAAGAACTGCATATTCTATTCGCTTCGTTATTTGGTTCTCCTTTCTTAATTAAGTTAATTTAAAGATAAAATTTTTTTAAATACGGATTATAAATTTCCTTAATTTCATATCTTGTAATTTTGTTAATTAAAGCATTATAAAGTTGAAAAAGAGAAAAAAACTCCATATACTTGCGTAATCTTCTACATATTTTTTCTCCTTCGCTATTAGATGAAAGTCCTTCTTAACTTAACAAGATTTACAAATTATGAATAAAAAATAAAAATATAAATGTATTTTATAAAATTCGAAATAGCCGAAAGGATTTTTTTTAAAATAAAAACAGCGAGTTCATTAACTAAACGCATCTCTGAATTAACTTCATAGTATTATGTTTTAATTATAGCAGAGTTTCTTTGTCTAATATTTTGCAAAAACGTTTTTTCATTTCCTTTTCACAAATTTTGAAAGTTTGATTTAATTATGTTAATTATATTTTCAAACAACATAATGTTTCTTTTACGCAGATTTTTCAATTATATCTTATTTTATTTTGTGCGCTTTGTGAATTAAATTATATTACATAACGTGGCCATAATTAAAGAAGAAGTATTTAGAGATTGATTGTAATAAAATAAAATAAAATAAAATAAAATAAAATAAAATAAACCGGGTCAAATGTGACAAAAATTGACGTAGGGTCTATTTAGACCATGGCAAATAGATAAAGAGCAAAAGTAATTTAAGAACAAAACTAATATGCTGTGATCACCACAAAACTAACTTTTTTCGTTATTATTCTAATATATTTATTTAAACAGCGTTGTTAAACTTTAATAGTTAAGAAGTATAGTGAAACTTCTTTGTCTTGGAATTACAGTGATCAGTCTTAAGAAAGCACAGTTGAACAGCACCCACAGTTAGTTGCTAGATGGAATTACGGTAATCAGTCATAAGGAAACACGGTTGAACAGAGCCCACCAGTTAGGTGCTAATTGGAATTACAGTCACCAGTCTTAAGAAAGCACAGTTAAATAGCGCCCCCAGTTAGGTACTAGATGGAATTACACTGCTCAGTCATAAGAAAGCACGATTGAACAGCACCCCCCAGTTAGGTGCTAAATGGCATTACAGTGATCAGTCATAAGAAAGCAGAGTTGAACAGCGCTCCCAGTTAGGTGCTAGATGGAATTACACTGCTCAGTCATAAGAAAGCACGGTTGAACAGCACCCCCAGTTAGGTGCCAAATGGGATTACAGTGATCTGTCATAAGAAAGCATAGTTGAACAGCGCCTCCCAATCAGGTGCTAAATGGAATTACGGTGAACAGTCAAAAGAAAGCACAGTTGAGGATCTCCCCCAATTAGGTGCTATATTACAAAATTTAACCAACATATGCATTTTAATTAATAATTTTAAATGAAAAGTTTGGTTTATTTCTCCCCCCCCCCCCCAACTGATAGTTGAACAGCGCCTCTAGTTATGTGCTAGATGGAATTACAGTGATCAGTCATAAGATGGCACAGTTGAGCAGCGCCCCCAGTTAGGTGCTAGGTTACAAAATTGAATCAACATAGGCATTTTGATTAATAATTTTAAATGAAAAGTTTGGTTTATTTCTACCCAATAAAAATTGAGATACAGCAAAAAAAAAAAAAAATAAATAAATAAAAATAAATAAATAAATAAAATTAAAAAAGAAGAAAAGAAAAGAAACAAAAAAGAAAGAGAGAGAGAAAGAAAACACACACAGCAACACCTCTTATTTGAAGGAACAAAGTCAAAATTGAAACAACACCTTACATATTAAATTTGGTGGAATTTCATCTCATAGAAGCCGATGGAAATCGTGAAGTATGTGGCCATTGCAATGCCACTTGTCGGGTTATAGCATACACCTAAACCTAATCATCAACAATATCTGTCAAGGTCTAACTGATTATGTTGCTTAATGAAATTTCACTCCATAGATACTGAGATGTGGCTATCGCAGAAATCGTAAAGAACACATAATAGCAATGCCATCTGTTAGGTGATGTTTCGTGATAGACAAGAGACTATGAAGTTTGGCTAAATTTTGTACGCTATTTCTTGAGGTAGAGTGGCCACAAAATTTGTGTCAGATACAGATAGATAGGCATTTTCCAAACATAGTAAAATCATGTTCAGGACATCCCAAAACGTTTAAATCCATCAAAAAAGAAACGGAAGTCGAAAAATTTAAGGATTTCAATACTTTCTACTAGAGTCGAAAAGTTCAGATTTTTGTAACCATGGCCAAAATTTCAAGTATAACGACAATGATGTGAAATACACATGTTAGACCCTTTTTAATCCCTATTCCAGCGAAATATGCATAGGAACTAAAGATTCCATAAAGTTCTACTAATCACAAGAAACACTACCTTTCTTTAGTTTGGGATCAAAATCAGCCTAAAGCCTTTTAATCTGATGACACAAGCCTGATCTAATTTCTTTCGCATTAAATCTATTCCTTTTAATCTACTTAATATTTACATCCAATTTGTTTTCGTTTTACTCAGTTAAATTTCCACAATCGACATCGAAAAATCGTTACTTTAATAAGGGCCAAGTTATTGTGTACATTGTGAAGTATAGTCTGAGTAAGTAAAGAATTGATAATCACAAGAAACATTCCCTTTCTGGAGTTTGGGATCAAAACCAACCTAAAGCTTTTTAATCTGATGACACAAATCTGATCTAATTTCTTTAGCATTAAATCTATTCCTTTTAATCTACTTAATATTTACATCCAATTTGTTTTCGTTTTATTGGGTTAAATTTCCACAATCGACATCGAAAAACCGCTACTTTAATAAGGGCCAAGTTATTGTGTACATTGTGAAGTATAGTCTGAGTAACAGGGCTCGTACGGGTGCTTGAATTTCCAGACTAAGAAATTCTTCGGTACCAATATTTTCTTATGGAAAATCTCTCCTGAAACAAAGCGAAATTTCGTCCATTTAAACTAGATTTATTTTTCTATAAAAAAATTCTGATATTGGGCCTTGAAAATAGCGGTAACCGTACGAACCCTGATTAAGTAAAGAATTAATAATCACAAGAAACATTCCCTTTCTGGAGTTTGGGATCAAAATCAGCCTAAAGCTTTTTAATCTGATGACACAAATCTGATCTAATTTCTTTCGCATTAAATCTATTCCTTTTGATCTACTTAATATTTACATCAATTTTTTTTGCATTTCACATTCATTGTTAAATTTCCATAATCGACCTCGATGTACCGTTTCTCTTATAAGGGCCACGTTATTGTGTACATTGTGAAGTATAGTCTAAGTAAAAAAAAAAATATTCTTAAAGTAATCATAATAGTATTGTTAAGGAACAGTAATCATAGTATGTAATCATACTAATATTAATGAACGCAATATTGCTAATGCGTTCTTGGAAGGAATTAGACTATCCCTTTCATATTTTGGATTTTGTTTTGTTTAAAATACATTTTGCCTGCAAATAAATGTGTTGTTGTTGTGCTTCATGTTGCTTTACGTGTTGCTGCTATGCTTTATGTTACTTTACGTGTTGCTGTTGGATATTTAAAAGAGACTTGTCTATATATTTTTTGTTTTTCAATTTTACTGAATGTCAAAGATGTAAAAATATTCTCATTTTTCCTATAGTACATATCTATTAAACTATATAGATAGCAAGTTATACTAAATTCTAAATCGTCATACCTAAAACGTGACATTTACTTTTTAAACTGACTTAATAAATATTTTCTTGATTTCCACTGTGAAATTTTATTGATGCAATTTTTTTTTCATTTTATGACATCTTAGGTTAAACAATGCAAAAATTATATATGGACACGACCTTTCATTTGATTTCCATCTCTGTAGAATTCGCAGCGAAAATATATTCTGCGTAGACTAACAAAAAATACAGGATTCTGCGCTATGTTTCAAGTTCGTTTCTTTTAGGACCGCTAGATTCATGTGATACTCTTCTTGGTCCACCTGCATTCGTACTTGCCCTGCATCTGAGTCACGAAAACAGCATCACGTGACTCAAGTGGTCCGAAAAGAGTCAAAATTTTGACGCAGTGCGGAAGCCTGTCTTTTTCGCTAGCTTCGATATTCTGCATTAACACGGTTGATTTTCTCCGCATTTAATTTTTGGTTACAATAAATCGAAAAATATTTCATTTGTCAAAATCTACCCAACAAGCATATGGATATTGATATAAACATCACACTTAAAGCATATAGTGCTCGTCTTAGCTGGGTAAAAGAAAGTGTATATGATTGATGGATGCTATCTTTTATTTTATTTTCTGTTAGATCAAACGTTTAAAAATAATGGCTCGAAGGCAAAGTTATAAGTTCTCTAGAAATCCATCTGGAAAATATACTGCTACATTAGTATATATATATATATATATATATATATATATATAAACGAAGAACTGTATATTTTTGGCGAGGAACACTTATGAACATGTCAGTATCTCACGAAAATGGGCCCTCTCCTCACAATGATCATGAATCCCCATAACCAAATGATTACCCATCACGCAAGAGAGATTAGCCGTAGAGTTTGCTCTGAACAGAAATAGATTTGCCAAAAATAATCCATTTTCAAAGAAATCATTCTGCTTTCGAATCTAAAACAAAATATATTTTGAATAACACTTCAGATGTGTTAATAAGAAGAGATGAAATGGTAAATATATTTTGGCGTAATACTCACTCATCTGTTTACATAAAGGTGGAGAGAAAGCCGTTTTTAGGAATAAAATTGGAAAGCAAGTTGTGATTCAGTTCGTATTTACAGATTATTTAAAATGGAGTGAAAACATAGCTATTAAGGGAACCAGAAAGGTTTGAAATGAGGAGGGTTCGAATGTAACACACTTTAAAAATAGTCTTTCTCGATGATATATTATGCTGATTTTAGTGAACTCATATTTATACACTGCGAATTCACTCAATAGTTTGTAGAACGTTTTATAACATAATAAAATACACCAATACCATAGAAAAGAACTCAATTTAATTCCCACATAAAAATAACGACCTCTTTAGGCCGAGAAATAAACAAACTCTGTTCTTTCTACGGGGTTGCGAACGATAAATAAATAAATTCTTTTGTTGCCAAGCTTCACAACTAAAAGCAAAAATAAACAAGGAAAAATATGCATAAAAATTATAACTGCTCGAAGGCGCTTACGGATTACACGCGTTCTCAACTTAAAAAAACAAAAAATCGATTTTACTTTTTTGACGGAAATTAAATCCTTATAGTCTGTAGAATTATGGGCAAAAAGATTTAAAGTGATATCTCAATTATTAAGAAAGTTGTGAGTAAAAATGTGAACGCGCGCACGATCGATAAAACCGATCTTCCGGAACAATATAAAGCCAGCTGTAGCGTTCAGGTAGAAACTCACAAATGCATGTTTTCGTTGCTGTTAGTTATATTTGTCAGAATGTATGGAGCCATTTTAAAGATTCCACTATCTTCAAATTGCCACCGATTACTTATGCCACATATAATGACGGTGCAAAAATTTACATCCAGATACTCCAAGTAATGGGATGCAGCAGAGAACGCCAAACGTCTGCGACATGCTAGAATCAAAGCGGTACAAGTGACGAAAGAGGCTCGTACTTCTCGTAGGTGTAACGAAAACATTTTAAATGAGCATCATTAAGTCACAGGATGCTCCACAGTATGGTGCAGGAATAGCAAATTAAGTTGAAAAAAATTATCAGTATATTTTTTTCTTCTAAAACTTTAAATGAGATTTTCTGGAAACTACATTTTTTTCAACATGGGCAGCACGATAGCTTAAAGGGTCTTGTACCTTTTAAACGCGTCGAAAATTAACGAAAAACTTCAAAGTTTGAATTAGTCTATCTTAAAAACCCTTATATGTATAAGCATGAAATTTTGGATATTGATTAAACAGATTGTGCTTTGTAATAGGCTACCATTAGAAATTTATTAACCTTTTACAGAATTTGTGTATTGTTGAAATCAAAATAGCTCTTGTTTAACTCCAGAAGTCCTTGCGCGCATGATACAGGGTTCGTACACATTTCTTTAAATAAAAATCAAGGACCTTTTAAGGACTTTCAAGGACCAAAACCAAAAAAAATGTAAGGACTTGTAAAATTAAATAAACTAATAAATTGTAATATGCATTTTTTAATAAATATTTTCATTTTTGTAAACACAAGTTTCAAACATTCAAATAGCCAGGAAGGGGTGAATTTCAGCGTGCGGCATGGCAGTAGAAATTTAGAAAATTTTAAAATAACAAATACAGCAGAAGAAAAAACTAGTCGGATGTGCCAATCTAAAAACTTTCTTCTATTTCATACATGTTAATACTTTAAAATTCACTATCAGAGTGCCAAAATTAAATGACAATCTATGCCCATCATGAGGATTCTAAAGATATGAAATTCTGTGCATTAGTTCTTGAGATATGACTATTGCTAAAATCGTGTAAATCCTGCAAAATGCAGCACCACCTGTTGGGTGATTTACACCAAACCTAATCAGCAACAACTTATGTCAACGTCTAACTGAATCCGAAGTTTGAGGAAAATCCGTGCAATACTTTTACAGATGCCATTGTGAAAATCTTAAAATATCCAGTATAGCAGTGCCACCTGTTGGGCAATTTTCACCAAAACATAATCAGCACCAATATTTATCAAGGTATACCTGAATCTGAAGTTTGATGAAAATTTATGCATTAGTTCTTAAGATAAGCGCTATGGCGAAAATCATAAAAAAGGCAGCATAGTAGCACCATCTGTCACGTGATTTACACCAAAATGTAATCAAGCACTTTTAAGGACTTATTGCAGATTTTGCATGAAAATAAGTACTTTTAAGCACCAAACATTCTATTGAAAAATGTAAGCACTTTGAAGGACTTTCAAGGAACGTACGAACCCTGTGATATCTTGAGAAATTATGTATGGATTGTCATGAAATTTGGTAAAGGTACTAAACAAATATATGTGTTTAAAATGAACTACTTTTAAGTATTTACAATGGTAATATTTTTAGCTATGACGATTTTTATTTTTTAAAAATATAAGATTTTTATTTATTTTTTTTTTACAAAAATATTTTTTTATATAGTTAATTTTGGTCTAAGAGTAGTTCATTTTAAACACACATGTATGTTTAGCATATTCACCAAATTTCATGACAATCCATGCATACTTTCTCAAGAAATGATGCGCGCAATGACTTATGGAGTAAAAAAAAAAAAAAAAAAAAACAGCTATTTTGATTTCAACAATACACATATTCTGTAAAAGGCTAATAAATTTCTAATGACAGCCTATTACAAAGCACAATCTGTTTAATCAATATGCAAAATTTCATGTTTATACATAAAAAAGGTTTTGAAGATAGACTTATTCAAACTTTGAATTTTTTCGCTAAATTTCGTCGCGTTTAAACGGTACAAAACCCCTTAAAGAATTTTTAACATTTTTGGAAAAAATCTGCGCCGACCAACGCATATTTAAATTGCCTAAGAGCCATCAAGCCATTTTTTAATTTTTTAATTTTTTTTTTTTTTTCTTTTGCCAATTAGTTTAAAAGTCAAAATTTTAGACGAAAAATGAAATTTCTTTTCAAAATATCCTAATTTTCTTATTTTTCAAAAATTGAAAAATTTGAGCTGATAGCCTTTAGCTACAATCTTATTTTACAAAAAGAAATTGATATTTTAATAATATTTTGTTTCTACAGGAAGTTAGATGCTGCCCATCGCGCCCGGATCACTTTAGTACAGGTCAACGCGGCAGCAGGTTTTGACGTAATATGTGACCAAATTTAACAACAACAACAAAATTAAATACTTGAAGCTAGAGATCTGCACGGGCCGGGCCGGGCCCAGGCCTTACTTTTTTCTGAAGTCTCGGGCCGGGCCGGGCCTAGTCACTATTCTTTACGGGCCGGGCCAGGCCTAACTTATTTTTTCTGCACACACCCGGGTACTGGTTTCATTCCTAATCTTCATGGCCCAAAATTTTCATTCCTAGTTTTCACCCACCCCGTATGAAAATCATTGTCTCGGAATGGCCTGGTCCATTCAAAGGTCAGTAAAATTAGGCTTGGCACACATTTTTTGTCAAAAAATGCATACATTTTTAAATCGCCATTATTCTACAATTAAACATTCAAATTCATTCATTTTAAAGAGTAGTGGATTTCTACACTTATTAAAATATAGTTAAATTAAAATATAGTAAAACGCGTGAAAAAGAACCTGTCTATGACGGAATCTTGTTTTAAACTGAAAAACGTGTTGATCCATGCAAAATTAATATACTACTTAATACTACGTAAGAAAATTATAAAAATTAATAACAAACAAAATTAATATACTACGTAAGAAAATAATATACAGGTTGTCCGGTCTCAACGGTGTCCAATGGCTAATTCCTAAACCGTTAGTCATAGACACATAGTTCCAATTACAAAAATGTTTTAAATCAGGTAAAGAAACATTTTAAAAGCGATTCGGGTCAATAAAAACATTTCTTAAAAAATTACAAAATTTAAATTTTTATACGGTCCCCCGGTCCTATAAGTTATATTTAGTAATCTTTTCCTATTACACTGACAAGTAAGACAAAAGAGTGCCATTCATATAACGCTAAAATTGAGCGAGTTATGAAACTTTAAAAATGCATGACTTATGCCACTTTTCTACTCTGAAAACAAATGAGTTCGGCTTGGCTTTGAGGGATCATATGCCAAGTGTTTAAAGTATTCGAAGGTCTTACTTCATGTATATCTGCGCTTTGAAAAAAAATCGTACAAGTATTATGATTAAGTCTCAAATTGGCTAATATAACATAGGTTTTATTTTGTCAGGATTTGAGACTGTTTCTCTTATGATTTCTTTTAACAAAAATTATGTTTTTTCAACAATTACTTCAACAATCATATGTATGTTTTTCCAGTTCAAAATTTGTACTCTAACTTTAACCCACTTTTAAATATCCGATCGAGATTGCATTTTACATACTGGCGCAAATCCGATAACAATCTAATATTATTAAGATTTTCGGTGGTTACCATTTATACTTATTTTACAGGATAACACAAAAAATTTTGGATAAATTTCTGCCAAGGAGTTTAAGAAAAAGTTTTAGATTAGATAATACAAGACTGCGATTGTTTGAGTTTTTCACATTTATGTATTTTTTAGCACTGAATCCGAAAATTACCTTAATTTTTAACCGTCATGTCAGGATATTTCGCAAATCATAAATTTTCAAATTTAAAGAATAACAAAAATCGAATACTATAAAGTAGCGGAGATGGTTGTGTTTTTTAACTTTTGATAATTGATTTTTACGCACTTTTTAGCACTGAATCTGAAAATGACCTTCATTTTTAACCATCACGTTAGAATTTTTTTTGCAAATAGCAAATGTGTAAGTTAAAATATAGCTAAAATCTCATACTATAAAACATATGTAAAACATTTTTTATTTTATTTTATTTTATTTTATTTTATTAAAAAATTTATTCGATATTTTTGCTTATCCTGGGATTCTTACAGCTAAACAGCTGAGTGGTCCGATGAGATGGGGGAGGAAATTCAATTTTAACATTGAACTCCTTAACTTTGAAATATGCAATGTGCGAAAAATCCTGATATGATAGTTAAAAATGAAGGTCAATTTCGGATTCAGCGGTACAGAGTATACAAGAATCAATTTTCATTAGCTAAAAAACATGACATAGCCCAACTTTTGCAGGCTTGTGCAATCTAATAATATTTTAAAATACGTATCATTTTGTACAGAATTGAGGCTGTTAATTTAGAATCATTTTATTTAAGAAAAATTCTGTTTTTTCTTTCTTCTTAAATGTTTATTACAAATTGTATATTTTCCATTAATATGCCAGAATGATTAAAGATTTCAAATTTATATTGAATTGTTAATTTTACTCCCAGATATTTTTTATATCTGACGAAATTATATTTCGACTAAATTTGTGAATGACCCCCAATTTGCAGCAAAAAATATGCTCCAACTTTAAACAGCTATTACTCGGTCAATTTTAATCGTAGAATAACAGGACTTTTTTTGTATTACTTGTCAGTGTAAAAGGAAAATTTCACTAAATATAACTAATAGGACGGGGGGACCGTATAAAAATTTAAATTTCGTAATTTTTTAAGAAATGTTTTTATTGACCCAAATCGCTTTTAAAATATTTCTTTACGTGATTTAAAACATTTTTGTAATTGGAACTATATGTCTATGACTAACGGTTTAGGAATTAGCCATTGGACACCGTTGAGACCGGACACCCTGTATAATACATTTACACTTGCTAAGAAGGGAACTTGTCTATAACGCATTTTTTTCCCTTTCTATGCAATTCAGTCTTAGATTTTACTGTATAGCATTTTTCCGACATTTAACACTTTAATAAATGGAATATAGATTAACAATATTAATGATAACTGAAACATTTACATACAAGAAATAGAGATTCGTTAAAAAAATAAATATCGCACCCTGCGGCACTTCTATAAAAATGAAGATTATAAACATGAAAAGAAAAGTTAAGATAAATATTTTTTGCTTGATATCCTCGTACGAGAAAAACTTTTAACCAAATCGATATAAAAATCAATGTTTTGTAGAAATTCACTGGTGCCGGGCCGGGCTCGGGCCGAGATTTTAACTTTTTTCGTGCCGGGCCGGGCTCGGGCCGAACTTTTAACTTTTTAACCGGGTAGGGCCGGGACAATAAATTTTTTTCTACGGGCCGGGCCGGGCTCGGGCCGAACTTTCAACTTTTTTACCGGGCCGGGCCAAAAAATTTTTTGTACGGGCCGGGCCGGGATGAATTTTATTTTCTCTGAGTCGGGCCGGGCCCGGGCCTGGAAATGTCGGCCCGTGCAGACCTCTACTTGAAGCAATAAAAATAAACTTGGAATGATCAGTTTTCAATTAATTTCATTACATTCTTAAAAAATAAAAATCCAAAATATGTCAATTTTTCGCCGCCGAGAACGTATGTAACCCCTGTGTGCCAACTTACATGGGGGCCCATGGGGCTCGAGTACATCCAATAATTTGTTCTTGCTGCAAACACAATTTCTCTTATTATATTTTATTATTTCTTTTCCTTTTTTTCCATTTTTCTCAAACAAAATTTCTTTTTGTTGATTGTCACAAAATCATTTTGCAAACAATAAGAAAACTGTAACAAACACGTAGAATCACAAAAGTATCTTTAGCGCACGCACAATTAAATTTCTTTCAAAAGAAAAATTTCCTGCATACTTGAATACAGATCAATGACAATCTGTTTCACTCCCGTGGCATCCAGAAACACTTAGGTTACCGATATTTTTTACTTGATGTTTTTATTTTGGGTACCTGTGGGCTGTTCAAAATATCCCATTGTACTCATTGACACTTTTCTTTTTCTGAAGAGTGTACTGATCGGAGTAAAAATGTATGTGCTAAATTTACACACACATCCTTAAACCTTCCTCTTGAGTGTCAAAAAGTAATACGAATACAATTCATTCAAGAAAAAAAAAAGACTAAATATCAGAGAACAAAAACCAGTATATGTTCTCATATTAAACCAATCGCTAAGAAACATAAAAATAGAATAGCTGAAGGCATTTAGCACAGGTCACAAAGTCTAAACTTTAATGCCTGGTCGGGTTTCTTTAACATTTATTTAAAGTCACTAAAGAATTTTGGCGATTCATTTAAATAGAACTGCAGAAAAGAAGATTTTTTAAAAGAAAGTTTAAGACAATTTTTCAATGGAACAACGTGGATATGATTTGTCATCCCTCCGATCTGTGGTTTGCAAGACCTTGTAAAAGGTAGCCTCCCTTGACATAAAATGAGAAAGTTTCATATGCATTTCGTTTGATCGTCGTCGTACGATCAGATTTGATTAATAATTTTCAAGTTTGATCAATTTCATTTAACGAATTATAATTAAAAATAACTAGGAATTTTTGTATTTTAGGACTTTTAAGAGATTTAAAAATCTGCAAACTTAAAAAAAATCAAGCGATCCTTGTCAGAAATCGTTAGATCAGATTTGGTCCATTTCCAGCACTTGATAAAACTTGAAATGCCCGAAAAATCGATATTTCTTGGAGTAAACCCCTAAAAGTTAGCCCCAACTTGGCGGAACTTCGGGACAAAAATGGTGTCCTTGCACATAAAATCATCGGATTACATTTAATCAAACATTTTTAGCATTTGATCAAATCCGGATGTATCCGAAAAGTCGGCATTTCTATCCACAGACACCCTTGAAAGTTAGCTCACTTCATCGAATTCCACGAACATTTGAGACAAAAATTGTGCCATTAAACGTTAAACCGTTTGATCATATTTGATCAACCATTTTTAGTGTTTGATCAAACCCGGAAATGCCGATTTATGTGGTATCAATAAAGATTTTTACTTTACTCATGCGAATGTAATTTAATAAAACCAGAAATGTGTACATATACTTTAAAAATTTATTAATTGAAACCATTTACCCGAAAAATTTCCGAGCCCATCCAATTTTTTTCAAAAGTTGGCGCCACAGTATGGAACTCCTTCAATTTTAAGTTTTGCCTTCGCACGTATCGCCGGTCCGCGCAACTCAGCATCAACGGCTCGTACGACCGTAATTTTCAGAATTTCCCTATCGGACGAACTGTACGATATTTTAAAGGTTCAACAATTATAAAAATATGTATGTAATAAAATATATGTAATAAAAGATACATTTTTGTTTGTAATTTGAAACCTGGTCCCTTTAACTATAAATTGGCAATGGCTCAGCGATGCGCTAGGCTTATGGAATCTTGGATCCCTGGGACCCAAACAAAAAAAAAATGGGTCCTTTTTCAGAAATAAGACGGATATAATGTATTTTATACAAAATATGCCTCTTTTGCGATCTTTCAAAAGAAAAATTAGGCATCCTGAAAGACCCATAAAAACTATATTTATGGGTATATTTACGGTTTTTGTCCCCTTCTCCAATTTTCTGCTTAAATGGTGCGTTATAGCGCATCCCCGGCATCCATGGGCCTGAATGCAGACATGCTAGTAAGTTAAGGGCCATTCCAAGAGAAACGGACAAAATGTCCCTCACGTGACGCTTACATAAATACCTATATTTATTAACTTATAAGTGGTTAAAATATAAACTATACATTAAAATTAACAAAAATATCCCATATTATCATATTAGCATTAAGGTGTTTTAATTTGAGGATACAATAGCATTGTTAAAAAGCAGTAATATGTAGAAAAGCTGTTCCACATGATATGGAATGATCCTTTAATAAGTTTAAAAATCTCTACATTTTAAACCCTAGAACTTAGTAAAATGCCCGTTTCTATAATAAATAAATAATAAAACTAATATATAATAAAAATCTCCACATTTTAGGTAGATTTTGTAAGAAATACTGCCTATTACATTCTCCCCTAAATTGGAATTGCTGTAAAAATTTTGCAGATCTACTATGCCGATTATGACCCCTAGAACACAAAACCACCCCAGTTCAAAACTTTATCTATCTATCTATATACAGTCAGTACCGGATATATGGTCACCCGCTTATAAGGTCACCCCGCTTATAAGGTCAGTTTTCGTAAGCCCGGACTGATTGAATAGGTATTACGTGTTAAAATACACCACCTATATGGTCATTTTCTGATGGCTACTATCGGATATATGATCATCTTTTGTCTCCCTTTTTATTGCAAAATATCTTATAGTTTTACGCTTTTTCCTTCCCTTTTTTAGGGTGTAAAGTGCCGAATAGACGTATCATTCACATTCAAGTATCTTCAACTGTCGGCCTCTTTGTATTGATCATGCGATGTTTTTCATTTTTAATAGCCTTAGAATGAAGTGGTTGGACATCCTGAAGGAGGAACTTCTTTCCTTCTAGTCAATATTCCCCTTTTACCATCTTTGAATCTCTCGTGCGTTTGCTAAAATCCACAAGTACGAACTTCCGCATAGTAAAAAAAGTCCAGTTGACATTTTTATAGATTTAGAATGAGAGGGAGACCTTTTCCTTTTTAAACGGAGTCTTAGAGATCGCGATAATATTGCATACCACGTGACTAGATGCACTTCGACACTCGGGGGAGGGAATCTCCTCTTCCTGTCTTCAGCCTATAAGAAAAACTCTTTCCTGTCGGTAAGAGCTTCCAAAGCTCTGGAGATTTTTCTCTGAACTGCCGTATTATATACCGATTCTTGGAAAATATGCCATCACCCCTTGCGACCGAATGAAAATTGTTCTCCGTGCAGAGAAATGTTAAATCACGCATTTTAGTTTTTTGTATTCTTCATTACTTGTTGCTGCGGGTAAAGTCATCGTTCATTTGTTAATTGTCATTTCTGAATACAAGATGTCAGCAAAGCGTAAAATTTGACAATTGCGGGAAAAAAAATTGGTAGAAAAGTTTGAAAAATCGAATGTATCGAAAGCAGCTTTCGCGGAGACTGATGGAATAGAGAGAGCGACACTGAATAACGTCTTAGGGTTCAAATCTTGTTAAACAGAAGATGTGATCAACCAGAAGAGAAAGCGAGAACATATTGCAACATTTGAGAATGTTGAGAAAGATCTTTTCATTTGGATAAAATATGCCAGATTGCAGAATGTTCCAATACATGGATTATCGTAAAAGAAAAATCTCTGAAAATTGCTGCATAACTAGGAAAACCGAATTTTACTGCCAAAGAATTGAACGAATGGCTATTAATGTGTTAAGTGACATTCTCAATAGGTGATGTTTTGTGATGTTTTTAATTTTTATAAACTTTGGCTGGTTTTTTTTTTCATGTTTTGCCAGATAAAACTGTTACTTTTAAGAACGAAAAATAAAGTGGTGGGAAGGAAAGAAAAAAAAAAAAAAAAAAAAAAAAAAAAAAAAAAACGTTGGCCGTTTTATTAGCCGCGAATATGGATGGATGGCTCAGAGAAATTGATTTCATTAGTTATTGGTAAATTTCTCAAGCCTCGTTGTTTGAAAAACTGCAAATATTTGCATGTATCTTACGATGCGAACCGAAAGGCCTGGATGACAACAAACAAGGGAAAAAAGAAATTCGGCTTTTAGATAAAATTTGCACAGACAAGTGGTTATAATCGCAGACAACTGTACCGCCCATTGCATGATTCCCAATTTAAACCCGATTGAACTTCTTTTCTTGCCTGCAAACTGAACCAATATGGAACAACAATTAGATCAAGGGATTATTAAAAATATTAAGATAAATTATCGAAAGCTGCTTCTAAAAGACGTCGTTACTGCCATTGATAAAAAAAAAAGAAGTTTCGCGTGATTGTGTTACGTAGACAAGAGTTGGAATATGTTATCAAAGAAGACAATTGGAAATTTTTTTTAACATCCTTGGCTTCCAGAATGTGAAGAATTATCGTTCGAACACAACGGCAATGATGATGGTGGTGATGATGGGTCCCTATTTGAAGTTGCACAAGAACTACGGAATGCCGTTTGCACAATACATGACGAACTGACATATGAAGTTGTTGACAAAGAGAT
Source organism: Maratus speciosus (assembly GCA_963932465.1). Classification (NCBI taxonomy): domain Eukaryota; kingdom Metazoa; phylum Arthropoda; class Arachnida; order Araneae; family Salticidae; genus Maratus; species Maratus speciosus. The sequence goes on along the minus strand of OZ010789.1, from coordinate 124,895,335 downwards.
CGCTACTAATGGACTTTACCCTCGAGTGGCAACAGTCACGCCTTTGCGGGCATGTACCTTTCGAAAAAGGTTGCTTACAAGGCGAAGGGGAAGCCGTATTAAAATGTTCTTCACGCCTATTGGTGTTTTTCTTCTAGATATCCGCAGCTGACGTGGCATCGGTAAAGTCCTTGGTGAAGCTTCTATACTGGAAATAGTTTCGGAAATTCGAGAGTTTTAAATATAAACATTGGTAGAAACGATGATAATGAAAGTGAATGCGAAGCTGAACCGACAACGCGAGCAGACGCTCTCAAAGCACTAAATACATTCAGATATTTTTTTACCAATCCCAGAGGCACTGAGGAACAGTTTAAAAATTTACATGAATAAAAAGAAGTAGTTTTAACAACTACGATAAAAAGCAAACAAACCTGCATAAAAGTTTATTTTTACTACTAGGAGTATACGCATCAATTCGAAATTTTAAGTGTAAAGCAATTCTTGTTTATACATCTTGTTTTATTAATTAAATGTTTATAGCTTCTTTGCACATTATTGCACTAATTATTGGACTAATCTAACTAACTTATTAATAATATTTTATTGTCTAAAATAAAATTCCTGCTTACACCGCATATAAGGTCACCCCGCTTATAAGGTCATATTTTTCAGGACCGCATGGGTGACCATATAACCGATACTGACTGTATATCACTTTTTTATGGACACGATAACTTTCATAAGTATGTACAAATCTCTTCCAAGCTGATACATAAAATCAAGCGGTAGCAAATCTTGGTCAAGTTCGTTAATGGGCAAAATCGGACCAAGGGGGTGGAAATAGGAAAAGATTTTGTGAAAACCGAAAAAACGCACAACTTCTTAGTTATAATATATATCAAATTAGTTTAAAGTTATTATTACTTCTAGGAAAAGGGCCAAAAATTTATGTACCACAGATTTTTGATAAAATTATAAATGGACTCAAGGGGAAAAATATGGCTTTAGGGAGAAAAAATTCATAACTTCGTCAATTCTTATGATATCCAGCCAGCTTAAATTTATTGTACATCTTCTCAATATTATCTACAACTTTCATATTGACAAGTTTTTGATAGGACTAACTCTTATAGAAAAAACAAATTAAACAAAAAATGGGTTAACGAAAAAAATTATCGTATTAAGGGTACTCAAATCCAAAAGGCTTATTTTCTGAGTCATTTTTGCTCTTAAACGCATCCAATTGGCAAGTTCTCTTATTCAGAAGCTATATAATGTGCTGTATTGGTCGATTTTTTGATAAACACAGAATATATTTCAAAAAATGCTGTCAATGTGGGCATTTTGAATCGAATTTCCCAAAGCGATAGTGCTAGGGAAAAAATGGTCGTGCTGAGAAAATAATTGTTTGAAAATCAAGTTCTAATTGACTGAACGAAAAATAAAAACACAGGTTGCTCTTAAATCTCTTCAAAAAATCCCGTCAACAAGTTTAATGTTTTTACTTTTAAAAATGAGTCTGAATATGTGTCAGAAAATTTCAAGTTGTTAAGCGTGAAAAATACTTTTTTGAATACCGCCTTAATATGATTCTGACAAAACCAGCTCTTACAGTAAAATGAAATAAAATATTCGTCAAAAGCTGCCAGAAAAAAATTGTTAAACTGGGTTTATCTCTAATCTTGATTCAGTTTTTGTTGGTGAAATTAGTAATTAACTTAGAAATTTACCTCCGCCTGTAGGCCGAGCCGACAGGGAATTTTAAATCCTAGATCTAAGTAATCTGTCCGTTTCAGGGCCATTCCATGAAAAACTGACAACATGTCCTGCGCGCGACATTTACATAAATACCTATATCTGTTGGCTTATCAGTTGTTAAAACATAAACTATACATTAAAAATAACAAAAACTCTAGATTTTCATATTAGCATAGTTGTTTAAATTTGAGGCTATAATAACATTGTTAAAACAGCAGAAATATGTAGAAAAGCTGCCTCACACGTGACATGGATAATAACCCTTAACATAAATAAGATTGATTTAGTAATAGACGAAAAATATATTTTAGCATATACTTACTAACTTCTTTATTTAAAATTTACCAGATAAACGTTTAATAATTAACAGGTTTAAAAAATAAAATTGGAAAGTAAGTTGTGATTCAATGAATATTTAGTTAATTTGCGATGGGGTGAAAACATGGATATTAACTGCATTGACAAGTGCAGTTAATATCCATGTTTTATAAGTGAAAATAGATTCTGCTCTATAGTCATTATTGCGTTTACATAAACAAGGCGAGAAAGAGGTTCATTAAAACTAAAAATGGAAAGTATAATTTATGATTCAATTAAATAATTAATTTGAAATGAAATGAAAACGTGGATATTAACCGAATTGATAATTATCTGAATGCAGATGTGGGGCATTCTCACAATCTTTTGACTTTTATGTCCCTGAATAATAATTTTTATTTTAGTGCATTTTCTTGTGTTTTTTTTTTATTTCATATACTGGGGAACATCCCATTGCATGATTTCATAATAATATTAACGAGATAAATAAGTTTTGGACGATGTTGGGGGTCCAAATACCAGGTAAACTCCTATACGTCCCGTGTCCCTGATGCTGATTTTTAAGTTTGGAGCTGTCTGTATAAAATTGTTTCAATAAAAGTAATTTGATGTAATTTTTTTCCGAAGCTGAAACAATTGTTTTATATAAATATGTAGCAAAAATTTAACCTGCACACATTTTTACGGTTGATATTATTTTTTGAACTCTGTCCCTGGGTTTTTCATCCTTACCGTCCCTCTTGCTAAACTTATGCAGAAAATCCCTTCAGATGTAGCCACAGAATTTTTTTCAAGTTTTTTTTTATGCAGAAATATGCTAGAAAAAGAATGTCTAAAATTCTTTGACAGGCAATTTACTGCAGAATTTAAATCAGCATTTAAATATCAATTTCAAGATCGTGACTTTATTGGTAGTCTTACCGTCCCCAAGGTTTATTCCTGCACTTTTCGAGGTAAATAAAAAAAAAATAATAATTTAATCCAATGTAAATAACTGTTTCTAAAAATTAATGAACATTGTGGCTATCACTTTGTTTTAACATGATCTGCCCAAAAATAGTGGTAATTTTCCTTACCGTCCCATCCTTACCATTCCTTTTTTTCCCATTACCATCCCTTTTTTCCTATACCATCCCCATTTTTTCCCTTCCGTCCCATCTTTAACACCCCTTTAAAACAATGATATACCAAAATTTTATGCTAAAAATACTACATTATTATTATTTGTGATTTGAATGTCCTGTGGGTACTATGCAAATTCATTATAAGTCAAAATTTAGAAGAACATAGAAAGTTATAGTGATAAAATGGTAAGGAAAATTAAACTCGCGAGTTTAACATAAACCTCAGTTAAATAAAAAAAAAATTTGCTGCTGACCATTTTTTCTTTATTTTGAATCATTAAGGCATTCGTCTATCAGATTAAAATGTTATTTTAGCAAGTTTAATTTCGCCAGATTTTTATTCCAGAAAGTCAAAAGATTGTGAGAATGCCCCATATATTGTTAAGTTAAAAGATTCACTTATGAATGAATGAACGCATGTTCTCAAATTACGGCATCGTTTTATAAGTAAATGCAGAAAAAAAGCAAATTTGAAACAGAGTGGTCCTTAAATCTACTGGTAAAATAAAAGAGCTAATCTTTACACTCCTATTTTATTTACATGGTTATTCTAAATGATGGACCCATTTCAATAAATTGTATTTATTAAAGTACAAATCCAAAATGAACAATCTTTATACCAATGAAAAGAGGAAGTTTCAAAGTTTTTTTTAAGACATTATAAATGTTCAATGTATCCACCGTTAATACCGAATTTGGTACGAAATGACCGCTTCACTTCAATTTGCGACTAACTTCTTGCGAACTCAAGAACGCAGAAAACCTTGTGCTCCTTACTAGCCATCTCATTCACAACGCAACTGACAGTGAAACCATGAACATAGAATAGAGAAGGACTTCTCACGAAATAGGTTTTATAAGTAGAAAACCGTTCCTTGAAAATTTGTCTAATAGATGGCGCTGTGTCGCACGGTTCTACTCGGTTTCGTCTGCTTCAATATGCTCTACCAATAACCTCTTTGATCATTGAGATCCAGCCAATGAACGTTGTCCGCTAGAGGCGCTGGTATGTACACGGTTCTATTCTAACCGTTGCCATCCCCTCATTTAAGTCAAAAATCGCGACACGATATTCACACTATTTCGTGAGAAGTCCTTCTCTATTCTATGTTCATGAGTGAAACGAAATAGCGGCCGATTGCCGTGCGACCTCCACCGGCCGCTTCTGAACCATGGCCGGTTTGAGAGCCGTGCACTCAGTAACAGCAGGTACGCTTTCTCGTGTGTGGGACGAGTTTGGCTATCGAGTAGATGTTTGCCGTGCAGCAAACGGTGGACACACACATTGAACATTTATAATGTCTTAAAAATTTTTTTTGAAGCTTCCTCTTTTTATTGGTATAAAGATTGTTCATTTTGGATTTGTACTTTAATAAATGCAATTTTTTTAAAAATGGGTCTATCATTTAGAAAAACCCTGTATATGTGCGCTTGGTTTGATGCACAGGCTTGGGATAAAAAAGAGTTACTACCACTGCTAATTCTACCGTATAAAATGATAGGTACCATCGACCAAGAATAATCTATACTTGATATGAGTTTGGGTCCTTTTTTCGGAGCTCGAGCACGAAAAATTTTGTGTCATAAGAGCCTGAACCCGATACCGAAAGTGCGCAGTTGGAAATTCTTAACCCTTTAAGCACCATATTCAATTTAGTGATAGTATGCTGAATATCAGATATATTACATTTCCTCAAAAATAGTTTATGTCATTATTTTTAATTACAAGTGAATTATTTAATTACATATAAGGAGATGGAATAAAGGTTTATTTATATTATTCAAACAAAAATAAGGTTCGAAGTAAACAACTTCCATAATCACAATACCAATTAGCAACAATAACAACAGCAACAACAACAACAACAACAACAAAACCAGATGCTTAAAATACTGCAGTCTAGACTTAAAATGAGGACGTACGCATAATACGCCCTTGTATTACAAATGAGAAGAGTTCATACCGTACGCATGTACGCCGTGGGACTAATATTTTAAATTTGTTTCAAAATTAGTTTTCTCACCTTCTGGCATAGAAATAACTATTAATCTTAAATACTCTTCCATGAAGACTTTCCGTGATTTTTGTATCCCTGAAAATCTGTGTAAAACAGGAAATTATTTATATCCAACCGCTGGCAGAAGTCTGGAAAAGTTAAAATTTTTATCTCTCTATTCTAAAAAAAAGTAACTACCGCTGTCACCGCCGCCGCCGCCGGTTTTGAATTTTTTGTCACCGGGGGTCTTTCTTCGTTAATATTAAAAAAACTCTTGCATACAAAAATATGAAAATCGGTAGTATTATACAGAAATGTTTGATAAACACGCTGATGCAGACAGTTTTCAAATCGAAGAATTATTTTAAGAGATATTTATTGCCAAAGTTGGACAAAATCGTTCCACTAAAAAAAGTTTTATAGGAGCAAAAACTATACATCAGAATTTAATAATTTTTAGATCATTTTATACGTTATAATTTCCCGGTGTGCAGATTGCAGTTAGTTTTTTAATTTGAATAATTTTTCGAGGTTTTATTTCTATTTTAAATTCAAATTTTCAGCATTTCGAGAGATATTTTTTACAAATTTTAGAAAATTGTATTAATTTAAACTGTTGCCAACTGTATAAACAGCGCAAACAGTAATGTTTGCTTCAAATTAAAAATTTATTTTACACGTGACTATTATAAACAAAAAATATAAAAAGCAGGAACTCATTGAAAATTACGTCATAAAAACTATAGTTACACGTGAATTTTAAATGAGAAAGAATATTGTAAAATAATAAATTCAGTAACATGCGTTAGAAGTCCTAAATAGGAGAATTTGCGTCATATTACACTTATTACGTAAAATAAACAAAAATTAATATTGCAAAACAGTTTTAATTTAAAAATTGCGCGAGACATTTACTTGACATTTTAAGATGATCATAATATTTCATTTCTAACAAAAGTATTTTGACGTGAATATTAAAAAGAGAAAGAAAAGTTTGGTGAAAATTACATCAGATTATAATTGTCAGATTCAAATTATAATTCAATCTTCCGAAATCTTTTTAAAGGCAATCAAATTAGCGTGCTGTTAGAGTCTGCGGTGTCTGAACGGGGATTGACGAGCGTAGCTCGTAGGGGGCAGAGCCCCCTAGTTCATTTAAAATAACATCGTGAAACTGTAACAAAAAGTCTTGATTTCTGTTTTAACAGTCATTGCTGGTAAAGGACTTCAAACAGAAATCGAGAGTAGACAAGGGTATGTCACAGCTTGTATATGTTGCTAACACTGACCGTGCCAAGGCTTCGGAATCTGATAGCCTATTTTTCCTTATAACCCATCAATAACAATTCATTTCCCTTTCAAATTAATTTTTAGAGCATTGTAAAACACTTAGCGTACATTCTTGCTTTTCAAATAACATTTGGCATATTTTTTTTTCCTTTTAGCAATTTGTTAAAAGATAAAACTTTCACTTTGAGACCAAGGCCTTTTTGGCCTCGGGATCGTGCTGAGCATCTATCTATATTATCTCTATTATGTACCAGGTCAGCCAAAAGTTCGTTAAAACTTTAAAAAATCATAAAAAAGGAAGAAATTGTGATAAAGAAGTGCGGTTTGCAAAAAAGGGTAGTCAGATTTTTCTTAGCAGCAGAAGAAAAAAAGGAAAATTAGTTAAAAAATTACATGTAGAGGGCGCTAACGAACCGAAACACAATGAACAGAACATCACTACGCTCCATTCATTTGTTCTTCCAATAACAAATGTTCAACATGACCTCCAGAACATTCTACGACACAACCATGTTGTATCGTAGTACCTGTTCATTGTGTTTGGGTCGTCAGCGCCCTCAACAAGTGATTTTTTTAACTAAATATTTTTTGCTGCTAAAAAAAATCCGACTACCCTGTGAGCCCTTTCTTGCAAACCGCACTCCTTTATTATACGAGTAATTTTTTCCTTATTTATGAGTTTTTAAAGTTTTAACGAACTTTTGGCTCGCCTGGTATTTATAAATGATGTGCATAAATCAGCTTCGGGGTTGTCTATGTATTAAAATTTACGCTACGGTTGAAAGATGATATTTTCTCTGCTAAACAGATAATAGTGTCTTTAGGTTCGCGCTTTGTTAATTAATATTCCACCTATACACAGAACATGTTCGGACGACTGACGTAGATTGTCGAAATGGATTCCTTGCATTATTTCGTATTGATGTATTAGCTAAGGCGTCTCCATACTAAGTTAATTGAATTTATTTTCGACTGTTGGTAGCGGCGAATAGATCTGTCAAGTTCTGCAAATGAAGGCTGGAATATAATCTTAGCGCCCTTTGTAGTATCCAAGAAGCGATCTGTCAGAGAAAAGGTATAGTTCGAATATAATAATTTATTTTACCTTATTTCAATTTATTCAATGATTCGATTTTCATAAAATTTGAAATGACTCGACAAAATTCTTCAACGATTATATATATTATATTTCAAACCATCCGGTTCGGTAGTTTTTGCGTTGTTATATGCGGACGGACGGACGGGACGAGAACTATAGGTGCTACGTTTTTAAATAATTAATGCACTATAATGATACTGATAATAATGCAATATAATGAGCGCACCTAAAAAGAGAGAAATATTTTTTTATTTGCAGCACCTCTCATGTGCTGCAAATAAAAGCAAGTTGCAAATTGCCCGTCGAACGTGGCAAATCCGGTGCGTTCGTACTATAACTAGTTTTATAAAAATTTTTTTGCACCGCAGATTCTACTGAATGTATATTGCACTTCATAAGTGCATATCCATTTCATTCTGTTCGAAAGGCTGTAACATCATTAAAATGCACTTGAAATATTTTTTTCCCATGGTCCGTAATGTAACGGAAAACTATTGACTGTCCCTGTAATTAAACTATACATCCGATTTTCATAAAATTTGAAATGACTCGACAAAATTTTACAAAAATTATATATTTAAAATTTTAGGTGGTTCGGAATGGTAGTTTTTGCTCTGTTATATGCGGACGGACAGACAGACAGACGGACTGAACGACGACTATAGGTGCTACGTATTTATATAATTACGAACGCACTTAAAAACGATACTTAACCCATTTGTCATTCCAATACCCAAATAAAACTATAAAATGAAAATTTGTTCGAAATGAAAAGTATTAAAGGTGCAAATAAAACTGCTAAGCAACAAATCAAACTAAATATGAATAATTTTATCTGAATGAGGGGAGGGGGAGTAACGTTCTTTTTTAACAATTTCTAACATAGTTGAAAAGTGTTTATGGATTCGGTTTGTCTAGCCTTTTCACAGGTTTATCTATACTCGGATTGCCATGCAATTCATAAACGTTATTAAAGGCTAGTATGGCATTTTCGTCACTGAAAATATAGCATGTAGCATTTCTAGTTCGTTTACAGGTACACTCCAAATAATTCCGTTGTATTATTGTGTAGTAGGGACGAAAGTCGTTAGCAATGCATTTTGATAATGTTACACTATTTTAAAAATGTGTTTAACTGATATACATAACTGAGGCGCACTACAAGATGCATACTGTAATGGGTGTGCATAGCATTCATCATTCTTTTAAAAGGAGACACAAAAGAATTCGGTTACAGTAATGTCTATGAACGATTATTTGTGGAAGTAAGTACGCTTTCATTTGTGGTATGTGTTTTTAAATTTAACTATTTTTTTGCATATTTCTTGTTGTGTGTAAATTTTATAAATAATATACAGGATTACACAAAATAATTAATTTCCGTATATTGACGGAGATTGCTGAACGGGAATTTTCAACTGCTTTATGCGTTTCCTAATGGAAATTAGGATTGCTAGATTGTACGTTTTCCCCGTAAGTTGTACGTTTTTTAGCGTTTTTCAGGCTTATCGTACAGTGTACGTTTAAATTTATCCCGTACAATGATTTCTTCCATTTTTCTACTACATCTTACTTTTGATAATAAAGAAAAATGAAAATTATTTTTCAGTTTGCTTGAAAATCTCACCAAATATTAAACGAAACCTCTCAAAATATTAAACGAAATCCTCTGTGCGATTTGTGATCACACTTACCCACTTGTTTCGTTTTTAAAATGAATTCGGATTTTAGTATTAACACAACCATATGCATACGTGCTAGGAATGAACGGAATTTCTCTCTCTTTTTCAGACTTTCGCTGAGAATTCACGGATAAAGCATGTTTTAACGGATAAAACACTTATTTCTAGGAGTACGGAAATTATTTGTTAAAAAATGAGGAATAAATTAGTGTATTAGATGAGTTTTCCTGACAGTGTACATAAGCATAATCAAGGGCTTAATTCCTAACAAAAAATGTACCGGAGCCTTAATATTCTGCGATACCAGTACAACAACCGTACCGTCTCCCCCCCCCCCCCCCCACTGTCACCCCAATCTGCATATTTATACGTACACTATATTAGCCTTTTTTTTTTTTTTTTTTTTTTTTTCAAAATAAAATTTTTAAATATATCTATCAGCATATAGTAGCTGTCAACTATTCCACTTTTTAGTTATCACTCCTTCTGAATAGTAATCTTTGCCTAATTTTAAAGTTAATTAATTGCAGAATTCTGCGATTAATATAGTAAGGATTATGATTAGGAAATAGGGCTAACACAAAAAAGGGATAGTTTGCAGTTATGCATTTTTAAGAAAAAGATGAATGAAATTTACAGAAATTAATATTTATATCCTGAAGAATGGAACAATGCTTTAAAATTTCCTATGAAAGGTGAATAGCTTAAACTATAATCGATTCCTTCCGCATAACAATCTTTTGTGGTGAGTCCCTGAAAATCAGATTAAATTAAAAATTTGACGCCCTTATCGGAAAGAATCGATGATTTTATACTAAAAGGGGAAATACTGCTCGATTGCTTTCTATTAGAACAACAATACAAGGCAATTATATCTACTTACTAATTGAAGTGACTTCGTAAATGTGCAAAGCAGAGCCTTAGCATGGGTAACTTGCATGATACAAAATAAATAGCATAATATAAACATAGTAAAAAAATCACTATCGTGATTTTTATACTCGCATGCAATAGAAGACAAAAAATCTCAAAGAAACAAAACCTCAAGCCGAGGCTCGTTGGCTAAAAAAGGAAATATTCTTTTCAGGTTAGATATCTAAATAAAATTAAAAAAAAAACCCCAGCCATTAAAAAATTATCCTACTATCACGAAAGAAAATCGAACTAAAATCAAATTCATTGCTTAGTCTCTTGAGTGACGCCGTATCAACACGTCGTCGCCGACATAAATTTGAAATAGAAAAGCACGATTTCTATTTCCCCTTCATTCTGATCAAAATATCATTAAAATGATTTGAAATAGAATATAATACGTAATTTTAAAGGGGATTTTTTTTTAAACTATACATGAATAAATAAAATTTTAATTGTAATACAGAATGAGCTCGACTCAGTCCAAGCCCAAAAACTGATATAAAAATTGAGTCCGTTTTATCTCCATCTCCTACGTGTGCTACACATTACGTCACATATAAGTGTTTTGGTAAAAAAGAATGCAAAAGCTTGGAGATGGAAAGGAAAGAAAAAGGTAATTTAGGCTTCGTTTTTTTGGAAGCGCTATTGCATTGGGCCCCGGAGCCCTGTATTTATGAGCTCCGGTGAATTCCGGCCAATATTTAAATATTTACTAAAAAACAGAGACGTACCAGAGCCGGGCTTCGGCGCAAATTAAGCCCTGATTACATAATTTTTCATCGTATTAAACGGGGAAATTTTCTTATTGTATTCTGAAGTGTTGGAAAGTGTTTCATAATCTATGCTTGACACATGATTTTTCTTTCTTTTCCATATTGTTTCCTAACTGAAGCTATTTCTGAAAATCTACCAGTACACATTTTTTTTAACCGCTCCTTTAGTATTAGCAAGAGTCAGGAAAAGTAATTTTAGCTTTTCATCTTCCTTTCCAAAAGAAGCATTAAAATTGCACCCTTTAAATATCCTTTTACAAAAGTAAGTAATATGTATGTGGTGCTTTTCATCGGTTTCCGTCATCCGTTGAAAAGAACGAAACGATGCCGTACAGAAATCGTCAGTTGTTTTTGAAAATAACTTATTTCGGTCTCGTTATTTTCCTGTCACTATTGTATATTGGAGAATACTTGAATGGAATAAAGTTTTTTCTTTCTTACTTTGTTGCTTGATTTTTTAAGTTCTAGAGTTCTTCTTAGAGTGCATCTTCCCGCGATGGTTCTGAATAATGATTTTTTTTTCAAACATTTGGTAAGTATTTAGGTGCGTTCGTAATTATATAAATACGCAGTACTTATAGTCTCCGTCTGTCTGTCCGTATGTCTGCATAGAACATCGCAAAAACAATACCCAACCGAATGGTTTGAAATTTAATATATAGAACAAGTAAAAATTAAATTAAAAAAAATCAAAAAACCCGACTGCGTAAAAAGCAAACTAATTAATTATTTCTCATCAATGTGAAACTATTTTTTTTTTATATTACTTACCTATTTTTTTATTTACTTGTATTGATGACTTTTAAGTTGTGTTTAATTGTTAGTTCCTATCTATAAACACAGTTTTGATGAGGACTATAGATGTCTATGAAGGTTAGAGTTGCAGTAAAGCTAGAGATCCTACCTACACAACTTCCAGGTTGTGTAATATTTTAACGGAGCTTCTGTTTGTAAAATAGTCAATGAAACATCGTCTTCATTTTGAAAGACCTATCCAATGATATGCCACTCAATAGGGTGCGTAAAATTTTTTTCGTCTCTACCACCATTTTGTATTTTACGGTCCCCATTTTGAATTTATAAAAACAAAACCTAATCTGTAACCATCGGGCGGTTAAGACGAATCGATAGAGACCTCATTCATTAAAATCCATCCAGCCGTTGTACAGTGGGGCAAGAAGCCTTCAAATCTGGCAAAAAATCGAAAAAATGAAATTCTATTTTGAACTACCGACATACGTCACTTTAATAGAGCAGATGTCAGTAAACATCTGCCTAGTATTAAAAAGTGTGCAAAGTTATCTTGGTCGTCATTAAAACAAGCAGTTAAACTGCATATCGCACGATGATAATAAAATTCAATAATTTTGTTTCAACATTCGTTTGTTAATTACGCTCTAATAATTTAAAAATAATATTTTTTGACTATGGAACATTCAACTTCAGGCATGTAACAAAAATACATTAACTTTTAATTTGTTTTTAATATGATTTTTATAGATAAAGTGACGCTTAGAATGTATAGTAGTGAAATTTATGAAAACAAATTAACAGTGTCTACAAACATTGAAAGTTTTAATTATGAGTTAAAGCAGGTTAAGCGTAAACTATAATATTTTCTGCTAGGTTTGAGTTTTAGTATCTTAAATAAATCAGAAAATTTTGCTCTTTTTTGGCCCCTTTTTAATTGTATGGTCATTCTTATAGTTAATCATCCTCAATTTTTTGTTAGTTTACGTACATAAACATGATTACATATTGTTTTCTTTAGGGGCGAATTTAAATACATTATATATTACCGAAAGAGAACTTCTTAATATCATGAAACGTTCGAAAGAAAAAAAATTTCATAAGCAATATGAACCAAAGACCTCCAGAATCGGAAAAATTGCGCACGTAGTAGTTATATAGTCTTAAAAAAGAATATAAAATGTTTTAAATTTCAATATAAATTCCGATGGGCAAAAGCCTGTCAAAACAAGGAAAAGTTTTTTTAGACTAAGGAGTGGCTTGATAAATCGCTTTCATTTCCTCGATTTGAAAAACAAACAGAAGCGGCACAGAAAAGCAAAAGTGGCCGACCTCATATTCCGTTTCAAAGATTTTCTGAACGATGAGAAGGATTATGAGCAAAACGATTACGCGATTTTGTTCTTTGTGCACTGTTAAAAATTTGCAGCATTCTGGCAGGTCATTTGACCGTTTTTTCCGAAAACGGTTACACAACCGTAATTTTAACACCATTCTGACCATATTATTGGCCATTTTATGGTCAGAATATAGTTAAATTATGGTTATGAAACCGTTTTTTCAAAAAACGGTCGAATGACCTGCTAGAATGCTGCAAAATTTTTAACAGTGTGCATGCATTTTGTATTTGTGCATGATATATCCAGATATTTTGTCTTGAAGTATCCATAGTACAACATACCCCAACATTACACAAGTATTTGATTCACGGACCAGAAATGATAAGTTTGGCTCTGTTGCCCATAGTACAGATGACTGAGGAAGCACAAAAAAGCCAGGAATAAAGAATTTAAAAGATACGGAGAGTACTGCTACTCTACAAAGCGCAGCCGAGAAAAAATTAACAGAGATATTTTCATTTTTTTGACTTCTAAGTTCGGATCCAATGATCACTAGCAAACAAATGAAAAGAAATAAAATGTTAAGATATCAGCCGCGAGAAGGCCTACATTTGTTAAAAATTCCATCTCTCAATGTATCTAGTGATCAGGATAGTGACAGTGAGGATGATACAGATGATAGTATGGATTAAATATTCTAAAATTTTTAAAACAAACTATAAAATCAATACTAACGACGAGTTTTGAAGGAACGAACGCTTCTTCCTCAGACAAAAAATGTGTGCTACTACTAAGATAGCAGAAACAGTTTTGCTTCTCCTGTCTTGATAGTAATACATACATTTTGCCTGAGAAAGAGGGATTCACTCCTTCAAAACGAGTCGCTGATGTACACTTTAAGGTGTGCTTCAGAATAATTAAACTTACAAATTGTGTTTGCAACACCAGTTTTTTTGCATTTTCAATGCGATATTATGGATAATTTATAAATATTTAATATCTATAAAACTATCTTAATTTCTTATTTTTAACTTATTTTTGTATAGAAAATATTTGAAATTAATTACTAAATGACTCTATACCTTATGTAAAAGTTTTAAGTTTTACTACGTAACGTCTATAAAAGAATGTATGATGTGCTTTTTATGTTCAAAGTAAATTTTATTTATTGCCAACTTTGGAGCCTTTCTGCCCCACTGTGCGTTGGGATGTTTCGAGGGTATAAAGAAACCCACATACCCAGATACGCGTGAAACACATTATCCTTCTGGCAGCCGGGTAATAAGAATCGTTGCAGAACTGTGTCGAGTCATTTCAAATTTTCTGAAAATCGAATCAAAACTTAAAAACATATTAATAAAAGTTTCCTTCATTCTATTAAATCTTATGATACGTAATGAATTCAAATATATCAGAAATATATCAAATATATTCAAATATGACAGATAATGATTCTAGGTTTCCATGGTGATTACATTCTATTTAAGATGGAATTCTATTATTTCCGTATTACTTAATTTAATATATAGAATCGTGATAAATTTTGTATTTATGAATTTTTGCATACGAGTGCAATCACTATTGCACCAAGATCTGAATATTTATAAAACTAGTTGCAGTACGAACGCACCTCATTTGCCATGTTTGACTTACAATTTCCATCTTGTTTTACTAACTGTAGATGTTTTTGAAAATATACCAGTACACATTTTTTAACCGCTCCTTTAATATGAGCAAGAGCCAGGAAAAGTAATTTTAGCTTTTCATCTTCCTTTTCAAAGGAAGCATTAAAATTGCACCCTTGAAATATCCTCTTACAAAAGTAAGTAATATGTGGTACTTTTCATCGGTTTCCTTCATCCGTTGAAAAGAGCGAAACGATGCCATACAGAAATCGTCAGTTGTTTGTGAAAACGACTTATTTCGGTCTCGTTATTTTCCTGTCACTATTACATATTGGAGAATACTTGAATGAAATAATTTTTTTTCTTTTTTACTTTTTTACTTGATATTTTAAGTTGCAGAGTCCTACATCTCCCCTCAGTGGTTCTGAATGATGACTTTCTTTTCAAATATTTTGTAAGTTTTTTAGTGTCACAGACACACACAAGTAAAAGTTAGAATTAGAATCATGAAAAAATTCGAGAGTTAAAAAAAAACGTTCTTTAAATATATAATGAAGCTCTGTGTGCTTTGAACTTTTCAGGCATAGGAAGTTGTATAATATTTTGGCATTCACAATATTGTAGTAGATACAGGATTACTATTCTTAGACAAAAACTTCATTTTCTCTATACATATAAGAAATCCGAACACTCAGAGATAATATATTTAATTAATTGTTAAAAAGTGTTAAAACCCCACCATGAAATTAGTAAAACAGTTCTAATAAATTGTATACATGTTTCGGCTTTACCTCAGCCTTTATCAAGACAAAATATCTATATTTGTGTCACAATATTTTGTGACGAAGAAGATAAGCAATGAGTATTCATGACAAATTTCTCTCTCTAGATCCACTAGATTCCACTTGAAACAATCGTATCATTCCGTTAATTAGGAGGTCTGAGTAGTACCACTTCAAATAATTTATTAATATAAAAAGTTTGCAGCCGTCATTATTACTTTGGTACAGGATCGAAATTCGTAGCTTTTCCCAAGTAATTGGCTTGAGATTATCCATTATGGAAAGATATTTATTAAACTCAGTAGGATATCATACAGAGTCAAAACATTCGCCACGACTACGAAAGAATATTTACAGCATCTCACCGCCTTAGCTTTTAGTAGCTTGCCACCACAAACTACATTATGAAACGCTGTTAACCCTCTCGCTGCGCAACCCGAGATTTCCTCGGACAACGTAAAAGTGGCAAAATTTGCGCTCGCATTTTTTCCGTCTAATTAATCCTCCTTGATTATTCCCACCAGTTATTTTTTATTGTAAATTTTGCCTTATTTAATCATATTAATTATTTTATTTAATTAATCATAATTTTATTTAATTATTTTATTTTTTATTTAAAAAAAATCATATTTTTGAAACTACTGCACATATTACAATAAGTGATACATGAATTTAAAGAGAAATATACTAAACTTTTTCAGTTACAAATGTTCGATGTGTGACCCTTTTGTTACACAGCATACGTCCGATCTGTAATCGAGTTCGTTCCAAACATTTTGTAGCATCACTCTGTCAATGGTTCTGAAAGCTTCACAAATGCGTTCTTTAAGTTCTGAACACTTTGTTTTCGGCATTGGTGGTGCATAAACAATGTCTTTGACATTGTCAGAACTTAAAGAACGCATTTGTGCAGAGTTCAGAACCATTGACAGAGTGATGCTACAAAATGTTTGACACGAACTGGATTACAGATTGGACGTATGCCATGTAACAAGAGGGTCACACATCGAACATTTATAACTGAAAAAAACTTGGTATATTTCTCTTTAAATTCATGTATCACTTATTGTAATATGTGCAGTAATTTCGAAAATATGATTTTTTTAAATCGGGTTCATCATTTGTAATAGCCCTGTATATGAGGACGTGTGTTTCAAAACTCGCCTAATTCAAAATATAAAGTTTTAGGAAATCGCGAAAAACCTCTTACTGCGTTCATTGGTTTTCATTGCAAACCAAGATTTTACAATGGCAGAAATACACGATAAAACTAGTTTTTTTTTTTTGCAGATTGTAGTGTATTTTTGTCGCAGGTTCACCAATAGAATAGATTGATAGAGAAAGCTTTTTTAAATTTTTGGATAAGTCGAGTTTTGAAACTCACGTCGTCATATATATTCTACAATTGCACAATCTATAATGCAATGATTTGAAACTCCATCATTCACGTTTTCCCTTAGATTACTCACGCTATTTTGTTTTATTTTCACTTTGATGTTTATTTCCATTCTCATAATCATGGTATAACTCAACCTATAATTTTGATAAGCCAAATGAGGCTGTATAATTACATATTGAATTTTTACGTGTTACAATCTCAATGGCTTCTCTCATAATGGATGGGTAGTACAGATTATTTTAATTTCTATGTTTATATTTCTGACAGTTTCCTTCACATCTTACCCGTGAAGTACCTTAGAGTAGAACGTCGGTCGTAGTTTGAATTTTAGAAAATAGATTTATTAAAATGTGCATGATAGAAATGAAGAAAACTTAACTATGAAATTAAAGCATGAGAAATAAAGTATTTGTTTCAAGGTATTTCGTACAAGTATTACAGTACTTTGTTAAAATTGCTCGTTTAATGTTAGTAATAGTCAGAAAAAAAAATTTTTAGCTTTTCTCTTTAAAAAAATAAACAAAAAATAAACAAAAAACAAGCGAAACATTTAAAATTGCGTCCTTTAAATATACTCCTGCGAGACTAAGTATGCTGTGGTACTTTTCATTGGTTACCTTGATTCATAAAAAGGAGAGAGAGGTAAAGATGTTTGTGCATGTGAACTTACTTCATCTTTGTTATTTTTTTCACCATTTCAAAAAGCTGCAATATACAAAAAGTCTTTCCTTGTTTTTTTTTTCATACATAATTTAATAACCTATATTCCCAAAGTTTAAATTTATGAAAATTTATTTTTTATTTTTCGTGAGATATGTTTCGAATGAAGCTTCATATCACAAAAATAGAAATGAAAGTACATCACAAAAAGAGACAAAGGTTTCTTAACCTTTAACTGATGTCACAGAAATTGTCACATAACTAGTGTGAAGTGGTCTGTGAGACCGCTAAATCGAAAGAAGAATAAAAGTCGCGATTACCTCATAGGATGTTGTTTTCGTACTAAACTTTTTATACAGGAGTGTTATAATTAAAATTCACCTATTCAAAAGTCTCTGGTGTTAGTATTAATGTTCCAAACGAAACAAAATTTCAGTAGCGTTTGTAGATAAACTGAAATTTGCAAGTTAAACTATGGAAATTGAAAAAAGCACCGGTCTGTGAGACCGGTAACATCAGTTACAGGTTAATATACCAAAATATAATATAACCGCTAAGGAAAATATACACTGACTTCTTCCGAGTTACCCTTCATTCCGAAAAGCGTTAATTTTCTCTAGGAACACCAGAAACCGATATTTTTTTAGATTTACAGAAGCATTTAGATAAAGTTTTTGTAGCTGGCCACTGATCCTCGTAAATGTTACCCTGTCAATCCTAATGAATGAGGTATCAAACTTCCCTCGCTTAATGTTAAATTTGTGGACGTGGAATCCATGCTTATTCTTAAAATACCTCACCAGGAAATTGAGATTTTTGACTTATTTTTCTGTGTAATCTACTTAAAAACGTTGCTTCTCTTTTTTAGTTTACAAAATATTTCTAAGATATTTACTCAATTTTAGTTGAAGTATCTTACTCAATAATCTTACTCAGTAATCTTTACTCAAAGCTTTTCAGTTTTAACACATGCAATTTTAAATTAAGCATATAGTTAAAAAATATTTTGTTAACTAAAAAAGAAAGAGACAACCTTTGAGAAGAGTACTCAGAAAAAAGAAATCAAAAGCATTAATTTTCTGATAAGATATTTTAAAAATAAGCATACATTCTACGCCCATAGGTTTAGCATTAGCGAGGGGAACTTGATGTATCACTGAGAAATACTCTTAAGAATAAAGACGTAGAAGAGATAGAGATAGTTGAGCAAAATCCTTCACTCACATCCTTTGTAACCATTCTGTAGTGCAAAGCGACACAGCGTAATCTAGCGATTTTCCAGATAATTACAAGGGGCGGCAGGTATTTGAGAACACATGTTATAGGCGAAATGTCACCCTGTATATCATAGTTACTGTTGGCAAAAAAAAAAAAAAAAAAAAAAAAAAAAAAAAAAAAAAAGTGGCCTTTATTTATGCAGTAGGTTATGCGCGCTCATATTTAGATATAACAGTGTAAATTAATTATTCTGGCCTATCTTAATATATCGAACAATAAAATATTATAGGTAAGTTTCTTACCTGTACATTTCTACCGCAGCTATTCCTCTTAACGTTGTATGGCCTCTGTGTATCCACGTTGGTTTGGTTATGATGTAATCCAGATTTTATTTTCACGCTAAGTTGCTAGAAGAAAAGATTGTGTTAAAACATTTTCATGACACACGAAAAAATTCACTCGTGAGCCTTTTTTGTGATTCTTGATTATAGTGAAATCAAATAATTGGATATGTTGAATATTAACTTTTACACTTTAAAATTTATATGATTACAAGTTACGCTGCACTTTTCGGCTGCGGCGGTTTAATTTTTACATGTTTCTTATTTAACAGCATAAAGCTTAATAATAATAAAGTTAGTAGAGTTTTTTAGCCCTTTACATCAATCACGTGATATCGCTTGCATCATGCGTGGGAGAAATAAACAGTCTTGCTTGATTTATGGTCAATTATTTTTCGTTATCGGATAAATACAATTTAGATGTTGCAACACTTTGATGATTATTTATTGATTTATAGTCTACTTTTATATGGATGAGAATTCACAAATGTTATTGTTCGTAATAATGACTGTCTCAATTTACTGTTTTTGTGATTTATTACTGATCTGAGGTTGGTTATATTTTCAACAGTTACACACCTTTTTCTGCTACTCGTGAACATGTTAGTACAGTAACCAGGGGCGTAGCTACAGATATTTTTTCGGGGGGGAGAGTTCAAAAATTTCCCAACTTGAAACAAATTCCTCCAACATTCAACTAAAGTGATATGCACAAAGTGTGTAATAATGATACTGAAGCTTATGCATAAAAAATTCCTTTCCAAAGAAAAATTTTAAAACCAGAAATATAAAAATTCTAATTATTGGTTTGTTTAGTAAAAAAACAAACCCGCATTTTACTTTCTTCTGTCTTTACAAGACGAAAGTGTTGAATTCGTAAAAAAATTCTACAACTGGTTTTCGAAGGTTTGATACGTTTTAGAAGGTCCTGAACATGATTTGACTGTTTTTAGAAAATGTCTGTCTGTGTGAATGTGACACAAATTTTGTGGGTACTCTATCTCAAGAACTAAATTGCGGAATTTTATAAAACTTTAGATTCAGTTATACCTTGATAAAAATTAATGCTGATTAATTTTTGGTGTAAATTACCCAAAAGGTGGCACTGCTATGCTGTATTTTTCACGATTTACACGATTTTAGCGATAGTTATATCTCAAAAACTGTTGCACAGAATTTGATCAAATTTCATATTCTGTTAAACCTTGACATAATTTAGTGCTTATTAGGTTTTTGTATGTATCTGTGGCACTGCTGTACAGCATTTTTCACGATTTTCGCGTTAGTTATATCTGAAAAACTAATGCATGGAAATTTAGTCAAACTTCATATTCGGTTACACTTCCTTATTGGGCTTGGGTGTATGCTGTCCAAAGGTATCGTTTTTGAGCTCTTTGGGTTTGGAATTTTGGTTGCAGACATCTAAGTGCATGGGTGTCGAAATTCAATGATTTGTTTGAAAAATGCGATGCTTCTATCTCCTTTTTAAATGCACACAATTAAACAAATTATAAATTAAATGCACACAGTTAAACCTTTAGAATTCATTATTATGGGCATAGAATTGTTGTTTAATTTTAACATTGTGATTGCAAATTTTGAAGTATTAACAAGTATGGGATAGAATAAGGTTTTAGGATTGGCACATCCAAATAGTTTTCATTTAACATCAATTCTTTTGGTCTTCAAAGAAGCTAACCTCATGATAACATCGTCCAGTTTCATAAAATCCACTATTTCACTTTCACATTTTAAAAGCATTAGGCTGTCAAGTCTGTCAGGCCTCATTGTAGCTTGCAATCAGGGATGTAGTGGAGGGTATACGGGGGTATACGCCGTATACCTTCTGAATTTTTTTAAGAAACACCGTATACCCTCTGTTTCTCAAGAAAGCTATAGTATGTGTACACTAGGGTATACCCGCCGCCTTGAGCGTATACCCTCTGTTTTTTTTAAGACTACACCACTGCTTGCAATATATATTTTTGAAATTTTTATTTGACTAAAGATTCTTTCATTACATGCAACGCCAAAAAGATAAGCTGCTGTGAATGTTAAGGTACGAGTATATAGTTTGACAGTGTCACCCAAATAGTCTTTGAATTTCATGGCATGAGTAAAAGGTTTGTTAAGTGAGTTGGGATTTGGTTTATTTCTATTTGACTCTGCAAGTCATGTACATCCGGTTTCTCATATCCAGGTGGAAACATTAACTTTTCTAAGTTAGTGATACTCAAATTTGCCTTGCACAATTGTAATTTAAATATGGAATGTATTGGTGTAATATTCTCCTGATATAGGGAACATTGTCATTTAAGCCCATTACTAAATTGCTGAAATTTTCTTGTATTTCTTATAACTCTTTCCTGTAAAACTTATGTGTATCAATGTCCATTGCTATGCTATTATTTTTATCTATTCCATTTGGTGAAACCGTTTTCCCACGGTGCTTTCAGAAGTCAGTTTCTTCAATCACATCCTAATATTCATAATTGTTTATGAACTTGTCTATAAGGAAATCGTTATTTCTTCAAAATTTTATTCAAGTGCAACCTGTCAGTGTTTATGTCAACCTGTATGTCGATTTTTTTCTTCAGTTGATGGATTGCTTTCATGGTCATATTTCTGTTCCAAATTCAAAATCATCCACTTTTTTACCTTTTCATCCTCCAATGGATTTTTAGATGCTCCAAAATCTTGCACGAAAACTCTTTTCTTATTATGAAGGGTTCTTTCGTGCTAAGATTTATAGTCATTTTTTAGAACAGCTTTAAACACACAACGCTGGTTTAAAATTTCATAATCACCTATAAATATAAATGAACAGGACATATATATATTTCCGCACACAAATAAAGGTAAAATGTGACAAATTTATCTAAACTAACGACTTCTTATATTCACATTTGCCCATATAATGCTTTTGTCTTGACAGCGAAGGGTTAACTAATTTTCGGAGCAAAAAAATCACGAGAATGAATAAAATATTGTCCAAAAATCGCAAAATTAGGGCAATTTGTGAAAACTCATCAAATCTTCTTGCCCAGCTGTGTTTCAAGTAGGTGACTACATTCTTTTATGTTGTGCTACAAGTGATCTCCAATTTTCAAAAAGAGCTGCAATCCCTTTGGATTAAAATAGCTGGATTCTCTTTTGGGAGAGGAAAGGGAGGAAGGGTGAAATTTTTGAGAAAGGAACAAAGTTTTGAAGGAAATAAAGGAACTGGATAGTCAGCTATTGGTGGATAGGAGTAGAGAAATTTAGGTCTGGTAGATGTATAATATTTTTGTAGAACTGAAAAATACAATGATAGATTGAGTGTGGCTGATTTCTTTTTGTATTTCTTTTGATAATTAAACTTGCTTACTGTTACAGTACTCAGTCAGAAACATAATCACCAAAACAATAAAAATTTCATAATGTCTCAAAAATCCAGAATTTCCCAACTCTAAGCTCAAATTTCCCAACTTCACAAATATTGGGGGGGTGGAGGCTCCCCCCCCATACCCCCCCATGGCGACGCCCTTGACAGTAACTGAGGAAGTGAAGAGGCATGCTGTCATTGACTCATTGGCTGAAGAACACTTCGATTTACAGATTACCACATTGTTGAAGCTCGCTCGGTCATTCGTCTTCAATGTAAGGAGAGAACTGACTACACCAGGTTTCATGTGGTAAACGTTTCATGCAGGAAACGACATTGTCAACAATATGAAATCGTCAAGATACAGTAATTCGTCAGCCAAGTCAATGGAAATCCTACGAAGCCGATGAGGGAACTCGCTAGGGAGATGCATGTTGATAAGATCACAATCCGATGTGTGATTAATGAGGACCTTCGTTAGAGGTCGTACGTGATGAGGAGAATAAAGTCCTTGCCCGAATGAACCAGAGATAACCACTTTGCCAGAGAGAAGCGCCTCCTTAACCCCTTAATTCTCGCTCCCGTCAATATCACGGACTGAGATGTGGTTCGTTATTTCCCGTGCCCATCATATTTCCGGGTTGGAGATTTAATTGCTGGAAAAACTTTTGAAACCAGAAAAATTTAACTGGCATTTCCGTGTGAAGTCTTTGAATGTTACTGTTTGGGTTCGGTCTTTGGTGCTGATTGTGATGTTAGACTTTGTATTGCATGTTTCGAAATATATCACACTCATAAAAATTATTAATAATCAAAATGTAATGTATATACCGGGTGTCCTAAAAAGGGCTGGCTGATTTTAAAATTCAATAACTTGCAAACGGTGACAGATATTTAAAAAATTCTTGCAGGAGGGTTATGCATGAGGTCAAAAGTTTTTTACAGTGATTTTTGATATTAGTTCTAATTACAAACAATAGATGGCGCTGTAAGCAATAGGCGCTAAATTCAGGCTCAATTTTTTGGCCTTTCTCTTCTTCCATGCAGAAAAAGGAGATTAAAATGTATTGAGTGGGTACGAAGGACCAAAAATAGAGCCTGAATTGAGCTTCTATTGATCGCAGCGCCATCTATTGTTTGTAATTCGAACTAAAATCGAAAATCACTGTAAAAAAACTTTTGACTTTATGCATAACCCTCCTGCAAGAATTTTTTAAATATCTGTCACCGCTTGCAAGTTATTGAATTTTAAAATCAGTCAGTCCTTTTTAGGACAGCCGGTATTATTTGTAAAAAAATGTGTGATGCTTATAAATAAAGATCTAAGATATGAAAAATAAAGGTCTTATTCGCATTAATTTGTATGGTGTAAAACAAACATTAAGACACATAATTCTCACATGATGGCTTTTCTACAAATGTGAATTTGTTCTATATCATCTTTTTTTTTCACCTTAAAAAAAAAACAAAAAAAAACCTAATTGCATATTTTATTTAGAAACCTTATACTTATTCAATTTCTGTAATAAAAAAATAGGTACTTTTTTGAGGGTTTTCCCAAATATTAAGCGATCCTTAAGGGGTTAAAAAGCTGCAAACAAATACGAGCCAGGAATGATCTTGTTTCTTTCCAATGAGAAAAACTGTGCCCAGGTCAAGAAAGTGAACCGCAAAAAGATCGGTGATGGTGTAAAATCCCCGAAGATGTTCTGACAGACACGTGCAGAAAATTTCCGCCCTCGCGGATGATTCTGGGGTGTCGTGAGAAGCGAAGATTGTCTGATGCCTCCATATTTCTTTCTTCAAGGTGCCAGAGTCAACGCCGTTGCTTATACCGAGGTGTTAAAACACTAAATTACTCTTGCAACACGTGGGAGGCTGTACGTTTTTTAATAAGGCTCTGTACTATCCCATACAGCACATACAAACCAAAAAAGGATGGGCAAGAATTCATCCTCAACTTGTTGCCCCCATCCCCAGCTATTAACCCAATGACCTAATACGTATGCGGCGTAGTTCAGAGGAACTCCAATAGTCATTCACACAACAATGATGCGGCTCTCAAAATAGCCATTGTGTATGCAGTTGTAAATGTTTCCAACACTCATCTTATCGTTAGCTGTTATCAGTTTTGACAGCCTATAGAGGCGGTTATTGCGGCTAGCAGTGGTTTCAATGAATGATGTCATCCAGTGTGTACTCGTATGTGGTCACCTGTACAGTACATTAAAAAAGAGAGCTCTATCTCTAGTGTATATTCCTGTTTGAAAACAGACGTTGATTTGTTCTCAAATACCTGCCTCACCCTGTACACTTATGACACTTTTTCTATAACAAGATGCTGACAAGTCAGACCTTTTAGTGAAATTATATGCAAAGTGGAGCTGTGCCCCTTTTATCGCTGATGAGCGATATATTTTAATCTCTTCTTTAGTGGAAGTAATAGTCGTAAAAAGTAATTTCAGCTATATACATTCTTTTCCAAAGGCAGCCGTAAAATGTACCAATTAAACATTTTGCTTCTAAACAAAAGTTGTAGATGTGTTACTATCAGGGTTTGGTGATATATATCAATGGATATATGTCTTGATATATATATATAATGATATATACCCGATATTTATTTCCAAAATATCATGAAGTTTGATATTTTCGATATTTTCATATATTTGACACTAGTTTTGAAAATATTACGTACGGTATTTTGATATTTTCAGTCAAAACTAGTATAAATGAATTTTTTAAACTGCAATTGATTGAGTTATTCTGTAGATAAGAACTTTTTTTTTGCTTTGGCAGGCCGTTTTTAGCTTCCTGCCCCCCCCCCCCCCCCTTATATTTTAAGTTTGAAGCTGAATTTTTAAATGTAGAATGCAGAAACAATAATTGTGTGGGACAATATTTACTTAAAACAGCTATTGAAAGATAAACTGTCTAATTTAGAGAAATTATTTACAACTTCATTAGAGTCTTCTCTGGATTTGTTTTCTTTAGTTTAAACTGCACAACAGGTTAGCGAATGAAAAAGCGCACAAGCTTGCATTTATGTTTAAATATTTCAATAAAAACAAATTATAATATTTTATATATAATTTTGTTGTATAAAACACAAAATTTTCTGGAAACTTGATAATTAATCCCAGAGTTTGTTTTCTGTGAGTATAAAAAGCAAATTGTGCCTGTTTTTAATTAGTTGATCTTCAATTTTATTACATAACTGAAATAAAAAAATCATTTAGAATATTATTTTATTAAGTTTTCATGCTAAGTGCAATATGTTTTAGTTTCTAATATATATTAAGTCTGAAAATATTTATAATTATCAATAAGTTGACTATTTTGAACATATTGGATTTATATTGAAAATATCATGATATTAGGTTGTAACGAAAGTTTTCCGCCAAATCACTATTACATAATACTAATTATAATATATATAATTAACTGTAATTTTATATATAACCACTATTCCGCCAAACCTTCACAGTGTCATATGATACAGCACTAGTACCTAAAGCTGTACACTTTATTCGGTGACGTTCTGTAGCAGACTTTTTGCAACAGAACTGGAAGTAAATGATGGTTCTAATCTGGTAGCGTGGTAGTTCCATTTCAGACACCTTGTACTTATTGAAAACGATATTTTTTTACAAATTTCACAACACAGTGTTATAAAACAAGCCTCTTTCTTTAAATGCCAAAAATCGTTTGACAAAATATAAACAAATACGTCAACGCGAACTGTTTGCACAGACCGCATTACCTGTGGCGGGAAACTTTCGTTACAACCTGATATTTACGAGCCCTGGATACTATTCACCAGTTTTATTATATTTCGAAAAAAAAAAGATCATAAGGATGTTTGTGCAAAAGATCTTACTTCTGTCTTGTTTCTTTTTCCTATACGTTTTTGTATGTTTGAGAATATTGGAATAAAATAGATTTTCCTTTTCTTTATTTTTGTAATATCTGATTTACATATTTTCCTGCGATGCTTTTGAATGATGCCTTTTTTTTTTCTTTTAAGCCCTCCGTAAGATGTTTCGACTCGCTGAAGTTCGATATCACAGAAATGGAAGTAAAAGTAGGAATTAGAAAGTAGGTCATCAAAAATGTAGGAGTGATGTATTACGTTCTTTCAATATTTGATGAAGTTTAGGATCGTTTTTACTTTTATAAAATATGAAGTCGTATAACATTTTTGGCATCCAAGGCATTGTACTGGATAACATTATAACTTATAAAATTAGAACAAGTTTTCTTCTGTTTTGGATGGATTCTACCATGTCTTGCTTGTGATATATCTTTGCTTTAGATGTTCATCGGCGATTGAATTTCAGAAAACAGATTTATCAAAATCTATATGTGAAAAGAATGCACCGAAAAGAAAATTAAATTTTGAGATTAGAGTATGCTATAAAAAAGAGATAAATGTTTCTCAGTCTGAGAAAATATAACATAAACCACGAAGAAAAATATGCAATATCCTCTTCCGATTTATCCACGATTTCGAAAAACTTTCCTTATCTTTAGAACTGTAAGAAACCAATCTATTTTCGAGATTTAAAGAAGCATTTGTAAAAACAAAGTTTCTCTTGCTGTCACTGACTTTTGGCAACGTTTCCGAGCAGCTTTTAAAGTATATTAATCAGTTTTCGCAATCTGGAATATCGGGTTTTCGGATTCTTATTCATTCCCAAATGAACATTTTCATGTTCAACAAACATGTTTTACAGACATTCTCTTATTTCAAATGAAAATCAAATTTCAAAGTGCAAAGTAAATTGCTTAAAAGGCGCAAAGGCCAACACAGTAAAAAAGATTCCAAGCCGGGACTCGAACCCGGGCCATCAGTATAGCGCACTGACGTTCTACCGACTAAACCACTTGGAACGATACCCAGCACGGAAAATTTCTCACTATTATATGTTGGCAAGGCTACAAACGCAGCACAAGATGGAATATTCAACGTGAGCCACCGAGCTGGGGCAAACACGGAACAAAATTAAATCCAGCATCGATAGAAACTACAGTCGGACCTCTATTTAACGAGCCTCTATTTTGCGAATTTCTCTATTTTGCGAAATTTTCCTTGGAACCAAGAACATTTTGCTAATTTCTTCGTAAAATAACTTCCAAATAGAGAAGTGCATTCTCTATTTAACGAACTTTTTCTTGTGATCAAATTTTTTTTTCTCCCCATTTCTCAAAATATTTCTGGACATTTCAAACTTAATTTTTCTTTTAACACATTTTATGATGTTCAATGGCCTTGAACTGGTTTTACCAGGCGTCTTCTTTGTCAGCAGTGAGAATTCGGTAAGTACGGAGGACGAAGACGATAATCTCTTAAAGTAACTTTTAAAAATGTGGATACAGTGAGAAAAAAAGAAGAAATTAACCATGATGTGCTGATTGATGATTGTATTTTACTTAATTCTGAAACTGAGACCTCGGAAACACTATCCGAATTTGATATTTTCGACAGTGTGAAATATAAAATCAATACAGCAATGAATTGCGATAAAGACGAATATGATAATGATAGAAATGATCATTATGCGGGAATTAACAAAACTTCGTATGATGAAATGCTAAAATCATTTGAAACAATCCGACGCGGATTATAGTTAGTAGAAAATACGCATGAAGGGGTTTTTGGTGCATTGCAAAGATGCAAGACGTATTATGAGAGAAAGCACTTTTTAAAATAAAAAACTTAGGCAAAATTAACAGAGTTTTTCAGAAATTAAATTTAAGGATGCATATGTTAATGTATGGTTAAAATTATTTGGTATAATAATAATAAATACGATAATGTCATTAAAATTCGTTAATTTTAATGTAAAACTATTTACTTTAAACAGAAAATACAGTATATTCCCGGATAATGTTTTGTTTTCCTTGCAGATTTCGAAGATTTAAAACACATAGAAAAAATGAATCGATGATGGATATTGGTGGGTAAAATAAATAAAACAAATCGATATAATTTATTTAAAAAAATGTGATTAATTACTTTTAGTAAAAATATTTAGTGTTTATGAATTTAAAATCTGTTTTAAGTAGTTTAAAGTATTTTAAAAGGTGAATCTCTATTTAACTAATTTTCCATATAACGAACTTTTTTCCGGGATTTAGCGACTTCGTTAAATAGAGGTTCGACTGTATATTAATACATGGAAATTATTCCAGAGGGAAACATTCGCCTCGGTGGCTCACGTTGAATATTCCATCTTGTGCTGCGTTTGTAGCCTTGCCAACATATAATAGTGAGAAATTTTCCGTGCTGGGTATCGTTCCAAGTGGTTTAGTCGGTAGAACGTCAGTGCGCTATACTGATGCCCGGGTTCGAGTCCCGGCTTGGAATCTTTTTCACTGTGTTGGCCTTTGCGCCTTTTAAGCAATTTACTTTGTACTTTGAAATTTGATTTTCAATTGAAATATTGTATGCAAGGCAAATGTTTCCCTCTGGAATAATTTCCATGCATTAAGACATTCTCTTATTTAACTCAACGTGGTCCACTTATGTAAAGATGAAATTTTTTGCAATCGATTTTTTCTCTCGCTTCCTGATGTGCTAGAATTGTAAAATTTATGCACACATACACTGGTGTGTTTCCTATGACAAATCAAAATTTTAATATTTTTATAAACTTAATTATAAATTAAGTTTAACGCACTTTTCCGTTAACTTGCGCTGGCTAGTCATATAATTTACTCCCAGGATTATTTCCGAAAGACTCTGTTTATTCCCTAAAACTCATTTTCTACCCGAAAACTCGGTTTATTCCCAATTTCAACTCGTTTTTTCCCCCCAGCCTTTAGAATTCTAGTTATTGTAATACATTCTAATTCATTGATTCATTGATTCATTCATTGATTCATTAATTCATTCTAATACATTGAATTCTAGTACATTGATAATGGAATTAATTATGCGCTAAACGACTCTCGCTTTAAAATATGCCAACTAACCAAATTAACGTATTGTAATGGACATTTTTTTGAGACAGCAATTGCAGTCATAAAATTGGGCGAGATTTTTTAGATAAATATCGAATACTTATGAAAAAGGCTTATTATTATACTTATTTTAGATAAATAAACTGCGGTATTTTTTATAGATTTCCTTGATTCGTGAAAAATAAGTATAATCATTTTTTATAAGATTTATCTGTTCTACCAATTTATTACAGACATTATATAGCATTAAAACATATTAAAATACAGTAATTTAAAATATACCAAAAAATAGTGTAGACGTCAAAAAGTTAAAAAAATACACATACACTAAAACATAAATAAAATATACGTATAAATGTAAATGATTCAAAAATATTTTCACATCTCTTACAGAGGCATCCTTCAGTTAATGTTGTTTTTCGTCTCATTTCTCGTTAGCCATTGGATTCGAAATTTTACCTGTCACTTTTTCCTATTTTTAGGTGTGTTCGTAATTATATAAATACGTAGCACCTATAGTCGTTGCTCAGTCCGTCCGTCCGCATATAACAGAGCAAAAACTACCCAACAGAATAGTCTGAAATTTTAAATATATAATTGTTGCAAAATTTTGTCAGTAATTTCAAATTTTATGAAAATCGGATGTATAGTGTAATGAGAGGGACAGTCAAAAGTTTTCCGTTACATTACGGCCAATGGGAAAAACTTATTTCAAAAGCATTTTAATGATGTTACAGCCTTTCGAACAGAATGAAATGGGTATGCACTTATGTAATGCACTAACATAGTTGCCAACTTTTACGCTTTCTTCTTGCCACTAAAATTTTATAGAAAATATTGTCTTATTTAATCGTCGAAATCTCACGATTAAACAAGGCGAAAATCTCTGTTAAATTTTAGTGGTAGCAAAAAAGCGTAAAAGGTGGCAGCTATGCACTAACAAGTTATAGTACGAACGCACCTCATTTGCCACGTTTGACGTGCAATTTCCAACTTATTAACATGTGTCGTCATCTATTGTCATTTATTGCGTGAACCATATCATTACATATTTCAGATTTCGCTGTGATTATTTCAATGGCTTCTCTTATTAATGCGTAATTTAAACTATCGTAGTTTGCTAAATTTTCGACATTTTAAAAATCTATTGTGATGGGGGATTTAATACTCAATCTTGCCACTAGCGAGAAATGAGACGAAAAACATACATTTACTGAAGATGCCTCAGTAGGAAAGGTGAAAAAAATTTTGAATCATTTACATTTATAAGGATATTTTATTTATGTTTTAGAGTAATGTGTATTTTTTAACTTTTTGAAATTTACACTATTTTTTGGGTATTTTAAATTACTGTATTTTAATATGTTTTAATGCTATATAATGTCTTAATAAATTGTTAAACATATTAATCTTATGATTAATATATGACGTTACAAAAGAATACATTTATAAATCTTTATATATAAAAAAGTATAATGATGTTTTTAAAAGATCGCCAGCCATTTCATGAAAAATAATTGATTTAGACTTATTATTATTATTATTATTTTTACCATAAGCGTATGTTTCATAATATCGGAACAGAAATATTTTTTGTTTCGTATTTTTAAGATGCTTGACGTCGAAATCTCGTTGTAGTTGGTTTTGAATTCTGAATTCCGTCAAATATTTCTATTTAGTGAACTTCAATAATATACAAATGAAAGGGAATGTACGAATTATAAAGTGTGTTAAGAATAAAACAATAAGTTACTCAATGACACCATTTTTAAGGAACTCTTCGCAGTGAACTGTATATTTCTTTATTTTAAAACAAAAATTGTTAAGAGTGAAACAGTCTCTCTGGCCGTTTCCAAGTCAAACATTCCATCATTTCAAATAACAACAAAAATTCAGTGTTTCCACTCACTAGTAACTAAATTACAATCTATCGTCAACACGCAGACGATTGGAATAATAAATAAAATTACGGCGCTGACACAGCGCCCTCGTACGGGAGATTTTAATTACGATCAGTAACATACTCCCGACCGTTGAAACCTGCAGGTTTCAAAACTACTCTAATATATAATATAAAATTACATAATACTACATATGAGAATGCAAAGATATAATTAATAACAAAGGAAAAATGGCAGAATTACTTTACATTTGAATACAATAAAACATACTATAGAAATTAAACAACAAAATATATTCAAAATATACCAAATATATACATTAAAGAAATTAGTTTCCATTAATTGGAAGGGGACAAATACTTCTCACATCTCTCTTTATTATTGTACCGTTAGGTAGACGAATGTTCACTACTCGAACTTTTTTGTCCTTACCGAGAAATATCTCGGAAATCTTACCTGTTGCCCATTTTGTGCTGAGCATATTTTCATCTTTGATCAATACGAGAGAACCAACATTTATATTGTTTTTATTTATTTGCCATTTATTACGTTGCTGCAAGGTGTTCAGATAGTCTCGCTTCCATAATTTCCATATTTGCTGGCTATATTTTGTTATTTTTTGCCAGTTGCTAAGTTTGTTTTCCGAAATTTCAGTGAGCTGGGGTTCAATAACAGACGTTAAGGGTCTACCTATAAGAAAATGACCCGGTGACAGAGTCTCGAAATCGTCGAAATCTGATGATAATGGGGACAGAGGTCTTGAGTTCAAAACACTTTCAATTTCTAGAATTACTGTCAGAAATTCCTCTAAAGTGAGGTACGCGTTACCAATTACACGTTTTAGATGGAATTTGAATGATTTAACCCCTGCCTCTCAAAGACCACCGAAGTTCGGCGCTTTCGGAGGAATAAAATTCCATTCGATATTTTCCCTTGCAAAGTAATCAGCTAATGCTTCATCTGGGTGTCTAACCAAATTGTGAAGCCTTTTCAATTCTAAGTTTGCCCCTACAAAGTTTTTTGCATTGTCAGAAAATATTTTTGAACACTTTCCCCTTCTGCTAACAAAGCGCTTAAAACAAGCAATGAAGGCTGCAGAAGTGAGATCTGAAACGAAATCTAGATGAATAGCTTTGGTGCAGAGACAAACGAATATACATACATACACTTTATTATATGTACCTTTCCTTTGATTTTTGAATTTACTGTAAATAGGGCCGCAATAATCAGTTCCAATAATGGAAAATGGAGATGAAGGTGTAACACGCTCTTTGGGCAAGTCACCCATAACCTGACTCGCTAATACAGGCTTGTTTTTAAAACAAGTGACACATTCATATGCTATTTTGCGACAGATGTTTCTACCATTAGTTATCCAAAATTTACGACGAATATGGTACAACAATGTTTGTGATCCTACATGTAAATACTTTAAATGAAAATATCTTACAATAATTAAAGTAAGGGGATGCTTACTTGGCAGAACCATAGGATGTTTTTCATTTGTTGTCAAATATGAGTTACCCAATCTACCCCCAACTCTTAAAATATTACTTTCATCTAAGAAACAATTTAAAGAATTTAGTTTACTTTTATTTGGTACTGAATTACCTTTCTGAAGACATTTTATTTCTTCCTGATACTCACTTTGTTGAACCATCTTTATCAGTGATAATTCTGCAGCATTCAATTCTTTAGAAGTAAGATGATCTTTCACTCTATTAACATTTCGAAGGTTATGAATAAATCTAAGCACATAACATAAAATACGAATGATAGTTATATAATTATTACTAACACTAATAATATAATCTAATAAATAATTTTGATCATAAATAGCTAGAGTTACTAAAGAGTTATCATTTTCACATTTAACTGTTTTCTTTAGTTCATCAGAATAGTCATCTGGCGAATTTTGGATGTTGCAGTCATTAGTTGGGAGAACAGTTTCTCTCAAAAAGGGGGGACCTTTAAACCACAAATCCTTTTCTAAGAGCATATCAACACTGACGCCTCTGGTAAGGAGGTCGGCTGGATTAGACTTTCCCGGACAATGAAACCACGAATTGGAGTCAGTCAAAGATTGAACCTCGTTGACACGATTCTCTATGAATGATTTCCATCTTTTACTAGAACCTCTAATCCAGTACAAAGTGATTTTCGAGTCTGTCCAGAAGAACACATCTGATGGCTTCTTATGATCTACTATTTTCTTGACTGCATTACCTAGTCGGGCAGCAAGTAAAGCTCCCAATAGCTCTAATCTTGGTAAAGTGTTTTTTTTAAGAGGTGTAACTCTACTTTTTGAAGTCACAAGGTTAACTTCAATAGCATTTTCTTTTACAATTCTGAGGTATATGACAGTGCCGAAGGCTTTCTTACTAGCATCGCAGAAACAGTGAATCTCTACCACATCTGAATTTTCTTCTTTCGTTGAATTTAGCACAATTCTTGGAATTTTTAGGTCGGAGAAGCGTGAGATCTCAGAACACCATTGAAGCCACTTTTCTTTAACATCTATTGGTAGATCTTCATCCCAAGCAATTTTCCTCAACCACAGATCTTGAAATAGGCATTTCATGCGAATAGTATAAGGAGTGGGCAAGCCAAGAGGGTCGAATATTTTTCCAATAGCACTCAGGATGAAGCGCTTGGTGTTTTCATTTTTTGATAAAATTTCTAATAAGCCTTTTACATCTACGATAAAGCAATCTTCACTCGTATGCCAAGACATTCCTAGAACCTTTGTTGAGTCAAATCCTAATTCAATTGGGTTATGTAGAGGCTGAGTATCAAACCCTTCTTGTTCCCATTGCTCCATCAAATCGTTATCATTAGTTGACCATTTTCTGAGTTTCATACTTTCCTCGCTCATAATATAAACAGCATTTCGAGAGATTTCTAACGCATCTTGCAAGTTGTCAGCACCAGCGATGAAATCATCTACGTAGAGGCACCTATCTAATAACTTTGTTGTTGTAGGATATCTAACTTGAAATTTCTTGATATGTTTTCTTAGAGTAGCAGCAAGAAGAAACGGGGAAGCATTCATACCAAAAAGAACTCGGTTGAAGCGATATATTTCTATACCTCTATCTCCAATCCATAAAAACCTCACTGCATTTCTGTCTTTCTCCGCTAGGGATATCTGCAGAAAGGCCTTTTCTATATCACCTATCAATGCTATTTTGTTAAATCTAAAATTGATAAGTAGATCGAATATGTTTGGATTACGATTTGGACCTGGCCAAAGACAATCATTTAACGATAATTCGCCAACATCGTGTGAGCTGGCATCGAACACTACTCTCATTTTTGTTGTCAGGCTTTGTCTAAAGACAGGTTGATGTGGAAGATAAAAAAGTGGTTTCTCCACTGGCTTGTGCGTTTCCGTTATTTTTTCTATGATTTCTTTATTTTCATAATCTTTCAAAGTCTCACAATATTGAGCAAGAAGCTCTAATTTTCGCTTCATTTTCACTTTAAGACAGTTTAGTCTATTATTGGCTATTTTGAAATTGTCGTTCATTTCTCGCCAATCTTTTTTCCATGGTAAGGCAACTTCGTAACGTTTATTTTTATAAGATACAGATTTTTCGAATATTTCTAATGCTCTATCTTCGTCAGTACATGTGGGATCGTCTTTTATCCCTAATGCTTCTAACTGAAAGAATTTTTGAACTTCTTTTGTCAAATCTTCATAGTTACAAACAAGCCCACAATGGGTATTTTGCGTGATTTGATTGTCAGGATTTAATACGCTTCCACAGGCAATGAATCCAAATACCGAGTTTTGGAATTTTAAATTAGAATTGGGGACTTCAATTCGACCGACTTCTAAAAGATCATAAAATATTTGAGCTCCCAAAAGAACATAAATTTTTCCAGGTTTGTAAAATTCTGGATCCGCTAATTTAATGTTATTAAGGTAATGTTCTGTTGGAACGTTAATCCGATTTACTGGAATAGTATCCGATATTTTTGGTACACAAAGAAGTTCTATTTCCGCCTTAAAATTTGAATTGTTCGAAATTAATGCTTTTACCTTGGAATTAATATTCACGGAGATGCCATTTAATCCTGAAACCGCAACTTTTATTTTTTCTTTCTTAATTCCTAAATAATCAGCACACTGAATCGTAATGAATTTACTCATTGATCCAGCATCAATCAAACCTCTTAACGGCTTAGATTCACCAAATTTATTTTTAATATAAACAATGACAGTTGATAAGATGCCAGAACTTAAAATAATTCATCTCACAAACAGATGTACCTGAAAATACTCTTTCGTTAGAAATGTGAAATGTTGCAGCATTCGGGTCTAGATTTGAATGCGCTACGATTTGATTCTGGTTTTGGGTATTGCAATCACTGACCTCGGGTTTTGAAATAAATTCATTTTTTCTATCGCTGTTTTGAATTTGCTTTTCATTTTCATTCTCGAAATGCAGTAAACTCGAATGATTTTTCATACATTTCTGTCAAGAATAAGTAGATTTACAATTTCTAACCGAGTGGAATTTTAAACAGTTAAAACAAATATTATTTTTCTTTACGAATTCATATCTAGAAGCCACTGAAAGATTTAAGAATTCTGGACATTTGTGCAAACCGTGGAATTCATTACTTTGACATTTAACACATTTAAATGTTTTTGAGTTTTTACCATTAGAAGTAGATACCATACTAGTGATTCGTTGTTGAGCATTGCGTTTAGGAGTTACATTATTTATAAGAGGTTTGGAAACTTGCAGTGTTCTCGCTTGTCTTTTTAAAAACTCGATTAATTCTTTTAATTTTGGTAGCTCGTCTTTTTTTTGTTCACGTTCAAACCATAATTTTGTGGACCCATCTAATTTCTGCCACAATATATAAGTTATTATTGTATCCGCAAACTTTTCAATTTTTTGATCGAGAATTTCTAGAGATCTGATACATTCACTGGCGGTATCTGCTAAATTAAGAATAGCACTAGGTGTTTCACTTTGTATTGAATTAATGGACATTAATTTTTTAATGTGAGCAAACACTTGTTGTCTTTTATTGGAATATCTTTCCTCTAATAAGGACCACGCTGTTTGATAATTATCATCTGAAATCGTTATACTTTGTACAACTTTTGCAGCTTCAGAATGAAGCGAAGATTTCAAATATGATAACTTTTGAGCACCCGAAAGTGCGCTATTATTGTGAACGCTAGATTTAAAAAGATCACTAAAATATATCCAATCCTGTACGTTTCCACTAAAAGAAGGTAGATTAATTGTGGGAAGTCGAACTTCCGTTACACTATTCTCTTGTTTCGGCTTTGATTCATTAAGAACATTTATTTGTTTTTGTTTCGCTCTTTTAATTTTTAACCAAGTTTCATCTAACTCTTTTTCAATCGATGATTGTTCATCGATATATTTATCAATTTCCTCTTCATCGCACAATGAATAAATTTTATCAAAAATTTCTTTCAATTCTGTATTGAATTGATCACATTTCGTATTTACAAGTTCTAAAGAGCATTCATCAGAGTCACTTAATTTAATTTCACTCACAAATTTAGTAATTTTACATTTTAAAACTCTTTTTTTAGTCAAAATATTTTTTAATTCAGTAGACATGTTAAAGAAAAAGTCCTACCTTATTCGAAGAAACCAAGTCTCGTCGCTGATTCTTGACTTTTAAAAGCAAACGATAAATCCGTTTACTTTGGCCTCGAAGGACCAATTTTTGTTAAGAATAAAACAATAAGTTACTCAATGACACCATTTTTAAGGAACTCTTCGCAGTGAACTGTATATTTCTTTATTTTAAAAGAAAAATTGTTAAGAGTGAAACAGTCTCTCTGGCCGTTTCCAAGTCAAACATTCCATCATTTCAAATAACAACAAAAATTCAGTGTTTCCATTCACTAGTAACTAAATTACAATCTATCGTCAACACGCAGACGATTGGAATAATAAATAAAATTACGGCGCTGACACAGCGCCCTCGTACGGGAGATTTTAATTACGATCAGTAACAAAGTGGGTACTCAAAAATGTAGGACGGATGCACTATATTCCCTTCATATTTGATTACTTTTATTATGTTGGCAAAAAACTTATACATATTATACTGACAAAAATTTATATACAGTAAAACCTCCCTAAAGCGACCACGTTCCGTTCCAATAAAATTTGGTCGTTCCGAGAGGTGGTCTCTTAATGGAGGTCATGTTTAAGTCTAGATTTTCATTGTTGAAAATAGGTAACAATGTTACTAAAATTTATTTTTCATATTAGGAAAAAATATAAAAATTTAAGTATCAAAACAAAAGTTAATTACATAAGTTAATTACTGCAGAGTTAAAAAAAAAGAATACATTGACGTTTGCTTTGATTTTACGGTTTTATCTTTTATAACTTTTATTTCCCAGTCTTTTCGAAGTTCAGTAAATAAATACAATTTTTTTGGACGGGAACAAATAATGACGATTTCATTAATTTATCTATTTCTTTTAGAGTTCCCCGACAGAATAGGGCATACGAGTTTATTGACCGTCATTCTTAATTTGACAACAGAGTTAAATTCATTGCCTAAAAAGGCACAAAGGGGTTCAAACACTTAAAAGTTACCAGGATAAAAAAAAAAATCTAAACTTAGTTTAGAAGTTTGAAGAATAATTATTTTTCTAATAAAACCTTCTTCAAGCGACCAGGAAAAAATGGAATTTTCTTCAAAGAAATGGGTCGCTCATGGAGGAAGTTCATCTGGGATGGTCTCTGAATGGAGGTAAAATTAGTATTGAGCTTATGCAGACCTGCCAACTGCTACGAAAAAATCGTAGTTGCTACGATTTGGACCTATAAACTAGCATATTTTTCAAAAGTGATTCTGTTCCGAATTTTCAAAAATTTATTCAAAGTATTCATTTCCTCAAATTTTAAAAAACTGGTTATTAGTCCGAAAATTCGGACATTAAAAAATGCTTATGGGAAAAAAAATCTGGACTGCAAAACAAATTTCTTAACATAAAGGCCTCTTTATGTGTATTAACCACGAGTGAATCGTGTTTCTGTAAATATTTATACAGGAATTTCCTTCCTTAGAAACAGAGATGCCACTTTAAGAATTTCTGGAGGGGGGGGGGGGATGTTCTGTGAAGGGCAGGGTTTGAAATAGTGTACAAAATCGCACGATTTTCACGCGGAAAATTAAAGTCCTGCATAAATGAAAACTGCTGTGCAGTATTTCCCCTGCAAATTCTTCCACAGATCTATGATTCTTCTGCGAATATATTTTGAAATTTATTGGAAGTCTGCGAATTTCTTTCTTTTTTTTTTCTTTTTTTTTTCTTTTTTTTATGGAATTTCTCCAAATTAATTCGTGAATCAATTGCGGAAAAAATTGAGAATTCCTTAAAACGATCGTGTAAAAATATCGGGCATTTCGTCAAAGATCTCAGAAACAAATAGTGATTATCTTCAATAGATCGCTTAATAAAATCGCTAATTTCTTTAAGAGTTCCGAAAGAGATTGCGAATTCCGCCAAAAATTACGAATTTCGATAAACTATCGAGAGAAATATATTGCAAATTTCGTCAGAAGGTCGTGGAAACGAGTAGTGAATTTTGTTAATTGGTCGCGAAAAGATATCGAAAATTTTGCCGATCAGTTGCGATAAACTATCGCGAATTTCGACAAATGACCGTGTAAAAAAAAATCAATTTCGCCAATTGGTCGCAGAAGAAAATAAATTTCGTCAAAGGATCATGGTAAAAACGTGAATTTTGTCAAAATATCGCAGAAAGAAAACGCGAATTTCGTGAAAAGATCAGTTAGAAAACTCAAATTTCATCGAAAGATCAGTAAGAAAACGCAAATTTCACCGAAAGATCGCAGAAAGAAAACACTAATTTCGTCAAAGGACCGTGGCAAAAAAATGCAAAATTAGTCAATGGACTGCGGAAAAAAATGCGAATTTCGTCAAAAGTTCAGTGTAAAAAGAGCGGATTTCAACAAAGAATCGTGATAGAAATGGAATTACGATTGTGGGGAAAATAATGAATATCCTGAAATGATCGCGGGAGAAAAATCGCGAATTACGCCAAACTTTACTGCACTGGGCTAAAAAATTGGAACCAGGTTTTTTTTTTACAAATGTTAAAAA
The DNA here is from genome assembly GCA_963932465.1 of Maratus speciosus. Lineage (NCBI taxonomy): Eukaryota > Metazoa > Arthropoda > Arachnida > Araneae > Salticidae > Maratus > Maratus speciosus. The sequence goes on along the minus strand of OZ010789.1, from coordinate 124,855,905 downwards.
AAAAAAAAAAGACGCTGGGAAACGAGAAGAAATTCTAAAAATCGTATAAAAATCGTATATAATCGTATTCAGAGGAAAAAATGTACTATATTCAGTTGGAAGACTGAAACCTTATTCCTTCTACGAATGTCGAAAGATGGCTGCGAAACACGAAAAACCAACCAACATCCAGATTAATTTTAATTTTGTGTGCTACGATTTCTCATTTTCAAAGGTTGGCAGGTCTGCTTATGGGAATAAATTTCGTTCCATGAAAAAATGGTCTTTCAGGGAGGTGGTCGCTTAATGGAGGTGGTCGCACAGGGACGTTTCACTGTATTCACTTCACTACCAAACGATTTTAAACCTTAAGTGCATAGTGTAACTCAGGAATTACATGCAACAACTCAGGAGTTACATCTTTTTTTTTTTTTTGCTATTTGGCGCTTTCTATTGGTTTTTTAGTGAGCTATTATGTGTTACTTACGCGTGATAACATGCATTTAAGGTAGTGTCGTCTGTTTTTGTTCTGTTTTGTTATCGCCGGCGGGGGGGGGGGGTGTTAAAATCTGTTGTTGATACTGCTTGCAATGGGCTCGACTGGCGTTTTATCCATATCTTTCTAAGGTAGTCATTATTAATTCTGAAAACTATTAAAAGCTTTATAAAAATTATTAAATAGGTGAATACTTGTTACTGTGCAGTGTAAACACTTTAAAGTAAGTATTAATTTAAGGGGTCTCAGGACTCTTAAAGCTTTAAAATTTTCGAAATTTTAATTTTTTTTTTAGATGCTAAAGTTTTATCGTTTCTGAACATTTTGATATAATTATTTCCTTGAAGTTCCCATTAGCAGAGAAGTTATGGCTTTTAGAATTATATCCGCTCAACAGCTGAAGCGGCGTTTCCGAAACTTTGAAGTCATTTTTCTCCAAATGACGTTTTTGGGCATAATGCACAAGATACCTCAAAAACTTCTGAAAAAATTTTCCTCACTTTTCAAAACATCTGTTTCAAGTGAGTCTGTATAAACTGAACTTAAAATTTCCTTTATAAAAGTATATTTTTTTAAAGGAATATTTTTTTTAGGTGATTTTATTGTTGAAATTTTTTAAATTTTGCATTTGCTAAATACAACTTTGTATTTAAACTATAAAAATGCTTTAAATACAAATTTATTTAGGTTCAGTGTAATTATTAGAACTGAAGTATAAGTAGACACCAAAATTTTCATTCTAGTTGCAAAATTTATTTTGTAATCCTGCGCGTAAGCTGTTATGCCGATTTTCTGCTCATCAAATGTTTGACAGTTTAGAGCCCCATGTAAATGCTGATTCTGCATCTTGAAAATTTTTAAATATTTGAAATGAAAGAATATACTTATATCTTGCATTCCCAATTAAAATTGTGTCTTATTATCAAATACATTTTAAGATATTACATGTTGAAAATGTTCTTTTTTTTTTCCTTTTGTCCTGTTTTAAGAGTCCTGAGACACCTTAAAATGATCCTTTTTTGAGCCATTTTTGTTATGTAACTTAAGAGTGACACGATGACTTTATGTCCAACAGAAACATAAATAATTTTTTTCGCTATTTTTCTAGCGGATAATTAACAAAAATAAACTCAAATTTAATGTTTTCCGAACAAAATAAAAAATCATGCGTTAAAGGGTTAAAGAATGTACGTAATATAATTAATTCCTTTTACGACCATAACGTACATAACTTATAAATTCAGTATTTAAAAATTAATCATAATTTCTTTTCAAATAAAATCACACACACACAATTAAATATTTCCTATTTATCATCAACATCTCTGTTGTTCCCAAGTGCCATAAAAATTTCCTTATATTGTTGTCAGCTGAAAAGCAGAAAGACATATGTTTACTGAATAGAAGAAAAAAAATTTGTTTACTTTATCTGTCCATGTCTATAAACCCCGAGCAGAAAATGTTTTTTTTTTTCGTCTTTTGTCTCCTAGTCGTAAAAAAGATTTATGTTTAATTTTATATAGTCCTCACAGAATATAAAACTTTTTCATTCCAGTATGCTTAGAGAGTTTGAAAGATATCGACCCATTGATATCAGTGCATAAAAAAAAAAAAAAAAAAAAAAAAAAATGTTTGCTTTTTCCGTTGACGTCTATAAATATCAGAACAAATAAGAAACTTTTTTTGTCTGATGCTTAGTCATATAACACGATTTATGCTTAATTTTATATGATCCTCATAGAACATAAAACTTTTCTATTTATGCTTAGTGTATTTGAAAGATATCGAGCTGCATAAAATAATAGAGTGTTAAAAACCTCTGTGTCTTTAAGTGTTATTACATAGTGTCAAGCATTGTTCACAATACAATATGACAATTGCAAATAAAGCATTACACTTTATAAAATATAAAAGTGCATAGTTTCGGATACATTTTACATTGCGTTGTATTATTTTTTTTATCTATTTGATAAAATGCTTTATTCTTTTTAACACTTTCCAACAAAGTTTAACCCTTTATCTAGCTTTCTTGGCGTAGGGGGGGGGGGGATTTTTCAATTCGGAAATATTTCTATATTTCTATTGCAAGAACATTATATTTGTACATTTCCTAATTCTACAAAATACTAAGAAAAATATTTAAAATAAAAGATTTGAGTGGGGTTATAAATATTGCACAAAATCCCTATAAATTCAAATTTAATGAATCCTTCTAAATCCTTCAATCCTTCTAAAATCCTTCTAAAATTTATTAAACGATTATGTAAATCTTCTAATGTAGTGTAACCAATTCACGAAAAATGCTTCAGAAGATAAAATTTTAATGAATTCATAATTCAGTTTATAAAGGGTTAAAAGTGTTCATGAATTCGGTTTGTCTGTTCGTCTGTTCACGATCTAACTCACGTAAATATACTCGGATTTTCATGCAATTGAAATATATTAATGATGCTTACCATGGCATGTTCGGTATTGTATATGAAGTGTGTAGCATTAATAGTTCATTTACGTTTCCACTCAAAAGAATTCCATTACATTATGGTACATAGGGAAAAAACGTCTGCATTTTAATGACAATACGCTATTTCAAATGTATTGAAACTGATATAAATCCTTGAATTTCATTACAAGGTGATTATGACAGAGTAGGGCATTCATAGCATTTGTCCTTCATTTACAGGGACACGCAAAAGAAATCGGTTACAGTACTGTCTTTGAGCAATACTTGCTGGGAGTGCTTTTTCAATTTCGGTATGCGCTCTTAAATTTAACTAATTTTTGGCATGTTACTCGTTATATATAAATTCTATACCTCGTATACAGGGCTGCACAAAGGAATTCACGTACCATTCTCTTTATGGGAGGAAACTGCTGAAGGGAAATTTTCAATTGAGGTATGTATTTCCTAACTGAACTAAATTTTTGCATGCATGTAGTGAATAGATACGTTTACAGAGATAACTAATAATAGAACATATACAGGGCTGCTCAAAGAATTTGGATAATTTTCCGATTGTAGATGGAAACAGCTGAAATTGGGTTTTCAAATGCGTTATGCGTTTCCGTATGGTTGAATTAGACATAATAATTTAACTTATTAAACGGAGCAGCTTTGTTACATTATTCTGAATGTGCTGGAAAGTGTTTCATAATCTATGCTTGACGCATGATTTTTTTCTTACTTGTTTAAGTGGTAAAATTGATAATTTCTTCACATTTGTAAGCAGCAGTTTTTATACTATTCTAAATAACAAAAGTTTTGATTAAAAATGTATACTATTACTATTTATATAAGTGATTTAAATCTTGTGAATGAAACTTTTATAACAAAAATGATATGCCGTAGTCCTCACAAACTATTCTTCTATCTTATGTTAATAGATCAATGTTATAAAGCAAAACATGTTCGTGAGCAACGTTAACGTCATATTGAAGGTGGCAACCACTTGACCAACACATTTCGCTTTTAGTGCAATTTTTTTTTTTTTTACTTCGAGACATCATACAATTTCAATTTTCTCACAGTCGAAAAGGGAAAATAATTTTTTTGTTTTTACTATAAAAAGACTTTACTTGCCATACTTCATTCCATCTTACGCTAAAGGGATACTATAAGAAAGATTTATATTTATTAAATGACGTCATTTACATTTTCACAGGGTTCTCGCTGCCGCTCGCCATTGCGCCAAATCGCGACAAAATGTTTCATTTGGCGAGTAAACTAACAATCAAACTCACCAAATTGCGAGTGCTCAATTTCTGCTCTGTTTCTGTGTGTGCCAATACACTCCAGACTCATCCGTGTTTCTGAACGATTTATGATCTGTTTTACATATTCAATCTCACCGTGCCATTTACATTGCTCTATTTATAGATATACAGACTCAATATCAATTCAGTTTAGCTACAGCCAAAGACACAAAAAGGATTATGCGATAGGTTTTTGTCAGTTAATCACTGTCTATGCGCCGGCGTCGCTCTGCTAAAAACATAAACAAAATTGCTCGCAACATGGGCCAAATATTGAAAAGTTATGCTGGAATGTGGTGTTGAAATTAACCATACTATTTATTATTTGTACGTAAAGTATCATTGGTCGGTCAATTTTTTCTATCGGTCGAAATCTCATAGCAATTTTTAGTGTATGTTTTCCCAACGGTGAATCAAATACAGTCGAGCCCCAATTTAACGAATTTCTCGATTTAGCGAATTTTTGTATGGTCTCGACGAAAAGGGAGCAAAAAAAAAAAAAACTTCGATTTAACGAATTTATAATCCCGATTTAACGAATAACTTTCGATGTCAAAAAATGAAAAATTGAAGAAATTTTCTAATATTTATTAAAAATTTTCAATGTCCCTGATTGTTAATTTTCTAAATATGTATCTTGTGACACAGAAATACCTACAAGCAAAAATGTACATTACGCCGAAGTTGTTAATAGCAGTAGTAGTAGATCGGATGAAGAAGATGAAATAGAAATGAAGCATGCAACGTTCAAAGAAGCAGTTTGCTGTTTGGATACTTTGAAACGGTATTTGATGGCTCAAGATGTTGGTGACACTGTTTTCACAGCTTCAGAAAAAATAAATATACAGAAGTTTGGAATACGAAATCGAAACATAGCAAACAAACATCTATAAAAGTTATGTTATAATATTTGATCAAACTTAAATTCAATACTTGTGATTTATAGTAGTGCATAAAAAAATAATCAATTTTTATACAGGGTATTTGTATTTTCTTAAAGCAACAAATGTTTAACATCCTTATTAAGGTAAATGAGCAGTGTTCTTCTTATTTATTGCCATCTTTTAACTTGGTTTGTTCTATAAAATATTATTTTGATTATGCGGATTTAATGAATAATCTCGATTTAACGAACAAAGTTGCTAGTCCCGAACGATTCGTTGAATAGGGTTCGACAGCTGTTTTTAACTTTTATTCAGACTGCTAAAAGAATGTCTGAAACATTTACACATTTAGGAGGCATTTAGAATGTATTTATATTTAATAGTTCCTGTAGCCGATAGTTGAATTTCTATTTTTTGAGTAATTATAAAAAATTAGGGTACTTTAGAACATATTCAAAAAATGGATACAATAAGGGGTTAAAGATAGCTTTTTCAGTGCTTCACGCTGAATCTATTTTGCTAACATTTCTTTTCATTTGGCTACTGTTTTTTATTTCTTACTCACCAAATCGCTAATGTTGCTCAAAAGACAGCGAGAACACTGCGATTTTCATAAAATTTCTTTAATTATACATGATAAAGAACAAATTTTTCATTAATCTCATACATTCTGTTTGAGTCTACAAAATCAAGCAGTGAACAGTAACAATTTGCGATTTTTAGTTCAAGGAAAATGTTTTATTGTAATAAAAAAATGTGTCTAATATAGACGTTTAAAGATTAAAAAAAAAAAAAAAAAAAAAAAAAAAAAAAAAATCGGAATATTTGTATTTTTCTTATTCCACAAGTAACTTTAAACACAAATAAGCCTTTTGGTGATCTTTTGCATTTTGCTGTTGCTTCTCTTGTTTAAATACTCCCGATTTCAGGAAAAAATAACTAAAAATATCGGTAGATTATAACCCAATAACTGTAATAGCATTTATTGTCTTTATTTCGTTCCATATAAATTATTTCGCACGATTTGTCAATTTTTTTAAAAAGAAAGTTTTATCAAAAAGAGGAAATAATAAAGATTGTTGTTTTATCCTTTATTGAAAAAAGGAAACGAAAAAGTTTATTTACAAAAGTTGTTTATAAAATGTGTATTAAAATTAAATAAACTCGAAGCTGTTTTGAAAAATAAATACTTTTTGTTTATTTTGAGATATTTATTTAAATCTCCTTATCAGGTTTTGAGAAAATTATATTACTCTGATAAACTTAACTTTCCTTTCTTTTTCTTTTGTTTTTATAAGTCGAAAGTTTTGTTTTAGATTTTGTTCCATAAAGAGATTTTTCATTGAGATATTTTGTCTCCCTTCAAAAGCATATTAGGAATTTTTTCTTTCTATTTCTATAGAAAACGATTTCGGCAGAATCCAAACTTAATTTTTGAGATAAGAAAGAAAAAAAAAAAATTAAGTATTAGAAATAATACTATAGATGTCCATAAATTTCAGGTTGGATCCTTAGTTATGAGTATTTGTACACGCGTACGTTTACATTGGAGATTTGAAAACATCCTATCAAAACTAAGTATCGTTTTACCTTTTTAAGTGCGTTCGTAATTATATAAATACGTAGCGCCTATAGTTGTCGTCTGTCCGGATATAACAGCGCAAAAACTACCCAATCGAATGGTTTGAAATTTAATGATCGTTGCAGAATTTTGTCGAGTCATTTCAAATATTATGAAAATCGAATCAAAACTTAAAAAGATATTAATGAAAGTTTTCTTCATTCTATTAAATCCTATCATACGTAATGAATTCAATGATATCCCATGACAGGTAAAGATTCTAGGTTGCCTTGGTGTTTACGTCATGTTTAATATGGAGTCCTATTATTTCCGTATGACTATTAATATATAGAATCGTCACAAATTTTGTATTCATGCATTTTTTGCATAACAGTGCAGCAGCTATTGCACCAAAGTTACCCAGCTAGCTATAGTACGAACGCACCTGATTTGCCGTGCCTGACGCACAATTTGTGATTTGTTAGGGGTTGTAAACTTTATCGAGGAAAACGAAAACCAAGAAAAAAAAAAAAAACCAAAGTCATCGTCCTGCAGCTATATGTGTGTTTAAAGAAATATAATCTAATGCAGTACACGCAATATAATATATTGCAGTAAATGTAATAAATTAGTAAAAATGTTCACCGTAGACTTTTTAATCTGATTTGGGCTAGTGATATTATGTTGCAACAATTATGTTCACGTAGTTGCCTCTCACACTCTCTTTAACACTTTCCAAAAAAGTTGAAAAGGGTTTATGGGTCAATAACTGAAAATTGGACACTGCCAGTACTATTTCGCCCCACCAGTGACCGAGAGGTTCTGCTCTCGAAGCTGGTAGACGGGGGGTGCTGGGTTCTATCCCAATCGCGCCCGTCGCCTAATCGTTCGGAGTTTTCGTGGTTTTCTTCGAACCTTGGTTTCCCAAGCGTAAATACGGGTTAGGCTCCCTTAGAAAGACCCCTACAGAGGGCAATCCCCCCCCCCAGGGCCTATATCCCTCGTGTTGATAATTGGCCGTCATAAATACAACAAACAGTCAGTACTATTTCATTAATTATATTAAAACCAAAAACTGAAAAATGTAACATATTGTATGTAACATTTGTTATAACAATTACCAATGATAAATGGATATATAATCATGTATACATAATTAATTTTAAGCCTTAAACAAACGAAATCATCATTTCAGTCCCTGTCTCCGAGGTACAAATACCAAATATTAAATGTATGCATTAAAAATTTCTATAAATATTATTAACTTTTAGTAATATATACAACATGTTAAAGTATAATTCTCCTTTATTAGTATAGATTATATAGTACAATATTGCAGTAAATATATGTATCCCTGAGGTTGACCATCATCTCAGTCCCTCTAAACACGCACTTAGGTTAACAGATACTAGGTGGCGCTGGCGGAATTATTTCCATTGCAACAACAATTAAAGTTCAACTAGCCACCATGGATGAAGGTAAGTCGTTATTATTTTTGTTTCATATTTAGAAATATTTAGTTTTTGTTCTGAATAGGGATGAGTATTTTTTTTATAGCATCATTCAGTCCCTATATTTAACTTTTTATTTATATAAAAAAAGCTTATTGCAACTTTATTTATGTAACATACAAATATCACATGACATATTTAATAATTTACATGTGTGCAAAATGATTCAACAAAATGGCTGTGCAGCTGTTAAGGCAAAAACAACACCGCAGTCCCAATTATTAGACACTGATTATGATGTTAACAGACACTTTCTTCCATAAAACTTTATCCTACGCATAAAATATACATCCTTGATCTCAAAACACTGCAGCATTTAAATGAAAAAAACGTTATCGTAGTATATAATTGTATGTGGTAGTTGGTACATTATTTTAAAAAAATAAAAGTTTTGGAATGAAATTGTCCGGTTTTCAGATATTGACCCTGATGACTTAGATTTGTCTGACCAATCTGCTCCAACTCACGTAAATATTCTTCGATCACGATAAGTTTGGTATATGTTAGTGAGCTTTACCATAGAATATTCTCTATTGGAAAGGTAACATGTGACCTTTATAGTTCCTTTGCAGGGACACACAAATAATTTTCGTTACATTATTTTCTATGAAAAATATTAGCTTGCTGTGTTTTAATAAAATTGCACTCTTTCAAACATACTGAAAACTGATATACGCTAGTGAAGTGCAATACAGCATTTTTTCTGTATAATTTAGAGTGCATGGTATTTATCATTCATTTGCACGGACACGCTAAGAATTACGTTGCATTAAGGCCTTTGAGGAAAGTAATTTACAGTGTTATATTTTTTTTATGTTACGTTAGTTCTACGCTTAGTTAGCAATGGATAAATCACGCATTAAATATTCAATAATTTCGAGCGTAATTTCACTGCTGAAAATTAATTGAAGATTTAATTAAAAATTATATATGTGTTCACCGATGCTGGGTTTGTTTGTGTCTCATGTTTCGCCACAGGATTGTGTGCTCATGAAGACTATTCCATCTTGTGCTGCAGTTGCAGCCTTACCAACATATGTGAGTTAGAGATGCTAAGTTGGGTATCGTCCTCGTAGCTTAAATGGTACAGCACTTGGAGCGCTATTCCAAGGGTTCGGGGTTCGAGTCCCGGCTTGGACATTTTTCACTCTGTGGGTTCTACGCTTAGTTAGCAATGTGATAAATCACGTATAAGACATAATGAAATTGATGAGCATTGTTGAGGTGCACTACAAGATGCCTATTGTGGAATATGCAGAGTACAGCATTTATTTGTTCATTTACAGCGACACAGACAAATATTCAGTTGCTTTACTATGTATATGTATAAGCGATAATCGTAAGAAATGCGTTTTCAGATACAATTAGTTGTGTTTTGTGTTTTGATTAGTTGTTGCAGTTGCAGCTTTAACAACATATGTGAGTCAGAGATGCTAAGCTGGGTATCGTCTTCGTAGCTTAAATGATAGATCACTTGGAGCGCTGTTACAAGGGTCCCGGGTTCAATTCCCGGCTTGGATATTTTCACTCTCTTGGTTCTACGCCTAGTTAGCAGTGTGATAAATAACGTATTAAATATTCAATGTTACATCAGTTCAAACATAATGAAATTGATGAGCGTTGTTGAGGCGCACTACAAGATGATGATTGTGGAATATGCGGAGCACATCATTTATTTGTTCATTTACAGGGACACAGACAAGTATTTGGTTGCTCTATTATGTATGTGTATAAGCGATAATCCTACGAAATGCGTTTTCAGATACAATTAATTTATGTTTTGTGTTTCCTAACTGAGTTAAATTTCAGTTTTTTTATGCGATGTTTAAATATTTATGTGATGTAGATCATATAGAGGGCTGTGAAAAATATTACGTCATTATATATTAAGTCACCATATGCTGAAACAAATATTGAAAAAAATTTTAAATGTGTTTTGCATTTTATAGTTGAACTAAATTTTAGAAAACCTTGTGAAGTGTTACAAATCTGTAGATCATATCCACAGCTGCTCAAAAGCATTTGAATATCTTTTCGACTATGAGCGGTAATTGATGAAATCGGGATTCCAATTGTTTTATAACCTTTTCTAAATTGCCTATTTAGCTATCTCTATTTAGCTTATTAAACAGAGAAGTTTTGCTACATTATTTTGGAACTGTTGGAGAGCGTTTCATGTTCTAAGCGGGATTTGAATTTTATTCTTGTTTTACCTTGGAATAAAAATATCTTTTACAATTTCTTACACAATTCACAATTTTATATAGTTTGTGTTCACAATTTTATAATTGACTGAATTTCTGGGCTTACCCATTGCTCTTTAAAAAGCAAAATTATCATTAAGCTGCGTAAATTCATTTACGCCCTAATAATTAAAAGCGCCAGATAATTCACTGAATTTCTCTGTCAAATTCGGCAACACACAATTGTATACAATTTATTTTGTGTCAACATTTTTTTTTTGAAAAATACTGGTAGAACATTTTATGTCATATTACACTTATTGAAAACACAGGAAAATATGCAAGAAAGAAAAGTGCATAATGAAGAACACTGCAAAAAATAATTAGTTAATCGGTTAAAAATTATCCCAACTGTTGTAATGATTCGGCTTACCGATTGTTCTTTAAAAAGCAAAATTATCATTAAGCTACATAAATTCATTTACGCTCTAATAATTAAAAGCGCCACATAATTCGCAATTTGATAATTCACTGAATATGATAATTCACTGAATTTCTCGGTCGAATTCGGCAACACCCTCTATACAATTGTATGCAATTTATTTTGTGCCAATAATTTTTTTTTTTGAAAAATACTGGTTGAACATTTTATGTCATATTACACTTATTGAAAACACAGGAAAAAAACATGCAAGCAAGAAAAGTGCATAATGAAGAACATTGCAAAAAATAATTAGTTAATCGGTTAAAAAATATTTCAACTGTTGTAATAATTCGGCTTACCGATTGCTCTTTAAAAAGCAAAATTATCATTAAGCTACATAAATTCATTTACGCTCTAATAATTAAAAGCGCCACATAATTCGCAATTTGATAATTCACCGAATTTGACAATTCACTGAATATGATAATTCACTGAATATGATAATTCACTGAATTTTTCGGTCGAATTCGGCAACACCCTCTATACAATTGTATACAATTTATTTTGTGCCAATATTTTTTTTTTTTGAAAAATACTGGTTGAACATTTTATGTCATATTACACTTATTGAAAGCACAGGAAAATAATATGCAAGCAAGAAAAGTGCATAATGAAGAACATTGCAAAAAATAATTAGTTAATCGGTTAAAAAATATTTCAACTGTTGTAATGATTCGGCTTACCGATTGCTCTTTAAAAAGCAAAATTATCATTAAGCTACGTAAATTCATTTATGCTCTAATAATTAAAAGCGCCACATAATTCGCAATTTGATAATTCACTGAATATAATAATTCACTGAATTTCTCGGTCGAATTCGGCAACACCCTCTGTACAATTGTATACAATTTATTTTGTGTCAATATTTTTTTTGAAAAATACTGGTAGAACATTTTATGTCATATTACACTTATTGAAAACACAGGAAAAAAATATGCAAGCAAGAAAAGTGCATAATGAAGAACATTGCAAAAAATAATTAGTTAATCAGTTAAAAAATATCCCAACTATTGCAATGATTCGGCTTACCGATTGCTCTTTAAAAAGCAAAATTATCATTAAGCTATGTAAATTCATTTACGCTCTAATAACTAAAAGCGCCACATAATTCGCAATTTGATAATTCACTGAATTTGATAATTCACTGAATATGATAATTTACTGAATATGATAATTCACTGAATTTCTCGGTCGAATTCGGCAACACCCTCTGTACAATTGTATACAATTTATTTTGTGTCAATATTTTCTTTGAAAAATACTGGTAGAACATTTTATGTCATAATACACTTATTCAAAATGTAGGAAAAAAAATATGCAAGCAAGAAAAGTTCATAATGAAAAACATTGCAAAAATAATTAGTTAATCGGTTAAAAAATATTCTAACTGTTGTAATGATTCGGCTTATCGATTGCTCTTTAAAAAGCAAAATAATCATTAAGCTACGTAAATTCATTTACGCCCTAATAATTAAAAGCGCTAGATAATTCACAATTTTATAATTCACTGAATTTCTCGATCAAATTCGGCATCACCCTCTATACAATTGTAGGGTAAAGTGCCCATATTTCGTCCCCCTTAACTTCTCCGCTTCTGCGAAAGTGGCGCCACTTATGACGCAAGGCACAGGGGACGGGAGGTAAAAGGGGTCACTGTTGTAAGTTTCGTTCGCCAAGACGCATACATAAATTAAAGACGCCGGATTTCCTATTCTTAGAAGACATGAGTTCTTATTACGTCGTTTGTAGAACCTTATTTACTGTACTGTAAGTATTTATTTCTTATTCATTGCATGTATTTTACGTTGGTAAGATGCTGACAGTAGCATACAGTGAGTTTTAGGATGCTCAGTTCATCTTACGGGAACTGAAGCTCAGTCATATTGGGAAGTAGCGTAGTCCCAATTTCGTCAAACCTTCCAGTACTTATTTTCGTCCCGGGGACGAAATTAGGAATGCTTTTACATGACATTTTCTCCTATTTTTTCCTCATGTTTGGATGGCTAATGTTTCGTTATGTTTTTCTTCCACTGATAATTAGTACATTTCTTTGTGCCTTACTTTAATGCAAATAAATTTATTTACTCATTTAGAAATACATTTTGATTTAGTTATAAGTTAAGCCTCGGCGTATTGGATTTTTTTGGGGGACGAAATTGGGACCATTTTTTTTTTCTTTTGCCTTTTTTAGATACTTTTGAAAAAACAATTTTTCGAATTGTTAATTTTTTTTTTGTACGATGTTTGCCTATGTTTCTATGTGCGTGGATAGTTAGTCTATGTAAAATCCAAATTTGGTAGATTTTCACTGAAAATTACAACTTCCACGGGCCTAAAAGTGACTGGGGGACGATAATAGGGCATCTTACCCTATAAAATTTATTTTCTGTCAATATGTTTTTTTGAAAAATACTGGTAGAATATTTTATGTCGTATTACACTTATTGAAAACACAGGAAAATATGCAAGCAAGAAAAGTGCATAATGAAGAACACTGCAAAAAATAATTAGTTAATCGGTTAAAAAATATCCCAACTGTTGTAATGATTCGGCTTACCGATTGCTCTTTAAAAAGCAAAATTATCATTAAGCTAGATAAATTCATTTACGCTCTAATAATTAAAATCGCCACATAATTCGCAATTTGATAATTCACTGAATATGATAATTCACTGAATTTCTCGGTCGAATTCGGCAACACCCTCTATACAATTGTATGCAATTTATTTTGTGCCAATTATTTTTTTTTGAAAAATACTGGTTGAACATTTTATGTCATATTACAATTATTGAAAACACAGGAAAAAAATATGCAAGCAAGAAAAGTGCATAATGAAGAACATTGCAAAAAATAATTAGTTAATCGGTTAAAAAATATCCCAACTATTATAATGATTCGGCTTACCGATTGCTCTTTAAAAAGCAAAATTATCATTAAGCTATGTAAATTCATTTACGCTCTAATAACTAAAAGCGCCACATTATTCGCAATTTGATAATTCACTGAATTTGATAATTCACTGAATATGATAATTCACTGAATTTGATAATTCACTGAATTTGATAATTCACTGAATATGATAATTCACTGAATATGATAATTCACTGAATTTCTCGGTCGAATTCGGCAACACTCTCTATACAATTGTATACAATTTATTTTGTGTCAATATTTTCTTTGAAAAATACTGGTAGAACATTTTATGTCATAGTACACTTATTGAAAATGTAGGAAAAAAATATGCAAGCAAGAAAAGTTCATAATGAAGAACATTGCAAAAATAATTAGTTAATCGGTTAAAAAATATTCTAACTGTTGTAATGATTCGGCTTATCGATTGCTCTTTAAAAAGCAAAATAATCATTAAGCTACGCAAATTCATTTACGCCCTAATAATTAAAAGCGCTAGATAATTCACTGAATTTCTCGATCAAATTCGGCATCACCCTCTATACAATTGTAGGGTAAAGTGCCCATATTTCGTCCCCCTTAACTTCTCCGCTTCTGCGAAAGTGGCGCCACTTATGACGCAAGGCACAGGGGACGGAAGGTAAAAGGGGTCATTGTTGTAAGTTTCGTTCGCCAAGACGCATACATAAATTAAAGACGCCGGATTTCCTATTTTTAGAAGACATGAGTTCTTATTACGTCGTTTGTAGAACCTTATTTACTGTACTGTAAGTATTTATTTCTTATTCATTGCATGTATTTTACGTTGGTAAGATGCTGACAGTAGCATACAGTGAGTTTTAGGATGCTCAGTTCATCTTACGGGAACTGAAGCTCAGTCATATTGGGAAGTAGCGTAGTCCCAATTTCGTCAAACCTTTCAGTTCTTATTTTCGTCCCGGAGACGAAATTAGGAATGCTTTTTCATGACATTTTCTCCTATTTTTTCCTCATGTTTGGATGGCTAATGTTTCGTTATGTTATTCTTCCACTGATAATTAGTACATTTCTTTGTGTCTTAGTTTAATGCAAATAAATTTATTTACTCATTTAGAAATACATTTTGATTTAGTTATAAGTTAAGCTTCGGCGTGTTGGATTTTATTGGGGAACGAAATTGGGACCATTTTTTTCTTTTGCCTTTTATAGATACTTTTGAAAAAACAATTTTTCGCATTGTTAATTTTTTTTTGTACGATGTTTGCCTATGTTTCTATGTGCGTGGGTAGTTAGCCTATGTAAAATCCAAATTTGGTAGATTTTCACTGAAAATTACAACTTCCACGGGCCTAAAAGTGACTGGGGGACGATAATAGGGCACCTTACCCTATACAATTTATTTTCTGTCAATATGGTTTTTTGAAAAATACTGGTAGAACATTTTATGTCGTATTACACTTATTGAAAACATAGGAAATAAATATGCAAGCAAGAAAAGTGCATAATGAAGAACATTGCAAAAAAAGAATTAGTTAATCGGTAAAAAAAATATCCCAACTGTTGTAATGATTCGGCTTACCGAATTGCTCTTTAAAAAGCAAAATTATCATTAAGCTGCGTAAATTCATTTACGCCCTAATAATTAAAAGCGCCACATAATTCACAATTTTATATTTTACTGAATTTCTCAGTAGAATTCGGCAACACCCTCTATACAATTGTATACAATTTATTTTGTGTCATTTTTTTTTTTTTTTTTGAAAATATTGGTAGAACATTTTATGTCATATTACACTTATTGAAAACAGAGGAAAAAAAATATGCAAGCAAGAAAAGTGCATAATGAAAAACATTGCAAAAAAATAATTAGTTAATCGGTTAAAAAATATCCCAACTGTTGTAATGATTCGGCTTATCGATTGCTCTTTAAAAAGCAAAATTATCATTAAGATACGTAAATTCATTTACGCCCTAATAATTAAAAGTGCCAGATGATTCACAATTTTATAATTTTCTGAATTTGATAATTTTCCAAATTTCTCGGTCAAATTCGGTAACACCTTCTATACAATTGTATACAATTTATTTTGTGTCAATATATTTTTTTGAAAAACACCGGTAGAACCTTTTATGTCATATTACACTTATTGAAAACACAGGAAAAAAATATGCAAGTAAGAAAGGTGCATAATGAAGAACATTGCAAAAATTAATTAGTTAATCGGTTAAAAAATATCCCAACTGTTGTAATGGTTCGGCTTACCGATTGCTCTTTAAAAGCAAAATATTAAGCTACGTAAATTCATTTACGCCCCAGTAATTAAAAGCGCCAGATAATTCACAATTTATGCACTGAGCTGCAAAGACTACAGCACTTCGTTAATGCTAAGTTTAATGAGTCAGAAACGTCTTTTGAGACGGAAAAGCGGATTAAAATCTTTGTTTTTGTTACATATAATAGTGTGTAATCAATATGAAATGGGTAAAGGGTTTCGATGTTCCCAGAGAGAAACCAAGGAACTTTTCCCTGCCAATTACATAGGATGGGTGTGTATCTAATTGTAAGAAGAATTAAATCTAATTGTAAGAAGAATTAAATCTAAATGATCAGATGAATATGTGCTGTTAATATTAAATAAATGTAATGTCACACTGATAAACTAAATTAATATTTACTTAAAGTGATACAATACTTTTAATAAGACCAAAAATTACTTTTATTTATTCATATTAAACATAGTTTTCATTCCTCCGACGATAACATTCTCAATAATAAATAGGATACAAATATTTTCGAAAAAAATATTTTAATTTAAAACATCAGGTAAGTAAAAATCACGTAAACTCAAGCATAAGGAAATTAACTGCAATATTAACAAGTTGGAAATTGCTTGTCAAGCGTGGCGAATGAGGTGCGTTCGTACTATAACTAGTTCTATAAATATTTTTTGCACCGCATATTGTACTAAATGTATATTTTAGTGCACTTCATAAGTGCATATCCATTTCATTCTGTTCAAAAGGCTGTAAGATCATTAAAACGCACTTGCAATAATTTTTTCCCATTGGCCGTAATGTAACGGAAAACTTTTGGCCGTCCGTGTAATTAAACTATACATCCGATTATAAAATCTGAAATGACTCGACAAAATTTTGTAGCAATTATATATTTAAAATTTCAGACCATTAGGTTGGGTAGTTTTTGCTCTGTTATATGCGGACAGACGGACAGACGGACGGACGAACCGACAGACAGACTGAACAACAACTATAGGTGCTACGTATTTATATAATTACACGAACGCACCTAAAAATAGTATATAATCTCCGTCAAAAATGACGGAAAGTGAATGATAACTTTTCAAAACAATAGTTAAAAAAATATTTTTCTGACTTAAAAAAAAAAGATACCTCATGCATTTTGTTAATCAAAAAGTATTATCCTTTGATTTTTTTTATGATTAGAGCAGAAAAATTATGTAAACTACAATATAATCACCAGCGCTTAAACGCGCCATTTGCAGCTACACATTCTAGGACGAAAAATGACGGAAAGTAAATGATAAATCATCAAAACAATTGTTAAAAAATATTTTTCGGACTTAAAAAAAAAGAAAAAAGAAAAGATGCTTCATGCATTTTGTTAATCAAAAAGTATTATCCTTTGATTTTTTTATGATTAGAGAAAAGAAATTATGTAAACTACAATTTAGTCACCAGCGCTTAAACGCGTCATTTCCAGCTACACATTCTATGACGAAAAATGACGGAAAGTAAATGATAAATCATCAAAACAATTGTTAAAAAATATTTTTCTGACTTAAAAAAAAAGGCATTTTGTTAATCAAAAAGTATTATCCTTTGATTTTTTATGACTAGAACAAAGAAATTATGTAAACTATAATTTAGTCACCAGCGCCTAAACGTGTCATTTCCAGCTACACATTCTATGACGAAAATGTTTGTTTAGGTTCCCCTACATTAAAAATTTGTTGTTTAGCGGGATTTTGTTTTCCCGCTACAAACTATGTTAAAATTCATAATTTTATCTGCAAGAAAACTAAAATATGTTGTAATGATAAGAAATATTCATTTTATTTGCAATGTCTTCAAATCTGGTGAAATGAATTGTAAAAAAAAGTACGATAACAGCAGAAAGTTGACGCCAAAAGAATTAGCAAGAAACATAAGCTCCTAATTTATTGGGAATTAACACGGCCTATATAGGCGCTGCTCGCAGACTTTGGTACATAAGAAATTGCCCCTTTAACCCTTTATCTACTGACGGTACTTATAAGTACCATTAAAATAACTTGTTATAAAATTAATTTAATACATCGATTAGTAGTAATACAATTTAGAATGAGTTATAGATGCATTACTTTATGATGTTCCAAAAGCATTATGGGTAACACAAAACAAAAATATTTTTTAAAGGATGATTTCTTTGGCCTTTGCATCTTTTCAGCTTTCTTGGCGTTGGAGGGGGGAGGGGGATTTTTCAATTCAGAAATATTTCTGTATTTCTATTGTAAGAACATTATATCTGTAGATTTCCTAATTCCTACAAAATACTAAGAAAAATATTTAAAATAAAAGATTTGAGTGGGATTATAAATATTACACAAATTACATGTAAATTCAAATTTAATGAACCCTTCTAAATCCTTCAATTCTTCTAAAATCCTTCTAAAATTTATTAAATAATTATGTAAATCTTCGAATTTTTTTTAAAAAATTCACGAAAAATGTTTTAGAAGATGAAATTTTCATGAATTCGTAATTCAATACATAAAGGGTTAATTTCCCTTTAAATAATGCTAATGTGCCATTGAAATAATTCTTTATTGTAAATACATTTAAAGTTTTAGACATTCAAATTCGGATAATTTTCACTTTGTCATATAAGACAGAAAACAAATGTCACAGGAAATCTGAAATTGTGTAAAAGATTAATCATTCTGAATAAATTAAAAATACATGTAATGCAATGTGCTTGCACGGACCTTTTTAGAGCGAAAGTTATATATTTTCTCCACCAGATGGCGATAGCTATCCGTTATTTTTAATTTAGAACATGTTGTTGTTGTTGATTATTTGGCCTTTAAATTTAGAACTTAACTGGATATTTTTTGAAGGTTTTTGAACAAAGTTAAAATATTTAAAGGTTTTAATACACTATTACAAATATTTTAATACCAGCACCGGCGTAAACATGTATTTTTTTAATGAAGAGTTCAAATAGTCACTCATTTGTTTGTAGATTTGCTGGAATTTGAATCTGAATGGCAACAGCATCGTTTGTTTAGATCTGATTTCTATGTTAGCAATAGCTTAATTTTAATTTAGAACTTAATACATTATAAATGGATATGATACACATGTTTTATGTAAAAATATGCTGAACAGACATGATTTCAAGTAGAACAAATTATCATTTAGCCGTCATATGCTAGGATATGTTTTTCATTAAGCCTAACATGGCGTTTAGCTACGGTCGATTCGCAGACCAGAGTAGTTCATACCGGCATGGTTCAGACAGTTTCCTGCACTCAGATTTTGTTGTAAGTAGATGGATATTTGTGAATGTGAATTATTTAATACTATTGTTTCATTTTTCTGTAGAGCATCTCTTTTTAAAGTTTAGAAGATTTCTATAGATTCACGGATAATGCATGTCAAGTATAATCTTGATGGGTAAATTATTCTACTATTTATAAAATTAATCTGTAAAGGCTCTTTATTATAGTCTAACTAAATCTCTAGTTTTCTTGTTGTATTTGATGTCTGCTATGGGTTCTTTGATCCTCGTTTTAAGCTTTCTGTTTGTCATTCCTATATAAAATTGCAGTGTTCCATCTTCTTTGGTGAAAAGTATTTCCTATACACCTGATAACTGATTTGGTCCTATTAGGTCGATTTTCTTACACACTATGTTTTTTAATTTTACGTACTTAGCTGAAAAACAAATCGCAAAATTTATTTGCGCTAACGAAAGAGTGATAAATACTAACAAATGGTAACAGTAGTACCGGGTTTTCCTCCAACTTTAGCAACGACAATTTCAACCCTTTTTTAACTTTGTACGCAGGAGGAAAAGTCTTGTTGGAGGAAAAGTTGACTGAAATGTTGGCCGCTCGAAAAATGGGTGAAACTCATAGCAGTTTTTCTCACAAGTTTTATGATCGGCATCTTGGTTCACCGTCCGAGCGTTCTACTGTTTCTCCAGTGCAAAATTGCGTCGTGAACATGGGGCGTGGTCCAATGCGTCCCGGGCGAGGTTGCGCTGAGTAGAGCGTGGTTGTTTGTGTCACTGATGACGTTGTGCCTTCGAGATCTTCGTTGAAAGCGGCAGTTTCGTTTTTCGACATACATTTTAAAATTTGGCTCATTTTATTTTGTAAACCCCGTTTTCATAAAATTTGATTTCTGATCATACCGGTCTGAGGCTGGCAAGTTTGTACTGTCCTTGGTTGAGGTAACGCCGCATAGTGGAGTAATTTTCCAATTTAGACGGCCAAAAGTCAATTTTTCGAAACGCAGTTGAGGAGAGAAAAATGTAGCTAATTATGAAGATAAATAAATGGGGATTCACCGTACATTTATAATTTTTTTCTGTTGTGCGAGAAAATTGGTACCAGGGAAGGTCAAACTTGTTTGTAGCAGTAAGTTTTTTATTTGTACTTTAAAGTTCCATTTTGTGCCTGTTTATTTCACTGTGATTTTTTCCCCATAAACTTTTGCGTATACCATATAGTTCTGGATTCTGAAAGGCCATGTATATATGTTTCCGTTTCACATGAATATATTTATATTTGTTAATTTAACAGATATGATAAAACGACATAAAATGTGCCGTATATTTTTGAAATTTGTGTTGTTAATTTCAATATTCTATAAAACATTTGTTATACATCGGGGTCGATCGGGATGATCATTTTTAATCTAAATGACAGTTCAAGATATTTAGTTAATAATTTTGAAAACTGTAGCTGCGAAAAACTGCGATTTTAGAAGAATTCCATTCAAACACACAACTGTATGTTCCTGTAAATGACAATTTTTGCATTTCCCTTTCGATTTGAAAAGTATTCTACGATAGATAAATTGAGATTATTGTCAGTATGTTTCGTCTGCGGACATAAAAAAGTTCCAATTTACATATCTGACCCATAATTTTTTTTAATATTGTCTGCGCCTGTTTCTGAAGTTCTATGTTATTTTTCTAGGTTCTAAATTTAAAAATGATATATGTATTCTTAGAAAATGTTGCGCTGTTTTAGTTTACATCTTATAAATGCTGCTTCGTAAATACATCTAGTATTTAATTATGGATTGTGAAAATCCAGGTAAATACATTTATATATTCCACATGAATATATTTACATTTATTTATTTAGAAGATTTTATAAAGAGGCAAAAAATCTGTCGAACATGTTTGAAATTTGTGTTTTTAATTTCAATATTCTATAAAAAATTCGTTACACTTCCCGATGAGCCCAAATGATTTTTTTATACTTTAAATGAGATCTAGATAGTTAATTAATAACGTTGAAAACAATACCTACGAATAATCGGTAATTTGGAATATATTATTTCAAGCATGTTGTGTTTCCTTAAATGATAAATATTTCATTTTCATTAAAAGAAATTAAAAAAAAATATTTTAGGAAAGATAAATTGCAAATATTGTCAGAAAGTATCGTCTACGACATAAAATAATTAAAATTTATATTTATGATCAATATTTTGTTCAACTTCGATTTTATGACTCGACAGTTAATACTTACTTGAAGAAATAGTTTGATCTGCCGTACTTTCAACTTCGATTATGCGACTACTTGTTTAAGTCAATTTTTTGTTTTAAACTCTTACTTGTATCAATCATTTCTAGATTTCAAAAGAGCCAAGTAAATATGTTTATATTTCATATCATATGTTTATATATGGCTTTTAAAATGTAAGATCAAGCATCAAATTTTTATTTTTTAAATTTGTATAGTGTATAAGGAATTTTTTATGCTTTCCGATGATACTAGTTGATGTTTTTCAATTCAAATGCATCAGCTATGCAGTTAATAACTTTAAAAAAACTGTCAGGATGGATTTTTTTACACAAACTTATGTGTTTCTATATATGAGCATTTTTTAATAAAATTCTAAAACCTAAATATCTTTAAAATTAATTACTCTTATTATTTTCTGTACAAAATTATTTCAGGTCCATCTGGAGTTAAAATTATATCAAGACAAGAGCTCTTCAACCTTATGAAATTTAACCAGAATTGTTTGATTTCGATAAAAAAACTAGAATTTCTCGAGGATTATCTTGTTAACAAAAATAATTATTCAGAAAACCAAAATCTACAAATAAAAAATTATTTAAAAAAATATATCAAGCCTGAATTTCAGAAAAGATGGCATGAATGAAGTAGGAATAAGCATTCTTTCTTGAAAAAAAATTCATATTGGTTACAAGGAACATAAAAAGGCACAAAGAGGTTTAAAGACTTAATAGTTATAGGTATAAAAAAAAAAAACTTTGTTTAGAAGTTTGATCAACAATACGCTCTCAGGAATTATTTTTCTAATAAAACCGTTTAACCCTTTGAGCTCTGGGGGTGAATTCTTTAAAGTGTCCAAATGTCACATTGGCACCAGTATTTTGTAAACAAAATACACGTTATATTATATATACACGGCTTATAAATTACACGAAAAAAAGCATTGACCTATTTTCAAATAAATTTGGTTGAATATTCAAGTGCCAATGTGACATTTGGAGATTAAAATTAAGTGGGAAGAAATTCACCCATCAGAGCTCAAAGGGTTAAAATTGACCAGGAAAAAACGAAATTTGTTTCATTTTCTTAAAAGAAATTGGTCGCTCATGGAGGGAGCTCAATTGGGGTGGTCTCTGAATGGAGCTAAAATTAGTATTGAGCCTATTGGAATAAATTTCGTTCCATGAAAAAATGGTCGTTCAGGTGGTCGCTTAATAGGGGTGGTCGCACAAGGAGGCTTCACTGTATATGAAGAAATACATTTGTATTGACGGATAGAATACAATGTATTCATAAATATTCTGTTGCATTAAAGTCATTTTTACATATTACAATGTTTTCCATATACCCTGTATATATATATATATATATATATATACATATATATAATGTATTTTTCAAAGAAAACTACTAAAAAGTGATAGTAATAAGAAAAATTAATCAATAATAAACTTTAGTCCAATTTTTCAGTCAGAAATATTTTTGGCCGGCTAAATCCACCAAATACTCCACTGTGCGCCGATGCTCAGCTATAGATATTATTCCAGTTAATGAAAATTTAGTCCACGGAACTTTCAAAAATAATCCTTCGCGACAACTTTTATATATTTTAGAGTTTTTTATAGTCAAGAAGAAATTCATCGTACAACTCATTTTATCAAATAAAGAAGACTCTTTTATTTTAGTGAAGTCCTCATTTGTCTACATTTTACTAATTTCATAAGAAATTTCATATATATAAATACTCTATATATGTATATATATATGTATATATAATCTCTATTTGATCAACAAGAGCAGATTAGAATTATTGCTATTCTTCTAAAAATTCACGGTGACTAAAAATTTTATACGATCTATCAAGAATATCGTTTTCAATATCACATGTACATACATTTTGCATCCTTCTCTGAGAATTTTGCGAGTAGAAAGATGGTCTTACTTCTGGCCGACTGTGCATACATTTTGCATCCCTCTTTGACAATTTGGCAATTAAAAAGTAGAAGATATTCTTTCTTTTGGTGGACTGTTATACTATGCATTCAGTTTGTATCTCTCTTTGACAAATTTGGCAACTAAAATGTAAGGGATATCACATCTTTTGGCTGACTGTATGCACATTTTACATATCCCTTTTTGATAATTCGCCGACTAAAAGTAGAGCGTTTTATTATTTGATCCACGTACATACATTTTGCATTGTTCTTTGGCAATTTGACGGCTAAAAAGGAAGAGGATGTTTTTTTTCTTTTAGCAAACAGTACTTAACTTAAAGATATTCACAAATCAAGAGCAGTAATTTTTTTTTATTTATTTATAAGGCAAAATACCTACAGAAACTTTCCAATTTATGTTCATCTTGGAATTTAATACATTTTTTATGTAATTTTAAACATTTAGAAAATTTATGATTTTAATCAGTGATTAAAAAAATCGGTTGATTGAAATCCCGATTTAATCACTGACTTAAATCATTTGATTAAAATCGTTAACACCCTAGCCCAAAGTCCTTATATTCCAGTCTGATTCGAGTTTTACATCAACTATAGCTGCCAACTTTTACGCTTTTTTTCTTACCACTAAATGTTTAACACTGAAAGATGGTTTATTTATTTATCGATTCATTTTATCTGAAAACGCTGGGACATATTGTAAATTTTTACTCTGGAAAAAAATAACTCTAGCCTTAAAATTTTAATGGGTAAACTTCATATTAAAAAATAATAACAAGAGAGACAATGAGAAAACAAATAGTATTAGTAAAAAAAACCAAAAAAAAAAAAAACCCAGGCAAATAAAAATTAGAGTATCGTTTGGAAATGAGAGGGGGAAATTTATTACAGCAGTTACTTAACAATTCAACACCGTATTTTGATTTAGCTTATCCAGATATCACTTGAAGTGGTTTTTACGTTTGATTTATAGTTACTTGAATAGATTAAAAAAAAATACAATTTTACTGATATTGCAATAAGATAAGTTAGACATCTTTCCCATTTATCCTCGTTTACCCTCGTGAAGACTTCTCTCGTTTATAAATCTCTAAAAATATCCCGAAGAAAATTTTGCTCTTATAAATGAAATTTATAATTTTATACCGCAGAATTTATATCATTCATTTTTGTCAGGTTTTCCGAAAGATTTCTAAACTTTATTTAAACTTTGAGGATCACGAAAACAAATTACAAGTATCTTTCCTAAATGAATTAAGATGATACATTCACTGGGAAAGGGGGGGGGGGGAGTGTAGCTACTAATGCATTGCACAAGTTCTTCCTCTAATTAAATCAGGATTTAGCTTCTGCAGAACGTTCCGTGTTACATTTCTGCTCTTTAAAACGCTCTTCAATTAATAACAAAATTACTAGATGAAATGGTAATTTTCACTTACGGTGCGGTTATAAAATAATTAATTCATACGTGGAAAATGAAATGCTGGTGAAATATTTTACTGCAATAGCGCTCGTCTATGTAAATGTAAAAGATCAACGTGCGTAACGAATATTCTTTATATTTATGTATTTATATACCAGATGAGCCAAAAGTTCGTTAAAACTTAAAAAAAAATGATAAAAAAGGAAGAAATTATGATAAAGGAGTGCAGTTTCTAAGAAAGGGCTCACAAGGTAGTCGGATTTTTTTTAGCAGCAAAAAAAAAAAAAAAAAAAAGTTAAAAAATTACATGTAGAGGGCGCTGACGACCCGAAACACAACGAACAGGACAACAATACGATCCATTCATTTGTTCTTCCAATAACAAATGTTCAACATGACCTCCAGAAAATTCTATGACAAAACCAGGTTGTGTCGTATTACCTGTTCATTGTGCTTCGGGTCGTCAGCGCCTTCTACATGTGATTTTTTAACTAAATTTTATTTTGCTACTAAAAAAATCCGGCTTCCTTGTGAGCCCTTTCTTGCAAACCGCACTCCTTTCTCATAATTTCTTCCTTTTTTATGAGTTTTCAAAGTTTTAACCAACTTTTGGCTTAACCGGTATTTATAATTTTTTCTTTGGTTGCATTTTTTAAAAATACGCTTACATGGTATTTTTAAAGATTGTATATGAGGACGTGAGTTTCAAAACTCGCCTTATCCGGAAAATCAAATTTTAGGAAATCGCGAAAAAACTCCGATTGTGTCCATTGGTTTTCAATGTAAACCAAGATTTTACAATGCCAGACATACATTATAAAACTAGTTTTTTTTTGCCGATTGTAGTGTTTTTTCGATGCAGGTTCCTCAATAGAATAGATTGATAGAGAAAACTCGATTTTTTAAATTTTGTATAAAGCGAGTTTTGAAACATCCGTTCACTAGCGACAAAGCTATACTAAGGTACTTTATGTTAATTTTAATAAAGGGGTCTCATGACTCTTAAAATTGGAAATAATGAAAAAAAAACTATTTTCAACTTTCAATATGTTAAAATGTATATGATTTTAAAACACAATTTTTATTGGGATGGAAGACATAAGTATGTTCTTTCATTTCATGTATTTAAAAAATTGTAAGAGGCAGAATTAGCATGTACAGGGAACTCCAAACTGTCAGACACTTCACGAGTAGAAAATTGGTATAACAGATTACGCGCAGGATTACAAAATCAATTTTGAAACTAGAATGAAAATTTTGGTACCTACTTATACTTACGATTACAATAATTACCTTGAACCTAAATAAATTCGTATATAAAGCATTTATGTATTTCTAATACAAAGTTTTATTTGGCTAATGCAAAATTGTGAAAGTTTCAACAGTATAATCACATAAAAAAATAGTTTTTTAACAATAAAAAGGAAATTTTAGGTTCCGTTTATACAGACTAACATGAAAAATTTGTTTTGAAAATTTCCTGAAAAGTATTCAGAAGTTTTTGAGATATCGTGCGCGTTATGCCCCAAAACGTCATTTGGAGAAAAATGGCTTCAAAGTTTCCGAAACGACGCTTCAGCTATTGAATGTGTATCAATGTAAAAGCCATAACTTCAGTTCTAATAGGAATTTCAAGGAAACAATTATATCAAAATGTTCAGAAAAGAGTTTAACATCTAAAAAAAATTAAAATTTCGAAAATTTTAAAGCTTCAAGAGTCCCGAGACCCCTTAAGTGAAGTCCAATCAAAGGTAGATGTTTAACCCTTTATGCACTGAATTATAAATTCATGAAAATATTATCTTCTAAAGCCTTTTCGTGAATTGTTTAAACTATATTAGAAGATTTACATAATCATTTAATAAATTTTAGATGGATTTTAGAAGGATTGAAGGTTTTTAGAAGGATTCATTAAATTTGAATTTATAGGGATTTTGTGCAACATTTATAACCCATCTTTTCTTTTAAATATTTTTCTTAGTATTTTGTAGAATAAGGAAATGTACAAATCTAATGTTCTTACAATAGAAATATAGAAATATTTCCAAATTGAAAAATCCCCCCCCTCCCCATTCCCAACGCCAAGAAAGCTGAAAAGATGCAACGGCAAAAGAAATCTTCCTTTTAAAAATATTTTTGTTTTGTGTAATCCATAATGCTTTTGGAGTAAGATAAAGTAATGTATCTATAACTCATTCTAAACTGTATTACAACTAATCTATGTATTAAATGAATTTTATAACAAGTTATTTTAATGATACTTATAAGTACAGTCAGTACATAAACGGTTAATAACTCAAAAATCATAGTTAACATGTAGTTCAATGATATTCAACTTCGCTACACAGAAATATGCAAGCTTGATAAAATTTTCGGGATTAGAAGGTAGAACATGTCGTTGAGAAGGCATTTGGCAGATTGTGAGAAATGGCGTTTAATTGGGAGAATGGAACAAGGATGATAAGCTTGTAACGCTGTAAAGCATGCATTTTGGTTATGGATGTCCCCACCCCAGTTTTAAACCCTTTCCCCGTCCGAGGGTTTTGCAGTAATTTTATAAGAATGCTTGTAAATCCCAGGATATATATTTTTTAAATCTCAGTTTGATGCTATAATATCTTTAATATCACTACTTTCTATATAAGGTTAAAAATAAAATTCTGTTTAAAATATTTTGGTCTACAGCCATTTTAACATGATTTCTAGAAACGGAAAAATCCGTGCCAGACGGTTAAAGGGTTAAATTTTTTATAACCCTCTCTAAAATGTTGTAAATATTAACATATTTTTTTTCTACCCCACTTTATATCACGTTTCCTACATACTTATTTAAGGTTTTTTTTTTCTCCAGTAATAGAAAATTCTCCGTTTTGAAGATATGGCAAGCATGACAAAATAAAGATCTTGTGCAATTTCTGTGTTTTTAACTGCAAATCATTCAAGTTACACGAGTTTTTATATTTGTTCTTTTGATTTTTCTGTGTGTGCATTAAATTAAATAAAAATGTTAACAAAATCAGACTCAATTTTCATGCGCGTTCATAATTATATAAATACATAGCACCTAAAGTGGTCGTCTGGCCCTCCCGTCTGTCTGTCCCTCTGTCCGCATACAACAGCGCAAAAACTGCCCAACTGAATGGTTTGAAATTTAATATATATAATCGTTGCATAATTGTGTCGAGCCATTTCAAATTTTATGAAAATCGAATCAAAACTTAAAAGTATATTAATAAAAATTTTCTTCATTCTATTATATTCTATTATACGTAATTAATTCAATGATATCTCATGATAGTTCACGATTCTAGGTTGCCATGGTGATGAAGTCCTATTTAAGATGGAGTCATATTATTTCCGTATGACTAAATTTAATATACAGGATGGTTCAAAAGATTATGTCCAAATGACACGTGTAGGTGTGTCAGGTCATGAGGAGTAAGAATTATATAGGAACTGGGGATCGGAAACGCGATCATGACGGTGCAATTGCATCGTGACCGCGACGCAAAGAAAAGATAAAAAACGGTGTAAAAAGACCTTTATTTTACAAAAAATATAATCGAAGTACAAAATACAAATGAAAAATGTTACAACTCATAACAAGTGCTCAAAACGTGTCCCATTAGCCGTGATGCATGCTTCACATCGACACCGCATGGAATTGCTAACACGTTCCAATTAGCTCTGTACCGTGGCCACCGCCAGCCCCGGACCTAAACCTCTTGGATTTCTACCTCTGGAGATATCTTAAGTCTGTGGTTTGCGAGACACAGATTCCATCGCCCCATGCACCTCATGACACCGATCGCTGAAGCGGCGGAACGTGTCCGGGAGATTCCTGGGAAAATATAACGTATTCACGATTCCATGCGGCGCCGATTTGAAGCATGCATCACAGCTAATGGGTCACATTTTGAGAACTTGTTAAGAGTTATAACCTTTTTCATTTGTATTTTGTACTTCGATAAAGTTTTTTGTAAAATAAAGGTATTTTTATACCGATTGATATATTTTCTTTGCGTCATGGTCACGATGCAATTGCACCGTCTCTATCGCGTTTCTGACCTCCCCAGTTCCTATGTAATTCTTGCTCCTCATGACTTGACATACATACATGTGCCATTTGGACATGACTTTTTGTAAAATAAAGGTATTTTCACACTGTTTGATATATTTTCTTTGCGTCATGGTCACGATGCAATTGCACCGTCTCTATCACGTTTCTGACCCCCCAGTTCCTATGTAATTCTTGCTCCTCATGACTTGACATACATACATGTGCCATTTGGACATGACCTTTTGTAAAATAAAGGTATTTTCACACCGTTTGATATATTTTCTTTGCGTCATGGTCACGATGCAATTGCACCGTCTCTATCGCGTTTCTGACCTCCCCAGTTCCTATGTAATTCTTGCTCCTCATGACTTGACATACATACATGTGCCATTTGGACATGACTTTTTGTAAAATAAAGGTATTTTCACACCGTTTGATTATATTTTCTTTGCGTCAGGGTCACGATGCAATTGCATCGTCACGATCGCGTTTCTGACTCTCAGTTTAATTCTTGCTTCTCATGACCTGACACACCCACACGTGCCGTTTGGAGATGACCTTTTGAACCACCCTGTGTATAATCGTAATAAATTTTGTATTCATGCTTTTTTGCCTAAGAGTGCTACAGCTATTGCACCAAGATATCAGTATTTATAAAACTAGTATGAACGAACCTCATTTGGCAGGTTTGGCGTACGATTTCGGACTTTTAAAAATAAAAATCAGTGTTATGTATTCGGAGTAGAATAAATATTGATCTTTAGAATAAATAAGCCATCAAAAATGCTAAAATTATTTTGCTCCAATGTTATTGGAGATTCCCCCAGAGGTCTGCACGAGCCAAAATTTCCAGGCCTATGCGTAACCCGTACGGAACTTTTACTGTCTTGAACAAGAAATCTAAAATTTCAGTCCAGGCCTGGTCCAACTTTATTCCTACAAAACATGAAGACTTTTTAGTAAAAACATTATCCTGCAATTAGAATTATTCAAAAATCACACTTGCTTATGAATAGATTTTATTTTCATATTGTATGTCCGCGATTCATGGAATAACAATAATATGAGACATTTACGTACATAAACAAACATTAAATTATTGACTTTGACATTTAGATTCAAATGATGATTCAGTAAAAAAAAAAAATCTACATAGTTTAGAATGAAAGAAAAAGATGATAAATTAAAATCACAATTTAACCTTTTCAGATACGAAGGTAAAATTACACTGCGAATACACATTCATTATTTTTGTACAAACAAAAAGACACCGTAGATGACAGAGAGAGCCTTTTTTCTGAGCTTGATACTTTAGGGGGCTGGTAATTTAGGCTCACAAATACGGATCTAAAATGACTAACACCCTGAAAATATCAATTTTATTGTCAAACTAAATTACGCAGCATCAAATTGAAGGACTTTAATTAATTGAATGGTTTACAAATCCTCAAAATTATTTATTGTAAAGCGTTTAAGTTAATTATAAAAAATTTTTATTTTCTTGGACACACTGTCTAGAATGCATTTTGCAAATTCAGATGGAAATAACGCGTATTTTATGAGGAAATGATTATCAGAGCTGCCAGTGATTGGTTTTAATCCAAAGCCAAAAGCATTCAGCTATATAGAAGTAAAATAAAAAGGAAAAAAATCAAATAGTTTAATTTATATCCTTCTCGGTTTGGAAGTATCACATGTGATGCTTTCAAATCGTGGAAATTAATTGCTCACTAAGGAAAAAAAGTAGTTTTTGAAATATATTTCTCTGTAATTTATTAAACCAAATTAAATTTCTAAAGATTTCGTTAAACAAAACGTGCAACTTTTATTTTTAGAAAATAAAATAAAATGCCAGCCCAAAACGAGCTTGGGGAGGTGGGAAGAAGTCCAGCCCCGACTGGTGCCGGAAAAAAAGAAGTCTGGATCACCAATTTTGTAGGAAAAAGTAAGACCCGGACCCGACCCGAGAAAAATGAAGCCCTGCAACCTCTCCCGGAGCCTTGCGGACCGTTACCTCTAGCATTCCTTTCAGGTTCACCAAATGCTTATTACTGAAACCTGGCTTGTATTTTTAGGTGCGTTCGTAAAATATAAATACGCAGCCCCTATAGTCTTCGTCTGGTCCGTCTGTCAGTCCGCATATAACAGCGCAAAAACTACCCAACCGAATGGTTTGAAATTTAATATGTATAATCATTGAAGCATTTTGTCGAGTCATTTCAAATTTTATGAAAATAGAATGAAAACTGAAAAAGATAATAATAAAAGTTTTCTCCACTCTATTGAATCCTATCATACGTCATGAATTCAATGATATCCCATCATAGGTAATGATTCTAGATTGCTATGGTGATTACGTTCTGCTTAAGATGGAGTCGTATTATTTCCGTATTGCTGAATTTAATATATAGAATCGTAATGAATTTTGTAATCATGCATTTTTGCATAGGAGTGCAACAGCTATTGCACCATGATCTGAATATTTATAAAACTAATTATAGTACAAACGCACCTCATTTGCCACGTTTGACGTACAATTTCCGACTTGTTTCATTGTTAACAACAGAAGTTCATATTTGTATCGAGAAAAAGGTATAAAGCTATAATTGTATTAAAAAAACAGGATTTATATTTCTAATAATATTAGAAAGGTAAATGGAAAGGTAATGATTCTAGGTTGCTATGGTGATTACGTTCTATTTAAGATGGAGTCGTATAATTTCCGTATTGCTGAAATTAATATATAGAATCATAATAAATTTTGTATTCATGCATTTTTGCATAGGAGTGCAACAGCTATTGCACCATGATCTGAATATTTGTAAAACTAGTTAACGGCAAGTTTACCGTACAATTTCCGACTTGTTTACTGAGCATTCTTACATGAAAACCTTGGCACGTAGTATACTTTTACTCAGTATAATTTAACCTTTTCTAGACTGCAAATATTAATTAATGGTTCTTCGATAACAAAATAGTAATAATAAAAAATAAAAATTTAAAACAAATATCATAAATGTTATTTATAACTGAGAGGGAATCTTTTTTCATTATTGCAGTTACCTGACAATTCAACGATGTATTTTGATTTAACGTATCTAGAAATCACTGGAGTAGTTTCAAAGTGACATTTATTGTTGCTTCAATGGGTCGAACGGAAATTTTAGTGACATTAGAAAAAGATAAATCAGACCAATTTTTTCGAGTACTTGGCGTTTATTCTGGTGAAATGATAGGGAAACGTCTTTCGTTTATATATTACTAAGAAAAATTGGAAAACTTTTGCAGCTATAACTTAAATCGATAATTTTGAAGAACAAAATTAGTATTACTTTCTTTCAGTTTTCGGAAACGTTACTCAAATTTATTTCCACATTGGAGATTCGGAAATTGAATTACGTATTTCTACTTTCTATTCGGCGAAGTACTTCCACTAAATTAATTCACGAAAGACATTAGCGTTACAAGGAATTATAGATGTTCTTCCTCTAATTAAATTAGGATTAAGCTTTTGTAAAGTCTTACATGTTACATTTATACTAATTTCAAATGCACTTTTAATAATAATGAATTTACTAGATGAAATGCTATGTTTTAATATACAATTATATAATTATGTAATTATTAATATATAATTATTATTATTATTAATATATAATTATATATTATATAATTATTAAACATATTTCAATGTAAAACAGTATTATAAATGTTATTTATAACTAAGAGAGAACCTTTGAATTTTTCAGTTACCTGACAATTCAACGGCGTATTTTTATTTATCCAATCTAGAAATCACTGGAGTAGTTCCTAAGTGTCATTTATTGCTGCTTTAGTAGGTCGAAAGGAAATTTTAGTGGCATTAGAAAAAGATAAATCAGACCTATTTTTTCGAGTCCTTGGCGTTTAATCTTGTGAAATGATAGGGAAACGTCTTTCGTTTATATATTACTAACAGAAAAATTATAAAAGTTTTGCAGCTATAACTTAAATTTATAATTTTGAGGAACAAAATTAATATTGGGCCATTGCATGAGGAAAACGGACAAAATGTCCTGCCCGTGACGCTTATATAAATAACTATATTTATTCACTAATAAGCTGTTAAAATATAAACTATACATTAAAATTAACAAAAAATCCTGTATTTTCATATTAGCATAGTAATTTTAATTTGAGGATACAATAGCATTGCTAACCCTTTATCTACTGACAGTACTTATAAGTACCATTAAAATAACTTGTTATAAAATTCATTTAATGCATCGATTAGTTCTAATACAGTCTAGAATGAGTTATAGATGCATTACTTTATCTTATTCTAAAAGCATTATGGGTTAAACAAAACAAAAACATTTTTAAAAGGATGATTTCGTTTGCCTTTGCATCTTTTCAGCTTTCTTGGCGTTGGGGTAGGGGGGGGGGGGAAGGCGGGAATTTTTCATTTCGGAAATATTTCTATATTTCTATTGTAAGAACATTATATTTGTACATTTCCTAATTCTACAAAATACTAAGAAAAATAATTTAAAAAAAAAGATTTGAGTGGGGTTATAAATATTGCTCAAAATCTCTATAAATTCAAATTTAATTAATCTTTCTAAATCCTTCAATCCTTCTGAAATCCTTTTAAATTTATTAAATGATTATGTAAATCTTCTAATGTAGTTTAAACAATTCACGAAAAATGCTTTAGAAGATAAAATTTTCATGAATTCATAATTCAATACATAAAGGGTTAAAACAGCAATAATATGTAGAAAAGCTGTTCCACACGTGATATGGCATGGTCCTTTAATAGGTTTTAAAATCTCCACATTTTAAACCCTAGACTTTCGTAAGTTATCCGTTTTTAATAATAAATAAATAATAAAAATAATAGATAATAAAAATCTCCATATTTTAAACTCTAGATTTAAGTAAACTGTCCGTTTCAGGGCCCATTCAATGAAAAACTGACAAAATGCCCTGCGACAGACACTTACATAAATACCTACATCTACTGACGTATAACTTGTTAAAACAAACTATACATTAAAAATAACAAAAAACTCTAGATTTTCATATTAGCATGGTTGTTTCAATTTGAGGATATAATATCATTGTTAAAATACCAGAAAAATGTAGAAAAGCTTTCCTACATGTGACATGGAATGACCCTATTGCTTTCTTTCAGTTTTCGGAAACGTTACTCAAATTTATTTCGACATTGGAGATTACGAAATTGAATTACGTATTTCTACTTTCTATTTAGCGAAGTACTTCCACTAAATTAATTCTGAAAAGATATTAGCGTTACAAGGCATTATAGATGTTCTTCCTCTAATTAAATTAGGATTTAGCTTTTGAAAAATGTTACATGTTACATTTATACCAATTTCAAATGCACTTTCACTAATAATGAATTAAATAGATGAAATGCTAAGTATTAAATATATTTCTGTAATTTTTTTGTAGCTCGTGATATTTATGTCTGTAATTTATAATTTTTTAGGCAACTTTCGCGGTAATTTTCATAATTACTTCTAAATTAAACTTTTTTTTTCTCTTGGAATTTAATCAACTTTTATTATTTATTTTAATATGTGAACCCTGGATAAAAGTAATGTAGCAATAAAATTACACTTTTGATTTTTAAATATGCGAACTCTGGATAAAAGTAATTTAGCAATAAAAGCATATTTTTGATTTTTTTTTTAAATATGCGAGCACTGAATAAAAGTAATGTAGCAATAACAGTATATTTTTGATTGATTTTTAACATGCAAACACTGGATAAAGGTAATGTAGCAATAACAGTATATTTTTGCTTTATTTTTTTTAATATGCAAATTCTGGATAAAGTGTAATGTAGCAATAAAGTATATTTTTGCTTTTTTTTTTAAATATGCGAACACTGGATAAAAGTAATGGGGCAATAACAGTATATTTTATATTTATTTTTAATATGCAAACGATGAATAAAAGTAATGTAGCAATAAAAGTATATTTCTACTATTTTATTATTTATAATTAATAAATAAATATTGCGTTTTCTATAACTTTTATATTATATATTTATTTAAGTTATGATATAAAAAAATTATTAAACATTATACATGGGCTATTATAGAGAACAAATTACGAATTAAAAATGTATATATGTCAATTAGAATGTTTCTCTTTAATTGAATTAATCAATTATTTATTCAAATTGTTTTCTAAAAATATTTGCTGGGTAGGGGAGGTGCCAATCCACTGCATTTCCCCGGGGGAAATTTGGTCTAGTTTCATCAGCGCATATGACTTTCATCTGGCAGAAAAGAGAATTGCATTTTCTTATATATATATATATATATATTCCCGTGAGGTAACTGAGAAACTTCTTTTGTTTTTACAAAGTTTAATTTAATTTAACCTAGTAGCCTGGTTTTTGTATATAACCTTTTCGGTTCTGAAGTATCGCATGTGATAGTACTTCCGAACCGAATAGCATATAAACTAAACTATATGATTTTTTTACATTTTTACTTTACATCTACGTGGGTGGTTCAATAAATATTGCCCCTAATGTATATAAAATATTTGTACTGCGATGGTTGATGTGGAATATCGAAGCCTAATCTCTTAAATGCCTATATGCTCAATGTCAGAACCGTAGCTGCTATATTAACATAGTTTTGGAGGGAGGGGTGAAGTTTTAAAGGCCTATTTTGGAGGGAGTTTTTAAGGAGGGGGGGGGGGCTTGAGGGTGAAATGCTGTTCGGAGCTTATGAGGCTTCATTTGTGACAGTGGATGAGATGTGGCTACATCACTATGATCCCGAGTTTAAACGACAGTAGTTACGTCTCATCCACTATCACAAATCTAGCCCCATAAGCTAAAAATCAGCCTTTCACCCCCACTCCCCCCTTTCACTCCTCCCTCCAAAACTATGTGAATATAGCAGCTACAATTCTGAAATTGAGCATGTAGGCATATAAGACATTAGACTTAGCTATTCGACAACAACCATCGCAGTACAAATATTTTACATACACTAGGGACATTAATTATTGAACCACCCTCATATATAGAATTACATTAAAATCCTGTTCAATCGGAATCTGTTTGTGACGGAATTTTGTATTAAAAGTAAAAATTTGACTATTCCTACGATGGGATAAAGATTTGGTTTCAATCCAGACGATTCCGATATAAGAGGCTTTACTGTATAAAATTGTTGTGTTTGTGTAGTATAATAAAATCTGTTAAGCCGAATATCTAGAACCAGGGATAAAAATTCCGCTTTAAACAGTCTTTATCCTAAGCAGATATAATTGCACAGTATTTCTATAGTACGGGCAACAATGGAATTTTAACGTTTAAGGAAGGATTCCATTGTAGACAGCTTCTACTGTCATATGATTTACTGTATTTTTATGTCCCGATTTAGAAACCGCTGTCCCACTTTTCTTGTCTTTTGTAACATGTTGACCCTGTGGTCCTGGCAACACTATTTACATGTATCTTTATTAAATTAATTTAAACAAGTCGGAAATTGTACGTCAAACGTAGCAAATGAGGTGCGTTCATACTGTAACTAGTTTTTTAAATATTCAGATCTTGATGCGATAGCTGTTGCACTCTTATGTAAAAATGCATGAATACAAGGTTTATTACGAATATATCTCATACTATAATACGAGCAAAAATTGTGTGTATGAAAATTTTGTCTTAAAAACGGCTCTAACAATTTTGACTAAATTTTGCACCCTACCGTTTTCAGGCATGAAAAGACCATTGGGCTAGGTCACATCTTCGAGAAAATTCAACAAGTGGGTCATTTTGGGGTCATAAAGGGTGAGGGACAAGCTAATTATACCTGAAAAACGGCTCAATCAATTTTGACTAAATTTTACATACAACAGTTTTCGGGTACGAGAATACTATAGGGCTAGGTCACATGTTCGAGAAATTTCGATTAGCTGGTCATTTTTGGGTCACAGCAGGTCAAGCCAATTTTATCTAAAAAACGGCTATAACGATTTTGGATAAATTTTGTATTTTACTTTTTTGATTACGAGAAGACCATTGGGCTAGGTCACATGTTCGAGAAAATTCAATTAGTGGGTCATTTTGGGGCCACTGTGGGTCAAGCTAATTTTATCTAGAAAACGGCTCTAGCGATTTTGAATAAATTTTGTATTCTATCGTTTTCGGGCACAAGAATACCATTGGTCTAAGTCGCATGATCAAGAAAAATCGATTAGTGGGTCATTTTTGGGTCACTGCGGGTCAAGCTAATATTGTCTAAAAAACGGCTATAACGATTTTGGATAAATTTTGTATTTTACTTTTTCGATTAGGAGAACACCATTGGGCTAGGTCACATGTTCGCGAAAATTCAATTAGTGGGTCATTTTGGGCCACTGTGGGTCAAGCTAATTTTATCTAGAAAACGGTTCAATCAATTTTGACTAAATTTTGTATCCAACCATTTTCGAACACGAGAAGATTATTGGGCTAGGTCACATGTGCTCGAGAAATTTCAATTAGTGGATCATTTTTGGGTCACTATGGGTCAAGCAAATTTTATCTAAAAACGGCTCAATCGATTTTCACTAAATTCTATATTCTACAGTTTTGTATTACGAGAAGACCATTGGGCTAAGTCACGTGTTCGAGAAAATTGATGGGCCATTTTTGGGTCACTCTTGTTAGTCTCATATTATAATACGAGCAAAAATTGTGTGTGTGTGTTTATGTAAATTTTATCTTAAAAAGGGCTCTAATGATTTTGACTAAATTTTGCACCCTGCCGTTTTTGGGCACGAAAAGACCATTGGGTTAAGTCACATGTTCGAGGAAATTTGATTAATGGGTCAATTTTGGGTCAATAACTGTGGGTCAAGCTAATTTTATATAGAAAACAGTTCTATCGATTTTGACTACATTTTGTATCCAACCGTTTTTGGGTACGAGAAGACTATTGGATTAGGTCACATGCTCGAGAAATTTCAATTAGTGGGTCATTTTTGGGTCACTGCGGGTCAAGTTATAAAACAAAACGGCTTTAACGATTTTCATTAAACTCTATATTCTACAGTTTTGGATTACCAGAAGATCATTGGGCTAAGTCACATGTTTGAGAAAATTCGATTAGTGGGTTATTTTTGGGTCACTGTGGGTCAAACGAATTTTATCTAAAACGGTTCTAACGATTTTCACTAAACTCTATAGTTTACAGTTTTGGATTACGAGAAGACAATTGGACTAAGTCACGTGTTCGAGAAAATTCGAATAGTGGGTCAAGCTTATTTTATCTAGAAAACGGTTGAATCGATTTTGATTAAATTTTGTATCCAACAGTTTTCGGATACGAGAAGACTATTGGGCTAGGTCACATGCTCGAGAAATTTCAATTTGTGGGTTTTTTTGGGTCACTGCGGGTCAAGCTAATTTTATCTAAAAACGGCTCTAACGCTTTTCACTAAGCTCTATATTCTACAATTTTGGAATACGAGAAAACCACTGGGTTAAGAGACGTGTTTGAGAAATTTCGATGGGTTATTTTTGGGTCACTCTGGGTCAAGCTAATTATATTTAGAAAACGGTTCCAACGATTATGACTAAATTTTGTATTCTATCGTTTTCGAGTTCGAGAAGACTATTGGGCTAGGTCGCATGTTCAAGAAAATTCGATTAGGGGGCCATATTGGGTCACAATGGGTCAGGGTCAAGTCAGTTGTATCTAAAAAATGGATCAAAACATTTTGACAGAATTTTGTATTATACCGTTTTCGGGCATAAGACCATTGGGCAAGGTCGCATGCTTAAGATAATTCAATCAGTGGGTCATTTTGGGTCCTAATGGATCAGGATGAAGTCAACAGTACCTAAATAACGTCTCAAGCGATTTTGACAAAACTTTGAATTGTACCGTTTCTGGGCACAAGAAAACCATTGGGCTAGGTCGCATGCTCAAGAAAATTCTATTAGTGGGCAATTTTGGGTCATAATGGGTGAGGGTCAAGCTAACTGTAACTCAAAAAGGTTCAAATATTTTTGACAATTTTTTTACTATATCGTTTCCCAGTACGTGAAGAAGATCGGCATAGATCACATCTTCGATAAATTTCGATTAGTGGGTCATTTTTGAATCAACGTGGGTAAAGTTAGTTTTATCAAGAAAATGACTAACGATTTTCACTAAATTTTATATTCCATCATTTACAGCCTCGAGAAGAGCATTGGGCTAGGTCGCATGTTCGAAAAAATTCGATTA
Source organism: Maratus speciosus (assembly GCA_963932465.1). NCBI lineage: Eukaryota > Metazoa > Arthropoda > Arachnida > Araneae > Salticidae > Maratus > Maratus speciosus. Next base: position 124,816,701 of record OZ010789.1, on the reverse strand, counting down.
GTGTGTCGTTTGGGCCACTATGGCTCAGGATCAAGCTAATTGTATCTAAAACAGCAAGAATGATTCAATGAAAATAATATATCGAGAGCTTTGTGTTCAACTGGATATAATATTCTCACTGTATTATTGCTACTAGCAAACCCCGCGGCTTTGCTCGCGTAATATTTGAAATATGCCAAGTGATATTTATATGTCTAATTTTTATTAAAAGGTACTAACTAAATTTTTACTTATTACTTTTAAGAATAATTCAAAAATTACTATTTAAAACACAGTTTGATTAAACATCATTATTACACTGCATTAGGCAGAAATGAGACTTAAATTAATAAAACTAAATAAATGATAATTTAGAAAATATTTTGAAACCTTTATGCTCATTTAATACGCTCATTTCAGTATTCATTTGAAGATTTGAATTTTTTAGAAACCATCTTCTTACATCTTAAAATTAACTATCATGTCAAATTCAAAGTCCTACCACCTCTCTCAACATATAAAGGGCTATATTGAATTAGGAACTATCACCATTAATTTGCCAACATTAATTTTGAAATCGGTTTGTTATTTTTAATATTCCACAGAAACGTAATTTAGAAAGCTTTTAAAGGCCTTTTATAGAACGTTTGTTGTTCCTGTAAACCCCAGGTGGTAGAATCATCGGCCTGTGTAGGATCAGAGACTGTTACTATTGATTCGCAACTATTACTTTTATAATCGATTTATATTCCCAGAAATTGCATAGATATCGTAATTTAGGACTTTTTCTGAATGCTTTTCACACCTACCCTTCGCTTCTAAACTAAATTAACTAATATTCCAAATTTCATATTTCTAGGCCCTTCAGTAACGCTACCATCATTTTGATGCCATTACTTTTGGAATCGGTTCGGTAGTTTTAGAGCTTACCTCCTACAAATAAACAATTTTTACCTCTTTATTATATGAGTATAGATATAGATAAAGCATGTTATTATATAACAGTATTATTTACAAAAACAATCAATGTGAAACTATGTAGTTACCCGTTTCTAAATTTTACATTATTTACTCATTTACTACGAAAGGACATCAATCCAAATAAATTTTTAGCTCAACTCTGATTGGTTTAACCACGTATCTCGAGTCCTATTAAGAACGTCTAAAAAATTCTTTCACATTCTGGAAGCCCAGTTTTTCGCCAAATATAGCCAAATTTGACGACATTCTTTCATCTGCCGACAAGTATGTGTTTTGGCATTCGTGATCGTGAAAGTCGATTTTTCGGGCAAATGTCGCCAATATTTCGCAAAATTCGCGGTTTCGTGACCCTGATCCGTAGTGACCCAGAATGACCCACCAATCAAATCTGCTCGAACATGTGACTTAGCTCAATGGTCTGGTAAACAAAAACGGCAGGATACAAAATTTAGTCAAAATCGCTTAGGCCGGTTTTATAGATAAAATTAGCTTGATCCGCAGTTAGTCCAAAATGATCCCCTAATCGAATTTTCTCGAACATGCGATCTAACACAAAGATCTTCTCGAGCCTGAAAACGATAGAATACAAGCTTTAATCAAAATCGTTAGAGCCGTTTTCTAGATAAAATTAGCTTGACCCGTAGTGACCGATAAAGAACCCACTAATCGAAAATTCTCAAACACGTGACCTAACCAAATGGTCTTCTTGAGCCCGGAAACGGTATAATACAAAATTTTGTCAAAATTATTTGAGACGTTTTTTAGATACATAATTAACTTGACCCTGACCAATTGTGGCTCAAAATGACCCATTAATCGAATGTTCTTGAACATGCGATCTTGCCCAATGCTCTTCTTGAGCCCGAAAACGATAGATTACAAAATTTTGTCAAAATCGTTAGATCCGTTTTTTAGATAAAATTCGTTTGACCTGCAGTGACCCCAAAATGACCCACTAAACTAATTTTCTTGAACATGGTGACCCAGGCAAGTGGTCTTCTCAAGACCGATAACGACCTAATACAAAATCCAGTCAAAATCATTAGAGCCCTTTTTTAGATAAAATTAGCTTGACACGAAGTGACCCAAAATGACCCACTAGTCGATTTTTTTTATGAACATGTGAACTAAGCCAATGGTCTTCTCGATCTCGAAAACGAAGGAATACATAACTTAATTAAAATCGTTACAGCCGTTTACGAGATAAAATTAGCTTGATCTGTAGTGACCCAAAAATGACCCACTAATCGAAATTTCCCGAACATGTGACCTAGCCCAATGATCTTCTTGTTTTTGGAAACAGTATAAAACAAAATTTTTTCAAAATTGTTAGTTTCGTTTTTTAGATACAATTAGCTCGATCCTGACCCATTGTGGCCTAAAATGACCCACTAATTGAATGTTCTTGAATGTGCGACCTAACGCAATGATATTCTTGTGCCCGAAAACGGTAGAATACAAAATTTAGTCAAAATCGTTCGAGCCGTTTTCTAGATAAAATTAGCTTGACCCAAAGTGACCCAAAAATGAGCCACTAATCGAATTTTCCCTGACATGTGACTTAGCCCAATAGTCTTCTCGCAATCCAAAACGATAGAATACAAAATTTAGTCAAAATCGTTAGAGACGATTTTTAGATAAAGTTGGCTTGACCCACAGTGACCCAAATATTACCCACTAATCGAAGTTTCTAGAACATGTGACCTAGCACAATAGTTTTCTCGTGCCCAAAAATGGTCGGATACAAAATTTAGTTTAAATCGATTGAGCCGTTTTTTAGATATAATTAGCTTGACTCTGACCCATTATTACCCACTAATCGAATTTTATGGAACATGTGACCTAGCCCAATACTCTTCAGGTACACGAAAATGGTAAAATACAAAATTTAGTGAAAATCTTTAGAGCCGTTTTTAAAATAAAATTTACACACACACACACAATTTTTGCTCCTATGATAATATAAGATTAAACCGTAAGAAACGGCAAATTTGTTGCGGCAACTCATTCTGTTAACCCCTGCGTGCTTACTTAAATTGGAACAAATTGTTATCATTGAAAAGTATTAGGAACTCTGTGTATCATAATTGGGAAGTCACTTTATCGAGAAAAAGGTGTTAGAATCTGTACTGTAATGTTTTGTTTAAGGATGTAACTTATCTACTTACTTTTAATATATTTTTTTGTTCTAGGTAAGTGAAAACTTCCTTGATAATGAATGATAAAGTGAGTAATCAATAATGTAAGTAGTGTTTTAATGTGTTAAGTAAATTCTACAAATTATTGAAGATATAACAATAGTGTAATAATTTTTTTATTTGCTATTCCTCATTTTTTTGCTTGCAGCTTCCATGAAATGATTATATTTTCTTTACGGTTCTCTAAGATTCCCATCTCTAACATTCGGTTATTTAACATTTCTTTCCCTTCCATTATTTTTAACGCTTTCACCTTCCGGACTATTGTCTTCGCCACCATTGTTTTTAATGCTTTTATCTTCCGGACTATTGTCTTCACCACCATTGTTTTTAACGTTTTTACCTTCCGGACTATTGTCTTCACATCCACTGTCTTCACTATCATTGTTTTTAACGCTTTTACCTTCCGAACAATTACCTTCATCACCACTATCCTTTCTAACTGTATCTCAAAACGGTTCAAACGGTTTGGACAATTTTTTTTATCATACTGTCTCCCAGTACGTGAAGAAGATTGGAATAGATCACATCGCTCACCCGCAAGAAAAGTGACACATCTCGCAAAAATTCATTTTGCGTTTTATTCTACTAACAGGTCTGTCATAGGTCTGCCCCTTGCATCACAAACTGTTTCATAAGTGTAGTTATACGGCAAATCACTTTACTACGCTATATGTCTATTTGTGACCACAAAAGAGAGGTGGATTGTGTGGGGAGGTAAAATCACCCAATCCACTAAACCTCATCCTACGCCTTCATTCTTAAGGGTTTTACGCTTTTATGCACGTTTTTATTCCTACATGCAGAGCTAAGTGATATAATTTCATATTACATTAAAATCAGGCACATTCCCCCCCCCCCCTTTTGCCTCTCCTGTGAAATTTACTTTTGTCGAGATGTGTCACTTTTCTTGCAGGCCAAACAACGTGGGTCAAGCTAATTTTATTTAGAAAATGACTAACGATTTTCACTAAATTATGTATTCCATCGTTTTCAGCTTCGAGAAGAGCATTGGGCTAGGTCGCATGTTCGAAAAAATTCCATTAGTCATTTAGGGTCACTATGTCTCAGGGTCAAGCTAATTGTATCTAAAACAACAAGAATGACTCAGTGGGAATAATATATCGAGATAAACACAAAGCTAATTTTGACCGAGTTTAGCTCGGTCATTGCTGCTTGTATATATTAAATTCAGTAATGCGGAAATAATAGTACTCCCTCGAAAATAGGACGTAATTACCATGGAATACTAGAGTCATGGGATATCAGTGAATCAATGACGTATGATAGGATTTAATACAATAAGCACCATGGCAACTTAGAATCATTACCTATAATGGGATATCATTGAATTACTTAAGAATGATACGATTTAGCAGAATAAAGAAAACTTTTATTAATGTCTTTTTAGGTTTTGATTCGATTTTTATAGAATTTGAAATGCCTCGACAAAATTCTAAAACGATTATATATATTAAATTTCAAACCATTGGGTTGGGTAGTTGTTGCGTTGTCATAGCCGGACAGACGAACAGACAGACGACGACTATAGGTGCTACGTATTTATATAATTATGAACGCACCTAAAAAGAAAAAAAACGTTCTCGGATATTATGGAAATGATATTCTAATGAAATTGGAGTAAGTTAAATTACACATCATTCACAATTCTCTAACGGTTATTCTGGTGAAATGATAGTGAAGCGTTTTCATTTTTTAAATTGCTAACATCTTGGAGAAATTTTGCGGCCATAACTTAAATTGATAATTTTATAGCACAAAGTATATATCGTTCATTCCTGTCAGATTTTCTGAAACATTCCCCAACTTTAAATGTATTTTGTAGATAGAGAAATTGAATTACATGCATTTTTAACTTAAATGAATTAAGGAATAACATTTATGCTTCTAAAGCATAATACGTGTACTTTATCTAATAAAATTAGGATTAAACTTTTTCAAAATATTATGTGTGATATTTATCTGGGATATTTTTATTATTTTCAAACTCCCTTCAATTAATAATAAAATTATTTATAAACTTCAATTTATACTAATATTTTAAAGAAGTAACGTTTGTTTGTTTGTGAGGAGTAATCTCTGGAACTGTTGAACCGATTAAAAAATAATGGTGGCAAAATGTTGGTAATTTCTGCTCCAATATAGGCTGTATTTTACGTCTGCACAACCCCGAAAGGGATGGAGAAGCAAAAATCGTTCTAAAATTGTGATTTTAAATATGTTGAAATTTGTATACAGTAAACATCCTCTAATCCGGCACGTTCGGGACTTGAAGCATGCCGGATTACGAAATTTTCCGGATTACAGGATGGATGCCGGGAATAACGTGTAAAAATTACAATTAAAGAAAACTGTCAGTAAAGCATGCTTTTTATTCCTGTAACAACTTCAATAGAATTTTAAAAAATGCTCAATAATTTACAACATATGTACATAACTATAAAATGAAAACGTTATCTGTAGTCCTACACAGTAGGCCTACTTGTAGGTCATCTTAAACTAATCTCGATGTTTGTTTTGTATTAGTTTTTTCTCTTCTTTTTTTTTGGGACGGTATTTCTTATCACGTGAAGTTTCATAATTTCCGCACGGTTGAACAAACTGCTGCGCTCAGAAAACTTCATAAATGTATTCAAGGCATTAGCTGCTTGATTCCAACTGATGTTGTTTGACTCGTCCATGTCATCTTCATCAGAACCAATGTCTTTGGGTTATTTTAGATTGATAACACTCTGAATGATGGCTTCATCAGTCAAAATTTCCTCGGTCGACTCATCAAAATCTGCTTTAACCCACTCCTTTATTTCTTCTTGATCCAGTTGTGTTTCCGAAAGTCGTGACGGATTATCCAGCCTCCCGGACCCTAGGAGGCCGGAGTAGAGGATGTTTACTGTATTTTTTTGCATATTACTTGGTGTGTTTAAATTCTATAGATTATATACAGGGCTACACAAAATATCTCAAGTGCATTTCCCTTTATTGATGGAAATTGCTGAATAGGAAACTCCACCTGTGCTATGCGTTGAATTGAACTAAACATTTAGTATACCATGTAATATACCTACGAATTGTTTGAGCCAGAACTTTTAAATTTGATGTGGTGGTTACTTTTAAGATATAAATACTTGCTACGGAAGGTTTCTATAAAGTTCGAAATTTAAAAGCGGAAAAGAAGCGGAAAACGTTCTAAAAACGTCCAAAATTGCGATTTATTTGGAACTGTTGGGAGTAGAAACTTAAATTTTGGTTTGATGCTACTTTAAAAATGTAAATGCTCGCGCAGAATAGTTAAAAACAAATTCGAAATTTAAAAGGGTGCAGGATAAAAAAAAGTTGTAAAATTGTGATTTATGTAATACAGATGATATAGAGGCTTGGAACTTGGCGTGGTTGTTACATTTAAGATGTAAATGCTCGCTAAGAACAGTTAAAAAAAATATAAACTTCAAATGAAAAAAAGAAAAGAGGCGAAAATCTACAAAATACAAATAATAAAATTTAGATTTTTGCAATTATTTAAATCTCCTGTCCAAAGGAGTCAAGTTCATTCAAAATGTGTCTCATATAGAGACTTGGAACTTGGCGTGGCTGTTACATTTAAGATGTAAATGCTCGCTAAGAACAGTTAAAAAAAATATAAATTTCAAATGAAAAAAAGAAAAGAGGCAAAAATCTACAAAATACAAATAATAAAATTTAGATTTTTGCAATTATTTAAATCTCCTGTCCAATGGAATCAAGTTTATTCAAAATGTGTCTCATTATGTAGATACAGATTACCGAAATCTGGAAGGAGCATGTGGTTCCTAAACCCAAAAAACCCAGTGAAAGAATCGTGTGAAAGAATCGCATAAAAACAATAGATTTTCGTTTTCAAAAAAAAAAAAAAAAAAAAAAAAAAAAAAAAATAAAGAAATCTTAGGAATTTAAAGTGAAAATAATTTATTTAATATATACACATATACAATAAAGCATAGACTAATCATATCAAATGTGTATACAATTTAATTTTATCATAAAATTCTTGAAATTTGAATATTAATTAAGTATTATATAAATCTTAAACTATGTATAGTCAGAGAATAAAGTTGGGCAATATACATTAAAAAAATATATGTATAAGTTAAGTAATCATATAGTGGGGAATATTAGGGGAATAATATTTCTTATTTTGGTTTTGTCACACAATAGTACGCATAAAAAATGTGAACGGGTGAGATTATTTTGTACTATATAAATCAAAATACATTTTAATCATTTGTTTTTTCTACAAGAAAAAATATCTTAAACAGAACACATGCCGACTTAGATACCAAAAGTTTGTGGCCACAGCAAAAAATTTAATCGCTATATGGCAATTGGCGACTGTGAGTCTGCACCTATACTTAATTAGTAGTTTTTATATTATCCGTAGCAGCATAATCAGGGGCGTGCCTAGCGGGGGGGTGTTGGGGGTGTAACACCCCCCCACTTATTTGGAAGAGTTGGTAAAATTTAGAATAGTCGGTAAGTTAACACACCCTGAAAAAAGTCCCCTCTCCCGTTGTCAGTATCATTTCAATTCTCTGTTTTCCGTCTTTAAAGGGGAAAAGAAAGAACTTCTCACGGAAGATTGTGTATGATTCTGTGTGGGAGGGAGGGGTTGTCGGCGAGCGGAGCTGATAGATAGAGAGAATCGCATTTCTGAGAATTTGAGACTTTCGTGAAAGGAAGGGGGAGGGGGGTTGTTGCAATCTCTATTGTAAGTTTTCCCATGTAGCATCTTTAATTGCTCCCTTCTGCTATGGACTGATTCTTCGAATTCGGTGACCTATTGGCTCTGGATTTGGCGCTAGTTATTTGAGGTTGCTGCATTTAAAAGATGAAGTCACGGACACAGAAGAAGAGTAATTTGCAAAAGTTTGTTTTTGTCGCATGATGGTGGATAATTCAGTGAAAATTTTATGCACACACTGTGATCGCGTACACACACATTTCACAGAAAAAATAAATTTATATCGCCATATAAGAAAATTTCATCCAAATGAAAACATCGACCTCCAGAAAGGAAAACGGATTCAATGTACAATATGTAGATATTTCTTCATTTCTATTAGAAGCCTGCATAGTCATATTCAAACAGATCATCCAGATGTAAAATTATCTTTTGAAAAGGCTCCTGTATAGCCCCTCCCCCTCCCCCCCCCCCCAAAAGAAGCCAATTTTATTCTTCAAATTGTCATGAAGACTCAAAGAAAAATATTACTTTTTGTCGCAGGTAGGGGGGGGGGGAGGGTAGACCATGTTCTCTTGAAATTGTCAATAAAAGAGTACTTAATCTTTCTTTAATCTTTCAAGAAAGGAATACTTTTGCATGATTATTATTTAGCTCTGCTTTTTCTTGAATTCGGTTTAAAACGCCGACTTTGACAGTATTTTCTGAAAGCCTTTAAATAAATAAATATATATATGTATATATATAATAATGGAAAACGTATTTTGATTACAAAGTTTCTGAATAAGAACATCTGCTAGTTTCATGAATTTCCGAACAAAAATTAATTAAAAAATGTGTCAGAAAGTGTATAAATTAGATATTTTGGCCCAAAAAAGTAAGCACGTTGACAACTTTCCTTACTATCTAGTCAACGTAGACAGGCAGCAGCTAACGCGGCACAAATTCATCTAAGAAGCAGAGAGATTATTAATATACTTCTAGACTGCACCAGATATCTAATTCGTCAAGCACTTGTTATTTCGGGGACGAGAAAGTGACAGCGGTAACTACATTCAGCTCATTAGATTAATGGCCAGGTGGATTCCAACTTTAAAAAACTGGATTGATGATAACCATCTTTTCCCATACCATGCCAGCTATCTTAGTAACAAGTCGCAAAACGACTTTATTGGGGTTCTTGGATCATGTGCCCGTGAAAAAATAGTTGCAAATGTCAAAAATTGTGGATTTTGTTAGCGTTATGGCTAATAGCACTCCCGATCTCTCTCATCTTGACCAGCTCTCAATTGTAATCCGATACGTGACCCCAAAGTTTCAGCCAGAAGAAAAATTGTTAAAACTAAAAGATTATCTGGATAACACAAGCGAAGGAATGTCTAAGCTTATTTCTGAAATTCTACAGTCAGTTGGAATATCGCTTTCCCAAGCTCGTGCACAGTCTTACGACACCACGCCATCTATGTCCGGCCGCATTTTAGGCTGTCAATCAAAACTTTCAGAAATAGCTGGTAGATCTATTTTATACATACCCTGCCTCGCGCATAAAATGAATTTATGTGTTGAACATGCGTGCGAAGAAAGCAGTATATAATAAAATTGTTCTACGACAGTATTCAAGATCTTTATAACTTCTTTTCACTGATTACAAAGCGATTCGGCATACTGAGAGAGAAAATGGAAGTTCTTCAGAAGAGTCTTACCTTGAAATCTTTGTCGAAGACAAGATGGACTATGCGAGCGGATTCAGTCAGAGCTATTTTACCGTCCTATGATGCCCTCATCCATACTCTGCAAATTATTTCTGAAGACATGAAGGTTGACAAGGATGCTCGAGCTAAGGCGGCAGGGTTAAGAAGCAAAATGATGTCATATGATTTCATTGTTTCTTTACTTGCAATGAAAACAATTATGTTTAAGACCAAGTTAGCAACAGAGCAACTGCAACGTGAAGACCTGAACATTTTAGAGGGAACCAACATAATGCAGAAGACTTACGAAAGCATTCAGAAACTCCGGAATGATGACGCGGCGGCAATAATGAACATCATTAAGGAAGCTGACAGCATCTGCAAGACACATGTAATAAATCAAGATTATGAGTTCAATTTGCGGCACAGGCGATGGAGGCCTCCATCGAAGATCTACGAAAATCCTGAAACCGCAGTTCTATTTACACGACAGAATTATTTTAAAGCAGAAATTTTGTAGGTGGTAGATCGGCTTACAACTGCATTTGGACACATTCATAAGTTGGTATTTGAAAAAGTAAACCACTGGCCTGTCTCCTTCCATCTAGGATCAAGTATAGCTCTACCGAGGACAATTCTAAACTATGTCAATTATTCCCTGATGATCTCAAAGATGTAGATAACTTGGAATGTGAAATCGATCTCATGTCCTCAGAAATAGCTAGTTCTTAATCGGATACAATTGGCGCAGCAGCGCAAAAACTTGTGGGAAAGGCTCATTTGTATCCTAACCTTTCTTTGGCCTACAAGTTGGCCTTAATTATTCCAGTAACTGTGGCAAGTAATGAAAGAAGTTTCAGCAGGCTAAAGTTAGTAAAAAATTACTTGCGTACCACAATGTCGGAAGAGCGATTGGATGAACTAATGCTATTAACCTGTGAAACAGACATAACTGACATGCTGGATTTAGGCAGTGTAGCGGGAAAATGGGCTATTCTGAAAGATAGGCGGGTGATAATTTAAAAATGTAGAAGGATAATTTTTAGTCTCTTATACTAATATATCTTATTTTTAGAAAGCAAGATTTGTCTTTTTTATGTATTTTAAAATTTATACACTTACATTACACAACAGCATGCGGTTTTATTTATAGAAACATAAATTCCGAAGTACTTCAACATTCTTAAATTGTTACATTTGAGAACTGGTTGATGTACGGTACATCCGTACACATTTCCTTTTAAATCGTAAGCAGAATCCTAATTAATAACAGGATTCTCAACTCTACTTATATAGTAAAATAATTTAAAAAATTTTACACATACTGAATAACAAACGGCATTTAATTTCGACTGTGGTTAAGGAGAATGCAGGTGAACACTTAAGACTTTTAGTGATTTTTATAAATTCACAGTATTGAAGAACAGTTGACTCCGTCGCTGAAGGGGGGGGGGGGGGGTATCACAAAGCTTTTCTCACCCCCGATCTTGCAGTCGGCAAAATTCAGTTCACACCCCCCCACTAAAGCAGCCTTCGGCACGCCCCTGAGCATAATTTCCTCTAAGTAAAAAAGGTATACTAATACCACTTGGCATATTTCAAAAACTACGCGTACAAAGCCGCTTTATTTGCTACTTAATAATAAACGAACAATGATTTGAAAATAAGACAGACAAGAACACAAATCAAAACAAAGCAAATCAAAGCAAAATAAAACAAAGCAAAGCGAAGCAAAACAAAACACAAACACTCACACAAGCGCGCGCGCACACACAAACAAACAAACAAACAAACGAACGAACCCAACAACAATAAAAAGTTTGATTGCCAACCGGAGTTACCTGAAAATTCCACGACATATTTTGATTTGGTTTACTCAGAAATAATTTGGAATGGGTTTCCAACTGTCGCTTATTCTCGCTTCAATAAGTGAAAAGAACATTTCTTTTGTCAAATAGCAAATAGATAAATCCCACCCAATTCTCTGACATTTATTCTTCTGAAACGATAGAGAAACTTCTTTCGTTTTTATATTGCTAAAAATAGCTTGAAACCATTTTTCAGCAATATATTCAATTGATAATTTTATGGTAAAAAATTTATGAGGTCCATTTCTTTTTCTGTCAGACCTTTTGGAAAATTTTTCATATTTACTCATTTTCTGGATTACGAAAACGCATTACGAGTATCTTATAGTAACTGAATTAAGGGAAGAAATTCATGTTATTAAGGCTTTATAAATGTTCTTTTTCCAATTAAATTAGAATTAAGGTTTTGCAAATATGTTGCGCCTTATATTTATGTGTGTTTCAATCACTTTCTCATTAATAATAAGTTTTCTAAATAAAATGCCGAGTATTACACTGTAAACTAGTCGCATGTGCCAAGCCGAAAATTGTCTTCTGATTCATGTTAATACTTCAAAATTGTACTGTAAACTAGTCGGATGTGCCAATTCCAAAATTCTCTTCTGATTCATGTTAATACTTCAAAATTGTACTGTAAACAAATCGGATGTGCCAATCCCAAAACTCTCTTCTGATTCATGTTAATATTTCAAAATTACACTGTAAACTAGTCGGATGTGCCAATCCCAAAGCTTTCTTCTGATGCATGTTAATAATTCAAAATTACACTATAAACTAGTCAGATGTGCCAATCCCAAAACTTTCTTCTGATTCATATTAATACAAAATTACACTGCAAACTAGTCGGATGTGCCAATCCCAAAACTTTCTTCAGATTTATGTTAATACTTCAAAATTACACTGTAAGCTAGTCGGATGGGCCAATCCCAAAACTTTCTTCAGATTTATGTTAATACTTCAAAATTACACTGTAAACTACTCGAATGTACCATTCCCAAAACTTTCCTCTGATTCATGTTAATGTATCAAAATTACATTGTAAACCAGTCGGATGTGCCAAACCCAAAACTCTCTTCTGATTCATGTTAATACTTCAAAATTCGCCAACACAGTGCCACAATTAAATTACAATCTATATCGGTCATGAGGATTCGAAAGGATCTATTTATGCGAAAATGTAACATAATATGAAGTTTGATTAAATTCCGTACGTGAATAATAGAGATAGAAGTATCGCGAAAATCTTGAAAAATACAGCACAGTAGAGCCACTTCTTGGGCGATTTACACCAAAGCATAATCAGCACCAAATAATATAATGGCATAATTGAATCTGAAGTTTGATGAAAATTTGTGCATTAGTTCTTGTTCTCAAGATATAGTAATTGCGGAAGTCATGAATAATAGATCATTGCAGCGTCACCAGTTGCGCGGTTTACACCAAAAAGTAATCAGCACCAATTTATATCAGGGACTAAGTGAATCTGAAGTTTTATGAAAATACGTACATTGCTTCTTGAGACAGAGCTATTGCGAAAGTCGTGAAAACTGTAGCATAGCAGCGCCACCTGTAGGGCGATTTGCACCAAAAACAAATCAGCACCCATTAATATCAGGGACTAACTGAATCTAAAGTTTTATTAAATTCCGTGCATTAATTCTTAAGATGCCCCCAAAATTTGTGTCATATAGAGACAGACAAACATTTTGTAAAAACATGTTTCTTCGGGATCTCTGAAACCTAAAACGTCTAAATTCGTCGAAAACCAGAAGTCGAAAATTTTCGCGAATCTATACTTTCTTCTTATAAAGATAGAAGAAAGTAAAAATACACATGTTTCTTAATCTATTAAAATGTAATGTAACCAACCAAAGAAAGTATACAATAATCTCTTCCGAGTTACCAACGAATTCGAAAAAAAAAAAAAAAAAAATGATATCACTAAAAATCTCTGAAAACAATATATTTTCGAGATTTACAGAAGCATTCATAAAAACAAAGTTTCGGGATCTCTGAACCCTAAAACGTCAAAATTCGTCGAAAACCAGAAGTCAAAAATTTTCACGAATCTATTCTTTCTTCTTATGAAGATAGAAGAAAGTAAAAATACAAATGTTTCTTAATCTATTAAAATGTAATGTAACCAACCAAAGAAAGTATGCAATAATCTCTTTCGAGTTACCGACAAATTCGGAAAAAAAAAATCACTAGAAATCTCTGAAAACAATATATTTTCGAGATTTACAGAAACATTCATAAAAACAAAGTTTCTTTTGCTGCCACTTATTTTCAGAAACGATTCCGAGTCACTTTTTACTTTCTTTTATCTTTACAAGAAGAAAGTATTGGATTCGTCAAAAATTTCAACTTCCGGTTTTCGATGGATTTATACGTTTTAGAAAGTCCTGAACACGATTTGATATTTTTTAGAAAATGTCTGTTTGTCACTCTGTTAGTCTGTATTTGAAAAAAAAAAATGAGGGCGCTCTATCTCAAGAACTAATTTCACAAAACTTTAGTTTCAGTTAGACCTTGATATAAACTGGTTGTGATTACTTTTTGGTGTAAATTGTCCAACAGGTGGCGCTGCTGTACTGCATTTTTTACGATTTCCGCAATAGCTATATCTCAAAAACTAATGCACGGAATTTCATAAAACTTCAGATTCATTTAGTCCTTGATATAATTTGGTGCTGATTACCTTTTGGTGAAAATCGCCCGACAGGTGGTGCTGCTATGCTGCATTATTCATGATTATCGCAATAAATCTATCTCAAGAACGAATGCATGAATTTTCATCTAGCTTCAGATTCAGTTAGTCCTTGATATAAATTAGTGCTGTTTAAGTTTTGATGTAAATCGCCCAACAGGTGGTTCTTCTGTGCTGTTTTTTTTCATGATTTCCGCAATAGCTGCATCTCAAGAACTAATGCATGAATTTTCGTCTAGCTTCAGATTCAGTTAGTCCGTAGTATAAATTGCTCCTAATTAGTTTTTGGTGCAAATTGCTCAAAAGGTGGCTCTGCTATGTGGAGTTTTTTATGATTTACGCAATAGCTCTATCTAAAAAAGGAATGCATGGATGTTAATCAAACTTCAGATTCAGTTAGAAGTTAACATAAGTTGTTGGTGATTAGATTTTGGTGTAGAACACCTAACCGGTGACGCTGATATGCTACATTTTGCATGATTTACACGACTTTACCCATAGTCCTATCTCAAGAACTAATGGACGTAATTTCATACCTTTAGAATCCTCATGATGGGTACAGATTGCCAGTTAATTTTGGCACTGTACTAGAGAATTTTGAAGTATTAACATGCATGAAATAGAACAAAGTTTTGGGATTGGCACATCCGACTAGTTTTAGTGTGTTAATCAGTTTCCCCTAAACCCGGTATATAAGTGTTTCGAATGCTATAAATACTTAAGTAAACATTTTCATGTTCATCAAAAATGTTTTACAAAGAAACATAACGAATTAACCGCATTTATAATAACATCGAAATTAATATTATTTTGTTATTCTCGCCTGTATAAGTTCAATTACACTGTTGAAGGTGTTTAATTCAAAATTGATAACATCTTAAAAAACAATATTCCAGATAGAGAAAACTGGTTAATGCACTACAAAAACTAAGCGGAAACATTAAATATATGCTGTGAACTTTTAAAAGTTCTCTGTCTTACTTAAAAGGCGACTGAATAATGAAAAAGATGTTACAAGTTTAAAATATACATTTTATTTCAAACTTTTTAATACTTTCAAGCTTTCCAAGCTCATCATCAGAGAATATTTTAATAACTAAATGTTGTTTATTTATACAAATACGTCAGTTCTTTTTGAAAATGAGAGAGCTAATAATTATTCGAGTTGAAAGCAGGGTTCTCGCCGACTTTTCACGAACGTTAGCAATTTGGCTAATTTAGAAGCAAGAAACATTCGCCAAATGAAAAATAATTATCAAAAAAAATTCGTTGTGAAACATTGAAAATTAGATCTTTATCCCTTAATGTTAACCCCTTTTTTTTCAATATGTTCTAAAATAACCTAAGTTTTTGAAAAGGTTTATAGATCAGTTATTCATCTAAATTTAATTATTCGCTACAGAAACTAAAAAAAAATAACTGTTTTCTAAATGCCGCTCAATAAAGAAAAAAATTAAAATCTGATTTAACTCAATAAAATGTTTTGAAATAAAACTTCCAATACCAGTTAACTCAGAATTTCAATATGTTACATTCAATGAATTACAGCAAAATGTGTCGGAAACTTTATTTTTCTAGAATTCTTCGGCTTTTCATTGAAGTCCATATTTCAAAGGCAATTTGAAAATAGTTCTGTTGCCTGTTGTGAACATTAACACATACTGAAATGACATTTTTGATTACTGTGGCTTTGACTGAGGCTAAATTGAATTGGTGACGTGTTAGTATCTCTAGAAGTAATGTAAAAGGTACGATACGATTGAACATAAGTGGCATCAATCGTTCAGTAATGTAAATAAGAGTGTCGCCTGTACTGACACACATACACACACACACACACAAAGATGAGCAAAAATTGAGCACTCGCAATTTGGCGAGTCTAATCGTCTGTTTATTCGCCAAATGAAACATTTTGTCGTGATTTGGCGCAATGGCGAGCGGCAGTGAGAACGCTGGTTGAAAGTAGAAGTAGCAGTTTCTCGGATTAAATTTAATTAGAGAAAATATATACTATTATTAACTGCAGTTCTATTTATTTTATGACAGCACTCTGTTCTCATACGTCACTTTTCATTTTAAATGAGTAGCTGGAAAGTCGAAGTAGCAGAGTTTCAGATTAAATTTGGGTAGAAGAAAATATTTCACTGTCGTACCTTACATTTTAATACGTCACTTTACTCACGTTTTCAGTTTCAAGTTTTTAAAGTTCACATTATATATTTCATGTTTGAATTAAGGTGAAAAATTGCGTTTCCTCTTATGATTTTATTTCTAATCGGAAACGTTTTCGGAAATCATTGACAGCAAAAGGAACTTTGTTTTTATAAATGCTCCTTTAAATCACGAAACTATATTGTTTTTTAAGGATAAAAGAGCGCTTTTTCAGAATCATGGTTAACTCGGAAGAGGTTACTGTACATCTACGTCCGTTGTTATAGTATATTTCCAAGATTCAGAAACATATGTAATTTTACTGTGTAAATATTCTATATCTGTACTTTTTACTTTGTGAACGCATAGTGTAATGAAAGTGTTACCATGAAGTTTATTTTGTGTGTGTGAGAGAGAACTAAAACTGACTCCAAACAAATGGTTGCATTTTCTATTTTGTTTGTATATTATAGCTACATTTTACAGCTAAGTGTTTTAATACTTTATATGCAAGGGTAACATTTTATTCGATTTATATTTAATAAGAAATGAAACTTAGCAAGCATTTGTTTAGAGTCAGTTTCCAACCTAAACGTCATGACTGACGTCACACCGAAAACGTCCATACTATAGTCTAATTGTGCCGTCTATAATATGCTATAACTATAGTCATTACAGAATGTTACTCCAAAAATATCTTAATTTTTTTTATTTACATATCGTTTAAAGTATGCTAAATGATTTTCGTTAGAAATTAAATATCTAAGTAAAATCTTAATAAATATATTTTTATGTAACTTCATAGTGAGTAAAAAATCATTTTAAATGTTTTAAGCATGTGAAATCAGTTAATTATTTTGTACTATGCAGTAAAAAATATGGCTAAAGGTTTTTAACAAAGGTCTTTGCCTTTCTAATATATATCTATCAATATTGTAATTTAACTTTTACTATGATTGGTCTATTGTGCCCCATGTCTGGGGTACAATGGGACAAATTTTAAATAAAAGAAATATTTTTTATCTAATAAACTATGAATTATGCTTCGAGAAAATTAAAAATTGAAGACGGGGAAACAGCATATATTCAAAACAAACAAAACAAGAATTGGATTGGACTATAAATTTCACAAGAAGAAAGTAAATACTTCAAAAGTGGTTTCTTTGTGTCCCATCTTAACTCTTTATATCCCAAACTACGAATTCATTAAATTTCATCTTCTAAAGCATTTTTCGTGAATTTTCTTTAACTAAATTAGAAGATTTACACAATCATTTAATAAATTTTAGAATGATTTTGCCAATTAAATTTAATTAATTAAATTGAACTTATAGGGATTTCGTGCAATAATTATAACTCCACTCAAATCCTTTATTTAAAATTTTTCTTAGTATTTTATAGAATTACAAAATGTACTTACAAATATAAAGTTCTTACAATAGAAATATAGAAATATTCTTTAACTGAAAAATTTCCACAATCTTTCAGCATCAAGAAAGCTGAAAAGATGCAAATGAAAAAAAAAAAATCATCCTTTTAAAATATTTTTGTTTTGCGCAACTCATAATACTTTTGGAAAAAGATAACGTAAAGTATCTGTAACTCATTCTAAACTGTATTATCACTAATCGATGTATTAAATTAATTTTATAACAAGTTATTTTAATGGTTCTTTAAAGTACAGTCGGGGCCCAAAAAGTTAACCTAAATTCATTTATCTTTTCAAATCTAAAAAGAAAAGTCTCAGAAAGGGAAACGGAAATGTGAATAAAAATAAATCTGAGCTTTTACGCTTGTTTTTTACTGCCCTCACAAAAAAGTGTTTTAACCCATTTATGCTTAACGTCTTATTTTTGGGACGTTTGAATTTTAATAATTTTTTTATAATTTTCTTCTTCTTTACAACGTGAAAATTGTATGAAGTAATTGTTTATAAATAAATGTCTTTATCTATTACTGAGAGATGACAGCATAAAATTGATATTAATTTGCTTAAGTGAAGGCCTATTTTTTTTGTGTTTATAGATTTTTCATTTTTCAAGATAGCGAAATGTAAAGAGTAAGTTTGTTTGTATTTTTTGTGTCAAGGATCCAAATAAAAAAGTCATAATCTTAGCTTGTAGACTTCTTTGAAATACGTATTTTTTAGAATTGCGAAATTATATGTTCAAGCCTATTTTTTACGCAAATGGGTACATATTTCTATTAGCCATTTAGGGGACAGTTATTTATTTAAATTCCTTTTCAAGAGGATTTTGAAATAAATTGTTTTTTAGCCTCAAATACGATTATTCTTAATTTATTATTAATAATACTTATAATGTTATTTTAGTCTATGATGTAAAGAAATAAATATATTTTTTAAATAGTTCATAAAAATACTAATTATGGTATATAATATACAGTTTAAAAGCTTAATTTATATAAATTTAGACAAAACATATCATTATTCATTTTTCCACATATGGATATTCTCATGTTTAGTACGTTTACATTTTATCAAATACACTGGTTATCAAAAATTAAGAAAAAGTCACAAATGCTAATTTTCAAATACGCGAACACTCAAAAGGAAATAATATAATTCGAGTAATTACTATCTCTACAACACAGCTAGCACATATAACATCTCATTCAGGTCACACATGGTCACAAGTGTCATAGTCACTACGGTGAAGCAAAAAGATAGGAAATTCCATACAGCTCATTATGAGTCTCAAATGATCACTATATGTGACTCCACTGAGAAGTCAGTGTGACTGCTGCTTTGTGACGAGTCACTATGTGACTTTACAATGTAGTTACATTGTGACTCTCATGTGACTGTCATTTGTAGACTCAATTTCAAAGTCATCGTGAACGCTGCATTATGATAAGTCACCAAATAATATCATATTATAGTCACATGGAGACTTTTCCCAAAAGAGCACAATGGTGACTTCACAGTAGTCTCTCTGTCACCTGAAAGTCATCATGTAACTTTAATGTGACATTATTTGGTAACTTATCACAATGCAGCGTTACGATGACTTTGAAATTGAGTCTACAAATGACAGTCACATGAGAGTAACAATGTAACTACATTGTAAAGTCACATAGTGTCTCGTCACAAAGCAGCAGTCACAGTGGCATCTCAGTGGAGTCACATATACTGATCATTTGAGACTCATAATGAGATGTATGGAATTTCCTATTTTTTTGCTTCACCGTAGTGACTGTGACACTTGTGACCATCTATGACCTGAATGAGATGTTATATGGGCTAGCTGTGTGGTAGAGATAGTAATTACTCGAATTATATTATTTCCTTTTGAGTGTTAGCGCATTTGAAAATTAGCATTTTGTGACTTTTCCTTAATTTTTGATAACCAGTGTAAATACAAAAATATTTTACCGTATTTTTTTAGTATTTTTCCAGTTCATTTTGCAACATTTTAAAGGGATTTTACCAACAAATTTGAGAAAACAAAAATTCAGGCAGAAATGGCTTAATTCAATTTATTGTTTTAAATGTCACAAATTCATGATTCGTAAAAACATTTTCTGGCATTTTCGTATCACACTTTTTTGGTCACATGACTTGCATTTCGATTTAAAATTCTTGAGTGCGTCATATGTACTTTTGAAAATTCTTTCGCAGTGACATTTTAAGGAGATAAATCAGATATTTTTCCCGATTCTCCGACGTTTATTTTTGTGAAGGGATAAGGAAACATCTTTCGTTTATAAATTTCTAAACACATCTTGGAGAAATTTTAGAGTTTTAGTTTAAATTGATAATTTCATAGTAGGGAATTTATATCGTTCATTTCTGTTAAAACTTCTGAAACGTCCTTCAATTTTAACTATCCTTTGGAGATCACGAAATCGAATTACAAATGTCTTTACCTAAAGAATTTATGGCAAGATTTCATGCTAATACTTTTCATCTAATTAAATAAGGATTAAACTTTTGCGAAATATTACTTGAGATATTTATCCACATTTCAAATCCTTTTCAATTGTGAATAAAATTACTTCATTGTTAAAAATTTTCAGCAAACTTTAAAGTCATTCAAGCGCTTTTATAGAAACGGAAAAAGAAAATGCATCAGAAAAGAAAATGCATAGCGTCATCTGTCGGTGAAATTTTCAACTATTTTTTTCCTTTGTCAAAAAATAAATCCGGCCCAAACCGCATTCTGATGTATCATAATTTTAAAATGATTTTTTAAGATGCGTCAAGACTTATGAGACATAGTATATAATACATAGCAAGGAGATAACCCCCCGTATTATTTAAAAGTTAAGTTTGAATTAAAGCATTTTTTGTATTTACTTGTTGTTTTCTGTGATATTTCTCCATTATAATGCAGAGCATGAATTCTACGCTGAAATACTATGCATATTGATATGAAAGTACTTTGATAATTATATATATATCAATATTAATGTCTTATATCAAATACAACAAGAGAACTACAGCTTTAGCTGGACTACATAACATAGAGCCTTTACAGATTAATTTAAAAAATGATACAATTATTTATCCATCAAGGTTTTATTCCCCATACATTATCCGCAAATCAATAGAAATATATACGCACCGCGAGAATATATGCAGTGAATCAGCTAACTTTGAATTACCTATAATTTGGCGCGATATATACTTTATAAATAAAAAAAAACAAAACAATAGGATAAAACAATTCAAGTTCATAGACGACTATTTTTATTAAAGCACCTGCTTTCATTATGCCTGTGATCATTACTAATATGTTATATATGTTATAATGTTTAATATGTCGATGTGTACAAAACTAGTAAATCTGTTTATTAAAAGGTATTTACTTTTAGTATACATAGGTTATTTTTAGTATATATATTTTTATTTTAATGAAAGTACTTTCTAATTTCATGAATATTGCTATGAATATACTAAAAAAATTAAATACCACTCGGGGGTCAAATAAGGGTCTTAACGCCAGTTTTCCTTTATGATATTTATATTTCAAAATTTTGTCGAAAGTCTTCCAGCTTTATTAAATGCCGAAGATCAAGAGAGCGAATTCTAATTAGCTTCCTTAAATGAATTTTGAAATGTCACTCATGTCAGTGAAGCCATTTACATGCTTTTCTTATTAAATTAATTGTGTTTTCGAAAATGCTCCTATTTTATGCTTTATACGTCTTTCAAACTTTTGTGTTTTATATGTCTTCACTCTTCAATAATTATTAAAGTGGTCTGAAAGGAAAGTTAATTTTCAATTAAGCGCAGTCATAAAATTCATTATTCATATTTGGTTGATGAGTGTTTCTGGTTGAAAAAGATTAATGCAATAATTTTACTGTATTAAAGCTTAGTATAAAATAATGACAATAATAATATAAACTATTATTTTAACACAATCAAACTGATTGGCAAAGTTATCATACAAATTGAATATTTCCAACTGAGCGAAAAAAGGCCCAGGCTGGGAACACGTATCCATCGTTTAGAAGGAGTTCCTTTTTTTTTTTTTTTTTTTTTTTTTTTTTTAATTAAACACATATATCAGACTTGAGTGCTTGACCCCAAGGCCCGCTTATAAGTTATCGTTGATATACAGGGACGAGATAGCACAATGAAATTTACAACACAGAGAATTTTTACGTCCGGGAGCTCCACAAAGAGTGTGCAACGGAGCCAGCGGGAGTCGAACTCGCATTCCTCTACGCTCTCAAACGATTAGCAGCGTGGTGTCTTGTCCACTCGGCCACGGAGGCCCCGTGGAGTTCCATTACCTGCGGTTTATTCTGTTGAGCTGTCTAAATGACAGACCAGATGTTACTACCAATAAGGTTTTCTGAGCGAAATATGCTGGCTGGTTGTCGGCCCAGTTAGCTTGTAAGCCAAGGATCTGGGTTCGATCCCCAGCCAGGGCATTTTTTCGCTCAGTTGGAAATATTCAATTCGTATAATAATAATATAAATTTTCAGCTCTATCATTTTTCGAGTAATAAAGCTTGAGAATTTCAATTAATGTTTAAGAGATCATATTTAAAAGCGAAATAACTTAAGTCATGTAGCTGCCAACTTTTTGTTTGTTTTCAAGTCAAATAAACGTATTTTGAATCCAAAATTTCCCTTACATGAAATCTGATAAGTACCACATAAAATCGAGAATTTTATCAAATATATATTCCTACTCAAAACATGAGTATTTGACTTAAAAAAAATTGAAAAGCAGGAATGGCGTGTGTGATATTTCGTACTAAACAAAGTACTATTGTAAATGAACTGATAAATGCAATTCATTTTATATTAAGTAGAACTCATTTAAAATAATGTCGCTCTTGATGGACTGTAACTTCTTGAATTATTTTTAACGGATTTTTATTAACACTTGACATATCACACTACATGGACAAACATTAATCTTGACTATGATGAACATTGGTTATAATTAATATTAGACCGGAAGGCAGAGCAGCACAGACAGTCACCTCATCGAGTTCACGGATGAAGTTCCAGAATTAGTTAAAACTCGATTCGCATATTAAAACGCAATCGGTCTGCCAAGTCATATGTTCGTGGAAAACACCTGAAAACTCGTTTTTAGCGGTTGACTCGTAGGTTTACCCTTGTACTTTCCTGCACCCAAAGGTATGAAAACATGGAGGACGGATTTTCAGGTGTTTTGCACCAAGATATGACTTGGCAGACCGATTGCGTTTTAACCGTAACCGGTTGGTTGTGTTTATGGCGGCCAATTATCAAGGGATATAAACCGTAAGGGAGGGGGGGTGCCCTCCGTGGGGGTCTTTCTAAGGGAACCTAACGCGTATTTACGCTGGGAAAATCCAAGGTTCAAAGAAAACCACGAAAACTCCGAACGATTAGGCCGTCGGGCGCGATTGGGATCGAATACAGCACCTCTCGTCAACCAGCTTCGAGAGCAGAACCTCTCCGCCAATGTAACCGTAACCGAAGTTGAACCATAATTGGAATGCTCCCGGAGTTTCGCGGTCTGAGAAATCGCTGCTTAATATATACATTAAATAAACTCGCATGCTTCCTAAAACATTGCATATACTTAAAACAAAAAATAACTCTATAATTATGCCATTTTGGAAAGAACAAAATATTGCGCATAACCATAACGTATTTGAAAATACAATTTTTGCTATTACCATGAATAGTCGAGAAAATATACAATTTTTTTGTATAGCCCTGTATATGATCTATGGATATGTATGTATACTACCTAGTATGCTAAAAACAAGTTCAGTTAAACGCATAGCTCAGTTGAAAATTTCCATTCAGGAATTTCCTCCAAAAAACGGATCTTGTTGAGAACTTTTGTGTGTCCCTGTATATGATCTACAGAATCCATGAACACAAAGTAATATTTAAAAAATAGTTAAATTAAAAAAACACGTACTACAGCTGAAAATGCACTTCCAACAATTATAGTTCGTAGGTTTCAATAATTCAATTATTGTTCATTTTCTTTTGTAGCCAAATTCTTTTGTGTGTTCCTGTAAATGAACGATAAATTCTATGCATGCCATATTCTATAATAAGAACCTTGTAGTACATCTCAGATAAATGATATATATCAATTTCAATATGTTTAAAACAGCGTAATATCATTAAAATACACCGCAAATGATTTTTGACTATAGAAACGTGACGTAACGGAATTTTTTTGAGTGTCCCTTAGATGAACCATAAATGCAACGCACTTCTTTTATAATACCGAATATGCCACAGTAAACCCCAATAGGCAATCGGTCTATATTTACGCGAGTTAGAGTACGGACAGACGGAAAGACAAACCGAATTCATAAACACATGTTGGAATTCATAAACACATGTTTTCAACCATGTTGGAAAGTGTTAATTTAAGGGGTCTTGTACCTTTTAAACGCAACGAAATTTAACAAAAAAATTCAAAGTTTGAATTAGTCTGTCTTCAAAACCTTTTTATGTATAAACATGAAATTTTGGATATTCATTAAACAGATTGTGCTTTGTAATATGCTGTCATTAGAAATTTATTAGCCTTTTACAGATTTTGTGTATTGTTGAAATCAAAATAGATCTTTTTTTTACTCCATAAGTCATTGCGCGCATGATATCTCTAGAAAATATGTATAGATTGTCATGAAATTTCGTAAAGATACTAAACATATATGTGTGTTTAAAATGAACTAATCTTAGGCCAAAATTATTTCATTAACTATATAAAAAAATATTTTTGTAAAATATATATATATATATATATATATATATATATTTGTAAAAAAAAAAAAAAAATATATATATATATATACATTTAATGAATAAAAATAGCCACAACTAAAAATATTGCCATTGTAAATACTTAAAAGTAGTTCATTTTAAACACACATATTTGTTTAGTATATTTATCAAATTTAATGGCAATCCATACATACTTTCTCAAGATATCATGCGCGCAATGACTTCTGGAGTAAACAAAAGAGCTATTTTGATTTCAACAATACACAAATTCTCTAAAAGGCTAATAAATTTCTAATGGTAGCATATTACAAAGCACAATCTGTTTAATCAATACCAAAATTTCCTGTTTATACATAAAAAGGTTTTGAAGATAGACTAATTCAAACTTTGAAGTTTTTCGTTAATTATCAACGCGTTTAAAAGCTACAAGACCCCTAAAAAGAGTGTAACATTTATTAAAAACTCTTTTATTGTTTAAACAGCTTTTTCCTTAATATGTGAACTTGGAGAAAAGTAAATAACAGTAGAGGTAAATTTTTATTTTTTCTGTCATAAATATTTTTCTGTTAGGCACATTTTGAGGTATTTAAGATGAAAAAAAAAAAGGAATTTTACAAAAATAAGACTAATAAATTCATACCTTTTTTCGAACTTTTGGGCAAAGTTATTAAAAATGTAATCACAAATGCGAGAAGGAAAATGATAAAACTGAGCTATTGCTTTTTTGTTCATCCCACAAAAAAAAAAAAACTAGAAAACGGAATTCTGCTTTTTTCAGAATTTAGTGTCGCCCCCGATGAAAAAAAAATATATGTATATATAAATAGTACAAAACATTTCAATTTTAAGACTTAAAGCCCACGCTTTTATTTTATGTAAAATGATGTCATTTGCATCCGCTTAAGAATTCCACATTCACGATCCACTCTTAAACATCTACAATAAAGTATGCTTAGAACGTCACTATCGCGAAATAATGCACAAATGCAAAAAGATGCCGTTATTAAAGAAACTCGACAAAAAAAAAAAAAAAAAAAAAAAAAAAAAACGGCTATCTAATGATTCATAGGCCTTCATTTGCTTGTAACAGTAATATAGATACTTACAATTAAATATAGTTTATAATAGCTCCATGTTTTAACAGAAATCATTCATTCAATATTTTTTTCAAAATAGCACGTATTTTAATTACATTTTCTTTCGGTTGTTATGAGAAAATGGCAAAAAATATATATAATTACTATTTTACATCTATTTTTCCTTTACTTTCTACAGAAATGGAGTTCTTCCGCTGCCAATATTAAGCAAATTGGTCTAAAAACTATAAAAATTAATATTTCAGAAAAAAATTTAGATGTCGTTTTCAAACAAATTGCATTAAAAAGTACCCTTTTTTTCCCAATATGACGATATAACAATTGAAAATGCGCGACGCTTAGAAGTTTAAAGAATTGCTGTAGAGTATTTAATAGTACAATGATATACCTGCTTTGTTTTACGGCTGGCTTATACAACGTAACGTTATTTTTTGGAGACGACACAAAATAAGCTGGGAGAAAGAAATAGCATACTGGGGGCTAAAAAGAATTAATTTTACAAAAATAAGAATAATAAATTCATACATTTTTTCGAACTTTTGGGGAAAGTTATTAGAAATGTAATCACAAATGCGAGAAAGAAAATGATAAAACTGAGCTCTGGCTTTTTTGTTCGTCTCACAAAAAAAAAAAAAAAAAAAAAAAAAAAAAAAAAAATCTTTTAACCCAACTCATGCGATAGAATGCCACAATTTCATGATTCGTAAAAACGTTTATTGATGTTTTCATATTAATCTTTTTTTTGCCCACATGACTTCCGCCTAGAGGAAACGGGATTGCATTTCGATTTAAAATTCTTGAATGCGCCACATTCAATTTTAAAAATTCTTTCTTCATTTCATTTGTTTTGCTCACACCGCTCAACTCCCCCCGGGGAAAGGAAAACGAGAATTTAAGAAAGATAAATTCTTTGTCAAATTTGTATCTGTAATCGAATTACGACGAAAGTGTTTGATTCCTGATGTGTAGTTTTGAACGACATTTTCAAAAAAGTAATTTCCAGTTCCACGAAAAAACAAAATAACTTTTTTTTTTCAGGGATTGTTGTTAATGAATAAGGCTCAGATGGAAAATCAATGAAAAAGGGGCAGTATATGGGGCATTCTCACAATCTTTTGACTTACAAGAATAAAAACCTGGTGAAATTAAACTTGCTAAAATAACATTTTAATCTGATAGACGAATGCTTTAATAATAATTCAAAATAAAGAAAAAAATGGTCAGCAGGGAATTTTTTTTTATTTTATTTAACTGAGGTTTAAGTTAAACTTGCGAGTTTAATTTTCCTTACCATTTTACCCCTATAACTTTTTATTTTCTTCTAATTTTTTACTTATAGTGAATTTGCATAGTATCCACAGGACATTCAGATAAGAAATAATAACAATGTAGTATTTTTAGTACAAGCTTTTGGTATAACATTGTCTTAAAGGGTGTTAAAGAAGGGGAAGGTATATGAAAAAAGAGACGGTAAGGGAAAAAAAAAGGATGGTAAGGGGATGGTAATGAAAATGACCACCTATTTTTAGGCAAATCATGTTAAGACTAACAAGGAGAGGGCCAACCTTGTTAATCACGGATTTTGATTATTTTAATATATGTTGTAGGGTAGAGACCCCTTAGTGACAGGTTCAACGGATTTTATCCAACGCTCCTTAGTTCTTGAGAAACCAGGGGATCTAATAGTCGTACACAACTTAAATACTTACTTTGGTGCCAAAACGGTAGGTTGGTCGTAGCTCAGTTGGTATGGCGTTGGCCGGCTGTTCCTTGGTTTCCGGGCTCGATACCTGAATGCGCTGCGTTTTTTTTTCTCATTTTTTGTGTTATAAATATATTTGTAATTATAATTTAATAATTTCAATTAAAAATTTTATTATCATACATTAATTATAATGTTAACAAATTTAAATTTATCTTTTTTTATTTTTAAACTATTATTTTTCATCCTTTAAAGAGGTTAAAAAAGAAATTGGATCTATTATTGAATGATAAAAATTCGAAAATCGTGACAAAATCTGTAGTGGCGTCATCTAGGTATGATAAAATAAAAGAATATTCAAATAAAATAAAAATAAAAGCAGGAAGAAGATAAAGGAGAAACCAAAATAATTGAAAGCGCAAGCATACGTATTACAAATTTAAAAATCTTTAATATGCTGAAAATCGGTTGTAATTTAACTCTAATGCTAATTTTTAATAGAATTATGCTTGTTATTTTAAAAACTGAATAATAGTATTGTCGCATTGACTTCCTTTGTTAAAGCAATGCGTAAATGATGTTTCTTTAACCCATTAAAGACTGACGTTGCGTTTTCGCAACATTATATTTTTGTTTTTTTAAACATTTTTCATACCAGTAAAAGAGAAAAGTAAATTTGCCTTATTTAATTAACACAGTTCAGTGATTCATAAAATAAAAGTAAAGGTTTAACAAAAAATGGTGTGAACTGAATAATATTCCAGTAAAACATGCTGGTCCTTAATGGGTTAAACTCACGAATTGACACAATTGCTCAATATCATTGCATCGATAAAGGATATATGAAATACATTTTAAATGTGATTTTAAAAAAATTAACAGTTTTATGATGTTTTATTACAACTAATTAGTTAAAAGTAAAAATTTAAGTAGGTTAAAATTATAATTGATATGTAATATTATAAATTTTAATTGACAATCAGATTATTAAATTATACTTACAAGTATATTTATAAAACAAAAAATGAGAAAAAAAAATGCAACGCATTCAGGGGTCGAACCCGGAACCTACGGATCAGCCGGCAAACGCCATACCAACTGAGCTACGACCAACCGACCACATCGACCCCAAAGTAAGTATTTAAGTTGTGTACGACTATTAGACCCCTAGACCCCCTAGTTTCTCAAGAACTAAGGAGCGTTGGATAAAATCCGTTGAACCTGACACTAAGGGGTCTCTACCCTACAACATATATTAAAATAATCAAAATCTGTGTTTAACAAGGTTGGCCCTCTCCTTGTAAGTGATAGCCACAATGTTCATTGATTTTTAGAAGCAGTTATTTACGTTGGATTAAATAAAAAAAAATAATTTATCTCGAAAAGTGCAGGAATAAACCTTGGAGACGGTAAGACTACCAATAAAGCCACGATGCTTGAAATTGATATTTAAATGCTGATTTAAATTCTTCTGTAAATTTCCTATAAAAGAATTTTAGACATTCTTTCTCTAGCATACTTCTGCATGAGCAAAAACTTGAGAAAAAAATTCTGTGGCTGCATCTGAAGTGATTTTCTGTATAATTTTAGAAGAAGGACGGAAAGGAATCTAAAACCCAAGGACAGAGTTAAAAAAATAATATCAATCGTAAAAATGTTTGCAGGTTAATTTTTTGCTATATATTTATATAAAACAATTGTCCCAGTTTCGGAAAAAAATTACATCGATTTACATTTATTGAAACAATTTTATACAGACAGCTCCAAACTTAAAAATCAGCATCGGGGACACGGGACGGTATAGGAGTTTCCTGGATATTTGGACCCCCAACACCGTCCAAAAATTATTTATCTCGTTAATATTATTATGCAGTCATGCAATGGGATGTTCCTCAGTATATGAAATTTAAAAAAAAAACCCCAAGAATATGAACTAAAATAAAAATTATTATTCAGGGACTTAAAAGTCAAAAGATTGTGAAAATAAAAATAGCAAATAAAGCCTTTGTGCAACAATATTAAAAAGCAGAAAAACCAACGTTTAAAATGCACAAATAATATATGAAAAGCAGCAAACAGCTGTTTCGAATCTACTAGCGAGATTCTTCTTCAGTGCAAAAGGAACAGCGTGCTAGAAAAAGCAAGGCTGAGCAAAATCATAGACAGAGACGCGCTGGCTTTTATACCCTATGCGGGTGGCGAAGGCGCCGAAACAACCAATGAGAGAGAAGCAGTGGAAACGACTGGGTGGACAAGTAGCGACATCTACCGGAGAAGTAGAGAAAAGAAACCAAAAAAAAATAAAGGAATTAAATTAACGCTTTCCAAATACTTGGAAAATCTGGAGTACTAGATAAGTCATTGACTAAAGAGTGAGAATTTTTAATGATATGGTAAGCTTACCAAAAATCAAGATCAAGGTTAGAAGAACATTTTTGGATAATGATGGCTGAGGAAAAATCGAACCTATGTTGAGAAGACCAAGAATGTTGAGCAATAGAAGAACGTTTGAGCTCCTGATTTTTAACATAACCTTCATGCTCTTTTAAACGAAATCTAAGAGCACGTTTAGTCTGACCAATATAAGAAAGACCACACTGACAAGAGATCTGGTAAATGCCCCAATTATCTAGGCGATCAACGGGGTGTTTGAGATTTGAAAAAGGGATTTTATTAACAGGAGAAAAAATAACTTTAAAATCAAACCTTCTTAGGATTTTAGCAACTTGCTGACTGATTTTAGGAAAAAATGGTAATACAACTGAAGTATTAGAGTTGGAATTAGAATGCTTTACAGAATGGTCGGATTTCGTCAATTTCTTATAAATAGAATCGATAATATTAGAGGAATAACCACGATCGACAGCAATAGCTTTGAGGTAATTAAGTTCAGCACTAAGTAACTGAGGAGTGGAACAAATATTAGTAGCCCGAAAAACAAAAGTATTGAAAGCAGCGAATTTCTGGTTAGGGGGATGAGAAGAATACCTGTGAGGTGGGAGACTGACAGCAAAAGGTTTACGAAAGACGGTAGTCTGAAAGCCATTTTCACAACGAATAACAAGGACATCCAGGAAAGAAAGACAGTTATTGGTCTCAATTTCAGAGGTAAATTGAATGCAGGGATCAATGGTATTCATAATAGAGAGAATATGATTAATATCCGAATTCATTTCAATCAGGACATAAACATCATCAACATAACGAACATAGAACGGAAATTTTAAGATTTCAAAAAGCTTGACCTCAAAATAGTGCATATAAATATCGCATAAAATTGGACTAAGAGGATTACCCATAGCCAAACCGTCAATCATACGGAAGAAATTACCATTGAAAACAAAAGTATTTTGCGACAAGCAAGCGCGAGTCAGAAGTATAAGTTCCTCGATTTCAAAATAAGAGAAATGGAATTCACAAAGCCTTTTCTTGAGGCAATCTAAAGCCCCCTCAACCGGAACGTTTGTAAATAATGATTTAACATCAAAAGAAACCATCATGTGACCCTGCGGCTTAACTTCATAATTTTATTAAAAACTTCATAATTTTAAGCCGCAGGGTCACATGATGGTTTCTTTTGATGTTAAATCATTATTTACAAACGTTCTGGTTGAGGGGGCTTTAGATTGCCTCAAGAAAAGGCTTTGTGAATTCCATTTCTCTTATTTTGAAATCGAGGAACTTATACTTCTGACTCGCGCTTGCTTGTCGCAAAATACTTTTGTTTTCAATGGTAATTTCTTCCGTATGATTGACGGTTTGGCTATGGGTAATCCTCTTAGTCCAATTTTATGCGATATTTATATGCACTATTTTGAGGTCAAGCTTTTTGAAATCTTAAAATTTCCGTTCTATGTTCGTTATGTTGATGATGTTTATGTCCTGATTGAAATGAATTCGGATATTAATCATATTCTCTCTATTATGAATACCATTGATCCCTGCATTCAATTTACCTCTGAAATTGAGACCAATAACTGTCTTTCTTTCCTGGATGTCCTTGTTATTCGTTGTGAAAATGGCTTTCAGACTACCGTCTTTCGTAAACCTTTTGCTGTCAGTCTCCCACCTCACAGGTATTCTTCTCATCCCCCTAACCAGAAATTCGCTGCTTTCAATACTTTTGTTTTTCGGGCTACTAATATTTGTTCCACTCCTCAGTTACTTAGTGCTGAACTTAATTACCTCAAAGCTATTGCTGTCGATCGTGGTTATTCCTCTAATATTATCGATTCTATTTATAAGAAATTGACGAAATCCGACCATTCTGTAAAGCATTCTAATTCCAACTCTAATACTTCAGTTGTATTACCATTTTTTCCTAAAATCAGTCAGCAAGTTGCTAAAATCCTAAGAAGGTTTGATTTTAAAGTTATTTTTTCTCCTGTTAATAAAATCCCTTTTTCAAATCTCAAACACCCCGTTGATCGCCTAGATAATTGGGGCATTTACCAGATCTCTTGTCAGTGTGGTCTTTCTTATATTGGTCAGACTAAACGTGCTCTTAGATTTCGTTTAAAAGAGCATGAAGGTTATGTTAAAAATCAGGAGCTCAAACGTTCTTCTATTGCTCAACATTCTTGGTCTTCTCAACATAGGTTCGATTTTTCCTCAGCCATCATTATCCAAAAATGTTCTTCTAACCTTGATCTTGATTTTTGGGAAGCTTACCATATCATTAAAAATTCTCACTCTTTAGTCAATGACTTATCTAGTACTCCAGATTTTCCAAGTATTTGGAAAGCGTTAATTTAATTCCTTTATTTTTTTTTTTTTGGTTTCTTTTCTCTACTTCTCCGGTAGATGTCGCTACTTGTCCACCCAGTCGTTTCCACTGCTTCTCTCTCATTGGTTGTTTCGGCGCCTTCGCCACCCGCATAGGGTATAAAAGCCAGCGCGTCTCTGTCTATGATTTTGCTCAGCCTTGCTTTTTCTAGCACGCTGTTCCTTTTGCACTGAAGAAGAATCTCGCTAGTAGATTCGAAACAGCTGTTTGCTGCTTTTCATATATTATTTGTGCATTTTAAACGTTGGTTTTTCTGCTTTTTAAGATTGTGAAAATGTCCCATATATGTTACATTTTTTCAGCAACCACTGAATATATTCCTAATATTTTTTATGTTTGTTATGTTATAATTAGCTGAATTTTGATCATATTGGTATTTTTTCTGAAAAACAGTTACTGATTAACAAATAATTAATAAAAAAAAATATTACGAAATTTTGTAACATTTTTTATTTTTATTTTTTGCTGAACGATAAAATTATGAATTAGTTATCGACAAAACTATTAATCGAGAATCTCACTTCAGTAGTTGAGAAAAAAAGAACAAGAAATACTTATAAAAGTATCACATAAGTTTATAATAGTTATAGTTTCTAGCGTTGCTTGCTTGATTGAAGAATCTACTTAATTTTGTCTGAAATTCTAGATGAGTCAATATGTAGAAAACTCAATTGTACTGAACCTTATTTGAAAGGTTTTCATATTCAACTGTACCTGCCCCCTTAAACTATGTGCACACTATGCGTTTGATTTGATGCAAATAACTATAAAAGTTATGTGTGCTTGCGAATACTAATATTTTTTAAATATCTTAGGATTTACATTTCTTAAGGATATAAGAAACAATATCTTTAACCCTAATTCTAAGGATATTAGATTTATATTTCTAATATCCTTCTAATATTATTTGAAATATATAAATTCTATTTTTTAAATACCATAGGATTATACATTTTATAGCTTTATACCATTTTCTAAAGACCAATATGAAATTCTGTTGATAACAATGAAAAAAGAAAATTATTGAACGTTCGTTAAAGACGTGAAATTTCTATGGCCATGTCTGTCTAAGTATAAAGGTCAGTATAAATATATATATGTACGTTTGTATACGTAAGTAAGTGTCTACATGCTTATGAAATGCCTGTACCTACTAGCATTACTTAGTTTAATGGTTCATTGAAACCATATTCGTGTGAAATTTCATGTACAGGCGCATATCATGAGTAAATATACTTCTTCACGAAGCTATGTAATGCTTCTTAGCTCGTAAGGTCTATAGATTCCTATTTTTATGTTCTGTCTAGAATTTAAGCATGTAAGCTGTAACAAATAGTATGTGCGTGTTTGTATACATTTAAGTCTGCACACACAAATGTGAGGAAGTATATCTTGTATACAGGTTCAGTTCTAGGAAAAAAACCCAAAAAAAAAGGGCCCCCCCCCCCCCCCCCCAAAAAAAAAACAAAAACAAAAAACCAGTAAACACTTTTTACTAATTCTGACACAAATAGAGAAATAGATATAGTAAAGAAATAGAGCAAGCATTAATAGATTGGGAATAAAATTATTTTTTAAATTTTCTTACATTCTAAATATTAATTTAATTCGACTGTAAATTTTCTTTGCCGATTAGGCAGATAGCTAACTCCCACCAAAAACCAGCGAGAACTCTAAAATCCCATTCAGAATAGAAGGTTCGTGCAACAGAACTTAGAACGCGTACCATAATTTGGAAAACTCCGTACTACAACAAAGAATAAATTGTTCAAAAGATCAATCGTTCTACAAAAAACAGTTAACACAAATCTTTCAATGTGAAAAATGATAAAGTTAATATTATTTTTTATTTTGTAGCTTGGAGGTGAAGTTAGACTTAAATCAAAATTTATTGTGGTTTGGAAAACGAAGCTAAAATATAAGTGAAAAAAACTATTACTTTCAGATCCATGTTCTGAAAAGTTAACTCGTTAATCTACTTTGTTGGTGAAAAGTAGTGGCAGCATATTTTTTTCATTTCTTTTTCATGTGATCATTCTCCAAAAACATATAAATCCATTTAAACCTTTTTAATTTAAACAATAAAAACAAAATGTTTGTACTTGTAAAGGCATACATAATTTATGGAAATATAAAATTTTTAAAACCATGTTTTGAATTACTGTATAGAAATATTTGAAAAAAGCAACTGCACAATTGGTAACTATAATTTTCATTTGTTGATAAATTTTAATTAGTTTCTTCTGTTATCTTTTTAACTCTTTTCAACAGAGTTCAAAAGGGGTTAAGAATTTGGTTTGTCTGTCTGTTTTTCTGACGTCTGTCCCTGCTCTAACTCTCCTAAATATACTCGGATTATCAAGCAATTGATATATGATATTGAAGTTTACTATGGCATGTTCGGTATTGAAAATGAAATGTGCATTTATAGTTCGTTTACAGGGACACTCAAAAGAATTCCGTAACATTATGGTCTATGGAGAATTATATGGGTTGATATATATCGCTGAGATTCGCTACGAAATGTTTACTGTAGAACATGATGTGCATAGAATTTATCGTTCATTTCATCACTCAAAAGAAAAGAATTCGGTTACAGTCCTCCCTATAAACAATAGCTGCTGAAAGTGCATTTTCAGATGCGTCACGTTTTTTTATGTTTAAGTATTTTTTTACATACAATTTGGAATGTATAAATTCAGTAGATCATACTCAAGGCTTCAAAAAATATGTGGAGTACATTTCTGTTTAGTGACAGAAATTGCTGAAGGGGGATTTTCATCGGTGCTATGTTTCCTGATTAAACTAAATTTTAGCATACTACGTAGTATATATACACATCTATAAATCATGTACTAGGCTGCACAAAAGAATTCGGGTGTTTTTCGAACCATTAATAGCAACTGCTGCAATTGGGATTTGAAATGTATTATGCGTTTTCCAAATGGCGCCTTCTTTCACCTTATAAAACAATGAAGTTTTGTTACAATTTTCTGAATGTGTTTTATATTCTATGCTTGACGCATGATTTTTCGTTTATTGTTTGTAATTAGCATTACTTCCTTTCTATAAAAGATAAAAACATAAAAAAAAATGCAATTTAACAAATTACAACGATCATTTGAAAAATGATTTTTTCAAAGACTAAAATTTAAGACATAAAAAATCGCACGGAGTTGATCATACATTACGTACGCCATGGATTGCATTTTTCGGTACTGTAAATTTTTAAACTTCTGCGGAGCTGGTCGTACATTACGTACGCCATGGATTAAACATTAGTATTCCTGGACCCATTTTAAATTAAATTTCATTCTTAAACTTCTAAACATCCCACAATCTTACTTTTTACACCGTCGTATAGAGAAAAAAAATGTACTTTTAAATACAATTTGTTTGAAAGCTGTATCTCAATTTGTTTCTGAGTTATTAATTTTTTTTGTAGTTTTTATTATTTTTTTTGACATAGTGGCAACACTCTGTTGCCCATCTCTGTTGAAAGTAAAGGGAAATACATATTACTGTATAGACCAATCAGAAAATGAATAAAATGATGATTAAACTAATAAAAACCTTCAGATATGCTTTTGATTGCCTACCCTGACGAGGACAATAACCATTTTTCCAAATAATAAAAAACAAAACAAAACAAAAACAAACAAAAAAAAAACCATAAGTTTGATTCTATTTCATTCATTGGTATCATTTATATTAACGTTTCATCGATGATTCAAAAGCACATTAGCTCGTGATTATTAAACATGGAAGAACAACCATAAAGGTGCCATACACTGATTACTGTGTTTAAGCAAATCCTGGATACAAATATATTTATTCTGTTTCAATGCTTTGCCGTTGTTATTGTCTAAATGAACATTTTTATCCTCAAGTGAAGAAGCTTACCTTTTGAATTCCGAAAATAGAATCTAATATTGAATAGTTTTCAATACTGGAAGCTTTTGTCATACACAGCTAGATAATTTCGGAAAAGAAATGCAATTGTGGCTCCTATATAATGCTGCTATTCAAAGAATTTCAATAGTAGCGGATGTGCTATTTAAAGTACTTCCAACTAGTCCGCTAGAAGTACTCTGAATTACATGTTCTCTTGAAAACTTTTATGATTTATTCTTTCATAGAAAAAGTAAATTGAGAAATAATCCATGATTACATTTTATATTAAAATGAGATTACATTTTTAGTCTTTATCTCTTATACTTTGAACATATACCGTACAAAAGAAAGCTTATAATGGCATTTAATATATGCAACATTATGTATTTTATGGAAAGATGTTAACAAATAGAGAATGAACAAAAACATATTTTTAGGAAAGAACTTTTAACCCCTGAAATATAGACTACAATTAATTACACAATCCTGGGATGGTTATGTTTTTAAATTTTTAATAATTGAATTTTATGTATTTTTTAGCACCAAATCCGAAAATGACCTTTATTTTTAACCATCACATCAAGATTTTTAGCAAATCGTAACTTTCGATGGTAAAATGTCAAAAGATAGCGAAAATCTTCTACTAAAAAATCGAGCAGATGGTTGTGTTTTTTAAATTTTGATAATTGGTTTTTATGTATCCGCTGAAACCGAAAACGATTTTCATTTTTAATCATCGTGTC
Organism: Maratus speciosus; assembly: GCA_963932465.1. Classification (NCBI taxonomy): domain Eukaryota; kingdom Metazoa; phylum Arthropoda; class Arachnida; order Araneae; family Salticidae; genus Maratus; species Maratus speciosus. The sequence goes on along the minus strand of OZ010789.1, from coordinate 124,779,939 downwards.
AGGATTTTTTGCAAATCCTAAATTTCAAAGTTAAAAAATAGCTAAAATCTGATACTATAAAACAGAGGAGATGGTTGTGTTTAACTTTTGATAACAGATTTTTATGTACTTTTTAGCACTGAATCTGAAAATGACCTTCATTTTTAACCATTACGTCAGAATTTTTCTCAAACCATACATTTCAGAATTAAAAAATACTGAAAATCTGATTAGTATAAAAAATTGTAAAACTTCTTCTATTAAATTTTATTTTATTTAATTGAATAATTTATTAAATTTTTTGGCTTATATTGGTTATTTTTACAGCTAAACAGTTCAGGGGTCGATGAGGTGGTGTGAGGGGATCAATTTTAACTCTGAAATGTCGGATTTGCCAAAATTCCCCACTTGGTGGTTAAAAATGGTCATTTTCGGATTCAACGGTAAAAAATACATAAAAATAATTTATCAAAATTTAAGAAACACAAGAATCACATCTATTTTTTTTTTTGTATCAAAGTTTCGCTATTTTTTTTTTACTTTTTAACATTGAAATTTACGGTTTGAAAAAATATCCTTATGTTATGGTAAAAAATGAAGGTCGTTTTCGGATTCAGCGCTGCAAAATACATAACAATCAATTATCAAAAGCTAAAAAACATTCCACAACCCAAATTTGGCAAGCTAGTGTTACCTGCGATTTGGTATTTGAAGCTCCTTAAGGGGGTCCGGGACACATTTTCAAAAAAAAATTATCTATTGAGTTAAAATTTTGAATTTTTTGTGATGGTTAACCAATCATTTGTAAACAAAATCAAATGATAAAACTTCTCATAGCTTTTTAAAAAAATTTTTAAATTTAAAATTTATGAAAAAAGTGGTATAACTTAAAATCGTTATAACTCGAAATATTATTTGTAGAATTTAAATTGTTTTTCATTTAAATAAACAGAAATATATCTTTTAATTTAGAGCCAGCATTAAAAAAAATTAATTTAAAAGAAAATTAAAAATATTTAACGAAAAAATTACAAAAAAGTGGTGCAACTTACAAAAAAAAAAAAAAAAATAAAAATCATATTTTCAAAAGTAAATATTTTTTTCAAATATGCTGGCTCAAAAGTAAAGTAAAATAATTGAAAAGGATATGTTCCGAGTTTCAACTCTGTATCTTTAACGGTTCTCGAGTTATAAGAATTTAAATGTGAGAAATGGTGAAAAAACCTATCTTGAAGAAAAACGAACTCGTTTCCTTGACAACCATAGCTGAAAAGGCAGATTTTGAAAGCAAACCAAAACGAAAAAATTAATATTTCCTGTTCTAATTAAGATAGAAACATGATTTAAACATCATTTTAAGCAGAAAACGGCAGGTAAATTTTTAATCAAAAAAAAAAAAAAATGAAAATTTGAAGATTTTTGTGTCCCGGACACCCTTAAATAAATAAAGAAATCAGACATGTTACATCAAAATAATTATTAACTGCATGGCACTCGATGCGTTGCATTTTAATTGTACGAGCTATTTCGATTGTTTAGAGAAAAATAAATCTAATTTTCTGGTACATTTAAAAAAGACGTATAATAATAATCTTATTGAAGTTTTATGAATTAAAATGCACATTTTGAATGACTTTAAGTCCAAAAACCATTTTTTTTTTCAAGATTTGGTTTCTTATTCTGTAATTGGTGGAATGAAAATGCCATCATATTTTATATCATCTATGAAAAAAGTATTTAATTTTATTTAATTAACGGGGAAGTGGACGTTCAAAATCATTTTTTTTTTCATTTTCCACTGAATTGTACGGAAATTTTGCACACTTAATAATTTATACATTTTCAAAGTAAACTTAGCAGTTCTATTAATAAATATGTGTAATTAATTAAGTTATTCATTAAAATATGTTAATTAATCACTCTAATTTAAAAAGCTTTATGCTCATTAAATTTTGTCTTTAGAAACCTGCTGTTTCGTTAAATGGTAGATTTATAATATTGCAACAAACGTCGGTATGCGTTTCAAAATTATACTAACATATTGAGTAAAAATAATAAAAAACTTTCAATATTAACTTTTTCTCGAAATTTCATCATAAAAAATTATATAACTACGAAATTTTTCTTTTATGTACACTAATGTATGCATAATAATACTAAGTTCTGAACTATATTGCAAACAATAATACTTAATATTAAGAAAATCAGATAAAGAAAAATGCGAATGGGATATTTTGAATCTACTAACTTGACGAAAATTCTCATTTTGAGAGTGCACGATTCAAAGTTTTATTTTTAGTGTATCTCAATTACGGCGTACAAATTTAAAATACTCGCAATGTCTTTAAGAACCGTTGCAATTGCTTGCGTTTTTTTTTTTTGCAGATGATGCAGTTAAGATTGAAGTATAATTATAACACGAAAACAGAAAAACGATTTTTAAGTCATTTTTTACTAAACTGAAAGTTTACGGTCCCCTTAAAATGAATACTTTAAAATGTCATTTTTATATGGTCCATTTTAAACCATTCCACTTTCAGTCCCTGGTAGAACAGCCTTTTTATTTTAGAAATAAATGAAAATCTATCTTTTTGTTTCAAATTCAGTTTTTGTGAACATGGGAGAGTAAGTGTTCATTTGAAAGAAGGGTGCTTTAATATTTTTACACGTTTGTTGAACGCAAAAACTCAAAGATGCTATCATGTGATCATTGATACATCTTAATTAATTGGCAGGCGATTTTTTCCCTCTCTAGAATAAACTGATTCGTGAAACTTGGATATGTGAAAATGTAGAATTATATATAAAAAAAATCACTTATTGTCACTAAAATAAATATATGTATTCAGCGAATTAGCAACAGAATACTTTTTTATGACTGAAAACATTTGAATTTTTTAAAGCGTTAAATTCCTATGTAAAAAGTTTAAATCCTTCTTTATTTTAAATAAATAACAAAATATTTAATCTAAAAGTTTAAAAACTATTCCCATTTGCTTCCAGAAACTGATATTACCCATAATGCTAAGAGATTTTCTTAAAGATTTCTGTGTAATAACACTCGTTTATGATAGTTGGCATTATGGTTGAAATTATGGTTGGATGGTTGGAATTATGCTTTTCACTCACGTTTTCCCCACGAAAGTAATAGTTTGAAAGGGGAAAAAAATGCAGTTTTAATACCTATTCTTTTACTTCCCGATTTGGCAACAGCTTGAATTCATTCTAACTGAAAAATAGTGCATTTTATTTTCTATTAAGTTATTACATGAACATTTTTATTTTTTTATATCGAGGAAAGCTTAAATAGAAATTTTATAGAACTTTTCGTGGTTAAAACATTTTCTTAGTGTACCTTTAGTTTAAAAAAAATCACTGAACCTTGAAATTTATGATAAAAGTGGAAAATAATGTTTTTACTTAACTTTTTAACAGTGTTATTTTTTTCGAAATTTTAAATTTTGTTTATGTATTTTGGTGATGAAATGGGACTATGAAGACACGTGTTATATCATATTTAGAAGAAAAATATTTTAAGAAACAGAACAGAAAAACAGATGTAACAGAGTGTAAAACAGAAGATTAAAGCAAAGTAAAAATCGCCTGGGTAGCTTAGTTGCTAGAGAATTGGCGCTAGGAGCATTGGCGTGTATAGCCAAGGTCCCAGGTTCAAATCCTGGCATAGATACTTTTCAGTCTGTTCGATAAAGTTTAATCAACTTTCACCTCCAACTACTACGAATCAGGTTGAAACTTCTTATATGTATATGTATATGTATATGTATATAATATAATTATTATCCATGGTTTTATGGAGTTCCATGTGTACTTAATTGTAATCGGTAAAAGCTGCCAAAATGGTAGATCTGATGGTACCAACATGTGAGTTAATTGTGTCAGGCTGGATATCGTCTGGGTAGCTCAGTGGTTAGAGCATTCGCTTAGATAACCAAGGTCCCAGGTGCATATCCTGGCCTAGATTCTTTATATATTATAAAGCAAAAACATATCTGTTAGTAACAAATATATCCTTGAGTGACTCTGACGTCGTATTGACGATGCAACTTGAATAATGAATTTCGCTTTTTTTTTTAATTTATTAACTTCTAAATATCACGCAATTTCAATTTTACACCGTTGAATAATTAAAAAAATATGTACTTTAACTGTGCTTGAATTTACTGATATTTTGTTGCTTGTAAAATTACATTCAAACTTGATTTAACATAAAAAAAATCTATCATATGAAATCATATGAAACCAGCTTTCGGGAGATTGACATGTTTGCGCATTTTTTCCAATATTGTAAAAGAAATCGTAAATTTGTCTGTTACACGTAGAAAACACGCATTTTAATTTATAAAGCTGGTGGATTTTATTATTAGCAGTTTCCTTTTTTCAAAATCGCAACCGCGTATAAAAGTTATGAAAAGATATACATAAACAACAGATAAACAATAATAATAATCTCCTTTATATATTTATTAGCTTAAAGTCTGTTTATAAATTAAATAATCTATTGTAAAATTAATGCAAAACGGTAAAAAATAAACCTAAGTCCATTTTAAGGCTGTATTTTGCCTCAAAATCTAACATATATTCCGCAAAACAAGACTTTTGAAATATTCTTTAACATAGCAGGAAATAGTCCGTGATTTACTCAGACTAAAATAGAGTAAAATCTTATTTTGTTCAGGAAATGGCTGATATTTTCTGCGATGCTTTTTTCTTTCTTTACTTCCTTTTCTCCGAGAAATATTTATTAGTCTTCAAGAAGAAAGAAATTTGTATTTACAAAAGTTTTAAAGTGACTTTTAAACTTTAGAACTCATTGAGTTTGGCTGCATGCTACACGAAAAAGATGAACTTTCTTTATAAGGCATTTGCATAGTTGTAGATAATTATATTTAGCATAACTTATTATAATATAGTGTGAATGATCAACTGAACAATTAATATTTAAAAAAAATTAAGTCAATTCCTACTTAGGTCAGCAAAGAATATTTTTATATATTTTTTTCTCCCACATAAAACTAAAATTAATTAAATTTAATTAATGAATTAATATTTGAAAAAACTGTATTAACATCAAGTGTCATCCGCTACAAGTTTAAAAAAATGTATTTGAACTTGAGTGGATGAATAATAAGTATTTTATTAACGATTGAAAATCTGAACAAGATATAAAAAATATATATAGGGAGAGTGTGAACTAATAGTAGGAATTGAAAAATATAGTTTAATATTTCACTGTCGAGCTTTAATACATTTTATTGTTATATTTAAAAATAATTCCTTAACATGATTTATAATTTTATAATGTGATTATTAACTATTTTGTAACACGAGTGTAAAAAAGGAAAACACAATTGAAATTTGTCAATGTTTTAAAAAGAATTAATCAAGTAATATATAATACACCTCATCAAAATAAAATACTTTATTAAAGTAATATATAAAACACTTTATCGAAATAAAACATTTTATTGAAATAATAAATAAAATACTTCATCGAAATAAAATACTTTATTGAAATAATAAATAAAATGCTTTATTGAAGAAATAAATAAAATGCTTTATTGAAGTAATAAATAAAATGCTTTATTGATATAATAAATAAAATACTTTGTATACTTTGTCGAAGTAAAACACTTTATTGAAATAATAAATAAAATACTCCATCGAAATAAAGCACTTTATTAAAATAATAAAACACTCCATTGAAATAAAGCACTTTATTGAAATAATAAATAAAATACTATATCGAAATAAAACACTTTATTAAAATAATAAATGAAATACTTCATCGCAATAAAATACTTTATTGAAATAATAAGTAACACACTTTATCGAAATAAAATACTTTTTTTGATATCGCATTAATTTTGAGATAAAGTCTTTTATAGTAAAATTAATGCGCAAAGCAAAGCATAGCAAAACAAAACAACCAAACAAACAAACAAATAGAACCGAAAAGAACCCCCTAATGATGTTTTTTGTCTAAAAATCCTATTCTGCAAACAAGACTTTTGAAATATTCTTTAACATAGCAGGAAACAGCCAGTGATTTACTCAGACTGAAATGCGCTAGAATCTTATTTTGTTCAGGAAGTGGCTGATATTTTTTTCGGTGCTTAGGGATTTTTTTTTTCTCTTCTCCCAGGAAAAATCTATCAGTCTTGAAAGAGAAAGGAAATTGTATTTACCAAAGTTTTAAGGTGAATTTCAAACTTTCCGTTTTATTAACTTTCCTGCGCGGGTCAGGTTGTACCTGATCCGACCACGAAAATTCTGCTTAAAGTCAACCTGAAACCCACCCCGAACGGGATAAAAAAATTTCATCAACTTGAAACCCGACCTGAACCCCCACACAACTCAACCCGAATCCGAAGTGAATGAAAATTAATCCATATTTTAATGCAATTTTGGAAAAGGTGTCTATAATTATGTCTCTAATATCAATTTTAATTGTTTGTGTAACAATTAACATATAGTATACATTCATTACCATTAAATATACAGTTTTTATCATTTGAAGAATATTCAGGACTTTCTTTTGAAAAATTGGGTCAATCCGATTTAAACACAGAAGATCCAAAACCCAACTCGAATCCGACCTGCAACGAAAAAAGGTAGCATCAATCTGACCCGACCCGAACAGGGGATCTGTTCGGATTCTAATAAAACGGTGTTAACTGACCCAATACTGGACTTTATCCAATCATTTACAGGAACACATAGAATAATTCGGTTAAAGTACTGTATATGAACAATAATTGCTGGAAGTGCATTTTCTGTTGTGGTACGCGTTTTTAAATATTTCTTTTGCAAATGATTCTAGATGTGTTGGCAAATGTTTTATAATCTATGCTTGAAGTACTATTTCTCGTTCTTGTTTTTTATTGAGATCGCTTGATTTCCACTACCTTTCTGAAACAATAATAATCACCTTATTCCAGTGTTTCTCAAACTTTTTTACTTCATGGCGCGCTTAAAACTTAAATGAAAGTTCTGCGGCACACTAAAATTATGATGATTAGAAAAAGGAAGGTTTATTTATCATTACATAAGAAATGACTACATACTTTTTATTTTTTAGTATCACAAACAAAATAGGCCACCAGAGCTAAATAAAAGAAAAGAAAAATATTTTAAATAAAGTTCTCATAACTTTTTTTTATATAATTAATAAAAAAATATTTTTATTAATGTATTAATGTACTTTAATATGAATTAATATTTATAAGCAGATGAAACACCGTTTTAAGCAACTTTTTAATACTAGTTTCGCTGTCATTCAGCATATCATTATCAGTGCAAAGCATAATGGAATTTTTTCATATATATTGAGAAGCGGGTGCGACGTATAGGTTTATTGATCAATAGAAGGGCAGGAAATTACAGGCAACAGCCTATAGGAAATTTTATGAAGAAAGGCACTGTTAATGTGAAAATATATCTTAATCTGTCAGTAATTTGCCACGTTAGCATTTAAAGTTCGAATCTAATCTAAAAATTTAAAAGTTTAAATCTGAGTTCGACTTTTTTAAAAATTAGAAGACTTTCTGTGTAAAATAAAATCTTCGGAATCCGCATACTCTTAAATAATTTTTCAACGATACACTGTAAAAAAAAATTATGTCAAATTGACAGGAAAAAACTGTCAATTCTGGCGCCAGAAAAAATCGTTTAATTTGCAGAAAAAAGCTGTAATTTTTTATTAAAACAGTTTTTTTTTCTGTAAAAAATACAGATTTGTTCAGCAAAAATTACAAAATTCAGTTTATTTTACAGAAAAAAAACTGTTTTTCTTCAAAACAGTTTTTTTCTGTAAAAAATGATAGAAGATATATTCATATAATCCCCTTATCAAGAGTTTTGGATACCCATTTTCTCCCTCTTTCTACTGCAGAAAAACATCATTAGAGTTCATAGCGAAAAAGAAACACTTAGTAGTCGACAGATGTAATATGCACAGAAACTGCATCTCTTCATCTTTCTTCGCCTTATGTGAGATATGTTTTAAACCAGACTCGCAAGCACTTATGTTCTATTCTGGTTCGCGTTATAAACTTATAAACATTATAATTGACTGTTACACTGAACACTATTTTATCAGACTTTACTTCCTTGTAACTTTCATAAATATCCAATTATGTATAATTGGTTGATTACCTCAAAGTGCCGAAAATACATCCATATGGTTATCAATTTTAATGATGTAACACGCGCGGAAAAACATATGTAATATTCACTTTTAAAACGCCCTCACACAAGTGAAGACGTACAAAATGTAATCTCTTTCTTAGTATCTCTAATTAAACTTCTCCTTTTTCCTTTCCTACAATATGAGTAGTTTCAATGGAGTACAGACACGATAAACCGTCTGTTACATGATTCCTATTTTAAGCCTGATGCACTGAGACCTGAAGGAGTAAAGATATACGGATATATGATGATACGGGATACTCCATAATTCTTAGACGCCCTGACTAACCGAGAGCTGAAAAACGGATATCTATACATAGAAGGTAAGGCCTTTAATTATTCTTTTATTGTTGTGATGAGGCATCGCGCAGGATTCACCCCAAAAACTGTTAGACTCACAAATTTTTCTAACAAAAAATACAATTTTTTCTGTAAAAAATACAGTTTTTTTTTTACAGTACTAAATTGCAATTTTTTTCCTGAAAGAATTTATCACAAGAGACGTAAGGCTATTTCTAGGGTTTCCTTGTATGCTCTTATAATGAGTAACAGAAAAAAAATCTCCCAAATAAAGCTATTTGGGACACTACACTTAATTTCAAAGTAAATCGTATAATATGAAATGTATGACATTACAGATTCGAATTTTTAAAAATTTCATGCAATTTGCTTAAAAGTTTTGCGGCACACCTGAGAACTTTTCACGCCGCACTACTGTGTCTCGGCAGACAGGTTGAGAACCACTGCCTTATTCAATGACAGAATAAATAAAGCGGAAATGAGACGCACTATACTATTTGAAAAAACTGGTGGCAATCAAACAATTGTTACTACCACTACTGTTTTGAAACAATATTATTCGCCTTATTTAATGACCTAATAAATAAAGCGGGAATTAGACGCATTATACTATTTAAAAAAAAAAAAAAAAAAAAAAAAAAAACTCATGGGAAACAAACAAGGTGAAAAAAATATATAGAGGTCTGATAATTCTGATCTTCACGTAAGTTTTGGGATAACATGACGGAAAAGAAAACTCGCACATTTTTTTATTTCCTATTTTCTAAAATCCAGGTCAAAACCATAACAAAATGAATGGATTGTGATCAGATAAAGATGGCACATCAGCTGGTCGGGATTTTAAATTTACTGTCAGATGCGAAGAAAAATACGCTCCTTTTTTCACCTTATATGGATGCATCACTCCACCCCCCTCTTCTCCTTGAAGATGAGATTTCAATCATCCTTCCAAAAGCCTCGGAGAATATCATTAGCTTCGCACAAAAGAGGAGCGAGAATATAAAAAGAAAAGTTGGAGAGAAACGGAATTTTTCGCTAGATATGTGGGAACATTTGCGACAGCAATTCGTCTGGCATTTCCAGTATTATTTATGATGTGGGTACTGTTGGATTGATAAGTTCAAAATATACAATTCTATTTTGTTAAGGTTAATGAAAATTTCAGATTACGTCTTTATTGAACTGTTTTTAATAAAAGAACAGAAGAAAATAAGCGGCTTTTTTTGTTTGTTTTTACAAAGTTTAAATCAGTATATCAGAAATATGTTGAAAATTCACTTATGCACTGCATTCTTAAAAAAATCTCGTCGAAAAACACAACAAGTACAGGCAGCAAGTTGCCGTATCGCTTCTGTGATTAGACAAGAACTTTCTGTTATTTGAAGAAATAACTGCCTTTTGTCGGGAAAGCTTCATGGAATTTTGAAATTCGATTTGCGAATGTTTCATGTTTGGAAGGAAAAAGAACATACGTAAAAAATCCGTTTGTAATACGAAAAAGTAATGCGCAGCACAGTTACTGTAACCCGCCGAAGATTTAACAAAAATTCAGCTTTAGGTTGGAGAGTTTCAGGTTTTGGAGGAAAATGGGCAAATAAAAAATTAAATTTTCGTGTTTGAACAAAGAAAAAAAAAAAAAAAAAGAGCAAAAAACCTTCAATTAACAGATTTTTTTGAGAGTGTGGCGGGAAAATTAATAGAACAACTCATGGCCATTACAGAGAATTTCGTCGAATAATTTTATTTTTTCGTTGCCACCCATCCTCCCCCCCATACTTTGCATGTGAAAACCTATACAGAAAAAAAAAATAAATCCATTTACAAAAACAAAACAAAACAAAACAGAACAAAACAAGACAAAAACTTTCTATTTTAAACACCTTTTTAATTAGAGAGTCACAAACTGCGATTTTGCACTCTTTTGCAAAATTCAAAGATTTCGAAAATCATTCGTATTTTTTGAACAAATAGCGAAAAACGAAAAAAAAAATATAAAAAGATCTGAAATCTATATACTTTTGTCTTCAAGAGGCCATGTAATTGTCGTGGATCTATTTGTACGTAAAAAAATTGAGTACTGTAAAGCCATCTTTTTCCGTAATCCACTTTATATCAGATTTCCTATAATTTTATTTAACCCTTTTCGGTCCTATGATACTTCCCATGTGGCATCGGGACCAATTCCTCTTACACGAATTTTATTCGGTTGACGCTACTTTTTCTTTAAAGACACTTTCAATTATACTTTAACAGCATGTGTGATAGAAATATACTACAAATTTTACTTTTAAAATTTAGTGGAGCGAATGAATATAGAAATAGAATATGTATAAAACGCTAGCGTGCGATAAGGGTTAAATTTATTTTCTGTAGAATGTATATTCAGCATTTTTAAGATATTCCAGGAATGACGAAGTAAAGATCTTTTGCAAGTTCCATGTTCTTACCAACAACACCATTAAAGGTATACGCATTTTTACACTCCTCTTTTTATTCTTTACAGCCACCGTATTATTTCTTTAAGTCGAGCTTTTTTTTTTTTAACTGATGAAAATAGGAAATCAAAAAATCAAATTTTATTTTTAAAACTTTTTTCATATGATCCCAAAATTGAGTTTAAGACTATAAGGGTCATTCTCACAAAAAGGGTGCTTTTTACGTTCATAAAAAGGAGAAAATGTAAATTTTTTTGTAATATTTTCATTCATATGTACAGTCGTGGGAAAAAAAAAGTAAATACCCCTACTAACTCCTTAACAAATTATCGTAGAAGAAAGTTACTGTTACCGAACGATTGGAAATAAAGTCTAATTTTAAATGATGTATATAAAATTTGCTTAGGGTGTCATCTACATATTTAAACGAACCATAACTTTGTTTTTTTCAATAGCAGTACACAATTCTGACAGCATAAATGAAATCTACACCCTTCAATTAGTCTAAAAACATATTTTTATGCAATTCCTACCATAAGTTTCCGAGAAATTAATTATTTTAAAACGAGCATATTTTAAGGGCTGTATCCAAATTGAAGTTCGGTACTCGATTGTTAACCGAACCCTTCTTGATCAAGGCACCTTAAGCAGTCAATTAAGCCCGTTAGATTACAGGATAGCATAAAAAAATTTCAAAATATTTAGTCACTTCTATCATAGACGGCCCCTTAAACCAGGCATGTCAAACACGTGGCCCGCCGACAACTTATGAGTGGCCCGTCAAGCCTTTGATATTTCCACTGTTTTGATTTAATTCATATACCATGCAGAAAATCTATTTTTTATGAATACCCCTGCACTGACCGTAGCTGCAGTGATACCAAGTTTGAGAATTTTTCTATTCAAAATATTTACCTCTATTTCAGAATAGTAATCTTCGCGAGCGATTCCAATAGAAAAAAATGCAAAGATCAGGATAACGCACTTAATAATACATTTTTCTAACATTCTGATCGTGATATAAATTTTTAAATACCTGTTATGTGTTTAAAGATCTTTTTATTTTTATCTGAATCAGTGGCGTGGCGTCCGGTCATCGCTGGATGCGGCGATGACCAAGCAATATTTTAAAACTCTTAATAAGCTTTTAAAACTCTACGATCCAGTTTTAGTAGAACATTTGGAGTTCATGTATAAGTGAAGGTAAGATTTAAAGTTTCTTTTTTGAACATTCAACCATTGAATTTTAGAGTTAATAATTTTTCACCACAAACTTAAATAATTGCGATGACCACCGAAAATTTTCACGCCACGCCACTGATCTGAATGTATTTTTAACTTTGTTTGGTAGCTCACTTTAGTACGATATCCTTGCTATATTTAATGTTATTGAATAACAAAAACTCGTAAAACTAAAATTAATGTATTTTACTTAATAAATATTGCTTTTAAAATTTTACGGTGAGTAACTTCAAATTTTCAGACAGACAGTTTTGGAATTTTTCATGTTTTATTATTATTTTTTTTAAAACAAAGTTGCATTTTATACGGACACGGACAAATTTGATTCTGTGAAATGTAATATATTTGTTGTCGTTATTGTTTTTTTTTTTTAATGTAGGAATGTGGCCCGTGGCTTTGTATACAGTTGTGTATTTGGCCCTCTGGTGTAAACGAGTTTGACATGCCTGCCTTAAACCATCATTTTGTCGTTTTTTAAGCATAATTTGAAAACTATTTGGAAGAAAAATGTAAAATTTTGGATTTCCATGAAGCAGAACTTAATAAATCTCTATCCATAAAAAATTCGTAGGTTGCAATTCATAATTCTTTTAAATATTAATTTTATAATTCATATAAGAAAATTATAAAAATTGCAAATTCAACGTATTTATGTTTGGGTATATTAATATTATTGTCACACAAAAAATTAGAACATTAGGATCACAATTTCAGAAGTTATAAATAAAATTATGAAAATGTAATTTAACATTAGAAGCACTCAATTTTGAATGTTTATAATTCAAAAACTTATTATTCAAATGACATGAAATTTGGTGTCTAGGCATAGTTTGAACCAAAGATGCGAAATATCTCGTTAAAATTGGGTATTGCCATTGAAAAAAAATGAAGTTTGGATTCGTTTTAATATGTAGATGGCCCCCTAAGCAAATTTTATAAACATCATTTAAAAGTAGACTTTGTTTCCAGTTGTTCGGTACCAGTAACTTTTGTCTACGATAATTTGTTGAGGAGTTAGTAGGGGTGTTTACTTTTTTTTTTTTCCACGACTGTTGTACATTTAAGTTTTGAGTAAGCTATTAAATACATTTCAGACAAAATAATTTTAATATTTACCTTTAATATTTTAATTAATGTAAGTCGAAATTCCCTTCCGTGGACGTCCTATATCTAAAACACAACGTTCATTTCCCTGACGTTTAAACAATTTATTATTTTAAAAAGTTTCAATAATAACTATAATTAATATGCAAATTAATATGCAAACATTAAAGTACATAAATACAGTGAAACCTCCCTGTGCGACCACTTCCCTGAACGATCATTTTTTCATGGAACGAAATTTATTTTCATAGACTCAGTACTAATTTTACACCCATTCAGCGACCATCCCAGTTGAACTCCCTCCATGAGCGACCCATTTCTTTGAAGAAAATGAAACAAATTCCGATTTTTCCTGGTCGCTTGAAGAAGGTTTTATTAGAAAAATAATTCCGGAGTACGCATTATTCATCCAACTTCTAAAGTAAGTTTAGATTTTTTATTTACTCTGGTAGCTTTTAAGTGTTTAAACCCCTTTGTGCCCTTTTAAGCAATAAATTTAACTCTGATGACAAATTAACGATGACCACCAATAAACTCCTATGCCCTATATTGTCAGGAAACTCTCAAAGAAATAGATAAATTAATGAAATCGTGATTATTTGTTCCCGTCCAAAAAAAAAAGAAAAAAATGCATTTATGTATTTACTGAACTTTGAAAGAACTTGGAAATAAAAATTACAAAAGGTAAAACCGTAAAATCAAAGCAAACGTCAATGTATTCATTTTTTAAACTCTCCAGTAATTAACTTACATAATTAACTTTTCTTTTGATACTTGAATTTTTATATATTTTCCTAATGTGAAAAATAAATTTTAGTAACATTAATTGTTACCTTTTTTTAACGATTAAAATCAGGGACGTCGCCATGGGGGGTATGGGGGGGGAGCCTCCTCCCCCTAATATATGTGAAGTTTGGAAATTTGAGCTTAGAGTTGGGAAATTCTAGATTTTTGAGGCATTTTCTTTTTTAAAAGTAATAGTAATAAAATTACGAAATTTTTATTGTTTTGGTGATTATTTTGAGTACTGCAACAGTAAACAAGTTAAATTATAAAAAAAAAAAAAATACAAAATGAAATCAGCCACACTCAATCTATCATTGCATTTTTCAGTTCTACAAAAATATTGTACATCTACCAGACCTAAATTTCTCTACTCCTGTTCATCAATAACTGACTAACCAGTTCCTTTATTTCCTCCAAAACTTTTTTCCTTTCTCAAAAATTTCACCCTACCTCCCCTTCTCCTCCCAAAAGAGAATCCAGCTATTTTAATCCAAAGAGATTGCAGCTTCTTTTGAAAATTGGAGATCACTTGTAGCACAACAGAAAGGAATGTAGTAACCTACTTGAAACACAGCTGTAGGCAAGAAGATTTGATGAGTTTTCACAACTTTTTTGACTAATTTTGCAATTTTTGGACAATATTTTACTCATTCTCAAGATTTTTTTGCCGCAAAAATTAGTTAACCCTTCGCTGTCAAGTAAAAAGCGTTATATGAGCAAATGCGGCTATAAGAAGTCGTTAGTTTAGATAAATTTGTCACATTTTACTTTTATTTGTGTGCGGAAATATATATCAGTCCTGTTCGTTTATATTCATATGTGTTTATAAAATTTTAAACCAAAAGTCCAGTGTTCTGTGCTTAAAGCTGTTCTAAAAAGTTACTATAAATCTCAGCACGAAGAAACCCTTCATAATGAGAAAAGAGTTTTCGTGCAAGATTTTGGAGCATCTAAAAATCCATTCGAGGATGAAAAAGGTAAAAAATGGACGATTTTAATTTGGAACAGAAATATGACCATGAAAGCAGTCCATCAACTGAAGAAAAAATCGACATGCACTGTAACACTTACACGTTGCACTTGAATAAAATTTTGAAGAAATAAAGATTTCCTTACAGACAAGCTCACAAACAATTATGAATATTAGGATGTGACTGGAGAAGCTGAGTTCCGAAAGTACCGTAGAAAAACGGTTTCACCAAATTCAATAGATAAAAATAATAGCACAGCAATGGACATTGATACACATAAGTTTTACAGTAAAGAATTATAAGAAATACAAGAAAATTTCGGGAATTTACTAATGGGCTTAAATGAAAATGTTCTCTATATTAAGAGAATATTGCAGCAATGCATTCCATATTTAAATTACAATTGTGCAAGGGAAAAGTTAATAATGTTTCCTCCTGGATATGAGAAACCGGATGTACATGACTTGCAGAGTCAAATAGAAATAAACCAAATCCCAACTTACTTAACAAACCTTTTACTCATGCCATGAAATTCAAAGACTATTTGGGTCACGCCGTCAAACTATATACTCGTACCTTAACATTCACTGCAGCTTATCTTTATGGCGTTGCATCTAATGAAAGAATATTTTGTCAAATAAAAATTTAAAAAATATATATTGCAAGCTACAACGAGGGATGACAGACATGACAGCCTAATGCTTTTAAAATATGAAAGTGAATTAGGGAATTTTATTAAACTAAGCGATGTTATTAACAGGTGGGCTTCTTTGAAGACCACAAGAATTAATATTAATAGAAAACTAGTCGGATGTGCCAATCCCAAAATTTTCTTCTACTCCATACATGTTAATGCCTCAAAATTTGCAATCACAGTGCCAAAATTAAATGACAATTCTTTGCCTATAATAACAAACTCTAAAGGTATACATTTGTTGAATTGTGTGCATTTAAAAAGGAGATATAAGCATAGCATTTTTCAAACAAATCATTCAATTTTGGCACCCAGCCTCTTAGATGTCTGCAACCGAAATTCCTTACTCAAAGTGTACAAAAATGACAGCTTTGGACAGTATAGACCCAAGCCTAATAAGGATCTATTTATGCGGAAGTGCTACTTATGTGGAATATGAAATTTGACTAAATTCCGTGCATTAGTTTTTGAGATACAGCTATCGCAAAATCGTGAAAAATGCTGCATAGCAGTGCCACCTGCTATATGATATACATAAAAAGCTAATCTGCATCAAATTATGTCAAGGTTTAACAGAATATGACGTTTGATAAAATTCCGTGCAATAGTTTTTGAAATATAATTATCGCTAAAATCATGTAAATCGTGAAAAATGCCGCATAGCAGTGCCACCTGTTGGAGGATTTACACCAAAAACAAGTCAGCACCAATTTGTATCAAGGTACAGTCAAACCTCGTTAACACGAACTGTTTCCGATTGCCTCGTCCAGTTGTATGTAATGTAGTTAAGTTCCGATAACAAGAACTACTTTTAATACGAACCAAAAAAGTTTCCCTTTGAGTGTTCGCGTTAACGAGTTTCGACTGTATAAGTGAATCTCTAAAGTTTTATTAAATTCCGTGCATTAGTTCTTGTGTTAGAGCGCCCACAAAATTTGTATCACATATAGACAGACAGATATTTTCTAAAAACAGTCGAATCGTGTTCAGGACTTACTAAAACGTATAAATCAGTCTAAAACCGGAAGTCAAATTTTTTCACGAATCCAATACTTTTTTCTTCTAAAGATAGAAGAAAGTAAAAAGCGTATTTATTTTTTTAGTAAACAAATCCATAATTAGAATTTTTATGTTTTCAGTTTCAGAATTTTTCTTTGAAAAGGAATTTTTTATGCAAAAGTAAAGTATCATTATAATTATTACACACCTTGTGCATATCATTTTAGTCGAAAATTGGAGCAATTTGTTCCAAGTTGGGAAATTTTCGGATTCTCCCCCCCGAAAAAATATCTGTGGCTACGCCCCTGATTAAAATCTAGATTTAAACATGTCCTCCATTAAGAGACCACCTCTCGGAGCGACAAATTTTTATTGGAACGTAACGTGGTCGCTTTAGGGAGGTTTTACTATATTAGCACTTACCATTACCATACCAAGTCAGAACGAAAGCAGCTGGATTTAGCAAATGAAAACTTCTATCTGACAAAATGGAGTCGATACCTGTAAGTAATTTAAATAACTTGCTTCTGTTCTGTTATATCATGTGACGCCTTCTTTAATCAAACTACAGCTGAGCCTACGCAGAACATTGGCGAATTTTGGTTTCCGTGATATCGAAAGTAATCGGATTCAAATAGTTTGTCTTTCTGACACTACCGTTGCCATCCGGATTCTTTATTTTATTGGCTGTTTTCCGTGTCGTAATAGAAACTTTTCCTTTACGAGAAAGATACACTGTAAAAAAAAAAGGACTAAAATACGGAAATTGTACTGGCAATCGAGACGCCAGCCAGTACTATTTTCGTATTTTAACAAACAATTTTCCCCGTTAATTACAGAAAATTTTCTGTTTTTCTAGATTTTACGGGGTAAAATTTCCGTTAAATACGGAAATAGTACTGACGTCTCGATTGCCAGTACGATTTCCGTATTTTAGTCCGTTTTTTTGCAGTGTAGCGGTTGAAAAGTTGTTACAGTGCAAGTTATAAGTCTTTAGTTAAGTTTTATCTTAATATATTTAATTTTTTTTAAAGTAAGGAATTAATTTATAAACTTTATTCCTAACCATAATAGTTTCCCTACGTGGAATAATACTGAAAATAAAATTTAAAAAGTGCCATGTTAGACAGTACATGACAAATAATCATTAGGTAGTTTGGGAGAAAGAAAGCCATTTTGTATTTTAAATATAATTTTTCATTCTGTTGTGAAATGATTGAATATTTTCCAAGTTATAAGTTCTACTTGCATTTTCATAAAGTTGTCAGTGGTCACCATAAATAAGGTAAGAAAAGGTAATTTATGATTATAATAGAAATTTTAGACAGTTTTAACATGGCATTTAATAAAAAGAAATGCACCGTTATAACAACCTGAAAAACAAAGTATTTTAAAATTAAAAACTTAGCTTTTGTCTCCTCCTTAGAATTCCCTTGCATGAGCTTGGCATATCTATTTTTACTGATATTGTCTAGTTAGCTCCTGGTATGCTATTTCTTTCTCCCACCTATTAATGTGTCGTCTCCAAAAAATAACGTTACATTGTATAAGCCAGCCGTAAAACAAAGCAGATGTATCATTGTACAAAATAATCTCTACTTCAATTTTTTAAACTTCTAAGCATCGCGCATTTTCAATTTTTGTACTGTCGTATTAGAAAAAAATAAGTACTTTTCAATGCAATTTGTTTGAAAACTGCATCTCCATTTATTTTTGTGATATTAATTTTTTTGTAGTTTTTAGCACCATTTGTTTAATTTTGGCAACCCGTGTACTCCATTTCTGTAAAAAGTAAAGGGACAATAGTTGAAAAATAGCAATTATATCTTTTTGTTGCCATTTTCTCATAAAAACTGAAAAAAAAAAAATTGTAACTAAATTGGTGCTACTTTGAAAAAATATAAATGAATGATTTCTGATAAAACATGGATGATGAATTCTTTAGCGGATGCAGATGACGTCATTTTATATAAAATAAAAGCACGTGTCTGAAGTTTTAAAACTGAACTGTGTATATTTATATACATTTTTTTTTCATCGGGGGCGACACTAAATTCTGGGAAAGCAGAATTCCTGTTTTCTAGTTTTTTAATTTCTTTTTCAAACATTATGTGCAGTATAAGGAGGTGTCAAATACAAAGAGGAGTTTGAAAAGTAATGAAATACTGATGATCATTGTTTTTTAGAAAATTACGTTCTTTAAATTCAACAGTTTAACCCATATTTGACCTATTAAAAAATATATATTTATTTTTATTTAAAATTTATGGTTTAGCTTTATAAAGATGCTAAAAGAGACATACAATTGAATAACTTACCAAAATTTTATTATCTTCAAAATTACCGGCTGTCTTATATATAGGACTATGGTCAAATCCACTACTATGACAGTATTTTTTTCGTACTCAAACTTCTTCTTTTGAATGAGGTGGTAAGAAACAATTCAAACAGAGTCCAACATAACATTTTTGGCAGAGTTGTTTTGTTGGTTTTTTTTGTACAATTATGTAGTTGACAACGACGTTGTCTTTTGTTCTCCCAAAATTTGCATATTTCGAAAATTCACTATAAATAAATATTTAAAAATTAAACATTAAACTGTAAGCCAGTCTAATGAACGATGTTTTCACTGTAATGTAATACTAAAAAAAAAAAAAAAAAAAAAAAAAAAAAAAAAAAAAAAAAAAAGCAGTAGTACAAATATTTTATGATTATGAGCCGGAAATGTATGCTGTCTTATACACTATATGGCCATTAATCATCGGAAACTTTCAATTTTAGATATTGTTTGAATATTTAAAGATATATTTGTCAGATTTTTCAGAAACTTCAGGATTAAGAAGAATATGTTTGGCTTCGTATTTATCAACGGTGGTTCAGAAGGACAATTAGGGGCCCAACAAAGTATCAAAGAAAAAGAATAATGTTTGGGATCACCCTGTAAAATAAAATGCACGAAATGATCTATCACTATGGCTTACGAATATATGGATATTGTACATTTTATGTATTCATTTGTGGAAGAATAGAACGTATATTCATGGAGATATATCAATTTTTTTTTAAGTTAAAATTTTTTGGTTTATATCATGCAGGGTTTTTTACCACATTTAACGCCCGTTTCAGAAAATTTGACAAAATGTAGTAGAAATAATATGGTGTAATTGGAATGCAAATATATTAAATATTTGATAAAATATGAGCAGTTGAATGAAATATTTTTTATCTGCACATGCCCGCACCATAAAAAAAATATTTTTTTCATGGTTTGATAGTCATCTCTATGGAGCAACTAATTAAAAAAAAATCAGTGAAAACTCGTTAAAATTCAGAAAAATATCGGTAATAGACTGAGATGATTTTTAGTTGTTCTCTAAAAACAGCTAAATGATAAGGGGTTTTCCATAAATTGTCGTTTTTAATTTTTAAATTTTTTAATTTTAATTTTTTATTGATGCTTTAGTTCTTCTTGGAAAATCACCAGAATGAGCCTATTCCAAGAAAAAAAGAAGCATCAAAATCTAAGCATTTCTTCTAAATCTACTCGCTGACATTCATTAAGTACAAACTCCTTTGCTGAAAGCCAGATAATAAAAAAAACGACTATTTGTGGAAAATCTCTTATCATTCAGCAGCTTTTAGAGAGCAACTAAAAATTCGCTCACTATATTGCCGATATTTTTCTGAATTTTCACTGGCTCCATAGAATTGACTATCAAATCATGAAAAATATATTTTTTATCGTGCGCGCATACGCATATAAAAAATATTTCATTCAACTGCTCATATGTCATCAAATATTTAATATATTTATATTCCAATTACACCATATTATTTCAACTACATTTTGTCAAATTTTCTGAAACTGGCGTTAAATTTGGTGAAAAACCCTGCAAATCGAGTTTAAGACTATAACAATATCTGAGTTGTTTTTTAACCAAGTGGAAGGAGTACGTCAGCTCGTCGTGATTTTAAATTTTCTGTCAGTGGCGAAGAAAAATAGTACTTTCCGTTTGCCGCTCTATGCGAATGCAGCGTCAATCTCTTTCTCTTTGAAGACGATATCTCAATCACTTTTCTGAAAGCCTCGGAGAACGTCATTAGCTTTGCACAAAAGAAGTGAGTACGTATTAAAAAAATAAAGAGCTCAGTGCCGAAATTTTCCATTTAATATTTAAGACGATTCGAGGCAGCAATTTGTTTTTCCATTATTTGCCGTATATGTACATTTGTATTGGTACGGATAAAATAAAAAACTAACTTATTAAGAATACTGAAAATTTCAGACTATTTGTTTATTGAAAAAATAAATTACGAATTTTAATGTAATATATTAAGAATATTCTAGAAAAATCCTTTACATTATCGCTTCATGCCAAGTTTTGCTAAAAAAAAGATGCTCAAATTTTATTTATTATTATTAGCCCCCTGATATGCTATTTCTTTCTCCCAGCAATTAAATTGTCGTCTCAAAAAATAACGTTCCGTTGTATAAGCCAACCATAAAACAAAGCAGATGTATCATTGTACTGTTAAATACTCTACTGCAATTTTCTAAACTTCTAAGCATCACACATTTTCAATTTTTATACCGTCGTATTGGGGAAAAAAGTACTCTTTAATGCATTTTTTTTTTAAACTGCATCTCCATTTATTTTTGAGATATTAATTTTATTGTAGTTTTTAGCGCCATTTGTTTAATTTTGGCAACTCAAGTACTTCATTTCTGTAGAAAGTAAAGAAAAAATAGCTGATTTTTTTTTCTTTTTTTTTGCCATTTTCCCATAACTACTGAAAAAAAAAAGTAATTAAAATACTAGTCCAGTCAAATTGTCAAAAATAGTTGCAAAAATTCTGCTAGAAGATTTTATGTTTTTAAAGTGTTTATGGGGATGCTAATAACAGGAATTAGTTGTTTTCCAACAAAATATCTCGAGGCTAAACTTTTTGAAGCCAAAAAATCGCGAAAATTTCGGACTTTTTCAGTTTTTTGTCTATAACTTGAAAATTATGAAATGTTTGTGTACCATACTTAATCACAAAAAGAAAGAGCATTAAATTCTCTACAAATTTCATACTAAAAATGTTTTTCTAAACTAATTACTAAGCGCACTACGGCTTTTTGAAAAATACACTTTTTTCTAACTTTGTGGAAAATCTCAAAAACCAACATTTGACATCATTTTTTATTCATTTTATCCTCTTTAATAATGTAACTTGTTTATATTACAGGTTTTTGCATGATAGCAATAACGGTTAATTACAACGGTAACATTGTAAAAAAAAATTACTACATCGTAATTTTTTTTTTTTTTTTTGGTATTTAGAACTTAAGTGGAGAACATTACTAGTAGGTATTTACACGAATGTAAGTGAGAGTTATGGTGAGATTTTTAACGTATTTTGTAACTTCCGTATGTAGTGCTTGCGGGTTGATGGGTTTGGTCGGTCAACCTCAGTTTGAGAAGAAAACGAGCAGTTTGTTTGTTTTTCAACAGCTTTGGTCTTCTTTGCGCTTTTTGCGACATCAACAACCTGGTTGTCAAAAGTCATCGTTATTGCTGGTTTGGTGGATGGTTTCCGAGGCATGAGCTTCATCCTCTTCTTCTGGGTAAATAATGTCGTCCACATTTTCGCAGTTGACCCCGTTAGAGTTTTGCAAATTGCTGAATATTTGAGTCCTGATTTTTGGCAAAACATGCCTTGCTGCACCCTTTTACACAGGTACAGTCGTGGAAAAAAAAAAGTAAACACCCCCTACTAACTCCTCAACAAATTATCGTAGAAGAAAGTTACTGGAACCGAACGATTGAAAATAAAGCCTACTTTTAAATGATGTATATAAAATTTGCTTAGGGGGCCACCTACATATTAAAACGAACCATAACTTTGTTTTTTTCAATAGCAGTACCCAATTCTGACAGCATAAATGAACTCTACACCCTTCAATTAGCCTAAAAACGAATTTTTATGCAATTCGTACCATAAGTTTACGAGAAATTAATTATTTTAAAACGAGCGCATTTTAAGGGCTGTATCCAAATTGAAGTTCCGTACTGGATTGTTAACCGAGAGAGCCGCTTCCTTGATCAAGGCACCTTAAGCGCCACTCAAGGAGCCAATGAAGCGTGTTAGATTACAGTACGACAGAATAAATTTCAAAATGTCTACTCACTTCCATCATAGAATACCCTTAAACCATCATTTTGCCGTTTTTTAAGCATAATTTGAAAACTACTTGGAAGAAAAATGTGAAATTTTTGAATTTCCATAAAGCAGGACTTAATAAATCTAAATCCATAAAAAAAATTGTAGGTTGCAATTCATAATTTTTTCGAATATTAATTTCATAATTCATAATTCATATCATAAAATTATAAAAATTACAAATTCAGCTTATTTATGTTTGGGTATATTAGTATTATTACCACAAAAAAAAAAATTAGCACATTTCGGGAGATATAAATAAAAATATGAAAATATAATTTAACATTAGAAGCAGTAAATTTCGAATGTTTATAATTCAAAAACTTATCATTCAAATGACTTGAAATTTGGTGTCTAGGCATAGTTTGAACCGAAGATTTGAAATATCTCGTTAAAATTGGGTATTGCTATTGAAAAAAATGAAGTTAGGATTCGTTTTAATATGTAGATGACCCCCTAAGAAAATTTTATATACGTCATTTAAAAGTAGACTTTATTTCCAATCGTTCGGTAAAAGTAACTTTCTTCTATGATGATTTGTTGAGGAGTTAGTAGGGGGTGTTTACTTTTTTTTTTCCACGACTGTACATGAGACAACATGCAGCAACTATTCAGGTGCTGGGTATTCGCACATTTAAACTGGCTGAAAGAGACCGCCAGACTTGTGAGCCCAACCCCATTTTTCAGGCGTATGTTGTTTCCTAGCTAAGCTTGTATCTGATAACAACATCGGAGGAAATGATGCTGCTCAGAATCTTACGTTGGTGGTAGCCTTGCAAGATTTAGCATATAACGGGAACATCAAGGTGTTCAATGCCTGTGTGGTGCCTATGCATCCGCTGTATAGTGTAGTGTTGAATTTTTCTTCAGTCTTTATGATTTCTTGACGGGTTGACTCTGATTTATTGAACACACAGGCTATTTCCTTAAGCTGATCGTGTTTTTTCAAAGTGTTACAAAACTTTGACTTTCCTTGCCCAAAAAGAGCATATGTTGTATCGCATCCTCTGATTGCATGAGTGAAAAGAAGATTGTTGTAATTGTATTTGTATGACATGGTTGAAAACCATTTGGTTTCGATGTTACCTCTGCCTGGATTTTGGAAAAAGAGATTTTTGTGTTTATATCTCAAGCTCGTCATGATCACGAGCCATGATTACCAATGTCTTCTCCAACAATACTACATTTTCAAAGGCTTCGGCTCTTGAAATGATTGAGGTAACAATCATGACATCAGCGTCTTCTTCTGCCAGGTCAGCATGAATTCTGTTATTTTGAAAATCTGTTTTAAGAAGTGAAATGAAGCGATTCCTGTTTCTTTCTTTGGCTAGAAATTTGTCGTGACGGAAGATTTTGATTCACACTAGTTTTTGTTTTATTGTGCTATCGTCCTTTTTCGTACTATGCTAAACTATGTTGAATATGTCAGTAATGTTTTCGTTGACGATTTTTTTTAAATGTGGTCTATTAATTAATCGATTTAATCATTATTATCCAACTATATTTGTATTACACTATTCTGTTAACATTTTTAAACTAATTTTGCAGTCATACCCCATTATGAATGAAAAATTAATTGAATTGTAAGAATAAAGGTAAATCAGACCATCCTACAATTCAATGATGATCATGAAAATTTTAGCAATGGACACCCTACAAAAATAAATATTTTTATTTAACCCTATGATCGTCGCGGCCGATGCATTCACAGAGAAATTGCCCTGGGCTCGACGATTAGGGGTTAAGCATAAAAGGTGATAATACATCAAATAAAATATCTGAACCTAAGAAACAGTTATACTAAATTAAAAATTTTATAATGTGTATATTTATAATCTATAATAAGGTCAAGTTCACATGATCTAATGCTACAGCAAATGGGCCGTTAATATTACACAACTTTCCCAAGATTTTTGTATTAATGATCTAAAACAAGCCTTTTTACATTTGATGCGCATGTGTATAACTTATTTTTGGCAAAAGGTGACATCTTAAAGCTAGAAAAGATTTCTTTTTAAACTATCAGAAGTAAGATGCGGTAGAAAAACGGAAGAAATCGTCATACGGACACATTTAAACGTACACATAATACCTAAAAAGCGCTATAGACCTAAAAAGCACTAAAAATCGTACAACTTACGAGAAAAACGTACAATATGGCAACCCTACCTTCTACCCACCCTTCTTGAAAAGTTCCCTCCTTAATTATCTCATCACTCCTTACTCGTCAATAGGTACAATTCATTTCCACAGTTAGAGATGAAAAGAAATTTTTTGGGATGGGAGGCGAAAAATAAGTCACTTTCTGTGAAGTTGAAAAAAAAGTGTATTTTTCAAAAAGCCGTAGCGCGCTTAGTAATTAGTTTAGAAAAACGTTTTTATTATGAAATTTGTAGAGAATTTAATGCTCTTCCTTTTTGTAATTAAGTGTGGTACACAAAAATGTTATAATTTTCATGTTATAGGCAAAAAACTGAAAAAAATCGGAAAATTTCGCAGTTTTTTGGCTCCAAAAAGTTTAGCCTTGAGATATCAGTCCTGAGACCCCTTAATATAATAGCATTATTAGTTTTGTGAAGAAGATTATATTGTTCCTAAATAATATCAAAAGTATATATAGTTTTCCATGCGCAACGAATTTTGTTTAAAATTTCGAGTGGTATTCCTTCATTATCGTCTGTCTTGATACTGCAACATCTACGTTTCAAACTGCTTCTGCAGTCGTCCTCAGGATAAAATATGATTTATGAGAATGTCTAAACAAAGTCGAAGTGATCCAAAAGTGTCCGTTTAATATCGGAGATGATTCGCCATACTAATTCAATTATCTATTACAGCAGTGTTGACGATATGTGTGCAGCTGTATTTTGTATCGTTTTGAGATCCTAATTGAACTATGATTATTTGCATAATATTTTTGAAAAGTTCTGTTAGGAGTTTTATGAATTTTCTTTTTCTGTCACATTTATACACAAAAAGATACATTTTTAAAAACTTCAAAGATATTCTTTATGAATGGAATGTTACCAATAAATTCCTTATTTTAATGTGACTTTAACATGTTGTTTTGTGAAAACGTTTTGGGTAGATACATAAAATTAGAGGTTCATTTACACAGCGGTGACTAAAAAAAAATCTCATTAAGAATTTGCATTGACACAGTTAGGTTTTCAATGAAAAATTACTAATTAAACAATATAAAATAATTGTCTTTATAAATAGTAAATCAGTATATCAAAAATATACAGGAAGAGATTTTATACTATCTCTTTGCGACAAGTTTTGCGATAAAAGGACGAAGACAGAAAATCAAATTTCCACTTCATAAAAATTGTTCCATTGATTCTAAAATCGAGGTCAAATCTAGGACGAAATCAATGAATTGTGGCCAAACAGAGCAGGCACGTCAGATGGCCGTAATTTTAAAGTTACTGTCAGATGCGAAGAGAAATGTGCTGCATTTTTTACCGTATATGGATGCATCGTTCTCCTCTTTTTAAAGATGAGATTTCAATCATCTTTTTTAATGCCTCAGAGAACATCATTAACTTTTCACAAAAGAAGAACGAACATAATATAAGAAAAGAAGTTAGCGGCGAACGGAACATTTCCATTTAATACCTAAGAGAATTCCTCACAGTAATGCGTTTGGCATTTCCAGTATTGTGTACGATATGTATGCAAATGCAATTTCTTTCGATATATATATTTTTTGAACAATATTTATTTTGAACTAGCTGCACCCGGCCACGCGTTGCTGTGGCTCAGTCTGGCTAAATAGAAAAGAAAGAAAAGAGTAAGTGCATGTTTCTCATATGTTTAATTTCATGATGCTCGTGGATATACAATATTTTTTGTTGTTACATTGTCTGTGCAGATACAGAGATGGTCTGGTTTTCCGATTTAGCTCCCAGTTCCCCTTTACACTCAACCAATAAAACTCCAAAACTAATCAGGGAAGCACCTTATTAGAATGAATTTACTCACAAAATTTGAAGCAAATCGGATAATTCTACATGAAAAACACATTTATCTAAATTGAGGGGGTAATTAGCCCCGTCCCCCCCTTTGCACTTCATAGCCATAACCAGCCTTTTGAACGGGGGGGGGGGGTGCCCAGACTTTTTAACCTGAACATGTTGGATACAAACAATATCTTACGTAGTAAAACCTGCTAAAACGGAACCCCATGAAACCGGTCAAATTTCCGTTTTAGACATGTTTTCATCTTAGAAGGTATAATTGTGTGGTATTTCTTTTAAAAATGGCTCAAACGCGATTTTTTTTTTTTTTGCGTGAAGAGGGATGAGAAGGGATTCAAAACATCAAAACAAAATCTAATGGTAAAAAAAAAGGTGTATCTCCTTGCAGCAGAGACATAAGACAGTGACTAAGTGTAGTCACAAGTGTAAAACCTTTTGGCACCCTAACTTTTTATATAAAGATTTAAAAAGGCCTTTAATTATGCTGGAAACTTCTATAGGCATAGGGAAATTGCATGAGACGAAACATTATCTCTGTCAAAGTCTTGTAAATGTCATTTTGCCGGACGGTAAATCTCAGATAATACAGTTGCGCTCAAAAGTATTTTGACAACCTTATATTCTCTCTTATTTTATTTAATATAAAAATGTAAACGAAAATATATTCCCTATAATTGAGAACACTATGACTGCAGTTATTCAGATGCATCAAGTTTCAACTTGTTTGTTTACATTCGGCGCCACCGAAGAAATATGACTCCTCCTTAGCTTAAAAGTATTTTGGCAATTAGTTTGCATTTAATTATTGAAGGTGTCAGTGGCGCTATAGCTTCGATTAGTGTTTATAGTGACTTATTGTGATTAATTTTAAGGATCAGGAATGCCGTAATGTAAAAAATATTGAAGTGATTCTAGAAAAGCCGCTGTAAATGCACTTAAGAAAGGTAGACAGAAAGCAGAATTAGTTCGTTCTTTTAACGTGTCTCGCCAACTTGTTATGACATGGAATAAAGTTTTTAATAAACAGAAATACATCGAAAATAAGCCTCAAAGCGGCCATCCGAAAAAAAACAACTTGCAATGTTGACTGTACTATAAAAATGATATCTACAAGTGATTGTCGTAAGTCCGCTGTAATAATAAAAAATGAATTGAAAGAAAATTACGGCATAGACATACACGTTTCATCAGTCAAACGACGCCTAAACCTCTATGGTTTACATGGCAGAAAACCAGCAAAAACACGTTTCTAGTCTACTAAGAATAGGAAGGCTAGAGTTGCATTTGTAAAACAGCATAACCCTTTCAGGGGCAAAGCAATGCTATTGCTGAAGTATTGAAATTAATGACTGACATCAGAATTTTGGTTAAAATAAAATTGGTTTATTATGTGTGTGAAATATAGCTTTTTCTTATTTAAAAATAAATTTGTTTTCAAATTCCGATGTCAATCATTAATTTCAACACTTTAGCAATGGTACTGCTTTGCCCCTGAAAGCGTTATGCCGTTTTACAAATGCAACTATAGCCTTTCTATTCTTAGTAGATAACAAACGTGTTTTTCCTGGTCTTTTGCCCTGTAAACCATAGAGGTCTAGGTGTCGTTTGACTGATGAAACGTGTATGTCTATGCTGTAATTTCCTTTCAATTCATTTTTTATTATCACAGCGGACATACGATAATCACTTGTAGATATCATTTTTATAGTACAGTCAACATTGCAAGTTGTTTTTTTATTCGGATGGCCACTTTGAGGCTTATTTTCGATGTATTTCTGTTTATTAAAAACTTTATTCTATGTAATAACAAGTTGCCGAGACACGTTAAAAGAACGAACTAATTCTGCTTGCAGTCTACCTTTCTTAAGTGCATTTACAGCGGTTTTTCTAGAATAACTTCAATATTTTTTACATTTCGGCATTCCTGATACTTAAAATTAATCACAATAAGTCACTATAAACACTAATCGAAGCTATAGCGCCACTGACACTTTCAATAATTAAATGCAAACTAATTGTCAAAATACTTTTAAGCTAAGGAGGAGTCATATTTCATCGGTGGCGCCGAATGTAAACAAACAAGTTGAAACTTGATGCATTTGAATAACTGCAGTCATAGTGTTCTCAATTATAGGGAATATATTTTCTTTTACGTTTTTATATTGAATAAAATAAGAGAGAACATAAGGTTGTCAAAATACTTTTGAGCGCTACTGTATACATGCTGTACACCAGTACATACCCACGAAAGTTTTTCAGAATGTGACTCGGTGACTTCCTAGGGATCACCAGGGGGACCCAAGAAATTTTGGTGGAAAGTCTATGTAAATAATTATTATAATGTTATAAATAATTATAGTATTCATTAATAATTTATGTTTTTACCTCAGAATGTGTGGAATATATTAGGTGAAGCAGGTCATGATAATACAGGAGACGCTTGATTTTACGAACTCGAGTGGACTCATATAATGTGTTCGTAAAATCGAAAGTTCGTAAATGGAAATAACATTAGTTCAATAGGATATTGGTCGGGACCAGTACATTAGTTCGCAAAAACAAAGAATTCGTAAAAAGGGGTTCGAAAAATCGAGCATCTACTGTATACACTAAATTTTGTCAAGATGATAAAAATTATATTATCATGATGCGACTGTAACAATAAAGATATGCGCTTGTCTCTCTCTCTCTCTGTGTGTGCGTACGCGTGTGCGCTAAACTCAAAAAAAAAAAAAAAAAAAAAAAAAAAATGCAGTCCTCACAGCAGCAAGATTTGAGAGGAAAGTACCTGTATGCCTGAACTCATGCATATCGAAGACAATTTCTGGAATTTTTCAATTAAATTTTTATGCTAATATTTTCCAATTAGTAAAAAAAAAATCCTATTTCAATATTTTATCCAGTAAAATTTGTCTTCTTTTCAATAAAGTTTTTTTGAGATTCTTACAACGATTTTTCAATTTGTCACAATTTTTCAATGTTATTTTTATAGGTTTTTTTTTCGTATTCCTAAAAGGAATCCGGTTTAAATATTTTACCCAATTAGTTAATTTCGTTCCCTGATGTTTTTTAATGTTTTACGAATTTTTAATGCGATTTTCAGCGGGGTTTTTTTGTACTTTGAATAGATTTTTTGACTTGTTTTGAAACAGAAAAAACTCTCCGGTAATTTTTGAAGTTGCCGTGATTAAAATCGAATTGGAAAAATGCCAAATCAGTTCTTATAAGAAAGCAGAAAATTTAACATGGCTTGAAATAAAAAAAATCGTGATAATTCAAGATTCGTTTGTTTCGAGACAGAAGTGATCGTAGCTGGCTCGGGAGTACGTTGCCGAAGGCAGTCCGCCCCCCCCCCCCCAAAAAAAAAACAAAAAACCTAGATTTCTTTAATTCTATGTTCGTTTAAAAAAAAGCAACCAGCGAAACTCCACTAGTAATGGAGTTTTCTTTGAAGGGCAGGGTTTAAAATAACGTGCGTTATCGCGCGATTTGTGCACAGAACAGGAAAGTACCGCATAATAAAAAATGCTGTGCAGTATTTCCGCCCTCGAAATTCTTTCACAGATCTGTGATTCTTCAGTGATTATTTTAAAGTCCACGATTTTTATTTCTTTTATGGAACTTCTCAAAATCAATTCGTGACTCGGTCCCGGAAAAAATTGAGAATTCCTTCAAACGATCGTGGAAAATATCTTAAATTTCGATAAAAGAGTGCAAAAGAAATCGCGAATTTCGTCAAAGATTGTGCGAAAAAAATCACGCTTTTCGATAAACGATTGACGAGAAAATGTTGCAAATTTCGTCAAAAACTCGCGGAAAAGAGTACAGGATTTTGATAATTGGTACGGAAAGATACCAAGAATTTTCCCGATCGGTCACGCAAAACTATTGCGAGTTTCGACAATTGACCCCTGTAAAAAAATCAATTTCGTGAATCAGTCGAAAAAAAAAAACAAATTTCGTCAAAGGATCGCGGAAAGAAAAAGCGAATTTCGTCAAAATATCGTGTAAAGAAAACGCGAATTTCATCGAAGGATCGTGCTAAAGAAATGCCAATATCGTCAAAATATCGCGGTAAAAAAAGCGAATTTCTCCAAAGGATCGCGGTAAAAAACACGAATTTTGTCAAAGGTTAGTGGTGGAAAGTGCAGATGTCGACAAAGAATCGCGTAGAAAGACGTGAATTTCCTCAAAATTTACTGCACTGGGCTAAAAGATTGAAACGGGTCCTTTTCCTAGTTTCAAAAGGATGCCGCGAAACGAGAAGAAACTCCAAAAATCGCATAAAAATTTTCAGAGGAAAAAAAATACTACATTGACTTCAAGGGCGGCAACTATATTCCTTTTACGAATGTCAAAATGTGGTCGCGAAACACGAAATTCAACCAACCAACCAACTCCAGATTAACTTTAATTTTGTGTGCTATTATTTCTCATTTTCAAAGGAGGCAGCGTCTGTGACTCCCCCCCCTTCCTCCCCACCTTTCCCCCGGCTAATCACATTTTGGAATTATTGCTTCATATCTGCACTCCTTTTGAATTTTTTCCTTCTTTCTAGACTTTTGACTACGAAATCAAAGAGACAAATAATTTCTGTTTCTATCCTCGTCCAGAAATTGCGTTAATTTCTTATGAAATTGCAGAAACATGCAATAGAAAGAACGGTGTTAAGGAAAATCTGCTTCAAACAAAAGACATCAAAGTGGAATTATAAAACCGTCTTTTTGACTTACTCAGACTAATACAGATTCTTGTAAATATTCTAGTTTTAAAAAAGATAAAGAACATATTTTTTAAAAAAGAACGTGGGGTTATTTTTTTTATCCGAGTTCAAAATTTAGGCTGTTAGTTTTCTGAACTAAATTAATTTGCTAAACTAATTGAACTCTGCTTTCACTTCTCTTTTCATTTGTAGATTTCGGTTTTTTTAAATAATTGTGCTAGAGTCTGCGCAAGCGGGGGGGGGGGGGGGGTGCCCGGGACGCCTATGCTTTTAACTAGTAAAATTCCACAACTAACCAATAAAAATCCAAAACTAATCAGGGAAGCCCCTTATCAAAATGAACCTATTTACAAAATTTGAAGCAAATCGGAAAATCCTGCATGAAAAACCCATTTAACTAAATTAAGGAGGGATTAGCTCCCCGTTCCCCTTTTATACTTAACCAATGAACTCCCAAAACTAATCAGGGAAGCGCCTTATCAGAATGAACCTATTTGCAAAATTTTAAGCAAATCGGATATTTCTATCAAGAGTTATCATCGTACAAACGAACATTTACATTTTTTAGCTCACAGGCTATCAAAGCCTGAGAGCTTATGTGCCCGCCGGTTCTGTGTGTACGTACGTAGGTAACGCGATAACTCTTGATAGAAACATCCGATTATCTTCAAAATTTTTTCCTAGGTTCATTGCGATAAAGCGCTTCCCTGATTAGTTTTGGGAGTTCATTGGTTAAGGATAAAGGGGGAAACGGGGGGTTAGTCCACCCCCCTTATTCAGATAAATGGGTTTTTCA
The DNA here is from genome assembly GCA_963932465.1 of Maratus speciosus. NCBI lineage: Eukaryota > Metazoa > Arthropoda > Arachnida > Araneae > Salticidae > Maratus > Maratus speciosus. The sequence continues at coordinate 124,747,512 of OZ010789.1, read as the reverse complement.
TGCAGAATGATTCGATTTGCTCCGAATTTGGCATACCGGTTTATTATGTTAAGGAACTTCCCTGATTAGTTTTGGGGGTTCATTGGTTAAGAATAAAGGGGGAAAAGGGGGGTTAGTCCACCCCTCTTAATTCAGATAAATGGGTTTTTCAAGCAGAATTATTCGATTTGCTCCGAATTTGGTATACCGGTTTATTATGTTAAGGAGCTTCCCTGATTAGTTTTGGGGGTTCATTGGTTAAGGATAAAGGGGGAAAAAGGGGGCTAGTCCACCCCCCCCCTTAATTCAGATAAATGTGTTTTTCATGAAGAATTATTCGATTTGCTCCGAATTTGGCATACCGGTTTATTATGTTAAGGAACTTCCCTGATTAGTTTTGGGGGTTCATTGGTTAAGGATAAAGGGGGAAAAGGGGGGTTAGTCCACCCCTCTTAATTCAGATAAATGGGTTTTTCAAGCAGAATTATTCGATTTGCTCCGAATTTGGTATACCTGTTTATTTTGTTAAGGAGCTTCCCTGATTAGATTTGGAGGTTCACTGGTTAAGTATAAAGGGGGGAAATGGGGGCTAATTCCCCTTCACTTATTTTTTTGAGGGGCATTATTCTTTAAAATAAGAGTATAATATACAATTAGTGTGAACAGCCTGTGAGCTCAATGCCATCAGTTTCGCCGTTCACTTTTCTTTTTTATTTAATATAGAAATGTGCGCCTACGGGTGGAAAGTGAGATGAGGGGGATGGGAGGTGCATAATATGAAAGAGTAGACAAGGGGCTTTCTAATGATATATCACATGACGAGTGCCGGAAAATTTTTAAAAAGCGCCCCCTGGGGGTGGTGAGGAAATTGGAGGAGGGGAGAGAGGTTCGTAATAGGTATATAAAAACAGACGCGTATTCGAATGCAACGCAATCCGTGAATTTCAAAGCAATCGGTTAAGAAATTTCGGAAGCTTAAGATTTTGTACAAACGAACATTTACAATTTTATTTATATAGAATTGAACCCCCACGGGGAGGGGAATAGGGGAAGGGGTGTATGGGGTGCATAATATGAAAGTGTAGTCCGAGGGCTTTCTAATGATATATCACATGATGGGTGTCGGAAAATATTTAAAAAGCGCCCCCTGGTGAGGGTGGCAAATGGGGGTTGGAGGTGAGTGAGGTTCATAATAAGTATATAACAACACTTCCGTATTCGAATGCAATCCAGTCCGTGAATTTCAAAGCAATCGGTGAAGAACTTTCCGAGATTAGCGATTTTGCACAAACGAACATTTACATTTTTGTTTATATAGATGTTATCAATTTTGAGGAAAATATATGTGAAAAGTTTGCTGCGTTTTCGTCCTGGCACATTTATACGGATAAAAGATGAATTTTTTTTAACTTCAAAAGGGTCCTTTCCAAACTGAATTTTACCAATAAATTTAATAAATTCCCTATTTTAATGCGACTTTTACATACTGTTTTGTAGGATAACTTTGGAATGCAATGGTAAAGTTAGACATCCGTCCGACAGCTGTTTAACGACACCTTAGAGAGTGAAAACCGGGATTTGGGAGGAGATAAATTACCAGTGCTTTGCTGATTGAAAAGCTAACAGAAATAGTTGCAAAAAAATTTCCCATTTGAACAATTGCTATAATAACATATGTTAAAATGTTTACAAATATTACAAATGCATGAGTTAAATGTGATAAAGCATGAGTTAAATCTAATAATTGCATGAAAGGCTACGATCTGCGTACAAATGATACTGACCTATACGCTTCGTAATTCGGAATATAGCTCAGGGTGCATATGGATCACTGATCTGACGACAGTGGACTTCCTATGATATCTGTCATATTTCACACCAAGTAAAATAGTTCTGTTGAATATATTGGTAAAATATTTTGATTAATTTTAAAGTTCTAAAAGAAAACTCTGATTTGTCTTGAAGTGATACACCCTGTAAATTAACTCGAATAAGTGGATTGCGACGCAGCATTCCTATATAAAAAACTTTGTTTTAGTGTGCTGTACAATCCCTCAAAGTTTGAATACGTGGTAGCACATTACTTTGCATCTAATAATAATAATAATAATGTAATGTTGTGCTCCTGAAAAACTAAAGTAAAATTTGTTTCACCCTTATATCAAATCTTTTCTATATCACACTGCATATCTACTTAATTCTTATCTGGGTAGCTATCATATTCCATACAATCCATAACAATTTTCTCCTTTAACTAGACAAGCTGTCCAAAGCCATTAATAAAATAAATGTCCTATGTACTATCTTGCAGCCATCCATCTATCTTGATGGTATTGCGTTATTCCATTCTGTAGTCACATAAATAGAAAATAATAGAAATAATGAAATGGTTCAGGTTACGCCTTTTACCCCATTTCTTTCTATTGTTAACTTTAGTCTTTTTTACCAGTTTGTAAGATTTCTGCTTTGATTCTAAATTAAACAGATTGATTTTGATAAAATCGTTAGCAAAGACCCTGATGAGTTTCTTATTGTGTTTGATGCTGTACGGGGCAAAACTGCCCCCCCCCCCCCCAACAATAGGCTCATTTGAAAAGATTTTTGTTTAAAATATGTAATCAAACAAATTCGATGTTTGTTTGCAAAAATAGGCTACAATGTACGTACCACGCTCAGTGTACGCTACAGATATCATAGGTTCGTTTGGAAAGAGGTTCGCATGGTTAGAGGTTCATAGAATATATATATATATATATACATAACATATATATGTATATATATATATATGGAATATCACTTTGATTAGAGAATAAAATGCACTTTACTACCAGAAATAAAGACGATTTCTCTTAGAAAAAACTAGTTATAGTGAAACTTATTTACAAAATATACATGTAGACATCACTCACACAAGCATTGTTACATCTTTATAATGTGACATTTATCGTCGTTAAAAACGTCTACGTCTTTTCATTACATTTTTGCGTCTACTTCCTCCTTCCAGCACCAACACTCGAATTCTAAACTTCTACCCGTCACTTCAGTTTATTTCCCTCGCAGCGTGTCTGTCGCCGACAGTCATTTGTTGCGCGCATGCGTTGCCGCTGTCAGCATCAGAGTAGCTTTATTGCGGAGTTGTGATAAGCTAGCTCTGTGGTGTTTTAGGAAATGGGATCCCACATATATATATATATGATATATACATGCATACGAGCTTCGTTTGAAAAACAAATGCCTAGCAACGCGGGGAAAGCACGCTAGTATATATACAACATATACAAAGATCTGACACGTCCAAACGGACAGGCCAGCCTACCAAAAAGGTATTAGCTTATCATTGTCGGTAGGTAAACTATTATCTGCGAGCCACAAAAAGGGGAAAAACCCTCTGATATCGACCCTTCCCCCCTCGACCAAAATTTCTTTCGGCTTCACCACGGACAGAAACAGTGGGAGATCCCTTTAATGCTGTATGGAAATATTTTTGACAAATTGTATTACACTGACATCATTTTATAGAAAAGAGACCTAGTATACAATGGCTAAATATACTACAAAATAGAATAATGTACAATAATATAGCAATATTCCATATTATACTTATACTGAACCTTCAACATTAAAAACAGTGATTGAGATTTCGAAAACTGTTAAAATCTTACGCACAAAAGGGTTAACCTATTAAATTTACATAAACATACATTATACTTGTACCTTTCATGGCGATAAACAAGCGTATATACAGAGCCTTGTTTCAGTTCACACGCTTCAACCAAAGATAATTATTATTTAAGTAATATTTACTAAAAACGTATAAAAAATGCATTTATGACTTTTAAAAAAAGAAAGAATTTTTCGCTTACACTATTCTTTACCTATACTTTGCCAAAAATTAATAACGCAAATGAAATTTAAAATGTTGTATTTGCAATTAAATCAACATGTACAAATACTTTTACCATATGTTAATAAATTCTTTAACAAAATTTATACAATTTATCATAATACACGTACACTTTACCAAATTGAAATATTTACAAAAACCTGGATCATTCTTTTTTTTTACTGTACATACACTTTATCCGATTCTTTAACCTAAATTTTTATTATTTTTTTTCATTGTGCGAGCATTTTACCAAATTTAAATATTTTCAAATTCTTTAACCAGATTATTATACTATATATACATTTTATCAACTTAAAATATTGTCGAATTCTTTTTTTGCGTTAATACTTAACCAATGCTTATATTTTAACCATGAAAAAGAGAGAGGGAGCGGGAGGGGGTACTATAATACAGTGAAAATGTTGATAATGTAGAAATGTTCTGTATAATAAATATCTTCATCAGAATAGCTTAGTACTACTACTTTTTTTCTTTTTTTCTATCTCTGGAACCTGAGGGTTTTGGAAGATTGATTGGTTGTTCTCTAAATGAGGGACACGGTCGATGATCTTGAAGTGATGTTTCCCTAAAATATAGACAAACCAGAGAAGATCATATTTGATGGTTTTTGTGGATTGGGGTTAGGGTGCTGTCTAGCTTGTAGTGTAGGGAGGTAGCATATGAGCCACAAAACACAACGGGAAGATGGCGATCTCTCAAATTTTGCTAATTAACTGGAGAATGGGCCACTTTTTGCTGCGAAGTATTGGTGCAGATTCCAAAAACTGATTCCAAAGACATCTGAAGGAACCAGTGGCTACTAAACTAAAAAAATCCAGCGGCTCCTAAATCCTAAAAAAACAGTGGCACCTAAACCCTTAAATTCCAGTGGCCACATTTTGAAACAAACACGTGAAAACAATAGCATTTAAAGGAGAAAAAAAGTAAAAATAAATACTCAGGATTTCAAAGGGAAAAATAATATATTTAACATATACCCACGTACACCAAAACGCAGGCTAATTATACCAAATGTGCATATTTAATTTAATAATAAAATTCTTGGAATTCAACTATTAATTAAGTATAATATGAATCTTAAACTATGTACAGTCAGAAGATAAAGTTGAACAGGATGCAATTTAAAAAAAAAATGTATAAGCTAAGCATTCATGATAGTGAGGAATAGTTGGAAAACAATATTTCTTATTTTAATTTTGTGATACAAAAGTACATATATAAAAACTGTGAATATGTGAGAATATTTTACACCATAAAAACCAAAATGTACCACAAATATACATTTGTTTTTCTATAAGAAAAATTATCTTAAAAAAAATGACAACATAGAAAGTTAGTGGCCAAATCAAAAACTTTAGTCGCCACGTGGGGACTGGCGACCGCGAATCTGCACCTATATTGCGAAGATATTTAAAAATCTGTGATGAAGAATAAAATTTTCTGTAACTTTGGTAATACTGCATTGGTATATTTTACTGTAATTCCATTCCGCTTGTCAATTTTGTATCATTGATTGCTCCAGCGGTTTCTTAAATGCTGATTTCGGCATTGGGAAGAATCGTTGGAGCATTGGATTTTGAATGCTTGTTGCTGTTTTTGCTAACTCATCAGCGAGTTCTTACCCACGATACCCGTGTGTCCACAAATCCATGAAACGATAAAGATTTTGGAAGTTTCTTGTAGTTTCTTCAAAATATTTATTTCTAGGAAATCTGAAAAATTTTGTGTTTTAAAGCCAGAAAGCTAGATAGATTCTGTTAAATTAGGTTTGGTTTGGTTTGTATTTATGACGGCCAATTATCAACACGAGGGATATAGGCCCTAAGGGGGGGGGGGTGCCCTTCGTGGGAGTCTTTCTAAGGGAATCTAACCCGTATTAACGCTTGTAAATCAAAGATTCGAAGAAAATCACGAAAAACTCCGAACAATTAGGCCGACGGGCGCGATTGGGTTCGAGCCCTGCACCTCCCGTCTACCAGCTTCGAGAGCAGAACCTCTCGGCCACTGGTGGGGCATTGTTAAATTAGGATATTCCTTCTTCGATTGGGCTTGAAAGACGGTGTTATAATGTTGTAAATTAACTTTTTGATGATTATTGTAGAATACACAAAATGCATAAACTGTGCCCAATTCTGTCTTGGAGCAGCCTGTGAATATTTGGAAGATTGGTTTAATTTCTTCCTTGTCAAGAATTTTTATTAGATTTTTCCTTGGATCTATTATACTGTCGTTATACTTTGGAACATAAAACGTTGCTTCATATTTATCATTCAGAATGTTTAGTTTTAATACGTTTGCTGATGTTGCCTCTATTTCAAACCTTAGATGTAAAGGTAAACTTTTTTCAGCACATATAATGCGGATGTTGATGTCTTTTTCACGTTTTTGAGATTAGTAACAAGCAGTATCTGTGAACTGAGTATACGTGGGGTAGTTGCAAGATTACTTTTGTTATACTATCTCTAGTACAGACAAACTTTGAAAGATTTTGCTTCCTCTATTTCTTACCTTTTTGATTTTACATGATTAGTGAATGATATAGTTTTATCTAAGGTAGGTGAGACAAAGGTGGCCAATGTTCCTAATGTCACAATATGGCATTACTGCATTATAAATCATGTATCTGCAGTGCACATGGTTAAAAATTAAAGAGATCACCTTGATCGGCCGCCTTTGTATACAGTGATTTCACTTGGAGTTGTTCTAATTTCCAGGCAAGAAGAAAATTTAATTTACATGTGTTTAAATTCTTATAACATTGAGTTATACGTTTTCTGCAATCTATCTTATTTCTGTCTCTTTAACCACATTTACTTCAATTCTAATAATTTTATCAGATTATTAGTTTTACGTCGTGCAATTGGCGACCATACACATGTTCCCAAAGAAACTCGACACCCGGAACACCTTAAGAAATAAATATGGAAATCAATGTAGTAAGAATAATTTTCAAACTTTCTGTTTAAATAACGGAAAAGTACTTGTTACCATTTATTACCACTTATTATCAGATTTCGCCAACAATTTCCACACTATTGAGAACACCAGAGATCCCTCAAAAGAAGTCAGTAACTCCCAGAAGAAAAGCCCTAACTATACCGTGCACAAAAAGTGCTTCGAAGTCTTTTCGTGTCAGAAGATAAGAAGATTAAGAAGTAAAACTCCATATATCCCTATAATACGAAACAGTAATATAGTATGAAATTTTAATATATAAATAATTACTGGGTGATAAAAGGATTTAAGGCGACATTTTGTTTCCAGGCATGCATATTTCTGCAATTGACTCTAACAAGGTATTTGGGAAAAGTAAGTATTCTTACCTTGTTTACCGTGTCGAAAAAAATTAAGGTTTACTGTAATTAGTATAACTGGTGCCATGCTTGGCGCAGTTGTATCTGACCTGACCTTGGTATTACGTCTGTACCAAACTTTTTTTACAACTATGCTGCATATACACACTAATAAAAAGTGAAACCAAATTTTTACGGTATTGGTCGGACCGGTCGAATAAAACGTACAGTACGGAAAAACGTGAAATTATGGAAAAGAAAGAAAATCTTTGCAATTTTAAGCTATATGTAAACACATTCTCGCCTTTATTGCCTAGGGATACTTCTTTTATTTGCATAAAGCTACAATTTATGCTTGCTTTCTCACTTAAGAAGAAAAAATCCCGGAAATGAAAAAAAATTTCCGTTTATTATATTTCTTGAAAACACGAAAATGTCAGCTTTGTTTGCTCATACAGAAAATTTCGCTATCTAAGGTAAAACTAGCTCAAATATTCCATTATAAAGCTTTATTTTCGTCAAATCACAGGGATGTTCCGGCAACTGTGCTGCTTAGTACTTTTCCTTAATAGAAACAAAAATTTTACATATGTCCCTTTTTACCCTCAAAAGACGAATAAATTCGCAAACCAAAGCTCAAAATTTCCTGAAATTCGCAGTAAAAAGAATTAGAAGTGAAAAAAAGAAAATTACTTCAAATAGCAGAAATCACTTCCAAATCAATTTCTTCCAATCACAGGAGTATTACGGCATCTTGCTGCCTGTACATTTACTTTTTTGACGAAATGCTGTTTGAGAGCGTTGTTAATATTAAGAATTCCTTGTATAGCACTTTCTGCAGTTGTCCACCTTTCCAAATTAATTTTTTGTTTTTTTCGTATAATGAAAATTTTTTTTACACTTTTCCATCCAGCAACTGCTCTGTTTATGTGAGTATGTTATCCATATGCTTTTCGCCACCCCCTCTCCATACCCCCAGATCGCATTACATCTTTATCAAATGTTAATCTCACTTTAAAATAATCCCAGTTCAGTGTAAACTAAGCGAAAATTCCTATTAAAATTGCTTGAAGAAAAATGTTCAATGGGAATATTCTAAAGCAAAATAATTTGTTTTTCCACGTTATTGTTATAGGGTTTTTGTTGTTATTATCCAAAAATGACGCAGAAAACGGGATAACTTACGATGCGTGATGCGTAAAATGTGGATTCCACTGTATATCTATTTTATTCCTAAGTGGGAAGCCATTGCGTTCTCAGCAATCTATGACAATTTTCTCCTCTTACCAAACGACCTGCTTAAATCTATTAATGAAATAAATGTTTCGTGTATAGCTGAAATTAACATATCTACCTTGAACCGTAAAAACTGGTCTGTACTGTAGATCTATTTCATTCCTAAGGGGCCGCAATTACGTTCTCAGCAGTCTGTGGCTATTTTCTTTTCTTACCAGACGACCTGCTTAAATCCATTAATGAAATAAATGTTTCGTGTATAGCTGAAATTCACATATCTACCTTGATCCGTAAAAACTGGTCTGTACTGTATATCTATTTCATTCCTAAGTGGGCAGCCATTACGTTCTCTGCAATCTATGACAATTTTCTCCTCTTACCAAAAGACCTGCCAAAATCCATTAATGAAGTAAATGTTCAATGTATAGCTAGAATTCACATGTCTACTTTGATCTGTAAAAACTGGTCTGTACCGTATATCTATTTTATTCCTAAGTAGGCAGCAATTACGTTCTCAGCAATCTATGGTAATTTTCTCTTCTTATCAGACGAAGTGCTTAAAGTCATTAATGAAATAAATATTTCGTGTATAGCTAGAATTCACATGTTTACCTTGATCCGTAAAAACTGGTCTGTAGTGTATATCTATTTTGTTCCTAAGTGGGCAGCCATTACGTTCTCAGCAATCTATGGCTATTTTCTCCTCTTACCAGGCGATCTGCCTAAACTATTAATGAAGTAAATGTTCCACGTATAGCTTAAAGTTATAGTCCGCGAGCCAGCAACAGATTTTGATGACCACGTTCCTCTCGGCCGATAATTTGTAAAATGCTTCTCAGAGATGTATCATGAAGCTCCGTGAACGTCAGCTGCGGTTCCGTGGGTGGGTTGAGCAGCGGTAGCCTCTGAAACATGTAAAAAAAGAAAAAAAATTTAGTCATTTCCTCCCGGATGAAAATTTGTCAAATTATAGCTAACCCAATATCTTGAAGAAAAAAAAAAGTCAGCTGATTATAGAGTGGTGGGTTATTCGTCAGCAGGTCACACGAACATGAAATAAATATACAGTGTGCAAAGGAAAGTCCATTTAACCATAAAATACTTGCGAACGGAGAGAGCTAGCTACAGCTATGGAAGTGAGGTAACGGTATAGTAAAGTGACTACGCCCAACTTAATGCAAACGACGGCAGCGCCCCCTAGTGGTGAAATTTGGAAGATACCTACTGAAAATCGTAAACGAAAAGAAATAGAGCAAACCTTCCAATTAGAAAGTTTTGGAGCATCAATTAATTAGTACTAAACGACATTTGGTTCACACGGATAAGATAAATCGTCGCCTGTATACCCAAAAATGTCCAAAATCGATGCACTCTATTTCGTGTAAACGTTTGAATGGAATAGCCAGAAGTATGAAGAAATACGCACAATTTATGGTATAAATATGTGCTTATCTCAATACATTTTGATAACATGACATAAAAAACAAAAAAGACAAACTTTCTCACAGTGATAAAAAGTTAATATTCAATATGTTCGAAAAGTTCGCCATTGCTCACGATACATGTTTGTATTCTTGAGAGTAATTCTACATGCCACATTTCTCAGCATGGAACGTCTATTGCTAGTCTCTTCAATACGACGACATAGATTTTACCCTTTCAAGGGCCGTGGCTAGACGGTCTAACCACCTAATTTTAATTCCAAAACTGACAAATGGCAGCAAGAATAAAATTTTGCTTTTCTAGTGAAAATTCGCGAGTTTTTATTTTCTAAGAAATTCGTTTGAATATTCTGGTGTCAGTAAATTACTTCATCAGTTTCCGAACAGAATTCTTCTGCCCCTGAAAAGGTTAATCTAAAATTTTAAATACATTGGAAATTAAATTTTTACAGACATTACAGCACTGTACAACGTCACAATCTGAAATTGTGCACTGCTACATTTAGGGAATATGAATATACAAAGTAGAATCGTCGCTCATCGATTTCGGACATCTTTGGGTATACAGGCGACGATTTATCTTATCCGTGTGAACCAAATGTCGTTTAGTACTAATTAATTGATGCTCTAAAACTTTCTAATTGGAAGTTTTGGTCTATTTCTTTTCGTTCACGGTTTTCAGTAGCTATCTTCCAAATTTCGCCACTAGGGGGCGCTTCCGTCGTTTGCATTAAATAGGGCGTAGTCACTTTACTATACCGTTACCTCACTTCCATAGCTGTAGCTCTCTCCGTTCGCAAGTATTTTATGGTTAAAGGGACTTTCCTTTGCACACTGTATATTTTTTTCATGTTCGTGTGACCAGCAGACGAATAACCCACCACTCTATAATCAGCTGACTTTTATTTTTCTTCACGATATTGGGTTAGCTACAATTTGACAAATTTTCAACCGGGAGGAAATGACTAAATTTTTTTTCTTGTTTTACATGTTTGGAAGGTTACCGCTGCTCAACCCACCCACGGAACCGCAGCTGACGTTCACGGAGCTTCATGATACAACTCTCTGAATCATTTTACAAATTATCGGCCGAGAGGAAATAACTGACGAAATTTTCACTTGGCTCGGGGACTATTACATATCTACCGTGATCCACAAAATCTGTCTTTACTGTATATCTATTTTGTTCCTAACTGGGCCGCAATTACGTTCTCAGCAATCTAATGCAACTTTTTCCTCTACCGAACGACTTGCCTAAATCCATTAATGAAGTAAATGCTCCATGTATAGCTGAAATTCACATGTCTACCGTGATCCGTAAAATGTGGCCTTTACTGCATGTCTATTTTATTCCTAAATGGACAGCAATTACGTCCTCAGCAATCTCTAGCAATTTTCTCCTTTTATCAAACGAAGTGCTTAAAGTCATTAATGAAATAAATGTTTCATGTATAGCTGGATTTCACATGTCGAACATGACCGAATTCCGTTCTGTGCTCATATAAAAAGAAAAGAATGATTATGATGAAATGTGTTAGTAAATTTAAGTGTTTTATATACTCTTTTCTATTAAGGATAATTCCTTTTCTGATTTATTATATGTTATTTCGGTATTTATTCTACATTAAACAGATTGTCTTTGATTAACACGTTAAGGAATTCATAGTCACTAATGGGGCATTCCACGTCAAATCAGGCAGTAAAATATCAATATGTAACCCACCCTCACAGATTTTAATGAAACTGCGTGTGTTTGTTCTTACTATTAAGATATGATCACCAGTAATTTTTTTTGCTCCTTGGTGAAATAGTTTCTGAGAAAAAAATTGTCAAAATTTTGAAAAACTGCCGTCAGTTGGCATTCTTGATAGCTCGGTTTTCAAATGTAGCATGGCATATATATAATCATATTTCAATATCTACTCTTCAAATCATCTTCAAATAATTTATGCACAATATTTAGGGTACGCAGCTTATGAAAAAAATATATTGTTACGCTTATAACATTTTAAGTGTGTCTAAAAAAATATTTAAACTTTGAAGTCGTGAATTTTTTATGAAAAATAATGCATTAACAAAAAAAGCATTATCAACAAAAGGCGGTATTTTTATTAAATTTATTTTTTATGGGAGATATACTTAAAGTTGTCCTTTACCTGATTCTGAAATAAAAATAGTGGGATTTTGGGTGTTTTTGGTAGTATTTCCTATTTAAAAATATTTTGAGGTGCATTTCATATCAAATCAAGCAGAGTCATTTTATGTCAGTTCCCCTAAGCCATTTAATCACTGTCACAAATTTCAATTAAATTGGGTTTGTTTATAGCTTATTTTAAGACGTAATCACCTTTAATTTTCTTGATCCTAAGTAAAATATTTTTTAAGATAAAAAGTATCAAAATTTTGAAAAATTGTTTTAAATTTTTTTAATGACAGTTCGATATTCAAAGACTGCATTAAAAAAAAAAAAAGTCATTTCAATATAAAATCACTAAATAGGTTTCAAATAATGTATATGTGTCAAATAATGTAGGCTGATTATTATTTCTTGTTTTTTATCATGTTTAAACACTAAGAGTGTCTTTTATCTTATGAATTTCTAAAATCAAGAATTTTGTCAAAAATAATGTGTTAATCAAAAATTTATTATTAACCGAAGGCAGGGTGTTATTGCTTTTTTTTAATTGTACGTAAAAATATCTTTTAAATGGTTATAAAATAAAAAATAGTGAACATATGAGAAAAAATTATCAAAATTTTGGAAAAATGCCACGAGTTGCCATTAATGATTGTTCAATTTTCAAAGGCCTCATTTTATATATAAAATCATATTTCAATAACTAATAAAGAAATCTTCTTCGAATAATTTAAGCAAGGTAAATAAAGTATGTAGATTATGAAAAAAATATTGCTGTAATGTTAAAAAATATTTAAATGTGTCTAAAAAATTGTATAATCTTTGAAATCAAAAATATTTTACAAAAAATAATGAAATTATTAAAAAATCTTTATCAATCAGAGGCGGAGTTTCTATGACTAATTTTTTAATTTTAAATTGTACATAATACTACATTATAACTGGATCTGAAATAAAAATAGTGGGATTTTGGTTGGTTTTAGTAGTATTTAAATCATATTTAAAATTATCAATATTTTCAAATGTAAAACCTATCCAATGTATCATCCCTGGAAATATTTTTATTTATACATTTATTTTATTTTTCAAATTATCTTTTATGTTCGTTTCTTAAGGAAAAAAATAAACAATATTGTTTTTTAGTAAAACTTTTAGGGCGAAGAGCAATTATCCCTTTCCAAAAAAGAGAAAAATCACTAGCTCCTCACCGCCCAATAGAAATTTTCAAAATGACAGTCCTAATCTTTAAACTCATATTTGGCTGTTAATATTGAAAATTTAGCATTGAACTGCTAATATTGAAAAAAAATACCAAATTTTACTCTTTTGAAGAAAATTTTGACGTATTGTGCTTTAAATATATGCAAAAAATGCATAATCCATTATATTTATATCTTTCAAATAACTATATCTAAAAAAATATTTAAAACTTCATGAGTTGCACTTTTGTAACTTTATTCAGTTTCTAATGATATGTACCGTAATTTCGGGTGTATAGCCCGCAGATCAAACAATTCAGTTTGGACCAAGATATTTTATTCAGTATTTGAAGACCAATATTTACTGTGATCTAAAAAGTTACATTTTATTTTTGAAAATTTCTGGGTCGAAACACGATTGTTTGATCCGCGGGCTATACACCGGAAATTACGGTAATTTGATTTATTTCATCACAATATTGCTGAAAGATGGATTTTCAACATATATATGTGTGTATATATATCCCTGTTCTCAAACAAATTATTTAAAAATTATTCATTTATGTTTATAAAGCATATATATATTGTTTATACACTTACAGAAAATACATATAGCAAATTTTATGATATTATGTCAATAATGTCTAAAAGTAAAGAACTTATCTAATAGTATGTAACGAAAAATTTAACATCTGGTGTAATGACAACAAAATTTTATAATTGTTTTACTTAATTTGGATGAATGAAAAAAGCTTACATGTTTATATTTTATTGAAGTACAGGTGAAAATGTCACAAAGACATACCTCAACAACCACTGAGTATGTCACATTCACACTACAGATGATTTTTTTTTTCTTTTGATCTTTCGGGTTTGATTTCAGATGGTAATGAATTAATTAGTTTTGTTAGAAGTGTCATTGCAGTCAGCATATTAGGCTCACTACTTTTTTTTTATATAATTTGTTTTGATTTGACTCGATGAACAACAATATTTAAAGGGACCATTTCATGACTTTTCAATTAAAAGCTGATTTATAAATTCATCATGTTGTTTAGTTATTATTATCGTCTTAAGATAATAAGTTGATATTAAAATTTTTAAATGCAGTTTATTTATTATTTGAACAGTTGAAAGTATTTTTCAATAAGAGTGCGGGCTGTTGAGCAATGTAGTGTTGGAAAGGAACTGGTACTATTTAATTTAATTTTTATTGCTGTAAATAATATTTGTTATTTTATTATTGTATGTATTATATTTAAGCAAGAGTAGAAATACACGATATCGTAGTCATTTTAGTACATCTTAGCATGAAAAGCTTCAATATTTATCATTAAACATTCACATTTTATGAAAATTTTGTTAAAATTGCTCATATTTTCACTATTTTTATTTTATAACTATTGAAAAGATATTTTTACGTACAATTAAAAAAAGTAATAACAGCCTGCCTTCGGTTAATAATAAATTTTTGATTAACACATTATTTTTCACAAAATTCTTGATTTTAAGAATTCACAAGATTAAACACACTCTTAGCATTTAAACATGACAAACAACAATAAATAATAATCTGCCTACATTATTTGTCACATATACATTATTTGAAACTTATTTAGTGATTTTATATTGAAATGACTTTTTTTTTATGCAGTCTTTGAATATAGATCTGTCATTAAAAACATTTTTAAAAAATTTCAAAATTTAGATATTTTTTTTTATCTTAAAAAATATTTTACTTGTAATCACCTTTAATTTCCTTGATCCTGTCTTAAATTGAGCTATAAACATACCCAGTTTCATTGAAATTTGTGACAGTGAATTAAATGTCTTAGGCGAACTGACATCGAATGACTCTGCTTGATTTGATTTGAAATACGCCTCAAAATATTTTTAAATATGAAATACTACTAAAAACACCCAAAATCCCACTACTTTTATTTCAGAATCAGGTAAAGGACACCTTTAAGTATATCCCCCACAAAAAGTAAATTTAATAAAAATACCGCCTTTTGTTAATAATGCTATTTTAGTTAATGCATTATTTTTCATAAAAAAATCACGACTTCAAAGATTAAACATTTTTTTAGACACACTTAAAATGTTATATAAGCGTAACAGTATTTTTTTTCATAAAATACGTACCCTATATATCATGCATAAATTATTTGAAGATGATTTGTGGAATAGATATTGAAATATGATCATATTTATGTCATGCTACATTTGAAAATCGAGCAGTGAAGAATGCCAACTGATGGCAGTTTTTCAAAATTTTGACAATTTTTTTCTCAGAAACTATTTGACCAAGGAGTAAAAAAAAATACTGGGAATCATATCTTAATAAAAGGAACAAACACACGCAGTTTCATCAAAATCTGTGATGGTGGGTTACATGCCTGCCTGAACTGACATGGAATGACCCTAATGCATTATTAATGTTTGATTAGGTACAGTCGTGGGGAAAAAAAAGTAAACACCCCCTACTAACTCCTCAACAAATTAACGTAGACGAAAGTTACTGGTACCGAACGATTGGAAATAAAGTGTACTTTTAAATGACGTATATAAAATTTGCTGAGGGGGCCATCTATATGTTAAAACGAATCCAAACTTCATTTTTTTCAATTAAAATACCCAATTTTAACGATATATTTCAAATCTTTGGTTCAAACTATGCCTAGACACTAAATTTCAAGTCATTTGAATGATAAGTTTTTGAATTATAAACATTCAAAATTTAGTGCTTCTAATATTAAATTACATTTTCATATTTTTATTTATAACTTCTGAAATTATGAACCTAATGTTCTAATTTTTTGTGTAGCAATAATACTAATATACCCAAACATAAATACGTTGAATTTGCAATTTTTATAATTTTCTGGTATGAATTATGAATTATGAAATTAATATTAAAAAAAACTATGAATTGCAACCTACAATTTTTTTGATGGATTCAAATTTATTAAGTCCTGCTTTATGAAAATCCAAAATTTCACATTTTTCTTCATAGTAGTTTTCAAATTATGCTTAAAAAACGGCAAAATGATGGTTTAAGGGGCCGTCTATGATAGAAGTGACTAAATATTTTGAAATTTCTTATGCCATCCTGTAATCTAAGAGACTTTATTGACTGCTTAAGGTAGCTTGATCAAGAAGGGAGCTCTCTCGGTTAACAATCGAGTACCGAACTTCAATTTGGATACAGCCCTTAAAATACGCTCGTTTTAAAATAATTAATTTCTTGGAAACTTATGGTACGAATTGCATAAAAATTTGTTTTTAGACTAATTGAAGGGTGTAGAGTTCATTTATGCTGTCAGAATTGTGTACTGCTATTGAGAAAAACAAAGTTATGGTTCATTTTAATATGTAGATGGCTCCCTAAGCAAATTTGTACACATCATTTAAAAGTAGACTTTATTTCCAATCTTTGGGTACCAGTAACTTTCTTCTACAATAATTTGTTGAGGAGTTATTAGGGGGTGATTACTTTCCCCCCCACGACTGTACATACTGTAAAACAATGAGAAACAAACAATAGTAATTAATTATAGTTACATATTTGTTTTGCAATAGATATGAATAGTACGTAACTTATGGCGAAGGTATTATCCAAAAAGAAATATCTTAATTAAACATAATTTTAATTGCTACAAGGTATAAATTAAAACTTTAAAACAATAAAAATAGGTTTATTCGATTGTTTACATGTTACGACTCTGTCCGAGTCATTTTCAAAACAAAGAAATAAAAATATTCTAAAATTGCACGGTCTACGAAACGCCATTATTCAGTTTTTCATGTACTCTTTCATATTATGCATATTATTATTTTTATTTTACTTGAAAGTTTATTTTTATTTTCGTGACCATTGAGTACCTCGAGCCATAATTTCGGTAAGTTAAATGTTGCTGCATCCATACATATAAAACATTCAATATGTACTGATGAATTCAATACGACACATTCAATATGCAACGATGCAACATCATTTAACATACCGAAATTATGGCTCGAGGTACACAATGGTTACGAAAATAAAAATAAACATCCAAGTAAAAATAAATAAATAACATGCACAATATGAAAGAGTACGTGAAAAATTGAATGATGGCGTTTCATTGACGGTGAAATTTTAGAGAGTGGTAGAGTCGAAACATGTAAACAGTCGAATAAATCTATTTTTAGAGTTTTTAAAGCTTTTAACGAGCTATTTTTAGAGTTTTTAACGAGCGACCTGTATTCGTGTCGCGAAGGCGCTCAGAATCAGTGATTATTCTCATCAGTAAATTTTTATTTTAAATTTTGCCTTATTTAATCCGAGCATTTTTCCGATTGAATGAGGCAAAAATTTCTGTTTTAAAAAACCGGTGATAAAAGATTAAAAATTCTTTAAAAGACGCTCGTCCCGAAGGGGTTAAATGTTGAAAATGGTCTTTTTTTCATTTTTTTCCAATTTTAAGAATCTTGAGACGCCTTAAGAACGAATTAATTGAATTCCCATACAAATCAACACAAAATCTATGATTGATTAACGAACAGTTCGGTTAGCGAAAACTGTTTTTGAACGGATTAAGTTCGTTAACCGATCACCCACTGTGCATCTATTTTAATCCTAAGTGGGCAGCTATTACGTTCTCTCCAATCCATAACAATTTTCTCATCTTACTAAAGAACGTGTTCGAATCTATTAATGAAATATGTATATGGAACACTCACATTTATCTGTCGTGATCGTACTGCGTTGTTTCATTCTATGCTCATATATAACGAAAATAATGATAATGATAAAATGGTTCAGTAGGTTACTTATTGCTCTCATTTCTTTCTGGCCATTACTTTGCAGATTCAATATGTAGAATTTCAACATTAATTCTACATTAAGTAGATTTCCTTTGATAGACTGTTCAGAAAAGTTATTGACACTAATGCGTTTCTTATGTTTGATGTATTTTCTCACAAAATCCTGTTTTCGTGACATTGTCAACAGCTTTTTATATTTGTGAAGAATCTAATCATAATTTTGTGAATTTGAAATGATCGTTATATTCAGGTTCTTGTTTATACTTTTAACAGAATCCTTTGTATATGTAAAAGAAAGATAAGAAAGATAATGGGTTCTTTGAGAACTTCAGCTGTTTTGTAATAAGTCAGATTTTACTTTTAAATGAATAAATATCCGAAAACTCAAGTTTAGACATGAGAAATTTTTGCAAATAGTCTGCTTTTAGAATTTTGTGAAGGGTTCTCTTTTAAAGGGAAAAGTTTTGTGAAGGGTCCTGTTTTGAGACGGAAAATTTTGAGAAAGGTACTTGAAGGACCCAAATTCTTCTTAAAGACATGTTTAATACAGGCCATTACAGACATTACAAACAAATCAAAGAATGAGGTATAAGTGTTTGATATAAGTCTGAACAGTAACATAATAATGACGAATCTAAGTATTTGCATAATACGAGGGTTGCCTTTTATGTTTTTACAAACGATAAATAGAAAGCGCTACTGAAATTTGTCTTCAGTATATTTGTAAAATTAACATTTTTTTTAAATCTTGGAATCAGTGGCATCTTGGAAATCGTCTGCTTATTTTGTTTACAGTGAGTGTTCTAAAGAAACAAGTGAGTGAAGAAAATGGAAACAACTCGTGAAGGTTTCCGTTGGATGATTTTTTATGATTTTAAGAAAGGCCTCACTCGGCAAGAATGCTTAGTATCACTTCGTGAAAATTTTGGTAATGAAACACCATCAGAAAAGACTGTTTACAATTGGTTTGCAGAATTTCGTCATGATCGTGCGTCCGTCAGTGATGAATCGCGTGAAGGACGACCAAAATTGGTAGTGATTCCGAACAACATCGATGCTGTGCACAAGATGATTGAAGAAGACCGACATGTCACGTTTGGTTAGATAGAAGCATGCCTTGGTATATCACAGACTGCAATACATTCGATTTTGCACGAACATTTAGCTGTTAAAAAGATTTGTTCCAGGTGGATTCCGCACAATTTGACAAAAGCTCAAAATGAGGCTCGTGCAAATTGGTGTAAGGAAATGCTAAAAAAATTCAAATTTGGAACTGCAAAATCCTTATACAACATCGTTACAGGTTACGAAACTTGGAAATATTCGTATGAGCCGGAAACAAAACAACAATCCACTATTTGGGTATTTCCAGATGAACCGAATCCTACGAAAGTTGTTTGTAAGGATTGCTTGTTTTTTCGACTTTATAGGATATATCACAACCATTCATTTAGAGGATAGAAAAACAGTTAACGCTAAATGGTATACAGAAATTTGTTTCTCAAAAGTCATCAGAGAAATCAGCAAAAACAACAAAAAACGCCGCATCATTCTTCATCACAACAACGCCAGCTCCCACACAGCACGTGAAACAATTGATTATTTGAAGGATAAAAATATCGAATTAATGTCTCATTGCCCATATTCTCCTGATTTGTCGCCTAACGACTTTTTCTTGTTCCCTTACGTCAAACAAAAAATGTGTGGGCAGTGATTTTCATCCCCTCAAGAACCTGTTGATGCCTTCCAAAACTATGTTTCTGAGATATCAACTTCAGAGTGGAAAAACTGTTTCAAGAATTGGTTTGAACGGATGAAAAAGTGTATAAATCTTAAAGGCGAATATTTTGAAAAGCAATAAAACAGTTTGTTCCCCAAAAAATCTTTTTCTGTCTACTTTTTCTAGAAACTTAAAAGGCAACCCTCGTAATGTCAAATGTGAAAATGATCTGATAATTAATAACGATAACTTTGAAATAATTCATAAGCTTACATGTTTATATAACATAATCAAGAACTAGTTGGATGTGCCAATCCCAAAACTTTCTTCTATCTCATATATCTTATTATTTCAAAATGATGTTACAAATGTTAATATTTCATTTTTATTAGCTCAATACTATATCAACTTTGACTTTCATCTTACATTTCTGCTTCAGTCAATTAATTGAAGTAAAAACGAGTTAATCTCGATCATGACATTTATTAAAATTAATAGTTTTCCGTTATTTTGTTGTATAAGAGCTGTTCGCGAATAGTCGGCTTATCAGGATATAAAGTTTCCGTCGCTTCACAAGCCGCAAGTCTACAACAGAACAAGGAAAAATCAAGAAAGTTACACAAAAATCGTTTTTATAGTGCCCCCTTTCGACGCAATATTTCTAAATTCAGGTAGGACCTACTTGTCATGGCCAAAGACATACACAAAATATTTGATTCAATTCTATATATAACTTCATGCACTTTTCGATGGTACAATATTAAAAATGGAACAAAAGACGCTATTACAGCACCCCCTTCCGACGCATTTTTTCCAAATAAAGTGAGGACCTTCTTGCCATAGCCAAAAACATGCACAAAAAATTTGGTTCAATTCTATGCATAACTTAATACACTTTTTGATGGTACAATGGCGACAGACACACGGACAAGCAAGCATTTTCTATAAACATGTTTTTGGGATCTCTGACTCCTAAAACGTATAAATCCGTCGAAAACCGGAAGTCGAAAAAAATTTCGATTGAAATACTTTCTTCTATTGAATATAGAAGAAAGTAAAAATACTTCAATAGTTTTTTTTTTCATCATTATACATTTCATTTCGCAAATAAATCTCTCTTTCTTAAGCTCGAATTGAGCCAAAATCCTTTTAAGAATTACCAAAACCCTATTAAAAAAATACCGCATTTTCTTTATGGCACTATTTCCAAATATAAACAAAATATGAAAGAAAATCAAATGTGGTATTTTCTTTAGAAAAACTTTTACTTTGTTTAAATCGTTTTATGTTTTTCATTGCTTGCAACATTTTCACTTCAACAAATCGTGCTGCAGATAGCTACTAATATCTATCTATTTTATTCCTAAGCGAGCAGATATTACGTTCTCTGCGATGGTTAACAATTTTCTCCTTTTACATGGCAATGGTCAAACAATGTAATTTAACAATATAGGTCATTTTAAAGAGAAAGTTTGGAAACCTAAAAATTTCCAAAAGTGTCCCAACGAACTCGGTCGAGACATTAGTATGCACTATGTATATGAAAAATTTTATCCAAATCGGTTAAAAAATTCGAGAGTTACAGCATGACAAAATTCACACACACACACACACATACACACACACACATATATATATATATATATATATATATGGATACGTATATATGTATATAAGTCAGCATTTCAACGGTGGGTGGTTTTGGTATCTGGGGGTCATGATCGGCGAAAATATAGCAAAATTTCTCGAAGTGTTTTCCTTTGAGCGGCTGCAATAGGTAGCTTTTTACTTTTTGTAATGAAAGCTGCGTAAAAGTGTCCACAATTTTGACCACCACTGTATGTCAATTAATTGTCAAACCGAGAGTATTTACGCGAGATAGTGTCCGGACAACCTGGCAGCCAGCCAGACAAACAGAATTCATAAACAAACGAAATCTCCGTTAACAAACAACATAATTTTCATTCTTTGTGTCTAGTTCACATATTTCGAGCTAATCTCACATCTAGCACACCAAAGAAAATGGGTCTTACATGTTTATAATTATTATTTGAATTAAGGCATTATAAACCAGACATCCTGTACATTAAGGATGCACAACCTGTGGCCCGCGGGCCAAAAGTGGCCCGCGATGGGTTAGCGTGTGGCCCGCGAACTTCGTCAATTTATAACTTGAAAAAATTTTAATTTTTGTCTATAGGTCGCAGGGAAAAAGTTAATTAAGCGAATTTCGTCAATTTGTCGCGAGAAAAATTGAAAATTTTGACAGCCATTTAAAAATCGCGAATTTTGTCGATCAGGCGCGGAAATTTGCGAATTTCGTTGATCGCGCGCGGAAAAAGCGCGAATTTTTTCAATGAGGATCGTAACAATCACGAATTTTGTCAGTGAGGTGCGGAAAAATCGCAAATTTCCCCGATCGGACACGGAAAAAAATGCGAGTTTTTGCGTCGATCGGCCTCGGAAAAATCGCGAATTTCGTTGGTTGGGCACGAAAAAAAATCGTCAATTTGATGATGCGTAGAAAAATTCAAAATTGTTTTGATCGGCTGCGGAAAAATCGTGAATTTTGTCAGTCGCGAGAAAAGACCGCGAATTTCGCCAATTGTCCGGGGGAAAAAATTGCAAATTTCGTCAGTCAGTTAAGAATCGCCAATTTCGTCGATCGGGTGCGGAAAAATCGCAAATTTTGTCGATTAGGAGAGGAATAACCTCAAATTTCTTTCCTCGGTTGTGAAAAGAATCGCATGTTCGTCTGTCAAACGCGAGAAAAAAAATCGCGAATTTCGTTAATTTGACGCGAGAGAAAAATTAGCCATTTAAGAATTGCGAATTTTGTTGATCGGGCGCGGAAAAATCACTAATTTCGTCAATCAGTCTTGGAAAAATCGCCAATCAGACACGGAAAGAATGCGAGTTTTTGCGTCGATTGGCCTCGGAAAAATCGCGAATTTCGTTGGTCGGGTAAGGGAAAATCGCGAATTTTGTCGATCAGGCTCGGAAAAATCATAAATTTCGTTGATCGGGCACGGAAAAATCGTCAATTTTATTGATGATGCACAGAAAAATTGAAAATGTTTTTGATTGGCTGCGGAAAAATCGTGAGTTTCGTCAGTCGCGAGGAAAAACAGCGAATTTCGTCAATTGTCCGCGAAAAAAAATTTCAAATTTGAGAAAACCAGAAAATTTCATTTATCAGTATCAGAAAAATTGCCAATCGGACGCGAAAAAATTCGTAAGTTTTGTCGATCGGGCTAAGAAAAATCTCAAATTTCGTTGTCGGGCTCGAAAAAATCTCAAATTTTGTTGATCGTGCGCGGAAAATCACGAATTTTTCGGTGATGCCCGGAAAATTTGCAAAATTCGTTGATCGGCAGCGGTAAATCGTGAGTTTCGTCAGTTTATCGTGAGAAAAAAAAACAGAATTTTGTCAATTTGCCGCGTAAAAAAATTGTAAATTTCGTGAATCAGTGAAGAATCACGTATTTCGTTGATCGGGCGAAGAAAAATCACAAATTTCGTTGATCAGGGGCGTGAAAATCAGAGTTTTCCCGATCGGCCTCCGAAAAATCGCGAGTTTTGTCGATCAGCTTAAGAAATATCGCGGATTTCGTTGGTTTGGCACGAAAAAAACGCGTATTTTGTCGATCAGGCGCGGAAAAATCTGAAATTTTGTAGATCGGGCGTGGAAAAATCCGCAAATTTTGTCGATGATGCCCGGAACAATTGAAAATTTCGTTAATCGGCAGCGAAAAAATCGTGAGTTTTGTCAGTTTATCACGAGAAAAAAACGCGAATTTTGTCAGTTTGCCGTGGGAAAAAATTTGCAAATTTCGTCAATCAGTTAAGAATCGCGAATGTCGTTGATCGAACGCGGAAAAATCACGAATCTCGTCGATCAGGGTCTAAGAAAAATCGCGGATTTCGTTTGTTGGGCACGAAAAAATCGCGAATTTTGTTGATCAGATGCTGGAAAATTGAAAATTTCGTCTATCGAGTGCGGAAATATAGCAAATTTCCTCGATCAAGCGCGGAAAAATAGCGAATTTTATCGGTCAAGTGCAGGAAAAGTACGGAATTTTTTTCGATCAGGGGCAGAGAAATTCAAATTTCGTCAATCAGGTGCAGAAAAATCGTAACTCCCGTCAATCAAGCACGAGAAAATCGCGAGTTTTATCGATCGGTTCCTAAAAATCGCGAACTTCGTTGGTCGGGTGCGAAAAAAATCGCGAATTTTTTCAATGAGGTGCGGAAAAATCGAAAATTTCGTCTATCATGCGCGGAAAAAAGCAAATTTTGTATATCGGGTGCGGAAAAATAGCGAATCATGTCTGTCGGATGCGGAAAAATCGCGAATTTTGTCAATCGGCTTGTCGATCAGGCGCGTAAAAATCGCAAAGTTTCTTGATTGGGCGCAGAATAATCGCGAATTTCATTGATCGGGTGTGGAAAAATATCAAATCTCATGGATTGGCTCCTTCTCTCCCCTTCGTTCATAAAGTTTGCATTTTTTTGTTCGGCACTAGCCACTTTCATGCCTATGTTTGTTTTTTAGCACTTATAATAAAACAAAATTTACTCCGCCGAATAAAGTCAAGGAATATTATCACACCTTGAAAACAATCCTTGCTGTATCTGTGTTACATACATACAAACATAAACTGTTGATATATCCTTCCCAACTGAATTTGATAGGCTGACTGGGTAGGGGAACCTAGAGGTGTAACCCCACCCCCCTCACTGAAACCATATTTTTTTATCCGATTATAGGACACAGATCTCCTCCCCGAAATAGAATTCTCTCCATGTTACTTATGTGGCCCTCGACAACCAAGATATTTTTGTAAGTGGCCCTTCTCTAAAAAAGATTGTGCACCCCTACTGTACATTAACCCATTTTAGGCCAAACATAGAAATTTTATAAGATGTGGAATTATTTTCATTGAAATATACTTAAATTACATTTATTAAGACACAAAAAAGTTTCGTGCATGAAAAATAATATTTTGTTTAAGAAATAAAATGGTGCGTATAAGCACCATTGGCCAAATCAATGGAGAAATCATTCAGTTGAACAATTATAGTCGAATTTTTATATTTTTTATGGAAATTTTCGAAAAATTACGGATGCAAATGGATTTGTAATTTGAGGCACAAATAAATCACACTAAATTTGCAATAAAACTCTGAAACCTTGCATAAAAAGTGGGTTTTCGATTTTAGCCTACTTTTCATGCTTTCGGCCAATGATGTGTTAACGCATCATTAAATTTAAATTAAAAAATGTAAGTTTTTTTATGAAATTTCTTTTAATTTTATTTTATTTACAGAACTTGTAACTTTAATCCATTATAAAAACATATGATTAATCTCAAGTGGAATAATTATACATTTTCAAAAAGTCTAATTTGTCAATAACCGTTTCAAGTTAAAAAAATAGTGTATTTAAAAATTTCTCAACAGAAAGTGTTTACTCCAATTGAATTACTAATATTTTATAATGCCTTCAAAACCCTTAAAAATAGCAGAAAAATAAAATTAGTGAACAATATACGTCACAGTGTTAATAAAAAAATACTTATTGAAATGGTGCGTTTACGCACCTTTGGCCGAAAATGGGTTAACTGAAAAATTACTCACAATCTCAAGTTCTTAAATAATAATATGCTTATAGCGATTGTAAGAAAAGAAAAGAAAACTAATAATTAAAATAGTTATACTAAAAATCTCCAGCAAAACTCCTTAATTAACAATAACAATTAAAAGAAATTCCGAGTAATTAATATTTTCTTTATGTCTTTTTTGTCGCAAACAAATGAAATGTAACAGTCTTTAGAAAAACTTCATCCTATTTTTGTAAAATACTAAATTAAATATAAAAAGAGCTAAAATGTAACCTTTTCTTTAGAAAAAAC
Organism: Maratus speciosus; assembly: GCA_963932465.1. Classification (NCBI taxonomy): domain Eukaryota; kingdom Metazoa; phylum Arthropoda; class Arachnida; order Araneae; family Salticidae; genus Maratus; species Maratus speciosus. The sequence continues at coordinate 124,721,875 of OZ010789.1, read as the reverse complement.
ACAACAAATCATTTCATCAATTGTAGATACTCATTAATATCTATCTACTTTATTCCCACGTATTCTTTTATTCCGTCAGAGGCAGTTGTGTTCTGTGCAATCCATAACAATTTTCTCCTCTTACCAGACAAATGTGCCCAAAGCTATTTATGAAATGTCCGACGTATATCAGGAATTTGTCTGTTCTGTCGTGATCACATTACGTTGTTCTGCTCTATGCTCATATAAAAAGAAAATAATGATAATGATAAAATGGTTCAGTAAGTTACGTGTTATTGCCATTCCTTTCTGCTGATCACCATTAATTTTCTGAATCATTATGTTAGATTTCTACGTTAAACAGATTGCCTTAAATAATTTCCTTCTAGAATTTATCGAATCTAATGTTTAATGTGAATCTTGGGTATTGATGATGTGCAGAGGACTACAGCTGTATGTAATCGCTATAACTCGGAATAGTGATCGTAATCACGACTAAAATCTGATACAAACAAAGAACTAAACAAACAAAAGAATTTCGCTCTAAACAACAGCACTTAAAAGTACTAAAATATTAATAATTTTATTCATATTTTGCTATAGTAAAACAGCAGAAATACAAAATATAATTCAAGAAAATTTATTTAAAACCTCTTATTCTCTAATTCTAAAGTTTCTCAAATCAAAATGTGACTTTTTATTCACTTTTTATTTCTAACAGGGTCTCATACTAGAAACAAGTAACAGTGAAAAATGAAAGGAGAGATACAGATTAAAACAGCTAATGATAAAAATTTCTCTAGCAACCATTATTAATTAATAATATATATATATATATGTGTGTGTGTGAAACTACTGTGACGCTCCTGCATATCTACGTAAAGTAGTTTAACCAACACACGCCTTAAACTTTATCAACCATCAGTTAGTCCTGATAATAACCATATTGCAATCGTAGGTGGCAAAGTGGAAGACAGGACTTAATAATCACTGGGAAGAATTTTCCTTTCGATCAAATAATAAAGGCAACATAATCTTTAAGAAGTTTATTGTAAAACCATCTCGTAACAGTTCCACTAGTAATTCAATCGGCTCTCGAATCTAGCTGTACCACTATCATATTAAAACCCTTAAATGCTTGATTTTTCAAAAATTATTGTAATAATGTTTTTCGGCTTTCATTTTTTAAATAAATCATGGAAAAAATACTTAAAAAAAATTATATTTTGTATATGTATGGTTTACGGCTAAAAAACAGTTTGTTACTATTCGGCAATACTGGTCTTTAATTGAAAAAATAATTTTCCTTGATAAAATTCTATAATATTAAACACACAAGAATGTTAGGAACTATAATAAGAAATAAATTTTACTTGCTCACTGCAGAACAAATTAGGGTATTTCGCAAGCTTCCAAACAAAACAAAAAGAACAAGTAGCAACAATTGAAAAAATAAATCTATCTTTATTCTTAAACAGCACAAGTGTTGCCATCTACATGTTGAAAATCGATTTAATAATATTTTCAGAATGTATTTTATTGGCAACATTAGGCATTATAGCTTCAATATTATTCTAATAGTGTTTTAGAGCCTAAATTGGGTATGTTGCCGAAAAGCAACACCCGGAATTTAAGGGTTTAAGCTCGATAATGTTAACAGGCATTAGAAACTCACAATGTAAAAATCCATTCCACCAAGCGACAGGCTTTTATCAACAAACGAAAAACGTAAAAAAATCCTCTCTTCCAGGTCAGTGTAAGCTATTAAATACTAAAAAGAACGCGTAAAGGTACACTGATTTCTTCTACGCACTGACTAACACAGAGAAGCGAGGGGGAAAGGATGGCGCTTTAAGCGATAGGACGAAAACCAGGAAAGAGGCGGGGAAGCTTTGACGTAGAGACAGGACACTTTATTAAAAGCGGAACATTAAAAGGGGGAAAAATTAGAAGCGCGAAAACTCTCGCAAGACACCATGGGATATCGAATGATAATTTAATAAAAGATAAAAGAGTATTAGTAAACATTCGAAAGGAATAAGAATTTAATGTCTCAAAATATGAAAGAATAAAATAAATTAGTGGTTTTTTTACAAAAAAGTGCAGCTATTAAGGTTTTAAGAATGAGAAATAAAAGAATGCGCTGAATTAAAGACATGGGATTATAATATAAAGGATATTTAAGATATTATTAAAAGACAGGTAAACACGTATATATTATACGAATTTGGAATAAATTAACTAAGGTAAAAGGACGAAATTTTTTCATTATTATATATATATATGCAATTAGGAGATTATCATTATAGCATAGCTTTTTCATATGAAAGTAAGATAAAAATATGAAATGAGATAGTTACTTTCGAAAGATATTTAAAAATCATTCCATATTTTTATCGATGAAAATTATTTTCAGCCACCATACATAAAATACCTACAAATATATATCTACTGCACTCGTAAGTGAACAATTACTACATTCTCTGCAGTCCGTACACATTTTCTGCTCTTAACAGACGATTTGCCAAATGCTCTTATTGAAATGATTGATATATATCTGGCATCGACACTGAGTCACTATTTCGTGATCATATTACGTTCTTCTCTTCTATGCGTATATAAAAAAAAGTATAATGATTATGATAGTAGTGAAATAGTTCAATAGATTAATGTGCTTTTCACATTCCTTTCTGTTGATGACCGTTACTATTCCAATTCATCATGTTTGATTTTAATATTGATTTTACCTTAAACAGCATGCCACTGGTGAATTTGTTAAAAAAGTGTGTAAGTCTGTGTCCTATGTGTGTGATATCCATAGTTTTGTTTACATTAAATGGAACACAGTTTATGTGGTATAAGAAATGTGTCATTGTGACAATTTCCGATACTGATTACCCAGATTTATACAATCAATATATACTTGAACCATAAACTTTTACATTTAAAAATATTAGAATACTAAAAATTAAACTTGTTATAAAGAGCGTAAAATAAAAGTAGAGTAAAAAATCACGAAGTTAATGTACTAAACGTCTTAACCCCTTAACGGTCGCATTAAATTACGATTTAAAAATTCAAGTATCTTATTGGCACCACTTTTTTGAAAAAGAAATATTCACCTTATTTAATGACAGGTAAAATGATACCATAATAAAGCCAATTACACTATTTTATAAAATTGGTGGGAATCAGACAAATCTGAATAAAAGACACAGCCCGTGAATATGACGGGAGCGAGAATTAGGGGGTTAAAGTAGCATAAGAAGATTCATAATCGTAGTTTAGAAAACAAATGAATTGTAACAATGTCTTTAGAAAACTTCGTTCTTTTTTTTTATATGTATAACACATCTTTTCTGTCATCACGTTGCAGATACTTATTACTAGCTATCTACTCTACTCCTAAGCGGTTAGTTATTAAATTCACTGCAATCCGTAACAATTATCTTCTCTTGTCAGACAATGTGCCCAAAGCTGTTATTGAAATGTTCGATATATATCTAGTATTGGTGTCCTTATTTGGTAATCATATTACCTTGTTCTATTCTATGTTCATGCTAAAATAAAGTTATTAACCCTTTAGTGCGCAGCTTTGCATATATGCAAACAACAGTGTTTTGAATTTAATAGATTTTTTTTTTATTCGTATATACCTAATTCACACCAGAAAATTAAAGTAGCCATATTTGCTTTAATTAATAACAGACATTCCGTATTTAAATAAACCGAAATTAACTATTGAAACTTTCTGGTGTAAAATCAGATTTTCTGAACTATGTAATTTCTAGAACATAATCTATCATTGGAATTAAAGGTTTAAAGGTTAAGTTTTAGAAAATAAATAATTATATAAAATAAAGCGTTTGTAGAGATACTTATTAAAATATTTACTAATTTGCAATATTTTAGCGTAAAACAGCTACACGACAGTAGTTTTTACTTGTATTGCAGATGTGCAACAGAAGAAAAGATTGACGTATTATATGAAAAATGTATCTCTGATTTTTTCCATTATTTTACCTGTGTAATAAACCTTTCAGAGAATCATATATATTTTTTTCGAAACAAAATAAAAAATCGCGCATTTAAGGGTTAGGATGATAATGATGAAATAATTCCATAGATTTAACGTTTACCGCATTCCTTTTTGCTAGTAATCATTACTTTTATAATTCAGTATGTGAGATTTCGGAGTTTGCTCCACATTAAACAGATACTATTTGTGAATTAGTAAGAGAATATTTTGGCATGTGTCTTAATTAATGTGTCATAAGTGATACGTGTGATATACAGAGTATTGTTAGTATTAAAACTAATATAGTTTATGAGGTGTGTAATAGTAACACGTTTCCATGATGATGACCGAGATTTGACACAAACAACACATTTTTGAACCATAAATTTTTACACTTATAAATACTAGAATACCAATAATGTTATGCTTATTATGTGTTTTATAATAAGCATAAAACAAAATTAGAGAAAAAAAATTAAAATTTAATGTATTTAACATCTTAAAATATCGTAAGGATAAATCGTAATTTAAAGACAATCGTAATTATCATAATTTCCCATCTCATAATCGTAATTTAGAAGCTAAATGAAATTAAGCAATTTCTTAAAAAAAGCTTCATTTTTTTCAATCACCATGTTGCAGATACTAAGCAACAGCTATCTACTCTACTATAGAATGGGCAGGTATTGCATATTCTGAAATCCATAAAAATTATCTTCTTTTGAAAGAAAATGTGCCCGAAACTGTTATTGAAATGTTCGATAAATATCTGGCATTGGTATCATTATTTCATGATCATATTACATTTTTATGTTCTATACTCATAGAAAAAAACAAAGTAATAACAATAATAATGATGAAATGGTTCAGTAGACTTACGTGTTTACCACATTGCTTTTTGTTGATGACCATTACTTTTATAATTCAGTATGCGAGATTTCGGAATTTATTCTACATTAAACAGAATACTACAGGTGAATTCGTTAGCGAATATGTAGGCCAGTGTCTTATGTAATGCGTAGGATATACAGAGTATTGTTGGTATTAAAACTAATAGAGTTTATGAACAATGAAAAGTTTATAATTTTCACCAGTTTCGATAATGCTGACCGAAGTTTGACATAAGCAACAAATACTTGACCATGAGCTTTTACACTTAAACGCACTAGAATACTTATAATGTTATGTCTATTATAATAAGCACAGAGCAAATGTGTGCAAAATATCACAAAGTTAATGCATTAAACGTCTTAAAATATCGTAAGAAAATTCATGAGTGCAGTTTAGAAGACAAGTGAATTTTAAAAATTTCTTTAGAAAAGCTTCATTGTATGATTTATGTTTAGCAAATCTTTTCTAACACCATGTTGCAGATACTAATTAAAAGCTATCTACTCTACTCCTAGATGAGTAGTTATTACATTATCTGCGCTCTATAAGAATTATCTTCTCTTCTCAGACAATGTGCCCACAGCTGTTATCGAAATATTTTATAGATATCTGGCAGAAAAATAAATTACGTTGATAATGATGAAATAGTACGGTAGATTTACGTCTTTACCACTTTTTTTGTTGATAATAATTACTTTTCTAATTCAATAAATAGGATTTTGGAGCCTTTTTCTACCTAAAACTGTTTACCACTGTTGAATTCATTAGAGAATGAATCGGCATGTGCCTTATTTAATGTGCCATACATAATGCATATCATATACAGAGTATTTTTGGTGATAAAATTAATACACTTTTGGATGTGTGTAATTGTAACCAATTTCAAGTATTATGACCGGTAATTGATACAAGTAAAAAACACTTGAACCATGAACTTTTACACTTAAATGTACTGGGAAACTTATAATGTTATGTTTATGTTTGTAAGCATAAAACAAAACTAGAGAAAAAAAATCAAAAGGTTGATGTATGTACTAAAGGTCCGAAAATATCGCAATAAGATTCAAAATCGTAGTTTTAAAAACAAATGAAATATAACAATGTCTTGAGATAAATTTCATTCTATTTTCTATATGTATAACAAATATTTTTTATCATCATGTTGCAGATACTAATAGGTATCTACTCTATTCCTAAATGGGCAGTTATTTCATTATCTGAAATACATAACAATTATATTATCTTGCCAGACAATGTGTCCAAAGCTGTTATTGAAATACTCGATATATATCTGGCAGTGCCCTTATTTCGTAATCATATTACATTGTTCTATTCTATGCTCATGCCAAAGATAAAGTGATTATGATAGTAATGATAAAATTGTTCAGTAGACTTACGTGTTTACCACATTGCTTTTTGTTGATGACCATTACTTTTATAATTCAGTATGCGAGATTTAAGAATTTATTCTACATTAAACTGATTACTACTTGTGAATTCGTGAGCGAATATGTAGGCCTGTGTCTTATGTAATGCGTGGGATATACAGAGTGTTGTTGGTATTAAAACTAATAGAGTTTATGAACTATGAAAAGTTTATAATTTTCACCAGTTTCGATCTTGGTGACCGAAATTTGACATAAGCAACAAATACATAACCAGGAGCTTTTACAATTAAACGTACTAGAATACTTATAATGTTATGTCTATTATAATAAACTTAGAGTAAAAATAGTGCAAAATATCACAAAGTTAATACACTAAACGTCTTAAAATATTGTAAGAAGATTCATGAGTGTAGTTTAGAAGACAACTGAATTTTAACAATTTTTTTAGAAAAGCTTCATTGTATGATTTATGTTTAGCAAATCTTTTCTAACTCCATGTTCCAGATACTAATTAAAAGCTAACTACTCTACTCCTAGATGGGCAGTTATTACATTCTCTGCGCTCTATAAGAATTATCTTCTCGTCTCAGACAATGTGCCCATAGCTATTATCGAAATATTTTATAGATATCTGGCATTGGCGTCACTATTTCGCATCATAATACGCTGTTCTATTCTATGCTTACAGGAAGATAAATTACGATGATAATGATAAAATAGTACGGTTGATTTACGTCTTTACCACATTCTTTTTTGTTGATGACAATTACTTTTCTAATTCAATAAATAGGATTTCGGAATCTTTTCTACCTAAAACAGTTTACCACTGTTGAATTCATTAGAGAATGCGTCGGCATGTGTCTTATTTAATGTGTCATATATAATGCATGTCATATATAGAGTATTTTTGATGATAAAGTTAATACCTTTTTGGATGTGTGTAATTGTAATCAATTTCGAGGATTATGACCGATATTTGATACAAGCAACAAACACTTGAACCATGAACTTTTACACTTAAACGTACTGGAAAACGTATAATGTTATGCTTATTATAACAAGCATAAAACAAAACTACTGCAAAAAAAATAAAATGTTGATGTATGTACTAAAAGTCCGAAATTACGGCAAGAAGATTCATAATCGTAGTTTAGAAAACAAATGAAATGTAACAATGTCTTGAGATAAATTTCATTCTATTTTCTATATGTATAACACATCTTTTTTATCATCATGCTGCAGATACTAATAGGTATCTACTCTATTCCTAAATGGGCAGTTATTTCATTATCTGAAATACATAACAATTATATTATCTTGCCAGACAATGTGTCCAAAGCTGTTATTGAAATACTCGATATATATCTGGCAGTGCCCTTATTTCGTAATCATATTACATTGTTCTATTCTATGCTCATGCCAAAGATAAAGTGATTATGATAGTAATGATAAAATTGTTCAGTAGACTTACGTGTTTACCACATTGCTTTTTGTTGATGACCATTACTTTTATAATTCAGTATGCGAGATTTAAGAATTTATTCTACATTAAACTGATTACTACTTGTGAATTCGTGAGCGAATATGTAGGCCTGTGTCTTATGTAATGCGTGGGATATACAGAGTGTTGTTGGTATTAAAACTAATAGAGTTTATGAACTATGAAAAGTTTATAATTTTCACCAGTTTCGATCTTGGTGACCGAAATTTGACATAAGCAACAAATACATAACCAGGAGCTTTTACAATTAAACGTACTAGAATACTTATAATGTTATGTCTATTATAATAAACTTAGAGTAAAAATAGTGCAAAATATCACAAAGTTAATACACTAAACGTCTTAAAATATTGTAAGAAGATTCATGAGTGTAGTTTAGAAGACAACTGAATTTTAACAATTTTTTTAGAAAAGCTTCATTGTATGATTTATGTTTAGCAAATCTTTTCTAACTCCATGTTCCAGATACTAATTAAAAGCTAACTACTCTACTCCTAGATGGGCAGTTATTACATTCTCTGCGCTCTATAAGAATTATCTTCTCGTCTCAGACAATGTGCCCATAGCTATTATCGAAATATTTTATAGATATCTGGCATTGGCGTCACTATTTCGCATCATAATACGCTGTTCTATTCTATGCTTACAGGAAGATAAATTACGATGATAATGATAAAATAGTACGGTTGATTTACGTCTTTACCACATTCTTTTTTGTTGATGACAATTACTTTTCTAATTCAATAAATAGGATTTCGGAATCTTTTCTACCTAAAACAGTTTACCACTGTTGAATTCATTAGAGAATGCGTCGGCATGTGTCTTATTTAATGTGTCATACATAATGCATGTCATATATAGAGTATTTTTGATGATAAAGTTAATACCTTTTTGGATGTGTGTAATTGTAATCAATTTCGAGGATTATGACCGATATTTGATACAAGCAACAAACACTTGAACCATGAACTTTTACACTTAAACGTACTGGAAAACGTATAATGTTATGCTTATTATAACAAGCATAAAACAAAACTACTGCAAAAAAAATAAAATGTTGATGTATGTACTAAAAGTCCGAAATTACGGCAAGAAGATTCATAATCGTAGTTTAGAAAACAAATGAAATGTAACAATGTCTTGAGATAAATTTCATTCTATTTTCTATATGTATAACACATCTTTTTTATCATCATGCTGCAGATACTAATAGGTATCTACTGCATTCCTAAATGGGCAGTTATTTCATTCTTTGAAATACATAACAATTATCTTCTCTTGCCAGACAATGTGTCCAAAGCTGTTATTGAAATGCTCGATATATATCTGGCAATTCCCTTATTTCGTAATCATATTACGTTGTTCTATTCTATGCTCATGCCAAAGATAAAGCGATTATGATAGTAATGATAAATTTGTTCAGTAGACTTACGTATTTACCACATTGCTTTTTGTTGATGACCATTACTTTTATAATTCAGTATGCGAGATTTCGGAATTTATTCTACATTAAACTGATTACTACTGGTGAATTCGTTAGCAAATGTGTAGACCTGTGTCTTATGCAATGCGTGGTATATACACAGTATTGTTGGCATTAAGGGGTTAGGATACCTTTAAACCTCTAATAGTTTCGAAAAATTTTAATACATATTTTGATCCCGTAATCATTTTCGAACAATATCCAAAAAACCGCATTAAAAAATTCCCATTAGTTTACAAATTATGGCAGTTTTATTACGACTACATAACATAATTAAATTTTGCGTTGTGTTTATTCAAAACGATGAATTTTGATACTGCGCGCAGTGTTACTAAGAAACTATGTATGACAATCAAAAGAAATTTTCACCATATATTCCTTTCTGTATATCTGCAACTTAAAACCAGAAAAAGGTAAGATTTTATTTTTTTCTGTTTTTGTACATTGAAAATAATTTTTAAAAAGTGAAAATTTTTAATTTTTTGTTAATTTTTTAATTTAGTCACTATTTTTTACAAATATTCTGGTTTTAATATAAAGGTAACACTATTATGTATATATTTTCACCAAAGTTTTCTCTTTATATGCATATTTTCAGATTTTATCATGCGCCCAAGATATTTTTCTCTTATTATCATATATTTTTGAACCTATCATTTCAATGTTTATTTATGAACTAACAAGTATATATATATTTTTAAATATAAATTTAAACATGAGCTTTATGTTTAAATGAAGTTTGATTTTTATTTTTGAATTATTACACAAGTTTTGAAGCTTGGAACATAGTGATATTTTTCACTTTTTCAACGTGTTCAAAGGTATCCTACCCCCTTAAAACTAATACAGTTTATAGTGTGTGTAATTGCAACCACTTTCGATGATGATACCAAGAATTGACACAAGCAACAAATACTTGAACCATAAACTTTTACAGTTAAAAATACTAGAATACTAATAGTTTTATGCTTATTATGCGTTTTATAATAAGCATAAAACAAAACTAGAGAAAAATAAAAAAAACTGTTAATGTACGAAATTTCTTAAAGTATCGTAATGATAATTTAGAAGCCAAATCGTAATTCTCATAATTCGCCATATCATAATCGGAATTTAGAAACCAAAGGAAATAAAACAATTTCTTTAGAAAAACTTCTTTTTTTTTTTTTTTTTTTTTTTTTTTTCTTTTTAAATGTACAATTCTTTTCAATCGTCATCTGGCATTGACATCATTACATGATCCTATTACGTTGTTATGTTCTATACTTATAAACAAAACAGAATACTTGCGATAATAATGATGAAATGGTTCAATAGATTTCAATGTTTACCGATTTAAATAAACCGTGATTTTCGTCAATCGGTCGATAGAAAAAAAACAGGAATTTTGTCAATCGATCAAAGAAAAAAAAAATAAATAGGCAAATTCCATCATTTTTTTTACAAAAAAAAAAAAACCCACGCAAATATGAACAATTGAAATAATTTAATTGCGTCAACCGGCAGGAGAAAAAATGGGAATATCGCCCATTTTTTTCGCGACCATTTAACGAAGTTTGTGGGAGATTTTTTACGATTCTTTGACAAAATGCGATATTTTTTTATGCCCTAATTTTCGAGACCAAATGCCTTACATTTTCGGAATAGACCCTGTGATAAGTTTTTTTTAAAGATATTTTTTCTTGTGGTTCTTCAAAAACAAATGTTTGAGTTTTCTTTTGATTTCTATAGTGCTAAATAATAATACTCACACATTCTCAATTTTTTTATATGTACTCTTACTCTTGTAGGACAAAATGAAAATAAGAAATATTGTTTTCTTAACATTCTCCACTACCGTGATTGCTTAGCTTATGCATTTTTTTTTTTTAACCTGTATCCTGCCCAACTTTATATTATGAACTCTACATAGTTTAAAATTTATATTACAATTAATTTATACCCACATTAACGGAGTTTTATGATTAAATTAAATGTACACATTTGATATATTTAGTCTATGTTTTATTGTGCATGTGTATATACAATAAACAAATTATTTTTTGATTTGAATTCCACAGTTGTTTCCCATATAAACGTTATTGTTTTTATGCAATTTTTTCACAATGTGGCGACTGGATTTTTCGGGTTTAGGAGCCACTGGTTCCTTAAAAATTTCGGGAGTCTGCACCTATACTTTGAAGTCATTTTTCTCCAAATGAAGTTTTTGGGCATAACGCAAACGATATCTCAAAAACTTCTGAATATTTTTCCGTAAAATTTTCAAAACATATCTTTCATGTTAGCCTGTATAAACTGAACCTAAAATTTCCTTTTTATTGTCAATAAAAATATTTTTTTAGGTGATTATATTCTTGAAATTTTCTAAATTTTGCATTAGCTAAATACAACTTTGTATTAAAAATATAAAAATGCTTTAAATACAAATTTCTTTAGTTCAGGGTAATAGTTATAATATAAAGTATAAATAGGCATAAAAAGTTTCATTCTAGTTCCGAAATTTATTTTGTAATCCTGCGCGTAAGCTGTTATGACGATTTTCCGCTCGTCAAATGTCTGACAGTTTGGAGCCCCCTGTAAATTCTAATTCTGCATCTTTCAATTTTTTAAATATTTGGAATGAAAGAACATAATTATATCATTCATTCCCAATTAAAATTGTATCTTAAAATAAAATACATTTTAAAATTTTAAATGTTGAATATGGTCTGTTTTTATTTTTTCTAATTTTAAGAGTCGCGAGACCCCTTAAATAAATTGCCACTGGTAATTTTTTTCGGAAATGCATGTGATGTAATATGCTTTATGCAGTGTATGTGATAAACAGATTATTACTGGCACTACAGCTAACACAGTATATTAGGCATGAGAATTATGCAATTGTGAACGGTTTCGTTAATGATAACAGAATGTATTGCAAACAACAGGCATTTGAACCGTAAAAAACTAAAAAAGCATTAAATTAAGAACAATTTTACGGTGATCGTATTAAGAAGCTCACTGAACAATTAATGAAAAAAAACAAACTTTCCAGCAGCACACTATAATAAACAAAAAAGAAACTGCGTTTCATAAATTAATATTTTCTTTATATGAAAGCAAGATCTCCGTGCCGTAAATGAAAGATGTCGATGGAAATAAAACGTGATATTTTCTTTAGGTAAACTTTTGTGTTTTTCATTTATAACAAATCTTTTCTATCACCGTGTTGGAGATCCCCACTAATAGCTATCTACTTTATTCTTAAGTAGGCAGTTATTACAATACCTGCAATGCATAACAATTCTCTACTCTTACCAGACAATGTGCCAAAAACTGCTAATGAAATGTTCGATCTATATCTGGAAATGGTATCATTATATAGTGATCACATTACATTGTTCTATTCTATACTCATATATAAAAAATATAACGATAATGATAATGATGGAATAGCTCGCTAGGTTTACGTGTTTTTCACATTTCTTTCTGTTCATGACCATTGTTTTTCTAATTCAGTATATAGGATTTCGGTATTGATTTTACATTAAACAGATTGCCTCTTGTGAATTTGTTAGAGAATGCGTGGGTTTTAATGTGTCTTATGTAATATATGTGATATACAAAGGATGTGATGATTAACATAAATTATGAGGGAGCATATATGTATGATAGGAAATGGTTTCAATAATAATAACTGTGATTTGATGTAAAGAACAAATTCTTGAACTATAAATACCTAATCTAAAAAGCCTTACAAATAGATTCGCGGTATTTATAATAAGAAACTCAATGCAAAAAAAATAAAAACCGTTAATCTGCTAAATGTCTTAAAATATCTTTAACAAATTATAAGTTTGTTTTAAAGAAAAATTCTTTTTTAGGGGCGTTCATAATTATATAAATACGTAGCACCTATAGTCGTCGTCTGATCCCTCCGTCTGTCTGTCCGCCTGCCCGCATATAACAGCGCGAAAACTACCCAACCGAATGTTTTGAAAATTAATATATAGAATCGTTGCAGAATTTTGGCGAGCCATTTCAAATTTTATGAAAATCGAATCAAAACTTAAAAAGATAGAGGAGAAGGTCCAAACACCGGCTAGGGTCCAAATACCGGCTACTAGGTGTTCTGAGAACTGATCGCAGCGTAGCCTACCGGTGACAGGCAGAATTTGTAACTTTAATTGAGAGAAGAAAGTTACGAAAAGTACGTCTCTGAAGTCTGTGTCATTTACAAATAGTAAATGCAAAAGTGTCGAATCTACGTAACCTGGCAGTTTTTCAGATGTATGTTTCTGATTTTTTTAAAAATATACTGATCGTATATTGGCTTCATTTGTTGATTAAGTTATTTTCTAGACATATTTAGCTATCAGTTGCCACGCGCACAGTATTGGTATTTTATTATATGAATGAGTAATACGGGTTTTAAATTAAACATAGCAGTGGTCCGAATACCGGCTACCTAGAGTGGTCAAAATACCGGCTAGCCAGTATTTGGACCTCTCTACGTTGCTATGCTTGAAGGGGAGGAAAATAAACTAATTTAAATAGTTCCATAATTAATAAATTAATGTAAATGGTTCAGAAATGGTCCCCGTCCCATTTCGCAATATGAAAAAAGCAACTATGGCCGTAATTCTTCAGGACCGACACTGGTTACCGGATCATTTTCCAAAAAAAAGCTGTTGGACACTACAAAATTGCCTGTAATAAATGTGAAGAGAAAGAAAAAAAAATGACAGAATAAACAAGGCGAAAGAGGCAGAAATTTTATTTTAACCCTCTCGCTGCGCAACCCGAGATTTCCTTGGGCATCGTAAAAGTAACAAAATGTGGGCAATCCAAGATTTCCTCGGGGATGCATTTTTTCCGTCTAATTAACCCTCCTTGATTATTCACATCAGTTATTTTATTATTGTAAATTATGCCTTATTTAATCGGAGCATTTTCCCGGTTAAATTAGACAAAAACTTTTGTTTTGAAAAACCGGTGACAAAAGAATAAAAATTCTTAAAAGACGCTCGTCGCGAAGTTGTTAAATGCGCAATTTTTAAAGCTGTTTGATAAAACAATTACGCAGCAAGAGGGCTAAAAAAGTGAAAAAGGAAAATATCCAACAGAGGAAGATGATAAATTTGTGTCTTCTGCATGGGTGCTTTCTCTGTGGACAAGAATGGGGGAGGGGATTCTGGATTCAATGTTAAGAATGCGATATGTGGGGTGATAGGGACTATACCGACGCAGAGAGTGATATTATGCTTTTGATTTTTTTCAGATAAAATAATTCTCATTTCAATCAGCAAGCTGTTTTCTTTTTTTGTTTTACACGTTAAAAAACAAAATTAGAAACATAATAGGAAGAAGACTGTGTGAGATAGTCGTAAAGAATTTTAGAAATTTGACAAAAATACTTATTTATTAAAAATTGCGTATTTTTTCTGTGCATAAGAATTGTTATTAATCAATACAATTTATTAAAATAACATTCTTATTGCTTAATAAATGTCATTAGCTCTATTTGTGTGATCTTTCGAAAAAAAACAAACTTAGGTAGCCGGTATTTAGACCCCATTTTAAAAACTCAAAATTTGAAGACTTTCGGAATTTTGCTTCTTATAAACAGAAAACGCCTTTACTGATTTTTTTCCTCTTAACAGGTGTAAGACGTGTCAAGGTACCCTGCTGTCACTTTTTATTTTATTAATTTTTAAAATTGTATGATCTAGATTGAAAACAAAAGTGGTAGCCGGTATTTGGACCTTTTCCTCTATTAATAAGAGTTTTTTTTCTTTCTATTAAATCCTATCATACGTAATGAATTCAATGACATCCCATGATAGGTAATCATTTTAGGTTTCCATGGAGATAAGAGTCCTATTATTTCCGTATTACTACATTTAATATATAGAATCGCAATAAATTTTGTATTCATGCATTTTTGCATAAGAGTTCAACAGCTATTGCACCGAGATCTGAATATTTATAAAACTAGTTATAGTACGAACGCCCCTCATTTGACACGTTTGACGTACAATTTCGGACTTGTTATGTTTTCAGCAGTTTTTCTTATTTTTTTTAAATCGCTAATTAGACAAAGCGTATGCAAAGGTATCGCGTAGTTATGCAACCTATTATTTGAAACTAACGTGCGTTTAGTTTTTGGTTCGGAAAGAATTAATCGATCGAAAGTTATTACTTTACCTAGGGATTTTAATTTTGGAAGAGTGGATTTTTTCTGCCTGTCATTTCCTATAGAATTAAATCAAGAATTTTTATCCCTCAAGTTGAAACATTTTATTTAAGTGACGTCAAAACTATGGAACTTTCGCGGATTTTATATTCCACCCGTGTTGAAAACGATATTCCGAGGAACTAATCTCAGAGTGGTTAATTGTTTTTGCCGGCAAAAATGACGTCATTGGACACTCAGAAATGAATACTCAAATATCACGAAATTTTCTTTGTTTTTGACGAAACCGTTACCTAGGAAATGCTCCGAGCGAATATTTCGTCAAATTGATGAAATTACTTTCTTCACTTTCTTGACGATATAAATTTCGTCATAAGTTTTGTCAAAAGGGGGCTGGTGGTGACATCTATCGAACAGTTTGGAAGCTCCCGTATTTATTGACCGGGGAAAGATAAAATTCACTTCTCGTTTTCCTCGGGTGATTCGAACCCGCAGCCTTTGGCGTGGGAGACCGCCGCATTTCCGACCTCGCTATTGGGACTTATGTAGATGCGCTTTTAGATTGATGGAATGAATTCTGCTGCGTGTTCATATTTGTATAAGGTTGGATTGTAAATTTATCTTTACTGCTATAATTTCTGAAAGTTTTAAGTAAGGCTAATTTATTATTATGGTTTTCTCATGGTCAATGAATAATTATAACACGGCTTGATTAAATAATTTATTAGTGAAATTTTCTTTGCTCAATGAATTATTAGAATTTGGTTTGGTTAATTTGTTGCTCACAAATAACGAATTGTGAAGTGCATATTGCGTGAGACTTTATCACTTTGAGTAGGTGGATACGATTTTAACACTTTACTGTTTATAAAGGGGAGAGGGATCATTTATGTTTATTTTTAATTTGATTGAAAACAAAATATACTTCTTAAATAAATTTAAATAACATATCCTGGAAGTTTGAAATTTTATTGACCAAATTTCCTTTTTGAATGGTTTTGAAGAACACCGGAAATTTATTCTTTTCGAATTAAAACATAACGAACAACAACATATAAATAAATAAATAAAATACTAATAAGCATTTCTTTATACTTTAACAGCTAAAACAATAACTAATGAAGAAACAATAACTACCTATATTTCAGTATTTTCTGAAAATCCCAAAAAAGTGCTGTTTTAAAATAAATTATTACAGGACTAACGCAAACAAGCAAATATCTGCTTGCTAAAATCGCAGGATTTGAGGGGTACAGCAACTGTTTCCTTAAAATACATTGAATCTGACCGTGATTGAGGCAAGACTTTCGTCAAATATTTGAGAGTATACGTTTCTTTAAAAGTCACGTGATATTGATAGGAAATGATCGTCAAAAACGACGAAATACAGCTCAAGGATTGCGGAATCGTCAAAAGTGAGAATTTTATTTCTGAGAGTGTAAAACAAAACGCACATTCTCATTTATAAAATGTAAACATTTTACTGCGATTGCATCAAAATGATCTATTTTGTGGAACGTTGCATTCCGACAGTAACGAGATCATAGTTCATTTGTTCTTATTCTGAAGCGTTTAAAAAAAAAGTTGCTGGATAACAATTGCAATATAATGTTGGGTTTCACGAATAAAAGCATTATCTACGTCATCCTCATGAGCTATTTTAACTAAGTAACAATCTTTTTATATGTGAAATAAAAATTATGATGCATAAACAAAACATTGTCTCTCAAGATCATCCGCTTAACTATTGCAGCAATGTTTCACTAAATATTGTTTTGTATTTATAAATTTCTTCGCACTTCGTCTAATTTAACTTGAGATCATAATGAAAAACAAACCTTTGGGTCATGTAGAACACAGCAACATTTTACTATTCCGAGGACAGGAGAAAGCCCAGGTCGCACTGGTTTCGAACCTGCAAACATCAGATCAAACTCTTTATTTTCACGCTAATCAACGGGCTGAATGGGTCCACGACAGGAGAAAGAAAAAGTCTGTGCCATTGAATTTGTTCTCGCAAAGCTAGCTTGTCGTGTAAGTTATGTAATAATCCTGTAAAAAGCAGGATTCTTTTTATTCAAGGTATGCAGTTTTTCTTTATATTTTTAATGTTTCGAATGAAATATGTCAATCTGAATAAAGGTATTTATATGACTTTTAAGTGTATTTTTTATCATTTTTAGCAAGTATTAACTTAATTTTATATTTTATATATTTTAACATATACCTTTTTTCTATAATAAAAATTTAATTTAACAGAATATTTCTTTGGAGTTAGTATTAGATTTTGAATTTTACAATATACATATTTAATTTTCTAAAATACCCATTTCAACAAATTGCAAGATTCTTGTATTAGAAATATGCAAAATTATAAGGAAAAGTATACCATTAAGTTAGATAGGTAATACTAAAAAGGTACGCGAGTTTCAAATTCTATATTTGGAGGGTTTAATATTTTAATACTTTAGATGCATAAGCCAGCTGTAAAATCCTAATAAGGCAGTGGTTCTCAATTTCCCTGCTCAACAAGGCGAAACTTTTGTACATTTTTTGATTTATTTTAAAACATAATAAGGTGATAAACCTAGCCTTTCCGGGTTACAGAATATAGCTGAAAACCATCATATACAGTATAACCTCTTTTATCCGAAACTCTTTTAACCAAAACTCTCTGTTAATCAAAATCCATTTTTAAACTTTTTTTTCTTTTTACTACGATATTCCTTGTGTGCAAGCGGTCTTTTTCCGAACTATGAGTACATATAAGTTTTTTCGATCCCTTTCTTAGAATTCCTTTGAATTTAACTTGAGCTCCCGTAAGCTGCAGAGTGGAATGAAGAAAACGAACAAAAAAGCAATTCTCAAGCTTTTGAATGTTTTGCAAAAAGTTTGGCATGGCTGGAGCAGCAGCAAAACTGTGATACTGGTGAACTAATAATATTAAAAAAATCCGTGATAGAACTCCAAAGCAAAGGCAATCGAAACTGCGACAAACAAAACATTTTTTCAAACACTCGTGATATATGTAAAACGTACTTAATTTCAAAATTATAAAATTTACGTAGTTTATTCTTGCTTCTATTTTGTTACTGCTTTATTTTTATTGAGCAGTTGTTACCATAATAAGAAATATTGCATATATTTCTCCTTAATCTTAAAATTGAAGCATTCTCGATTATCTGAAAATTTCGATTTTCCGAAAGATGGTCTGTCCCAAATACTTCGGATAATCGAGGTTCTACGGTATATTATTCCTGATGATAACACCTTTTTTCTCTTCAGATACTAAAGGTACAACGACGTATGAGTTATTTTTCAAAAGGTCCTACAAGCAGCTTTTGACATAGTATATTTATACATCGTTAAAACACGTTGTTAGATAAAAAGCATAACAGTTAATCACAAATTAATGAAAAAACGTATTAGTAAATAACCCCAAGGATTTCTGCAAGAAAGCCTCGCATACTTTTTTTTTCAAATTGATAACTTTAACAGATTTTTTAAAAAGTGATTTTTATTTTTTTAGAATGTGCATTAACAATACTAAAAATCATATTTTATGAAAAATAGCAATAACGCGTTCAAATAAAGTTTTGAAACGTATTAAAAGCGATATTTTTATACTGACCGCACGTCAGGCGTGAACAGCCGAAGAAATTGAAAATTTTTACAATCAGACTTTTTGATTCTGCTTATCTCAGTGGATTAAGCGCGAAATTCGATTACGTGTCTTAAATTTATGTTTTATTTATATTTTACTAGTTAAAGTACCCGGCGTTGCCCGGAATTTTAAGAATGTTTGTTTTGAAAAACCAATTTCAAAATTTAACGTACAGCATAAAAAAAAAATAATAAAAAAATCAGTCGAAGTACGCATTGTACACATGAATCAAATGAAAACCCAATATGAAAATGTATAAATTATATAACAGATGCAAAGCAATACAGCTATAAATGAACTTATTTCCATTCTTCTTTGGAGCAATAATGTTAAAATACGCCAATATTTCCACATAGGAGTTTTTATCATGCTTCAATACATTTTTTCACACTTATATGAAGTTATATATTCACCATGTCCTTTATAATTCCTATATGGCGTAATATTCCATTTTGCTTATTTTCAAATTAATTAAATAATTGTAATTTTTCAAATGAAAATTATAAAACAGAATAAAATATGACATAACATTCACTTTTGTTTTTAATTCGTCAAACTATTTATTTTATTTTCATTTTTCACCTGGAAATCTTGCAGTAGAAAAGTTATGATGTAATATTCCCGTTTTTTTAAATTCGTCAAACCGTTTACTTTCTTTTTTCACGTGGAAATCAAACACTATAACAGTAATTGTTGTGGTAAGAATTTTATTGTGGATTTTTAATTGTTGGCAGCAGCTATAACGAAAAATGTTTAAATTTGATTGGAAATTGCTGTTAAATTTGTGGTTTTTCATTAATTAAAAATTAACTATAAGTTATTCTGATTTCGGATTACTTTAGTTGCCTCGGCCGTGTGTACACATGTACGTAACATTTCACAATTCTGGCTTCCAAACTGTGGATTTGTATAGCATTACAGACAGACAAATTTTCATTTATATATATTAGATTGTTTTATTTAATGATTAATGAATGTTTATGTTTCATCATATACCACAGTAGACTCTCGATTAACCGGGGTCGGATTATTCGGGTGCGGATTAACTGGGAGGGTAAAAATCTTGCAGTTTTGGATGCAGTTTATTATGCTGATGCTGCATGGAAATTACTAAAAAAACCCCACAGTTAAAAAATCAAGAAGGGCAATTTTATCGGATGAAGAAAATGAAATTCCTACAGAAGGTGACGATACTACTGATATGCAGAGGAAAATTTTAGATTTGAGAAAGTTAAACTGTTCTGAAAATGTGGACGAAAAAGCAGTGCAACAATCGATTAGCGAAGATTGGAAATTGGAATGTTACGAAGTTTTAACCCTTAAATGCCTGGTATTGCTTTTTGGCAACATACCCAATTTAGGCTTTTAAAATACTATTAGAATAATATTGAAGCTATAATGCCCAATGTTGCCAATAAAATACATTCTGAAAATATTATTAAATCGATTTTCAACATGTAGATGGCAACACTTGTGCTATTGAAGAATGAAGATAGATTTATTTTTACAATTGTTGCTACATGTTATTTTTCTTTTGTTTGGAAGCTTGTGAAATTCCGTACTTTGTTCCGCAGTGAGCAAGTAGAATTTATTTCTTATTATAGTTCCTAAAATTCTTGTGTGTTTAACATTATAGAATTTTATCAAGGAAAATTATTTTTTCAATTAAAGACCAGTATTGCCGATTAGTAACAAACTGTTTTTTAGCCGTAAACCATACTTAAATTAAAATATGATTTTTTAAAAGTATTTTTCCCATGATTTATTTAAAAAATGAAAGCCGAAAAACATTATTACAATGATTTTTGAAAAATCAGGCATTTAAGGGTTAACTGGCGATGATATTGTGTCGCGTGTCGCTTGTGGTTAAGAAGAAACAAGGAAATTAGAAAAATGCCCTGATAGTGATGAATAAAATCTTCTAACTCATCAAAAATTATTTCAAGGTGACACATTAGTACACACTGAGGAGTTACTTTATTACTTGGAGCAAGAAGTTGAAAGCACATCTGTTGAAAAAAATGATGTTAAGAAATTTGCGTAGTAATAAACTTCGTCGAAGAGTAAATGAAAAACGAAAACAGACTTCTATCATTTCATTCTTCACAAAACAGTGAGGTAAACTACATTTATATATTTTTTTATATTATCCTAATTGTAAATTTTAATAAGATTAAAATTTACGTCCATTCTCTTTCTTTTGTACTAATTAAATTATTAATGTCCTATTGCATAATAAATTGACTTTTTCTATCCTTTTTCCAAAATTTTCATCAAAATTTCCAGAAATTCGATTATCCGGGATATTCGCTTATCCGTGATGAGGCGTTTCCAGACCAACCCGGTTAATCGGGAGTCTACTGTACAAGCTGGAATCAAATGATGAGCTATTTGCAGTGAAAGCTCTTTCATCCGGCATTCTATGGTTCGGCACATTCTATAATCCGGCACGCTAGGCCGTTTTTTTTTTTTTTTTTTTTTTTTACGATTTTTACTATTTTTGACTGGGATTGCTAGGTTGCGAGCAGTTCATTCAAGATTCAGACGTCTCTTGACCTTGACCACTAGGTCACGTTACTGTGTGCTTAGTTTAGTTCGTTCAGTGTTTCTCGTGACTCAAATTGTGGCCTAATGGCGAAGATGAGGATCCAGATTCAAATGCTCGAAGTGATGACCAAAATATATGATGCATTAGATACATTCTGATGAATTAGATACATTCATAAAATTTACCGAATCGAACGAAAGCTACAACTCTGCAAAACTCATTAACCTGTGTATAATCCGTAACGATTTTTTGAAGAAGAAATCCGAATCGCGGAAATAACGTGATATCAGAGACTTTTTTAAAAATGCAATATTCATATTAATTTCTTACTACATGTATAATGTAATATACATATAGAGTATATATTATATAGTTCGAATTTAATTTTGTATCCTGTTTTGCTTTAATTCTCCCAGTTGTTAGAATAGCGAAATACAGAACAGTATTTGCCAGATATTTATCCAATTTGAGCAAGTTCACAATGTAGGTGAACACAAAAAATGCCTTGACGTTCCATAATCCGGCAAAATCGCTAACGGCACAGCTGTGGTCCCGAACGTGCCGGATTAAAGAGCTTCTACTGTATATTAATTTAAGTGCAAACGGATTTATTTTTCGTAATCGTCTGCACGTGACAGAGTATTTGTAAAAAAAAAAATTGTATTAAAAATTTGTAAAAAAAAAAAAAAAATCATGATGGAAAATTATTTTTAAAACATCAAAAAATGAGTAAATTGTGATTTAGATTTTAAAAAATTGCATTAGAAAGTACATTTTTCCCTATTCGCTGGTGTAAAAATTAAAAATGTGAGGTATTTAGAAGTTAAAATAGTTGCAACAAATTTAATAAAAGTCTTTATCGGGCAAGTCAATTCTGAAGCCGAAAATTTGAAAAGATTCACTGCCACCATAATCTGGAAATAAATTGATTTGAAAATAAAAAGCGCTTTATTCAGATTAAGCTAAATAATGCTATAAAAAGTGATAAAATATCTTTATTTAGATTGACGAAACGTTTCATCGCACAAACGGCGACGTTTTCAAAATCATTTATGGATAAAAATATTTTCACAAAATAAAAAAAAAATAGTTTTTAAATTTTGTGAAAATATTTCTATCTTAAATGATTTTGAAAATGTCGCCGTTTGTATGATGAAACGTTCGTCAATCTAAATTAAGATATTTTATCACTTTTTTAAATGATTTTGAAAATGTCGCCGTTTGTGCGATGAAACGTTCATCAATCTAAATTAAGATATTTTATCACTTTTTTAAATGATTTTGAAAATGTCGCCGTTTGTGCGATGAAACGTTTGTCAATCTAAATTAAGATATTTTATCACTTTTTTAAATGAATTTGAAAATTTCGTCGTTTGTGCGATGAAACGTTCGTCAATCTAAATTAAAATATTTTATCACTTTTTATAGCATTATTTAGCTTAATCGGTTTATAAGTGATTATTATACATGTTGTTATAACGTTTAATTCTTCATGTGCATTATAAGAACGAAATATTGTAATAAAAATTCCGGTTCAAATTGATCAATTTTCAATAAAAATTAAATGGCAAACATATTACCATTGGCCGATAAAGGGTTAAATTTAATTGTCTGCTGTTGACACCGTCAAAATGACATCAGCGTTTGGTACGGACACATTTGTCCTTTATAATATAGATGGCATAAAACTGGCAGGCCTAACTATTGAAGCAGTTTAGAATCGAAATGTGTTTTCCATTTTTGATAAAAAAAATTATCGATCTAATAAGCAATTGTGTTCGCATAGTGTCGCGTCCGGTAATTCAGTTCAAAATGACTACTTTGAAAGTATTATCTGAAAGATCTGCCTTTACCAAAAATGGAAAACGTATTTCGACTACATAGTTTTTGAATAAGAACACCTGTTAATATAACAACACGACAAATATAAATTGAAAAATGTGTCAAAAAGCTGCTATCAGATTCACCAACTTTTCAGTCGACTTTAACCCAAATAAACTAACTAAACTTACAATAACTTTACATTAATTTATAATTTCTTTAAATAAACAATTAAATTTAAAAAATCAAAAAACCCGACTGCGTAAAAAGCGAATTAATTAATTATTTCTCATCAATGTGAAACTATTTTTTCAATTCCTACTATTAGCTCACACTTTCGCTATATGGGTCAATATCTCAAAACTGGACAATTTCACTTCAGAATTTTTATTTTTTTAAATTAATGTACCAACTTCTAAATACAATTATATACTATGATACATGTTTTGTCATTTGATTGTTGTTGTATTTTGAGATCAAGGATATATATTTTATGCGTAGGATAAACTTTTATGGAAGAAAGTGTCTGTTAACACCATAATCAGTGTCTAATAATTGGGACTGAGATGATGAAAACTGAGGTGATGTTTTTGTCTTAACAGCTGCACAGCCATTTTATTGAATCATTTTGAACACATGTAAATGATTAAATATGCTATGTGGCATTTGTATGTTACATAAATAAAGTTGCAATAAGCTTTACTTTTATAGATAAAAAGTTAAATATGGGGACATGAATGATGCTATAAAGAATACTCATCCCTTTTCAGAACAAAAACTAAATATTTCTAAAAATGAAACAATGAGAAAAACAACTTACCTTCATCCATGGTGGATAGTTGAACTGTAGTTGCTGTTGCAATGGAAATAATTCATCCAGCGCAACCTAGTATCTGTTAATCTAAATGTGTGGTTAGAGGGACTGAGATGATGGTCAACCTCGGGGACAAATATATTTACTACAGTATTTTACTATGCAATCTATACGAGTAAAGGAGCATTATATTTTCCCATACTGTATATATATATATAGGTATAAATATATAATAGCAAAAGTTAAAAATATTTATAAAAAATTTACAACCTACATTTAATATTGGATATGTGTACCTAGGGACAGTGACTGAAATGATGATTTCGTTTGTTTAAAACTCAAAATTAATTATTTATACATCATCATATGTCCATTTATCATTGGTAATTGTTATAACGCATGTTACAATATATTACATTTTTCAGTTTTTGGTTTTAGTATAATTAATGGAATATTATTGGCAGTGGACGCAAATTGTCCAATTTTCAGATATTGACCCATATATATCTTGTTCAAATTTTCAATCGTTAGTAAAATACGTATTATTCATCCAATCAAGCTCAAATAAATTTTTTTAACTTGTAGTGGATGACACTTGATGTTAATCCAGTTTTTTTCAAATATTAATTCATTAATTAAATTAAATTAATTAATTTTCAATAATCGAGAGAGCCCTCTTCTTGATCAAGGTATTTTAAGGCCGAGAGAGCTCTCTTCTTGATCAAGGCATTTTAAGCGTCACTCAAGAGGGAAGAAGAATGGGAGAGAAAAAACTCTCTTATTGACCTAAGTAGGAATTGACTTAATTTTTTTTAATATTACTTGCCTATTTTTTTCATTTACTTGTATTGATGTCTTTTAAGTTGTGTTTAATTGTTAGTTCCTATCTATAAACACTGTTTTGATGAGGTCTATAGATGTCTATGATGGTTAGAGTTGCAGTAAAGCTAAAGATCCTACATACACAACTTCCAGGTTGTATAATATTTTAACGGAGCTCCTGACTGTAAAATAGTCAATGAAACATCGTCTTCATTTTGAAAGACCTATCCAATGATATGCCACTCAATAGGGTACGTAATTTTTTTTCGTTTCTACCGCCATTTTGTATTTCATGGTCGACATTTTGAATTTATAAAAACAAAACCTAGCCTATAACCATCGGGCCGTTAAGACGAATTGATAGAGACTTCATTAATTAAAATCCATCCAGCTGTTGGGATGTTTCGAGGGTATAAAGAAATCCACATACCCAGATACACGTGAAACACATAACCCTTCTTTTCAGTCAGGTGATAAACAATAAACTAACTAAAATTGGAGGAAAATCATAACTACTAGTACCAGCCGTTAATATTTATCGCCTATTTGTGTCAATCGCTTATCTCTGATTGGCTGACATGTTGAAAATT
The DNA here is from genome assembly GCA_963932465.1 of Maratus speciosus. Taxonomy (NCBI): domain Eukaryota; kingdom Metazoa; phylum Arthropoda; class Arachnida; order Araneae; family Salticidae; genus Maratus; species Maratus speciosus. Next base: position 124,696,181 of record OZ010789.1, on the reverse strand, counting down.
GGGGGGGGGGGGGAAGTCGCTGCTAACGCAGACTTTTTTAGAGCTGTGGATAAAAAGTTGGGGATATTGCTGTTTGCCATCACACTGGGTGTTGAGACAATATTCCGAGAAAAATTTGGAGGAAATCAAGAGTTGGCTCAAAAATTGCTGGAAAAGTTGATAAATCTGATAGCAGCTTTTAGATTCGATTGTTACATTTGAAATGACTATGATTGAAAATGTGGAAAGCTTTAAATGAAAATCCATAATTTTCGAACTACTCCTTATTCAATTAACTATAGTTAATAACTATACATAAATGAAAAAAAGTAATATTTTGCCACAAATAATAAAGCAATAAAATAAAAATCATATTTTCAGTCTATATTTACGCTTCTGCGTGACATTTAAAGGATATGAGCGCAGGTCTCAAATCTTTCCACTAAGAAATTATCCTCCTTCCTCTTTCGTACAAATAGAATTTACGACAAATTCTCAAGTTATTTCCGCTAATTTCTTCTCCGAAGCTATTTTTATCGTGCATAAATTCATAGTAAATGACGGAAAATAGCGTAATTAATTAAAGTTATAAACAAGTAGAGGCAGAATTATCGAGAAATATTACTATTTGCCTTACTGTATTCCATATGTCTGAGGAAAGGTTTAAAAAATAAATTAAAGTAAGATTGAATTATAATTAATTTAGTTGATATATAAGTATGTTTATCAAATAAAGTTTAAATGTTACATTTGAAAAGTTAATTTCATTTCTTTTCAGTTGCTAAGGAAAAGATTAAAAAAAAAAAATTAACTTTATTTTAAAATAATTTAATATATAAGTTAACAATTACTTAAGCTATAGATAATTTTAAGTTAATATAATTTTGATAACTATTTAGAGAAATTATTCACTATTTCATTAAATAACAACTAAAACTAATAGCAATACAATAATTATTACTTGAAAATAGGAATTCTGCTTTTTCAGAATTTAGTGTTGTCCCCCGATGAAAGAAAAAATATATGTATATAAATATAGATAGTACAAAATAAATTTTATTTTTCAAACTTCAAACACATGCTTTTATTTTATATAAAATGACGTCATTCGCATCCGCTGAAGAATTCCACATTTACGACCCAGTCTTAAACAACATCTATAGAAAAAGTATGCATTTGACGTTACTATTGCAGAATGCTGCGCAAATTCAGCAAAAAACAATTTTGACCTTCAAGAAACTCAGAAAAAAAAAAAAAAAAAAAAAAAAAAATCGGCTATCTAATAATTCATATGCCTTCATGTGTAACATTAATATAGATACTTAAAATTAAATATAATTTATGCTCCATATTTTATCAGAAATCATTCATTTACATTTTATCAAAATAGTACATACTTTAATTAATTTTTTTTTCAATTGTTATGGGAAAATGGCAACAAAAAGATAATCTACAATTTTCCAACTATTTGTCCTTTACTTTCTACAGAAATGGAGTACGTGAGTTGCCAATTTAAAGAAATAATGTTAAAAACTACAAAAAAATTAATATGTCAAAAATAAACTGAGATGCAGGTTTCAAACAAATTGCATTTAAAAGTACTTATTTTACCCTACACGACGGTATGAAAATTGAAATTGTGAGATGCTTAGAAGCTTAAAAAATTGCAGTAGAGATTATCCAGTACAATGATACATCTGCATTGTTTTGCGGCTGGCTTGTATAATGGAAAGTTATTTTTTGGAGACGACACTTTGATTGTTGGGAGAAAGAAATAGCATAAATGATTTTTTCAAAGACTAAAATTTAAGACATAAAAAATCGCACGGAGTTGATCATACATTACGTACGCCATGAGTTAAACATTAATAGTGCTATTACACGTAAAAATTCCAAGCGACAAAAATTCCCTGCGACTCGGTGTGAAATATTTATATGTATTCATTCCTGTCCTATTTATCTTTTTTTTTTTTTTATTGGCTTATTCTATTTTTATTTTGCACGTGAAAATCTTACAAATTAAAATTAACTCCTTGGCAGAAATTGTTATTCATTTTCTTTCATTTTCATTATTTATTATCCACCTGAAACTTACGTATTATCCAAACATTTCATTGGCTGTTCGGGAAAAGGCTTTTCCATCGTCAGATTTCCAAGAAATCTGACTACCCATTTTAAATGAAATTTCATTCTTAAACTTCTAAACATCCGACAATATTACTTTTTACACCGTCGGATAGAGAAAAAAATGTACTTTTAAATGCAATTTGTTTGAAAGCTGTATCTCAATTTGTTTCTGAGTTATTAATTTTTTTTGTAGTTTTTATTACTTTTTTGTCATAGTGGCAACAGAAGGTATCGATCTCTGTTGAAAGTAAAGGAAAATACAGATTACTGTACAGACCATCATAAAATGAATAAAATGCCGATTAAACCAATAAAAACCTTCAGATATGCTTTTGATTTCCTACCCTGACGAGAACAATAACCATTTTTCCAAATGGTTAAAAAAGACGTTCTTTCAAATGCTATTTGTTTAAAAACTGCATTTCAATTGTGCTTTTTTAGGGTTTTAAATTAATTTTCAAGCATGATTAAAAAAATACCCCTCTATTGCGTACAAAAGATGGACCAGTTTGCATTTAAAGAAGTATAAATAGTTCAGCATTTGATTTATGTATTCCATATCGAAGTTAAAACTTTATCAACTTATTATATACCGGATGTCCCAGAAATGACCGACGATTTTAAAATTCAATAACTCGCAAACGGTGACAGATATTTAAAAAATTCTTGCAGGAGTATTATGTAAGATGTCAGGAGTTTGTATGCTGAGATTTTCCGTTTTAGTTACAAATAGCATCGATAGATGGCGCTACAAGCAATAACCGCTAAATCCTGGCTCGATTTTTCGGCCTCTCTTTTTTTCCGATGCGAAAAAAGATTAAAATTTATTGAATTGATCCCGAAGTACCAAAAATCGGGTCTGGACTGAGCCCCTATTGCTCTCAGCGCCATCTATTGTTTGAAATTCGAACTAAAATAAAGAATCACAGTAAAAAATAAACTCCTGACATCATACATAACCCTCCGGAAAGAATATTTTTAATATCTGTCACCGTTTGCAAGTTATTGAATTTTAAAATCATCGATCATTTTTGGGACACCGGGTATGTAACATACAAATGGGATTTTCATTCCGGATGCTGATAACTTCAGTTCTGCTTAATGGATTTTGATGCGACTTGCACTGTTAGACAGATAAATTTTAAGAGAAGCTTTTAGTACATTGTACACTGTTTTAGGTTACTTAGTTATAGAATTATGGGGGAAGTTCTATATTTAGATGAAACGATTATGAAAGATTAGCCTTTTAAACGGATTCTATTATACGGATTTTGATGGAACTTGTGGATTGTTAGATAATTTTCAGGATGGTTTTAGTATATTGCATAGTTATAGAGTCATGGGAGAAGGCTCTATAATCAGGTGAATCAGGTTATGAATGATTAGCCTTTTAAAAAAATACTACTGTACGGATTTTGATGTTACTTGCATTGTTAGTTAGATAATATTTCAGGGATGGTTTTAGTAAATTGTATATCGTTTTTCATTGCTTTATTATGGAATTATGAAGGAAAGTTATATAATCAGGTGAATTCAATTATGAAAGATTAGCCTTTTTAAAAAGTTCTACTGCACGAATTTTGATGAGCCTTTCATTGTTAAGTAGCTATTTTTTCAGGTATGGTTTTAGTATATTGCATATCGCCGTAATGTTCGTTACCAAATCTTATTGTAAATGAGCAACTAAAAGCGCGCCTATATTTCACCTGACAGACTAGAAAACAGAATAACGCAATGACGTTTGTATTGTTTTTAGCACTATGGAAAACTGTGTGTCCAAGTAAAGGTCCATTTTTCTTTAAAACACAAAGCCAAATTCCCCGATATATTTCATTTGATTCAAAGTTTGTTTGGAAAATACGACCAGAGTAGCGGGCGAAACCTGCTAGTCAGTAAATAAAACAATATAAAAAAAATACTAAAAAAAGCAATTTAACAAATTACAACGACCATTTGGAAAATTATTTTTTCGAATACTAAAATCTAAGAGATAAAAAATCGCACGGAGTTGATCCTACATTACGTACGTCGTGAATTAAACATTAATAGTGTTATTACACGTAAAAATTGCAAGCGGCAAAAATTTCCTGCGGCACGTCAGATTTCTTAAAACTTACGTATTATCGACCTGAAACTGGCGTATTATCCACCTGAAACTTACGTATTATCCAAGCATTTCACTGGCTGTTCGGGAAAAGGCTTTTCCATCGTCCAAGAACCTGACGATCCATTTAAAATGAAATTTCATTCTTAAACTTCTCAACATCCCACAATATTACTTTTTACACCGTCGTATAGAGAAAAAATGTACTTTTAAATGCTATTTGTTTGAAAGCTATATCTCAATTTGTTTCTGAGTTATTAATTTTTTTTGTAGTTTTTATTACTTTTTTGTCATAGTGCCAACAGAAGTATCCATCTCTATTGAAAGTAAAGGGAAATACATATTACTGTATAGACCAATCAGAAAATGAATAAAATGCGGATTAAACCAATAAAAACCTCCAGATATGCTTTTGATTTCCTACCCTGACGAGGACAATAACTATTTTTCCAAATGGTTAATAAAATTCAAATCTAACACACATGCAATCCAACTTCGCACCTGAATCACTTAAATTATCAGAATCAAAAATCTGCTGTAAGAAGCGAAGTCTTTGACAATTTTTACGGCTATTATCCGCTGACATGTGGCTAATGCGAAAATATGGCTTTTAATTAATTTCAAAACTTAATTTGAATAAGTAATTGATATATTTAGTATATAAAATTGCTTTTTGATGTTGTTAATGGACAATCCGAAAAATATATTAAATGCAAAAAATCTATTCGAAATTTAAAAAAAAAAATGCTTTTTAGCTATGTTCTGTAACCCAGAAAGCACGGGGATTAAACGTGAAAATTCTATCAGAGTTTCCCAAAAAAGAAAAATAATTAGAATAATTAATTTAGATTAGAATAAATGAATATTAATTAAATTAGAATAATAATAATAATAATTTATTATTAGAAATACTTAGTGTTTCCCGGATCACAAAGCATAGCTTAAAAGCATTTTTTAATGCTAATGTGTAATTGCACTTTACATTACTTTTCGTAATGCATCAGTGGCAGGGCGAAGGAGGGGTGGGTGGATTAACCCCTTAACATACGATTTAAGTTTCGACAGGCGGGCCCCAAAACGTAAACAAGATCGCGCAGCCTTCGAGTCATTCCACGGTTCGGCAAATCGGTCCTAAGTTGTACCAAAAGTGCATGACTTACGGAATGTAAATACATGTGGGAGATTCTCAAAAGGTGGGATCATTAAACGTTAACTATATGTAATTTTTAAAATTTTCAAATTTAAAGCCAATTTTTTTTAATAGTATAGTATTTTGTCTATAAATATAATATATAAATATTTTTAATAGTATGTCTACAAAATTATACACAAACATTAAAAGACAGCAACTATTCTGGAAAATTAATGATTAAAGCATTTAATTAGCAGTTGTGTACGTTACACATTTTGGACATTTTTTCGCACGTACGTTACAGATTTTGGACGTTGCTCTTAGTATTTAAAAAATTCTTAAGACTAAGAATGTAGTAAATGTGATTGTATATATATACATATGTATAATTAACTTTTTCTTATCCAGTAATAATAATAATAAAATCAAATGCTTTGTTACGTACGTTACTTTCGGACATAACAAAATACAGAAAAATTCTTTGTAGAAAAGTCCTTCTATCTTCAAAAAAGCAATAAATCAGCCTGCCATCTCTTAACGAAATTAACAAAAAATCATCCGTTTCCTTTATGTATTCGTTGTTTACCATTAGAACCACCTGGAAAAAAGTTAAAACTCTTTTTCTTGGTGGTACATTGGAGCAGTTAACGTTATGAATGTCCGAAATAGGCCTCTTTAGCATAAAATAATAAAATTTTAAGATATTTATACAAAGCTTTTACAATAAATTATGTCATTTTCTGTCTCTGAATAGAATTAAAAACTCAGTGTAAAAAAAAAAATAAAAAAAAATAAAGTCAATGATAATTAAAGTTATGTTTGAAAGGCTTAAAGTTATGACGTGTGTTCAGTGCCCACCTTTTGAGAATCACCCATGTGTAAGATTCAATTGATTTAATTTTGTGGAATATTTGATAAGTAATTACAACTTTATGTAATAATTGAGGTAGCTATACCACAAAAGATTTATCATCAATCACTAAAACATATCTAATCGCTTGCATTTTTTTTGTACAGAATGTATAATGTCACCTCTGTCATTTTCGGTAGCAGAAGTATCAACATAACTCTTACTGTTCTCATCACAAAATCTTCTTTTTAAAAACATCGTGTGGGGATACTTCTCTAATATTTAAGAAAAAAATATTTCAAAATGTAAACGCGACCAAGAATAACATGTAACTGATTATGATGCAGAGAGATAATAAGAATCTATCACGAGCCTGGTGTGCGCTGTTTGTGGTGGGCAAAAATGTCGCACCACGGGCCATAGCCTTCATATTTACATTTGGTCCGACTGATGTTCTACGAGCCAGGCCCGTGATAAACAGTTTTGGCCCAAATACAAGACCACGTCTCTCAGACGTAGTTGTAGGCAAAGTGGTTAAGGTATTAAAACACATTTCATAACACTTAAAAGATGATAAGATGCGTACAAAATCCATTTGGTTAAGAAAAAAAAATTATATGTCACTATTTTTATAAAAATTTAAAATACGGGTTACATGTTCTGTTGTAATAGATTCATTAGTGATGGCTAAATCTTAATCTTTTTTGCTACACCGTCTAAAATAAATAAGATTTATACGTTCAGACACATAAACTTGCTTAATATCAGTGGCTTAGACAGAGGGGGTGGGGGGCTCCAAATCTCTTCATACCATTAAAATTGAAAAGTTTTTTTCGCCTTGATTAATAGCACGAAATTCTTTGATTAGATAATGCGCAGAAAAGTTAATAAAATTAATGGTGTTCAGTGCATCTGGACCCCCCTTCCTCTGGTTACGCCACTGCTCAATAGCACACATAGAAAAGAACTTTTATAAGAACTTGTACAAATAAATTAACGATAAAGCATAATATCGACGTTTCGAACTGCTTCTTCAGTCATCTTCAGGATAAATATGATGTTGAAATGCTTAAAAGTCTAGAGACGAAAGCCTCCTGTCGAGTCTTGATATGAATGGAAAACTATAGTGAATACATCATAAAATTTTAAGCATTTCAACATCATATTTATCCTGAAGATGACTGAAGAAGCAGTTCGAAACGTCGATATTATGCTTTATCGTTAATTTATTAGTACAACTTCGTACGAAAGTTCTTTTTTATGTGTACCGTTGAGCAAGTTTATGTGTTTGAACGTATAAATCTTATTTATTGTATTTTATGGTGCAGTTGTCTTATATGTTAACGTTTAAATTACATTTGAGTGTGTAATTGTTTATTTTAAATTATACTTTATATATTATTGTATATTTCAATTACTGGAAACTTAAAAGAAAAGAAATGCATAAATATTCCAAAATATATTAGAATAAAATTGTTTCAAGATTTCATAAGTGTTCTTCTTCAGTTCAAAATCAATAAAACAGATAATGTAAAACAATAGCCACAAAATATGTGTGTCAGAGCTTCTTCTACTATTCCTTATTAAATTTCTTTTATAGTATAGTGAAAATTAAAAAAAAAAAATGGTTCTCTCTATAAACTTTGAACCATCTGAATGCTACATGTATTTTGCCCGCTCGTTTTTTTTCTTTACTTCGACTTAATACGTCAGGTATTTACTAAAAACTAATTTATAAACACGTAAAACAACGAAATTGTTCATTTTGCCCTTTTCAGGCAAACATCCTGGTTCTACCACTATTCATCGTAGAAAAGGGATATTGCTTTTTATTTATGATATAAAATTTATAATTTTCATTTCTAAATAAGAAGTAAAATTATACCGGGTGTCCTAAAATGGACTGACTGATTTTAAAATAACTTGTAAATGGTGACAGTTATTAAATAAATTCTCTCAGGAGGGTTTTGTAAGATGTAAGGAGTTCTTTTACCGCGATTCTCCATTTTAGTTTAAGATATAAGCGATAGATGGCGCTGCAAGCAACAAGCGCTAAATCGGGATCCAATTTTAGGCCTCTGTCTTCTCTCAATACTCAGTATTGATGCGAAAGAAGGAGGTTAAATATATGGAGTGTACCACTAAGAATAAATATGCTTTGGCGACTGAGAACCAATTCATATATTTAATTTCCTTCTGTAGCATCAATACTGACAGAAGAGAGAGGGCAAAATATCGCGCCCCGATTTAGAACCTGTAGCTTGCAGCGCCATCTATCGCTGTTATTTTAAACTAAAATTGAGAATCGCAGTAAAAAAACTCCTGACATCTTAAATAACCCTCCTACAAGAATTTTTTTAAATTGCTGTCACCATTTGCAAGTTATTGAATTTTAAAATCAGTCAGTCCATTTTAGGACACCCGGTTTAATTTGGCCCTTCACGTTTGGGAATATATTTTTTATTAATTCAACAAAGATTAATAAGAACAGCTATATTTATTGACGTTGTAGATATTGTTCAAAGTACTATTTATTCTGAGAAAATGATATAATGTTGTTCGTTCTTTTGTTACTGTCGTTTATCTTCTGTCGTGTTATGAATAGGTCGACAGACACTGCTTTTGTATGACTATCTCAAAAGAATGATATAGCTTCTATTAAATAAATACGGTATTTATTTCACCAATTGATATTCAGTTAAATTGTGGGATGGTGTTCTTCGAGATATTGGAAATAATCTTTTTATGAAATTATTTTTTTCTTTAAAAAATATATATTGTATCAATTCTGTAAAATTGTGAGAATTCTCTATTTTTTTAATGATTATTCAACTTTATACAACAAATACACTATATGATCATTAATCACTAGACACTTTCAATTTTAGACATTTTGTCGAATAATTAAAGATATATTTGTCGGATTATGTTTTTTTGAAGATGAAGGAAATAAATGGCAACTTTCAAACTTGGGGAATTTGATCTTCATATGTTCTACAGGCATCAATTTCACAGATGTTTTTGAATTCCTTTGATTTTTATAAAGTTTCTAATTTTCTCAAAATTCACAAATTTTCAATTTTTACAACCAAATAAAGATTAATCATGGTGTTACCAGATTATTATTACTCAATAAATAAGAAGATAATTTTTCAGAGGTTACAATATTGCAAAAAATATTCATTTCTGTTAAATAGTTTTTAAGATATAGAACTTCAAATTTGCAACTTTGGACGATTGCACACATGCCATTATTTATCACAAGTTTTTTAAATGTCCAAAACTGTTAAAATAATTTATTTTTTTGTGAAGATATTTTGCATAGCTCTATTTTAATATGAATTGAACCTGTGTATAAAATTTTATTAAAATCGGTTACTATGTGACCACGACTTTTTAAAATTTTTGTTCATTTTATATGGAATGACCCTGCTACGCATTTATTTAATTAGGAATGCACCTAAAAATAAAGGATTCAAAATACTGTTAAAAAAACAACCGATATTTTTCTCGAATTTGCCTTGCAACTGCCCTTGAGCTAAAAGGAAATAATTAATTAAACAAAGCCACAGCTGGTGCGGAAGAAAACCTATTATCGCCGTAAATCCAGTGGCGCAGAATATAGGAGGATAAGATACTTCGTCAGCCTCGGTTTTGTAAATAGTACCAGAGAAGAAAACACTCATTAAAAAATATTGGTCTCACAATACCTCTTCTTGTAGTGTAAAAAAATACAAATGTTTCTCAGTCTACAAAAATATACTATAACACCAGCGAAAATACACAATAATCTTTTCCGAGTTACTCATTATTCCGAAAAGCGTTCTTTATATTTAGAAAACCCAGAATTGAATAGATTTTTGAAATTTAAAGAAGCATTTATATAAAGAAAGATTTTGTTTTTTTGCTTCCCGTAATTTTCAGAAACGTTTTCGAGTGGCTTTCACAGTGCAATAACACTGGTCAACAAATTTGAACTTTTGCTCTGTCCTAAAACAGAAATTAGTTGTTTTTTATGAGGTTTTTTGTGCTGACTCCGAATCTAGTTTTAGATTTACTCCAGCACGTCAAGTTTGAGAGATATTTGCATATTTCAATTTATGCAAATTTAGTAAATTTTATACAATTATTTGCAAATTTAAGGTATAAAGCCATATCAGACAAGGTTTTTTGTTTTATGTTGTGATTACTACCTAATTTACTTCACAAAAACGTTGTTTCTGAGATTATACTGACATGTGACTGTGAAATAGTGTACCTAATTTGCATATTTTTCATGTTTTTCTAATAATTTTTCTTGACGTTCAAATATTTCTGCCACACGAGTACGCTAATATGTTTCTAAATCAGTTTTTTGAGCTTATTTCAAATCGTGTATCTGTTTTCTTCTATCACGTCTAGTTTTTGAAAAAAGAGAAGTTTTAGTTTTTGGTAAAAAAAAGCCAGAAATAGCTTTTTATGATACCTTGTGTGATAAACTTCAACTAGTTAGTATAGATTTTACTACTTTTTTTTTCGATTATATAAATTTTTGTTTATGTTTCTGATATGAATCGGACCCTGTTCACCTTCTTGTCAATAAATTACACACCCCTAAAAAGCAACTTATATGAAACCTGTGTTAATGCCGTGCAAAAGCAGAAATTCACCTTACTCAAAAACTAGACATGACATAAGAAAACAGGCTGCAGATTTGAAATCAGTATAAAAATATAAGTCTAGAAAAACATTACGTCAATTCTATGGCAACTATTTTAAAGATGATAGTGATGTAAACATTACACCATTGAAAAATATGCAAATAAGGCTTAATAACTGATAAATAAATGTTAAGAATATGCAAATCGTGACATTTATCTGAAGCAAATAATCAAGTAGTCATTAACTAGAAAACCTGCGTTTTCTAGATGTGACATATTGTACCGCCGTATAAGAACTCACTTAAGAAAGAATCTTAACTAGAAATTAAAAGAACTTGGCGTTCGTTTTTTTCAGAGTTTTTATTAGACGACACGGGACACACACATAACAAGCACACATTAATATTTACACGGCAAAAAGTTAATCTTTTCCGGAGCGAGACGCTCCTTTCGGCAGGACCGAGAATTTGACCGTCTGGGGTCGTGTCACAGCAGAGTCTACCCTCTACGGGGCCTTGTTTTTTCTGAGATCCCTTCATCTCCTCGATACCCCACGTGAGGTCTTGACTCATCTTAGTCAACAAGTTTAGTTTATAACATTTATACGCAGCACTTTTTCTCCAGATATTTACATGATTAAAACTGTTTACATGTTCCATCTGGTTTTTTTGTGAAACTGACAGGCGAAGTTATAGCAGGCAGGGATGACAGGGATGACCGCCCCGGGAACCCAGATATCTGGAGGGTCCAATTAAAGATGTTTATTTCGTTAGGGCATCTGGTCTCCGAGTCCTCTCAAATAAAACGTCACAGTCCCTCCATGCCCCATATAAATTTTTCCTCAAGGGAAAAATTTCCACACTCGGGTGCACAATCATAGTGAAATTCGGAGTTAAGGCTATCCCTAACAATGCTATCTACTCCAAAATTAATAAAATTTTAAATTTTAAAATCAAAACATTTATCAGAAGTACTTCGTTACCGTGGAAGGGATTCAGCATAACACACAACAAACATAATAAATACAGTAAACAATAAACACATTGCAATTGCACACCGTTATATAATAATACTAAGATTTATAATAAGCACTTCAACAATTTTATAATAAACCAGAACCTTCATTAATAATTTTCCGTTAACATAATCAGAATAGATAAAGTTTTTAAACATCACAGGTAATTCCAATAAAGTTCGCTCTCTCCTGTTCACATGGATAACCAACAATAATAATATATATATATATATAGATAAATTTCTTAAGAATGGATTCTGATACACTAATAAAACCAAACACTTTTAAACCTTTTATATACAATAAGTTACTTAAAAGAATTTTAACACAATAACAAAACACACTCTTAAAGTTTTTTTTTTCAATAAAATTTCTAGTCTTCAAACGCTACTCTTCTTAGACTATCAGCGTTTTGGTGTTTTTTCCTGCTCGATGTTCGATTGTAAAATCGTAAGGTTGTAACGCGAGGCTCCAACGCATAAGCCTTGGGTTGGAACTCGCATGAGTTTGTAAGAAGCGCAGAGGATTATAATCCGTTATAATCCTAAATTTTCTTCCATCTAGATAGTAATGTAATCTTTTTACGGCGAAAACAATACTGGCGCACTCCCGCTCGGTGGTGCTATAGCGTTGTTCTACCGGAGAGAATTTCCGACTCAAATACAAAATCGGGTGTTCCTCTCCCTTCTCATTTACCTGGCTCAACACAGCTCCGGCACCGCGTAACGATGCATCGACCTGAATAAGGAATTCACGATGAAAATTCGGCGCATGCAAGACCGGCCGTTCGGTTAGTTTCGCTTTCAGAGACCGAAAAGCGCTCTCGCACGTAGGAGTCCACTCGACTTTACCTCGACAGGTTTTCCCTTTTAGCGCGTCAGTCAAGGGGGCTGCTATTATGGATAAATTCCTTATGTATCTCTGGTAGTATCCGGCCAGCCCTAGAAATGCACGAATCTGCGTTTTTGTTTCGGGAGTAGGGAATTTTTTTACGCATTCAATCTTGACTTCTGCTGGAGTGCGGGAACCATTTCCTACAATATGGCCTAAATATTTTACACTACTCTGGGCAAATTTACACTTAGAGGGCTTTATTTTAAGATTTGCCTTATGAATTCTATCTAGAACTAATGCGACATATTTTAAGTGGTCTTCACGGGTGTTCGAAAATACAGCGACGTCATCTAAATAAGGAACTGCAAATTCTTCCATCTCTCTTAACAGTTCTGCCATCATTTTGCTAAAGAAAAATGGCGCATTTTTTAATCCAAAATCCATTTTCAAACACCTAAAAGTACCAAAAGTTGTACAGAATGCTGCATACCGTTGAGCTCTGGGGCTCAAGGCTGCCAATAACCTTTCGCTAAATCTAGGACGGTTATGTATTTAGCAGATGAGACTTTCTCAACTCTTTCTTCGATATTGGGGATGGGGAAATACTCTGTCCTAATTATTAAGACGCCTGAAATCCACACATGGACGAGGATCCTTACCCGGAACCTCTACTAAAATTAAAGGCGACGTGTAATCCGACTCGCCAACTTCAATAACCCCCAATCTTAACATCTTTTGAATCTCCATTTTTACGATTTCAGTTTGTCTTTGCGACATCCGATAAGGTTTTGATCGTACGGGCTTATCGCTAATTAAAGTTATATCATGCTCCACCAAATCTGTGGTACCAGGGTCGTTTGAAAAGCACGCGGCATATTTATTTAAAAGCTCCCTTAATTGGCTAATTTGTGCTTCGTTTAGGTTTTTTTCTAACTCACTAAGCCGAACTATTTCCTGAAAGTCAAAAATCGTAGGATTATTCTCTAAATACGGAATATCTAAATCCTGATCTTCTATTAAATTTGAATTGTCTTTGGAGCACAACAAATTTACATGTTCGGGTCGCGTATAATATGGTTTCAGCATATTAACATGATAAATTTGGGTTTTATTCCTACTTCCTGGCAGTTCTACCACATAATTAGTCTCAGATATTTTATTCTTGATTTTTCCCGGACCTATCCATTGCACAGACAGTTTATTTGGTCTCGTCATGGCTAAAACCAACACTAAATCTCCCTCCTTGAATTATCGTTTTACCGCGTTTTTGTCATACCAAACCTTTCGTTTACCTCGCATTTCTTCCATGTGCGAAACAGCTACCTCGCGACAGCGTTTCAACCGATTAATTAATTTAAAAACATATTCGGTCACTACATCATTTTCAGGTGGAGGGTCGGACCATCGTTCCATTATCAAGGTCTCGGGTGTTCGAAGATTTTTTCCTAACACCAACTCGGCTGGTGAGTAACCTGTGCTTTCATGAACTACGTTTCGAAGAGCCAATAGAATCGCAGGCAAATGTTTATCCCAATCGGCGCCTAATTCAATACACAGAGCCCTCAAACGTCGTTTTAAGGTCCTATTATACCGTTCCAGGGGATTACTCTGGGGATGATAAACAGGACTATGAGTGATCTTAATGTCAAATTTATTAAGAAATTCGGTCGTTAAAGCTGAGGTAAAGGACTTTCCCTGATCGCATTGGAGTTGTCTGGGGAATCCGATGCGACTGAAAATATTCAGCAGCGCCTCAGTCACTCTAATAGAGGCGAGGTCCACCAACGGAACCGCCTCCGGGTATTTGGACGCCATGCATAATGCCGTTAAAATATACCGGTGTCCATCCGTGGTCAGTGGTAAGGGTCCACATGCATCGATATATATTTTACTGAAAACTTCCTGAATTATTGGGACAAGTTTTAGCGGGGCTTTCTTTTTCTCGTTCGTTCGACCCGCTCTTTGACAAACATCGCAACTGCGCACATATTCATCCATTTCTTTATAACAGTTAGGCCAATAAAAATATCGAATTAATTTATCCTTTGACTTCGTCCCACCTAAATGTACTGACGTGCCTTCATGACACAATGCTTTTATTTTCTGCCTTAACCCTTTTGGAATAACTAGCAATCTGGTAACGTTTCCAAAACGATCTTCGCGATTTCTAACTAGTAACCCGTTAACAACTGAATAAGTTTTCGTCATACCTTCCGTTTTGTCCGCCCCCACTCGGCTAAACAATTCCTTTAACTCTGCACATTCGTGCTGCGCTCTCAAAAACCCTTCTTTATCGATTTTTAACAAGTCCAACTCCGGGGCTTCAACTTCTAACGCCGGAATTTCAATGGGGTCCTCACCTTCCGTTGAATCCCGCAGTCCCGATTCTTCCTGATTCGCTACGTTCGATTCCTTGGGTGTCTCCACATCTTGAGCTACCCGTTCGAGCTCCCTTTTCTCTTCCTTTAAGCGTCTAGTAGTCGCACGCGTCTGGACTGCATTTACCTGTCCAGTTGGCAAAAAATCATATCCCGTTCTCTCTCTTATCATCGCGGCAGTTTTATTTCCTAAGATATATCGGTTTTGGTTTAAATGATTTCCGCAAACAGCGGCTTTCGTACAAATTTTTCCGAAACCTCCCTCTATCTCTACCCGCGCTAACGGTAGACAAACTAACTCCAAACTAAGTGGTTGTTGGATCCAGATTTTCTCTCCACAAAAATCCTGCGGATCTACAAATTTCGTAGAAATTAAATCAAGCGTCGCTCCCGAATCCCTTAATATTCCTATCTTTCGGTTGTTAACAACCCCAGGAAATGTATAAGAGTCCAATAAATCGTCCTTTCGTACATCTTGCAAATTATTTACGGAGCCTGACGGAGGTTTTTTCTGCAACTTCGGGCACGATGAACGCAGGTGCGTTTCGGACCCGCAATTAAAACATTTCAAATTCGCTCTTTTTTCAAAGGCTCTATCTCGGTTTACTGGTCTGTGCACGGCATTTGCATTCGAAGAGGGGGAGAACTGTGGTCTAGTTTCTCGAGACCTTTCTTGAAAAACGGCTGCGTTTTTCCCCCCTAACATCTCTAGTATCCTTGGCCTTCGGAGTAGAGGCCCTTATACTCTCATATCCATCCAATAATTCCACTATTGCTGCTTCGGTCTTAAGCTGTGGCCATTTGTCAATGAAGTGTTCACGCATTTCCAACGTCGCGCGCCGTTTAATCTGATCGGTGACCAAAAGGTCTTTTAGTTCGTCTAAGGAAGTTATTCCTAAACCCGCTAACCATTCATTTAAATAATTTCGGATTTCGAAACCGAAATCCTGCCAATTTAAAGATTGCGACTTCTGGTGGCTAACAAATTTCTGCCGAAAACTCTCTGGGTTTAATTTAAATTTTTTTAACAATATACCTTTTACGTTATCGTAATCTTTTGACTCTGTCTCGGGTTGTCTGGCAATAATTGAAATAATGTCTACTGGCAGAAGCCCACTTAAATGAGAGACCCAATTTTCCTTCGGTATCCCAACCCGTTTAGCTTGGCGTTCAAACAGAACCAAATACAAGCTAATATCTGTTTTTTCAGGATTAAAATCCGGGATTAATTTTTTTAAGTTCTGTTCAGAGAAACGCGAAGGTATATTATTTGCATTTACTGAAGACGGAGCAATTCCTTTCTCGATTTTTAGTTTCTCTAACTCGAATTTATTTTTTAATTCTAATTCCTTTAATTCTTTCTCTTGCTCCAATTTTTCCTTCCTAATGGCTTGATCACGCTCCCATGTCTGTTTACGCAACATGTCCTCCCGTTCGATAGCTTGCAACCGGGCGCGCTGACTTTCTTCCTTTTCTAACTCCTCTTAGCTCTCTCTAATATAGTCTCATACAGAGCCCGTACTATTTCTTCTTCATACTCCTCAGATTCCAGCACCAAGTGCGTTAACTGAATCCGAGTTTCGTTTCCGGTCCTGGCAAGTTCCAGTTCATCCACTAACTTTTTTATATTTTCCTTATTTACTTTACCCAGGAAAGCCATATCTAACCCCCCCTTTTTTTTCAAACAAAATTTCTCTATAAAAAGGACTAATACAACAACAACAAAAATATATACTATATTAACAATAATCACAATCAATCATAAAATTTCTTTCAATAACACAGCAATATGTAAATACTCATTCACTTCCATGACTAGTACCTGTTCAAATTTTGTCATTCCCGTTTTTGAATTTTCCCAACAAAATCAGCAATTTTAAATAATTAAAAATCACTAAACATTAACTCCAAATTCAAAATTGTGACTTACCCCAATTGAAGGCTCAGACACTAAACGGTAATCCACACTTTTTCTTCAGCCGGGTGGCTCACTGAACACAACTTCTGACCCTAAGGTCCACTAAAACAATATATCCACAGGCACGGAACACTGAACACTATCTTCGACCCAAAACGGGGCCCACTCACATTCACAATCTTCTTCTATCCGCCGATCCACTGCTAAACAATCACAGTTTTGTTTCAGGCCTTGGCTCCAGAATTCTCTTCTTTTTTTTCCACTCTTCCGCTATCCTTTCATCTCCAACAGCGAGGTTGTAACTCTGTTTCCTTTCCGCACGTTGGACAGCTGATCACAGACGTCCGCGAGACTTTCTGCTCCAGGGGTGGGGGAAAAAACAATCGTCCTCTTTTTCCGACGCTGGGTAAGGATTCCTCCTCCAGCACTCCAAGTCTTCCTAAACCGAAACCAGATAACACCAAGCTTCTTTTTTTCTTTCCTCCAACAGGGGAGTGAAAACAACACCCTTCTCTTCTCTGACCGGGTGAAAATCCAAAACTAGCTCTTTCTTCACAAACCGAACTGTTTTTTCTCTTCTTCCAACACACGGGGACTTTCCTTTTATTTTTCTATTCCAGTATCAGGACGGCTCTCTATTTCTCTATTTCTCGAAAGAATGAGCTTTCACCTTATCATTCCTTCCGAGGGTAACAGTTACAGGTCTTGTGTGCGTGTGTGCCCAAACTTTTCGAACAACTCGAATCCCAAACTTCTGACACCAGCTGTACCGCCGTATAAGAACTCACTTCAGAAAGAATCTTAACTAGAAATTAAAAGAACTTGGCGTTCGTTTTTTTTCAGAGTTTTTATTAGACGACACGGGACACACATAACAAGCACACATTAATATTTACACGGCAAAAAGTTAATCTTTTCCGGAGCGAGACGCTCCTTTCGGCAGGACCGAGAACTTGACCGTCTGGGGTCGTGTCACAGCAGAGTCTACCCTCTACGGGGCCTTGTTTTTTCTGAGATCCCTTCATCTCCTCGATACCCCACGTGAGGTCTTGACTCATCTTAGTCAACAAGTTCAGTTTATAACATTTCTACGCAGCACTTTTCCTCCAGATATTTACATGATTAAAACTGTTTACACGTTCCATCTGGTTTTTTTGTGAAACTGACAGGCGAATTTATAGCAGGCATCTGGAGGGTCCAATTAAAGATGTTTATTTCGTTAGGGCATCTGGTCTCCGAGTCCTCTCAAATAAAACGTCACAATATATTGTATCTAAAATTTGCATAAAATAGCACAAAAAAGCTTAAATTTGCATAAATATAAATATGTAAATTTCTCAAAACCTGCACCACATAGAGATAAACGGAAAGCATATTCGGAATCAGCACCAAAAACAGATCTAGAATCAACTAATTTTAGTTCTAGGACAAAACCACTGTTGCCCAGTGTAATTAGTTTTCTCACACCGGAATATCGCTTTTTAGCTCACAGGCTATCAAAGCCTGAGAGCTAATGTGCCCGCCGGTTCTGTATGTATGTATGCATGTATGTATGTGCGTACGTACGTACGTATGTACGCAACGCGATAACTCTTGATAGAAACATCCGATATGCTTCAAATTTTTTTTCTAGGTTCATTCTGATAAGGCGCTTCCCTGATTAGTTTTGGAGGTTCATTGGTTAAGGACAAAATGGAAAAGGGGAGTTAGTCCCCCCCCCCCTTAATTCAGATAAATGGGTTTTTCATGCAGAATTATTCGATTTGCTCCAAATTTAGTGTACCGGTTTATTATGCTAAGGAGCTTCCCTGATTAGATTTGGAGGTTCATTGGTTAAGTATAAAGGGGCAAAACGGGGGCTAATCCCCCTTCACTTATTTTCTTGAGCGGCATTATTCTTTAAAATAAGAGTACAATGTACAATTAGTGTGAATACCCTGTGAGCTCAATGCCATCAGTTTAGCTGGGCACTTTTCTTTTTTATTCGGATGCTATCGGTTATCAAGTAAATATTTTCATGTTCAACTAACATACTTAACAGACAAGCAGACAAAATTAACAACATTAACATTAACATTATTTTGTTATAATCTCATGCACAAATTCAGTTATGCACCTGGAAATATTTACTGGAGAATGGATGGCATCCGAAAAAACGATTTTCCGGGTACAGGGAACTGATGAATGCATTGTAAAAGAAACTTTGAAAGCGTTTCCAAATATTATGGACAGCTAAAAAAAATTCATTTTTATAAGTTCTTCTTTAAATCTCGAAAATATGCCGCTTTCTGAGGTTTCTAAATATGAAGGAACGCAAATAATACCATAAGACGAAACGCAATTTTTCACCTTGATTCAACATAAAATATATAATGTGAACATTAAAAAGGCCCACAATCTTACTTAAAAGGCGACTAATGTAATGAAAAAGATGTTATAAGTTTAAAATATACATTTATTTCCCTTTCACCGTCCGAGGGTTTTCCAGTATTTTTATAAGAATGCTTGTAAATCCCAGGATATATATTTTCTAAATCACAGTTTGATGCTATAATAACTTTAATATCACTACTCTCTATATAAGGTTAAAAATAGAATTCTGTTTAAATTATTTTGGTCTACAGCCATTTTAACATGATTTCTAGGAAAGGAAAAATCCGGGCCAGACGGTTTAAAGGGTTAAAACTTCTTGGTACTTTCAAGCCTTCCAAGCTCATCATCAGAGAATATCTTAATAACTAAATGTTGTTTATTTATACAAATATGTCACTTTGCTTTGAAAATGAGAGAGACAATAATTCTTAGTACTTTCAAGTATTTTACTTAGTACCGCAGCCCTTTATTCTACTCTTTTTCCGACTCTTTTGCGGAAGTCAAATTGGTGGGGGGGGGGGGGGAAATCAAAAATTGAAACCGGACAAATTTAAAAGGGAAATTACACAAATTAAAGACAAATACGTTACTTTGTTTTTGAAATAAGAGAGCCAATAATTCTTAGTACTTTCAAGTATTTTACTTAGTACCGCAGCCCATTATTCTACTCTTTTTCCGACTCTTTTGCGGAAGCCAGATTGGGCAAAATAAATAAATAAATAAAAAATTGAAACCGGGCAATTTTAAAAGGGAAATTACGCAAATGAAAGACACCGAAAAGTGGGAAGGAGGGGCTAGGGGCCCTGAAGCTACCGAACAACCCCTGCTGCTGTTTTCAAAACAAAGTGACGTATTTGAATAAATAAACAACATTTAGTTATTAAGATATTCTCTGATGATGAGTGTGGTAGGCTTGAAAGTACTAAGAAGTTTTAAATAAAATGTATATTTTAAACTTATAACATCTCTTTTTAAGTAAGATTGTGAACCTTTTTAATGTTTACATTATATATTTTATAAAGGAACGCTTTTAGAAATCTTGGGTAACACGGGAGAGGTTATTGCATATTTTCGTTCGTGATTATAGTACATTTTCGTAGATTATTCTAATAAACTAAATGTAGATTATTGTAATAAAGCAAAAATATATTTTATGATTTATTATGCTTTCTGTACAAAAGACAATTTTGATGTCGTTTATGAACACCATTTACTTGATTTAAATGTGTGATTAGCCAAAATTACGTGGCCATTCTCAAGGGATTACAAGAATGAACTCTGATGAATGTACACTGATTTAGCATGTGTATAAAAATCTGAGTTTTTTAACTCATTGTTCATATTTTACCCATAGCGTAAAATACACTTTTAAAGTTATTAAATATTAATAAAGAACTTTTGACATATTTTTAAGCCATCCTTGATTTGAGACGATTTTCCGAGAACAGCGACTACGATAGGAGTAAAAAATATGCACAGTTGAGGTTTATCACAACAAATAAGATTCCAACAAATAACAGTGAATTATGCCAGCCAAGTACCGTCCGAATAGCTCAAAATTTAGAGCATTGGCACGGCAAGTCAAGGTATCCAGGTTAGAGTTAGGGTATTTTTCGCTCGGTTGGAATAAACCTCAACTGTGCTACTCCAACCTTGAATGTGTAAATAATATCGACGAGAATTCTTTGAAGGACAAATATTTTCTTTTCATGATGGATTAATATACCAGCAGGGTTCAGTGATACATACAAACGAATATATATCCTGATATATATCATCGTATATATTTGATACTTATTTTCCAAATATCAAGATGTTTGATATTTTCCATATTTTCATATATTTGATATTTATTTTCAAAACATCATGATGTTTGGTATTTTCGATATATTTGATATTTATTTTCAAAATGTCGGGATGTTTGATATTTTCGATATTTTCATATAGTTGATATTTATTTTCAAAATATCATGATGTTTTACATTTTCATATACTTGATTTTTATTTTAAAAGTTTGATATTTTCATATATTTGATATTTATTTTCACAATATCATGATGCTTGATTTTTTTATATTTTCATATATTTGATATTTATTTTCAAAATATCATGATCTTTGATATTTTCGATAGTTTCATATATATGACATTTATTTTCAAAATATCAAGATGCTTCATATCCTTGATATTTATTTTCAAAATATCAAAACGTTTGATATTTTCCATACTTCCATACATTGATATTTATTTTCAAAATATTAAGATGTTTGATATTTTCGTATATTTTATATTTATTTTCAAAATATCATGATGTTTGATATTCTCGATAATTTCATAAATTTGATATATATTTTTTAAATATTTAGTTGTTTGAGATTTTTGATATTTTTATGTATTTAATATTTATTTTAAAAATATCATTCTGTATGATATTTTTGATATTTTCCTTTAAAACAAGTGTAAATGAATTTTTCAAATGTTATTGATTGTGTCGTTCTGCATACAAAGAACTTTTGTCTTAGGCAGTGAATTTTTTTAGCCAAAAGCTAGATTTTTAAATGTAGAACGAATAATTAAGCTGCATTTTATTAACTCAAAACAGCCTTTAAAGCGTTGTCCAATTTAGATAATCAGTTATTGACAATTTCATCAGGAAAGAATCTTTTTATGGTTTCGATTATTTCAGTTTAAACTGCACAACATGTTATGAAATAAAAAAGTGGACAAGCTTCTATTTATGTTCAAATTTTTCAATTAAAAAAATTTACACTGTAAATTAAAATGTCTGAAATTCAGACACTTAAGTGTCTGAAATGGAGTGTTCAATTTTCAGACACTTTAAAATGTCTTAATTTTTTCAGACACTTTTTGCGTCTGAATTTCAGACACTTCAAACGTCTTAATCGCATCCATTTTTTGTAAGCATCATACGTAGCCATGTTTGACCACGTTGAATCCTGGAAAAATATTTGGCTGTGGTCCTGCCCCTCCCCCCCCCCCCCCAATACAGCCTGATTTTTTTGGTGCTCTCAGTTTTGGTATACAATTTTCGTTACGCTGATAATATAAATCTTTTACGACATTGTACTGATTATAATCAATATCTTGAACTTTAGGAGTAGAACAAGATTAAAAAACAAAAAATATTTATCTAAATATTAGATTTTTTTAATTTATTTTGTTTTTAACCTTATTTTACTTTAAAAGTTCAAAATATTGATTATAATCAGTACAATTTCGAAACAGATTTAAAATATAAGCTTTACAAATATTGCACATCAAATTTGGGGGCACTACAGTCGTAGGGGACGGGCACTTCCCAATTTTCTCATCCTTTAATCAAGAAGTACTTTTGCAAAAAACGCAACCCTGCATTATAGTTGTCTAAATTGAGATGTCCGGTATTCGGGAGTATCCGTTGTGGAGTTTAATGGACATTCTCGAATAGCGAACACCTCTATTTAACGAATACTTTTTTAATCAGCAGACATACATATTTGTATATTTTTACCTCATAAAAGTAGACATCTCCAATTATCGGACAAATTCCGCGGTCCCGAAGTGTTGGCTATTAAGGGCTTTTAAGGTACATAGATAAATATATATATATATATATTTTATAATCTTGTCCTACTCTAAAAGTTCAAAATATTTATTATACTCGGTTGAATGTGGAAAAAGATTTAAAATATCAGATGTACGAAAATTGCAAAAATCCCCCCCCCCCCCAAAAAAAAAAAAGAAAACTCATAATTTAAAAATTAGATTTTTTAAAAAATATATTGTCACATAGGCAATTTTACATATACATCACTTGATAATCACAACAGCCATTTAACTATGAATAATGAAAACAAATAAATAAATATTCTACTTTAATAACATTGGGGAAAAAATGACTTTGGTATTTTGTTAAATATATTTGCGTTTTTAAACTTGTCCTACTCTAAAAGTTCAAAACTTTCATTATAATCAGTGCAAGATTTAAGATATCAGCTTTACGAAAATTTCATGCAAAATCCCCCCTCCCCGCCAAAAAATGAAAATACTTATTTAAAAATTATGTTTTTAAAAAATTTATATTTCCACATGGGCAAGTTTTTATGTAGATCAGAGGGTAATCACAAAAGCTATTCAACTATCAATAAAAACAAATAAGTACATATTCTATATTAAAAACATGAGGAAAAAATAACTTATGGTTTCCAAACTTCTTTCGTCTTAAATATATACAGTAACATCTGTCATTTTTGTATTTTTCGTATAAGTGCATATAAATAAAGTTACCACAATTTTAAATACGAAATCTAGGTATAGGTTTTTACTTTTTCCCATTATAAATTTCAAATTACTTTTTTATTAAAAATAATAAAAAAAATCAGTATTAGAG
Organism: Maratus speciosus; assembly: GCA_963932465.1. NCBI lineage: Eukaryota > Metazoa > Arthropoda > Arachnida > Araneae > Salticidae > Maratus > Maratus speciosus. The sequence goes on along the minus strand of OZ010789.1, from coordinate 124,672,442 downwards.
TTGATTGCAAATCAAATACATATGTATATTTTTACAGGCAGCTTCATATAATAGACGAGTTATTTATCTTTTTTTAATCTGCGGTTTTATGCCAGGAAGTAAGAAAGCATTAGGTCATCTTTCAAAGTTTTTTTTTTTCTTTACTTCCTTGTGGCCGTCGTGGCCGTTTACTGTGAGATAAGAATTATCCATTGAAACTAAGAACTGACATTGAATATATAATTCGTAATAAAAAACAACGTCATAAGTTTAAAAATATATACTTCTAGAATTAGTGGGGTTTTTTGCGAACAGATTCAAAACTAATTAAATTTCATGCAGGATTTTGTTTAGTACAATAAATAAAATCATAAAATACACTAATTTTAGTACTATAAAGAAACTTACTTCAGTTGCTGCAAGAGGTAAGAAAAATTCCTCGATTTGAAATTTCAAAAACTACCCCAGTGAAGGAGAAGGGCTTGCATCATTTTAGTACGAAATTCCATAATATATCCGACTAGCCATATTTAAAGAATGAAATGTTTCATCCTCAAAATAGGACCCGCCAGACAAAAGTTTCTTTTTTTTTTTTTTTGCTAGCTTCGACAGGACGAAGATGAATAACACAATATTATTGATATAAATTAATACGAATTAACACTAAGTCCATTGCACACGCTTTGTAGAATTTCCGGGTGTAATCTTCAAGCGTCGTCTACTTCTTTTCTGTGTCTATCCCGCCCTTATATGGACGACAGCTTCTAAGAGACATTTGATGTCAAGCACACACGTCAGATGTATGTATTCAATAAATAAATAATCCAAGTGAATACGAATTTAAATCACAGAAGTTCACATTCGCGTAAAACGAATTAAAATACACGCGTACATAAAAACAAACTTCGTTTGAATTACAACGTATACCAACTTTCAACGAAGACATCTAAAACGCATGCGCGTCTGGCAGTGCCCCAGTGCTCCCTGGTGGTTATTGCGTCGGAAGAATCAAAACGTCTTAAATTAAGACACGTTTAAAGCAATGAAGTGTCTTAAAATAAGACGTTTGCGGATATTTTAGACATTATTCTCAGTTCGTTTACACCATGGTCATAGTAAGACGCTTATGTATCTTAAATTAAGACATCTAACGTGTCTTAATTTTCAGATTAAGACACTTAAGTGTCTAAAATTCTTTTTCAGTCACACATGTGTCTAAATTTAGGACGCTTCTATTTGCAGTGTACTTTGTATTTAAAATTTTGATATCTAAGACATAAAATTTTCTTGTTAATTGATGCTGAACTCGATAGATGTTTTATGAGCTTATAAAGCAATCTTTTTTGTTTTCAATTAGTCGAACTTCAATTTTGTGGTAAGTAATAAAATAAATAAATAAAAGAAAGAAAGTGAAAGAAAAATATACAGGGTGGTTATAATTAAACTTCCCCTATAGACAGCATCCTACAGCGCAAACTGATGAACGGAATGCAACGAAATTCGGTATATAGACTATACACGAGATGCGATCACGGAATTTCGAAAAAAAAAAATTAGTTCCAAAATGTTCACCAGAGGGCGCCTTTTCCGGAAAAACATTAAATTAAACACAGTTAACGGCCGAAACAGAATCCAGAAACAATATTAACATTTATTGACAATTCTGTACTCTGTATTGGCTGTTTGTTGTGTTAAATTTAATGTTTCTTCCGGAAAAACCGCCCTCTGGTGGACTTTTTGGAACTAAATTTTTTTTTTAGAAATTCCTTGAGCGTATCTCGTGTATAGTCTATATACCGAATTTCGTTGCATTCCGTTCACCAGTTTGCGATATAGGATGCTGTTTATAGGGGAAGTTTAATTATAATCACCCTGTATGTAGAATATTGTTTTGTTAAATTTTCATGTTAAGTGAAGTATGTTTTAGTTTCAAATTTATATTATATTTTAAGGCCTACCTTAAAACGACGGTTTGGTGAAAATTTTATTATTTTTTTTTTCAAAGAGCAATCTTTTGCGATTTCAAATTTTGTTAATTGTTTGTGAATTGTTGGCTAATTTAACAAACAGGGCGTAATGAGTCTTAGCGGAAGTGGTCTTAAAAAATCCCGGACAAATGCAAACAATGTTTTCTTCCGCGTGGTTTTCTTACGTTTTTTACATAAAAACAGTAAAAAACCGCAATTGACACTTCTAGATTAATTTTATACATACGAAAAAATATAGATAAGAAATCTTTAAATGCGATTACTGGAAAATGAATTTCTGTTATATCCATGCACGAAAAACTCCATTACATAAAATGTTTTAAACCTATTTTAGTGAAAGTTTGACAAAATTCTTTCCATATTACTCACTATGTTCTGGACTAGAATTTAAACTCTATGTGATAATGTAATTATTTTATAGGTACTCAAATATGAAAATGGGTAATTTTTTATAAAAAATATGTATTGTTTGACATATTTTGAAATATTTCAGTTAATTTTGAATGTAATGTAAAACCCCATTTTTGTGCATAGGTAAGTGTAACAGTAGTACAGTAAGCGTAATATATCTTAAAATATTTATTGTCCGCAGTTAGTTGATTGTTTTAAAATTATCGAATATATAACAAAATATCAGATATTTTTTTGTATTTTCAAATATATCATGACATTTACGAACTCTATTTATCGGCATTGGAATGCTTTGAAGTAAGAAAAGCAAATTACAGTACAGCGCCGATTATCGGAATTAATTGAACTTCCAATTATCCGAACAGCCTATTTCTCTCAAAATTTTTTAAACCGAACTTCCAATTATTCGAACAGTCAATTTTTCTATCTTTTTTTTTTTTTTTTTTTGTAACGAACTTCTAATTATACAAACACCGTATTAGACAACAAATTTTAAATGTTGATGAGATTGTGGATTAGATTCAAGACGAAACAGAATTTGTAGAAAATGAAAACGAATTCTCTGAAAATGATCCAGGTCCATCACATAACGAAGCCTTTGAATGTTTGGAAACAGGTATGAAGGGGCTTGAACGGCAGAAGAATGCTGATCCTAGTCAACTAACGTATTTAAGAAGAATTCGAGATATGGCAACATTGAAAAGAATGTCTTCTTTGAAGCAAGCAACAATCGAAATCTTTTTCGCTTAAATTATAATCTCTGGAGTTCAGAAAAATGTTATAAAAAAGTAAAAAAAAAAAATTAAAAAGACAGAAATCAATTTTTAAATATGCCAGCATTAACTAGTGGTGTCAGTCCGAAGCGTGGATAAAGCGTGAAGATTTTAGTATTGTCAGGAACATTTCTTAAATTGTCTGTCCATTTATCCGAACTTTTGCTTATCCGAACTAGGGTCGGTTCCTACTTGATCTGATAATCGGCGCTCTACTGTATTCCATAAGTAGCTCGAGGTAAAACACTAATATTACGTTTTGTTCTATTATCATTTTGTACTCAAATAACTGATTTTTAGTACAGAAATAAAATTTTGAGCCATTAACGTATATGATAATTTTTTTTTTGGTCATTTATGATTCTTGTTAGCTGACAGGTGTATGATTTAGCGATTTAATACCACTATAAAAATGTTCTGTGTTATGTATATACTGTTTGACATCTAACAATACCTGATGGATAGCTGAAGAAGTCAATGACTAATCAAACACGAAAATGATTTTTGAAGGAATGTCACGCTACTCTTTTTTCTTTATTTTTACGACAAAGCTCTTTTATAGTTATATTTTGGTTTACGAATAAATTTCATCGCTCATTAAACTTATCCTAAAGTCAGGTAAAATGGTTTTTTTTTTTCATTTAGGAATAGTTATAATTATACGTAATATGTATCCCCTTAAATGGTTAATTTTTTAGAATAAAACAAACATACAGTTATATGTATTTTGTTATCAATATTTTTTTTTTTGCATAGAAATCACAAACACATAGTTGCCAACCTCACGATTTTTTTAATACCTACATTTTATGCAGAAATATTTCTTTTATTAATTTCTTAAATTAAAATAAAGCGATCTTTTTTGAAGAATTTACTGGTATTCAACAAATCAGGAGGTAACTATGCAAATAGTGCATAATTAATAATTATACATTAATTTTGGTTTTAAAATAAAATTTATAAAATTTATAAATAAAAATTACTTAATAAAAAATTAACCGTTGTAAACATATAAATAAAAAAAATTGTTTAAATTAAAAGTAATGAATTTAATAAACATTATTAATGCCTTCTTAATGCCCCCCCCCCCCCAAGTCCTTTGCAAGGCTATATATATAGGTAGAAAACTATTGGAAACTCTATCTATAACCTGTTGGAAACTATGTGCAGGGGGACCAAGTTGGTTTACTGTGCCTCTAATTACATGTAATGCGGTGTCTGAGTTTGATATTGTTAAAGTCCCTATGCCTTCCAAGTTCGAATGTTAAGATAGGCGCACTCGAAGCTGTTATGCCAGTCTTAATATTTTTTCTACAGACTCGGGCCGAGCAGAGCCGAGCCAGATGCCTTTTTTTAATGGGCTGAACCGGGACTTCAATTTTCCCACTGGTTCATACGGACCAGCCCGGTTCGAGAATGGAGAAGTCTAAACATTGACACCTCGCAAGTCCAATTAAATAAATCTGACCATAACCTTCATCGGAGTTGGTTTCTTGACAGGGACCTGTTTCGGGCCATGTTTTGCTGGTATTTTATTTATTTATTTTTTATAAAAAGTAAAATGGTGTTGTAAAAATTTTTTAACGAAATCTTTAAAAATTTAGTTTTGTTTAATGAATTACAGAGATACAATTTTTAAAAGTCTACTCTTTTCCTTTTAGAGCTTTAAAAATATGATTTTCTTTCAAACTTCTAAATTATGTTGATTTTTTTTCTGAATCTTCATTTGAATGCAGTTGTCTACATCAATTTTTTTTAATGTTTATGTACAGTCGTGGAAAAAAAAAGTAAACCCCCCCTACTAACTGCTTAACAAATTATCGTAGAAGAAAGTTACTGATACCGAACGATTGGAAATAAAGTCTACTTTTAAACGATGTATATAAAATTTGCTGAGTGGCCCATCTACATATTAAAACGAACCATAACTTTGTTTTTTTTCAATAGCAGTACACAATTGTGACAGCATAAATGAACTCTACACCCTTCAATTAGTCTAAAAACAAATTTTTATGCAATTCGTACCATAAGATTTCGAGAAATTAATTATTTTAAAACGAGCGTATTTTAAGGGCTGTATCCAAATTGAAATTCAGTACGCGATTGCTAACAGAGAGAGCTCCCTTCTTGATCAAGGCACCTTAAGCAGTCAATTAAGCCTGTTAGATTACAGGATAGCATAAAAAATTTCAACATATTTAGCCACTTCTATCATAGACGGCCGCTTAAACCATCATTTTGCAGTTTTTTAAACATAATTTGAAAACTACTTGGAAGTAAAACGTGAAATTTTGGATTTCCATAAAGCAGGACTTAATAAATCTGAATCCATCAAAAAAAAAATTGTAGGTTGCAATTAATAATTTTTTTAAATATTAATTTCATAATTCATAATTCATATCAGAAAATTATAAAAATTGCAAATTCAACTTATTTATGTTTGGGTATATTAGTATTATTGCTACACAAAAAATTAAAACATTAGGATCATAATTTCAGAAGTTATAAATAAAAACTTGAAAATTTAATTTAACATTAGAAGCACTAAATTTTGAATGTTTATAATTCAAAAACGTATTATTCAAATAACTTAAAATTTGGTGTCTAGGCATAGTTTGAACCAAAGATTTGAAATATCTCGTTGAAATTGGGTATTGCCATTGAAAAAAAATGAAGTTTGGATTCGTTTTAATATGTAAATGGCCCCCTAAGCAAATTTTATATACGTCATTTAAAAGTAGACTTTATTTCCAATCGTTCGATACCAGTAACTTTTGTCTACAATAATTTGTTGAGGAGTTAGTAGTGGGTGTTTACTTTTTCTTTTCCACGACTGTACGTAATTGTTCAAGTGGTCATCAATGTTGCTGTTATTCTGTATTACATGAATTTCGAACATAATCTTATAATAAAATGTTACATAAGTAAGTGTGTTTTTTGAATAATTTTAATTGTTGGATAATGTTGCCTCAGGAGTCCGGATAATCGGCATGATTTATAGAAATTCAGTCAGATCGGGCCGGGATCTGGTCAAACTTCTATCTTTTATAGCGGGCCGGGTTGGGTTGAAAACTTTTCTGTAAGATTCGGACCTCGCTGGGCACTGAAGATTTCGGACCTTGGAGATCTCTCGTTATGGAAATAGATCTATCTAATGGTTGTAAAATTTTCTAACATGTTATTATTTAATTAAAACTGTATAAAAATCATTGATTCGAGAATTTTTGCTGTAATTCTTGTTCTTTCTGTACTAAAAACTTTATCTGAAGGTGATTTTCCCGCTTTCTTTTATTAAGAGTTTTCAAACACTGAATTAAGGATGCACGAATTTATACTTTGTTATACTAAATCTCAAACCAAAGTAAATGGCGTTGTTTAAGTATGAAAGGAACATTAAGAAAATTATTGCTTCGTAAATTTCTGATATGATGGAACTGATTATTTTCAATATTTTCACAGCATACCAGTCAAGCCATATCAGCAAACCAGATTAAATGCGCACATACCAAACACATACATACACAGCATTATATTGTAAACAAATCTGTAATTTTTACAGAAAAAAATTCACCTTTTTTACAGAAAAAAACTGTTTTAAAGGGAAACAATTTTTCTGTAAAATAAATTTCGATTTCGTAATTTTAACAGAAAAAAAACTGTTTTAATTTAAAAATTACAGATATTTTCTGTAAATTAAACGATTTTTCACTGACGCCAAAATTGACAGTTTTTTACACAGCATACACTGTAAAACAAATCTGCAATTTTTGCAGAAAAAAATTGTATTTTTTACTGAAGAAAACTGTTTTAAAGAAAAACAGTATTTTTTCTGTAAGATAAATGTGGATTTCATAATTTTAATAGAAAAAAAACTGTTTTAAAATAAAAAAAAATTACAGATATTTTCTGTAAATTAAACGTTTTTTCACTAGCACAAAATTGACAGTTTTTCTGTTAATCTGAGAGTTTTTTTTACAATGTAACAGACCAAATAAAATTTCAGACCTCCACCCCCCTCCCTCTCCCCCACGCTTCCTCCCATCTTCAACTAATCCATTTGCGACAACTCCGTCCCTTTAGAAAATCCCTTTTGTTGCAGGAAAGAAACTAAAGAACCACAAAAACACTTTTATTATTTTGAAAACAAATAACAATAAGAAAATTACAAACTGTGATTTATTTTTAATATTTCTAAAAAGAGATGTCAGGAAAAACGTTCCCTTGCGTAAAATATCCGGGCTTTTTTTTCCCGAAGAAATGCAGAAATAATTTTTTTCGGATCACAATTGTTCCGCATTTCCGTCTATTCCATTTTAACTTCTGCTTGCTTTACCACCGCAAGTCCTCTTCCCTATCTTCTTCTGTTCCGCTGCTGTGGTTCCGCAAACAAAAAATGACACAATGTGTAACATTTTCTTCGATAAAATGTCACGAGTGGTATGATATGCGGCAGAAAATGTCAGTAACAGATGTGGATATACATAAGAAAAATGCCCTAGTTTTCTGTACTTTCTGTTCATTTGTGAATCAACTAACTACACGATTAGCAAAAAGTTGCAGGTGAATAAATCGTTCTAAATTAGGATTTTTGCGATAATGAAGGGACTAGAACCTAGAAATTTGGTGTGGTGGTTACTTTTAAGATGCAAATACTTGCTATAAATGGTTTCTAAAAAATTCGAAATTAAAAAGTGTGAACGGAAAATGTTCGAAAAAGGCTCTATTAAGATTTGTATGGAATTGTTAAGCATAGAAACTGGAAATTTGATATGGCTGTTAATTTTAAGACATAAATGCTCGCATACAACAGTTTAAATAAAAATTCAAAATTTAAAAGGGTGATGTGCGCGAAAAGCGTTCTGAAAATGTTCTAAATTACGATTTCTGTGGAATCTTGCACGAAATTTTCAATTAGTTAATTAATTCCAGACCGATTTCAAAGGCATACAAATACCATGTGGCACCACGTGGCCACCATGTGTTTCCACAACTACGCGTGCAGAACCGCGGGTTTTGCTAGTATATCAATAAAATAGTACAGTTTGAATTAAACTTGAAAAGTATATGACATTTTTCATGAAAATGCAAGGGTAATATTAGTAAATTTCAAGATATTCAGTTTTTCGAGATAAAGGGTTTCGAGACAGACAGTTTTAACTATAATATACATATAACTTGTCAATTATCTATTTAAGTTACAGGAAATATCAATAATTCACTGATAATTTTCATGAAAATCATATATTCATCAAATTTTTCATGAAAATCCAGGGATAATATTAGTAAATTTCAAGATATACGTTTTTTCAAGATATACGATTTTCGAGATAGACAGGTTTAACTATATTAGAGATATAAATTGTCAAATATCTGTTTAGGTTACGGAAAATATAGCTAATTGACTGATATTTTTCCAATTAAATCATATTTTCATGATATTTTTCATGAAAATTCAGGGATAATATTAGCAAATTTCGAAATATGCAGTTTTTCGAGATATACTGGTTTCGAGATAGACAGATTTAACTATAATATAGATATAAATTATGAATTATTTAAATTACAGGAAATATAGATAACTGGCTGACATTTTTAATGGAAATCATATTTACATCATATTTTTAATGAAGATTTAGGGACAATATTAGTATATTTCAAGATATAAAGTTTTTCGAGATATACGAGTTTCGAGATGGACAGGTTTAACAAAAAAGATATAAAGAGTCTATTATGTATTTAAGTTACAGGAAATTTAGATAACTGACCAATATTTCTTATGATATTTTTCATGAAAATCATATTTTCATCATATTTTTCATGATATTTTTCATGAAAATTCAGGGATAATATTCGTAAATTTCAAGATAGACAATTTTTCGAGATAGACAGATTTAAATATAATAGAGATATAAATTAACAGTTATCTATGTAAGTTTCAGGCAGGAAAAATCTCTCCAAGAAATTATCCGGAAAAAATATATAATTAGTGAAACATCTATTTTTTTTTTTTTTTTTTTACTTGAGATTTTTATACAAGCTTCTACCCTTAAATGTGCGATTTTTTATTTTGTTTCGAAAAACATATATATGATTCTCTGAAAGGTTTATTACACAGGAAAAATAATGAAAAAAAAATCAGAGATACATTTTTCATATAATACGTCAATCTTTTCTTCTGTTGCACATCTGCAATACAAGTAGAAACTACTGACATGTGGCTGTTTTACGCTAAAAAATAATGCAAATTAGTAAATATTTTAATATGTATGTGTCCAAATACCCTTTTTTATATTATTATTTATTTTATAAAACTTAACATTTAACCCTTTAATTCCCATGGTAGAATATGTTCTAGAAATTACATAGTTCGGAGAATCTGACTTTAAACCAGGAAGTTTCAATGGTTAATTTCGCTTTATTTAAAAACGGAATGTCTGTTATTAATTAAAGCAAATATTGCTATTTTAATTTTGTGGTGTGAATTAGGCATATACGAATAAAAAAAACCTCTTAAATTCAAAACACTGTTCTTTGCATATATGCAAAGCCGCGCACTAAAGTGTTAACATATCCAGTGACATGTTAGAAAAAACTTTTATCCTCACACAACTTGCGTCAAATGTCTAAAAGGCTTTCGAAAAATACGGCGTGTCATTTTATTCTTCACAAAAAACGCATTATATGAAAAAGTCCACAAAGTTTTCTTTTTTTGTGTGACAAAATGCAAGGCATTGTTTGTAACTTTGTACTACACATTGTGTTTTACTTCATGAAAGCAGACAGCTTCTGGACAATGGAATATATGTGTTTTCGAAATTCTGACGTTTCAAATGGACATCTTAGATTTAGATAAAGGACATGTTTGAGTACTTCGGGTATCTTGAAAGCTTTTTTTTTTTAAATCTTTCAATATAACTAACACTCAATATCCTCGGTAAGCTTTTTCTTCGACAGTGCTGTGCAAGTAAAAATCGCACTGTACAAATCCATACTGCACATTGAAAAGAAATTAATATCTATTAAATGTAACAAATCCATTTGGAACATTATTAGATTTTAAAAATAAGAATATATTTAATAAAAAATCATTAATTTATCAAGTTTGTATACATAGCATAATTCACACACATAAAACAACAACAACAACAACGAAAAGCAATTTTACTATCTTCACTTTCTTATAAAGCGTACAATTTTTATTTTGTAGTTATTTCTGCGTTATATATGCAGAATTTTAATAATATTTTTTATTAACAACAAAAACAAAAAAAACCCTGAAAATCCATGTAAAGTAAAATTAAAAACTAGAAAACAGGAATTCCGCTTTTTCAGAATTTAGTGTAGCCCCCGGTGAAAAAAAAAATGTATATATAAATAGTACAAAACATATTTCAATTTTAAGACTTAAAGGCACACGCTTTTATTTTTGTAAAATGACATCATTCGCATCCGCTTAAGAATTCCACATTTACGATCCACTCTTAAACATCTACAGTAAAGCATGCATAGGATGTCACTATCGCAAAATAATACACAAATGCAGCAAAAAGATGCCGTCATTAAAGAAACTCGACATAAAACGGTTATCTCATGATTCACAGGCCTTAATCTGTTTGTAACATCAACATAGATATTTAAAATTAAATATAGTTTATAATAGCTTCATGTTTTAACAGAAATCATTCGTTTATATTTTTTCAAAATTATTACATTTTCTATCGGTTGTTATGAGAAAATGGCAACAAGAACATATAATTGCTATTTTAGAATTATTTTTTCTTTACTTTCTACAGAAATGGTGTAGTTCCGTTGCCAATATTAAGCAAATGGCTCTAAAAACTGAAAAAAAAAATAATAATATTTCAAAAATAAATACGACGGTATTGTGCGATGCTTAGAAGTTTAAAAAATTGCTACATAACTGATATAAAAATGATACATCAGCTTTGTTTTACGGCTGGCTTATACAACGTAACGTTATTTTTTGGAGACGATACAAAATAAGCTGGGGGAAAGAAATAGCATACCGGGGGCTAATAAACAAATGAACAGTTTAGACATTTCTTGGTCTTCTTAAGTGACGCCAATTTTACACCCTGTCTAGGGGTAGCTGTATTTCTAAAATTTAGGGAGCCATAAAAAAAAAGAATATTAAAAATAATTTTTTTTTGTATAAAATTTCCGGTGTTGTTGCGGCTTGTTGTTAATAAAAGACACGACACAAATTATGCAACGAACTGATACACAGACTATTACTACTTCTTATATTTTGCTCAGCGTCACATGTTTATTACTTTTGCACAAGCGTTGCCAAAACCAGGGCCCGATTAACCTCTGGATCTAGGGGAAGCACGGTATCATTTTGGGGTCCCCTTCCATTTGGCGAAAGCTTCTTAAATTCCACATACGAAAACTCATTAATGGTACTAATATTTTTCCCGGGAGTAGTTTAGCCGAGTTCGCATATTTCATTAAATAGCTTCGTTATGTTCCCTTTAGATACTTCAGATAGTATATTTAATGCACAGGAGTCGCATTATATAAGGGAAATTTTATTGTTCCTACCACTATTTTGAAACGAATATCTTCATCGTTCGTTTCTACAGCATATGTTAAATAAAATGATCATGAAGATTACTGATTAAGAGTTCCGGTAGGAACGATAAAAGTTTTCCTATACGGGAGACTGGGGAAGGTTGACGCACTTTTTACAAAATAATTTTTTATTTTTTAAATATTGAACGTAGAATAAAGTTTTATATAGCATTTTATTCGTTATACAATCAGTTATCAAAATAAAATTGCTACATAAGTGTAATATACAAGAAATTTGCAAAATGATTAATTTTAATCATGAAAAAATATTGGGTCAAGGCTCCCCATATATGGGAGGGTTGGCCCACTATATGGGAGGCTTGACCCACTATATGGGAGGCTTGACCCACTATATGGGAGGCTTGACCCACTTTGTTTTATATTGATATATATGTGAAGAGAAATAAAATCAGTTTTAAAAAAGCAAAGTAATTTTAAGCTACATGCTTAATTATTATAAAAAAAAATATTTTTGAAAATATGACGCTTAAACAAACCGGTTTAGACTCAATCGCAAGTCAGGAGAGAAAACTTTTCTTTTAAACATGATTTTGTCTGACGAGGTATAATTCTACTGCAGGGAAAATAAAATTTTAACGTTTAAGACAGGATTCCGTTAGAGACAGGTTCCGTTTTCATAGGGTTTCATGTATTAGTATGTCCGGATTTAGGAGCCACTCTCCCGCACTTTTTTGTCTCCTTGTACTACTGTTTGTGACACTCGACCTGACAACTCTAGTTGCCACATAGTTTGACTTAATCTCATGTCCTTTTGCAGCCGCATGAGCACTTATCATTAACATATTTATTTTAACCCTTTCAGGTACAAAGTACTTTCAGTACTAAAATGTTGAAATAAATGATTGGCACCGGAATTTATGAGTAAATTTATTTGGAAATAAGAAAAAGGCTATATTTCACATACATATTATACGAAAACGATTTTAGCAAAATTATGGTGCCATTGTAGCGTTTGGGAATTGAAATTAAATTGTTTCATAAACATGCCACTGCCCCTGAAATGGTTAAGATTGCTGCTTTCGTAATTTCTAGTCCTTTCGACAGGGTTGGCAAGGTTTTGGACACAACGGTAAAAACCATGGTAAAATCCATGGTTTAAACCGTACTGTCCAAAACCCTTCTGTCTAAAACCGTCTTAAACTGTCCAAAACTATATTTTGTAGTAAAATTGTATTTATCAGAACAATGCTAAAAGTTTAAAAAATTGGCAAAAAGATTACAATACAAAAATACCAATTTAGTATTAACAACCTAATTACCCTACGTTATACTACCTAACAATTTAGTAGTAACAACCTAATTGCCCTACGTAACAAAGTAATTACATTAAGAAGATATTAAATTTAATTATGTATCATAATTTTAATGTTATTCATTTAAATAATAGTAGTTATTAGAAGTACTAATGATTTTTATGAAGAATACATTCTGATTCTGTTACTGAAAGTCCCGAGAGTTGTTACTGGAAATAATTGATAAATGGAGTTCAGGTTCAGCATACTGATTAAACCAGCTTATGGCTGAAAACTATGTATATGTGTATATTAAGAAATAGTATAAATAAAAATAATTGATTTTGTTTGATTATGAGATATTTAGGTATTGACTATTATTATAACACTATATTATATGAATGACTATTATTATAACACTATATTATATGAACGACAAATAACAACACTATTTAACTCTTAAGAAATAGAATGTTCACTAGAATTAGATTAAATTCATAATAAAAATACATAATTTAAAAAATAACTTCTAGATTTTAAATTAAATATTTCTGTTTTCTTTCATTATCCTATAATCTAGAAAAGATAATTTACAATGAAATATTTTTTAAAAGAAATTTCTTTGTAACATTTTCTTGCACAAAAATTGAAACAAAAGCACTAGTGATAAGCAAATCTCCCCTCCTTATACTACATGTGTGGTATTATAAAGAATTTCTTATTATTATAACTCAATTTTAACAGAAACAGAACTTTTTATGTTACACAGATATATGAAAAATTTGTTTCATTTACCAAAGAATTAAATGGAATGTTTGTAAAATATATTGTGAGATATTTATATTTATTCATATGTTTAATAAGTGTGCAGTGGTTACACGTGGAATGTTGCTTTTTTAAGGTTTTGGACACTTTAGTACAGTTTTGGACGCTTTAGTACAGTTTTAGACACTTTAGTACAGTTTTGGACAGTAAAACCCACATGTCCTGTCCAAAACTAGTTTTGGGCGTCCAAAACCCCAACCCTGCCTTTCGAGTCTTTTCCACTGTTTCTACTTACTTATTTAAGTAATATTTAGATGGAGAAATTTCCTATCAACTTTTCCTATTTGTATTTCATTAAATGTTTCTTGCAGTGGATACTATAGTAATTTTTCACATCTTTCTTTAATCAGTTCTAAACATTTTCTTTTCCATCACCCTATTGTACTGTAGCTTTACAGAATAAATTTACATTATTTTTTGTATATAACCATTAACCTTTCATTATGCACAGTGTAGGGGAGACCGGGGCTAGTTGGCTACAGGAGCAAGTAGGCGCAGTCCTTATAAATCGGCTGTTTGTGGATAGATTACGCACCCAGTCACAGAGCACCTTTCTTCTTGCTTTTTACAATCCTCATTGTAGTTTTGCAGCGTTACCTACGTTCAGTGGACATTTATTACGATTTTTCTGTGTTTTGCACTCATAAGTAATTTTTAGTTGCTTCATTCTTTTTCTAATTTCTAATATTTATCTTAATAATTGCTATTTAACTTGCGCAGTTTTTCTTAGTGTATGATTAACTGTACCTACCCCATATGTGATTTACTAGGATTATTTATGCTTAGATGGTTACGTGTCCCTTTTGTGAAGAAATTCATTATGGGGCTAGTAGACGCATTGAACACGGGGCAAGTTGGCTCGATGTCTGGTGTGCGCTAGTTGCGTGAAAAACAGAAAACACCGAGAAAAGTGGTTGCAATGCAAGATTTTGGACACATGAGGCTTGCCCAAACGGAGAAACTCGTTTTTTATTTGTGACAACTGTAACTCTGATGATGATATCGAGTAGGATAAAGTTACTCATTGTTAATGTTTTATTCATTATTTTTATGTCTGTATAATTCAGAATTTACATTGAACGGCGATAACGCCTTTGTTTAAACTTACTGGTAATAATGAAATAGATTTCTTTTAACTGCGTGTCTTATTTAAATTTTTATAAAGCGTGTGCCAACTTACCCCATAGGTGTAGGCAACTTGCCCCGTGACGGGGTAGGTTGGCGCACAATTTTCCTTTTACTTTAGGCTTCTGCTAAACATAAACTACAAAAGCTACAAACTCAAAACTCCAGGTATTTATAGCCCAATGCCTGTTCTTTAAAACTACAGTTAAAGTTTCATAAAAAACTTAAAAAAAATAATAATAAAAATCAATAACTGAAAACTGCGCCTACTAGCCCCGGTCTCCCCTATAATAAAAAGATTTCCGAAACCTCTTAATTAAGTGAGCCTTGAGCATCTGGTCAATCCTCCCTCACATTGACTGTGTCAAACCTTTCCACATAGCCCTTTTCTAAAGAATAGCACATTGTTATGTTAGGCCTAACTTACTGTACAATCTTTATCCCTGGAATGAAAGCTCGATATTTCTGAATTACTTAAAACCTACCTACTTAAATTTCTATGGTATATTTCATCTGAAAAAAGCTTACAAAATATTTTTAAAAAACACAACTTTTAAGTGGAAAAAGCTTCACAATTGATTTTTCCACACCTATTTCGATTAGCTGTATAAAACAAAGACTGTTGTTTGAGCATTCTAGTAGCTTTGGTTGACACCTAATGAAAAAACTATGAAATTCTTTTAAATATGGAAACTGATGGGTGGGTTAAGCCTCCCATATGGTCAACCCTCCCTAGTCTCCCCTATACTGCGACCGCTGAATACATATAGCTGTATGCTCCATTACCCGTGAAGTTTCTAACCAGAAGATTGGAATGCTATATGATAAATTAAAATCTTATTGATCACATGCATATTTCCCCGTTAAAGAAGTTTCGTCAAGTGGTGTATACTGTAAAAAATGAATGTGTCAGATTACAATACAACGTGCAGGTAAAAAAATCGCAACACATGTTCTGTAAATTTAAAGTCTGCTGTAAATGAACGTGTGCTTGAATTTTCAATTACGGTGATGTAATTTTACAGCACAATATGTTGTAAATTTCAAGTTATGTTGTAATGAATGTGTGCTTGAATTTCCAAGTACGGTGATGTAATTTTACAACACAGTGTGTTGTAAATTTCAACTTTTTTTTTATAATGAATGTGAACATGGGAATTAGAGGACCCGTTTCACAGTCTTTTTGAGATACCTTTTAAATTGTAGAGTGGAAACACATGCTTCATGTGCCTTTTGGGTAATCAGGCCCTGGCCTAAACTCACCTAGTAAAATTTGTAATCTCAGATATTATCCAGTTCTTCATTAACTTTCTGATATGCAGCAAATAATTATACACTTCACTTTCAAATGTTAAATTCCTTTTAATGGTCAGCTCCTTTTCAACTTCATTTTCGTTCTGTTCTTTAGCAATTTAAAGTCTTTTATACTCGTGCATACAATTTCCTTCAAGTGTTAAAACACAATCTATTATGCATCTTATTTTGCTTAACATTTTTCCTAAAGAGCTTTTGTCACGAGATTGTCCTATTAATTCTAGACTATACATTTGTAAGTTAAATGCAAATATCACTTTCACTCCTTCCGCTGGAACAATTTTTGCTCTAGGGCAGAATTCACTTTAGTACAAGACAGGATATCGTACTTCTCGCGGACAGTCAAGATTCGATAACCCTGCTTTTGCTCTCGGGGTGGAAAATGAGAAACATCGCCGGCTTTAAACGTACGTCTCTGGAAAACCCGGAGGGAAAAATCAACTACAGATTAGACAATACACCGAATGGGAATCTCAAGTCCGATCCAAAGATAAAACTGAACTCTGAGTCTCTAAAACTCTCTGCCTAAAAAACGCTCCTGCATTTCTTTATTTTATCTTTATTTTATATTATCTCGGCATTTCCACAGAGAACAAAGGCTGTTTCTTCTAGCCACTCAAATCACTAGTACGCGATGTCACTAACAAAGTTTGATCGTATAGGACGACAGATAGTTTCAGTTTTAAGTCCCACGATATGCGGGTGGTCTCTGGGTGACCTTTGTCAGACTGACCAGCATTTTCAGGTTTCCATAGTAGATCTCTCGTAACCCCCCCCCACCCACACACACACACCTCTTAAAATACTATTGCGTTTGGGAGACGTAATATCTGTCAAGAAAAAGTTAGTTCATACATTTGAGTGGCCAAAACCAAAAGACTCTTATATATATCACCTATAGCTTATTCTTATAATTTAAACTTAACTTACGAACGCTGAGTACATTTGAATATGAAATCACATTAACACACACTTAAAATTTACATAATTACTTTCATACAAAACAAAATAAAAATTATTATGTACATGTAGTCGAGTTTTATGATAAACCCACTCTACTTTACTTAAGCAATCCACGTGGAATATATCTTTTCCCGGCCGGTGTTTTATAGCATAATGATACAGTTGCAGAATTAGTATACACCTGAGTAACCTGGGGTTGTTTCCTGCATTATTTTTTAGAAAAACTAATGGATTGTGGTCCGTTTCAATAGAGAACTTTTGTCTATCAATATAATGCATCAGTTTCTTTATGGTAAAATTTATTGCGGCACACTCACGTTCTGAAGCACTAAAACTCCTCTTAGAGTCTGTGGATTTTCTGCTAAGATAAATTATCGGGTGCTCTTCTGAGCCCTGCCTCTGTGCTTATACAACATCAACTTTATCTGACGCACCAGTTTGCACTACAGATTCAAATGAAAAATTCGGGGCGTATAAAACAGGTTCTTTGGTATACTTCGTTTTTAAGAGCTCGAACGCCTTACTCATTTCGTCGCTTCACGCAATTTTTTCCTTGTTATTCTTCCCTTTTAGTGCACACGTGAGAGATTCTCCAATTGTTAAGCATTCTTTTTATGTAGCGCGAATACTATCCTGCCATACCCAAACATTTCCTGATTTACATTTTATTTCTTCGGATAATTCTGTTATTGCACAGATTTTGGCTTCTGCGGGTTTTCTCTGGCCCTCTGCTACAACAGGACCTAAGCATTTTACCGTTTTCTATGCAAACTTATATTTTACTATCTTGACTTTTAATTTCGCTTCCTTAATTCTGATTAATAAATACTATTTCTAAATGTTTATGGTGTCCTCCCAGTTATCTGAGAAAATTTCCATATCGTCTTAATATGGCAAAAAGATTTCTTCTAACCCACTTCAAAATGTGGCCACAAATTTAGAAAATCTATACGGGGCGTTGACCAATCCAAAAGGCCTGAATAGGGGCAAAATACTTTTTAGTTTTCGATTTTGATTGCGGATTTTTTTTTTTTTTTTAAAGAATGTACTTTCAATTTCAGAACAACACGGAAAAAACTGTTTTGTTGAAATTACCAAATTTTGGTTCATATAGCTCCATCCAAATATTTTGGTTGGAATGTCCAAATTTTGGGTGGACTAACCAAACGATTTGTTGAATTAACAAAATAATTTCGTTAATCTAACCAAAATTTAATCATTCCAACCAAAATATTTGGATGGAGCTATATGAACCAAAATTTAGTAATTTCAACTAAACAGTTTTTTCTGTGCAGTTCCGAAAGGGAAAACAGCTTCATTAAAAAAAAAGAAAAAATTCAACCATAATCGAAAAATTAAAAACTAGCCTGCTTAAAGATCGACTTTAGATTTCCTACGCAAAAAGGAAATTATTTAAATTTTTTAGAATGCCAACGAGAAGAATAAAAAGACGCTCTTATAAGATTAACATTAGTTTGCGCGTTTCTTCACATGGCAGTCTCTTAAATGTTACATTAGGTTGTAACGAAAGTTTTCCGCCAAAAAAAGTTCTTAATAAAGTTAGGAAAAAAACATGAAAGCTGTATCTTTAGTGCAGGTAGTAATCACCACCCGAATCTATGATTTTCTGCCAATGTTTTGATAGTTTTTCAAAGCCTTCGGTCTAGAAATTTGGGGGTCGCAAGTCCATAAACAGATCAACCTCATTTCGGACGTCCTGAGCAGAATTAAAGATAGCACCAGCAAGATGTAAATGAAAGTGTGAAAAAAGATTCAAGTTCGAAGAAGCGATGTCAGGGCTATATATTGAGTGTGGCAAAAGATCCCATTCGAGTTCATACAGAATCCAGCCGGTGAATGCAGGCATATGCAATCTAGCATTATCTTGATGAAACATTACCTTCTTGTGCCGGAACTCATTTTGGCGTTTTGTCTTGACAGTCTTGCGTCAACACGGACTAGCATCATGCTGTATACCTTACTTTTCAAGGTTTTACCTTTTCCAGATACTCTTTGTGGATAATACCACGGCAATCCCACCAGATACAAAGCATTATTTTTTGTTAATCAAATTGCAATTTGCAATGCTGCCGACGGGCTCACTGGGCGCAGACCACCCCCTTTTCAGTTTGTGTTGTTGATGTAAGTCCACTTTTTGTCACAAGTGACGATCCAGTTCAGAATTTTGTCCTTGCGTTGATATGTGAGCAGATTAGTGCAGGCCGGATCTGCCCTTATCTGATTGAGTCGGCTCATGTGGCACCCAGCGATTGAACTTGTACGTCAAGTTTATGCGATGCATAGCGCGACTAATGGACATGGAACTAACGTCTAACTCCTTAGCTAGCTCTTGAGGGGTTAAATACTGATATTCTTCCACAAGTTCTCGCAGGTGGGCCTCATCAACATCAGTAGGCCAGCCAGAACGATCTGCTCCTTGAATGTCATAGTTCTTGTTTTTGAACTTTCGGTACCAAAACTTAACAGTGTCGTATGATACAACAGTAGTACTTAAAGCTGCACACATGATTCAGTGTCATTCTTTTTTCAACAAAACTGGAAGTAAATGCTGTTTCTAATCTGGTAGTGTGATAGTTCCATTTCAGACACCCTGTATTTAATGCTAACGATATATATTTTTTTTATAAATTTCACAACAAAGTGTTATAAAGCAAGTCTTTTTCTTTCAAATGCCAAAAATCGTTTCACAAAATATAGGCAAACACGTCAACGAGAACTGTTCGAAAAGACGATATTAGCTGTGGCGGGAAACTTTCGTTACAACCTGGTTGGTTGGTTGGTTGATATTTTGACGGCAGATTATCTACGCTAGTGATATAGGCCCGAGGGGGGAGTGCCCTTCGTGGGGGTCTTTCTAAGGGAACCTAACCCGTATTTACGCATGGAAATCCATGGCTCGAAGTAAACCACGAAAACTCCGAGAGATTAGGCCGACGGGTGCGATTGGGTATGAACCCAGCACCTCCCGTCTACCAGCTTCGAGAGCAGAACCTCTCAGACACTGGTGGGGCCGTTATAACCTGATATATACCTTTATAATATTATTCAGTAACACGATTACAATTTCTACTTCCAACCTGATGTTTATTCAGAAACTACTGCCAGCTCTTGATATTGTTGAAATTTTACTGATGTTTCGCTCACGTTTTTCCTTGTTATAATCTAAAACATATCTACCAAAACAATATATTAAGAAAACTATATCCATGATCATTTCCTTGATAACACAATCGAAGTATAAGAACGTCTTCCACGGCTTGGAAATTCGATTTAAATTTAATAAAAGTGTGGAAAATTCAGAACAGATTTTTCTATTCACATTTTGAAAATGTAAATATTGTGGAAAACAATGTAATATCCGGTTACTGGGAAATTTTCTTATTATAGTAAAAGAAATTTGAAAAGAGAAATATGGCAAACGTTATTTTGTATAAAATCGTAGAACACATATTTGAAATACCAAAAGATTTTTTTTCACAAAATTCAAGGCAGATTAAAGTTTTCTAAATTAATTAAAATTATATATAGCATATTACTATGTATTTTTTTAAAACTTAATACATGGATGCGAATAAAATCATAAGACAAATACAAAATTTCATGTTGAGTTAATCGTAAAATATAATGTGAACTTTAAAAGTTCACCGTTTACTTAAAATGTGACCATAAATAATATAGATGTTAAAAGTTTAAAATATACATTTTATTTAATTAAAACATATGCAGAGGGAAAAAAAACATATTGGATGTTTAACTTTTTAGGATACTTAAACATATATTGGGATGTTGTATAATAATGCATCTTTGCAAATTTCAAGCAATCAAAGTATGTAACGACGCATTATCATACAATATCCTCAATATATGGTTAAATAACCTAAAAAGTTAAATACTCAATAATTTTTTTTTTTTTTTTTTTGCATATGTTTTAATTGTTTTTCCCAATGCATATGTTTTAATCCGAAGCATTACTTCCGGAAACACTCTAAGAATTACAGACTCCCCCACCTCAAACGAGGAGACGTATTCAAATGTATAAGACGGCGGTTGATGAAAATTTCCTTCATGAAGAAGGCTGCGGATGCAAGCCGAAAGTACTAAGAGGTTAAATAAAACGTATATTTCAAAATTTCAACATCTATATTCTTTTTGTCACTTTTTAAGTAATCGATGAACTGTTAAAGTTTATATTTTATTTTACATTGATTCATTTAAATGCGTACGTGTAACAATGTTGATAGTCTGAATCGGTTACTGCTTTGTGACCTCTTATTTAGATATTCGATATTATAACTGTAAAGGTAGTACATCACAATTGCGCACTAGAATACGAAGGCTCTCATCCCGAAAAAGCAGAAGTCGAATAATTGCAACAGAAGCATTAGTTAATTGGCAAGCGGGATGATATTCTGAGGTGGCACGTCCACACCGAAGTTTGATGGCTTTACGCTTTGAGAATTAAGATGGACTTTTTTTTTTATATTTCCAACGTATTTTATTTTGAATCGAAACATGGCGCCAAATTAAAATTACGTTAGCGTCATAGACACTCTAAAATTGAGAGGAGTGAAAAGTTCACACTTTGAAAGAGTGACAGCCATTTTCACTCATTTTCGAGTGAATTTTTATAAAAATACATTCCTTAAAAAGTGGAATTTTCCACTCTCTAGAAAGGAATGAAATATCTCACTCCTGAAAGAGTGACTTACGTATGCATTGCTTATTAACCAATCATAACAAAAAGGTGATGACGCCCTTAAAAGATAAGAAAAATGATCACTTTTTCGTCCGCCATCTTAGGATTAATAGATTAGGATATCATTAAAATTATTCTTTATGGAATACATAAAATAAAGATAAGTCTCATTTAATTTTAAATTTACCCCTGTAGATATGTGGAATGTTAAGATTGTGTGTTAAATAGTTGTATATTGTATAGAAAAAGATTGATTTTGGAGTGTTCAAAAGTGTCTATTATATTTCTTCTTGTAGCGGTTTGAAATATAATTGTTTTAACAATTGAACAATACACAATGCTTAGCAAAAAAATAATCAAAACTTCATTAGTTCGGGGAATGTGAATAAAAAAATGAGTGTAAATATTTTATTCTTCCCATTCAATTCTGTGTTGCAAAATATAATACTTTATAACGATCGAAAAAAAAAGTTTTATCTCTTTCGTTTGAGAGGGTGACTGACTTTTGGAATTCGTAGAAAACACGATGTAAACATTAATTTGCCGTTTATATGAGTTTTTTTTTTGTTTATTACTGATTTCTGATTATATACGCTTATAGAGTATTTATCATCATTATCATTGTTTCGGAGTTAAATATGATATTTGATGTTCATGATACTATGAAAAGGTTGGTATATTAATTTTTTTAAATTGTATGTAAGCATTTTTCTGCGGATTATTTTTTTAAAATTTCGAGACTGAGTAATATAAAAAAATAATTATAGACACTCTGCATCAGTTATTAAATTTCCTTCTATTACAAACACATTTTCTACATTTTTGATACACATAATTTTTGGCACTAAACAATAAAACATGACATTTAAGCATTGAAATAAAATGTTTTTTATGCCTCTATTGTATTAATTCCATTTTTTAGCAAGAACGGACGAAAATTAGAAATCATGATTAAGTTAAGGAATATGTTTAAAAGAAAAATATATACATATTCCAGGGAACTAAAATTTAGATTCCGTGTTAAATATAAGATATATTAAATAAAATCAAATCAAATCACAGCGGATAAAAGAAAAATTACACCGTCTTAATATTTAAATAAGGCTTAGAACTTATTTAATAAACAATGTGAATTTATAAACATAGTTTTTTAAGTGGAAAAATTAAAAATATTTTAGAACAATAGGACTTTGCAAAAATAGCAATAATTTGTGGAAAAAATACGGTTTTATATTTAAACCAAAAATTCAAATCAAATCAAACATTGTTAAGGGGAATCGATTATTTTAGTATATATTTTGATTATTCAATTTATTCTGACAACAGTACAAAAAACCGCATGAAAAAACTTGATTTTTGACGACTATCCATAAGATTAAAAAAAAAAATCTATTTGATGGAATAGGTTAAATTTTTTTTTGTATGCATATAACATCATTATCTATAGAATGAATTAATATATTCACTGTAAAAAAAGGTGGTAACGTTCCATGTAAAATCCAGGAACGTTTCGCCTTTTCTCAGGTTTTCAGAATAATTTAGCTCTTTCCTGTGAAATTCCGGTTTTCTTATCTGAAACGTTCCTGAACAAAAGTTGGAAACAGCAAAACGCTGCGGCCGCCATTTATTATTTTTTTGCTATAATCCGTTGCTCGCGCGCGAGTGTCGAAAACGAATTCCTTAAATGAATGTAAAAAAAAATCAATATGGAATGCATATAAATCAATAGACGACATAATCCTTTACGTCTCTATTGTCAAGACCATTCAGATGAAAATAAAATACCTCTGTGACATCGCTAAGAGATTATCCCTCGTACTTGTCTGTGGAATGTTTAACGAGCAGCCCGTGTAAAAAAAAAAAAAAAAAAAAAAAAAAAAAAAATACACCTATTATTTGGATTTCTATTAACCAGGGGACCATCAAACATGATTCTCACCGATTTTGATTAATTTAAAGTATGTTTTAGAGTTCTTATCTCTAATTATTCTTGTGAAAGGATTTCTTCATTTGGGCCTTAGATTTTCAGAAATTGGATGCCGAGGTTTAGCATACGTTTCAAATACCCATTAGTTTGCAACTATCAACGTGTCTTTCGTGGTGTGGACGCAGAAGGCTCGCACGCCACCCGTACAGCCCGAGTTCGATGCTACCTTTTGACTTTTTTTTTTCTTTTTGAATTAATTTTATATTTTGACACTTTACAATTTGATTTAAATTTGATATATATTTGACACTTTGAATTGCTGCAAATTTGAATTATTTTTTTTATTATCGGAAAAAATATACAATTACGTTTAGGATTTTTTTTTTCATGAAAATTTATATGTATTTTATCTAACTTGTAAACTAACATAATTACTGACGAAAATCCAAAATATTTTATGTCTAGATTTTTTTTTTAAATTATTATTTACATTTATATATTTTTATATTTTAAGCAAAGTTCAGAAACAATATATCATATGTATATTTACTTTATTGAATTTTCACTGAAAATTTATTTTTTCGTGTAAATTATAAATAATAATTTTGATGTCAATTTCAAAATATTTTTTCATTCTAACAAATAATTATAATAAAGCGAAAATTGTCTACTGGAAATGTAAAAATCGTCTGCGGATCCCGCATGACCTATAACTTATGATATATATTTTTAAAGAAATCGTTAGATAGCGTTTCATAATAATATCAGAATAGATTAAAAAAATATATATTGATATATTTTATGTTCTTTTGAATACAGGTACTAGGTAAGAAGTTATGCTCTATTATAGGAATTTTTTTCGTATAAATATTCCGTTTTGAATATCTCTACAATATATGTCACTCGATTAATTGCATATTTACTAAACTTAAATGTCAAAGTCAGTAATAGCAAACAATTTTGTATTTCATCATTTGTCATATTTTAATATATTGAACAAACCAAACATTAAAAAGATATTCATTTTGTTTTTGTTTTTTCTAATAAAATATTGTGCATTATTTGAGACTTGTATTTAAAATATAAAAAGGTAAATAATAATAATATTATGAAAACAAACTTTCTGCACATACTAATTTGTATTTACGTCAACGGAAAGGTTCGTTTAAAAATTACAGAAAAAATAGAAGTTTTCGTGAAAGATCAAAAACAAAATCGATTTTGAAAATATCAAAATTTCGAAGCTGTAAAAATTCACAACTTTGATTAAAATTTGTAAAGTGTCAAAAATATGAAATTAATGTAAAAAAAAATAAACAGTTAGGAGGTAGCATCGAACTTGGTTCCTCTGGCTGGCGGGTGAACACTCTGAGATCACTCCACGTAATACTCGTCGAAAGTTGTAAACTAATTAGTATTTGAAACGTATGCTAAACTTCGGCTCCCAATTTCTGGGAATCTAAGACCCATTTGAAGAAATACTTTCACTAGAATAATTAGGGATAAGAGCTCTACAATATACTTTGAATTCATAAAAATTGGTGAGCATCATGTTTGGTGGTACCCTTATAAGACTACATATTAATTCTAAATCTTTAGTTTAAAACTAGGGATTCTATGTGAGCTTGGTTATTTTAAATGAAAAAAGAAATAATCAATTATATAGAACATCCTTGTTGGGTATAAAAAGTTTTTTTTCCCTCCCATTTAAAGGATTATAAATTAAAAGAAAAAGATAATCGTAAAAGAGTAAGTTGCTATAAATATAATATCCTATCTTGTTCCGCTAATATTTTTTATATGCTATATTATTTTTAGAACAAATTTGTTTTTAACAAATATGCGCCTTAATATTATTTATGTTTTAATGGGTTTGCATTTAAGAATTATATATTTATGTCTAAGATTTAAAATTAGTTAAACCACATATACGCTATTGTTTTCTTTCTTTTTTTTTTTTTCATTTTCACTCTATCTATATAACATGCAGTTGTACAGTTTTATTTATTTTAGCTTAGTGAGCTAAATCCAGAAGCAATCCAGAAATGTTATTTGAAAATAATGGGCAGTTGGATTGCCCATTACTTATACGAAGGGTTTCTGGAAAATAACAGACACCTTTTGAGCACTTCTGAAACGTTCCGTAGAAAATAAGGTAAGCTTTCTGTGAAATGTCAGTAATGTTTTGCAGTCAACAGAAATATTCCTGGTATTTCGCAGGAAACTTACTGGCATTTCTGTGGAAATTTTTTTAACATATACAGTAAAGTTCCAGTCATTTCCAAGAAATGTTTCTTGGAAATAATGGGCAACTCAGCTGCCCATTTTTTCCCAGGAACGTTGCGGAATTTTTTTTACAGTGTTATAGATATTTTAATATTTTGAGTATTTTTAAAGAAAAAAAATTGTATTTTTTAGGGTTTTATAAATTTTCAAATTTGAGAGTATTTTTAATAAGGTTTCATTTGATTGATAGTTATATCCTTAATTCATTCTATAAAGTAAAATTTCCTTGTCATTTTAAAGCAAAAATTAGGTTCTTATGTCAGTTCAACGTTAAGATATCTTGCGGATGATGAGATGACACCTAAATTATTTTTCGAAAATTGTGTTATATAAATTATGCTATATTTTTTTTTATTTTATTACATTGAAGTACTTCATTTTAGAATTTTATATGACTACAAACATACCTTAAAAGTATCAGAAAGTTTAAATTAGTTACATTGAATACTTCTGGTTTCATATGGATACAAAGCGAGAGATCTGTTTACATGTTTTTCGGTATCTATTAAATCCTGAGCCCTCTTAAACATATAACATCCACCTAATAAAAAGTTATTAATAAAACTTCAAAAGTAATATCTTTAAAGGGCATGCAATAAAAGCAAACACAAAGGATAAGATTGGAATAAAATATTATAGTTTATTTCTGTGTGTAATCTAATTTAAATTCGTATGTAACTTTAACTGAATTTTTCCTTATAAGTTCAATTAGTGTTACAAACTATGAATTAAATAAATATTGCTAATAAAGTATTTTATTCTAATCTTTACCACACTTGTATCTATTTTCATTGCAGGCTGTAAAAGATGGGATTCTTTTAAAATGACCATAAAAGCAAAATAAAAAAAGAATCAGCTACATAAAAAATGAACATTCTCGCTTATGAAAGAGTGACTATTCACCCCCACCAGGGGTGAAAAACCGCACTCCTTTAGCAAGAGTGAATATTTACTCCTCCGAAAGAGTGATTATCCACCCCTGTTTAGTGAATAGTCACTTCCAAGGAGTGACTATTCACTTTTTCATAGAGTCAAAAATTTCACTTTTGCTCAGAGTGAATAGTCTCCCTAAAGAGGTTGGGCATATTTTGACTCTGCGAAGGAGTGACTATTCACTTCTCCGGAGTGAATAGTAGTATAGTTTCCGTACAATTAACATTTGGAATCAGGGAGGCTTCCTGTGAACACCCTGTATATTGCTACTATCTATGCCTTACTATTAAAACACAATTTCTTCGTATATTTTATGAAGGATATCTGTTTCCCTTTCCGAAAACTTTTATTCGAGTAAATGAAGTGTTATTTAGTAATATACCTTTATTAGCTTATAATTTAGTGCCGATACATAATTATTTTCTTATGTATTAATATTTTACCTAACAAAAAGATATTTAATTGTTCTCCCGTAATTTTTATAATTAAAAAAATTATAGGATAAACTAATTAACCCAAAAGGAAAAAAAACAGAAAATGTTATTCTTACCTTAATATTTATGTATTAACTAAGTGAAGTTTTATGCTAAATATATTTTTACAAAAGAAAAAAAAATTCTAGCAAATTTTTAGCATAAAACTCGTTTGGATAGTTCCCAATTACCGTAACAATAGAAAGCAGATTATTTACGTGTCAGAAAAATTTACTAACTCCATTTACGAAATAACGTGGTTTTTAATTATTTAACTTTTAGAAAACTTTTCTATTAATTACTCTCTAAGCGCTTAATGACACAAACAAAAACTGATTTTAATGAACGTGTGTTTATGTATATTTTTTCATCAACTTTCCAGTTATTTTCAGAAGTTTAGAAATTAAATATTTATTATATCAAAGACTTTTAAGATAATGAACTAAATAATGGGCTTTGCATTATTTTTTACTTCTTCATTTATGTCAAGCAATTATAAATTGTGAATAAAATCTAAAATACATATTTTGTTTTTTAATTTTTCATTTATTTAATTTTGAATTAAAAAAGTATATTTAATACATCTATAAATAATAGAAGCCTTAAAAACTAAATAATAGACTTTACAGCATTTTTATAGCTTCTTTAGTACTTTGATATAGTTGTATGTTCTGCATAAATTGAAATATATTTTTACTTTTTTACACGTAACCATTAATCAATTTTGAATGCTTAAAAGAACTTATACAGTAAAATAATTCAGTTTAATCTCATTAGTTTATTTAAAACGACGTTTTTATACTTATCCATTGATAAAATTTGAATTTAAAAAATAAATTAATGTATCTGCAAATTTATTTATTAAAGGTGATTAAAAAAATAAAAATAATAAATGCTACTACAGCATATAGTTGATCACTTAATCACCCCCATTTATTAACACTTAGTGTTTTAATAGTTATGTCATAGGTAATAAAGAGATTTATTTTTCTTGATTTTTTTAAATATATTAAAAACAGTGTAATGAGACCATGATGTCAAGATAAACTGTTTTTTTTCCACGTCAGTCCTATGAATATTATTGGAAGTTATTTCAAAATTAAGCAATTACATTCATTTTCTTATTATAAAAAAAATCTCTCATACACTAGGGAATATATATACATACAAGATAGGACACTTACGGCAAAATTCTGTAATAGTAACATTACTAGATTTCGTAAAAAATACTACCTATTGCAATCTCCCATTGGAATTTTTGAAAAACTTTTGCAGATCTACACTGATCATGACCCCTAAAGCCCAAAACTACCCCCAGTATAAAACTTTATATACATACCGAGTGTCCTAAAAAGGACTGACTGATTTTAAAATTCAATAGCTTGCAAACGGTGACAGATATTTAAAAAATTCTTGCAGGAGGGTTATGCATAAAATCAAAAGTTTTTTTACAGTGATTTTCGATTTTAGTTCGATTTACAAACAATAGATGGCGCTGTAAGCAATAGGCGCTAAATACAGGCTCGATTGTTTGGCCTTTCTCTTTTTCCATTTATATATATATATATATATATATATATATATATAACCACTAGTTAAACATTATTGACCACTATCAATAATTGTGATAGCATGAATGAATTTACAAAAGTACAGTGTCCCCAAACACTCTGAATGGATACCAAAAACATAATAAACAAGCTACTATGTATAAAATAAAATTTCATGTACTATATAACAAGAATTAATAATAAAGAAAAAAAGAAGAATATGGATTTCGATAAAAATAATTGAAAAGCTTATATATTAAATTACGTTATCAAGAGTACAGAATTCAATTATATAAGCAAAATCATCAGTCGTTTTCTGTGAGAAAAAAGCTAAAGGTTGAAATTTTTTTTTCTCCTGTACTCTAACGACCAATATAACCAAAAGAATAGTTTCAAACTGAAAACAAAATAAAATTAAATGCTATGAAATGGAAAAAGCAATACAACCTTTTAAAATAATTAATATATAGCAAGGAAAAAGTAATATTACACAAAATACCTAATAAAATCTCAGTTACTTTATCCAAATATACATCAGCACATGGTATCCAAAATCACGATGTTTAAGGTTATTTTTACAGTTAACACAGATTTTAAAACCCAATGTATACAGTTAATCTATTTTGAAATACCGTGAAAAATGCAATTAAAATAATATAAATAGAAAATAATTACATAATAAATAAATAATCTGTTAACACTTTTTAAATTTTTTAAATTTCTTAACTAAAGTAAAAATACCAAAACTATAAGTTTACAAAATTGCAAATATCGAACATTAAGCTCCACCATGTGTTAAAAATTGATATTATTACGCGATTCGAAGCATCAGACAGAATCCAATTTAAATTTTAGTGCTGCCATCTATGATATTAACTTGAAACTGATATGAACAAAATGTCATAAAGATTATGCTATTATAATTTAATTCATTCATAATATACCAACTATATATCAACAAATCCTAATATAAAAATATCATATTATATTTCATTATTCATATAAATATTAAATAAATACAAATGTTAATAGAATGATTACAATATATTAAACTACCATTCCCAATTAATCTTTACGGAAAATTTAAATAATTTCAAAACAGTAATAATATAATATAGCAATATGCTATAAAACTAAATAATTTATATACAAAAATTATATATAATAAAAATATAAACTATAAGAAATACTTTTAAATAAAAAAATTAATTAATAAAATGAACAGGAAGAAAAAAAATAAATGGATGTTGATATAATTATGTCAGAATCTACATTTCCCAATTGCCTAATAATAACAAATAAATTGTGTGGTTTATTTTCATATTAACCATAAAAAACTAAAGAATATGAATATGTGATTAACATTCACATAAAATCGTTAATTAATCATTTAATACTAAGTTCAAAATAAAACATTATTAAAAAGTATAGAGGAATAATAAAATACTAATAACTCAATTTTAATATAAACTGTAATATCATTAGTTATAACAAATAAACTTATTATGCATATTATTCACCATAAAGATGGTATACTATAAGAAATTAATATGATATTGTCCCGAGAAGACTAAAAATTAATAATAAGTTAATTGTTAATTAATTAAGCTAATTAATTAATTAAGTTAATTAATTAAGCTAAATAAATTCAATATGAATTGAAATAAAAATTTAACGTCACCCATATACATATAAAATATCGAATCAACCTCCATATAAAAAGTGTATTAGGAATGTAGTTATAATTAAAATGCCCCATCAATTTTTTTTAATTAACCATTGCGTATTATATATATATATATATATATATATATATATATATATATATATTTCTTTTCTATGGACACGATAACATATCCAATCAGTTTAAAATTTTCAAAACTTCTAGGAAACGAGCTAAAAAATTATGAATGACAGGTTTTTTGATGTAGTTAAAAATGGCTTCAAGGAGTGCCAAAAATAGGGTTTTCAGAAGAAAAAAAAATGCATAACTTCGTCCATTCACACGATATCAAATTCACTTAACCGCTTTGAGGGGCACCGGTATATATTATATACCACCTACGATTAATGAAGTTTTATACCAGAAAAATTTTAATAAATTTTACATTTCTAACTTTGGTGGAAAAAAGTCGTAAGATTGTTTTTACTTATTTTGAAATAGAATTTTTCAATGATTCCGGTGGGAATTCGGAATTTTACAAACGTAATTGCTTGCCCCTCAAGGGGTTAATATTATCATAAATCCTCTTAATATTATCTACAACTTTTGTATTGACAAACTTTTGATAGGAGCAATTCTTACAGCAAAAAGAAATTAAAAACAAAAAAGTGTGTGTGTGTGGGGGAGGTTCTCTATAAAAAAAAGTCGCATTTCCCTTAATCTGTTAAATTCTTGGTGAAAGTAGGCCTTAACTTCAAAATCTACCTGCGCCTGTAGGCCCAGCCAACAAGGATTTTACTATAATTATGAAAGTTATAAACGTTTTTTACAACAGGAGCAGCTGATTTAATGTGGGGAGGAGGTAAACAACATTATAACTTCATTTTTTAAAAAGATTGACTGGAATAACCAGGAATTCAATTAATAAAATAATACCTTACTATTAATTAATAATAGATTAATTAAAATAATAATAAATGTTTATTAAAATAATTCATTAAAACTATCAAAATTCCAGTAACCCAGAGCCAAATTCCTACGCCGGATTAACATAACCCGTTTTAAATGGGCCAACTAACCTCGTATCGCCGTTTTTGTTTTTCATGACTATAAGCAATTATTCTGAAAGTATTTCGATAAAAAAAATATGCCCTACAATAACTACGAACAATTATTTTTCTGAATTATTATGTATCAAAATCTAAAATGTAATCTACAAACAAATAAAAAACGATTATTTATAAGAGAGGAAATTTACTCACCTTTCAAAATTTAGAAAATTCTCAATAATTCTTTAACGGACGCTCCGACTTCAATGGTGCTGATGTTGGAGGGGGAAAGCGAAGCAACGCATACTTGGCTGGACTGACACTATTATCTAACGTAAAGTTTAAAAAATATCGCAACTGGGCCAACATGCCACTATGGCCAACTAGCCCCGGTCAACCCTACATACTTTTTTTTATGTTCCAACACGCAAAGAAAGTAAAATATGGGTATTAAAGATGATTTCAAACCAACAATGGTGAAAAGAGAACGAACAATGAAAAAATATGTATGCCGTGTTCTCCAGGAGTACAGGTTTGGTCAAAGCTATTATGCTAGAGGGACAGAAGACAGTTACAGTTGACTATTACACCACTAAGTGTCTTTCAGAAATTCTTCAAGATGTGAATGTTACGGGACTCATGCTTCACCATGACAATACATCTTCTCATTCGGCAAGGATTACAGTCGAATTTCTTGACACTCCCCCTCCCCCTCAACCCCTCAACCCCTCCCCCATCAAACTGATAGAACATTCACCCCATTCCCCTGATCTTGCTATGTGTGACTTTTTTTTTAATCTAAAAAAATTACGTGGGCATCGTTTTCATTCCGAAGATGAGATTCATGAGGCTTTAAAAGAATATTTTTCATCTATTTCAATAAATGGAGGGCTTGAGGCATCAAACTGATAGAACTTTCACCCCATTCTTTTGATCTTGCTAATCTAAAAAAAAATTTTGTGGGCGTCGTTTTCATTCTGAAGATGAGATTTATGAGGTTTTAAATGAATATTTTTCATCTATTCCAATAAATGGTGAGCTTGAGGCATTTAATCTTTGGAAAAATTGCTTACAAAAGTGCATTGATCCTGGAGGGAACTACTTTGAACCCTCCCAAGAGTTAGTAAGTTTAACTTGTACCATTTAGCCGTATCTCAAAAATTTCAGCGTGACTCTCGTATAAAAGAAAGTCTAACATATATTTGAAGGCAGTTGTGTGGCCTATGCGCGAAACTAAATAAATCTGCACATGCATAAATTGTTTTTAAAAAA
Organism: Maratus speciosus; assembly: GCA_963932465.1. Classification (NCBI taxonomy): domain Eukaryota; kingdom Metazoa; phylum Arthropoda; class Arachnida; order Araneae; family Salticidae; genus Maratus; species Maratus speciosus. The sequence continues at coordinate 124,639,346 of OZ010789.1, read as the reverse complement.
GAAATCTGAACTTTACAGAAATATCTGAATAGATTTTTTTACTTTCATCTATCTTCAATAGAAGAAATAGGTATAGAAGAATAGGTATAAAAATATAGGTATAGAATATAGGTATAGAAATAGAATATAGGTATAGAAATATAGGTATAGAAGAATAGGTATACAATTGAACCAAATTTTTTGTGTATGTTTTTGGCCATGGCAAGAAGGTCCTCCCTGAATTTGGAAAAATTCCGCCGGAAGGATTCGTTGTAATAGCGATTTTTTTGCAATTTTCAATATTGTACCATCGAAAACTGTATGAAATTATGCTTAATTCTAATAAAAATACTAATAAAACTTATTAAAATGAAATATTGACATGAGATAGAAGAAAGTTTTGGGATTGGCACATCCAACTAGTTAATATGTGGAATTTTAAAAAGGTATATTATTAATTTTAATTATAGTATTTTTACAATAATTCTAATTTTGTTAATAGATTGTGCTAAATTTTTTCCATCTGTGAGAATGCTCCTGCTGACGTGCAAGCTGGATTAAAATTCACTGAAGTATTACACCATTTTAAGATAATGAACGAAATAATCGACTACACATTAATTTTTACATCTTCAGTTATATCAAGTAATTATAAGCCTACCCTATTAAAATCCGTGCACGTATCTATGTAACCTCAGAAACTCGGAAACCACAGGGCGCTGGGCTACGAAATTTGGCACACGGATTGATGGTAGGGGGCTCATGAACGATTGGAGCAAAATTCAAAAATTTTAAAAAGATTTTTTTTTATGTTTTCGACGAATTTTTGCCTTATTTCATGTTCAACCCGGAATTGCGCGAATTCTAACGAGTTCTAAATATTTACGGCAATGTGAGATATATATATTACTTACGTCACGCTGCAATACTAAGAAACTGTAGCGAGTATTACGACAATTCTTTTACCTCATATGAAAATAATTTGTGTGCTTAATTATTAACTTTTTTTTTAAAAGGAAAGAAAAATATTTTATCACGAACATTAACAAAATATTTTTATTCTTTTTATTCCTTTATTCGAACGATATCATTTTATCGTCTGCTGCCATAGCAACATGATAAATTAAATTTCATTTAATATTGATTGTGTAAATACTAATTTTTAATAGACATAACAAATTTTTATATTCATAAACTTTAATTTGGTTGTACTGATTTTTATTTTTAATTTTGGTTTTATAATTAAATTCATGAACTCCCGTGCATAAAACGGGTTAAACAACTAGTTACAAATAAATTCTGAAATATACATTGTTTTTAAATTTACCCTTTATTCAATTTCGAATTAAACTGTGAAGACTTTTTTGTTAGTCTTCATTTTGCTTAATTTTTTAGAAGCGGCAATATCACACCGCTACTAACGCAAATTCGCCTATAAAAATTTTCGAAGTTCTTCCATAAGTCTTCCTTTAGTTGTAATTATAAAAAAATATATGGCATAAACTAATTAATTGAAATTTAAAAAAAAAAGAATCAGAAAATGTTATTTTTATCTTAATATTTGTGTATAAAATATACAAATTTTTAAACTAAATATATTTCCCTAAAACAAAATGGGTTCTAGCCAATTTTTAACAAAAATCTCCTTTGGATAGTTTCCAATTACGTAACAATAGAAAGCCGATTATTTACGTGTCATAAAAATGTACGAACTTTATTTGGAAAATAATGCGTTTTTTCATAATTTAACTTTTAGAAAACTTTTATATTAATTATTCGCTAAGCGTTTAACGACACAAGCAAAAACTGATTTAATAAACGTATGTTTATGCATATTTTTTCATCAAATTTTAAGTTATTTTCGGATGTTTAAAATTTAATTATTTGTTAAATCACAGTATTTTAAGATAATGAAGAGAAATAATGGACTTTTCATTATTTTTTACATCTTCGTTTATATCAAATAATTATAAATTCAAAATAAATTCTAAAATATATTTTGTTTTTAAAATTTTCGCTTATTCAGTTTTGAAGTACAAAAGCTATATCTAATGTAGTTATAAATAAGAAAAGCTTAATGAACAGAATGATGGATTTTGTGATATATTTTATAACTTCTGCAGTTATGTGATATAATTGCATCTCCGCATAAATTTTAAAAATTGCTTTAACCTTTTAAAACTAATCCGCTAACCAATTTGAATGAAAAAACAACAACAACAACAACAAAAAAAAAACAAAAACAAAAACAAAAACAAAAAAAAAAAAACAATTTATATAGTAAAATAATTCAGTTCAAGTTTATTAATTTATTTAAAACGAAGTTTTTAAACTTATTCATTAATAAAGTGAGAGTTTGCAAACAAACTAAATGTATCTGCAAAATAATATATTAGTCCAGACATTAGGTGCTCAAAAAGGACAAATAAAGGAAATTTTTGGTGTAGTTTTGATATTTAGTGCCTTTTCGTTTTTTTGGGCCGCTCAACATGAATCTGAAGTGTGGCAATAAAAAATTTTCTGGTAAATACTTTTTTTTTGAAAAAAAAATCGTGTAAAAAACCAATTTTTCTTTGTTCTTTGAAAATAATTCCACAACTGTACTTTTTAAGTAAAAGTCGGCAACACATAAATTAAAGAGGATAAAATTTCCTACATTTTAAGTATTAAAAGTTTTTTCTCTGATCAGTGGTTCAGCCGTGACAGTGCCGCAAAAATGGGTGTGAAAAGCAAAAAAATCTGAAAAAAAAAAAAAATGGGAATTACGGCGTTATACGTCAATTTAACATAAAAACTAACCATTTTACGCAAGCATTGACTATTAATGTTACTAAAGATTATATGGCTGACTACATTTTACAATGAAGTTCTGGTAATAAATGCGATGACTCATTATGAATCATTATTTATTTATAAATAATTGTGTACGTTAGTAAGTACATTTACTTAAAAAACGAAAAAGCCTACCTCCGCATTCTTTTACTTGAAGATCCCTGCTTTTCACAGACATCTACAACATAGAAAATAGACGTATGAAATTAGTGGGGGTACAACAAATATTATAAAATAAACATTTTCTTAACAGTAAATGATACCTTCTGGCATGACTTTTACCTCTTCCACTGGGTCTACGGGTCCATTGGGTGGGCAATCTATATCTAGCTCGTCCTCCTCGTCTTGATGCACCATTGCGATGTTGTTGCAATTCCCCTCGCAATTGAAAAAATTTGTTGGCAAACTTCAGATTCGTGTTCAGCGACCCAAAAAACACAAAGGCACTAAATATCAAAACTAGATCAAAACTTTTTTTTTTATTTTCTACCAAACAACTGAACTATCAGGGCACCTTCCCTAACGAAAATGAAGCTACTGTCAATTTTCTTTTTATTTTCTTTCTTTCTTTTCTTTTCTTTTTTTTTTTTAAATGCTGTTAAGAATTTATTTAAATTTTTAATTAACTTCTTATATTGGTATGTTTTAACAATTGTCTTGCACGGATATTTTGATTAAATAGAATTGTTAGTGTAACTTATTATATATTAACAGACTCCATTAAAAAAAATGTGTTCACTATAAAAAAAAAAAAGGACTAAAAAACGGAAATACTGCTGGCAATCTAGACGCCAGTACAATTTCCGTTTTTTTACGGGAATTTTTATCCATAAATTACAGAAAATTTTCCGTTTTTCTGATTAAAAACGGAAATTTTTCTGTAATTTATGGGTAAAAATTCCCGTAAAAAAACGGAAATAGTACTGGCGTCTAGATTGCCAGCAGTATTTCCGTTTTTTAGTCCGTTTTTTTTACAGTGTAGAATGCGGACCACAGTCATATCCGTTCTAAAATCTTTTCTCTCCCTAGATTTTGTGTTGCCGGCACCCATTCAATATAGTGCTGTACATTGCTAGTACATTAATTTTAGCATGATTATGTGACTGAATTACAAATGAAGGAAAAACATTGATAATAAAAATAAGCTTATATGTTTATTTTACATGTTTATATAGTGTATAACGGCAGTAATTAGAACGTTCTTTAATTATTTAGATTCTTATATAGATTTGATTAAGTATAAACGGACTATTTTATATACATCACAATTTCCATTGAACATTTTACTCTGCATGTTTACATACGCTGATGAGAATTTTTATCGTAATATGGATAATTCAACTTTTCCAGTTATTTTCAGTTTGGCTTGATTAAAGCTAATAGTTTTAAAAAAATAATAATAATTTTAATAGTTTATTTTAATTTTAAATACGAAAATATCTTAATTTTAAATACGAAATAACATTATGTAAAATATAAATGTGAAACCGTATGTTTCTCGAAAATAGCAATACATTTGCATTATTTTTAAAAACATTTCTGAACGATAAAAAATATGACTATGATTTACAAAAAAAGAAAAATTATAGGTTATGTTAAATGACATCAATATATTTATTTATTTATTTTTCCTTTCAAAATATTTTACTGCTCAAGATTACTTTCTCAGATCAACAGTTGTTGGAAAATGATTTATATTATTCTAATTTTAAATAATGTACATTCCTCATAGACTGTAAATAACCAATTTTGTTTAATCTTTCAAACGAAGACAAAAAAAATCTTGAAATAAGGTTTTGCAAGTGCAATTTTAAATTAATTTTATGTCGCCAAATTGCTTGTTACCGCCCGAAATTGCAACCATATTACACAAAGGTTATAAACAGGTACGGTCAGGCTTTCGACCACTGTCTTCTAATGTATTTTCGAATTCTAACTATGTAATAAAAAGCAAGGGAAAGGAGAAGGCTTGTTGAACCCGATTCTCAAACAAAATACCCCCCCCCCCCCTCGAGACCTATCACATAGAACATATTGGACCAGTGCCACCCACTAATAAAAATTATAATCATATTTTAGTCCTATTTGCACTTCTGTACGACAATTATTTGATTTTATATTGAATTTTAAATTGTGCCCATGAATTTTCGGACATCTTGATATTTTACAACATTTCACATATTTATTTTGTTCAAAACTGACATAAAATTAGTTATATTTAGTTAGCTAAGTTACTAAATTTAAAACTTTTTACTATTATTACATCGAAGTTCATTTAAATATGCAATATAACTGAAAAATTATTGATACATATTATAATGCAGTTTTCCTATATAGCCAGTGGGTACACTTTTATTATTTTAGCACAAACATATTGACTGGTAAATACGTCATACGAGTACTAATTTTTCCAACTGAATGGAACTGCGTCCAGGTCGGGACTTGAACCCAGAGTCCCGCTCGAGGTCGAGTCCCGACCTGGATATATTTTTCCTTAGTAGGCAAAATTACTACTCGTATTATGATTATGTTAAATAATAAAAGAGTAATTGCGTATCCATAGTTTATTGGAATTCTTATACCTGAGGTGTAATCTGTCAAACTGTTTTAAATAACAGACAAGATTCATTGCTAAAAGATTCACTGTGTGAATTGTGTTGAATGGGATGCCGTCCAGCTAGCTCAATTGGAAGAGCATTGTCAATTAAAATCAAAAGTTCTGTATTCAAGTATCGGCCTGGGCACATTTGCAATTAGCTGGAAAAATTACTACACGTATTATGATTGTATGAAGTAATAAAATTGTAATTACATATCCATAGCTTATTGGAATTCTTATACCTGTTTTGCAATCTGTCGAACTCTTTCAAATAACAGACAAGATTCATTGCTAAAAGATTCACTGAGTGAATTGTGTTGAATGGGATGCCGTCTAAGTAGCTCAATTTGAAGAGCATTGTCATTTAAAAGCAAAAGTTCTGTGTTCGAGTATCGGCCTGGGCATATTTTCGATTAGTTGGAAAAGTAATTACTCATAAGTAAATCAGTAACCTGAAGACTATTCCATATCTGAGTTTATGAATAGCTCATTCGGCTGCGGAGTAGTTCTTTATTTTCGAATATAGTCTGATTTCTATCCACAATCCTTATTACTTGTAATATTTTGTCCAGGACATGCTGGCTCATTTCAATATGTGCACGGACTTTTGTTTATAACATTTCTTACTTTGTGCTAAACGTAACAATACAACAAAATGAGTTATAAGTGGCCACCATTCACATTCAGAAACCATTGATGTAGACGCTCTAGTTGGCATGATGTAGGCCAGTGGTTCCCAACCTTTTATAGGCCACGCCCCACCAAATCCCCTGTAAAGTCACTATGCCCCCCCCCCCCAACTTAATCTGTAAAGTATGTTTCTTATTATTTAAAAAAGTGAACTCTAATCACACGGTTAAAGCGTAATAGAGCCGTAACAATAACTATTCATTGCACATTTTTTAGGTAGATTTCGTATGAAATACTACCTATTGGGATCGCTCCTATGTTGGAATTTCTGAAAACGTTTTGCAGATCTACACCGATCATGACCCCTAGAACCCCAAACCACCCTCAGTAAAAAACTTTATATCTATCTATCTATCTATCTATATATATATATATATATCACTTTCTTCTGGAGACGATAACTTTCGCAATTCTGCACCAATCTCTTCCAAACTGATACATAAAATTAAGGGGCATAAAATCTCGGTCAAGTTCGTGAATGGGCAAAATCGGACCAAGGAGATGGAAATAGGGAGGGGTTTTGTGAAAACAGAACCCCCCCCCCCCATAACTTCTTAATTTTTCTACATTTCAAATCAGTTTAAAGTTTTTATTACTTCTAAAAATAGGGCCAAAAATTTATGTATTAGAGATTTTTGATAAAGTTAAAAGTGGGCTCAAGGGGCGCAAAAATAGGGTTTTTGGGAGAAAAAAAATTCATAACTTCGTCAATTCTCAAGATATCAAATCCAATTAATTTTATTCTAAATCTCCTTAAAATTATCTACAACTTTTATAGTCACAAGTTTTTGATAAAACCAATTCGTACCGCAAAAAAAAAAAAAAAAAAAAAAAAAAGAAAAATTAAAAACGAAAACAAGAAGGGGGTTTGAAGAAGAAAAAAATCCATAACTCCGTGAATTCAAAAGATATAAAATCCCCATGAATTTATCATATATCTTCTTAATATTGCCTACAACATCTATATAAACATGTTTTGGATAGGACCAATTCCTACAGCAAAAAACAAATTAAAAATATATAGTGGATGAAGAAAAAAGTCCTTCCGGCCTGTGCCGGGAGGAAGAGGTAGCTTTCATATTCCTTATTTTTTAAAAGCAAGCTTATATTATTCAAACGCAAGAAGCTCAATTTAGTGGAAACCCATTATAGGAGATTCAGTACTAATTTTTATCAATACTAAATCATTATGAATGAGAATTTCGTGAAATTAGTCAGCTTTATCCAAGCTGCTTTTATTTAAAGTAACTTACATTTGGTTGCCAAATTCGGCGATATCGTGAAGTTCCTGCCATTTTAAGACAATATGGTGGATGAGGCTAACGAGTGAACTTGGTCGAGGCCTTAGTAATTCCTGTGCACATGCTCACTCACATCGGAATCGGTTGATATATACAAGTTCTGTCGCAGGCAAAAAATTAGATTTTTCAAAATGTCAACCACATTAGAAATTCAAACTGCTATATCTGAGCCATTTTTTAAGATAAAGACAAAACAAAAAATGCCCCGCAATCCTTATATCATGGTCAAATACTTAAGAAAGAAATATTTTTCAATTTCTAATTTTTTTGCACCTCACTTTAAATATATATATATTTTTTAATTTATTGACCCCCATTTTGAAACAAGATGGCTGATGAAGCTGGACAGCGAACTTGGTCGACACATTACGATATACTATCCACACGCCTTCTTACATCGAAATAGGTTAATAAATACGCGTGTTATCACGTGACAAATATCAGATCGTTTCAAAATGTCAGCCATGCTAGAAATTCAAAGTGCTATAATTCAACCATTTTCTAAGATATATACGGAACAAAAACTGCTCCGGAATCTTTGTATCAATTTCAAACACATAAAAAAAAATCTTTTTCATTTTTCAATTTTTGATAACTTATTTTAAATTTTAAATTTATTATTTTTTTTAAAGGCAGCCCTTTTGAAACAAGATGGCGAATGAAGCTGGCCAACGAACTCGGTCGAGACATGGGTATGTACTATGTACACACCAAGTTACAAATAAATCGGTTCATAAATACGGCTGTTATCGAGTGAAAAAAATCAGGTCGTTTCAAAATGTCAGCCACAATAGAAATTCAAAATGCTATAACTCAGCCATTTTTTTAAATATAAGAAGAAACAAAAACTGTTCCAGAATCTTTGTATTAAGGTCAAACACATATACAAAAAATATTTTTCATTTTCCAATTTTTTGCTACCTCATTATAAATTTTAATTTTTAAATTTTTTTTAAATGGCCGCCATTTTGAAACAAGATGGCGGATGAAGCTGGCAAACAAATTCGGTGGAGACATTGGTACGTATTATGTATACACCAAGGTATATTCAAATCGGTTCATAAATACGCCTGTTATCGCGTGACAAAAATCAGGTCGTTTTAAAATGTCAGCCACGCTAGAAATTCAAAATGCTATAACTCAGCCATTTTTTAAGATATAGACGAAACAAAAACTGTTCCGGAATCTTTGTATCAAGGACAAGCACATAAGAAAAAAATATTTTTCAATTTTCAATTTTTTGGTAACACATTTCAAATTTTAATTTTTTTTTTAATTTAAATGGCCGCCATTTTGAAACAAGATGGCGGATGAAGCTGGCCAACGAACTCGGTCGAGACATTAGTATGTACTATGTATACATGAAATTTCATCCAAATCGGTTCATAAATACGAAAGTTACAGTGTGACAAAGATCAGATATATATATATATATATACAGGTGGTTATCAAAATAATGGAAACACCCTAGATTTTGAAGGAATTCTTTATTAATATGGCGTAGCACCGCCTTTGGCATGTAATACAGCTTGGATTCGCCTGGGAATCGAATCATACAAATTCTGAATAGTGTTTAGAGGAATATTGTACCATTCTTCATGGAGATATTGCGAAAGTTAGGTGAGAGATGCCGGTGGAGGATATCGATTCCGGATTGAAAGCTCTAAAATAGACCACAACGGTTCGATTATGTTGAGGTCTGGGGACTGTGCGGGCCAAGGTAGATGTTCCACCTCATCCTCATGTTCATCAAACCATGATTGGACAACTCTGGCTGCATGAATAGGGGCATTATCATCCTGGAAAATTCCATCTCCTGCAGGAAACAAAATTTGAATCATGGGATGGACCTGGTCAGCTAAAACTTCTCTATACTTCTCCCCAGTGATCCTTCCTTTCAGGGTTACGATTAGACCAGCAGAAAATCATGACACGGCTGCCCATACCATGACCGATCCACCTCCATGCTTGACAGTTGGACGGAGGCAATCAGGATCATACGCTTGTGCAGGTGTTCTCCAGACATGTACCCGTCCTGTTGTGGGGAACAATGTGAAAGATGTTAGATGTAAATTTCCAACTGGGCGAAAAATGTCCGGACCAGGATTCGAATCCTGGTCCGGACATTTTTCGCCTAGTTGGAAATTTACATCTAATATGATTTGTTTACCAATTAGAATAATTGTGTGAAAATTAATCTAATGTGAAAGATGATTCGTCTGACCATATAACAGTCTTCCACTTATCAATCGACCAGGTTTTGTGGTTGTGGCACCATACACGACGTTTGGCATTAGCATCTATGACAAGTGGCTTGGGAATTGCTGTTCTGCCGTAAATGTTCTCTTTATGAAGAACTCCGAACTGTAATTGTTGACACTGGAGAATCCAGATGCTGATTGAGCTCTGCGGTCACTTTGGCTGCAGTTGTTTTCTTTTTAGACATTACAATCCGCTTCAATACCCGTCGGTCTCTTTCACTCAGCTTCTCCTTCCGTCCATTATTTTGCTTTGCTGAGCTTGTCTTTCCGCGCTATGTGTATGCTGTCATGACTTTAGACACCGTACCTCTAGAAACGCCTATAAGCTGGGATGTTTCGGTCACCATTGCTCCAGCTAGTCGGGCTCCTACAATTTGGCCTCTTTGAAAATCTGTGAGGTCTGACATTTTACGCTTCTGACAAAAAAAATCAAAACGTAGACAACTCTTCTAGAACTCTCTCATACTACCTAATACATGTACTTTTTATATTAAAAAAAATCTGGTAGCTAAGATTATATTTTAATGCTTACGAAGGGAATTCTTAAATGCCCCTTTCATTCACAAGTTTTTCCATTATTTTGATAACCACCTGTATATATATATATATATGGATATATATATATATATATATATATATATCCAATATATATATATATATATATATATATATATATATATATATATATATATATATATATATCAACTTTTGAACGGAGGGTGGTTTCGGGGTCTGGGGGTCATGATCGATGAAAGTATACCAAAATTTTTTGAAATCGCTTTCCTCCGAACGGCTGCAATAGGTAGCTTTTTGTAATGAAAGCTACCTAAAAATCAACTTAGTAAGGGTGTATTCCAATCCAAACAGCTTATTTTCTGACTCATTTTACAATTCATTTTTACTCTCAAAGGCTTTCAATTGGTACGTTTTCTTACTCAGAAACTATATAATGTACCGTAAAGGTTGAATTTTTGATAGAGGCAGAATATATTTTTAAAAATGCTGTTAAAAAGGGCATTTTGAACCGAATTTACCGAAGCGGGTTGTGTTGGAAAAATCATTGTATTAAGGATGCACTCAAATCCAAACTGCTTATTTTCTGACTCATTTTTAAATTCATTTTTGCTCTCAAACGCATTTAATTGGTAGATTCGCTTATTCAGAAACTATATAATGTACCGTAATGATCGATTTTTTGATAGAAGCAGAATATATTTCAAAAAAATCCTTCCGGCCAGTGCCGCGAGGAAGAGGTAGCTTTCATATTCCTTATTTTAAAAAAGCCAACTTATATTATTCAAACACACGAAGCTCAATTAAGTGGAAACGAATGTAGGAGATTCTATACTAATTTTTATCAATACTAAATCAATATGAATGAGAATTTCGCAAAATTAGTCAGCTTTATCCAAGCTGCTTTTATTTAAAGTAACTTATATTTCGCTGCCAAATTCGGCGATTTCTTAAAGTGCCTGCCATTTTAAGACAACATGGTGGATGAGGCTAACCAGTGAACTTGGTAGAGACCTTAGTAATTGCTGTGCACATGTTCACTCACATCGGAATCGGTTGATACATACGAGTGCTGTCGCATGCAAAAAATCAGATTTTTCAAAATGTCACCCACGTTAGAAATTGAAACTGCTATATCTGAGCCATTTTTTAAGATAAAGACAAACAAAAAATGCTCCTGAATCCTTATATCAAGGTTAAATACTTAAGAAAGAAACCTTTTTCAATTTCTAATTTTTTTGCACCTCACTTTAAATATATATATTTTTTAATTTAATGGCCGCCATTTTGAAACAAGATGGCTGATGAAGCTGGCCAGCGAACTTGGTCGAGATATTGATGTATACTATCCACATGCCTTCTTCCATCGAAATAGGCGAATACGTGTGGTATCGCGAGCAAATACAAGATCGTTTCAAAGTGTTAGCCATGATAGAAATTCAAAGTGCTATAATTCAACCACTTTTTAAGATATAAACAAAAGAACAAATTTTCAGAAACAAAAACTGCTCCAGAATCTTTGTATCAAGGCCAAACACACACAAAAAAAAAATTCTTTTTCATTTTCCAATTTTTTAATACCTCATTTTAAATTACATTTTTTTTTTAAAATGGCAACCCTTTTGAAACAAGATGGCGAATGAAGCTGGCCAACAAACTCGGTTGAAACATTAGTATGTACTATGTACAGACCAAGTTACATTCAAATCGGTTCATAAATACGCCTGTTATCGCGTGACAAAAATCAGGGCGTTTGATTTAAGAGAATTATTTAAGAGAATTATGAAATTAGATTTTTCAAAATGTCAGCCACGCTAGAAATTCAAAATGCTATAACTCAGCCATTTTTTAAGATATAGACGAAACAAAAACTGCTCCCGAATCTTTTTATCGAGGTCAAACACATAAGGAAAAAATATTTTTTCATTTTTCAATTTTTTGGTATCACATTTCAAATTTAAATTTTTCTTAACATTTTAAATGGCCGCCATTTTTAAATAAAATGGCGGATGAAGCTGGCCAACGAACTCGGTCGAGACATTGGTCTGTACTATGGATAAACGAAGTTACATCCAAATCGGTTCATAAATACGCCTTTTATCGCGTGACAAATTTCAGGACGTTTCAAAATGTCAGCTTCGCTAGAAATTCAAAATGCTATAACTCAGCCATTTTTTAAGATATAGACGAAACAAAAACTGCTACGGAGTCTTTGTATAAAGGTCAAATACATAAGAAAAAAAATATTTTTCCATTTTCAATTTTTTGGTACCACATTTTAAATTTTAAATTTTTTTAAAATTTTTAAATGGCCGCCATTTTGAAACAAAATGGCGGATGAAGCTGGTCAACGAACTCAGTCGAGACATTGGTATGTACTATGTACACACTGAATTACATCCAAATCGGTTCATAAATACGAGAGTTACAGTGTGACATAGGTCATATATATATATATATATATATATATATATATATATCAATTTTGAACGGAGGGTGGTTTCGGAGTCTGGGGGTCATGATCGATGAAAATTTACCAAAATTTTTTGAAATTGCTTTCCTCCGAACGGCTGCAATAGGTAGCTTTTTGTAAAGAAAGCTACCTAAAATGATGTCAAAGTGGGCATTTTGAACGGAATTTCCCGAAGCGATTGTGTTAGAAACGAAAAATATTGTCCTTCTGAGAAAATAATTGTTTATGTATCAAGTTTTAATTAATTGAACAAAAAATAAAAACACAGGTCGCTCTTCAAAAATCACGTCAGCAAGTTTCATATTATTTTTTATTAAAAATGAATCTGGAATTATGCCAGAAAATTTCGAGTTGTTGAACAAGGAAAAGTATTTTTTTAAATATCGCCCTAACATGATTCTGGTAAAACCAGCTATTATATAAAAATAAATAAAAACTCGTCAAAGACGGCCAGATAAAATTGTTAAAGTGGATTTATCTCTAATCATGATTTAGTTTTTGTTTGTGAAATTAGTATATTTGACTTCGAAATCTACCTCTGCCTGTAGGCCGGGACGGCAGGGATTTTTTAACTTATCAAAGAGGTCAATCTTCTATCAGAAATGTGTTTTTAACATAATTTTGTAAATAAAATGAGATTATACATCTTCGCCTTTGGGCCAAAAAGAGTTTTGTTGTACTTTTCCAACTTACCTCAACGTTAAAGAAAAGTATTATACGGTCTGTATTTTTATCCTCACAAAATATCTTGAAGAGAGATTTACATTTAATGTTAAAATTGATAACATTCACATAGTTTATAATTCATTTTTCTCTCAATTTTCTTTGTATGGATAGCACAATACACAAGAAGCATTTCAAGATTCTCATATTTATTAAATTTAAATAGCCGTCATTCTCCATCACAACACATTTTTCTGAATTTTCTTGCCCAATATGATTATTTGTCTTCCATGTATTATATAATTTTAGAATTTAAAATGTATATGTCATCATGTAACTGTTTTTACTTTGCGCGATGCCTACACACACAAGAGCCATAGATATTCATATGCTATTTGAGATTTATAAGTTTTATAAAGTAGGCAGAGCCTTATTCAAATATTTCGTGTATTATTTAGGTTAAATATGTTCAAGACAGTCAAATTTATATATACTTTTAAGAAGTTTCTCGTGTAAAGAATCTTCGTGTGACATATAGAAGAGTGAATAGAAGTAGACAGCTCATTCAATAAATAATCGAAAGCATTGAAGAAATTGTAAAATTCAGTCCCAGAAACATAATACTAAGGTTTAATACTACAAAACAATGTCAAAATATTAAAAGAAAATTATTCGTATAATTATTCTGGTGATAAATCTATTTTAAACTTTTTATTAGGAATATTTTAAAAATTCAATAGCAAAAACTGGCTGTTTAAATTTTACTTGTATTCCATTTATTTTTCGTCTGTAACGTTATATTAAAAATAGACACAAGAAACTCATACCGAATGAGTGAGTAACAAATTTCGAATTGCCACCCCTAGAAAGAGAAATTGCCCCCCAGTGGGCGGTACGCCCCACGTTGGGAACCACTGATGTAGGCTCTCTAGTTGATGCGTAGTTGGCATTACATATGGTATCACTGGCTGGTGCATAGTGGCATAGCTAAATTTTTTGGCGCCCGGGGCAAGAAGAAATTTTGCGCCCTCCCCACGCCCCCCCCCCCCCCACCTCCCCAAAAAAATAATCACATTATTTTTCCTCAAGGTGAAAAAAAAATATTCTTTTGTCTTGTACCGGGAGGAAAATGCAGCTTCACTCTTCCTTGATTTTAAGCATTTAACTATTTTTTTAAACACACGAAACTAAAATGTGTGAACCCGATTCTAGAAGATTTCTAGTTTTCGTCAATACTGAATTTGTATGGAAATTTAAAAAACTTAGTGGAACGTCCACGTATATGACTATCGTTTTAAGCGTATGGGAGTAGCAACATTCAAAATAAATTGTCAAAAAACCACATTTGCTAAAACTCCTAACATTCGCCCGATTATGGATATATCTCCGATTTCAAAATGGTAACCATTCAAGAATTTCAAATTGCTATACCATTTTTTAAGATAGAGGCGGAACCAAAAAATTTTCTTGAATCGTTCTATCAAGACTTAACGATTACGCACAAAAATAAATTTACATTTATAATTTTTTGTACGTTTTTATTTTAGTTTGAAATTTTTAAGGGTCTACCATTTTGAAACAGGATGGCGGATCAATATGTCCTACGAATTAGGTCGAAATCTTAATAAACATTTAATAATCAACTTAAACAAAAAAAAACAACTTAATAAACTTATAATACAATTCTTATTTATTGTCAAAATATGTATAATAATTCCGGTTTAAACAGCCTCTCAATCTGGAGCCCCCTATTTAATCTTTTTGCACCTCAATTCAGGTACAAAATTATCTTAGGTACCAAGTGTGTTGAGCCATTCGTAGAAACATTCAGAAGCTTTTTTTTTCATTATTTTAATCGAACAAAATATCTTACTAAAGAAAACATTCACACACACACAAAAAAAGAAAAAAAATCAGCAATTCTTTTTTTTCAAAATATGTGAAATAATTTCGGTTTAAAACTCCTTTCAATTTGGCGCGCCCTATTTAATCTTTTTGCGCCTCAATTCAGTTACTTTAATTCCTTAGGTACCAAGTGTGTTCAGCCATCCCTAGAAACATTCACAGAAGCTTTTTCTTCCTTCCTTATTTGGATATAGCAAAAGTCTTACTAAAGGAAACATTTGCACACACACAACACAAAATTCCACGAATCTTACTTATTGTCAAAATATGTGAAAAAATTTCCATTTAAACCTCTTTCAATTTGGCGCCCCTTGTCCTCAGCGCCCGGGGCGGCCACCCCTCCCCCCCCTGCCCTTAGCTACGCCACTATTGGTGCATTCGCAGCAATGACAGAACACTAACTATTTTTAACGCATGATTATCCTGATGTTGAGTCATGGAAAAAGTATATCCCCTCCAAACTCTGCCACAAAATAATGTGTCTGGTATCAATTAATCGGTAATAATGCCTAATAAACATGCTATACTTAAAATTTTCTCAGGAGATCGTCTACTTATAGAAATTGTACTAAACGCCGAACTTTTCAATGCTAACACCTATATTTTGACGTCATATTTGAATTGTTCGATAAATGTTTTCTTCCAAACCCAACAGCAAGTCATTTGGTCAAATAGTTCAGGAATTATGTAGGTTTGAAGTTTGAAACGCCTAATGTCAAATTCATTTTTAATCGTTGTGAAACGGAATGTAGTGTGGGTAGTTTTTAAAGCATAACTCAAAATCTACTTTGCGGAAGAAACTGTAATTTTGGATTCGCATATTTGATGGTTCTAGAAATCGATTTCCGTTAAAAAAAAATTATACGTTGAAATTTTTATTTTTTTCCGCAAATTAATTATTTAAATACTGTGTAGCAAGTAGTTATTGAGTTACATGGATATAAAACTACCTGTATTGCAGTCTGTTTTCCAATCATTAGAAAAGAGTTTACATTAATGACTTCAAACTTTATAATTTCTAAACTACTTGGTAGAATTAGTTCCCCTTTAGTATCATAAGGTAACATTTATCGAAGAATCCAAACATTGTGCCAAAAGTAGGTGCTAAAGTATGTACGATTTTAAAGTTTAGTTCAATATCTATATTTAGACGATATTCTAAGCAAAACTTGAGTTTAGAATTGATTAGCTACAGTTACATCACTCATTAATTGGTAACAGTTAAAATATTTTTTACACAATGATTTGCTGCGCAATTACTATATACTTTCCCCTCTACGATTGTAACAAATGCACGTTTTGCTGAATATTTTATGTATTCTCCAGATCTCTTTTTATAAAGTGTACGTTAAATCACCTTGATTAAATGGCGTAATTTTTCTAGTAAAAAGCATTACGGCAATCAAATCTTGAAAACTTTACTAAGGATATATATTGATAAATACACAGCAGCTTATAATTAAGAGCAACAGCCGTTGATTTGATGAATGGTCCTCTTGGGAGATTTCTGAATTTTTGCAACACCTGATTTTCTTGACGTGCAAATTTGTCTTTAGGAAGCATGAACAAATAAAAACTGCCTAGTGACTGGCAATTTTTATTAAGAAAAATTGATAAATTATTTTTTCAGTCAGGATGTTTGTTGAATGGTTCAGTAAAATGAAGGGATGAACTTCAACTTTTAATTTCCTAAAACCTGAAAAAAAAGACAAAATCATAAGTTTAATTATTGCTGTTTCTGTAATAGTGTGTTAATCAGGAAACAAAATATAATAAATTGTATTTCTTGCTTTTACTACATCAGTATTTTTCAACCGATTTTACCCCACGGCATACTGTAAAAAAAACACAAATGTTCTTAATATAGGAAGATTATAATATAACTAGTGCACTAACGACTCACTAGTGTGCCGCGGCATTCCCAAGTTTCTCTCATGGCGCATTCGTATGCCACCACATACCCGAGTTTCTCTCAAAGCGTACTAGCATGTCACGGAAAACCGGTTGAGAACTACTATGCTACATTATTCATTCTATGGACTTTACCCATGTCACGTCAGCTGCGGGTATTTTGAAATATACACCAATAACCGTGAAATAAATTTTAATTCTGCTTCCCTAATGTCCAATGAACAATCTTTTCTGAAGGTCATTCGTGGACAATGTTTATTATCAAATAGTTTCTTTAACCACACAGCGGGTGTGCTTTCTCAAATTTTACCACTAACGTGTTATTTCCGAAACTTTGTTCTGAAAAATGGTGTCGAAATTAAAATTTAATTTTTATCACTGATCTGTGTAACTACTCTTCTAGTGTGTCTCTTATTACTGTTATTGTAAATGTTGCACATATAAAAGTTCAAATATTCTTCGAAAGATACATATCTCACGTCTGCTCGTACAAAAGAATTCCGCGCGCCCACTGAAAGATTATATCTGAATTCAGTCTTACGTTGTTTTTTATGGCACTTCTCTTCATTGTGTACAAACTAACTTCATTTTGCAAATCCAGAAGAAAACAAGCTGCTTATGTGCATTAAAGTTTTACGTGAACACGTTATTCTAGTGACTCATGATTTTTTTTTTTTTTTTTTTTTTTTAGCAGGGGAATAATCGCATTTTTGTCAGATAATAAAATGTAATTTAGACATCTTGGAAATTCTTAATCTATTCGATATTAAAATGACAGTGCAAAAATTGCTGAACTTTTAACATCAATATATGTTACTGTAAAATCCCCAAAATTGATAAATTGCGGTGTTTACCATAGTAAGGTGCTAATATAATACACTGATTACACGGCCATAGTACAAATTATTCAGAACGAGAATTCTCACTATGAGTACATAAAAGTTGACCAAAGGACCATACCTTGACGCCGCATAGTTTTCGAGAAAAGAAAAAGGAAAAAGTAAGATGTCACATAGTTCCTGGCTGTTTGTAATGTGTCACCACTGTACTGGCCGAAAGCAAAGTTCTCACGAGCGAAATAGATTATCACTATGAGAAGATTGCTAATACTTTAAAGATGCCGCCTTTAAAAGCGAGCCGAATGTCGGCAGTTCATTTACATATTAGGCACTCGCCGACTGTCTATCTCTTTTTAAATTGTTTCTCTTTCACAAGCTTATGAGGTACAAGTTTTATGTTTTAAAGTCCTTTATTTTTTTTAGAATCTCGTCTCGCGTCCAATTTTCAATTCATGAGGTTCTATAAAGCTTATTTTTGGTGATCAGGATATGACGTCATAATTTTTTCTTTCGCATTTTTCTCGAAAGCTATGCGTTTTAGAGGTATGGTTCTTTGATGCACTTTCATATGATCTAAGCTAGGATTCTCGTTCTGCAAAGTTTTCAGGTAGTAATGGAACATCCTGTATAAAACAAGCTGTACATAGTACTCTTAACAGTGTCAGCGGTATGGGTCGCTATTTTCTCAAGCAGGCCCTTAATTTAATATGAGAAGAAAAAATATTTTAATGGACTCTATTAATATTGAAAATATATAGTTTAATCTGATAGAATGTTATTGTAATTTCTGTTATACTCACATAGTCCTTAAATAAAATAATAAAAATAATTAAACGTTCAGTAAAATATACTAGATATCCGCATAAGGATTACAATGTGCTAACTACACATCTCCCAAATAATCTCCTTATGATAGGTTCGTTGTTCTTTTCGAACTTTTATTAATAGATGTCGGTAAAAGTTCTCGTTAGTTAACCAATAGGTGTTGGCAACCTAAATAGTTCGTCTAAAGACCGAAACGGAAACGTTTTGTAGCAATTTTCCTAGTTTTACCACCTCACTATGGTAAATGTTACATTAAAACCTAAGATTTACGAATATCCGGGTTTTATAGTAGAATACACATACCTTAACTGTAACCTTATTTCGTTTTCGACTAAAAAAATCATTAAATAAATCCTCATTTTTCTGCGTCATAACAGTTTATTCAAAAGCGAATCAAGCGCATTGCTTTCTTATAAAAGGAAGAAAAATCCTTTTACTTATAAAACTATGATGGAAAAAATAGAGTTTATTGAAAATCCAATTTCATTTTTCGATATTCTTACGATTTTCTCGCCATCGATTATCTTTATTTTCGTATCTTTCTTTTCTTCTGCCATTTTAAACTCAGATTCTGGCAAACAATACTTTTCTTACCTTAGAAGAAATGAATAAATCAGTTGATATACTTTAATACCCCTACAGAGTACTAAGGAAGTATTGAGAGGTAATTTTCACTAAGTTTGAGGAGGTAGTAAATTTTGGGAAATTTTATCTTTGTTTAGAATTTGAAATTTTACATCAATGACTGGAGTACGGATATTGTTATAAATTTAAAAAGTAACAAAATATTTTTAATTGATTATTTTCTGGATTTATTTAAATCTTCGTTTGATATTTTAAGTTTATCATCGGCGATTTGAATGATTTATTCTATTGACTTTTCAATTGTTTCGCTTTACAGTTTTTTAGTGAAAATATATAATACGTAATTTGTGAAGAAAAATAATTTGATGTGTCTGACCCGCTGAAAGAAAGCTATGATGAGTAATAGACTATTAACACTAGTCATTGAAAATAGAGATGCATCAATTGTTTTGCCAATTCGATTGAGCCTTAAAAATAAATAAAGCTCTATTTATGTAATCTTTTTTTTCTCAGTACCTTTACAACAATAGATCTGTGAATGGGTATGTATTTGCCTTAAAATAAAAATCCTTTAAAAAGGGGCAGATCACATTGAGCAAACAGAAAATGAACGTATTTAAAGCAGTACGAAAAAATCTATGTTTCTTAACTAATGAATAAAACGCAACAATTTTTTTTTTCTTAACTCTCACATATTCTTATGGTTTGATAAAATATTCAAATACACCTATATTTAGTAATAATAATTAATTAAATCATAACGAAAAAAGTGGCTTTTGAAAAATATGAATATTGAAATATGCAATTTACAAATTCTACGACAGATATATGTTTAATGTTTCATATGTTGCTCCTTATAATACTATGTTTTACACTGAACCTAAATTTGAAAGTATATTCAAATTCTTTAGCATAATTAATGGCTTTTATAATCATATTCACTAAATTTCACCAAAAATGTATACTTATTTTTTCAATCCGCAATTTTCTGTGTTAAAAAGGAGACTAAACTGAGGTTCTGCATAAACTAAGATACGTAAACTAAGTTTGGTTTGGTTTGTGTTTATGACGGCCAATTATCAATACGAGGGATATGGGCCCTAATGGGGGAGGCGGGGGGCGTATGCCCTTCGTGGGGATCGTTCTAATGGAACCTAACTCGTATTTAAACTTGGAAATCCAAGGTTCGAAGAAAACCACGAAAACTCCGAACGATTAGGCGGACGGGCGCGATTGGGTTCGAACCCAGCACCTCCCGTCTACCAGCTTCGAGAGCAGAACCTCTCGGCCACTAGTGGGGCATATGTAAACTAAGATATACCTAATTTCAAGGTTCTATGATAATTAGCTTTTATATGAGAGTTCACGTAATACCAAAAAATCATTTTTAGAAAAACGGCTTCAAAGTTCGCTTATA
This sequence comes from Maratus speciosus, assembly GCA_963932465.1. Taxonomy (NCBI): domain Eukaryota; kingdom Metazoa; phylum Arthropoda; class Arachnida; order Araneae; family Salticidae; genus Maratus; species Maratus speciosus. The sequence goes on along the minus strand of OZ010789.1, from coordinate 124,618,553 downwards.
ACATTAAAGCAAATGCTTTTATGCAAGATATTTTTAGCCTTAACTTCTGTTCTAATCGGCATTTTTGTAAAATTCTTTTTGCAGTGGATTTGTAATTTTTGAAGGTATCCATTCCCAAATTTGTGAAAAATCATTTTTTTTTTAACCGTCAACGTGATCTGTTCCTTTGTTCCCGAAACTTATAAAAACAAAAAACAAATACGTACAGTTCTGTCTTGGGGCAAAGTCATTTGTTTTAAGCCGAAGAATACATCACTTTCCATAATTCTAAAACAGATATAATATAGGGTGTGCATAACATAATGTTCCAGTTTCAATGGCATATTATAATAGATTAATTCAGACTACTTACAAAAAATCATACACCAAATTGAAGGTAACAAACCTAGTTTTTTTTTTTTCCAAATCTTCAATATATGCACGTTTAGTTATACGGCATCCCTAAAGTGTGTGTACAGGATGTCGACTGTGTCAGAGCATCTTACCTGCGTAGTATTAAGAAATGTGTTCGGAAAGCAAGTTTTGAATTTCAGTTGCCCGATCGTGTCTACGCTCCGCCGCTGCCTAATGATTTGCCAGAACTGAGACTCAGAATTGAAGAGGTTATTGCTACCATGACTCCGGACTTTTTTACCGGAGTGGTGGGAAGAATTGGACTTTAGGTTGGATGTGTGCCCTATAACTAAAGGTGCACCTATTAAACATGTGTAAGTAAAACTAGGTTAAACTAAGTAAAACTGAAAATAATGCTGAATTACCATTTCTCGACATTCTAATCCGCAGACTCACGACTGATATCTCTCAATCTGTCACCACTACTGTTTACAGAAAACCTACTTCTACTGGTCAATATACTAATTTCAATTCAATATGCCTTTTCAGCCATAAAATAACCGTTATTAATACTTTAGCCTTCAGAGCCATAAAATATTGCAGTTCCAATAATGATTTTGAAATAGAGAAATGTAAAATTTATCGCGATTCGGTTAATAATAGCTATCCTATTGGTCTTGTTAAAATCTTTAAAAATACTTTAAATTTTGTAAATTCTACTCCCCTCCCCCCTTTCCAACGTAGTAAACCAAGCTCCTTTATCTGTATGCCTTATTATAAGAACATTTCTGAAAAAAATTCTGGCATTCTAAAATCATTCAATATTGGGGTTTCTTTTAAACCTATTAATAAATTGAGTTCCTTTTTCAATAAGCATAAATTTCAATATGATAAGTCTAAATTACCCGGTGTTGTTTATATTATTCCTTGTAAAGATTGCAATAGTGTTTATATTGGTGAAACTGGTAGATCATTGGAAATTGGCCTAAAAGAACATACTGGTGCTTTAAAAAAGAGTAATTTGAATTAAAAAATTGTCCAGCATTCACTTCAAACGAATCACATTTCGCTCATTGCGAACGCCAGTATTTTGAAATCGGGTTGCAACAACTACCATAGTAGATTGCTCCTTGAGGCTTGGTTCACTGAATTGCGATCGCAGACTTTGAATGATGCTCGTTCTGTCCCTAGTGAATATTGTTTGTTTTTAAAATAACTAACTGTAACTGTTCTTGATTTGTTCTGACGTTTGAAATGCAATGGATAGTTTTTGTACTGATGATGCCTTGCGTGTCGCTTGGCGAAACGTGTACATATTGTATTTTTAATTGTTTTTAAGCATATTCTTTATAAATTTTATTTTTTAACTGTGCTCAAGTCTGTCTTAGTTTATTTTATTTGGTGTTTTAAAACTAGGTTAGTTTTCCTCCAATTTGATGCATCATTTGTTGTAAATAGTCTCAATTAAACTGTTATAATACACTATTGAAACTGGGACATTGTTTTAGGGACAGCCTGTACAATCTCGGAAAAAAAATCGTCCAGGAAAACGCAAAAAGTACAGACAGAAAGCGGCTGAAACGCTTTTGTGATTGGAACTGGTTTTTAGGGTTTCGTTCATCTGACGAAACCATATTCGCCTCACTCTTCTGTCTGTTCGTCACAGAGCCCGTTCTCAGAAACCATATATGTAAGAGATTTGAAATTTCGCATACCTATAGCTGAACACCTCACATCAAACGACAAATCCTAAAATTTCGAAAAAATCTTATATTTAACCCTCTGGGCTCTAACTTCTGCATTTTAAGCTTTTCTTTCTAACTCAGTCCCTAATTAAGTTGAAGACTTGAAATTTTTCAAGATTATAGCTAAACACTTGCGATCAAACACAAATCATAAAATTTCGAAACAGTCTTATATTTAACCCCCTGGGCTCTAATTTGTGTATTTTAAGCTTTTTTTTTTCTAACTCAGCCCCTAATTAAGTTGAAGACTTGGAATTTTGCATAATTATAGCTAAACACTTGTTCTTTTATTTAAACAAATTTTTGTATTCTGATTGAAGAATTTAAAGAATTCTTACCTCCGCGAAGTTTTCGCGTTTTGAGAAAAAAAAAAAAAAAAAAAGACATACGTAAAAATTACGTTTCTAATACGGAAAAAAAAGGGTACGCAGCACAGTTGCCGAAACACAATTGTGATTTGATGTGCCTTAATGTAGATTTGATTAAAAAATGTGGATTTAGATTAGAATATGACAGGTAATTTTTACGTTAGATTGGGGAATTTTCAGTTTTTTTTTTTTTTTTTTTTTTTTTTTTTGTGGGGAGGGGGTCGGGGAGAATTAGCAAATCAAAGCGGAAATTTTCATGTTTTAACGAAAAAAAAGGGGGGGGGGACGGAAAAAATCCTTTCATTTACGAATTTTTTTAAAAAGTGTTAACAAATAATAAATATTGAAAGATATTTATAAATCAGTTTACAAAGTGAAAAAATACAAAATAAATGATAACCCCGAAAGTCGCGACATTCAGGTTATCATTTATTTTGTATTTGCGTCATGCTAACACAGCCATAAGCCACAGCTGGACAAAACCATTGTGCGCTGCCGAACTCGACCAACTTTGCTTTTAATGTACAGTCGTGCAAAAAAAAAGTAAACACCCCCTTCTAACTCCTCAACAAATTACCGTAGAAGAAAGTTACTGGTACCGAACGATTGGAAATAATGTCTACTTTTAAATGATGTACATAAAATTTGCTTAGGGGGGCATCTACTTATTAAAACGAACCATAACTTTGTTTTTTTCAATAGCACTACACAATTCAAACAGCATAAATGAATTCTACACCATTTAATTAGCCTAAAAACAAATATTTATGCAATCCGTACCACAAGTTTCCGAGAAATTAATTATTTTAAAACGAGCGTATTTTAAGGGCTGTATTCAAATTGAATAGTCCGTGAACCAGCAACAAATTTTGATGACCAATTTCTTCTCGGCCGATAATTTGTAAAATGCTTTAGAGAGTTGTACCATGAAGCTCCGTGAACTTCAGCTGCGGTTCCGTGGGTGGGTCGAGCAGCAGTAGCCTCCCAAACACGTAAAAAAAAAAAAAAAAAAAAAAAAAAAATTAGTCATTTTCTCCCGGTTGAAAATTTGTCAAATTATAGCTAATCCACTATCTTGAAGAAAAAGAAAAAAGTCAGCTGATTATAAAGTGGTGGTTAATACGTCAGCTGGTCACATGAACATGAAAAAAATATACAGGGTGCAAAGGAAAGTCCCCTCAACCTGAAAATAATTGCGAACAGAGAGAGCTACAGTTATGGAAGTAACGGTATAGTTTTATCTACGCCCGATTTAATGCAAACGACTGCAGCGCCCCCTAGTGGCGAAATTTGGAAGATAGCCATTGCAAATTGAAAACGAAAAGAGATAGAGCAAAATTTCAAGTTAGAAAGTTTTAGAGCATCAATTAATTAATACGAAACGACATTTGGTTTTCATGGATAAGATAAATCTTCGCCTGTATACCCAAAAATGTCCGAAATCGATGCACTCTATTTTGTGTAAACGTTTGAATGGAATAGCCAGAAGTATGAAGAAATACGCACAATTTATGGTATAAATACGTGCTTATCTCAATACATTTTGACAACATCACACAAAAAACAAAAAAGACAAACTGTCTCACAGTGATAAAAAATTAATATACAGTATGTCTGAAAAGTTCGCCATTGCTCACGATACACGTTTGTATTCGTGAGAGTAATTCTACATGCCTCATTCCTCAGCATGGAACGTCTATTTTTCTAGCCTCTTCAATTCGACGACATAGATTTAACCCTTTCAAGGGCGGTGGCTAGACGGTCTAGCCATCTAATTTTAATTCAAAAACTGACAAATGGCATCAAGAATATTTTAATAAAATTTTGCTTTTGTAATGAAAGTGAAAATTAGCGGGTTTTTATTTTCTAAGAAATTCGTTTGAATATTCTGGTGTCCGTAAATTACTTCATCAGTTTACGAACGTAATTCTTCTGCCCCTGAAAGGGTTAATCTAAAATTTTAAATGCATTGGAAATTAAATTTTTACAGACATTACAGCACAGTACAACGTCACAATCTGAAATTGTGCACTGCTACATTTACGGAATGTGAATATGCTAAGGAGAATCGTCGTTCATAGATTTCGGGCATTTTTGGGTATACGGGCGACGATTTATCTTATCCGTGTGAACCAAATGTCGTTTCGTACTAATTAATTGATGCTCTAAAACTTTCTAATTGGAAATTTTGCTCTATTTCTTTTCGTTTACGATATTCAATAGCTATCTTCCAAATTTCGCCACAAGGGGCGCTGCCGTCGTTTGCATTAAATCGGGCGTAGTCACTTTACTATACCGTTACCTCAGTTCCATAGCTGTAGCTCTCTCCTTTCGTAAGTATTTTCAGGTTAAATGGACTTTCCTTTGCACCCTGTATATTTTTTTCATGTTCGTGTGACCAGCTGACGAATTAACCACCACTTTATAATCAGCTGACTTTTTTTTTTCTTCAAGATAGTGGGTCAGCTATAATTTGACAAATTTTCAACCGGGACGAAATGACTAAATTTTTATTTTTTTTTATGTGTTTGGGAAGCTACCGCTGCTCAACCCACACACGGAACCGCAGCTGATGTTCACGGAGCTTCATGATACAACTCTCTGAAGCATTTTACAAATTATTTGCCGAGAGGATATAACTGACGAAATTTGCACCTGGCTCGGGGACTAGAAGTTCCGTACTGGATTGTTAACCGAGAGAGCCCCCTTCTTGATCAAGGCACCTTAAGCTTTGCTCAAGCAGTCAATGAAATCTTCTAGATTACAGGACAGCATAAATTTCAAAATATCTAGTCAGTTCTATCATAGACCCTTAAACCATCATTTTGCCGTTTTTTAAGCATAATTTGAAAATTACTTGGAAGAAAAATGTGAAATTTTGGATTTCCATAAAGCAGGACTTAATAAATCTAAATCCATCAAAAAAATTGTAGATTGCAATTCATATTTTTTTCGATTATTAATTTCATAATTCATATCATAAATTTATAAAAAATGCAAATTCAACGTATTTATGTTTGAGTATATTAGTATTATTGCTACACAAAAAAATTATCACATTAGGAGTATAAATAAAAATATGAAAACGTAATTTAACATTAGAAGCACTAAATTTCGAATGCCTATAATTCAAAAACTTATCATTCAAATGACTTTACATTTGGTTTCTAGGCACAGTTTGAACCGAAAATTTGAAATATCTTGATAAAATTGGGTATTGCTATTGAAAAAATTGAAGTTAGGGTTCGTTTTAATACGCAGATGGCCCCCTAAGCAAATTTTATATACATCATTTAAAAGTAGAATTTATTTCCAGTTGTTCGGTACCAGTAACTTTCTTCTACGATAATTTATTGAGGAGTTAGTATTGGGTGTTTACTTTTTTCTCCACGACTGTACATGTACAGTCGTTGAAAAAAAAGTAAACACCCCTGCTAACTCTGCAGCGAATTATCGTAGAATAAAGTTACAGGTACCAAACGATTGGAAATAAAGTCTATTTTAAATTATGTATATAAAACTTACTTAGGGAGTCATATACATATAAAAAGGAACAGATATTTTGTTTTTGTTTTTCAATAGCAATACCCGAGTTTGACACCATAAATATGTTCTACATCTTTCAATTAGCCTAAATTCAATTTTTTATGAAATTCGTACGATTAGTTTCCGAGAAATTAATTATTTTAAAATGAGCCTATTTTAGGGGCTGTATCCAAATTGAAGTTCAGTATTCAATTGATGAAATGCTACAGAACGATTATGTTAGTTCTATTCATGTATTATTTCTTGCCAATATGACCATTTCACTCGCTTTTTATGTTTTGACTATTGAGAGCCCAAATATTTCAATAAAATACGTAAAATATACGTTTTCAAATTATACTTTTCTGCACATCGTAGACGGCCCCTTAAGCCATCATTTTGATGTTTTTTAACGATAATTCGAAAACTACTTCAAAGAAAAAATTGAAATTGAAAATTAGCATAAAATAGCACATAATAAATATAAATCTATCAAAAAAAAAAAAAAAAAAAAAAAAAAAAAAAAAAAATGTAGGTTGCATTTCATATATTCTTTTGTCGAATATTTATTTCATAATTCACACAATAATTTTTTTAAATTACAAATTCAATGTATTTATATTTCAGTTTTTTAGTATTATAATTAAACAAAAAATTATTACTTTAGTATTATAATTTCTGATGATATTAATAAAAATATGAAAATGTAATTTAACATTAGAAGCTCTAAATTTTGAATGTTTATAATTCAAAAACTTATCATTCAAATGAATAGAAATTTCATTTCTAGGCATAATTTGACCGAAAATGTAAAATAAAGTGTCAAAATTAGCAGTTGGCATTGAAAAGTTAAGTCTGGTTTTGATTTGTAGATAGCCCTCTAAGCAAATTTTATATACATAATTTAAAAGTAAACTTTATTTCCGATCGATTGGTACCAGTAGCTTTCTTCTATTATAATTATTTGTAGAGTTAGTAAGGGGTGTTTATTTTTTTTCCATGACTACACAGTCGTGGAAGGAAAAAAAGTAAACACCCCTTACTAACGCTGCAAAAAATTATCGTAGAAGAAAGTTACTCGTACCACACGATTGGTAATAAAGTCTATTTTTAAATGATGTATAAAAAATTTGCTTAGGGAACCATCTACATATTAAAACGAACCATAACTTTGTTTTTTTTTCTATAGCAGTACACAATTCTGACAGCGTAATTGAACTCTACACTCTTCAGTTAGCCTAAGAACAAATTTTTTTGCAATTCGTAAATATTACTTTCCGGGAAATTAATTATTTTAAAACGAGCGTATTTTATGGTCTGTATCCAAATTGAGTTTCTGCACTCGATTGTTGACTGAGACCCTTTTCGATCAAAGCATCTTAAGCGCCACTCAAGCAGCCGTTGAAGACTGCTAGATTACAGGATAGCATAAGAAATTTCAAAATATCTAGTCACTAGGTCCCTTGAACATTTTGCCATTTTATAAGCATAATTTGAAAACTACTTGGAAGAAAAATGTGAAATTTTGGATTTCAATAAAGCAGAACTTAATAAATCTAAATCCATCAAAAATATTGTAGGTTGCAATTCATAATTTTTTTCGAATATTAATTTCGTAATTCATATCATAATATTATAAAAATTGCAAATTCAACGTATTTATGTTTGGATATGTTAGTATTATTGCTACACAAAAAATTAGGACATTAGGAGTATAATTTAAGGTTTTATTAATAAAAATATGAAAATATAATTTAACATTAGAAGCACTAAATTTTGAATATTTATAATTCAAAAACTTATCATTCAAATGACTTTACATTTGGTGTCTAGGAATAGTTTGAACTGAAGATTTAAAATATCTTGTTAAAATTGGGTATTGCTATTGAAAAAAAAAATGAAGTTTGGGTTCGTTTTAATATGTACATGGCCCTCTAATCAAATTTTATATACATCATTTAAAAGTATACTTTATTTCCAATCGTTCTGTAACAGTAACTTTCTTCTACGATAATTTGTTGAGGAGTTAGTTTGGGGTGTTTACTCTTTTTTTCCATGACTGTACGTCATCCGTTGACATCGGCACAAGTCCAATTAGTTCCCAAAGTTTCATTTATAAGGCTCTTTTAAATGCAATATTTTTCATGTATCTTATCATTAAAAGTTTTAATTTTATTACAATTTTCGTAATTAACACTTTTCATGACATTTTTCGAATTAATTGCGGCACCCCGATTTCGAAATGTAAGACGTATTCTATTCCACCTTAAATTTAAACTATATTGAAAATTCAAATTCATTTCCCACGATTCTTTTTCTTTTTTACCCTTCATTATTGATTTATCTTTCTTTCCGTGTTTTTCTTCTCGCGTTTAAAACCCTGTTCGAACTTTTGAGGAAGTATGAGAAAAGGGGATTTTAAATGGAAAATTCCCATTTTAAGTTTTAGAAATCAATAATAATCTATGCTTCAATTTATAAATAGTCATTTTACTTTTTTATATTTTTACAAGAAGAAAGTATTTGAATTCGACTTCCGGTTTTCTGCGGATTATATATTCTAAAACGTCCTGAATGAGATTTGAATTATTTTTCGAATTAATTGCGACACCCGGTTTCGAAATGTAAGACGTATTCTATTCAACCACAAATTTAAAATGTATCGAAAATTCAAATTCATATTCCATGATTCTTTTTCTTTTTTACCCTTCGTTATTGATTTATCTTTCTTTCCGTTTTTTCCTCTCGCGTTTAAAACCCAGTTCTAACTTTTGAGGAAGTATGGGAAAAGGGGATTTTAAATGGAAAATTCTCATTTTAAGTTTTAGAAATCTATAATAATCTATGCTTCAATTTATAAATAGTTATTTTACTTTTTTATATTTTTACAAGAAGAAAGTATTTGAATTCGACTTCCGTTTTTCTACGGATTATACATTCTAAAACGTCCTGAATGAGATTTGAATTATTTTTCGAATTAATTGCGACACCCCGGTTTCGAAATGTAAGACGTATTCTATTCCACCTCAAATTAAAAATATATCGAAAATTCAAATTCATTTCCCACGATTCTCCACCCCCCCCCCCCCCTTTCATTATTGATTTGTCTTTCTTTCCGTTTTTTTCTTCTCGCGTTTAAAACCCGGTTCGAACTTTTGAGGAAGTATGGGAAAAGGGGATTTTAAATGGAAAATTTCCATTTTAAGTTTTAGAAATCTATAATAATCTATGCTTCAATTTATAAATAGTCATTTTATTTTTTATATTTTTACAAGAAGAAAGTATTTGAATTCGACTTCCGGTTTTCTACGGATTATAGATTCTAAAACGTCCTGAATCAGATTTGAATCATTTTTCGAATTAATTGCGACACCCCGGTTTCGAAATGTAAGACGTATTCTATTCCACCTCAAATTTAAAATGTATCGAAAATTCAAATTCATATTCCAGGATTCTTTTTCTTTTTTTCCCTTCGTTATTGATTTATCTTTCTTTCCGTTTTTTCTTCTCGCGTTTAAAACCCAGTTCTAACTTTTGAGGAAGTATGGGAAAAGGGGATTTTAAATGGAAAATTCTCATTTTAAGTTTTAGAAATCTATAATAATCTATGCTTCAATTTATAAATAGTCATTTTACTTTTTATGTCTTTACAAGAAGAAAGTATTTGATTTCGACTTCCAGTTTTCGACGGATTATATGTTGTAGAAGGCCCTGAACACGATTTGAATGTTTTTAGAAAATGTCTGTCCGTCTGTATGTATGTGGCACAAATTTCGTGGGTGCGCTATCTCAAGAATTAATTAATGGAATTTAATAAAACTTCAGATTCAGTTATATGTTGACATAAATTGGTGTTGATTAGGTTTAGGAGTAAATCCTACAGGTGGCGGTGCTACGCGGCATTTTTCATGATTTCTGTGGTAGCTCAAGAACTAATCCACGGAATTTCATAAAGTTCATATCCTATTAGATCTTGACATAAGCAGCTGCTGATACGATTCTGGTGTAAATCGCCCGCTGTTATGCTGTATTTTTCAAGATTTCTGCGATAGCTATAATCTTAAGAGCTAATGCACGGAATTTTACCAAACTTGATATTTTATTAGATCTTGACATAGATAGATTCTTATTAGTTTCCGGTGTATACTGTGCAACAGATGTCACTGCTATGCTCGTTCTTTTTTTCAAAATGATAGATACATCCGATTAAATTAATGAACAGATTATCGAACGAACGATACGAATAAATGTCTTTTAATTTTAATTGCAGACGATTTCATTCATATAGAAAAAAGTTTTGTGATAAACACAACATACTAATGTACGTTAGTATGGTTTGGAAGCAAGGCATAATATGCGTTTATTAAGAAACAAAGAAGGTTATACAATGCATTTTCTTACTTCTTTTATGTATGTCCAAGAATAACTTTTGAATAGATTCACCGATTTTCATACCATTTTGTTTTTGTTACGATTTAATACAGGTATGATTAAAAATTTGCTAATTTGTGTTGTTAAAAAATACCGATGAGCTGACAACAAAGTATTTTTTAGATTTTTTTTTAGATTTTTTTTTTTTACTTTATTTGTTGTAATTTCAACCATATCCAGAAGCACAAGAATGACATGTTTATATTCTGTGTCCTATGACGTCTGAAAAATTAGGCACAATAAACAAAGACTGGGGATAAAAAAACACACTAAAATGTATTAACTAAAATGTATTGACTAACATTTTATTAAACTGGAAAGTATATTACGCTTACTTATATACAAAAGCACTTGTGGAAACATCAGACTGCTTTCCAACATTCCACTTAAAAAACCCTCATAGTGATACAAGATCGCTAGATATAGAAAATCCATGTATTCCTAAAATAGACTCGAGTTTGAGGCTAAGTTCCAACTTTCGCCGATAAGATAAGAAGAAACAGTTCGATCGCAATTCATCATCAAAAAGTGGCAGTTAGAGACAGCTAATATAAAGCAAAGACCATCTGGGGATCGCTTTCATGTGCCGGTAGTGAAACTAGACGGCCGTTTTTTCCACGCCGCACCTTGACAGCAGAGTGCCGGGTGCAGATTGTAGGATGGACCAAGCCTGACCATTCGGAATACAGCCGTCAAATGATTTTGACAGAAAGGCACTGCCAGTGGCTAAAAAACCCCTCCATATTGTTTTCCAGGAGAAATAATTGAGGATGTATACGAGATCCTTAATAAGATGAGAAGTTAAGTTCTAAACTACACTGTTAAAAATTTGCAGCATTCTGGCAGGTCATTTGACCGTTTTTTCCGAAAACGGTTACACAACCGTCATTTTAACACTATTCTGACCATATTATTGGCCATTTTATGGTCAGAATATAGTAAAATTATGGTTATGAAACCGTTTTTTCAAAAAACGGTGGAATGACCTGGCAGAATGCTGCAAAATTTTTAACAGTGTAAAGGGAGAAAAAGGTTGCAGGTCTTACCTGGACGAGAGAATCATCTCTCAGGGAACTCACTGATAATTTTCTCGGAGGAACGATCCGAGCGGAGCGAGATTACTTCTTCTCTCCATGTGAAATTTCGCAAACCTCTTCTTTCTCAGCCAGACTGATTAGGCGCCAGTGATCGCAGGTCACGTGGTCTGACTAGAGAATTAATATTAAAAAACATTTCTTTTTTCTTGTTCCTTTTTTAGTTGGTTTTGTGAATGTGAATCTTGAACGCAGCAGAAAAATATGCTGCGTATAGGTTTTTTATCGTGGTCTTCTATTAGAAGAAATAATGTTTAAGTTTAATTAAAAAAAAAAAGGAAATTTATTTCCGAATATGAAATCATGCTTGACTTCTTGTTAGAAGAAATAGTTTCTGAAGTATTAATAGTTTTAAAAGCATTTCTTTTGTTTATACTTCAGTTTAAATGTGAATCTCGAAAGTAGCATGCTGGCTGTGTATTTCTTGTTCTTCCGAAAAGGGAGAAATAAATATTCTTGAACATATAAAAGAAATTATCTGGAATTCCTAGTGAGGAATAACAAATATCATTCATATGTTTTCGTTGTATATACTGTATATATTTAAAGGTGTAAATATAGAATTTTCAAGTTTTTTATTCATCTTGTGCTATTTTATACTAAACAACACCAGCGCTATTTTCTGTTGTGAAATATGTTTTATTATTTTAATGTGATTTTACATGAATCGTGAAGTTTAGAATTATGCTCTCCCAACCTTGGATTTAAATTGTGATAACGTGAAATTTCGTGCAATATAATAAGAAGATTAATCTTCATGTTTTGGTGTCGAAAAGACCCGGAAAAAAGGTAAGAAATACCTTTATTATTCTGCATGACTGTTGATTTCTTGAAAATATACATTTTTCATGATCATTTATTTTGAACATTGAATTTAAATTTAAACATGGATAAGCTTGATAAGCTTAAAAGTAAAAGAGCTACTGTTCGTGCAGCCATTACGAAATTAATCACAAAATGTGATACATTATTATCTGTTGATATTGATAAAACTGATTGCGACTCATTAATGGAATCATTAGAGCTCGTAAATGAAAAGGAAGCTCAACTAAAGGAATTAGATTCCGAAATAGATGAGCTAATTCAGGAAAAAACTGAATATGAAAAAGAACTAAAATCGGTAGAAGAATATTCTGAAAAAATATCCAGTTTGAAATTTAAAATTAAGATGAGGCTTAAAAAATGTAAAATCGAAACTGAACCAAAAGTTGTACTAGAATCAAGTAACGGTTCAAAAATCGGAAGTAAACCAGTTTCGGCAGTGAAGCTTCCTAAACTTAACATAGAAAAATTTTCTGGTGATGCAAGCCAGTTCTTAGAATTTTTTAATTTATTTACTAGTGCGATAGATTCAAACGAATCGTTATCAAAAATTGAAAAATTCCAATATCTCAAATCCTTGTTGTCTGGTCCTGTATATAATATTGTATCTGGTTTTGAACTGACAGATCAAAATTATTCTACTTGTTTAAAATTGTTAGAAGAGAGGTATGGTAAGCGGGAAAATATCATAAACTGTTACATGAATAAAATTCTAAATCTTGAACCAGTGAAATCCTCTAACAATGTTATTTCTTTAAGAAAGTTGTATGATAATATCGAAACTTCTATGAGAAATCTTGATGCGTTAGGAGTAACATCAGGCTCCTATGGCCATTTATTACTACCCTTATTACTGAGATTATTACCCGAAAATTTGATACTAGATTTCCATCGAAAACGTGACCCCGATAAGGACTGTGAAGTCACCGATTTAATAAATTTTATTAAAACGGAATTAAGATGTCATGAAGCTACTAATTTAGTAAATAATTCCCAAAGAAAGGCTTTTGAAAATTCTAAAACTAAATATGAAAATTCTTCAAGTAAATATCAAAATTTTCCCCAAAAGAAAAATATACCTTCAGCTGCTGCTTTAAATACATCTACAAAACAGTTTTGCATATTTTGCAAATCTTCTGATCATGTAGGACTAAATTGTTCAAAATTCACTGATGAACAAAAACGATATAAATTAAAGAAAGAAGGTCGCTGTTACAAATGCTTTTACAAGTCCCATTTATCAATTAATTGTAGAACAAAAATTAACCCTTGTTCCAAATGTGGTAACACTACCCATAGTACTTTGTTTTGTTTTAAAGAAACAGCAAAAGAAAATCCTGAAAAAGAAATGAAAGGTGCAATTGTATCTATGATGTAGGAACAAAAATATAAACAAAATAAAGCAACATTATTGCAGACTTGTACAGTTTCTGTGTCTGCTGGTAAACAATGCTTGTTGGCTCGCGTTTTATGTGATAGTGGTTCAGAAAAATGCTTCGTGAAGAGATCGCTAGTACAAAAATTAAAATTGAAGCCATTGCGAAGAGAAAATTTATTAGTTTATCCTTTTGGGCGGAGACGCCCTTATGAATCTTGTTATGAAGTAGTTTCTCTTGAATTATCCAGTGTTGTGCAACCTATTAACTCGATAAATATCGAAGCACTTGTGGTTGATAATATAACTGGAGCTTCTGTGAAAACACTAGAACCAGAACTTCTAGACATAATGAGAACAAGAGGCTTTAAGCCTGCTGATACAGGTCTTGAACAGGAAAAAAATGTTTTGCTAGGGTCTGACTTTTTGTGGAAAATATTAAAGGGAATCGAGGGAAAATTGACAAAAGAATTATACGTTGCAGAAACTATTTTCGGTCATACGGTGCAAGGGCAAATAGAGTCTAATAAAAAAGAAGTAACTTGTTTGCGTGTTTCAGTTGAAAATATAAATACTCAGCTGAAAGCATTTTGGGATCTAGAAGCTATTGGCATTGCTGAAAGCAATGAAAAGAACATTACCGATCATGAGGTAATAAAAGAATTTAAAGAAAATTTAAAATTCGTAAATGGGCGTTATGAAGCAAAATTATTGTGGAAAAATTCTCGTGAATTGCTTAGAAATAATCTTGAAGTAGCAAAAAAGCGGTTTTCCAGTTTAGAAAATAAATTCGTGAAAAACGATTCTTTAATTAAGGAATATAGGTCCATTTTGCTAGAGCAGTTTAATGAGGGTGTAATAGAATTGTGCACCGAGAAAGATTCCAATAATTTCTATTACATGCCCCACAGACCTGTTATCCGTGACGACAAAACTACAACAAAAATGCGCATAGTCTATGATGCTTCTTCCAAATATGGTGATTCTCTATCATTAAACGAATGTTTGTATCATGTTCCTAACTTGAATTCTAATGTTTTAGATGATGAAAATATTCCTGTTTCGTGTTTCGAACCCCCAAATACTTCCTTGAAAATTTTAGAACTGATCTGGAACAATACAGAAGATAAATTAGGACTAGAATTACGACCCTTGTTAGAAAAATTAAATAATGATTCTTCTATTAAACGCAATGTTTTGAAAATTGCAACTATGTTCTTTGATTCAGCCGGATTTATTGCTTCTTTTGTTTCTGGTGAACTAGAAAATGATTGGCAAAATTGGCTTTCAGAAATCCCTGATCTCGCTCACTTGAAAATTCCCTGGCAGTATTTTAACAACCTGATCATGGAAAAGGAGCATCTCCAATTGCATGTTTTTCCTGATGCTAACCCTAATGTGTATGTTCCTGAATTTCTTTCCTTGCTCGAAGATCAGTGGCCTAGCGTTAAAATTGTCGCTACACAATTACCTGATGTTTCTAAAGAGAAGTCTCGAAAATCAGCAACCATTTCTTGTGTTGTTCAAACAAATAAAGCTGATGAAATTCCCATTTTTAATCTTGAAAAGTATAGCTCCCTAAAGAAATTGTATCGAGTAACTGTATGGCTATTTAGATTTATTTCTAATATAAAATTGAAGGTAGAAAAAAGAGATTTTTCAGAATTATCAGCTGAGAAAATGTTACATGCTGAAAATTTTTGGTTAAAGCTAATGCAGGAAAAAAGTTTCCCTGAAGTTGTAAAATACTTGAAATGTAGCAAGAGTATCCCTAAAGAATTGAATCTTCTACAGTTAATTCCTATGTTGTCAGATGAAGTTTTGCTGTTGGTACGAGGACGGTTACAAAAGTCTGATTCCTCATTTTATGAAAAACATTCCTTTGTGATTCCTGCAAAACATAATTTGACTGAATTAATCGTGAAAGATGCACATGAAAAAGTTTTTCCTTCAGGAGTGCCCAGTACATTAGTATCAACTCGTGAAAAAATTTGGATTTTAAGATCCAGACAATGCATAAAATCAATCTTAAACAAACGTGCAATCTCCAAGAAACTTAGCGTTCGCCCTGGTCAACTAGTTATAGCAACTCTAAAGCATATCTTGTGTTTACCTGCAATCAAAGAATCCTTAGGGAAACGCTTCCGTTTGCGCGAGACTCTTCTGAATCATTTTTGGAAGCGCTTGAAAAATGAGTATCTTCTCAACTTACAATCTGCTCACTACACGGACCAGAATAAAACTTCTGACTTTGAAATATATGATGTGATTTTTATGCATATGAACATGTATCAAGAACTTTCTGGAAGTTAGGTATTTGTGGACAGAGATTTAAAAAAAAAAAAAAAACTCTGATATTATTAGAGACTCAAAAAACTCTTACTTGACTTTAAAAAGATTTTATGTTTGATAATATTTCTAATTTTTAGTTTAATTTTTTTTTGTGATGAATATTCTAGAAAATTTGTATAGATTTAAATTGTTCTTTCTATTTTTAGTAGCAGAAACTTGTTCTCAAATCTTTTAAATTGTTTATTATTTTATTGAAGTCCAGTATGTAAGTATATATTTTGATTTGTATTGTATTTATGATAGTGTAACTGATAATTTTTTAGAATAATTTTTATTTCTGCTTTAATTATTTTGAATCCCCATTTTGATGAACCCTTGTTCATCGGGGGGGAGTTTGTGAAATTTCGCAAACCTCTTCTTTTTCAGCCAGACTGATTAGGCGCCAGTGATCCCAGGTCACGTGGTCTGACTAGAGAATTAATATTAAAAAACATTTCTTTTTTCTTGTTCCTTTTTTAGTTGGTTTTGTGAATGTGAATCTTGAACGCAGCAGAAAAATATGCTGCGTATAGGTTTTTTATCGTGGTCTTCTATTAGAAGAAATAATGTTTAAGTTTAATTAAAAAAAAAAAAGGAAATTTATTTCCGAATATGAAATCATGCTTGACTTCTTGTTAGAAGAAATAGTTTCTGAAGTATTAATAGTTTTAAAAGCATTTCTCTTGTTTATACTTCAGTTTAAATGTGAATCTCGAAAGTAGCATGCTGGCTGTGTATTTCTTGTTCTTCCGAAAAGGGAGAAATAAATATTCTTGAACATATAAAAGAAATTATCTGGAATTCCTAGTGAGGAATAACAAATATCATTCATATGTTTTCGTTGTATATACTGTATATATTTAAAGGTGTAAATATAGAATTTTCAAGTTTTTTATTCATCTTGTGCTATTTTATACTAAACAACACCAGCGCTATTTTCTGTTGTGAAATATGTTTTATTATTTTAATGTGATTTTACATGAATCGTGAAGTTTAGAATTATGCTCTCCCAACCTTGGATTTAAATTGTGATAACGTGAAATTTCGTGCAATATAATAAGAAGATTAATCTTCATGTTTTGGTGCCGAAAAGACCCGGAAAAAAGGTAAGAAATACCTTTATTATTCTGCATGACTGTTGATTTCTTGAAAATATACATTTTTCATGATCATTTATTTTGAACATTGAATTTAAATTTAAACATGGATAAGCTTGATAAGCTTAAAAGTAAAAGAGCTACTGTTCGTGCAGCCATTACGAAATTAATCACAAAATGTGATACATTATTATCTGTTGATATTGATAAAACTGATTGCGACTCATTAATGGAATCATTAGAGCTCGTAAATGAAAAGGAAGCTCAACTAAAGGAATTAGATTCCGAAATAGATGAGCTAATTCAGGAAAAAACTGAATATGAAAAAGAACTAAAATCGGTAGAAGAATATTCTGAAAAAATATCCAGTTTGAAATTTAAAATTAAGATGAGGCTTAAAAAATGTAAAATCGAAACTGAACCAAAAGTTGTACTAGAATCAAGTAACGGTTCAAAAATCGGAAGTAAACCAGTTTCGGCAGTGAAGCTTCCTAAACTTAACATAGAAAAATTTTCTGGTGATGCAAGCCAGTTCTTAGAATTTTTTAATTTATTTACTAGTGCGATAGATTCAAACGAATCGTTATCAAAAATTGAAAAATTCCAATATCTCAAATCCTTGTTGTCTGATCCTGTATATAATATTGTATCTGGTTTTGAACTGACAGATCAAAATTATTCTACTTGTTTAAAATTGTTAGAAGAGAGGTATGGTAAGCGGGAAAATATCATAAACTGTTACATGAATAAAATTCTAAATCTTGAACCAGTGAAATCCTCTAACAATGTTATTTCTTTAAGAAAGTTGTATGATAATATCGAAACTTCTATGAGAAATCTTGATGCGTTAGGAGTAACATCAGGCTCCTATGGCCATTTATTACTACCCTTATTACTGAGATTATTACCCGAAAATTTGATACTAGATTTCCATCGAAAACGTGACCCCGATAAGGACTGTGAAGTCACCGATTTAATAAGTTTTATTAAAACGGAATTAAGATGTCATGAAGCTACTAATTTAGTAAATAATTCCCAAAGAAAGGCTTTTGAAAATTCTAAAACTAAATATGAAAATTCTTCAAGTAAATATCAAAATTTTCCTCAAAAGAAAAATATACCTTCAGCTGCTGCTTTAAATACATCTACAAAACAGTTTTGCATATTTTGCAAATCTTCTGATCATGTAGGACTAAATTGTTCAAAATTCACTGATGAACAAAAACGATATAAATTAAAGAAAGAAGGTCGCTGTTACAAATGCTTTTACAAGTCCCATTTATCAATTAATTGTAGAACAAAAATTAACCCTTGTTCCAAATGTGGTAACACTACCCATAGTACTTTGTTTTGTTTTAAAGAAACAGCAAAAGAAAATCCTGAAAAAGAAATGAAAGGTGCAATTGTATCTATGATGTAGGAACAAAAATATAAACAAAATAAAGCAACATTATTGCAGACTTGTACAGTTTCTGTGTCTGCTGGTAAACAATGCTTGTTGGCTCGCGTTTTATGTGATAGTGGTTCAGAAAAATGCTTCGTGAAGAGATCGCTAGTACAAAAATTAAAATTGAAGCCATTGCGAAGAGAAAATTTATTAGTTTATCCTTTTGGGCGGAGACGCCCTTATGAATCTTGTTATGAAGTAGTTTCTCTTGAATTATCCAGTGTTGTGCAACCTATTAACTCGATAAATATCGAAGCACTTGTGGTTGATAATATAACTGGAGCTTCTGTGAAAACACTAGAACCAGAACTTCTAGACATAATGAGAACAAGAGGCTTTAAGCCTGCTGATACAGGTCTTGAACAGGAAATAAATGTTTTGCTAGGGTCTGACTTTTTGTGGAAAATATTAAAGGGAATCGAGGGAAAATTGACAAAAGAATTATACGTTGCAGAAACTATTTTCGGTCATACGGTGCAAGGGCAAATAGAGTCTAATAAAAAAGAAGTAACTTGTTTGCGTGTTTCAGTTGAAAATATAAATACTCAGCTGAAAGCATTTTGGGATCTAGAAGCTATTGGCATTGCTGAAAGCAATGAAAAGAACATTACCGATCATGAGGTAATAAAAGAATTTAAAGAAAATTTAAAATTCGTAAATGGGCGTTATGAAGCAAAATTATTGTGGAAAAATTCTCGTGAATTGCTTAGAAATAATCTTGAAGTAGCAAAAAAGCGGTTTTCCAGTTTAGAAAATAAATTCGTGAAAAACGATTCTTTAATTAAGGAATATAGGTCCATTTTGCTAGAGCAGTTTAATGAGGGTGTAATAGAATTGTGCACCGAGAAAGATTCCAATAATTTCTATTACATGCCCCACAGACCTGTTATCCGTGACGACAAAACTACAACAAAAATGCGCATAGTCTATGATGCTTCTTCCAAATATGGTGATTCTCTATCATTAAACGAATGTTTGTATCATGTTCCTAACTTGAATTCTAATGTTTTAGATGATGAAAATATTCCTGTTTCGTGTTTCGAACCCCCAAATACTTCCTTGAAAATTTTAGAACTGATCTGGAACAATACAGAAGATAAATTAGGACTAGAATTACGACCCTTGTTAGAAAAATTAAATAATGATTCTTCTATTAAACGCAATGTTTTGAAAATTGCAACTATGTTCTTTGATTCAGCCGGATTTATTGCTTCTTTTGTTTCTGGTGAACTAGAAAATGATTGGCAAAATTGGCTTTCAGAAATCCCTGATCTCGCTCACTTGAAAATTCCCTGGCAGTATTTTAGCAACCTGATCATGGAAAAGGAGCATCTCCAATTGCATGTTTTTCCTGATGCTAACCCTAATGTGTATGTTCCTGAATTTCTTTCCTTGCTCGAAGATCAGTGGCCTAGCGTTAAAATTGTCGCTACACAATTACCTGATGTTTCTAAAGAGAAGTCTCGAAAATCAGCAACCATTTCTTGTGTTGTTCAAACAAATAAAGCTGATGAAATTCCCATTTTTAATCTTGAAAAGTATAGCTCCCTAAAGAAATTGTATCGAGTAACTGTATGGCTATTTAGATTTATTTCTAATATAAAATTGAAGGTAGAAAAAAGAGATTTTTCAGAATTATCAGCTGAGAAAATGTTACATGCTGAAAATTTTTGGTTAAAGCTAATGCAGGAAAAAAGTTTCCCTGAAGTTGTAAAATACTTGAAATGTAGCAAGAGTATCCCTAAAGAATTGAATCTTCTACAGTTAATTCCTATGTTGTCAGATGAAGTTTTGCTGTTGGTACGAGGACGGTTACAAAAGTCTGATTCCTCATTTTATGAAAAACATTCCTTTGTGATTCCTGCAAAACATAATTTGACTGAATTAATCGTGAAAGATGCACATGAAAAAGTTTTTCCTTCAGGAGTGCCCAGTACATTAGTATCAACTCGTGAAAAAATTTGGATTTTAAGATCCAGACAATGCATAAAATCAATCTTAAACAAACGTGCAATCTCCAAGAAACTTAGCGTTCGCCCTGGTCAACTAGTTATAGCAACTCTAAAGCATATCTTGTGTTTACCTGCAATCAAAGAATCCTTAGGGAAACGCTTCCGTTTGCGCGAGACTCTTCTGAATCATTTTTGGAAGCGCTTGAAAAATGAGTATCTTCTCAACTTACAATCTGCTCACTACACGGACCAGAATAAAACTTCTGACTTTGAAATATATGATGTGATTTTTATGCATATGAACATGTATCAAGAACTTTCTGGAAGTTAGGTATTTGTGGACAGAGATTTTAAAAAAAAAAAAAAACTCTGATATTATTAGAGACTCAAAAAACTCTTACTTGACTTTAAAAAGATTTTATGTTTGATAATATTTCTAATTTTTAGTTTAATTTTTTTTTGTGATGAATATTCTAGAAAATTTGTATAGATTTAAATTGTTCTTTCTATTTTTAGTAGCAGAAACTTGTTCTCAAATCTTTTAAATTGTTTATTATTTTATTGAAGTCCAGTATGTAAGTATATATTTTGATTTGTATTGTATTTATGATAGTGTAACTGATAATTTTTTAGAATAATTTTTATTTCTGCTTTAATTATTTTGAATCCCCATTTTGATGAACCCTTGTTCATCGGGGGGGAGTTTGTGAAATTTCGCAAACCTCTTCTTTTTCAGCCAGACTGATTAGGCGCCAGTGATCCCAGGTCACGTGGTCTGACTAGAGAATTAATATTAAAAAACATTTCTTTTTTCTTGTTCCTTTTTTAGTTGGTTTTGTGAATGTGAATCTTGAACGCAGCAGAAAAATATGCTGCGTATAGGTTTTTTATCGTGGTCTTCTATTAGAAGAAATAATGTTTAAGTTTAATTAAAAAAAAAAAAAAAAGGAAATTTATTTCCGAATATGAAATCATGCTTGACTTCTTGTTAGAAGAAATAGTTTCTGAAGTATTAATAGTTTTAAAAGCATTTCTCTTGTTTATAGTTCAGTTTAAATGTGAATCTCGAAAGTAGCATGCTGGCTGTGTATTTCTTGTTCTTCCGAAAAGGGAGAAATAAATATTCTTGAACATATAAAAGAAATTATCTGGAATTCCTAGTGAGGAATAACAAATATCATTCATATGTTTTCGTTGTATATACTGTATATATTTAAAGGTGTAAATATAGAATTTTCAAGTTTTTTAATCATCTTGTGCTATTTTATACTAAACAACACCAGCGCTATTTTCTGTTGTGAAATATGTTTTATTATTTTAATGTGATTTTACATGAATCGTGAAGTTTAGAATTATGCTCTCCCAACCTTGGATTTAAATTGTGATAACGTGAAATTTCGTGCAATATAATAAGAAGATTAATCTTCACTCCATAGCCGCGCAGCTGAGACTTCATTTGGGTTTTACAGTGACAGACTGTCAGAACAGTGACGAGTTATTTAACTTCATCTAAAGAACATTATCTGAAAGTCGATTATTGAAATCGTAGAGACCTTTAACTTGCTGAATTTTTTCTGACCTTTACTTGCTGACCTTTAACTCTCTGATTTAATTTATCAGGACTTATGTTTATTCTGCCACTTCACAGACTTCAATTCCATCAGATTCCATATTTCAACTATTTCTATTGTGTATATAATGATTGTATTTTAGTCCAGAAACCTTGTGTTTTAATGTGAATAAAATGTTACTAAACATCTTGTCACTACGCCTCTGAGGAGACCCTACCTCACGCTACTACCCTCATCTGAAGTTCCACAGTAAATATATTCATTAGTAGTTATTAAAAAATTTTTAATTTAAAAATATTCACACAAAGACATTAAAATTAATCAAGCAACAAATACCAAATTACATTAAAAAAAAAAACTTACTCTTTCCAACACTTATTTAAAAGCATGTTTTAGATTTGAAAATATTTCTGCGTAATTCTAACTAAATTTTAAGATTTTTTTTTTTTTTTTTTTTTTTAATATGCTCACAAGACATCAAAATTAATCAACAAACACTAAACTACAGAACTAAAAAATTACTTGTACCATCTCTTATTTTAAAGCATATATTTTCGATTTAAAATTATTTCAAATAACTCCAAGTAAATTGTAAGTAAA
Source organism: Maratus speciosus (assembly GCA_963932465.1). Taxonomy (NCBI): domain Eukaryota; kingdom Metazoa; phylum Arthropoda; class Arachnida; order Araneae; family Salticidae; genus Maratus; species Maratus speciosus. Next base: position 124,595,862 of record OZ010789.1, on the reverse strand, counting down.
ATTTTATTAATTTTATCAGTATACACACAAGGGCATTATAATTAATTAATAAACAAACACACAAGTGAAAAAAAAAATACTCTTTCCAACATTTATTTCAAAGCATGTTTTTGATTTAAAAGTATCTCTGAGTAAATTTCAATAGTTTTGCAAATTACTTAGAATTTTGTACATTGGATATTTTTTATATATTTTGCACATTTTATAAATATTGGCATGCATTATTATACATATACAGTCGAACCCGGTTAAGACACTCACGGATTTATACGCGATTCCGCTTAATACGCGGATTTTTTCCGATCCCTTGAATATCACTCATAAGGCTAATGCAAAAATATCACGTTTAATAGGCGAATGGTTATTACGCAATCCCGCTTAATACGCGATAAATTTTTAGTCTTTTGAAGGAAAAAAGTATGCTTAAGATGCAAATTCCTTGATCAAGATGCCTTCTCTCTTCTCAAGTGTTGTAAATTTTTGCGAATTATTTATATTCAGATAAAGGCACTGTTTTCGAATACTTTTATTTACTTTATTTAATAACAGAATAATTAACGCGAAAATTACTAATCGGAAATAGTGGTAGATATTTGAATAAAACAAACCTCGCTAAATTAGTAAAACTGAAATTCTTCTTTGATCCCGCCTCCTAACATTCTTTGAGATACATATAGATGAATTCAGGTTACTCAGATACGTCATAAAAATTATTATTATTGAAGATGATCATACCTGGTTAGTGAGGTTTTAAATGTATGCTATATGACTATTATGTTTTAAAATGCATATTATAGGCAACAAAAAATGAATTAATGATGAAAAAGAAGATTAAACAAAAACAACTGCGATTGTATATTTCTTTTATGTTCTCTTTACTTTTTTTACGCTAACAATATTATGTACACAGACATTAATAAAAATAGTTTTTTCTTAAATTAAAAAGAAGAGCTGATTATAATGGTACTTATTAATACTAGTACTAAATATGATTTTTTAAACTGGGTTGCGCTTCAAAGATTTAATGGGTTTTTTTTCTTTCTGTTAAAAAAATTAGTCTTGTAGGAAAATTATTTTTGATGTTTCATTTTTGGTTGCAGCGTACAAATCGATAATAAAACCATGTAGGAATCCACATTTATTTTCCGATTTTATTCCAGTCGGTCGTATAAAAGAGACAATGATTTAAAAGGGAATAAAATTAAATTTTAATCCAAGTATACGTAAAAGACGCAATTTTCGACCGTAAACACATAAATGAAAGTTCTAAATTCATTTAGACGATTAAATGTGTAAACAATCCCGGTTGCTGCAATTTTATACAAATCACGTTTAATACGCGAACCCGCTTAATACGCGATTTTTGTCCATTCCCTTGAAACGCGTCTTAACCGGGTTCCACTGTATATATATTTTGCATATTTTATAAATATACATTATTACATATATTTTGCATATTTTATAAATATGCATTATTGTATATAGGGTGAACCAAAAATCTTGCCCTGATTATAAATATTTATTATTCTCAAACTATTATAATTAGATATATGTTTGTTTGGATACATTGAAAGTACTGTTATAATTTTTTTTATAAGACCATGTAACTTAGTAAATTTCAACGTGTGACCCCTTGGTAGCTTGAAGAATGCCTAAGCGGTAGTCTAGTTCCCGCCAAGTGCTCTTTAACATGTCTTCTGTTACAGTACACACAGCAGCTTGTATCTTAGTCTTCAGTTCTTCGATGTCAGCAATTGGCGTGACTCTGTCCTTGATATAGCTCCAAAAGAAAAAATCCAGAAGATCAATATCTGGAGAACGCGAAGACCAGGTTGTTAGTCCATCTCTTCCAATCTACCGATCCGGAAATATTTCTTTCTATCGCACACACACACAAAAAAAAAAACTACTAAAACTGACCTATCCAATGATACAACATGTTACATTATAATACAAACGGTTAATTTGTAATGAATTATTATAATCAGGGCAAGACTTTTAGTTCACCCTGTATATTTTGCATATTTTATAAATATGCATTATTATATATATTTTTTATATTTTATAAATATGCATTATTATAGATATTTTTCATATTTTATAAATATGCATTATTATATAAATTTTGCATAAATATGCACACAAATACATTATAATTAATAATTCAACAAATATCACGCAACTACACTAAGATAGAAACATTATTGTTACCAACACTTATAGAACGGCATCTTTTCCATTTAAAAGTATTTCTAAGTAACTTTTAGTAAATTCCAAGTCAAACTTTATTAATTTTATTAATATCCACAAAAGAAATTAAAATAAGTTCATCAACAAACATTCAACTATAACAAAAAATATTACTTTTACCAATGCAGAAAAACTTCTTTTATCCAAAACTCTTTTAACCGACACTCTCGTTTAACCGAAATCCATTTTTAAAGCTTTCTTTTTTTAATTTTTTAAAAAATCTATTATGTATCTTGTGTGCAAGTGGTCCTTTCCGAAATACGAGTAAATATAAATATTTTCGACCCCCTTTCTTAGAGTTCTTTTGAATTCCACTTTAGATCCAGTAAGCTGAATAGTGGAACGAAGAAAACGAACAAATTAGCAATTCTGAAGCTTTTGAATGTTTTGCAAAAGGTTTGGCATGGCTGGAGCAGCAGAAAGACTGCGATACTAGTGAACTAATAATATTAAAAACTCCGTGATGGAGCTTCAAAGCAAAGGCAATTAAAACTGTGGCAAACAAAATATTTTTTCAAACCCTTGTGATGTATGTAAAATGTGCTTAATGTCAAAATTAAAATTCAGATAGTTTTTTCTTGTTTCTATTGTGCTGTTGCTTTATTTTTATTAGGCACTTGTTACCATAATAGGAAATATTGCATATATTTCTCCTTAATCTTAAAGTTGAAGTATTCTCGATTATCCGAAAATTTCGATTTTCCGAAAGAGGGTCGGTCCGAATTACTTCCGATACTCGAGGTTCTACTGTACTTATTTAAAAGCATGTTTTCGATTTCAAAATATATCTACGTAATTCTAAGTAAATTTCAAGATTTTTTTTTATTATTATTTTATTAAGATACGCATAAGACATTAAAATTAATCAACGTTTTAAAAAGAATCGTTTCGATTTACAAGTATCTTTCACTAATTCTAATAAAATTCTAAATAAAATTTATTATTTTATTAATATTCATACAAAGACATTAAATTTAATTAATCAACAAACACTCAACTGCATTACAAAAATTACTTTTACAAACTTTTAATTAAAAGATTCTTTTCGATTTTAAAATATTTCTATGTAGATATAAGTAAATGCTATGTAAAGCTTATTAATTTTATTAATATTCACAAAAAGACATGAAAACTAATTAATCAACAAACGCGCAACCACACTAAAAAAATATTACTCTTACCAACTTTTATTTTTAAAAGCATCTTTTGGGTTGAAAAGTATTTTTAAATAACTCTAAATAAATAGTACTAGTTAAAATTTTATTAATTTTATCAATATTCACACATAGATATTAAAATAAATTAATCTAAAAAAAAAAAAAAAAAAAAAAAAACATTATTGTTACCAACACTTATTTAAAAGAAACTTTTCGTTTTAAAAGTATTTCTAACTAATCCAACGAAAATTCAAAGTAAAGTTTTATTAATTTTATTAACATTTACACAAAGGCATTAAAAATGATTAATCAACAAACACGGAACTACATACTAAACTGTGTTACAAAATTACTCTTACCGGTTCAATCCATTTCAAGTGGTCCAGAAAATGTCATATTCGTTGCTCGACCATTTTTAAAAAATCTGAAATTTTTTGTACAACAACCCTAACATGATGGAAGTTCAAAATGACTATCATTTTAATTTTATTAATTTTTGTTTGTGCATGGCGGCCATCTTTGTTTCATCGTCTGCAGCAATTTTCTCACAAGAAGGGTTTACGGAATTGTAAATAATTCCTCGTTTATTTATCCAATTCAAGTGCGGATTAAAGCAATTTGTACCGAATACATTGGGCTAAAAATTTGGTAATGGAGTAGTTTCCGACACTAACTGCTTATTCGTAAAATTTAAGCATAAAGTTTCAGTTTTTTTCCAAAATTTGTCCATTTACAAGAGGGAATTTTTCTAGCAAGGAAAACTGTCAACATGACATAATTTTTTTTTTACAAATAGGCCGAAAGTACTTGTACTCACACGCTGAGTTCCAGATCTGGGACTTGCTTTCTCTTCGCTAAAAAAAAATCACAAATTTTTCAAAAATGACAAAAATCGCACTTTTCAGGCTTTGATATCTCTGGTGGGGCACGAGATAAAAATCTGAAATTTTTTTTTGTAAGAGTATTGTATGGTAGTGTTATGCACAAGAAATTTCAGGATGGAGATTTGACTACAAGCTGAGATATGGCAAGGGCAACATGTCAAAACAATACTGCCAAACTATTGTTTTGTTGTAGTCACAGCTAAGTATTTATCTCAGAGTATCATTTAAATTTATTTTTTAGATTATCTTTAAATAATAGTAACAGAAAATAAATCTTTTGCAATTAATTTAAAAATAATTATGTTTAAGGCTTACATTTTGTATGGTATCAGTAATTTTTGTTGTAATTTTAGTAACTAAAAGAAACCTCAGCACTTTTACATTGTCTTGTATATATATATATACAAGACGTGAGACAAAAACAGAATAGGGAAAGAGAAAAGCTGTTAATGTTGGCATACTTGTTGAGACATGATCAAACGTGTCAAAACACATTCCTGCTTGTTGGTTTAAAAACCACAATTTTAATGCTGCTTGCCAGTCCCTGAAACTTGTTCCTACCATAAGTATGTTCCTGTAAATGAAACATTATGTGATGTTACCATGCATCAGCCTCAAGTAATTTTCAAAAAGTAAAGATACCCAAAGCGTTTTCAAAATTTATACTGCAGAAAAATCACATTTTTTCATAAGTAAGCTAGGAATTATTAATGAATTGAGACTTGCAGATAGTGATTTCAAAGTATATTTCTATGAGACAGCAGGGACAAAATTTTTAATCAAGTTATCAAGAGATGACAAGACTTGGTTCCTACAAATAAAATTTTGAGAAAGATCAAAATTGTGGTTTTTGAACCAACAAGCAAGAATGTGTTTTGACACGTTTGATCATGTCTCAACAAGTATGACAACATTAACACCTTTTCTTTTTTCTTATGTTGTTTTTGTCTCAGGTCTTGTATTCTTTATGTAAAAGTGCTGAGGTTTCTTTTAGTTACTAAAATTACTTACAACAAAAATTACTGAAACCATACAAAATGTATGGCCTTAGGCATAATTATTTTTTTATCAATTGCTAAGCTTTGCAAAGGGCTTTATTTTCTGTTACTATTATTTAAAGATAATCAAAAACATAAATTTAAATGACACTCTGAGATAAATACTTAGCTGTGACTACAGCAAAACAATAGTTTGGCAGTATTGTTTTGACATGTTGCTCTTGCCATATCTCAGCTTGTAGTCAAATCTCCATCTTGAAATTTCTTGTGCATGATACTACCATACAATACTCTTATATAAAAAAAAAAAAAATTCAGATTTTCATCTCGTGCCCCACCAGAGATATCAAAGCCTGAAAAGTGCGATTTTCGCCATTTTTGAAAAATTTGGGATTTTTTTTAGCGAAGAGAAAGCAAGTCCTAGATCTGGAACTCGGCGTGTGAGTACAAGTACTTTCAGCCTATTTGTAAAAAAAATTATGTCACGTTGACAGTATTCCTTGCTAGAAAAATTTCCTCTTGTAAACGGACAAATTTTGGAAAAAAAGGAAACTTTATGCTTAAATTTTACCAATAAGCAGTTAGTTTCGGAAACTACTCCATTACCAGATTTTTAGCCCAAAGTATTCTGTACAAATTGCTTTAATCCGCAATTGAATTGGATAAATAAACGATGAATTATTTACAATTCCGTAAACCCTTCTTGTGAGAAAATTGCTGCAGACGATGAAACAAAGATGGCCGCCATGCACAAACAAAAATTAATAAAATTAAAATAATAGCCATTTTGAACTTCCATCATGTTAGGGTTGTCGTACAAAAAATTTCAGTTTTTTTTAAAAATGGTCGAGCAACCAGTGCTGGACCACTTGAAATGGATTGACCCTACCAACTTTTATTTAAAAGATTCTTTTCGATTTTAAAGTAGGTATTTCTACGTAATTCTTTGTAAATACAATGTAAATTTTTATTAATTTTATCAATATTCACACAAGGATATTAAAACTAATTCTTGAACAAATACGCAACCTCACAAAAAAAAGAAAAAAAAAAAATTACTCCTACCAACACTTATTTAAAAACATCTTTTCAGTTGAAAGGTACTTCTAAGTAAATCTAAGTGTGTATGTATTCTGTGTAAAACGTTATTCATTTTATCAGTATTCACACACATTAAAACTAATTGATAAACAAACACTCAAATGAGCTAAAAAAAAATTACCCTTACGAACATTTAGTTCAAAGCATGTTTGAGATTATTTATAAATAATTACTCAAGCACTTTTCTTGGTTAGCTTAATGCATTTTTCTCCTACGCTCCATATCTGTATTTTTTCGTTTCCGAATGCTTTTTATTCGACTACATTTATTTTTAACCTAGAAAATTTGTAAGGAATAAAAAGCTTTTAAAGTTTTCTAAAAATAAGCTATTCTAAAGAGAACCACACTAAAATTAATTTCTTTTTATTCCGCTGATACCACTTAAGTCATTTCTTGACACTAAACATCATTAAAAGAATATTTAAAAGGAACAAGTAAAAAGTAAATTTCCTTTACTTTAATTACTTTTTTAATTACGATCTAACGAAAAAAACAGAAAAGTTTTTCTTAGCACGTGTTTTCTCTCCGCTGTTTGTTGAAACAGTTGAAAATGCTCTGTTAAAACGAAAAAGTTAGATTTATCAGTCAAACTAAATTACTGTAACAAAGAAGAGTAGGTCAATACTTGTTTTGTTGCCAGATTTATTTATTATATTTTACAAAAGAAAACAATTGTATTAGATAAGTATAAAAGTAAAAATGGTTCTAAAAGAAAACAAAAAATCTTTTATAAGTATTCATTGTTTATCTTGAAAATTACGCCTTATTTCCCGAGTAAAATTCGTGTTTTTTTTTCTTTGGTTTGTTCCATTAGTAGTTCCCGTTATTAATACGTTACACCACACTCAATTATGGGAAATTCACAGTTTTTTTTACGCTTTGTAGGAAGCGCGAGCAAGTGAATTTACTAAAAAAATTACAAATGTCACCCTGTTTTCTTTTTAACATATGACAACAAGAAATAAATCAATGAAACATTATTTAAACCATCATTTTAGGATTTCTAAATTGATTTCTCAATATACAGGGTGATAAAAAAAAAGTTGACAAAAAGACCATGACAAATCAGGCATACAACAACGATAAAAAATCACATAGGAACATAGGGTTGGAAATCACTTATTGAGTCACAAATACATGGTGTTTCATCCTAATTGAACTCGGGTCGACGGTCATAATTTCGAGAAAAATTAAAACATTGTAATGAAAATGCAACGATATGGACCTTGTTTTGTGTGACATGGGATAGCACCACGAAAAGTTCTGGAAAAACACGTTGCTCAAGCAATCGATGATACCGTATGAATGGATCATCACAGTCCAAAATGTGGGGCATCCAGTGTATACTGATGGCGCGCATATTGCAAACTTCTACTACTTTTGTTGGGTGTTATCCCATTTACAACAAAGGTGAGAATGTCTGTTAAATGTTTTATTATAATATACTTCAGTTTTCTGAAAGTTATGACTGCCAAACCAAATTGAGTTAGGATGAAAAGCCTTGTATTTGTGACTCAATAAGTGATTTTCGACCCTATGTTTCTATGTGATTTTTTATCCTTGTTATATGCCTGGTTTACCATGTCATTTTGTCAACGTTTTCTTGAATCACCCTGTATACGACTTTAATTTAATTCATATGAAACTTTTAACTAATTAAAGCGTATTTAAAATATATACAGGGTGCAAAGGAAAGTCCCTTTAACCTCAAAATACTTGCAAACGGAGAGAGCTACAGCTATGCAAGTGAGATAACGGTATATTAAAGTGACTACGCCCGACCTAATGCAAACGACAGCAGCAGCCCTAGTGGTGAAATTTGGAAGATAGCTATTGCAAATCGAAAACGAAAAGAGATAGAACAAAATTTCCAATTAGAAAGTTTTAGGGTATCAATTAATTAGTATGAAACGACATTTCGTTCACACGGATAAGATAAATCATCGCCTGTATACCCAAAAATATCCGAAATCGTGAGCGATGATTCTACTTTGCATATTCACATTCCAGAAATGTAGCAGTGCACAATTGCAGATTGTGACGTTGTACTGTGCTGTAATATCTGTAAAAAATTAATTTCCAGTGCATTTAAAATTTAAATTCATCCTTTCAGGGGCAGAAGAATTCGGTTCGTAAACTGATGAAATAATTAACTGACACCAGAATATTGAAACGAATTTCTTAGAAAATAAAAACCCGTTAATTTTCACTTTCGTTACAAAAGCAAAATTTTATTAAAATATTCTTGGTGCCATTTGTCAGTTTTGGAATTAAAATTAAGTGGCTAGACCGTCTAGCCACCGCCCTTGAAAGAGTTAAATCTATGTCGTCGTATTGAAGAGGCTTGGAATAGACGTTCCATGCTGAGTAATGTGCATGCAGAATTACTCTCACCAATATAAACGTGTGTCGTGAGCAATGACGAACTTTTTGAACATACTGAATATTATCTTTTTATCACTGTGAGACAGTTTGTCTTTTTTGTTTTTGTGTGTTATGTTATAAAAATGTATTGAGATAAGTACGTATTTATACTATAAATTATGCGTATTTCTTCATACTTCTGGCTATCCCATTCAAACGTTTACACAAAATGGAGTGCATCGATTTCGGACATTTTTGGGTATACAGGCGAAGATTTATCTTATCCATGTAAAACAAATGTCGTTTCGTACTAATTAATTGATGCTCTAAAACTTCCTGATTGGAAATTTTGCACTATCTCTTTTCGTTTTCAATTTGCAATGGCTATCTTCTAAATTTCGTCACTAGGGGGCACTGCAGTAGTTTGCATTAAATCGGGCGTAGTCGCTTTACTATACCGTTACCTCACTTGCATAGCTGTAGCTCTCTCCGTTTGCAAGTATTTTGAGGTTAAATGGACCTTCCTTTGCACCCTGTATATATTACACTTTTAATTTTTATCTATATTTTTTACTGTTTAATCTTTAAAATATTTCGTTGTTGCAGTTTCGCTACCAATTGGCCTATTTTGGCGAGTGTGGTTTGGCACATATTCATTCGATTGTTGTTGTAAACGTACACAGTTGTAACCCTAAAGAATATTTGTTTATTTATCAGCAAGTACCGGCTAACGGGAAAATGTCTTAAAATTAATTTATTAATATATAACTAAATTCTAAAAATATTAAAATGTTGCCCCGTCATTTAAAATTGCAAGAGTTGGGTTTAACGTTACTGTTTACTCAACTCTTCGTGCCGCAGTAAAAGAATTCGATTTTATTCTTTTCCCTGCATAATTTTTCCCCGTATCTCAATTACCTTTGATTTAAACACTTATTTTTGACCCAGAATATTTTAAGAAATAAAAAAGCTTTAACAGTTTCATAAAAATAAGCTCTTCGAACGAAAACCGCTGTACATTTTTTGTTCTGATTAACAAGTTCTCTTCATTTTTCAGATCCCACTTAAGTCATTTCTTGACACTAAACATCATTAAAAGAACATTTAAAAGGAACACGTAAAAAGAGAGACTTACTTCACTTTAATTACTCTATGAATTATAATCTGACGAAAAACACAAAATTTTTTCCTAGCACGTGTTTTCTTTTTATCAACTGTTTGTTAGAATAGTTAAAAAGGCTCGGTTAAAAAAAATATATAGCAGCAGTTATCGGTCGAAACTAACTGTTGCCAGAAAGAAAAGGCTAATATTTGTTATGTTGCCAGACGTACTCCTAATATTGAAAGAGGAAAGAAGTTGTTTTATAAAAAAATAAAGTGTGCATATAGGTTTATTTATTTTTAGCTTATTTGAATAAATGTTTGGGCTGCTATAGTGATTAGGGCGGGGTAAGATTATGTCGTAGTTTGAAATAATCTTTTATTAACTGCTATTGCCAGATTATATAACACCCAATGAATAAAATTTACAAACACATTTCAATTCAAAAATATATTTACATGTGAATATGAAAAAAGAAAGAAAACTTTAAAATATATAAATGATTACGTGCGAAAAGTATTAAATGGTGAATAGTACGTCAGTTTTAAAATGGTCAATTTAAAACGAATTTTTTATTGCATAGTTATAAAGATCTGGGAGGCAGCTACATTTTTATTTAGCCATTTATACAAGCTGAATACAAGTTGAATTTAAAAATTGTAATTGATCTTATTAAACCAGCTGCATAAACCAACACCTCATCGAATTGACGGCTGAGATTAGTTAAAACTCGATTCGCATATTACAATGCAGCTGGTCTGCCCAGTCACATCTTGGTGGAAAACCCCTGCAAACCCGATTTTAACGGTTGACTGATAGGTTTACCATTGTGTTTACCTGCTCACAGCCCTCCATGTTTTCATAACTTTGGGTGCAGGAAAACACAATGATAAACACAATATTTATGTACTATCTGTACCCTACACATAATAGAAACCACACTGACTGACTCTTCCTCTCTTCACTTCAATTTCCCTTAGATTAGAGAGTTGGTCTCTTCACTTCCATTTACTTAAATTAATAATGTTGGAAAGAGGGATGTTGCATGACACTATCAATTCTCATTTACACATCAATTAAACATTTAAACTGATTACTACACTATAAAAACTACTCGGAAACGTTTCCGAAAAAAAGAGGCAACAAAAGAAACTTTTGTTTTAAAACTTAAAAAAAAATCTGTTTTTTATAAATCCTTCCTTGAATCTCAAAAAAGTATTTGTTTCTGAGGTTTTTGAAGATAAAGCACACCTTTTAAAATCGTACACTGTTAAAAATCTGCAGCTTTAGCTGCAAAGTCACTCCACCGCTTTTATAGAATATCTAAATTCTGATCAGTGAGAATGCTCCATAGTATCTATATATATATTACGCTATCGTACATGGCACAGAAATCGTGATTATTTGTTAATTATTTAATGGCAACGCCCAAATGAAACGCATCTCATTGGTTATTGAAAGCATTGAATGCATCTCCACACCTATAAGGTGGGGTACCATAGGGGACCCTGTTCTGTCGCTAAATGCCGCCACGTTTCTCGCCAATTTGGCGATATATCGCTAAATTTGGCGACCAAAATTTAGTCGCCAATAGTGACGCCATCTCTGCGATATCTCTAATACTTCACCAAATTCACATAGACTTTCATTGTAAACCAATAGGCGTTTTTTGCTTACAGAAATTCAACAAATTGAGATATTTGAATGCAACAAAAACTAATATTACCTTAAGGGAGTCAATTTAAGGGAATCCAAGTAAATTAAATTAGGAACAAAAGTAACATGATACAATGCTTAGCATGCTTTCCCAAACATAAATATTAAGGGAGACCAAACTGATCGCCAAGAGTGGCTAGTAGTCGAGTAATCGTTTTCTATAAACGCGGTGGAGTGACTATGCAGCAAAAGCAACAGATTTTTAACAGTGCAGGTAACTCAGAAGAGTGTTTATGTTCATGATCATATACTATTTTCCCAGATAAAGAAATATTTGTCTTTTTATTACGAGTGCATATTTCAAATATCTTTCCACTGTCGAACTTCATTTAGGATGTCCGTTTTTAAAGTTTTTGTTTCCCTGTCCGCACTGTACATTAAGTATTCATAGTAAACCCATTAACGTGAATGATCGAAACGAACTATTCATAGACGGAAACTATAAGGCAAAGCGAGGGAGATCCGTTGTGCATCTGATGCTTCCATTAAAAGCTACTGCTGATTCTTTGACGAGCTTCCATTCCGGTCTTTTGAAACAGCATTCGCTTAAACGATTGTATAACCAGCTGCCATAAAGATAACTTATTCAGTAATAGGGATTCGAATTCTGATATAAAGGTGTTCATATCCTTTTGGAGATGTAATATAATTATTAGAAAATCTAGCGAATTATGAACTAAATTTATTTAGATAATGGAATTTTACGTCAGTTTTACTTTTCTGCGACTTATTTCAAAGAAAGTATATTGTAATAATAACAAAAGAAAAGAAGAAGACCATGACAGCTTAGCATATTTTTAGGTGCGTTCGTAATTTATAAATACTTAGCACCTATAGTCGTCGTTCAGTCCATCTGTCTGTCTGTCTGTCTGTCTGTCCGCATATAACAGAGCAAAAACTACCCAACCGAATGGTCTGAGATTTTAAATATATGATTGTTGCAAAATTTTGTCGAGCCATTTCAAATTTTATGAAAATAGGATGTATAGTTTAATTACAGGGACAGTCAAAAGTTTTTCTTTACATTACGGCCAATGGGGAAAAATTATTTCAAGTGCATTTTAATGATGTTAAAGCCTTCCGAATGGTCTGAGATTTTAAATATATGATTGTTGCAAAATTTTGTCGAGCCATTTCAAATTTTATGAAAATAGGATGTATAGTTTAATTACAGGGACAGTCAAAATTTTTCCGTTACATTACGGCCAATGGGAAAAAAATATTGGAAGTGAATTTTAATGATGTTAAAGCCTCCCGAATGGTCTGAAATTTTAAATATATAATTGTTGCAAACTTTGTGAAGCCATTTCAAATCGTATGAAAATTGGATCTATAGTTTAATTACAGGGATAGTCAAAAGTGTTCCGCTACATTACGGAGAATAAGAAAAGAATTATTGCAAGTGCATTTTAATGATGTTACAGACTATGTACTTATGAAGTGCAAAAAAATATACATTCAGTACAATATGGGGCGCAAAAAATAATTATAAAACTAGTTATAGTACGAACGCACCTCATTTGCCACGTTTGACGAGCAATTTCCAACTTGTTATACGTTGAGGCCTTCTTGAATCCGATTTTGCTATTTTTACAGCGATTTTGTATATGTGTGCAATGGTGTTTTCTTACATGTTCCGGTATCTATAAAACGTTCTTCGTATTTTTAGGATGCATGTATGTATCTATGTATACCGTTGAACTCAAATTGCGCATGCATTAAGCATACTTTTCCCCCTTCCCTTTCCCACTTTTTCTTTTCCTTTTCTATGTTTTTTTTTAATTATTTTTTGATACTGTACGTACACTTTGCAAATTCTAATATTTTCAAATACATTAACCAAATTCTTATCCCAGGCTTTTATTTTTTACCAAATTAAAATATTGAAAATTCTTAGTACTTGCTGGATTCGAGCTCTGGATATCCCATTTTGAAAATGAAGGTATTATCTCTGCACCATTAATGCTTGATGACATCGACGCAGTTTTTATCACTTATAGTGTGTCACATTTCTTTGGTTATTCTTATAAATAATTGTCGCAAAATGGTTTGTAAGGGTTTTTTAAAATGCCTTAAATACCAAATCAGTCGGCTGGTTTATACGAAAATTTATATACTTCTTGCAACAATGCTTTATAACACATTCACGTTCAATAGGAAGTACCGTTTAGGAATTATGTTGACACGAATAATGTTCATACACAAACAAATCGTAATTACAATACTTTCTTTACACTAGGGGTGCACAACCTTCTTAAGAGAAGGGCCACTTACAAAATTTTTTGGGTTGTCGAGGGCCACATCACTAACACAGAGATAATTCTATATCGGGGTGGTGGGGAGGAGGTAACTCTTTATTCTTGATGAATAACGATTTTTTTGTAACAAAAATAAACAAATAGAAATAAATTATTGTATGCAGGAATCAGGGGCTTCTTCACATCTGTATGAATAACCATACAACACTTTATGAAGACTAACTGTTTCTTCTTGATAAATGGAAATTTTAAGAAAAAAAAATTACACAAAAATTCTAAAAAATTGAACGTTATTGAAAATCATATAAAAAAAATCTATTGAAGAATAACTTCATTTAAAATAAAAGGAAACTTATTTTTGAAATAACAGAGCATGTTGGACTAATTATGCTACTTTTTCTATGACCGATTAACAAAATTCGTTTTTTTTTCTTCTTGTCAATCAAGCGCGAATGATTGACGAAATTCGCGATTTTTTATCGACGACCGATTGACGATTTTCGCGGTAGTTTTCCATTGCCAATCGACAAAATTTGCAATATTTTCAAACAAACAATTTGCGATATCTGCGATACATTGCCGAAATATGCAATTTATTTTTTCTCATACCGGATGAATGAAATTTGCGATTTTTCCCGCTCCCAATCGAATTAATTCGCGACTGTTTTGTTCTGCGATCGATCTACGAAATTTGCAATTTTTTTTCCATGAGCGATTGACAAAATTAGTTTTTTTTCATGAGTGATTGGCAAATTTTGCAATATTTCCCGTGGCGGATTGACAATATTTGCAATTTTTACCAACGATCAATTGACGAACTTTGTGATTTTTTTCTGATTAACATTGATGTTATTCACGATTTTGTTCCTGCAATAAATTGACGAAAGTCGCGATTTCTCTTCCGCACACGATCGACGAAATTTGCGATTTCTTCCTGCGACCAATGGATTTCTATTGCATGGTATGTTTGGCGACCAACGCACAAAATTTGCAATTTTTTCCCATGAGCGATTCACAAAATTCGTCATCTTTTGACAAAACATACGATTTTTTTCCTCGAACGGTTGCTGAAATTCGCGATACGTTCGCGACCGGTTGAAAAAATTTGTAATTTTTTTCCATCAATTGTCGAAATTGGTGTTTTTTTACTTTGACAGATTGACAAAATTTGCGATTTTTTTCTCGCGATAAATTGTCGAAACTCGCGATTATTCCGCAGCCGATCAACAGCATTTGAGATTTTTCCGCTCCTGATCGATGAAATGAGTGATTTTTCCGCTCCCGATCAACGAAATTCGTGATTCTTAACTGAGTGGCAAAATTTGTAATTTTTTCACTCGGAAATTGGACGAAATTGAAGATTTTTTTTCCCTCGCGATAAACTGACGAAACTCGCGATTTTTCCGCAGCTAAGAAATGAAATTTGCAATTTTTCTATGCCTCATCAACAAATTCGCGATTTTTCTGTGCCCGATTAACGAAATTTGAAATTTTTCCGCGCTGAATCAACAAAATTCGGGATTTCCCCCCCTCCCGATCAACAAGATTTGCGATTTTTCCGGGCCCGATCAACAAAATTCGCTATTCTTAGCTAACTCTGACGAAATGTGTAATTTTTCCCATGGCAAATTGACGAAATTCGAATTTTTTTTCTCAAACTATCGAAACTCGGGATTTTTCCGCAGCCGATCAACGAAATTTGCAATTTTTCCGCACCTCACTGAAAAATTCGCTATTTTTCAGTGCCCGATTAACAATATTTGAGATTTTCTCGCGCCGGATCGACAAAATTTGTGATTTTTCCACAAATCAACCACCGATCAACAAAATTTGCAATTCTTAACCGACTCTTACAAAATTTGCAATTTTTCCTGCGGCAAATTGAGGAAATTCGTGATTTTTTTCTCGTGTTAAACTGACGAAACCCGCCGTTTTTTCCGCATTCAAGCAACGAAATTTGTGATTTTCTCCGCACATCATCGGCAAAATTCGCAATTTTTACCTGATTAAATGAAATTTGCAATTTTTTCCCGCGGCAAACAGACGAAATTCACGATTTTTTTCTCGAGATAAACTGACAAAACTCGCGATTTTTCTGCAGCCAATCAACGAAATTTGAGATTTTTTCCTAGCCGATCATCGAAATTTGTAATTTTCTCGCACCTGATTGTCAAAATTCGCTATTTTTCTGTGTTCGAATAACAAAATTTGAAATTTCTCCGTGCCGAATCAAACAAAATTAGCGATTTTTTCACGTCCGATCAACGAAATTTGCGATTTTTAACTGACTTTGACAAAATTTGCAATTTTTCCTGCGTCAAATTAACGAAATTCGTGATTTTTTCTCGCTATAAACTGACGAAACTCGCGATTTTTCCGCAGCCGATCAACGAAATTTGAGATTTTCCCTCACACGATCGACAAAATTCGCGATTTTTACCTGATTCCAACGAAATCTACAATTTTTCCCGCGGCAAACTGACGAAATTCATGATTTTTCTCGCGATAAACTGACAAAACTCGCGATTTTTCTGCAGCCAATTAACGAAATTTGAGATTTTTCTGCCGCTGATCGATAAAATTCGTGGTTTTTCCGAACCCTATCAACGATATTTGTGATTCTTAACAGACTGACAAAATTTGTAATTTTTCCCGCGACAAATCGACAAAATTCTCGATTTTTTCCTGCGTCATGTGCACAAAAATTGTTATTTTATCCCGTTATAAATATATGAAACTCGCGGGCCACAACTTAACCCATTCGCGGGCCACAGGTTGTGCATCCCTACTTTACACTATGTGTTCGAAAAGTAACAATACAGACTTCCAAGAATTGTTTCTTAAGACTTTTAATCAGTGAGATCTCAAATTATTCTGGCTAAACTTACACTATGGGTGTGGTAAGTAATAAATTTGTAAATATCTATTAAATTTTAAAACATTCTGTAATCCATTCTTCCCAACAAACAAACAAAAATATAACTGGACTGTCAAAGAATTAAAAAGTGATACGAAAAGCAATCCCCAGAAGTAATTCATTAAAAATTTTCCTTATAGAGATGCACAACCCGCGATGGGTTAGCGTGTGGCCCGCGGTTTCATCAATATATAACTGAAAAAAAAATGCAATTTTTGTCAATTGGTCTCAGGAAAAAAATGTAAATTTCGTCAATTTACCGCGAGAAAATTGAAAATTTCGTTAGCCATTTAAGAATCAGAATTTTGTCGATCAAACGCCGAAAAATCGCAAATTTCGTTCATCGGGCACGGAAAAATCGCGAACTTTGTCCATGAGGTGCGGAAAAAATCGAAAATTTCGCCGATCGAGCGTGGAAAAAATCGAATATTTCACCGATCGGGCACGGAAAAATCGCGAACTTTGTCCATGAGGCGCGGAAAAAATCGAAAATTTCGCCGATCGAGCGCGGAAAAATCGAATATTTCACCGATCGGGCACGGAAAAATCGCGAATTTTATCGGTGAGGCGCGGAAAAAATCGCAAATTTCGCCCATTGGCCACGGAAAAGCGCGAGTTTTGTCGATCGGCCTCTGAAAAATCGCGAATTTTGTCAATGATGCGCGGAAAAATTGAAAATTTCATTGCCCGGCAGCTGAAAAATCGTGAATTTCTCAGTTTACTGTGAGGAAAAAATGCAAATTCTGCCAATTTGCCACGGGAAAAAATTGCACATTTCATCAGAGTCAGTTAAGAATGGCGAATTTCGTCTATCAGGGGCGGGAAAATTGCGAATTTCGTCTACCAGGGGCGGGAAAATTGCGAATTTCGTCTACCAGGGGCGAAAAATTGCGAATTTTTTCAATGATGCGCGGAAAATTAAAAAAATTTCGTTAACCAGCAACGGAAAAATCGATGAGCTTCTCAGTATATTGGGAGAAAAAAACGTGAATTCTGTCAACTTGCCGCGGGAAAAAATTGCAAATTTCGTCAGAGTCAGTTCAGAATCGTGGATTTCGTTGATTGGGCGCGGAAAAATAGCGAATTTCGTTGATCAGTGGCTGAAAATCGCAAATTTCGTCGTTCGTGTACGGAACAATCGCAAGTTTTGCCGATCGGGCTCCGAAAAATTGCGAATTGTTTTGGTCGAGCACGAAAAATCGCAAATTTTGTCAGTCAGGCGCGGAAATATTGAAAATTTCGTCCACCGAGCGAGGAAAAGTAGCGAATTTCGTCGATCAGGCGCGGAAAAAAGCGAATTTTGTTGATCGGGTGCGGAAAAATTGCGAATTTTGTCTATCGGCTTCGGAAAAAGTTGCGAATTTTGTCGATCAGACGTGGAAAAATCGCGAATTTCATTGATCAGGCGTGGAAAAATCTAAAATTTCGCTGATTGACTCCTTCTCACCTCTTCGTTTATAAACTTCACAATTTTTTTCGGCACTAGCCACTTTCATGCCTACGTTTGTTTATTAGCACTTATCGCGTTAGCACCTAGCGTTCAGCAAACAAAAATTATTGCCCTGAATAAAATCAAGGAATATCATTTAGTCAAGGAACTCCTTGAAAACAATCCTTCCTATCTGTGTTATATAAACAAACGTAAACTGTTGATATATCATTGCCAGCTGAATTGGATATGTTGACTGGGTGGGGGAACCTAGAGGCGACGCCTCCCTGTATTTCCTGAAACCATACTTTTTTATCTGATTATAGGCCACAGATCACCTCCCCGAAATAGAATTATCTCCGTGTTACTGATGTGGTCCTCGACAACCTAGACATTTTTGTAAGTGGCCCTTCTCTAAAAACGGTTGTGCATCCCTATATCTACCAGATTATAAATTAGATTGGTAGAATAAATTATTTTTAATAGGAAAACTTATTAAATGTTCCTAAGTAATACACTATATTTTAAGTTTACAAATAATGTACTAGATAAAAAGTCCCAAAAACAATATATATATATTTTTTAAGTGGCATTAACTCTTAAGTGCTCATGTTATCGTTTATGACAGGCATGTCAAACTCATTTACCGCCGCGGGCCAATTTAAGCATTATATACTAAGCCGCGGGCCATATTAAAAAAAAAAAGATAATAATATTACCATTGCACAGAATAAAATTCGTAATTTAAAAAAAAAAACACTCGCAATTATTTTTATCAACCAAAAAAAAAAAAAAATAATTGAATATTATAAATTGCGTTTATTTTAAAAATTGCTTGTACACGCTAATCTTGATTTAGCATCGGCATAGCTGTCAATCTTCCGTGTGTTCTCAAAGTAAAAAATAAAAAAAAATATATTTTGAATCTGAAAATCTATTTAATAAAACATGTCATATATAATCGCTACTTTTGTTATTTCATTTATTAAATATATTTCTTGGTTCAAATTATTTTCTTTGACTTGAAAAATAACAAAAGGTTGCATATTGTATTTCATAAAATTAGTCGATTAATGAATAATTACAGAAATTTGGAAACCCCGTATCCATGGCGCTAATATGGAATCGTGCTGAATTTTGATTAGCTGCAGTAATAAATTCTGAACAATAATTTGAACATAAATCATTAGAGGTGAGGGAAACAGATTAATCTGTTTCTTGAAATTCAAAAATCTTCTTTTGAAATCATTTTTTAATACATTTTTAAAATATTTCCACTCTGATGATTTTTGTTATAATGCAAATGCCGATGCGTCCCTGAAAAAACTCGAGTGATGGCTGACTGATGACTGAAATGCACTAGTCAAAGGATAATTAAATAAATGTAAAATGGTAAAGACTTCGCGGGCCATAGGTCTGCGGGCCAGTTGTGGCCCGCGGGCAGCGTGTTTGACATGCCTGGTTTATGATACCATCAGTATTCCCGATTTAATAGATTTTGTTATACACATATTCCATATTCCCACCAGAAATTTTCACTTCATTTAATAACAGAATTTCATTATTAAATAAACCGAAATTTACTATTTAGATTTTCTGGTATGAATTCCGATTCTCTGAATTACGCAATTTCTGGAACGCATTCTACCTTGGGCATTAAAGGGTTAAGCAAAATTCGGGAGAAGACAATTTCAATAGTCAATTAAAGTTCTTCATCTTATTAAATATTGAAACATAATTTACACTGTTAACATCTTTGTGGGGGTTTGAACGATATTTTGGTGTTGCTATAGCTACAACCATAAGTTGCTTCGAACATTTGGAGCTCCGGTTGACCCATTGCTCCACATGTCGAAATAGTATTTCACCATCTTTTGGTTGCAGCTACTGCAGAACTAATTTTTGGTTAAACTTGCCATAAATGCAAATAATTTTCTCTAAAATGTCTTTAAACAGAATCCAGCAGAAGAAAGTATCATTAATCAACTAAAACAGTTCACTTTATTAAATATTGAAACATATTTTACACTGTTAACAATATTTTGGCGATTCAAACCAAATTTTGGTGCCGCAGTAGCTACTCTTCAATACACTTCAAATAAGATACTGGTTTCAACATTAGAAACTCCAGTTGACCTATAACTCCAATTATTGAACAGTATTTCATCATCATGTGGTTGCAGCTACAGCAGCACCAACATTTGGTTCAACTTACCATAAACGCCAATAATATTCTCTAAAATGGCTCTAAACAGAATTTAGCAGAAGAAAATTTCAGTAATCACTTAAAGTTATTCATCTTATTAAATATTGAAACATATTTAACACTGTTAATAATATTTTGGTAGTTTGAACCAAATTTCGGTGCTGCGATAGCTACAACCATAAGATAGCGGTTCCAACATTAGAAGTTCCGGTTGACCCATAACTCCAAATGTTGAAACAGTATTTCATCATCTTATGGTTGCAGCTACTGCAGTACCAAAATTCTTTTCAACTTGCCACAAACGCCAATAATATGCTCTAAAATGGCTTTAAACAGAATTTTCAATAGTCAATTAAAGTAGTTCCTCTTATTAAGTATTGAAACATAATTTAACCTGTTAGCAATTTTGTGGTGGTTTGAGCAAAATTTTGGTACTGCAGTAGCTGCAACCATAAGATGATGGTTCATACATTTGGATCTCCGGTTTGACCCATAGCTCCAAAGGTTAAAATACTATCACACCATCTTTTGATTGCAACTACTGGAGCACCAAAATTTGGTTCAAATCCTCACAAAAATTTCAACAGTGTAGTTTGAAATATTAAAATAAATAACAGCTATCTGTAGAGTAGAGGATGATACATTGTGACTTATAAGGCTTTGTAAAAATATGTTTTCAAATACAGAAATATAGTCAGTGACATGGCCTTTTAAATTTCTTAACCACTTTGACAATATATTTTTTAATTTAGACAACTAAAAAATAGATAAAGAGTTTAAGAAACCAAAGAGATAATTTCTTTTAAACTGCGTTTCAATTGAAATATATCAGGATAAATGTCTAATGTTTGATGTACAAGAGGTCCATAACTAAGCTGACAGTACTCAGTGTGCTATACAGTGCTATTTAATTGCAAAAATTAAGCAAGATATTGAAAGATAATTAAACAAGACGGAGAAGGAAGGATTTTGCGAAAAAATAATTCCAAAAGTCATCACTAGAGGCATATATGGCGGTATTTTTTTTCACTGAATCCTTCGTCTCCCATCTTGTTTAATCAGCCTACAAAATTTAGGTCAATGCATGCAATTATAATCGCCCTACTGAACTCGCAGAGTATTGTTAGTTTTATTATGATCACCGTGTATATAAATTTATTGTAAACTGCGAGCATTTCTGGAGGAAATTTTTGGATTTATATTTTATGTACGCATTACGTACGTATGTTTCTAGGGTATAACAAACTTTTATTTTGATAATGCTCATTAAATAACTAAAAAATAAATGCGTATTTATTTAAAGTTTACTGCGAAATGTTCTAAACATTTAACATTTCATTGTCACCAGAAATTTAAGTAGACATGGGATTTGTATTAACTGTCTATATCCATTTATTATTCGAGTGTAAAACATGAGTTCTTTTTACAGTTTAGTCTAATGCGATTCTATACCTTTCGGCTGCATTTAATGAGAAAAGAGACGTCGTTAGCTTAGATCAACTGATCAGTATTTCAATGCAGAAATTCTATTTGCACAAAGCCTAATTCAACACTATAGTACCACTTTAAGTGAGAGGATTATTTACTAGACAATTCATTTAAATTACTTGATCAAGTTTAATTCGGTTACTTATCGTGACAGAAAGAGAGACTAAATTCTTCTGAATTGCGTATAATGTCGGATTCGATGCTAATAAATTAAATTTTGTAATGCAAAACACTCAAAAAAAAAGGGGGGGTGGGTCGGATTAAATGATTCCATAGGCAGTTTTGTTACAAATAATACAAGGTGATTCAAAAAAAGTTTACATAATGACATGGCAAATCAGGCATACGATAACGATGGAAAATCACATAGGAACATAGGGTCGCAAACCACTTATTTAGCCACAAATACAGGGTATTTCATCTTAACTCAATTTGGGATGACGGTCATAACTTTCGGAAAACTAATAAAACATTAACAGACATTCTCACCTTTGTTGTAAATGGGATAAGCACAAAGCAAAAGTGGCAGACGCTTGCATTATATGTATGCACTTGACGCCCCACATTTTGGACTATGATTATCGATCCATACGGTATCATCGACCGCTTGAACAACATGTTTCTACAGGTCTTTTCGTGATGTTATCCCATTTCACACAAAACAAGGTACATATTGTTTTATTTTCATTACAATGTTTTTATTTTCTCAAAATTATGACCGTTAACCCGGGTTCAGTTAGGATAAAACACCCTGTATTTGCGACTAAATAAGTGTTTTGCGACCGTATATTCCTATGTATTTTTTTTTTATCCTTGCTGTATGCCTGCTTTTGCACGTCATTTTGTAAACGTTTTTTTTTAATCACTCTCTATATTTTTCTAAATAGAAATAAGATATCGAACTTGTCTATATTTCAAAAAGAAAAAAACTGCAACTTCGCCTTGGTTGTATTTTTCCTGTTGTAAACGATCTTACGGTATCTGCCTAAGTTTGCAGCTCTAAAAAAACAAAAAAAAAAACAATATTGAATAAATAGACTTATTTTAAGCTCAATTGTAATACAGAATAATGAAAAAACATAAAATCCTAACAATACCATCATAACATTAAAAAAAAAAATTTCAGATTTTGCTATATTTTTAGAAAAATTTCACGCTTACGCCAGACACTCATTTCAACTCTATATATTTCAGTTTCCTTTGTACTACATACTTCCAGTGCACTGAATTGCGACTTTTACAATATCTTCAAAATTAACCGAAATATTTCAAAATGCGTCAAGAAATACATATTTTTATTAAAAAAAATTACTATTTCCTTTAGATTCGAGCACTTTTAAAATAAAATAATTACATTATCACATAGAGCTTAGATTCTAGTTTAGACATAGTGAGTAATATGGAAAGAATCCTCAGAAAATTTCACTGAAATATGTTTAAAACATATTATGTAATGAAGTTTATGGAAATTATGAAAAAATGTATTTTCCAGAAATTATATTTAAAGATTTCTTGTTTATATTGTTTCTTATCTATAAAAATAATCTAGAAGAATCAGTGAAGGTTCATTAGTGTTTTTATGTTCAACACGTAATAAAACATGCATAGAAACATTATTTACATTTTTTCTGGCGTTCCTATACCCTCTTCCAGTAGTTGACTCATTACTTCCTGCTTCTTAAATTGGACTTTACTGTTCTTAAAGTAATCGTAGGAATAAATTTAAACACATTTGGAATTGTAAAAGATTACTTTTTCAAAAAAAGCAAGAAAACATTTTTTGAAAAATTTCACCAAAACGGCCATTTTAATGCAAATACAGTAATTCCTTAACATTCGTGAGTTTTGATTATTCCCGAAATACAAAATAAAGAACATTTCAACATTCGCGAATACTTTTTTTGGATATTCGCGAATTTTGTTTTATAAAGAATATTTTTTTGCAAAGTAAACACACATTGTTTTATCAATTCATTAAACTATTTGACACTGGACAGCTGCATTGTACTGTTTAACCTAAGTTCCGGGTATTTCAGCCCTTGTATTGAGGCAAATCATAGATAAGTAATTCCGAGAAAACCGAAACATGAATTGATGCTAAAAATTAAAAAAATCCTAAATTTTCTAAATTCAAAATTATTACTGCAAGTGAAAACTTTTTCTGAAAAAATTGTATGAGAAATTTTAAAGGTTCGACAACAACTTGTTGAGAAACCAATGGAATGCGATTCTTCACTGGTGAGGAGCCAAGCCTTAAATTTAAAAGAGAAATGACCGTAACTTTTCCTTATATGGAAATCCATAAACAAAAGGATCTGTTCTGTCAAACAGTCGTGTATCAATAAATATTTTCAGCCATCAACTAGCAACTAAACTTTGTACAATATGTTTATAATTATTCAAATTTATTTACAGCATGTACTTTTTAATGTTTAATAAATATATTTTGCGTTTCAATTGCTTTTTTTCCAATTAAAAAAAATCATAAAACATAACTTCCTTTTATTATTATAGTACTGAACATCTCAAGATTCGCGATTTTGATATTCGCGGAGGTTTCCTGGAACCTAACCCTCGCGAATATTAAGAAATTACTGTATCTTAATTGCAAACGGTGTTATTCATATATTGCTCCGAAAGAATCTGAAATTGATCAAAAGTTACACTACACTGTAAACAAAACAAAGTATTTTTAATCTACGAAAATATACCATAACCGCAAACGAAAATTTACATTAAGCTCTTCTGATTTACTCACGATTCCGAATATCTTTCGTTCACTTTAGAAACTTCAGAAACTAATAAATTTTCGAAATTTAAACAAACATTTATAAAAACAAAGTTTCTTTTGATTCCGCTGAGTTTCGCAAAGGTTTTCGAGTAATTTTTACAGTGTATTAATCAGTTTTCTCCACTTTGAACATATGTTTTTCGGATGTTATCCACTCTGAAGTAAACTTTTTCATGTTCAACAAGCGTATTTTACAGACATACATGATTAACAAACACCATTAATATTAACGTTAAAACTAATATTATTATAAGTACTCATTAACTGCTATAAGTGATAAACATAAATTAAAAAAAAGACAAAATACCTTTATTTGTTTACACTTCGATATCTTTACAGCATGAAACGGCAACATTCTCAAGAAAATAAAATGATAAAAATATTTTCGCAAAAATTCAAATTGAAAAACTGGTAAACAAAAACAAAAATCACCCGAACACAAGTATAATGAAAATAACTGCAATATTAAAATGGAAATTTGTGAACGTGAATTATTTTACATTATTGTTTCATGATTCTGTGTAGCATTTCTTTCCAAATTTTAGGGAGAGCCATGGATGCTGAATCATTGCAAAAATTCTCATTCTGTAAGAAGACCTCTATTGATTCTCTGATGAAGGATGGCAAATAAGATCTTGGTGGATAAATTATTCTACTATTTTTAAAATCTATTTATAAAGGTTCTCTGTTATGTAGTGTGGCCTGAGCTGTGGTTTTCTTGTTGTATTTGATGTCTGCTATATGTTCTTTGACCCTACTTTTGCGCTTTCTATTAATCATTCCTATATAAAATTGCACTGTTCCATCTTCTTTGGTGAAAGGTATTTCATATACCCCTGATAAATAATTTGATTCTATTGAGTCTATTTTCTTACATATTATGATTTTTTAGGTGCGTTCGTAATTATATAAATACGTAGCACCTATAGTCGTCGTTCAGTCCGTCCGTCTGTCCGTCCGTCTGTCCGCATGTAACAGAGCAAAAACTACCCAACCGAATAGTCTGAAATTTCAAATATGTGATTGTTGCAAAATTTTGTCGAGCCATTTTAAATTTTATGAAAATCGGATGTATAGTTTAATTACAGGGACAGTCAAAAGTTTTTCTTTACATTACGGCCAATGGGAAAAATTATTGCAAGTGGATTTTAATGATATTAGAGCCTTCCGAATGATCTGAAATTTTAAAGATATAATTGTTGCAAAATTTTGTCGAGCCATTTCAAATTTTAGGAAAATCGGACGTATAGTTTAATTACAGGGACAGTCAAAAGTTTTTCTTTACATTACGGCCAATGGGAAAAATTATTGCAAGTGGATTTTAATGGTATTAGAGCCTTCCGAATGATCTGAAATTTTAAACATATAATTGTTGCAAAATTTTGTCGAGCCATTTCAAATTTTAGGAAAATCGGATGTATAGTTTAATTACAGGGACAGCCAAAAGTTTTTCTTTACATTACGGCCAATGGGAAAAATTATTGCAAGTGCATTTTAATGATATTACAGTCTTCCGAATGGTCTGAAATTTTAAAGATATAATTGTTGCAAAATTTTGTTGAGCTATTTCAAATTTTAGGAAAATCGGATGTATAGTTTAATTACAGGGACAGTCAAAAGTGTTCCGAAAAAATTATTGGAAGTGCATTTTAATGATGTATCAGACTATGCACGTTATGAAGTGCAAAAAATTATACATTCAGTACAATATGGGGTGCAAAAAATAATTTTAAAACTAGTTATAGTACGAACGCACCTCATTTGCCACGTTTGACGAGCAATTTCCAACTTGTTTAATTTTGCGGATGATTTTGCAACAATGGAGATATTGTATTTATTGAATTTTTTATTTCAATCTTTCGAAAAACCAGGAAAATATTGCAAAGAGGATAACTTGGAATTTTGTACTTTAAAATTACCTTTCTTTTATTCCTCAAGATCTTAATTAATTTGTTTATTGCTTTCTTTATAGCCATTGTTTCTTGCGATGTCATATATTTTATTTATTTCGTTGTCTAACTGATCCAGAGTACAAACAGTGAAAACTCTTTTGATAGAATGCCTAAATGCAGAAACTTTGTATGAAAACAGTGCTTGAGGGTTATGAGGTATAGTGCACTGATTGGCTATGGGATTTCTGTAAACAGTACGTTCTATTCCTTGGTACATTTTGATTAGTAAGACATCCAAATAGAGTAGTGTACCAGGTGTTCCATTTCATATATAGTTTATAATATTATATATTATAAACTATATATACCGGGTGTCCTAAAAAGGACTGACTGATTTTAAAATTCAATAACTTGTAAACGGTGACAGATATTTAAAAAATTCTTGCAGGAGGGTTATGCATAAGGTCAAAAGTTTTATTACAGTGATTTTCGATATTAGTTCGAATTACAAACAACAGATGGCGCTGCGATCAATAGACGCTAAATTCAGGCTCGATTTTTGGTACTTCGTGGCCCGGATAACACATTTCCATCTCCTTTTTCCGCATGAAACAAGAGAAAGGACCAAAAATCGAACCTGTATTTAGCGACTATTGCTTACAGCGCCATCTATTGTTTGTAATTCGAACTAATATCGAAAATCACTGTAATAAAACTTTTGACCTTATGCATAAACCTCCTGCAAGAAATTTTTAAATATCTGTCACCGTTTGCAAGTTATTGAATTTTAAAATCAGTCAGTCCTTTTTAGGACACCCGGTAGTTTATAATATTATGTTTCATGTATAGTTTATAATTTTCGATAAATTTTTCAGGGCAATATTTTTTAAACAAAAGCGTTACTCTCTAAAATAATATTTAATAAGTATATTTTGATAAAGATTTTCTAATGTATATAAGTTACAATAAGGGGGTAAGAAATAAAAGTTATTCTTCATGTTACTTAAATGTTGCTTCTTCATATTATCTAGTCTCTAAACGAAGGATGCTTTCTTCAGATAAGAATAAATAGGAGTAGCAAGGTTACCTATCACTTTATTTCAGGGGCAAAGGTGCTTGTAGTATTGAAAATACTTAATTGGATAGGTAATGTTTCATTTATCTAGTTATTGAAACTTTATTTATCATAGCTATTTAAGAATAGGACAGTTTCTTTCATTCTATATATCTCAATTAATTTTTGATAAAATTTTCAGGGCAATATTTTTTAAACAAAAGCGTTATTCTCTAAAATAGCACTTAATAAGTATATTTTGATAAAGATTTTCTAATGTATATAAATTAAATTAAGACGCATGACTCGCACCTTTGATTTAAGACAGTTTTTGTATTTTCAACTATACTAAGAGATCCACTATAGAACATTAAGTGGAAACCTTTTCTTGATACTTTGATCTTTTTTAAATTGAAAACTCTAACAGATCTTTTACTTTTAATATATTTTATAAATTATCCATTATCAACATCAAAAAGCGCTTTTATATGAAACATATCTTAATCACTATAAAAGAGAAAGGAATTACACACATTAAGAAAAAATATTGGCACTTCAAAACATCGTTTGAGCTAGGAAAAGAAATAAATATTCCTTTATTCTTTATTTTACTTAAATGTTACTACTTCATATTATCTTCCGTCTAAGGGAAGACTGCTTTCGTCAGATAAGAATAAAAAGCAGTAGCAACGCTATCGATCACTTTATTTCAGCAGAAAAGTTCTTAGAGTATGGAAAATATTTAATTGGATAGGTAATGTTTCATTTAACAGCGAGAATTTGAAATAAGAGTTAAGCGCTTTTAAGAAGAATCTCTAGATTTATTTATTAAAGGAAGTGGTCGAG
Organism: Maratus speciosus; assembly: GCA_963932465.1. Classification (NCBI taxonomy): domain Eukaryota; kingdom Metazoa; phylum Arthropoda; class Arachnida; order Araneae; family Salticidae; genus Maratus; species Maratus speciosus. Next base: position 124,567,409 of record OZ010789.1, on the reverse strand, counting down.
TTATTAAAACTTTATTTACCATGCATATTTAAGAATTGGGTATTTCCAAGTGTTGCCAGATAGTCGAAAGTCAATTTTCCCCAAATTTCTGAAATTTTCCCCAAATGAGAGTTTTTTTTTCCGAAAAAGACCCCAATTCAATTTCTACTCAAAAAAGTAAATTTGCAGTTTTCAATTTACCACTATAAAAAATGTTTAACTAATTTAAACTCAACCCCCCCCCCCCCCCCCCCCAAATCAAGCCTTTTTTTGAAAAAATTCCCCATTTACATAAAATAAACATTTACACCCGGCATAATTTTGCATACATATTCGTCGCTAAACGAAATGAATGGGAGATACATTTTACAGCGGCAAGTTATTTTATGCTTGTTTTTTAAATTGTTGTCAATGGATGATACTGGCCAATCTTTATATTAGCACCATCTACGCTTACGCCAATAAGTTTTTAAAGGTTTAGACCATCTCTAATCAGGCGAGATTGGAATGAATCTGAGATGGTGTTCGCAACACCTGCTTCTATCAGACTTAACGTATAAAACGTTGTTTTCAATTTTTTGTTATCCCTATTGAAGTTTCATAAAGCAAAGCACCTTTGTTGTATCAATCACTGCGCTTTTATCAGTAATAAAAGAAAAATAGCTGCTTGCCATATCTTTAATTAAATCTTTTAAAAAACGCGGTAAAAGAACGTTTCGGATAAGTTATGCAGACTTAGTAATGTGAAGGTTTATGCCGTTTAAGATTCCAGAGTTATCCTTCAAAAGAGAACTAGGAGTCTGCTGCATTTATTGAACAGTTTCAATTATAAATGCAGAAATGTGCAGTATGCATTTGCACGTCTAACAAAAACTTTGCTGCCATTCCATAAAGCACAAATTCACCAACTTTAAACAAAACAAGTTATAAATTTGTTACTATTTCTGTTGTTATGTCGTTTAATAAAATAAATGTGTCTGTGTGTTTGTCCGCGATGACTAAGAAAATCTGCCGCACTTATATAGTGGTCTAGAAATTCAAGTGGGGATAGTCCAAGGCAGATCTTGATACACCTATGATACGTGTAAACTGTCATGTTTTCTACAACGAGCACGACCACGAGAACAATGCTTGATTTTTCCGATTTCTGTAATTTATTTTCGTTTTTCAAACTAAAATCGAGTTAGATCAAGTGTTTTCAGATGACTAAAAGTAAATTTTAAGTGGAATAGTGAAAAAAATTCCCCAAGATTTTCCACAAAAATGTCGATAGCCCCAAACATTCCCCATGAACATTTCCCCGAAAAATTCCCTCGAAGGTTCAAAAATTCCCAAACTGACAACACTGGTATTTCCTTTCATTCTATTTATTTGAATTATTTTTTGACAAATTTTTCAGGGCAATATTTTTTAAACAAAAGCGTTACTCTCTAAAATAATATTTAATAAGTATATTTTGATAAAGATTTTCTAATGTATATAACTTATATTAATAAGGTTAAATTTCTAACAATACTAAGAGGTTCAATACAGAACATGAGTGGAAACTCTTTTTTACCCTTTAATTGAAAACTCTAATAGATCTTTCACTTTTAATATATTTTATAGATTACCCATTATCAACAACAAAAAGCGTTTTTATAAGAAAAATATCTTAATTACTACAAGAGAGAAAATAATTAGACACATTAAGAAAAAGTACCGGCACTACAAAATATCGCTTGAGCTCAGAAAAGAAATATATAATCATTTATTCTTCATTTTATTTAAATGTTACTACTTCATATTAGCTAGCATCCAGCTCTAGGCGAAAAATGTTATCTTCAGATAAGAATGAAAAGGAGTAGAAACGATATCTAACACTTTATTTCAGGAGAAAAGTGCTTAGAGTATTGAAAAATATTTAATTGGATAGGCAAAGTTTCATTTAACAGCGATAATTTGAAATATGGGTTCAACGTTTTTAAGAAGAATCTCTAGATTTATTTATTAAAAGAAGTGGTTAAGTTATTGAAACTTTATTTATCATGCATATTTAAGAATAGGATAGTTTCTTCCATTCTGTTTATTTCAATTAATTTTTACTTATCTTTTAGGGAAGTATTTTTTAAACAAAATCGTTACTCTTTATAATAATATTTAATAAATATATCTTGATAAAGATTTTCTAATGTATATAACTTATACTAGCAGGAATAACCGAGCTAAGCTCGGTGAAAATTAGCTTTCTGTTTATCTCGATATATTTTCCCCATTGAATCATTCTTGCTGTTTTAGATGCAATTAGATTGACCATGAAACATAGTGACACAAAATGACCCACTAATCGAGTTTTTTCGAACATCCGACCTATCACAATGCTCTTCTCGAGCCTGAAAACGATGGAGTACAAAATTTAGTGAAAATCGTTAGTCGTTTTCTAGGTAAAATAAGCTTGATCCACGTTGATTCAAAAAACCACTAACCGAAATTCATCGACAGATGTGAGCTATTTCAATGGTATTTTTGTACTGTGAAACGGTATAACAAAAAAAATTGTCAAAATTGTTTGAACCTTTTTGAGATGCCGTTAGCTTGACCCCGACGCATTATCACCAAAATGACCCACTAATAGAAATTTCTTGAGCATGCGACCCAGCCCAATGGTTTTATATTGCCCAGAAACGGTGTAGTACAAAGTTTTGTCAAAATCTTTTGAACGGTTTTTTAGATACAGTAGATACAGTTAGCTTGATCCTGGTCCATTAGGACCTAAAATGACCCATTGATTGAATTTTCTTGAACATGCGACCCTGCACAATGCTCTTATCATGCCCGGAAACGGTATTATACAAAATTATGTCAAAATGTTTTGAAGCGCTTATTAAATCCAATTAGCTTGACCCTGATCCATTGTGATCCAAAATGACACACTAATCGAATTTTCTTGAACATGCGACCTAGCCCAATGGTGTTCTCGAGCACGAAAACGATAGAATACAAAATTTAGTCGAAATCTTTTAAGCCGTTTTTTAGATACAATTAGCTGGACCCTGACCCATTGTGACCCAAAATGACCCACTAATCGAATTTTCTCGAATATGTGACTTAGCCCAATTCTCTTCTCATGCCCAGAAACGGTATACGTAATATAAAATTTGGTCAAAATGTTTTGAGCATGTTTTTAGATTTAATTAGCTTGACCCTGGCCCATTGTGACCCAAAATGACCCACTAATTGAATTTTCTTGAACATGTGACGTAGCCCAATGGTCCTCACATGACCAGAAACGGCCGTATATGAAAAAATTTAGGGAAAATGTCTTGAGCCGTTTTTTTACATATAATTAGCTTGACCCTGACCCATAATGACCCACTAATCGAATTTTCTCGAACACGTAACCCACCCCAATGGTCTTTTCGTGCCCGAAAACGATAGATTACAGAATTTCGTCAAATCGCAGTGCCGTTATCTAGATAAACTTAGCTGGACCCACGGGGACCCAAAAATGACCCACTAATCGAATTTTCTTGAACACGTTACCCATTCCAATGGTTTTTTCGTGCCCGAAAATGGTTAGATACAAAATTTAGTCAAAAGCGATTTAGCCGTTCTCTAGATATAATTAGCTTAACCCTGACCCATTAAGACCCAAAATAGCCCACTAATCGAATTTTCTCGAACACGATACCCATCCCAATGGTTTTTTTCGTGCCCGAAAACAGTAGGGTGCAAAATTTCGTCAAAATCATTAGAGCCGTTATCTAGATAAACTTAACCTGACCCAATGTGACCCAAAAATGTCCCACTAATAGAATTTTCTCAAACATGTGACTTAGTTCAATGGTCTTCTCGTAATCCAAAACTGTAGAACATAGAGTTTAGTGAAAATCGTTTGAGCCGTTTTTTAGATAAAATAGCTTGACCCACAGTGACCCAAAAAGGACCCACTAATCAAATTTTCTCGAACACGTGGACCCATCCCAATGGTCTTTTCGTGCTCGAAAATGGTTTCATACAAAATTTAGTTAAAATCGATTGAGCCGTTCTTTAGATATAATTAGCTTGACCCTGACCAATTATGACCCAAAATCATCCACTAATAGACTTTTCTCGAACACGAGACCCATCCCAATGATCTTTCCGTGCCCCAAAATGGTTAGATACAAAATTTAGTCAAAATCGATTGAGCCGTTCTCCAGATATAATTAACTTGACCCTGACCCATTATGACCCAAAATGACCCACTGATAGAATTTTCTCGAACACGAGACCCATCCCAATGGTCTTTTCGTGTCCGAAAACAGTAGGGTGCATTATTTTGTCAAAATCGTTAAAGAAGTTATCCTAATCGAAATTTCTCGAATATGTGACCTAGTCCAATAGTTTCTTCGTGTCGAAAAGCGGTTGGATGGGAAATTTGGTCAAAATCGATTGAGCCGTTTTTTAGATATAATTAGCTTGACCTTGACCCATTACGACCCAAAATGACCCACTAATCGAATTTTCTCGAACACGTGACCTAGCCTAATGGTCTTATCATGCCCGAAAATGGTAAAATACAAAATTTCGTCAAAATCGATTGAGCCGCTCTCTAGATATAATTAGTTTGACCCTGACCCATTATGCCCCAAAATGACCCACTAATCGAATTTTCTCGAATACGAGACCCATCCCAATGATCTTTTCGTGCCCGAAATTGGTTAGATACAAAATTTAGTCGAAATCGATTGAGCCGTTCTCTAGATATAATTAACTTGACCAAAGCCAATTATGACCCAAAATGACCCACTAATGGAATTTTCTCGAACACGAGACCCATCCCAATGGTCTTTTCGTGCCCGAAAACAGTAGGGTGCAAAATTTCGTCAAAATCGTTAAAGAAGTTATCTAGATAAACTTAGCTTGACCCACGGTGACCCAAAAATGACCCACTAATAGAATTTTCTCGAACATGTGACTTAGCCCAATAGTTTTCTCGTAATCCAAAACTGTAGAATATAGAGTTTAGTGAAAATCGTTAGTGCCGTTTTTTAGATAAAAATGGCTTGACGCATAGTGACCCAAAAATGACCCACTAATCGAAGTTTCTCGGACATGTGACCTAGCCCAAAAGTTTCTTCGTGTCGAAAAACGGTTAGATGTGAAATTTGGTCAAAATCGATTGAGCCGTTTTTTAGATATAATTAGCTTGACCTTGACCCATTACGACCCAAAATGAACCACTAATCGAATTTTCTCGTGCACGTGACCTAACCCAATGGTCTTATCATGCCCGAAAATGGTAAAATACAAAAATTCGTCAAAATCGTTAGAGCCGTTTTTAAGATAAAATTTACATACACACACACACACAATTTTTGCTCGCATTATAGTATAAGATTAAGGTGCATGACTCCCACCTTTGACTTGAGACAATGTTTTTGGATTTTTAACTATACCAAGAGATCTAGCGAGAATTTCAAATATGAGATTAACATTTTTAAGAAGAATCTCTAAATTTATTTATTAAAGACAGTGGTCAAGGTATTAAAACTTTATTTACCATACATATTTAAGAATTGGGTATTTTCTTTCATTCTGTTTATTTCAATTATTTTTTGACAAATTTTTCAGGGCAATATTTTTTAAACAAAAGCGTTACTCTCTAAAATAATATTTTATAAGTATATTTTGTTAAAGATTTTCTAATGTATATAACTTACATTAAGGGGGTCAAATTTTAAACTACACTAAAAGGTCCAATTAAGAATATAAGTCGAAACCTTTTTTTTCTCCTTTAATTGAAAACTCTAATAGATCTTTTACTTTTAATAAATTTTATAGGTTACCCACTATGAACAACAAAAAGAGTTCTTATAGAAAAACATCTTAATTACTACAAAATAGAAATGAATTACACATATTAAGGAAAAAAAAAACACTTCAAAACATCGCTCGAGACCAGAAAATAAATATATAATCCTTTATTCTTTATTTTACTTAAATGTTACTACTTCATATAAAAACATGGAAACATTTAAAATGCTTCATTTAAAACACATTACTACATAGGTGTGATAAAAAATATACAAATGTTTTCTAAAGTTAAAAACACTAGATGTTAAAATGATAAAAAGCTACTCCGAGCGCTTTCGGCTAACCTTAAGCCTTTGTCAAGGAGAAGAGAATTGACTGATAAAAGCACTCGACGCTCGATGTTCACTGCTACAGATTGACTGGAAACTCACCTCAGGAAGCCCGCAGGTGGTCGTATCCATTAAACTGAAGGAGGGGGAAGGTAGAGAAAGCTCAAACCTCCGAGAGACCGAACTCTCCAGTAATATTAAGTAAATTAAACCAGATACGCGGAATTTGGTATGATAATACGTCATCACAACAATTTTCTGCTTACGTTAAAATTTCCAAAGACTCTAAAATAGCACAACTATTAAAATCAGAAGCCTGGATAATGACTTTTGCTCTATTGAAAAGGATGTCAATATCTTTAGTTTGAAACAGCCTTGAGAAACACCAAATTAATTAATCTTGTGCAAAAAAGAGTTGATCCTATTAGTATGGAAAATAAGTCAGGAGTTTATATCATCCCATACAGAAGTAAAGAAACAAATAAAGTATTCAATTAAATTGGTATGACCACAAGAAAATTCCAAACAAGAGTTAAAGAACATATGCAGGATATTAATAAAAATAGATCGGCTACCGCCCTCTCAAGGCTGTTTCAAACTAAAGATATTGACATCCTTTTCAATAGAGCAAAAGTCATTATCCAGGCTTCTGATTTTAATAGTTGTGCTATTTTAGAGTCTTTGGAAATTTTAACGCAAGCAGAAAATTGTTGTAATGACGTATTATCATACCAAATTCCGCGTATCTGGTTTAATTTATTTAATATTACTGGAGAGTTCGGTCTCTCGGAGGATTGAGCTTTCTCTACCTTCCCCCTCCTTCAGTTTAATGGATACGATCACCTGCGGGCTTCCTGAGGTGAGTTTCCGGTCAATCTGTAGCAGTGAACATCGAGCGTCGAGTGCTTTTATCAGTCAATTCTCTTCTCCTTGACAAAGGCTTAAGGTTAGCCGAAAGCGCTCGGAGTAGCTTTTTATCATTTTAACATCTAGTGTTTTTAATTTTAGAAAACATTTGTATATTTTTTATCACACCTATGTAGTAATGTGTTTTAAATGAAGCATTTTTAAATGTTTCCATGTTTTTATATAATAAACAAAGGTGAATCTGGCGTTCAAGATTGGACTATTTTATTAAGTCAATTTATTAATGTTACTACTTCATGTCATTCTTGCGTCTAGGCGAAGACTGTTTTCGTCAGATAAGAATAATAAAAATGAGTATCAACGCTATGTATCACTTTATTTCAGGAGAAAAGTTCTTAGAGTATTGAAAATATTTAATTGGATAGGTAATGTTTCAGTTAACAGCCAAAATTTTGAAATATGAGTTAAGTCGTTTTACGAAGTATCTCTAGATTTATTTATTAAAGGAAGTGGTCGAGTCATTAAAACTTTATTTACCATGCATGTTTAACAATAGGGCAGTTTCTTTCATTCTATTTATTTCAATTAATTTTTACAAATTTTCCAGAGAAATATTTTTTAAACAACGGCGTTAATCTCTAAAATTATATTTAATAAGTATATTTTGATAAATATTTTATAATGTTATAACTCTTAAATGTAGATTAAGGTTCATTACGGGCACCTTTGGTTCCAGACAGTAATGTTGGATTTTTAGCTAAAGTATGAGATCCAACGTAAGTGGAAACCTTTTTCGGACTTTGAACACGCAATATTGCTTTGCGTGCTGCATTTGTTTACTCGCCCGGGCCAGTGGATTTGATTCACGATTATTGCATTTATAAACAAGAAAAACGCGTTGTATTACTGCAAAATAAGTATACCCTTGTAAAGGGGATAATATATGGTTTGTGCAGTTATTCTGTGATTTTATTTAGAACCACACATACAACCACAATTGAACATTGGTTTACAAACCATAAGTGAAAACAATTTAAAAAAAAAAAATATTATAGACGGCTTGCATTGATGTCACGTTGTTAATAGCAACGATTGATACTATTGCATCTGCAGCACACACGGAACGTCAGAACACCCTGCTTGCGGTAAAAAGCACGTGTTATATTTCTATTTTATTTATATCTTTCTTATTTTTATTATTATAGTGACAAAAAGTTTTTTGTATAAAAAATATCAATTGTCCATTGAAATGAAATTTTGAAATTCATAAAAAACAATATTTTTTATAGTTCTTGTATGCCAGGATTTAATCGTCAGAAATCGTCAATGATTTCGCTATTCACAGAAGTCTTTTTTATTCTTATAATTTCGGTGCTTTACACATTTATTTAATTACACGCTTTTTTTAAATATAAACTATATCCTTTTGCTTTAGTTATTTTTATATTTAAAAAATGCAGAAAAAAACAATAATAAGACAACATTACTATCCAAAAACAAACAGTAATTTTAGTTAAAGTAAACAGTTTTGCATATAAGACTAAATTAATTATTTTTTATGGTATTACCGTAAGTGTAAAATGAAAGAATAAATTTTAAATTTCCAGTAGAATTTTAAGCAATACGTTGAGAGAAATGTTAGATAGTAGGAAAGTTTATTAAACAGCGAAAGCACTTCGTTATTACGAGCTTATTTTACACGGGAGTTCGCAAAACGTTCTTTGCTCAAAGGACTGCAATTTAGTTTCGTAATTAATTTAGTTCATAAAATAGAAAAATTCGCAAAATCGAGGTTTCTTAAATAGAGGGCAAACAGTATATTTCTGTTGCTCGAGGATTAACCCCTTAAGCCCATATTCAATCTAGTGATAGTATACTGAATACCAGATACATTAAGTTCGCCAAAAGTATTTTATGTCATTGTTTTTAATTGCATGCGATTTTTTTAATTACATGTAATGTAATGAGATGAAATAAAAGTTTATTTATATTACACAAACAGAAATAAAGTTTTCGAAGTAAACCACTAGTACATGCAACAAAGCAGCGGGAAAGCCAATCTTTTTTTTTTTTTTCCACCTAACACATCTATTACGTGTGAAAACAATCATAAAGTCCGTACAAAACCAATCAGAATGCAAAAAACTGGCTCAAAATTTACAGAGATCGTGTTCTTCAACGAAGCATTACGGTCTATCCATCAGTGTAATATAAACAGTACTGTCGGTTGAAAAAGACCGCTCGTCATCCTAAGTCGTGATGACGGTTTCGCATAACCCCCCCCCCCCTCCTCTTCCAAAAGAAGAAGACGAGAACCACCTTAAAAATTCAAAATTTCTTTTTGCTTTTCTTTGATTTCCGATACTCTGTTTATTAAGATTTTCATATACGTTTTGATGTACTTTTTGCTCCGGTTATAACTCACCTTCTTAACACTTTTATTTTATTCTAATTTATAGATTATTTAATTGTTTAACTTCTATTTTTTCACTTAATTTAATTGAAAAATAGTGTATAGCCGTATCAGCTGCCCTCCCCCCTTCTTCCCTGAGTGTTTGCTTGACAAAACTATTGCCATTGCAATGACCCATTAATCAGAATAGAAATTAACGACGCAAAAAACATGATGCTTAGAATATTGAAGTCTGGACTTAAAATGAGAACGTACGCACATACGTCCTGGTATTTTAAACAGAAGAGTTCGTGAAATACGCACACATACGTCGTGGTGCTTAAGGAGTTAATTGCTGTTAGAGGTTTCACAAAACGCTGATTTTTTTTTCATTGTTTTCTATTTTATCTTGTAATTTTCAGTTTAACTATAGATGCAAGTGAAATTTTGTTTGCTTTGGACCCCTAAAACTATCGCTAGCTATTCAAAGTTAGTGAATTTCAGTTATAATAGTCCTGTTCATAAAGTTTAGTACAAAAACAGTATCCTATGAGTTAATTGAAGAGTTCATGACGTAACCTCTATGTTAAATCCCCCGCTATATACACTGTTAAAAATCTGTAGCGTTTGCTGTAGAGTCACTCCATAGCTTTTATAGAAAACGATTACTTGACTATACTATGAAGCATCCTCATTGGTCAGAATTGAGATATTCTATAAAAGCGGTGGAGTGACTATGCAGCTAAAGCTGCAGATATTTAGCAGTGTAGTACATGTATATACACAAACCAATTGCATACCCACTTTTGGTTGAAGTTGGTTAATTATCGGCTCCAGAAAGATCACAATTTATGAGAGAGTAAAAAGAACTACAAGTATTCATTAAAATAAATATGAACTCTTAAAAGTTAAAGATATTTCTCGAGCTCAGAGAAGAAATATGTAACCCCTTATTTACTGTGACGATCTTTTCAGTTTAATGCGACCTCTTCGTACTCTCAAGTGTCTTAGAGAAGAATGCTTTCATGAGATAAGAAACAAATGGTTGGCGGCACTAGCTATCTTTTTATTCCAGAAGAAAAATCTATAGAGGGATTTAAATATTTTATTGGATAAGTTATGTATATATCAAGGGAAGTTAAAATACTCTATAAGTATTTTGAAATAGAATTTTTCGATTGATTTAAGCAAAGGGAGCCGTTAAAATTAAATTTATTATTACAGTTTAAGAATGGTATTCTTTATTTTGCTTTTGGTTATTTTCTTCTATATTTAGTTTAGTTCATAAAAAACATTAAAACTTTAAAAAAAAGTTTAAAGCGTAACATTTTATTGCTTTAAAAAGTTACGTAATATATATATATATTGGTTGAAAACATGTTATTGTAAAAGTTATCTATAATTGAAAAGAAATTAAAATATTATATAAGTATTGTGAAAAAGAATTTTTCGATTTAATTTTGAATTCACAAAGGAACCAGTTAAAATTAAACTTATAGATATCAGTTTAAGAAAAGGACTCTTTATTTTGCTTTCTTTATTTTATTTTATTTTATTTTTTTTTTTTCATCTTTAAAAAAAAATTCATAAAAGCACATTACAAATTTTACATACACACATATATATGTGTGTAAAATATATAATTTAGGGAAAACAAATTTCAGAAAATATATATTGGTTAGAAACATTTTATTGCGTAGGTTGTCTCTAATTAAATAGAAATTAAATACTGCATAATTATTTCGTAAAAGAATTTTTCGATTGATCGAAGCAAAAGGGGCAGTTAGAATTAAATTTAACATTGCAGTTTAAGAACAATATTCTTGCTTTCGTCATTTTTCAACTATATTTTTCCAATTCATAAAAAAACATCATATCTTTAAAAAACATTTAAAAATGTAACATTTTTTTATATTGAAAAATATAGTAAATTGCACATGTATTGGTTAAAAAAATTACCGCGTTAGTTAGGTATACTTGAATAGAAATTAAAATAATATATAAGTATTTTGAAAGAGATTTTTCGATTGACTTAGGTAAACGGGGCAGTTAAAATTAAATTTATCATTTCAGGTTGAGAACAGTATTCTTTATTTTGTTATTTGTTATTTTCATCGATATGATTTCAGTACGTAAAAAACATTTAAACTTTTAAAAATGCAGCATTTTATTGTATAGCAAAATATATAAATTGCATAAAATATTGGTTAAAAAATTATTTATTAAGTTATGTATATTTGAACAAAAATCAAAATGCTCTATAAACATCTTGAAACAGATTTTTTTGGTTGATTTAACCCGGGAGAACTCGCTAGTGAGAATTTCTCTCACGGTGCCCAATTGCTTTTCGTTTACTCTACATTCGCTTAATATAATTTTTTTTTTTGCTTGGCAGCGTACTTTTACTCACAAATAGGTAAAATAATTGAAATAACATTTTTAAATTTTAATTAAAATGAAAAAGGGTTTAAATGAGAGTTTAAAAAAAAAGTACGACGGTGAGAGAAAATCTCATGCAGCGAGTTCTCCCTGGTAACAAAGGGAACAGTTAAATTTATCATTTCAGTTTAATAACAAGATTATTTATTTTATTTTCGGTTATTTTCATCTATATATTTTTTAATTCATAAAAGATATTAACACTTTAAAAAACGGTTAAAAATGTAACATTTTACTGTATAAAAAATATAGTAGATTGCATAAAATATTGAATATTGAATTCCTTTTATAAATATAGATTCAATAAATGTATGCAAAGAATTTTGTAGTGATTTGATGAGTTGGTTTATGATGATGAGTGATGATGATGATGAGTGATTTGATGAGTTAGATTTTTTTATATAAAAGCTATTGAGTATACATTTAATCTCATAAATAAATTATCTGTAATTTATCTCTTTTAAAATAAACAAGTTTCATATATATTTTTTTCAAAATTTTTAAATGAATCTTCAAAACAACTTTTGTAAACAATTGAAAACTTACAAATAATTTTAATTTTTGCGATAATACTTTTTTCGAACAGGTTTAAGTTCTTATAAATATTTTAAATATTCGTATATTTAATATAAGCCTCAAATCAGTTGCGAAAACATAATTATGTAATTTTTAAATAAGTATAAAATCTTATTATTGATGAATCATGAAAAGAATATTTGTGAAATACCTGACTGTTTTCAAAATATTTTACAATTTCAAAAACGTTTTCTTTTCAAAAGTTGATGCAATTACATGATTTTAATAAGAAAAGAAAAATATTTTTTTGTAAATATTTTTTTCTTTTCTCATTAAATAATTTAATTGAATCAATTTTTGAAAACAAAAATGTTTTAAAAATTGCAAAATATTTTTAAAATCCGCAGGCATTTCATTTTTTTTTTTTCAGATTTGCAACAATTATGACAAAATATAAGTTCATAAGAGAACTATTTTTTAATCATATTTACAACTTCGCAAAATGGCAACATAATCCAAATCCATTCTTCAATATGCTGTTTTTTTAGATGAAATAAATTAAAAACATTGAAGTAATTTTAGTTTATTCAGTACCCTTTTTTCCAGCTAACAAATGAATGACTTTTTATATTTACAAACTTTTAAACTCTTAACGTTGGTTCTTTTTAAAGTCATTTCCACAAAAGCTGTTCAATAGAAATGTGTAAGAAAAATTATTACATTTTATTCATAAGGAAAGGCAATAACTTTAAGGCTGTTCATTTACAAAAATGAAAAGCCAGTTCTTTTAAAAGTAATTAGTTTCAGTTGCAATTATATGAAATGGGTAGACGTATTTTTCAGAAAGCTGCTTGTTGTTATTTTTGTTTTATCGTTATTACTCCATTCGTAATGTAATTCATAATTATATTTTGTCGTTGAATCATTTCCTAAGTTTTAAAATAAAGCTTAAATAAATGTTATGTAAAATTTTGAAAAACTTTTGAAATTTTGTATCATGTTTTGCGAAAACCCAATTCATCAAAACGGAAATAGGCATTTTTTGTTTAACCCGAGAGTAGTCGCGACATTTTTTAGAACGTTAGTAGTCGCGTTCGGTCCATTTGCCGCCGTTACCAGCAGGCCGAAAACGAAGGGGAAACTTGCCGGTGTTATCAGATGATCGAAAACGGATAACGTAGGGTAAAAATATTGACTGAACTTTAAAAGATTACAGCAATTATTCATTTTACAACTTTTTACAGCAATTATTTATTTCGCTTAAATATATATTCAGTTGACATCTAGATAAATGTTTTTATAACTCTTTCTTCGTTTTGCATAAATACTTAAAAGTAAATAGTAAATGATTTGATTGAATTTCTGATGTTACTATGAATCAATAAATTGTAGGAAAACATTTACGAATATGAATCTAAATTCGTGATAGGGGTATTTTTATTTATTTATTTATTTATTTATTTTGGAAGGACAGAATCAGAGTCAGGTAGATTTTTATGATACTCCGGCACTCTCTATTCATTTAATAAAATAAAATTAATAAATTTAGCATCAATATATTACACTGACATTAAATTGAACAATTAAACTAAAAGTAAAAATGGAAACTATGACATGCAACAGAAAATCAAATACAATACCACTAATTCACCAGCATATTACGGACGATTAATTCACTTAAAACACATGAAAAACCATCAAATTTGATGCAATAAAAAATTAAAGACAAAATATATATATATATATATATATAAACTTTCTGTACAGTAATACCATTGAAAAATAATAAAAATGACCAATAATTATGAAATCACAAACACCACATAAACCAAATATTATTAAAAATGTATAATTATATATATATATATATATATATATATATATATATATATATATATATATATATATAATAAAGAAAAAGGTAAAAAATACTTAACTTCGAAATTATAAATGTAAATGTTGTAACTACGTTTTATTTATTTATTTATTTTGTGGAGTGTCTGTGCGTGTATGAGGGGGGAGAGGACGAGGGAGGGGGGCACACGAGATTTTGGGATTAAATCCATTTTTCTAATAACAATGCACGATTTGTAGTTTTTCTACTTATTTCAGGGTGGGAGCAGCGCCCTTGAATAAAAACTCTGGATACGAATTTCGCTTATATAAAGCAAATAATAAATAAGTTATTGAAATTATATATTTAATTTAAATACATTTGCAATTGTAGATTTAAATCCTAAGATGGATAAATTATTTTAATTAATAGAATCACTGAAAGGTTCATCTTAATAGGGATGTATTTTACAGCAACTATTTAATTAAAATAAATATTCAATTGTACATTTTATAATAAGGTATTAGCGTTATAATTTATTGTTTGATAATAACATTCATTAAAATAATAAAAACAATAAAAAAATTTCTCCGAAATTATAAATATGCAGCAATAATTTAATTTAAATGAATTTTCTCTCATATTCTGGAAAACATTATTCTGAAAAATAGTTTGAACAATTGATGAAGGACAACATATTTAAATTTGTCAGGTACCGTCCACAAGCCTCTATTGGATTTCAATAATAATAATAATAAAAACATTTTCTGCGGCATTGTTAAAAAAAAAAATGTGTTTTTACTTACAGTATGAAAATTTAACAATAGATACATTTTAGAAAAATACTTAAAATATTTTTTAAAATCATAGTATAAACATTCACTGAATTATCCAAAAGAGATTTTTATTTGCGTAATTTCTAACCTACATTATAAAACTCTCATTATTTTTCTTATTGTACAAATAAATTATATGTATGTTCTTCGCAGATATACATGCTACATTTCTGAGAAAATTGTTTTATCTTTCGAATTTGTTTTATTGTACAAAAACGATACTTTTCAGATTTTGGTTGTAGTTGGTTGGTTGTATTTATGTCGGCCAATTATCAGCAAGGGGGATATAGGCCCTAAGGGGGGGGGAGTGCCTTCCGTGGAGGTCTTTCTAAGGGAACCTAACCCGTATTAAAGTTTGGAGAACCAAGGTTCGAAGAAAACCACGAAAACTCCGAACGATTAGGCCGACGGGCGCGATTGGGATCGAACCCAGCACCTCCCGTCTACCAGCTTCGAGAGCAGAACCTCTCGGCCACTGTGTAGGCTTTTCAGGTTTTGGAGATACGGCAATTTTTTTTCTGATTCCCACAAAATTTTCTTCTCTTTTTTTTTTTAATGGTTTGGCAGTGTTATTGTCTGTTTTTCTTCATTTATATGTTCCGTTAATAAATGGAAAGCAAGTTCTTTCAAATAATAATGATGAATTTCCTCTTTTTTTCCTTATTTAAATGATTATCAATTTGAGAATTTATTCGCGCAATATTTGACAATGAAAAAAAAAATGTAAGTGACCATCCATCAGCTTTTTGTGCGAACTGACTTCACAACTAATATAATAAAACAATTTTAAGTCACATTCTAAAAGTAAAAAAAGTACTTTATGAACGGGTAAAAAAGAAAGACGAAATAACAACAGACAGAGAGTCCGTACTTCGAAGAAACTTTCCCCTACTGATTTCGCGGAAATGGGAAAGGATGAACACGAGGGGGGAAAATTCAACTAACGCAAGTGGTCGCAACGCGGTCATTTAGACCGATTGAAACTTAAGAATGCGATAAAATGCTAAGACATAGCAGGAATGACTTGCAATTTTACTACACAAGAGTGTGAACACTCAAGGTCAGCTACACGAAATGTCGCTATCGTAACTTTAACGGGAAATGAGTTACAGGAAGATAATGAATTTCGGGCGGGGAAAAAAACAACGCGCGACTATTAACGGGTTAATCAAATGAAAATTATACAAATTGAAACTTCGGATTTTTACTTTCTAAAAAGCTGCTAAAATGCATAACGAGGTTTTTAGGATATAAAAAACACGTCAAATGGCGTTAAAACACAAGCACTTTCAACTGTTACAAAACAGCCATCATCAGGAAAAATTTCAGAGAGAAATCCATCTGAAATTTTCCCTGATGATCGCTGTTTTGTAACAGTTGACAGCGCTTGGGTTTTTATGTGATATCTTAATTTGACGGTTTTTATATTCTAACAACCTTTTTATACATGTTAGCACATTTTTAGTAAAATAAATCAAAAGTTTCAATTCGTATTTTTTTAATTTAATAATCATGACGGCAAAAAATTATAGTTAAACTATATATTTATAATATTAATCATATTAATTCGTTTAATAATTTTCTAAAATATTTTGGAAAATGGGCATACATTTGAGGAACAGTTTTTCAGATCCCTAAAAAAAAAAAAAAAAAAAAAATCTAGAAAACTCTTTCGGATTCTGAAAGCCAGTTTGTTCGCCAAATATCGCCAAATTTGGCGACATTCTCTCATTTGACCTTAAACATGTGTTTTGACATTGATAGTCTTGAAAGTCAATTTTCGCCGATGTCGCCAATATTTCGCCAAATTTGACGAAATGTTGTCAATTTTGCGACTTCGTTGCCAACTACTCTACAATTTAATAACTTCTGTTTGAACCTTCATTCCCATTGAAATATATTAAACCGTAGTGTCTCCAAAAGGACCCACTAATTTAATTTTCTCGAACATGTGACCTAGCCCAATGGACTTCTCGTACACAAAGGCGGTAGGATACAAAATTTAATCAAAGTCGTTAGAGCCGTTTTTTAGAAAAAATTTACATGCACACGCATAGACACGCACAAGATTTGCATGTATTATAATATAGGATTATATAGCAATCATAGGGAAGGACGGTTACTTTAGGCTTGTTTATGTTAAAAAATGAGAAGAGAATTCTTTACACAGTAATTAGTTTTCAAATTTGAGTTTTGATAAATTTAAATAACTTTATACAATTTTCGTAATCCTGTTTCATTGTTAGTTACGTTGAAGCTTTGCCTTTATATATTAATTCAATATATAATTCTTTAATCTTATTCTGACAGAGAAGAATTTTGGGAATTCTAAAATAAAATTTAGAGAAATGTTACTCAATGTATTTAAATTCTTTTGAAATTGTCTATGTTGTTTTACAAAACTTAACTCGATAAATCCGCAAAAACTATTATTAAAACCATACAATTCTGAAAAATTATTTCTCCTATTTCAATAAAATTAAACTGTTTAAGAGTTTTGTTTTCACCTTTTTAATAAATAATTAAGCAAGAATAATATATAAATACTGTTACTTGATATACAGAAAACAAGTAATTTTCGTACAGGAGTGCGGTTTGAACTAAAATGCTTCTCACGATGAAAAGTTTTCTTCAAGCGAATAAAAAAAAATAGTTCCAAACTTCAATCATAGATAGCGCCACTTGCCCGCATGCTTGTTTCCAAACATGAGATTTTTTCTGATTTTCAAATTAGTTTCGATTTGGTTCCGAATTTCAAACCTACGAAATTAGCCTTTTCGCTGGGAGTCATCATTTCAGAGTAACAGCGTTAAACTAATTTGAAAATCAGAAAAAAACGCATGTTTGAAAGCAAACATACGGGCAAGCAGCGCCATCTGTCGCCGAAATTTGGAACTTATTATTTTCATTCGCTTGAAAAAAACTTTTCATCCTGAGAAGCATTTTAATACAAACCGCACTCCTGTACGACAATTATTTCATTTTATATTGAATTTTAAAATGTTTCAGGGATTTTTGGGACACCCTGTATTTTATTATTAAAGTGATATAACTTGATCTCGTTGTTTTATAAATTTACCGCATGATTTATACCCAATCATTTCATAATTTTAAATGTATACTACTAATAATAATTTATAAAGTCCCACAAAAGTTATTTTATTTATTAATCTCCTTTAAACAAAGAAAACCTTTTAGCGTAAATTTAAGAGAGCAATTATCTTGTTTTCTTGAAAATATATCGTTTAAGTGATTTGATTTATTTAGTGTTCATAATAACTGTTTATCACCATTCTCTAATAAACAAGAATAAATTAGAAATATTGTTATTTGATAATTTATCTCCACTTCATATACACAAATTTTATTGCTTCGTAATATGTGAATATTATTTATAATTAATCCTTTAAGTACTTTATGCAAATAGCGCTGCTTATCGATCTAGAGAATTTTCAATAAAGTGGGAAAACAACTATTTGTTTTTTACTATACATTCAAGTCTTTTTGAAGAGAGAGCGAAACAATGTAAGGATTAATTAATTTATAGTTAATCTTTTAATTATTTTATGTGAAGAGCACTACTTATAGGTATGCAGGTATTTTCAATAAAGTTTTAGAACAAGCTATCATAGTTAAAATTGATTAAATTTTTTGAGAGGGAATAAAGGAAAAGCACTGAATGTACGCATTGATTTTGCAATTAATCAGTTAATTACCTTCTATAAATGTGAAAAGCTTTCTCAGAATATTTGGCTGCATCATTACTGCCAAATATTCTGAAAAAGTTTTTACTAAATTGACATAAATTATTTTAGTTGGTTTCGGGGGAAATATTGAATGCATGAATTAGCTTGTGATTAACCTTTTACTTATCTTACATAAATAGTACTTCTATAAATCTGCAGAAATTTTGAATACAGTGCGAAATCTGATGCACTTTTTACTTTCTTCAATCTTTCCAAGAAGAAAGCATTGGATTCGTGAAAATTTCCGACTTCCGGTTTTACACATTATACATTTATTTTACACATTACACATTTACACATTATAGGGATTTGAGAACCCGAAAAACATGTTTTTACAAAATGTTTGTCTGTGACTGTGTCCGTCTGTCTGCATGTGTCACGAATTTTGTGGGCATTTCAATTTCAAGAACTAATGCACGAATTAAATAAAAATTATTTTCAATTAGTTCCTGATGTAAATTGGTGCTGATTAATTTTTGGTGTAAATCTCTCAACAGGTGGCGCTGCTATCCTGCATTTTTCACGATTTCCCCAATAGGCTGTCTCAAAAACTAATGCGCGAATTTTTATCAAACTAACTTCAGATTCAGGTGTACCTTCATAAATATTGGTGCTGATTGTGTTTCGGTGTAAATCGCCCAAAAGGTGGCGCTGCTATGATGTATTTTTCACGATTTCCGCAATAGGCTGTCTCAAAAACTAATGCGCGAATTTTTATCAAACTAACTTCAGATTCAGGTGTACCTTCATAAATATTGGTGCTGATTGTGTTTCGGTGTAAATCGCCCAAAAGGTGGCGCTGCTATGATGTATTTTTCACGATTTCCGCAATAGCTCTATATCCAGAACATAATGCACATATTTTCATCAAACTTCAGATTCTGTTAGACGTTGACATAACTCGTTGCTGATTGTATTTTTGTGTAAATCACCCAACAGCTGGTGATTCTATGCTGCATTTTGCAGGATTTACACGATTTTAGCGATAGTCATATCTCAACAACTACCAAAGAATGCAATGAATTTCATATCTTTATAATCCTCATGATGGAAATCAAAACACATCTTTAAAATATAGTCATGCGTATTTTTACGTTATGTACTTTTAAATAAATTTAAGCATATTTTATTTCTTAAACATTGTTTCAGTTTCTTACGTGAAAAAAAGTTATTATGGCTAATTTTTCAGTATCGTATAAGATAAGGTGATATTTTTTTTTTGGTGATGTGTGGCTGACGGTATGTTTACGGTGGTATTGTGAGGTTCAGATGTTATGTTATAAACGTGATGTTGAAGGAATTAATAGTAATAAATATGGTCATTTAATGTTAAACAATTTGCACTTAATCTGTACATTTTATGATTGAAATTAAAATGGCCGTTTTGGTGAAAATTTTCGAATTTTTTTTATTGTTTTATTTGGAAGAACAGATATAGAAAGAAAGATTTTTCTTTTCTATTAATACTAGAAGAGTAGTTATGGCCAATTTAATAAATAAGAAGAATGAGTGAAATACCGGATGTGGGTATAGAAAGGTCAGGGGAAATATAAACAATGCTTTCCTGCATCCTTTTTTAAAGTTTTCTACATAAAAACACAAATAAAACTTAATTGACAATTATAGATTAATTTTGTATGTATCTGAAAAATATAAAAGAATTAAATGAGATTTCTAGAAAATTATTTGTTCCGTTATTTCGATGTTCGATAAACATCATTATATAAAGTGCTTTAATCATACACTGTAAAAAAAAAAAAAAAAAAAAAAAAAAAAACGGAGATTCTACTGGGAATAGAAACGCCTGCAATATTTCCGTATTTTGACAGAAACTCCCCCCCCCCCACCATAAATTTCAGAAAAACGGAAAAATTTTTGTAATTTATGCGGAAATACTTCCGAAAAAATACGGATTTCTGTAAATTTCCGTTAAAATACGAAAATAGTACTGGCGTCTCGACTGCCAGTAGAATCTCCGTTTTTAGTCCGTTTTTTTTTACAGTGTATTTCAGTGAAATTTTGTTAGAATGCTGTCCACATTTACTCACTATGCTCTGAACAGGAATCGAACCTCTATGTGAAAATGTAATTATTCTATAGGTACTCGAATGTAAATAAATAGTAACTTTTAATAGAAAATATGTATTTTTTGACATATTTTGATATATTTCGTTTAATTTTGAAGATATTGTAATAGATAAGCGTAATAGTAGCATGGAATACGAAGGAAATTCAAATATGTTTATTTGAATTGAGTGTACGCTGTCTAGCGTAAGCATAAAATTTTGCAAAAAATGGCAAAAAACTCCAATTTTTTGATAGGTTATCAAAATATTGCTAGGATTTAATGTTTTTCATCAATTTGCATTACAATTGAACTAAAAAGTATGTGCAATTTATTCAATATTGTACATCAATTTAAAAAAGCGCTCCGAACGTAGGCAGATACCTTAAGGAGTAAAAAATAAAATTGTATGCGTTTCTGCTGTCCTTGTCTTAAGGCTCCTTCTGTGCCTGCTGGCGAAGACACTTACGATCTAATGCTAATCCTGTGGAGAGGGATTTTTCTAATATCTCGTTTGCATTTCGACATTTTTAAATTTTTTTTTTTTTTTTTTTTTTTTTTTTTTTTTTTTTTTTTGCATTGGATAGCCATAAGATCCGTCTCTACAGCGCACCTTTTTTACTTTTCGATTTTGGTTGCAGATATTTTTTAGAATTACACTTTCATTTTCAGAACCGGTTTTGAAAGTGAAAGTAACTTTATAAAAAATATCTGCGACCAAAATCGAAAAAGTACAAAAGGTGCGACGTAGAGACGACTCGGCTATCCAATGCAAAAAAATAATATCTTTAAAAATGTCGAAATGCAAACGAGATATTAGAAAAATCCCTCCCCTTAGGATTAACATTAGTTCGCGAGTGTCTTCACTGGCAGGGACAGGATCCTTAACCCTTTATATACTGACGGTTCTTATAAGTGCCATTAAAATAACTTTTTATAAACTCTTTAGTTCTGAGTACCCAAATGGGTACCTTGATTGTTTTCTTTTTAAAAACTAAACTATGGTTGATTTTTTTTTTTCGTTTTGACCCCACTTCTACATAGCTGAATGTTTTTGCTTTAAAACGAAACCAATAAATGGCAGCACCAATGCTGATTTCCTCATAAAATAAATTTTATTTACACCTAAGTTTGCAAATGCTTTCAAGCCAAGAAAGTTAAGTAATTTTCATAATTATTTAACTTAAAAACTTCACAATAAAAAAATGAGGTTTTGTAGATTATTCACTTATTTAGAGACCTTAATTTTTTTAATTGTGTGAATTTTTGTCGCTGGTAAATAGATTCTGATATATATATATATATATATATTTTTTTTTTTTTTGGGGGGGGGGTGAAGTAATTTTTTATTCGTATCTGTGAACCCAAATTACCAGCCCCCTAAAGTATCAATTTCAGAAAAATACTTTTTTCTGTCTTCTATGGTGTCATTTTGGTAACTTCGGATCTCAAGATGAAAATTCACTTAATACATCGATTAGTAGTAATACAGTTTATAATAAGTTATAGATATATTACTGTATCTTGTTCCAAAAGCATTATTGGTTGCACAAAACAAAAATATTTTTATAAGGATGATTTCTTTTGCCTTTGCATCTTTTCAGCTTTCTTGGCGTTGGGAAGGTAGGGGGGATTTTTCAATTCAGAAATATTTCTGTATTTCTATTGCAAGAAAATTCTATTTGTATATTTCCTAATTCTACAAAATACTAAAACAAGTATTTAAAATAAAAGATTTGAGTGAGGTTATAAATATTGCACAAAATCCCTATAAATTCAAATTTAATTAAATCCTTCTAAAATTTATTAAATGATTATGTAAATCTTTTAATGCAGTTTCAAAAATTCACGAAAAATGCTTTAGAAGATAAAATTTTCATAATTCAGTATTTAAAGGGTTAAAGACTGGGTTCTTTCAAGCCTGTCTTTGTTTTTGTCCTTTAGTAAACGCTACAATTCTTCGGTACTTCCGATAGTTCAGTCATTTGATGAATACATTTTAAGCCAACTGTCACAAGAATTGTTGAACATTTTCAGCTACTTTATTGAAACTATACATTCACGAGTAAAAAAATAAAAATTAATTTTAATATTAATGTCTGTATTGCGCTCTTTATTTATCACGTTTGTCTGTAAACCATGTCGAACATGAAAACGTTTAATTGACAATGGATAGCATCAAAAAACCGATAATTCTGATTGAGAAAACGGATTAATACGATATAAAAACTACTCGGAAACGTTTTCTAAAATCAGTGGAAGCAATAGGAACTTATAGTAGTATTTACAAATGCTTCTTTAAATCTCGAAAATATATTAGTTTCTGAGGTTTTTAAAGATAAAGAACATTTCTTGGAAGTGTGGATAATTCGGCGGTATTCATTGTATATATTCTTTCATGGTTATACAGTATAACTTCAAAAATCCGGCATCATCGGGACCGAGGCTATGCCAGATTTTTGAAGGAATATCAAAAGTAGTAACTAGGAATATCAAAAGTAGTACTATATTCTTAATGGTGCCTTTAGCACAATTTATTTCATTACTAAATGATAATTATGTAAGAAAAAGAGAAAATTAAACATAAAAATAAATTTACATTAATTGATATTTTCTATGTTACAGAAAAAGAAAATTTTATAAAGAGTGAAATTATTTCTCCTCGTGTAATTTCGGACACATCGATGTCAGTTTTGTTTGCTTCATATATATTAAAATATCTAGAAAGGGTGAGTTCGCGATTAGCGTGAAGCTAAGGACCCAGTATAAATATAAAATTATTATACCAAAAGTTTTTTTCATTAATAATGAAAGATAGAAATTTATTTTCTTACCTTTCTGGTAAAGCAGACATACGCTGGTTTCCTTCATGTGAAAACAACCTATAAATTTTTATTTAATGAGTAGATATTGTAAATCGTGAAAAATATCTTCTTTGAATAATGCAGGTGCACTTGTAGAGAAAAAACTATTTAATGCACGACGAATTCTGGGTTACATGGATGCACACACACACACACTAAAAAAGAATAAAATAAAAGGGTTAAATATGGATACTATAAAAGTAATGATGTTGGAAATCCAGTAGGAGATGTAAGTCTTCCATTGAACAAAGAGTTAACGCACGAAAAACCGTGCGTCTTGGCCTCACAAAATCGGGCCTTTAAGTGAAGAAGTAAAAAGGGGCCCACAAGAGTTAAAACAGAGTAAAAAAAAACTTGAAACAATACAGACTGCTTAACAAGCAAAAAAAAAAGGTTCTATTTAAAATCAGTCTATCAGAAAAGTTCTGTGGTGCTGCGATCTGTTGACGCCTTTTCGAAACAAAAGTCTTTTACACAATCCTTCTTTAGTTTGTGACCTTACGCCACGATAACTCAGGGAAGTATCGCCATCTTGGAACATATTTCACAACTAAAAGAAACGCGTTGCATATTTCACGAGGAAATTGTCATTTCACAAGCGAAGTGATGTTGGACATAAAATTACTTACACTGTGACGTTTTTCAACACCCCCGCTTTTTATGTCAAACCGACGAGCGTAGAATGTTTAACTTGTTTCTCAAACACTCGAAATGAGGCTTAGGCAACGGCTTGGTGAGCACGTCTGCCAGCATTAACTTCGATGGGCAATAAGTTATTTTGATTATACCATTCTGGCATAGATGTCTGATGTGGTGATACTTAACTTCCACGTGTTTAGTCCTTGTCTGTGCCTTTTCGTTTTCGGTCAATCCTATGGCTGATAAGTTATCTTCGTACAATGTTACGGGTAGTTGTTGACACAGTTCGAGGTCATTTAACAGGTCTAACAACCACGAAATCTCTTGACCTGCATTAGAGGCAGCGATATATTCGGCTTCCGTGGACGAGAGTGCTGTGCAACTCTGCTTCCTCGATGACCATGCCAATATATTATTTCCTAATTTAAACAAGTTTCCAGTGGTTGATTTCCTGTCTATTCTGTCGTTCCCCCAATCGGCATCGCTATATGCCGTTAGGATTGGAGGTTTTGTTTTATCTATGACGAATTTAAGATTTTTGGTAGTAAGCAGATATCTAATTAATTTCTCGATAGCTTGCCAATCGACTTCCCTTGGGGATTCATTCCTTCTTCCCAGGATGTTAACGACTGATGCTATGTCGGGTCTAGTTAAAGTTGCAATGTATAGAAGCCCTCCTATAGCTTGTCTAAATTTTACGTTATCTCCCATTAGTTTCCCGTTTGGATCTAGATTAAAGTAGTTAGTATTCATGGGTGTATACGTAGGCTTACCATTTAACAAATTGAATTTTTCTGCGATTTGTATTATTTTGTGTTCCTGGTCTAATTCTAGATTACCGTTTGCTTTTTCCTTTATGTTTATGCCTAAATATTGTGTTACTTGACCCAAATTTTTGATTTCGTATTGCTTTGATAATTCAGTGTATATTTCGTGTGTGTCTGTTTTGTCTCCTGCGACTAAGATGTCATCAACATACACTATTATGTATGCGATTTTTCCATCTTGGACTCTTTTGTACAGACATTTGTCTGACGCGCATTCAACGAAATTTAGTTCTTTTAGAGATTTACTTATTTTTTGGTTCCACGCCCTAGCTGCCTGCTTAAGGCCGTAAATCGCTTTGTTTAAACTACACACTTTATCTTCTTCCCCTTTTGCTATGTATCCCTCTGGCTGATGCATATAAACCTCCTCTTCTAAATCGCCATGTAAGAAAGCAGTTTTGACATCTAGGTGAGTTATTTTAAGATCTTTGTACACCGCTGCGTTTAAGAATGCTCGTAGGGTGGTATGCGCTACAACGGGTGCGTAGGTCTCGTCGAAATCGCTTCCATATTTTTGAGCATATCCCTTAGCGACCAATCTGGCTTTATATCGCTCTATAGACCCGTTGGCTCCCCTTTTTGCCTTAAACGTCCACCTACAACCTATGACGCGTTTTCCCGGGATAGGTTTTATTAATCTCCAAGTATTATTTTGCTTCAGAGAATCTATTTCCTCACTAGTGGCTTTTAGCCATTTATCTTTAGTTTCTGCGTCATTGATATTTTGTAGGTCTGTCCATGACTTTGGCTCCTGAATTTGACACAGGTTTGCGCTTATTCCATAACGGTTAGGTGGTACACCACGATTTTGTCTCTGCGATCTTCTCGGCTCAAGGGATGTGTCGGTCGGGGTGTTATTCTGATCATCGTCGCGCTCTTCTAGATCAATTTCAATATTATCTGCGGGAGTTTGTTCGATGTTTTGATTTTCTTTGGCGGGTATAATTTCCTCATCTTTTATACCTTCTTCGAAGAATTTTACGGTTCTAGATATTATAATTTTATTTTCACCCGTATATATCCTATAGCCCTTGCTTCTGAAATCATATCCCAACATTATTCCCTCGATGGCTTTCTCATCTAATTTATTTCTTTTAGGTTTGTCGACATAGGCAAATGCCTTACATCCGAATGTTTTGATGTTCGAGAGATCGGGTTTTCTTTTATGCCAAAGTTCATAGGGTGTCATGTTATTTTTGTTAGCCTTTGTTGGTAGACGGTTGATGAGGTAGGTGGCGGACATGACAGCTTCCCCCCAGAATTGCTTAGGTAACATGGCGTCCGACAACATGGTTCTAGCCATTTCCACTATTGTTCTATTCTTTCTTTCTGAAATGCCGTTCTGTGGGCTAGAATAGGGAACACTCAATTGACGTTCTATCCCGTTTTCTATCAGGCAGTTTTCAAATTCGTCACTGATATACTCTTTTGCGTTATCGGACCTTATTGCCTTTATCAACTTGCCAAATTTATTTTTTGTTAGCGCTATGTATTCTTTCAGTTTGATAACGGCTTCCGATTTATGCGCGATTAAGTATGTTATTGTGTACCTGCTATAATCATCCGTGAATGTTATAAAGTACCTTTTCCCTCCTATCGTTTCAGTATTCATGGGGCCACATATATCGGAATGTGCGAGGGTACCGATGTCTTTGCTTCTGTTTGTGGCTACTTTAGGGTAGGGCAGAGCGGAAAGTTTTCCTTCAATGCACTTGGTGCATCGCGTGTCATGTTTACATTTGTTAATTGTTATCCCATTGGCTAATTCATGATTAACAAGGTATTTAATATCATCAAAATTTTTGTGTCCGAGTCTTCGGTGCCACAATGAAATACAATTTGTATTGTTACAGAAAGTTTGAGTACTTATAGTATAGCCGTAATGATCTTCAGGGTTTAATACGTAGAGATTATCATTTAATTTAGCTGTCAAGATTATATTATCATCTTTGACAAATAAACATGCATTTTTCTCGAAAATTACCTTTATATTATTTTCAGTGGCTTTCTTAACTGACAATAAATTGCCCTTTAGTTCTGGACAGTATAAGACGTTTCTTAGTGTAATGTAGTGGTTTTTGTCTGTTTTTATTTTTACGTCGCCCATACCTTCCGAATTAAGCCTTTTTCCATTAGCGATTGTTATATTCCCAAAATTCCCGGCTGTGAATGTAGCAAAATTTGTTTTTGCTGATGCAACGTGCCTGGTACAACCCGAGTCAATGATATATGTGTTTGGATCTGTTGTTTGTGTTTGGTTAATTTTTACTGACTCAATTTCAAAATTGTTTTCCACTGGGAAGAGAGGAATGATCGATTGGTTGACCTCATCCTCTATATTTGATTTGCTGTTAAAGCAAAAATTCGAGGAGTCGGTTTTACTACCATTGTGTTGATTTTTGGGGTTTACCGAATTGGCTTTAAAGTTGGCATGGTTGTTAAATTTATTACTGTTATAATTTTCACTTCTTTGGTAATTGTTTTTCTGTTTGTTTTTCAATTTGTAACATTCTGAACGAGCGTGCCTATCTCGTTGACAGAAGCTGCAATATTTTTTGTTTCCTTTATTTATTATTTTATATGCTGTGTCCCTTGGTCGTGTGCTGGTGTTTTTGTATTCGATTCGATGAGAGTACTCGTCGATGAGTTTGTTTTTCACAAATTCGAGGTCTAGATCCTTTTCGTCTCTAGCCTCCATGCTTGTTATAAGAGGAGCATATGACTGAGGCAAGCTGCAAAGCATAAGAGCCACGATGTGCGAATCATTTATGAGCTCTCCAATGGCAGCGAGTTTGTCGCGGATAGTTAAAATATTGTTGATATGTAGATTTAAGTCTCCGCCCTCATTGAGCCTTTGCGAATATAGTTTCCTCAAAAGGAATAATTTGGATGATAAATTCGCCCTTTGGTGAACACTTTTTAATCTTTCCCAAATTTCTTTGGGAGATGTCAAATGTCTGATGTGCACGATTTGTGTATTTTCAATGCACAAACAAATTATGGCTTTCGCCTTAGCCGCGTTTTTAGTATATGTATCATCGGGTGTGGCAGGTGGAGATTCTGTTATATATTTGTATAAATCGTCTTTAATTAACAGATTTTCTAATTTGAAACACCAATGATTGTAATTATTATCATTTAGTTTCTCTACTGCCGTAATTTCTTTTGTGGCAGACATAGCGTGTTATTCAAGTTTTATAAATTCTTTGATAACGAATATATTTACTATAAGAAGTTTGTGACTTTCTTAAAATAATTTCTTAGAATATGTTATAAGTATAAATAAAATGATCAGTTATTCACAATAATCAATCAATATTCGTTCACAATAATACTCTTTTTGCGATATTATATATATCGTTATTTATTCATGCACATTTATTTTTATTTTCATGTATATATTTCAATATTTCATATCTCATATGTGCATCTTGTTCATCATTTTATCACAATCAGATAAACAAATTTTTATTACTGGTTTTTTTATTTATTTATTTATTTACTTTCCCCTTCAACTCAGCCTTCATAATCTATTAAAATATCTAGAAAGGGTGAGTTCGCGATTAGCGTGAAGCTAAGGACCCAGTATAAATATAAAATTATTATACCAAAAGTTTTTTTCATTAATAATGAAAGATAGAAATTTATTTTCTTACCTTTCTGGTAAAGCAGACATACGCTGGTTTCCTTCATGTGAAAACAACCTATAAATTTTTATTTAATGAGTAGATATTGTAAATCGTGAAAAATATCTTCTTTGAATAATGCAGGTGCACTTGTAGAGAAAAAACTATTTAATGTACGACGAATTCTGGGTTACATGGATGCACACACACACACACTAAAAAAGAATAAAATAAAAGGGTTAAATATGGATACTATAAAAGTAATGATGTTGGAAATCCAGTAGGAGATGTAAGTCTTCCATTGAACAAAGAGTTAACGCACGAAAAACCGTGCGTCTTGGCCTCACAAAATCGGGCCTTTAAGTGAAGAAGTAAAAAGGGGCCCACAAGAGTTAAAACAGAGTAAAAAAAAACTTGAAACAATACAGACTGCTTAACAAGCAAAAAAAAAAAAGGTTCTATTTAAAATCAGTCTATCAGAAAAGTTCTGTGGTGCTGCGATCTGTTGACGCCTTTTCGAAACAAAAGTCTTTTACACAATCTTCATGTGAAAACAACCTATAAATTTTTATTTAATGAGTAGATATTGTAAATCGTGAAAAATATCTTCTTTGAATAATGCAGGTGCACTTGTAGAGAAAAAACTATTTAATGTACGACGAATTCTGGGTTACATGGATGCACACACACACACACTAAAAAAGAATAAAATAAAAGGGTTAAATATGGATACTATAAAAGTAATGATGTTGGAAATCCAGTAGGAGATGTAAGTCTTCCATTGAACAAAGAGTTAACGCACGAAAAACCGTGCGTCTTGGCCTCACAAAATCGGGCCTTTAAGTGAAGAAGTAAAAAGGGGCCCACAAGAGTTAAAACAGAGACTTGAACAATACAGACTGCTTAACAAGCAAAAAAAAAAAAGGTTCTATTTAAAATCAGTCTATCAGAAAAGTTCTGTGGTGCTGCGATCTGTTGACGCCTTTTCGAAACAAAAGTCTTTTACACAATCCTTCTTTAGTTTGTGACCTTACGCCACGATAACTCAGGGAAGTGTCGCCATCTTGGAACATATTTCACAACTAAAAGAAACGCGTTGCATATTTCACGAGGAAATTGTCATTTCACAAGCGAAGTGATGTTGGACATAAAATTACTTACACTGTGACGTTTTCCAACAATATATATATATATTATATTTTTTTTGCCGTTCTTTAACTAGCTTTTTTTAGTATTTTATACAAATGAAGATTTTTTATTATGGATTATTTCGGGTATACAGTCTTGCTCTCTAAAGCAGATATTTCTCAAGTTAAATGTATGCATTTTTATAGTGACACCTTTTCTTCTGCCTGTTGTTCATCCTCATCTTCATCTTCAGAGCTGTTACTACACTGTTAAAAATTTGCAGCATTATGTCCAGTCATTTCGACCGTTTTTGGAAAAAAAGGTTTCATAACCGTAATTTAACTGTATTCTGACCGTAAAATGGCCAATAATATGGTCAGAATAGTGTTAAATTACGGTTGTGCAACCGTTTTCGACAAAAAACTGTCAAATGACTGGACAGAATGCTGTAAATTTTTAACAGTGCAGCGTTACCAACAGTTCTATTTAGCCCAGCGTCAGAAGAGAGACTCCAAAGAACTTGGGTACTAGTCTCCACGCCCGCCGTTGCTGCGCAACATTGCAACTCCCAGAAAATTTGTTCAGAAAATAATCGCTTCTGAAAAATGAAAAAAATGTCAAATATTTTTTTTCTTCCCATTTTAGATTCGATTTTGAAGCTTTCAATTCATAAATAATTGCTATTTTTCTTCTACCATAACTTGAAAGTGTAAAAGAAAAGGAAGGGGAAAAGATGTTTTTTTTTAATGCCAGATTTTTGAAGTTGCCGGATTTTTGAAGTTACACTGTATTATATTTTTCTAGATTAAGAAAGATTTGTATTTCTTACTGTTTATTTAATCCTCCGCATATCACACGTGTCCAACGGACCAGACAGGTACATTCAAAATATTTATTCAAACCAGAAATTTTTCTATAATAAACTAAATATATAAATTAGACAATAATAAGTTAAATAAGTTAAATTGTTTAAATAAAAGTTCTGGTGTAGAATACTATTTATATAACTTGAGTAAAATTTCCGGTAGTTTTAGGGTTAAAGATAACTTCTATTCCATTTCCGAGAACATATCTTAATTATATTCTATTGCACTTTTGAGCTTCATTTCCACGAGACATATTATTTATAGCTACAGTGTAAAATGTAAGTAAAAACCATTTTTTTAGCTAGTGTGAAAAACTATCTACGTGACTATCGGAACGTACACTGCAAATAAAGGCGTCTTAAATTAAGATACATATGTGACTGAAAAAGAATTTCAGACACTTAAGTGTCTGAATCTGAAAATTCAGTCACAATAGATGTCTTAATTTAAAACACCTAAGTGTCTTACTATGATCATAGTGTACACGAACTGATAAAAGTGTCTAAAAAATCTGCAAGTGTCTAATTTTAAGACACTTTGTAACTCCGCTCCGCATTCACCAGGGGGCACTCTCAGTTGCGCATGCGTCTTCCTTTCGAACTCGATGTTCGTTTGTAATTCAAACTGAATGCTTGTTTTTATGTACGCGTACATTTTAACTAATAATTTATTTTGACTTGATTGTTTTTTGCGGAATGTGAAGTTCCGGGATTTAATTTCTATCGACATAGTGGTACTCCGTATTAATATTTATCTATAAAACTAATACAGTGTTCTTCATCTCGTCAAATTTGTAAAGAGAACTGTTGTCTGGCGGGCTATGTTTTCAGGATGGAAATTTTCCATCCTTTTAACACAGCTAGCCGGATGTGCAAGGGGATTTTATTTTTTAAATATCCAAGTCTGCCTAACTAACGGATACTAACGTAGCCTCCAATCCGGACGTCCTCTGGGCGAATGTGCTTTTGGAATAATCAGACCTTTTCCCAGGTAAGTGGGGTCTTAACTATGTATTTAAAACTCTCTGTGATTGTTTTCTCTTTAAATGAAGACCTCACACGAGTCTATAGCTTTATTAGTTCCTGAGTTATGCCAAAATATGTTCAAAGCATTTTGCCTATGGTATTTCCATGTTAAAATTTTATTTTGCTAATATTTAAATTTCTACTCTTCAAATCATCTGCAATCATATTTCTGTATTATTTTCTATCCAATGTTATCTTTAAAATAAATTTTGGTGTCTCTGCATGGTGTATATTAGCGGTTACTGAATTTATTAATTTTACACCTTCCTAAGCCTTTTCTTATGTAGCCATTACTTTAAAAATCGCAGTGACATCGCCTGTTGATTGGCTCATACTTCTACATTACCATAAGACTACCTTAATAGTATTTTTTGGTGTAATTATTACTCTGAAGTACCCTTTTTAATTATTTATTTACGTATACAATATTTTTATAAGCATTTAATGCGGCAGCATTTGTAATGTTTACATCGATTTTTACATTTCTGATAGATTTATTATGTGTTATGTACTGGAATTCAAAAGCATTTATAGTAAACATTCCTGTTAATAGCTGCTTTTATTTATTATTTATGCTTTTCTTGTCTAATGAAGTTTTCTTCTGCCTCATATTGTGTACATCATAAATTTTAAAAAAGAATATAGTTCGAACATCCTTCCATTCATTGATTCCCCCATATATTTAATACAGCGAATTACTTGTGTTCATTTATTTATTTTAAAATGTTTTGACTGATAAAACTCATTAAATCCGGTCATTCTAATTAAAAGATTTCCCTTTGCTATAATTTTAGTGTTTCCGAGTATTTTTGAAATATCCCATTTGCTATACTGAAAATAGTCAACATATAATCTTTTTATGATTCAAAAGTCAAAACCACAGCTTCACGTGGCTGTGGTTTGAACGGAAATTGACGTCACTAATGTAGACGTTGAATCAGAAAAAAATTTGTTGATGTCAAACAAAGATTTAGAAAAAGGATCTCGCGTTATCTGTAGTCACTTTGTTAAATTTTAATGATTATTTTTAGATTCTTAAATTCATGTAATCATGTACCGTTAACGTAATTGTAAGAATGCGGTAAAAATATACAGATATATTTCATTTGAAATAATTATATAATATTGATTTTTTGATTACTTTTAGTTAAAAAGTAATTTGAAATTAAAAATGAATACAAAGTAAAAAGGTAGATTTTTATAAAATATTTATTTGCATATAGCTAGATTTTGCACTTAAAACTGACACGTACATTTATCGAATCATAATACAGGGTTGGACTTTTTCCAGAAGAAGGGCCTGATTAAAGCATGGGCAGACCCTCCCCCCCCACCCCCCCTACGATTTTACGTGCTCCAAATTCGATATGGATTTTTTTTAAAGCTTATATTTTAAATGTGTTTCAACATTCTATTGATTATAATCAGCATTTTGAACTTTAAAAGTAGAATTAGATTAAAAACTAAATAAAAAAATAAATACAGTAAAAACTCTCAATCGCGGCCACCTCGCGAATTGAACGCGTTTTGGAATGTTGAATTTGCCTGCTATTCGATTGTGTTCGCTTTTATGAGGTAAAAAAAATG
The DNA here is from genome assembly GCA_963932465.1 of Maratus speciosus. NCBI lineage: Eukaryota > Metazoa > Arthropoda > Arachnida > Araneae > Salticidae > Maratus > Maratus speciosus. Next base: position 124,534,066 of record OZ010789.1, on the reverse strand, counting down.
TATTTATCTTGAAAAAGGTCAGTGTTCGCTGAAGAAAATTGTCCTATGAAAGTTTTGTTGTAAAATCTCCATAACGGACACTCCTACATAGAGGACACAACTATTTAAGAAGCACATTTTTTATTAACAACATGCACATATTTTATATTTTTTACCTCAGAAAAACAGACACTTCCGAATGGCGAACAAATTCCACGGTTCTAAGGTGCCTACTATTGAGAGGTTTTACTGTATTGTGACAAATATTTTAATTTTTAATCTTATTCTACTCTATAAATTCAAAATATTGATTATAATCAGTACAAAGTCGAAAAAGATTTCAATTATCAGCTTTATGAAAATTGCATACCATATTTTGGAGCCCCTAAAATTAGGCTGTGTGTGGGGGGGGGGGAGAGTAGGGCAGAATAAGGGCCATATACTTTTCCAGGATCAACGTGGTCAAACATGGCTACGTATAATGCTTTAAAAAAATGGCTGCGATTCAGACGTTTGAAGTGTCTAAAATTCAGACGCAAAAAGTGTCTGAAAAAATTCAGACATTTTAAAATGTCTGAAAATTGAACACTCCGTTTCAGACACTTAAGTGTCTGAATTTAAGACATTTCGATTTAGAGTGTAGGAAAAAGTAAATTTGAGCTTTGACGTCAAAAGCTCTGTATACAGGAGAAACTATATGTATTTTCTTTGCTCTTTGAATAAAGATTCTCTTTACACTGCAGTGCAGTTTTTGATTAAGTTTCGCCTTTTCCGTCTACATGCCACATGCAATTCTGAGATATGTTGAGAAGGGACACTATAATGCTATTATTGAATGATTCTATTTTCTCCTTAGATTCTAGGTGAATATTAAAGCTTTCTCTCTCGCTTTTTTTTTCTTTTTACTACTTAGTACCGCATCAATATTTAACACTAAAATCATGCGACAAAACCTTTTAAAATCTTCTAAAGAATTTTAGTCATGGGAAGATGTTAGAGGGAATTTTTTAAAAACGTTTCTATTTTTGAAGAGTTATTTATTGCATGGGACGTGGTAACTTATTCATTTCGGAATGACTATTTATTGCATGAATTATAATTCATTTGAAAGGTAATTTTTATCTGAGGAATAAGAAATATATATTTTTTTATTTAAATTATTTTATTTGAATAGTTTATTTTTATTAAACACTGAGAAAACAATATGGTTCTGGCATCTAGAATCTAAATTGAGGCTCTAAAATTAGTTCCACGTCATCCGTATAAATTCGAGTTCCATTTGTTAGAGAGTTCAGGAGTCTCCTACAAGAATTCAAAAGAGTTTTCCTATATTATCGTGGTCAAAATTATTTAAAAATCTCTGCAAATAGATGCGAATGCAAGAGGTTAGTTTTAGTAACTATAATTCAAGTTTATAAAACCATTCCACAAATTAAGTTATAATTTCTCGCTACTGAAACGGTTCAGTATCGTTTAGTCACCTAGAAAACAAAAGAGACTAGAAATTCTAGATCATTTCATCTATTCAGCTTAATTGTTTATCCTATTCGCATAGCTCGGAGATCTATATTTCTACTTTAAATATTCAGAAAACGACTAGCTATTCATTCTATGCAGTGGTGGAAAATTGGCGCAGAGGAGGAGACTATTGACACCACTAAAATTTTATAGTATTCTTCACCTTAATAAAAACGCAGAAATTCTGTCATTAGATAAGGCGAAAAATACCACTAAAATTTAGTGGTATCAATAGGCTCCTCCTCTGCGCCAATTTTCCACCACTGTTCTATGTCCAGGCGGTATTTTTTTTTTTTTTCAGGGAAGTTTGTTTAATATTTGTTGCATAGTAAGGTAAGTTTTCACTTACCTTTTTATGGTTATCCATTACCATGTTTTTCCCGGCAACTTTCCATACATCGCATCAGTAACGCATATTGGTATCCGTTATTTCAACATCTTGAAAACGAGGTGATAGGACGCTGAAATCATAAAATGGGATGAATAATTGAGCGAATTTTTTCTATGAAAAAACATAGAGTCTTACCTATTTATGTGAATTCAACAATTACAGTAAGCTGTTAATTTTAAGTTTAAAAATAGAGAGTCATACATTTAAATACAGAAACAAATGCAGAAGCTTTTTTATGCATTTAAGCGTATACACAGAGCTTAATTTCTAGCAAAAAATAGTGCATACCCTCAACCCGTATATTTATATTTTCTACATTATTTGCAAAATTTACTCTTTAGCAAAAGAAAAATTTTAATATATTTTGATTATATGTATATGCATTTATATATATGTAGAAAAATTCTAATAAATGAACAGAGGAAAAAGATTAAATTCATGAGTGGGGGATTTTCAGAAAATACTACTCGCCAAAGATTTTTCTCAGTAAAGTGGAGGGCGGGGGTGGGGGTGGAAGCCCCGGTGGGTTCCGACTAATATTTAATATTCAGAAAAATAAATAAGTACTGGAACTGCGCACCTGTGAGCTTCGGTGTAAATTAAAGACCTGTGAAGCTAGGACGTTGATCAGAGAGAATATGCTAAAAACATGAACAGAAAGCAGCTAGTAAAAATACCGTTTCGAATAATTCTGGCATTCTTCGTCGCCGTTCGGAAAACATTGAGTCTATACTTGTGAGGTTAGACAGGAGTATGCTCTTACGTTTACGACACACTACTTTGTCACATATGTAAGCGATTCGGTAGGAATGAATGCAAAGGATTGGAGATGGGGAGAGAAAGTAAAATGTAATTTAGGCTTCAGTTTTTCGAAAACTCTGTTCCTCTGAGCTCCGGATCGCAGTATTTATGAGTCCCGGTGAATCCAGAACAATATTTAAACATTCACTAAAAAGAAATAAGTACATAACTAGAGCTAAGCTCCTGTGTACTCGGACGCAAATTAAGCATTACGTCTATATCTATACTGAAAGGAAAAAGATAGTTCAGAATAAAAATATTCTGAACAGGCCCAATGTAAGCTGTGAGTCCATTCATTCAGTGCACTTGATGGGGGTTATAGATATTGCATGATGTATGCCAAATGAAGTTGAAGGTCTTAATAAAAGCCCGTTCTTAATTCTTTTCATCTCAGTTAATAGAGATTATTTCATATTCTCACATTTTCTAAGTTATCAAAAGCGGAATAAATTACAAGAATATGGAAAGTACCTACGTATAACTTTTTACAGCCGCTTAAAGTGAGCGCATGAATTTGCTTTCACATACAAATGAGGTATGTCTGTTAAATTAAGACTGGTTAAATAACTCATCTTTATTTATTTGTATTACAAATGCAATACTCGTCCCCCTCAATATACTCTCTCCATTTGCACTTAATCTTGTTTCAAGTCGTTTTACAATGGTTGAAGGCATGCAGCAAATCCATTTTTGTCAGCTGTTTTAACATATTTGCCATTTGTTTTCTCTGCAGCATCAAGTGACTCAAAATCTGTTCCTTTAAGCACTGATTTAACTTTTGAGAAAAGATGGAAGTCACAGGGCGCTATAAATTGGGCGAATATGGGGCGGTGTATAAGTATAACATTGTGATTGTTGGTCAAAAACTGCGCCACAGAAAGTGCTGTGTAAGCCGGTGCATTGTCCTGATGACATGACATCGCGGGTCTAAAGGAGGGCCAACGCGGTGTGAAGCGCCGCCGCGCGTAACCTTTAACTAAATATGAAAAGGGAACATAAAGATGAATTTCGAAACAATGCACTGCCTAAAAGTGTAATTTGTAAGTTCTGGTGGAGTCCCGAGGTCCATTTCAGAGTTGAGAGCACGAGGCTAAATATAACCTCCAGAAAAAGGGCGCATAGGGCATCCAAATAAATTTGGCCCTACACCTAGATGTCATTTCTCCGACTGGCGTAGTAAAGAACGAAGAATGTAAAGGTAGTATGGTACCACAAAGAACAGAATAATCAAAGCATAAGGTAGCCAAGTCTAACTATCTCTAAGAACCAAAAAAAGGGGACCCCATAGCTCACAAGAATTTTGATAGTCAAGCCTAGTGCGCATCGCAAGTCGCAGATCTCCCGGCTTTCGTACAAACGGTTAAGCCTTTAAAAAGGCTTTGTGGTACTAGACATCGAGATCACCACTATTGCGAATAATATTTCGGCGTTGACCATGATCGAAAGTGGGGACAGGTTAAAATTAAAAGCTAAAAAATTCAAAAATCGACTGTAACAACTGGGGTTTGAATTTAGCGACCGGGATGCATAGGGACAATTTTTCAACATTAGCGGCAGTTTTTTTCTGATTCTTTCTCTCAACTTTTTCAAAACTTCTTTGTAATAATGCTGCTATCGTTCGAACACTGTTTCGGCCATTTTTTTTACAAATAATTTCATTGATTTTTTTTACGCTTTCTTCTGTTCTAAAGCTGCAAAGTCGTCCTGGGCGGTCATCATCTTTAACATTGTCACGGCCCTCGCTGAATATTTTATGCCACTCAAACACTCGTGTACGAGACAGACAATCATTCCCATCGACCGTAGTAAGCAATTGAAAACATTCTGTTGGTTTTTTATGCAATTTTATTAAAAAATTCGAGTTGACACGTTGTTCAACTTTTTAGCATTTTCCCGGCATCCTACACCACCAAACTAAATGGTGATTCACAATCAGTGAAAGTCAGAGTATTAGGGTTTCTCACATAGTTTCAGACCGGTTCAATTTCACTAATCATGCAATCAGTTCAGGCTGCTTTACTTACTGTTTAGAATCATACTACCGTTATTTAATAGAAATACTTTGTAGATGATTTTTAATTTTAAGTTTTCAAAGTAGTTATTCTAACTGAAAAGTGTATTATTCGCTTTAGAACTATTTTAAATCCAGAAAATCAAATTTTGGGAAATGGCGGAAAACCTCCGATTGCGTCCATTGGTTTTCATTGTAAACCAAAATTTTACAATGTCAAATATACACGATAAAAATAGTTTTCTTTTTTTGCAGATTGTAGTTTTTTTTTTTTTTTTTTTTTTTTTTGATGCAGGTTCAGCAGTAAATAGATTGATAGAAAAAACTCGATTTTTTAAATTTTGGATTAGGCGAGTTTTGAAATTCACATCATTATTATTATACACAGTATTATTATTATTTCCAAAGTTTGTAAATAAAGCTTTAATTTGATTACCTCCCAAAATTCTAAATAAATGTTTCTTGTGTATGTTCTCGTGTCTTATAAAATAAGAATAAAATAAATAATGTGGTTTCTTCTCCACTTTCCAAAATGTCTTTTAATCATATCTTCTTTTAATGCTGTATCTCATTCCACGAGTTCGTGGCATATTTACTATATATATCTGAAGCTTAAATATAAAGGAATATAAAAATATTTCGTTTTCTTATTTAGTGTAAAAAACTGAGATTATCCGGAACATAGAAAAAAATAAAGTTTGCTCTGACGTCAAAAGCAAAGTACAAGAGGAACTATATATATTTTCTTACATCTTTGAATAAAAATTTCTTTTATGCTGCAGTACACTTTTTGATTAGATTTCGTTTTTTTCCGTCTACATGCCACATGTGATTCTCATGTTTGAGGAGAAAAGATACCATAATGTCATTATGGTTGACTCTATTTCTCCTTTAATTTCTAGTTGGATTTTAAATCTATTATTTTTTTAGAACTAGTGCCGCATAAATATTTAACACTGCGAGCATTTCACTAAGAAAATATAAGTTTTTCTACGATCTTTATTTGTAGGGAGAAAATATTAGCAGGAATTTTGAAAACGTGCCTGTTTTTGCAGAGTTGTTTCGCGCCGTATTTTGCGAATTTAGTAACATTTTTGGCGTTATTTGAACTTTTAAGGGGGAAAAATGAATGGTTTGTCTTAAAATTTTTGTCTATTTCTCCTTCACAATCCGAGCAAAGTTAATAAAGAAAAGAATATTTTTTTATTTGTTTCATTACTAATTTTCTGGGTATTATTCCAAAGATTTTTTTGTTTCATTATAAAATTAAAAAAGAAATGATTAAATTTTTTATCAAACGAAATAGATAATAAAATATAAGCTATGGATCAATTTTGACGGAAGTAGTATAATAATTACCTGCTCACTGCTGGTGTATAATTGTGTTTAGATATGTCAGGAGATTTAAAAGACTATTAACAATATTGTGATCCGTATAGTATTACTATTATCAGATATCGGATTCAAGTCACCAGGCGAACATACTGAATCATTGATGTTCAAACAGAAAAGAAGTTACCACCAGTGTCGTAGCGTCAAGAGATGCTGTATAAGTTTACTACTAGTACTATTATATATTAAATTTAGCCATACTTAAACGTATAACGTTCGTAATAATTTATTCATATAGCGATTATATAAAGCCAAATTTAGTGTATAATAAAAACCGGTACTAAACTGATACAGCATACCCTGATGCTTTGCCACTGATTTAAACAACGCGCAGTTGCCACAGTAATCTTTTTCCTTACTCAAGTTATTATGTATGTCACAATATCTGTCCAGTGTAAATTTTAATCTGTAAATTTCGCGTTACTGATTGAGAGAGGAAAGGAAGGTCTGGGAGGTATGGTGTCTATAAATTAGATTTTTTTAAAGATAAAATGTGAAATGAAAAAAAGGTATTATTTGCAGAAAATTAAGTAATGCATTGTATTTTCATATTGTTTAAAAATAAAGCCATTTGCGAAATTGATTTTTGCCTTCTTCAAATAAGAATTGGTCTTGAATTCCGAGAAAGAAAGAAACTTCTAGTTCTTTGTCAACCGTATTGTGCAGTTTTCTTATATTTTTATCTTAGAAATAAAAGAAATTTGTAATAACTTAGCAATTGATAATTTATAACAAGAGTTAGCTAGAGGGTCCGCTTAACCTCTGAATCTAGGGGAAGCACAGTATCATTCTGAGGTCCCTTTTCATTCGGCAAAAATTTTCTAAATTCTACCATACATAAAACTCATCAATGCAACTAATATTATTCCCGTGGTTCACAGCCGAGTTCACATATACAGCGTGGTTCAGAACTATATGTCAAAAATATAAAGGCAGGTAGAGTGGACCTAAATAAGCAGATTTCGTATAGGGATGTGGGTGCGGAAATGTAGGGTTGAGGCAGTAGAGGGCGCTGTTGAGTCAGGTGGATGAAAGCGATTCGCTGACTTGAATCGTCATTTTCCGCACAGATTTCGAGTGACATGCATCGTTACACCAACGCGGAGCTTGAGGACATGCATTTCATGTATGGAGCTGCGCAAGAAAATGGCTGACACCCAGCAGCTCTCGGACTTGTCGAAGGATTATCCTGTACTGTGCGTAATACTGCTTCTTCCACTGCATGAATTCTGCGATATCTTTCAGTGCCCGTATCGCATCTCGAAGCATAAAAGGAGCCACTCACGCAAAACTCCCGATGAAGACGCTCAAATGTTTGAAGTTCCAGCAGATTCCTACCCTGGAATGGGTCCATGTACATCTTTTGATCAACCGCTCCATGAGCAAGCTCCGCATTGGTGTAACGACACATGTTGTTCAAAATCCGAGCGGAGAATGACGATTCAAATCAGCGAAGCGCTTTCATCCGCCTAACTTAACAGCGCCCTCTACTGCCTCAACGCTGCATTTCCGCATTCACATTCCTATACGAAATCTGCCTATTTAGGTTTCCTCTACCTGACTTTACATTTTTGACATATAGTTCTGAACCACTCTGTATTTCATTAAACAGTTTTTTATGTTCCCTGCATATACTACAGATAGTTTTAGCACATATGATTGTTGTGTGCTCAGTTACCCAGAATAACTTCACTCCTTATCATATGGTAAATGATAGCAAACAATGCGCTACAACAACTGCAAACACTCAAATTCGAAATATACATTGCTTTATTCTAGTAAATGAGCTGCGATCAACATATTGCACACCAAAGAGATTCTACTCCTATGATACGTATAGATCGCAGCCTTTTAATCGGAGATTCAAACAACAAAATTACGTGAGTATGAAGCTAAAATATCTTTCATTTCCCTCCATTCTATATGCATTTTAAAACATAGTTCTGTTAAAAATATTTTTGTGTACAGATAATTAAACATGATTGCCGAAAGCAAAAAGCAGAGAGTTCTTCCATGAAGTGTTGTTCTCAGCAGTTTGAAGTAGACAAAAATCCAGTAAATAGACTTAAGGTGTATCAGGACTCTTAAAACTTCAAAATCTTTGAAATTTTAAATTTTTAGATGTTAAACCCCTATCTTTTCTGAACATTTTTATATAATTGTTTCCTTGAAATTCTTATTAGAACAGAAGTTACGGCTTTTAGAATTATACCAGCTCAATAACTGAAGCGGCGTTTCCGAAACTTTGAAGACATTTTTCTCCAAATAACATTTTTGGGCATAACGCGCAGGATGTCTCAAAGATTTCTGAAATTTTTTTCACCAAATTTTCATAACATATGTTTCATGTTAGTCTGTATAAACTGAACCCAAAATTTCCTTTTTATTGTAATTTTTTTTTATTTATTTATTTTTATTTTTATGTGATTACATTGTTGAAATTTTCAAAATTTTGTATTAGCTAAATACAACTTTGTATTAAAAATATGAAAATGCTTTAAATGCAAATTTATTTAGGTTCAGGATAATTATTATAATCTGAAATATAAGTAGGCGCGAAAATTTTCATTCTAGTTGCAAAAATTTATATTGTAATCCTGCGCGTAAGCTGTTATACCAATTTTCTGCTCGCCAAATGTCTGAAAGTTTGAAGCCCCCTATACATGCGAATTCTTCATCTTTCAATTTTTTAAATACATGAAATGAAAGAACATACTTATATCGTTCATCCGAATAAAAATTGTGTTTTAAAATCATATACATTTTAAAATATTATATGCTGAAAATGGTCTTTTTTTTCCAATTTTAAGAGTCCCGAGATTCTTTATTTCTGTTATTTAGTCATACAACATCCGACTCTCCGTTTTTTAAGAAGCACTAAATACTACGAAAACCGCCAAAATGTAGATCTTAAGTAACGAAATTTTAAATAAATCCATGAAATTCAATGAGTAGAATTCTTCTAAGATGTTGCGATAGGTAGACGATAAACACAGAAATTCGATCTCCGAGAATTGTGCAACAGAATTGAAAGGCGTATGTTTATAAAATACGTGACGTTGATAGAATTTCAACCAATTACAAATCTTTGTTCGGCAAAAAAGACTGCGGATTAAAGTTTTGAGTAAATCGGCTTCCCCAGCGGGGGAATCAAAAGCTTCTGGAAAGATCCAGAAGAACTTGGGCCAAAATAGAAAAATCGAATTGAAAGAATTCTGAGAAAAAAATTACGGCAGTCGAAAATAAAATTTTGTAAAGGGAAAAGAAGAAAAACATATGACGCTTTGAAGTTATTAATTTTTTTTATAGGGAAATCGGAATAAGTATTTTTAAAGACGAAATATAGTAAAATTAAGCGAGAAAAATTTAGGATAATTTTAAGATAGGTAAATGTTTAAAATGTGTTATATATATATATATATATGCGTGTGTATGTGTGTGTGTGCACTAATTTCGCTACATAAATTTGATATTAGAGATATAAGAGTATTCTTTTCCATGTGGACTAATTTTCTTTAAGCTCGGATTCTGGGTTGAAATGCGTAAGTTTCGGGTTAATTTCTAATAAAATGTTTGGGTTCGTGCCGGCTATAACCCAAGTCGTGCAAGACCCTAATACTGATAACAGTAAACGTTTGCCACAAATCAGGAAGGTAAAAAATAACCCATGAAGTCGGTTTTATTTATTTATTTTAAATGCTTATTCATCACTTTTTAATGTCGATTGAATTTTAAAATAAATATGAGCTCGATTCAACGTTCATACCAAATTAAGAAAATATATATATATGAATTTTTCTTTTCAATTTTCATTATCTTTGATATCTTACCCCATCATAGCAATTTCGTTTTCAAATAATAAAAATAATACACTACAGCATGTACCAGACATCTGAAGTAGTTCAGATTTTCCATCTCACATCTTTCATCATAACAAAAACAATGGATTTTAGTATTATCGATTAAGTTTCATCGGAAACATAAAGAAGATGAGATAGGGAAAACTGGGGAAAATGTACTGCTCGAGACATTCTTCCTTACTCCGTTGGGGTAGTCCATTGATTTCGTCTTTTATGCTTTTATTCCACGCTTAATTCCCATGTTTGTGGTAAAAGATAACGCATCATCATAAATATTTTCGTTCTCGTTGAATATTGGATACGTTTTATGCTACTTTTAACTAAAGGAGTACGATAAATATAAAACGAAGATTTTAGCTTTAGATAAAACAGGAGGAGATTTGTCTAAAAAATACATAAAAATAAAGCAACTAAGAGTAGTATGCAGAAACAGAAAAAGATATTGGAACGGGAATCGGATCAGTGTGGTACGGAATCTATGTTAAAGCGGATCTTAAAAATTTCTTACTCAACATGGCAAAACATTTTGACACATATTCTGATTCATTTTTAAATGTGAAGGCATAAAATCGGCAGGCCTGATTATTGAAGTCATTTGAAATCTAATGGTCTTTTTTCATTTTGTTAATTAATAAATTACTTATCGAGTTACAAGTAATTGTTGTTACGTGACGACTGGTTTTTCTCCTTTACCATGTTGTTGCATCTGAAAATTCGGTTCAAAACGTCAACTTTGACGGTATTTTCTGAAAGATCTTCTATTTTTAGAAAAAAATTGGAAAAAGTCATTCAATCACTTTGTTTCTGAATAAAAATACCTGCGAGTTTCATGCGTTTCCGAGCAAAAGTGAATTCAGAAATATGTCAAAAAATAGCTCGTTTGGATTTGAGAAGATCCTTAACACGGGAGAACTCGCTGCATGAGATTTTCTGTCACAGTCGTGCTTTTTAAAGACTCTTATTTAAATCATTATTCATTTTAATTAAAATTTCAAAATGTTTTTCAATTATTTTACTTATTTTGTCAATAAAAGTACTAAGCCAACCAAAAAAAGTTGATATTATATGAATGTAAGGTAAAAGAAAAGCAATTGGGCATTCTCACTAGCGAGTTCTCCCGAGTTAAAAAAAACCATTCCAAGTGCCAAGCAAAGTCTTGTAAACATTTTTATATCTGTGATTGCATCATACATAAGCAACTAACAGCATCTTACTGATAGATTTTTTATGCTTGTTGTGGAAAAAGCAGTATGCAAAATTGTATAAAACTGGTATATAAGTATTGGTAGAAGATTATTATCCCACCACTTTCTATTTTCAACTGCTCTTTTTGTATTACAAAGTTATCTCTTAACCTTAATTAGCTAAATATGTATTTTAGATAAAATGCTAGCATGAATTGGAGAGGAAAAACTGCCTCGTTTCCCAACAATATTAGAAAGAGAAAAATTTAGTCTGTGTGTCATTGAAAATACAGTTGTGGAAAAAAAATATTATACCCCTACGGTGTAAAAAAAATTCCTTTTAAATAGCAGAAAATTTCCGGCAGCAAAACGTTGCCACAGATTATCTGCATACGGGAAATATCTGCAAATTGTCAAAATCTGCAATTTGACAAAATAACGAATTTTCGGACGGCAGAAACATGTAGTTAGAAAGGCAATTCCTGTAGAAAAAGATACATTTCGCAACAGGAAAAACATGTAGCTTACAGACGATTTCTGTTGACGAAAATAAGTGTTCCTCAATAGATCAGTCCTCTAGATGCTTCAAGAAATGGTATTTAACCGTTTATCTACTGACTGTCCTTATAAGTACCATTAAAATAACTTGTTATAAAATTTATTTAATACATCGAATAGTAGTAATACAGTTTAGATGCATTACTTTATCTTGTTCCAAATGCATTATTGGTGACACAAAAAAATTACTTTTTAAAAGGATGATTTCTTTTGCCTTGGAATCTTTTCAGCTTTCTTGGTGTTGGTGGGGGGGGGGGGGGGGGTTCAATTCGGAAATATTTCTATATTTCTTTTGTAAGATCATTATATTTGTACATTTCTCAACTCTACAAAATACTAAGAAAAATATTTAAAATAAAGGATTTGAGCGAGGTTATAAATATTGCACGAAATCCCTATAAATTCAAATTTAATTAATCCTTCAATCCTTCTAAAATCCTTCTAAAATTTATTAAATGATTATGTAAAAATTCTAATGTAGTTTCAAAAATTCACGAAAAATGCTTTAGAAGATAAAATTTTCACAGAATCATAATTCAGTACATACAGGGTTGACAGAAGAATCGCGCCGGCATCATTAAGGTAACTCCCGAATACCAATCCAATTATTTATATTAATAATTGTAACATATAATTTATAGTTTTATATATTATTTTTTTATATTAAGAAGAAATTTGCTTTTTTCGGTTGAAAAAAATTGATTTTTTTCCCTATAGTCTGTAGATTATCTCTCCGAATCAGTTTTATCGAATTCAAAGTTCTTCCGTAGTTATTGAGTGCTTTAGCGCAACGCTTCTCTCCCTAGGCTTATACTGTTTTGAGACACTACAAGCGCATTTTATGCAAAATGACTTTTTCCAAACTGGCCAAGATCAGAACGCGAAAACTGCACTCATGTTTGTGAAAATTGCAACAACATGACGGAATCATCAGAATTAAATGAAATTTAATACACAAACGACTGGTATTGGTAAGAAACAAATGATTACATTTTCAAAGCCAAAAAAGAAAGAAAAAAAAATTTAATTGTCCGAAATCAGTATTTGGTGTAGCAGCCAAGCACTGCAATAAGTTCTGCTATACGAAGTGTTATGAAGTCAAACAGATTTTGAATGTCTGCCAGGGGAAGAACATTCCATATTGTTTGTATGCGTACCCAAAGTTCATATATAGAAGTTGTAGGCCGAGGATCACGAGCGAGACTCCGACCAACGAAATCAGACATATGTTCAATGGGCGACACATCCCGCGATTACGCAGGCCACGGAAGAGGCTGTATGTTTTCTGCTGACAAAAAGTCCTGAACATTCCTTGCAAGATTTGGGCGGGCATTATCCTGTTGAAAGACAGCTTGGAATGCCTTGAAGGAAAGGAACGACTTCGGGCTCACAGCAGTTCACTGATGTAACTGTTGCTGTTCAGAACTCGGATAACTCTGCTGCTGTTACGCTGCGCACAAGCTGCTATTGCACGACAGTAGAATCGTTCTTTACGAAGGATTCTCCCTCGTTCAAACTCGTAACAAACCTCGTAAATAACCTGGTAACAAAAAAAGCTAAAAAACATCTTTTATCGGCCTCTCCGCAAATCTCCCCTTTAATAGAAAAATAGCAACAGAAAAATTTAGTGTATCTACCACTGAAAGTACAGTTGTAGAAACAAAATTTATACCCCTACTAACTCTCCCAGAAATCATCATATAGAAATGTGACTTTACGAAGTGAATGTGTGTGAATTTACGAAGGATTCTCCTTCGTTCAAACCCCGTCAGTTGTAGAAATGTCGCCTCTTTCGTCGAAGAGGCATAGTTACGTCTCACCTAACGTTTACCACTAGCAGATACCATAGACAAATGTCGACGTCCCGCTACAGCTCCCTATTTATACGGTTTCAGCAGCAGTCCAGAGGGCGCTGGCCAGCCCACGCATACATAGTGACTCTGAAATTGGAATCATTTGCATAACACACAATACTTTGCATTCTCTGAAATTTTCAGCTCAGTAGCGTCATTCTTTCATGGTGTTGCAATTTTCACAAACATGAGTGTATTAAACCTATCTTCCTTTTTTTTTTTTTTAATTAAAGGTAATATAATTTATTGAAGACCACTTTCAATCCTTTTTACAAAAAATAAATATTGTTAGAAGCACGCCAAAGTGCAATGAAAGAGGTCAGAAATAGACTTTTTTTTAAAAATGGCTACCACTTTGTTAATTTTCCACTTTTTTGACCTCAAAGTGCTTGAAGCTGCAGAGAGTATTATTTGTTTTCACAAATTGATGGCAAATGACTCTGCTGATCTATCAGATCCCGTCCGTTTGGAAATCTAACGCGCTCACGCCAAGACATCCACCCACACAACTCGAGTAATACCATCAATTTTTTAATGAAAAATTTGGAATTGTTCTTGTAATGTTAATAAATAACATGCAAAAAAAAAAAAACCGGAGCTGCAAACTTTACTCTTTTTCCAAAACAAAACAAAACATAACAAAAAAAAAAAAAAAAAAAAAAAAAAAAAAAAAAAGCTAAAAAACATCTTTTTTTGGCCTCTCCGCAAATCTCCCCCTTAATAGAAAAATAGCAACAGAAAAATTTAGTGTATCTGCCACTGAAAGTACAGTTGTAGAAACAAAATTTATACCCCTACTAACTCTCCCAGAAATCATCATATAGAAATGTGACTGGTACCAATCGATTACTAATACCATCTCATAATTACTTGCATAATTAAATTTTGTTTAGGAGGTCTTCTGTATATTTAATTGTACCAAACGTCACATTTTTTAATAATAACACCAAATTTTGATAACATAAATGAATTCTTCAGTAAATTTTACCTTTGGATACCAGACAAGAAATAATTCCGCCACGTTATCTAGGAATGATGCAGATTTAAAGCTTGGAATTCATTAAATAAATAAATAAATAAATACACTCTTTTGAATTCATTTTGCAAAACGAATTGCTGTACGCGTAGTTTTTGTAGAACAACTCAAAAACTACTTGGCAGAACGAGCTGCAATTTTGTATTGGCATATTTGAAGTTTCTAGAAATCAATATTTCCTGTTAACCTTTTATCTACTAACGGTACTTATACGTAGCATTAAAATAACTTGTTATAAAAATCATTTAATACATCGATTACTTGTAATATAATTTAGAATGAGTTATAGATACATTACTTTATCTTATCACAAAAGCATTATTGGTTACACAGAACAAAAATATTTTTAAAAGGATGATTTCTTTTGCATTTGCATCTTTTCGGCTTTCTTGGCGTTGTGGTGTGTGTGTGTGTGTGGGGGGGGGGATTTTTCAATTCGGAAATATTTCTATATTTCTATTGTAAGAACATTATATTTGTACATTTCCTAATTCTACAAAATACGAAGAAAAACTTTTAAAGTAAAAGATTTGAGTGGAGTTATAAATGTTGCACAAAATTCCTATAAATTCAAATTTAATTAATCATTCGAAATCCTTCAATCCTTTTAAAATCCTTCTAAAATTCATTAAATGATTATATAAATCTTCTAATGTAGTTTAAACAATTCACGAAAAATGCTTTAGAAGACAAAATTATCATGAATTCATAATTCAGTACATAAAGATTAAAACATCTATATGTTACAGTTCATAATTATTTTCCAAAAATAAATTTGAAAAAAAAAATATGAATTTATGATATTTTTAAAAATTGATATCTATTTTTACAATCTTCTAACATACAAATATAAAATTACAGCTCATTCTACCTAGTAGCTGTGCTTAAAAACGAACCGGATTGCCTACATGTAGAAGTCGCCTTCATATCAAAATTGCAACAAACTTCGAAATGTTCAATACTAACTAGGGATTCACAGAATATTCGGTATCTATTCGGTATTCGTACCATTCGCCCATAATACTGAATATTCGGTTATTCCTAATATCAAACTATTCGGTATGTCGTATATTCGGTTTGGCTGAATATTGAAATATTCGTCCATACCGTATACTTAAAAGACCTTTTTAAAACCTTATAGCAACTTTCATTTTTAACGGTCAATTAATAAAGATATTTAGAATAATTAGAATTACATTTAGAAAAAAAGAAAATGCTTTGCATTTTCTATTTGCTATTTGAAAAGTCTTTCCGGCCAGTGCCGGGAGGAAGAGGTAGCTTTCATATTTTTTATTTTAAAAAAAGCCAACTATATTATTCAAACACACGAAGCTCAATTTAGTGGAAACCGAATATAGGAGATTCAATACTAATTTTTATCAATATTAAATCATTATGAATGAGAATTTCGTGAAATTATTCAGCTTTATCCAAGCTGCTTTTATTTAAAGTAACTTCTATTTGGCTGCCAAATTCGGCGATTTGTTAAAGTGCCTGCCATTTTAAGACAACATGGTGGATGAGGCTAACCAGTGAACTTGGTCGAGACCTTAGTAATTGCTGTGCACATGCTCACTCACATCGGAATCGATTGATATATACGAGTGATTTCGCAGGCAAAAAATCAGATTTTTCAAAATGTCACCCACATTAGATATTGAAATTGCTATATCTGAGCCATTTTTTAAGATAATGACAAACAAAAAATGCTCCTGAATCCTTATATCAAGGTTAAATACTTAAGAAAGAAACCTTTTTCAATTTCTAATTTTTTTGCACCTCACTTTAAATATAATTTTTTTAAATTTAATGGCCGCCATTTTGAAACAATATGGCTGATGAAGCTGGCCAGCGAACTTGGTCGAGATATTGATCTATACTATCCACATGACTTCTTACATCGAAATAGGCGAATACGTGTGTTATCGCGTGACAAATACAAGATAGTTTCAAAATGTTAGCCATGCTAGAAATTCAAAGTGCTATAATTCAACCATTTTTTAAGATATAAACAAAAGATCAAATTTTCAGAAACAAAAACTGCTCCGGAATCTTTGTATCAAGGCCAAACACATAAAAAAATCTTTTTCATTTTCCAATTTTTTAATACCTCATTTTAAATTTTAAATTAAATTTTTTTTAATGGCAACCCTATTGAAACAAGATGGCGAATGAAGATGGCCAACGAACTCGGTCTAGACATTGGTATGTACTATATACAGACCAAGTTACATCCAAATCGGTTCATAAATACGCCTGTTATCGCGTGACAAAAATCAGGTCGTTTTAAAATGTCAGCCACAATAGAAATTCAAAATACTATAACTCAGTCATTTTTTTAGATATAGACGAAACAAAAACTGTTCCGGAATCTTTGTATTAAGGTCAAACACATACGAAAAAAATCTTTTTCATTTTCCAATTTTTTGGTATCTCATTTTAAATTTAAAATTTTTAAAATGGCCGCCATTTTTAAACAAGATGGCGGATGAAGCTGGACAACGAACTCGGTCGAGATATTTGTATGTACTATGTACACACCGAGGTACATACAAATCGGTTCATAAATACGCCCGTTATCACGTGACAAAAATCAGGACGTTTCAAAATGTCAGCCATGCTAGAAATTCAAAATGCTATAACTCAGCCATTTTTTAAGATATAGACGAAACAAAAACTGCCCCGGAATCTTTTTATCAAGGTCAAACATATGAGAAAAAAATCTTTTTCATTTTCCAATTTTTTGGTATCTCATTTTAATTTTTTTAATTTTTTTTAAATGGCCGCCATTTTGAAACAAGATGGCGGATGAAGCTGGCCAACGAACTCGCTCGAGAGATTAGTATGTACTATGTATAAACGAAGTTACATCCAAATCGGTTCATAAATACGCCTTTTATCGCGTGACAAGATTCAGGACGTTTCAAAATGTCAGCCGCGCTAGAAATTCAAAATGCTGCAACTCAGGCATTTTTTAAGATACAGACGAAACAAAAACTGCTCCGAAATCTTTGTATAAAGGTGAAATACATAAGAAAAAAATATTTTTCTATTTTCAATTTTTTGGTACCACATTTCAAATTTCAATTTTTTTTAAAAATTTTAAATGGCCGCCATTTTGAAACAAAATGGCGGATGAAGCTGGCCAACGAACTCGGTCGAGATATTAGTATGTACTATGCACACACCGAATTACATCCAAATTGGTTCATAAATACGAGTGTTACAGTGTGACAAAGGTCAGATATATATATATATATATTATATATAACCAATAATTAAACATAACCTACCACCATCAAAAACCGTAATATTATGAATTAAAGCTGTAAGTATATAAAAAAAAAAAGATTAAATTATTTATAAGAATTATTATGGAAGAAAAATAAGAAAGTGGACACCGACAAATAATGGAAATGCTTATATATTGAATTACGTTTTCAAGGGCACAGAATTCAATGATATAAGCAAAATGGTTGTTTTCTGTGGGAAAAATAAGCTAAAGCTAAAAGTTATTTTCCCCTGTGCCCAAACAACCATTAAAATCAAGTGAATTGATTAAAAATGAAAACAGAATAGAAACAAATAATATGAAATGTAAAAAACAATAAAATCTATTTAAATATTTATAGGATATAAAATGAAATAATAAACACCATACCGATTAATATTTTAGAATAAATCCACGCGCACCTGGCACCCATATCGTAAAGATTAAGGTTAATAAAACAGTTAAGAAATCACAGTAATTGATACCATAGGATGCAGTTAATACATATTGAAATAAATGTTAAATAACTTTTAATATAATATAAAATAATATAAATAGAAAGTAATTACATAATTAAAATGCACTATTAAATTAATTAAAAACCGTTAAACAATATCGTCAAAATTTAGCTAAAAATTCCCCCTGGTGTAGTAAATTATAACTGAAATGTAGCTGGAATAAGTAAATCTAGAACTTATCGAAAAAAGAAAACACAAATTGTGGTGCTGCCATCTAGTATTACTTTTATGATTTAATTGTCAAAAGACTTGCTTCAGTTGTAAGCAATTGAATGTAACAATTGTTTTATTAACAGCAAAACCAAACATATCCTTATATATAGATAATTATAAACTGAATATAAACCACACAATGTATTTAAAAAAAAAACTATTGTTAATAAAATTTAAAAAGCATACAAAATATTCTATTAGCAAATTTATTTAAACTACACTAAGAATTTAAATAATTCTAGAACATCGATAATATATAGCATATAGCTATATGCTATAAAACAAAATAAATTCATTAATAATTAATATAAATAATTATTAAAAATATAAAAATCTTTAATGAAAACTATTATATATAAGATAATTATAAAATGAACAGGAAATAAAAAACATATGGTAGTATAAAGAAGGTGAACTGATACTTAAATTCCAATTACCTAAAAAGCACAAATATAGTGTGTGGATTATTTTATACATCCATAAAAATCCTAAAAGTATGAATGTGGGACATTCAAAAACAATAAACCGATAATAAATTATATAACACTAAGTGAAAATAAATAAATATTAAAATATTAATAAGAATAGAGGAATAATAATAAATATAATTACCCAATTTTAATCCATACAGTATAACTTTATTTATATTAAATATACTTATATGTATATTAATCACTATAAAAATGGCATACTATTAGTAATTAATATGATATATATATATATATATATATATATATATATATATTCATATATATACATATGTCAGTTGTGAACGGAGGGTGGTTTCGGGATCTGGGGGTCATGATCGATGAAAATATACCAAAGTTTTTTGAAATCGCTTTCCTCCGAACGGCTGCAGTACGTAGCTTTTTGTAATAAAAGCTAACTACAAAAAGCTACGTACTGCAGCCGTTCGGAGGAAAGCGATTTCAAAAAACTTTGGTATATTTTCATCGATCATGACCCCCAGATCCCGAAACCACCCTCCGTTCACAACTGACATATGTATATATATGAATATATATATATATATATATATATATATATATATATATATATATATCATATTAATTACTAATAGTATGCCATTTTTATAGTGATTAATATACATATAAGTATATTTAATATAAATAAAGTTATACTGTATGGATTAAAATTGGGTAATTATATTTATTATTATTCCTCTATTCTTATTAATATTTTAATATTTATTTATTTTCACTTAGTGTTATATAATTTATTATCGGTTTATTGTTTTTGAATGTCCCACATTCATACTTTTAGGATTTTTATGGATGTATAAAATAATCCACACACTATATTTGTGCTTTTTAGGTAATTGGAATTTAAGTATCAGTTCACCTTCTTTATACTACCATATGTTTTTTATTTCCTGTTCATTTTATAATTATCTTATATATAATAGTTTTCATTAAAGATTTTTATATTTTTAATAATTATTTATATTAATTATTAATGAATTTATTTTGTTTTATAGCATATAGCTATATGCTATATATTATCGATGTTCTAGCTGTAATTCGGTGTGTACATAGTACATACCAATGTCTCGACCGAGTTCGTTGGCCAGCTTCATCCGCCATATTGTTTCAAAATGGCGGCCATTTAAAATTTTTAAAAAAATTTAAAATTTGAAATGTGGTACCAAAAATTAAAAATGGAAAAATATTATTTTGTTATGTATTTGACTTTTATACAAAGATTCCGGAGCAGTTTTTGTTTCGTCTATATCTTAAAAAATGACTGAGTTATAGCATTTTGAATTTCTAGCGTGGCTGACATTTAGAAACGTCCAGAATTTTGTCACGCGATACAAGGCGTATTTATGAACCGATTTCGATATAATTCGGTGTGTACATAGTACATACCAATGTCTCGACCGAGTTCGTTGGCCAGCTACATCCGCCATTTTGTTTCAAAATGGCGGCCATTAAATTTTTTTTTAATTTAAAATTTGAAATGTGGTACCAAAAAAGTGAAAATGGAAAAATATTTTTTTCTTATGTATTTGACCTTTATACAAAGATTTCGGAGCAGTTTTTGTTTCATCTGTATCGTAAAAAATGCCTGAGTTGCAGCATTTTGAATTTCTAGCGCGGCTGACATTTTGAAACGTCCTGAATTTTGTCACGCGATAAAAGGCGTATTTATGAACCGATTTGGATGTAACTTCGTTTATACATAGTACATACTAATGTCTCGAGCGAGTTCGTTGGCCAGCTTCATCCGCCATCTTGTTTAAAAATGGCGGTCATTTAAAAAAAATAAAAAAATTAAAAAATTAAAATGAGATACCAAAAAATTGGAAAATGAAAAAGATTTTTTTTTCGTATGTGTTTGACCTTAATACAAAGATTCCGGAACAGTTTTTGTTTCGTCTATATCTAAAAAAATGGCTGAGTAATAGCATTTTGAATTTCTGTTGTGGCTGACATTTTAAAACGACCTGATTTTTGTCACGCGTTAACAGGCGTATTTATGAACCGATTTGGATGTAACTTGGTCTGTACATAGTGCATACCAATGTCTCGACCGAGTTCGTTGGCCAGATTCATTCGTCATCTTGTTTCAAAAGGGTTGCCATTAAAAAAAAATAATTTAAAATTTAAAATGAGGTATTAAAAAATTGGAAAATGAAAAAGATATTTTTTATGTGTTTGGCCTTGATACAAAGATTCCGGAGCAGTTTTTGTTTCTGAAAATTTGTTCTTTTGTTTATATCTTAAAAAATGGTTGAATTATAGCACTTTGAATTTCTAGCATGGTTAACATTTTGAAACGATCTTGTATTTGTCACGCGATAACAGAAATCACAGAAATCACCCACTCGTGGACAGCCAACCTTGCGGTACAGGAGCTAAATGTCCACGAGGGGAAAAAAACCCATATCCCCCATCCCACGAAACCCCCAGACACCGGCGGGCCCAGAGCCCTCAGCAGGATGGAAGACCCCTCTTTTTTGAAATTTCACTTAGAATGTAGTACAATCTTCTCACAAGAGATACCCAATGATGCATAAGCTGGGCGAGCCCAAATTAAACAATGTTTTGAAACTTTGGATCTTTTATGTATGGATATCACAGATCATCAATCAGTTATTATGAAAACTACTTGTGAGTAGAAAGAATATGATTTATTTAAAGTTTAATAGAAATAGCTTAAAAGCTTGAAATCTTCAAGCCTGAAATTTAAAAACTAATTCATCAAGGAGATTAGCATTAAATCTTAAAAAGTCATAGAAGTTTTGATAAATCTTAATAAATTCTTAATACAACTAAATAAGTAATCCATTTAGGATAAAACAGATAATTAAATCAATGCAAGAATTTGAAAATTTGAATAATATTTATATTAGATATTAAACTTGCTGAATTTAATTATGTTCCTGAGTGATGACCTGTTAAACAAATTTGAGATATAGATCATTGATTATTATTAATTTTAGAGTTCTAAATTCGAAAGTCTTTGTATTTCACAGTTCATAAATTTTGTTTCACAATTTTGAATCATTATATTTTACAGATCTAAGGATTATATTTCATAGTTCGTAGGCATTATTTTACAATCCAGAGCACTATAAATTTGAAGATTTAATTCACAGTTTGAGGATTTAGATCACAGTTTGAAGATTTAGTCATATATTTCACTATTTTGGATCAAAGATATCATATTTCTTTGCTCTTGGGCATTATTTTACTGAGCAAGGCACTACAGCTTTCTGTTTGAAGACATATTTTACGATTTGAAGACATATTTCACAGTTTGCAGATTTGAAAACATATTTCACAGTTTTTAGACATACTTCATTTTTCACAGTTTTAAAATTTAAAGATTTGACGATTTTGTCAAAGTTCAGAAATTTAGTCTTTTTGCAAATCAAGATATTACTTAATTATTTTCTGAATAATCTTGGTTGTTTAAGGCATTTTATTATTTTCTATAATATTCTATGACACTGTTTATAAAATCTTTTTTATGAAGGAATAATGTTTATTGAGAATATTGTAGTTTTCATTTAGCGCTGAAAAGTTTGCTGGATCCAGTAAAATTTTTTGGAAGTTTTTCCTTAAGGTTTTGCTTTTATTGAATTTGAAATGATTAGGTAAAAGAGAGCAATCCCCAAAAATATAATGTTGTACTGTTCCTCTAGCTTTGGTGCAGGAGCACATGTCCGAATTTAATTTGCCGATTTTATGTAAAAATGCAGGAAAACTGCCATGGCCACTAATATAATAGACTGACGATCTTGAAATGCAGATAAATTCTTTGTTTACTTTATCTAGAATTTTGTAAGTATCACGTCCTTTTTCTGAGTGTTTCCAGATGTCTTGCCAGTCAAGGATAATTTTCTCCCGTATATAATTTTTTATTATTGAATCTGGGTATGGTATATATTGAATTTCATCGTAGTGGTCGTGTTTAATTCAGGCCCGTAGCTAGACCATACTTCCAGGTAGGGCAAAAATTTTTCCAGGGGTGGCAGATTATTTCTTCATTTTTTTTCTATCTCTTATTCGTAGCTCTTCAAATATATGCATTGCAATTTTAGGAATTTTTTTTTCATTTAAAATATAAGATATTTCTAAAGTCAGTACGAAATTTTTAAAGTTTCTTCAGAGACATAATAGAAATGCATTACAGTTAAGTAAGATATTTAGCATAACCAGGGCCGTAGGAATCGTCTCCCATATGGGGTGAGCAAAGCCAGGGGCTCAGTAGTAAATTATTGTACCTTTGAGTAGAATAATGTCTTTTAACTTTTGTAATTATTTTTAATAATATTTTAATTTGTTTTATCCAAATTCATTTTTTGTCAAAGATCTTGGTCAGATTTAGAAAACAGATATGCGCTTTCCTTCTATATCCACTATTCTTTATAAAGGTGCCCAGATGCAAGAGCTTTTGAAAGCTTAAATTCTATTTTTTAAATATAATGGTATTTTAGTAATTTTTTTTTGGTTAGGGGGGGGGGTCCTATAAAGGGGAGAAAAAGATGAAACCAAAAGTATAAAACTTCATTAATACTATTACTTCCTTCAACCAAATCAGATATGCACTTTCTTTCTACAGTCACCGTTCTTTTTAAAGGTACCCAGATGAAAGAAATTCTGTAGGCTTTAAATTATTTTTGAATTGTCTTTTTTAGGGCCTTCTATAAAAGTGAGGAAAAGTTGGAACCCAAGATTCAAAACATTTAGGCCAAAATTTTTATTCAAATGTTTAAAAAATATGCTTTTTAATCTCATTGCCCCCCCCCCCCCAATAAGTTTCAAAACTTTCTTAATGCCATTACTTCCTTCAAAAAAATTGTGCTTTCTTTCTATAGTCACTGTTCTTTTTAAAGGCGATGAAAAAAATTTTGCAGGCTCTAAATTTTGTTTGAATTGTGTTTTTGGGGGAGCCCTATAAAAATAAAGAAATGTTGGAAGTCAAGATTTAAAACTTTTAGGCCCCATTTTTTCATTCAAATGTTTAAAAAATATGCTTTTTAATCTCAATGGGGTCCCAATGAGCTTCAAAACTTCCTTAATACAATTACTTCCTTCAACCAAAACAGATAATGTGCTTCCTTTCTAGCCACCATTTTTTTTAAGGTGCCCAGATGAAAGAAATTTTGCATGCTCTAAATTTTTTTAATCGTCTTTTTTTTGGGGGGGGGGGGGGAGGAGCGGCTATGAAAGTGCGGAAAAGTTGGAACCCAGGATTTAAAACTTGTAGCTGTCACTTTTTTATTCAAATGTTTAAAAAATGTGATTTTTAATTTCGTTGGGAGTCCTAATCAGGTTCAAAACCTCCTTAATACTATTACTTTCTTCAACCAAAACAGATATGGGCTTCTTTCTACAGCCACCATTCTTTTTAAAGGTGCCCAGATGAAAGAAATTTTGCAAGTTCTAAATACTTTTTAAAATGTCTTTTTTAGGGTCCCTGTTAAATGGGGGAACAGTTGGAACCCAAGATTTAAAACTTTTAAACCTCATTATTGTTATTCAAATGTTTTAAAAAAATGTGCTTTTTAATCTCGTTGGGGTCCCAATAAGCAGGCATTTGTGTGCCATGCCTTTGCCACCTATCCCCTTACGTTCAACCTGTTTCTTTTTTAACGTTTCATCTCTCTTCTCTCGATAAATTACTAATGATAATTATACATAAATTATATTCTGTAATTATTTAAATCTGCTAGCTGAGCTTCGCTTGCTTTGCCGGTTGGTTTTTCAAAAAAAGAACCTATTTTTTTTTGGGGGGGGGGGGAATTCCCCTTGGGGGCCCCACTGCCTTCAACAGCGTAAACCCGCACGGAATATACCAATCTGATTCTTGAATTATTGTAATTTTTATTTCCATAAAAATGATAGTCTCCAGGTAAAAGTTAAATTTTCCAGCATCGTCGTTCATCTTGCTACAGGAGCCAATTTGTTATTTTCCCACCTTCATCTTAATCATGACAGCAGCAAAATCTACTGGATAATTCTTCGGTTCAGAAAAACTTGCCGAAAGGTCTTCGCAAAACGCGAAAATAAGGGTATAAATCGCATAAAAATTTGGACAAAAATTCAAAAATCGCAGAGAGCAAAATTTGTCTATATCGAGCCAAAAGATTGAATGTGGAATTTTAAAAAATACTCTAAAAATCACATAAAAGGTTTGTAAAAAAAAATCAGAAATTGCAAACGATAAACTTTCTATATTGAACTAAAGGACTTAAACTTGATATTCCTTTTAGGAATGTATAAAAAAAAAAGAAAAAAAAAAAAAACCTCCGCGGAAAGCGAATAAAACGCCGCACAGGGCAAAATTTACTATATTGGGATAAAAGATTGAAACCGGATTCCTTTTACATTCTCAAAAAAATAAATAAATAAATAAAATAAATAAATCAGTGGACTGGAGGTTTTTTTCCGTTCAAACACACACACGAAAAAAAAAAAAAGTTTTGATTTGCCCATTTTTCTCAAAAATAATCCCATTTTTCTCAAAGTCACCAATCTAACGTAAAAATTACCCAACATCCTTCAATATAAAGATGCAGTTTCATCAAATCAAATCCCAATAGTGTTCCGTCAACTGTGTTGCATTGTACTTTTCATAATTAGAAACTGAACTTACGCATTAATATTTTTTCCTTCATAACACGAAAAAGTCGCGAATCAAAGATCAAAATTTCTAGAAATTTTCAAAAGACGAAAATTTCTTCAAATATGAGAAAAATCTCTTCTAATCACAGGAGCTTAAAAACGTGAAAAGCGTTTAAAATCGCATAAAATGTTTGCAAAAAATTCAAAAATTGCAGAGGGCAAAATTTTGTACCTGTGGCTAAAAGATCGAAACCTGACTCCTTTTACTAATGTAAAAAAATCCCGTCGGAATGCGAAAGAAAGTTAAAAATTACATAAAAGACTTCGTGAAGTATTCAAAAATCGCAGAAGACTACTTTACTATATTCGGCTAAAATGGAACGATAGATTGAAAATGGATTCCTTTTATGAATGTGGGGGGAAAAGCACGAAACTCGAAAAAACTCTAAAAATAGCATAAAAAATTAAATTTAAAAATTTAATTAAAAAAAAACCTATTTCGATCTGTATAATTTAAGGCATACAGGTATCCTTCCTGTCAAATCTCGTCGTGAACAGAAAAACATCTGGTCAGACTAAAAGAGAAAAAGAAAAAAATGGACAGAAAGACTCTGTATGTCTTTATTATTATCTAGTAAGAAACCCATCTTCGTTGCCCACAGAAAGGTACTGTCTATCCGAAGCCTTTCTTTTTCAATTTCTATCCGGAACACTTGGGTGACAATTTTAAATTGGAGAAAACTGAAAAATATGAAAACGACATCCCAAAGGTAATATTTTTGGAATTTGTAAATCTCTAAATATATATATATATTTAATAAAAGGCAGCGTTCAAAGCAGAAAAAAAGTTATTATAAGTGAGTATTTTCTGCTTAAAAAAATCTGTCTGGGCCATGCAAATGGCATTGTCAAACTGAAAAAAAAAAAAAAAAAAAAAAAAAAAAGAATACGAAAAGACTTCCATATTTTTTTATTTATGTGCAATATTTGGGGGGTTTGTTGTTCAGTTTGAATTTTTTTTTTTTTTTTGGGGGGGGGGGGGGGCAAATTTTGTTCTTTGCTATTTTTGAATTTTTCGAGAATTTTTAGCTGTGTTTCTGGTAATTTTTTTAACATTCGTAAATAAAAAAATCCGGTTTCAATCTTTTAGCACAATATAGTAAATTTTGCTCGCTATGAACTTCGAAATATCTTTATCAATTTTTGGCATCCTTTCGCATTTTGCAGTGATTTTTTTTACATTTTTTTTTCTAAATGGGGGAATTCCCAGTTAAATTTTGCTAGTGCTTTGATTAAATTCATGTTGTAAGAATATCAAATCTGTTCCTGTAACGCCATGAAAAAAATGTTGAACATTTTAATTTAATCCGGGTCGAAATAAAAATTTACAATAATTCAAGGTTTGTTTGATTCGAGATCTGACCCGGCATAGCCCCAATGGGTGTAAGCACATTGCCGAAAGCAGCCCAACCCAACTCTAAATTCGTTTAATTTGAGTTTTGTTTTGAAAAAATCAACTAGTGAAGCTCCGCTGGTGTTGTTATAAAATAGAACTCGAATAGCAAAATTAAATATAGATATTTCTCCAAAATCTTAGAGGGAGGGGGGGGGGAGATGAAAAAAAGTTTGTGGGTGGCCTCAAAAGACTTTCCTACGGCCCTGGGCATAACGTAAATAAAATGTAT
This sequence comes from Maratus speciosus, assembly GCA_963932465.1. Taxonomy (NCBI): domain Eukaryota; kingdom Metazoa; phylum Arthropoda; class Arachnida; order Araneae; family Salticidae; genus Maratus; species Maratus speciosus. The sequence continues at coordinate 124,506,699 of OZ010789.1, read as the reverse complement.
TTCTTTTAATTAGGAATTGGAATCGAATACCGTTTTTCACTTTTCAATAAATGCATTACACTTTGAGTTGTAATTGATTTCTATCTTATGATGGTCTGTATCAGGCTGTTGCCTTGCAAAAATTGGCTTATATTGGCAACTTTGACGACCACTTTGGAAACTGATTTGCTTTTAAGAAAAAGTGCAGAACAGTTTCATTAAACAATGCATTCAGTTTCTTCGTTCATTAATAAAAGCATCTGTAACATTTTTTAATTTAGGAATAAAAATGGCTTTATGAATGTGTCAGTAAGTAATAAATTTGGATTTGTAAAATCGTAAGTAACCTGACATATTGTATTGTTTAAATTTGAAATAATGATTGGTTTATTTTAGAAGTCACATTTTTTTTTAAATTTCAGTGGAATGGGAGACAGTCGAAGAGATGAAGGGACAGACCTTCCATTATCTATTATCTATTTTGTATTTTCACATGGGGGGGCGGGGGGGGGAGAGTGTCCTTTGGAGTTTGTTGTAATCGGACCAAGTTTCCACGAAAGAAGCATTTAACTGTCATGTACATCAAATTAAAGTTAAGGAAACAGTATTGTGGGCTGCTTCAAGATTAGTTTCAGAAGCCTTTGGTTTCAACCCCGCCTCCTAACGATAAATTACATATGGTGACAATTGTATAAAGAAAGCAAGCTTTAGGGATTTTAGGTAAACCCGATTTGTTGTTGAAGTGGTATGAGACAATTTCTACAAAGTGAAAAAGCGAGGCACGCACAATGGAGCAATTTTCGACAGGCCTGTTAAAGAGGGAGAGAAAAAAAAGCTTTATAGATGAAATTTTGCTACTTTTGTTTCCAGTCTAGAAAGGAAATTTAGGGGTAGAGGGCAAGGTCTGGCATGGGAAAATTAAAATTTTATGTTGTATTACATAATTTTTTAAAGGGAAATACTGAGTGAAAAAAAATGATCAGAATGTCGAGCTTCATTCTAGGTTGGACAAGAAGTGGGGGAAAACTGGAAATTTAATGTTTTTATCGGAATGCGCTAGGTCGGGCAAAACATTTTCCAGGTCGGGCTTTGCCCTACCTGGCCCCTACCTGGCTACGGGCCTGGTTTAATTGCGTTTTTAGCCAAGGTGTCTGCACGTTCGTTCCCAACAGTTCCTATATGAGCTTTTGTCCATGCTATATTTATTAATTTTTGCGGGATTTTTTGAATTTCTGTATAAATCTGTCATGATTATATTTCTTGGGAAAATAATTTTGAGGGCATCTAATGAAGATCTGCTGTCTGTCAATATAAGAACTGATGTGAATCTGGAGGTTGAAAACCATTCTATAGAATTTAATATTGCTTTAAGCTCTGCCTGATAGATTGAATTATGAGGATTTAGCCGTGCAGCACTATCATGGATAAAAGCATCGTTTAACATTACTGTAAAGGCACACGATGTCCCCTGCTCCATTAAAGAGCCATCTGTATATATCTTTAATTTGTTGTTACGAATCTGTGACTCCGTTATTTCTTCTATTATATTCAGGTTATTGATTTTGTAATAATCCGGAAAATCAAACGTACTTTCCTTCAACATTGAATTATCCTTATTAATTTTCATTGATTGAATTATTAAATTTCTTTTTCCCATTTTTGTCTGGTATGCCATGAATTCATTCTGGATTTTCGTAATGATTGGTGGTATGCCTGTTAAGACATTTAATGCTTCGTGTGAGATACTTCTGTAGGTTTTGATGACACTCATTAAACTCATTCTTTGTATTGTCTTTAATGTTCTAATACCACGACTGTTTAAATTAGGGAACCAAATTTCATGTGCATACAACATTTGTCTTTCCACTACCGTCGTATACCACATCTTTTTTATTTTTGGATTAATTCCTTTCTAGTAATTTCCCACAAATTTGAAGCTGGTCACGAACTGAGATATTCTTGCCTTTAAGTCTTCTAAGTGAATTTGAAATTTTAATTTTTGGACAAAGATAATTCCTAAGTATGGTAGTGATTTTTCAATTTTAATTGTTTTATTTTTTAATTTAAAAATTGGATGTCTGTTATTTAATAGATTTCTTCCAAAGAGTATGGCCTTTGTTTTTTCTTGTGAGATGTTCAGGTTTAGTCTGTTACAAATTTCTTCAAAACTTCGGATCTTATCGTTAGCATCTTTTTCCAAGCCAGTTCTTGTATTTCCCTTTACTAAGACCACGAAGTCATCTGCATAGACTACTAGTTCAAGAAATTTTTTAAGTAGTTCCTTAATAATGAAATCTGCCACTATTAACCATAGAAGCGGGCCTAAACATGAACCCTGCGGGCATCCCTTGAAACTGCGAATCCACTGAATGAAATCAAAATTGTTTGCTCCAATAAATCTTTCACTTATATAGTTTATGAGTAAACTTTTTAAATATCTAGGTAGTTCTGAATCTTCAATTAGTTCCGAGATCATATTCCAATCTATTGAATCAAAAGCTCCTTGGATATCAAATGATATTAGTCCTACATATTTATTTTGCTGGAGAAGTTCCATTATTTGATCTTTTACTGATTGTAATGCCGTTAGTGTGCTTCTCTTCTCTCTGAAGCCATGTTGCTGGTTTGCTAAGAGATTTCTGTTTTCTAGATAAGTTTGTGTACGAATTTTTATGACTCTTTCTAACACCTTACCCATCATTGGGAGTAAGGTTACTGGTCTGTAGGACTTTGGAATTCTTGGGTCTTTATTTTTCTTTCGAAAGAATATAACTACACCTTTCTTCCACGCCGTTGGAAAATGGCCAATCTGAAGACATTTATTGTAAAGGAGTAGCATCAGTTTTGGATATCGTTTAGTTAGATTCTTTATTATTTTTATGTCAATTCTATCATACCCTGGTGCTTTTTTAGGATTTTGTTGGCTGATAACATATTTGAGTTCCCTCATATTGATTTTAATCTTGTCAAAATCTTCATTTGTAATAGGGTCCCGATTTATTCTCGAGTGGATTTGCTCTGTATCTGGATTCCCAAAATGATGATAGATTAGATTTTGTTGTATATCAAGAAATGAGTCCTCTGTTGCTGATGTTTCTAGTCTTGTGTGGATTAAATCGGTATTTTTTAGGTATTTTCCCTTCATTATTTTGAAAGCTGTGCCATATACACTTGTGGTTTGTTGACAGAATGAATACCATGAGTCTTGTTTAGCTTTCTTGATATGTAGTTTGTATTCAGCCAATGCTTTTTTATATTCTTTCCTGTACTGTTGATTTTCTAAGTCTCTTCGAAATCGTTTATGTAGTGCGTTAAGTCTACTACGCTCAATTTTGAGTTTGTCTGTGTACCAGTTGATATTTAGGTCTCTTTTTTGATTTTTCTTTTTAAGTGTCAAATTCATTAAATTTTCCATGTGTATTTGGAAGTTGTTTACCCATGTATCTAACTCCTCAGGAGTTGATGTTTCTTGAAGTGTTGTCCATAATTCTTCTTCCTTTTTATCAAATTCTTTGTTGAATTTTTTTTTAAGTTTCATATTTGGTTTTAAATCTGTACAGATTTCGTAAGAGAGGTTCTAATTTCAATGTGAAGTTTATGTATCTGTGATCACTTAATGATGGAAAGTCCACTTCTACTGCCCAAGAGTCGAGTAAGTCCTTTGTACTTAATCCACATAATGTAAGATCAGGGTTACCTTTCTTCTTTCCCAAGAAAAAAGTTTTTTCTTCTTGTGGGTCATTCACTATTGTTAGATCTCTATTTGCAAGATAATCTACTAGGATTTCACCTTTTGCGTTATTTCTGCTGTAACCCCAGGCCCTCAGATTGGCATTAAAGTCGCCTCCTAATACTAGATTAGTACAATTGTGAATGATATTTGACCAGTCCTCAAAATCTTTAGCTAGATCTCCTTTCGGCTTTGAGTATTGCGAAGCAAATTTAAAATTTTCTAACTTCGTAGTTACATTTATAAATACACTATTATCTGTTTGCAGAATCTTATTATGTACAAATAAGGGGTTGGCGATCAATATTCCCGCTGTTTTTAATGTTGATTGATATAAAGCCCAAGAAATCGGGAGACCAGTAAAAGAGTTTTTGCTTCTATGGTAGTCCTGGATTAGTGCTATGTTAATATTGTTCTGGTTCATGTATTTAATTAATTGAAAATTTGCTGCACGACAATTATTTAAGTTTATTTGGGTTACTTTTATATCTTGTTGATGTAATTGTGTACCACCAAAGAAGTACGTTGATTGTGATGATGAAGCTTGGTTTTGATTATAAGTGCCTCTATCGGCGACTGGGAGGCAAAGCCTCCCTTGTATATTTTGGATATGTATAATTATGGTTCTTTCTGTTCGAGTTTTCGAAGGTTCGCATTGTTATAGTTCTTGTTTCTCCGTATCTATCCTTTACTTCATCCTCTTTATATTTTATCTGATTATCACTTCTTCCATATCTGTTATTTGTATATTCTTTACTTTTTGTATAATTGTTGTCATATTTATTGTCATTTTCATATCTATTTCCTCTAATTCTGTTTTCAGAAGGTTGGTTTCCAATATGTTGGTCTTCTCTCTTATAGTTTCTTCTTGACATTTTTTCAATTTCGTCTTTGTTTTCTCTTGTTAGAGTCTTCATATTCGGAAAGATTTCTTTTGATTTGTAGTATTCTTTCAGTCTGTTGTCTTTTTCATATTGGAAAATGGGACATTGTGGTGAATACGCTGGGTGATTGACTTCGTTTTTATTGTATCTTATACAATTTATACATTTTGTTACTTTATCTTCGCATCCACTAGTTTCATGTTTCCCCGAGCACTTGTCACGCGATAACACACGTATTCGCCTATTTCGATGTAAGAAGGCATGTGGATAGTATACATCAATACCTCGACCAAGTTCGCTGGCCAGATTCATCAGCCATCTTGTTTCAAAATGGCGACCATTAAATTAAGAAAAAAATATATATTTAAAGTGAGGTGCAAAAAAATTAGAAATTGAAAAAGGTTTCTTTCTTAAGTATTTGACCTTGAAAAGGATTCAGGAGCATTTTTTGTTTGTCTTTACCTTAAAAAATGGCTCAGATATAGCAGTTTCAATTTCTATTGTGGGTGACATTTTGAAAAATCTGATTTTTTGCATGCGACAGCACTCGTATATATCAACCGATTCCGATGTGAGTGAGCATGGGCACAGCAATTACTAAGGTCTCGACCAAGTTCACTGGTTAGCCTCATCCACCATGTTGTCTTAAAATGGCAGGCACTTTAAGAAATCGCCGAATTTGCCAGACAAATATAAGTTAATTTAAAGAAAAGCAGCTTGGATAAAGCTGACTAATTTCCCGAAATTCTCATTCATTATATTGATAAAAATTAGTATTGAATCTCCTATATTCGGTTTCCACTAAATCGAGCTTCGTGTGTTTGAATGATATAAGTTGGCTTTTTTAAAATAAGGAATATGAAAGCTACATCTTCTTCCCGGCACTGGCCAGAAGGACTTTTTTTTTTAATTCATTCAAAATTTCGATTTTACTTTAAAACATTTGTTTCAGACTGTAAGAAAATTTTATTCATTTGTTTTAATTCAGAGTGGAAGAAATGAAATTTAAAATTTTATCAACTATAGAAAGTTTAAAACTATCCATTTCGTAAATAACAATTCAAAGGACAGATTTTTTTAGCGTTAAATTTATTTGTAAAAAGATATTGTTTATCAATATGGAAGTATGTATGCCTAATATTATGTAAAATTGTTTTTAAAATTTAACTTATTAATACTTTCAAACTGTGAAATTTAAAAGTATTCGGCAAGGCGAATATTTGATACTCGGTTTGCTAGTCACTATTACGGATAACCGAATGTTTGGTATTCGGTATAAATCACTATTCGGTGCATCCCTAATATTAACGTCTACTTTTGACAGCCTATTTAGATTCTGTGGTAAATTTTACCAATACCAAACTCGATTAGAATCGAGTTTGTCCGTGATTTTACATTCGGATGACAAACGGGAAGTGATTCAGACGAATAGTTGTTTGAGAAATTTTTAACGATTTTAACGAGAAGTTTTTAACGATTGAAACTCCTAATGTTAAATTCGTTTTTAACCGTTAGAAAACAGATTGAAATAAAAAATTCTTGGTTTATAATTCATGCGATTTTTTTTTCAATTATTTTTGAAAAAGTATGAATTGTAAACTTTTTTATTTTACAGAAATTGATTTATAGAATCTTCAAATATTAGAATTAGGGATTGACCGAATCAGCAATTTTGCCGAATACCGAATACCGAAGCTTCGGTCAAAGTGTATACCGAAGCTTCGGTATTCGACCGAATACTTAAAATTTCTTAATACACATTTTTGCATATATTAGCTTTTTTAATACAGTTTAATTTAAATTAAATTCTTAATAATTTAATTCAGTTACATTTTTATTCTTAAATCTAATTACACAAAAAAATTTAATGACTTATTTCCAATTCCCATTCACAGATTCATTAATCCACCACTTATTATTTATTATTTTATCACTAGTCAATACCCAAAATAACCTACAGGCCTGTATTAAACTACACAGGCTATTATTAAGGATAAGGATTTGTCAGAAAAACAAAAGATCATTCAAATAGAAAAAACAATTTTGTCATTAAGCTGATTTACTGATTGTCTAATTATAAACATATTGAATAGGAATGTTCTTAAGTACTAAAGGTATCATAACAATTTGTACATTTAACTATTTTCTATCAAATTATTGATACATATTTTGGTTAATACTTTAACATTGTGGTGATGAAGATAACAAATTTGAGCTATTTTAATTTAATGGTTATAAAAGCTATAGGATAGGCATAGGGGTATACTTATTTGATGTGTGTATTTTCTTTAACATACATCTTAGCTATACAGAGATGAACTCTGACATACTTATTTGAAATGTATGTTAAAGAAAATACTCATTAAATAAATTTAAATTAAGAAAACTAATGTAGAAGTAATTAAAATTAAATGATAAGGGTAAGATGCGCATCTTCCTTACAATTTTTTTTTCCTCTATCGTAGACAGTTGTTTTCATTTGACCCCTATGTAGACTATTTTAGGAAGGAAAAAGTTTTTATTAAAAATGGCCTTTGACTTGTTTTTTGTAGTGCAGCTGAACTCTGAACTCATGCACATAATATTGAAACACATTGTTTAGCCTATTCTACTTCTAAATAAAAGAGAATTCTCCAGTTTCTAAGAAAATATTTATCTGCAATTATTCCGCCGAATACTTAAAAGTATTCGACCGAAGCCGAATATTCGGTTTACATGCCGAATCACCGAATACCGAATCAACTATTCGGTATTCGGTCAATCCCTAATTAGAATCTAAATTTACAACTTCTATTAAGTAGTTTTTAAGTTATACATAAATAACTCCCCTCATTGAAATCTATTTTCCAATGATAAAAAATGAATTTAACATTAGGATTTCAAACATTAAATATGTGCGATTCCAAAATTAATTGATCAAATTATTTTCCGTTTGACACCCGAAGTTAAAATGTACCAAATAAAATCCAAATATAATGCCAACATTAGCCGTTAGGATTGAAAAATTTAAAGTTTGTTACAATTTCTACATGCAGACGACCCCCTAAACAAAATTCGAGTATAGCATTAATTGGTAGATTTATTACTAATTGATTTGCATTAGTAGCATTTTGATACGATGATACGAAAAGAGAATTAATAAACGCCAGATAGGAAACAGGTCGGATGCCCTAGACACAAGATGTCTACAAATTTACGACAACATCCGTGTATCAAATTTGATATGCATGTTTTAGGCGGCCAATTCCTGTGTCAGACGTATTAAATAAAAAAGAAAATTGCCCAGCTAAACTGATGGCACTGAGCTCACAGACGATTCACACTAATTGTATATTATACTTTTATTTTAAGGAATAATGCCACTCAAAAAAATAAGTGAAGGGGAATTAGCCCCCGTTTCCCCCTTTATAATTAACCAGTGAACCTCCAAATCTAATCAGGGAAGCTCCTTATCATAATAAACCGGTGTACCAAATTTGGAGCAATTCGAATAATCTTGCAAAAAAAAAAAAAAAAAACATTTATCTAAATTAAGGGGGTGGACTAGAACCCCTTTATCCTTAACCAATGAATCGCCAAAACGAATCAGGGAAGCTCCTTAACATAATAAACCGGTATACCAACTTCGGAGCAAATCGAATCATTCTGAATGAAAAACCCATTTATCTAAATTAAGAGGGGCTGGCTAACCTCCCTTTTCCCCCTTTACCCTTAACCAATGAACCCCCAAAACTAATCAGGGAAGTTCCTTAACATAATAAACCGGTATACCAAATTCGGAGCAAATCGAATCATTCTGCATGAAAAACACATTTATTTGAATTAAGGGGGGGTGGACTAACCCCGTTTTTCCCCCTTTATCCTTAACCAATGAACTCCCAAAACTAATCAGGGAAGTTCCTTAACATAATAAACCGGTATACCAAATTCGGAGCAAATCGAATGATTCTGCATAAAAAACCCATTTATCTAAATTAAGAGGGGCTGGCTAACCTCCCTTTTCCCCCTTTACCCTTAACCAATGAATCCCCAAAACTAATCAGGGAAGTTCCTTAACATAATAAACCGGTATACCAAATTCGGAGCAAATCGAATCATTCTGCATGAAAAAAACATTTATTTGAATTAAGGGGGGTGGACTAACCCCGTTTTTCCCCCTTTATCCTTAACCAATGAACTCCCAAAACTAATCAGGAAAGTTCCTTAACATAATAAACCGGTATACCAAATTCGGAGCAAATCGAATGATTCTGCATGAAAAACCCATTTATCTGAATTAAGGGGTGGGCTAACCGCGTTTTTCCCCCTTTATCCTTAACCAATGAACTCCCAAAACTAATCAGGGAAATTCCTTAACATAATAAACCGGTATACCAAATTCGGAGCAAATCGAATGATTCTGCATAAAAAACCCATTTATCTGAATTAAGGGGGTGGACTAACCCCGTTTTTCCACCTTTATCCTTAACCAATGAACTCCCAAAACTAATCAGGGAAGTTCCTTAACATAATAAACCGGCATATCAAATTCGGAGCAAATCGAATGATTCTGCATGAAAAACCCATTTTTCTGAATTAAGGGGGGTGAACTAACCCCGTTTTCCCCCCTTTATCCTTAACCAATGAACTCCCAAAACTAATCAGGGAAGCGCCTTATCACAATGAAAGTAGGAAAAAATTTTGAAGCGAATCGGATGTTTCTATCAAGAGTTATCGCGTTACGTAAATACATACATACGTACGCACGTACATACATACAGAACGGGCGGGCACATTAGCTCACAGGCTATCAAAGCCTGTGAGCTAATAAAAAAGAAAAGTGCCCAGCTAAACTGATGGCATTGAGCTCACAGACTAATCACACAAATTGTATATTATACTCTTATTTTAAAGAATAATGCCACTCAAAAAAATAAGTGAAGGGGAATTAGCCCCCGTTTCCCCCTTTATACTTAACCAGTGAACCTCCAAATCTAATCAGGCAAGCTCCTTACCATAATAAACCGGTATACCAAATTTGGAGCAAATCGAATAATCTTGCAAAAAAAAAAAAACATTTATCTAAATTAAGGGGGTGGACTAGTCCCCCTTTATCCTTAACCAATGAATCGCCAAAACGAATCAGGGAAGCTCCTTAACATAATAAACCGGTATACCAACTTCGGAGCAAATCGAATCATTCTGCATGAAAAACCCATTTATCTAAATTAAGAGGGGCGGGCTAACCTCACTTTTCCCCCTTTAACCTTAACCAATGAACCCCCAAAACTAATCAGGGAAGTTCCTTAACATAATAAACCGGTATACCAAATTCGGAGCAAATCGAATCATTCTGCATGAAAAACACATTTATCTGAATTAAGGGGGGTGGACTAACCCCGTTTGCCCCCCTTTATCCTTAACTAATGAACCCCCAAAACTAATGAGGGAAGTTCCTTAACATAATAAACCGGTATACGAAATTCGGAGCAAATCGAATCATTCTGCATGAAAAACACATTTATCTGAATTAAGGGGGGTGGACTAACCCCGTTTTCCCCCCTTTATCCTTAACCAATGAACTCCCAATACTAATCAGGGAAGTTCCTTAACATAATAAACCGGTATACCAAATTCGGAGCAAATCGAATCATTCTGCATGAAAAACACATTTATCTGAATTAAGGGGGGTGGACTAACCCCGTTTTCCCCCCTTCATCCTTAACCAATGAATTCCCAAAACTAATCAGGGATGTTCCTTAACATAATAAACCGGTATACCAAATTCGGAGCAAATCGAATGATTCTGCATAAAAAACCCATTTTTCTGAATTAAGGGGGGTGGACTAACCCCGTTTTCCCCCCTTTATCCTTAACCAATGAACTCCCAAAACTAATCAGGGAAGCGCCTTATAACGATTATCTCGTTATATATGTTTACATTCCATTCCCCCCCCCCCTCCCCCAGACAGTTTCAATTAAAATTCTGTTTAATAACTTATTTATTTTGTGCACTATAGTCAAACAGTGCAGCCCCTAAATTAAATTCAACATTTAAAAACTAAATCGATTGTATTAACAGCCCTTCACATTTAAATTAAATTATTCTAAGTACTCATCTCTTTAATAAAATAAAATCAGTGAATCACTCTCTATTTTCACTTTCTGATTCTTTCACACATACGCTTTAACCTTGTACAAAATTCGTTACGGCTGACTGTTAGTTTCAAACGCATTTTAACTTCGGTCATTTCCTTATTTGGGCATGAATATAACTCATCATTCAAAATCACTTTACATGCAATCTACTTATTAGAATTATCTTCGTCTCACACCCTTTTGTTCAGATGTATGGCAATTCTGCATTTTTGTGGTAAAGCGGTGAATCTTTGATCTAACATCTGGTCTAGAAAAATACAGTCTCATGCTTTTAGCCTAAAGAATTCGGTCTGTCACTTTCCAGATAACACTTTTTATTTTTTTACATTTAACCGCAGCTGTATCAATGTACTGTTGAGGCTCCGTCTATCATGACTCAGGAATGTATGCAGCCCACAATCTGCCCCCCCCCCCCCTACACAATTAATATGGTAGAAGCCTACCGTACATTTTTGGCGAACATACCACCCAATGTGTCTCTTAGCCCCTGTGCATGGCGCAAAAATACTTTTAGATTGGCGATATTGTAGCCCGCCAAGCAAGAAAGTTGTAACTGTATATTCTTTCATTCCTGCTTTCTCGCTAGCCTCGTGATGACGTCTTAAAAGAGGCTCCTTATGCTTTTCCCTTGTACCTCTCCCTTCGACTTTCATCATGAAAATAAAATAAGTCTTCGTTTACCGAATTGGAGTTTTTTTTTAATAGGACCTGGTGTTTTTTAATCCTCGCAACCTTATAAACGCAAACGGCCATCTCTTCTAGCAAAAAAAGTCATCATATAAATTGTTCTCCGTGACCAGCTTTTTTTTCTCCATTAACAAAAAAAAATGTAAGGGAGAGGTACTTGCTTCTAAGCCTTTTTTTCTGCATGGACTTCTGGCAGCGATGGATTCCTCCCGGCTGTCGCACCGTCCCCGCTACGTGGATTTCATCATGGAGTGAACCATTCGCCCTGGACGACTGCTCTTCGCCGTAAAGTATCTGTGCATGCCTGCTCGTCTGCTTTTCCCCTTTGCCAACCCCTGGAGTTGTGGAATTAGCTGCTCGCTCCCCGTCGCCTAAGAAATCGGCCTGCCTTACATCCTCCCGTGCCGAAGAATTCTGCCCGCGTGCAAACTTATCTCTCGGACCATTCCCCCGGCCCATCATCGCATCATTCTTGTGAAAGTGTCGACAAAATTACAAATCAACGGCAAATGTTTCCGCATAATAGCAATATTAATTATGTCATAACTTCAACAAGTTCCGCGTTGAGAAACCTTTCGAATCTGTGTGAAAAATACTACAAATTATTCATCAGTTAAGTGCAATGAAACACTGATTTCAAAGCAAAACACAAAAAAAAACCCCTGAAAATACATGTGTTCGTTGAAGGAACGTCCGAACGAGTCAGCGATTGAATGAATGAATCTCGCTCTCCAACCTCCTCAATATTCTGGAAAAGTGTGTTTTGTTTTTTTTTACCATACGACACCAACTGTTTGTGAAATTCAAGTGTTCCAACAAATTAGTCGTGTGTTCTACAGGTCCTGCATCCTAATATTTAACAGCCGTTTTCTGTCATAAAGAAAAGCTCAAAAAAAGTCTTTTGCTGCCAAAGAATCGTTTTAAAGATTCATTCAAATGCATACATAGATTTCTAGCAAATTTTTAGGATTTTGACAAAAAGGTCATAAATGTGCATAGATAAAAGGCAAGCGTAAAAAAAAGCACCTAAAAGAAAATTTTTTCACAAAATCAGATACAAAAAAAGTGAAAATAAATACTGCACCAGTCCCTTAAAATAGCACATTTTTAGAGTACGAAAGCATATTTTAATTCCCCCATTTAATTGCTTTCCTTTCGCCTAATTTTCTTTTCAGTTAATTCTGGAAACCTTGTTTTAAAATTTTTAAAGTTGTTTCATTCCATTTGTATGCTTTCTTACTCCATAAGTACTCACAAGTACTTCATAATTTATTTTATTAATATTATTGTGTTTTTGTACAGGATACGAAAACACAGTGATATTGCTATTTTTGATTATTTGTGTTGTCTATTATAATATTTATAAATATAATATAAGTAGTTTTTTTCCCATTGCATTGTATGTTCCAATATCTTTAGTTATTAAGATACACATTCACCTTTGCTTAACTTTTAATGGATATTAAAATATATTAATTTTTTTTTTCTCTCTCAAAAAGAGTTAACGAAGATTATATTTTGTCCCATATATTTTTCTGGTTCGCCTTTCGGCTTGAAAATATTTTAATTTGAGAAATATTTTTAAATTTCTGTCCTTTTAGAGAAACAAGGACAGATAGCAAGTTTTTTCTCTGTTAAAAAGGATAAAATAAGTTTTTATTTCAGTTGCTTGCTCCTACCAGTTTTATTTTGAAAGACTTACATGTTTCATTCATTTAAAAAATAAATAAATAAAATAGGAGCTATTGCGAAATATTTTTCTGTTTCTCTTTTGCTTAAAATAAGCAACGGTATTATTTTTACTTTGAGAAAAACAATTTTGTCCCTGGATAAATTTTTTTTTCTTTCTCTATTTTTTTTCTATAAAAGGTTTTTTTTTTTAAAAAAAGAGACCTTTTGTTTATTTTTAAGCTGTGTATTAGTTTTTTAATGTGATTATTTATGTGATTATTTTATTTCATTATTTTAGTTGCTTTGCATTTTATCTGTTTATGTGTGTTATATTTAGATATGTATGCAGAATTTCAGTAACAATTTTTGATTAGAGAATTTGTGTTAGGTAAAACGTTGACCATGTCCGCTAAACAAGTTCAAATCAACATTAACCAATTTGACGGAGATCCGGATTTGCTTAAATTCTTTTTTAACCAAATTAGGTCGGTCGCTGAAATTAACAAATACAGCCCTCAGACTACCATTGCTGTACTTGTACTCAAGTTAATTGGTCCCGCTCAAAAATTTTATGCTCAGAATCCGGAAATTCAAAAAATTAATGATCTAGATACGCTTGAAAAAGAATTTGCCGCATTTTTCTCACCCCCCAGCAAGTGCGTGGCTGGCGTTGAACTTTCGAGCTTATCTCTTCTGCCAGCGGAGTCAATTAAAAACTTGGCACATCGGTTAAACGTGTTAGCCGCAACTGTCTATTCAGATATTAAAGACGAAAATGCCCGTAACACGATTAAACTTATGAAATTTATGGAGGCTGTGCCAGCTAACATACGAATAAAGTTACAAGAAGAAGGCGTGAATGAATATCGTGCTGCTGTTGAAAGAGCACAGACGTTGCACGAAATTCTGCATAACGAAAAGATTCTACATTCCTTACCCTCTGTCAGTGAATCTCAAAATAACATTGAAGAGCAATTGAAGGAACTCTCGGAAAAAATAAATGCATTAACACTCGCACCGCCTGGACCCAAAACTGAAACTAAAAAAAATGACATGCAAGGTAGCCCAAAGTATAACGCAAATGCGAGGCGCTATAGGAAAAATTTCAAAACGCGAAATTTCCCAAAATGTTTTTCCCCTCACAAATTTACACAAAGAAAAGTTGTGACTTGTCAACTCTGTTTCCGCAATGGCTACCAGGCACATCAGTGTTTTAAATGGAAAAGAGTTAATACACAGAGAAGGGAAAATTTTAACAGACGCAACAATTACCAGGTTCAGGAAAACTAGAACAGAGACACAATTTTTATGCTGATGATTTTGTGTCTCAACCATGTGACTTAACATCAGCAACATTTCCTATTGACCCTACATTACCAAAGATCTCTAAAGAAAGATTAGTCAATTCAACCGGGTCACAAACTTCAGATCACATTAAAATTGCAAGAAATATCACTACTCAAACAGAAAATGAAGGCGATAAAATTGCTCACATCATTTGTAGTGTTAATACGCATTCTCCATCACTCCCTCTTGTAAAGGCCACTATTGCAAACCATAAAATCACCCTATTGGCTGACTCTGGAAGTAGCATTTCGTTACTTGCACAAAATTTATTTAATGAACTTAAACCTGTATTAAAATACAAGAGACTATCAACAGCCATAAATATTAAAACCGTCAATTCGGATGTTTCTTTTTCTTCATGTATTAGAGCATCCATTAAATTAGAAAAAAAATCCTTCTCGCACCACTTTTATATAGTGGATATTCCTGAATCCTCCAGTTTTGGAGGCATTCTTGGTTTTGATTTCATTAGTAAATTTAACATTATCATTGATACTTTCAATAAATGCATTCACATTAACAACAACTTGACTATTCCACTAGAAACATCACACACTAAGTCTAAAGTCAATGAAAGTAATCAATGTAACACCTTATGTGATGTAGTGACAAATCAAAAAGTTTTCTTAACCCGTAAAATAATTCTAGAACCCCAAGAGAAAACATGGTGCTCAGTTTACACAAACAATAATATCAAACATGACATAAATTATCTATTTAAATATGTGGCAGATAAAAAAGAAGTAATAAGTCATGATGCCATTATTCAAATGTATAAGAAAACTAAACGTAAAAAGAAGCCTGTACAATTAAATCATTTCTTTTCTATTTCACTTAAAAATAATTCTGACACTACCATTCATCTCCCTAAACACACAAAAATTGGACATTTATCTGAAGTTGAGGAAATTCTTGACTACCCCTCTGATAATTTGGACAAGCATCATAACTCAGAACAACACTTCCTAAATTTTATACAGGCATCTAATGAAACATTAAAAAAGAGGAAAGAGGATTTGGCAGCTACCGATTTTGATCTTACACATTTAAGTTCTAATGAAGCAAATACAATGACTAAATTATTACTTAATTACTACCCGGCCTTTTCAAAATCATTAAATACACTTGGACATACTGATAAGATTGTACCTGATTTGAAATTTATTAATGATTACCCTATAAAAACTCTTCCATTTCCCCTTCCTCAATCTTTGCAAAAAGGTACTTTAGAACAAATTAAAGATCTGCTTGATGCCAAAATTATGGAACGCCACTGTTCAGAATGGGCTTGCCCCATGCTTTTAGTCAAAAAGAAACCAGACGGAACTGGTAAACAAAAATTTCGTCTCGCCTTAGATCTTCGAATGGTAAATACTGTAATTCAAGGATCATCTTACCCTCTACCTAAAATTCAAACCATCATTTCAAATCTTTCTCAGTATCGATATTTTTCTTCTCTTGACTTTCATCAGGCATATCATCAAATTGATTTGCCAGAAAAATTCCAAAATCAGTTGACATTTACTACTATGTTTGGTTCTTTTAGATACAAGAGATTAGTGTTCGGATTAAAAAACAGTGCTTCTATTTTCCAAGCTTTAATGGACTCTTTGCTTGATGAGTTACAATTAGATGGTGTATATACATATCAGGATGATTTCATTGTAGGTGCAAACTCTTTTGATGAAATGTGTAATAAATTAAAAAAAATTCTCTCTATCCTAACCAAGTACAACTTAACCCTGTCTCCTAGCAAGTGTACTTTTCATAAATCTAGTATTGACTATTTGGGATTTCATGTGGAAAATCAGTCCGTTTCCCCGATTCAGTCAAATATCATAAAAATAACATCTTTTCCCACACCTACAACTAAACGTCAACTAAAAAGACTCATTGGTGTCATTACATTTTATAAGAGTCTAATTCCATCCTTTTCTGAGTTAGTACAACCACTGATAAACCTAACTACTCCAAAAGTTAAATTTAAATGGACAGTTAAACATCAAGAAATCATGGACACAATACAGAAAATTTTCTTTAATTCTCCCATGGTTAGATTACCTGATTGGAACAAGACATTTTATTTAAATACAGATGCGTCAAATGTTGCTATTTCTGGTGTTTTATTACAAGAACATGATCAACAACTTTTACCAGTTGCATATTTTTCTAAATCTCTTAAGCCATCAGAAAAAAAAATACCCTGCACTTAAATTAGAACTCATGGCAATTTATAAATCTGTAACCGCTTTCAAATATTATTTATATAACAGACAATTTGTAATTCTTTCTGACAGTAAACCCTTAGAAAAATATAACAAGACTACTAATACAGCTGATATTATCTCTCGTTGGCTCATGGAGCTTTCAGAGTACTCATACACTTTTAAACATATTCCTGGTAAGAAAAATGTTCTTGCTGACTATTTATCTCGCTGTACTTTTGAAAACAATCAACAAACTCTGGATACTAACCCTGAACTTATCCATGACCCTCAACCATTGCCTATTGTTGACTATGATACACCAGACAGTAATAATTCATGTTCAAGCGCCACTAAGAAATATGTAAACTATCTTGTATCTGGTAAACAAACAAATCCAGATCCTTTATTAGAAATTTCAAATGAAACTTTCTGCACTGAACAAAAAAATGACACCACCTTGCCCACTGTTTACAAAGATATTCTAAAGAAAGGACCTTCTCAAAAATATCCTAATTACTTCATACACCCTGATTCGAAAGTTTTAATGTTAAAAAAAGAAAATAATCTTAACAACACTTTTTCATATCACATTGTTGTTCCTAACTCTCTTAAAAGCAAAGTTTTAACAATCTCTCATTTATCTCACTTTGGTTTTAATAAAACTTATGAGTTTCTATCATCAAGATACTTTTGGAAAGGCATGTATGTTGACACCCTAAACTTTGTAGCTTCATGTGTCAAATGTCTTCAATGTAAACATCATCAAACCCCTCCTGCACCCTTACAACCCACCTACACGCCCAGATATCCTGGCCATACTATTAGTACAGATCTCGTTGGACCTTTTTCTAATGGTAAACATATTTTAACTATTACAGATCACTTTTCAAGACATGTTGAACTTTTTCCACTTAATGATACATCTGCAGCTAAAGTCGTTAAATGTTTATTCTCTTGCATAACCACCTTTGGGAGACCTTCTGTTGTCTTATCAGACTTAGGACCCCAATATACATCTCAAATATACAACATTTTTAATGATACTCTAGGTATTAAGGTACTTCACAGCTCTGTTTCGAGACCACAAAGCAATGCTCTTTCGGAGAGAATAAATAAATCTATCAAATACTCTGTTAATATACTTTTGCAAGAAGGTCACTCATTTGAAAATGCAATATTTATACACAAGTCGCTCTATAATGGTTCAAAACATTCAACTACTTTATTCACTCCTAATCTTCTGCACTTTGGACGTGAACTTTCATTAATTTTTGACACTTTTGATCAGAATACCAATCAACCTTTTCTAGATAAACATACTGAAATACATAAACTACTTGAAGATTTACACAAAATATATAAGGCTTACAATAACATTAAAACAGCACAGGATAAAAGATATAAACATTACGGTCAGAAAGCTAACTTAAGAACCATTTGTCTCAAAGATATTGTGTACTTAAAGTCTGTTGATAAATTCAAACCTAAATACACTGGACCATATATTGTAACTTTCAAACATTCACCTGTGTCATTCTCGATCAAGAGATTGTATGCTGCTGATAATACAGCATTTCGGGTGCACATTGATAGGTTACTTCTTGCACCACCTCGATATGGACATTTATTCGATGCTACAAGTCACTTAAACAATCGCAATTTCCCTAATGTTTATCAACCACATACATATAATTTAAGAAACAGAAAATAATATACTTCTGTTTGCATTTTTTTCTTATGACATGTATTGTGAAGCTAAGTGTACAACCAGAGGCCTAGGTTGTTTGTATGTTGTTTACAACAGAACTTTGACAACATTATGGCTGGCCCATGACTGTTTTCTTCGAAGATCTCTTGTGAACAATATTTTGAATCACTTTACACTCATTTCATTTTACTGTACACTTTTTATGTTATTTACATACACTTAACTATTATTTACAGTTTAACATTTATTTTACATTTCATTCTTTTACGATTACATTTCAGTTAAAACTGATAACTAACACATTTAATAATTGCAGTTATTTAAAAAAAAAAAATTTTCACATGTAATTTGATAACATTTTCTGTAAGGCAACCAGTTAGTTACCTTCTAATTATACGACTTGTGCATTATTTAACCTGATTATGACTTTTTCATTTTTTTTATGTCTCTCTTCACTCTAGGATTGTCTACCCCTTTTTGATTTGATATATATGTGAAATATATATCTATTTTTTTTATTTTTTAATTCTCCCTTTCGAATGTTTTGTTCCCGTTCAAAATTATTGCCCTTAGGGTCCAAAACTTCATTGTGTTGAGAGACAACCCCTTGGAATTAGTATTCCAATTCACAAAAAATCAATTTTTGCTTGTAAACCGACGTGTGCTCCTTTAGAGGACCGCTAGTGTCTTCGGAGGAGCAGGGACTCATATAAGCGGGCGCTGTATGAGTCTCAAAACTCCCTCCTCATATAAGGCTGAAGCCCTAAGCTGACGCCATAATACTTGTGGTCTACACAAGATTCAAGGTGACACCTTTTTCATGGGCGTGCTTCAGGCACCTCTTTTTTTTGTCATCCTATGCTGCATACATGAACATTACATTTTTTAAAATCATGTCCAATTTCTCTTAAAATCATATTACAATTGATTAGTTTACAATTACACATTTCACTTATTATTATTTACTCTTTACTTCTAGTGTTGCATTTGTGTTTATATATTATATTTCTATTATTACTACTTGTGTTTGTTTTTCATAAAAAATGATCCGAATCAGGATCAATATTTTTGATGATGTGCAGCCAAGGGTCTAGTTACATGCTGCTTAAATATTTGCTGTCAGAGTCGACTCAGTTAAAAAAAAAATATATACCATAGTATGCAATTTTGAAGAAAATTTTACTGAAGGTGGAGATCCATAAACTTAATTTAGAAAATATTAATTCATAAAATCTCTTAGGACTGTTGAACTATTGATGAAAGAGATTTTTTTTTTATTTTCATGACAGCAACTTGTTTAAAAAAAAAAAAACTTTTATGTTTTGAAGATATATTTATATGTGTAACTATTTTTCTTGCTGTTTTGCCCATGCACAAGGGTCAACAAAAGTTTTTTTTGCGGTGTCCCAGGTGATATATATAACGATTATCTCGTTATATATGTTTACATTCCATTCCCCCCCCCCCTCCCCCAGACAGTTTCAATTAAAATTCTGTTTAATAACTTATTTATTTTGTGCACTATAGTCAAACAGTGCAGCCCCTAAATTAAATTCAACATTTAAAAACTAAATCGATTGTATTAACAGCCCTTCACATTTAAATTAAATTATTCTAAGTACTCATCTCTTTAATAAAATAAAATCAGTGAATCACTCTCTATTTTCACTTTCTGATTCTTTCACACATACGCTTTAACCTTGTACAAAATTCGTTACGGCTGACTGTTAGTTTCAAACGCATTTTAACTTCGGTCATTTCCTTATTTGGGCATGAATATAACTCATCATTCAAAATCACTTTACATGCAATCTACTTATTAGAATTATCTTCGTCTCACACCCTTTTGTTCAGATGTATGGCAATTCTGCATTTTTGTGGTAAAGCGGTGAATCTTTGATCTAACATCTGGTCTAGAAAAATACAGTCTCATGCTTTTAGCCTAACGAATTCGGTCTGTTACTATGCCCTTTCCAGATAACACTTTTTATTTTTTTACATTTAACCGCAGCTGTATCAATGTACTGTTGAGGCTCCGTCTATCATGACTCAGGAATGTATGCAGGCCACAATCTGCCCCCCCCCCCTACACAATTAATATGGTAGAAGCCTACCGTACATTTTTGGCGAACATACCAGCCAATGTGTCTCTTAGCCCCTGTGCATGGCGCAAAAATACTTTTAGATTGGCGATATTGTAGCCCGCCAAGCAAGAAAGTTGTAACTGTATATTCTTTCATTCCTGCTTTCTCGCTAGCCTCATGATGACGTCTTAAAAGAGGCTCCTTATGCTTTTCCCTTGTACCTCTCCCTTCGACTTTCATCATGAAAATAAAATAAGTCTTCGTTTACCGAATTGGAGTTTTTTTTTAATAGGACCTGGTGTTTTTTAATCCTCGCAACCTTATAAACGCAAACGGCCATCTCTTCTAGCAAAAAAAAGTCATCATACGCCTTATCACAATGAAATTAGGAAAAAATTTTCAAGCAAATCGGATGTTTCTATCAAGAGTTATCGCGTTACGTAAATACATACATACGTACGTACGTACATACATACATACATACAGAACGGGCGGGCACATTAGCTCACAGGCTATCAAAGCCTGTGAGCTAATAAAAAAGAAAAGTGCCCAGCTAAACTGATGGCATTGAGCTCACAGACTAATCACACAAATTGTATATTATACTCTTATTTTAAAGAATAATGCCACTCAAAAAAATAAGTGAAGGGGAATTAGCCCCCGTTTCCCCCTTTATACTTAACTAGTGAACCTCCAAATCTAATCAGACAAGCTCCTTATCATAATAAACCGGTATACCAAATTTGGAGCAAATCGAATAATCTTGCAAAAAAAAAAAACATTTATCTAAATTAAGGGGGTGGACTAGTCCCCCTTTATCCTTAACCAATGAATCGCCAAAACGAATCAGGGAAGCTCCTTAACATAATAAACCGGTATACCAACTTCGGAGCAAATCGAATCATTCTGCATGAAAAACCCATTTATCTAAATTAAGAGGGGCGGGCTAACCTCACTTTTCCCCCTTTAACCTTAACCAATGAACCCCCAAAACTAATCAGGGAAGTTCCTTAACATAATAATCCGGTATACCAAATTCGGAGCAAATCGAATCATTCTGCATGAAAAACACATTTATCTGAATTAAGGGGGGTGGACTAACCCCGTTTGCCCCCCTTTATCCTTAACTAATGAACCCCCAAAACTAATCAGGGAAGTTCCTTAACATAATAAACCGGTATACGAAATTCGGAGCAAATCGAATCATTCTGCATGAAAAACACATTTATCTGAATTAAGGGGGGTGGACTAACCCCGTTTTCCCCCCTTTATCCTTAACCAATGAACTCCCAATACTAATCAGGGAAGTTCCTTAACATAATAAACCGGTATACCAAATTCGGAGCAAATCGAATCATTCTGCATGAAAAACACATTTATCTGAATTAAGGGGGGTGGACTAACCCCGTTTTTCCCCCTTCATCCTTAACCAATGAATTCCCAAAACTAATCAGGGAAGCTCCTTAACATAATAAACCGGTATACCAAATTCGGAGCAAATCGAATGATTCTGCATGAAAAACCCATTTATCTGAATTAAGGGGTGGGCTAACCCCCCTTTTCCCCTTTTATCCTTAACCAATGAACCCCCAAAACTAATCAGGGATGTTCCTTAACATAATAAACCGGTATACCAAATTCGGAGCAAATCGAATGATTCTGCATGAAAAACCCATTTTTCTGAATTAAGGGGGGTGGACTAACCCCGTTTTTCCCCCTTTATCCTTAACCAATGAACTCTCAAAACTAATCAGGGAAGCGCCTTATCACAATGAACCTAGGAAAAAATTTTGAAGCAAATCGGATGTTTCTATCAAGAGTTATCGCGTTACGTACATACGTACGTACATACATACATACAGAACGGGCGGGCACATTAGCTCTCAGGCTTTGATAGCCTGTGAGCTTAAAAAAGAAAAAAAAAACTTGAGTATCATTAGTCTCTACTAAAGGCACATTTAATATATTAATGTGCATTATTACATTCTTCTGTATTCATAAGAAGTAAATGCTAGATTCGTATTAATTGTCAACTTTTTTTTTTTTTTTTTTTTTTTTTTTTTTCATGGGTTTTGGGATATTGGGAATAAAATTTCTATACTTTCCGTCCAACATTTGTCTATCTTTCTGTTATACTAATTTTGAGAGCTAATGCACGATTGTTCATAAAACTTCCTATTCCTTTGGATTTCGATATAAATTGGTGTTAATTAGATTTTATATATCACCTTACATGCTACGCTGTTGTTTATTAGGTTTTTTCGATAGCGATGTATGGATCCCATCAGTGGTGACGCCACAGGCAACTTAACCCTGCGTATCATCTGCAAATTCGATGAACACAAACCACACAATTCTGAGAAAGATAGAGAGGAAAATGTGTTGGTTTGGCATGAAACTAAAAATACAACAATGAAACCGATTAAAATCGATCACAATTCGGCCCAAACACTTGTGGCTCGCCTTGAAAATCTGTCCCCATTCAATGAATTCATCCCTTGTTCCACGTGTTAATCTTGTTTGTGCCGAATTATTTGAGCTATAATTAGCATAATTTTGAAAGCCGTTTTGACGGTATAGTGCATCTCTCATATAGTCTAAGCTAACCATACTCAAACTTATTTTTCGTGGGCGACAAATTTAAGTTTCCGACTTTAGGCGGGCCGCACCACAGTTATAAAACGATTAAAAAACATTAATTAAAGTAACACAAGTAGTATAAAAATGCATTAAACAAAGTTAATATTATCAGTAGGGTTAAACATTAGTCGCGGAAGAAATATTAACAAAAAAGATAACACAATTCTTTCCAAATAAAAAGCTTTGTAATAGATTTCTATTGCAAATGCTGTAGCAATATGCCACGAAGTTTAGTGGTTGGCAGCAAAATTTGTTGGCTGTAAAATAATTTTGGTGCAAATTTGTTTCGCTAGAAAAGTTCAAACCTAAAAAGCAGTATTAGCTAAGTAAAAAGTATAAAATGTAATAATATAACGATGCAGAATTTCCAAGCTCTAAAGGGAGAAAAGGGGGCTTTTCTTTAACATATCAATCTTTTTGTTTAACGAAAAAAAAATTAAAGAAATATAGAGTGCAAACTTAATTTGTAATGTTATTTGATTAATTTTGAAGGTTAAGAAATGTATAGTACGTCACCAGGCCTTAATTTGCGCCGGAGTCCACCGGAGCCCGGCTCCGGTACTTCTCTGTATTTAATAAATAATTACATATTGGTCGGAATTCACAGGGCTCCGCAGCCCAGTGCAATAGCGCTTCCGAAAAACGGAAACCTAAATTACCTTTTCCTATCCTTCCCATCTGCAAGCTTTTGCATTCTTTTTTACCAAAAAAAAAAAAAAAAAAAAAAAAAAAAAAACACTTATAGGTGACGTAATGTGTCGCACACGTAGGACATGGAGATAAAACGGACTCGATTTTTATATCAGTTTTTGGGCTTGGACTGACTCGAGCTCAA
This sequence comes from Maratus speciosus, assembly GCA_963932465.1. Classification (NCBI taxonomy): domain Eukaryota; kingdom Metazoa; phylum Arthropoda; class Arachnida; order Araneae; family Salticidae; genus Maratus; species Maratus speciosus. Next base: position 124,482,789 of record OZ010789.1, on the reverse strand, counting down.
TCTGTATTACAAAAAAAAAAAATTATTTATTCACGTATAGAAAAAATAAACTTTTCCACCTTTAAAATTACGTATTATATTCTATTTCAAATCATTTTAATGCCATTTTGATCAGAATGAAGGGAAAACAGAAATCGTGTTTTTCTATTTCATTTTTTTGTCGGCGACGGCGTGTTGATACGGCGGCGCCACTCAAGAGACTGAACAATGAATTTGCTTTCAGTTCGATTTTCTTTTGGGACAGTAGGATAATTTCTTTATTGGCTGATTTTTTTTTGTTTCATTTAGATATTTAACGTAAAAAGAATATTTTCTGTTATAGCCTCCGAGCATCAGCTTGAGGTTTTTTTGTATTCTATTGCGTACGAGTATAGAAATCACGTTAATGATTTTTTATTTATTTTGTATCATTAACGATACACAGGCAAAGGCTATTCTGCACATTTACGAAGTCAATTTCGTTTGTAAGTAGATATAATTGCCATGTATTGTTATTCTGATAGAAAACAATCGGGCAGTGTTTCCCCTTTTTCTATGAAAGCATCGATACTGCCCGATAGCGGTGTCAAACTTTTAATTTAATCTAATTTTCAGGAACTCACCACAGAAGTTTGTTATGCGGAAGGAATCGATTATAGTTTAAGAAATGCACCTTTTATAGGAAATTGTAAAACATTGTTCCATTCTTCAGCATATAAATATTAGTTTCTGTAAATTTCATTCTTTACTTAAAAATGCATGGCTGCGAACTAATTTTTTTTTTGTATTAAAACGATTTCCTAATCATAATCCATACCATATTTCTGCAATGAGTTATCTTTAAAATTAGGCAAAGATTACTATTCAGAAGGAATGATAACTGAAAAGTAGAATAGCTGACAGCTAAGTATATGCTGGTAGATCTATTTTAAATTTTTATTTTGATAAAGAAGAAAAAAGGCTTTAAATTTGGCAAATAATGTACGAAATATAAGTATACAGGTTGGAGTGGCAGGGGGAGGGGGAACGGTACAGTTGTAGTACCAGTACCAAAGAATATTAGGGCTCCGGTATTTTTCTTGTTAGAAATTAAGCACTGTATGTCACTGTAGGACATGTAAGACTACATGTAAAAAGAACTTTTGACTAAAGAAACGGTTTTTAACATAAATACCAAGACAGATTTCCCCCCCATGAAAATATATAAAACAATGCTGAAGATCCTAAATTCTTTTTATGCGTATTGCAATTAATTGTATAAAAATGAGTTAATGATTATGTGCCTACGGCTGCTCATAAAACGTCGCCGGGCCACATGCGGCCCTTGGGCCTCTGGTTGAGATTGGCTGGTATAAGCCTTGTGAGTTTGTATGCGTCCAATTTCTAGTTGATACGTGGCGTTGAATTGCCTGTGACATCACACTGATGGTGCCCAAAGGATTACTTGTATAATCTTAATATGTAAAATGCTCATTCCGAAAAATTGTACTAATTAACTCAACAAGTTACGATTCTGTGCCCTTCTTTCCACAATGAATGTTATACCTCCACCCCAAATTTCTATAACGCAGCACTAAATTATATATTTGGTGTTAATTGAATCGGTCATTTCAAAAACCACACAAGTCACAGAAACTGAACTTTTCAGACCCTCCCCCCCCCCCCCCTCTGCATTATTCACAAGTAAACGAATCTTTTTATGGAAATATTCCGGCTGATTATAGAGTTTGGACTTCAAAGTTTGTAAATATTGAATACATTTTTTTATATAATTTATGAATAATAAGCAGAAGAATAAAAGAAAAACTATTCCCGAGCTATTTTTATGTATCTTCACTTGAGTGATTTTTGAAATGACCGATTCAATTATTAAAAATATGTAAGTTAGTCCAATTTTGACATGAAATATGCTAAATAATCACTGTAATCCCATAAAAAAACTCAAAGTAATGCATTGTAATCCATATAATTAATTCTTTGCATGTTCCTACTCTTTTTAAATTTTTATATTAGAATGAAATAAGAGAAATTTTTCTTATGACTACAATACAAATTTCAATTAACTTATACGTGAAATTATCAGCCAGTAAAACTGACAGCAAAGGATCAAACTTGTTCTCTTTTTCTCTTCGTTTAAAATAAACTTTTGAATAATACCTTGAATAAGCTAATGCATTACTTCCACGTTTTTCTTGTATTAAACAGATTTTATGCGAAGTAAAATTCATTTTTTGTTTGCAAAGGAAATAAGATGGCAACAATCGCAAAAGTTAGTGATTTATGATTAACGAAATATAACACAATTTTTTCCGTAAAGTAATTTCCGTAGAAAAAACAGTCTATTATTATTATAATTCATATATCTTAGAAAAAAGAAAATGGCGAACGTTGGTTTTTTATGGACTCATTATATTTCCTTCTTTTGTCACTTCCTGCATTTCGTAATTACTTAATTGTTACATAAAAATATTTTTACAATGGGAAATATCTGTATAATTCCAATAAAATGATAATTTCTTGCATCTTGACCTTTTTTAACAAATCTAACCTACACCAGTTATCAAAACCACGTTGTTACTTGGTATTGAATCGAAGTATTTATATTTTGAGTTGACTGTTTTATAATAAATGCATAAAAATGCCTGTGTACCACATAAATTTTAAACAAAAAACCTTTCTCCAGTGCTACCTTATAAAAATGATTTCTTTCTCCATTCCATTTGCTCTCTATCCTATTTCACCTGAAAGGATTAAAAAAAAAAGCATTATACTATTGGAATTAAAAATCCTAAATGTACAGAAATATCGATAAATATTCTGAGTGATGATTAATCAATGCATAGTCAAATATATATGAGCTAATATTTTAACGATATATATGGTGTTTAAAGTAAATTTATTTACAGTCTCAGTCAATATAGGTTTTTGATAAATAGGTTTTTTTTTCAAACATTCTGTTGCTTCAATTTAACATAATCTTCGATAAAAATTATTAAACAGTTATAATAAAAAGAAAATTAGTTCAATTTTTATCCTTGTAATAAGGCAGGTAGTTTTTTCTTTTAAATTAAAAATTTTAAATGCATATATATTTTTTATGGTTAAAAAAATATTACTTTACCATACCATATTTCTGTTAGTTTCCATTATTAAATGGACAGTCACGGGAAAAAAAACCCACCCAAAAGTTCTCAAACAATTTTGTCAAAATATTAGTAGGAAAATGTAACCGGTACCATTCAGTTGGGAAAAGCATCTGCAGTGTACCTTTAATGTTTAAAGTGCGCGTGACAGGTTTTAGCGGGAATCTTTAGGAACACGCCTAAGATGAGTTTCAATGAAACAGAAATTACCTATAACAAATGCCCCAACTAAAATTATTAAACTATAACACCCAAACACTCTCAGATAATTCTGTCAAAATATTAATAGGAAAATGAAACCGGTACCATTCAGTTGGAAAAAGCATCTGCAGCGTACCTTTAATATCTGAAGTGATTTTAGGAAGACGCATAAGATGAGTTTTAATGTAACAGGAATTGCCTATAACAAATGCACTAACTAAAAATATTAAACTGTAACACCCAGACACTCTTAGATAATTCTGTCAAAATATTAGTAGGAAAATGAAACAGATACCATTCAGTTGGGAAAAGCATCTGCAGTCCAGTGTTCCTTTAATATCTGAAGGGATTTTAGGAAGACGCATAAGTTTTAATGTAACAAGAATTATCTTTAACAAATGCACTAACTTAAAATATTAAACTATTTTTCTTTATCTCTCAGTCCTTTGTACAAAAAGTTAGGCAATCTAATTCCTTATGGTCTGGGAATACAAATTCATTAACCACAAACAAAGATTGACATTGATACATGATGCAGATACAATAATAATTCAGTACAGTAAGATTGATAATATTTACAATGGATTCAAGGGTAAATACAGATATTATTAATGCCATTACATACAGAATAAACCCAATGTTTATTTAGTACATTGGTGTTATAGTTTATAATATCTAAAGATTACAACTTCGTTTAATCCACATTTCTTGATTAATCTTTTATGGAATGGTAGAATTATTCTGATGGTGAAAATAATAGTATCCTCAAAAGTAAAGATAAATATTATGGTAAAAATAGTTTTAAAAAACTTTACTCTTTTATAACCATTTAGTGTTCATCTTAAAAATTGCGACAAATTTCCCGACTGCATTTCACATCATTCCAAAAAATGTACGTTATTTTACATATGTAAATTTGTCATAGATCCCGGTTATGAACAATTCAGGTCTTTCACTTACGCTTAAAGCGGCAGAAAGCTAAAAATAGAAAGTTTATTAAAGTATATATAATTTTATCATGTTTCTTTTTTAGCTATGGCAACAGAAAAATAAGGCTTTATTTAAACTATGTATTAAGGATTACTAAGTTGTCTTCTCGACTTACAATCATAACTTAATTAATATTAGACTATAAATAGCTAAAATGGAATTTACAAAAATATGTATGAAGCTCATTGTTTTTTATTTTTACTTAAATTTTACTTTTTAGTTAAAATATTTCATTGTTCTAATTTCACACCCATTTGGCCTATTTTAGCTAGCGGGTTTTGGCGCATCTATTATGCATCTATTAACACTCTTAAAATTTGTATTTTTGTTATGCATATGTTTTAAGATATAAAATGACAAAAATGCTCATTTTTTTACACTTTTCGACAATATAAAAATCCTGTAACTCCCTTAAAAAACACATCAGTTTCTTTTACAGCGGGATAATGCCATGGAACGTCTGTATGCCGCTCAAAATCGATTTGATGTTATAAGAAATCTAGATATTATTTATAAAAATGATCCAGTCGTCGCTGCCATGTTGTATTAAAAAAGAAGAAAAATGCGTTCGTAATATATCTCCTTGTTGCCAGGGCAATTTCGTCTGTAATGAATAAAAATGAATAACTGCAACAAAAGAAATCCCGGTGGAAATCTCATGGTATTATTACATGTTGAGTGATGCTTGATTAGAAAGGGAGGCATGCGGAATTTCAAGCTAAAGGAATGATTTTGGCCATAAAAATGGAGAGTGAATTGAAATACAGAGTGTCCATAATTAAACGACCCTACTTTAAAGTTGTCTACATACGAAACTAGCGTTCATAAAGTTGTGATATTTTGTGAAATACATAATAAAGAGATCGAAATTTGTTTAAGGGGTCTCAGGACTCTTAAAATTGGAAAAAATGAAAAAAAAAAGGCCATTTTCAACATTTAATATCTTAAAATGTATTTGGTTTTAAAACACAATTTTAATTGGAATAAAATATATAAGTATGTTCTTTCATTTCATGTATTTAAAAAATTATAAGATGCAGAATTAGCATTTACAGGGAGCTCCAAACTGTTAGACATTTGACGAGCAAAAAATCGGCATAACAGCTTACGCGCACGATTACAAAATAAGTATTGCAACTAGAATGACAATTTTGGTGCCTACTTATACTTCAGATTGTAATAATGACCCTGAACCTAAATAGATTTGTATTTAAAGCTTTTTTATATTTTTAATACAAAGTTGTATTTAGCTAATGCAAAATTAAAAAAAATTCAACAGTATAATCACCTAAAAAAATATTGTTTTGAACAATAAAAAGGAAATTTTAGGTTCAGTTTATACAGACTAACATGAAACATATGTTTTGAAAATTTCATGAAAAAATATTCATAAGTTTTTGAGATATCGTGCGCGTTATGCCCAAAAACGTCATTTGGAGAAAAACGGCTTCAAAGTTTCCGAAACGACGCTTCAGCTATTGAACGTGCATAAATGTAAAAGCCATAACTTCAGTTCTAATAGGAATTTCAAGGAAACAATTATATCAAAATGTTCAGAAAAGATAGGAGTTTGACATCTAAAAAAATTAAAATTTCGAAAATTTTAAAGTTTTAAGAGTCTTTAAGCTTAAAAAAAAAAAAAAAATAGTTCAAAATTTTGCCACCAGAGGGCGATTTTTAATAAATTACACATTTAGCATTACGATAGTTTAGAAATTCTATTTACAGGACGTTCATAATTAATTGATACTATTTTAAAGCTCTCTACAGTCGAAACTATTGTTCAGAATGTTGGGAAATTTTTTGGAAGACATAATAAAATTACGGGGATTTGTTTGAGCGAAAAAAATATTAGGAGGCCATTTTGTAACGAATTATACATTTAGCATACATTTACGACAGTTTTACAAATTTTGTTATAACCAAACATGTTCTGCATGACTTTCATCATTTTCAGATACCATCTGGAATCTTAAGCTAGCATGTTCCACAGCTGGCCGCAGTGTGTTCTGGGAAATGCTAGAAATATGTCGTAAAATGCAGGATTTAGAATAAGGTTAAGTTAATAAATAAAATTTCTAAACTATCGTATAGTTAAGTGCGTAATTTATTAAAAGTTGCCCTCTGGTGGCGAAATTTTGAACTATTTTTATTTATATTTTTTTAGCTTAAACAAATTCTCATGACTTAATTATGTCTTTCACAAAATATCACAACTTTATGAACGCTAGTTTTGTCTGCAGACAACTTTAAAGAACGGTCGTTTAATTATAGACACCATATATATATATCAAATTATAATTTGTTTGCTATTTTTTATGCGTTTGATTTTTTTCTTCAAATTCAGATTCCTTATTTTTTATGTGCATTCGTAATTATGTAAATAAGTAGCATCTATAGTCGTCATCTGGTCCGTCCATCTGTCTATCTGTCCATCTGTCCGCATATAACATAACAAAAATTCCGCAACCGAATGGTTTGAAAGTAAGATATATAATCGTTGCATAATTATGTCGAGTCATTTCGAATTTTATGAATATCGAATCAAAACTTAAAAAGATATTAATATAAGTTTTCTTCATTCTATTAAATCCTATCATATGTCATTCATTCAATGATATCGCGTGATAGTTAAGGATTCTAGGTTGCCATGGTGATGACGTCCTATTTAAGATGGAGTCATATTATTTCCATATGACTGAATATAATATATAGAATCGTTGTAAATTTTGTATTCATGCATTTTTGCATAAGAGTGCAACAGCTATTGCACCAAGATATGAATATTTATAAAACTAGTAATAGTACGAACGCACCTCATTTGCCATGTTGGATGTACAATTTCCTTCTTGTTTTACATGTATTCATCATTCGCATATATATATATATATATATATATATATGGGTCATTCTACGGAAAATGTTAGCTTTTGAGCGCAAAAAGTCATTGAACTGTTACTTATCTGCTATGATTAGTTACCTACTAATATAAATACTATAAAGCCACCAAACCGTGTGGGATTTCACTTCAAGCTGTTGAAATTAAAAGAGCCCAATGCTTAAATTATTCCTTTTTTTATTAAAATACTTCTTTATTAATTCCTTGATTAATTAATTTAAATTTTTTACCATTAAATACTTCCACGGAAATTCTAATCTTTAATCATAAAGCGATATCATCTTCATCTAAAAATAAATAAAAGAGTTATGTTTGTCACAGAAATACATCAGCTTCTCTTCTAGAATTTGTTATAAATTGTCATTTACGCATTTGTGTATTTCCGAATCATATAATGGCGAAGCAGTAGCTTCGCCTTATAATTTTGTCTATCAAATGTCTTCTCACCCTGTTAGTAACATTTTTGAGTAACAGACTACTTGCATGAACTCCTTGCTAACTAATCACGTTTATTCTCACCGGGTTAGCAAAATTATTGGTAATGGACTGTTTGCATGAATTCCTTGCTAACTAATCAAGTTTATTCTCACCGGATTAACAAAATTATTGAATAACAGACCGTTTGCATGAATTCCTTGCTAACTAATCAAGTTTATTCTCACCGGATTAGCAAACTTATTGAGTAATAGACTGTTTGCATGAATTCCTTGCTTACTAATCAAGTTTATCCTCACCGGGTTAGGGAAATTATTGAGTAACAGACTGTTTGCATGAATTTCTTGCTAACTAATCAAATTTATCCTCATAAATTCAAAAGTCTCCATTTGTTGAATAATAACTTAAGAATATCTTACGATTCATATTTTCTCACTAAGTTTTAATTTATTCTTTTTTCTTTATTAAAATATCTCTTTTTTAACACATTCCAACATAGTTGAAAAGTGTTTATGAATTCGGTTTGTCTGTCCGTCTGTGCCCTAACTCGCGTAAGTATAGTCCGATTGCCATGAAATGGATATATGTTATTGGGGTTTAATATGGCATGTTCGGAATTAAAAATGAAGTGTGTAGCATTTTCAGTTCATTTACCGGCCCACTCAAAAGAAAAATCTATGAAAAATCGTTTGCCGTGCATTTTAATGATATTACATTATTTTAAAAATATTGAAATTGATATACATCACTGAGGTTTACTACAATGATCTTACTATAGAATAGGGTGTGCATAGAACTTATTGTTTATTCACAGGAACACGCAAAAAATTTAGATATAAACGAAAATGAGCAATAGATGAACTGTTGGAGCCAACGAACAGTAATTGCTGGAATTGCGTTTTCAGTTGTGTTTAAATTTAACTATTTATTTAATATTACTTGTTGTGTATAAATTCTATAGATCATATAAAGCGTCACACAAAATTTCTCAGCTACATCCGTTTATTGGCGAAAATTGTTGAGTGAAAAATTTCAACTGTGCTATGCATTTAACTGAACTAATTTTTAGCATACTATGTAGAATACATATCTGTAGATCATATACAGGGCTGCAAAAAAATCGTATATTTTAACGACTGTTCATGGTAACAGCAGTAATCGGATTTTCAAATGCATTATGCGTTTTCTAAATTGTTCATTTAGACGTCATCTTTCACCTTAGTAAACCATGAAGTTTTTTTATAGTATTATGAATGTGTTGGAAAGTGTTTCATAATCTATGCTGTACGCATGAATTTTCGTTCTTAATTCATTGAATACATTATTTAAATTTTATTTAAACCCTGTATTTTCCCATGATAAATAAATGAAATGAATAATTAATCTATTTATATCGTTTATTTAGGATGGAAAAATAGGGGTTTAAATACATTTAAAATAAATCAGTCAATAAATTAAAAAAGAGATAATAAAGAAAAAGGTTATAATTTAAAACCATATGTGATTTTACATCATATTTCTTTCAGATTGTCTGACTGGTTTTTAACCCATTCACCGCCAACCACGAGTATACTCGTGTCGTTCCGATTTGTTAATTCATTGATTACATTATTTAAATTTTATTTAAACCTTACGTTTTATCATTATAAATAAATGAAAGGAATAATTAAGCTATTTATATCGTTTATTTAGGATGGAAAAATATAGGGTTTAAATGTATTTAAAATAAATTAGTCGATGAATTAAAACAGAAAATTCTTTCAGATTGACTGACTCGTTTTTAACCCATTCGCTGCCAACCACGAGTATACTATGCACTTCCCGGTATGATTAATGAAGCGATTTGCAATCGAACTTTTTTCCATTTTTCGACAAATTATTTGCATCTTGAGTTATAATTGATTGTTGTTTTATGATGGCAGATTCCGCCCTTTCTCGTACTGTGTAGTCCAGAAATTGTTCAAAATGCAAACTTTGATTGCGTTTTCTGAGCGACCTTTACCGAAAAAAGGAAAAACATTGTTCGATTTCTAAATAAGATCGCTTACCAATTTCATTCATATGCGAACTATCACAAATAGAAAAAGAATAAAAAAGCAGCCAGTTTGGTTTTGAGAAATGTCTTAACTCAAACATTTTGCGTTGGCCATAGCTGCCAACCTTCCACTAATCTTCCGTAATGTCTGGATTAATTTAACCCAGGTTAACCACATTTCGAACCAGAAAATTTATTTCATGAATGCTTATTTATTTAATTCCAGGCTTCTACGTGGAACATATTTATTCTCATTTCTTAAAAAAAATTCTGGTTTGAAACGTATTAAACCAGGGTCAAATTAACGCAAGCATTACGGAAGATTAGTTTGAGGTTGGCAGTTATGATTAGCGGTATCGTTTAATACGACAAAACTAGTCGGCTAAACCAGTTGAAATTTGAAGAAATTGACAATGCATATACTTAAACGATTAAAATGAAATATGAATATTTAATAGCGTTGGTATTTTTACAATGTGCATATTCTAGATACAAACGATATCGTACCTTCCCTGCAAAATAATCCTGTAATTAATTTTGTAAATTGTTTTAAAAGAGTTTACTTTATAATTTTCAAAAGAATTATGTTCTTTTTTTAAACTAATTAATCCAACATATTTATGAGAAGCTATTTGACATTTTAAAGTTAAAATAAATGAATACTTTTAAATGATTTACTCCAGAGTATGCATTTATTTTAACATTCCGCTTCAGATAATCCAGAAACTACTGTATATATTTGCATTTAATTTTCATAGATAATGCATAACATCATTTTTGTTAAACAAAGGTTTTATTTATAATTTCTTAGAAAATTTATATTTGATTAACCTTTCTCTTTGTAGAAGCATTCGGAAGATCGAAACAATTAAATCCCTTTTTATAAAAATAAAAATGTTTTCAATTGTATTTAATATAGAGAAATAGAATCATTATGTAAAGAAAGTTTTATTATTTCGCTACAATATTATAAACTGTATCTTTTAATAAGTAATATAAAAATTTTGTTTTTAAAGTCAATTCCTACTTAGGTCATCAAAGAAAAATTGAATATAATCCCTTAAGCTAATATTAGTTTTTGTTGCATCAAAATATCTCAATTTGTTGATTTTCTATAAGCAAGTAGGTTTACAATGGAACTCTATGGGAAATCGGCGAAATATTAGAGATATCGCCAAGTTGGCGTCACTTTTGACGACTCATTTTGCTTGCCAAATTTGGCGATATATCGCCAAGTTGGTGACAAACTTGACGGTATTTGGCGACAGAACAGGGTCCCCCTATGGTAACCCCCCTTATAGATATGAAGATGCATTAAATGCTTCAATAACCATTTTTTCTCCCATGTAAAACTAAAATTAATTAATTAAAATTTAATTAATGAATTAATATTTGAAAAAACTGTATTAACATCAATTGTCATCAAGTACAAGTTTAAAAAAATTTATTTCAACTTGATAGGATGAATAATAAGTATTTTATTAACGATTGAAAATTTGAACAAGATATATAAATAATTAAATAAATAAATATATAAATATAGGGAGAGTGTGAACTAATAGTAGGAATTGAAAAAAAATAAAAAAACAAAAGTTTTGCCTTGAAAAAAGAAAGATTGAAAATGGTTCAAATCTGTTTGTGTGCGGGAGATTTGAGCCAAGTGACCGGGAGATATGACCATATTAAAGAAAGTGAGGAAAAATTTAAATATGAAATGTTATTTGAAAACTATCGATTTTCTATTTCAAAAACGAAGCACAGTATCCCGAAACGACAAATTTCCAAGCCAAAGGGGAAAATTATATGTATTTTCACAAGGTTTGTAAACTGTATCCTTTGAGGGGCAGCTTCAATGGGTACTCCACTCACGCGAAAACACTCGTTCGCTAATCTTAAACCTTTTGGAAGACATTTTTAAAGATATCTCGTTTGCATTTCAATATTTTTAAATGATAATCCTTTGAATTGATTAGCTGAGGTCGATCTCTATAAAGATTGCTTTTCACTTTTCAGTTTCCCATGCATGATTTTTTAATGACGATACTTTTACTTTCAAAACTGCTTCCGATAGTAAAAATATCCTAATAAAAAAAAACCCTGTAAACAAAAGCTAAAATCTAAAAAACGACCTTTGTAGCGATAGTTAGTTAACCAATCTCAGCTAGACAATGCAAAAAAAAAAAAATCATTTAAAAACATTAAAATGCAAACGAGATGCCTGAAAAAAATTCTTCCATAGGATTAACATTAGCGAACGAATGTTTTCGCGTGAGTGAAGTAGGTTCTTCACTAAAACTACCCGATCGCAAAATCCTATGTTTACCTATGGGAAAACTTAAAAGAGCGATAATTCATGGCTTAATATAATTATAAAAATACGGTTTTCACCATCGACGAAAGTCGACGTCAGATGTAGACGATGTGCGTTTTTAAAAATTGCCTTTTTAAATTTGAAATATTTAAAAAAATCCTTATAAATTTTGAAATTATCAATTGATGAAATTTTAATCTTCTTAAAGATACTTAAAACTTACGGGGACAATTTTTAAAAGCTCACATCATAGGCATCTGACTTTACTTTCTCATGGTGAAAACCAAATTTTAATAAGTATATTAGGTAATGAGTTACAGCTCTTTTAAGTTTTCCCATAAGTTGTCCCACAGCATGAGAAACTACTGTGATGTAACTTTAAACCAGGATCCAAAGCTGTAGGGGGCACGTTCTGCTCGCTCGGAAACGTTCCAGATGGGTTGGACTCTGATCGACTGTCTCACCCTTTGCTAAACCTCAGTTTGAGATTGTCAACATTCTCCATTGCTCAAGCAGCCAGAAAGCTCCTGGCTTCAAACACTGCTGAGGATGGTACCTCAAGGAGATGCTTCTCTTTGGGCTCATAAATATGGTATCCTTCTAGTTGCTTCTCGTTGTCATATTTATAGATTTGGTGTGTAAAGTGTTCTGAAGAGCTTCTCCAGTACCCGAAAGTTTATATAGCAATCAATGTCTCTATAACGTCAGATAAAGAGTTTTGATTATGGTTTATGGCGTTATAGTGTCTGATCGAAGGTTTTCAAGTAGGAATGATGATCACTTGATACAACATTAACACGTTAAGCACCACGTCAGTCACCGGTGGCTGACAGCGAACTTTCCTTTTTAAAATGCGTCATTCACCGATGGCTGACGTCTAAAATATGATAGAACTGAAAAAATATACATTGTTTTAAATAATTACTGAACAAATATTTAAAATTTACCTACCTTTTATTTATTACAGGATTATACTTTCTTAAAAATTACTTTAAACATTGTAAATTTTCAGCGCTTCAGTGTCAGTCATCGTGGTACTCAACGTGTTAAAGCACATAAATTAATGTCTGAAAGCATTATCATTAAAGGACGAACTTAACCCGGGAGAACTCGCTGCAGGAGATTTTCTCTCACAGTCGTACTTTTTTAAGACTTTTATTTAAATCATTTTTCATTTTAATTAAAATTTCAAAATGTTTTACAATTATTTTACCTATTTTGTGAATAAAAGTACCAAGCCAACCAAAAAAAGTTAATATTATATGAATGTAAAGTAAAAGAAAAGCAACTGGGCATTCTCACTAGCGAGTTCTCCCGGGTTAAAGAACGATTTATTTCAGACTTTCACGCAGTTAATACGATAAACCCAACACGAGTGAAAAATTAGTAGGAGCCAGGATTCGAAATTGGGACTACAGTGTACAGTGCTTTTGCTTTAATCGCTAAGCTATTCTGACCTATATCCTGGCTTGGTAATTTCTCTCTTTTAAACCATGTTGGAATACATCAACGGCCAATTGATATAATCCCAGTTACAAATCTAACGGCGCTCTTGACCGGCATTCATTTAAGAGGGTGGGAGTATTAGCGATTCTTTTTAATGAACTGCTCTTCATCAATTTAATTACGAAGATAGTGATTTACTGCACTATGTTTTTCTCTTACATACCGTCTAGCCCCGTTTTTCGAAAGAAATTTTTCGGAAAAGAAGGAAATGGAGGTGAAAACCAAAAATGAGTAACTGATGAAAAAAATTGTTATGTAAGTCTAACTTTTTATATTGTTGTAAATTATTTTTTTTCGTTTTGTAGGCAATCTTCTGAGACTAATTTTTATTTGTTTTCATATCTGTGTATGGGTTTTGAAATATTTATAATTTTCAACATTTTCGTCTTATGAAGACAAAATCTGCCAAATCTCGAAAAATCGTTGGTTCAGTCGTTGAAAAAGAAAAGTAAACACCCCCTACTAACTCCTCAACAAATTATTGTAGACGAAAGTTACTGGTACTAAAAGATTGGAAATAAAGTCTACTTTTAAATGATGTATATAAAAGTTTCTTAGGGGGCCATCTACATATTAAAATGAATCCAAACTTCATTTTTTTTCAATATCAATACCCAATTTTAACGCGATATTTCAAACCTTCGGTTCAAACTATGCCTAGATACCAAATTTCAAGTCATTTGAATGATAAGTTTTTGAATTATAAACATTCAAAATTTAGTGCTTCCAATGTTAAATTGCATTTTCATATTTTTATTTATATCTCTTGAAATTATGCTCCCAATGGGCTAATTTTTTTTTGTAGCAATAATACTAATATACCCAAACTTAAATACGTTGAATTTGCAATTTTTACAATTTTATCACATGAATTATGAATTATGAAATTAGTATTCGAAAAAATTGTGAATTGCAACCTACAATTTTTTTTGATGGATTTAGATTTATAAAGTCCTGCTTTATGGAAATCCAAAATTTCACATTTTTCTTCCAAGTAGTTTTCAAATTATGCTTAAAAAGCAGCAAAATGATGGTTTAAGGGACCGTCTATGATAGAAGTGAGTAAATATTTAAAAATTTATCCTGCTGTCCTGTAATCTAACAGGCTTCATTGACTTCTTGAGTGGCGCTTCAGCTGCCTTGATCAAGAAGGGGGCTCTCTCGGTTAGCAATCGAGTATGGAACTTCAATTTGGATACATCCCTTAAAATACGCTCGTTTTAAAATAATTAATTTCTGGGAAACTTATGCTACGAATTGCATAAAAATTTGTTTTTAGGCTAATTGAAGGGTGTAGAGTTCATTTATGCTGTCAGAATTTTGTACTGCTATTGAAAAAAACAAAGTTATGGTTCGTTTTAATATGTAGATGGTCCCCTATGCAAATTTTATATACATCATTTAAAAGTAGACTTTATTTCCTATCGTGTGGTACCAGTAACTTTCTTCTACGATAATTTGTTGAGAAGTTAGTAGGGGGTATTTACTTTTTTTTTCCACGACTGTACATTCCTCTTCTGTTGGCATCTGGAGTGAGAAACCTCGGGTGTTTACATGCGCCCAGCGTGACTTTGGCAGTTAGCGTTGATTGAATGAAAGCCCACGTAAATAAAACATACTTCTACAACAATCTCATTTACCCTTTCAGGGGCAAGTAACTGTGTTTACGTAATGTTACGTAATTCACACCGGAATAATAAAAAAAAAATTGCTTTAAAATAGGAAAAAGCAATTTTGCAACTTTTTCCACCGAAGTTATAAAAGTAAAATTTAATTAAAAGTTTCTGGTGTAAATCTTGATTAAAATTAAGTGGGATATAATGCACCCACAGTCCCTCACGGGGTTAAAAATTCTTTTAACATTTGAATAAAACCTGAAACATGCATCATAGTTACAATCTTTTGATATTTTTAATGACACTAATGAATTCTACGTTAAGGTTACATAACAAGTCATATTAAAACATAAGTTCGGTCTTTCGCACATCATATGCGGCCAATGTCCCCCCCCCCCCCCTTACACTTCTTCACTGTGTATGACGTACAGTAATTCTATCTATATCCTATCTATCGAATTGTGTTATTCTCAATGAAAAATCTTTTCTAACATTTTCAAATGCATTGGAAATTTCTTGCCTTTGTAGAAGTCTTTATTTTGTAGCACTTTCCCTTGTTTTACTTTGAAAGTGCATTTTTATATCTAAAAGCGAGTAAAAATTATATTACAAAAATTGTCCATACATGGGTAAGCAGAGTTGAACCCCTGTGCAATTATCCTTCCGGAACATGGTGCAAAAGCCCCACCTGGTACAACGTCGAGATTTTTGATTTATAAAATAAAACAGATAAAATTACGAATCAGGTATGAAACATTAACGAGTTTGAAAACAATAAAAGATACACTAATATAATTCATATTTCATAATTTTAATAAATAATGAGCAAAAAAAAAAAAAAATACTTTGAGCACAGCCGAATATGTTTCAGTCGAACTGAAATAAACGTCATTATGGAACGTAATTTTACCACCTTGGGGAGTTTATGATTAGGTAACGGGTGTTATGAATTAACCATCGTCCATAGTAGCACGAAATCTGAAAAACAAACATTTGTGGCGAAAAACTCATGTCTTTACTTCCCAAATGGACAGAACTTTCCGGTAGATCTAATATAATCCTTGGGTTCAGGAGGGGTAATTATGACCAGGGGATAATTATGACCGCTACCATATTGGAGAAAACTGTGTATGGTAAAATTTTGCTTCAAGCTTAGATATTAACCTCATAATGTATATTTCATCTTAGATATTATTTATCACTAGTCTGAAGATTTTTGAGATCCGAATAGTAGTTTGAAACTACGTCTATCAAAATTTTTGATAAACGTATTTTTCACTTTGAAGTTCAAAGTGGTCTCAATTACCCCAAACAAATGTGCATAGGCAGGTATAAAAAGAAAATATAGTGGTCATAATTTCCCCACTAGTCGACTTAATTACCTCAAACTTTTCTGATTGTGAGTTTTTGATGGAGTAATTATAACCATCCTTTTAACTTAAAAAAATCAGCTATGGCAATTAAAACTTTTATAAGGTGTTCTTAAAGGGTCAAAGTTACTTCCTATGTACTAAAAACAATACTTTTTCAGATAGAAAAAAGTAAAAAAAAAATAACAATGTTGAAAATATACAAAGTGGTCATAATTGCCCCTCCTGACCCTACATTATGTGTCCGAAAAGCAAATAAATCTCAACAACCCTACCTAATTAAATCTGCTAAAAAGGCATTAAAAAATCTTGTAAATATATTTAATGCGGTATATAATACCTTAATTTGTTTTCTCTTTCCAGGGAATCAAATACAGGACACATACACCCTCCATGATTTCAGTGGTCCTTCCGAATCGACGTCGAAGCTTGCAGTTAACTCGCCTCGCAATAGTGGGAATCGTAAAGGCTATCGTAGATTGGAGGGCCTGTCTGAAGAAAACGACGAGGCTCCTGCTCCAGAGCCTGTAGTAAATCGGAAAGAAGCAATACCTCCTGCTGCACCCGTAGAAGATAATGGAATGAGCTCTAGCACGGAATCGAGTGACGAATTTGAGAAAGAGTTTTTCGGAGGATTCATCGACACGGATGATGGTATTTATATTTTACTTTTATAAATTACAGGGTGATCAGGAACAGACGCAACATATTTAAAATTCAATAATTTATTAAATATAATACGATGTATAAGTACAGTATTGGCCAAATTATTATGATAACAGGAAAATTTGCTCATAAATTGGCGTAGAAGTTAATTTATTGCATTAGTGGAAAGTAGGGGAATGACGTTCACTTAATGGAAAACATGAATATCTAGTCAAATTTAGACAAAAAAAATCAATATTTTATTAACGAAGTACTCCAAAGCATAAGGAACAGTTTACAATCAACTAATTTTCATAAAAGTTTTAGGAATTTTTTTTTTCGTTTTATTTAAATGACCATCGATTGAGCGGTAATGCCCGACATGGTAGGGTAATCGCGCTCGGAGTTTGAATACAATGTTTAAGTAAGGTAAAAGTCGCATATGTAGTCGTATAGGCTGTTCACACCACTGCAGACTTTTTGCAACCACTTTACACATATTGTGTTAGACATATAGTGGGTTACTTTTTTATATTTAAGTTTTTTGATTTTCACCGCTTTTTTGAAATCGTAAAATTCTCCTTGTTTAATGACATATTAATTAAGGCGAAAACAGGAGAATTTTACCATTTCAAAAAAGTGCTGTCAATCAACAAATTTGAATCAAAAAAAGGTTGCAAACTGGCAACACTTCTCTGGAATTCCACCCGCTATCGCCATGTTGGGTTTTAATGCATTATAATTGGCGTAACAACGCACTACAAAAATAAATAAAAGCATGAAAGTACAGCTAAATGTATATATTTTGCAGGCATAATGAGTAAATTAATATTTGAAAATAAGAGTATACACTTATCTTCAAGTTAGATGTAGATTTTTATAATAAAACAACTTCAAACAAATAATGTGAGAATACAAAAATATTTTCCTCCCGATGGGCACTAAATCCTTATTGGGAACATAGGATGAAGTTTGCTAGGTACCGGTACCGATCGCACGTTTTCAATTCTATTCTGTTTAGAAATATTTGGTGAGCAGGATTACCCTTCTGAGCGTCATCACCCTACTTTCCCCTACATTTAATATTGGAGGAATGTGTATGCATTACTTACAATGAACATAATTATAGATGTCCACTCATGGCTTTTAGTACTTCGTATGCCCACCTTTAGCAGCATATGACTGCCTTTATACGTCTTGGCATCTCTTCTTCTGAAGCAGTCGTTTCATTCCATCATTATGATCCCATACAGGAATTCATTGCTCAGTTAGTTGAAACTTGTTTATTGCTGCATTTTGATTGACTCAAAGACCAGAGTTAACAAAATTTCAGTTAAAAAAAATTCATAAAAATTAGATAGCAAAATTTCTATCTTATTTTTATGAATTAACCCTTTATGTACTGAATTATGAATTCATGAAAATTTTATCTTCTAAAGAATTTTTTGTGAATTTTTGAAACTACATTAGAATATTTACATAATCATTTAAAGGGACACAGAACCGTGAAGTTTGTCAAAATGATCAAAAACATCGCCCTTTTCAAAGTACCAAAGCACAATTAATATGCAATTAAGATAGTTTTCTTCCCTTTATGCCTAAAGTGTATATTCTTAACTATATTATCTAGAAACATAAATGCTATATAAATAAAATCAATATTTAAATTTTAAATTTAAAAATTCATCTCACTGAGGCGTGATTAAAATCATTAAGTGCTGCGTGCATGATAAAACTTTAAATTATGCATATAGAAAACAATTTTTTAATAAAATAAAATCATAACACACCTACTTCTAAATTAAAACCAAAATTTACGCTAAAAGATGTTTAAAATTTAATTTTAGCAAAAAAAAAAAAAAAAAAAAAAATCAAGTTTTTCAAGTGCAAAAAAATAAATAACCAAAATATGTGAATTTTTTTGGTTTTAGCATGAAAACTATAAAGATACGCATGTTCGGTTATTTTTTTAAAGCTGTGTATTATATAGTTTGAAAGTAACACTGCACGCAAACTGCAAATTTACTAATATGAGTAAATGCGTTTTCAAGTTTGAATGTCTATGGACCTTCAACTACACTCATCGTCTATAAATGACTATAACTCAAGAATTAATGTGGATTTTTGAATGGGGGTTTTTTGCATATTATTTAGAAATTTTTAAAAATGCAAAATAAAACAAAAACCAAAAACTGATTTTCTGAAAATTTAAAGGTCTTTAAAAGGCCCCTTAATAAATTTTAGAAGGATTTTAGAAAAACTGAAGGATTTAGAAGGATTAATTAAATTTTAATTGATAGGGATTTGTGCAATATTTATAACTCCACTGAAATCTTTTATTTTAAATATTTTCTTAGTCTTTTGTAGAAATAGGAAATGTACAAATATAATGTTTTTACAATAGAAATATAGAAATATTTCCGAATTGAAAAATCCCTCCCCCCCCCCCCCCGCCAACACCAAGAAAGCTGAAAAGATGTAAAGGCAAAAGAAATCATCCTTTTAAAAATATTTTTGTTTTGTGTAACCAATAATGCTTTTGGAACAAGATAAAGTAATGCATCTATAACTCATTCTAAACTGTATTACTACTGATGTATTAAATGAATTTTATAACAAGTTATTTTAGTGATACTTATAAGTGCCTGTCAGTAGATAAAGGGTTAAAATGTGACGTGATTATAGCTGAATGTATACAAAAACGTGAACGTATAAGCAAATGAAATATGTGACTTGTTTATAACGTAGCTTATAGTTTTGTATAGTGCAATTTTAATAACAGACGCATCAGAGTTAAAGTTCAATAATTCATTAAATATAATACGACGTATGAGTATGCGTATAAAAATGTGAAGATATATAGAAATGTGAACGTATAAGTAATATGTGACATTTCAGGAACAGACATATCAGATTTAAAATTCAATAATTCAATAAATATAATACAAGATATAAGAATGGATATGAAGACGTGAACGTATATGTGTATAAAATACGTGACATTTCAGCAAAAATGCATAGGATTTAAAATACAATAATTGATTAAATGTGACGTACAACTGTGTATATGAAAACGTGAACGTATAAGTATATGATATATGTGACATTTCAGGAACAGACATATCTGATTTAAAATTTAATAATTCATTAAATATAATATGAAGTATAAGAATGTAATATGAAAATGTGAACGTATAAGTAAATGAAATATGTGACGTTTGAGGAACGAACATATATATCAGATTTAAAATTAAATAATTCATTAAATATAATATTAGGTGAATAGTGTATATGAAAACGTAAACTTATACAAAAACGTGAACGTGTATGCATATAAAATATCTGACATTTCAGTAACAGACGCATAAGATTTAAAATACCATAATTCATTAAATAGGGCGACCACGCCAGTAGTTGATACCCCTCCAGTAGTTGATCGATTTTTTCAAATATTGCTGCATTTCAGGTGGAAATGAGTTTTACACGTGGCACTAGTAATAATACCTTTGTTTAAAGGTTGGAGCACCTGGTTTTCACATTGTTGTCAGCTGCCTGCTTGTAAGGGAAGCGATTTTATGATTTTTTTAATTACAAAATGTAAAAATTTAGTTTTTGATGAGTTGGAGACAATTATGGTAAGTTAAAATAAACCCCTTTCATCATCACTATCATTTCAAATAATAGTTTTATATGAATTATTGTTAATAACAGCTTATGCATGATATTTTAACGATTTTTTTTTTAATTTTTGACTGATTTCTTCGATTGATCCACTACTGGGAAAATGGCAATTAAAGAAACTATTGATTTATAATTTTGCTGCTATTTAATTTCAGCAGATTTCATTTTTTGCCCACTATAGGACATTTATTAAGGGTTGTAGCAATCATGTTAGTTTACTTCTAAAACTTAAAAGGAAGGAAATATAATAAAAACCCCGTAGCACTGACCTTATTAGATCAACTACTGGCTCGGTCACCTTATAACACGACGTATAACTGTGTATGAAGATATGAACATATACAAAAACGTGAACGTATAAGTATATGAAATATGTGACATTTCAGGAATAGATGCAACAGATTTAAAATTCAGTAATTCGTTAAATATAATACGACGTATAAGGTAAAAGTATATGTGTGGAAAAGTGAATGTATACAAAAACGTGGGCGTCTATGAAATATGTGACATTTCAGGAACAGACACATCAGATTTGAAATTCAATAATTCATTACATTTAATACGAGATATAAGAATGTGTATGAAAACGTGAAGGTATAAGTATATGAAATATTTGACATTTCCGGAACAGATGACGCAACCGATTTAAAATCTAATAATTCATTAAATATAATACGAGATATAAGTATATACATGAAAACGTGAACGTATACAAAAACGTGAGCGTATAAGTTTATGGAGTATGTGACATGTTTATCAAGTAGCTTATAAGATTTGAATACGGTAATTTTAATAATTGTTCACATTTTCGTCAATATAGGGGAGGTTTGATTCATAGGGAGGGTCGATACATTGACAATTTTCCGCAACAAATGGCATTAACAGCTATTATAACAGATGTAAAGTCTTCTTTTATTAGCAGAGGCCATCATTAGCTGGACTTAGCAGTGAAGAACTGACAACGTTTTTTTTCTTTTAATTTTGAAGATTTTTGGAATGTCAAAGTAATTTTTTTTTAAATGTTGATTTTCTTTCATAACTCTTATTATTGTGAAGATAATATCGTGTAATTTTTTTTATTTGCAAAGCACATTGTTAGGGTGAGTTTTATCAGAAAGCAGATTGGCATTTTGCAATTGCATTTATACAAAGGGATTGAAAATCTAATAAGGGCTAATAGGGAGAAATGATACATTAGTGCTGGGGAGAAATGATACACTTGTATATTTGAAATTTAATAGTTTTTTTAAATTGTAAACTAATATAGGACTGTAATATTCATTATTGTTTTACAGCAAGAACTACTGAAATTGGTAAGGAAGAACAAAGAGACTATTCATAGACATTTTGTAAGTTACATAGAAATCAGAGCGATGATAGATGGTTAGTTTGCTTTGCTCATCATGTAGAAGGAAATAAGTTTAAATGGCCTGAAAGGGAAGATGTATCTATAATTGACAAAGGGAAAATTAAAAAAAGCATTAAATCCACCCGATTTTACTTACCAAAATGATAGTTATTAGTTTTTCTTTCAACCATTTCAGGGGTGGTGGTATGTTTATGAAACCACTTAATTTTAATTCCCAAACACCACATTGGCACCAGCATTTTGGTAAAATATTTTCCATTTAATATGAAAGTGAAATAAAACCTTTTTCTTATTTCCAATTAAATTTGTTGGCAAATTCCGCTGCCATCCATTTATTCAACACTTTAGCGTTGAAAATGCTTTGCCCTTAAAGGGTTAAAGAAATCTTAAATGTGCTAAATTTATGTTAAATTGTTTGCAAATCAGCAATGTTCACTTCATTTTTCCTTGCAGCAAGATCTTTAAGGTGTTTTTTCATTATTTATTTTCGAAAAAGTGTATCAATAGAATTGTTTAAATAATAGCAATTGTTTAAATAATTTTGTAAAAAACATTTCTGAAACAAAAATATGTCGATGTCATTTCTTTTTATATTTGACTTAAATATTTCAAGATTTATCATAAAAAATTGTATGACACATAAATTGAATTGTCTGCATTTTTTTTTCTTAATTTACATAACAATGTATCAAATCTCCCTTGCTAGTGTATCAATCCTCCCCAGCAATGGGGAGATTTGATACAGTAGTAACCATTCACAATAATTGGGATATATTTTTTGAATGATTATTTTTTAAATTCACAATATTTTTAATAAATGAATAAAAGGTCACTTTATAAGAAAACACGAAAAATTTGTTTAAAAATAGGATTCTAAGGGTTGTAAATATTAGTAAAAAAAAAAAAAAAAAAAAATGTATCACACCTTCCCTACCTCCCCTATTCCGCTGCATTTTCTCAAATAATTGTATCTATATTATAAAGCAACAAGCCCGTGATTAACGCTGACATCATATTGACCTGACCAATAACTTTCGTTTTTCTGTAATTTTTTTTTTAAACTTCTAAACGTTGTACATTTTCTATTTTTACACCGTCAAACAGGAAAAAATGTTATTTTAAACGCAATTTGTTTCAAAACTGTATCTCAATTTACTGAATTTTTAAGTTTTTTTATAAATAATTTTTAAACGTGAAAAACAGATTTTCCATCAGTTTAACACTTTAGTTTGCGCATTTTTACAGTTTGAGACAGCACAGTGTCCTCTATTGACGAAAATTTGAATTATTTTTAAATCTCTTTATTTAACTGAACTTAATTCATATACAGGTATGTATACAGGGTGTCTCACAAGTAATGGGACAAACTTTAAGGGGAGGTAAGGGACATCACAAGGATTCAGATTTGCAAAGCAACCCAGGGTCGGAAACGCTTTCCTGGCGCGGTAGTAACGACACAAAACACAAGAAAGACAGGATACGAATAAGAGGAGAAAACATGTTTATTATCCTTAGTACATCAAAAAACTAAGAAGAAAGAACATTAAAGGGACAACGATCGTCATCAAAGTAGGTGTTCGAAATTAAGACCCCGGGCCGTGATGCATGGAAGCGCATCTCCAGCGTATGGAAGATCTAATGTTCTCGAACATATTGGGACTTCCCCAGCAGCTGCCACGATGCGTGCAACAAGTTCCTCAACACTTTCCAGCATTGTCCCGGCATTTTTGCAGTACTAAGAATAATAAACATGTTTTCTCTCCCTGCTCATGTCCTTTCTTTCTTGTGTTTTTTGTCGTCACTACCGCGACAGGAAAGCGTTTCCGGCCCTGGGTTGCTATGCAAATCTGAATCCCTGTGATGTCCCCTACCTCCCCTTAAAGTTTGTCCCATTACTTTCTGGGACACCCTGTATATGGAATTTTGTAATTGACTCACTCGCATTTGCTAGAGTTCCAGAAATTACATACAGCTGCGTGTTTTCGATGACAATACGATATTTTCTGCTTTTTAGAACTGAACTATCAATTAATATATGTATGTTATTAAATTTGAGTTATACGTTAAGACTGCAATTTATAAATGATAAATAGTATAAATAATTGCCCGTCTTTTAAAAATATATTTCCATCTCACTCACCATAAATATTTGTTTGTTACGATATTATGAAGTAAAAATTTCAGGAATCTAAAAATTCTTTTTTTTCTCCATTGCCTTGCCATATCTTTAAAAAAAATTGGAGGAAGAATTATTTTTCTTTCATAACAGCTTGATTAAATTCGATTTTTTAAGGTAAGGTTTATACATGTGAAGACGACATCATATAAAGAACGTAAATTCTCATTAATAAAACCTGAATTTTAAATCTGGCATACTTCTACTTTTAATTACATTAATACAGTGCGTCTCAAAAGTATGTGGAACAAAATTTTGGTATAACAGTCCTTAAAATTAAGCAATAATCACAAAAAAAATAATTAGCATATGGAATCATAACATATGTTTATTACAATGTAGACATATTATGTTTATATCAGAGATTGTTTGTAAAAATATAAAATTCAACATAAGCTGTCCCAAAAATATATACGGACAATGAAAAGAATCGCTTTTATTATCACCGATTTAAGAAAATTGCATACTCTGCGTTCTGTACATGTGACGCAATTGCTTGGAAATATAAAATCATTGTTCTTTCTTCATTTCGCGAATACTTGGAAAATGCCTCCAAACGGGCAATTCTCTGCAGGTGATATAGCAAAAAGTTGACGTTTAATGTCTCAATATGTTAAAGTTTCTGATATTGCTAAACAAATGAAGCGTAGGAGATGTGGAATTTAGGAAATTTTATCAAAAGGTGACAATGAGATTGCAAAGAAGCGTTCAGGTAGACCAAAATAAAAACATCTTAGCGACAAAGTAGAGAGATTTTGCGATCAGTTTCAACCCAAAAGAAATCTTCCTGAAATTGCGAGAACTTTAGCGTTTCCTATTTCGAGATTTTCCCCATCGCAAACAAATTTCATAACTATCACAGAATGTGTCGAACACCTACACTGAAACTGCACCATAGAAAGGCATGCGGGTTCTTTGTTTTAAAAAAAGCATGAATTGACAGATGAATGGATAAAAGTTTTCTTCAATGACGGAAATAAATACAGTTTGGATGGCCCTAATGGTTCATGGCTGGGCACATTATTGTCATGATCTACGACGAGAACATCACGTTTTTTGAGTCGACAACAAAGAAGGGGTTCTCTCATGGTTTGGGCCGCTTTCTGTTTCAGAGGAATAACGAATATTGATTTTCTTAATGTTCAATAGAGGATTATCAAAATGTCCTCAAAAGGAATCTACTTCCAACTGGAACCATCTTAGAAGGGGAAAACTGGAAATTCCAACAGGGCAATATGTTGATTCACATTTCCCATTAACAAACAGCTTGGTTTACGAAGAATCAAGTTACTGTTATACACTGTCCAACCCAGTCCTGAATCCAATTAAAATCCTTTGGATAAAACTTGCATGAGAGATGGATGCCCAGGGTCGTCAGTTTTCGACTATTTATGAATTAAAGGTACAAATAGAGCAGAACTGGTTCTCATTACAGCCACACGTTCTCCAAACACTTGTTCAAAGCATGTCTGATGGGATTTTCAAGATTTTTCAAAGGAATGCATTCAAAATTTGAACATAAATGCAAAATACTCGAAAAGTCCATATACTGTTAGCAAAACCTATTTTGATTACTATTTTTTTTTTAAAAGTTTTATAAAATTTATACTGCACTTCTTTGTTGTAATAAACTTATTTTATTATTTCATATGTTTATTATTTTTTTCCTGATTATTGCTTCATTTTCTGAACTTTTATTTAAAAAATTCGCTTATCTATATACTTTTGAGATGCACTATAAAGCCGTATCTTTAAAAAACTACTTTTATTTTTATTTGGATTAGCGTATACAAAAATTAGGAGCTACCTGACACAAATTTCGTTTATTTCAATTTTATATTTATTGTAGTTTATTGACTTTTAAAGGTGACGCGTGAATTTCCGGACAACCTGTATTATTATCTTTTAATTTTAAGAAACCTATATTGATTACATTTGTGCCGCTTAGCTCCAATGTTGAATTCAAGGGATATACTATCAATGAAATGCCAATATGGAAAAATGTTTGTTTTATATTGGAATAATTAACATGAATGGGCACAGTTCCAGAAATGATGGTTTCCATAGGAAATATTTGAATAAAACTCTGATATTGCAGAAATATTGGCTTTACATTGAAAATATTGTTAATGAAAAGGCGAAATAATTCTTCCGATATCCGAGCAATATTAACAGAATGTAAACAACCTCATGTACCCAAAATACACCACAATATTTTCCTTTTGAATATTTACCAAGATATAACTAATATAAATAAAATATATATATAGAAGCTCTATATCTCAAGTTGAAACGACATATTCATCTTAATAAAATGAATAAGCAATATAAATACTTAATTCACAATACATTTTTTTACTAAATAGGTGCAACCACACATAAGTTTTAAAAACATTTAAAACAATCAATATGTTAAAAATCCGAGCGCTTTCAACTAAAATATTAATTGCCATCAGGGGAACTGCGCAGCCTGGAAGACAACCACTGGTTAAATACAGAAGGCGAAACCAAAAACCACAGATAGGAGGGTGGGAAGGGAAAAAAATAGAGGAATTGCTATAGAAACCGGAAAAATAGAATATTTTTATTATCAGAGAGTCTCTGGAAATTTTGACAAGAGGCAAGAGCACCTGTAATGACATTCTGTCTTATAATATACAAGGTTTAACATGCTGGGAGTAATTGGCGAATTTGGTTTTGAATAATCCTTCCCTCCCAACCCCCTCTCCCCCCTTTTTTTCCGGTTCTATAGCAACTCCTCTATTTTCTTTCTTTCCCACGGTTGTCTTTCAGGTTGCGCAGTTCCGCTGAGGACGACTAATGTTTTAGTTGAAAGGGCTCGGAGTTTAAAATTCTTCTGACACCAATGTTTTTAACATCTTGATTGTTTTAAATATTTTTAAAACTTATGTATGTTTGCAATTATTTAGTAAAAAAATATATTGTGAATTAAGTATTCACATTGTCTATTTATTTAATATAAATAATATTGGCTTTATATTGTTTTGATACTATAACTATTATCTTTATATTAAACACTTTCCAACGTAGGCGAAAATTGTTTATTAACTCGGCTTGTCTGGCGTCCTGGCCATGCTCTAATTTGCGCGCCACTTCGGCTATTGAGCGGGTGTAATTCTAAAAGTCATAGCTTCTGTTCTAATGGGAATTTCAAGGAAACAATTATATCAAAATGTTCAGAAAAGATAGAAGTTTAAAATATAAAATATTAAAATTTCGAAAATTTTAAAGCTTTAAGAGTCCTAAGACCCCCTTAAAGTTGATAATTTTGTTATGCGCTTCCCAGATGAATTATATTTAGTATGGTAAGAGATATTTAGAGTAGAGATTCAGAGTAGGTATTCAGAGTAGAATTTTAATAATTCATGGCTATGTAAATAACGGGGTGCATTACCATCTATTGATGGTAATTGCCAAAAGTGCGTATTTAGTAGTGTTATGAATATTTTAACTGAATTAAATTGTATCTTAACCTTTAACTGATGTTACCGGTCTCACAGACCGGCACTTTCTTGAATTTTCAAAGTTTAACTTGCAAGTTTCAGTTTATCTACAAACACTACTGAAATTTTGTTTCGTTTGGAACTTTAGTACTATCACCAGAGACTTTTGAATAGGTGAATTTTAATTATAACACTCCTGTACAAAAAGTTTAGTACAAAAACACCATCCTATGAGTTAATCGCAGCTTTTATTCATCTTTCGATGGAGCGGTCTCACAGACCGCTTCACACTAGTTATGTGACATTTTCTGTGACATCTGTTAAAGGTTAATATGAGGTGTGTATAAAAATCTGTAGTTTATACGTAGAGCTCTACAAGATAATTCGAGTATTCCGTTTATTGTCGGAAATTGCTGATAGTGCATTTTAAACTGTGTTATGAGTTTTATAACTGAAATAATTTTTAGCATACTATGGAGTATACAGAAAAATCTATATATCATATACAGGGCTGAATAAAAGAATTCGATTACATTTCCAACTGTGGATGGTAATTGCTGAAATTTGGTTTTCAAATGTGTTATGTGTTTTATAAAATGTTTACTTGGGTATCATCTTTCATCTTATTAAACGGTGAAATTTCTTTACAGTTTTCTTGAAATTTTGGAAAATGTTTCATAATTTATGGTGCATGATTTTTCTTTTTAGTTTCTCTAGAAATTAACCAAAATTGTCTGCAGTATTGTCTTAATGTGACATTTATTGACTTTGCACTGGAAATATTCACAGTATAATTTCCTCCTCAGATATAAATAATAAGCTAATATTTCTAACAAATATTTACCTAATATCATTTTAGTGGTAATATTAACAACTGAAACCAGCTATTTGTATAGAAATTAATCAAATGTTATATAAAAATTTAACAAATATTGAGTGAATATTAAACGCGCACATTATATATTTGAAATTCAATAATTGCCTCTAATATTGTCCCAAGAATTAGACACTATTTGCTTTCTGTCAGGCTGGATAGCGAAGTATCAAGTTGTAAATAAACTTAAGAAAATAGTTTGAATTTCTACCATTTCAGTAAGTTTTATTACAGATTTTTTTTAAAGGAGTAATCCTGAGTAGTATTTTCAGTTGTCTGTAGTAATAGTGTAAATTTATTTAACAGAGTAGCGACATATGGACAGAAATATTTTATTGATAGGGAGAATTTCAGACAAGCATTTACTAGGCAAGCTCGTTAATATCGCCAAGCTAATTTTTGTTCCTCATCTAATTCTAACTAGCCTAAGCGAACTCGTTCAGATAGCTCTGTAATATAATTTGTCGTAATTTAGACAAAACTTACGCCTATTAATTGGACAGATTCTCAGACTAAATAAAGCGAAGTTTACGCCGCAGTTAAACCAGATTAGATTAAACTACTCTGCTTTTTTAAAAATAAAATAGTGGAATACAGTTAATAATTGAAAGACGGCGACATAATTCAAAAATACTTATATGCATGTATGTAATGATTCGGGTTACTGGAAAACAATATCGTCGATTTAGTAGAGATGTAAATGAAGAAGACGAATGTAGCACAATCTTACCGTGCTTATATGTAACGATTTCTGTTACATAATTGATTTAGTCGTGATAGATGTAACCTTTCGTTACGTTATATGGTGTAGCATGGAGTTGGAGCATAGATGTAAGAACATGTAGTAAGTGAAAATAGATCAACAGCTTCACCTATTTTATTGAGCAGCTTAATCTTTGTATACGATCATCATATCTCATTAAAGATGGTTGGCAGTCGAGTGGCTAATGGCAGAAACAATGGAGATGAAGACTGGAATTTCTCCAGGAGACAAGTAACGAAAACATTTCTGTTCTCAGGAATTTTTTTAATAAGATCGGGCGGCAGTTCTCACAAAATCACGATGCAGTGCCAACAATAACTTCGATGTAGAAAACATCTATAATCAATAGTAATCATTTGATTACATAAAAAGGTAAAATATTAGAACGAACGACATTTTGACAGACACACAGCCAGGGGGCAGTTTACATTTCAAAAACTCTGCAAAATCTGGTGGAGAATCGTGCGTAACTGTTTTTTACTTCCTAAGCGTAGGAATACAATTTTGACGTAGTACGCGCTCTAAACCAATTAACATGTAAAGATATCACGCCATGAAAAGAGAGCGTACAGAGCAGCGGAGGAATAATAAAGCAAAACAGAAACCCCGGAATTAAGCGCAGGAAAGTAAATCTCGGCTGGAATAAAAATAAAAATGGTTACTAAAGAACATTCTAAAACACGAAAGATCGAAAATGGAACATTTAATTTAAGCATACTAAAAGCGTAATAATTACTTGAACTTGAAGGGGGGTGGGGGTTGAGGCCTAAAGCTGCACGGCTGTAGCCTCGAATGATCCACAACATAACAAACCAAAACACGGAAACCCCACCTGGGGAAGATACAGACCAACTAAAAACGATCAATGCTAAAAAGGTACCTCATCGTAGCCATACGAAAATTATCGGACGAAGCAAACTTGCTCACAAACCATTCAAAAGAACCAAAATACCCACTATTCAAAACACTGTTATCCCAGCAACGCTTGCGATGAGCGTGATACCTGGAGCATGTGAACAGAATGTGATCCAGGGAGTCCGTGACACCACATGTACTACACCTACCATCATCAATCAAGTTGAACCTCGCCAGCATACCAGGAGTAATCAACATCCGACAAAGAAGTCGGGTAATCAAGACGTCTTCCCTTCTGTTCCGAGCCCATACCGAAGAATTCTTAATAGAAGGAATGTCACCATGTGAGGTACTGTATTTACTATTCCTATATGACTGACTAAAACATCTCCACACATCCTGCTTATAAGCATGGCTGATGTCCTCAGGAGAGATCCAATCTAACAAAACATCAGAAAAGGTCGCTCCTTTAGCAAGGCTGTCAGCTTTCTCATTTAAAGGGATTCCCCGGTGCCCCGGAACCCAATAGAGGTGAATGTTCGAGGCAAACCCTGCAACTCTACTGATCTTATTATGAAGCCAGATAATGACAGTTGGAGACTTTAAATTAACAGACTGTAAAGCAGATAGAACTGACAGGCTGTCGGTAAGAACGACGCTATGCATCCGCTGGTGGGCCAGCTCGTCCAGCGCTGTGCCGATCGCCAAGGCTTCTGCTGTAAAAATTGAGTTGGCTGAGTGGACTCTGTACACAAAATGGTTCGTTGAGGAGCAACCTGCTATTGAGGTAAAGGAATCCGTTTTTGATGCATCCGTACCAATGATGTTCCAAGCGTTAGAGTAATCCTGAATAAAATCAGCAAAATACTGCGGAACCATGCTCGCATCCAGGTCAGTGCTTTGGAAAGGGAGACCCCCAGTGACAAACCTGACAGCCTCCATGTTCATGGGAAGAGGAATTTGAAACCGAAAAAGGTGGTCTGGTGTACTGCCAAGCTTTCCGAGCCAATCTGTAACATAATGAATATCTGTAACCAACGGTTCCAGTCCGTCTTCCCGGATGTCCCCGAGCGGAGACCAACTTCCCAGTGACAGGTGCTTTAGCCAGAAACTGACCGCAAGACAGCCAATTCTATCAGTCATGGGGATAGCGCCCGCGTGTTTCCATACGATGATGTTCGGTGTCCACTTCGGGAGACCCAAAGCAATTCTGATGGCACTGGTTTGAATGACCTACAGCTTTTGAAAAAGTGAGTTGCATGCCGATTTGAGTATCGCTGCCCCGTACTCGATACCGCTTCGAATCGAAGAGAAGGCCAGAGTGAGCAGATGGTGGGACCTTGCCCCATACTGTTTATGGGCCAATGCCTTGAGGATGTTAAGCTTGCTGAACGCCTTCTTCCTAAGGTACTCTATGTGTCTCCGAAAGCCACCACGGCGAGCAAAGTAGAAGCCCAAGAATTTAAGCTCTGAGCACCACTCTATTAATCCACCATTAATGCTGAATTCATAATCGCACTCTAAGAGACGTCTCGACAGGTTGATTGCATGGCACTTGTCCGGTCTGATTGATAACTTCCAATAAGAGCACCATTGGGAAATAAGCCGGAGCGCTTCATGTAACTTATCTCTGCAGCTGTCCGGGGAGCTATCCTCACAGTAGATAAATATATCATCCGCGTAGATTAAAAATTTTACACCGAGGAACTCTAAGACCTCAAAGAAATCAGACATATAAATGGTAAAAAGAGTCGGGCTAAGGACCGCCCCTTGCGGGACGCCTTTCCCAATACCTCTTGAAGTCGACGTAACGTTTCTCCATCGGACCTTTATGGACCTCTCTGAGAGGAAATTGTGGAGCCAACGAAGAGTTCTCCCAGTAATGCCGATTTGAGAACATTTGTATATTAAACCGTCAATGTACACTGAGTCGTAGGCGGCCTGGATATCAAGGGAGATGCCAAGGATGTACTTCTTCTCTCTCCGAGCATTGGTTATGTCATGATGAAGCCTGATTAAGGTAGCATGACTATCCCGAAACGGCTGGAACCCAAAATGCCGGCTGTCAAGAATTTTTTTTTTTAACAAGTAATGATTAATCCGGTTGGCGATCATCCTCTCGCAAATCTTGCACGCAACTGCAGTCAATGCAATCGGCCGGTAGGAAGCAACCAGTTTCTTTGATTTGCCTGGCTTAAGGATGGGCAGAATAACAGCAGAGACCCAGTCAGGAGGAATGTCGCCCGTAAGCCATATATCATTATACATGCCAAGCAGGCTGTTCAAGGACCGGTCACCCAAGCCCTTGAACAGAGCAGCGCTGATCTTATCCTCTCCCGGGGAGGTGGTTTTGGTACGTCGGATGGCGTCTTTGAGCTCAGCAAGAGAGAACGGGTTATTAAGGTTGGACTCGCTGTCCGAGCCATAAGTTAAAGGTATTGGTTCATGGACACAATCCTCGCCAAAATGGTCGGCAAAAAGTTCTGCTTGAGACGCCGCATCAGAGCTGGACATAACATCCACTTGAAGGGTAAGGTGAGAATCAATCAGGGAGCTGGACCTACTTGAAATTTTTCGGAAGACTTTGTGCAATAATCTGGGGTCTTTTGCGTCTCTACAGACAGCATCCCAAAAGTGATGTTTAGACTCCTTGATCACTTGACGGAGCTTAGCAGAGGTCCTTTTGAATTTAACCCAATACTCACTGGAGGCCAGGGTACGAGCTTTCCTTAGAAAAAATAACTTTTGCTTTCGTAGATTACTGCAACGAGAGTTCCACCAGGCCGGGAGGGTCTTCTGTGACTTGTTATGAGTGGTGCTATGCTTCTCCATCGCACTCTGAACCATCTGCCGAAATGAGTCATAGTTAACATTAGAGACTGAGGGAAGCTTGTTATCGATCTCTCGACAGATATTTGGCCATTTATAAAGAACGGGCTTATTGTGGGGGCCTGTACTAATATCCGCAGATATGATGATTGGGAAGTGGTCACTGTCAAAGAGGTCCTCATCCACCTGTATGGCAGTCTTCGAGAAAATATCCAAAGAGCAAATTGACATATCTATCAAGGAACAAGAGCCACTTGGGGAGACATGGGTAGGAGTATCTATATTCATCATACAGTACGAATTGTTTGCCATCCAGTCAATGAACGCTTCACCGTCACGCGAGGACACCAGGGAACCCCACAGGCGATGATGAAGATTAAAGTCTCCAAGTATGAGAGAAGACCCAGAGATGTACTGCGTCACTTTGTCTAAATCCTCTACCACTGAGCCCGAAGAGGAGTAGAGATTGATGATATTAAGAGACATGTTACCAAAAAACACCTGAATGCCCAAGACCTCATTAGAGAAGTTTAGGGAACCAAGGTCAAGAAGATTAGAAGACCAAGTAGCCTTAATCGCAATCATCAGGCCACCCCCCGGGCGACCCATTCTGTCCAAACGATAAATTATTTTCCCAGGAATATCAACAGACTTTTCAGGAGTAAGGAAGGTCTCCTGAAGGACCAGGATATCAGCAGTAGAGAAGGGGGGAAATAAAAACAGGGGAGCTTGTTTAACAGGCTGCGGCAATTCCATTGTAAAATAGTAATCCCCATCAAAAACAGCAAACCAGAAACAAAGACAAAACAGGCGCAACAAGTGAGACAAAAATACAAAGAACCAGATAACAAAAACAAACTGCCCCTAGCAGAGAACAATCCAAAAGCAGATCAAACAATAAAAACAAATTTTTTTTTTTTAGGTCATGTGTCCTTGAGTCTTCGCATGCT
The DNA here is from genome assembly GCA_963932465.1 of Maratus speciosus. NCBI lineage: Eukaryota > Metazoa > Arthropoda > Arachnida > Araneae > Salticidae > Maratus > Maratus speciosus. The sequence goes on along the minus strand of OZ010789.1, from coordinate 124,448,698 downwards.
TGTTAGGCCTATTACGCCTTTCCGGCGACTTGTCGCTCATTTTTGCAAAACAGTTCATAATGGTACTGCTTAGAGAAGCTATTGCTTCAACAATTTTCTCCGAGTGACTGGAGATATGGTCGATTATAATTTTTAACATCTTGTTTGTACGAGCTTCAAATGCTTTTTGTAACTGATCCAGATCAGTTGTCTGTTTACTAGTAATAGTCGCGTAGGATTTTTGTTCAGGTTTATACGTAAACTTCCGACGTGCTTCCATAAAAGTTAATAAGTTTCTAGATTTAAATTCTAACAGTTCAGCCTCTTTAAGTCGAGCCGAACATTGATTATAGTCTGATCTGTGTTCAGACCCGCAATTAGCACATTTAACTTGGTTTGTACAGGGACCAGAGTGTTGGAGACTGCAATTCACACATAACTGATCAGAACTACATTTTAGTTGGGAGTGGTTGTATTTAAAGCATTTCTTACACTGCCTGGGCTTGTCAATAAATTGTCGCACTCTCTGTATTGAGAGCCAAATCCTAACTTCAGGGGGGATAGAGGTGCCAAGAACCGTGACTAACACGGGAGAAACGTCATTTGTGCTCTCACGCTTTATAAATCTTCGCAGTTCCAAAATTTGAAGATTATTTTCCGTAGACAGCTCTTGCCCAATGTCAGCCAGAGAAATATTTACCGGCATGTTAAATAGCAAAAATCTATTACAAATATTCTCCCAACTCACTCTAGTCGAGACTTTAACTCCGAGAAATGTGGCTATTTTAGCTATATCAACTGCACACTCTGGGTTTTTCGTGCATACTATAAATGCACCCGTGCGAGTAAATTTCACATTTTCAATCTTTTTGAAATGAACAGTTTTTGCTTGTAATTCTATTTGAACAGCGCGTGGGTCCCTTTTAGGAACGTTCTTAGACTCATCACTTTTTATGAAGATATTAAAATTCCTTGCACCATTTTCTGCCGCCATCATTATTAATGTTTCAGCCGAAGCTGAATTGCGAGACACGTTTGGGTTGATATCAGTAAATAGCACATTATTTTCATAAGTTTCCACCATTTCAATATTTAGTGACTCTACTTCCGGAGTACTATCTTCTACTATATTTATAATTGAGTTCGCCATACCGGCGAGATACACTTTTTACAGGCACAAAATACCATGCAACTATGGCTCGGCAAAATAACACAACACCAGGAAAACAGGGGAAACAAGAAGAAAAAAACCCCTTATCAAGAAACAATTCAGCAGACTTACCCCGTTGGAGACAAGAAATTGCTACAAGACAAGAAAACGCAAACTTCAAAACCCGGGAAAACACCAACACACCTAGCTACTATTCAGTACACGCCCCCCACGTTTTTCCGCAGAGACCGTCAACCGTGCAGCCGGCGTAATAATTAAGTGAATTAGACAAGTGAGACATTAAATTAAAGGGAATTTAACAGAATTAATGATAGAGATTATTTAAGAATAAGGGTTTAATGAATATAGAGTAGTAATTTAGAATAGTGCAGGGAAATCGCGGAGATAGATCTAATATTGTAACATGTATATATAATATATTTTAAAGTTTTAAACTATCCTAAATATATTTGAAAATTTTCCCTTTTATTTTTAATTTTTTTCGTCTTAAAATGCTACCATTCTTTTTTTTTTCCTTTCATAAAATCTAATTGAGTTTACACGTCTTAATTTTGACTTTGCGCCAGTAATATTTTTCCCTTTTCAAAATTTTCCTTTTTAATTTTTCCTTTGCGAATTCGATTGTTCTTTCTCCCCATTCCAGAACTTTGTTTCTCCCGCCAAAATTTCTCCATTTTACGGCTTGCTACCTCCGCGATGCTTTTTTGTATTCTTCATTTTATAAAAATTATTGCATCCCCTCATAACTAACTTTCTTCAATTGTTTTTTACGTAGTCAGATCGCAACATTGTAGTCTCGTCAAATTTCTACTGCCGTATTATTTTAATGATAGCTTACTATATTTAATACAGATGAGTGAACATAAGTTAAGATATGTTTATATAAAATATTCGGAATATGTGCAGTCTTTATCGAGAAAATGATTTATTTCGAATAAATATTAGTCGTCTGAATTTTGACTCTTCTTTTTTGGAAAAACTTGGTAGCTTTTTATGCTCGGACCTATTTATTCAACGACAGCTAATTTCTAATGTGAAACGATCCAACTTTTTTTTTTATTTGCTGCTAGCTATTTAATAGCCATGTTTAAAAAAAAAAAAAAAACTGCTTTATATCAATCCCGGCCTAAAATTCTAGATGTGTAATGTTATCAAATAAGTAGTGTGGCTAAATTACCCCCATAATACCACATACATATACACATTATATATTATCCATTGTGTTTAATTAGGTTAAAGTTTCCTTATAACTAGAATATTCCAATTTCGTTATCATATTTTTCATCAAAATATTCTTTCAACTATATATGAAAAAGTTCGTGGTACTTAAAGTATAAACCATAAAGAAACTCGTTGCGAAGAAAACTTTGGTAAAATGATTAAAATTCCTCGTTAAAAAGTGGAATAGGAAATTATATTTTTGCATTTCGTCTCTAGTCATCATTACCGAATTTATTGGACGACGCTTTTCCTGCACAATGAATGAACGTCCAGTGTTAAATACGGTTGAATAATCTTCGAAGTTTTTGTATGTATTGTCATCCGCTTAATTAAATTCCCAAATACATCACTTTTTCTACCCTCTCCGAAAGGAACTTTTTTGACGCTAAGCCGAAGAATTTAAATTTTCGTCTAGATCGTTTGCGAATTAGCTTATTGATCCAACCAATCTTTCTTGTTCATAGAATGAATGAACTAGAATTTTTAAGGGGAGTGTGGACGTTTAAAAAAATTCTTTTAATTTTCATAATAGAGATTTGTAATTTTGTTCAAATATACATTTCTCCATAAGTATATAGAACACCTTAAAAGAAATTTCCAATCTTATTATAATTTTAAGATCTTTTAAAAATTTAAAAATTTTAAAACGAAATTTTAAAATACTGCTCGTGTCTTAATTTTTTAGATATATCCTCGATTTTGGATTTTACTCACGTAAAACTCTATTACAAACAAATCTGTGTATCGATTTTTTTATCACTTAAATAGTTATTTTTTTAAAGAGATTTTTCTGAATTTCATTTCGATTTTCAGGAAAATTCTGCTTTTTAATAAGTTAAAAATCAAATTTAATTGTCTTAATGAAGTCGAATTTTAAAATGCATACACAGTTTCCTTTTAAGCAATATCGGGATTCTTCCTTATCAGTTTCATGAATTTTGACCAAAAATTAAATAGCAAAGAGCATTTCAAAAATTAAAAAACTGCTGAAACATCAGTATTGAGAAAAACAGATTTAAAGTATATTAAAAGACCAAAAAATTGTTTGTGAACAAAATTAAAACACTTGTAACTTTGCGTAAAATAATCGCATCTGCATGCGGTTTTCCACGAATGACGTAGTATAAATTGGAGAATAATAGTACACACAAAAAGAAATGTCAATTTTGGGGTCGGTTTTTTCTCAAATAAAGGTCCAAGGTCCCCTTAAGGAAAATATTTAAAGTAACGGAGATTAACTTTTTCCTTACAACACTGAAATACAGTCGAACCTTGTTATCCCGACACTCTAATGACCAGAAAAAAGTGTCGTCATAAGCGGAGTGTCGCGGTAACCGGAGTTGGACAAAAATTTGTTTATAAATAGCTGTATTTTTAATTAATTTAAGACAATTTAAATTCATAATTGTTATTGCAGTTTTAAGCAATAAAAAATATTAAACAAAATGAACACAAAAACAAAATTGAAAAGAATGTCAGATCAGAATTATAATGATTTTTTTTTTTTTAATAGTTACTTGAAATATTGATGAATTAAGGTTTGCTTATCCCTAGATGTGCTTCCTAAAATTCTTTTTTCAATATTATACTATGAATTGTAATCAATATTCGTTGTTTCAGAAATGAATGTTAGATAATTTCTGATCGTTTCAATGCAATGCAATGCTTCGGTTTTAGTCGGATTGAAAACGCCGTGTAACCACAAGAGAGTGCCACCTGACCAGAACAAAAAGACCGCGAGTAGACTGATACGTCTATCTGGAGCTTAAGTGGGTCATTCATAGTGTGTGGGTTTATTTATTCAGATAAAGGATTGAAGTAAAATTTCTCATTTATCTCAATTGGTAATTTAGACACTTTTGTAAAAAGTTTTGCTAAGACAATTCTTACTGCTTAAGTTCCGTGCTTATAAGATGGGTTGTAAAAAATGGGCAATTTTCCTAATCCGTCGGGATATCCGAGGTTGAAAATTATTTAACGATGTAAAATCCGGAGTTTATTTACATTAAAATCATATACAGAAAATCGGGACTTTGTAAAACTGACGTTATAAGCGGAGTGACGCGATAACGAGGTCCGACTGTATATCTAATCACAACAGGTGGAAATTTTCAAAATGATAACTTGCTAAATAAAATCACACGACGAAATGCAATATTCCACCTTGATTTAATCACAAAATACAGTAATCCCTTAACATTCGCGAGGGTTAGGTTCACGGAAACCTCTGCGAATGTTGAGACTATCTTTCCGTGCATAAAAGGGGATTAGGTTTTATGATTTTTTAAAAGTAAAAAATCAATTGAAACGTAAAAAGTATATTTATTAAGCCTTAATAAAAAATTAAATTTAAAAAAATCAAAAAACCCGTCTGCGTAAAAAGCGAACTAATTAATTATTTCTCATCAATGCGAAACTATTTTTTATATTACTTAGCTATTTTTTTTATTTACTTGTATTGGTGAGTTTTAAGTTGTGTTTAATTGTTAGTTCCTATCTATAAACACTGTTTTGATGAGGCCTATAGATGTCTATGAAGGTTAGAGTTGCAGCAAAGCTAGAAATCCTACCTACACAACTTCCAGGTTGTGTGATGTTTAAATGGAGCTTCTGACTCTAAAATAGTCAATGAAACATCCTCTCCATTTTGAAAGACCTATCCAATGATATGCCACTCAATAGGGTACGTAAAATAGTTTTTCGTCTCTACCGCCATTTTGTATTTTACGGCCGCAATTTTGAATTTATAAAAACAAAACTTAACCTATAACCATCGGACGGTTAAGACGAATCGATAGAGACCTCATTCATTAAAATACATCTAGCTATTGGGATGTTTCGAGGGTATAAAGAAATTCACATACCCAGGTACGCGTGAAACACATAACCCTTCTTGGCAGTCGTAAATAAATGCATGCTGTAAATAAATTTGAATAATTATAAACATATTGTGCAAAGTTTATTTGTTAGTTGATGGCTGAAAAAATGCAGTGATATGCGAACGTTTAGCAGAATACATCTTTTGTTCATGAATTTCCATATATGGAAAAGTTGCGGCCTCAATTTCTCTTTTAAATTTAAGACTCTTTACCAATGAAGAATCGCACTCTATTGCTTTCTCAAAAAGGTGTCCTTTGAATTTAAAAATTTCACAGACAATTTTTGCAAAAAATATTTCACCTGCAATAAAAATTTTGAATTTTAGAAATTTTATGAAAAATAATACATAAAAAAGAAAAACATTTACCTACAGTTTCAGAATTCTAGGGTTGAAGTTCGCGAAACTTAGACTGTACAGTACAATGCAGATGTTCAGTGTCAAGTAGTTCATGGAATTGTTAAAACAAAGTGAGTTTACTTTGTAAAAAAATATTCTTTATAAAACAAAATTCGCGAATCACCAAGTTAAGTATCCGCGAATGTTGAAATGGTCTTCATTTTTTATTTCATGAATAATTAAAGTGCGCAAATGTTAAATCCAGGAATTTTAAGGGAATACTGTACACAATATGAACTTTGAAAAGTTCACCGTTTTACTCAAAAGGCGACAAAAATAATATTAGTATAGATGTTACAAGTTAAAAATATGAATTTTACTTAAGGGGGCACAGGACCTTTAAACTTTCAATAAATCAGTTTTCGGTTTTTGCTTTATTATGAATGTTTTAAAATTTCTCAACAATATGCAAGAAACCGCATTAACCCTTAAATGCCTGATTTTTCAAAAATCATTGTAATAATGTTTTTCGGCTTTAATTTTTTAAATAAATCATGGGAAAAATACTTTAAAAAATCATATTTCGTTTTAAGTATAGTTTACGACTAAAAAAAAGTTTGTTACTAATCGTCAATACTGGTGTTTAATTGAAAAAATAATTTCCCTTGATAAGGTTCTACAATATTAAACACACAATAATTTTAGGAACTTTAATAAGAAATAAATTTTACTTGCTCACTGCAGGTCAAAATAGGGTATTTCGCAAGCTCCCAAACAAAACAAAAAGAACAAGTAGAAACATTTGAAAAAATATATTTATCTTTATTCTTAAGCAGCACAAGTGTTGCCATCTAAACGTTGAAAATCGATTTAATAATATTTTCAGACTGCATTTTATCGGCAACATTATGCATTATAGCTTCAATATTATTCTAATAGTATTTTAGAGCCTAAATTGGGTATGTTGCCGAAAAGCAACACCAGGCATTTAAGGGTTAAAAAAATCTGCATTATTTCTTTAGTTATAATCATTTATAGATGGTGAGTATAATGGAAGGTCCGTAGATATTGAAACTTTAAAAAGCGTTTTCTCAGATTGGTAAATTTGAAGTTTGCGCGCACTATTATTTTTAAAGTATGTAAGCTATAGCTTTAAAAAAAAATAACCAAATATGCGTATCTTTATAGCCTACAGGTTAAAACCAAAAAAATTCACATATGTTGATTATTTATTTATTTATTTATTTTTTTGTATTTGAAAAACTTGAAAAAAAATTTGAGAATTTTGAACTTTTTCTTATTTTGTACTCAAATTAAGTTTTAAACAAAACTTGTTGCGTATATTTTCGTTTTAAGTTAGAATTATGTGTTACGATTCTATTTTCTTCCAAATTCGTTTTCTATATGCATAATTTAGAGTTTTATCATGCGCGCAGCACTTTTTCACGAAGTGAGATGAATTTGTAAATTTAAAATTTAAATAATAATTTTGTACATACAACATTTATTTTTCTGGATAATGTAGTTAAGGATATATAGTTTAGGCAGGAAGCGGAAAAAAAGATCTTAATTCCATATTGTTTGTCTTTTGGTACTCTGAAGAATGCGACGTTTTTGATTGTATCGACAAACTCAAAGGTCTTGTGCCAACTTAAATCTCATAGTACTTTCGGCCATCGCCAGGGAATGTTTTTATTAATTCATTAAACAATCATTCATATTTTTTTAAATAAAAATATTCCCTGACTATAGCCACGGGATTGCTGGCCGAAAGTACTCAGAATATAAATTAAAAAAATGCATATTTTTAACTTGTAACATCGATATTAATATTATTTTTCTCGCCTTTTAAGTGAAACGATGAGCTTTTAAAAGTTCATATTGTGTATTTTGTGATAACACGCTGTTTTGACTTAAAATGATAATATGCTGTTTTGAATTAAATGTATTGAATTTTTTTTTTCTGCATACGGAAATATATAATTAACAAACTCTGAAAGTGACATTGTTCCCTAGCTAAAAATTTATATTCGTGTGTGAGTAATATAATTTCGGGATCTTTTATGGTATAAAAATTACTATTTGCAATTATATTTCTAAAGACTTTTCTTATAAATTGGCTTAAACTTACTTCTGATTGATCGAAAAGTTATATGAAAAATTGTTACATTTGATGTGTTTTTTCTCTTGTCCGTTTTAAGAAAAAGGAATCTGATAGTTCTAATTTAATTTTGAATAAAACAATGGAATAAAATTAATTATCGAAGGATATTTTAAAAAAATATATTTATGTGCATACAAATAGGGTAGCCCAGGGCATTTAAGAACACTTTCGTTTTGATGCGGAAAAACTGATCTAATAACCACTTTCACAGCTGTTAAATTGATGACCATAAATGTTTTACTATTAACATATTATTGGAGAATCAAATACTTAAATACTTAAAATAGGAAATAATTTCAAATAAAACCTTTCCTTAAAACAATGCAAATGGCTGAAGGTTCAAGAGTTCCATTGTACCTAGTGCCGGTAAATGTACATGGGGCCATCAGTTGAAACTTTGAATTTACACTATACTATAAAAAAGAAACGTATTAAAGTTTTACACACACACACACACACAAAAAAAAAAAACAATCATTATCGGAATATAAAAAATCAGAATAATATTCGAAAAACCGTGACACATTTCAAAAATATTTATATGCATGTTAAATAAAAATTTTAGTCGCGATATTCCTTAAATTATTCTATTTTTCGGCATATTCAATATTTCCCCACTTTAATAATACCCATCATTTATTCCTATTTAAATTCCCCTTAATGTAAAACGAGTGCATCAATAATATCTTATTGCAAAACCTTAATTTAAAACTTTAGATTCCTTCATAAATTTTATAAGCTACCCTATCTATCATATTCTGAGTAAAGTTAATTTTTATGTTCGAATGTTTTCAAAAATATTTTTTTTTCGTTCCTGATTTTCATTCAACGAAACACCTCTCCCGCGCTTGACTTTTCCCCCTAAAAAGCTTACGATCTTAAAACTGGGATCCTTTTTATTTATCCTTTCCCGATTGGTTCTAGACAATCGTTTGAGAGTGGCCGCTTTTTTTCTAATTTGTTCGTTTCGCGTGCTAGGTTATCAATGTATCTTTACGCCGCGCTGGCTTGACAAAACTGACCTGCACGGCCTCGGAACGCAGATTTACACAGAATTTGCATCGCACGCTGTAAGGCGTTTTTGCCGACTATAATACATGGGAATTGTTGAGATGCTATGTTATCATTAAAGAACTGTTCACGTTTAATAACGACTTCGTATTCTTTAAGAGAAATACTCAATGTGATCCTTGCCCACGACCCTGCCATTTTCAACTGCATAACTGTTCATTAGTGATCAGGACAACATGTTGCTGATCACTATAACATGGTCTTCGACAGCATGTAATTTTCGACTGTGTTATTTTCTACAGATGACGACATCTCAACAGCGGATTATTTATTCGGTCATGCACCAATCTACGCAGAACCTGCCAAATCACCACAAGCATATATGTACATACACATAGGGGAGACCGGGGGAATGCGGCCACTCGGGGTTATGCCGCCACCTCGCCTAGATTAAAAACTAACAGCAGTTTGAGAGAGGGAATGTGCCTGCACTATAGCAGCCAACAGTAGAAACAGTGCCGAGAGTGATGTTGTTGTACGTCATTCGTTTGTTCTAGTGGAAAATTTAATTTTCATCTAGTTGCTTCTTATTTTGGAGCTTCAAATGAATAGGGGTAATCACCCTTTATTGTAACATTAGGTACTTAAGATAATATTACCCGTAATCTACATGCATTCGCCGGCATTTTGATGCAATTTGTTGAACAAGTTCGGTTTTTCTGTCGGCTTTGCCGGAGGATTTCCGCTATATTGTCCTCTCGGGGTAATGCCGACAACATGGCAAAGGGTGACTTTTCCAATTTGAGTTAAATTATAAGCTTAGCACATTAATAAATCTAGCTTAAGGAACATTGTAATTATTCATTATTTTGATAAAATATTGCTTTCTAGATATTTTCAGTAGGTTATGTGTTTCCTAGTATTCATTTTATGTATTTACTAGGACATTAAAGAGTGGCGTCATTACCCCGATACATTGGCGGAATTACCCCAGCATCCTGGGTAGTCCCGCCACTGTACAGAGGTTGAAAAGAAAATGTTTTATGTGTGCTTACTTTACAGTTATGATTAAGATTAAATTTATACAGATACTAAAGATCATGATTTAGCTTTAGAATTTTACTATTAAAAAATAAATATTTTTTTTTGAGGTGAAAAAAATTAAATTGCCTTAAGGTGTTGCCATTCCCCCGGTATCCCCTATTATAACTGAAGGAAAACAAAATTTTGAACAATTTTAAAAATACATATTATCTGAGGTGTTTAATGAATTTAAAGTTTTCTTATGACTAGAACATTCCGATTTCGTTATTATCTTTTTCATTAAAATATTCTTTCAACTTTATATGAAAAAGTTTCAAGTGCTTAAATTATAAACCATAAAGAAACCCGTTGCGAAGAAAATGTTGATAAAATGATTGAAATCCCTCGTTAAAAATTGAAACAGGATTATTATTTTTTTTTTTTTTTTTGCATTTTGTTCCCAGTTATTATTACTAAAGTCCTTGCACTCCATACTTATAGTGTGCAATGAATGAACGTCTGGTGTCATATACGGGTGAATAATCTTCGAAGTTTTTTTATGTATTGTCTGTCCACTTAATTAAATTCTCAAAGTCTAGAATCCGAAAGGAACTTTTTTGACTCTAAGCCGAAGAATTTAAATTTTCAGCTAGACCGTTGTTGAAATAGCTTATTGATCCAACGAACCCTCCTCATTCATAGAAATAAATGAACTAGAATTTTTAAGGAAAATATTTAAAGTAACGGAGATTAACTTTTTTTACGACACTTAAATAATATCTAATCACAACAGGTGGAAATTTCCAAAATGACAACATACTGTTTAGAATAAAATATCTTGAAAGTTGATTTTTCACCATACAAAATATATATTTATCAAACTTAAAAGGCGACATTGTTTCTTAGCTAAAAATTCATATTCCTGTGTGTGAAATATAAATTTGAGATCTTTTATTGTATACAATTTAAATTTACATTTGCTTTCTAAAGACAAGGCTTCTCTTATAAATTGGCTTAAACTTCTGGTTAATCGAAAAGTAATGTGAAAAATTCTTCTGTTTAATGTGTTCTCTATTCCATTTTTTTAAAAAAGGGATCCAATAGTTAGGGGAAAGTAGGGTAATGACGGTCATTTAAGGGAAAACATGAATAGATAGTCAAATTTACACAAAAAATCAATATTTTATTAACGAAGTATAACTCTAAATCTAAAGCATAAGGAGCAGTTTGCAATCAACTAATTTGCTTAAAAGTTTTAGGAACTTTTTTTATAGTTTTACTTAATTATACCATGGACTGAGCGGTAATGCTCGATATGGTAGGGTAATTGCGCTCAAAATTTGTAAATAACATTTAAGTACGACAAAAATCACATATGTAATTTTGTGTGCTGTTCAACCACTGCAGGCTTTATGTGACCACTTTCCACATATTGTGCAGTCAAACGAGCGTTATCTCTCCCGAATTCTCCGCAAAAACAGCAGATTTCTGTCTCCACATCCTGTCCGATTAGAAGCAAATCATCAGGGTCATCATCATCCCTCAGCTGCGACTCATCAATGTTTTCCTCTGGTCATATAACTTCCTTTTTGAAACCTTACGTTTCGTTAGTTCAAAGTTTTACTTATTCGAAGCATTTTTCTTTGTAATTTTTATTAAGATTTCTCAGATTTGCACGTGAGCGCCATTACCCTTCATCACCATGTTGGATTGTAATGCGTTATAGTTAGCGTAACAATGCACTACAAAAATTAATAAAAGTATGAACGTACAGCTAAATGTATATATTGTATATATTTTATAGACAAAATTAATAAATTAGCATTTGAAAATAAGAGTGTACATTTACCTTCAAGTTAGATATTGTAGATTTTTATAATAAAACCACTTCAAAGTAATAATTTGAAGACAAAAAAATACTTTCCTTCCAACGGTCACTATATCCTTACTGGGAACTTACAATGATGTTCGCTAGATAGCAGTACAGATCGCGCGTTTTTAATTCTATTTTTTTTAGAGATACGAGTTGGAACCCGTCAAAATTCGACGAATTAAAATGTTTAGAATGGAACTGTTAGACCGAATTTATAATAAACCTACAAAAATAATTACGATAAAAAATTCATCTTGCATTTGTTATCTAATTCTTAAAATAAACAATGTTTCTAACCTAAAATTACAAAAATATTATTTCCAAAAATTTCAACTGCTTAAATTATTGAAAAATTAAACTGTATTAGAATGTGTAATCAAGATGAGTAATTGTATTAAAGTTATCGATTGAGGCTCTTACGTTTGTTTTTACGGGATGAAAAATCAGTAAAAAGGATTTCGCTTTGTCACATCATAAAATTTCCCCCCATAAAATCTAAACTATACGTTATTTTCATATTCTCAAAGTTTACATATGTTCCACTCAAATTCACAATTTTTTACGCGTATTTTAACGCACAATACATTATTAAAATGAATGTATTTCCAAACTTAAAGGCACGTTTGTCTGATACAACTTTTCATGTGAACATTCGCATAAAATTTAAGTTCTAATTTCAGTACCCGCGAAAATTTACCATTCAGAAATTTGCCTGTTATTGCCGTAGTATTGACCATTTAGTATTGGTCAAATATTTAGTTTTAACAAAGAAAACGATCGTTTTGTTTTAAATATGACATCATTTTTACTCACTGAATCATATTGCCTAGCGCCTGAAACTCAGTATCAGCATAATGTGAAAATATTGAAATATATTCTTCAATCTTTTGATTTATGAAGAAGAATGCGTGGTTTTTTTTAATGGCTGGCGTGATTTTCTGTTCAAAAATTAGGAAAAAGTTACTTTTATTTATAATGCGAAAATGGCATCAATAAGGATATAATCAATAAAAATAAGTAAACCATGACTATTTTCCCTTTACTTTTAATAGAAATGGAGTACTTCAGTTGCCACATTTACAAAATTGGCACTAAAAACTATAAAAAAATTAATATCTCAAAAATAATTTGAGCTAGAGCTTTTAAACAAATTGCATTTAAAAGTACATTTTCCCCCCTATACGACGGTGTAAAAATTAAAAATGTGCAATGTTTAGAAGTTTAAAAATTTGCAGTAGCGGAAATTGCAAAACCGAAATTTTATTTCAAATTTCAAACTGTTGCCATTCGCAGAATGACGTATGCGTTGCGCACAGATATGTTTGTTCTTTATAATATAAGAGTGAGCGCGATTGCCCACTGAGCGTCATTACCCTACTTTCTCCTATATTTTAATTTTTAATAAAACAATTGCATAAAATTAATAATAAAAGGATACTTCAAAAAATGTTTATATGCATACAAACAGAGTAGCCCTGTGCATTTAAGATCATTTTCACTTTGATGTAGAAAAACTGAGCTAATAACCACAAAAGCAGTTAAATTGATGACCATAAATGTTTATACTATTTACACTTTATTGGATAAACAAAACACTTGAAATTATTTCCTATTTTAAGTTTTAATTAGAAACTTTTTCTTAAAACAATGCAAATAGCTCAAGGTTCAAGAATAGCTGTGTACCTGATGCTGCTAGATGTATATGGGGCCATCCCTCGAAACTTTGAATTTACATGTATTATAAAAAATAAACTTATTAATATTTTATAAAAAAAAAAAAAAACAATTATTTTCTGAAAATAGGGGAGACCGGGGGAATGGCGACACCTTAAGGGAATTTAAATTTTTTCACCTCGAAAAAATGTTTATTTTTTAATAGTAAAAATTCTAAAGCTGAATCATGATCTTTAGTATCTGTATAAATTTAACCGTAATCATAACTGTAAAGTAAGCATACATAAAAAAATATTTTTTAAACCTCTACACAGTGGCGGGATTACCCAGGACACTGGGGTAATTCCGCCAGTGTACCGGGGTAATGCCGCCACTCTTTAATGACCTAGTACATGCATCAAATGGATACTAGGAAACACACAACCTACTGAAAATAGTTAGAAAGCAATGTATTTGAGCAGAATAATGGTTAAGCTTACAATTCACTTCATATTACAAAAGTCACTCTGCTGAATCGGCTCCACTACATTAAAATAAGCCCATTTCTCACCCGATTTGCATGGCGGCGGCATTACCCCGTGAGGACAATATGGCGGAAATCCCCAAGCAAAGCCGAAAGAAGAACCGAATTTGTTCAACACATTGCATCAAAATGTTGGCGAATGCATGTAGATTACGGGTCATATTATCTTAAATACCTAATGTTACAATAAAAGGTGCTTATCTCTACTCATTTGAAGCTCCAAAATAATAAGCAACTAGATGAAAACTACATTTTTCACTAGAACAAACGAACGACGTACAGCAAAGTCACTCTCACTTTAGGCACTGTTTATATTGTTAGCCGCTATAGTGCAGGCACATTCACTATCTCAAACTGCCCTTAGTTTTTAAACTAAATGGGGTGGCGGCATAACCCGGGTTGGCGGCATTCCCCCGGTCTCCCCTACATGTCAGAAATCTATTTGGTGATTAAAAAAGACAGAAAATGCTTTTTATGCTACTTTGTGATGTACTTCAGCTAGTTAGGAGAGATTCTACTACTTTTTCAATTGCCTTTCGATTAAACCCATTGTTCATTATGTGTACGATAGGAATCTGGTACTCCGCACTTTTTTGAAAATCAGATACACACCCCTAAAAAGCATTTTATATCAAATTTGTGTCAGTACCTTACAAAAGTAGAAATTCATTTTGCTCAAAAACTAGATGTGATATAAGGAAAAGTATTAGAGATTTGAAAACAACATAAAAATTTGGCCTAGAAAAACAAACGTCAATTATGTGGCAATCACTTTAAAGTTGGAAGTAATCCAAACATTATACCATTTAAAATTGCACTTTTTCATAATTTGGAAACAATAACTCGCGAAACAATATATTACTAATTCAAGATACAGAACTATTTAAATTTAAAATAATCTCCAAAATTCCATCATAGAAGCTGTACACTACAATTGAAAACACCTTTTTAGGGTTTCGAAACCCTGACGAAACCCTATTCGTCTCGCTCCTCTGTCTGTCTGTCTGTCCGTCACAGAGCCCGTTCTCAGAAACTATACATGTTGGAGACTTGAAATTTTGCATACTTATAGATGAACGCAACACCTCATACGACAAATCGTAAAATTTTGAAAAAGTGGTACATCTAACCCTTTGGACTCCCACATGTGTATTTTAAACAATTATTTCTAAGTGAGTCCCTAATTAGGTTGCAGGCGTGAAATTTTTCGTACTTATAGATGGACACCTCAGATCAAACGATAAATCATAAAATTTTGAAAAAGTCGTACATTTGCCCCTTTGGGCTCCCACATGTGTATTTTAAACAATTCTTTCTATGTGAGCCTCTAATTAGGTTGGAAGCGTGAAATTTTACATACTTATAGCTGAACACCTCACATCAAACGACAAACTATAAAATTTTGAAAAAGTCGTACATTTAACCCTTTGGGCTCCCACATGTGTATTTTAAACAATTCTTTCTATGTGAGCCTCTAATTAGTTTGGACGCGTGAAATTTTGCATACTTATAGCTGAGCACCTCGCATCAAACGACAAATCATAAAATTTTCAAAAAGTCGTAAATTTAACCCTTTGGGCCATCACATGTGTATTTTAAACAATTCTTTCTAAGTCAGCCCCTAATTAGATTGGAGGCGTGAAATTTCGCATACTTATAGCTGAACACCTCACATCAAATGACAAACCATAAAATTTTGAAAAATTCGTACATTTAACCTTTTGGGCTCCTACATGTGTATTTTAAACAATTCTTTCTAATTTACACCCTATTTAGGTTGGAGGCGTGAAATTTTGTATACTTATAGCTGAACACCATCATGCGACAAATCATAAAAATTTGAAAAAGTCGTACATTTAACCCTTTGGGCTCCCACATGCGTATTTTAAGCAATTCTTTCTAACTGAGCCCCTTATTAAATTGGAGATTTGAAATTTTGCATACTTATAGCAGAATACCTGAAGCCAGGCGACAAATCATAAAATCTTGAAAAAGCCTTACGTTTAACCCTTTGAGCTACCATATATTTATTTTAAGCAATTCTTTCTAAGAGAGCCCCTAATTAAGTTGGAAACTCCTCCGGGCTCTAACTTGTATATTTTAAGAAATTTTTCTAACCTCCGCCCTTTTCACACCGGGAGCACTTTTCCAACTTTTGTCGACACCCCTTTGACCATTCTTTCATATTATGCACCATAGCCTTACATATTTTAGTTCCACTTTTTACCGCCAGGGGCGCCTACTTATCTCAGGTGCTATGGGCCCAATCCCTTCGACTAATGTATATACGGATAGTATGTAAAACGGAGTTTCGTTCGGATAGAGATTTGTTAAAAATAGAGTGCGCCCCTGGTTGAGAAATGTGGAACTAACAGATTTTTCAAAAGGATAAAGTGTTTTGAAAGGAATATTAAACGAAACCCTCTGTGCGATCTGTGATCACACTTACCCACTTGTTTAATAAGTTATTCTGCATTCTGATTTGAAAAAAACTATTCCAAATGTAAGCTGCAAACACTGATGTTCTGAACTTCCAACAATCGTTGATTTAAGCAATGTAGAAAAGAATTTTTAAATGCGTAAGAAATATTAATATTAAAAAAACATTACAGCTAGAATTGCAGTTGGAATATTTGACACACGTTATTATAATTTATTGTATTTTTTTTATCTATTCCATTAATATATAAGGTAATTTGAAGTATGAAAATACTAAATTATTAGCGATATCAATTTAAAAAGAAAACTTAAGTAAGGTGATTAAAATCCTTTCCTCACAGCTGAAATAGTAGGGCATTTTCAATTTTCGTCTTTTATTACACTGGTCAACAAAATTAAACTTTTGTTCTGCTACAAAACTGAAATTAGTTGCTTCTCATTCATTTTTTTTTGTGCTGTTTCTGAATCTGGTTTTAGACTTTCTCCAGCATGTCTAGTTACTGAGATATTTGCATATTTCGACTTACGTAAATTTTGGAATTTTGTGCAATTTTATGCAAATTTAAGGCATATTGCAATATCACATTGGCATTTTTGTTATATGCTACAGTTACTATCTAGTTTACTTTACAAAAATGTTATTTCAGAGATTATTATGACATATGACCGTGAAATATTGTACCTCATTTGTATATTCTTCATGTTTTTCTAATAACGCTTAAATATTTCTGTCATGTGAGTACACTAATATGTTTCTAACTTATTTTTTGCGTTGAGTTCAAATATGGTATCAGTTTTTTCTATCAACTCTAGTTTTTGAAAAAAGTGAAATTTTATTTTTTTATGTACTTTATCTAGTTAGGATAGATTCTACAACTTTTTTCAATTGTTTTCCGATTACATTGTTAATTATGTCTCAGATAAATACTCTCAGGTACTGTTCACTTTTTTGACAGCCAGATACACATCCCTAAAAAAGCATTTTATATCAAGTTTGTGTCAATACCATACAAAATTAGAAATTCATTTTACTCAAAACTAGATCTGATATAAGGAAACGGATTATAGATTTGCAAGTCTAGAAAAGTGTTACGCTAATCCTATGGCAACTACATTAAAGTAAAAAATAGTGTAAACATTACACTATTGAAAAATATGCAAAGTAGGCTTATTAAATGGCATATAAATATTAAGAATGCGCATATGAAGTCATTTATCTGAAGTAAATAGTTTAGCAGAAATTATCTACAGATTTAATTCAATTTATTACTTATTGTAATATAATCTAAAATTTGTACAAAATGGCACAAAAAACGTACATATGCATAAACTTAACTATTAAAATTCCTCAAATATTCGATAATCTAGAGAAAAATGCGAAGGATATTAGGAAGCAGCGTAGGAAATGGATCTAAAATAAACCAAATGCAGTACTGTGGCAGAAGCATTGTTGTCCAGTTTTATTATTACTAAATTCATTGAAGAGTTCTTTTTCTGCACAATTGAAGAACGTTTAGTGCCAAATATGGCTAAATATTCTTCAAAGTTTTTTTTTAATGTATTGTCCACTTAATTAAATTTCAGATTCTAGATCTACGAAGTGATTTTTTTAGACTAAGCTTTCCGTCTGAATCGTTGGCGAATTGGTTTATCAATCCAATGAACCTTCCTTATTCACAGAAGGAACGAATCAGGAATTTACATGGAAATCTTTCAAAATAAAGTAGAGTGTTCGAAAATACTGAGTCTATCTGAAGAACTTTTTGAAGTTTTCAGCACATACTCAGATAGACGCGCTAAAATAATTTCTAATACAACAGGTGATAATTTTGGAGCTGATTACAAGCTCTCGGGGTTAAAATTGTTTGAAAATTGGTATTCTAACATATGAAAATGTATATAAAAAACAATTCAAAAAATGCTATGCGGTTTTTACATATTAATTTGAAAATGTAATACAGTTGTAGAAATATCGTTGAAATTGAAAAAAGTAAGTTCAGGTTTAACATGTGAGTTTAACCTTTTGTCAGAATAAACACTATACAATCAAAATGGAAGGTACAGTCGTGGAAAAAAAAAGTAAACACCCCCTACTAACTCCTCAACAAATTATCGTAGACAAAAGTTACTGGTACCGAACGATTGGAAATAAAGTCTACTTTTAAATGACGTTTATAAAGTTTGCTTAGGGGGCTATCTACATATTAAAACGAATCCAAACGTCCTTTTTTCAATGGCAATACCAATTTTAACGAGATATTTCAAATCTTTGGTTCAAACTATGCCTAGACACCCAATTTCAAGTCATTTGAATGATAAGTTTTTGAATTATAAACATTCAAAATTTAGTGCTTATAATGTTAAATTGCATTTTCATATTTTTATTTATAACTTTTGAAGTTATGATCCTAACGTTCTAATTTTTTGTGTAGCAATAATACTAATATACCCAAACATAAATACGCCTAATTTGCAATTTTTATAATTTTCAGATACAAATTATTAATTATGAAATTAATATTAAAAAAAATTACGAACTGCAACCTACAATTTTTTTGATGAATTCAGATTTATTAAGTCCTGCTTTATGGAAATCCAAAATTTCACATTTTTCTTCCAAGTAGTTTTCAAATTATGCTTAATAAACGGCAAAATGATGGTTTAAGGGACCGTCTATGATAGAAGTGACTATATATTTTGAAATTTCTTATGCTATCCTGTAATTTAACAGGCGTAATTGACTGCTTAAGGTGCCTTGATCAAGAAGGGAGCTCTCTGGGTTAACAATCGAGTACCGAACTTCAATTTGGATACAGCTCTTAAAATACGCTCGTTTCAAAATAATTAATTTCTCGAAAACTTATGGTACGAATTGCATATAAATTTTTTTTTAGACTAATTGAAGGGTGTAGAGTTCTTTTTAGCTGTCAGAATTTTGTACTCCTGTTGAAAAAAAACAAAGTTATGGTTCGTTTTAATATGTAGATGGCCCCCTAAGCAAATTTTATATACATAATTTAAAAGTAGACTTTATTTTCAATCGTTTGGTACCAGTAACTTTCTTCTACGATAATTTGTTGAGGAATTAGTGGGGGGTGTTTACTTTTTTTTCCACGACTGTACATGATTCAAAAAGGTACATGTATTTAACCTATAGGATTAATTAATTTTAAAATGTACCATACAACCTGTATACGGATAATTTTATTTTATTTTATTTTATTTTATTTTATTTTTATTTTATTTTATTTTTATTTATTTATTTTTTTTTTATTTTTATTTTTATTTTTTTTTTTGCTTACTGCATATATGAGGGTGGATAACAAAAAGTTTGCTAGCAACATCATTTGAAAAGTAATTATTTTAGAGGGAATATTTTTTACCCAGAGTAGAGACAAATGATGCTAGTTGTCTTACAGTGCTTGTGCGGATAGGTAATGTAATTTGCAGATGCATTAGAGCGATTTAAATGACAAGACATTTAGAAAAGGTACCACTAAGGTAAAGGTTAGAAAGTACCACTGGTACCATTCTTAGAAGGTTACGTAAAGTCACCCGATTCAAACGCCCTGACAGTTGAGTGATGGTGTCATCATCCTGCATGACGATTCCGAGCTCCATGCTTTGGTAAGCTACTGCTTACCAACTCAAGAATTAATGCAAATATTCGTGTGGGAACTCTTGAGCAGCCTCAATAAAGTTCAAATTCAGCAACTAGTGACTACTTCTTTCTTTCAAAATTGAAGGAAATCTTAGCTGGAACAAAGTATTCTTCACGCAGTGATGTGAAAACAGGTGTCAAGAACTGGCACAATGGGCATTGATGTGATTTCTATCAATTGTGATTAAACAAGTTGGTCCTACGTTCAGATAAATGACTAAATGGATTTGGTGATTATTTAGAAAAGTGATTGCAAAGTATGCCTCCTTATTCACGTTGGTATTTTCTGTCTATTCTTAAAAAGTAATTTTTTATTACTGTTGTGGTTACTTACAACTACTGCCATAGTTTTATTTAATTTAATTAAAAAAATGTTTTATTAATCCTTATCCATTTAATATTAAAATTCGCATTCTAAAATTATTTTATTTCCTTCCTTTTAAAACTTCCCCTGTAAGCTTTTCTTTCTCACGTAACATTTCGTTTCTTTTTAAAAATGATAATCATACTTTTGAAATCTGTACTTCCTGGAAAAAAATTCTCTGGCACATTCCACAAGCTTCTAAATGTTAGGTCACTTCCTCTTGTAGCTCTGTCCCCAGCCAATCATATTCAAATCAGTTTAATACGTAATTTCAAAAACTGTAACACTGTACTACTATTTGGCATCTTATCTTAATGAAATCTATAAAGTTTAATCTAAAGAAAGCAGTTTTTCATATCCTTTTGCATTACAAGTTATGCCAACTCTGCCAAATTGGCGTCTTTCATTTATTTCGGCAATCCTTTCTCCCTTTTGCAGCGGCTGTGCGCTCTCTCTTGGGTTCTGATTTCAAGGCAAAATGGTTTCCCCCTTATCGTTCTGCGAAGATTTATATGCGTGCAGCGAAAACAGTAAAATGAAAGAAAATTTTTTAATACTATGATGGGATGTATAATTTATTCTGTTTGTGTCATGGGTGGATAAAATTTTCATCAACGGAGATGCACCAACAAGTCGTTTATAAAGCTATGTGAATAGTATCCGGCTGATTGGTTTGTGGCAGCTATTATTGATTTTCAATTTCCATTGGTGCTACCATCAGATAATTGATTTTAATTTTTTAAAACGAGAGCCTCTATATTCCCCAAGAGAATCATTTATTATATTTTCTCATATTATGTGTTAATCGAAAAACATCGATTGTCTTTTCAGCTTCCCTGGCGTTGGGGGGTGGGGAATTTTTCAATTTGGAAATATTTCTATATTTCTACTGTAAGAACATTATATTTGTACATTTCCTAATTCTACAAAATACTAAAAAAATATTTAAAATAAAAGTGTGGCATTATAAATATTGCACAAAAACCCTATAAATTCAAATTTAATGAATCCTTCTAAATCCTTCAAAAATCCTTCTAAAATTTATTAAATGATTATGTAAATCTTCTATGTAGTTTCAAAAAATCCCGAAAAATACTTTAAAAGACAAAATTTTCATGCATTTATTTTTCAGTACATAAGGGGTTAAATTATAAATCACATGTATTGTCCTCTTAATTAAATTTAAAATTCTAGATCCTCGAAATGAACTTTTTTGAGGCTAAACCGAAGAATTGAATTTTCCGTCTAGGTCGTTGGCAAATTTGTTTATCGATCCAGTGAATCTTCCTTATTGAAAGAAGGAATAAACGAGGATTTTTGAGAGCAAAGAGTAAAATAAATCTTTGAAAAATTTTGTGAAGATCTTAAATGTATAAATTCAAATTATAATTTATATAATTATAGATTCATTCTGCTTCATATATGAGTCATAGTAATATTAATATAATGCATAATAACAATTTTGTCATGTGGAATTAATTTCTAATCATAACAAGCTGGGATTTTCAAACTGCCAACTGTTTACATTAAAAGGTTTGAAAGTAGTTTTTCTAGCATGCTAAAATAAATAATTAACCAACTTGGACAATGGAATTGTTTCTTGGTTAAATATTAAAACGCGTGTAGGTTCTTATATTTGAATCGATTATGTTGCAAAAATTCCAATTTTTATTTACATTTCGAAATTGACTTTCCTAAAAATCAACTTGAACAGCTGGTTAATTGAAAAGCTATGTGAAAACTGTTTGCTTTTGATGTAGTCTCCAGTCTATTTAAAGATAATTAGTTCAAATGATTATATTTTAATTTTTAGAAAACAATAGACCAAAATTAATAGTTGGAAGATATTTCAAAAATTGCATGCATGAATATATGAATCTATAAATTTAAAATGCAAAGCCGAATTTTTAAAACCAATTACAGCTGATCTGCGCATGCGCTGTGAGCATTTTAGAAAGGTTTTCTGTCACTAAATGGAGTGAGAAACTAGTTTTAAATTGTTTCATTTCACAGGATCGTTGAGCGAAGTCCAGATGGCCGAGTTATCGAATGTGCTAGAAACAGGAATTCTCGTTCTCTGAAGAGAGCGTTGATTCGAATCTCTCACGTGGCATAAGATGTTACTCTGACATTGTTAGTGTTGCGTTAAATTAGTTCAATGACATAAATTATATTTTATTTCAGGAAGAAAATATCTAGAATTTGTTTTTTTTTCTTCATTTTTATTAAGCAAAATTTACCATTACAAATATATTTTTAAAATAATGATTTCGTATTTAAAATGCTAAATTAAAAGTTTTGGCATGTAATTATCGGTTAAATAAACTGAAAGTGCCTGCATTTTTTTTTTTGTTTATTTTTTATTACAATTGATCGATAAAACACATTGTACTAAAAAAGTAGTTAATTATTTTCTATTTAAAAAAACAGAAAGGAGGAAAAATATTTATATGAAAAATCTGTGGTGCCACCTATTGGTATTGTAAAGCAGTTAAATGTTTTTATTCGATAAACTAATACAATTTGACCTTCAAAAATTTCTTTACTTGTAAAATTTTTAAGAAATTAAAACTTTTAGTCGATCTTTTTTGGATCTGAAAACTGAATTCCCTGGGAAATAATCTGTTGTCTGCATCCGTGTAAACGCAGTTAATATGCAGTCTGGGCCACACGCTCGTTATAAAAGGAGAGGTTTTTTTTTCTTTTAACTATTGCTAGCAAATATTCTTCAAAACCTTCTGACATTTTAATGATGTTATGAACTTTTATTCTGTGGAATCCGGGCTGACTGTTTCACTTTTTATATGCCGAGCGGCCATTTTGCTACTTTTATGTTAGCTGGGCGCAGATGATTAAATTGCCAAATAGGGTTCCATCGCCATCATTTCCTTTAAAATATAAACCTATCACTAATTTCATTTATAATACATATGTATCAGATACATTTCAAATACACGTCCTTGACTCTAATAACAAAAGCCTGCGTCATGTGACAGTTATAAACAAAAACGGGCTGACCACTTTCGCTTTTCATATATGATAAGCGACCAATTTTAATAAATATTATTTTTTTTAAATAAAACTGCATAAAAGTTGCATTTTTAGACAAATCGTTCAAAAATAATTAATTTTTGAGTGATAAATGACATTCAAATATGGATATATTGAGATAATTTCAGTTGAAATTAGGTCAACAATAGTTACAAATAATAGTTACAACAATTAAACAAGCAACAGAAATTCGTTCATCGTGAGCTATTGAAAATATTAAACCATGAAGGTTAATCATTCGTAAAACTAGTTTTCCAGAGAGCAATTAAAAAGAATTAACCTGTGTGTGATTTTTATAGCTTTCAAACCGCGAGACAAAATGTAACTTTGCTCGCGATGTTATTCGTTTATAAACCAACGAAATTAATTTTAGTTTTAGAATTGTGCCATACATTTTGAGCTCCCTGCTCATTGAACACGAATCATTTTTTTTAAATATTATTATATGCATACACTATTTGTTTTTACTTTACAGTAACATTTTAATTGAAATATTCGAATTACATTATTATATTTCAATGAAATATTCTGTAAAAAATTCTGACATTTGAACCTTTATTCTCTGGAACATTTAAGTTTTTTGCCTCAATTTTTGACGGATACTTATCTAGTTATTTTATTAAAGCTATGAAAATAAAATTGAAGTATATTAGTATATATATAATATATTATATTATATTATATTATATTATTATATGTAAACCTTATTTGTTGTTACTTTAAAGTATGTTTTAAATTAAAATATTCGAATCACATTATTATATTTCAGAGAAATATTCCTTCAACGATGTACGAAAATTTTAAAGTGTTTAAATTATAAACTATAAGATACACCATAGCCGAAGAAATCTTTTGCTAAAATGATTTAAATTCTTACTTTATAACTGGAACAAAAGGAATTTTCCAATTTCCGTCTTCAGTTATGATTGCCGAATTCGTTCACGGTACTTTTCCTTGCGCATTGATTAAACGCCTGTTGTGAAATAAGGCAGAATAATCTTCGAAGTTTTTTATCTATTTCCTACCTAATTAAATTCCAAATTCTAGACCCTCGGAAGGAACTTCTTTAACTCCAAGACGAAGAATTTAATTTTCGTCTAGATCGTTGGTGAATTACTTTATCGATCCAATGAATCTTCCCTATTCGTAGAATTGAATGAACTAAAAATTTTTAAGCTTAAATATTCAAAATAAGGCTTTCATAAATATTTCAATTACCCGAAAAGTGGTTATGAATTCTTTGTCATAACATGGGTCAAAGCAGTACTGATATATGACTGTGTTTTTCTATATGATGCTGAATTAATTTCTAAGTATAACAGACATTAGACAAGCAGACGGCTGCACAAACAATCATCTCATCGAGTTGACGTCATAAATGCCAGAATTACAGTATGTACTCGCTTATAACTCGACTCCCGTATAAGTCGAGCCCCTAACTTTCGACCGCAAATTCTGGAAAAAATCAAAAACATACGTATAAGTCGACCCCCTAACTTTCGAATGCAAATTCTGAAAAAAAAAAAAAAATCAAAAACCTGCGTATAAGTCGACCCCTTAACTTTTTACTTCAATTTTGCACAAAATCAAACCAAAGATTTCACTTGCCAATGCAAAAAGGCAGTAAATAAACAAAAACAAATCATTGAAAATTTTTTAAATGATAAATTATTATTATTTGTATATTTTATATAGTATTTATTTATTCATACACATAAAAAGCCATAATTTTTCAGTATTCGAAGTTTTTGTTTCTGCTTTTTTAACTGACTCCCGTATAAGTCGAGCCCCTAACTTTCGAATGCAAATTCTGGAAAAACTCAAAAACCTACGTATAAGTCGGCCTCCTAACTTTCGAATGCAAATTCTGAAATAAAAAAAATCAAAAACCTGCGTATAAGTCGACTCCTTAACTTTTTACTTCAATTTTGCACAAAATCAAACCAAAGATTTCACTTGCCAATGCGAAAAGGCAGTAAGCAAACAAAAACAAATCATTGAAATTTTTTCAAATGATAAATTATTATTATTTGTATATTTTATATAGTATTTATTCATTCATACACATAAAAAGCCATAATTTTTCAGTATTCGAAGTTTTTGTTTCTGCTTTTTTAACTGACTCGCTTATAAGTCGACCACCCAAATTTGCTTATCGAAAATTCTCAGAAATTCCTCAACTTACATGCGAGTATATACGGTACTTAAAACTCGATTAACATAATAAAATACAACTGGTCTGCCAAGTCATATTTTGGCGGAAAACACCTCCATACCCGATTTTAATGGTTGACTATGACTGGTACGTTTTCCATTATGTTTTCTTTCACCCAGCCCTCAATGTTTTCATACCTTTGGGATCAGGAAAACACAATGATAAATCTACTGACCAATCACTAAAATCGGATCCGCAGGTGTTTTCCACAAAGTATGACTTGGCAAACCAATTGCATTTTAATACGTTAATCGAATTCTGTGCAATCCTGGAATTTCAGCCGCCAAAGTGATGGTCTGTGCAGTTGCCTTCCAGTCTACATGGATTTTGAAGTTCATAACAAGTTGTTATAGGATTAAAAAAAAAAGAAAGTCAAATCTATTTTTCAGCAAATACGCTTCTCAAAAC
Source organism: Maratus speciosus (assembly GCA_963932465.1). Taxonomy (NCBI): domain Eukaryota; kingdom Metazoa; phylum Arthropoda; class Arachnida; order Araneae; family Salticidae; genus Maratus; species Maratus speciosus. Next base: position 124,422,704 of record OZ010789.1, on the reverse strand, counting down.
AATTGTTGTCTGTTCAAAATTAAAAGAGTAAACAACTACATAAAAGCAAAAATAAATTGGCAGATTTTGTAATGCTTTGGCTACAATCAGTGCCAGCCAAGCACTGATTGTTTCCAAAGCAGCAATCTTTGTTTTGCATAAAAAATACAATTTGTCAAAATGAATGTTTAATTTATGAAATTACTGAATCAGTGAAATGAAATATTTATTTTGCTTTTAAAAAATGAAATTTGAAAATGAATTTTAAATATGAAATGTTTGTTAGTAGATTTTTTCTTAAGTTTAAAAAATCATGTATTTATTAATTTATTTTTATAAAATCGCCAAATAAGCGAAAAAAGGGTAAAACTGAAATTCCGTAGCATAAATTGGCAACCCTTATGTTTAATGTTTGTCGATCTCTTAATTTTGAGCGAACTATAAAGGCTGTTGAGGTTTTGAATCAATGTTGCAGGTCAGGAAGAGTTTTGATGGGTGATGCATTATCTACAAATGTGAAAATGTATAAGAAAAAACACTGTAAAAAAAATTACGTTAAAAAACGGAAATAGTACTGGCAATCCAGACGGCAGTATTATTTCCGTTTTTTAACGAAAAAAATTTTTTCCGTAAATTTCAGAAAATTTTCCGTTTTTTCACAAAATTTTTCCGGGTTTTTTTTTTCATATATCCGTATTTAAAATGTTTTGTTTCAAAGGCCAAAAAAAAAAAAAAACAATAAATCATATAACTTTTCGAGAAACTTACACCTTTATCAATTTCAACGGACACGTTTATCAAGGTAGCGTATCTCTAATTTATCCAAATAACAGTAATTAAACACACTTACCTAGGGTGGAATCGAACTGGGGTACCGGCCTCTACCAGATTAGTGCTCTTATCCACCATGCCATTGGGGACTCGAGTTGCGTTTCCAAATATCGTTACTTATTTCAGATGCTTTTTATGAAGTAAAGGCACACGAACAAGGAACGTATTTTCGTTGGAGATATTTTTCAATTGAGTGTACAATTCTGAATATTTCCATAATTTTGAAAATTTAGCTTTTTAGTTTCATGCTTTATAAAAAGAAAAAAATAGTCTTTAAAATATTACTTGCAAAAGACTGTATTATAAGTAATAATTGCTTCTTTTTTGAAAGATTTTAAAAATTTTATTGTACTATTATTTTTATTTATTTATTTATTTGTATATACATCTATAATTTCGTTATTACGTTTCAGATATGTTTTAAGTTTTATGTGCGAATCCGTTAAAGTGAATAGATTAAAAAATATTAAAATTAAAAATAGAGTTTTTCAATTTTTTTAAAAATAATAATAAGTATTACTTTAAAATCATTATGAAAAATAAACTGTAACATTTTCTTCTCAACTGTCTGAAACTTAAAAAGAATTAATAAAATTTATTTAAATATCAGATTATTTTTTTAAATATTGTAAAAATTTTTTTTTTTTAAATTAAAAACTTTTTATTTAAAAAGAAAGAAAGAAAGAAAGATACTACAGTGTTAAAATACTATATAGTTTAAATGTACACGCATAGATGGCTCCAAAATTTTTAGCGGTATTACTTGAAAACCCACGTAAAAACGACACATTGGGAAATCATTGGATATATTTTCAATATAGAGCCACATTTAGCCAATATTGGAGTTTTATTGAAAATAATATCACTGCAAGACAAGTACATACAACCAGTGGCGGATCCAAGGGTCATGACTGCCCCCCCCCCCCCCCCCATTAATCCCCGTTCAACAATCTGAATCTCTCTGGCTCTTTAAAGCCCTACTCAAATCAAAATTAGGTAATTTCTGATACATCCGTGAAAATATTTTTAATCTCAAGAAATTTGCAAGTGCACTTATTCTGAAACTATGTGATTAAAAAGTGTTTTCTATTTTTCAATAAAAGCAAAGGATCTTTCCAAAAATTCCATAAAATTTGGCATTTTAAACAAAATTTACGGACGCGAATGCTAATTGCTCCCTCCTGATGACATTTCTGTGGCTCTCAAGTCCTAAAAATTGGCTTAAAATGCTAACTTGACAACATTTCTGAATCATTCTTCGCATTTATAAGAAAATGGGAAATGCTTCGATTTCTTGGTATCTGAATGAAATATATATATATATATATATATATATATATACATGTATTTACGAATACTAATGCAAATTTTTTGTATTTATGAATGAAAATGAATTCACGAAAGTATCAGAAAAATCGTCAGTTTTAATTTGGGAATAGCCTTCAATTAAAAAAAAGTCCTTCCGGCCAGTGCCGGGAGGAAGAGGTAGCTTTCATAATCCTTATTTAAAAAAAGCCAAATTATATCATTCAAACACACGAAGCTCAATTTAGTGGAAACCGAATATAGGAGATTCAATACTAATTTTTATCAATATAATGATTGAGAATTTCGCGAAATTAGTCAGCTTTATCCAAGCTGCTTTTCTTTGAAGTAACATATATTTGGCTGCCAAATTCGGCAATTTCTTAAAGTGCCTGTCATTTTAAGACAACATGGTGGATGAGGCTAAGCAGTGAACTCGGTCGAGACCTTAGTAATTGCTGTGCACATGCTCACTCACATCGGAATCGGTTAATATATAGGAGTGCTGTCGCATGCAAAAAATCAGATTTTTCAAAATGTCACCCACAATAGAAATTGAAACTGCTATATCTGAGCCATTTTTTAAGGTAAAGACAAACAAAAAATGCTCCTGAATCCTTATATCAAGGTCAAATACTTAAGAAAGAAACCCTTTTCAATTTCTAATTTTTTTGCACCTCACTTTAAATATATATATATATATTTTAATTTAATGGTCGCCATTTTGAAACAAGATGGCTGATGAATCTGGCCAGCGAACTTGGTCGAGGTGTTGATGTATACTATCCACATGCCTTCTTACATCGAAATAGGCGAATACGTGTGTTATCGCGTGACAAATACAAGATCGTTTCAAAATGTTAGCCATGCTAGAAATTCAAAGTGCTATAAATCAACCATTTTTTAAGATATAAACAAAAGAACAAATTTTCAGAAACAAAAACTGCTCCGGAATCTTTGTATCAAGGTGAAACACATAAAAAAATCTTTTTCATTTTCCAATTGTTTAATACCTCATTTTGAATTTTAAATTTAATTTTTTTTAAATGGCAACCCTTTTGAAACAAGATGGCGAATGAAGCTGGCCAACGAACTCGGTCGAGACATTGGTATGTACTATGTAGAGACCAAGTTACATCCAAATAGGTTCATAATTACGCCTGTTGTCGCGTGACAAAAATCAGGTCGTTTTAAAATGTCAGCCACAAGATAAATTGAAAATGCTATTACTCAGCCATTTTTATTAGATATAGACGAAAGAAAAACTGTTCCGGAATCTTTGTATTAAGGTAAAACACATACAAAAAAAATCTTTTTCACTTTCCAATTTTTTTGGTATCTCATTTAAATTTTTTAATTTTTTAATTTTTTTAATGGCCGCCATTTTGAAACAAGATGGCGGATGAAGCCGGCCGACGAACTCGGTCGAGATATTTGTATGTACTATGTACACACCAAGGTACATCCAAGTCGGTTCATAAATACGCCTGTTATTACGTGAGAAAAATCAGGACGTTTCAAAATGTCAGCCACGCTAGAAATTCAAAATGCTATAACTCAGCCATTTCTTAAGATATAGACGAAACAAAAACTGCTCCCGAATCTTTTTATCAAGGTCAAACACATAAAAAGAAAATATTTTTTCAATTTTTAATTTTTCGGTACCACATTTCAAATTTAAATTTTTCTTAAAAATTTAAATGGCCACCATTTTTAAACAAGATGGCAGATGAAGCTGACCAACGAACCCGGTCGAGACATTGGTATGTACTATGTATAAACGAAGTTACATCCAAATCGGTTCATAAATACGCCTTTTATCGCGTGACAAAATTCAGGACGTTTCAAAATGTCAGCCACGCTAGAAATTCAAAATGCTATAACTCAGCCATTTTTTAAGATATAGACGAAACAAAAACTGCTCCGAAATCTTTGTATAAAGGTCAAATACATAAGAAAAATATTTTTCCATTTTCAATTTTTTGGTACCACATTTCAATTTTTAAATTTAAAAAAAAAATTTAAATGGCCGCCATTTTGAAACAAAATGGCGGATGAAGCTGGCCAACGAACTCGGTCGAGAGATTGGTATGTACTATGTACACATTGAATTACATCCAAATCGGTTCATAAATACGCCTTTTATCGCGTGACAAAATTCAGGACGTTTCAAAATGTCAGCCACGCTAGAAATTCAAAATGCTATAACTCAGCCATTTTTTAAGATATAGACGAAACAAAAACTGCTTCGGAATCTTTGTATAAAGGTCAAATACATAAGAAAAAAATATTTTTCCATTTTTATTTTTTTGGTACCACATTTCAAGTTTTAAAATTTTTTAAAAATTTTAAATGGCCGCCATTTTGAAACAAAATGGCGGATGAAGCTGGCCAACGAACTCGGTCGAGACATTGGTATGTCCTATGTACACACCAAATTTCATCGAAATCGGTTCATAATTACGGGAGTTACAGTGTGACATAGGTCAGATATATATATATATATATATATATATATATCAATTTTGAACGGAGGGTGGTTTCGGGGTCTGGGGGTCATGATCGATGAAAATATACCAAAATTTTTTGAAATCGCTTTCCTCCGAACGGCTGCAATAGGTAGCTTTTTTGTAAAGAAAGCTACCTAATTGATCATGAAATGGTGTGACCCCCCCTTCCCCCCCCCAAAAAAAGAGGCATAACCCCCCTCCCTCTAAATTAAGAGCTGGATCCGTCCTTGCATACAACAATTCAGTGGCGCACCCAGGATTTTATCTTGGAGGGGGCCGAACATTGGCGGCGAAACAAATTAGTGGAGCCAAAATTTCTCTAGTTTTGATTACAGTAGGAAATTACAAAGAGACACTAATCATAAAATTACCGTAATTAATTTAGTATCAATTAATTGGTTATTTATTTTAATGAAAATTAAAATTATTATACTTAAAATTTAATTTAATTAATAATTAAAAATATTACTTATTTTTGAACGTGCATATTACCCAGGAACATGCATGTTAAACATTTAAAGGGCTCATAAATAAACATTTATAGAATTTCTTATTTATATCTCTCTGATTATCAGACATATTGTAGTTTAAGAAAAATAGCCTTGACGAGATGAATTATTGGGTGCAAATTTTTGGGCTAGTTCATTTAAATTTAACTCGTCACTCAGAATTGTATGGGAATTAATAAACTAATAGAGAATTTAATCTCTTGTGGGGCATGACAGTAAATTCTTGTAGAGGCATTGTGTCAAGTCGTGGGAAAGGTAGATGTCCCTACTGCCCCCGTGACTTGGACGACAATGGGGCCGAGGTAAACGAATAAAAAAACTACTTCAAAAATTCAATTTAAAATATTGTTACACAATACATTCTATTTTTTTCTATTTTAGAAAGCTCTTGAATTACTTCAGTCGCAGTTACATTAATGTCTCTGTGTATATATAACAAAGCCATTTTATCTTGATTCTGTCATTGTGGATCTTAAGTAAGTTTTAAAAATGTGTAATGTCAAAAATTACCTTTAGCTGACACAGGTTGTAACGGGAAACGTTGCAAATTTCTTTAGTTATTTGTAGATGTTGGAGTACAATATTTTGTCCCATTTCGAAACTGCTTCGGTGGCATTCTTGCATCAAGTTATTAAAAGCTATTTCTCAAATTTTCTGTAGCTGAACTTGAATTCGGCATTCAAAATTTGTGAATTTGTAGAAAGCAAATCATGCACATAAAATTCGCACAATTGACGAAAACCTTTCATTTCACTTCTTGTTGGAATATTTTTTCCATTATGTAGAAAAAAAATCGGAAGTGTTGCGTTGCCGAGTGAAACGTTCATTATGTTAAGTGAACGTTTGATCAACGAATGGAATAAAAATATTTTTCCTGAAATGCTCTACTATAGAATCGGCTGGAAAATTGGATCTTTGTGTTTGTTTTGATGCAGATTTTGGCATTTTAATGTCAATATGAAACTTATTGACTTTCATACAATCTTCATCATAAATATCCTTGAAAGAAATATCGGGCGCTTTACGAATAGTATTTAAGTGAGACACAACATCGTCAATGAAATTTAAGGCAATTAAAAAGTTACTGGCACATTTTTGAAATAATTTAGACGATGGTAAAGCGTATGCAAATATATTCTGTAAGCTATATAAAAAATTAGGAAACCAAATTCACATAACGAATTTTTCAAAAGTTTTGCCTTAGAAGACGAGTTTCTGTCTTCCCAAGTTGCGATCCCACCCACCTAGTTAGACAAACTTTTTGTAGTTTTTAGTTATTAATTTCCGGTGTATGTTTGTCAATATCGTTGATGAGGGCGTCCTGTCTATTAGGAGTATTGAAAAATTGTGTATCATTTCAGTTATACCAATGCAGTTTCTTATTTCTGTCACGGATACAACATTTCACGTTCTAAATTTAAACTATGTGAGGCACAATGAACATATAAAGCTTGAGGATATATACTTATACGTGAGACGTAAATCCGTTAAGCTTTCCGCTCATTGATGGGACACCATCATAACCGTGCCCATACGGAAATAGGACAAATCGATATATGACTTTAATTCATCTAATATTTTGCCGGGCAAGTTTTTTCCAGTAGTGCTACAGGCTACAGGAATAAATCGTAAGAATTCTTCACAAATTTTGTTGTCATTCTCTTCATCTATATTAGACACACAAGGACCGATGTTCAGTAGTAGAAATGTCACAAGTTTCATCAACAAGAAATGAGAAACATTTTGCCGAATTATTTTTTTTCTACCAAACGATATCAAGTCGATTCGTCAAGAAAATATTGTTACTCGCGTTTATAGTTTGATTTTGTATGTTCCAGATAATAAAGATAGCGTTTTTGGCAGAACGTTTAAAATTTTCAGTGAGGTTTTCATCCCCCGCATCGATTCTTGTTCTTAGTAGAGTTCGAAAGTTGCCTGCATTGGCGATTTCCTCCTGCCCAACCGCATGAAACTGACCACACGCAATGGGCGGAGCTTGCAATGTTTCCCACAAGTATTGGCGTAGTTGATTGGCTTTTGGTGAGCGCTTGTGGGAAAAATCAAGAAGCTGATTAGCTATGATCCATCGTGACGTTGTATGACGTCATGCTTGTGGTCCATTACAGTTTTTATAATTGGTTCAAATCGTTTCCTATTAACTGCAGCTTGTGATGCTTGACCCACATCAATTTGTCGATCGACTGAAATGTATTTTCCATCTCGAATATTCTGTAGCTTTTCGAAAACTGCAATAGTCCTAAAATGATCCTTTTTTTATTATTATTAAATTTCTCAATGGCTTTCTTCCAATTGACCACACGCAATGGGCGGAGATTGCAATGTTTCCCATATGCATTATGGCATTTGATTGGCTTTTGGGTAACGGTTGTGGGGAAAATCGAGAAGCTGATTAGCTATAATCGATCGTGGTGTTATATGATCAGGAATGTTATCAGGAATGCTTGTCGTCCATTATTATAACCTTGCGTCGCCAACTACCCAACTACTTCCGATTTAGCTTTTCCAACTTTAGGAGATGCAAAAAATACGCAATATTTAAAACGTGCACTATTTTCAACTTGAGAATACACAAGCCAAGTATATTTTTTAAGCCATGTGTATTGAACACTTTGTTTGTGATTTGCAAGTGTAACACTGGTTGCGGGAAATTTTAAATTTGGTTCTGGTTCTCACAATTTTTTCATAACATTTAAATTATCGTCAGTATTGAATGTTTTGTCTTTCAGCAATACGGTGTCTTGATAATTGTTATCATCTAAGGAAATACTATTCTTCTAGGTTATTCGATGGCTTTGACTGACTTGCGACTAGGGAAACCGAATTCAAATCGGTATTTATAGTGTTAATAACGTCATTACTACTAGCTATCTCACTAGCATTCACTATCGTCACTAGCATTTAAATCATCCTTTTTTTTATATTTTGAAATAATTAAATTTGAATAAACTACTCTTTTTACGTTTTTCAGCCATGATTTGAAGAAAAAATCTGATAAATAAATAAATAAATAAATATAAAATAAATATTTTACAAATTTAATTTGCAAATGTCACAGAAAAGTTTCCATGCAGATTACTTATAATAGCTGAAAAACTAGTTTGAAGATTAATATATGATAGTCAATAAAGTCACTGCAAAATAGCCATGTAAAATACAAAATAAATTTTTGTGTAACTTTTGTGTACTCGCATATAACTCTGCATAGTATTCCAAGTCCAAGCAAAAGGAAAAGAAATGTCTAAGGATGCAACCGAACCAAGTGAGGGTTTTCCACTATAATGATCCAAGACGAAGCTCACTCTATTAATATCTAGGCCATTCTATATCCAGACGCTCAATTGTTCGACCGGGAAAAACTTGAAACAAACATGATTCAGCTTTAATCACCAAAAGGATGTCATTTTTTGGTGGTGATCGCTTTCTTGGTAACTTTCTGATTTCATTCTCGCAATTAAAAAAAAAAAATTCTAAAGCTGCCTGCAATAATGGAAAAAAAATCTGTTGAAGTCTTCTTTTTTAACTGCATGGTAACACTGCATTTTTTTCACAATACATATAAGGGTAGCCAGCCGTGTTATGCGAGTCACCAATGTTATATAGAAATGTGGTCACAAACAAACGCGTTTCTCTAGTTGGGCACCTTTGAAATTGGCTGGGGGGACCCGCGTATTTACAGGGCGCCAATTAACTTTTTGCACAAACACAAAAAAACGAACTTTAGTCTCATAACTATTTTATCTATTTTTCTAGTGTTTTCTCCCTTTTCTTTTGGAGGGGGCCAGGGCCCCTTGGCCCCCTCCCTGGGTGCGCCACTGCAACAATTAATTCCTTCACTTTCCAAACATGTCAGTTATTTCTTAAACATCATTTACGGAAATTGCACTGTTTTGAAAGCGATACAGAAATATTCTGTAAAATGTACGGAAGACTTACTGTATTTACACGGATGTATAATCTCATAATGTCAATTACGGAAATTGTACTGTTTTCTTAGAAAGATGAAACTTTTCCGTAAAATTTTACGGAAAAGTTTGTGTATATTGACGGATTTTTTTTTACAGTGAAGTCAACATATGAATTAAAGAAAATGTATGTGTTCCCGTTAAAGCGTATAATCCGTTATTTTATAAAATACCTAGTTATTTTATGAAATAACTAGCCAGGTCCGTTAAAACGTATAAAAATGCTGAATTTTACGATTTAACTAGTTATTTTATAGAATAACGATTGTCTAACCGTTAAAGTACTAAATGCGGCACACGAAAGCCGTTTGAACCGATTATAGTTGGTTTTAGTCAGTTTTTTCTTAGATTTCTTCTTAGGTCTCTTCTTAGACCTCTTCTTCATTGCTAAATGTCTTTCAGAGTGCATGTTTTGTCGATATGTGTATTGAACTTTTATAAATTAGTAAGCGGTGGATTTATGTTAGAGTTTTTCATTTGGGATTATTCTCAAAGATTTTTGCAATCTTTTTTTAAAACAATGAGTTCTACAGGTATGAAACATCAATCGGCAAATAAGAAAAACTTAATGCAAGAGCGTTGGAATCCTTGTTAAAAAAGCGTGAAACAAAGAAAAACAGTGCTATACTTAATCGTGAAAGAAATATTAAATTCGATTGCAGAAGTAAGCACTGTGTCATAATAAAAAGTGTGCCTGTATCAAAAGTAATATGCAATGCAAATCTAAGTGTCATCACAGCGATCCTTACTCTTATAAATAATGGAAAATAAAATGAAAGTATTTCATAAATTTTAAATTAAAATGCTCTGGCATTATTAATTTTAAAAAAAGTTTATGAAGTGTTGCTATTAAATAACATAATTATTCCTGCCGGCATGTCATTTTTTTTATAATATTTAAAATTATTATTATTATTATTGTTGTTGTTGTTGTTGTTTCTTTTGTAAGAATTATTTATAGTTTGCGTTTTGGATAAAATCTTTGTAATATGTTTTAAAAAGTGCAAATGTTTTTGCTAATAGGACAAAATACCTAATAATTACGTAATTATAATTTATAAAAATTTAAATATAACTATTGCCACACTGCATTTTGTTATGTTCTATTACTATTTTACTAATACAAAAATATTATTATATTATATATTCCGTTTTTATATATTACTTATCAATTCATCTATTAATAATTTGAAATGTAGCTTTCGAGTGACTTTAACTATTTATCATCAGTTAATTTCCAAAACAACGGATTTGTTTTAATGTCAAAATGATTATTTTACACTTTAACGGTTAGGCAATCGTTATTCTATAAAATAATTAGTTAAACCATAGAATCCAATAATTTTACACACTTTAACGGACTTGGCTAGTTATTTCATGAAATAACTAGGTATTTTATGAAATAAATGAATTTTACACTTTAACAGTAACATATGCATTTTATTCAGATTTTTAGAATCGAAATTAAAGGTTTTTTAAATTAGAAATAGCAAATACACAATATGTGCATCCCATAAAAACGGAAATAGAACCACGATTTCTTGAAAGAAAATCACCCCTAATAGAGGACATGATTTTCGCTGTTGGGAAGCAGTATGGAACTCCTGAAAAGCATGATATCAAGATATTTTTCAGGAATTGCGGTGTTCTGCAACTTTCCATCAAGGGCAGTAACTGAAAGTAATAAAACAAGTGCATTATAGATACTTTTCAAATTCGAGAAAAAAAAATCTATGTCGATTTATTTATGAATAGTTTTAAAAACTAAAACAAAATTAACTCTGGATTCGGGATAGCATTTTAGAGGGTTAAATAAAAACAACCAAATAATAAGAATTTTTTTTTAATGTGTACGAGTTCTGAAAAATATAGAAACATAAGTAATATTAGGCAGAATACTTTTAATTATACAATATTATCACTAAAAGTGTTACTGAAAGGAAAAAAAAAAAAAAAAAAAAAAAAAAAAAAAAAAAAAAAAACCCCTCCCAGTTTCGCAATTTCAATTTTTTAGTTTCGCGTCAAATGAAACATTTTATTGCATTTGCGATCGGCAACAAGAACCCTGTCCCTATGACATAGGCCACTATCGATGTCCCTTTTAGCTTAGGTCACGCTATTACGGCTCTCCTTGCCCCCCTCCCCAGATCGCACGTGATCTGCATTTTAATTTTTATTAACAGTACTAAAGTTTATCCGGGAAGTTTAGAATAGAAAATAATCAATATTTCCATTATCAACTTAATTTGTGCAATTAATATTATCTTAGTATTTATATACCATTTTCCATTTAAAGTATCTCGGTTTTTGAGACAAAAGACGAATATTTGTTCTAAACCTCTATATATGTATATATAATATACCGGGTGTCCCAAAAAGGACTGACTGATTTTAAAATTCAATAACTTGCAAACGGTGACAGATATTTAAAAATTTCTTGCAGGAGGGTTATGCATAAGGTCAAAAGTTTTTTTTACAGTGATTTTCAATTTTAGTTCGAATTACAAACAATAGATGGCGCTGCGATCAATAGACGCTGAATTCAGGCTCGATTTTTGGTACTTCCTGGCCCGGATAATACATTTCCATCTCCTTTTTCTGCATGGAACAAGAGAAAGGACCAGAAATCGAGCCTGTATTTAGCGACTATTGCTTACAGCGCCATCTATTGTTTGTAATTCGAACTAAAATCGAAAATCACTGTAATAAAACTTTTGACCTTATGCACAACCCTCCTGCAAGAATTTTTTAAATATCTGTCACCGTTTGCAAGTTATTGAATTTTAAAATCAGTCAGTCCTTTTTGGGACACCCGGTATATTACCTCATGAATACATATATATTCCAAATTTCAAATCTCTATGTAAACAGGAAGTGGATGAAAAATGAGTCACAGGATTTGATTGTCACATACAAACAGAATTGTAAGTTAAAAGAAAGCATGTAATGATAAGCTTTTATTTTATTATAGGGTGTTTAGAACTTTTGAGTAGTTTTTTTCTGATTTTAGATTAAAAAACTTTTTCCACTTACGCAAGTTTTATTAGTTACTAAGGAGTGAAATATAGCATAGCATATCAAAACAAGAAAGAAAAACCATGCATCAAGCATAGATTATGAAACATTTTCTCAAATTTCCAGTTTTCCAGTTCATTAACAAAATTTTAATGCGTAATAATATAAAGAAGTCACCTAAGTAAACAAATTAGAAAACGCATAGCACATTTGTAAACCAGTTATACACAATTACCGTACTATAAACAAAAAACATGCGGAAATGATGTTTAAAGGAAAAAACCTTTTTATACCCGTGAATGCACGTGATATTCTTACACAGATATTGTAAATATGTTATGCTTCATATTTCCACCCCCTCCCCCTCCCCCTTTCTTTGAAATAGTCTCATTTACTGCTACTTAAGCAAAGAACTTTCACGAACTTTCACTTTTCCAATTTCCCCCCTGATGACTGCTGTTATAGCGCAGTTGAAAGCGCTTGGAGTTTTAACATCTTTGACGGTTTTTATGCTATAAAGACCTTTTCATGTATATCTTAGCACCTCTTTAGTAAATTTTATCAGACTTTAATATCATATATTTTACGTATTTCAATGCTTTATACTATTCGTATTCATATGCCTGTGTTTTTGGCATGCATGATTCACCGTAGGTCTTCGGCAAAATTTTCAGTTATTCGGTGCACGAAATTTTGTTTGAAACATAAATTTAAGGCAAACTGTTTGTTTAACTAATTTTTCCATTCTAAAAATCGCAGAGCACTCTAAAGTATGTCTTAAAAAAAAAAAAACAGCTGCTGTCAACGCAGTAACTCACAGATTGTTCTCAAACTCCGCATTTGAATTCCGCGCGGTGGTCCCAAATTACAGAAAAAGAATTGTCGTAAAGAAAAAAAAAAACCTTGAATTTTATAAAGAAATCGTTATATCTCCATGAATATACAGTGTTATTCTTACGCAAATAAACACAAATCTTGTACTATATCCACATAGTATTGCACTACAGTGACAGAAGATTTCTTGCATTTTATTATACAGGGTAATCTCAAATATTAATTTTTTTTCAATTTGTTGTTGGTCCCTAAAATGCCCGCATGATCATATCTTTGATGAAAAATATGAGGTCAAACATATTCTTTATATTCCTGAATTTCTAAAAGAATTCGTCAAATATTTTTCCGGAAATGCGACAAACGTCTAAAAGCGAAAGTGTATGGTTACTTTTGGTCGTATAGTGTATGTGACAAAAATCACCTCGTTTTGACATTTCATTTTCTTTCATTGTTGAAACGCAAAAAATGTTTGCTATTTGAAGTTTTAGCATTAGTCTCAGGAATTTTAAAATTGGAATAAATGAAAAAAAAAGACCATTTTCAACATTTAATATCTTAAAATGTATATGATTTTAAAACAAATTTCTTATTAGGATGAAAGATAGAAAGAAGTATACACTTTCATTTCATGTTTTCATGTGTGCAAGATACAGAATTAGTATCTATAGAGGGCTTCAAAATGTCAGACATTTGTCGAGCGGAAAATTGGTATAACAGCTTACGCGCAAGATTACAAAATAAATTTTGCAACTAGAATGAAATTTTTTGTGCACAATTATACTTCAGATTGTAATAAATATCCTGAACCTAAATGGATTTGTATTTAAAGCATATTTATATTTTTAATACAAAGTTGTGTTTAGCTAACACAAAATTTTGAAATTTTCAACAGTATAATCACCTAAAAAAAATATTTTTTGAACAATAAAAAGGAAAAAAGGAAATTTTAGGTGCAGTTTATACAGAATAACATGAAACATATGTTTTGAAAATTTCATGAAAAAATATTGAGATGTTTTTGAGATACCATGCGCGTTATGCTCAAAAATGTCATTTGAAGAAAAATGACTTCAAAGTTTCGGAAACTCTGCTTCAGCTATTGAGCACGTATAATTCTAAAAGCCATAACTTCTGTTACTGAAAAACAAAAACAACTTGAGTGATGAGCTACATCAAAATATGCATGAAAAAACACACAACAGAATGGATTGATGATGTAAAGAAATGATTATAAATAAAAGATCAATAAAACTCTAAATAAAGCCAAAATAAATCCACTCTCTTATGAGCAAAATATTTTAGAACTCATTTTCGAAGAAGAAATTCCAGTTTTATAGGGGAAAGACATCAATAAAATCGAACTTCAGATAGACAAAATGACCAGTCATACGTCCAAATCAAATCCTGTATTTTTACGAAAATGAATAAATGAAACCCCACAAATAGAAATAATTTGTGCACAATCTGAAGAACTACCTGTAAATTCCGCTTTTCCCATGGACTTCCTGCGTTTGTCTTATTAACCCTCCGTCTACCAGACGGGTCCATTGGACCCGACAGGTACATACAAAATATTCATTCAAACCAGAAATTTCTTTAAAATAAACTAAGTATATAAACCAGACAAAAATAAGGTAAATAAATAAGTTAAATAGTTTTAAATAAAAATTCTGGTGTAGAACGTTTTATTAAAACTTGAATAAAATTCCCGGTAGATCTAGGGTTAAGGCGACCCACAGAGCACAGAGTACAGAAAAAGAGTAGAGATAAAGTATGATGACTGGGTGTGAGGCTGAAAATGTAACCTTAAAATCCGTTATAAACAAAACCACGTGTTTCGACACGCCTGTCAATTCAAACCTGTATTTCTTTAATTTTGCTTTTACCATTGGAAATTGTTATCGTTTAAAATGCTTAAACAGAAGCAGATAACTCTTTCATTTAGAGAAATGCCCGGGTAACGTCAAAGAATTCGGTCCCTGTACCCTGTTTCACGTGTTTGTTTTGTTTGGACCGAATGAGGGCATTCAAATTTGAGCGATAACATGGAAATCCGTTTTTACGGCATACTGCACCTCTATTCTTTCTCTTTACTCTGTGAAGGCGACCGTTAGGAAGTTGCCACTTTCGAAAATTAAACAAGCTTCGGAAAGTCACCTAAGAGATGTGGGGAAAAATTCATATGCCAGTCAGAATATATATGCAAATTAAATGCGAAATTTGTTCCCATAAATCTTCTTTATTTTTCATTCATCTATCTTCTTTATTTTGTGTAGTAATTTTAAAGGTGTAATGCAACAGTTTTAATGTAATATATAAAAAAGTGCAATTTATTTCATTATGCCTGGCATAGTCTTTCAACTAGACAAATCGAATTAACCAGGGAGTATTCGCGCCGGGACTAATAGTCCCAGGATGTGTATGGTTTTTACAATTGTCGCCACTATTTTTAAAAAAGTAATCTTTAATTTACTTTACCGCAGCTTTTGTAACAATTGTCTCCAACTAAATAAGGTGACGATTATAATTTGTATTTATTGATGGCAAAGTACCCAGCGTATGCGCGATTTCTCTCCGGTTAAAAGCAAAATACGTGCAATTAATGCGAGACCAATAATTCAAGATTTATTTTAAAAGCAAAATAAAACATATGCAATGCCTTGCGAAACTGTTATCATTTTATATTTTGAAGCCATAAATATTCTGACTGAATTTCTATCATAAATAAAGACACAACTTTGCTTAATGGTACACAAAACAAGAACTTTAATAAGCTAAAAGTTAAGTTCTACGTTTCGAGCTGTTTCTACAGCCGACTAAAGATTAGATCTTTAGTCAATGTTCGACAAATTATCTCTCGCACAGGAAGCCTTCATCTGAGCTTTTAGCCATTTAACCATCATATTTTTCCTGAAGACGGCTGTACAAACAGCTCGAAACGTAGAATTTAACTTTTAGCTTATTCAAGTTCGTGTTTTGTGTACCATTAAGCAAAATTGTGTCTTTATTTATTATATTTTATGGTTCAATTGTCCAGTATGTGTTAATAAATTTATATCTTCTAATAATAAACAGGAAATTAAAAAAAAATTATGTTAAAATGTACTTTGGCAATCTAAAACTATCCATCATCAAATCCACGACTCAAAGAAAATTCCATTATGCAGGATTCAAATAATTTCCCATCACACACTGTTAAAAATTTGCAGCATTCTGGCAGGTCATTTGACCGTTTTTTCCGATAACGGTTACACAACCGTAATTTTAACACTATTCTGACCATATTATTGGCCATTTTATGATCAGAATATAGTTAAATTATGGTTATGAATCCGTTTTTTCAAAAAACGGTCGAATGACCTGCCAGAATGCTGCAAAATTTTTAACAGTGCATGAGTGTTTACTTTTCGATTGAGAATTCTTGAGTGTCACCTGCATTATTGCTGAACTTATCATAAAGATTTTTATACAAAATAATGTTTGCTTTGAGCTTAATTTAACTCGATGTTAGTTTCTGCTATTAGCATTCTATTAGAAAGCCTAGAAAGAACAAATTGCAAATTGGATAAAAGCTTTCTACATATCTGAGATATAGTTATGGCATTTGCACTAAATTAATTTAAATTACATTAAATGTTGCTTTTTAGGTGCGTACGTAATTATACAAATATGTAGCACCTATAGTCGTCGCCTGGTTCGTTCGTCAGTTCGCATATAACAGCGCAAAAAATACCCAACTGAATGATTCGAAATTCAATATACATAATCGTTGCAGAATTTTGTCGTGTCATTTGAAATTTTATGAAAATCGGATCAAAACTTAAAAAGATATTAATAAAAGTTTTCTTCATTCTATATAATATAAGGAATCCCTTAAATGCTACCATATGTTATTAATTCAGTGGTATCCCATGAGAAGTAATGATTCTAGGTTGCCATGGTGGTGACGTCCTATTTAAGATGGAGTTCTATTATTTCCGTATTACTGAATTTAATATACAGGGTGCATCTGAAATGCTTCAACAAACTTAGAGGGATGATAGTACTCATCAAGACGAACAAAAAATGCAATGGAACATGCTGTCGCAAATGACGTTTAAAGGGTGAAAATCTCAAAACTAATAAAAATATCGAAATCTCGCATGCTGTTTTTCTGCAGAACTGGCTAGTAGCACGAAGCTGCTTTTACTTTCACCTTGTGCATATCCGACCAGAAAGAGATTACAAAAACTTGGATGAAAGCCAAACAAATCTGTGAGCAGCAATCCCCGTATGCAAATTTGAGCGTGTCCGCCAGTCGTTCCTTTTTTTCATTAAATAATGAAAAAAATTATAAAAGCATGATTTACAAAATTTAAAAGAAAAAAAATTCTAAACACTAAAAATTAATGCTAAAACCGTTAAGTAAAAGATATTTAAGTATAATAAGTTTAATTTACATAATTTATAAACAAACTTCAATTTAAACAAAATTTCACTCATTTATTAATTTAATTTATTTTACTGTTATATTTCTAATAAATTCGATAATCTACACAAAATTAATCTCAAATTAAATGAATATTCCTTATATTATTCAGATCTGTTACATACATTTCAATCATTTCACTAGCTGAATAATAGACTGGCCGTTGGGGGTCACCATAATACTTACCCATCATGGATATTCATAATATAAAATAATGTGGAAATTACGATCGCAAATATCAAGGCAACTGATTACACTAGCCTGCATTTCAAAACATTTTGTCAGATGATATCTTAAGATCAAGTTTACCTGAATCAATTTTTGATGCTGATTCCGGAAATGACTTCCATTTTTGTCTATCACGTCAGGATTTTACAAAAATAAGAATTTATGTTTTCAATATTTTAATTAATGCAATCAAAAATTTATCACAATTTCATACAAAGTATTTCATTAACACGTTAAAAATACTGTAAAAAATGTCCTTATAAGTAAGTCCATGGGATTTTTTAATTAAACGAAAAGCAAACAATGTAATTTAAACAAACTTTCTTCTTTCTGTCTTTCTTGCAGATCCTCCTTCATAATTTATGTCCCACTTCAACATCCAACAGTAGTCTACCATTCTATTTACATTCCATCTTCCCCGGTATCTATTCTCCATCTCTGGAAATCCTGGTGAAAGCGCTCACCGTGCTCTTCACTGTAATGTCCCTGATTTTCTTGAAAGTAGTTGATATGGGAATGAGTAAAGTGCATTTTTACACTCATATTACAGCCCAACTTCTTGAAAATCTCCATCATTGTTTGAACAATATTCCTATAATTTGGATCTTTCTTATTCCCTAGAAAGTTTTCGGTAACACATTTGAAGGCGGCCCATGCGTCTTTGTGTATTTCTCTCATTCCTCGTTTTTCCAAAATCTTTGTGCTTCATCAGTTTTTGTATTCGAGGGCCAACGAAAATTCCAGCTTTTAATTTTTCGTGTGTGATGAAGGGAAATTTCATAGTAAGGTACTTAAAGCAATAACCATCTTGAGATAGAGCTTTTACAAATGGCTTCATTAATCTTAAATTGATGTTTAATGATGGGAGCAAAATTTTTGGGGGTTTACGAGTGGTTCATGCCAATCAGACTGTATTTTAAAAGTCGTTAGATAAGTTGGCAAGTATCCAGAAGTACATTACTTTATGTGTGACTACCACATAATACTTGTTCTCAGCATTCAATCTTCAAAATCAACTCGGGTCGACTGCAAACAAACTATACGTGACAGAAGGAAACTAAAAACAGTTCTGTAATCAGCATAACAAAATGCATTAAAAACAGTCATTAGTTTTTAATCATCTGATATCATGCAGGCTAGTGTTATCTTATCGACTTCATTCTTTATGTAAAATTTATGTTACATTCATTCTTTAAAAGAAATAATTCCGAAAATTTGTATATACGCTTTTACAGAAAATAGTTCCAGATAACTAAGGTTACTGAAAGTTAATAGGCTTTGTTGCACTATTACATTCTAAGAACACACCAAATTTCAAGCCCCTATCTCAATTTGTTCGGTAGATAGAGTGTTTAAAATCGTGGCTTGATGACGTAATAAACCTTAAATGAGCTGAAAGAATTGCGTAAAAGAAACATCCTTATAACTCCAAAAATGATAATCCTATTAACTAACAGTTTACTGCGTCAGATTAAGCGTCTCATTTACACTTAAAATATATCTTTGAACTGAAATTTGAATGAAATACAGGATCATGAAAAATCGTTTTATCAGAACGAATATTTCAAGAGTCCGAAAAAAATAGTTCCGGATAATCGAGGTTACTGAAATTCAATAGGCTTCTGCTCATTATTACAGACTAAGTACATACTCAATTTCAAGTCTCTATCTCATTTTATTCAGGAGGTAGAGCGTTTACTGACACGCACACAGACAGACAGACGACGGCATTTTTTTTTTTTTTTTTAAATATGTTTTTCGAAATCTCCAGTGTCTGAAGCGTGTAAATCCGCCATTTTTTTTCGATTTTTAAAACGATTATAAGACTTACCCTATACTACGTACGAGTGTGAATCAAATATAAAACGGAATTTTTGTTTTTTAATTTATTGGTACAAGATACAAAACAGAAAGTTACATATTATTTTTCTATATAATATCCTGATTTCAAAACACATTTTTTCCGAACGGGTTGGATGTTTTTTGGTGCCGTCATCATAGAAAGAAGAGGGGTCTGTCCCCAGTCAATTGCGCACGAAGGCTTCAACAGCAGTGTCATCGCCGAATCGTTCACCTCCGAATGCTTCTTTCAAAGGCCCAAACATATGATAATCTCAAGGGGACTATAGGGAGGGTGTTCCAGTGATGGCCAATGCATTTCCTTCAACTTTTCGCGAGTCAGTTTGGCTGTATGTGGAGGGGCACTGTCATGAAACAAAATGACTTCTCTGATCGGAAATTCACATCTTTTCCGCCGATATGCACATTTTGTTTCGTCCAACAGCTGACAGTAATAGGCAACACCCTCGAGGATGTCCCGCACGGCGCTAATGCTTTCCTCAGTCAAACTTGTTCGATGGGGGCGGGGGGCGGCGAGGGGTTTCAACTTCTGCTCGTCCTTCCGCGAACTTTCTGTGCCAGTCATACACTTGGGATTTCTTCAGGCATGTCTACCCAAACTGTGCTTGGAGTCTTCGTAAAATTTAAGCCGGTCTTATGCCTTCATTTGTGAGAAATTTAACGATAATGCGTTGCGCAACGTTGGGGTGAACTTCTTCCTCAATCATCCTCATTCCCACTGAGGAACGGTGAGAGTAGCCCATACCGGCGCATTAGTCATGTGACATCCCATCTGCTATGCGCAGAGGTTTGAGCGCCCTCGCGATGACCTTCAGGCCTACCAGCAGAAATTACGGTTAATATTTGATTCACCCTCATATGATGGGTAATAAGTGAATTGTTGAAGAATATATAATGCTTTCCAATGGAGCAATTTTCCAATGTTTTCCCAAGCAGCTGCTTTTTTTATAGCTTCGAACGGAGAGGAAGAATAGGGTCCATTGTGTTATTAAGAAGTTTTTCAGTTATTGGTTCACAACCACAACAGTTTGTTCAATACTTTAACCTGACAGCAGTAACGTAAATTTTTTGAGGATAGTAATCGAATGTTAAATAAGTTTGAACCTTTATATTAAAAAAAAAAAAAAAAAAAAAAAAAAAAAAAACATTTATTTTTTTATATTTTTAATTGTATTTTTTTATTTTCCTATTCAAAGAATGGCTTCCATGTCCATGAAATCGAAATTAATAATCTACGTTTTTGAATGAATTATTCACCTTTAGTGTTTGTAACAGTCTTGTACTTAAAATAATTAGCATATTTACCTTTTTTTCAGTTTAATTTTTTTTTTAATAAGAAACTTTTCTGAGCTTGTGTTAATGAGAATAAAATATTCTCTCCATTCAAATATTCGCTTTTAAGAGTTAATAACCTACATGTTTCATTATATTATATACTCGTTAGTAAAATATGCATCACGAATAGCAAATATTGATTCCTGTTCATTAACGACTGTTTTGTACTTTCCGCAGCTTCACCACTAAACTCTTTTTGCAGTTAATATATTAAAGGGAGAATAGACAACCTCTAGTAAATTAATTTAGAGTTTACTTTGTTTAAGCAAATTTCCCATTTAGCATTGTTGCAAAATGATTATCGATCGACAAGTCTCTTCATGTTTCTAATAAATTAACTTTTCCGATGCATTCTAATAAGATACAAATTTAACCCAATTCGTTTACACTCGAGTGCTTTTTCCCCCTTTTATGTTTGCATCTGCCTCCAGAACCGCAAGTTATTTTTCTTCATCATCTCTCTAAACGCCAACTTTCAAACAATAAATTCCCTGCAGCATCTCTTTCTCGCAATGGGCTTACAAGAAACTATTCCAGGATTTTGTCAGCATCAGTAGAAGTTGAAGTTCTTTCGCGTGCCGCTGTTAATTACTTCCACTCCGTTTATTCTGAGTAGAGTTGAGTAAATCTAATCCTGTAGACAGAAAGAGGCCTAGAAAATCCTTGTGTTCCACCCTATGTAAAGAAAGTCCATTTCATAAATCTACAGAAATTGATTGAGTTTTGGAAGTTCCTTCATTTTTATCGTGTTAAAATTTTATGAGATCAGTGTCAAGAAAGAGAAAAGTTTTTAACTCCAGATGAATAATTTCTAGATTTTTAAAGCATCGTCTGCCTTTAAAAACAAAGGTATGAGAAGAATTGCTGAAAGTTTAAAATTCTTTGGCATTGTTCTTTATTGCTACGATTTATTGTCATTTCTAAATTTTAAAGAATTTATTTCATGGATACATACTGATATATTTATGATGCTCCAATAATTTATTCTTGATTTAAAAATTGCCACTATGCAACCTTTTGTAATATGTTAATTTTATGTAATTTTTAAAAGTCTTCGTAATCTATTATGGGTACATAATATATTTTGGTTAGAAAGAAAATTATTTTATTCATCAAAGTACCATATAAGTATATGCACCATATAAATAAAATCATTTTAAATTTTAGATATTTTAATTTTCTTGGTCTAAATCTATTGGTGTATTTTTTATGTAGGCGAGAGGTATAATATTCTCTATTATCAATTGAAATTTGATACTAAAGGTCATCTTAAAGTGAAAAAAAAAAAAGCGTTTTTTTTTTATAAGAAATATTCATGATTGTAACAAGATCTCAGTTATTCACGAAAACGAGGAAAAGGAGAAAATGTACTTGATTAAGCAAGAAATCTAGTAGTAATCCAGTCGCTAATATATTATATTTTCTAAACCGAAAGTCATTGTTGGTACTACAATTTTTGATATTTGAAGGAATTGTTTGATATTAAATTCTGTTTTAGAATAATAAAAAAAAAATCAATAATAATAAAGTATTTCTTGAATGCAACTAAAGTATAGAAAAAAAATGTAATCTGTAAATTCTTCTCAGGCAATGTTTGTGCTTAAAACTTTAGGTATAAGCAGTGTTGCCAGATGGGCGTTGTTATTTCTACTAACAGTGATACCTCTATTTTCGAATAGTGATTTCAACTTAATTAAACTGTCGTGAAATACAGCTAATGTTATTCTTCAGCCAAAATGATAACATTCGGAATAAAAATTCCCTCTCAAACAGCAATTCTGGATATAGTAAGTGCTGTTTATTGTCTGATACACAAAAGAAAGGAACTTTTACCAGGCAGTCAACGAAATCTTGTTTTAATATTTATTTTGTGCCATTTCGGAACTCATTATGCAAATAAATCTATACAAATAGTCCGGAAGCCGATGACATCGAAAGTCCCGTCATCGCTGAAATGAATTTTTTTTATGTAAATCGATAGTAAAATGTCATACGAGCAAAATGAGCTAGGTATGACTGGGTTTGACAAGCCGAAAATAGATTTAATTAAATTACCTATTATTAAAGACCTTTAGTGATTTACCGTTTTCGCGGAAAACCGACGCTTGGCCGGCCTCCAGACACGAAATAAAGTAGCAACTGGTAAAAATTCAAAGCAAAATAAATGTGAGCTTTTATCACCGGCCGCTTCCTTAAAATAGGTATGACAGACATTTCCGGCAGAATAAAGTTTGTCATACCAATTTCTTCTGAAAGAGAACAAATTTTTCTATAAAATGCTCTAAGAGTGATGAATACAGGCGATGACGGTAAAACATTATAGTTTTTTAATAATAATTAATTTAATTAAACATATTTCAGGCTTGTCAAACCTAGTCATACCTAGCTCGTTTTGTTCGTATGACTTTTTACTATCGATTTTCATAAACATTTTTCAATTCCGCGATGACGGTGCTTTCGACGTCACCGGTTTCCGGATTATTATAAGAAAAGAAAAATGTTTGTTTGGCTGTGTGTGTGTGTGTGCTACTAATGGATAGAAAAATCTTCTGCACGAAAGTCTAAAAATTTGGATTCAAAAGTCCAACGCAGGTCGAATGCCCTTGAGGCTCAGATTTTTTATTTTTTGTTAATTAACTGAGATATTAATTAAAAACCATGATAAACATCGTTAAATAACGCTCCGAAGCAGAAAAGGAGGAAAACGCTAAGATTTTTGCGCATTTTTACTCGGCTTAACAAAGCAAAATACCAAAACACAAAAATACGCACTTAAACATAGTACTTTTCTGGTCTCAGCAGTGTTGCTCGTTTAAAAAAAATAGTCATATTTACTGATCGCCCAAAAAAAATTTCTGGACGTCGAACTCGGGTTTGTTTTCTTAAACATGTTTAGAAGTCCTCATCTGCTCTCATGAACAAAATACAAACCTCTGCCCCCCCCCCCCCAAAAAAAAAAAAACAAGGAAAAAAACCTTATAGATGGTTCTTTTCCAGGTACAAAGTTGATATTTAAAAAAATATATATGAGTAATTGGTGGTAAAGATACGCACTGGCTGATTTAATATGAAGAAACATTACTACAATCATGACTGCTAGTACAGCTCAGATTCAAAATATTAGAATAATTACTTTTTTTTTTCACAAACTGGAAATATCCTTTGGTAATTTAACATCTTTTAATGCAAATATGCAAACGATATTTTTATTAAGAACTTATTGTTGATTAAACTTATTTATTATCTTAAAATTAATATCATTTCTGAAAAGAATAATTGAAAAAAAATTATTTTGAAAAGTCAAAATATTAGAATATTTATTCAAGTGGTTCAAAATATTAGAATATTTCGCATTAATTCTCCTTTAATTATCACCAATTCATAACTTGTGGCATCATTGATTAAATTCAGATGATTTTATTTAAAATCGGTGTTCTGTTTATAGTTTGTTTGCTTTTTCGTCTTAAAATGGGTCGTGTGGGTGATATTCCTGAATCTATTAAACTTCGCATGTTTGATTTGTATCGGCACGGCAAAAATCTATGTTATATAGGGAATTATTTACATTGTTCGCAATCAAGAGTTAGTAAAATACTAACACAATATTAAAAAAATGGAAAATTTCAGAATAATCGCCGAAATGGCTGCCGAAAACCAAACGCATCTGCTAGAGCTGACAGGAAACTGAAGCGTATAGTTAAGAAAAACCGATTTAAAAGCGTGCAATTCTTGCACCGAAAATGAAAAGAAGAAAGAGTTGAAGTTTCTATATCGAGAACATTAAGACGTCTCCATAAATCTAAGTTTGAATCTCGTATACCGAAAACAAAATTTCTCATGACTGTAAAACAAAAACGTATAAGATTCAATTGGTGTAAATCAAGACGTTTATGGAGCAAAGAAGATTGGAAAAACATATTAGTTAGGGATGAAATTATCTTGTATAGATACAAAACATACTTTCATCGCTAAATAATATATTTTCCCAATCTTCTTCGCTCCATAAACGTCTTGATTTACACCAATTGAATCTTATACGTTTTTGTTTTACAGTCATGAGAGATTTTATTTTTGGTATACGAGATTCAAACTTAAATTTATGGAGACATTTTAATGTTCTCGATGTAGAAACTTCAACTCCTTCTTCTTTCCATTTTCGGTGCAAGAATTGCACGCTTTTAAATCGGTTTTTCTTAACTATACGCTTCAGTTTCCTGTCAGCTCTAGCAGATGCGTTTGGTTTTCGGCCGCCATTTCAGCGATTATTCTGAAATTTTCCATTTTTTGAATATTGTGTTAGTATTTTACTAACACTTGATTGCGAACAATGTAAATAATTCCCTATAAACATTGATTTTTACCGTGCCGATACAAATCAAACATACGAAGTTTAATAGATTCAGGAATATCACCCACACGACCCATTTTAAGACGAAAAAGCAAACAAACTGTAAAAAGAACACCGATTTTAAATAAAATCGTCTGAATTTAATCAATGGTACCACCAGTTATGAATTGGTGATAATTAAAGGAGAATTAATGCGAAATATTCTAATATTTTGAACCACTTGAATAAATATTCTAACATTTTGACTTTTCAAAATAATTTTTTTTTCAATTATTCTTTTCAGAAATGATATTTTTTAAGATAATAAATAAGTTTAATCAACAATAAGTTCTTAATAAAAATATCGTTTGCATATTTGCATTAAAAGATGTTAAATTACCAAAGGATATTTCCAGTTTGTGAAAAAAATAGTAATTATTCTAATATTTTGAATCTGAGTTGTAGTTTGGTTTCAAGTGTAGTAGTTGTTTGTTCAAACCTTGTAAAAAAAGTAGCACTCCGTGCCAAGAAGATGAGGTAAGTTTAAATTTTCGAATTTTGATCTAATATTTAAAAAAATTCACTTTATTGTTTAGCTGACAATACTTCGAATTTTTACAAATCCAAAAATTCATTGGAGAACGGAAGCTCTGTAACGTCTAAATGCTGTATAGTTTACCTCGATCGCATTTGATTAAACTTGAATGTAGCCGGTTAAGTAAAATACTGTAGAATGGGGTAAAAGTACGCATCCGTCTTGGGGCAAAGATACGCACAAGAAGATGCGGGGCTTTGCCTTATTGTTTTAGCTAGATGTAAAGCTTTCCACAATTACGTTGTGGAAAGTTTTATTTTTTATAAGTTAGTATTTTATAAAATATAATAGCTACTTAACTAATATAAGCTAGTTAACTACCTTTTCCTTTTTCTAGTTAAGTTTTTTTTTTTAAATATAGAACGTAGATATCTACCTACCTACTTTTAAAAATCAATATTCCTGTTTCATAAAACGATTTTGTTTTAAGTCTTAACCCTTAACTCCTATTAACGGTCCACAAACCGCTGCTATATTAAGTTTTCATAGCTTAACTTGTAATTTTCAATTTAACTATTGATGTTAGTTTAATTTTGATTCGTTTGGAAACTTAGTAGTATTGCTAAAGACTTCTAAATGAAGAGAATTTTTATTATAATAGGCCTTTACATAAAGTTTAGCGGAAAAACAGTATCTTATGAGTCAGTCAACCCTTTTATTCATTGTACGATCAAGCGGTCTTTGAGACCGCTCACAGTATTTTTGCAACAATTTTTGTCACAGTAGTTAGAGGTTAACTGCTATTTGTGATCGCACAGACCACTGTTTTTTTCCATTGTTTAACTTACAATTTTCAGTTTAACTATAAATACTAGAGAAATTTACTAATGCTTTTGCATAACTCATTCGTTTTATTGGAAATGGGGCAAAACCCCACAGTAATGGGGCAAAAATACGCACTGTGTATCTTTGCCCCACCACTGCGTACTTTTACCCCAACCGATTGGGCAAAGATACGCAGAGCAATGTTTTTTAAAAATTGCAATTTCCCACAGAATTTTAATTTGACAGAATGTCGGTTGATGGTGGCACTTGCCTAAGGTTCTAATCTAACAATTTAATCACTCGTTACATAAGTTTAGACCAATGTGTGCGTTAAAAATCAAAATGTATGGTAAGTGCGTATCTTTACCCCCACCAACTCTATATCAATATTAAACCTTTCAAAAAAAAAAAACATTTTTATTATGCCGTTTTCGGTATATTAATTTTTTCTGCAATTTTTAAAAATCTGCATCCGTTTTCCTGTACGAAATGCAATAATAATAATAATAATAATAAATAAAATAAAATAAATAAAAATAATAATAAAATTCTCATTTAAAGATGCTGTCTGTTTTCTTTCTAACTATAACTTAAGCATACACTAATCACGCGAAGAAACTTGCAAGCTATTGCTAAACCTATTGAAGCGTTCTTTTGAAACTTCTCGTTTGCATTTCAGTACTTTTAAATGATTTTTTTCTTTGCAGAGCGTACTTGAGATTGATCTCTAACCGTGTCCTGTTTTACTTTTTCGATTTTGGTCCCAAATTTCTTTATAATGTCACTTGCTATTTCAAAATCGAATAGGCTATAGTAAACCTGAAAGCATCTATCAATCACAGGAATATCCGAGAATATTTGCGCGAGTTAGATTACGGACAGACAGACGAACAGAATTCATAAACTGTTTTAAATTATGTTGGAACGTGTTAGAAAAGAATGAACAAATATTTCATAATTTAAAAATACACCAATCAAAAATTGAGACAAGTTAATGGTAACGAACCAAATTTTAAAGTTAAAATTACTGTGTTAACTTGAGTCTGTGTTTGTGTCGGGTTTCGGATAAACGAAAAATTTTGTGTCCAGTTCGAGTCGGTTTTCGGATTGTTTTTAAGGATAACTTTTGGATTCCGGTTTGGTTGTACCCATTGAAAGCAAAATTTTACAGATTGCGGTCTCAGATGATTCCTCTTATAACGGCTAAAAAATGCTAACTATAACTAACCCCTTTGCAACGAGCATTGCATATAAGTGTCGTATAGGGTTCGTACAATCTTTATTTTTCCTATGAGTATTTTCGAATAGAAAATTTTGCCTTATTTAATCACGGAATTTTGCTGTGAATAGAATATCTGGATTTAACTATTTTAATGAACACTTTCAAGGAAAAAAAATAGAAAATTTTTAATAAAGACGTTTTAATCTTTTCTTATTATGTTACTATATTGAAAAAAATAAATAAGTTTATACAATTAGCACTTTAGATGCTTACTTAAAATGTTGTCAAACGTTTTAGCGCATCATTGGCTATTTGTATTAAAAGTTAATCAAGTTCCTTCTAACTACTACAAAATAATACAGTTATATCAAGAATATTAAGGAAACATTTAACTATATTCTCTTAAAGGTCATTACGAAATTCGCCGTAGGAGGTTTCGCCCACACAGTTGTAGTAGGAGTATATTGACACTTTTAAAGTGACATTTACTGATACTTGTTTGAATAAATCATATTCTTGCTTTTACATAATGACCTTCGAGTTAAAATTAGTATGGAAGTAAAAATACCTTTTTTAAAACGTCGGAAATTGTACATCAAACGTGGCAAATGAGATGCGTCCATGCTAAAACTAGTTTTATAAATATTCAGATCTTGGTAGAACAGCTGTTGCAGTCTTATGCAAAAATGCATGAATACAAAATTTTTAATGATTATATATATTAAAGTCAGTAGTACGTGAATAATAGGACTCCATCTTAAATAGGGCGTCGTCATTATGGCAACCTAGAATCATTACTTATCACGGGATGTCGTTGAATTAATGATGTATGATATGATTTAATAGATGAAAGGAAACTTTTATTAACACATTTTTAAGTTTTGATTCGATTTTCATAAAATTGGAAATAACTCGACAAAATTCTGCATCGGTTATACATATATTAAATTTCGAACCATTCGGTTGGGTAGTTTATGCGTTGTTATATGCGGACAACGGACAGTCAGACGGACGGACAAGATGATGACCATAGGTGCTACGTATTTACATAATTACGAACGCATCTAAAGCACTCTTTTATACGCATTCAATGTTTATTTTGAAAATCACACCTGATTTTTGGACTGCAGTTCATGTTTTTTCCACAAAATTTCCTCTAAGATGCGTAAATAGCACGTGGACATCAAACCCGAAATTTCACCACATTCATTTACGCTTGATAGAAAGTGCAAGGTCGTGAATTTATTTAAAAATGCATTATTTTTGCCCTGTTTCATTTTGTAAAATATGCTCACAGGAAAGAAAAGCAAATATTATTTAAACTACCTTTTTTGGATATCTAAATTCATTTCTTAGCGTGTAATCACAATTTAATTAATCTAAAACTATTAATTGATAAAAGTGAGGTTTTTTAATTACTACACGCAAATTTTTTAGTTTTAATTTTTATACTTTTTAGTGTTTAAAATTTAATTATTGCAGCTTCACAGCCATTTGGCCTGTTTTTTTGAGCGTGTTTTGGCGCATCCTTAATCTATTGTTGTTATAACTCGTGTACAATTCCAATCCTCAAAATATTTGGCGAATTATCAACTGCGGGATGTAAAAGGAAAAACGGCTTGAAACTAATGTATTTATTTATTATTAAGTTCTAAAAACATTAAAATGTCGTATTGTCAATGGAGACACACCTGTGAACATTTACCCGACTGCCAAGAAGGGTTATGTGTTTCACGCGTATCTGGGTAAGTGGATTTCTTTATACCCTCGAAACATCCCAACGGCTGGATGGATTTTAATGAATGAGGTATCGATTTGTCTTAACCGTCCAATGGTTATAGGCTAGGTTTTGTTTTTATAAATTCAAAATGGTGGTAAAAATGCACCCTATTGAGTGGCATACCATTGGATAGGTCTTTCAAAATGAAGACGATGTTTCATTGACTATTTTAGCACAGTCAGAAGCTCCGTTTAAATATTACACAACTTGTAAGTTGTGTAGGTAGGATCTCTAGATTTACTGCAACTCTAACCTTCATAGACATCTATAGGCTTTATCAAAACGGTGTTTATAGATAGGAACTAACAATTAAACACAACTTAAAAGTCATCAATGCAAGTAAATAAAAAAATAGGTAAGTAATATAAAAAATAGTTTCACATTGATGAGAAATAAATAATTAGTTCGCTTTTTACGCAGTCGGGTTTTTTGATTTTTAAAATTTAATTTTTACTTCTTTATAATTCTAGCCTATCTGGATATACGTGACGAATCGATTACGAAATTCCAACTTTACATACAAAAACCAATTTTAGTTAAATGAAAGCGTTTAAGAACTACAACAGTAGAAGTATTATTACTCTTATATTATTACACTAACAGAAATACTTTGTTAAATTAACGAAAATATTCCTGGAAGCACTGCTACCGGAATATTTCCGAGAAGTGAAGAAATGTTCGTTATTCTTTTTCTGTTCCAGGACAGAAAATATCCCTAATCTGAAAAAAAGAAGTTTTTCTAAAAATACGTCTCTCGTTCTCCTGTGGATTCGCTTGGCTTTGAACCACGAACCGCGCGTTTCGAATCGAGCATCTTAATCTCTCGGCTAGCGAGCTCTTGGTAGAAAGCTAGTTTAAAATGGAGATATGGTTTTTCTTCAAATGGGGGGGGGGGGGGGATTGATAGGGCTTGTTAAATTCTTGTTCAAAAAGCTCAGAAATTTAAACTTAACAGAGGGACATTTCGTCGTTATGAAATAATGGTTGGTGTTTTAACACTTATAGAACAATAGCGGATAAAAAATATTATATATTCGACATATTTTTTAATAATACATATTTTGATTGTGATGTGAAATATGAATAGGGTAGATTGGGTGAAGATGCCGTTGTTTTTGACTTAGTTGTTTAAAAAATCGCCTGTTGTTTATATTTGTTATTCATTGATTTCTTGTTAAAGTTTAGACTATTATGTATCATTTAAAAAACTTATTTCCATTTACAGAAGTAGGGGAAGCCGGGGCTAGTTGGCTACAGGGGTACAAGTAGGCACAGTCCTCATAAATCGGCTGTTTGCGAATAGATTGCGTAACAAGTCACAGAGTACCTTTCTTCTTACTTTTTACAATCCTCATTGTAGTTTTGCAGCGTTACCTACGTGCAGTGAACATTTATTACAATTTTTCTATTTTTTTGCACTCATAAGTAATTATTTGTTACTTCATTCTTTTTCTAATTTCTGATACTTATCTTAATAATTGCGATTTAACTTGTGCAGTTTTTCTTAGTGCATGATTAATTGTACCTACCCCATGTGTGATTTACTTGGATTATTTATGCTTAGATGGTTACGTGTCCCTTTTGTGAAAAATTTTTTTATGGGGCTAGTAGGCGCATTGAACACGGGGCAAGTTGGCTCGGTGTCTGATGTATGCTGGTAGCTTAAAAAACAACAAACACCGAGAAAAGTGGTTGCAATGCAAAATTTTGGGCACAGGAGGCTTTCCCAAACGGAGACATTCGTTTTTTTATTTGTGACAACTGTAACTCTGATGATGATATCGAGTAGGATGGAAGTTACTCAATGTTAATGTTTTATTCATTATTTTTATGACAGTATAATTTAGATTTTACATTGTACGACGATAACGCCTTTGTTTAAACTTTCTGGTTATAATGAAATTGATTTCTCTTAACTGCGTGTCTTATTTGAGTTTCATTTAAATTTTAATAAAGCGTGTGCCAACTTATGTGGTATAGGCAACTTGCCTTGTGACGGGGTAGGTTGGCTCACAATTTTCCTTTTACTTTAAACTTCCGCTAAACATAAACCACAAAAGCTACAAACTCAAAACTCCGGGCATTTATAGCCGCATGCCTGTTCTTTAAGAGTATAGTTAAAGTTTCATAAAAAACTTAAACAAAACTTAATAAAAATCAATAACTAAAAGCTGCGCCTACTATCCCCGGTCTCCCCTAATAGAAAGCATTGAAAATTTTGCTTTCCTAAACACTTACATTTCGGCATCTTACCCATGCCTATGGGTATGGCCAACAATCTAAGGGTAGGATGCCTTATGGAGTTTCAGTGTAAACATTAATTTTTGTGAAGCAGTATAAAACATAATGGGAGGAATAAAAGTAACTTTAATATTTTAGATATACTAAAATTGTTAACTCACTTAATGTTAAGAAATTAAAAAAATACGAATGTAACAAACATTGGCAATATAATAAAAGAACAAGCTAATATTTAATTGTTATATAACTATTTATGTCATATAAGCAAATTTGTTTGTATTATATTTATTTAGTACATTATGTTCTACTTAACATTTAAAGAATTATGGCTCTTAAGTATGCCTATTTTTAAACATTATAACAAGTTTAACTACGGAAAAGCCGCTGTGATAAAGTGCTTTAGAGTCAATCTTTTTTGTTAATGTTTTTTCATATCTCTTTTTGTTCATTTTAGCAATATCTCAGGTCTGCCAAAAACTGCACATTTGTTTAGGAAATTTGAGGTGCTTTTATGTAACCAACAGTTTCACTGAATGCACTTGGTCCCATCACAATTTCTCGAGGTTTTATTGCACTCTGCTAGACACTCTGAACAATCATTCTCTTTCAATTAAAAAAAAAATCATCTTCTTCTGAATCTTGGGAGGAAATTTAATCACCATTCATTCCATATCATCGTCAGTTGAAGATTATGTGTTTGTACCCATTGACTTCTTATCTAATTCCTTTTTAGAAAGGCTTGAGACACCTGGAAATTCGCAGATGCTATTGTCACACCGATTTAGTTTGGCTTTTATAGGCCTTTAAAATTATTTTTATTTGAATATTAAAATGAGAAGGAAAAAAAAACTTTGGTGAAAATTACGTCATATTTAAAACGATACATTTAAAATGTCTAATTTAAAATAAATTTCTTTAGCGTCTTTATAAAATTGTTCACTTAGTCATTTTATACAAGCTAATTTTAAATTGTTGGATTGATCTTATTTAATCAATCACGAAAGTAGCCGTTAGCTGTCTCGATAGCAATTGATTCGGCCTTAAAATCCCCCAGCCAAAGGGAAAGGAATGGAAACCTGATTACAGGAGATCGCCACTAGTCGTTTATTTACGATTTATTCTTCCGTAATCTTTTCAAAGCAGATCAAATTAGCATGTTTTTAGAGTTTGCGGTGTCTGGATGGAGGTTGGAGAGCATAGCTCGTAGGAGGCAAAGGCCCCTAGTTATCTAAAACTATATTATCTACTACTATACTATTTACATTTATTAAAATTATTTATGCCATATCCCAACCAAACAAGAACCTCAATTAGTAACGATCTGTATTAACATATGGCAGCACTACACAGTCTAAGATTGTAAGGTTCCGCATGCAACCAGTATTCCACGCAGTTGTAAGAAATGATTTGTTCAGAATAGCTGCACTTTAGCGGCTCTTGCATATATGTTAATAAAACTATAAGTAATCTTATAGATATGCCTTCTTCATTAGTAAAGAGTAATAATAAGAGTACGGCGATATAAAAGTGGCGACGATTGAGATTTAACCCAAATTGAAACGTTGTGAAAAAAAAAAAAAATTCGAAAGAGAAAATGAAAAAGAGAACGGAAAATGGCCGATAAAGAAATAATTTCTCTGGGACGCTTGGAAGAATGTAATTCAAATGTTCCTTCGACTATTTATATCGAAAAAATTGATTTTTATTTCTCAGCGAATAGCATAAAAAATGATGAGATGAAGAAAAATATATTGTTAAGTTCGGTTGGAACCACAACGTTTGCCATTTCACGAGATATTATTGTTCCGAATACTCTGAAAGAGATCAGTTACGAAGATCTCTTAAAGAAAGCAAAGAATCATTTTTCACCACTCCCTAGTGAAACTATTTAAGTTTCAGAAACGACTAAGGAAGGAAGGAGAAAATGTAGCAGATTTCATAAGAGATTTACGTCGTTTATCCAAATATTGCAACTTCGGAAACACTCTTAATGACCGCCTTCGTGATCAATTGGTGTTTGGGATCCAGGATGAGAAGATACAACAGAAATTACTGGATTCCAGAGACTTAACGTTCCAAACAGCGGTAGAAATAGCTGAGTCGGTTGAATCTGCGGAGGCTGGAGTAAAATTTCTACACATCGGGGAAAGTACGACTGTCAATCAAGTGCGTGTTTCGAAAGTGGAAAAAGAGAAACCGAATGTAGAGAAGTTTGCTCATGCACCTAAGCCTAAAGAAGATAAATTCGCGTCTGAGAAATCGTGTTACAGATGTTCTAAAAATCATAATCCAAAATTCTGCTCTTTTAAATCGGCAGAATGCCATTTTTGCCATCTATTAGGTCATCTCAAAATTTGCTGTAGAAATCGAAAATTTGGAATGAAAAATGAGAAACAGTTTAAAAAAAGAAAAGTCCTTCCGGCCAGTGCCGGGAGGAAGAGGTAGCTTTTATTTTTCATTAATTAGAAAAAGCCAACTTATATTATTCAAACACACGAAGCTCAATTTAGTGGAAACCGAATATAGGAGATTTAATACTAATTTTTATCAATACTAAATCATTATGAATGAGAATTCGCGAAATTAGTC
Organism: Maratus speciosus; assembly: GCA_963932465.1. Classification (NCBI taxonomy): domain Eukaryota; kingdom Metazoa; phylum Arthropoda; class Arachnida; order Araneae; family Salticidae; genus Maratus; species Maratus speciosus. Next base: position 124,388,328 of record OZ010789.1, on the reverse strand, counting down.
AGCTATATCCAAGCTGCTTTTATTTAAGGTAACTTATATTTGGCTGCCAAATTCGGCGATTTCTTAAAGTGCCTGCCATTTTAAGACAACATGGTGGATGAGGCTAACCAGTGAACTTGGTCGAGACCTTAGTAATTGCTTTGCACATGCTCACTCGCATCTGAATTGGTACGAGTGCTGTCGCAGGCAAAAAATCAGATTTTTCAAAATGTCACCCACATTAGAAATTGAAACTGCTATATCTGAGCCATTTTTTAAGATAAAGACAAACAAAAAATGCTCCTGAATCCTTATATCAAGGTCAAATACATAAGAAAGAAACCTTTTCAATTTTTAAATTTTTTGCACCTTACTTCAAATATAATTTTTTTTAATTTGATAGCCGCCATTTTGAAACAAGATGGCTGATGAAGCTGGCCAGCGAACTTGGACGAGATATTGATGTATACTATCCACATGCCTTCTTACATCGAAATAGGCGAATACGTGTGTTATCGTGTGACAAATACAAGATCGTTTCAAAGTGTTAGACATGCTAGAAATTCAAAGTGCTATAATTCAACCATTTTTTAAGATATAAACAAAAGAACAAATTTTCAGAAACAAAAACTGCTCCAGAATCTATGTATCAAGGCCAAACACGTAAAAAAAATCTTTTTCATTTTCCAATTTTTTAATACCTTAAATTAAATTTTTTAAAAATGGCAACCCTTTTGAAACAAGATGGTTAATGAAGCTGGCCAACGAACTCGGTCGAGACATTGGTATGTACTATGTACAGAGACAGACCAAGTTACATCCAAATCGGTTCATAAATATGCCTGTTATCGCGTGACAAAAATCAGGTCGTTTTAAAATGTCAGCCACAATAGAAATTCAAAATGCTGTAACTCAGCCATTTTTTAAGATATAGACGAAACAAAAACTGCTCCGGAATCTTTGTATAAAGGTCAAATACATAAGAAAAAATATTTTTCCATTTTCAATTTTTTGGTACCACATTTCAAATTTAAATTTTTTTTTTAAATTTTAAATGACTGCCATTTTGAAACAAAACGGCGGATGAAGCTGGCCAACGAACTCGGTCGAGACATTGGTATGTACTATGTACACATTTTTTTAGATATAGACGAAACAAAACCTGTTCCGTAATCTTTGTATTAAGGTAAATCACATACAAAAAAAATCTTTTTCATTTTCTAATTTTTTGGTATCTCATTTTAAATTTTAAATTTTTTAAATTTTTTTAAATGGCGGCCATTTTGAAACTAGATGGCGGATGAAGCTTCTGAAGACTTTTTGCTAGTGAAGAGATGGCCGTTTGTTGTGTTGACAAGAGATTTTTTAACACCAGGTCCTATTAAAAAAAACTCCAATTCGAGTAAACGAAGAGTTTGTTTATTTCCATGATGAAGGTCGAAGGGAGAGGTACAGGGGGAAAGCCATAAGGAGCCTCTTTTAAGACGTCATCACGAGGCTAGAGAGAAAGCAGGAATCTCGAATATACAGTTACAACTTTCTTGCTTGGCGGACTACAATATCGCCAATCTAAAAGTATTTTTGCGCCATGCACAGGGGCTAAGAGAAACATTGGCTGGTATGTTCGCCAAAAATGTACGGTAGGCTTCTACCATATTAATTGTGTAGGGGGGGGGGGCAGATTGTGGGCTGCATACATTCCTGAGTCATGATAGACGGAGACTCATCTGTACATTGATACAGCTGCGGTTAAATGTAAAAAAATAAAAAGTGTTATCTGGAAAGGGCATAGTAACAGCCCGAATTCGTTAGGCTAAAAAGCATGAGACTGTATTTTTCTAGACCAGATGTTAGATCAAAGATGCACCGCTTTACTACAAAAATGCAGAATTGTCATACATCTGAACAAAAGGGTGTGAAGCGAAGATAATTCTAATAAGTAGATTGCATGTAAAGTGATTTTAAATGATGAGTTATATTCATGCCCAAATAAGGAAATGACCGAAGTTAAAATGCTTTTGAAACTAACAGTCAGCCGTAACGAATTTTGTACAAGGTTAAAGCGTATGTGTGAAAGAATCAGAAAGTGAAAATGGAGAGTGATTTACTGATTTTATTTTATTAAAGAGATGAGTACTTAGAATAATTTAATTTAAATGTGAAGGGCTGTTAATACAGTCGATTTAGTTTTTAAATGTTGAATTTAATTTAGGGGCTGCACTGTTTGACTATAGCGCACTAAAATAAATAAGTTATTAAACTGAATTTAATTGAAACAGGTGTGGGGGGGGGGAGAATAAAATGCAAACATATATAACGAGATAGTCGTTATAAAGCTGGCCAACGAACTCGATCGAAATATTTGTATGTACTATGTACACGCCAAGGTACATCCAAATCGGTTCATAAATACGCCTGTTATCACGTGACAAAAATCAGGCCGTTTCAAAATGTCAGCCACGCTAGAAATTCAAAATGCTATAACTCAGCCATTTTTTAAGATATAGACGAAACAAAAACTGCTCCCGAATCTTTTTATCAAGGTCAAACACATAAGAAAAAAATATTTTTTTCAATTTTCAGTTTTTTGGTACCACATTTCAACTTTAAATTTTTCTTAAAAATTTAAATGGCCGCCATTTTTAAACAAGATGGCGGATGAAGCTGGCCAACGAACTCGGTCGAGACATTGGTATGTACTATGTATAAACGAAGTTACATCCATATCGGTTCATAAATACGTCTTTTATCGCGTGACAAATTTCAGGACGTTTCAAAATGTCAGCCATGCTAGAAATTCAAAATGCTATAACTCAGCCATTTTTAAAGATATAGACGAAACAAAAACTGCTCCGGAGTCTTTGTATAAAGGTCAAATACATAAGTAAAAAATATTTTTCCATTTTCAAAATTTTGGTACCACATTTCAAATTTTAAATTTTTTAAAATTTTTTAATGAAGCTGGCCAAGGCTGAAGCTGGCTGTTATTTCCTATTGCGGATGAAGCTGGCCAACGAACTCGGTCGAGACATTGGTATGTACTATGTACACACCGAATTACATCCAAATCGGTTCATAAATACGAGAGTTACAGTATGACAAAGGTCAGATATATATATATATATATATATATATATATTGATATATATATATATATATATACTAGCAAACCCCGCGGCTTTGCTCGCGTAATATTTGAAATATGCCAAGTGATATTTATATGTCTAATTTTTATTAAAAGGTACTAACTAAATTTTTATTTTATTAAAAGGTAATATTTTATTTTATTAAAAGGTACTTATTACTTTTAAGAATAATTAAAAAAATTACTATTTAAAACACAGTTTGATTAAACTCATTGTTACACTGCATAAGGCAGAAATGAGACTTAAATTAATAAAACGAAATAAAACTAAATAAATAATAATTTAGAAAATATTTTGAAACTTTTATGCTCAATTAATACGATCATTTCAGTATTCATTTGAAGTTTTGAATTTTTTAGAAACCATCTTCTTACATCTTAAAATTAACCATCATGTCCTATTCCAAGTCCTACCACCTCTCTCAACATAAAGGGCTATGTTGAAATAGGAACTGTCACCATTAATTTGGCAACATTAATTTTGAAATTGGTTTGTTATTTTCTAATATTCCACAGAAACGTAATTTAGAAAGCTTTTAAAGGCCTTTTTTAGAGCGTTTGTTGTTCCTGTGAGCCCCAGGTGGTAGAATCATCGGCATAAAATATAGCCTGTGTAGGATCAGAGACTGTTACCATTGATTCGCAACTATTACTTGTATATTTGGTTTATATTCCCTGAAATTGCGAAGAAATCGTAATTTAGGACTTTTTTAGAATGCTTTTCGCACCTCCCCTTCACTTCACCCCTTTTTTATTCGAATTTATTTTCGACAGTCCTTCGAGGGCATTTATATTTTATAAGTAACTACCATGCCATATTTAAAGTTTCTAGCCTTTTCAGTATCACAGAAATCGCAATTTAGAAAGTTTTTAGCTACTGCAACCCTCTGGTGGTAGTGGCACAGACATAAAATATAGCTTATCTTTGAGCAGGTTCTATCACCAACAATTTGTCATCATTATTTTTTTAATCGGTTTGGTATTTGATAAGATTACATAAAAAATGTAATTTATAACGCTTTTCGCTCACTTCATCTTTTTAAATTTGAAATTTTCTTTCGACAGTTCTTAGAAAGCAGTTGCATCTTGTAAGTAAATACCATGCCATATTTCAAAGTGTCAGACCAGTCAGTTGTGCAAAAAACGCAAATTAGAACATGTTTTGCTTTTGCAACCCTCAGATGGTAGTGACAGCAACATAAAATAAAACCTATGTTATAGCAGGGACTGTCACCAATGATTTGCAACCATTACTTTTGAAATAGCTTTGGAATTTCCTGAGATTAAGTAGAAATCGCAATTTAGAACGTTTTTAGAACGCTTTTCGCGCATTTTCACCCCTTTTAAAATTTCCAATTTTTACGAAACTGTTCTTAAAGATCATTTATATGTAATAAATATGTACCTTGCCTAATTTTAAGTTGCTAGCCCCTACCGATCACAAAAATCGAAATTTGGAACGCTTTTTTGCTCCTGCAACGTCTAGGTGATAGTGATACCGACTTAAAATAGCGTCTATGTTAGAGCAGAGGCTGTCAGCATCAATTTCTTACCATTACTTTTGAAATCAGTTTGATTCTGCCTGAGATATTGGTGACAAATCGGCATTTAGAACGTTTTTAGAACGCTTTTCGCTCATTTTGCTCCTGCATCTCCTCTGGGGTAGTGGAAACAGATATAAAATATAGCCTATCTTGGAGAAAGATCTGTCCTCATCATTTTTACACCATTATATTTGAAATCGGTTCAGTATTTCCTGAAATTGCTAGAAATCGCAATTTAAACCGTTTTTTACAACGCTTTTTGCGCATTTTGACCCCCCTTTTAAATTTCGACTTTTTAGGAAATGTCCTTAGAGATCATTGACATCTTATAACTAACTACCATTCTAAATTTCACGATTCAAGGCCCTTCCGTCACGTAAAAACCGCAATTTAGAACGTTTTTCTCCTGTACCCCCTTTGGGGTAGTGGCACCGACATAAAACATAGCCTATATTGGAGCAAGTGTTTTCACCATCATTTTGACGACATTATTTTTTTAATCGGTTTGGTATTTCCTGAGATTGTGTAGAATTCACCATTTCGAACGTTTTTTAGAATGCTTTTCGCGTATTTTCACCCCTTTTAAATTTCGAATTGTTTAAGAACTGTTCTTAAACTACCATTTAGAACGTTTTTTAGAACGCTTTTTGTGCATTTTCACCCCTTTTAAATTTCGAGTTGTTTAAGAACTGTTCTTAGACATCATTTATATCTTATAAGTAACTAATATTCCAAATTTCATATTTCTAGGCCCTTCAGTAACGCAAAAATCGCATTTTTAGAACGTTTTTTGCTCCTACACCCCTTTTGGGGTAGTGGCACCGACATAAAATATAGCCTATGTTCTAAGTTGGACTAACACCATCATTTTGATACCATTACTTTTGAAATCGGTTTGGTATTTCCTGAGATTATGTAGAAACTACCATTTAGAACGTTTTTTAGAACGCTTTTTGTGCATTTTCACCCCTTTTTAAATTTCGAATTGTTTAAGAACTGTTCTTAAGTACTGTGTTTAGACATCATTTATATCTTATAAGTAACTAATATTCCACATTTCATATTTCTAGGCCCTTCAGTAACGCAAAAATCGCATTTTTAGAACGTTTTTTGCTCCTGCACCCCCTTTGGGGTAGTGGCACCGACATAAGATATAGCCTATGTTCTAAGTTGGACTAACACCATCATTTTGATATCATTACTTTTGGAATCGGTTCGGTAGTTCCTGAGCTTACCTTCTACAAATAAACAATTTTTTCCTCTTTATAATAGGAGTATAGATATATATATATCAATTTTGAACGGAGGGTGGTTTCGGGGTCTGGGGGTCATGATCGATGGAAATATACCAAAATTTTTTGAAATCGCTTTCCTCCGAACGGCTGCAATAGGTAGCTTTTTGTAATGAAAGCTACCTAAAAATTAAAACTGTTCAGGAAGAAAATTGTTTAAATTTCATGGACGACAACTCCAATAATGTGTCATGGATAATATCGGTTAAAATAAATGGCGTAAATATACATTTTGAAATTGATACTGGTGCGGCTCATACTATTGCAAGTAAAAGTGCTAACAAATTGTTCTCAGGTAAGCTGCCTTTAATTAAATCTAAAATTAAGCTACAAACTTATACTAAAGATTCTCTAACTGTTTTGGGGGAATTAAAAGTAAATGCTTTTGTTGATGAATATTGTATACCTGGTTTAAGAATATTAGTAATTAAAGAGGAGGGTCCGAATCTAATCAGAAAAACTTAGTTAAAAGCATCAAAACTATTTTGGCCTAATGTAAATATGATTAAAAGCATTTCGAAAGAAGATTTAATTAGAAGTTTTCCTAATGTTTTCGCTGACGGGATCGAGACAATCAAGGGTCCTCTCGTGTCAATAAAATTGAAAAAAGATGCAAAACCAGTTTTTCTTAAGTCTCGACCTGTTCCTTTTGCTTTAAGAAAAGCTACTGATGTAGAACTGGAACGATTAACTAATGAGGGTATTTTAAAAGCTGTTGATCATTCAGAATGGGCTAGCCCTATAGTAATTGTTCATAAGCCTAATGGTTCTGTTAGAATATGGGGTGATTATAGAGCAGCATTTAATGTTAATACTGAAAATGATAATTATCCTCTTCCTAGAATGGAAGAATTATTTTCTAAATTATCAGGTGGAAATTTTTTTACTGTTTTTGATTTAAAAGATGCGTATTTACAACAACCTGTAGATAACGAAAGTAGTAATATTTTGACTATAAATACACATAAAGGTTTATTTAATGTGTTACGATTAGCATTTGGGGTAAAATGTGCTCCTGGAATGTTCCAAAGGAAAATTGAATATATTTTAAAAAAAAATTGAATATGTTGGTGTATTTTTAGATGATGTTATCATAAGTACTAGTAACGAATCAGAACATTCTGAAAGAGTTGAAAGTGTTCTGAAATGCTTTTCTGAGCATGTTATAAGATTAAATAAGAAAAAATTAAAATTTATGGTATCGGAAGTTTCTTATTTAGGACATAAAATATCTCAGGAAGGAATTAGACCCACTCCAGAAAAAGTTAATGCTATTTTGAATGCTCCTATTCCAAATAATGTGTCACAATTACGTTCACTTTTAGGCTTAATTTCTTATTATAGAAACTTTCTGCCTAATATTTCAGATGTTTTAGAACCTTTACATAGATTATTAGATAATAATGTAAAGTGGACATGGTCAGAAAAGTATGAAAAAGCGTACAAAAAGTTAAGCAATTATTATGTACATCTCCTGTTTTAGAATTATATGATGTTAACAAAGATATAGTTTTAAAATGTAATGCTTCTGAATATGGTATAGGGTCAGTTTTAAGCCACATTGTTGAGGGTAAAGAGAAACCTATTGCTTAAGCTTCGAGAACTTTAAATAAAACTGAAAGAAATTATGCAATGATTTATAAAGAAGCTTTATCTGTGATGTTTGGGGTCACTAAATTTCACCAATATTTAGCTGGGAAAAAAAATTAAAATTATAACAGATCATAAACCTTTAATTAGATTATTTGATCCTGTTAAAAAGGTACCTGATACATTATCACCTAGAATGCTGAGATGGTCGTTAATGTTAGCTGGGTATGATTATACAATTGAGTATCGCGAGGGTAAAAATAATAAAAATGCTGACGCATTAAGTAGATTACCTCTCCTAGAAACTGTAAATATAGTAAGTAATCCTGCTGAAATAATGTTCGTTTCAAATAATGATAATTGACCTGTTACTTCTAAAACTATTGCAAAGTGGACAACTGAAAATCCTGTAACTAAAGAAATTTTAGAGTGGGTGTTACATGGGTGGACGCGAAAGGTTAAACCAGAAGAATATCAACCATATTTTCGTAGAAGGGAGGAAATTTCCTGTCTAGAAAATTGTCTATTGTGGGGACATAGAGTGGTCGTACCAGAGGAAGGCCGTGAATATATATTAAAATTACTGCATTCCGTTCATCGGGGTATATCAAGCATGAAAGCGAAAGCTAGGGGGTAGTTTGGTGGCCAAATATTGATAAAGAAATTGAACAAATGGTAAATTCTTGTAATAGATGTCAGATGTTTGCGAGGGATTGTCCCAAAATGGAACCCTTGAAATAGAAATCTGAACGACCCTAGGAAAGGATCCATATAGATCATGCCGGTCCTTTTGAAGGTAAAATATTTTTAATAGTTGTCGATTCTTATACTAAATGGTTGGAGGTAGAGGTAGTATCCAGGCCTGATAGTAAAACTACAATTAAGGTATTAATTATAATTTTTGCTACTTTTGGATTACCTGTTGAATTGGTCAGTGATAATGGTCCCGCGTTCACAAGCCATGAATTTGAGGAATTTCTTAAAAATAATTGAATTAAGTAAACGCCTGTTCCACCTTATCATCCGTCTTTGAACAGACAAGCGGAAAGTTGTGTGCAAACTTTGAAAAAATGTCTTAAAAAGCTAGATAAAAGTGACATAACATTGTCAATTTCACGATTTTTGTTAGAAAATCATTCCACTCCTCATTCGGTGACTGGTAAAACTCCTGCTGAATTAATGTTTGGAAGGCCAGTTCGAACAGCCCTTCACTTGGTATTACCATCAAAACCTAAAATACAGCAACTCCTGCACAAATATTTAGTTTTTGTTAAAAATTTTGAAAAAGGGAAGAAATGGGTAAAAGGAAAAATTATGAAATTATTGGGGAGTAGATGGGTTTTAGTAAATAGATGTGACGGAATAATGTGTAAGCGTCACGTTGATCAGTTGAGACGTAATAAAGAGATAAGTTATGAAATACCAGAGAGAGTTGTAGAGATGAATCGAAATGATAAACTAATGTCAGACAAATTTGAAAATATGGGACATAGTGGTAAAAATTACAGCGATTATGATAGGTATGAAAAGGTTAACCAAAACCGTTTTTCTGGAATTAATGGAAAAATAAAAGAACAGCTTAATAACGATGATGCTATTGAACCGAGCCAATCTCAGCCTTCGCATGATATAGTAACAGGTACAGTTGTGAGTAATAAAAATGATGTTACGACAGATAAAACTGTAAAAGACAATTTGACTAAAAACAATGACGAGGACTGTAAGAAAAGTGCTCCAGTTCGAAGAAGTCATAGAGCAAGATTGCCTGTAGTTCGTTTGAACTATGAGGGAAGGGGTGTCATATCCCAACCAAACAAGATCCCCAATTAGTAGCTATCTGTATTAACAGATGGCAGCACTACACAATCTAAGATTGTAAGATTTCGCATGCAACCAGAGTATTCCACGTAGTTGTAAGAAATGATTTGTTCAGAATAGCTGCACTTCAACGCCTCTTGCATATATGTTAATAAAACTATAAGTAATCTTATAGTTATGCCTTCTTCCGTAGTAAAGAGTAATAATAAGAGTACGGCGATATAAAAATTTACAGCTTCATTTAACATAAAAAATTTAACAGTGATTACAATTAATAATTATTACACAATTATTTATTAGGCCAATAAAGTTTATTTATAAGGCAGAATACATATAGAAACCTTTCAAATTATGTTCACTTTAGATTTTAATATTTCTTTATGTCATTTTAAACATTTAGAAAATTTATAATTTTAATCAATGATTTTTTTTAATCAGTTGATTAAAATCCCGAATTATTCACTGATATAAATTATTTGATTAAAGTTGTTGACAAGTTAGTTAATAGCCAAGAGTAATTTAATCAATGAAGAAACAACCAGGCATTTGACCGCCAAGGAAAATAACCGGCATCTTACACCATGGGAAAACAACCGGCATCTTACCCCAAAAATTTTCGTCGACTCATCCCAAAGTATTGGGCAAGACTGATCCCCACTATTGACTATTGGCTCCCCATTGACGTGAAGAAGAGGGAACAGGCCACCATTTATGCTTTGCAGAAAGGCCAGGTACCAGTACTCTAAAAACATCAGATTTATTTCTTTGGTGTTTAAATTAACAAGGAGAGGACGAATCTTGGTAATCACAGATTTTTATTAATTTAATATATGTTGTAGGGTAGAGACCCCTTAGTCTCAGGTTCAACGGATTTTATACAACGCTCCTTAGTTCTTGAGAAATCGGGGTGGGGGGGGGGGGGTCTGATATTAGGACACAAATTAAATATTTACTTTCTAACAAAAAGGATAGATTGGTCGTAACTCAGTTGGTGCGGCGTTTTCTAGCTGATCAGAAGGCTCGAGTTCGATACCCGAACGCGCTACATTTGTTTTTCTCATTTTTTGTTTTATAAATATACTTGTAATTATAACTTAATAATTTCATTGTCAATTAAAATTTATAATATTGTATATCATATAATTTTAACCTATGTAATTGTTTATTTTTAACTAAATAGTTGTATAAAACATCATAAAACTGTTAATTTTTTAAAAATCACTTTTAAAATGTGTTCTTTATCGATGAAATGATAACGAAAAATTGTGTCAATTCGTGATTTTAAAGAAACATTATTTATGCATTGCTTTAACAAGGGAAGTCAATACAGTGATACTATTACTCTATTTTTAAAGTAACAAGCATAATTATATTAAAAATTAGCATCAGAATTGAATTACAACCGATTTTTTGCATATTAAAGATTTTTTAATTTGTAATACGTATGCTTGCGCTTTCAGTTATTTTGCTTTCCCCTTTATCTTCTTTCTGCTTTAATTTTTATTTTATTTGAATATGTTTTATTTTATCATAACTAGATGGCGCGACAACAGATTTTGTAACGATTTCGGAAATTTTATTATTCAATAATAGATCTAATTTCTTTTTAAATCTCTTTAAAGGATGAGAAATAATAGTTCAAAATAAAATATGATAAATTTAAATTTAAATTTGTTAACATTATAATTAATGTACGATATTAAATTTTTTAATTGAGATTATTAAATTATAATCACGAGTATATTTATAAAACAAAAAAAATGAGAAAAAGAAATGTAGCGCGCTCGGGTATCGAACCCGAGCCCGCGAATCAGCCAGCAAACGCCATACCAACTGAGCTACGACCAACTTATCTTTTTTTTTTTTTTTTTTTTTTTTTTTTTACAAAGTAAGTGTTTAAGTTGTGTACTAATATTAGACACCCCGGTTTTTTAAGAACTAAGGAGCGTTGTTTAAAATCCGTTGAACCTGAGACTAAGGAGTCTCTACCCTACAACATATAATTAAACAAAATCTGTGATTACCAAGGTTGGCCCTCTCCTTGTAAGACTTATATAGGCAAATAAAGAAGTCACGTAAAAGATTTTGGACACTTACCAGATAGACGTTAAGACGTTCGTTAAGACGAAATAACAATAAAAAATTACCACTTAAAATTTTTAAAAAAGAACACAAATGGAAATTAAAGTATCACTAGGGAACCCTCTTCATTACAACTGTGCAGCGTTTCTCTGCATCGCCTGCGCATATGAAAACTACGTGATACGGCATCTTGCACAACACGACGTTTCACCAAAAGTTACCCTATTATGTTTTTAATTAAACTAGGGAATCGAACCTGGGCTCCCCGGGTTACAGAGTATAGGTGAAACCATTCTTTTTTTTTTTTATTATTGAAAACTCTAATCTATCTTTTAATGTAATACATATTTTAGATTGGCTCACTACACCAAAAATAATTTTTAGATGATAAATATCAATTATGCAATCAAATATAGTTTTAAAATTTATTAAAAGCGATACTTACACATGATATGGCATGCCAAGAGTTGTTAGCCGAAGATTTTGCGTCTTACTGCAGTCTTTCTGATCATTTCAGTGCTTTAAGCGTGTAGTACAATCACATGTCTGTTAAATTTGTTTTTTATTTATATCTACAATACTTATTTTTGTATAGAGGAAGCTTCAATTTTGTTATAGAACATTAGACGGAAAAAAATACTGAACTTTTTATATTGTTTTAAGGGCAAACGGGTAAATCTTTCGTAATCAAGCTCCACGCGATAGAGATAAATTAAAAAATAATTCATGCTTGAAAGTTATTTTTAAAACTATAGACAAACGAAACTGAGATATAGTTTTCAAACAAATTTTTTTTCTCCCTATTTGGCGTTGTTAAAATTTTCAATTGCATATACGTTAAATTTGTGGGGGTTTTATATATTATTCTGTTATTTATTTATTGATAAAGCTTTAATTTCTTTATAGAAAACGGGGACAACTGCTAGCAATTTTTAGTGTTTTATGTTCAAATTCCTTATTATTAATTCGTAATGGAGCCGGCACGCGATAGAAATAATTAAAAAAAAAATCATGCTTGAAATTATTTTAAAAACCATAATCCGTCAATTAAGATACAGTTTTCAAACAAATTGCATTTAAAAGTACATTTTTATCTCTATTCGACGGTGCAAAAATTGAAAATGTGTGCTATTTAGAAATTTTAGAAATCGTAATAAAAGTAAATAACAGTTAAATTTGATCGTCTACTCTTGCCATTCGCAAAATTACGTCAGCGTTACGTACAGATATGTTTGTCCTTTATAATATAGACACTCTAAATTTTTGTAAAACATTGTGCTTTATCAACCTGTGATTTCGATTATTTTATTCTTTAAATTGAAGTTCTTTCAGCTGTGAAGAATTTCAAAGCAGATGTGGTGAAATGACGCACTTCTGCAAAACATATTTCAGTTTTAAGAACTAAAAAACACGCTTTTCCATAAAGCTAAAGCATTCCACCTTTACGATCCAGTCTTAAACAACATCTATAGAAAAGTATGCATATGATGTCATTATCGCGGAATAATACACAAACCCGGAAAAACGCAATATAGTCATTCAAGAACCTTGTCAAAATAAATCAGGTATCTAATGATTCATAGGACTTCACTTGTTTGTTTATATAGCTCCATGTTTTATCAGAAATTATTCATTTGTATTTTTTCAAAATTCGGAAAATATTATTTTACACACGGATAGCTAAAATTGCATTCTTTAAGCTTTCCGATACGAATTAAGTAAATGTGGAGGAAAGTCACACAAATGTTATTTAAAATACAATTTTGTAAAGAGAAAGTGTTGTATCGTTTGTAAAGTAAGTTTGCAATAAACTAAAAAACATTTAAATGATGAATAAAAACGAAATAAAATCAAAATTCCTTGGATTTTGTAACAGACGATATTCTTGACATAGCGCGCATTTCAGTTTCTTTTTTCAGTTTGTAGGAGAAAATGGCAACAAAAAGATTAAGTAATCTACTGATTTTCCTTCACTTTTAACAGAAATAGGGTACTTTAGTCGCCACAATTACAAAATTGATACTAAAATCTATAAAAATAAATAATATCTAAAAAATAAATCGAGATACAGCTTTCAAACAAATTGCATTTAAAAGAGCATTTTTTTTCCTTATACGTGTAAAAATTGTGTGTAAAAACGGTGTAAAAATTGAAAATGTACGATGTTTAAAAGTTTAAAAATTTGCAAAACTGAAATTTCATTTCAAATTTCAAAGTGTTGCCATTCGAAAAATGGCAACACATGTTTGCCAAGAAATGTTTGCTTTTTGGAATAAAATCGATTTTTTAAAAACTTGATTGAACTACTATATATTTTTTAAATGTGTTCGTTTAGATATATTTCACTTGCGAATATTTTTTTTATTGCTCGAAAAAATAAATTATGAATAATGAATGAGAGTTTAAATGAATGAGGAAATTGCTGCTTTATAAAATTCGAAAGCATTATTTTTGTTTGTGATTTTAAATAAATGAGAAATTTAATTTATTGAATTTTCGGTTTTTCATTTTAAAAATAAATTCGAACTTTGGCATTAATACAGCCAATACGCATACGTGCAAGGAATAAAAAGAAATTTTCCCGCTTTTTCAGACTTTCGGGAAGGATTAAGAGAAAAAACATGCTCTCTAGGAGTACGAGAATTATTTGCTTTAAAATGACGAATAATTTAGTGCATAAAGAAAATTTTTTCTGATAGTGTATATTATATAGATTATTTTATTTAATACACACACACACACACATATATATATATACATAACAATATATATTATATATATTATTATCATTAATATATATATGTATTATTTGCTTTAAACTTTTCAAAATAAATAATTTAATAAATTAATTTGCTCACTTCAAAAAAAAAAAAAAGATTTTAAAATTTGTATGAAACAATAATAAAATTTACCTTTCCACTAAAAAAGAACTCAATTGTGTCATCAATATTAATCGAACACAGTCTTAAAGGTCAATACAAAAATTCTAACGAAGAAGGTTTCACTAGGTTAATTTTCACACAATTATTCTAAACTGGTAAACAAATCATATTAGATGTAAATTTCCAACTGGGCGAAAAATGTCCGGACCAGGATTCGAACCCGGTATCTCCTGGCTGAAGCCGCCAGTGCTCTGCCATCTGAGATATCCCGGACGATTCTGGTCGAGCTTTTTCACCCAGCTAACCTTGAAGATTACAGCATCTGGTCTGAAACCTGGTTCAGCTCAACAGAATAAATCTCAGGTAATAGAACTCCAGAAATCGCTGGATACGAAATTACACTAGATTAATTTTCACACAATTACGCAGCAATTTCCTCAATAGAGTTAATTGTGTGAAAATTAATCTAGTGTAATTTCGTATCCAGCGATTTCGGGAGTTCCATTACCTGAGATTTATTCTGTTGAGCTGAACCAGGTTTCAGACCAGATGCTGTAATCTTCAAGGTTAGATGGGTGAAAAAGTTCGACCAGAATCGTCCGGAATAGCTCAGATGGCAGAGCACTGGCGGCTTCAGCCAGGAGATCCCGGGTTCGAATCCTGGTCCGGACATTTTTCGCCCAGTTGGAAATTTACATCTAATATGAAGAAGGTTTCATCCACATTGTTTTAGTAAGTGCTTATTAAGACTTTAAAAGAGACATTTTCGGATGCTTGCTTACATAAGTCATGTTCTTGAATTTAAATATATTATTGAGATTTTTTTCGGAAACTTTCGATTGATTAAACTATAACGTTGGAAGTATTACTTCTATATTATTCTCTTATTATAATGTAAAATAAATATATTATTCAAACAATTTATATGCCTTTAAGAAAGATTTTAAAATTTCGGTAAAAGATTCTATATTTGTATTAAACATTAATTATATTTCCTTTCGACTAATAAAGAACTCTAATATGTCATCAACATTAAATAATTAATATTAAATTCAAAAAACCCGACTGCTAAAAAAGCGAACTAATTAATTATTTCTCATCAGTGTGAAACTATTTTTTATATTACTTACCCATTTTTTTATTTACTTGTTTTGATGACTTTTAAGTTGTGTTTCATTGATAGTTCCTATCTATAAACACTGTTTTGATGAGGCTTATAAAAATAGATGTCTATGCTGGTTAGAGTTGTAGTAAAGCTAGAGATCCTACTTACACAACTTCCAGGCTGTATAATATTTAAACGGAGCTTCTGACTGTAAAATAGTCAATGAAACATCGTCTTCATTTTAAAAGCCCTATCCAATGATATGCCACTCAATAGGGTGCGTAAATTTTTTTTTCGTGTCTACCGCCATTTTGTATTTTACGGCCGCTATTTTGAATATATAAAAACAAAACCTAGCCTATAACCATTGGACGTTTAAGACGAATCGATAGAGACCTCATTCATGCAAATCCATCCAGCCGTTGGGGTGCTTCGAGGGTATAAATAAATTCACATACTCAGATACGCGTGAAACACATAACCCTTCTTGGCAGCCGGGTAAAAAGACATTGTCTTAAAGGTATTTTACGCTGTTCTACCGCAGGTATTCTTGTATTTAAATATTTCATTGCAACTTTTAAATTTGTCACTTTCTTTTTATTGAGTTATACTCTTCTACCTCATTTCTACTTAAACAAAACAAAACAAAAAGTTTTTATTAATATATACATTTTGTATTATTTTATTAATATTAAATACAATAAATATTATTTGATATGATATTAATTTAGGTTGCGGAGAAAAATGATGCTACTGCGACACACACATCGGAATAACTTTAAAAAAAAAAGTGCTAACCCATATATATAGATTTTTTTTTTTTTTCAAAATATCGCATCAACAATTAAAATAAAGAAAATTACTTTAATGTCTTTCAAAAATTTGTCATTCAAAACTTTCTCATTTTTTTACAATTGTTTATTTCAACTTACAATTAATTCTCTTTGTATGTTTATATGTTACAGTCAAATCTTGTTATTCATTTTTACCCACTTCTTGTTGACAAAGAGCTTTCAAATTTGGTATATATATATGCATTCCTGAGGGCAATATGGGACTTGAACATTGATTTTTTTTTAAAAATTCGATCTATAAAGGAGACAGTAACGGGGGTCAAATATAAAATTTAAAAGAATCACCCTATCTCATAAACCAATGGAAATACAGTCTTAAAACTTGACATGCCTATAGTATAACTAAAATTGGTAAACATGGGTTTCGGAATTTTTCAAAATTCGACCACAAAGAGGCTTTCTACTGCCAAGCGCCCTCCGTTTTTGTAAGACATCAATCAAAATCAATACTTAAACTTAATGATTACTCAATTATAGTTTGATTTCCTATGTAGAAATCAATACCAGTACGCTAGTTTTGAACCTGCGAACGTCAGCCCAAGCCTCTAACTTTGTGAACAGAATGTTAACTACTGGGCTGAGTTTGCCCCGAGGTAGCCTCGAAATCACAATTACCAATCCAAGCTGGGAATTCAGTACTTTCGGTAGACACATATCCTGCAAACTTAAGATATATTACTATTAATTCGCCAACATAACTGATTAATTTGAAATTCCCAAATTAGTACCTGTCCGTCCTGTAGAATATATACAATACTAGCTGTTTAACCCGTACTATGCACGGGAGTTCATGAATTTAATTCTAAAACTAAAATTAAAAATAACTATTCGATTTAGTAAAATATTTTTCTACTGCTGTGCCCTTTTTTTTAATGAAATTTAATTTATCACGTTACTATGGCAGCAGACGATAAAACGATATCCTTGGAATAAGGAAATATATAGAATTAAAAGTTTTGTTGATGTTTGTGATAAAATGTGTTTCTTTATTTTTAAAAATTTGTAATAATTAAGCGCAATTAAATAAGCTCTAATTATTTGCATGTGAGGTAAAAGAATTATCGTAATACCCGATAAGGCTTCTTAGTATTGCAGCGTGGCGTACGTAATATACATATCTCTAATTATTTGCAAGTGATGTAAACGAATTATGGTAATATCCGCTACAGCTGTTTAGTATTGAAGCGTGGCGTGCGTCAATATGCAATGCGTCTTGCAATAGAAAGGCAATTGTTCTGGTAAGAACTTTATTGTGAATTTTTAATTGTTGGCAGCTGCTATAAAGAAAAATGTTTGAATCTGATAGGAAATTGCTGAAAAATTGGTGGTTTTTTATTAATTAAAAGTTAAATATAAATTATTTTCATTCCGGATTACTTTAGTTGCCTCGGCCTTGTTTCAATACACATGTACATAACATTTCGCAATTCTGGCTTTAAAACTGTATATTTGTATAGCACTACAGACAGGCAGACAAATTTTCCTTTTTATCTATTAGATATAACTATGTAACTTATTTGACATTTACCAATATAATGCTTCAAATGTTTCACTGTTTTTGTCTTTTTCAGAAGAGGAGGAGTTGACATGCAATGTGTGCGAACGTTCCTTTCATAGTGTTCGGAGGTTAGAGCAGCATCAACAACGACAAAGACATTACGGATGTTCCGTCTGTGAATCTTTATTCCCTACACTCATGGCACTTGAGCTGCACAAGGAGACCCTTGACCACTGGACAGACTATGAACTCAATGTCCGAAAGATTCAGAAGGACTATTACTCTGACTCTGAAGATGAGCTTGAAGAACACAGGGTTTACTCCCACAAGGGACGAGACGAACTGAAGAGACTTTTACTATGATGGTTTTGTACCTGCTGCCAAGGGAGGCAGCAGTACTCCATACAAGACTGACCCCCTTCGGCCGACAGGATCCCTGACCGAAACGATCTTAGGGGTCTTGTACCTTTTAATCTCTTGGGAGCTGAAGTTAAAATAATGATACAAATACACATTCACTGCTTTTGCACAAACAAAATGGCACCGTACATGGCAAAAAGAGCCCATTTTCTGAAATTAATGCTTTAAGGCAATCATACTCAACCTGTGGCCCCGCCACCTTTTGTATGGGACTGAGACACCCAATCACTAATCCATATTTATAACCACTTTCAAAGTGCAAAAAAGGTATTTAAGATTTTCATTATTGTTTATACAGGGTGTAGCGGAATTCAACCGATAAATTCAGAGTTATGATAGTAGGGATTAAAAAAAATAAGAAAAATTGCAATGGAACATGGTGTCTCAAAGCACTTATTTAATCAAAAATACAGAGTGTTTTACAATAATTAAACTTGGCTTGCCGGTCATAACTTTCAGAAAACTGAAGTCTATTATAATGAAACTTTTAATTGACATGCTCACTTTTGTTGTAAATGTGATGACATCAAAAAAAGTTGTAGAAGTTTCCATTATACGTGCTAGTAGTATGCATTTGACGCTTCACATTTTGGAAAGAGATTAGCAGTTCATGCGGTATCATCGATTGCGAGAGCACCCTTTTTTTTTGAAGAACTTTGCGTGATATTATCACATTTCATACCAGTCGAGATACATATCGTTACATTGGTATTACAGTAATTTTATCTTTCTTAAAATTATTACCGTCAACTCGAGTTCAATTAGGGTGAAATAGCCTGTACTTGTGATTAAAAGATTGACTTCCGACCCTATATTCTATGGTAATTTTCCATCCTCTTAATGTCTACAATCAGACCACTGAATTTGTCGGTTGAATTAGGCAACACCCTGTATATTTTAAAGACAAGACAAAAGCTGTCGAGTTGTATGTATTATAAAAGTACGCCATTTGCTTAGTGAAAAGTTCTTACGTATTTCCATCAGATATATCTATCTATCTATCTATCTATGTATATATATATATATATATATAATCTTCACACTTATCAAACTATCTAAAATTAACTAAATTTTAATTTTTTTTGCATTTTAAAAAGATGTAAATCCTGTGCATATAGCAAAAGTCGTATTTATTGAAGTTTTTTTTTTTCTTTTAAAATTTAGGAATTCGATCCTAATGTATTATCCGGTTACCCTTTAAGCTTCCAAACCGTGTTTTTCCATCACGTAATCTGGGCTTATTTAACACAAAATTCATATTAACGTTATTTATTTTGCAGTGCATAATATAAATAAATATTTAAGGTAATCATAAATAAATCCTCATACAAATACTTTTCATAGCTGTTATTTTGTGAAATATTAAACATACTGCAATATTCTGATACTGCAAGATACTGAAAAATTCTGCAAGACGCTTAAAGGGTTAATACTTATCATATAGCTGACGCTAATTATATTAATTTTATTATACTCATTTGTTATATTACTTTTGTTATGTTTCCATTTTAATTATATATATTTTTAATATTATTATAATAACAGTAATGTGTTGTGGTCCACCTAAAGAACGAAGCTTATGTTTGTGGCCCACGCGGAGAACAGGCTGAGTATGGCTGCGTTTAGGGGATTGTTAATTTGAGTTCAAGAATGTGGATCTAAAACTATTAGCCCCCTTAAAGGGGTAGTACACCTTTGAGGACGTCGAAAAAGTAAAAAATATCACTATGTTCCAAGCTTCAAAACTTGTGCAATAATTCAAAAATAAAAATCAAACTTCATTTAAATATAAAGCTTATATTTAAATTTATATTTAAAAAAATATATATTCCTGTAGATTCATAAATAAATATCGAAATGATAAGTTTAAAAATATATGATAATAACAGAAAAAATCTTGCATGCATGATAAAATCTAAAAATATACATATAAAGAGGAAATTTTGGTGAAAATAAATACATAATAGTGATACCTTTATACTAAAACCAGAATTTTTGTAAAAAATATCGACTAAATTGAAAAATGAACAAAAAATATTTAAAAAATCACCTTTTAAAAAATATTTTCGAAGTACAAAAATAAAAACAAAAACAAAAAAAAATCTTACCTTTTCTGGTTTTAAGTTGTAGATAATACAGAAATGAATATGTGGTTAAAATTTCTTTTGATTGCCATGCATAGTTTTTTAGTAACTCAGCGCGCAATATCAAAATTCATCATTTTGAATAAACGCATAGCAAAGTTTAATTATCCTATGTAGTCTTAATGTGTACTCTTAATAAAACTGCTATAATTAGTAAACTAATGGGAATTTTTAATGCGTTTTTGCGGTTTTTTTTTTCTTTGTATATTGTTCAGAAATGATTACGGAATCAAAATATGTATAAAAAAATTCGAAAATTTTAACGGTTTAAAGATATCCTTCCCCCTTAAACAATCAATTTAATTACCAATAACCTAAATTCACTCAATAACAAATTGAAGGGCCTTAATCAAGTGAATGATCTTCAAAATATTTTATAGTAAAGGTACCTTTTAAACGCGTCGAAAATTAACGAAAAACTTCAAAGTTTAAATTAGTCTATCTTCAAAGCCTTTTTATGTATAAACATGAAATTTTGGATATTCATTAAACATATTGTGCTTTGTAATATGCTACCATTAGAAATTTATTAACCCTTTACAGAATTTATGTATTGTTGAAATCAAAATTGCGCTCTTTTTTTAGCCCATAAGACATTGCGCGCATGATATCTTGAGAAAGTGTGTATGGATTGGCATGAAATTCCGTATAGATACTAAACATATATGTGTGTTTAAAATGATCTACTCTTAGGCTAAAATTATTTCATTAACTATATAAAAAAAATATTTTCGTAAAAAAAAAATAAAAATTTTGTATTTTTATTGAATAAAAATAGTCATAACTAAAAATATTACCATTGTAAATACTTAAAAGTAGATCATTTTAAACACGCATATTTCTTTAGTATATTTAGCAAATTTCATGAAAATCCATACATACTTTCTCAAGATATCATGCGCACAATGACTTATGGAGTAAAACAAAAGAGCTATTTTGATTTCAACCATACACAAATTATGTAAAGGGTTAACAAATTTCTGTTGGTAGTATATTACAAAGCACGATCTGTTTAATCAATATCCAAAATTTCATGTTTATACATAAAAAGGTTTTGAATATAGGCTAATTCAAACTTTGAAGTTTTTCGTTAATTTTCGATGCGTTTAAAAGGTACAAGACCCCTTAAGGGGTTCCGGTACACAAAACTCTTCAAAATTTCTAAAAATATTTTATAATAGTTTCTGAAAATATTTCTCTGCTTAAAATGACGTTTAAATCATGTTTCTATTTTAATTGGATCAGGGAATATTATTTTTTTTCGTTTTGGTTTGTTTTCAAAATCTAGCTTTCAAGCAAAGATTGTCATGAAAACGACTTCTTGTGAAAATGCGTTTTTCTTCATGATGGGTTTTTTCACCGTATTTAAACTGTTATAAACCAAGAACCATTAAAGATAAATGGTTCAAACTTGGAACATGTCTTTTCAATTATTTTGCTTTAATTTTGAGTCAGCAAATTAAAATAATAATAATAATTTTTTTTTCAAAATAGGATTTTTTAAAAAAAAGTTAAGTAATTTCTTTTTTAATTTTTACTTTAAACATTTTAAAATTCTATTTAAATTGATATTTTTAAAAATTCTGAATCAAAATTAAAACTTACATACTTCTGTTCATTTAGATGAAAAAAAAAAAAGTAATAAAAAAAATATTTCGAGTTAAAACGATTTTAAATTACCCCACTTTTTAAATAAATTTTAAATTTTTCAATTAATAAAAATATGGCAAGTTTTATCATGTCATTTTGTTTACAAATAATATGGTTAACCATCGCAAAAAATTTCAAAATTTTAACTCAATAAGTAAAAGTTATTTTAAAATGTGTCTCGGACCCCTTTAAGTTAAACAATTATGAAAATTACTTACTTTCTTGGCCCCCTGCCTTGAAGACATTTTTCAATCTCAGATGAAAAGAACATTTATTTTATGAGGAAATAACAATCATGTCAGGATTTTTCGTAAACTGGAAATTTCAATGTTCAGAAGTTCAAAGTTAAAATTAAATCTCCTCCCTGCAACTCATCAGACCCCTGAGCTGTTTAGCTGTGAGAATCTCCAGTATAAGCCAAAAAATTGAATACATTATTGAATTAAATATAATTAAAGTGAATAAAAAAGTTTTACATCTGTTTTATAGTATTAGATTTTCGCTACCTTTTAACTTTGAAATTTGCGATTTGCGATACATCCTGAAGTGATGATTATAAAAGAATGTCATTTTCAAATTCATTGCTAAAAAGTACATTTAAATCAATTATCAAAAGTTAAAAAACACAACTATCTTCTCTTTTTTATAGTATAAAATTTTTGCTGTTTTTTAACTTTTAAATTTCTTATTTGCAAAATATCATGACATGATGATTAAAAATGAAAGTTATTTTCGGATTCAGCCTAAAAATTGCTTAAAAATATATTATTAAAAGTTAAAAAATATATTATCAAAAGTTAAAAAATACAACCATCTCCTGTATTTTTTAGCACAAGATTCTCGTTATTTTTTTTTACTTTTTACCACCGAAATTTACGATTTGCGAAAAATTCTGATGTGATGTTTTAAAAATAAAGGTCATTTTCAATTTCAGCGCTAAAATATATATAAAAATCAATTATTAAAAGTTAAAAAACACAACCATTGAATGCTTGTGAATCCATATATAAAGTTCTCAAGCTATTATACACGGAATGACTTACAGAGTAAAAAAAGTGTTTTTTAATTTCAATAATGAACAAATTTTGTAGAAGGCTCGTCAGTTTTAATGGTAGTATATTAAATACAATATATTTAATCAATAGTCAAAACTTCATGTTTATATATAAAGAGGTTTTGAATATACACAAATTCAAACTTTGAAGGATTTTGTTGTTTTTAATCAGATTTAAAAGGTACAAGGCCCTTTAAATTGTCCTGTTGGCGATAAAATTTCATCTGTGATTTTTGACTTCAGAATTACAGACTCAAGAGCTCAATAAGTTACTCTGTCTGTGACTATTCTTTCCATAGACAATATTCATTCCGAGATTCCTTCTCTTCTAAAACTTTCTTTTAGAGGAAGAAAAAGTTTGCAGAAGAAGAAAGAACACAGAATAAGAATGCATAATTTTCTTAAATGGTCCAAAAATACAGAAAAACAACAAGGAATTCTAGCAATCTACCATTATGAAAACATTTTAGAGAGTTTCAGGAGATTATGTGTTCTGATTTTATCTTTTATATGTAATATATGTATTTATACAAGACAGTCCAAAAAATGTTTACACGTTCAAAAAAAAAAAAAAAAAAAAAAAAAGGAAAAAAAAAACTTAAGTAAAAGTGTTAATAGTCAAAGTATATGACGATGTGAGTTTCAAAACTCGCCTTATGCAAAATTTCCAAAATCGAGTTTTCTCTATCAATCTATTCTATTGGTAAACCTGCACCGAGAAAATACTACACTCTGCAAAAAAACTTGTTTTACCCTTTATTTCTGGCATTGTAAAATATTTGTTTTCACTGAAAATCAAAGGACGCATTTAGAAGTTTTTCACGATTTCCAAAAATTTGATTTTCTGGATAAGCCGAATTTAGAAACTCACGTCCTCATATATACACTGTAAAAAAGACAAACATTTCTTAACCGAATAAACTCGAACAAAAATATGCAATAACCAGACTAGTTTCGGTAGCCTTTAGTGTACCGTCCTTAGTGCAAAGAATAACGGAAACTTGCTCGATTATACAGAGGAGAAGCGGATTCAATTGAGAAGTTCATTAACCAGTGAGGAGATCGAGGAAGAAATTTTCCTGTTTCCCCATTGGTTAATGAACTTCTCAGTTGAATCCGCTTCTCCCCTATATAATTGAGCAAGTTTCCGTTATTCTTTGTACTGAGGACGATGCACTGTTAAAAAAAAAAAAAAACGGACTAAAAAAAGGAGATTCTACTGGCAATCTAGACGCCAGTACTATTTCCGTATATTTAGGGAAATTTTACCCCGTAAATTACAGAAAATTTTCCGTTTTTCTCATTAAAAACGGAAATTTTTCTGTAATTTATGGGGGGAAATTATGGGGGAAATTTTCCGTAAAAATACGAAAATAGTACTGGCGTCTACATTGCCAGCTTTCTCTCTTTTTTTTTTTTTTTACTTTGTAAGCCAAATTTAAATTGTCAAATTTATATTCTTTGTATTTACGTTGCAAAAAAGCATCTTTGTACATCTATAACTGACACTTCGAAAGCAGTATCAAAATTCGAGATTAACATGTGCATGCATTTTTTGGACTTCCCTGTATACGATGTGGAGTTTTTGGAAAAATCACGTTAAAACTCTGAAAAGTAAGCTGAAATATTTTAACTTTAAATAGAGACCTACCTTAACTTTAAACCAAAATAGAACGCGACAAGAATCGTGAGTTAAATTAATGAATTTATCTGCATGTATTTTAATATTGAAAGAATGTACAAGATTAAAATCTAGTTTAATACTAAATACTATAATTTAGTAATAAATTCGCAATTAATCATAATTCCATCGACTATTCAAAATAGTTTTTTAGACTATAAATTATCCGTACAAACGATAGAAGAAATGTATAAAAATTTAGAGTTCGTATCAATTACACATTGCATTTAAAGAGAATTACATTACAAATTAAATGCGGAAAATGCATCAGTTTTACCTGTTAAAACTTGTTGGAAAATAAATATATTTTGTAAATGAGATTGTTGTATCTAAAAATATATATTAAGTCCGGGAAAACAATACTTTTATTCAAACGAAAAAAAAAAATGTATTTGAGATTATATCACATTCTTCAAAATGCTTTCTAACTGAGGATTAAAAAAAGCGCATATTAGAATTTTGTAAATAGAAATTAACTTTGAAATCTAATTTTAAATTATAAATAATATAGAATAACATCACAAGTGAAGAAGTACTTTCGACAAAATAAAGTAGAAGAAGAATCGTAAAATTAGTCAGATAGTTTCTGGATAGATTATTTTTCAGTAAATCCGAGAAAGCCAAAAATTTTGAACATGAACTTGAAACTGTTATTTATAAAGTTTTTTAAAAAGACTAGAACAAAAGACTTTAGAATAGAAATGAAATAGATAAGTAATGTTTGGAAGTAAAGTTTAGTTAGTATTTTAAATATAGTAAGCATTTGAAAAAAACGAATTCAGACTAAACTTTTTCATCATATAAATAATATTTTTATTATTTTAAAGTAATACAAATTTTTAAATACATTTAAAACCATTTTAAAGGTAGTAATGCATTTCATTCTGCATGTCAGATTACAATGTTAGTTCGTGGTTTACTACTGTATTACTGCTAATATAACTATTACTATTGTATCGCTTAAATCAAATATTTTTACTTTATTCTTTACTTAAAAGCTTTTCTGCTCAAATTAATACCTCGGTGGCAGATGGCTCTCCTGAGATTAAAATGAAGGCTGTATATAATGAAAAATATTATATGAAAAGAAAAAAGTACTATGTGCATTTAAAAATGTGTCATATAGAACAAAAGTTACTTCACTTGTAAAAAGCTTATTAAAGGTGAATGAGTTGTTATACTAGTATGCGGTTTTCGCCAAAACGCTTGGTATGAATGCCTGTTTTGTGTCGTATAGTATTGTCAGGTGTCCCATTTTCAGAAATTCAAGATTTGCCCCGCAGAATCACTGCGCGGGACATATTTTGTTATATATTTTTTCTTTTGGAATTTTAAAGAATGTTTTTTTCTGTTTTGTCGATAATATTTAAAAGCAACGATGTAACATTATTTAATGAAAAAAGTTTTGAATTTATTACTTTTTAAGAAGAATTAAACATGTTTATTGATTGTCTATTTCATCTCTTAAATAAGTTTCTTTTAAATTTTCCCTTTCTGAAACATTTCCAATATAAACTGAAATAATTGGTGTTTTAGCATCTTAAATGTTGTTTTAATTATGGCAGATGTCGAGATGTCCTTACACGATGTCACAATGCCATTTATTACTTGTAAAAATGGCATTCAAAATAATTGAGGCTTTATTAATCTCGAAACTACTTAATTTACTAAAGCTAATAAGAAAAAGAAATATACTGTGAATCCGCACACGAGGATTGGTCAGTATGCAATGTTTCGTCTTTTATTTCCAGACAAATCGCAGAAGATATAAATAATAACTGTACATTACTGAATAAAGCACAATTTTAGCTGCAAGATAAGTTTTTTCTATGTAATTGTTATATTTCTCTTTAACGTTTCGCCTTCAATGAACAAGGATCTGTATATCTAAGTTGTTGTGCCCCAGAAACTTCCGTGGCACTTTACCTGGAACATGGGGATGCCAGAGCCTCGAGAGAGTTTGGAATTTTTTAGTTGCTCTATAATTTTGATTCTGGACCGATGATGGAACCACTCTTTAGCTAGGTACCCTGGCAATTGATATTTCACATCCTGAGGACTTTGCATCCGTAACGTATTAACCGCTCACCAGATGCCATTAGCATATAGGCCAGTGACGGCGAACCTATGGCACGCGTGCCATAAGCGGCATGCGATAGAATATTCTCGGCACTGCGTTGATTGAGGTTATAAAGCAAAAATAAAATGCCATTAAACAATTTACATGACTTTAAACAAGATGGAGTTTTCTAATTTAACTTTTTTTCTGATGTTGAAACGCAATTTATGAAATTCCAACCTATTTTAATATGGATTTATATATATATATCTTTTATACTTTATCAAATTAAAAGATATGAAGAAAATGAAAATGAAAGTTAGAAAATGCCATAGATGAAATTATATCGATTTCGTGTGAAATTTGTCATTTTGACAATTTTCTTCTCTATTTACGCCTGGAAGTTATTTTCAAAACCTAATGGTAGGAAAAACTTAAATAGGAACCTATTAAATGTACTCGGTATCAATCTGATAGTAATTATTTGTCATCCCAAATGCAATAACAGAAATTACACTTACTCTTTTATTATTCGCTAAAATTCGTACAATTGTTAACATAATTATTATCATATAATAACCCAAAGTGTTTTTCCTCTATATTTTTTTAATTCTCATAAACAAATAATCAATTACTTTGATCCACTATTTTTTTTTTCCATTTGTTGGCACGCCATGGTGATGTAAAATCTTTTTTTGCTAAAAATTGGCACGCTGATGTGAAGAGGTTTGCCGTCCCTGATATAGGCGATATTTAAATATCATCAGGCCTCGAACTCACTAGTCTCCAATCATGAATATGATTTTCTGCCAACCGGGTGATCGCAGCCCATAAACGTAACTTAAATCCGATTTATATCATTTTTTCATAGCTGTAATGAGCAGGAGCAGGGAATTGTGTCATTTTACTCACTGCTGGTAGGTGGCTTTTCTGACAGGGTGAGTGAATTTTTAGGCTGTCTTTTAAAAACAGCAGGCTACAGAAAATACACAGAAATTTTTTTATTTTTTTATTTGTTAGCCATATTTTACAACTCTCCCAATTACCGCGATGTAAACATGGTACTAAGTTCTATCCTAAACTTTTCTCTATCGTATATATTTCTTAATTTTATATTTAAAACAAAATACGAAAATTCTCTGTCGTAATAGTAATGAATTATTTTTTGCAATCGCGTAAATTTTGTCATAACAATGTTTAACTGTGCATTGCATTTTTCTGGCTGGTAAAATAAATCCTTGGATGGTAATATTTTTTGAAAATTCCTCACCCCTATAGTAATGAGCTATCATTCACAGTTGTTATGCCCAAACGGATTGAATCTTCTATCGTAGATTTCCCTGGTCATTGTTTGTGGATTTGAATGAAAACACTCACCAAAACTTGCTTCATTTTCTGGCATGATAGCTGCACATGGCCGTCCGCTAAGTAATCTGTGTTTCACTCCACTTTCATTACTTGTGAAGATTTACTTGCGAATTAATGTACATTTTTTTAAATTACTTGTGAATTAATGTACATTTATAATTTTATACATGCAATTTTTTATTCGGTTGGCACTAATTTTTATTAGCGTAGCATACATGCTCTCATTTCTATTAGGCTAAATTCTATATAAAAAAAAAGACGATGATCTCATATACGCAAATAGTATCTTGCAGCTAAATATGTGCTTTATTCATTAGTGTATTGTGAACATTTCTACATGTTGTGTCGTTAAAAATATATATGGACGCATTACTGTGTGAGCAGCTTAGATTCGTTTATTTTCATAAAAAGTAAAGTTGTGAAAACGGAACTTACACATAAAGGCATTCTGTCTCACACGGAAAAATATCGTGGCCTCCGAAGAAATTAATACAGTTGGACCTCGTTATCCTGACACCCGGTTTTCACGTCACTCCTCTTATCACGTCAGTTTTTCAAAGTCCCGATTCTGTATATATGATTTTAATGTAAATAAACTCCGGATATTGCATCGTTGAATAATTTTCAACTCCGGATATCCCGGCGGTTTAGGAAAATTGTCCATTTTTCATAATCCATCTTATAAGCACGGAAATTAAGTTGAAAGTAATGTCTCAGCCAAACTTTTTACAAAAGCGTCTAAAATAAGAAATTTTACTCCAGTCCTTATCTAAGCACACACTATTAATGACCCACTTAAGCTCCAGATATACATTTCAGTCTATTCGCGGTCTTTTTGTTCTGTTCAGGCAACGCTTTCTTGTGGTTACATGGTGTTTTTCATCCGACTAAAAGTGAAGCATTGTATTGCATTGAAACGATATGAAATTATCTAACATCCATTTTAGAAACAGCCAATATTGATTACAGTTCATTGTATAATATTGAAAAAAAAATTGTAGGACGCACATCTAGAAATAAGCAAACCTTAATTCATCAATATTTCATATAATAATAAAAAATATCATCATAAATCTGATTTTTATGATTTTCAATTTTGTTTTTGTGTTTATTTTGTTTAATAATAATGTTTTATTGCTTAAAACTTCAAGAACACTTATGAATTTAAAATTGTCTTAAATTAATTAAAAATACAGCTTATTATAAGCATATTTTTCTCCAACTCCGGATATCGCGACACTCCGCTTATAACGACACCTTTTTCCGGTCATTAGAGTGTCAGGATAACGAGGTTCGACTGTATAATATAGTTATAGCTTTTAAGATAGAAACTCGTGTATACCAAGTTTCTTTCCGGTCACTTTACGATTTCGGCTTTGCAGGTTTTACAATAATATGATCCTCTAAAATACTTTTACGAAAATCCAACAAGGATATAAATCGAGCTTTTTTTAAAAATTCCAGTACAAATGAGCCAATTTTTCTGAATTAAAATTATATCTAACAAAACATTTTCTACAACCTAGTAAAAAAATAGCGTTCATTTTCTTTTTCACAAATACGTTTCTCAGCTATTTTATAACAGCATATGCGAGCAAGAAAAAATTCGCAAATATTCAAATGTCTTATTTGCGTTTTTTTTTTATTTCTTTCTCTCGGAAATAATTTTATTTTATTTTTTAAAAAATCTAAAAATCTAATAACTTAATAATAATAAAAATAAATATTTTTGAATTTAATGATATATATGTTGTCAATACAACAGTAATTACTCTGTAAAAAATGACAAATGTTTCTCAACGTATCTGTTATCTTTATTAAGGTTTAAGAAAACATAATATAGCCTCGTCTAAGCGCGTTTCCGAAAAGATTTTCTTTATCTTTAGAAACTTCTTAAGTCAGTAGATTTCCGATATTAAAAGAAACATGTCTGAAATAAAAGTTTCTTTTGCTGAAATTTATTTGAAACAAGTCGAAAATTGTACGTCAAACGTGGCAAATGAGGTGCGTTCGTAATATAACTAGTTTTATAAATATTCAGATTTTGGTGCAATAGCAAAAAATGCATGAATAAAAAATTTATTACGATTCTATATATTAAATTGAGTAATACGGAAATGACATGGCAACATAGATTCATTACCTGTCATGGGATATCATTGAATTAATTACGTATGATAGGATTTAATAGAATGAAGAAAACTTTTATGAATATATTTTCAAGTTTTGATTCCATTTTCATCAAATTTGAAATGATTTCTCATAATTCTGCAACGA
Organism: Maratus speciosus; assembly: GCA_963932465.1. NCBI lineage: Eukaryota > Metazoa > Arthropoda > Arachnida > Araneae > Salticidae > Maratus > Maratus speciosus. The sequence continues at coordinate 124,357,886 of OZ010789.1, read as the reverse complement.
TTATATACATTAAATTTCAAACCGTTCGGTTGGGTAGTTTTTGCGCTGTTATATGCGAACAAATGGACAGACGACGACTATAGGTGCTACGTATTTATATAATTACTAGCTGACCCGCCCGGCGTTGCCCAGGCCTTAATAATATTCTTAAATGAATCTGAAATTTTTATCGCAGGTGCGTACAGAGGGGAGTAGGGGTGGAGACAGTGCAAATTACCAGGGCCCGACTCTTGTTCAGTTCCAAAGTTGTGTAAATTCACAGGTTAAGTTTTTTCATTTTTATATGTCTCATGCTCTTTTTATTCCAAATTAATTGATGAATTCAATGAAAATTTAATTATATTTTCAATAATTTTTATCTTTTTATATTTAAAATCTTTGGATGAAAAAGCAATTACAAATACAACATAAACTGTAATAATTGAAAAAGAAATAATAACATTGTAAGCAAATATTACTATATAGAATATTTTAAAAAGTACCATCCAGCAAATTTATTTTCTAATAGAGTAAAACCTGTTTCTAATGGAATCCTGCAATAAACAAAAAAAATAAAGTTCCAGCTTCCCTCTCTCTCTAAAAATATTATTATGCTTTGCTCAATTTAAATAACCTGCATAAAACGGAATTTATCACTGGTCGTTTCCGTCTAAGCAGGTTTTATTGTATCTTACTTCTGGTGCACTCGTAATAATATTCTTAAATGAACCTGAAATTCGTATAGCAGATTCGTACAGAGGGGGGTAAACAAAATTACTTAACGTCATGACAACATTTTTAAATTTTTTGCTGCTGATTAATTCGCATTTCCAATATAATGCTTTGCAGAAATTGCACGTTTTACTCAAAGTTCCACAGTTATGCCCCCCGGAACGTTTAAATCAATAATTTGGATTTCAGAAGCAACGCGTGCACTCTGCGGTTATTAAGCCTATTTTAGCAATCGCTTATGCTCTGTGTTTAACTTTATTCCCGATTCAATCTATTTCGATTTTCTGTTCTTAATTCGGTTACTTCTTCACTTTCAAGCATTCGCCGAGATCTTTTACGGGCATTTCAAATGATATTTTGAAGCTCTATAATTGCAGCGAAAGAGGGATACATCATGGAACTCTTTCCTCTACGGCGAAATGTAAATAGACCCGATCGCCCTAAATCCTGCCAAAAGACTTTTCACAATAACCAATGAGATGCGTTTCTCGGGCGTTGCCATTAGACAATAACGTACGTTAGCGTAATATATATATAGATGCTCGCAATTAAAAACGTTTCCAAGGAGTTTTTACAGAGTATTAATCAGTTATCTGTACAAGGAATATCGGATTTTCGGATTATATCCATTCTCAAGGAAACATTTTCAGCTGCGTTACACGCGAAAGCCATTTTGACCATGAGAAGAGTAACAAAATAATGTTTTTAGTTTAATGTTAATATTAATGCTATAATGTTAATCTAATGCTATCAATTTTAATTTTAATTTTAATGCTATTAATTTTAATGTTAATGTTAATTTTAATGTTATAAAATTTTCTTGTTAATGATATTAATTTTAATGTTAATATTAAAGTTAATTTTAATATTAATGCTATTAAATTTAATATTAATGTTAATGTTATTAATTTTAATGTTTATGTTAATAATGTGCTGTTAATTTATCATGGTTGTTGAACGTAAAAATGTTTACTTAAGAACTGGATAGCATCGGAAAAACCGATAGCTTGAATTAAGAAAACAGATTTGCTGAAACTATTCGGAAGCGTTTCCGAAAATTACGGGCTACAATTGAGACTTTTTTTTTTTTAGAAACGCTTTTTTAAATCTCGGAAATGAATTTGTTTCTGAGATTTCTGAAGATAAAAGAGCGCTTTTCGAATTGGTAATTTGGAAGAGGTTATACTATATTTTCGGAAACCTTAATAAAGATAAGAGCTAAATTAAGACATGTTTATCTTTTTATGCTGTATAAGTATTGCATATTGATGGTACTGAGGAATTATAGATGTGTAAATACTTAGGACGTAGCTATCAGCATAATCTTGAATAACTGATAAAAATGTCATGGTTGCTATTCCTACGAGAGTTTTAGTGCCTGCATTAGTAAATCTTTCAATATCAAATAAAATATTAGAGCATTATTATAAAAAAAGAATAGAAGAAGTTTGACATTATTAAATTTTAATTTAAAAGGTAGCAAATTATACCAAGTATACTTAGTTTTTCGTACGGTATAACTTTTCTCTAAACTGTAAAATTAAAAGTTGGAAATTACTAATTTTACCTACACTGTAAAAAAAAAAAAAAATACATATATTTAAAACATTCCAACTGTAAAAGTAAATAATGAGGCCATTAATGAACAATTAAACCAATAACCGTATAGATACTGATCATATTACAAATTACAAAGCTTAATACTTAATACCGGGTGTTTCAAAAGTAAAAACGCAATAAACAAAATCTATGCGTTGGAGAGAAATGCGATTTACAGATAAATATTCAGCATGGTACTGGATTTTGTATGACAGTGACAAAAAAATTAGTTCAAAATCTCGACAACAGAGGGCTCTACTGCAGATAATTCCATGGAATATTTTCATATTGCTCATACAACGCACGATTTGCATACAAAAACGTTACAGAAAACTGCATGTACACTTTTTTGTATCCAAATCTTATGTTGTGTGAGCAATATGGAATTATTCCGTGGAATTACCTGCACTAGCGCCCTCTATTGTCGAGATTTTGAATTAATTTTTGTGTTGGTGTCATACAAAGTCCCGTACCATGCTGAATGTTTATAAGCAAACCGCATGTCTCCCTTATCCATAGATCGTTTTTTATAGTTATTTACTTTCTCACAGAATTTTTGAAACATCCGGTACATAAGTAGGTACAATTTGCTTTTTTATGTTGCTACCACATTTATATAATTTCAGTACCATCTTAAAATATGATATATGGTTTCATTAATTAAAGATATTTATTTAGTCACAGAAAACTTATAAATTAATAAATAAATAAATATATATTTGTATGCAATAAAAAAGGGAAGTAATTCCTTATATATCATCTTTATTATGTGTAGAAATCTTCAATAGTAAGGTATGCTAAATAAGTCCTTGTAAAAAGACTGTGAATATGCCCTTACTTTTTTATATTTTAATGCTAAAGTTCATATAATACTTTTCCAATTTTTGTTTAAAACTTGGTGCTATAACTTGCCATGGTGAACTTTTATTGATGTAAACAATGTTAAATGGAAATATGTATATGTTTTTCAACTGAAATGACAGTGTTGGATTGTTTAGTTCCAAGGTCAGTGCAAACTATTTTCTTTTTCGTTTCAAAAATCACTATAGCCTAGCTATTTTCCATGCACGTTTTACAATTTACTTAATTTGCCAAAGATGGTGGAAGTATTGTGTATGTTTGTAAATAAAAGCCTTGTACTCCAGTGTTGTAATTTCCTTCTTTTATTGATGGTTTTTATAATTGCTGATAATTTTGGATAATTATGATATTTCGAAAATATGATATGAAAAGGACAACAAGTAATATAAAAATTTTGTTTTTAAAGTCAATTCCTACTTAGGTCATCAAAGAAAAATTTAATATAATCCCTTAAGCTAATATTAGTTTTCGTTGCACTAAAATATCTCAATTTGTTGATTTTTTATAAGCAAGTAGGTTTACAATGGAAGTCTGTATTAATTTGGCGAAATATTACAGATATCGCCAAGTTGGCGTCACTTTTGGCGACTCATTTTGGTCGCCAAATTTGGCGATATATCGCCAAGCTGGCGACAAACTTGGCGGTATTTGGCCACAGAACAGGGTCCCCCCTATGGTAACTCCCCTTATAAATATGAAGATGCATTAGCCCTCTCGCTGCGCAACCCGAGAGTTTCTCGGGCAACCTAAAAGTAGCAAAATTTGCGCAACCCGAGATTTCATCGGGATGCATTTTTTCCGTCTAATTAACCCTCCTTGATCATTCCCACCAGTAACTTTTTATTCTAAATTTTGCCTTATCTAATCGGAGCATTTTCTCGATTAAATCAGGCGAAAATTTTTGTTTTGAAAAACTGGTGACAAAAGAATAAAAATTCTTAAAAGACGCTCGTCGTGAAGGAATTAAATCAACAATTTTTGAAGCTATTTTGATAAAACAACTACGCAGCGAGAGGGTTAAATGCTGTTCAAACCTAAATAAATCTGTATTTAAAGCATTTTTATATTTTTAATACAAAGTTGTATTTAGCTGATACGAAATTTTGAAAATTTTAACTGTATAATCACCGAAAAAGATATTTTTTTGAACAATAAAAAGGAAATTTTTGGTTCAGTTTATACAGACTAAGATGAAACATATGTTTCGAAAATTTCATAAAAAAATATTCACAAGTTTTGAAGATACCAAAAGGACCAAAAACGTCATTTGGAGAAAAATGGCTTCAAAGTTTCGGAAACGCCGCTTCAGCTTTTGAGAGTGTATAATTCTAAAAGCTATAACTTCTGTTCTAATGAGAATTACAAGGAAACAATGATAGCAAAATGTTCAGAAAAGATAGGAGACATCTAAAAAATTTAATTTAACATCTAAAAAAAATAAAATTTCGAAAATTTTAAAGCTTTAAAAGTCCTGAGAGAAGATTTTTCTTTTTTGGTTAAATGTGTATTTCTATAAAAAATACTTTTCAGATAAAAAGTTTTAGAAAAGTTTGAAATTTTGTTTTTAAAAAATTGAAATGGAAAATTTTTAAGTTATTTAATTTTTGATAGAACTCATGAAACTTTGGTCCGATTTCATTAATTTTTTCACTATTGTGTGCATAAAAGGTTTCTCGGTAATTTGTCTTCAGGATTTACAAAAATAATATGTGCTAAATTTTTAATAAGTTTAAAAATAAAAAACACGGGATTTTTGAGAGCGATTTTTACTTTGATGAATATATTTTCAAAAATTTCATGTGAAATTAAAAATCCTGAAAACAATTTATTAATAACATGACATAAAACTCTGTACACACTTTCATGCCTATATCTTGGAATAAACTTTAGATAAGCTCATTTAAACATGAAATATTATGAAACAATCTGCGATAAATGGACTTAAAATTTTAGTTACAGGTGGGGCAGAACTGATAGCACAGCTCAAAAAGTGTTATAACTGCTGAACACAGTAAAAAAAAGAAAATTTTGTATTTTACCATAAAAGGTGCTGTTACCCCGGTTGCCAAAATAGCTGCTGTCTTTAAGAGAGCTGTAAAATTTCTCAAGTCTTAGAAAAGTCGCGTTGCTATTGGCTTCGTTATAAATAATGCGATATTTATTTAACTTGTTGCTTGAATTCGCTTTCACAGTACCTGTACTTGAATTTGGTTTCACAGGCGTCGGTGCTTTTAACCGTTTCAGGGCAAGGTGCTTCTATTTGTAAAATGATGAAATGAGTGATCGACACCGGAATTTGTAAACAAATTTATTCAAAATTAAGCAAAAGCTTTTTTTTCACGTACTTAATAAACGAAAAAAAATTCCTTCGAATATCCTAGTGCCAATATGACATTTAAGAATTAAAAGTGGTATGTGTAAAGTAGTGGTAGGTAAAGTTAAGTGGTCCAAAAATGAACCACCGCCCTTGAAGGGGTTAAAATGACAACATACAGTGCAGAAAAAAATCACATTTTTTTTTTTACAGTGAAGTAATCATTTTAGAAACACACGGCTTGTTTTATTTAATTTATTTAGCATTGTAATATTTTATTAGCAAGAAAAAAAAATGTATTTTCTGAGACTTTTGACTTCCGAACGCTAAATAATCTATACCAATAGATGAAAAATAACTTTTACAATTATGTAATATACCGTATAGTTCAAGGTATAAAACTCACTTTCGAAACAAGAAACGATCAAAAATGACAGTTACGCGTTATATCCAGGTGTAAAAATGCTGGCCGCATCGCCAGGTATAAAAACGAAAGCTAAAATATTAAACATAACAATTGAGATTTATATATCAATAAACAGGAAAAAACGGGATTATCTGAAAGAACGAGAGTACGATTCCAAACGTTTTATGGGGATTCAAGCAGATAGGCTTGTCAGTATAGCGAATGTCCTCTCTTAGGATTTTCCATCCTATTTTCTTTATGTTTCTACAAGTTAATACACTTTTTTAATTCTCTTTATTGCATTTGTATGCAACACATCTCACGACGGTCTCATTTCAAAATGGGCTGCGCGTAATATGCGAATATACGTTCTTAATTAAGTATCCATACTTTAAAGTTGTCTACAGACGTATTTATTGTTCATAAAGTTGTGAAATACATAATAAAGATATGAGAATTTGTTTAAGGAAAAAAAAATAGTTCAAAATTTTGAAACCAGAGGGCGTTATTTAATGAATTACACATTTAACATACATTTACGGTAGTTTGAAAATTTTATTTATTAACCTTACCTGACTTTAAAAGCAGTAAGCATTTCACGACATGTCTTTAGTATTTCCCAATAACATACTAACATGCTATCTTACGATTCCATCCCAAAATGATGGCCTTCATATGGAACATGTTTGGTTGTAATAGAATTTGTAAACTATCGTAAATATATGCTAAATGTGTAATTCGTTAAAAAACGTCCTCTGGAGGCGAAATTTTTAACTATTCTTTTATCGCTCAAACAAATTCCCATATCTTTATTATGTCCTCCACAAAATTTCACAACATTCTGACTAACAGTTTCGTCTGCAGATAACTTTAAAATAGGGTCGTTTAATTATGGACACTCTGTACATAAAAATAGAAAAATACAATCTCAAATCACAGATGCGCGTTAGGCACCGGAACTCGTTATACGCCGGAATATATGGTATTTGAATTTGCTTAGGGAGATTATCACATTTTTTAAACGTTTGGGACTCAATAACTTCGATTTGAAAAATACTTATTCTAATGTTAAACTACATCATTATAAGGATAGAGAAAAAAAAAAAAAAAAAAAAGAACATAAAATATATACCGGGTGATCCAGAAGTTCCGGCAGTTTTGAAATGCGTTATAATTAGTAAACTATATACAAGAGAAAGTTACGGTTTTTACAGAAATTTTTAGAAATACGTGGGATTTGTATTTTTAACAAAAAATATATGATATATTACTTACATTTTTTGCCAACAGGTGGCGCTGAAATTGAAAATATAGTTTAGCTATCGTATAATATAGCTCACTAAAAAGAAATCAATCAGTGTTCAAGGGTTACAACTTTTCAGTATGACGCCCATCTCTTATAAGTACACTGTAAAAAAAAAAAAAAAAAAAAAAAAAAAAATCCGTTAAAATACGGAAATTGTACTGGCAATCGAGACGCCAGTACTATTCCCGTATTTTAACGGAATTTTTTTCCGTAAAATTTGTGAAAAAACGGAACTTTTTCTGGAAATTACGGGAAAGAATTCCGTTAAAATACGGAAATAGTACTGGCGTCTCGATTGCCAGTACAATTTCCGTATTTTAACGGAATTTTTTTATTTTTTTTACAGCACTGCAAATAGAGGCGTCTTAAATTTAGACACATATGTGACTGAAAAAGAATTTTAGACACTTAAGTGTCTTAATCTGAAAATTAAGACATTATAGATGTCTTAATTTAAGATACATAAGTGTCTTAGTATGATCATGGTGTAAATGAACTGAGAATAGTGTCTAAAATATCCGCAAACGTCTTATTTTAAGACACTTCGTTGCTTCAAACGTGTCTTAATTTAAGACGTTTTGATTCTTCCGACGCAATAACCACCAGGGGGCACTGGGGCACTGCCAGTCGCGCATGCGTTTTAGATGTCTTCGTTCAAAGTTGGTATACGTTGTAATTCAAACGAAGTTTGTTTTTATGTACGCGTGTATTTTAATTCGTTTTTCGCGGTATGTGAAGTTCTGTGATTTAAATTCGTATTCACTTGGATTATTTATTTATTGAATACATGCATCTGACGTGTGTGCTTGACATCAAATGTCTCTTAGAAGCTGTCGTCCATATAAGGGCGGGATAGACACAGAACAGAAGTAGACGACGCTTGAAGATTACACCCGGAAATTCTGCAAAGCGTGTGCAATGGACTTAGTGTTAATTCGTATTAATTTATATCAATAATATTGTGTTATTCATCTTCGTCCTGTCGAAGCTAGCAAAAAAAAAAGAAACTTTTGTCTGGCGGGTCCTATTTTGAGGATGAAACATTTCATTCTTTAAATATGGCTAGTCGGATATATTATGAAATATCGTACTAAAATGATGCAAGCCCTTCTCCTTCACTGGGGTAGTTTTTGAAATTTCAAATCGAGGAATTTTTCTGACCTCTTGCAATATCGATTGAAGTAAGTGTCATAATTTCTTTATAGTACTGAAATTAGTGTCTTTTATGATTTTATTTATAGTATAAACAAAATCTTGCATGAAATTCAATTAGTTTTGAATCTGTTTGCGAAAAAACCCATTAATTCTAGAAGTATATATTTTTAAACTTATGACGTTGTCTTTTATTACAAATTATATATTCTGAATTTTCATCTTTTTTCCCCAAATTTAAAGTAATAATATTACTAAAAGAGAGACATTTTAAGTTGAATATTCATTCTTTTGCTTTCAATCGCAGTTTCGTTTCAATGGTTAATTCTTATCTCACGTAACGACCACAATGAAAGAAAAAAAAAAGCTTTGGAAAGATCTTTCTTCCTAACGTAAAACCGCAGATTAAAAAATAAGATAAATAAAGTACCTGAAAACGTATGACGTTGTCATGATTCATCTATTATGTGCTCCTTAATTTTAAAACTGCCAGTAAAAATATACATATGTATTTGATTTGAAATCAAGTATAATATTGATTTTTTGATTATTTTTAGTAGAAAAGTAATTTGAAATTTATAATGGGAAAAAGTAAAAAGCTATAACTATAGATTTTGTACTTAATATTGTGATTTTTGTAACTGTATTTATATACACTTATACGAAAATTACAAGAATGACAATTAGATGTTAAGATATATATTTAAGACAAATGAAGCTTGGAAACTAAGTTATTTTTTCTTCTTGCTATTAATGTAGGATATTTATTTATTTATTTTTATTGATAGTTGAATAGCTTTTGTGATTACCCTGTGATCTACATAAAAACTTGCTGAAGTGGCATGTGGCAATATAATTTTTTTTTTAAATTTAATTTTTAAATGATAAGAATTTAAAATTTTTTTCGGGAAGGGAGGTGGGGGGAGGGGGATTTTGTATTCAATTTTCGCAAAGCTGATATCATAAATCCTTTTCGATATTGCACTGATTATAATGAAAGTTTTGAACTTTTAGAGTAGGGCAAGATTAAAAACACAAAATATATTTAACAAAATACCGAAGTAAATTTTTTCTTAATGTTATTAAAGTGGAATATTTATTTTTTAATTTTTTTACTCATAGTTAAATAGCTGTTGTGATTATCATCTGATAGATATGTAAAATTGCCTATGTGTCAATATAATTTTTTTTTAAATCTAATTTTTAAATTATATGAATTTTCCTTTTTTGGGGAGATGGGGGATTTTATTTGCAATTTTCGTACATCTGACATTTTAAATCTCTTTCGACATTCAACCGAGTATAATAAATATTTTAAACTTTTAGAATAGGACAAGATTATAAAAAAATATATATTTATCCATGTATCTTAAAAGCCCTTAATAGCGGAAACTTCGGGATCGCGGAATTTGTCTGATGATCGGAGATGTCTGCTTTTGTGAGGTAAAAATACACAAATATGTATGCGTGTGCTTTGCGGATTAAAAAAGTATTCGCTAAATAGAGGTGTCCGCTATTCGTGAATGTCCATTAACCTCCACAATGGATACTCCCGAGTACCGGACATCTCTATTTAGATAACCATAGTGTAGGGTTGCATTTTTTGCAAAAGAACTTCTTGATTAAAGCATGGGTATTAAAGCAGTGTCCCGTTCCCCTACGATTTAAGTGCCACCAAATTTAATGTGCAATATTTGTAAAGCTTATATTTTAAATCCGTTTCGAAATTGTACTGAATGTAATCGATGTTTTGAACTTTTAAAGTAAAATAAGATTTTAAAAAAATCATATTCAAAATCATATTTATCATCAAAACAAATATTTAGATAAATATTTTTTGCTTTAATCTTGTTCTATTCCTGAAGTTCAAAATATTGATTATAATCAGTAAAATGTCGTAAAAGATTTAAATAAACAGCTTAACGAAAATTGCATACCAAAATTAGGAGCACCAAAAAAATCAGGTTGCGGGGGGGAGGGGGCAAGACCCCAGCCAAATATTTTTCCAGGGTTCAATGTGGTCAAACATGGCTACGTATGACGCTTACAAAAAAAAAAAAAAAAAATGGATGCTATTAAGACGTTTGAAGTGTCTGAAATTCGGACGCAAAAAGTGTCTGAAAAAATTCAGACATTTTAAAATGTCTGAAAATTGAACACTCCGTTTCAGACACTTAAGTGTTTGATTTTCAGACATTTTAATTTACAGTGAGTGTAGTGCCGGGAGGCGATGTAAAACAGCCAGTACAGCAATGAAAAACAGTTCAAGGGGTGTCTCTGAAACGTGATAGTGTATAATATCTTTCAACTGGGTCAATGACGCAGGACGATCTTTGTATACATGTAACATCGGCATCGTGTTCTACCTCGTTTACGACTGCAACAGACATTTGAGGTCTCCCGCTTCTTTGACGTGCTTCCGATGAGCCTGTTTCTCAAACCTTTTTATCATAGGCTTTACATTTGTGATTGTCATCAATCCTTTTCCAGTTATAACTCTATGCATTGTACGGTAAGAACACAAAGCTAAACATGTCGATTCATCCTTTTTGTAAAACAGTTTAACTAACAAAGCTTTCTCACGCAAGAAAAGATGTCTAAACATTGCAGTTACACATCAAATTTTTATGAAAATTCCTTTTACACGCAATTTAAGCGTTTAAACATAAATGGCCATTAAAGCAAAATCTGAGCAGTATCTTAGGAAAGGTGTTGCGCAATGAACTCACCTGCTTATATAACACATGGTATAGGTGCTTTCGATGGTGTACAGCAGCGCCATCTGTTGTTAAAAATTTAATTATTTATCGAAAAAAACATTACAATATAAACAAAAACTTCACATGTTTCGAAGCACGCATGAGAAAACCGCAACTTTCTATTGCACATAGTTCTCTAATTATTAACATTTCAAAAATCCCCGTACTTCTGTATCACCCGATATATACATACATATACATATATATATATATATATATATTGACTAAAGACACTTTTTCACATCTGCAATTAACAGAAAATTATATACTCTTCATAAACATTGTTCATTTTCTAAAACAAAATTGTAAAGTAGACGAAGTTACCTTTGTAAAAAATCTATTTTTGGGTGTCTCCAAATTTTTTTATTTTACAAAATTTATCAAGTTAATTTTAGCAAATGCGATGTAAAACTGTTCAAATAATAAATAAAACTTTGGTATGACGCAAAATTAACCCGGCATCGGCGTCTGTTGACAATTATATGAATAATTTATATTAACTGCTGTGTTGGGAGATAGCAGCAATAAATAAAATGATCTTTCAAAGTCCACTGTATAAGTAACCTTGACTTTTGCGTATGTTGCAGATACGCAACTCGGTGATAGAAAGAGTTCAATGAAACTAAGCTCTAAATTTACCAGCATTAAAACACAAATCTAGCGAAATGGTATAAAAATGTTGTATTTTTGAAGTAGGTTAAATGCAATTTGCATATATTCCTACGTTTAGTTTTTGTGTTATTAATTGTAACAAAGTAATCCAATTTCAGAGATTATCTCACTAACTAAAATCGGGTAATTACAGTTTGAAATCCGTAAAAGAGAAAGAAACAAAACTCACAGTAAGTAATCTATTTAAAAAAATTTGCTTGACAAATAATCTCTACAGATATATTCTAGATTTAATATACGTACATTTAAACTGGATGTACGTAACCACTAAGCAATTTGCAAAAAAAAAGCAGATATCCCTACTTTAGATATTCTGCTGCAAACAGTACAAACTTTTGCATGACCAACTTTTGAAACGGCGCTGATAAAGTTTTAAACCAAACTAAAAAGTAATTGCATTAATATTATTTTATCCCAATAAGATTCCCGTAATCTGAAACCAGTATATAAAACTTAATTGCTGTTAATATTGTAAACCAAGCCAGTTCAACTTTTTGTAAGCAGAGTACCTTAGAGACACTACGAGCTCAGTCCAAGCCCGAGCCCGATCCTGAAACGTGCTCGGGCTCAAAGTGAAATTTTTATTCATTAACTACAACAACAACAACAAAAATTTGCCAATGTTTAAGGAAAAAGAAGATATTATGTCTGCTCATAATTAATTAAAAACGAATGCATAAATACAAACAATTTTATTAAACCGTTTAAAAGCACAAAAAAATCTTTAACATTTCTTTTAAATAATAACACTAAACGCTTCGAACTTGTTTAACATTTCTCATCAGCAATGTAAATAAATGCGAATTAATGAGAGATAACGTTAATTCAACTTGCAGTTAAGAGCATGTTAAACATGGAGGTGGATATTTCAGACACATTAAAATGGCATATTCTGCTAGAACTGAGAGGAAATGTCACCGATCTTGTAAAATTAAACCATGCCTCCAGGAAAGTACTGCTCTTGTATACATTGCAATTCTACTTAAGAGGTCTCAGAACTCTTAAAATTGGAAAAAAAAAAGAATCTTTTTTTTAGTATTTAATATCTTAAAATGTATATGATTTAAAAACACAATTTTTTATTGCGACATAAGATAAAAGTATATTATTTCATTTCATGTATTAAGACCCACCAGTAGCCAAGAGGTTCTGCTCTCGAAGCTGGTACACGGGAGGTGCTGGGTTCGATCCCAATCGCGCCCGTCGGCCTAATCGTTCGGAGTTTTCGTGGTTTTCTTCGGACCTTGGTTTTCCAAGCGAAAATACGGCTTAGGTCCTCTTAGAAAGGCCCCAATGGAGGACACTTTCCCCCTTAGGGCCTATATCCCTCGTGCTGATAATTGGCCGTCATAAGCACAACCAACCAATCATTTCATGTATTTAAAAAAGTGCAAGACCCAGAATTAGTATTTACAGGGGGCTCCAAACTGTCAGACATTTGTCGAGCAGAAAATTGTTTTAGCAGCTTACACATCCGATTACAAAATAAATATTGCAACTAGAATAAAGATTTTGGTGCCTACTTATACCTCAGATTGTAATAATTACCATGAACCTACATAAAATTATACTTAAAGCATTTTTATATTTTTAATACAAAGTTGTATTTAGCTGATACAAAATTTCGAAATTTTTAACAGTATAATCACGTAAAAAAATTTTTTTTTTGAACAATCAAAATGAAATTTTAGGTTCAGTTTATACAGACTAACATGAAATATATATTTAAAAAATTTCATGAAAAAATATGCAGATGTTTTTGAGATATCCTGCGCGTTATGCCCAAAAAGTCATTTGGAGAAAAATGACTTCAAAGTATCGGAAACGCCGCTTCAGCTATTGAGCGGGTATAATTCTAAAAGCCATAACTTTTGTTCTAATGGGAATTTCAAGGAAACAATTACATCAAAATGTTCATGAAAGACAGGAGTTTAACATCTAAAAAAAAAAAAAAAAAAAAAAAAATTAAATTTTCGAAAATTTTGAAGCTTTAAGAGTCTAGAGACCCCTTAATGACCTTGGTCATTTTGAATTCTGGCCATCTCAAATATTAAAAAGAAAAAATAAGCTTTTATAAATTAATTGTATAATATTAATTAATTTTCAATTATGCGTTGAAAGGTCCACTTAAGAATCCTAAATAGATAGTTAAAATATTGTTTCATTTATTTCTTTGCTGTTACCATATCTTAAAAAAGAAAAAGAACAAATATAATAAATTCACTTGCTTGCGCTTTCTGTCAAGCATAAAATAGAGAGACTTTCCCATAACTTCAATGCTCACTGCAAATTCATGTATTCTAACGGCAATTTTTGTGAAAAAACATGAATTATAATAATGTAATTAGGCGTAATTTCCAAGATAAGCATTCAATGCTTATAAAAAATATTTTTTTAAAACTACCTATGCTTTAATATTTATTGCATACATTATATTATTATTTTTTAAAGTTAAGTAATTATTTGCAGCTATACTTTATACCGCTTTATTCTTGGCTAAATATTTAAAAATAATGACATGACAAATTGAAAAATTCTCATACATCTTCTAAATATACACCCATAATTTAATATCAAAGTGAAAATGTGTTTGTTTTTGGCGAGACTCTTATGAAGATCTTAGTACCTTAAGAGAATTTTGAAAATGAGCGCTCATGCCGCCATCATGATCCGGAATCCGTGTAACCAAATGATTACCCATCACGCAATAGATACGAATAAGAGAATTTTATTCTGTGTAAATAGACGCGCCCCATACCATCCATTTTCAGAGACTCGTTCTGCATTCGAAAGGGAAAAAAATATTTATTTAGAATTAAATTTCAGATGTTTCGGAAGGGAGTGATGTAAAGGCGAATACATTCTAGAAAATATGTATTCATCAGCTTGCATAAATGTTGAGAGAAATAAAGAGATTTAAGAAAGATAGAATTGGAAAGAAAGTTTATGATTCAGTGAATGCGTAAATTTATTTGAAATAGATATTTTTCTCTCACGTATAAATGTCTTCGTTTGATAATTAAAATAATCTAATACTTAGATATCTAGAAACCTGTAAACATTTTAATGGATATAAACCATTAACTATAAGGTAATACACCCACATATGTTTCAACAGTATGAAAAATAATTTTTTACTTTGAAATAGGAATTCCACGATTCAGAAATTAAACGCATTTGAAAATAGTCCAAATGCATGTCAAGAGATTTAAGACTGAAGACAACACAATTTAGGCTGTTTTTTGTACATATTGATTCTTTTATTTTTAAGTTTAAGCGATTATTTGCATACATTTTATACTGCATTATTCTAGATCAAATATTTAAAAATAATGACCTAAAGACAACATTAAGAATTCTTATAAATCTTTTAAAAATATACCACTAGTTTAGTATCAAAGGGAAAGTGAGCTTGTTTTTGGCGAGATACGAAGATTTTCGTATCTTACGAGAATTTTGAAGAGAATCTTTCGGAAGAGAGAGATGTAAAGGTGAATATATTCTAATAAAAAGGAAAGTACCCAGCTAAACTGATGGTATTGAGCTCACAGGCTATTCACACTAATTGTATATTATACTCTTATTTCAAAGAATAATCCCCCTAAAAAAATAAATGAAGGGGGATTATCCCCCGTTTCCCCCGTTTTATACTTAACCAATGAACCTCCAAATGTAATAAGGGAAATTCCTTAACATAATAAACTGGTATACCAAATTTGAAGCAAATCAGATAATTCTGCATGAAAAAAAAACATTTCGTTAAATTAAGGGGTTGGGGTCTAACTCGTCTTTATACTTAGCTAATGAACCAAATCTAATCAGGAAAGCTCCTTATCAAAATGAACGTAGAAAAAAAAAATTAAAGTAAATTGGATAATTCTGCATGAAGATCCATTTATCTAAATTAAGGGGAAGGGACTTGCCTTCCTTTTATACTTAACCAATGAACCTCCAAATGTAATGAAGGAAGCGCCATATCGGAATAAACCGGGATATCAAATTATAATCAAATCGAATAATTCTGCATGAAAAACCGATTTATCTAAATTAAAGGTGGGCGACTAGCTCTCGCCCCCATTTATACTTAACCAATAAACCTCCAAATTTAATCAAGGCACCTCCTTTACATAATAAACATGTATACCAAATTTGGAGCAAATCGAATAACTCTGCATGAAAAACCCATTTAACTAAATTAGTGGGGGGTCTAGCCCCTTTCCCCCCTTTATACATAACTAATGAACCTCCAAATCTAATCAAGGCAGCTTCTTAACATAATAAATTGGTATATAAAATTTGGAGCAAATCGAATAAATTGTTCTGCATGAAATTCCTATTTATCTAAATTAAGGTGAGGTAGCCTCCCTTTTCCCCCTTTATCCTTAACTAATGAACCTCCAAATTTAATCAGGGAAGCTCCTTAGCATGACAAACCAGTATACCAAATTTGGAGCAAATCGAATAACTCTGCATGAAAAACTCATTTATCTAAATTAAGGGGGGGGGGGAGGGTAGCCCCTTTCCCACCTTTAAACTTAACCAATGAACTCCCAAAACAAATCGGGGAAGCGCGTTACCAGAATGAACCTAGAAAATAATTTTGAAACAAATCGGATGTTTCTATCAAGAGTTATCGCGTTACGTACATACATACATACATATACATACATACGTACGTACATACATACAGAACCGGCGAGTACATTAGCTCTCAGTCTTTGATAGCTTGTGAGCTAAAAAGTATGCATTCATCTGCTTGCATAAAGTTTGAGAGAAATAAAGAAGTTTAACAAAGATGGAACTGGAAAGAAAGTTTATGATTTAGTAAAAGCGTAAATTTATTTGAAATAGAATTAGATTTTTGTCTCTGACATATAATAATGTAAAACGAGAAATATGCATTCAAATGTTGAGACATGAAATTCAATAGAAAATTATGCAAATACATATCAAGGTTTAGTTCTAAAGACAATACAATTTAGACTCTTTTTTTGTATATATTATTTCTTTTTTTTTTAAGGTTTAAGCGATATTTGCAGCTATAAAATTCCAATTCATTTTTTAATTGAAAGAAAGCTGCTATTTGCACTGTTTTAAAATTTTGCAACAACAGGTGAACAAATGACTTCTTCGAAACATGAAATAAATCTTTATTTAGATAATGAGATTTTGAATAAAAAAAAAATGTATAGTCACATTTAAAAAATGATTGCACACTGCAGACCTCAAACTCATTTCAACAAGTGTGTGCCAGCTACTACAGCTTTATTCTAAATCAAATACTTAAAAATAATGACATGAAGACAAATTTAAAAATTCTCAGACGCCCTTGAAAAATATACCACTACTTTCATATCAAAGTGAAAAGGTGTTTGTTTATGGCGGGACACTTATGGAGATTTCAGTATCTTACGAGGATTTTGAAGAGAATCTTCGGAAGAGAGAGACGTAAAGGAAATATATTCTAGAAACTAAGCATTCACATGCTTGTAATAAAGTGCGAGAGAAATGAAGAGGTTTAAGAAAGATAGAATTGGAAAGAAAGTTTATGATTCAGTAAAAGCGTAAATTTATTTGAAATAGAATTAGATTTTTTTCTCTGACATATACCGGGTGTCCCAAAAATAACTGATGGATTTTAAAATTCCATAACTTGCAAACGGTGACAGATATTAGAAAAATTCTTGCAGGAGTTTTATGTAAGATGTCAGGAGTTTTTATTCTGTAATTCTCAGTTTTAGTTACAAATAGCATCACTAGATGGCGCTGCAAGCAATAACCGCTAAATCCAGGCTCTATTTTTAGGCCTCTCTCTTCTTCCGTGCGGAAAAAGGAGATTAAAATGCATTAAATGGATCCCGAAGGACCAAAAAATCGGGCCTGGACTGAGCGCTTTTTGTTCTCAGCGCCATCTATTGTTTGAAATTCGAACTAAAATCAAGAATCACAGTACAAAAAATCCTGACATCATACATAACCCTCCTGCAAGATTTTTTTAAATATCTGTCACCGTTTGGAAGTTATTGAATTTTAAAATCCATCAGTCATTTTTGGCACACCCGGTAAGTGTCTTTATTTGAAAATTAAAATAATGCAATACTCAAATGTTTAGAAACCTGTAAAAATTTTAAAGGGTATATTTTATTAACTGTAAAGTAATGCACAGAGATATGTTTTAATAATATGAAAATATATTTTTTAATGTGAAATATTCATTCAAAGATTGAGACATAAAATTCCTTAGAAAATGATGCAAATTCATATCAAGTTTAGGTCTAAAGACAAAACAATTTAGGCTTTTTTTGTATATATTATTTCCTTTTTTTTTAGGTTTAACGATCATTTGCAGCTATAAAATTCAAATTCATTTTTTATTTGAAAGGAAGTATTACTTTTATCACTGTTTTAAAATTTGGCAACAATAGGTAAACAAATGACTTCTTCGAAATATGAAATAAGTCTATTGAGATAATAAAATATTGAATAAAAAATAAAAAAATAAAAAAAATTAGTCTCATTTAAAAAGTGATTGCACACTACACACCGCAAACTTTTTAAGTGTGGTCCTGCTACTACTGCTTTATTCTAAATCAAATGCTTAAAAATAATGACACGAAGACAAATTTAAAAATTCTCATACGTCCTTTAAAAATATTACAGGTACTTTAATATCAAAGTAAAAAGGTGTTTGTTTATGGAAAAACACTTATGGAGATTTCAGTATCTTACGAGAATTTTGAAAATGTGTGCTCACGCTGCTATCATGTTCGTGAATCTGCATAACCAAATGGTAACCTATCACGCTATAAGGATGCACGAGAGAATTTTATTCTGTATAAATAGACGCGCCCCAAACCATGCATTTTCAGAGACCCGTTCTGCATTCGAAACTAAAGAAAAATATTTATTTTGAATTACATTTTAGATCTTTCGGAAGAGAGTGATGTAATGGGGAATATACTCTAGAAAATATGTATTCATCTGCTTGCATAAATGTTGAGAGAAATAAAGAGGTTTAAGAATAGAATTGGAAAGAAAGTTTATGATTCAGTGAAAGAGTAATTTTATTTGAAATAGCATTAGGTATTTTTCTCTGACATATGAATCTCTTAAATTGATAATTAAAATAGTCTAACACTCAAGTGTGTAAAAATCTGTAAACATTTTAACATTAGAAAGGCCGGAAATTTTAGTCAAGTTTTATAAAAAATATTTCACACCAGAATTTTGATTTGAAACTTATTTTTTATTTAGCGTTTTTCTTCGTAAATATATATATATATATATATATATCTGTTATACTGCTACCTTATAGCACTTAACTTTTAACTTAAATTTATCGTATGGTCTCTGAAAAGAGTCTTTTTTTTTCTTTAGATGGGGCTTGTCCCGGTAGCTATTTTCGTCTGTTTTTTGGATCTAATGGAATATTTTCTACTTTCTTCTCCTTTTTCTCTTCCTCGCGTATATTTTGTTATACTATGAGTTTCTTTTAACTTAATTAACTTGTTTAGTCTTTTTCTTCTTTATTTTTTGTGGCCTAACCACATTTTTAATATGTTTTATTGTATGGCTCCCTAAGTCTCACTAGTGGAATCACCTATACACTGGATGTACAGTTGTTTTCAACTAAGCAATCCAGACCACGTCTAGATTGTTCCATTGTTCCATTGTGTTTTTAAACTTATTTTATAATGAAATTTCTCGTTTGAACCGAAATATATTCATATGGTAGCGGTTTAAATGACCGCTCAAAGGCCGTTCTGGTGTTAAAGGATATATTTTATTAACTATAAAGTAATTCACGGCGATAGGTTTTAACAATATGAAAATATATTTTTGAAAGTGAAATATGTATTCAAAGATTGAGACATGAAATTCATTGGAAAATTATGCAAATGCATATCAAGGTTTAAGTTTAAAGACAAAACTGTTTAGGCTATTTTTATATATATTCTTCTTCTTTTTTTAAGGTTTAAGTGATTATTTTCAGGTACAGAATACAAATTCCTTTTTTAAATGAAAGAATTTATTATACAGCTATAAAATGCAAATACATTTTTTAATTGAAAGGACGTATTACTATTTACTCTGTTTTAAAATTTGGTAACAACAGGTAAAAAAAATGCTCTTTCGAAATATGAAATAAATCTCTATTGAGATAACGAAATTTTGAATAAAAAATTAAAAAAAAATAAGCCACATTTAAATTTTTTTTGCACACGGCGTACTGCAAGCTCGTCAAGTAGATTCCTGCTACTGTTGCTATATTCCTGACAAAATATTTAAAAATAAGGACATAAAGACAAATTAAAAAATTCTTATCCATCCTTTGAAAATACACCACTATTTTAATATCAAAGTGAAAAGGTGTTTGTTTAAGGTGAGACATTTATGAACATCTTAGTATCTTACGACAATTTTGAAAATGGGCAATCATGCCACCACATGTTCGCGAACAGGTATTCCCTTTAGAGCCAAAAGACATATATCATTCCTAATTACTCACACTGTTGATGAATGATCGTACGGCAAAATAAACGCGAAAAACCAGACCAAAAAATACGTCGTTATCGGATGGACATTCACATACGGAGCAAAATTTCTCCCTCCAAATACCAGTCACTCCCCACCGTGAAAAAACCATTAGGACTTCTGCTAATTGAGATTTTCGGCGCAACGAAAAATAACTTGATATATACCCCCTGACCATGGCCACATGCCTTCCTTATCCTATTTTTAAAGATTGTTCAGAACAAGATGCTAGAAATAAAAAAAAAAGTGAATATTTTTAGCATACCATCGTGTAACATTTGGTGCATACTTGTATGCCATTATACGGTTATAATATGGTTATTTTTCTTTAAAATTAATATTTATTAAACTATTAAACAGTATATTAGTCATCTTAAGATTGACCCAAAATAATTTCTAAATAGAGTTATTTATCTTATTATTGGAGAGCTGAAATAAAATAATGTTTAAAAAGTATAAAAATTGTAACAAATTTCACGTTTTCGTTAATGATAAGTATGACTTATGAATTTCATTTAGTATTTCAGCATTTATAGAAATATTTCTAAAAACTATTTTTTATACCCTTTTATATAAAAATTTGCCTGTTTGTTTGTTTCACAATTCCTAGAGAATGTGAAAAGCAGCGCGATGAAATTAACACCAATTATTCGCATGAATCCGGGAATGTCTTAATGACTCTCAGGACTTTAAATTTTTAAATAGTGTTCAAAATATTAACTGCATTTTGACATTATAACTTTTAACTGAGTTTCTCAGAAACACAAGTAAAATACTTCATTTTTGTGGAGGGAAAGGGGAAAATAATGCTATCCGAAATGATAAAAAAAAATATTATTTTTGTTTTGTTTAAATAAATCGATTTAATGGCTTTTAGTTTACGTTTTCTTAAAAAAGTTATTTAAAGCATGATAATATGACTTCTACATTTATTAAAGATTTTATCAAAAAGCTGAAATTTTTTCACATTATTCATCTGTATGAAATAATATTTTCTGAATTTCTTTAAAATGTAAATAACATGTAAAACAGTAAATATCATGACCATATAAATAACATGAAATTTTGAGCATGGATTGAACATACGTACAGGGTATATAATAAAAGATTTGTCTAAAACATAAGCAGAAGATTAGTCACATATAGAACTTGACCACAGTCAGATGGCCGAAGCTATTATCATCTCAGAACGACAATTTTTTCCCTTTACTGCGCTGTCACGTCTAGAAATTCGAATCAAAACACCAAATTTAACTGCATATCTTAAAAATTCCTCTTTCTTTCTGAAAAAGGAAAACTGTTCGATTGCGTTGTTTCTAAATAAGTACACCTGCCAATTTGACACGTTTGCAAACAAAAATGAATTAGAAAATGTATCAGAAACTATCAAGTTTGCATTTCAGAAAAGTCTTAAATGAATCAGGCAAATAAACAAACATTAACTTGACAATAGTGGCAAGCTCTCTAAATTTTTATCCAAAATTATCTAGATCGATCGAATTTTACTACCCGTATACTCTTTTACTATAAAGGCATTGTACTATTATTGCATCAAAATTAGGTAACTTGCAACATATAATTTCCGTAATTTTCATATAATCTATATTGTAAATTCTAAGCATGATTACTTGATTATATTGAAATATTTATCCAAATTAACATTTTGAACCTTTTTTAAATGTAGAATTGAATTAAATTCCCCCCCCCTCCTCATTCAAAAGGAAAAAAAAAAAGAGAGAGAGAGAGAGAGAAGGATAGCATGCTATGGAAAATGCAACAAATCGGATGACTACGCCGGGTAGGATATTTTTAAAATGTGAAAAAATATTTATTTTTTTACGTAGTATAAGCACATGTGTTGCGTAATGTAATGTGATTGCATTCAGATAGTAAGCTTAAAATTTAGAATGTTTTCCAGTTCACATGAATAATCAAAACCCTACTAAAATCATTTTTTAAATTTTAAATAATAATAATAATTATTGTCTGAGCGAAGCGAAGGCTAATACTCAGCGAAATATTACTGTCCGGACACATTACTACTACGATGGATATTAACGCCATGTCCTACTAAAAAAAAAGCCTAATAAAAACCTTTCGTCAAGCATAACTCAAAAAATATTTGTCGGATTTCGTTTCTGATTGCACCAGAAGGTACCTATGAGGGTCGCCTACTGAATGCACCTACTATGAAAAATAAGTTCCAAACCGTTTAAAAATTATATAGAAAAAACTGATAAAAAAGCACAATTTATATGCATACGTCACAGAAATTTGGTGTGCGTCACTTTCACCGGTTGATGTTTTCGTAGACAACTGGATTGAACACATGGAGCAAAAAAAAAAAAAAAAAAAAAAAAAAATACGCACGCATTAATATTGAATAGATCAGTTTCAACCACGTGATCACAAACCTTGCAACAACCCGTGGCAACCAGTTTTTGTGGGCAAACAAATAATAATACAGTACTCCGTACCACGGTGACCGTTTTTAGCCTGTTGTGTGACATACAATTGTGGATGATTAATAAACAAAAGACATGAGTGTTTATTGCTCCGGGAGGTTATCTTTCTCTGGATGTCTGTCTGTCTATCATACAGCATGCAATTTTCTTGTAAACGATGATATTAGTATGCAGTAAACCCTCCATAACGGACACTCCCGATTAGTGGACACCTCTATTTAGTGGGCATTTTTTCGATTACCAACCCTTAAATAACTGCACATTTTTTACTCTCAGCAGCGGACACCTCCAAATAGAGGACAAATTCTGCCCTCCCGAGGTGTTCGCTATTCAGAGGTTTTACTGATAAAACCTCCATAGCGGGCACACCCGATTAGCGGATACCTCTATTTAGCGGACATTTTTTCGAGTACTAACTCTTAAATAACTGCACATGTTTTACTCTCAATAGCGGTCACCTCTAAATAGAGGACAAATTCTGCATTCTCGGGGTGTCCGATATTCAGAGGTTTTACTGTATATAATATTGATAGTTATTTTACTGGGCCACACAAAAGAATAAGAATATATGAAACGAATATAAACTAAATTCGGGATTGGTAGATCGCTGATGGTAATGTAATTTTAGGATGTTGTTACAGTCATCCGTAGCATGTTTTTAGAGTTTCGTTCATCTAACGAAACCCTACCTGTCTCACTCCTTTATCTGTCTGTCTGTCCGTCTGTCACAGAGCCCGTTCTCAGAAACTATATATGTCGGAGACTTGAAAATTTGCATACTTATAGCTGAACACCACACATCAAACGGCAAATAATAAAATTTTGAAAAAGTCTAATATTTAACCCTCTGGGCTCTAACTTGTGTATTTTAAGCAATTTTTCTAACTCAGCCCCTAATTTAATTAAGTTGGAGACATGAAATTTTGCATACTTATAGCTGAACATCTCACATCAAACGACAAATAATAAAATTTTGAAAAAGGTTTAATATTTAACCCTCTGGGCTCTAACTTGTGTATTTAAAGCAATTTTTCAAACTCAGCCCCTAATTAAGTTGGAGACATGAAAGTTTGCATACTTATAGCTGAACACTTGCGATAACACGATAAATCATAAAATTTTGAAACAGTCATATTTAACCCTCCGGTCTCTAACTTCTGTATTTTAAGCAATTTTTCTAACTCAGCCCCTAATTAAGTTGGAGACATGACATTTTCCATACTTATAGCTGAACACCTCACATCAAACGACAAATAATAAAATTTTGAAAAAGTCTAATATTTAACCCTCTGGGCTCTAACTTATGTATTTTAAACAATTTTTCTAACTCAGCCCCTAATTAAGTTGGAGACATGAAATTTTGCATACTTATAGCTGAAATCCTCACATCGAACGACAAATAATAAAATTTTGAAAAAGGTCTAATATTTAACCCTCTGGGCTCTAACTTGTGTATTTTAAGCAATTTTTCTAACTCAGCCCCTAATTAAGTTGGAGACATGAAAGTTTGCATAGTTATAGCTGAACACTTGCGATAACACGATAAATCATAAAATTTTGAAAAAGTCATATTTAACCCTCAGGGCTTTAACTTGTGTATTTTAAGCAATTTTTCTAACTCAGCCCCTAATTAAGTTGGAGACATGAAATTTTGCATACATATAGCTGAACACCTCACATCAAACGACAAATAATAAAATTTTGAAAAAGTCTAATATTTAACCCTCTGGGATCTAACTTGTGTATTTTAAGCAATTTTTCTAACTCAGCCCCTAATTATGTTGGGGACATGAAAATTTGCATACTAATAGCTGAACACCTCACATCAAACGACAAATAATAAAATTTTGAAAAAATCTAATATTTAACCTCTAATATTTTGTCTCGTGCAATTTTTAAATTTAAACTGTTTTGCAATACTATTTTTTGTTCATTTTGCATAATAAGTGTAATGTGACGCAATTTCTTCTATTTCAGACTTCTAACGCATGTTAATGAATTTATTTTACAATATCCTTTCTCTTTCAAAATTCACATGTAAATATAGTTTTAATGGCGTAATTTCCAATAAGTGCCTGCTTTTTATACCTAATTATTTAATTCTAATCTGAAGGTTTTTTTCTGATTATAATAGTAACGTGTAAATAATTTTTTTTATTTGAAGCAAACATTATTGTTTGCGCTGTTTATACAGTTGGGAACAGTTTAAATTAATACCATTTTCTAAAATATGTAACAAATATCAGTCGAGATACTGAATATTTGAATTTAAAATAGAAATAAAACCTCAAAAAATGAGTAAAATTAAAAAAAAATTAATAAAATCTGCACACCGGAATTTTCTATTGAATAAAATGATCTAAAAATGATTAAATTCACATGTATAGCTTTTACTCCTATAAATTTTTTTTTAATGGAACGATTTTGTCCAACTTTAGCATTAAATATCTCTTAAAATAATTCTTCGATTTGAAAACTGTATGCATTAGCGTGTTGGTCAAACATTTCGCTATAACACCACCGATTTTCATATTTTTGTATGCAATCGTTTTCTTAATATTAACGAAGAAAGAACTCCGGTCACAAAAAATTCAAAACCGGCGGCGGCGGCGGTGACAGCGTTAGTTATTTTTTAGAATAGAGAGATATATAAAAATGAAAACTTGTCTATCTGTCTGTTTGTAATTCTATAAAAATCCACAATTTGGAAGCCAAAATTGTGAAAAGATACGTACATGTGTATTAAAAGATAGCCGAGGCAACTAAAGTAATCCGGAATCGAAATAATTTATAGTTAATGTTTAATTAATAAAAAACCACCAATTTAACAGCAATTTCTTATCAAATTTAAACATTTTTCGTTATAGCAGTTGCCAACAATTAAAAAACACAATAAAATTATTACTACAACAATTAATTTTCTACTGCAAGATTTCCACGTGAAAAATGAAAATTAAATAAATAGTTTGACGAATTTTTAAAAAAGGTGAATATTACGTCATAACTTTTCTATTGCAAGATATTCACGTGAAATATGAAAATGAAATAAATGGTTTAACGAATTTAAATGAAAGTGAATATAACTTCATAACTTTTCTATTTCAAGGTTTCCACGTGAAAGAGGAAAATATTACGTCATATTGGAAATATAAAGGACGTGGTGGATATAGTATAACGTCATATGAGTGTGAAAAATGTATTGAAGCATGGTAAAAACACGATTAGGGAAATATTGGCCTATTTTAACATTATTGCTCCAATTATAATTAGAAATAAGTTCATTTATAGCTGTATTCTGTTGCGTCTGTTATATACATTTATACATTTTTATATAGCGTTTTCATATGATTCATTCATACAACATTTCGACTGCTTTTTTTAATGTTTGTTTTGTCTTGTATGTTAAATTTTGAAATTGATTTTTCAGGACAAACATCCTTCAAATTCTGGGCAACGCCGGCACTTTAGTTTGTAACAGATAAATGGCTTTTGTATCTGTACATCTAATGCTAATATTATAAAGCGTTATAACATTGTAAAGTATATAATATTATTAATGCCTGTACGTTTGTGAGATGTTATCTCTGAAACTACATAACCAACTTTAAAAAAATGTTGGTGACCATCTCTGCTCCGAAAAAAAGATTATTTTATGTCAGTGCAAGAACCTACATCGCTGCAGGATCAAAAAAGTTCTAAAATTGCGATTTCTGTGATATTGATTGGGTTAGAAACTTTAAATTTGGTGCGGTAATTACTTTTAAGATGTAAATACTCGTAATGAACGCTCTCTAAAAGGTTCAATTTGACGGATAAACGTAAAAATTTCTAGAAAGTTTCTAAACTATGATTTATTTGGAATACTGAAATTTCTGAGATACTGTTGGTGTTAGAAACTAGAACTTTGGCATGGTAGTAATTAATAAGATGTAAATGCTCGTTGTAGAACGAATTCTAAAAAATAGAAAGACTAAACAAAGCGGAAAAAGATCTAAATATGATCTAAGTAACGAAGTACATGGAATTGTTAGTAATATAAACATGAAAATTGACATGGCTGTATTTATCATGACATAAATTCTCGCAATAGAACAATTTCTAAAAATGTCGCTATATAAAACAGTGCAAAAACAAAAAAATTTCAAAAATTTTATATTTCTGTGTTACTGCTGAGCCCAAAATCTTGAAATTTTGCTTCGGGTTAGTTTTAAAATATACAATTGTCTCTATGAATGGTTTCTAAAAAATTTAAAATTAAAAAAGGTGAAATTAACGGAAAGCGATCTCAATTACCATTAATTTGGAATTATTAGGTACAGCAACTTTAAATATTTCATAATGCTGCATTACCTCCGCAAAACATGCGATTTAAATGCAACAAAACTGATAGATACCCACCTAGCATTAAATAAATTGTGTAAATATTGAATAAAGACCTGTATGAAACATTGAGTAGGTTGTCCGAAAGTACTTGCTAAAGTGTTCCTTCTCTAGGCTTTTCTCTCTCGCCAAGGCCACTAACAGAGGGAAGTGCCGTTTTAAATGTGATATGAGTTTTTTATCCGATTCATTTTTCTAGACATTTTATCATAAGGTCATATTCTCAATTATCATTAGTAGCTTTTTTATATATTAACTTATTCTGGTGAAATTTTATAATCGGGTTCATATTGGCGTATGTTAGCTTGCATGATTTCCTGAATAAGTGTGTATGGATTTCTAAATTACTTCAAATGACACTTTGACAGCTCAAAAGTTATGCAGACGATATATTCAGATCTTGTGTCATACTTTATGTTGTAATTATTGCCGATTTCTTTTATTTAATACATGCTAAATACAGCTCAACCTGTGCAGAATATGTTTGAAAACAAAACAATGCAGCGTATGTAGTGGCCAGCATACACTCATCATTTAAATCCGATCGAGCATATCTAAAACACACTCTAACGAAGCATTGCATGCCACTGTTGATGTATTCGGTACTTTGATACTATATTATATTTTGAGGAGAGAATTCCTTAAATGTTATCGACAACCTCATTGCATCCGTGGAAAACAGATATTGTACAATATTAACTGTTCCGGGGGAGCACACACCATATAAAGTATAGTCCATTCTTTTTAAACATCATATATTTGTCATTTAAAGTTACTCAAATTGGTGCGGAGCCTCTGATTATGCTCTTGACATCATTTAATACAGTTAAAATTCCGATATAAGTAATTTAGTGTTTCAGTTTCTATTTTACTTTTAATATATTGCGTACTTTCAATTTTATATCCATGCATGGCTATCTTGAATGGTTTGATTTCCCATTTTTTTAAACAGTGTATACGAATTTATATATAAGATTTTGTAATTCTACGATTCGTTTATTTTCATCATTTCAGTTTATCGCAGTATATGGACAATTAAAGATAACATCTCATTTTCTTTGCTTCCATATGTTATTATTAAATCTATGTTCTCAGTAATATCGCTCAGACTAATCCATCTGAGGGAAGTCCTAGTTATTATTTACTATTGAGGAGCTGAGCTAACTCAATAACATTACACAAAAGAAAGCAAAAAGTTATATTTCTTGAAAATTTTTGTTTGTCAACAAGACCAAGAGGCATCTATCTGTATCTCACAAATAATATATTTGAATTTCATGATAATTGGAGCAATCTTCTAATAAATATTAGATTTCCATAGAACAAAATTAGGGATGTAATATGATCTATAAGAAGAAAAATTGAAAACTGAAAATGGCTTGTCTACATAACTTACTTTATACATTAATGATTGTTTATGCAACCTATCTGCTGACTTCAAGAATCGTGTTTTTAAAAAATCATTTTATTCATCACCAGGTTTTATCAACATTACAATTAATTTGAATTATTAATAAAATTTTGAAGTGAAAATTCTATATGAAAAAACAAGAAAAAAAAACACTTATGTTATTAGCCGCTGCATGAGTATATCTTTGAAATCGAAAGTTAAAGTTCAGATGAATTTTCAGAAAAATTAATTGGCAACTTGGGAAATAAATATATGAGAAATTATGAGTAAACTATATACCGGGTGTCCCAAAAAGGACTGACTGATTTTAAAATTCAATAACTTGCAAACGGCGACAGATATTAAAAAAATTCTTGCAGGAGGGTTATGCATAAGGTCAAAAGTTTTTTTACAGTGATTTTCAATTTTAGTTCGATTTACAAACAATAGATGGCGCTGTAAGCAATAGTCGCTAAATTCAGGCTCGATTTTTGGTACTTCGTGGCCCGGATAATACATTTCCATCTCCTTTTTCTGCATGGAACAAGATAAAGGACCCAAAATCGAGCCTGTATTTAGCGACTATTGCTTACAGCGCCATCTATTGTTTGTAAATCGAACTAAAATTGAAAATCACTGTAAAAAAACTTTTGACCTTATGCATAACCCTCCTGCAAGAATTTTTTTAATATCTGTCGCCGTTTGCAAGTTATTGAATTTTAAAATCAGTCAGTCCTTTTTGGGACACCCGGTACATTTTGTGCAAGAAAATTAATTTTTAAATGTATTTAAGAGTGAATAAGTGTAATTATATTTCGGTCGTAATTTCTTTTTTTATTATTCATTTAAAACATTATTTTTCTTATTTTAGTCAATTATGTCTGAAGTGGGTTTTGTTTCATTTTAAAATTTTAATTGCAAAGATTCCGTACTTTTTACTTTCTTATTTCGATAAAGATATTTTCGTTTTCCCCTACATAAATATTTCAAATATAATTAGGCAATTAATTTCTTACTTACATTCTTCAAATATTTCCATAAGGTGGCTAAAGAATCTAAAAGCATTTTTTTTACATTAATGTAAATGTTGTTTGCATTCGATTGTTACATGATGAATAGTTTTAAGTTATTTTCCTGCCTCAAAAATCTTTTAAAAAATCAAATTTATTTTCTAAAAGGCGTTGTGTTTTTATAGAAAAATGGAAAAAAAAAACTAAAATTTAGAATTTTAATAAAAATGTATGAAAACTTGCGAATTTTTTTTTCACTGTAATCATTGAGATTTTTTGCGGATACGTCTTTTCATTCATTTTTAATTAACCTATTCGCTGCCAACCACGAGTATACTCGTGGCTTTAATTTATTTATTACTTTGTCACCACTATTTTAGAATTAAAAAATTGCTTTATTTATTGGCAGAAATTTTACTGTATTAGTAAAGCGAAATTTACATTTCTGAATTTGTGGTGGCATACGACTTTCAACAAGAAATTTGAATTTTTTTACTTTATAGTTTTGGCAGCGAATGGGTTAACAGCAATTTTCAAGAAAACAACGTGTTTTAGCGACATGTGAATGTGCTCTTTAAAGTCTCTGTTGACAATTCTCTTTTTTTTTTTTTTTTTGAATAATGTCTTATCCATCGTCTGTGTTTTGTATGTGCTTATAAAAGTGGATGTTGACATTAGAAATAATATGTGACAGTATTCAGTATAGTTTAGAAATCACGAATGCGTTAGAAATTATAGCTATCTGAGATGACATTTAAGCTTGTTTTCAAAGCTAAACTGCCTAATTTCTGGCATAATTCCTAAATCCATTTTGGGTTGTTAAAGCTGGACTGATAGGTACTCAGTTTCAGCTACATTCTTGAATTGTTCAGATGTTTCCATAAGGTTGCTAAAGAATCTAACAGCATTTTTTTACATTAATGTAAATGTCGTACGTGTTAATACAGGTACACACGATAGGTACGCTATTCAGAAGCTAATCGTTTTCTGATTGTAAAATCATGAGACTGACAGGTGTATTTCTATTCAGAAGCTATAAAATCGAATATTTTTTTTCCTTTTTCAATAAAGACTTGCGATTTTTTAGAAAATGCTGTCAAAGCTAGTGTTTTGAAACGAAATTCAGCGTCACAAAAATCGCATATCACTTAAAATATAATTCAGTTATCGAAAAATGAAAAATCTATTTGAATCTAGATCACTTCAATTGTCATGTTTACTGATGTTTTGCTTTTTACGTCAAAGTTTAGAAAGCATTTATATTTTACTAAACATTTTGAAACATTATTAACCACTAGGTGGTCCCTGTCAAAATTCGACGCCATAAAAGATTTTTAAAATGTCCTATCTAATAATCCCACGTCTGAAATTCATATTGTCCGGAGCGTAACCATTATTTTAAGCTAATCAATGTTTATATAAAAATGTATACATTTTTAACAATGATAATTGAAAATCTGTAGATGAGCCAGTTTTTTAATGTTTTCATTCTTTGTATAGTTCTTCATTTCCTTTCCATAATTCTGATTGGTTGTTCTTTTCTTATGGTCTGGAATCGCTTCCCTCTTATAAATTGGCATACATTGTCGAACTTAAAAATACAAACACACACGCACACATATACACTATATTGCTATTAATGACCGGCAACTTTCAATTTTAGACCATTTTGTCGAATATTTAGAAATATACTTGACAGATTCTTCTGGAATTTCAGGATTGATCACCTTTCTGAATTTTTACGATATTTGACTAGATTTTTTTAGTGTTGCCCGATAGAGTTGACTATTAAATTACGTAAAATGATCCTTGTTATCGTTCGCGCATGCGCAGATAAAAATTATTTCATACAACTGTTCATATTTCTTAAAATATTTAATATATTTATATTCCAATTGCACTATATTGTTTCTACTGTATTTTGTCAATTTTTCTGAAATCGGTGTTAAATTTGGTTGAAAACTCTGCATGTAATAAGCAAAAAACATGCAAGAATTTTTTAATTATTTTAAATAAATCGCTATATCTCTGTTAATATACGTGCTATTCTTACACAAAATAATACACATATTACAGAATGTCTGTTTATTTATATTCGATAGCGGTAGATCATTTCGTGCATTTTATTTTACAGGGGGATCCCAAGTATTATTATTTTTTTTTGTTGGCCCCCTAATTGCCCCCCCCCCCCCCCTTAACAAATCGACATTGCTAAATATGAGGTCATACCTATTCTTTTTTATCCTGAAATTCCAGAAGAATCTGTCAAGTATATTTATAAATATTCGACAAAATGTCTAAAATTGAAAGTTGCCGTCGCCGGTCATTAATGGCTATATAGTGCATATGTACATATATGTATGTATAAATCCGAGCATATTCTGATGCAACATATTTGAACTAATTCAAATTAGCTTCATAATAATTTTATGTTCAGCATAGAATGAAAATCTGGGTTTTTGTGACAAATTTCACTTTAATGACAAAGTGCTATATCTAATGAGTGCTCTGATCTTATGATTAATCGGCTCTCTTTTTTTTTTCCTTCGTAAATAAATGTATAATATTTGATTAAATATCTGATTCACTATGTACTTTAATTTCCAACTATGCAATTTTAAGTAATTTAAGGCCGAATGAATAAAATGTTTTAAATTAAAGTACTTGTTAGGTAGCTTTCTTTACAAAAAGCTACCTATTGCAGCCGTTCGGAGGAAAGCGATTTCAAAAAATTTTGGTATATTTTCATCGATCATGACCCCCAGACCCCGAAACCACCCTCCGTTCAAAATTCATATATATATATATATATATATATCAATATATATATATATATATATATATATATATATATATATATATATATCTGACCTATGTCACACTGTAACTCTCGTATTTATGAACCGATTTGGATGTAATTCGGTGTGTACATAGTACATACCAATGTCTCGACCGAGTTCGTTGGCCAGCTTCATCCGCCATTTTGTTTCAAAATGGCGGCCATTTGAAAATTTAAAAAAAATTTAAAATTTGAAATGTGTTACCAAAAAATTGAAAATGGAAAAATATTTTATTCTTATGTATTTGGCCTTTATACAAAGACTCCGTAGCAGTTTTTGTTTCGTCTATATCTTAAAAAATGGCTGAGTTATAGCATTTTGAATTTCTAGCGAAGCTGACATTTTGAAACGTCCTGAATTTTGTCACGCGATAAAAGGCGTATTTATGAACCGATTTGGATGTAACTTCGTTTATACATAGTACAGACCAATGTCTCGACCGAGTTCATTGGCCAGCTTTATCCGCCATTTTGTTTAAAAATGGCGGCCATTTAAAATTTTAAGAAAAATTTAAATTTGAAATGTGGTACCAAAAAATTGAAAATTGAAAAAATATTTTTTTCTTATGTGTTTGACCTCGATAAAAAGATTCGGGAGCAGTTTTTGTTTCGTCTATACCTTAAAAAATGGCTGAGTTACAGCATTTTGAATTTCTAGTGTGGCTGACATTTTGAAACGTCCTGAATTTTGTCACGCGATAAAAGGCGTATTTATGAACCGATTTGGATGTAACTTCGTTTATACATAGTACAGACCAATGTCTCGACCGAGTTCATTGGCCAGCTTTATCCGCCATTTTGTTTAAAAATGGCGGCCATTTAAAATTTTAAGAAAAATTTAAATTTGAAATGTGGTACCAAAAAATTGAAAATTGAAAAAATATTTTATTCTTATGTGTTTGACCTCGATAAAAAGATTCGGGAGCAGTTTTTGTTTCGTCTATACCTTAAAAAATGGCTGAGTTACAGCATTTTGAATTTCTAGTGTGGCTGACATTTTGAAACGCCCTGATTTTTGCCACGTGATAACAGACGTATTTATGAACCGATTTGGATGTACTTTGGTGTGTACATAGTACATACAAATAACTCAACCGAGTTCGTTGGCCAGCTTCATCCGCCATCTTGTTTCAAAATGGCGGCCATTTAAAAAAATTAAAAAAAAATTAAATTTAAAATGAGATACCAAAAAATTGGAAAATGAAAAAGAGTTTTTTCGTATGTGTTTGACCTTAATACAAAGATTCCGGAACAGGTTTTCTTTCGTCTATATCTAAAAAAATGGCTGAGTTATAACATTTTGAATTTCTAATGTGGCTGACATTTTAAAACGACCTGATTTTTGTCACGCGATAACAGGCGTATTTATGAACCGATTTGAATGTAACTTGGTCTGTACATAGTACATACCAATGTCTCCACCGAGTTCGTTGTCCGGCTTCATTCGCCATCTTGTTTCAAAAGGGTTGCCATTTTAAAAAAAAAATGTAATTTAAAATTTAAAATGAGGTATTAAAAAATTGGAAAATGAAAAAGATTTTTTTATGTTTGGCCTTGATACAAAAAATTCTGCAGCAGTTTTTGTTTCTGAAAATTTGTTCTTTTGTTTATATCTTAAAAAGTGGTTGAATTATAGCACTTTGAATTTCTATCATGGCTAACACTTTGAAACCATCTTGTATTTGTCTCGCGATAACACACGTATTCACCTATTTCGATGGAAGAAGGCATGTGGATAGTATACATCAATATCTCGACCAAGTTTGCTGGCCAGCTTCATCAGCCATCTTGTTTCAAAATGGCGGCCATTAAATTAAAAATATATATATATTTAAAGTGAGGTGCAAAAAAATTAGAAATTGAAAAAGGTTTCTTTCTTAAGTATTTGACCTTGATATAAGGATTCAGGAGCATTTTTTGTTTGTCTTTATCTTAAAAAATGGCTCAGATATAGCAGTTTCAATTTCTAGCGTGGGTGACATTTTGAAAAATCTGATTTTTTGCCTGCGACAGCACTCGTATATATCAACCGATTCCGATGTGAGTGAGCATGTGCACAGCAATTACTAAGGTCTCGACCAAGTTCACTGGTTAGCCTCATCCACCATGTTGTCTTAAAATGCCAGGCACTTTAAGAAATCGCCGAATTTGGCAGCCAAATATAAGTTACTTTAAATAAAAGCAGCTTGGATAAAGATGACTAATTTCGCGAAATTCTCATTCATAATGATTTAGTATTGATAAAAATTAGTATTGAATCTCCTATATTCGGTTTCCACTAAATTGAGCTTCGTGTGTATGAATAATACAAGTTGGCTTTTTTAAAATAAGGAATATGAAAGCTACCTCTTCCTCCCGGCACTGGCCGGAAGGACTTTTTTTACTTGTAGAAAGTCAAATTTTTAGTGTTAGGAAGTGTTAGAAAAATTTACTAGAAAGAGGTTTTAAAAAAATATTTTTCTCTGTTGAAGAACGCGAAACATTGATACTTTTTTAAACATAAAGTGATACTTGCAGGCATGATTACTGAAGTGATTTGTAATTCAATATTTTCATTCTTCAATAAATTAATTGCGTTCTTGAGTTATAAGCGACTATTGTTTCAGAACGGCGGTTATTTCCCTTTCCTGCCCTGTCGTGTCCGGAAATTCGTATAAAATGCCACTTTTGACAGCACTTAAAAAAAAAAAAAAAATTTTTACCGAAAAACGAGAAAAACCATTGTATTATATAGTTTCTTAGCAATTATTACAAGCTTGCTAATTTCTTACATTTCCGAACAAAAATGATTTTAAAAATTGTGCCAGAAAATGGATTTGAGAACAACTCGTAAAAATTACTCATTAAATTTCGTATTTATCAGTAGTGAGGCGAATGGTGTGTGTGTGAAGGGGGGTGGGGTGGGGGGTTTAAAACCCATCCCAGACCTAAAAAATGCAGTAATGGCTGGTTTTTTGAATCGCTAATTAATCGTATTAGCCACTTTTATGAATCAAAATCAAATGTTAGTGTTTTTAGATTAATCGAAATTTACCACTTTCTTGAATCATATTCCATTTAACGAAAATATTTCATTTAAACGGCTATTGTTATATTTAAAAATGAAGAAACACATAGTAGATATATGGGTTAAGTGAAAATTGTTCAACAGTTTCAAAAAAGGATAGCGGTCGCATTGTCGCGAATAACCTTAAGCTACATAAAGAATCAGATTGCTTCAAATGACTGTTAAAAAATCTACTTCATAGACAGGATATATTTTTGAGGAGGAGTGGGGGTGGGAAAGTTCCTGATAGGTTTTAGCGACAATGATTTTCTTTTAAATAACAGTGCAAAGGGTAGATAAGGGGGGAACTTAATTTGTTGAGACGAGATGAGGTCATGATAGCATTCATTAAAAATACCGATTCAATTAAACAATGACTTAAATATACGGTAACCACTGGACTAACTGCCAACAACTTACCTCCCACCTATCCCCTTGAGCCGAACTTTGACTGAGAAACTGATTATACTAAAAAAAAAGTCCCTGCCGGCTCGGCCTACAGGCGGGGTCGATTTCGAAGTTAAGTACTAATTTCACCAACAAAAGTAAAATCAAGATGAAAAATAAACCCAGTTTAATAATTTTATCTGACCACTTTTGAAAGTTTTTAGTTTGATTTTTATGTAAGAGCTGATTTTATCAGAATCATGTTAACGTGGTATAAAAGAAATATTTTTCCACGCTCCACAATTCGAAATTTTCTGACACATTTTTAGGCTCATTTTTAAAAGTAAAAACATGAAACTGGCGGACGTGATTTTTTGAAGAGATTTATAAGCGACCTGTATTTTATTTTTCATTCAAATTATCAGAACTTGGTTTACAAACAATTATTTTCTCAGTACGACCATTTTTTTTTTTTCCATTTTCAGCACTATCGCTTAGGGATATTCGGTTTAAAATGCCCATTTTGACAGCATTTTTTGAAATATATTCTACCTTTTATCTTAAAATCGATCAATACGGCCCATTTATAATTTCTGAATAAGAGAACCTGCCCATTGGATGCGTTTGAGAGAAAAATGAATTTAAAAATGGGTCAGAAAATAAGGAGTTTGGATTTGAGTACAACCTTAATACGATAATTTTTTCGTCAAACCCTATTTTTGTTTAATTTCTTTTTGCTGTAAGAGTTGGTCCTACCAAAAACATGTCAATATAAAAGTGGTAGATAATATTAAAAAGGTGTAAATAAATTTAAGCGGATTGGATATCTTGTGAATAAAATGAAGTAATGAATTTTTTTCTTCTTAACCCCCCTTCCCCTTTTTTTTCTGGTAAGAGTTGGTCCTATCAAAACTTGTCAGTATAAAAGTTATAATTAATATTAAGATCTATAATATATTTAAGTGAATTTGATATCTTGAGAATTGACGAAGTTATGAATATTTTTCTCCCTAAAACCCTATTTTTTGCGCCCCTTCACACATTTTTAATTTTATCAAAAATCAGTGATACATAAATTTTTGGCCCTTTTCTTAGAAATAATAATAACTTTAAACTGATTTGATATATATTATAATTAAGACGTTATGGGTTTTTTTTTTTTTTGGTTTTCACAAAACCCCTCCCTATTTCCATCCCCGTGGTCCGATTTTGCACATTAACGAACTTGACCGAAATTTTCTGCCACTTCATTTGAATAAATGTTTAGTCCTCCTTTTTCTTTTTTAACCATTTGGAAAAATGGTTATTGTCCTCGTCAGGGTAGGAAATCAAAAACATATCTGAAGCTTTTTATTTGTTGAATGGAATCCGCATTTTACTCGTTTTCTGATGGGTCTATAACAGTAATCAGTATTTCCTTTACTTTCAACAGAGATGGATTCTTCTGTTGCCACTATGACAAAAAAGTAATAGAAACTACCAAAAAATAAAAATTAATAACTCAGAAACAAATTGAGATACAGCTTTCAAACAAATTGCATTTAAAAGTACATTTTTTTCTCTATAGGACGATGTAAAAAGTAATATTATGGGATGTTTAAAAGTTTAAAAATGAAATTTCCTTTAAATTTGGTCGTCAGATTTCTTGGAAATCTGACGATGGAAAAGCCTTTTCCCCAACAGCCAATGAAATGCTTGGATAATACATAAGTTTCAGGTGGATAATACGTAAGTTTCTGGAAATCTGACAAGTCGCCGGCGATTTTTGTCGCTTACATAATTTTTACGTGTAATAACACTATTAATGTTTAATTCATGGCGTACGTAATGTTTAATCAACTCCGTGCGATTTTTTATGTCTTAAATTTTAGTCTTTGAAAAATAATTTTCCAAATGGTCGTTGTAATTTGTTAAATTGCTTTTTTGTGTGTGTGTGTGTTTGTTTTTAATGCAGTTTTTAGCATTTGTTTTGTTCGCGCTCCTTGATGATTTTTTGACATAAGGGAAAGGAATTATGTTTTAAACTTTCAGCCTGATATAAAATATTATTCTCTGTGATTTTTAATGCTGCTTTCAATGCATTTTTTAGCTACTTTTAGCATTTGTTGGCATTTCACGCGATTTTTTGACATTCTGAATAAGAATTCGGTTTCGAACTTTTAGCCTTATAAAGTCTGTTTTGTCCTCCACGATTTTTGAATTTTTACTAATTTATTTAGAATTACTAAATTTCAGTGCTATTTTCAATGCGGTATTTAGAAGTTTACCGCGCCCCACAGTGATTTTTTAAAAAAATTCTTAATGGAATTTTTGCTTTAAAGTTTTAGCCTAATATAGTAAATTTTGTCCTGTGTGATTTTTGATTTTTTAGCATTTTTTTGCGTTCCGTAGTGATATTTGACATTCTTAAGAAGAATTTGATTTCAAGCTTTTAGCCTAATATACTAATTATTCTTCGCGCTTTTTGAATATTTAGCGATTTTTAATAAAATTTATTACATCTTTTTTTTCTTTTCTTGTGTATTTTTTTTTCTTTTGACATTTGAAAACGAATTTGATTTCAAACTTTTAGCCTTTTATAGTAAATTTTGTCCTCCACGATTTTTAATGCGTTTTTTATAGCTTTTTTGCATTTCTCGACGATATTTTGACATTCGTGTACGAATTTCGATTTACAATGTTTTAGCTTACTGCAGAAAATTTTGCTATTTGCGATTTTTTAATTCTTACCGATTTTTAGTGCGATTATTTTCTGGTTTTACTGACAATTTGCGGCTATTTTTTCACATTAGTAAAAGCAATCCGAAATTAATCTTTCAGCACAATATAATAAATTCTTGTTTTGAATAACATTTGTTCGTAATTCGTACAGACATTTTTGAAAATTTTTATGCTATTTCACAGATATTTCGCGTTCTACTGCAATTTTTTTTCACATTCATAAAAGAAATTCTGTTTTAATATTTTAGCCCAATGTTATTTTTTTTCCTCTGCGATTTTTTTAAATGTTAGCATTTTTTCATAATTTGCTGCGTTTTATCACATCAGTGAGATTAATCAGGTTTCAATCTTCTAATGCAATATAGTGCATTTTGTTATCTTTTCAATAAATGTTATATGAAATGGTATGAAATTCGTGCCGCTATTTTTTGCGATTTTTAGAGTTTTCTCGCGTTCATGCTATTTTTTACGGACCCGGCAAGACTCCCCGGGTTAGTTAGAATAAAGTAAAACTGAAAATTATTATTTAGGTCTTTAAGGGAAGTTCATTTTAAAAAGGTGTAAAATTAAAAACATTTTATGCTTTAAATAAATAAAATGTTTAATTTCTGATCTTACTCTACGTTTTCGTTGAACATTTGAATTTTATTGTTTAAATATTAAAGTTTTTAAGTATTTAATTTAGGTGTGTTTAATGGGTAAGCATGGATCTGTTTAAGAAGAAATTGGGTCCTTTAAAGTAGGGATGCACAACCTGTGGCCCGTGGGCCAAAAGTGGCCCGCGACGGGTTAACAAGTGGCCCGCGAATTTCGTCAATTTATAATTGGCAAAAATTGAGATTTTTTACCATAGATTGCAGGAAAAAATCATGACTTTCGTCAATTTGTCCCGGAAAACAATTGCAAATTTCGCCAGTCAGTTAAAAATCGCGAATTTCATTAATCGCTCGGCCGATAACATTTGTATCAATATAGGAAATTCCCAAGTTTCTAATTTCGTCAGTCGCTAGTTGAAAAATACCTCGAATTTCATGGATTGGGCGCGGAAAAATCGCGTGTTTCATCGATCGCGCGCGTAAAAGTCGCGAATTTTGTTGATCGTCCACGGGAAAATCGCGAGTTTCGTCAGTTTATCTGGAGAAAAAGTCGTGAATTTCGCCAATTTAACGCGGGAAAATTGCGAATTTCATCAGTCAATTAGGAATTACGAATTTCGTTGACTGAGCGTGAAAAATCGGGTTTCGTCGATTGGGCGCTAAAAAATTGCGAGTTTCTTCGATCGGGTGAGGTAAAATCAAGAGTTTTGTTGATTAGGCATGAAAAAAATCATG
This sequence comes from Maratus speciosus, assembly GCA_963932465.1. Lineage (NCBI taxonomy): Eukaryota > Metazoa > Arthropoda > Arachnida > Araneae > Salticidae > Maratus > Maratus speciosus. Next base: position 124,318,002 of record OZ010789.1, on the reverse strand, counting down.
AGTATCTTCGATCGGTCGCTGAAAAATCGCGCGTTTTGTTGTTCGTGCGCAGAAAAGTCGAGCGTTTCGTTGACCCGGCGCGGAAATGTCACTGGTTTCGTTAGTTTATCGTTGGAAAAAACAGCGAATTTCGCCAATTTGCCGCGGGAAAATTTCAATTTTCGTCAGTCATTTAAGATATGATAATTTCATCGATTGGGCTCGGAAAAATTGCAATTTTCGTTGATCGGGTGCGGAAAAATCGTGAATTTTGTGGATTGGGCATGGAAAAATTACAAATTTAGTTTACTGTGTGCGGAAAAATCCCGAGTTTCGTCGATCGGGGACGGAAAAATCGCGAGTTCTGTTGATAGGGCATGGAATAAATGCAAATTTTATTGATCGGCTGCGGAAAAATCGCGAGTTTCGTTAGTTTATTGCGAGAAAAAGTTGTGAATTTCGGCAATTTGTCGAGGGAAAATTTTCAATTTTCATCAATCAGTTAAGAATCGGGAATTTCGTCGATCGGGAACGAAAAAATCGCGAGTTCTGTCGATCGGGCGCAGAAAAATTTCGAATTTTGTCGATATGGCGCGGAAAAATTGCGAATTTTGTCTATAAAAAGCGCGGAAAAATTGCGAAATTTGTCGATCGGGTGCGGAAAAATCGCAAATATCGTTGATCGAGCAGAGAAAAAATCGTGAATTTTTTCGATTAAGTGCGAAAAAATTGCAAATTTCTTCGATTAGCTAAGGTAAAATCGCGAGAAAAAGTTATGAATTTCGACAATTCGTACGGGAAAATTTTTTTAATTTCTTCAGTCAGTTACCAATTGCGAATTTCGTTGACTGGGCGCGGAAAAATCGCAAATTCCGTTGATAAGGTGGGGAAAAATCGCGAATTTTGTCGATCAGGCGCGGGAAAATGTAAAATTTTGTTGATCGGCTGTAGAGTTTCGTCAATTTAACTTCGATCGTAAAGTTCACTTTTTATTTGGCACTAGCCACAGTCATGCATATGTTTATTTTTTACCACTTTTAATAAAGCAAAATTTAATCCCCCCGAATAAAGACAAGGAATATTTTCACTCTTTGAAAATAATTTTTGCTATATCTCTGTGATATATACAAACATAAGTTGTTGATATATCCTTGTCAGCTGAATTGGGTATGGTATGTAGTGGGTAGGCAAACCTAAAGGGGTAAAACTGCCACTTCTCTAAAATCTTGTTTTTTATAGGCCACAGATCTCCCCACCTCCCCGAAATAGAATGATCGCTGTGTTACTGATGTGGCCCTCGACAACCCAAACATTTTTGTAAGTGACCCTTCTCTTAAAAAGGCTGTGCACCCCTACTTTAAAGGATCCTTCACAAAATTTTTCATTTCAAAACAGGACCCATTATAAATTTTTTCATCTCAAAACAGGACCCTTCACAAAACTTTTCATCTTAAAAAAGGACCTTTCACAAAATTCTTTGGTCTTAAAAATAGTCTTTTTACAAAAAATTTTCCCGTTCTAAACTGAATCTTTCACAAATTTAATCATTTAAAAGTAAAATCTGACCTGTCACTTTTACATATATAAAGAAAAAATATGTATTTGACATACATATATCTTCTTAAAAATATATAAAAAAGAACCTTGAGTATAATGTTCGTTTCAAATTCTCAGAATTAGGACTAGAATTTTCACAAATGTAAAAAAGCTCTTCACAATTTCACAAAAACAGGACCCTGAGAGAAAAGTCTGGACAGATCCCTGGTAAGGTGGTGGTGGTGGTGGTGGGAGGGGGGGGTTATAGATTTGTAGAAAAGGGCCTCAAAACTCACCTCCCCCCCCCCCCCCCTAGCCATAGAGCCCAAGTTACGCCTACGTATCAAATGTTTGTTTCGTATCTCAGATTTTAATAGAATTTTAGAAAAAAAAATAATTTTTATGATTTGCTATTATAATTAATACAAAAATAGTTTTATCACTTCAGGCTAATTCCATGAAAACTTGTCATGTCTGTCACATATTACGATTTTTGGCTACCAGTATTTTAGAACGGAGAAATGTGACTTATTTTATAGGATATATCTCATCAATTGAATAACGCGACGCAAACTTTTCGAAAATAACGGTGGACAACAAGCATAGCGATTTTCAGCTGTGTGACAGACATGACAAGTTTTTATAGAATTAGCCTTTAGCTTCTATATCGTTAAGAAAGTATCATTAAAATTATCAACAAGAACGTAAAATCATGCGTTAAGCAGATTATGAAACATTTTGCAGCGCATTCAGACTACTTATAATAAAACTTTATAGTTTAATAACGTGAAAAACGATGCATATTAATAATTATTAAAACGCATAACACGTTTGAAAACAAAATTTCTGCTTAAGGCGAAAAATAACTGAAAATTTTGTACATCCCTGTATATGAATTTATCCCTGTATAGATGTATCATATAATGCATAATATATGCTAAAACTTAGAACAGTTAGGGAACGCATAGCACAGTTGAAAATTCTTTTTCAGCAATTTCCGTCAATAAACGGAAATGTACTTAAATTTTTTGTGGATCCCTGTATATGTGTTGAATATATACACAATAGTATGCAATAAAAAAAAAAAATAATGAAAACACGTTCCACAACTGAAAACGCACTTCCAGCAATTATTGTTCTTAGAGAGATATCTAACTGATTTATTTTTTTACCTCTGTATATGAAAGATGACTTCAATGCATGTCAAATTCAATAGTAAGCATTTTACAGAACACCTTGGAGATATATATCAATTTAAATATGCATGAAATAGTGCAACATAAACAAAATACACTACAAACGATTTTTCTCCATAGACCATAATGTAACCGTAATTCTTTTTAGTGTCCCTGTAAATTGTAAATGATCGATAAATGCTATCCATACCATATTCTATAGGAAGCATTTTGTAGTGCACTTCATAAATATGTATATAAATTTTAGTGTGTTTGAAATTATGAAACATCATTAAAAACCACCGCAAACGATTTTCCCTTATAGGCCGTAATGTAATGAAATTCTTTTGAATGTTCCTTTAACGAACATGACTGCTACTCGTTCATTTTGCAATACCAAACATACCGTTAGGAATATCTATACCATTTTTCAATTTCATGGAGATGCATGACGCCAAAAATAATTTTGGCCAGCTAGAATCGGTAAATCACCTGCAGCGGTAGATTTTTTTACTTTCTTCTATTGTCGCGTCCGAATCAAATAGCCAACTTTGGCAAAATTTACTGAAAGTCGTCTACCTTTATGAAAAAGGAAAAAAAAAAAAAAACGGTTTGATTACATAGTTCCTGAAAAAGAATAAATAACACCTGCATAATAATCATGCATTTCAAAGCAAAAACGAAATAAAAGATGTGTCAGAAAGTAGGTAGTTTGCATTTGGGAATCTCAATAAAATGTAATGCATTCTAAGGTAAAAGTTGTTTTAGACAGAAATTCCGATTTCCTTTGCCGAGTGGTTTCAGAGTTATAAATATTTCAATTTTTTTCAGTCCTTTATAATAAATACCCTTTACATAGTTTCGTTATAAATCTTTCCACGAATTATTACAAAGAAATCAAACACAAATACTGTGATTTGTAATTTTTTGAATTTAAATACCAATAATTTATAAAATTAATATATATATATATAAGTTTCACATACGTGTATGCTAAAAGTATAGCATTTTCATCCGAGTGGAGTGTAACTCGCTAACAAAAAATCACAAGGGATAAGAAAAGATGCTTTTCAAAGTCTTACGTCTTAGCAGGGACACCGTTCGTTATACAGTGAATTATACAGTGAAAACGGCCTTAAATAGAAATATTTCATGATAAAGGCGAAATAATACCTAATATAATGAAAGAATTTTTCATGTCCAACAAATAAGAGTGAAAAATATCAACCAGGTATCGTCCGGATAGCTCAATAGGTTGAGCAATAGCACAATACGCTAAGGTATCCAGGTTTGTGTACTGGTCCGGACATTTTTCTCTCTGTTAGAGTAAACCTCAATTGGGCTATTTCCAACCTTGAACATAATATGTAACAATTATATCTGGTAAAATGGAAAATTATTTGAATACCTATAGTGATTCCGCTATAACAATTTTTATTCCATAAAAGATGGAATACGTTTATTTGCTAAGACGGAAGTCCTTCTAAAAGGAATCCTTTTCATTCATTCCCGATTTAATTTTAGCAAGTTTTGTTTTTTATATACAAATATAGCTGAATCTTGTTAACATGAATATGACGGGCGGATTAAAATTTTGTTTATGATGTAAGTAGTTCACATTATCAGTAATTAAATCCTTGTGTAATTTTGACAGGGGATATGGACACAGTTTATGTTAAAAGTATTTTGCGTTAAGCTTAATACTTTTATGAATAAATTCTATGTTCATCTAAACGAGTTTCGATCGTATATTGCAAATGTATATAGTATATGTAAGTTCATAACAATTGATAAAAAAGAGTGTTTCTTCACTCTAAATTAAAATGTCTGAAATTCAGACACTTAAGTGTCTGAAATGGAGTGTTCAATTTTCAGACATTTTAAAATGTCTGAATTTTTTCAGACACTTTTTGCGTCTGAATTTCAGACACTTCAAACGTCTGAATCGCATCCATTTTTTTGTAAGCATCATACGTAGCCATGTTTGACCACGTTGAATCCTGGAAAAATATTTGGCTGTGGTCCTGCCCCTCCCCCCCCCCCCCAATACAGCCTGATTTTTTTGGTGCTCTCAGTTTTGGTATACAATTTTCGTTACGTTGATAATTTAAATCTTTTACGACATTGTACTGATTATAATCAATATCTTGAACTTCAGGAGTAGAACAAGATTAAAAAACAAAAAATTTTTATCTAAATATTAGATTTTTTAAAATTTATTTTGTTTTTAACCTTACTTTACTTTAAAAGTTCAAAATATTGATTATAATCAGTACAATTTCGAAACAGATTTAAAATATAAGCTTTACAAATATTGCACATCAAATTTGGGGGCACTACAGTCGTAGGGGGACGGGGCACTTCCCAGTTTGCCCTTCCTTTAATCAAGAAGTACTTTTGCAAAAAACGCAACCCTGCATTATAGTTGTCTAAATTGAGATGTCCGGTATTCGGGAGTATCCGTTGTGGAGGTTAATGGACATTCTCGAATAGCGAACACCTCTATTTAACGAATACTTTTTTAATCAGCAGACATACATATTTGTATATTTTTACCTCAAAAAAGTAGACATCTCCAATTATCGGACAAATTCCGCGGTCCCGAAGTGTTCGCTATTAAGGGCTTTTAAGGTACAAAAATTTTATATATATATATATTATAATCTTGTCCTACTCTAAAAGTTCAAAATATTTATTATACTCGGTTGAATGTGGAAAAAGATTTAAAATATCAGATGTGCGAAAATTGCAAAAATCCCCCCCCCCCCAAAAAAAAATGAAAATATAAAAAAATATATTGCCACATAGGCAATTTTACATATACATCACTTGATAATCACAACAGCCATTTAACTATGAATAATGAAAATAAATAAATAAATATTCTACTTTAATAACATTGGGGAAAAAATGACTTTGGTATTTTGTTAAATATATTTGCGTTTTTAAACTTGTCCTACTCTAAAAGTTCAAAACTTTCATTATAATCAGTGCAAGATTTAAGATATCAGCTTTACAAAAATTCATGCAAAATCCCAGCCCCCCCCCCCCCCCCAAAAAAAAATGAAAATACTTATTTAAAAATTATGTTTTTAAAAAATTTATATTTCCACATGGGCAAGTTTTTATGTAGATCAGAGGGTACTCACAAAAGCTATTCAACTATCAATAAAAACAAATAAGTACATATTCTATATTAAAAACATGAGGAAAAAATAACATGATTTCCAAACTTCTTTCGTCTTAAATATATACAGTAACATCTGTCATTTTTGTATTTTTCGTATAAGTGCATATAAATAAAGTTACCACAACTTTAAATACGAAATCTAGGTAGAGGTTTTTACTTTTTCCCATTATAAATTTCAAATTACTATTTTATTAAAAATAATAAAAAAATCAGTATTAGAGTTGATTGCAAATCAAATACATATGTATATTTTTACAGGCAGCTTCATATAATAGACCAGTCTCATTTACTTTATTTATCTTTTTTTAATCTGCGGTTTTATGCCAGGAAGTAAGAAAGCATTAGGTCATCTTTCAAAGTTTTTCTTTTTCTTTACTTCCTTGTGGCCGTCATTTACTGCGAGATAAAAATTATCCATTGAAACTATGAACTGACATTGAATATATAATTCGTAATAAAAAAGAACGTCATAAGTTTAAAAATATATACTTCTAGAATTAGTGGGGTTTTTTGCGAACAGATTCAAAACTAATTAAATTTCATGCAGGATTTTGTTTAGTACAATAAATAAAATCATAAAATACACTAATTTTACTACTATAAAGAAACTTACTTGAGTTGCTGCAAGAGGTAAGAAATATTCCTCGATTTGAAATTTTAAAAACTACCACAACCACAGTGAGGGAGAAAGACTTTCATCAGTTTAAAAGGTAATCCCATAATACATCCGACTAGCCATATTTAAAGAATGAGATGTTTCATCCTAAAAACAGGACCCGCCAGACAAAAGTTTCTTTTTTTTTTGCCAGCTTCGACAGGACGAAGATGAATAACACAATATTATTGATATAAATTGATACGAGTTAACACTAAGCCCATTGCACACGCTTTGTAGAATTTCCGGGTGTAATCTTCAACCGTCGTCTACTTCTGTTCTGTGTCTATCCCGCCCTTGTATCGACGACACCTTCTAAGAGACATTTGATGTCGAGCACACACGTCAGATGTATGTATTCAATAAATAAATAATCCAAGTTAATACGAATTAAAATCACAGTACTTCACATTTCGCAAAAAACGAATTAAAATACACGCGTACATAAAAACAAACTTTGTTTGAATTACAACGTATACCACTTCGAACGAAGACATCTAAAACGCATGCGCAACTGGGAGTGCTAGTGACCCCTGGTGGTTATTGCGTCGGAAGAATCAAAACGTCTTAAATTAAGACACCTTTAAAGCAATGAAGTGTCTTAAAATAAGACGTTTGCGGATATTTTAGACATTATTCTCAGTTCGTTTACACCATGGTCATAGTAAGACGCTTATGTATCTTAAATTAAGACATCTATAGTGTCTTAATTTTCAGATTAAGACACTTAAGTGTCTAAAATTCTTTTTCAGTCACATATGTGTCTAAATTTAAGACGCTTCTATTTGCAGTGAATTTATACATGCTCCACACAAAGTTTTCCTTTATATACTAGTCATTTTTCTAGAAGGCGAAAGAATGGGCTAAGAAAACTGCAAATAAAAAAAAAGGTCCAGATATAAATGAAGTATAAAAGACCAACACAATTATGTATAATGAAGGGAGCATATGTTTTTATGTAATAGTTTGAAAAACTGGAAAAAAAATTTTGATCCATTTAATTTGATCATTACAAGTAATATCGCTACCCCTAAAATTAAAAAATAATGAAAAATACAGCCATAAACCTCCAAAACTGACATTTTTGACAGAGCGATTCTACGAATATTTGACCACGATTCGATATTTGGCCCTTTTGACTAATATTTGGTTTGCTGGATACTTTGGATGTTTAATCGAATGGATTTGTGATTAAAGATTTTTGGATCTTGGATTTACAGCTTTTTCTTTCGGGTTTTTTTTTTTTTAAATCTCGGATCAAAACTTGATATTTTTTGATGCATTCAAATGATGATTAAATGCAAAGCATTTGCAGGTATATTTGTTTATGTAATAAGAAGTCGAATAGCCTTTATCTGTTTCCGTTAAAGGCTAAGAAAGTTTTAGAAAATGGTGCCAAAGTTGTAGATTCTGAATGATGTTAAAAACAAAAGTATTGGTAAACAACTGATTACAGATGAAATACATTTACAATAAAATAAAAAATACTGTGCAATTCTAAAGAATTTTAATACGATTACGAACAGTGTGTGCAAATTTCATGAACTTATAAAAAATACTTTGTTAATGTGCCAAGAAGATTCACACTGTTCAGCTGCATTATTATTAGTTTAAAAAAAAAAAAAAGAACAGCCTTAAATATATATTTAATTCAAAATGTTGCAGAATAATAATTTAGTATATTAAGTAATTTCTTAATACAACTTCAATTTTAAATCGTATATAAGTCGCATTGTTAGTTTAAGTATGAAATAAGTGCAAATAATGATGTTACATAAGTTTTTTTTTTTCTTCTTCTTTGCTTCAGTTTTGCACTACGTATTTAAAGAGGCATTGTAACTTTAATTGATAAAACGCATAATACGAGTATACATACCGCATTTCTTGTTTTAAAGTGAGAGTGATTTTTTAACACACTAACTCCCTGCAACAAATTTTATTTGACGATGCGTATTTTAGGAGACATCTCATTGATCATGTGGGAAAGAAAATTTTATTGTAAGGAAGGATTAAAATATGAATGGATAGTAGAAATGAAGAATATTCTTTACATTTTAATGGAAATAACATACCATCTTGATGTGAAAGGAAAAAAAAAAAAACTAAATTTATAAAGTACGTATAATGGGCTCCTATTTTAGCTAAAATGTATATGAATTATATTATTACATAATACAGATAAATTATTCTATTAGTAATTTTAATTTAGTAGAAGACCTGTTTTATTAATTAGCATCAAAGTTTTTCAAATATTACAAAAATTACATAAAGTTGTTACTTTTTTTTAACTAAAAAAAAAAAAAAAAAAAAAAAAAAAATACATCATTGAGCGGGGGAAAAATATACTTTTTGGGGAACCGCTTTAAAAATATGCTTATTATTCATAACTAAAATTATGCTTCTGAAAATTGTGAAAAAACTATTCGATGAAAAATAACTTCAATAATTCAAATTGCGTTTAAATCGCTTTTACACTTAAAAATGAAACAAAAAAAGTTCCAAAAAGTTTCGAGTTGTTGAACGGGGAAAAGTATTTTTTTCAGAATCGCCTTAAACTGAACGTAAAACCTTTGTCAACATATGGTTTCCAGATGTTGACAAGTTGTCTTGAGGGACCGTCCCTTTAATGAAAAAAGTAAACGACCTAGAGAAATCGCGTGCTTTTCAAAGGAGTAATCGATCATTCTGTAAATGAGCTATTTCCGTTGACAAAACCTAAGTCGTAGAGAAAGTATATAAAGCAACAAAATGGCGTTGCTTTTGCTTTTTCCAAATTCTGAAGAAAAGGCGTGTCGTCTACCTGCCACCTGCCAAGCCTAATGATCTTTTTGGCTCTAAAGCCACTGAATCGTTCGCGAATCCACATAACCAAATGATATCTCATCGCGCAATAGAGAGGGATCAGAGAATTTTCTTCTGTGTAAATGCACTTGCCCAAACCATCCATTTTCAGAGACTCGTTCTGCATTAGAAACTAAAACAATATTTTAATTTCGAATTACATTTCAGATCCTTCGGCAGAGAGAGATGTAAAGGGGAACATATTCTAGAAAATGTATACATCTGTTTGCATAAAGGTTCAAAGAACTAAAGGGCTTTTAATAAAGATAATAAACTGCATTAAAGTTTAGTATTCAGTGAAAGCGTGTGTTTATTTGAAACAGAATTATATTTTTCTGACACATAAATGTCTTCGTTTGATAATTAAAATAATCTAATACTTAGATATTTAGAAGCCTGTAAACGCTTTAATGGATAATGCATTATTAACTATAAAGTAATACACTCACATATGTTTCAACATTATGAAAAATTATTTTTTACTATGAAATATGAATTCCAAGATTCAGAAAGTAAACGCATTTGAAAATAGCCCAAATGCATGCTAAGAGATTTAAAACTGAAGGCTTAAACTGGTTTGGTTTGTGTTTATGACGGCCGACTATCAACACGTGGGATATAGGCCCTGGGGGGGGAGTGCCCTTCGTGGGGATCTTTCTAAGGGAACCTAACCCGTATTTACACATGGGAATCCACGGTTTCGAAGATAACCACGAAAACTCCGAAACGGTTAGGCCGACGGGCGCGATTGGGTTCGAACCCAGCACCTCCCGTCTACCAGCTTCGAGAGCAGAACCTCTCAGCCACTGGTGGGGCTCGAAGACTTAAACTGAATTTAGGCTATTTTTTGTATACATTAATTCTTTTATTTTTAAGTTTAAGCGATTATTTGCATAGTGTTAAGTGAGATTCCGGGATATGTAAATTGAAACGAAAATTCGAAAAGAAATATTCAAATCTGATCGAAACAAATTCAATTCAGATTCCCCGAAATCGCACTACGGCCGTTAAAAGTATAGTGGCAAAATAGTACGCGTCGTAACTAGATTAAATTAATTAGAGGATAATAAACTTTCAAATAAATAAATAAATGAATGGTAGTTACTCACCCCTTGAAATGTTGTAGGTATGGAAACATAACATAAAACAATATTGCTAAACCAATCACTTTATTTATATAAAAATATACTTAATCGTGCAGGATCCTTGCAACAGATATATGCATTTATAAAAATATATTTACATTGAAAATAATTTAATATAGACTTTTCTTGAAACATCATTGCATATTATTAATAGCATTAAAATTAAATAGATGATTATTTTTCAATATTGAATTACTGACGAATAATACGATGGTGTAATGGTGATGAATCAGTCTGAAAGTATATAAGTATCCATATTATTTGTGAGAAATTGTCATTAGAGTTCAAGAAATCGATCAAAAAATTATATTATGATAAAATGTTATTAATGACTCCAAAAACACTTGAAGGACATTAATGTGATGATATCGAAACTTGATGCTAAGCCAAATAATGAGATCCATCATGCGAGTTCAAGTTCATTCGAAGTTAAGTGGTGATTGGAAATTACAAGTAAATTCTATGAATCATGATGAAAGGTGAAAGAGGCAGGAAGGTACTGTTGGAATTTGGAAATGCTTACGTCGGGCTCAAACTATCAAAATCTATTTACGTCGGGTAGTTGGAAATCAAGATGCTCACACTGGAAATCACCATCAGTATTCCTAAAATTTCATGCAGGATGAAAATTCATTTCTTTAAAGTGATTTAGATATATTCAGGAGAAATGAAGTCTACGAAGATAATTCTGGGAGTTTCACAAAAATAAAGATTTTTTTTTTGTAAAAACTGTTGAAGAATATATTTAATTGATTTTCATCTTGAATTAAACGTTATTAATGGGAAACGGCTGCTCGTTGGGCCAAGGGGCCCAACGGCAAAAATTCCGTATCAGAAAAACGATGTTCTCTCTACCAATAAAAATAACGAACTGAATCTTTTTTTTGAAACGCCTGCCGAAAATCGGGAGAACGATGTAGGCGGAATAGCCAATCAGAAAACTCCAAAGGTCGGAATATCGATAATGAATCGATGGAAAATGTTTTAGCGGCGGAATAATCACCGTGGAATGGCAACACTCTAACGAGCGGGAAAAGAAGGGATGTTCGCTTCGTGGGAGTTCTTGTGACGTCAAAAGGAATTTCCTGCCTGTTCTGAGATAAGAGAGAGATACTTCTTAAAAGTCTGCTTCTTTTGGGGTGCGAAGTGAATGAAAAGCAATAAAAATAAGGGAAAGTGTAGGAGTTATAATTTCGTTTCTCTGGCAAACGATTTCAGCAATTGTTATGAAAGTTTATCAGAGAAATAGAAAAAGATAATAGAATATAAGAAATGCAATTTTAAATGAAATAATTAAGAATAAAGATTTAGGATTTAATATTTAAAACTTAGTAAAATTTGCTGTCAAAATTGAAAGATGGTAAATGGAAGTAGATTATTAAAATTAACAAAATATACAAAATTAAATTTATGTAAATTTAAGAAGGGGGAATGTTATGTAAAGCTTTTACAACATAACACATAGTTATATTTTATACACTGTTAAAAATTTGCAGCACTCTATCCAGTCATTCGACCGTTTTTTCCAAAAACGGTTATATCACTGTAATTTAACGCTATTCTGACCATATTTTTGGCCATTTTATGGTCAGAATATAGTTAAATTACGGTTATGAAACCGTTTTTTCAAAAAACGGTCGAATGACTGGATAGAATGCTGCAAATTTTTAACAGTGTACTGCTTTATTCAAGATCAAATATTTAAAAATAATGGCATGAAGACAAATTAAAAATTCTTATAAATCTTTTAAAAATATATCACTAGTTTAGTATGAAAGGGACAATGTGTTTGTTTATGGCGAGACACTTATGAAGATTTTATTATCTTGCGAGAATTTTGAAGAGAATCTTTCGGAAGAGAGAGATATAAAGGGGAATATATTCTAGAAATTCTGCATTTATCTGCTTGCATAAAATTTGAGAGAAATAAAAAGGTTTAAGAAAGATAGAATTGCAAAGAAAGTTTATGATTCACTGAAAGCGTAAATTTATTTGAAGTAGAATTAGCTTTTTTTCTTTGACATATAAATGTCTTAAAATAATGTAATATTCAAATGTTTAGAAAACTGTAAACATTTTAAGGAATATATTTTATTAACTGTAAAGTAATGCACGGATATATGTTTTAACAACATAAAAAATATTTTTTAACGTGAAATATGCATTCAAAGATTGAGACATGACATTCATTAGAAAATTATGTAAATGCATATCAAGGTTTAGGCAGCAAACTCTTTAAGTGTGTGCCTGCTACTACTGCTTTATTCTAAATCAAATACTTAAAAAAATGACATGAAGACAAATTTAAAAATTCTCATACATTCTTTAAAATATACCATTACTTTAAAATCAAAGTGAAAAGGTGTTTGTTTAATGCGAAACACTTATGGAGATTTTAGTATCTTACGAGAATTTTGTAGAGAATCTTTCGGAAGAGAGAGATGTAAAGGGGAATATATTCTAGAAAGCATGCATTCATCTGCTTGCATAAAGATTAAGAGAAATAAAGAGGCTTAAGAAAGATAGAATTGGAAAGAAAGCTTATGATTCAGTAAAAGCGTAATTTTTTTTTGAAATAGAATTAGAATTCCCAAAAATCTGGCATAATATCATAAAGTCATAATTCTACATCTAATTACAATATTTCAGCTTAAACTTGTATTATGTTGCCAAAACTTGAATGAAAACTCAGTTGAACGTTGTTTTGTCTCTCATGTGTAGATGGTGGCACTCATGTCTTAAATCGACCTTTTTGATTCATTTGATCTCAGTTCATTAATAATTATTTATTTTCCCTAGATGGCAACACTACATTTTTGTATTCAAATCATTGGTCAAGTTTCGACTAATTATCTCTTGCACAGAAAGCTTTTGACTCTGAACTTTGAGCCTTTTTACCATCATATTTTCCTGAAGATGGCTGTAGAAACAGCTCGAAACGTAGAAGTTAACTTTTAGCTTATTAAAGTTCGTGTTTTGTGTGCCATTAAACAAGATTGTGCCTTTATTTATTATATTTTATGGTGCAATAATCCAGTATATGCACTGTAAAAAAAAAAAAAAAAAAAAAAAAAAAAAAAAAAAAAAAAAAAAAGGAAATACTACTTGTAATCTAGACGCCAATACAATTTCCGTTTTTTTACGGGAATTTTTACCCATAAATTACAGAAAAATTTCCGTTTTTAATCAGAAAAACGGAACATTTTTTGTAATTTATGCGTAAAAATTCCCGTAAAAAAACGGAAATAGTACTGGCGTCTAGATTGCCAGTAGTATTTCCGATTTTTAGTCCATTTTTTTTTACAGGGTGTTATGCAAATAGATTTTTTCTCTGACATATAAGTGCCTTTATTTGATAATTAAAATAATGTAACATTTACTTAAATGATTCGAAACCTGTAAACATTTTAAGGGGTATATTTTATTAACTGTAAAGTAATTTACGGAGATATGTTTTAACAATATGAAAATATATTTTTTACCATGAAATATGCATTCAAAGATTGAGACATGAAATTCATTCGAAAATTATGGAAATGAATATAAAGGTTTAGGTCTAAAGACAAAACAATTTAGACTATTGTTGTATAAATTATTTCTTTTTCTATTAGAGTTTAAGCTATTATTTGAAGCTATAAAATTCAAATTAATTTTTTAACTGAAAGAAAGTATTACTACATAGTGAAGAGAACGAATATTTTCCCAACTGGATTAAATCATATCCAAGGCTAGAGTTGCATAGTTGAAGTTTATTCCAACACAGCGAAAATTGTACAGACAAGCGCTGCACTTTGCAGCTATGTCCAACACATAAGAGTGAATTATGTCAGCCAGGTATTGCCCGGATAGCTTAACATTGGCATTGGCACGGGCACGTCAAGTATCCAGATTCGTTATCTGGTCTGGACAATATTCGCTCTGTTGGAATAAACTTCAACTGTGCTACTTCTGTCTTGAATATGAAGTATCACTATTTACACTGTTTTAAAATTTGGCAACAACTGGTAAACAAATGACTTCTTCGAAATATGAAATAAATCTCTATTGAGATATTGAAATTTTGAATGTAAAATAAAAAATAAAAAATAAATAAAACAATTAATCACATTTAAAAAATGATTGCACACTACACACCGCAAACTCTTCAAGTGTGTGCCTGCTGTACTACTGCTTTATTCTAAATCAAATACTTAAAAATAATGACATGAAGACAAATTTAAAAATTCTCATACATCCTTTAAAAATATACCACTACTTTAATATCAAAGTGAAAGGGTGTTTGTTTATGCCGAAACACTTATGGAGATTTCAGTATCTCACGAGAATTTTAAAGAGAATCTTTCGGAAGAGAGAGATGTAAAGGGGATTATATTCTAGAAAGTATGCATTCATCTGTTGCATAAATGTTGAGAGAAATAAAGAGGTTTAAGAAAGATAGAATAGGAAAGAAAGTTTATGATTCTGTAAAAGAGTAAATTTATTTAAAATAGAATTACAATTTTTTCTCTGACATCTAAAGATCTTTATTTGATAATTAAAATAATGTAATATTCTTAAATGTTTAAAAGCCTGTAAACATTTTAAGGGTATATTTTATTAACTGTAAAGTAATGTACGGAGATATGTTTTAACAATATGAAAATATATTTTTTACCGTGAAATATGCATTAAAAGTTTGAGACATGAGATTCATTAGAAAATTATGGAAATGCATATCAAAGTTTAAGTCTAAAGACAAAACAATTTAGATAAATTTTGTATAAATTATTCCTTTTTCTTTAAGGTTTAAGCGATTATTTGCAGCTATAAAATTCAAATTCATTTTTTAATTGAAACGAAGTATTACTATTTGCGCTGTTTTAAAATTTGGCACTAACAGGTAAACAAATGAATTCTTCGAAATATGAGATAAATCTCTATTGAGATAATGAAATTTTGAAAAAAAAAAGTCACATTTAAAAAGGTATTGCACACTGCACACTGCAAACTCTTCAAGTGTGTGCCTGCTACTACTTTATTCTAAATAAAAAATAATGACATGAACACAAATTTAAACATTCCCGTACATCCTTTAAAAATATACCACTAGTTTAATATCAAAGTGAAAAGGTGTTTGTTTATGGCGAAACACTTATGGAGATTTCAGTATCTTGCGAGAATTTTGAAAATGGGCGCTCACGCCACTATCATATTCGTGAATCCGCATAACCAAATGGTAACCCATCATGCTATATGGATCAGAGAACTTTATTCTGTGCGAATAGACTCGCCCCGTATAATCCATTTTCAGAGACTCGTTCTGAATTTGGAACTAAAGCAATATTTATTTTGAATTACGTTTCAGATCTTTCTAAAAAGAAAGATGTAAAGGGGAATATATTCTTAAAAGTAAGTGTTCATCTGTTTGCATAAACGTTGAGAGAAATAAAGAGGTTTAAAAAAGATAGAATTGGAAAAGAAGTTTTGATTCAGTGAATGCGTATGTTTACTTTAAAATAGAATTTGCCCTTTTTTATGACATATAATGGATTTTGTTTGATAATTAAAATAGTCTAATATTTAAATATCTAGAAACCTGTAAACATTTTAATGGATATACTATATTAAATATTAAGTGATGCAATGTCATATATTTTAATAGTGTGAAAAATTGTTTTTTAACAGGAAATAGGCATTTAAAGATATAGAAATTAAATGCATTTGAAAATAGTCCAAGGACCGGTCAGGAGATTTATCATTGAAGACAAAACTATTTAGACCATTTTTCAATAAATTATTTCATTTTTTTTAAAGGTTTAAGCCATTATTTGAAGCTTTATTTTATACTGTTTTATTCTACAGATAAAATATTTAAAAATAATGACATGAAGACAATTTTAAAATTCTTATAAATCCTTTAAAAATATACAACTACTTAAGTACCAAAGAGAAAAGGTGTTTGTTTATGGCGAGAAACTTATGAAGCTCTCAGTATCTTACGAGAACTTTGGAAATGAGCGCCCATTCCCCAATCGTGTTCGTGAACCCGCATAACCAAATACACCCACCCTAAACCATCCATTTTCAGAGACTCGTTCTGTATTTGAAACAAAAGTAATATTTATTTTGAATTACATTTCAGATCCTCTGGAAGAAAGTGATGTAAAGTTGAATACATTCTAGAAAGTATGCATTTATCTGCTTGCATAAATGCTGAGAGAAATAAAGAGGTTTAAGAAAAATAGAATTGGAAAGAAAGATTATGATTCAGTGAAAGAGTGTGTTTATTTTAAACAAAATAAGCATATTACCATTAACGGAATTGCTAAGAGTAAGGTTACCAGATTTATCTATTAAAATAAATAAACGGTCGAGTGCGAGTATTACTCGCGCACGGAGGGTTACGTACAAGAAATATATTAATTAGTAACTGTATTATTAAAAAAAAGCGTTGCGAAAAGAATAATAAGATTTTGTAAAAAACTAACGTAAGGTTGGGTATAGCTGTATAATCTAGAAAAGCATAAATGTATGTACCATGACAGTTAAAAGAAATATGAAGCCTAAATAATCACAAATATTGCTATTCTGTATAACTCTTTTTAATTTTACCATCGTAATCTTTTTATGACGAACTTAATTCTGTACTGATAATAAAAGAAGTGCATACTTAAATTTCACTTGGCATTTCACAACACTAAATTCAGGTAGTAATGATCTTTTCTTTTTGCACTGTAGCTAAAACAAAACCCTTGTTCAAAATTTAAACTTGGCTTTGTGCTGAGCGCGCTTGGAAAGGAGGTCTCAAAGTTGCAACGCCGCCTTGGCCGCGTTTTCCCAAATAGGTTTTTAATTAACCTTTAAAGACACGGGATGCGTACTGAGGGATCTACTCAATGCAAACTAGTCGCGAATCCCATAGTATTTATGCGATTAATTCTAATTAAATAAGTCTGTTTTTAACAATTTGACGTTTATTTCTTTTAAACTGATACTGGGCATTGCATTACAGAAATATATCATTAAACGTTACTATCTAAGTGTTAAAAGCCAATAGTGCATAGGGTACGCCGCCCCTGTCATTATTTATGTTCAAAACGTCCGTGTTTTTAAGAGTTAATATCTCGACTAATTACCGACGAATTTTTTCGAAAATCATTATCAACAATGCTTTTATGCTTCTGCTACGATAGTTACCTCCAGCGTTCCTCAATATATTTGCTGAATGCCCGCAAATCGTAATTTGTATGTAACGTAAAAATGCGATTTTCCCAAAAACTATATGACCTAGGGTAATCTCTATAATTTTCCTGCAAGGTTTAAATTATCGTCTACTACCTTTAATTGTTTCATAATTTTATCTTCGGTAGATTCGGAAATAGATGGGAGGTGGGGGGGACACACATTTTTGCACCACATTTTCGACGATATCTCTGAAAATATAATACCTAAAATTAAAAGAAATGTATATTTGAGTTCAGCGTACAGCGTAACGAAAGCTTTCACACGAAACCCCACACGATATACAAAGAAAAGATTTTTTTTTTTTTTTTGTAAATAACTTAATTTGTCCCTCTACATTTTTCCTAAATATATTTAGGAATATTTAATAATCAGTAAATATGTGGATCAACAGTCTTTATTACTTCCCCCCATCTGAACATTCCCCGTTCCATAGTTTATGAGTAAAATGGCTGTGACAGACATACAGACAGACACAGGAGTGATCTTATAATGGTTCCGTTGTGACTTTTTAAGTACGGAACCTTAAAAACGGAAAAAATTAAGACACTAGTTTGTATTAATTAGATGAAACTGTTGAGAATTTCATACGCTGCTAAACTGTGTTGAAAGTACCGGTGACATCTTCTTTAAGGAATTTGTGAGAAATAAAAGGGTTTTAAGAAAGATAGAATTGAAAAGAAAGTTTATGATTCAGTGAAACCGTGTGTTTATTTGAAACAGAATAAGCACGGGAGGAGATTTATTAAATTACTAGCTAACTTGCCCGACGTTGCCCGGGTACGTCAAAAAACAACTCGAATTGCGAAAAAGCTCTGAAAATCACAATAAGATATCGAGAAAAATTTTTAAATTGCTGCACAAATTTCGAAAAGAGAAAAAAAATTATATATTGTGTTCGAAGATTGAAAGTTGATTCCTTTCACTAATGTGGAAAATTGGTAGGAAATCGCTAAAATACACTAAACATCACATACAAAATTCCCGAAAAATTCGAAAATTGCTATACGAAATTCGAATAAACTTTATTGAAATGAGGGCAGAAATTACTTTAGTATTATAGGCCAAAAATGAAATGTCAAAAAATCGCAGCAGATCGCGAAGAAACGTAGAATTCGAATTAAAAATCACAAAAAGTTCAAAAATCACGAAAGTCAAAATTTACTGTAGTTGGATAAAAGTTTCAAATCTAATTCCTTTGACCTGCGGGCTCTCTTAAAATTTATGTTTGGGAAAGCATGCTAAGCATTGTATCATATTACTTTTATTCATAATTTAATTTACTTGCATTCCCTTAAATATAATTAATATAACCCCTTAAGTTAATATTAGTTTTTGTTGCAATAAAATATCTCAATTTGTTCATTTTCTGTAAGAAAGTAATCCTTATTAGTTTACAATGGAAGTCTATGGGAATTTGGAGAAATATTAGAGATATCGCCAAGTTGGCGTTACTTTTGGCGACTAACTTTGATCGCCAAATTGGCGACAAACTTGGCGGTATTTGGCGACAGAACTGTGCCCCACTAGGGTATCACCCCTTATAGGTATGAAGACGCATTAACTGCTGTTCAGTAATCGCATAAAAAATGCGCTAAAAATTCAAAAATCGCTGTACAAATTCCGAATAAACTTTTTTGAAAAGAGAACAAAATTTACTATATTGGGTTAAAAGAAAGAAACCGTATTCTTTTCACTAATGTAGAAAAATCGCCTCGAAACTTAAAAAAAGCGCTAAAAATCGCATAAAAAATTAAATAAAAAAAAAAATCTGATCAAAAAATCGAAAATCGGGCTTCGAGGTGCAAAACTTCATATATTGACCTACTTGCAGCTGTCCCGTCAGAACACCGTCGACACATTCACTCACACACAAACTTCTTTCCTTATTGTTATAGACTAGCAAATTTGCCCGGCGTTGCCCGGCTACGTCAAAAAATAGCAGGAATTACGAAAAAGCTCTGAAAATCGCAATAAGATACAGCGAAAAAATTTTAAATCGCTTTTCAAATTTTGAAAAGAGAAAAAAAAATTATATATCGTGCTCGAAGATTGCAAGTCGATTTCTTTCACTAATGTGGAAAAATAGCAGCAAATCGCTAAAATACACGAAAAATCACATACAAAATTCCCGAAAAATTCGAAAATTGCTATACGAAATCCGAATAAACTTTATTGAAATGAGGGCAGAATGTACTTTAGATCAAAAATGGAGTGTCAAAAAAATTGCAGCAGATCGCGAAGAAACGTAAAAATGGCATTAAAAATCACAAAAAGTTCAAAAATCACGAAAGTCAAAATTTACTATAATTGGATAAAAATTTCAAATCTAATTCCTTTGACCTGTGTGCTCTTAAAATTTATGTTTTGGAAATCATGCTAAGCATTAGATCATATTACTTTTATTCGTAATTAATTTACTTGGATTCCCTTAAATATAATTAATATAAACCCTTAAGTTAATATTAGTTTTTGTTGCATTAAAATATCTCAATTTGTTGATTTTCTGTAAGCAAGTAAACCCTATTGTTTTACAGTGGAAGTCTATAGGAATTTAGCGAAATATTAGAGATATCGCCAAGTTGGCGTCACTTTTGGCGTTATTTGGCGACAGAACTTGATCCACCCTACGGTAACCCCCCTTACAAGTATGGAGATGCATTACATGCTGTTCAATAATCGCATAAAAAATTCGCTAAAAATTCAAAAATCGGTGTACGAATTCCGGATAAACTTTTTTGAAAAGATAACAAAATTTACTATATTGGATTAAAAGATAGAAACCGTATTCTTGTTCCTAATGTGGAAAAATCGAATTAATATAATCCCTTAAGTTAATATTAGTTTTTGTTGCATTAAAATATCTCAATTTGTTGATTTTATGTAAGCAAGTAATCCATATTGGTTTACAATGGAAGTCTATAGGAATTTGGCGAAATATTAGAGATATTGCCAAGTTGGCGTCACTTTTGGCGAATCATTTTGGTCGCCAAATTTGGCGATATATCGCCGAGTTGGCGACAAATTTGGCGTTATTTGGCGACAGAACTGTGTCCCTCTACGGCAATCTCCTTATAGGTATGGAAATGCATTAAATGCTGTTCAATAATTGCATAAAAAAATCGCTAAAAATTCAAAATTCGCAGCACGAATTCCGAATAAACTTTTTTGAAAAGAGAACAAAATTAACTACATTGGGTTAAAAGAAAGAAACCATATTCTTCTGACTTATATGGAAAAATCGCCTCGAAACTTAAAAAAATGCTAAAAATCACATAAAAAATTAAATAAAAAAAATCTAATCAAAAAATCGAAAATCGGGCATCAAGGTGCAAAACTTCATATATAGACGTTTTTTCCTCCCAAATTTTGTAGCTCTACGTGCAGTGGTCCCTTCAGAACACCGTCGACACACTCACACACAAACTTCTTTCTTTATTATTATAGAAGATTATAATTATCCTGTTGTCTCAACAACTCAGAGCTTGATTTAGTATATTAATCGACCAAAATGTACCAAACTTGGTATGTACACTGGCCTCCAAAAGTTAAGGTACAGGAACTGGATGCTTTCTATTGCACACGCTTTGCCGAATATCTGCCAACATTATTAGCGAATTGTTCCTGAACTTCTAGGATGTAAAGAACATGTTTGATTTTATATTTCTCGGTGAAGATTATCGGGGGGATACAATTACGGTTCTAATAATAAATTTAATAATGAAATAATATTTGCGATCACCTATGTAACAGAAAAGGCTGGAAATGATTTGCTACTGTGGTAAATGATTATTTGGGTCCTGTTCAACGTTTGTATGCACTTGTGTAAGCATAGCACCCATATTCGTGAAGATGTCAACGTTTTTGTGAAAAATTCAAAAGTTTTTTGTTTATAGCATACAGAGTTTTCAACCAAATTTAACACAACTTTCCAAAAACCTGACAAAGAACAGTAGCAACAGTATACTGCAATTAAAACGTGAATATATTGAATATTTGATGAGATATGGGCATTTGTATGAAATAATTTTTAACTGCGCATGCGTCGAAGATACTAAAATTTTTTTATATAATTTGGTACTCAGTTATTTAGGGCAACTTATATAAAAAGTCCAGTCAAATATCGCGAAAATTCACGAAGATAGGGTGATATAGAGAATTGCTTCCTAAAAATAGCTTTATTATAAGGGATTTTCCACAACTTTTCAATCAACTCACTATATCTTTCTAAGTTTTCATAACATGTGACTGGACTTTTTATAAAAGTTGCCGCAAAATACTGACTACCAAATTATGAAATAAAAGTTTTGAAACCTTCCGCGTATGCGCAGTTAAAAATTATGTCATAAAAATGACCATATCTCATCAAATATTCAATATATTCATGTTTTAGTTGCAGTATACTATTTCTACTTTTCTTTGGCAAGTTTTCGGAAAGTTGTGTTAAATTTGGTCGAAAACTCTGTATGCTATAAACAAAAAACTTTTGAAAATTTCACAAAAATATTCATATCTTCACGAATATGAGTGCTATGCTTACACAAATGCATACAAACGTTGAACAGGACCCAAATATTCATTTACCACAGTGACAAACCATTTCCAGCCTTTTCTGTTACATAGGTGATCGCAAATATTATTTTATTATTAAATTTATTATTAGCCCCTAATTGTACCCCCCGATAAATCTTCACCGAGAAATATAAAATCAAACATGTTATTTACATCCTAGAAGTTCAAGAACAATTTGACAATAATGTTGGCAGATATTCGACAAAACGTGTGCAGTCGAAAGCATCCAACCCCCGTACCTTAACTTTTGGAGGCCAGTGTAGTATATTTAAATGCTTAAATAATTGGTTTACCATCTTCCAATACCTATGTCCATGTTTCCAAAAAATTATTTTTCATTGCACCTGGTATAATGTCATACTTTTTTTTTGCACTTATCTCGAAAACTATAAGTCATTGAGGTACTTTGGGCCTTTTTTAATGTACTCCAAGCGAGTAATCGGGCTGTGCTGAGTTAGGGCGGTCGTGACGGAAAACCCTGTTTAATGTTTAAACATTTAACCTGGGAGAAGACGCCCATACACAGGACATGAATGATTTTTACTTCGTCACCTTATTTAGTCGGAGACAATTGTTAAAATTTTTGCAATAAAACAAGTTGAAGATTACTTTGAAAATGATAGTGGAGACAGTTGTAAAAACCATACACAGTCCGGGTTTATCAGGCCCGGCGCGTCCTCCTGGGTTGAATGTCGTATATTTGGTCCGATAGCAAAAGTCCTAAAAATACAGTCGTATGAGCCCTAAACTTTGATCCGCATAGACTGGCATGACCTGCGATGACAAAATTTGAAACTAAATTACCTGGAAATATTTTTATGCAATTTTACCATGATAAATTTTATGCAATTTAACGGATATCTGTAACTATATCTGTAAAACAAACAAACACAGAGGTTTATTTTTCAAGTTACAACGAAAAATAAGATCAATGCATGAGAATTTTGAATTATATTTTTAGAAATTTACTTTTTTTTTTTTTCCAGGTATAATCGAGAAACAGTGTAACGATCAGTATAAAAAAGAACTGATGATTCAAAAACATGGAACCTGGGTTTCAAAATCATGTCAAAACTAGTTCAATTTTGTCGTATAATATTAAAACTATTGTTGCTGTTTTTTCAGTTTAACAAATATTCCTTATTTCTATGAAACATAAATAAATAAATACAAGAAAAAGTAATAATCTAAATTAATTACAAGGTTCCTAGTCTACAATCGAACTTCAGTTAATTTTCGTGATTTTAAACCTTTATGGTAATTTTAAGGAGGCTGGTCACTCAGCTTCGGAATATTTTTGATGCGTACGTATATTTAAAATATCTTCTCGCGAAATTCATATTTTTATCATCTTTTTTTCTGTGTACACTTCTTAAAGAATGTTTCTTTTTTTCTTAGTTTTCAAAATATTTCTAAAATCTATGCTGAATTTAATATTTTATGTGTTAAAAGCGGGCGAACTGTGAGTAAGATTTTAACACTTCCTATAAAATTAAGTGTATACTTTGGGAAAATTTTGAGAACTAAGAAAAAAAAAGAAACGTCTTTTTGGAAGTGCATACG
Organism: Maratus speciosus; assembly: GCA_963932465.1. Classification (NCBI taxonomy): domain Eukaryota; kingdom Metazoa; phylum Arthropoda; class Arachnida; order Araneae; family Salticidae; genus Maratus; species Maratus speciosus. The sequence continues at coordinate 124,294,125 of OZ010789.1, read as the reverse complement.
GAAAATAGAAGTTAAAAATATGAATTTGCCGAGGAGATATTTTAAATATACGAATGCATCAAATGCCCACATGGACTTTACATCAGTGAGGGGAAATCGGAAGGCGAGTGACCAATCTTCTTAAGGTCACCTACATTAAAATGGCAGTTTTAGTGAAAATTTTCCAAAATTTTTTTTATTATTTTATTTGAAAGAGGAATCTTTGGCGATTCCAAATCTGTTAAATTTTATTCCTACAATTATTAGAACAGGAGTTATGTCCAATTTAATGAAAAGGAAGTAATGAATCAACTTTCGGAAGTGAGTGCACGAAGACCATCAGAAATGTAAGCAATGTTTCTATGCATGATTTTCTTACGTGTTTTACATAAAAACACTAATAAACCATAATTGAAGCTTCTAGATTAATTTGATAGATAAGAAACAATATAGATTAAAAATCTTGTAAGGCGATTTCCGGAAAATGAATTTTGTCGTTAACCCCTAGCCTGTGACGCCCGAACTCAGTTCGGGCAACGCAAACGCGCCACTTTTGGAATGCCCGACCTGTGTTCGAGCAAGAGAAAAATTGTGAAAGTCTTTCATGCCAAACTTCTTTTCAACCTGGATGCCGCTATGTTTAAATAACCGTCCTCCACCCCCGCCAAAATTTCCATTCCAGCAACCACAAGTGGGCGCAACAATTGACGCCTCCACTTTTACTCAAGAAAAACAATATTTTGAACTATTTTTCGATAACAATTTGATTCGCACCATTACGGAAGAGACTAATAGATATGCATTACAATGCATTGAAAGGCAACATCTGAAGCCAAAAAGCCGATCAAAAAGGTGGGTGCCTACAAATGACAATGAAATGAAAATATATCTGTTGCTCCATGTTTTACAGGGTATTATTCAGAAGCACGATGTCGCAATATTTTGGTCAGGAGGAATCTGGAGGACCTAATTCACCCAGCTAACCTTATTGACCATAGCATCTGGTCTTATAAATGAATCAGCTCAACATAATAAATCGGAGATAACGGAACTCCTGTTAACGCAGGATGCGTAATTACATTGGATTAATTTTAACATAACTATAATTGTGTTAAAGTTAATTGATGTTACTTATAGTTTGATTGCCAAACGTCCCCTTTTTCGCGGGACGTCCCGAATATTTTTGGCTGAATTGAAATGTCCCGCGAGGGCTTTTACAATTTTTCATAGTATGAATAGTTCAGTCCCGTGACGCATAGCATATAATTTTATTTACATCAAACTGTTGTATGAGGAATTTAAATAGCTGTAACAATTTGTAAATATAATTGCAAAAATTTAAAAAAAGATTTGGCGGCAAATTAATGGAATCAATGTAAATAAAATCATAAGACTAAATGAAATTGAGTTGATGAAAATTTTTTCACTGATGAAGGTTGCGGTTGCAAGCCGAAAGTAGTCTTAGGTTATGTAAAATATATATTTGAAACTTGACATCTATATTGTGTATGATCACCTCCTAAGTAAACGATGAACATTTAAAGCTCACATTATATTTTATGGAATTAATGTTTTAAAACATTCCCCCCCCAAAAATGTACTTAAAACTAGAGATCGACCAAAAATTCCGTTTCGTTTCCTTTTCGTTTCCGTTTCCGTTTCCTTTTCGTTTCCGTTTCTTTTCCTTTTCGTTTCCGTTTCGTTCCTTTCCGTTCGGCCCAAAATCTGAGTTTCATCGAAATTTCGTTTTCGGCGAAAAGCTGCTGGATATTTTCTGGATCGAAACTATCTGTATTTGAAAATCTCGTTTCTTCCTTCTGAATATTTCAACATTATTAAGCTGAATCGATTCTTTATTTATTGCTATGAACTTCACTATTTATATTTATCAGTCATGACTGACACAATTATAAAGCAAGCAATGCATGTATGACTAAATTTTAAAGACGCTTTTTACATGTTCATTAAAAGCCGCAGACTTAAGAGTAATAGGAAATTTTTAGCTTTTAACCGGAGAAGTGTTTCGAATACTCTTTGAGAAAGTTCTAATGATAATCTGTTATACTAAGAGATGATCATTTACAAAAAAAGCAATGCATATAGAATTAAACATTGAAGACGCTTTTCAAGGGCTCATTAAAAGCTGCAGACTTAACAGTAACAGAAAATGTTTAGCTTGAAACCACAGAAGTGTTTTGAATGCTCTTTGAGAAAGTTCTAATGATCATCTATTATACATTAAAACAGATGAATGAGGTATCGTCTCATTTTTTAATGAGATGAAATTTGTGTACTTAGAAAATCATTCTGTGTCGTTAATGAATTAATTACATTTTATTTTAGATGAAAATAAAAAGTTTTGTTCAGTGTAGGGTGTCAACGATTTAAATCAGTTGATTTAAATCAGCGATTTAAATCAAGAGATTTTTTTAAAAAAACCATTGATTAAAATCAAAAATTTTTTAAATGTTTAAAATGACATAAAAAAGTATTCAAATCTAAGATTAACATAATTTGGAAAGTTTCTACAGGTATTGTGACTTACGAATACACAAAACAAAGCTTTAAATAATTGTTTCTAAGCGTAATTCCTGAGTATTGTGAAAAATTTAAGTACAGTAAGTTTGTAAAAGCATGGTTTTTATCTAACAAACATAAAAAGCATTTAATTTAAAAAATGATATTTCAATCTAATATAACTTACAATGTCATAATTTCCTTTTAATAATCAAGTTATTCATTCTTTTATATACAATAAACATAGCAACAGAGTGTTAATGATTTAAATCAAATGATAAAATCACATTTTTCCTGATTTTTAAACTGGTGTGAAAAAGCATTATAATCAGTAATGAAAACAATCACTTGTAAAAAATGTAATATTTGTTATTGTTAATTATAACAATATTAAACTGCGTAAAAAGTATTATACATTTAAAAAATATCTAACTAAATGTTAAATAACTTCAAAACATAATATTTAGTAGCTATTCAAATATTTTAATGTTGTGGGGGAAAAATCTGATTTAAATTTCAAAAATACAATTTTTGTAATCTATTTATAAATTATGTGTGAGTTTGTTATATACATTGCAATAGTTTTTGATCAATTTGATATATACATACGCTTTAGAACCTGTGTAAAATTACTGGCTGCTTTATGAATTTATCAAACTATTATCACCTGTTTTCAACCACTTCTTCAGAAATGTAGATTGTGTTCTTAATTAAATAGTAAATTGTTTAACAATTACAAAATTTAATATGTATCATCAATTTAAAATTAAATGCAATTTATCAATAACTTTAAAACATAAGCAGTATTTAATATTAGTTTGAATAATTATTACAAAATATTAATGCACATAATGTTGTATGTTACTAAAGAAATTTTTAATTTGCAGTTTTTTGTAATTTCTATTATTACATAATTAAAATTTTATTAATTAAAGCAAAAAAAAAAAAAACATGGATTATGTTAATAATTGGAGGGTTATTCAGTTTAGAAATGCTTAATTCTTGGTATATGTTTAATATTTTAACACAGGGAAAAAAATAAAAAAAATCTGATTTAAATAAAAAAAATCCGATTTAAATAAAAAAAAATCCGATTTTTTTTATTTAAAAAAAAAAATCATGATTTTTTTACACCCTAGTTCAGTGCCACAGACAGCCAACTTGGGCAACACGTGTAATTAATTAATAATTATGTATATTTAATTAAACACTTATAAATTATTAATAATTATGTATATTTATACATATATATATGTATTAACTAATTAAAATTTTTTTGGACATTTCTGTTTTCGTTTTCGGCCAAAAATAGGAAGATTACTGAAATTCGGTTTCGGTTTTGGTCTTAAAATTCTGTTTCGTTGATCCTTACCAGAAACATAAGTTACTATCTTTTAGGCAATCATTCATTATTTAGAGACTCTTTATCACCGTTACTGAACAAGAGGACGAAGTGTTTAGAGCTATAATGATAACAGTGGAGTGAAAATGAAATTCTACCCTCTGCATAAATTACATACGGCTGAAAAATGACATTTTGTCAACACAATAGATAAGTGTCATTATTCCGGCGTTTTGCAATTCATTTTCCATGCACAGAGAGCATTTGAGGGGTTGACAGAAGTTGCCGAAATAGATTCCCTGCATTATTTCATATTGATGCATCAACTAGGCCCTAAATTTAAAGAAGCATTTAAATAAAAAAAATCTTTTTTTTTCCCACTGATTTTTGGAATAATTTACGAGTAAATTTTATAATATTAATGAGTTTTCTTAAATCGGAATATCGGTGTTTCGGATGTTATCGATTCTCAATTAAACATTTTAATCTGCGTAATTGAATTAATACAAGCAAGAGTAATAAATGAAAATCAATTTTAATAATAATATTAATGTTTTTCTTTTATTATATTTGTCTGTAAAACATGCTTGTTGAACGTGAAAATGTATACTTGAGAATGGATTGTATTCGAAAAACCTATATTTCGGGTTTACAGAACGTATTAATACACTATGACTATAAATACTACTCGGAAACGTTCCCAAAAATTAGTGGAAACAAAAAAAAAACTTTGTTTTATAAACGCTTCTTAAAATCTTGAAAATATATTGGTTTCTGAGGTACATAAATATAAAGAATGCTTTTCAGTATCCTGGGTACATCGAAAAATGTTATTGTATATTATCGTTCTTGGATACATTTTATTCTCTTAGATTAAGACACGTTTTTTCTTATTTTTATTACAGTGTATATTTGATGTAAGTTTTTCAGTATACCGTTTTAGAGAGTTAAATACATTTGTGCAAGGGATAGTAGAATTCCAAAATAAGCCTTCAAAATTATGCTGATATATTACAAGACAACATATAATATAGCCATGAAATGTCACTCGAAATATATGTTTTCTTAATTTTCTAAAAGTGCAAAGTAGTTGTTTACTTTTACTGGAGGATGTATTCCAGGAGGCGCGATAGTAACCCAAAGGGTGGCATTTTTCGAATTTTTACAGATCCCCACATGTGACATATTGTTGGAAAGGCCTGTGGCCACTTATTCATACTATTCACCTCCCGATGCCCCCACCCCAAATTTTCCCTCCCGGGGGGCACTTTTCTTAATTTTGCGGACATCATTCAAGCCCCCCGTTGCACATATGGGGGGGGGTGACTGGGACGATCGTCTCCCCCCCCAAAAAAATTGTATAAATCGAACTCTTTTTTATGACAGTTTTCATGGAAAACACAAACAGAAACCCAAAAGTTTCGGGTGTCAACAGCAAGCCTCACTGACGTTTCGGTAATTAATGAACAAAAAAGGATTATGTCTGCTATCTGCGGAGGGGGGGGGGCGATCGCCCCGATCACCTCCTCCGCCCCCCTCCCCCCAAAAAATAGATCTCGGAAAAACTCAAATTTCGCCAAAAGATCACGTAAAAAATGTCAATTTCATCAAAGGACCGTGAAAAAACGGGAATTTTGTTACAGGATCGCGCAAAAAACGCGAATTTTGTCACAAGATCACGGTAAAAATGCTAATTTTCTCTCAGGATCGCGAATAAAACACGAATTTAATCAAGGGATCACAGAAAAAAAGTAAATTTCGTTAAAGGATCGCGGAAAAAAATGAGAATTTCACCAAAGAATAACGAAAAAACGTGTATTTCGTCAAGGGATCGCAAAAAGGGGCAAATTTTGTCACAGGATCGCGGAAAAAGCACGAACTTTGCCACAGGATCGCGGATAGAACACTAATTTCGTTAAAGGATCGTAAAAAACGCGAATTTCGCCAAAGGATCACAAAATGAACTCGAATTTCGCCAAAGGATCGCGAAAAATTGCAAATTTCGTCAAAGGACAGCGAAAAACGTGAATTCTATCACAGGATCGCGGAAAAACTCAAATTTCGTCAAAGAATTGCGATAAAAGGCGAATTTTGTCACAGCATCGAGGAAAAAACGCGAATTTTGTCTAAGGATCGCGAAGCAAACGTGAATTTTGTCAAAGAATCACAAGAAAAAAGCGAAATTCGTTAAAATCGCGGGAAAAAACGCGAATTTCGTCAAAGGATCACGAAAAAAACGTGAATTTCGTCAAAGGATCACTTAAAACCACGAATTTCGTCAAAGAACTGCGAAAAATGAGAATTTTGTCACAGGATCTCGGAAAAAACGCGAATTTTCTCAAGAATCGTAGAAAAAAGTGAATTTTGTTAAAGGGTTGCGAAAAAACAAAAATTTCGCCAAAAGATACCGAAAAAAACGCGAATTTCTGCAAAGGATCGCGAAAAAAAGACGAATTTTGTCACAGGATCGCGGATAAAACACTAATTTTGTTAAAGGATCGTAAAAAAGCTCGAATTTCGCCAAAGGATCACGAAAAAAACGCGAATTCCGTCAAAGGATTGCGAAAAAAATGCGAATTTCGTCAAAGGACCGCGAAAAAAAGTGAACTTTGTGACAGGACCGCGAAAGAAACGCGAATTTGTCACAGGATCGCAGAAAAAAGGCAAATTTTGCCAGAGGATCACGGAAAAAACGCGAATTTCGTCAAATAATTGCGAAAAACGCGAACTTTGTCACAGGATCGTTGAAAAAGCGCGAATTTTGTCACAGGATTGCAGATAAAACACTAATTTCGTTAAAGGATCGTAGAAAACGCATATTTCTTCAAAGGATTACGAAAGAAAGGCGAATTTTATCAAATGATCTCGAAAAGAACAGGAATTTCATCACGGAATCGCAGAAAAACGCGAATTTTGTCAAAGGATCGCAGAAAAAAACGGGAATTTCGTCAAAAGATTGGTTAAAAACGGAAACTTCCCCAAAGGCCGCGAAAAACCGCGTAATTAAAGCCGGTAGAGGATACCACACGCCCTCCCCCCTCTGTTGTATCCTTTCAGAAAATATGCTGTGAATTTCAGTATATTTTTTTACTCAGAAGCACCCTTGCTTGGATTATATGTCACTCGGTATCGTCCCCCCAAAAAACGATTCTCCGGATCTGCCTCTGCCGTATTGGACACATCAACATCGGTATTTGCATATCTTTCCAGACGATAACGTTCAAAACGTTCGCTGCGCATATCGCGTCATGCATGCGTGCGCCGCGGAATTAAGCAGTCGTTGAACTCTTATTTAAAAGAATGCAGCCAGCGATATTCTTCGCATGGCTATCGTGTATTCCGTTCGTGACTATTGCGACATATAATTTGATGTACGGCCAATGTAAGGCGGACACTGAACATCTGCCTTTATAATTTGTAAATACTGCGGTTGATGTGTCAAATAAAGTGTTTATTATTTTTTTTTTTTTGCACCAGCTGTGACGTCATACTTTGTTTTTCGTAATTATCTCGTGAACTATGGATCGTAGAGGTACAGATCTTTGGCCATTTTTTATGTACTCCCAACGAGGAATCTGGCTGTGCAAAGTTTGGGCACTATTTATGAGGCGACCTGCATAAAATAAATTATCAAAAGTTAAAAAGCACAGCCATCGCAGGCTTGTGTTATTTAAAAATTCCACTGGTGTACTCAATGTTGCTGAATATTCATAAAAACATTCAATAGCAACGCACGGCATTCACGAAAGAAAAAAAATTGTTATCTTTCAATTCATAAAATATTCCACTGTATTTCTCTAAATTTCTCACCTAGTAATAGCCAGAGAAGCACTTTTTATCTCTTCATTTCCAAATAATAAAAATAAAATTTCGTCCCATAAAAAAGTCTTTTCTCAACAAAATACGTTAGGAATTTTTCGGCTGTTTCCTTGATCCATAAAAAGGAACGCAAATATGTGGTAAAGAAATAGTCATCTGCTCGTGAAAATGGTTTTCTCCGGTCACGTGATATTTTCACTATTATCGTCTGTTTGAGAATACTTGAATAGAGAGAGCCTTTATTTGGAAATCATTGATTCATATCTTCCGGCAGTTGCTTTTGAATGATGATTTTTTTTCACTGAAAGTATTTTCAAGTAGAGTGACGTGTGTGCAATTCCATATATAGAAACAAAAATAAAAATTTAAATGCGGATTAGCGAAACTGAAAATTACGCAAAAATAACATATGCATACAAAAACAGATAAATATAATTTCATTTTATCTGACGGGAAAATGGGTTGTGAAACTGAAATATATATATATATATATATATATATATATATATATATATATATATATATATATATATATATATATATATATATATATTTTTAATTTTCCAAAATAAGCTGAATTAATCGTAATGTCAAATTTATGTTTTGACCAAAACTTTCACATGACAGTTTTTATTAGAGTGGTAAAGCACTTGTGCAGAATTTGCATAACTACATTTGGATAAAAATGGATTTTTTTTATGTTGTTACTTTCCTCTATCTTCAATAGAAGAAAGTATTGTAATCGAAATTTTTTTTTGCCTTCCGGTGTTTGACGGATTTGCAATTTTTAGGTGCCAAAAAACATGTTTTTACAAAATGTCTGTCTGCCCATGTGTCCTTGTCTTCATATAATACCATCGAAAAGTGTATGCAGTTATGCATAGAATTGAACAAGTTATGCATGGAATTGAAATTTTTTGTATATGCTTTTGGATATGGCAAGCAGGTCCTCCCTGAATTTTGAAAAATGCCGCACGAAGGGGGGCGCTGTAATAGCAATTTTTGTATCCTTTTCATTAGCGTACCATCAATAAGTGTATGAAATTAAGTATAGAATTTAAACAAATTTTCTATTTATGTATGTCCATGGCAAGCAGGTCCTCCTTGAATTTCGTAACATTCCGCTAAAAGGGGGTGCTGTAATAGTGACTTTTGTATAATTTTCTAGATTTTTCGTAGTTATAGCCAGGTTTCTCGCTGCCGCTCGCCAATGCGTCAAATCACGACAAAATGCTTCATTTGGCGAGTAAACGAACAATAAGATTCGCCAAATTGCGAGCACTCAAGTTGTGCTCTTTTTATGTGTGCAGTAAAGTCCAGATTCTGATCCGCAAACCTGAACGATTGATGTTGCTTTTCATGTTCAATCGCACTGTGCCATTTACATTACCCTATTTATAGAGATGCTGAGTCAACACCAATTCAGTTTAGCAACAGCTAAAGACACAGAAAGGATTATGCAATAGAAATTTCTCTATTGTCAGTTGATCACTACCTATGCGGTGGCGTCGCGCCGTTAAAAATACGAACAAAATTACTCGCATCAAGCGCCAAATAGAGAAAAGTTTTGCTGGAATACGGCGTTGAACTTAGCCATTTACAATACTATTTATTAGTTGTATGAAAAGTATCAGTGGCGGATCAATATTTTCTATCTGTTAGAGTAGAAATCTCATAGCAATTTTTAGTGTATATTTTCACAACAGTAAATCAAAGATCGCTGTTTTGAATTTTTATTTAGACTGCTAAATGAATGTCTGAAACATTTACACATTTGGAGACATTTAGAATGTACTTATTTTTAATATTTTCTGTAGCAGATAGTCGAATTTCTATTTTATAAGCAATTACCAAAAATTAGGTTATTTTAGAACATATTGAAAAAACGGGGATACAATTAGGGGTTAAAGATAGATTTTTCAGTGTTTCACGCCGAATTTATTTTGCTAACATTTTTTCATTTGGCTACTGCCTTTTATTTCTTATTCGCCAAATCGCTAATGTTCGTCCAAAGTCAGCGAGAACCCTGGTCATAAAGCTCATCGGCGGCTCGTGGAGCGACGGAAACTTCCCATCCTTCTAACCCGGCTATTCTCAAACAACTGATGTACAACAGAATAACGAAAAACTATTGATTTTAATAAATATCATGATCGAGATTAGCTCGTTTTTTCTCCGATTAAATGACTGACGCAGAAATTTAATATGAAAATCAAAATTGGTATAGTATGGAACTGATAATATTGAAGTATTAACATTTTTAACTACTTTTTTACCCGACTGCCAAGAAGGGATATGTGTTTGACGGTATCTGGGTATGTGCATTTATTTATACCTTCGAAACATCCCAACGGCTGAATGGATTTTAATGAATGAGGTCACTATCGATTCGTCTTAACCGTTCGATGGTTACAGGATAGGTTTTATTTTTATAAATTCAAAATGGCGGCCATAAAAAACCAAAAAGGGCTGTAGGGCCGAGAAATTTTTTTTTTACGCACCCTATTGCGTGGCGTATCATTGGATAGATCTGTCAAAATGAAGACGATGTTTCATTAACTATTTTACAGTCAGAAGCTCTGTTTAAATATTACACAACGCGGAAGTTGTGTAGGTAGGATCTATAGATATACTGCAACTCTAACCTACAAAGACATCTATAGGCCTCATCAAAACTGTGTTTATAGATAGGAACCAACAATTAAACACAACTTAAATGTCATCAATACAAGTAAATAAAAAAAAATAGGAAAGAAATATAAAAAATAGTTTCACATTGATGAGAAGTAATTAATTAGTTCGCTTTTTATGGAAACGGGTTTTTTATTTTTTAAATTTAATTCATTATGTAATATTAAGACATACGAGATACAAGAACGTTTTGAGATTGACACATCCAACTAGTTTGATTTAGCAACCATACTCCAAGATAAAATTAGCTTGGAGAGATTGAATTCAACATTCTTTCAAACCTATATCGTCCCTTAAGAAGTAATAGATAACTTAATTTAAAGGAAAATTATTTATTGATTTTATTTCATTATTTCAATCAAAATAGTGTTTAATTTTTCAAAAAACATTCTAAATAGAGTTGTATTGTAAAAGGAAATAACATATAACAAAGATTTTGTAAACTTCTGACGCAAGGCTAGTGAAATAAAAAAGACAATAAATGCATCACGTCTATGAACTGATTCATTTCTATAACTAAAATTATCAAATTAATATACTAAATAAACATACATTGAATAAATGTTCCCTTTCGAAATTTTTCACAAAAAATATATCTATATACACATATATATATATATATATATTCACTTATTTCAATAATTTAAGTAACCTTTTAAATATGAACTTTTTTCTCAAAGGATTCGCTTTTGAAATTTGAATCAAAATACTTTCTAAGATATTCAAAAAGATACTTCCTTAATTTAGGTATAACAAATGCTTGTATAGCTTCATATATTCCAAAGGAAGCCTTGGAATTGCGTCTCAAACGCATTTTAAATAAACCAGATGTAAACTTTCTATCAGTTTCTTTGGTCTGTGTGATATCGAAAAGAAATGGTCAGCTACATATGTAAATTACTTGCTAATGCCTCATTCGTCTCCACCTATCGTTATTGCTTGTCGATGACTTTTGCATTGTCTTTTGCATTGGCTTTTACATTGTCATTCACAATGCATGGTATTGCTTATGGAACTGGTATACAAAACATGCAAGCAAATCTTTAAGTAAAAGCTTCTTTATTCTAATTCCAGTAACAGTTAGTGCGTTGTGGTTACTGCAAAAATTTCTTCTGCAGCATCGTAGTACATTAACTTAAGTAGCAAAGCTACACACCAATAATTGCGAAACATTATATACATTTCTTTGAATTTAACACGGAGTTACAGCGGTCAATGAATATAAAAAAGAAATGTGCCCAGTTAAACTGATGGCATTAAACTCAGAGGCTATTCCCACTAATTGTATATTATACCCTTATTAGAAAAAATAATGCCCCTCGAAAAATAAATTAAGGGGAATGGCCCCGTTTCCCCTCTTTATAGTTAACCAATAATCTTCCAAATGTCATCAGGAAAGCGCATCATCGAAATAAACCGGTATACCAAATTTGAAGCAAATCGGATAGAAAAATCCATTTATCTAAATTAAGGGGGGTATTAGTCCCCATTCCCCCCTTTAGACTTCAAATATGAATCTTCAAATCTAATCAGGGAAGCGCCTTATCAGAATTAACTGGTATACCAAATTTGAAGAAAATCTGATAATTATGAATGAAAAACACATTTATTTAAGGGGGGATTAGCCCCCGTTCCCCCCTTTATACTTAACCAATGAAACCCAAAAAGTAATCAGGGAAGCGCCTTATCAGAATGAACCTAGAGAAAAAATTGAAACAAATCGGATATTTCTATCAAGAGTTATCGCGTTACGTATATACATACAGAACCGACGGGCACATATGCTCTTAGGCTTTGATAGCCTGTGAGCTAAAAAGCACTGTACAACAGAGTATTCTGTTTGGCATCAAAATTTAAAATTACATCACTATCTTTATTTCTCAGAATTAGTTTCAAATATAAAATATAGTAAATTTCTACCCAGTAGAAATGCATATTTTTTTTTTTTTATGTTGTTACTTTCAATGTAAGATACATCGAAAAAGTGTAGGGTAGCAGCGTTCCCTGTTGAGCGATTAATGCAATAATGACCAATGTAGTCTGACATAAGCATCTTACATGTAATTTTTAGAGAAATTACACTCTATAGGAACTCAGTTGGAGCTAGCATGGAAATCGTGTGAAGCACAGCACATCAGCGCTACTATTTAATGGGCGATATACCACAAAACTAACTGTACCAATTTATGTCAAAATCTAGTTGAATTTTAAGTTATACGAGATTACATCTCATAGATGCTGAGATATGGATATAACAAAATTCGTGATAAACGCAGCCTTGCAGCTCTACCTATTGAGCAATGTACACAAAACCTAATCAACACCTATTTATTTCAAGATGTGATTGAATGTAAAATTTAATAAAATTCCATCTCATAGATGTTGAAATATACCTATTAAGAACATCCTGAATAACACTTAAATTCAGCGCCATCTGTTGGGTGATATAATCTCAATCTAATCAGTACCAACTTATATGAAGGTCTGTGTATAATTATATAAGGAGTTTGATATTATTCTGTGCATAGGTTTATGAGTTATAGTATCTAAAAAATTTGTGTCACACGCACAGACAGACAGAGATTGATTCCAATACTTTCTTCTTATACATATATAGAAGAAAGTTCAATATTTTTCAAGATTCATTAAAGAAATTTTGTGGCTCATTTACGGCACAATAACAATTGTAGTTCTTTCATTTGTAGTGTTATTTTTTGTACATGAGAAAAGGTTTTAGCACGACAGTTCCATGGAATCTAAATTACCAATCATGCTTAAAAAAAGCAGAATCCGAATTATACACCGGGACGCAGCGTCAAATTTTTGCAAGCAATTTTAGTGCCAATGATTTTCCGATGTCTGATAGATTAGAAAGTACAAGTGGCGAAACTGCCAATCAATTGATTCACTAGCTAGGGCAACTACGCCATAGCCTGTTGCCATTGCAGCATCACACAGCCTGCTGCAATGTGAAATGAATGGCAACCCGATTACTGATGTCACTTAGACACGAAAATTTATCAGTATTTGGGTTTTGATTCCTAATTTTATCGATATCCTAAACAAAAAAATTATGCTTTATTTTAAAAATAGTACAAATTCCGGAAACAAAGTCGTTACTGGGAGAAGGATGGGGAGATCTAAATGAATCTTTTGTCCCAGTACTCGAGGTTGGGTCAATAGAACACAGGGTATCATTTACACGCTGGTCAAAGGCAATCGTAGTCCCTGAGATTTCTGCTCAACTTTTTATCACATTTCATGCTGCTTTCCTTCGGTATTCGGGTGGGAGCCGGTGCTTTATTTCGTGGCTGGCATCTTGGCCCAGCCACTTTTCTGTTGCCAATAATTATTTATTTTAATGGTTATGGGTTTCTAAAAAAACTCTACTACTGATAACGAAAATTTCACTTTTTGAAAAAAATAATCATTATATTTTCACATTTCATATTCAATTGGCATAAAATTTATATGTATTCTCTGCATTGTCGGATGATTTAAAATATTGCGTGTAATCCTTACTCTTTCTATGACCCATAATTCATGTATTCTATTGCGATTTCAAAATATATCACCCTTTCTTTTGAAATAAAATTACACACATAGTCAAATTCAATTTCAACTTTTCTGCTCTCCTCAAGTGCGAGAAATATGTTCTCATATTGTTCATGGCTGAAATTTAGAAAAACATGTATTAGTTGGACACAGAAACAAAATAGTTTGCTATATCCATTATCGTCTAGATAATGGAAAATAGAAAGAAAAGAGCAAATGTGCCATCTTTGTCCGTTTTCTGCACTTATTATTTTAGTTAAGCAATAGTACCCCAAAATTTTTCTTATAGAATATGAAAGTTTACTATTAGGACAAGCTAAGTAATATAGAACTTTACAGGGATATCGATGCTGTTAGCAGATATAATCTGTTAAATATTCAAAAGTTTCAAAATCTGCAACTTTTGAATTATTTCTATCTCAAAACAGAATCACAGTTGAATAAAACAAAATATATCAGGTAGTAGTTGAACATATGTGCAAAAACATGGAAACGAAAAATAAGTGGGGTCTCATGCTATTTTCAGGAAAAAAAAAATGACAAACGTTACATACAAAAAGGCAGTGTCAATATCAGGCTTTTTCACTATAAGAAAATGATTTATCCCGTTTCTCTTTCCCTTTCCTATGTTTTTCCCCTATGAGGAAATGGAACATCCCTTTTCTTTTTCTTCTTCTAGGGGAAAAGCTTGATTATTGCACTGCCTTTCTGTAACGTTTGTCTTTTCCTTTCTTCTGAAAATAGCATGAGACCCCACTTATTTTTCGTTTCCATGTTTTTATACATATGTTTCATTACTACCTGATACACTTTGTTTTATTCAACTGTGATGCTGCTTTGAGATAGGACTAATTCAAAAGTTGCAGATTTTGAAACTTTTGAATATTTAACAGATTATATCTGCTAACAGGATCAATATCCCGGTAAAGTTCTATATTACTTAGCTTGTCCTGAAAGTAAACTTTCATAGTCTATAAAAAATATTTTGGGCTGCTATTGCTTAACCAAGATAATAAGTAATAAGTGCAGAAAACGGACAAAAACGTCATTTTGATTGCATTTTGTGGCAACATAACAATGAAAATTAACAATGCCCTATGGAACCAAGTAAAATTTACTACGCATGTAGTGTTATGCTAACAATTTATGACAAAATGATTTTGGGATGATGTTGCTTTCCAGAGATATAGCAATCCAAACATACTAGCATTTCAATTTTCATGAAAAATGGGATTCATGGTCTTGAACTTTGACATTTTCTACATGATATAGGAGATTTTTTCAGAGTTTCAAAATTGCACATTATTCGTTAAATATGATCTACTTCAACATAAAAAAAATCAAGCAAAACAAAAAATACAACTATCGCACTTTGTCTGATTTTCAAAATAATGGCTCTTAATCTTTAAACATTACATAATTTCGAGCATTGTTCACAATAAAATGAATAAAATATAATAATAATAATACTTATATTTTATGAAGTGTAAAATCGTGTTATCATTATTTAAAAAATATTTCTTATATTGTGTCGTATATTACACGCATGTATATATTAAGAATATTTATGCATTTAAATGAATATATATGACTGCATTTACATTTATGTTGTAATAAAGAAACGTATAATTTTATAACACGACAAGATTACATTACGAATAATTCGTGTCAGCATTCAGAAATAACAGTTTTGAATCGAACTTAATATGCTTTAGTTGTATTACACTATATCACATACTGCATCATATGTGCGATAAGTAGCGTTTATTTAATATGTTATGGTACTTTGAATGATATCAAAGAAATATGCTTTAGATTTATAGGATATATCATATTATGTCGTTGCTACCTTGAAATAAAACATAAAAATGACACTACTTAGTAGCGATGTAACTTGATAAATTATGAACTTTATAATAATACGATACATTTTGAAACATTTGCGTTAAAATTAATTTCAAATAAGAATTGCTTTTCATAGTTTTCTATTCAGAATTTTAATATTATTCTTTTTTTTTCTAAAATTTCAATTTTTCAAATTTATTTCTTTTTTGTATTTTTCTGTTTTCTTAAAAAAAAAAAATAAATAAAAAATAAAATAAATAATAATAATAAAAAAAAAAAAACTAAGAATATTTAAACAGTTGTACGCGTATTTTACATGCTTATGACCTTTTGCTATAAGGAAACTAAATTTTCGATTAAGTAAAGTTTTGCTTCGAGATTCGAAAACGATCACATATATGGATCACGTAAAATAAAAGTTACCCCTCCCCCCCCCAAAAAAAAAAATCTTTATTATTTCATTTTAAGTCTGATTTATGTGCGTCTTGTATCAGGAAAAGTGTCATAAGCGTAGTTATCCGTAACACTCCTAGATGGCCAATCAAATATTTGTTGATTAGTGCCTAGATAGCGTACACAAAATTGCACGTACTAGTACACTAATGTCCAAAATTAAGGGCCAGTGACAAAATGCTAATTTTTAAGTAAGCGAATACTCAAAAGGAAATAATATAATTCAAATAATTACTATCCCTACAGCACAGCTAGTCCATATAGCATCTCATTCATGTCACACATGGTCACAAGTGTTACAGTCACAACGGTGAAACAAAAAATGGGAAACTCGACACGTCTCATTTTGAGTCTCAAATGATCTCTATATGTGACTCCACTGAGACGTCAATGTGACTGCTGCTTTGTCACGAGTCACCAGGCGACTTTACAATGTTACATTGTGACTCTCATGTGACTGTAATTTTTAGACTCAATTTCAAAGTCTCAAGAGCGTTGCATTAGGATAAGTCACCAAATAATATGACATTATAGTCACATGGTGACTTTTCATAAAAGGGCACAATGGTGACTTCACAGTAGTTTCTCTGTCACCTGAAAGTCATCATGTGACTTTAATGTGACATTATTTGATAATTTATCACAATGCAGAGTTCAAGATGACTTTGAAATTGAGTCTAAAGATAAGTCACATGAGAGTCACAATGTAACTACATTGTAAAGTCACGTGGTGACCCGTCACAAAGCAGCAGTCACAGTGACATCTCAGCGGAGTCACATATAGTGATCATTTAAGACTCATAATGAGATGTATGGAATTTCCTATTTTATTGCTTCACCGTAGTGACTGTGACACTTGTGACCATGTGTGACATGAATGAGATGCTATAAGGGCTAGCTGTGCTGTAGAGATAGTAATTATTCGAATTATATTATTTCTTTTTGAGTATTCGCGTACTTGAAAATTAGCATTTTGTGATTGGTCCTTAATTTTGGACACCAGTGTATATTTGGATACAACCCCTCATCTTTTTGCTTCTTTTGAGGAACAATGGATTTTGAGCTTATTCTGTCAACGATAATTTTCAGAAATTTCAAGATATGATTTTGAGAATTTCACAAAAGTTGCTCTATATACTAGCTAATACATTATGTGTATTATATTTTGATTCCATTCGCGCTTGCGCAGTGAAGCATTTTTTAGTAAACCTGCTCATTTTCCATCCAATTTTTATTACTTTTTAATTCTGATTACAGAGTACTGTGTACAATGTTGTTTGCCATATTTTCTGAAAATAACTTTTGAAAAGAACTCAACAAAGTATAAGCAAAAAACTTGGCGAAATTTGGGAATGTTTTCATAAAAACCTTAATTTCTCTACGAATATACATGCTATCTTCATAAAAATGAACACAGAATATTACAAAAAGCCACTTAATAATAATCTCGAGTTTGAACACTTTTGCTACATTAGTTTTTACAGGGTTATCCAAAAGATATTCGTTATTTTTCAATTTGTTGACGGTTCCCTATGGGGTTTCGGGAAAAAAATCTTCACAGAAATATATGACCTATACTACACGGTTTACACATCTTCAGTTTCCGGTTAATTCCTGATGTATTTTTCTAGATATTTAACAAAACGTCTAAAATCGCAAGTGACCGGTCACCTTTGGCCATATAGTGTATCACTTTACCACCATAGCAGGAGAACAAAGAATGTGGTGCTGAATAAAATTACTCAATCCTTCCTATCTCTTCTAAGTCTTTATTCTTAAGACTCTTATGCTTTTACGTACGCTGTTGAAGCTGCATGCAGATCTAAGTGCTATAGTTTTATAATACAGTAAAAAAAATCAATCTTCTTCGCTTCTCCTATTAACTATGGTCTTTTTGAGTTGTGTCACTTTTCTTGCCTTCTAGTTGATAAATTTCACTTTCCGATTTCCAATGACGGCCTGGCTGTTAGGAATGTGTTGCATATATTAGAATATACAAAATCAATGACGTAAAAATTAAATTTGTCAGATCTATTCTATTGTATATCGTGAAAAACGGAACAAATTGCAAGCTGATTACAGTTAACCCTTTCGGCCCTGCTGGTCACAAATGTGTTCCTTACTTTTAAAATGTTCTAAACTATAAATAACGCCTTGCAGATACGTAAAAACCTCATAACCACAAATGTGTATTCTATATTTTGACTTTTTAGCGGACAAATAGCGCCATCTAGCTTTGACATAGTAAAACACAAAAAACAAAAAAAGTTGACAAAAGTTTTAATTTTTTTTGGAAAAAAATCAGGGTCGAAAGGGTTTAAACTTAAATTAGGGATTTTATTTCTGAATGAATAATTTGTGATAAACAATAAAAAATACTAGTATGTTTTATGTCTGTTAAATCCTGTTGTAATACGACATTTTCCAAACGTCTTCAAAAATTCTTCCTTCGACTATTGTCAAATGCAAAGAACACGAAATAACTACATTAGTTAGGTTTCAGAAACTAACATATTTGTTAAATTTCAGTAAAACCCAACTTCTGTGATTTGATTAGTTACTTTTAATTTTATTAGCGTAAAAGGGATTTTTACCACAAACTGAAAAAAAATTCTGGGTCGAAAGGGTTAAAAAATATCCTGACTGTTGAAATATTTTTATCTTACCGCTTGCTCTTTAGAAAAACAAAATTATCATTAAGCCACGTAAATTTGCTTTACGCCCCTAGATTTAAAAGCTCTAGATAATTCACAATTTATGCATTGAACTGCAAACAGTGCAGTACTTCGTTAATGCCAAAAGTTTAATGAGTCAGAAATGTCTTTTGACATCGAACAGCAGATTAAAATATTTGTTTTGGTGTATAAAATAGTGTTAAATCAGTATGAGAGTTTCTATGTTGGTCAAAAGAAGAAAACATTAAAAGACATTTTTCACTTGTGGTTTTAATGATTTCCTTTTAATTGTAGGATGGGTGTGGAAGGAAAATGTAATCTACTAATTGTACAGTTGAATATCTGTTGCTATACGTTGTTAAGGTCACATACATTTGCTTAAACCAATAAAATACATTTTTATAGCAAAATAGTTCACAGTTGTTAAAATACAGATAATGACCTAGCTACTTTGGCATTTCTTCTTCAGTCAGAGTATTTGCATTTAAAAAGTTCTTCCGTTTCAATCGGTAGAGTAAGTTTATTTATTTATTTTAATTTTAAGGTACATGCATCAGATTTAATACAAATTAAACAAATTGGTCTCCTTTTAAGTATCCTATTTTGGCGAGAAATGTACCTTACACGGAAATAAATCAGACCTAACAAATGCGACTGCATGGATATGGAGAAGATATACCCAAAACGTTAAACCTTTATTGAAATCACACATAGATTGTAATAAAAACCAAACTATTCAATGAATGATATCGAATACTTTTGTGCATTCCTATAAACGGACTATAACAGGAACATACTTGATTAACAAATACGTTCAAGATACTTCTAAGATCAATACATTCTCCCAGTTGAGTTTTAATTGGCTCAGTGTTTTGGGCGGTATCTTGATGACCATTTTGTATCTTTTGCTCTTGTACGTTCATTTTAAGGAACTGTTAGAGCTACATACTTAATTAACTACATAGTTTAAGAGAATCGATTCGAATTGATTGAGTATTTATGACGTTATCATGATGGCAAATATTACGTGCTTTTTGCTTTTATGTATCTATCTCTGTGAACGAACTCTAAGAGCTACATACTTGATTAAGGGGTCTTAAGACCCATTAAACATATGAAAAATTTGATTTCGGAGACAAATATTTAAAGTGGTCCCATGAGCTCATTTTCGCACTAATCACCCCATTTTTTTTTTGTTAATACTATAATATGTTGTCCGTGCTATATAATATATAATTTGCATTAAACACTGTATAATTTAATCGATAATAATTATTCCTTAATGTATGCCTTTTTTAAATTAATGATAATGTATATAGCTTGCACGTATGATTTAAAACTATCTTTACCCTTTAGAACATTGAAATTTTTAATATAAGTTTAAGAATATTACAAAATAAAATGTACTAAAATCTAATGAATAAACAAAGAAATCCTAAAGTTTTTTGATTTTCAAAATAAAAATATGAAAATTTTGATAATTTTTGTCACTCGAACACCCATACATTCAATAATTTTTGTTAAATTTCTTAGATTTTAGTTCAATTTGAAGAAAATGATCTAGTAAATATAAAGTTTCGAATCATTACCTTTAATACATTTGGAGTTATCGTGCGTGCAAGTAAAACAATATAGATTTTGAGAAAAATCAATTTAAATATAAATGTTTCGCTTGAAACAGACTAATTTAAAATTTTTACTATAACGAACGCAATTTTACGAATATTTTGATGCGGTTTGTGGCAAATTGTTCAGAAAAACATTAGCTGTCAAATGAATTAAAAAAAAGAGTCGATTTTTTAAAGATTTTAAAGAATATATGTCCTCTAAATGAGCTCATCAGCAACACTGCAAGGTTTATCCTAACTAGATTAGAAACTTGTTTAGTATTTCGGACGTTATCGTGATGACAAATCCTAAATGCTTTTTTTTTTTGTAAACATTTGTTGTTTCATTTTGAGTCTGTAAACGAAATATATAAACGTTTGGGGAATGTGTATTATGTAATCCCTGACTATGTAAACCTTGTAAAAGTTTCTATCCATGCAATATTGTATAACTCAATTTCCAAATGAAATTAAAACTTCATAAATAAATAAATTGGTAAATAAAACACAAGTTTAACTAATATGTAATCGAACTACGCAAACACTGAAATAATCAAAATCTAAAAGGTTGCTATACATAGTTAAATCTTTATGGATTACACGCTGACATACTGCTAATACGAAGGTACCAAGAATGATTTTGCAGTTGATGGGCAATAAAACAAAATACGAGGTGTTTTGAAAAGCAAAGTTACGCCTCAGACAGTAGGAATGAAACCTTTTTTTAATGAGTGCGTTGGTAACACATCCTAGACCAACCTAGAACATTTTTCTCTCGCAGACATTAGTTATTTGTGCAGTGAGTCCACCACGTGTTTATACTGGCTGCGTCAAATCAAAATTCCGCCAAATGTGAAGTACGTTCCATCATATTTTCTCTTCATGCAAAAGGTGAGCTTCCAGCGGAAAGTCACAAATAAATTGTTTCTGTCTATGGGAACATTATGAACTGACAAAATGCATCTGTGAAATGGTGTCTTGTGAAAAAATGAAATGAAATGTGATGAAATGTGATGAAATGGTGTCTTGTTTTCTCGGAGGTAGGGTAAATGTTCATAAAGAACCCATAACAGGTAGGCCATCTGCGTTCTCGGACGGGACCGGACCTTGCATCCAGCGACTACCACTTATTCATTTACTTGAAGAAATGTCTTGCAGGGCAAAACTTCCACGACGATGATGAGATGAAAACTGAAGTTGAAATGTGGTTTCGAGAACAAGCGGTAAACTTCTATGACTGCGGGATACAAAAGTTTGTACCCATACTTAACAAATGATTGACAATGACGGTAACTATGTCGAAAAACAGGACATATACCAGTATTTAATTTGTAATGGACCTTTTATCAATTAATTTTTTTTAATGAATATACGGCATTGTATCTTTATTTTGAAATCCCCTTGTATTCTAAGTGTAAAAACTAATAGACTTTTCAATCGAAGACGATTTTTACTTATGTTCTGTATGCCGGATAGTATAATTATTATCTCTAACTCGGGTAGCCCTTGTTGGATCGCCTGGTATATTTTAAAGCAAAAAAGTGTCTGTTATTAAGAGGTTACACCACCTTGGCGCTGGAAATACGGATATAAAAACAACTATTTTTTTATGCAGCTATTATACAGTGCCAGCAAAAGAAATCTTGACACTCAAGCCACAATCTCAATATTCAGATGTTTTATTTTATTTTTTCCTGTTTTTAATAAAAGAGGCGGGCGGGAGATTCTATCCCACGTTGGTGAAGGGGAGTGGTAGGCTTGCAGCTTGAGATAACTCAACGTTCTCCCTTTTTATTTTTAGTATTGGCATTGGTTTAAAAAAGAGGGATTTTTAACCATTTGGAAAAATGGTTATTGTTCTCGTCAGGATGGGAAATTAAAAGCATATCTGGAAGTTTTCATTGGTTTAATCCGCATTTTATTCGTTTTATGATGGGTCTATACAGTAATCTGTATTTCCCTTTAATTTCAACAACGATGGATACCTTCTGTTGCCACTATGACAAAAAAATAATAAAAACTACAAAAAAAAATAATAACTCAGAAACAGATTGAGATACAGCTTTCAAACAAATTGCATTTAAAAGTGCATTTTTTTCTCTATCCGACGGTGTAAAAAGTAATATTGTCGGATGTTTAGACGTTTAAGAATGAAATTTCATTTAAAATTGGCCGTCAGATTTCTTGGAAATCTGACGATGGAAAAGCCTTTTCCCGAACAGCCACTGAAATGCTTGGATATTTACGTAAGTTTCAGGTGGATAATACTTAAGTTTCATGAAATCTAACGGGTCGCAGGCGATATTTTTGGCTTGCAATTTTTACGTGTAATAACACTATTAATGTTTAATTCATGGCGTACGTAATGTATGATCAACGCCGTGCGATTTTTTATGTCTTAAATTTAGTCTTCAAAAAAAAATCGTTTTCCAAATGGTCGTTGCAATTTGATAAATTGCTATTTTTATTTATTTATTTATTTTTTTTTTTTGTCTTTGCAGAAAAAAATTCTTCTGGTGCACTTAATGGGACCTAAAAAGCTTACAGTTGTTAAATACACTCATTTTTTGACTTTATTAAGTCAAAGTGTTCTGTAATTCATATAGCCTTAGCTTTACAAACATCAAGGTAAACTATTTACGCCCTAGAAAGGACGAGTTCCAATTTACCACGTTTCAGACAACCGGTGAGACAACCTAAAAGTTGCTCACGATATGACACAAAGTTTACTGTTAAAACTGTAAAGCACTCAGATAGTGTCATGGTATATTGTGCTTTTAGTGGTAAAAAGCGTAGAACTGGAATCCATTTCCTGCCCAAAAATGTTACTATGAACGGTAGTAAATACTTAGAAGTTTTACAAGACCGCTTACTGCAATTTTGATCCTTTCATGCATGCCAATTTTTCATGCATGATGCATCACCTACTCATAAGACAAAACTTGTGTAAAAGCGGTTAACGTTAAATGATAATAATATAGCAGTACTAGAATTTCCAGGCAACTAACCTGATCTTAATCCAACAGAAAATGCTTGGAATCACATGAAAAATAGATTTCAAGCGACACACCCATCCAGTGTCAGGAAATTGCAGAAGGTATTAAAAAGTAGTGGTTTCATATGAACAAACACTATTTCCAAAATTTGGCAACTGTCATGCCTAATAGACTGAATAATGTCTTAAAAGACAAGGGTACTATGACAAAATATAATTTTTGGAAATAGAAGTTTGCTAGTTGAGTGTTTTTCACATTTTTCAGTGAATGTCAAAAAATTTTCTTGCTACCACTGTATATAATGATTTTTATTTTGCATATATACATAGAAGTTTTAAGAACAATTAAAAAAAGGAATAAAAAAATGGCGGAGATTATGAGCCGCTAAGTAAAGGAACCCTCTTTTGAAAATTCTTTCTGATGGTGTAATTTTTTCTCTATAAGGCATCGTCTGAAAAATAAAAATAAAATTGTTTCATAAAATAAACTAATTCAGTTCATCTTAACAATATAATATAAATCTACAGTGCTCGATTTTTTAACACCTTTTTAATTCTTTTTTCACTTTTTAAGTATTTTATCATTTATGTAATTTTATAAAAAAAATTAATAATAGCTAAGCTAAAAAGGTAATAGCTAAGATATAGCATAGGAAAATCTTGTTTTTTATTGTTTTGTAGAAATAATAACTGCTAAAAAAAAAAAAAAAAAAAAAAAAAAAAAAACTCTACGATTTTTATCAAAATTTTCAGATTTAAAAATTTATAAAAAATGAACGCAACATCCAATCTAAAAAATCCTATGCAACATCTTAGATAATATTATAAAGAATATGTGCTTTAAATTTCATCAAAATCGGTTTAGTAGATCTTGAGCTATCTTGTACATCAGTTTGAAAAAGTAGTTTAGAGGAAAACGCAAAAGAAAAAAAAGTACCACATCAGCATTTTGAAACCAAACATTCTTTTTTAATTACCTTCAATTTGCGATTCCTGGACCGTATAGGACGTTTTTCGTGATTCCGCAATGTCCTTTGACTTCTTTTGAGCAGCTTTTTTTTTTCAATTCCTGGCCTCTTTAGTCTCTTGTTGGGCTCTCACGTTTGCTGCAGATACTTGTTGAGAATCTAAGTTCTCTGATAATCGGAAAGCTATAACTGCGGAAATAATCTGAATTTTGTCGTGGTGAAACGCTTAAAATAGCATTAAAAGTATGCATAATTTATCCAGTAAAAAAAAATCGATTTATGTGGAAATCCCAAAGTGGTGTAACCCCTTCATTCTAGATTCTAAATTAACACTAAATAATGCGATATAAGATGTCGATTTCGTTTATATCTTTGCTTCGTATAATCGCAATCTTTACTTCATCAATTAGAAGCAATATATGAATTCAAATAAAATTTAACTAAAGCACACAATAAAAGGTTTATAAATTTACTGAAATACTTAATGTGAAAATATTGGTCACCGGCTACTTTTCCTATCTAGATAAGTCAATTTTTCCAAACGAGTGAAAGAATTAAAAGATGGACACATGAAGTATAAAGAGAAAAAAATGATTAAAAGTGAAGTACCATTACGGAATAAGAAAAAAAATGTTTGAGGTAGTTACCTGAGAATTCAATGTGATTTTTTTTTCATTTTGTTCATCGAGAAATCAATTGCGTTGATTTCAGAGTGTCATCTATTGCTGCTTCAATATGTTGAAAGTTCTATTGTGACATGTTTCATTAATCAGTCATCCTTCTTGTTTTGTCAAATATATGCATGAGTTGTTTCAAAAATTAAAAATAGAATTTTCTTTTATAAATTGTTAAAAAAAGTGATTTTACCTCTTAAGTAAAAAAAAAAAAAAAAAATCAAAGTTATATTAAAAAACAAGCTTTTGTTCTAAGGGGCGTACATTCTATTGCTTATATCTAGGCCGTTTTGGGATTTAGAAAAAATATATAAACAAAATATATTACTGTAGATGCTTTTATATTACAATTAGTTTTATTTCAATCGATTTTTTTTAATCTTTTGGACCAAAAAATATTTTTTTTTTTTTGTCATTAAAAAATGGCAGCGAACTTGAGGCTGCGCCCCCGCACCTAGTTGTAATGTACTGGGCTTTCCATCAGATCTATCAATAAGTCAAGTGTAAAATTTCTAAACAGTTTTATAATCTGTAGGCTTAGAGTTATGGTTAGAATCGAAAAATAATAATTGTGCCATTTTTTGTCATAATGGCATTTATCAAAAAAAAAAAAAAAAAAAAAAAAAAAAAAAAAAAATGGGTAGCAAAAATCAATATTTTTTTGGCTTTAAGGGTACAGAAAAAATAGATTTATCGAAATGTACTACGTATTCATATGTATACAGAACAATGCCGAAAAATTTCATTCACATCGACCCAGTAGATTTTTCAAAATCGTGGGAGAAGGTTAAAAAAAAAAAAAAAAAAAAAAAAAAAAAAAAAAAAAAATGTTTCAAGAAAAACGTATTTAACACGATTTCTACCGTCATCAAACGACATCCTTTTTAAAACTTTGATTTATATTTATTTTGCTTCTAGTTTTTATGTGTAATACGCATAAAAATCTTCAATGTATTAAAAATGATTTGTAATTGTTTCAATTCAAAAATTACAAATAAAAAACTATAAATCGAAATCATTTAAAAGGTGTAATTTGGCACAGGTAAAGATAATGTTAATTTTTTTTCTTTTTTTTGCCAAAAAACATTATATTTTTTAAGGCAGAAAAGTAGTGTAAGATAGGTAAAAAATACTGTAGATAAAAAAGTGTTTAGTTTTTTAAATATTGTACTAGGAAATTGTGCATTTTTAAAGCAAAAAATGTAGTTTAAGGAAGGTAAAATAATATTGTTTAAAAAAAAAAGGTGCTTAAAATTTTTTTATTAGAAAGCATTACATTTTTAAGGCAAAAAATAGCTTAAGTTAGGTAAAAAAAGTAGTTAAAGTTTTAATTTTTTTTTTTTTTTTTTTTTTTTTTTTTTTTTTTTTTTTTTTTTTTTACTAGAAAACATTATATTTAAAAAACTTTCCATTAATCAGAGTTTCCAGGACTATAAAAACGCCTTTCTGTTACACCAACAAGACGTTCGTCAGTAGTCGTCCGAAAATGTAGAAAATTCTCAAAATTCATTATTTTTAAAAACACAGCAGGGAAGCAGCAACCAACATAATTATATTTTTCAAAATAAGGTCTTTTGTCTGTCATTTACTATTTAATATCTAATAGAAGAGCTGTCCCAAATCCTACCGAATTGGGGAGGGGTCTACTTAAATTGCGCTGAGTAATTGCTGCTAATTTCTTGCAAAGATAGTTTGTCTGTACGTAAATGTGAAAATTTAATATTATTAAGTGAGTTAAAAGTAACAGGATATAGATATTTAAGAATTTATTTAACCCTCGACTGACAGAATGAGTTATTTTGACTCCTTGCCGCGCTAAGTTAAGGAAAAAAATAAGAATAAAAGTAAAAATAGTTATAAAAAAAACTCTGTTGTATAAGCATTCACTATTCATATATAAAGTTAAACCAACGGTAAAAACGCTAGCATATGTAGACTTTAAGCAGACTAGTTTCAGTAGCATTTAGCGAACCGTCCTCAGTGCAAAGAATAACGGAAACTTGCTCAATTATATAGGAGAGAAGTGGATTCAAGTGAGAAGTTCATTAACCAATAGGAAAGCAGGAAAATTGGTCATAAATCCTATTGGTTAATGAACTTTTCACTTGAATCCACTTCTATCCTATATAATTGAGTAAGTTTCCGTTATTCTTTGCACTAAAGACGATACGCTAAATGCTACCGAAACTAGTCTACATATTCTGGCGTTTTTAACGTTGTTTTAAATTTATATTATACTGCGCCAAGTTGCACCTTAATAATAATAATTATTCACTGTTCTTCCTGAAAATGACGCTTCATCGTTTGACTGCTATTTATGTTCTTACTCCAAATTTTCTGTTACAATACATTAATTTGGCTTGGCCACCGAACTCGATTATGAAAAATTTACTCATTATTTAAATTATATTTTTAGAATTTCTAAGTTGATTCCTCATCGTATAACCATAAATTAAGTAATATTAAACTATAAATTGATAAATGCGCATATTTTGTTTTAATATTACACTTTTTATTTTTTATTTATAATTTATTTTCCACTTTTCAGCTTTTAAAATGTTTCATTGTTGCAAGTTTCTTAAACATTCGGCCTATTTTGGCCAGCATTTATATGCGCAATATTAAATCTATTTTTGTTTCAACTCGTATACAATTGTATCAGATAAAGACAATATTGGGCGACTTCTCACTTGCGGCAAACTAACGGAAAAATGCCTTAAAATTAATGTATTTATTTATAATTAAGTACTAAAAACACTAAAATGTTGTTTTGCCATCGAAAACCTACATGTGAACGTAATTTTTGTAATTCTAGCCTATCATGTGGTAAGTTAAAAATCGACTACAAAATTCTATCTTTACATACTATAAAAAGAAAATTGAGTGTAATAAAAAGATGATAATAAAAGGTGATGAAAGCTCTCTTTAAAATATTTGGAATTTGTTGAAACAATCTGTAAACAAGTTAGTATGATGAAAAATACCATTTTCGAAAAAGAGTCAAAATAACTCAAATACTTTCAATGAAGGGGATAAGAGTGCTTCATCAATTCCAAGGTCAATAGCAAAAAACATTTCAGTATCATATTTTAGCAATATTAAAAGTTTTATTAATGTTTAGAATAAACTGCTACAGGAAACGTCAAAGGTACTGTCCAGATTTGAATTATTATGTTCGGAAACTATTTAAAACTTCTATTTCAGGCCAACCAAATAGTTGCGTGCAAAAAAAAAAATGTTTATTATGCAAAAAATTTTGTTCATTTGCTGAAATTTATTATGAACAGTTGTTATATTTTTAATGTGTAAATGGTAACTTATCCTAACTTGAAAGATAATTAACGCAATCAAGAAACATAAACAGAAAAAAAAATATATAAAATAAAAATGAAGTAGTATCACAAGAGAATACGAAAAAATAAACCTTTTTGACTGTAGTAGTTGCACAACAACTCAACGTGGTTTTTCGATTTCGCTCGTCTAGAAATCAATTGAAGTGATTTCGGAGAGTCATTTATAACTCCTTCAAAAGATCGAAAATCCATTATGTTGCCACTACAGTTGTCTTACCTATTTTATCCAATACACTCATGAGTTGTGTTAAAAAAAAAAAAAAAGAACATTCTTTCATAAATTGCTAGAAACATTGAATCTTGAAAAGATTTTACCTCTAAAGTTTAAACGCATCAAATGATATATCAAAAGGCTGTATCGTTCATTTCTTTAAAGTTTCCTAAGAAGCTTTTCGTATTTATTTACACTTGAATAGCATGAGTACAAAATATAAGTATCCCAATGAATTTAAAAGCAGCACTTATACTACTTAATTATTTTACTTGTTCTTATACTAATTGAATCACAAATAAGATCTTCTAAAGTTCTTGAATTTGAACCAGTTTGTATTTCAGACACAGTTCGTTTAATCGCTAGACGAAAAACTAATTTTTTTTAAGGATAGTTACAAAAGTAATGATTTATATTGATTAAACGAGAGTTTGGGGTTGAAAATTTTATTGGAGAACTTTTACATTACAGTAGAGTGCCGATTATCGGAACTCCAATTAACCGAACTTCCAATTATCCGAACAGCCTATTTCTCTCAAAAAAATTTTTAACCGAACTTCCAATTATCCGAACAGCCTATTTCTCACATAATTTTTTTAACCGAACTTCCAATTTATTTTTGCTTAAATTATAATCTCTGGAGTTCAGAAAATGATTTAAAAAAAGAAAAAGAAAATTTTAAATGATAAAAAAGTAAACAAAAAAATTAAAAATACAATTTTTTTTTACAAATTTAAACACGCCAGCACTTACTGGTGCTTACAGTCCTAAGCCTGGATAAAGTGTGAACGCTTTAGTATAGTCAGGAACTTCCTTTAAATTGTCTGTCCATTTATCTGAACTTTTGCTTATCCCAACTAGGGTCGTCTCGACTTGTTCGGATAATCGGCGCACTACTGTACTTGAATGCTTTTTGCAACTAAATTAAATTTTGCGTAAGTTAATGTTTTTTTTTATTATGTCTCTTATTTGAGTTATTCAGATTACAAAACTTCACTCCTATGTTTATCTACATCTTTGCATCTCAAAAAGTAGCCAACAAATGTTGTTAAAACAAATGTTAATGACTAGGTGAAACCTTGTGAAATATGACGAGCAAGAGCAATAATTTGAAAGTATGTTAAATGAGATATTCCACCGAAGTCGTCTGCTTAAGTTTCGGTAAGGCAACTTCCAAAAACTGTTTCGCCACTTTCAAAGCTAAATTAGATCAATGAGGCTGTTCATACTTAAGTATGCTATTCAGTGATTTTCTTTCACATCACTGGCCATCCAAGTCCTGTGAGCATTTACAGGTATTTCAGATTGTGGCAGGTATTTCAGAACACACGTTATAGATGAAATATAATCTAGTAAATCATACCAAGTGCCCTAAAAAGGACTTCTCTTCTCCCATGACATAAAAGGAGATTAAAATGTATTGAATAGGTCCTGAAGTACCAAAAAATAGGGCCTGGATTTGAGGCATATTGCTCGCAGAGCCATCTATTGTTTGAAATTCGAACTAAATTCGAGAATCACAGTAAAAAAAAAAACTCCTAATAACTTACATAACGCTCCTGAAAGAATATTTTAAATATCTGTCACCGTTTGTAAGTTATTCAATTTAAAAATCAGTCAGTCTTTTTTAGGACACCCGGTAGATACAAATCCTTTTCTGTTATATGTAAACATGTCTGAGGAAATGAAGAGGCATGCTGTAATTGTCTCATTGCAACTCCGATTTTGAGACTGCCGCATTCTTGAAATTCGTCCGTTCATTCGATTTTAAAGTTAGGAGCGAACTGAAGGTTGCCAGGTTTGATGTGGCAACCGTTTTATACAGGAAACTAGCTTGTCTGCGATAGGACATTATCAAAACGCTGCGATGCGTCATTCCAGTGGATTAAAATCCCATGAAATTGATGAGGGCATTCGCTGGGACTTGCAGCTTCATGAGGATCATCCTTAGAGGTAGCACGTGATGATGAGAGGAAAATTCTTGCCCGAGAGAACCAGGGGTAATAGAACAGAACCTGAATAGAAGAGCCTCGCTAACAAGCAATGTTAGCGAGCTTCAAAGTGAAATATGAAGAGGAGCCAGGAATGCTGTTGTTTCCTTCCGATGAAAAAAACATTGCCCAATTCCAGAAAGGGAACAGCAAAAAGATCTGTGGATGTGTAAAATCCAGGAAGAGGTTCCAACCGCCATGCACAGAAAATTTCCAGCCTCACTGAGTATTCTGGGGGTTGTGAGCAGCGAAGACGACTTGGTGACTACGAATTTCTTTCTTCAAGGTGGTAGAGTCAACTCTGTTGCTTATACCGAGGTGTTAAAGTTCTGGATTACTTCTGTAACACGCGGGTGGCCGCACGTTTTTCAACAAGATTCTGCGCCATCCCATACAGTTCACACAACCCAATAATGGATGACCAAAAACTTTCATGACCATGTCACCCTCAACTTTTTGGCCCATGCTCACCAGATATTAACATGATGAGCTATTACGGCGTGATTGAGAGGAACTCCAATAGTCGTTCACGCAACACTTGATGCTCTTAGGAAAGCCGTTGTGTATACAAAGGCAAACGTTTCCAAACCCGATTGTTGCCTGCAGTCAGTTTCGATAGCGTGTAGTCACGGTTATTGCAGTTGATAATAGTGTCAATGAATGATATCATCCATTGTGCATCTGGTCACGTGCACAGAGTGTTAAAACATAAAAAATTCTCTATCCCTAGTGTCTGTTCCTGCTTAAAAGCAGGCCTTATTTTGTTCTAAAATACCTGCCACATCCTGTATTTGAATGTATTTCCTTCAAAATACTCTTTTAAAACCTTATCATACTGAAAAGTTAGGCGAACATATAAGAACTGCATGAATCTTTTCTTTAACGCCTTAACTCTCGCTCCCGTGATATTGACGGGTTGTGTCTTTTACTCAGATTGTTTGATTCCCACAAGTTTTATAAATTTGTGTAATTGGCTTTCTTAAGGTATCATTTTACCTGTCATTAAATAAGGTGAATATTTCTTTTTCAAAAAAGTGGTGCCAATGAACAATTTGATTTTTTAAACCGTAATTTAATGCGACCGTTAAGAGGTTAAACAAGAGGAGAGTATTCACGTAATGAAGGGTTGTTTCGTAGAAAATTCATGTAAACTTCGTAAAAGCCCAATCAGGCTTGAAAAGCGTAGAAAATTTAAGCATTTTAGTTACCAGTATGATTTTTCGGTCTGTGCTGTTACAAGATTGATCTGCTACAGGTAGCAGTGAAATCTTGCATCCTGCAGGTACTCCGATTTTACCTGAACCGTAGATAACTTCATTTTGATGCTAATTTTTTTTCGTTGCTGTCCGGATGATTTTAATTGTTTCGGCTTTTGATCGGTTTCATGATGAGATTTAATTCTTGCGAGTGGGGTCGGGTTTGACCAGACTAAAAAAGAAAGGTCTGAAATACTTTTTCAGATGACAAAACATTTGAATATAAATGAATATATATGTTCCTTTTTCAACATAAATGTTAAAATTGCTTTTAGACGCATAATTGTAGACCATTTTTTCATAATTGTATTACAACAGGGCTTGACTTGCTTTCATTTCGGGTTTGTATCGGGTATACGCCAATCCGCGTAAGACTCTACAGTGGAGCGTGTGTCTTATGGAGGGAAAAGGTGCAATGATTCACGCGCAAAAGCCTTTTCGTATTTGCGAGCATCATTTGTAAGTCGAGAGTCGTTTTGAGGTTAAAGATTCTCTCTTACAGCGGGTGCGAAAGTGCTTTAACCCTTTGAGCTTCAGGTTAAATATTAAAAACATGCTAAAAAACATTATAAATGCGATCAGGGGACAGTTGAAATTGGACTGTATAGTTAAAAAAATTAAAATACCCATTTAGGCACAGGATGGCGGGAAAATTTTATTCCATCAGAGCTCGAGTGCGTTAT
Source organism: Maratus speciosus (assembly GCA_963932465.1). Taxonomy (NCBI): domain Eukaryota; kingdom Metazoa; phylum Arthropoda; class Arachnida; order Araneae; family Salticidae; genus Maratus; species Maratus speciosus. Next base: position 124,261,511 of record OZ010789.1, on the reverse strand, counting down.
TTTAGCATACAAACGCAAGAAATGACATTGCAAATTTATTTTTAAATCATTATAATTGCAAAAGTTTCAATTTGTTATTAATTGCTAGAAATTTCCACATGAGAAGTAAGTTACGTAAAGTACGTAAAAAACGTATTTTATAACGCCCCAAAACACAAAATTTCTTACTCATGAAATAGGAAAGCTTTAATTCATCTCGCAATAAGAACTAGACGTTAAAAAGTTACCTGCTGCTATTTATACGTGTAACAAAACCTCTAAATCGTGTTCAAAGGAATTTGATTGTAAATATATTTTTTAATTTATATACTCTGTTAAAAATGTGTAGCAAACTGTCCAGCCTTTCGACCATTTTTCTAGAAAATGGTTATATAACTGTAATTTAACCCTATTCTGACCATAATATGGGCAGTAATATGGTCTGAATACAGTTAAATTACCGTTATCTAACCGTTTTCCATAAAAACGGTCGAATGATTGACAGTTTGTTGCAAATTTTTAACAGTTTAGGAGAAAATCTATCCATCAGAGTCTAAAGTGTTAAGGCTGCATAAGGTATGCGCCTACCCTCAAATCGCCATTTTTGCGAAAAATTTCGTTTTTGTGATTATTATTTTAAATTAAAGTTCAAACATTTAGGATCCCATAAATGCCTTAAATTTAGTTCAGCAATAATTAAGCCCAAAATATAAATCTTTATGCATAAGTTTTTGTGCTGTATTAAAATCTTAATTTGCGTTTTCTGGAAAACTGCGTTTTGCATCGTTTACGTTTACAAGAGACCTCATTTCTTAAAAAGTTTTTAAGATATTGAAATAAAATTTGGTCACAAAGCTCTGCTCATCTATTGGTATGTTATGAAGCAAAGTACAACTTTTAAGTATGTATATATTAATTTAAGAGCTGTTTTTATTGAAAAATACATATTTTAAAAAATCATGTTTTGTATACAAAATTTGGTATAAGTTAGTAAATTTAAGAGGTATTGCAAATATTTTACTTCATAACCCAGGTAAGTGGTTTTCTAATACATTCTTGAAAAAAAAGGAAAAATATTGAATAGATTTTGTTATAGAAGGTTTGGCATAAAAGCTATTCCTTGCTAAAATTTGACTAAATATTAGTGCTGTAAAAGTAACGACTAAATGAATACCCGTATGATGTCGTTACTTTCAAACTCGCTACCCGTTAGAAAGTATTCGTTACTCGTTACTGTTCAAAAACCGGGTATGTACTACAAACCTGCAGCAAATCTAATTATATACTGCACACTGCACCACATGAGTCTTTTGAAGAATTCGTTACTGTTTTAACGTAAAATATGTGCTGCCATCTGTACGTAAAATTTACATTTAATTTTCTACGTTTTAATGAAAAAAGGCAAACAAAATTAAAATACGATGCATAATTGAATATAACATGTCTGAATTCTAGAATTTCTTACTTATGAAATAATGAATAATTGGAGAAAGCAATTAGGAAGAGTAAAAGTTTACCAAATTTATACTAAAACTATGAAATATAATTACACAAAGAAAATATTTTTACAAACAAATTTATTTACTAATTTTACACTAAAAGTAATTATGTATTATGAAATTTTAACTTCTGGAATAATTTGAAAATATTTAAATATATGTATATTTAATTTCTTACGTGGTCATCCTATCAAATGACATTGTACTTCAGTCACATTATTATTTCTGAAATTATTGATTTATATTTAAAAAAAACCTTTTTTTCAAATATGAAATTTAAAAACATACCAACAAAAATATTTGGCACAGATGTCATATACGCACCACATTGGCGTGATTTTTTTCTGACGCCAATTTGGCGAAAACCTCGTTTTCGAATACCAGTTACATATATATATTTAAAAAAGGGAATAACAATAAATAAAAAAAATGTGTATAAATGTAGATAGTTCAGTTATAAGACTTAAAACACACGCTTTTATTTTATATAAAATGACGTTATCCGCATCCGCTGAAGAATTCCTTTCGTTATTTAAGAACTTCGACCAAAAAAAAAAAAAAAAAAAAAAAAAAAATGGCTATCTTATGATTTATATGCTTTCATTTCTTTGTAATATTAATGTCGATACTTAAAATTGTTCAGTTTATAAAAGTTCCATGTTTTATTAGAAGTCATTCGCTTATATTTTTTCGAAACAGCACGTATTTTAATTACATTTTTTTTTTCAGTTTTTATGAGAAAATGGCTACAAAAAGTTATAATTGGTACTTTCCAACTATTTTTCCCTTACTTTTACTTTCTACAGAAATGGAGCACTTGAGTTACAAAAATTAAACAAATAGCATTAAAAACTACAAAAAAATTAATATCTCAAAAATAAATCGAGATGCAGTTTTCAAACAAATTGCATTTAAAAGTACTTTTTTCCCCCAATACGACGGTATAAAAATTGAAAATGTGCGATGCTTAGAAGTAAAAAAATATTGCGGCAGAGATTATTCCGTACAATGATACCTCTGCTTTGTTTTATACACTGGCTGATACAACGGAGCGTGTTTTTTTTTTTTTTTTTTTTTTTTTTTTTTTTTTTTTTTTTTGAGACAACACTTTATTAGCTTAGCTGGGAGAAAGAAATAGCATACCGGGGCTAAAAAAATTAAACGTTATCATAAAAACATTTTTACAAACAATCTAAAAACTCGTCTTTATCATAAAAATATTTTTTTTTTTCAAATTTAAAACATAAATACACGTACAAAGATATTTTTAGAAGATAAAGAATGCACTGAAAGTAAACCTGTAAATTTTAGAACAGAATTTCTTGAAAATTTTCAGAACATTTAAAAGAAATGTGTTTCATTTTAGTCTTTACCATCTTATAAACCAACAGTTTACGCCACTCGCATTACTATTTTAGAAATCTTTGATTTATGTTTAAAAATAATATTTTTTCCATTCTTTTTTATTTTAATGAAGCACGCCTTTCAGATAATATATAATCTGATTTTCAAAAAATTCTTTCAGATGGTACTAATGTAGACATCGCTGATAAATACTTTTTTGCTAAATCCGCAAGCTCGGAGTATAAAACAGCTATACTTCTTTTTCTTTCCATAATAAAGGAATCAACAAGCCCCTACGAAATCAAAATAATTTGAGATTTGAGAATAACTGATACTAACAGAATGATACGCATATGCTGATACAGAAACAACTGATTCCGAAATATCAGAGTCCGAATACAAATTCGCATCTTTTACCGCATCCGGCTATCTGCTCCATTCATGAATTACACAAACGTAAGCAGCGTTTGAAGTTAGTTTCATTTTGTTCGGCTGCGTATTGACACAGTAACGACTAACGAGTCGTATTTCGAAGTACAGATTCGGTATTTCGTATCTTAGAGAATACCCGTTACTTAGTAACGAATATGTGCGGTTTGCTACAGCTCTACTAAATATTGCCTAAATTTGAAAAGTTAATTCAAATTACATTAAAAATGTATGTGAATTCAAAGTTTTATTCCCTGTTTTAACTAAAAATCCATGCGTTTAATAAAAAGTTCATATTTTTCAAAAAAAGGGCTCCGAAGATAGGCCCATACCTTAAGAGATTCGGAAATTAAATTTCTACATACAGTTGAACCTCTTTTATCCGAAACTCTCGGTTAACCGAAATCGATTTTTAAAGCTTTTTTTTTCTACTATCACAGTCCTTGTGTGAAAAATACATTTTGAAATATTTTTTTTTAATTACCATGTTCTTTGTGTGCAAGCGGTCCTTTCCGAACTTCGAGTACATGTGAATATTTTCGATCCCCTTTCTTAAAGTTCCTTAGTATTTAACTTGACATACCGTAAGCTGCGGAGTGGAACGTAGAACATGAACAAATTAGCAATTCTGAAGCTTTTGAATGTTTTGCAAAAGGTTTGACAAGGCTGCAGCAGCAGAAAGACTGTGATACTTGTGAACTAATAATATTAAAAAACTCCCTGATAGAGCTTCGAAACAAAGTCAATCAAAACTGCGACAAACAAAACAGTTTTTCAAATCCTTCTGGGGATATGTAAAAAGTCCTTAATTTCAAAATTTAAATTCAGGTAATTTATTCTCGTTTCTGTTTTGCTATTGCTTTATTTTTATTAAGCACTTGTTAAGAAATATTGCATAAGAAATATTGCATTTATTCTCCTTAATCTTAAAATTGAAGCATTCTCGATTATCCGAAGATTTTCCGAAAGAGGGCCGGTCCCAATTACTTCGGATAATCGAGGTTCTACTTTATTGTAATATGAAGATTTTAAAAAGAAAGTTTTAAACAATCCTGTGACGGGACGATACGTGAGTAGGTTTTCGTTCCTCTAAAGAGAGAAAGCCTAAAAGCTCTACATGACTTGCGTGCCGACTTAAAACGACCCTGTCTCTTGTATTATTTTACAGGATAAAGTGACAAATCTATTTTTATTTTGTATAATACGCTTTTACACACTGTAAAAAATATAATAATTTTTTAATATAGGAAATTATAACATAACAATTTTTGAAAATATACAATAACTTTTATCGAATCATTCACGATTCAGAAAAGCGCATCTGATCCTTATAAACCTCAGAAACCAATAATTTTTTGAAATTCAAAGAAAAATTTATAAAATCAAAGAGTTTTTTCAGCCACTGTTTTTCAAAAACGTTTCCTAGTACTTTTTATCGTTTATTAATTATTTTTCTGAAACCGAAATATACCTTTTTCAGCTGCTATCGATTCTCAAGTAAACATTTTCAGCTGCATAACTAAATTTCTACATCCAAGAATAATAAAATTAGGAACAGATTTCATATTCGCCCCATATTGGCGCGATTTTTTTCTGTCGCCAATATCATATAGGCAACAGGTACTTAACTTGCGCCAAAGTGCTTGATGTGGTAACCCGGATTTTGTTGTTTATGCTGTTGATGTTTTCGCCAAATTGGCAACCGAAAAAAATCGCGCCAATATGGGGCGAATATGACATCTGTACCAAAATGATATTAATTTTAATGTTATTGTTAATGCTGTTAATCTAGCCTTTTTGTCTATAAAACATTTTAGTTGAATATAAATTTTTTTACTTGGGAATGCAGAGAGAAATTGAAAAAGCAATATTCCGGGGCTGAGAAAACGGATCTAATATAGCCAGCAAATAAAACTTTTCTTTTATAAATGTTTTTATAAATCTCGAAAATATATTGGGGCTATACTTATATAACGTAATCAACATTTTGCTAATTTTGGACCTTCTCCACCCCTCCTTACGATATCATACGTTATCATTCGTCGAACCACCCCCCCCCCCCTCCCCACCCAATGATATCGTTATCAATGCTTAAAATTACTTTATTTTTACATTCTTTTTATTTCTTTTTATATGCTTGCAGTGATATACACCATAGATATTGTAAAATAATTTACTATATCTATTATTTTACTATATCTATGATATACACATACGATCAAACATTTATTAGGCGCATAATTTACGGATTCAAGAAGTCAATAAAATAAATATACTTGAGATAAATTTATATCAAACAACATATAAAAGAGGTAGTTACTGTTTGAAAGTATTTAATAATAGCTTATTGTTACATAATGCAGTCAACAGTAATATTTTCTTCTTAAGCAGAACTTATTAACTAAATTGTGGATACCATGCTTTGTTTTTCTTTACTGGTAAACGCAAGTATAATTTCCTACATAAACTCATGATTTTTCAAACAGCGAATCATACGCGCATATGACAGAAGATCAGAAATGCCAAATGTCTGGTTATTTCAAATTTTGGAATGAAATTATTTTATAAACATTTAATGGCTTTAATAATAGCTTTGTATTTCCATAAAAACATATAAAAATAATAATAATAAAAAAGTCAACAGACTATTTGGATGTAAAGGAAAAGTTACTAAAAAAAGAAAAGTTTGGTTGGATCAAAAAATGATAACTATATCAAAAAGCAACCCCCCTCTCCCCAGAGATATCTTACGATATCAGTTGCTAGACCCCCTCCCCCCTAAAATGATAACATTATATATGCACAGCCTCTTGGTTCTGAGGCTGATACAGATAAGGAAAAGCATTTCAGAATCGGGTGTAACTTGGAAGAGGTTATATTATATTTTCGAAGGTTAAGAAACGGTTGTCTTTTTAACACTTTCCAATAAAGTTGAAAAGTGATTATGAATTCGGATTGTCTGTTCGCCTTTGCGTCTGGTCGTCTGTCTGTCCACGCCGTAACTCGCGTAAATATACTAGGATTATCATGCAATTTATACATGTTAATGACGTTTTCCAAGGCATATTCGGTATTGAATATGCAGTGTGTAGCTTTAATAGTTCATTTGCAGGGTCACTCAAATGGTTTCCGTTACATTATGGTCAATGCGGAAATATCGTTTGCAGTTAATTTTAATGACATTACATTATTTCAAGTGTATTGAAATTGATATAAATCACTTAATTTCACTACAATATGATCACTGTAGAATCGGACATTCATAGCATTCATCGTTCATTTACAAGGACACACAAAAGAAATCGGTTACAGCATTGTCTTTCAGTGATAATTGCTGGAAGTGCGTTTTTAATTTTGGCTTTTAAATTTAAATAATTTTTTTAATGTTATTCGTTGCACATTAACATGTATGAGAAAGATGAAATTTTTGGGATTGACACATCCATTCGTTGCGCAGCCCGTATACAGGGCTGCACAAAAGAATTCACGCTCCATTCTCCTTATTAGCGCAAATTGATGAAGGAAAATTTTCAACTGTGGTATGTATTTCCTAACTGAACTAAATTTTTGCATGCATATATAGTTTATAGATACAAATCTATATATCAAATACAGGGTTGCTCAAAGAATTTGGACAATTTTCTGATTGCAGATGCAAATTACTGAAATTGGGTTTACAAACGTGTTATGTACTTAAATTTGGTTCAATTAGACGTCATATTTCAACTTATTAAATGGTGAAATTTTGTTGTTTCATAATTTATGCTTGATGCATGATTTTTTCCTTCTTGTTTACAGTTGAGAATATATTTAGATTTCTTTTTTTCACCTCAAAACCCCGAAAGATCTTATAAAAACAAATTCAACACAACAAGTTGCCGCGAAGCTATTTATTAATGATAACGCTCTTAATTTACCATATTCATCTGTAAAACATATTTGATGAACATGAAAATATTTACTTGAGAATTTATACCATCCTAAAGAATTGAAAATTTACAGTATCTGTATTCAGGTTTGAGAAAACTGGCTAATAATACGCTATAAAAACTAATCCTAAACGTTTCCGACAATCAGTGACTGCAAAACAAACTTTGTTTTTATAAATATTTCTTTAAATCTCTAAAAGAAATTTATTTCTGAGGCTTCTAAAAATAATGAAAATTTTCGGAATCGTGGCTGGCTCGGAATAGATCGGGAGGCGGTAGCACAGACAATCACCTTATCGAGTTCACGGCTGAAATTCCGGAACTAGTTAAAACTCGATTTGCGTATTAGAACGTATTCGGTCTTCCAAGTCGTATCTTGGTGGAAAACACCTGAAAACTCGATTTTAGAGGTTGACTCGTAGATTTATCATTGTGTTTTCCTGCACCGGAACGTATGAAAACATGGAGGAGTGGGAGCAGGAAAACACAATGGTAAACCCACGAGTCAACCGCTAAATAGGGCTTTGAGGTGTTTTTCACCAAGATATATGACTTGGCAGACCGATTGCGTTTTAATATGCGAATCGTGTTTTAACTAATTCTGCAATTTCAGCTTTGAACTCGATGAGGTGATTGGCTGTATTGCCGCCTCCCCGTCTAGAAGAGATTATTTTCTATTTTCATTTGCGGTTATATTCTATTTTCCTAGATTAAGAAAAAAATATCGTTTTTTACAGTGCTGCTTTTTTGATGGGAAAAAGCTTAGCAACGGTTTTTTTCTTATGTTTCCCTTTTCAAGTGTGAGTCTTCTACTTTTCTGATTAAGAAGTCATAGTAGTTTCGAAAAAGCCTTTAAATACAATGCCATGGTGCTTTCAGTCTCGTAAACATACTTTTATTTACGCTTTTTCGAATTCTTCAGAAACGGAATTAAAAAAAAAAAAAGAAAAAAAAAAGTCGGATGTGTCAATCCCAAAACTTCCTTCTTTCTCATACATGTTAATATTTCAAAAAGTTGTTACACATGTTAATCCTTTCGTGTTATTACTTCAGTACTCTATGATTTCGTTTTACTAATCGGAGTAAAAACGAGTTAATCTCAATCATAATATTTAATACAATCAATATTTATCGTTATTCTGTTGTACATCAGCTGCTTGAGAATCGCTGGGTTAGCTGGATGCGAATTGCCCGTCGACGTTTTTGGCGCCTGGTGCATGTAAAATCTGTCGTGGATGCAAAGTCCTCCAAGTTACCTATGAATTATTCCTCTGGAGGTGCCTTGCCAGGTGCAGCTCTCGTTACCTGAGGAAGGTACTAAATTACGAGATCAACTTGAGTAGTAATGTGCAGGGGCCAAACAACAAGATATAAATGTTAAGTAACCGGCATAACAGTGCTCACAACTAAGCAGTAGGTATTGCCGATACGATCTACGCGCTCATCAGGCTTATTGCCTCTACGGGGCGATTAGGCGGTCACCCATCCCGATACCAGGTATCAAACCCGTTCAGTAGGCGCTACCCGCAGGTAAGGGTCTAGACATCGGTTAAAAAGAAAGAAAGAACAGCCGATATACAACAAAAGTATGGAAAATTGAGAAAAACCGCTATTACAGCGCACTCTTCCGGCTGATTGTTCCGAAATTCACACGGGACCTTTTGGCCATAGCCAAAATATACACTTGAATTTTTTTCAGTTCTATACATATACTATAATACACTTTGCTAAGGTCCAATAATGAAAATAGCACAAACTTCCCTATCACAGCGCCTCCTTCTGGCAGAATATTTCCAAATTCAATTACAACCTGCTGGCTATAGCCAAAAGCATACACAAAAAATTTGGCTCAGTTTTATGCATAACTTCACACACTTTCCGATGGTACAAAGTGAACTTACGGACACACTGACACACGGGTAGACAAACACTTTGTATAAACATATTTTTCGGGATATCTGGCGTCTAAAACGTGTTAATTCGTCAAAAATCGGAGGTCGAAAAAAATCTTGATTACAATACATTCTTCTTCAGAAAGAAGAAAGTAATAATGTTTTCGTTCGAATCATAAAAATACCATATTTGTAGCAAGAATAAGCAACGTGTTATAGAAAGAAAATATATTTCTAAAGTTCATAATTAAGTTATCATTATCAAATTATTCCAATTTATTATCTTGCTTTACACTTTGCACTGCGTTTATTCTCAGGAATATACGGATTTTTATTCTCTCCTCTCCTTATTCTTTTTCGTACAGAATGTACATTTGTTCTAGAAAGTGGAAGTCGATACTTAAATTAGATCAATGAACTCATCGTAAAAAAGGGTGAATCAATTTTCGAAAGATGGATGGTATGAACTGGTATGAACATAAATCCTTCAATGTGACGAATGATAAAGTTTTTTATTCTTTTGTAGGTTGTTGTCCTTTTTGTTAGGAAAGGCGATCTGAATCAAAATTTATAATGGTTTGTGAAATTGAGATAAAGTATTATAAGGATGAAAAGGGATTACGATTAAATAAAATAGAAGTAATGGGGGTATTAATTTGAGTGTATCGCAAACACACTTTCTCACCTGGCTTTAAAATGATGTTTTAATACCTTTTAAAAGGACCGAATTACATCTCTTTTATTTTTTTTTCACTTATAACATTACGCAGCACTGCACGATAAACAAAATATCCAAATGAAATTATGGTGTAAGTCTTAGAAGCAAAGTCCGTTTTCTTACCAAACTTTGGTATTATATAAACGGGTATTGACTGTAAAAAACCATCCCAGTATATCAAAATTATACTTTCATGACGTTCAAAATTATACTTTGATACTACTGGACTTGATCGTTTAGTTTAAAAAAAGGTTATTTCCAATAAAATTATTCAGTACATATATACCTGCGTATCTACATTTTAGCAAGTGATGATTCCATTAATCCCACAAAGTCATATTTTTAATAATATAACTAATTCTAATATTTCCGCCAATTTTTTTTTAATTGCAGCCAAAATTATTTCAGCAGATAAAATTGCGATAGAGGCGAGCGTAAATTCTTTAAAAACATCAATGAAATGGCCAGATGCTGAGAATAAAAACCAATTTCTATTAGGAGAACGAAATGCTAATAAAATATATGAAAACATCAACTATTCTCCCGACAGAGAACTTATTCAAAAGGAGCTTGAATTTACTCAATATATATTGTTCATAGAAAATGTTGAGCAAATTTTACCAAAATATTATGATCTCAAACTCGTTTTAGTGATTTGTGACGTTTTATGTATAAGCATGTGATGTGTTTATCAAGTGATGATTCCACTAATCCCACAAAGTCATATTTTTAATAATATAAAACTAATTCCAATATTTCCGACAATTGTTTTAATTGCAGAAAAATTATTGCAGAAAATAAAATTGCGATATTAGAGGCGAGCGTAGATTCTTTAAAATCATCAATGAAAAGGCAAGATACTGAGAATAAAAACCAATTTCTCTTAGGAGAACGAAATACTAATAAATATATGAAAACATCATCTATTCATCCGACAGAGAACTTATTCAAAAGGAGCTTGAATTTACTCAATATATTTTGTTCATAGAAAATGTTGAGAGAATTTTACCAAACTAATATGACCTCAAACTCGTTTTAGTGAGTTGTAACGTTTTATGAATAAGCATGTGATGTGTTTATCAAGTGATGATTCCATCAATCCCACAAAGTATACGTCTTTGTGCTTAATATCTAATCTTTTGTTTTATTCTATCTGGCAACAGCCGGAATTCATTCCAAGGAAAAAAGTTGGCGCATTTTATTTTCTACTAAGTTATTATTTGGACCTTTTTATTACATTTTAACGTCGAAGGTGACGCCTAAGAATGCTTAAATGGAAATTTTTATCGATCTTCTTGTGGTAAAATACTTTCCCAGAAGTTTTTTTTTCCGAAATCACTGAATTGAGAAATATTTTTGTAGATGAAAATATTGTTTTTACGCTGTTTTATTTATCCTGTCGGAAAATATACTTCGCTTTTGAAATTTAATATCGTTTGAAGGATTATGGAACGGAAAATGAGTATCTTTATATTTTGAAGAAAAAATAATATAAATTGCACAAGAAAATTTCAAAAATTGGTATTTTGCATTCTTACGCTGCTGTTCTTAACTAGAAGTTTTTAATGTCGTCACTATCAAAACATTTATAAGATGGATCACAGCTAAGCAGTACGGTCATATATATTCCCCATAAAGATAAGATGACATACGAACGCAAAGAAATTTTACTAAAAAAGATGAAGCAAATTTATTCTCTTTACATTCTCGAAGTGTAAGGACAATTCGTCAAAAATTTCAGTAGATGTTCGACAAATCGTGTACAATCGAAAGCATCCGATCACTGTCCCTTAACATTTGCAGGCCAATGTACATAGCGAGACTGAATGGGCGGGGTCCTACTCTTTACTTGGAAAGACGCAGGTAATTTTCGCTTTTCTTCTAATGGTCGTTTCTTTAGTAGCAAGAACTGCTAATGCTTAAGAAAAACAATTCATTTTGGCCAATTACTAACCAGTCGATGACGTTGGGAGAGTCTGTTCTTCAGAAACATTCGCAACATAATTCTGCTCACTTGTTTTTCGTTATGATTGCTTGTATTCAATACTTGTTTTGCATCTTGATTACTTGTATTTCAGCTGCTCATGTTTTTTCATGCCACAGCCTTGCAGTTTTACACACTGAATGAAGCGAACTAAGAGGAAAAAAACATAGGAACTATCGCATAAAGTGTACATTACACGTATTATAAATAAGTAACATAGTCTTCCGTATTCCGATTATTAAAATTATTAGTTTAAATTTATATTTATTTATGATAATTTTTAAAATGATTTCTTACAAAGAAGCTTATATAATTATTTTGCATAAACCTTTCATACTTGTCAATGAAGGGAGATAAAAATTATCACATAAAGTGTACATCACACGTAATATAAATAGGTAACGTAGACTTCCGTATTCCGAGTATTGAAATTATCAGTTTAAGTTCATCTTTATGCATGATAATTTTTAAAGTGATTTCTTACAAAGGAACTCATATAAGTATTTTGCATAATCCTTTCATACATGTCAATGAAGGGATTTAATAAAAAAATAACTAGTTTTTTTTCTTAAATAGCTCTTCATCATAAAATAAATAGATTTAAAATTTTAGTAGATTAAACAAAAATAAAATAATTAAAGTAATACACAACACGTGTCAAACTTTTTTGAAATGAAATATATATATATACATATACACTATATGGCCATTAATGACCGGCAACTTTCAATTTTAGACATTTTGTCGAATATTTAGAAATAGACTTGACATATTCTTCTGGAATTTCAGGATTAAAAAGAACAGGTATGGCCTCATATTTAGCAATGTCGATTTGTTAAGGGGGCAATTAGGGGCCAACAAAAAATCAAAGAAAAAATAATACTTCGGATCACTCTGTAAAATAAAATGCACGAAATGATCTACCGCTACCGAATATAAATAAAAAGACATTGTGCAATATGTGTATTCTTTTATGTAAGAATAGCACGTATATTAATAGACATAAGGCGATTTATTTAGAAAAATTAAAAAACTCTTGCATGTTTTTTGCTTATAACATGTAGGGTTTTCAACCAAATTTAACGCCGGTTTCAGAAAAATTGACAAAATATAGTAGAAACAATATAGTGAAATTGGAATATAAATATATTAAATATTTTAGGAAATATGAGCAGTTGTATAAAATAATTTTTATCTGCGCATGCGCGAACGATAACAAGGATCATTTTACATAATTTAATAGTGAACTCTATGGAGCAACTTATTAAAAAATCTAGTCAAATATCGTAAAAATTCAGAAAGATATCGTCGTTAAAGTGAGCAAATTTTTAGTTGTTCTCTAAAAGCAGATGAATGATAAGGGATTTTACACAAATTGTAATTTTTAATTAACTGACTTTCAGAAAAAAGTTAGTATTTAGTGAGTATCAACGAGTAGATTTGGAAAAAATGCTTCGATTTGGATACTTCTTTTGATCATGGTATAGGCTCGTTCTGGTGGTTATCCAAGAAGAACTAAAGCATCAATAAAAAAAAAATTAAAAAAAAATTAAAATTAAAAATGACAATTTGTGGAAAATCCCTTATTAGTCAGCTGATTTTAGCGAACAACTAAAAATTCGCTCACTCTAACGCCGATATCTTTCTGAATTTTACGATATTTGACTAGATTTTTTTTAATAAGTTGCTCCATGGAGTTGACTATTAAATTATGTAAAATGATCCTTGTTATCGTTCGCGCATGCGCAGATAAAAATTATTTCATACAACTGCTCATATTTCCAAAAATATTTAATATATTTATATTCCAATTGCACTATATTGTTTCTAGTATATTTTGTCAATTTTCTGAAACCGGCGTTAAATTTGGTTGAAAAAACCCTTCATGTTATAAGCAAAAAACATGCAGGAATTTTTTATTTTTTTTAAATAAATCGCCTTATCTCTATTAATATACGTGCTATTCTTACACAAAAGAATACACACATTGCACAATGTCTCTTTATTTATATTCGATAGCGGTAGGTCATTTTGTGCATTTTATTTTACTGGGTGATCCCAAGTATTATTTTTTCTTTGATTTTTTGTTGGCCCCCTAATTGCCCCCCTTATCAAATCGACATTTCTAAATATCAGGTCATACCCTTTCTTTTCAATCCTGAAATTTTAGAAGAATCTGTCAAGTATATTTCTAAATATTCGACAAAATGTCTAAAATTCAAAGTTGCCGGTCATTAATGGCAATATAGTGTATATATATATATGTGTGTGTGTATATGTAAATTTTACATGTATATATGAATGTGTGTTTGCCTCATGGGATGGAGCGTTATCTTAAATCTAAATCATTTAAGTTCATATTTAAAGTCCATACTACTGTTCATATTTTTAAAAATAATAATTGAAAGTGCATACCTTTTTTTTTTTTTAAAAAAGATACTATGGAGGAAAAAAAAACAAACTTGTCAACAAGTCAGTTTACAATACTTTTATTTTTCTCTCGTGGAGGTCTTTTCCCTAATATATTGAAAGTAAACAATAACGTTGATGACACGTGGGTGAAAAAAAAATATTTCTTTATAACATTGTACAACAACAATCTTAATTAATTAAACATCATGTAACAATAAATTGTTGCTTTATATAACAATGCATTGTGACAAATCCAGCAAAAATGGCGAATACTTCACTGAGAGGGCGAAATTCCCTCTTCATTTTTACACAATGAACAGCATAAGTGTAGGTTGGAGAAGGAAAGGGGAAGAAAAATGTGCCAATCTTTAAAACTTTAAATTGATTAAATACCGCAATACAAGTACAATGCATCCAAAAAGAAATTTTAGATGCATTGTACGTTTAGTACAAAGTTAATATCTCGAAGTTTCAAACAGTTTAGAAATGGAGGATCTAGCTTAGAACGACTACATTATACGCGTAATGAGGTAACATCCATATTTTGAGTAAAAAAAGCATTTGAAAAAGCTTAAAGTTTTTAAGTTTATGCTCATTTATGATAATTTTTTAAAAGCACTTATTACAAAGGAGGTTAGACAATCATTTTTCGTTAATTCCTTTGTATTTGCCAATTAAGATAAATACAAGAGGAAAAATAACTAGCTATTTTTATTATTTTTTAATTTAATTATAAAACAAAATTCTATAAAATGTCACTAGATTTCGCAGAAATACAATAAATTTCGTAATTCACAACACACAGTCAATTTTTTTTTCACATTAAAAAGCAAATATTACTGTATTATATTGTAAATATAGCACTTGCATAGGGGAAAATGTGCTTATTTCAAACAATTTTATCGTTATCTTTAATGTAATCCTTGAGATAAATTATTCTTTTTTTATGTAATAATTTTAATAACTTATGTTTTATTTCCAAAAAAAGCTACTATGTCAAGAAAATTAAAATTATGAACAAAGCAGTTTATAATATATTTTCTTTTTTGTATTTTCAGATAGAGATCATCTTTCTTGAACATCGAAAGCAGAAAGAAAGTTTTAATAATAACAAATAGATGAAAATGTACTTTACAATAATGTAAAACAACAATGATAAATAACTAAGCACAAAACAACAATATGCGTGGCACAAAAATAAGTTCTAATAAAGTGTCCGATGTAACAATGCAATCTAGCAAATAAAGGAAGAATAGAGAATATTTTTTCAAGAGGACGAAATTCCTTCTACATTTTTAGTTGACCAGCAAGGAACCTGAGTTTAGTTTGGAGAATAAAAATGAAAAAAAAAAAAAAAAAAAAAAAAAAAACGTATGCTAGTCTTCAAAAGTTTTGAAACAGAAGATATATCATATCCTTCAATACATGTGCATTTCATCTAAAATAAATGTTTAGTTGATTTATATTTGTAGACGAAGGAATATATGCCTGTCTGGAAAAGTTTGAAAATGGAGGAATGCCCCCTATGGAGGAATGACAACACAATACCCCTAAGAAGCATATACCAGTCTCTCAAATTTTCGAAATGGAAGAAATATGCCACATTACAAGTACAGTCGTGGAAAAAAAAAGTAAACACCCCCTACTAACTCTTCAACAAATTATCGTAGACGGAAGTTACTGGTACCGAACGATTTGAAATAAAGTCTATTTTTAAATGACGTATATAAAATTTGCTTAGGGGGTCATCTACATATTAAAACGAACCCAAACCTCATTTTTTTCAATGGCAATACCCAATTTCAACGAGATATTTCAAATCTTCTGTTCAAAATATGCCTAGACACCAAATTTCAAGTCATTTGAATGGTAAGTTTTTGAATTATAAACATTCAAAATTTAGTGCTTCTAATGTTAAATTACATCTTCATATTTTTATTTATATCTTCTGAAATTATGCTCCTAATGTGCTAATTTTTTGTTTAGAAATAAAACTAATATACCCAAACATAAATACTCTGAATTTGCAATTTTTATAATTTTATGATATGAATTATGAATTATGAAATTAATATTCGAAAAAATTATGAATTGCAACCTACAATTTTTTTGATGGATTTAGATTTATTAAGTCCTGCTTTATGAAAATCCCAAATTTCACATATTTCTTCCAAGTAGTTTTCAAATTATGCTTCAAAAACGGCAAAGTGATGGTTTAAGGGGCCGTCTATGATTGAAGTGAGTAGATATTTTGAAATTTCTTCTGCTGCCTTATTATCTAACAGACTTCATTGACTGCTTAAGGTGCCTTGATCAAGAAGGCGGCTCTCTCGGTTAGCAATAGAGAACCCAACTTCAATTTGGATACAGCCCTTAAAATACGCTCGTTTTAAAATAATTAATTTCTCGGAAACTTATGGTACGAATTGCATAAAAATTTGTTTTTAGGCTATTTGAAGGGTGTAGAGTTCATTTATGCTGTCAGAATTGGGTATTGCTATTGAAAAAAACAAAGTTATGGTTCGTTTTAATATGTAGATGGCCCCCTAAGCAAATTTTATATACATCATTTAAAAGTAGACTTTATTTAAAATCGTTCGGTACCAGTAACTTTCTTTTACGTTAATTTGTTGAGTAGTTAGTGGGGGGTGTTTACTTTTTTTTTTTCCACGACTGTACAATTCACTTAAAACTTCATTTTAGGTGAATTGTACTTCTGCAGTCTCAGAAAGTTTGGAAATGTAGGATCTACCGCCTAAAGAATAAACTACATGGATAACTAAAGTAGGTCAAAGAAAATAAGTTGAAACTGGTGGAATTAATACAAACTAAAATAATTTCTTAAAACACCATCAAAACCATTGCGCATTTAAGGTTTTGATGGCGTGTTTCAAGAAGTTATTTTAGTTTGTAAAGTAGGTGAGTAATTCAGCTTCTTTCTGAGCATGAAATGTATTTTTTTTAAATCATTTTTATTTATGATAATTTTTAATAAAATGTCAGCTAATTTTATATAATTATAATAGTTATACCATTTCTTCATAATTATTTAATGTGAGTCAAAAATAGCTATGTAGAAGAAAAATAACAATTATTTTTATATTTAAGGCTTGTATGCTCAGTTTTTTCATCATAAAACAAAAGCCATAAATAGAAGATTTCTCAAAAATGAAATTTTTTACTAATTTTTTCAACAAGGGTCAAATTTATATTCGCATTGAAAAAAACAAAAACAAATTGGCGAAATATATTTCACTCGTAAAATAAAAATGGAATAAAAATGGAAAAAAGATATGTTAGTCTTCAAAAGTTTTGAATTAGAAGATATATCATATCCTTCAATACATGTACATTTAATCTAAAATAAATGTTTAGGTGATTTATATTTATAGAAGAAGGAATATATGCCTGTCTGGAAAAGTTTGAAAATGGAGGAATTGCTGCAACACCATACTCCTAAGAAGCATATGCCAGTCTCTCAAAGTTTCGAAATGGAAGAAATACACCACATTTGAAGTACATTTCACCTAAAATTTCATTTTAGGTGCATTGAACTTATAAAGTCTCAAAAAGTTTGGAAATGTAGGAATTATCACCTCACGAGTAATGTACCTCCATGTATAATTAACATAGGTGATCACTTCTTCTTCCTTCTGAGTATGCAATGTATTTTTTATAATCATTTTTATTTATGATAAGTTTTAATAAAATTTCAGCAAATTCTATATATTTATAGAAGTTATACAAATTCTTCATAATTAATTAATATGTGCCAAACTTGCTATGTAGAAGGATAATAATAAATATTTTTATACTTGAAGCTTTTATCCTCAGTATTTTCATCATAAAAAAAGCCATAAATAGCAGATTTCTCAAAAATGAAATTATTATACTATTTTTTCAACACGAGTTCAATTTATATTCACATTGAAAAAAAAATGAACTGTGCGAAAGATATTTCACTATATGTAGAAAAAACATTGTCAAATAATATTTACTTTTATCCTATATCCAAATCATGTATTCAGATACTTTCACGTTCTTCAAAAATATTAACAGAAACATTTATTTTTTTGGCATCTTTTACATATAAAAAAAATTATATCCAGCTACTATAACTTGTCATCAAGGCAGTTTATGATTTTTCAGGTAGTTTTTTTCCTAATATATTAAAATCAAATAGAAATTTTAATAATGATGTATTAACGAAAATAACTTATTTACAACAAACCAAAACGACAAAGATGAACATAAATGAACATAAAATAACAATATTTGTTATATTATAATAAAATTATATACAATGTAACTGAAAATGTAGTAATAGAGAATACTTCATTTAAAGCATAAAATTTATTTTCTATTTTTAGTTAAATAGTGAGCAGCATCAATTCAGGTTGATGAACAAAAGCCAAATAAAGTTTTGAACAGGAAGAAATACATCAGTACAAGTACAATTCACCTAAAATGAAACTTTAGATGTATTGCACTTCAAGAAGAAGAAATATAAACCCATCTGGAAAGCTTGGAAATGGCGCAAGTACAGTGCACATTAATTTTAAGTGCATTTTACTTGTAATATAAAAAAATATGTACCAGTCTCAGAAATTTTGGGAAATTTGGAACTAACACACAACGTGTAAAGTATAAGTACAATTAAAGTGGGTGACTTACTCTGTTCTGTTCTGTTCTGAGTATTAAATATATTGTTTTAAAATCTTATAAATGTATGATAATTTTTAATAAAATTCCAACAGTGTTTGCATAATTATAAATATTATATAATTACTTTGTAAAATTCTTTAGTATGTATCAAACTATCTAAGTTCGAGAAAAAATAAAATATTTTAATACCTAGTGTTTTTATTTTGAGTTTTTTCATCATAAAAAAGGAAATGAAAAAATAATAGCTTTCAGATTTTACTATTTCACAATATTAGTTAAATTTATTTTCACATTAAAAAACAACTTGGCGAAATATATTTCTCTCGTACACATAAAATTGTGTATGTCCAATGAAATTTATCTTTATCTTAAACATAAATCATGCATTGTAATAAATAAACTGTCATGTATTGTGATAAATTCATCTTTTGTAAAAATATCAACTGAAAGAACATCACTTTCATTTTCTAAGAAAAACCCCTATGGCCAGCAACTAAAACGTGTCAGCAAAAAATTTTATGATATTTGTTACTGTTTTATATTTTCATATGGAAGAGTTTTCTTTGATACATTGAAAGTAAAAATAAACGATTTTAATGAACGTATGAATAAAAATATCTTAATTAGAACACTATAAAACAACAATGATATTTAATGGAACTTCAACAATACAAACTCAGATTTAAAAAAATCCGTTTTATGTAGACTTTAACCCTTTATCTACTGACGGTACTCATAAGTAACATTAAAATAACTTGTTATGAAGTTCATTGAATAAATCGATTTGTAGTAATATAGTTTAGAATGAGTTATAGATGCATTACTTTATCTTGTTCCAAAAGCATTATGGGTTACACAAAACAAAAATATTTTAAGAGGATGATTTATTTTGCCTTTGAATCTTTTCAGCTTTCTTAGCGTTGGGGGGAGGCGGGGGGTTAATTCGGAAATATTTCAATATTTCTATTATTGGAACATTATATTTTTACATTTCCTAATTCCACAAGAAAAATATTTAAAATAAAAGATTTGAGTGAGGTTATACATATTGCACAAAATCCCTATAAATTCAAACTTAATTAATTCTTCTGAATCCTTCAATACTTCTAAAATACTTCTAAAATTTATTAAATGATTATGTAAATCTTCTAATGTAGTTTGAAAAATTCACGGAAAATGCTTTAGAAGATAAAATTTTTATGAATTCATAATTCAGTACCTAAAGAGTTAACGGTTACTTTAAAATAAATTTCAAGGAAAACATATTTTATGAAACAAATACATAAAATTCGCATTTCAATAACTTTTTTTTTTCTGAAATGTAGTCATTTATTTCCTGATAGATATCTGAATATTTGACCATCCGGATGACGGTGATTCGGTTAAAAGGGATAGTACTACATTTAAGCACGCACATTTAATCTATACAACCTTCTCGTACTTTTTTACATTATAAAAATCTATTTCACTCTCATTTCCCTATATATTCTTTTCCAATATTTAATCTAAAAACTCTCATTCTTTTAAGGGTCTTCTAATTTTATTCAAACATATGTTCCGCTACTATTAAATTACATTTTGTGAAACACGTTCTTTTTATTTCGAAGACTCCATTGTAGTCATTTCTTTCTCATTAAATATCATTAAATAAGTATTTGAGGGAAAAAAATTAAGAAAAATAAATACTTCAGTTTAATTGCATTTTAAATTAAATCTGGTGATGAACTATTTTTTCATTTAGAAAGTTGCTTTACATTTTTAATTTGTTTAAAATGTTAAGAAATAATCTAATTTGCACAAGAAAAAATATTTAAATAGATTTTTTTAGTAGTTGGTATTGTTGTAAAAATTTTGTTGTACTAAGGGGAAATTTAAATGTATAAGGGGGACTTAGAAAATTTAACACGTAAATTCAAATACATAGCAATGGAACCATATACGTTTTATCACCCAGGACTCTTAAAATAGAAAGAAATGAAAAAAAAGACAATATTCAATATTTAATATCTTATGTATATTATTTAAAAACATAATTTTTATTGGGATTAAAAGATAGATTCTTCAATTTCATCTATTTAAAAAATTGTGAGATACAGAATTAATATTTATATGACGCTCCAAACTGTCAGTCATTTCTGGAGCAGAAAATTGGTTTAACACGTTCAGAGCCACGTCAGTCACCGGTGACTAACACTGAACTTTCCGTTTAAAACACGTCATTCAAACGACGTCCAAAATATGATATGAAGCTAAAAATATATATATTGTTGTAAGTAATTACTGAAAATCTATTTAAAATTACCCTCCTTTTATTTATTGCAGGATTATACTTTCTTAAAAATTACTTAAAACATTGTAAATTTTTCAGCGCTTCAGTGTCAGTCACCATGCTACTCAACGTGTTAACAGATTACGCGCAGGATTACAAAATAAATTTTCCAACTAGAACGAAATTTTTTGTGCTTTATTATACTTCAGATTGTAATAATTAGCCTGAACCTAAACAAATTTTTATTTAAAGCATTCTTATATTTTTGGTAGAAAGTTGTATTTGGCTAATACAAATCTTTGAAATTTCAACAGAATAATCATCTATATATATATATTTTTTTTTTTTTTTTTTTAAATAAAAACGAAATTTTAGGTTCAGTTTATACAGACTAACATGAAACATATATTTTGGAAATTTCATGAAAAATCATTCAGAAGTTTTTTAGATAACCTGCGCGACATGCTCATAAAACGTCATTTTGAGAAAAATGACTTCATGGTTTCGGAAATGCCGCTTTAGCTATTGAGCGGATATAATTCTTATAGCCATAAGTTCTAATGGGGAATTCAAGGAAACAATCATACCAAAATGTTCAGAAAATATAGAAGTTTAACATCTACGATAATTATAATTTCGAAAATTTTGAAGCTTTGAGAGTCCTGGGTCCTTTTTAAGGGAAGTGGATCTTTATTTGAGCAGAAATCAACCCAAAAATCGAAAATTATTTTATGCATATTATTGTTCCCCAGTTTTTTCTGAGTCATTTGCGAAAAAACGCATGCAGATGCGATAATTTTTCGAAAAGTTACAAGCGTTTGAATTTTGTACACAAATAATTTTTAGTCCCTTTAATACACACTATATTGTCATTAATGATCGCACACTTTCAATTTTAGACATTTTGTGGAATATTTAAAGATATATATGTCGGATTATTCTGAAACTTCAGGATTATGAAGAATATGTTTGACTTCACATTTATCAACGGCGTTTTGATGATCAGAATGTCAATTAGGGGGGCGACAAAAAAATCAAAGAAAAATAATAATGTTTGGGATCACCCTGTAAAATAAAATGCACGAAATGATCTATCACTATAGCTTACGAATATATGGATATTGTACAATATATGTATTCATTTGTGGAAGAATAGAACGTATATTCATGGAGATACATCGATTTTTTGTTAAAGCTCAAAATTTTTTGCATGTTTTTTATTTATATCATGCATGGTTTTTTATCACATTTTACGCCATTTTCAGAAACTTTGATAAAATGTAGTAGAAATAATATCGTATATGGAATGTAAAAATATTAAATATTTGATGAAATATGAGCAGGTGAATGAAATATTTTTTTATCCGCACTTACGCTCACGATAAAAAATGTTTTTTTTTCCCTGGTTGGATAGTCAACTCTATGGAGCAACTCATAAAAAAAAAGCCAGTGAGATATCGTAAAAATTCAGTAAGTTATCGGCAATACACTGAGCTGGTTTTTTAGTTGTTCTCCAAATACAGCTAGATGATAAGGGGTTTTCCATAAATTGTCGTTTTTAATTTTTCTTTTTTTACTTTTCATTTTTTTATGGATGCTTTAGTTCTTCTTGGAAAATCACCAGAACTAGCCTATTCCAAAAAAAAATAGAAGCATCAAAATCTAAGCATTTCTTCTAAATATACTGTTTGACATCGATTACAAACTCCTTTGCTGAAAGCCAGATAATAAAAAATGACAATTTGTGGAAAATCCTTTATCATTCAGCAGCTTTTAGAGAGCAACTAAAAATTTGCTCACTATATTGCCGATATCTTTCTGAATTTTCACGATATTTCACAGGCTTTTTATTATGAGTTGCTCCATAGGGTTGACTATCAAATCATGAAAAAAAAAATGTTTTTTATCGTGCGCGCATGCGCAGATAAAAACTATTTCATTGAACTGCTCACATTTCACCAAATATTTAGTATATTTACATTGCAATTACAGCATATTTACTACATTTTGTCAAATATTCAGAAACTGGCGTTAAATTTGGTTACGTTCTATTATTCCACAAATGAATACATATATTGTACAATATCCATATATTCGTAAGCTATACCGATAGACCATTTTGTGCATTTTATTTTACAGGGAGATCCCAAACATTATTCTTTTTCTTTGATTTTTTGTTGGCTCCCTAATTGTCCTTCTGATCAAACCGCCGTTGATAAATGTGAAGTCGAGTAATCCTGAAGTTCCAGAAAAGTCCGACAAACGTACCTTTAAATATTCGACGAAATGTCTAAAATTGAAAGCGTCCGATCATCAGTGGAAACATGCTGTATAGTTTAAATCTGTTTATCTCGAAACTCATCGCTCAACGTTTCTAGATATTTGAAATGTTCCATACGTCATAATTGTTTGTCAAAATTCATGAAATTAATAAAGAAGAATCCTGATATTATTTACAAAGAAACTGGTATGCATTTTAAAATTCGTCTCCATTAAGATAATTGAATTTGATTTTTAACTTATTAAAAAGAAAATATTGATGAAAATCTGTATCGAAAAAAATATCTCTAAAAAATTATATAGCGTACACAATATTGCACATACTATTGTATTTGGCCCGTTATCTTTTTGCTTCCTTTTGTTAATAACGGATTTTGGGCTTATTCTATCAACGATGATTTTCAGACTTTTCAAACTATGTTTTTGAGACTTTCACAAAAGTTGCTCTATACATTTAGCTAAAACATTATGCAAATTATATTTTTATTCCATTCGGGCATGCTCAGCAAATCATTATTTAGTAAACCTGCTCATTTTTCATACAATTTTTCTTATTTTTTAATTCTGATTACAGGGTATTATGTACAATGTTGTTTGTCATATTTTTTGAAAAGAACTTTTTTTTATATTAAGAACTCTATAAATTATAAGCAAAAATCTTGCCAAAATTTTGGACTCTTTTTATAAAAACTTTAATTTCTCTACGAGTATATATGCCATTCTCATAAAAATGAACAAAGTTTATTACAATAAGGCACTTAATCATCTACTGTTTGAACACTTTTGCTACATTAGTTTTTACAGGCTTATCCAAAAGATATTGTTTCTTTTTCAATTTGTTGACGTTTCCTCTACGGGGTTTCGGGAAAAAATCTTTACTGAAATATATGACCTGTACTATTCTGCTTACACACCTGGAATTCCAGGATAATTTATCATGTATTTTTCTAGATATTTAAGAAAATGTCTAAAATCGCAAGTGACCAGTCATCTTTGGCAATATAGTGTATATCGTCACCGAGGCTGCAGCAAAAATTATCCGATTTTTCATTTCTGCTACCTCAAATGATAATGGTAGTACATAAGCAGTTGCCTTGACATACTCTCTTTGTAATAAAAGCCTCGTGGAATTAGCTTTTTCTTGCCTGAACTGACCATATTTTTGTGATGCCAGAGCCGCGTGGTTTCGGGAAATATTTCCGTCATCATAGGCTGGAATCCAAATGGAGAATATGGCACGTTCCTTTAATTATTCAACGACTCCTTTCTCATATAACTCTGCATGTCATTGAACAGTCATCGACCATATATTCTTGTGACATCCGAGTCACATGTTTTGGAAAACATTCCAAATTTATATCCTCGAACCCAAAGGGATGAAATGTTCCATTAGGTATGGTTCATTAATAGGTATTTTGTTTATGTCGTTTAATTTAGCAACCATACTCCAAGATAAATTTAGCTTGGACACATCCAATTCAACATTTCTTGAAACCTATTGCGTCTCTTAACTGGGAATAGATAACTTAATTTAAATAGAAATTATTTATTGATTTTATCTCATTATTTGTATGAAAGTAATTTTTTAATTTTTTAAACATTTTTAATAGAGTTATATTAAAATATGAAAAGAAAACGTATAAATGATTTTTCAAACTTTTGACGCAAGGCTGGTGAAATAAGACAGACAATAAATGCATAACCTTTCTAAACAATTTTTTTTTCTCTAACCGAAATTATCAAATTATTATCCTGAATAAACATACACTGAATAAATGTTCACTTTCGAAATTTGCACAAAATATTTTTATTTTTACTTATTTCAGTATCTTAAGAAACCGTTTAAATATGAACTTTTTTCAAAGAATTAGTTCTTGAAATTTAAATCAAAATACTTTCTAAGATATCCAAAAGAGTTGCCTCACAATTTAGGTATAATAAACATTTTTATAGCTTTATCTTTTCCAAAGGAAGCCTTGAAACTGCGTCCCATAAATGCGCATCTTAAATAAACAAGACGCGAACTTTCTGTCTGTTTCTTTGATCTGTGCGATTTCGAAAAGAAATTGTCATCTGCATAAGTAAATCCCTCGCTATGCTCTTGTTCGTCTCCATCTATCGTTATTACTTGTCACTGACCTTTTTTTTTTTGGTTTATGAAAACAATGCATGCTTTTGCTTTTAGAAAATTACGTCTATTTGTTTTGGCTGCTGTTCATGTTTTTTTCCCTAAAATTTCCGTTTCAAAACATTAATTTGGAGTAACGACCAAACTCTATTATGAAAAATTCCCTGCTTTTCTCACGTTTGTTAGAAAGCGTAAGCAAGAGATTTTTTTTTTTAAATATATAAATTTTGTTCTGTTTCTTTTTAGCATAAAATAAAATAGGAAACATTATTTAAACTTTCTTTTTAGGATTTCAAATTAAATTTCTCAACGCATAATCGTAAAGTAATTAATATTAAACTAATAATTTATAAAAGTGTATCTTTTTGTTTTAAATATTACACTCTTCATTTTTATTTATAATTTATTTTCTACTTTTTATCTTTAAAATGCTTCACTGTTGCAGCTTCCTCGCGATTTGATCTATTTTGGCGAGTTCTCATTGGTGCATCATTAAATCGATTGTTTTTTCAACTCCAATTGTACGAGTTACAGAGAACATTGGTTGATTCATCACCTATGGCGCACTAATTGAAAAATGCCTTAAAATTATTGTATTCATTTATAATTAAGTAGTAAAAATATTAAAACACATTTGTACATAAGTTTTACAATTCTAGAATTTTGATTGCCTAAGAGGGACTGCTCAGACAAGGGATGATAGGGATGACCGCCCCGGGTACCCAGCTTTTGCTTTAGAGTATAAGTGCAATCCCGAGGGGGGGGGTGATAGGACTGTTCAGACAAGGAAATCAAGTCCGTAGAGTATAGTGTCCCTCCCGGTCGCCTTTATTAAGGTCTAAAAAACTGTTTTCAGCCAACGCTGAAGTAGCCAGGATCGCGACAGTGGGCGGTATCTCCATAAATTTCCGTGTCAGGGTCGCAACCGCCAGGTGCAAAAGAACCCAACGCTACAGAGGGCAGGTGACAGAAGATAGCGGAGAAATTAACTAAACAAAATACTTTCCGCCTGGGAACAGGTCCCCTACGCGACAAGGGGGAGGACGAATGTGCGAGAGATGCTGTGGTTGATGTTGTGAGTAACCACTGCCGAGGTGCAAAATTTCCTCGCGCCAAGGGGCAGCTGAATCTGTTGCATTCCCAGGCTACGTAAGTAGTATTGAAATTTCAAAAAGGTGTTTATGGACGCATTTTAGTTTGTTTAGTAGGAGGCTGTGTGTAAGTATATTATAGAACCAGCCTTCCGGTGAAGATGCCGGGCGTTTTAAGTGCCAGCGTCGCGTTAGTACATAGTGGAAGTAGGCATGGCTTGCCATGTCCAGCTCACTGCACTCGCACATGTTGAAAAAGGCGCACTTGAATCTGTCTAGGTAGGGCTTGAAGGGGCCATGGCCGGTGAGAAAGCTGATCGTGTACGGCGTGAGTTGAATGGAAACTTTAGGAATGAGTTCGTGTGTGTGACTGCCCTTTGTTGCTGTGTCCCAGTACTCCTGCCATGAGGTCAGAATCCTGGATCTCAGGATCATCTTGACGTATGATTGTGGTACTGGGAGATGTGTGTCTATGGCAGGGAGATGTGTGTAGCTTGTTTTGCTAGGTCATCAGCCAGCTCGTTGCCAATGGTACCTTTATGAACAGAGACATGACCCAGCGATGTACGGTGAATGAGTGATTAGTTTAATCTGTTTTAGTTTAATCTGTAGTACAAAAGGGTATTTCGCTCTTTGTGCATATATATAGCCTGCAGACCGGAGAGACTTCCGCTGAAGATGGGAATACTTCTGCCTGGGTTTGCTTTCATCCATTCTAATGCGTTGAGCGTGGCGTACAGTTTCGCTTGATACACAGAATTATTGTTATCATTCAGTCTGCAGAGCCACCGATGTACCTTAGCCATGTATTCCGTTGTACAGAAAGCTGCGCCAAAGTGGCGGTCTTGGTGTCAGAGCCATCAGTGAAAAGCGTGAGACTTTGGGCAGATGTGTAGCAGTTGCGCTCAATATTCACGTGTAAGTGTGATGACTCTTCTGCTGGGTGAAGCTGCCAGCCCCTGACATTGTGTTGTATGTCTGTGTTGTGGACGGGAGCGTGTGCTATTCTATTATTTTTAAGCTGTAAATTAGATGATTTGTCGTGTTCGTACCTTAATTGTAGTGTGATGGATGGAATGCGTGCGAGTACTTGTAGTGCATCTGTTGATATTGTTTTGCATCCCCGAGAAATTTGAAGAAGGAAAATTCTTTGCATTGATGTCAGTTTCATAAGAGCTCGTTGTGTACGCCCCCCCCCCCACCAGATACATGCTCCATTTAAAATTATGCGTTCTTTTATTGATAGGTACCAAGTTTTAAGTGTAGTATTGTCTATCCCCCAGTTTAGATATGAGATTGAGTGAATTTTCATGGTATGCAGTTAGTTTGCATCTTATGTTATTGATATGTGGGATCCAATTGCTGTTACAGTCTATTGTTATGTCTAAAGTTTTACGATGTTTAACGTGGTGGATGCTTGTATTGTAGTTTCTCATGATTGCTGGCCATTTTGTGTCAAGTTTGCGTGGTTTACAGAAGAGAAATATGGTGAGGTTCAGTGGGATGGTTCGTTTAAATGGAAAAACTCCAACCATAGTACAGGAACTAATACAATTTATTTAACATTTTTAAATTTAAAGTTACAAAAGAAATCTTACACATAATTATTAAAAAGTGAGAGAGAAAATCCACATGTAAAAGGTACGCCTAAGCCAATAGGCGTACCACCTAGACCAATAGGTCTTACATGTTTGCACGTTGAGATCTAAAAGTACAAGTCCGCGATTTCATAAGAATCATATAACACTTGCGCTACAACATCGCCAAATTCAAGCATTAGCACAGTGAACGAATAGCAAGCAAAGGGTTTTATTTGAGAGCCAAAAATGATTAGCCCAAACTCCAGCAACCCCGATGAAAACAATGAAAAACGCGTGATGCAAAATGGTTGCCAGAAATAACGGTTCTACAAATTTATTAATCAGCGACGCCACAAAACCGGACAAAAACTTTATCTAAACAAGTGATTATGTTAAATGATTGCTACTTATAATTGCGAAATGCCGAGAAAGGCATAAGCTTTAAAACAACTGACAAATAAATTTAACGTACATGAAAAGTGATTTAAAGACAGCTTCAAAATACTACCATTTTACATTTTGATATTTTATTTCAACGGCCACTTTTACTTAAGTAAAGAATGAGACTGAATTGCATCTATCGTGGGCGACGCAAAATGAAAGAAAAAAAAACAAAATAACATAAATTGAAATCAAAGGCAGGTGCATCTAACTTTTCTGTTTTTGTTTTATTTTAATGGCCGAAAATGTTATTGAGAAACCAGTTATAAATCATGAAGTGAAAATTACTGCATTAAATTATAGAGGTTATTGAAAGAAGGAAAAAAACGAACAGATAAGATTCGAAATGGATTTTACGCATAGAGTTAAATAATAAATTTTAACATAACGAAGGGAGAAAACACACGTTTTAAAAGCCAAAATAAAAAATGAATTAAATTAATTTTTAAAGAAAAAGGGATATGTGAGAGAACTCTGTCACAAGAAGTGCCTGTGATTTGCGTGATGACTGTGTGAGATGAAGTGTTTCTAGGAGCTGGCAGAACGTTTGGAGGACCTCGGCAAATCGTTCCTCCATATCTTTGCGTATGCGTCCAGAGAAAATGAAGCTAAAGTCATCGGCAAAGGAGTATAGTATAAAGCCTAACCAGTTTAATTCTGTTAGTAGCACATTTGCCACTAACAACCAGAAAAGTGGCCCAAGGCAAAAACCCTGGGGCATCCTTTCTGCGTTCGGTGGGTCGAGGTGCTTGCGCCCCAATCAATTAGGACGCTCGTTTGTGAGAAGTACGAGCGGATGACGCTAGCTATGTTCCCCGGTTAAACGAAATGTGTTAAAAATTTATTGTAATTCCATATTTACACACAAAAAACAGGTTGAGTTAAATAAAAGATTGTGAAAATCACAGCACAACAGAACATTCGGATTAGAATTAAAATTTAAAATTGCCTCAACAGATATATTTCTCAGAATTAACCTCAAATATACAATTTATTACATTTCTACCCAATAGCAACAGAGATAATTTTTGTTGTCGTTGTTGTTACTTATCATGTAAGGTTCATCACAAAAGCATAGGACAACGCGCTCCCCCCCACCCCGTTTAGTCATCAATGTAATATTTAATCAACATACTTTGATATAAGCATCTTACATATTAAATTTGGAGAAATTGTACCTTTTTGCTTCTGAGTTAGATATATCATGGAAATCGTGAGAAACACATCACATTAGCGCTACTGTCTATTGGTCGATATACACAAAAACTAATCACACCAATCTATGCCCAAATCTAATTGATTATAAAATTAGACGAAATTCTTCAGCATAGAGGCTGAGATACAGCTATCACATAAAGTTTGATAAACATAGCCCGGCAGCGCCAAATATTGAGCGACATACACATCAGTGCCACTAATCAGTGCCAATTTAGTTCAAGAATATTCAGCTGAATATAAAATTTAATAAGATTCCATCTCATAGATGTCGAAATATCACTATTAACAAAATCCTGAATAACTCAGCGTCATCTGTTGTGTGATATAATCTAAATCTAATCACCACCAACTTATATGAAGGTTTATGAATAATTCTTTAAGAAGCTTGATGCTATTCTGTGTAGGACTTATGGCTTGTAAAGCCAAAACGCTCGGTTATTATCACGCTCTCTCTCACGTCTAAGTGAAGAAATATGCGTATATTGACTTAAGTGGCTTTTTTTAGTTTATTCGTAAGAAATTAATGCCATGCATCAAATATATAGCTAACTAAAATACTATTACATGTTTATTTCGCCTCATCGGTTGTCGCTATCCAGGGAAAGTTGCGAATCCTTCGGCATCTGCAGAGTAAGAGTCGTGTATCCAATAATTTTTATTTAGTAGTTCTCTGTAAATTATCGTAAATTATTCCGGATCTTTCTAAAAAGGAATATTCTGTTAATTTGGTGTGTGTTGTGGATCAATAAAGATTCCATTTCGGTTAGAATTATGTATTAACACAAATTACATACGGAGCAAACTCTTAGTCTAATTTCAACAGCTATATTTTAAAGAGAAAGTGAGAGAAGCAAGTGAAGTGCGGAACATCAGCGAAAAAACAAATACGCAAGCAAAGCATCTGTTCACTATCAAAAGTCACATGTATCAGCGAATGCAATCTTTTATTTTAAATATTTTTCTCAGTATTTTGTAGAATTAGGAAATGTACAAATATAATGTTCTTACAGTAGAAATATAGAAATATTTCCAAATTGAAAAATCCCCCCCCCCCCCCCAACGCCAGGGCAGCTGAAAAGAGCCAAAGACAAAAGAAATCATGCTTTTAAAAATATTTTTGTTTTGTGTAACCAATACTGCTTTTGGAACAAGAAAAAGTAATGCATCTATAACCCATTCTAAACTGTAGGTAATCGTTGTATGAAAAGAATTTTATAATAAGTTATTTTAATGGTACTTATAAGTGCCGTCCTTAGATACAGGGGTAAGCGCTGACTAAATAGTGTTTGCTATAGGGTTTTAAAATAAGGTCATGCTTTCAAACTGATCAATGAAAAATAATGGCCACGTGGTTCAATTTAATGCGAGGTAATGAATTTTCTGCAGTACCACAGTCATTTTTTTACGCAGCTTTGTTTATTTGTTTACTGCTATAGTTTAAGAACATTATGTTATGTATTAAACTGAGCTTATTGATCCAAATGTGACAGGTTTTCTTGAAATTACTAACACTTTATATTAACGTAAGAACTTCGATGAATTAAAACTATACTAATTTACTCGGATGTTTTTTATCTTTCGTTTAGTTCACTTTCATTTTGTTAACACTTTCGCTATTTGCGTCCTTGATCAAAGACATACTTTTTAGAAAGTTTTTTAAGATGTTTAATTTAATTGAAACTAATTCTACGAATTTTATCTGTATTTTTATGCATTTTCCTATCAGAATCACAATATTTAGAAACCAAACCAATGTACGAAAGAAAATTTTAAAGAAGAACTTTATCGTGAAATTTTTGAATGAAAATGGGTCTCGTGCACGCAAGTGTTATTAAATTTGCATAATTTTGATGTGATTTAATATCAGATGCAGCTTATATTTGTTATTTTATTAAGAAAACTAGAAACTTTGATTTAAACTTACTGTGATAGTTATAAATAATTATAACTTTGCTATAGAGTTATATTAAAATTTTTTTTATTTGCTAACAAAAAATATTTTCATCAAAAATTCTTTATTAGATAGCTTTTAGCTCATTATTAAAATTTATGAAAACTTCATAATTCTTATTTCATTTTTTATATGTTTGTACTGAAAGGTTTAAATAATTAGACTGCCATATTCCTATTGTGTTTATTAAATTGGTAAAACATAATTAAAATTATCATTTTCGCTCATTTGATTACATTTACTGGGAAAGCTCAGTAAAGGGGAGGGAGGGGGAGATGCTAAGTAAGTAATTATCTTTCAGATACACTAAAAAAGCTTAATTTTAGTTCGATAAATGTATAAAACATTTCACTACACCAAAATGTCGGGATACTCTAGATCCCCTTCCCCTTACATGGCACCCATAAAAATGATATCTTTAAGCATGTAAATATAGAAAATGCCGTTGTTTACCAACTAAAATGTTTAAAATATATGTTATAATAAATTATGTCTGTATTTGGAATAAAAAGTAATGTTTTAAATTATTTTTTATTTTGATGTTCAAATAAATGAAATGAGTAGTGGTGTGACTTTACACCTAAAAATGGTGACAACTAAATTGTCACCAAAAGTGGTGTTTCTTTACAGCAGTTGATTGCTGGTGTTTCATTACACCAATTTACTGGTGGTGTGATCTTACACTACTTTTAGTGGCAACTTAGTTGACACCTTTTTTGGTGTAAAGTCACACCAATATTTTTTACTGTGGAACACGTTAAGGGTTTCTGCTCGACTGTTTATCACATTCATGATGCTTTCTTTTGATGTTCGGTCAGGAGCCGGTGCTTTATTTTATGTCTGGCCATTTCATTTCTTAACCAAGTCTCGTTTCATTTTACTCCATTAATTGAAGCGTTAAGAAGACAATCCGACTAACTCCATTTTAAGTGGAGTTTTTTTAATAAAAAAAACAATGAAAATTTTCTATATATTTGTACGGTGATAAAAAGTTATCTTTGCTTAAAAGAAAATTAATGAGTTCAATCAAACTATCCCGAGGAAAAATATTATATAGATACATTATATTTATAGTTACACTATCTTTAACTGTTTAAACTGAACATTTTCTTTTGATGGAGTTAATGGATTTGTGCACTGAAAGGCTCAATTATTGGCAAGGATATGGGCTCAAAAAAAATCTCTACCACTGATAACAAAAATTGTACTTAAAAAAAATCATTATATTTTCACATTTCATATTCAATTGGCATAAAGTTTATATGTATTCTCTACATTGTCAGATGATTTAAAATAATGTGTATAATCCCTATTCTTTTTATGACCCATAAATCATATATTCTTTTGTGATATCAAAACATATCGCACTTTCTTTTCAATTACAATTACACACACAGTTAAATTGAATTTCAAGTTTTCTGCTGTCCCGAAATGCAAGAAATATGTTCTCATATTGTTCTCAGCTGAAATTTAGAAAAACAAGTATTATAGTTGGACGCAAAAAAAGAACAGTTTGCTATATCCATTATCGTCTATAGATATAGAAAGAAAAGAGCAAATGTGCCATCTTTTGTCGGCTTGTCCTTTGTATGAAAAACGATTTATGTTTAATCTTATACAGTGCTCACAAAACATAAATCATTTTCACTGCTATATGCTTTAGAGTTTTAGAAAGATACTGGGATGTATAAAAAAATTACCGCATTAATCTTTAAATATTACATAGTTTCGACCATTGTTCACAATAAAAGGAATAAAATATAATGGTAATAATATTTTATGAAGTGTAAAATCGTATTATCATTACATTTTTAAAATATTTTTTTATTTTGTGTCGTATATCACACATATGTATAGATTAAGAGTATTTATGCATGTATTTAGATGAATACATATGACTGCATTTATATTATGTGTGTAACAAAGAAACATATAATTTTATACCACGACAACATTTTATTATGAATAATTCGTGTCAGCCTTCACCACTGAATCGAACTTAATACGCTTTAGTTTTATTGCACTAGATCACATATAGCATTATATATGATATACAGAGTTTATTCAATACTTATGGTACATTGAATAAAATCAAAGAATTACGCTTTCCATTTATTGAATATAACATATTTCGTAGTTGTTACATTGAAATAAAACATAAACATGACGATACTCAGTAGCGATGTAACGCAATAAATTATCGACTTTATACAAATATGACCCATTTTCGAACATTTGCATTAAAGTTTCTATCAGAGAATTACTTTTTATTGATTTTCTGTTGAGAATTTTTAATTTTTTTTTTTTAATTTCAATCTTTCAAATTTCTTTCTTTCATTTTCTTTTTTAAAACAAAACAAATCAAGAATATTTAAATAGTTGTATTTTATTTTATATACTTATGACCCGCTGCGATAACGAAACTAGATTTTCGATTAAGTAAAGTACTGCTTCGAGATTCGAAAACTGTCATGTGTATTATATCGATCACCCAAATTAAAAGTGACACAACTAAAAAAACAAAATAAAAATAAAAAATGCGTATTATTTCATTTTAGGTTTAATTTAGGTGCGCCTTGCATCATGAGAAGTGTCGTATGTATAGTTATCCAGAACGCCGCAAGATTACACTATGTGTCACTTTGCCAACACAGAGGAAGGACACAGAGTGGGGTGGGGGATAAATTTACTCGATTCTTTCTATCTCTTCTATGTCTTTATTCTTAAGAATCTTATGCTTTAACGTACGCTTTTAAAGTTGCATTCAGAGGTAAGGTTTATAGTTTTACATTACAGTAAAAAATTCAATCTTCGTTTGCCTTTCCTTTTAACTATAGTAATTAGGTGCGCTCGTAATTAAATAAATACATAGCACCAACAGTCGTCGTTCGGTCCGTCTGTCTGTCCGTCCACATAAAGCAGAGCAAAAATTACCCGACCGAATGCTATGAAATTTTAAACACATAATTGTTGCAAAACTTTGTCA
This sequence comes from Maratus speciosus, assembly GCA_963932465.1. Lineage (NCBI taxonomy): Eukaryota > Metazoa > Arthropoda > Arachnida > Araneae > Salticidae > Maratus > Maratus speciosus. The sequence goes on along the minus strand of OZ010789.1, from coordinate 124,226,716 downwards.
AGACCTTTCAAATTTTAAGAAAATCGGATGTATAATTTAATGACAGGGCAATCAAAAGTTTTCCGTTACATTACGGCCAGTGAGAAAACATTATTTAAAGTGCATTTTAATGATGTTATAGCCTTTCGAACAGAATGAAATTCATATGCACTTATGAAGTGTACAGTGGCGTGGCGTGAAAATTTTCGGTGGTCATCGCAATTATTTAAGTTTGTGGTGAAAAATTGTTAACTCTAAAATTCAATGGTTGAATGTTCAAAAAAGAAACTTTAAATCTTACCTTCACTTATATATGAACTCCAAATGTTCTGCTAAAACTGGATCGTAGAGTTTTAAAAGCTTATTAAGAGTTTTAAAATATTGCTTGGTCATCGCCGCATCCAGCGATGACCGGACGCCACGCCACTGGAAGTGTACTATAATATACATTCAGTACAATATGCGGTGCAAAAAATGTTTATAAAACTAGTTATAGTACGAACGCACCACATTTGCCACGTTTGACGTGCAATTTCCAACTTGTTTTGAGTTGTGTTACTTTTCTTGCTTTCTAGTTGTCAACCTCAAATTTCTGATTGCCAGTGACGTCCTGGTTGTTAGAAATGTGCTGCTTTTATTAGAATATATAAAATCAATGACGTAAAAATTAAATATATGAGATCTATTCTATTGTATATCAAGATAAACGGAACAAATTGCAAGTCGTTTACAGTTAAAGAATATCCTGATTGTTCTAATCTTACCGCTTGCTCTGTACAAAAACAAATTTATCATTAAGCTACGCAAATTCACTTTACGCCCCAATAATTAAAAGCTCTAGATACTACACAATTTATGCGTTGAACTGCAAACACTACAGTACTTCGTTAATGCCAAAAGTTTAATGAGTCAGAAATGACTTTTGACATGGAAAAACAGATTAAAATATTTGTTTTGGTGTGTAAAGTAGTGTCAAATCAATACGAGACTTTCTATGTTGGTCAAGTGAAGAAAAAATTAAAAGACATTTTTCACTTGTAGTATTAATGATTTCTCTTAATTACAGTATGGGTGTGGAAAGAAAATGTAATGTAATTGTACAGTTGAATTGCTGCTGCTATAAGCTATTAAGGTCACATAAATTTGTTTAAACCAATGAAGTACTTTTTTCGAGCAAAATAGCTTTAAAATGCATTTGTTAAAATGCAGATAATGGTATAGCTTTTTTGCCATTTTTTCTTCAATAACGTTGTTTGCATTTTAAAAGTGTTTCCGGATCAATCGGAAGAGTAAGTTTTCTTACGTATGTATCTATTTATTTTAATTTTAAGGTACATATTAGTTTTAATACAAATTAAACAAATTAATCTTTTGCTAGGTATGCTACTAGGTTGAGCAAAAAGTTCTGGGAAAGTTGTGAAAGTTGCGTTGTTATGCGCAAAGCAACAAGGACTATTCTTCAAAGTAGAGACCATCATAATCCACGACTTTCTGCCAGATTCGGATTTGCGGGAAGTACCATGGCGGCTCTTTGGAATCGAGAAACTCTTGACTTGCTTCTTCAACTTCATTAAATGATTCAAATAGACAGCCCTTGAAAAAGTGTTGCATTGATCGAAAGAGGCCGGAATCGGATGGAGCCACGTCTGGACTGTAGGCGGGGTGTGGAAGAATTTCGACGCCGTCTAACTGTGCAAACTTCTACTTGGTCGTCTGGACCACGTCATTAATCTCATCGACGGCTTTCAGGATCGTTAGACCTTTTCTCCAAAAATGCCGGATCAACACACGCAAATCATACTGTTCAATAAATATTTTGGAGTCGAAATTCCTGAACTCCCATAGATATACCACTAGTACTCCTATATACGATACAAATTCTGGTAACGATTAGATTAAAAATTTCGCAGAACTTTTTGCTCAACCTAATATTTTGGCCAGAAAAGTAACTTGCAGAGAAATTTGAAATCAGCCCTAGCAAATAAAATTGAATGGATATGAAGAAGATGTATCAGGAAATTTAAATATTTGTTGAAATCACACATAGATTGTATTATAATTGAAAACATCCAGTGAATACCATTTAAAAATTTCGTGCATACCTGTAAACAAACTATAAGATTAACATACTTGATTAACGAATAAATGCAAAATACTTGCAAAATCAATACACACTCTCAATTAAGTTTAAGCTGACTTAATATTTTCGACGGTATCGTGATGAAAATTTTGTATCTTTTGCTTTTGTCTTCCCTGTAAACGAACTAAAGAACTTCGTGCTTTATTAACTACTTAATACAAGATAATAGTAAGATCAATATACTGCCCCAATTAGATTGAAATCGGTTCACTATTTACGAAGCTATCATGATGACAAATTTTACATGCTTTTTGTTTTTGTATGGTTCTGTGAACCGCTTATAAGAGTTACATACTTGATTAATGAACTCATCAATACTCTGTCCTAATTAGATTTGAATTGGTTTAGTATGCCGGACGTCATCGTAAGGACAAGTTTTGAATGTTTTTCTTTTGTGTATTCCTCTAAACGAAAAATGTAAACGTTTGAGACCTCTGTATACTCTGTAATCCTTGATTGTGTAAACCCTGTAAACATTTCTTTCCATGTAATTTTCCATAACTAAATTTCAAAATGAAATTAAAACTTGATAAATAAAACACAAATTTAATATGTAATGGAGCTACGCAAACACTGAAATAATCAAAATCTAAAAGATTGGTATAAATAATTAAATCTTTAGCTATTATCCTCTGACATGCGTCTGATATGAAGAATGATTTACCACTGGTGGGCAAACAAACTTGTTGTTTAGTTACAAGGTGTTTTCGAAAAGTGAAAGTATATCCCGGACTGCACGAAAGAAAAAGATTTAATGAGCGTTTTGGCAACACATATTGTAACCTTGAATAATTGACCTTTCTATCGCAGTCATTCGTTATTTCTATGGAGAGTCTGTTTGTTCAATCACGTGTTTATAATAGCTTCCTAAATTCAGAATCCCGCCAAATGTAAAGTGCGTTCCGTAATACGTTTTCTTCATGCAAAAGGTGAACGTCTAGTGAATTTTCACAAAGAAATTGTTTCCGTCTATGAGAACATGAATCAACAAAATGTAATGAAATGGTCACGCTCTTTCTCTGGCGGTAAAATCAATGTTCATGAAGAACTCAAAACAGGTAAGCCATCTGTGATCTCTGATGGTTTCCGGAAATTGCACCCAGAGACTACCACTTATTCTTTTACCTGAAGAAATATCTTGCAGGGCAAAACTTCCACGGCGAAGATGAGATTAAAATCGAAGTTGAAATGTGGTTTCGAGAACAGGCGGTAAACTTCTATGACTGTGGGGTACAAACGCTTGTGCACAGATTTAATAAAAGTTTGGACAATGACGGCAGCTATGTTGAAAAATAAGGCAAACTAGCTGTTTAACCCGTTCTACGCACGGAAGAGAATAAGAATTCCCCTGTTAAAGTGTTCAGTTCTTCAATAACTATCCGATTTATAAAAAATATTTTTCTACTACAGTGCATTTTTTAATGAAATTTAATTTATCATGTTGCTATTGCAGCAGACGGAAACGATATCTTTGGAATAAGGGAATAAATAGAATAAAAAGTTTTGTTTGTGTTTGTGATAAAATGTTTTGCTTTATTTTTTTAAAAGGTAATTTTAAGCGCAATTAAATAATCTCTAATTATTTGCATGCGAGGTAAAAGAATTATCGTTATACTCGCTACAGCTTCTTAGTATTACAGCGTGGCGTACGTAATGTGAATAATTATTTGCATGCAAAGTAAAAGATTTATCGAAATACCTGCTGCAGCTTCTTACATTGCAGCATGGCGTGCGTAATATGCATATCTCACATTGCAGTAAACATTTACAACTGGTTAGATCTCGAGCGATTGCGGGTTAAACATAAAGAAGGCCAATCGTTTTTGCCCCAATCGTTTAGAAGCTCCCGACCAGTAACTCGTGTGCCAAATTTCGTAGCCCTGCTCCCTGTAGTTTTCGAATTTTTGAGGTTACATAGATACGCGCACGGATTTTAATAGGGTAGATACCAGTAAGTTATTTGTAATGGACCTTTTATAAATTAAAAGTTTTTTGAATGAGTATGCGGCATTGTACACTGTTAAAAATTTGCAGCATTCTGGCAGGTCATTTGACCGTTTTTTCCGAAAACGGTTACACAACCGTGAATTTAACACTATTCTGACCATATTATTGGCCATTTTATGGTCAGAATACAGTTAAATTATGGTTATGAAACCGTTTTTTCAAAAAACGGTCGAATGACCTGCCAGAATGCTGCAAAATTTTTAACAGTGTATGTTTAATTTCGAAAACCTCTCATATACTTAAATGTAAAAACTATTAGAGTTTTCAATTGAAGACAATTTTTACATGTGTTCTGTATACCGGACAACATAATTATTATCTTTAACTCGGGTACCTTGTGTTGGATCGCCTGGTGTGTTTTAAATGAAAATCGTGTCCGTAATTAAGTGGTTACACCACTATGGCGCTCCGCAATACGGATATAAAAATAACTATTTTTTACGCAAGTAATAAGTATATGCAATGATTTTAATTTTACATATATACATAGAAGTTTTATGAACAATTAAAAAAGAATAAAAAGAATTTTAAAAAATGGGGGAGATATGAGTCGTTAAGTAATACCTTCTTTTAAAAGTTCTTGCTAATGGAGTAATTTTTTCTATATAAGGCATCGTCTGAAAAAAAAATGCTTTTTTAGACTGGTAATAGATGTAGCATAGGAAAATTTTTCTTAATTTTTTTGCAGAAATGGCAACTGTTTAAAAAAAACTATGATTTTTATCAAAATTTTGAGATTTAAAAATTTATAAAAAATGAACGCGATATCCAATTAAAAAAATATTCTATATCTTGGATTAATATTACAAAGTATATGTGCTTTAAATTTCATCAAAATCGGTTTTGTAGATCTTGAGATATCTTGTACGTCAGTTTTAAAAAGTAGTTTAGAGAAAAACACAAAAGAAAAAAAAAGTACCACATCAGCATTTTGAAACCAAACATTCTTTTTTAATTACCTTCAATTTGCGATTCCTGGACCGTATATGACGTTTTTAGTGATGCCGCGAAGTCCTCCAACTTTTTTGGAGCAGCTTTTTTCAATTTCCTGGCATCTTTAGTCTCTTGTTGGGCTCAATATTGGCTATAGATACTCTATGAGAATCCAAGTTCTCAGATAATTGTAAAGCTACAACTCCGGAAATAATTTGAATTTTGTAATGGTGAAACGCTTAAAATAACGTTAAAAGAATACACAATTTATCCAGTTAAAAAAAAAAAAACCGATTTATTTGAAAATACCAAAGTGGTGTAACACCTTAGTGCTAGATTCTAAATTAACACTAAATATTGCGATATAAGATGTCGATTTCGTTTATATCTTTGCTTCGTATAATGCATAATTAACATAATTGCTGCATAAAATGCATAACGTATAATAATCGCTTCATCGTATGCAATCTTTACTTCATCAATTAAAAGCAACATATGCATTTAAATAAAATTTAACTGAAGCACACAAGAAAAGATTTATACATTTACTGAAATTCTTAATGTGAAAATATTGAGCATCGGCTATTTTTGAAATCTGGATAAATCAATATTTCCTAATGAGTGAAAGAATTAACAAATGGAATTATGAAGCATAAAAAGAAAAGAAATGCAATAAAATAATTAAAAGTGAAGTACCTTTATGGAATAAGAAAAAAAAAAGAATGATTGGGATAGTTACCTGAGACTTGAATGCGGTTTCTTTTGCATTTTGTTCACCGAGAAATCAATTGCGTTGGCTTCAGAGTGCCATTTATTGCTGCTTCAATATGTCGAAAGTTCTGCTGTTACTAGTGTCATTAATCAATCATCCTTATTGTTTTGTAAAATGCATGCATGATAGAAGGGGCGTCAGCATAGAGAATCACCTCATCGAGTTCACGGCTGAAATTCCAGAATTATTTTAAACTCGATTCGCATATTAAACCGCAATCGGTCCGCGAAGTCATATCTTGGTGGAAAATACCTGAAAACTCGATTTTAACGGTTGACTCGCAGATTTAACATTGTGTTTTCCTGCACCGAAACGTATGAAAATATGGAGGACTGGGAGCAAAAAACACAATGGTAAACCCACGAGTCAGCCGCTAAAATCGGGTTTCCAGATGTTTTCCACCAAGATATGACTTGGCAGACCGATTGCGTTTTAATATGCGAATAAAGATTTAACTAGATCTGGAATTTCAGCTGTGAACTCGATAAGGTAATTGTCTGTGCGGCCGCCTCCGGGTTTATGACTTGTTTCAAAAAATAAAAATAAAACTTTCTTTTATAAATTGTGAGAAACGGCGATTTTACCTCTTAAGTAAAAAAAGAAAGAAAGAAAAATCAAAGTTATATAAAAATGAACTTTTTTTATTTTAAGAAGAGTACAATCTATTGCTTATATCCAGGCATTTTTTGAATTTTTTTTTAAAGATAAAAAAATAAAATTACTGTAGGTTCTTTTATTTTGCAAATAGTTTTATTGCAATATATCTTTTAGAAGCTTTTGGAGCCAAAAGTAAGACATTTTTGTCAGTACAAAAGGGCGGCGAAGTTGAGGCACAGAGTTGTATAATGTACCACGCTTTGCAGTAGATATATCTATAAGTCAAGTATAAAACCTACCAACAGTGTTATAATCTATAGGCTTTGAGTTTTTTTTAGAACCGAAAAAAAAAATAATGATTGCGTCATTTTTTCTCAAAATGTCTTTATTTGAAAAAATGGGTTGCAAAAATATTTTTTTTTTGTCCTTAAAGGGGTAGAAAAAATAGATTTATCGAACTATACTACGTATTGTCGTTTCAACCATATTCACATGTACACATACAGATAAGAACAATGTCTAAAAATTTCATTCACATCGACCGAGTTTTTCCGAAAATCGTGAGATAAGGTGAAAAAAAAATGTTGTTTTAACAAAAATGTATTTAACACTGTTTCTACCGCCGTCAAATAACACCCTTTTAAAGTTTTTATTTATATTTATTTTTGCTTTTTTTTTTTTTTTTTTTTTTTAATGTGATAAGCATAAAAATCTTCAATGCATTAAAGAATATTTGTAATTGTTTCAATTTAAAAATTACAAATGGAAAATTATAAATCAAATTCTTTTAAAAGGTGTCATTTGACACCGGTACAAAAAGCGATTTTTATCCGTTTTTGGCTAAAAAACATTATGTTCTTTAAGGCAAAAAAATTAGTTTAAGGTAGATAAAAAATACTGTATATAAAAAAGTTTTTACTTCTAGCTAAATTGCGGTGAATAATTGGAGCTAATTTGCTATAAAGATACTCTGCCTCTACGTAAAATTTAATATTAATAAGTGAGTTAAAAAGTATCAGAATATAGGTATTTCAGAATTCATTTGAGTCTCGAATGAAGAATGGGTCATTTTGACACCTTGCCGTGTTAAGCTAAGCGAAAAAAAAAAAAAAGAATAAAAGTATAGTTTTTTTTTAACTTTTTATTCTTTACAATGTTTCATTATTGCATTTGCGCAAACAATCGGTCTATTTTGGACAGCGTTTATTGGCGCATCATTAAATGATTTTTTGTTTCAACTCTTATATATTTGAACGAGATACAGAGGATATTGGGCGATTTATCACTTTTGGTAAACTAGAAGATAAATGCCTTCAAATTAATGTATTAATTTATAATTAAGTACTAAAAACTAATGATCGACTGAAACAGTTTTTAACCTGCCTGTTTAACCTGTCCTGTTTTTAGGGTTAACAGGTTTTTAACCTGTCCTGTATGTTTTCTAACGGCAAACGAATCTGGTACCGAATTTTGGTAGTCTTTCTATTTTTGGCCGAAAGCGAAAACGAAAATCTCCAAAAATCCATTCTCCATTCAATATTCATCTTGAAAATCCCGCTTCCTTTTTTTCACTGCTATTCATGTTTTTCACCCAAATTTTCCGTTACAATATCTTATTTTGGCTTGCCCACCGAACATCGATTATGACAAATTCACTAACATTTCTTAAACTATCTTTTTAGGATTTCTAAGTGGATTCTTCATCGTATAACCGCAAATTAATTAATACTAAACTATTAATTGATAAAGGCATATATATATTTTTAATATTATGCACTTTTCATTTTTTATTTAGAATTTATTTTCTACTTTTTAGTCTGTACAATGTTTTATTATTGCATTTTCGCAAACAATCGGTCTATTTTGGACAGCGTTTATTGGCGCATCATTAAATGAATTTTTGTTTCAACTCTTATATATTGGTACGAGATACAGAGGATATTGGGCGATTTATCACTTTTGGTAAACTAGCTGATAAATGCCTCAAATTAATGTATTAATTTATAATTAAGTACTAAAAACTAATGATCGACCGAAACAGGTTTTTAACCTGTCCTGTTTTTTGGGTTAACAGGTTTTAACCTGTCCTGTACATTTTCTAACGGAAAACGAAACTGGTACCGAATTTTGGTAGTCTCTCTATTTTTGGCCGAAAGCGAAAACGAAAATCTCCAAAATGTTTAAGTAATTAGTACATACATAAAAATACGTAATTGTTAATTAATTAAAGATGTAATTATACGTGTAGTCCAAGCTGGCTTTCTGTGCCTCTGACCAAAACTTTTTATTTTCACATAAAATTAAATGTAATTAATTCATGAACAACACAAAATGATTTTCTAATTTTACGAATTTTATCTAATTAAAAAATGTTTTAAGCATACATACCTCGATTTTAGTTTTACAATGATTTTTGTGAATGATCTTCATCTGTTACGCTAGATAAACTTTCTCAAAGAGTATTCGAAACACTTCTGTGGTTTCAAACTCTAAATTTTTCTATTACTGTCAGCTAAGCAGCTTTCAATGAGTACGTGAAAAGTGTCTTCAAAGTTTAGTCATATGCATTGCTTACTTTATAATTTGCACTGACTATAATTTACGTGAGTGAGTCATAACTGATAATTATAAACAGTGAAGTTCATAGCAATAAATAAAGAATGTCTCAATGAGTAATGTTCCAAATTTCCGAAGGAAGGAAAAAGATTTTTGGAGTACAAATAGTTTCGGTCGAGTTTCGGTTCTGCCGAATTCGGTCCGGTCGAAAATGAATTTTCGGCGAAACTCGGATTTTGGGCCGAAATCGAAAACGGAACCGAATTTTCGATAGACATTTACTAAAAACACCAAAAAGTTGTGTTCTCATCGAAAACATACCTGTGAATGTAATTTTTGTAATTCTAGCCTATCATGAGGTGGTTTAAAAATCAATTACAAAATTTCATCTTTAATTACTATAAAAACCAAGTTGCATGTAATAAAAGAGTGTAATAACCATGAAGCGATAAAAGCTCTCTTTAAACTATCTAGAATTTGCTGAAACAATCTGTAAACAAGTTAGTATGAGGCAAAATACCAGTTTTGCCACGAAAAAGAGTCAAAATAACTCCATTCCAGTAACAGGAAATATATCTGTATCATATTTTAGCAATAATAAACGTTGTATTAAATTTTAGAGCTATCTGGTTCAAGCAACTTGAAAGTTATTGTCAAAATGTGCTAAATTTCAAATTATTATGTTCTAAATCTATTTAAAACATCTATTTTAGGTCATCGAAATACTTACATGCAAAAACAACAGTTTTGTTTATTTGCTGAAATTCAGTCAGTGTTTCCAGATTGGGGACTTTTTTGTTCCCAGATTGTTGATTGTCACCACTTTTTTTAAATAGAAATGTTCGGCCTATTTAAAAACAGATTAAAAATTCTAAAAAATAAGGCAAATTATACTATTTTTAAAAACTGGTGACAGTCAAATAATCTGAATTAAAAAGGTCCTAATCTGGCAACAATGCCCATTGGTGTAATGAATATGAATTGAATATGAATGGTGTTAAATTTTAAATGTGGAAAATTTAACTTATCCTAATTTGAAAGAAGTAACACAACGAAGAAAAAAAATAAAATAAAAGTGAAGTACCAAGAAAGAATAAATAAATAAAAAAAATACCCTTGATTGCAGTAGTTACCAAACTACTCAATGTGATTTTTCGATTTCGCTCATCCAGAAATCAATTGAAGTGATTTCGGAGTGTCATTTATAACTGCTTCAAAAGGTTGAAAACCCATTCTGTTGTCACTACAGTCATCGTACTTATTTTATCCAATACACGCATGATATATGTCAAGTATAAGAAAATAAAACATTCTTTTATAAATTCTTAGAAACATTGAATCTTGAATAGATTTTACCTCTGAAGCTTAAACGCATCAATGATTTATCAAAAAGGCTAAATCGTTGATTTCTTTAAATTTCCTAAACAGTTTTTCGTCTTTATTTACCCTTTGACTAGCATGGGAACAAAATATAAGTATCCCAATGAATATAGAAGTGGCACTCATACTACTTAATCATTTTACATGTTCTTATACTAATTGAATTACAAATAAGGTCTTCTAAAGTTCTTGAATTTGATTCTTTATGCGCGTTTCGGTCACAGTTCGTTTAAACGCTATACGAAAAACTATTTTTCTTTTAACAGTACAGTAAACCCTCGGTTTAACGGACCTCGGTTCAACGGACTTCGGATTCAACGGACTAATTAAAAAAAAAATTAAAAATTAAAAATTAAACAAAAATTAAAGTAAAACAAGTGGGTAAGTGTGATCGCAGATCGCACAGAGGGTTTCGTTTAATATCCCTTTTAAAACACTTTATCCTTAAATTAACAAATCAAAATCGTTAATTTAAAATTATTCCCCTCTCCCTAACCTGAAATTCAACGCCCGTATTTCAAATTTTTATATTTGACAAATGTCAAATATTTATTTATCACTATTATTTACTGGAAGCCTCCATGATAAAACAGCTCCTAAAACGATGAAACACGCTTCGAAAAAAAAAAAAAGTATTACTGCCCCCCTCCCCCTCCCCTACTTGAGAATCAACACGCAACCCTCTTTTAAGCTTTTATATGTAAAAAATCAAGCAATGAACAACGACAAAGCATTTCTTTTTTACTATTTTTAAAAAGCGATTTCTCGGTAAAATAAAAATAATATTTATTATATCTGTGGCGACACAGTGTCTCGTGATCAAATGAAAGAAACCTTAAAAAAAGGGAAAGAACACTAAACGTCGAAAGCGCGCGCTTTGATTCTTACTGCAACGTGGTTTTCTTTCTAAGCATGCGCAAGCCATTTGTTTATTGCTTGTTTATTAATTATTATTTCTGTGTAAAAAGTGTTTCATTCCCATAAAAGTTGAATATGTGTTAATTCGTTTGTATTTCATTACCAATATTGTATTATTAAAAGTAATGTATTGTGTTTATATATATATATATATATATATATATATATATATATGTATACACAATATATATTTATGTATATACATATATTGCATATATACAATACATGTATATACACTGTATATATTGTATATATATATTATATATATATATATATATATGTAATTTGCACTGTAATAATATATGTAATTACAAGTACGTAATAATATATATATATGTACTATAATTATAACAAAATAATATTATAAATAGTACTTTGCGATTTAACGGACTTTCGATTTAACGGACACATCTTAGTCCCAATTAGTCCGTTAAATCGAGAATTTACTGTAGTTACAAAGTAATAATTTTTATTGGTTAAATGAGAGTTTAAAATTGAGAATTTTATTGGAGTGCTTTTGCATTACTTAAATGCTTTCTGAAACAAAATTAAACTTTGCATGAATCAACGTCTTTTTTAAAACTTACGAGTCCTTTCAATAATTCATTGACCAATTCAGATTAAAAAGCTTCATTTCGATGATTCTCTATATTTTTGCATCTCTATAAACGGTCAAGTGCGAGTAATACTTGCCCTCAGAGGGTTCCGTACAATAAATGTATGAATTATTAACTGTATTATTAAAAAAATCATTACTAAATGAAAAATAAGACTTTGTAAGAACTATACAATATGCTGTTTGCTATAGCTGTATATATACTAGAAAAAAAATGAATGGTTATGCAGTAAAAGTTCAAAGAGATATGAAGCCTAAATAATATCAAATATTGCTATTCTGTATAACTCTTATTTAAATCTTATCCTAATCTGTTTATGATGAACTTAATTCGGAACTGACAAAGGAAGTAGTTTATATTTAAACTTCATTTGGAATTTCATAAAACTAAATTCAGCTTCGTAATAATTTTTTCTTTTTACTGTGTAGCTAACACAAAACCCTTGTTCAAAGTTTAAACTTGGAATTTTGCTAAGTGCGCTACGAAAGGAGGTCGCAAAGTAGCAACGCCGCTTTGGTCCGTGCCGCAAACGCTTTTCCAGATAGGGCTTTAATTAACTTTTAAAGACACGGGAGGCGCATTGAGAGATCTACTCAATGCAAACTAATCGCGAATCCCGTAGTATTTATGTGACTAATTCTAATTTCAGTCTGTTTTTAACAATTTGATGTTTATCACTTTTATACTGCTATTAGACATTGTATTGCACAAATGTATCATTAAAAGTTGTTATCTAGGCTTTAAAAGCCGATGGTGCATACAGTACGCCTCCCCTGTCATTATGTATGTCCAAACCATCCGTGTCTTTAGGGGTTAATATCTTGTCTAATTACCGACGATTTTTTTTTCACAAAAACATTATCAACAATGCTTTTATACTTCTGCTTACGATACATACCTCCGGCACTCCCCAACATCTTTGCTGAATGCCCACAAATCGAAATGTGTGTGTAACGGAAAAATGCGCCTTTCTCAAAAACTATGTGACCTAGGGTAATCGCTATAATTTTCTTACAAGTTTTAAATCAACCTCTACAACTTCTAATTTTTTCATAATTTTAGTTTCAGTAGATTCGAAAATAGATGGGGGCGGGGATATATATTTGCACTACGTTTTCGACGATATCTCCAAAAATATAATACTTAAAATTAAATTAAATGTATTTGTGAGTTCAGCGTTACGAAAGCCTTCACACGATACCCCATGCGATATACAAAAGAAAGATTTTTTTTCAAGTAATTTAATTAGCCCCTCTACTTTTTTCCTAAAAATACTTGTAAATGTTTAATAATCTGTAAATATGTGGGTTAATAGTCTTTATTACTTTCCCCAATTTGAACTTTCCACGTTCCATAGTTTACCAGTAAAATGGCTGTGACAGACGGACAGACAGACACAGGAGTGATCTTATAATGGTTCCATTTTTACTTTTTAAGTACGGAGCCCTAAAAATTAACCATAGTTAACCCTAGAATACAAAGGCGTCGTCTGTCGTACTACTAGACTAGGGCTGAAATCTCGCCAATATTTGACACTGTACGATACTTGACACTATAAACGTACGTCTCGATATATAATAAACATATTTTAATGGTATTTTGTATTTTATCATGACTATATCCGGAGTAGTCTCATAGACTACTCCTTGGTATTAATGATTGGTGAAAATAGCCTTTGTAATGTAGGGTTAAAAAATGTTCATAATTAGGTGAAACCTCGTCAGATACGTCGGGCAAAAGCAATATTTAAAAATATGTTAATTGAGATATTCCTCTGAAGTCATCTGCTTAGGTTTCAGTAAAGTGCTAAAAAACTGGCAAAAAACTGTTTTGGCACTTTCAAATGTAGATTAGATCAATGAGGTTATTCATACTTAAGTATGCTATTCAGTGATTTTCTTTCACATAACTGTCCACCCAAGGTGTAACGTGCTGGGACAATTTATTTCAAAATATTTCCTTCAAGACACTCTTATAACACCACATTACACTGAAACATTAGGCGAATATATAAGTACTGAATGTATTTCTTCTTGAAACAAGAGGAGAGGAACCACGTCATGAAAGGTTACTATGTATTTCGTAGAAAAATTCATGCAACTTCGTAAATATCCGATCAGGTTTGAAAAGTGCAAAAAATGTATGCACTTTAGTTGGCAGCATATGACTTTTCGGTCTTTGCTGTTACACGATTGATGTGTTACGGGCAGCAGTGACATCTTGCATTGGGTCAAATAATCCAATTTTTCAGGAATCTTCTCCGACCTGAACCGTGGTCTGGTTGGTTTGACATTTATTGTTTCGTTGTGCATCGGGGTCGGGTTCGGATGGCTTTAATTTTTTCTTGTGCTCATCTGTTTCAAGATAGGATTTCACTCTTTCGAATAGGGTCAGAGTGACCAGTTAAAAAACAAAGAAGTCTGAAATACCTTTTCAGATGATAAAACATTTGAATATAAATGAATATACACTGCTCAAAACAATTAAAGGATATTTGAAGTTTTATATAAAATAAAGATATAAACGAAATTTTTTTTGCCGAAAATAGAAGAAGAGAATCACAAATGCAAATTTTTCTGGTTTTCAAACTGTGGAGTATGCAAATTTTGAGTTCGACGTCAAAAACGTCGCTTCAGCGGCAGCGAATGGAATTTGTCTTTCAACTGGATAAAAGAGAATGAAGACAAGGATGATCGGCATTCAGTGCTTGCTTTGTTTCGATGAGTACGATGTCTCAGCGAAGTCATTTGACAGATTCAGAAGCTTTGAGAATTGTTGGTAGGTTAGAAGGGGGCCAAACTCAAGCCGAAGTAGCGCAAGCCATTGGAGTGTCACAAAGTGTCATTTCCAGGATCTGGAACCGTTTTTTGGAGAGTGGATGTGCAGGCCGAAGACCAGGGCAAGGTCGTAGACGGGCAACAACGCCAAATGAAGATCGGTATTTATCGTTAACAGCTCGGGGACACCGAACCATGAACGCTACTCTTCTCCAACAACACCTTCGCTCGGCTACAGGCACCACGATTTCAACTCAGACTGTCCGAAACCGGCTCCATGCTATAGGTCTGTATGCTCGCCGACCGATGGTATGTGTTAGATTAACATCAAGGCATCGTCGCGACCGCAGGGAGTGGGCAACCGAACATGTCAACTGGAGGAGAAATGAATGGAGCAATATTCTGTTTTCTGACGAGTCCCGTTTTTCTGTGCATCCGGATAATAGGCGTATTTTCATCTGGAGGGACCGTGGCAGTAGGAATAATCCTGCGTTCGTGCACGAAAGTGTCAGATTTGGCGGTGGAGGAGTGTTGGTGTATGGTGGCATCTCCATTGACCTCTACATCATTCGAGATGGAGCTCTGACTGGTCGCCGATATAGGGATGAGATCCTCAGACCTATTGTAGTCCCTTACGCTGCAGCAATCGGATATAAATTCATTTTAATGGACGATAACTGCAGGCCACATCGTGCAAACCTGGTGGAGGATTTCCTTTTCGAGGAAGGAATCGTTCGAATGGAATGGCCAGCGTGTTCTCCAGACATGAATCCAATCGAGCACGTTTGGGACGCTCTAGGAAGACGAGTTTCTGGCCGCCAACAACCCCCACAAACTCTCCAAGAACTGGAAAGAGCTCTTCTGGAAGAGTGGGGCAGAATACCCCAACTCGTCATTAATAGCCTCATTGAGTCCATGCCTCAAAGGTGTTCAACGTTGCTGGCCGCCCGTGGAAACCATACCCCCTACTGAAAATGATTTTCTTTGAAGAAAACACCTTTTCTTATTCTTTTTTTCTCATATGCACAAATTGTGTTTTTTTCCTTTAGTACACAAATGCGCAATAAAATGCATTTTTTTCTGCCAAACATGTGTAATTTATTCTCATATAACCTACTATGTCTGTCGACCATGTATGAATCAGCTAAACAGTTTACCAGATAAAAAATCCACCTAAAACTGCAATATCCTTTAATTGTTTTGAGCAGTGTATATGTTCATTTTTCAGCATAAAAGTTAAAATTGCTTTTAGACCTGCAATTGTGGACTATTTTTTATTATTGTATTATAAAATGGATTAACTTTCTTTCATTTCGAGTTAAGATTGACTTGAGATAGAATTTTCGGGTTCGTGTCGGGTATACGATAATAGTACGTGACTCTACAGTGGATCATGTCTCGTATGGTGGGAAAAGTTGCAGGCAATGATTGACGTGCAAAAGCTTTATCATATTTTTAGCATAATTTGTAAATCGAGAGTTGTTTTAAGATTAAAAATTCACTCTCACAGCCGGTGGGATAGCATTTTAACCCTTTGAGCTCCAGGTTGGTAAAATTTTGAAAACATTACAAATCCGATAAAGGGTCAGTTGAAATTATACTATATACAGTGAAACCTTTCTGTGCCAATACCTCCATTAAGCGACCACCTCTTTTAACGACCATTTTTTCTTGGAACGAAATTTATTCTCATAAGCTCAATACTAATTGTACCTCCATTCAGAAACCACCCAGTTGAATTAATCCATGTGCGATCCATTTCTTTGAAGAAAACGAAACACATTCCGTTTTTTCTTGGTCGCTTGAAGAAGGTTTCTTTAGAAAAATAATTCCGGAGAGCGCATTATTCATCAAACTTTAAAAAAGTTTAGAATTGTTCTTTATTCCGGTAACTTTTAAGTGTTTAAATCCCTTTGTGCCTTTTTAGGCAATGAATTTAACTCTGATGACAAATTAAGAATGACGTTCAATAAACTCCCCTGCCCTATTCTGTCCGGAAACTCTAAAAAAATAGATAAATTAATGAAATCGTCACTATTTGTTCCCGCCCAAAAAAAAAAAAAAAAAAAAAAAAAAAAATTGCATTTATTTACAGAACTTCGAAAGGACTCTGAAATAAAAGTTATAAAAGGTAAAACCGTAAAAACAAAGCAAACATCAATGTATTCATTTTTTAAACTCTGCAGTAATTAACTTATGTAATTAACTTTTGTTTTGATACTTAAATTTTCATATTTATTCCTCATGTGAAAAATAAATTTTAGTAACATTAATTGTTACCTTTTCTTCAACAATTAAATTCTGGATTTAAACATGACCTCCATTAAGAGACCATCTCTCGAAGTGACCCATTATTTTTGGAATGGAACGTGGTCGCTTTATGGAGGTTTTACTGTAGTTCAGAATAATTTAAATTCACCCTTTAGAATGGGGACTTGCGGGACTATTTTACTCCATCACGGTTCGAGGACCTCATTTCAACATGTAAACGCAAGAAATGGCATTGGAAATTTATTTTAAAATCACTTTACTTGCAAAAATTTTAATTTATTATTATATCCTAGAAGTTTCCAAATTAAAAATAAGTTATAACTAATAAAAAACTTACTTTAGAATGCTCAAAAAATACAAAATTTCTAACTTATGAAGATAGGAAAGTTTTAATTCATCTCGGAAAAGCAACTATTGCATAACTAGTGTGGAAAGGATGTGGAGGAGGACATTTAAATCGTGTTATCTATTTTAATATCAAATAAATTTGATTGTAAATATATTTTTTATTTATGTAGGAGAAAATTCGTTCATGAGGGGTTAAGGGGTCTCAGGACTCTTAAAATTGGAAAAAAAAAAGAGACCATTTTCAACATATAATATCTTAAAATGTATTTGATTTTAAGGCACAATTTTATATTGGGATGAAATATATAAGTATGTTCTTTCATTTCATGTATTTTGAAAAGTTGCGAGATGCAGAATTAGAATTTACAGGGGCTCCTAACTGTTAGACATTTGACGAGCAGAAAATCGGCATAACAGATTATGCGCACAATTACAAAATAAATTTTGCAGCTAGAATGAACATTTTGTTACTTATTTATGCTTCAGAATGTAGTAATTACCCTGAAACTAAATAAAATTGAATTTAAAGCATTTTTATATTTTTAATGCAAAGTTGCATTTAGCTAATGCAAAATTTAGAAAATTTCAACAGTATAATCACCTAAAAAAATATTTTTTTGAACAATAAAAAGGAAATTTTAGGTTCAGTTTATACAGACTAACAGGAAACATTTGAAAATTTCATGTAAACAGATTCAGATGGTTTTGAGATATCGTTCGCGTTATGCCCAAAAACGTCATTTAGAGAAAAATGACTTTAAAGTATCGGAAACGCAACTTCAGCTATTGAACGGTTGTAATTCTAAAAGCCATAACTTCTGTTCTAATGGGAATTTCAAGGAAACAATTATATCAAAATGTTCAGAAATCATAGGGGTTTAACATATAAAGAATTAAAATTTCGAAAATTTTAAAGCTTTAAGAGTCCTGAGACCTTTTAAAGTGTTAAGGATGCTTAAGAGGCTTGGAAATTAATTCCTTGTGTACAGCTGTAATATGGAGCTTTTTAAAAGAAAGTTAAAATAATTGTATAATGGGACGATATGGGGATGGTTTTTCGTCCCTCTAAAAAGTGACGCCTTCGATCTTTGCATGACCTGCATCCCCATTTACAAGGAGTCTGTCTCTTGTATTTATTCCGGCAGGATAAACAGACAAACCTATTTTTACTTTGCACAATACGTATTTTTAATTGTTTCCTCTAAAAAAGAACTTAATGATACCTTTATTCCCATATTTAACTTTTCAAGTTAATGCTTCTACTTTTCTGATTACGAAGCAATTTTAGCTCGAAAAAATCTTTAGATACAACGCCACGATAATTCTAGTTTCATAAACAGACTTTTATTTTACGCTTTTGTGAATTCTGTCGAAGCAGAATTAAAAAGAAAAAAATGTTTTCGTTTGAATCATAGAATAACATATTTGTAGTAAGCATAAACAGCGTATTAGGAAGCGAAGATATTTCAAAAGATAATAACTAAGATAAACACGATAAAGTAATTCTAATTTATGCGTTAGCTTTTTACTGCCTTGAGTTCCTGAAATATACTGATTTTTACTCTCTGCTCTCCTTTTTCTTTCTCGTACAGAAAGTACACTTGCCCTATAAAGTGTAAGTCGATACATAAACTAGATCAATGAACTCATCGTAAAAAAGGGTGAATCGATTTTCGAAAGATGGATGGTATGAACTTGTATGAACATAAATCCTTCAATGTGACGAATGATAAAGTTTTTTACTATTAGGTAGGCTGTTGTTCTTTTTGCTCAGAGAAACGATCTAAATCAAAATTTATAATGGTTTGTGAAACAGAGATAAAGTATTATTAGGATGAAAAGGGACTACGATTAAACTAAAAGGAAGTTATGGGGATGTTAATTTGAGTGAATCGCAAACATACTTTCCATCTGCCTTCAAAATCAGGTTTCAATATCTTGAAAAAGGACCGAATTAGATCAGTTTTAAAATTCTCCATTTAAGATATCCCTTCAAGACAGGGAGATTTTTGGCAGAAAGGTAAGTTTTGGTGATTTACCCTAATTAATAGCCTCATATTTGATTGAAAAATATATTAAAAAAATTATCCGATGTCGGGCTATGCCAAGGGATGATTCCCTCAATTCCGTGAGTGTAGGCTTTAAATCGCAAAAAAAAGAGGAAAATGGATTTTCTTTTTCTTTAAGATCATCTACACCAGGGCTGTCCAACGCTGCGTCCGCGAGCGCCATTGCGCCCTTTGAAGATTTTCTTGGCGCCCTTTTGAAGACTTCCTATTATTAGTATTTTTAGAAGTAAAATTTCATTATAAAGAGTGCTTTCTTTAAAATCATTAATATTTGCAACAGAGATATTTTCAAAATCTGTGAAAATGCATTCAAAACCAGACACATACTTTGGGAATTTAATCATGTATATTTTCACGATTTGTAGTTATTGTTTATAAAGTGTAATTATGATCGTTAAAATTGGTAACAATTGGAAATAGCTCTTTTTAATACTTAAGAAGTCACTGTAAAATGAACGTTTTTCGCCTTGTCCCGCACCTTTGAAGAGACATGTGCATGAAAGTTCTGCTTTTTTTTCTATTGTCACACTGTCCCATTGGCTTTTTATTCGAGGGATAAAAAGGATTAATTTTTCATTCTTGACTTTTGAAATTTTAGGGTTTTTTTTCAATTAACTTAGAAAAAATAATAAAACAGTGCAGAATGATTTCAGTCTATGAAAACACTTCCAGACTATCTCTCTGGAACCACCCATATGCATTGGCCACTATCATGCCTGTCTTTGTTTTTGTACTTTTTATAAAACTAAATTCACGCCTACAAAATAAGTCAAACCTTATTTTCTCAAGATGAAAGAAACCTAGCAATATATCTGATTTCCATGTTTATTTATTTTTTGTTATTGTTGTTACTTTAGGTGCGATTAAAGTTTCTGGTACATTAGCCTAAATATTTTTGAGATATATCTCTCATAGAAAAATGCATAATTTGAAATTTAATACACGCAACTCCAGAAATCGTAGGGGGTCTTGTGTCTACCGCTGTAAGATTCATTTGTATTGTGTTAAGAAGTGCGTGTATACTAATACTGTGCGATAATATTGTAACATGTTTTCAGTCATATGAATAATGGCGCCCTTTATTGAGTGCCAAGAGCTGTGGTGCGCCCCTGCTTACTGAAAGGCTGGACAGGCCTGACCTACACGATTGTGTAGGGGGTTATGATTAAGGGTTATGATTTTACGCAACACTATACACGGTAAAAAATATCCAAGTAAAATTACGGGGAAAGTCCTACAAGCAAAAAGTTCAAGCGAAACCCGTTCTTCTTACCTATTTTGCTATTATATAGATGGTCTTGGCTGTAAAATATATCCCAGTATATCAAAATTATACTCTGTTGACGTAACATATAATGGACTTGATCATTTAGTTTGAAAAAATCGCATTTCCAATAAAATTATTCGTTACATACCCGCGGATCTACATGTTATTATACAGTCTACTGTTTAGAAATCGTCAGATTATTAGATGTAATGTGGTTTAGATTGAAGTTAATGATCTAGTCTCGATTCTAAATAGAAAAGTGCGTTCTTTTTCCATCCATTTTAAATGAAAAACATTTTTTTTTTAGGCTTGAAAACTTTTTTCGTTCTTTTTGAACCGTTTTTCGAGTTGGATCGCTTTATGAATAATCATACGATGTGTTTATCAAGTGACTCCACTAATCCCACAAAGTTATATTTTTAATAATATAACTAATTCTAATACTTCCGCCAATGGTTATAATCGTCGAAAATATTATTGCAGAGAAGAGAGATCACGATAATAATGGCAAGCGCATATTCTTTAAAATTATCAATAAAATGGCAAGATACCGAGAGAAAAAAACTATTTCTCTTAAGAGAACGAAATACTAATACAATATTATAAGAAAATATCAAGTATCCTTCCGACAGAGAAATGATTCAAAAGGAGCTTCAATTCACCCAACATTTTGTTTATAGAAAATGTTGAGTGAATCCTACTAAAATATTATGAACATAGTATTTACCCCAAGATTAGTAGTAATAAGAAGTACCTCTTGGTACGTCCAGATTAGTAAAAATCTATTTAATTAGTAATTAAAGATATTACGCAAAAACTATAACGATGAAAATGTTTAAACGATGAATAAATTTGTAGGTGCGTTCGTAATTATATAAATACGTAGCACACATAGTCGTCGTCTGATCCGTCCGTCCGCATACAACAGTGCAAAAACTACCCAACGGAATGGTTTGAAATTTAATATATAGAATCTTTGCAGAATGTTGTCGAGTCATTTCAAATTTCATGGAAAGCGAATGAAAACTTAAAAAGATATTAATAAACGTTTTCTTCATTCTTTAAATTCTATCCTACATAATTAATTCAATGATATCCCATGACAGGTAATGAATCTAGGTTGTCATGGTGATTATGCTATATTTAGAATGGAGTCCTATTATTTCCATATTAAGGAATTTAATATATATATAATCGCAATAAATATTGTTTTCATGTACTTTTTTCATAAGCGTGCGACAGCTATTGCACCAAGATCTGAATATTTATAAAACTAGTTATAATACGAACACGCCTCATTTTCCATGTTTGGCGTACAATTTCCGACTTGTTAGCTTATTTATCACTTATCAATAACTGTACTAATTATTGTTTTTCAATAGTTTATATATTTGTATTGTGACATAGTTTAAACTGCCGAATAAGAAACCTATTCAGTTACCAAATGAATGATTCAGTATAGAATTTTTTATTAAAAAAAATTACTAAATAATTGTTATTAGTAGTAAGTCCGTTGTGGTAAGTCCAGTTTAGTAATGTCTTTAATTAGTAATTAAAGAGATTGTGTAATCAAAAAATTACAAGGATAAACGTATTTTTATGATACATCAGTTTTTAATCATATCAAGATAAATAGTAATTGAACAGACTACACAAAAAATTATAAGGAGGGAAATGTTTGAACGCGAATAATTTTTTTTTTTTAAATTCTTATTGGTTATAAAGCATCATATTTAAAGCTCACTTTTTAATTAATAACTTATTGAACACCTGTCACTGTTTGCAATAATCCTTTTTTCTAATACTTTCAATATTAATATTGTTATCCCGTTTTAACTGCAGAATAAAAAAGTTATGCAGTTACCAAAAGAATGATTCAGTGAAGGCTTTTTAATTGAAAAAATATATTTTAATTAAATAAAGTTTTACATTTTAGCTTAACATTTAAAATAGTTCTTTTCTTTAAGTAATAAGAAATAAATTAATTAACAGAATTCAATAACTCGATATTTTAAAATAAAAACATTTAATTAAAAAAATTCACATTTCATTTCATTAAGTAATATTTCCATCTACTTGCTTTTAACACTTTTCTATAAAAGTGCATGTGCAATAAGACTGATTTATAATACTTGATATCAGTGGTATGCTTTTCATCGTGGTTTTTTAATGCTGGAGCAATAATGTGACAAATGAAAATTACCGATTTAATATCTATTCTTTTGTTTTTATCTATCTGGCAACAGCCTGAATTTATTCTGAGGAAAATAAAAATGGCGCATTTTATTTTCTACTTAGTTATTATTTGGACCTTTTTATTACATTTTAACGTCGAAGTTGACGTCTAAGAAAGCTTAAATGGAAATTTTTATAGATCTTCTTGTGGTAAAATATTTTCCTAGAATTTTCTTTCCGAGACCACTGAATTGAGAAATGTTTTTTGTAGGTGAAAATATTGCTTTTACACCGTTTTATTTATTCTGTAAAAATACATATTTTGATTTCAAAATTTAATATCTTTTGAAGGATCGTAAAAAGAAAAATGCATAACTTCAAAAAATGGGTAACTTTATATTTTGAAGAAAAAGTTACATTAATTGCACAAGAAAAATAATGGTATTTTGCATTATTACGTTGTTGTTATTAATTAGCGGTTTTAATGCTGTAACTATCAAAGTATTTATACGATAGATCACAACTAAACCGTACGGTCATATATCCTTCTCATATCCAGAATATAACATACGAGGCCAAAGAAACTTTGTATAGATCCCCAGTAGCAAGTCAAATATTGGCCCAGTATTGGGCTAATATTGCATAAACTGGAAGCATTTCGAATGAAAGGACAATATTGGGTAAATATTGGCTTTACATTGGAAATATTTCGAATGAAAAGCCAATGTTTTCTAAACATTGGCATTGTATTGGAAAATTTTCAATACAATACCAAATTGCACAAAATTGGCTTTATACTGGAAATATTTCCAATGAAATTTCAATAATGCACAAATATTCGCAAAAAATACTGTCAAATTTCTTTTTCTTTCTCTCAGGATATTATAAAGCAGGATTTTCTCACTGTTTACGTTATGAAATGAATTGCTAATTAAATCGAGGAAATATGGCCTGCAAATATTAACAAAATATAAACACCCCAGTTTGTGAAAAAATTTTCGTGAGAATATTGGCGCAATATTGACTACAAATAATGACTAAATATGCGCAAAATATAAACACCTCAATATTAGGACAAAGTTTCATGTCAATCTAGTACCAAAGCGCCAATATTTAGACAAAATATAGCTATTATTGGACCAGTATTGTTTGGCTACTGCGGAATCTGACAGCATTTAGGCGTTTACTGATTTACATATATATTTCTTTTAAAATCAGTATATAAATAGCAGAAACGGAAAATTATTTTTCACTAGCACTTTTTTCTATCATTACGTGCCAGTTCAAAACAATTTAAAAACTGTGTGTACCGATTACCTATTAACACACAGAGGCACACGAATGAGACACAAATCTAAACAAAATAGGCAGGATCTTTCGCATTATTTCTACCGCTAAAGCAACTCCACTTTATATCTGCACTGTGAAAAAAGGCAAATGTTTTTTAATGTCGTAAAATATAACATACAGTGAACTGTGACAAACTGTGGAAAATCCCTTATAATTAAGCTTCTTTTAGAAAGCAACTCACTATATCACCGCTATCTTTCTGAATTTTCATGATTTTTCACTGGACTTGGGTGACTTATATAAATTATCCTTAATAGCTGAATACCAAACTATGGAATAAAAATTTTGAAATCTTATACGCATGAACAATTACAATTTATTTCATACGAATGCCCATATCTTATCAAATATTACATATATTCGTGTTTTAATTGCAGTACAGTAAAACCTGTGTAAGTTGACCACTTGCGGTGCCACACTTCAGTGGTCAACTTAGAGAAGTGGTCATCTTATAAAGGGTGATGATGAATTTACTTTTTTTTAAACGTAATATTTATACCATATTTTTTCCCGCCAAAATTTCATTTATTGACAAGGCTTTAAAATGATATTGTATTACCATGTATATTTCTAACACCTTATAAAAGAAAAGATTAACTACAAGAATGAATTAATAGTTTTGTATCAATTTTAAAATCAATTAGCATTACTACTATTTATTAAAAAAAAAACAGTCAATCAATATACAACCAATTAGTGATTCTTCAAACTATACTAGTTATTACACATAATTTATAAAAAACATAAAAAAAATATTTCTGCTTACCAACTAGCACCTGGGATTATTGAAAGAAAGAAGGAATGATAAGAGAATGGGAAATAGAAGAAAGAAATTTTTTTAGAATCAAAGAATGGAGGGGGAGGGTTGAAAAGTCAAATCCACAAGAGCAACAATGTAAGAATAGATAAGCCTTGAATTATTCACCTACACCTATCACTGCTAAAAGTATTTCCCAGGTTAATAACTATTTCACCTTATAGAAATTCTAGTTAAAAAGAAAAAAAATTGAAAATTTCGTGAAGAGATACTTTTTTTTAATTCATGATTTGTTAACTTTTTGGATGGTCAAGTTATAAAGGGTTTTGATGGTCATTTTATAACAGTTCTAGTCAAATTTGAATAATTTCAGTGGTCAAGATACAAGATAGACAGGTGGTCAGCTTACAAAGGGATTTTCTTGTAGTTCTGTATAGGATAAATTTGGTTCCGGACAACATAGGTCAACATAGACAGGTGGTCAACTTACAAGGGTGGTCAACTTTACAGGTTTTAGTGTATACTATTTTTAAATGTTCTTTTTCAAGTTTTCGAAAAGGAGTGTTAAATAGGGTTGAAAACTCTGTATTCTATAAACAAAAACATTTGAATTTTCCCCAGAAATGTTAACACTTTCATGAATATTCGTACTATGCTTACACAAATGCGTAGAAACATTAAACAGGACCTTGTCCCAGCAACTAAATCTTCATAAAAAAAAGATGAAGCAGACATATTCGTTACATCCTGGATTTTTAAGGATAATTCGTCAATAATTTCAGTAGATATTCATATTAATATGTTTCTTAATGTAAGAAAATGTAACATATAGTGAACTGTGTGACAAATTGTGGAAAATCCTTTATAATAAAGATACTTTTAGAAAGCAACCGTGTACAATCGAAAGCATCCGGGCACTGTCTCTTAAGGCTGCTGGTCACTCAGCGTCCGAATTCCCCTCGGTAATGTTAAGTCTATAAGCGTTTGATGCATTCTTATATTCAAAATATCTTCTCAGGAAATTAATATTTTAAATTTCTTTTTTCAGTGTTCTCTTCTTAAAGTATGCCACTTTTTTTCTTAGTTGTCAAAATATTTCTAAAATCTACGCTTAATTTTATATGAAGTGTTAAAATTTTATTCTTAGTTCGCCAGTTTTTAAAGCATAAAATACTAAATTAAGCAATTATTTTAGAAATATTTTGATAGCTAAAAAAAAAGTGACATTCTTTAAGAAGAGAACACTGAAAAAAGCAGTCAAAAATATTAATTTCCTGAGAAGATATTTTGAATATAAGAATGCATCAAACACTCATAGACTTAACATTATCGAGGGGAATTCGGAAGCTGAGTGACTAACAGCCTTAACCTCTGGTGGCCAGTGTATATTGCACAGAGTGATACTGAATGGGCAGGGTCCAACACTTTACTTGTACCAACCGGAGGCAACTTCTTTAATTGGTGCTTGGAGGTAATAATTTTAGCTTTTCTTCTAATGGTCGACTCATTTGTAGCGGAAACTGCCAATTCTTATGAAAAACCATTTATTTTGCCCAGTTACTAACAAATCGACGACTTTGGGAGAGGAGATGCGAGTGAACCATTTGAAACGTAATTCTGCTCACTTCTTCTTCGCTCTGATTTCTTTGTAATAACGTCTCAGAGAAGTAAAATTTTTCACAGATAAGAAAATTCATTCTCTTGAGTGAGAACAAAGGAGCCTGTTTCCACACCTAAGGAGATAGGCCATGGAATGACCGAGGCGAAAAAAACAAGTGTGGTCAAGGGCGTTAGTCAGTACTTGGGACAGCGAAGCTGAAAACGGTTCTCTCCAAAGCTCCGTACTGGATAGAGCTTTTTTTTTTTTTTTGCTGTAAGTACGTGGCAAATGTTATGACATGCTAAAGCCTGTATTTTGGCTTGAGGTTTTCTCGTGCGGAGAACTGATGTGATTACTTTCATTGTACATACATTATATACTTCTTGTTTTTAGGTGCGTTCGTAATTATATAAATACGTTGCACCTATAGTCGTCGTTCTGTCCGTCTGTCCGCCCGCATATAACAAAGTAAAAATTACCCAACCAAATGGTCTGAAATTTTAAATATATAATTACTGCAAAATTTTGTCGAGTCATTTCAAAATTTATGAAAATCAGATATATAGTTTAATTATAGGGACAATATAAAGTTTTTCGTTGCATTACAGCCAATGGGAAAAAAATATTTCAAGTGCATTTTAATGACATTACAACCTTTCGAACAGAATGAAATTCATATGTACTTATGAAGTGCATTAAAATATAGATTCAGCACAATACGCGGTACAAAAAATATTTTTAAAACTAGTTACAGTACGAACGCACCTCATTTCCCACGTTTGACGTGCAATTTCCATCTTGTTTTCATTAATATTGTTATGGTTTATGTTGAACTGCGTTTGATTCAATTGTATATAACTTTTAGTGAATCTTTTCCGAGTGGTGATATCACAACTTTTATTCAATAATTGTAATGCATCAAGATTACTTTTATTTCTTCTACTCTTGTTTTTTTCATGCTAAAGGCTCATAGTTTTAGACGCTGAGTGAAGTGTACTAGAAAAAAAAACATAGAAATTATCGCATAAAGTGTACATTACACGCATTATAAATAAGTAACATATTCTTCCACATGCCGAGTATTAAAATTATCTGTTTAAGATTACGTTTAATTATTATATTTTTTATATCATTTCTTACAAAGGAGATAGTATAATTAATTTGCATAATTCTTTCATACTTAGATAAGAGAAATAACTAGGTATTTTTTTTATCCTAAATAGCTTACATCATAAAATAAATATATTTAAAATTTTAGTAGATTAAACAAAAATAAAATAATTAAGGTAACACACAACACGTGTCAAACTTATTTTGACAATATATATATATGTGTGTGTGTGTGTAAATTATATTTCACATGTATATATGAAAGTGTGTTTGCCTCATGATATGGAGCGTTATGCTAAATTTAAATCATTTACCAAGATAAGGTCATACTTTTAACAATAATAATTGAAAGTGCTTAACATTTTTTAAAGAAAAGATGCTATGGACAACAACAACAGCAAAAAAAAAAAAAAAAACCTTCCCAAAAAGGCAGTTTACAATATGTTTTTCTTTTCTTTTTATTTGTATTTTCTCGTAGAGATTTTTTCCTGATATATTGAAAGCAAAAATAACATTAATAATGACACGCGAATGATTTTTTTTTTTTTTTACAACAATATAAAACAACAATGATAATTAATTAAACATTAAATAACAATAAAGTGTTGTTTAATGTAATATTTTTAATGTAACAAATACAGAAAAAATGGATAATATTTTCTTCAGATAACAAAATTCCGTGTCCATTATTAGTTACACAATGAGCAGTATAAGTTTACACTTATGCTGCTCATATTTGAAGATAAGTTGGAGAAAAATCTACTAATCTCTTATATTTAAAAATTGAAGAAATACTGCAATACAAGTACAATTTACCCAAAAAGAGGTTTTAGACAGATTGTACTTTTAGCATAAAGTGAATATCTGGAAGTCTTAAAAAAGTTTGGAAATGGAGGTATTACCTTACAAGGAGTACATTGCATAATGAAATTAAGTAACAATAATCTTTACTTTTTCTGGGTAAAAAAAAAAAAAAAAAAAAAAAAAAAAAAGTTTAAAGTTTTTAAGTTTATGCCCACTTTTGATAATTATTTTTAAGGACTTATTACAAAGGAGCTTATACAATTGTGTTTTATAATTCTTTAATATTTGTCAATTAACATAAATACAAGGGAAAAAATAACTAGATTTCTTTTTATTAATTTCATCATATAACAACACTCTTTAAAATATTAGTACATTTTTCAAAAATGCAATAATTTTCATAATTCATAACACGCAGTAAAATTTATTTTCACCTGAAAAAGCAAATATTATTATATTGTATCTTAAATATAGCACAGGCATATGTGAAAATTGATTATTTCAGACAATTTCATCGTTATCTTTAATTTAATTGTTGAGATAAGTTATTCTTTTTTTAAGTAATAATTTAAATAACTTATATTTTATTTCCAATGAAAAGGCAGTATGGAAATTAAATTAAAGTTATGAACAAAGCAGTTTATAATATTTTTTTTCTTTGTACTTTCAGATTGAGATTATCTTTCTTACATTTATTTATTTATTGAACAACAAACATATGACTTGTGTGCTTGACATGAGAGCCCGCTTATAAGTCAGAGACAAGACAGCACAAGGAAATATTAGAACACAAGCGAAATACATCCTGGGAGTGTCACACAAAGTGTGTGTGTAATGGAACCAGCGGGAATCGACTCCACAATCTCCTACACTCGCAAGCGATTAGTAGCCTGGTGCTTTGACCACTCGACCACAGAGACCCCATGTTTCTTGTATATTGAAAACAAAAAGAAAGTTTTAATAATGACGCATAGATGACAATGTACTTTACAACAATGGTAAACAACAATGACAATTAACTGAGCATAAAAAAAAAACATATTTGTAGCATAACAATATAGTCCAATGTAAAAATGCAACTTAACAAATAAATCAACAATAGAGAACATTTCTCAAGAGGACGAAATTCATTCTACATCTTTAGTTGAATAGTGAGCAACCTGAATTTTGGTTGGAGAAGAAAAATGGACAAAACATATGTTAGTCGCCAAAAGTTTTGGAATAGAAGACATATATCCCTCAATACAAGCACATTTCAACTAAAATAAATGTATAGGTGATTTGTATTTGAAGAAGAAGAAATATCTGTCTGTCTGGAAAAGTTTTGAAATGGAGGAATTGCCACAACACAATGCACCTCAGCAGCATATGCCTGTCTCTCAAAGTATCGAAATGGAAGAAATATTCCACATTACAAGTACAATTCACCTAAAATGAAAGTTTAGGTGCATTGAACTTGTACATTCTCAAAAAGTTTGAAAATGTAGGAACTAGTACCTACCGAGTGTACTACATGCATAATTAAAGTAGGTGACTAATTTTGCTTCCTTCTGAGTATGAAATGCATTTTTTAAACTAATTTTTATTTGTGATAATTTATAATACACTTTCAGCAAACACATAAAATCTAGCAACTATCGCGTAAAGTGTACATTACACGTAGTATAAATACACGTTCTTCTGTATTCCGAGTATTAAGTTTTAGTTTATGTTTATCTATGATAATTTTTTTAATCATTTCATTCAAAGGAGATTTTATAATTATTTTGCATAATTCTTTTCTACGTTTCAATGAAGGGAGATATCTAGAAAATATCTAGGTATTTTTTTATCTTATAATTTTCATCATAAAAAATAGAGATTTAAAATTTTTGCAGATTAAACAAAAATAAAATAATTAAGGTAATACACAACACGTTTCAAACTTATTTTGGAATGACAAATATATTATATATATATGTGTATGTAAAATATATTTTACATGTATGTATGTATGAAAGTGTGTTTACCTCAAGAAATGGAGGCGTTATCTTAAGGGGGTTCAGGGCTTGAAAACTTTTCAAAAAAAATTTTTTTTTTTTTTTTTTTAGTATCTATTTTGATTATTCAATTACTTCTGAACACAGTGCAAAAAACCACATAAAAACATTTGCATTTTTAACGGAGTTATAAGCATTTATGTAACAATCCCTTTCATAGCCGCAGCCATTTAATTGCAACTTTAAGTCGCGTTTTCTCAAAACTTGATTTTTGACGACTATCCGTAAGTTAAAAAAAACAGTTTGATGGAATGGCTTAATTTTGTTTTTTGCATGCATACAACATCATTATCTATAGAATGAATTTATATATTTTAGATAGCTTAATATTTTGAGTATTTATAAGAGAAAAAAACTTGTATTTTTTAGGGTTTTTTTAAATTTTCAAATTTGAGAGTTTTTTTAATAAGGTTTCCTTTGAGTGATAGTTACATCTTTATTTCATTCTATAGAGCAGTGGTTCCCAAACGTTTTGATTGGCGGAGCCCTTTTTTGAATGAATTTCTATGGCGGAGCCCCTGAAGCCTGCTGTTCCCTATGTTACAAGGTAATGTTTTTTAGGTGCATTGCTACTGAGCACAGGAAAAGAGAATGAATAGTAATCTAAACAATTGTGCATTGCTCCAGAAATAAAATTATATTTTGAAACTTTTACTGTAATACTTGATATATTTTCAATAATCATCAATAGATGGAATTATCAAAAGTTTACAAACTTAAAAAACCTCAATACTCAAGAAATCTTAACATTTGCGTTACAATAAATTTTACATTATAAGAGTGACAAACAAAAGTGCATAAACGACCAAGGGCACTCTTCACTCACTTGAAAATGCTCGATCGGTAATGTTAAACCTATGGGCAGGTTGTTTTCGAATTTCTCGTTTAAATTTGAATATTTTTAAACCTTTTTTTTGCATAGGATAGCGGAGGTCGATCTCTAATATGGGTATTTTTTACTTTTTCGATTTCGGTCGCAGATTTTTTTAATAAAGGTACTTTCATTTTCGGAATTGGCTTCGAAATTTTATTTGTATACTTTTAGTTATCTGGTGTTCTTTGCATTCCTTTTTAACAAGAGGGACGTAATCGATATCATCGTTTGGCTCAGAATCCGACCAATACACGTTTCGTCTTAAAGAAGAAGTTCGGCAAATGAAACAGAAATTGTGGCAGATTTTCATTGCAATGATAGATACATTTATTTCATTTTACTAAAATATTGAGAAAATACGTAATTAGAATTCTCAATCTTCATTAGCTTTGCCAGTTTAGAGTTATGGTTCTTCTAATATCACCTCTGCAATTACAACAATTGTATAAACGCTCTTCATAGACAATACCATCTTACTTCCGTATGTTAATAGGAGGGGCGGATGCCAGCATCCAATAATTTCATACATAAGCTTAAAAAGTTTGCTTTTAAGAATTCGTGATTTTATATAGTTTATTAGTTTAATGGCAGCATTTAACCTTTTAATAAATTCAGAAGACATTTTCCAGGGGATAGCGTGTATCTTTAAAGAACGTACAGATAGTGCTACGGTGCTTTATCATCTCTTTAACTTTTGCAGTGGCATTTTGTGACCCATCATTGCTTTCGCATCATCAGTGCATTCATGCTCATATGTGTTGTCCTATGTATTGATAAAAAAATATTTCGTTGCTTAGTGCGTTGGTTTGTCGTGATCTACAAAAAGTGTGCTATTGATAGCTTTGTGAAACCTCTTTCAAATTGTGGCGTTAGTAAGGAGCTTAATTTAAATCAAGTTAATGTTCTCAAACACCGTAATAATGGAAAAATCAATTTAAGTTCCGGGTGCCCGTTTCAAAATAGTCAGTTTAAAATCTTAACATCTCTGGTCTGAACGGCATATTAGTATACGTAACTGAAAAATACTAACAAAACTGCTAATCCAGTGACGTCAATAGATTCATTCAATTATAGTGCAAATTTTGTATAATTGAAGATGCTCTTGTGTTCTTTTACGTCACCTGTTATAGAGTTAATTTTTTTAAAAAAAGATCAATTTGATAAGGAAATATTGACTCTAAATTAACAACATTTTCATAAAGCAAATTCCTGACAATATCAATATTATAAGGCTTATCAAGAGTCTTTGCAATTGTATGATCTTCGCAAATTCAAGCGACTCGGTAAATATCAGGCAAGCGCCGACTTAACGGGGCCGACAGGGTATAACAAGGCAAACTTCTATCACTAATTATAGAACATTATTTTTGTCGTAATTAATCACAGTGATTAAACAGGACAAAACGAAAATTTTAAAGTAGTTGTTGAAATATATCTTACTGTCCATTTCACACCCGTGAAGTCTGCACCTATGTCCAGGACATAGGTGCAGTTTATTATGTACTGTATACCTATATTTGTTTTAACAAATGCTGTGATATTTCCTTTTGAAGCATGCATAGATTACTTTGCCCTTCATATTAAAAAAAATCAGGCGGTTTATCGTTCAAATCAGACTAATTCCTTCCGGAATGATGACGTAGTTGGCATGAAACGTGGAGTCATTGGATATCAAACATTTCATCAAATCACACGGAGAAGAGGAGTTGAGAAATTCAAATATCCAAAATATCCTTCAGAATACAATTTCTGGCATTCTTACAGTAAATATACGTTTGTTTCTCTATTTATTGCATTTTTTGATCGGAAAACGTAAAAATAGAGCATAAAATTAATATTTGCACCGGAAATTTTTTGAAGAAAATAAAATTTAGTTAATTAAGAGTTCAGATAGTTGAAGATAGTTATCATCCATTTATAAATACTTTGTAACGAAAGAATCTGTTTCCATTTTTGAAAAAAAAAACTCCTTTCTTTAAATGTGTTGGTTTCGTTCAAATTTTCATTTTTTTTCTAAAGCGTGGTGGAGCCCCTGGAAAGTTCACGCGGAGCCCCAAGGGCTCCGCGGAGCACACTTTGGGAACCTCTGCTATAGAGTAAAGTTTCCTGATCATTTTGAAGCAAAAATGAGGTTCTTATGTCAATTCAACGTTAAGATATCTTACGGATGGTGATGTGACACCTAAATTTTCTTTCGAAAATTGCGTTATATAAATTTCGCTATATTTTTTATTTTATTACATTGAAGTACTTCATTCTATAATTTTTCAAGACTACAAGCATACCTTAAAAATATCACAAAGTTTAAATTAGTTACATTGAATACTTCTGTTTTTATATGGATTCGAAGCGAGAGCTCTGTTTACATGTTTTTCGGTATCGATCAAGCCCTGAGCCCCCTTAAACATCAAATAACAATAAAGTGCTGTTTAATGTAAGAATGCAACGTAACAAATACAGCATAAATGGAGAATATTTCACTGCGGGGATAAAATTCCTTCTCCATTTTTAGTTACACAATGAGCATCAAGTTTACACTTATGCTACTCATTATACTGCTCATATGAGAAGATAAGTTGGTGAAAAATCTGCAAATCTCTTACATTTGAAAATGGATGAAATACCGCAATACAAGTACAATGCACCCAAAAGGAAATCTTAGATAGATTCTATTTTTAGTATAAAGTGAATATCTGGAAGTCTTAAAAAGTTTGTAAATGGAGGAACTACCGTACAATGAGTACATAATACGCGTAATGAAATTAAGTGACAATAATTTTTTCTTTTCTGAGTAAAAAAAGCATCCATTAAAGTTTAAAGTTTTTAAGTATATATGATAATTTTTTAGGGACTTGTTACAAAGGACGTTATAAAATTGTGTTTTATAATTCTTTACTATTTTTCAATCAAGATGAATACAAGAAAAAAAAATAACTAGATTTTTTAAAAATTAATTTCATCATAAAACAAAACTCTTTAAAATATTAGTAGATTTTTTAGAAATAAAAAAAAAGTATTGGGACAAAAATAATAATTGACTTAAATAAAATCAATAATAAAAATCAATCATTTATTTTATTTAACCATATTCAATGTTTTACAGAATTTTAGCAAATGAACTATGATTTGCTAGAAAATAACATGAAACCCAAGAAAAATACAAGAATATTAAACAAAATAAGAACGACTATAATGTTGTTAAAATACAATTGAGCCTATACAATAATTTTCATAATTCACAATACACGTTAAAATTTATTTTCATCTCAAAAAGCTAATATTATTATATTGTATTTTAAATATAGGACATGCATAAGTGAAAATGTGATTACTTCAAACAATTCTATCGTTATGTTTAATTTAATTCTTGAGATAAGTTATTCTTTTTCTTTCATAATAATTTAAATAACAATTATAATTAATAATAATTTAATAATAATTTAATTTAATAATTTAAATTTAATTTAAAATTGAAGTAATAATTTTAATAATTTAAATAAGTAATATTTTATTTCCAATGAAAATGCACTATGGCAAGCAAATTAAAGTTATGAACAAAGCAGTTTATAATATTTTTTTCCTTTTTGCATTTTCAGATTGAGATCATCTTTCTTGTATATTTAAAGCAAGAAGAAAGTTTTAATAAAGACGTATGGATAAAAATGTACTTTACAAGAATGGAAAACAACTTTGACAGTTAACTGAGACTCAAAAACATTATTTGTTGCATAACAACAAAGTTCCGGTAAAGTGTCCGATATAACAATGCAACCTAACAAATAACGCAACAATAGAGAATATTTCTTCAAGAGGACAAAAATCCTTCTTTGTTTTTAGTTGAACAGTGAGCAAACCGGAGTTTTGCTCACTGAAGTTTTGGTTGAAGAAGAGAAATGGAGAAAACATCTGCTAGTATCCAAAAGTTTTGAAATAGAAGACGTATCATATCTTCCAATACAAGTACATTTCACCTGAAATGAATGTTTGGGTGATTTGTATTTGTAGAAGAAGGAATATCTGCCTGTCTAGAAAAGCTTGACAATTAGGAATTTCTGCAATCCGATGCCCCTAGGAAGCATATGCCTGTCTCTGAAAGTTTCGAAATGGAAGGAATATACCACATTACAAGTACAATTCACCTAAAATTTCATTTTAGGGGAATTGAACATGTAAAGTATGAAAAAGTTTTGAAATGTAGGAACTACTCCATAACGAGTAAACTCCGTGTATAATTAAAGAAGGTGACTAATTCTGCTCCCTTCTCAGTATGAAATGCATTTTTAAAATGATTTTTTATTTATGATGATTTTTTAATAAAAATTCAATAAATTTTATATATAATTATAAAAGTTATACAACTTCTTCATAATTAATTACTATGCGTCAAACTAATGATATAGTAATTCAAATAATAAATATATTTATACCTAACGCTTTTATGCTCAGTTTTTTTCATCATAAAACAAAACCTATAAATTGAAGATTTCGCAAAAATAAAATTACTGTGCGATTTTTTTCAACACGAATCACATTTATATTCGCATTAAAAAACAAATTAGAGAAATATATTTCACTCATATATATGAAAAAAAAAATGTGTCCAATAATATTTACTTTTATTCTATATCCAAATCATGTACTCAGATAGTTGTATCTTTTTCAAAAGTATTAACAGAAAGTGCATCTCTTTTATTATTTAAAATATATATATATATATCTACCTAGTATATCTTTTCAACAAGTCAGTTTATAAAATCTCTTCTCTATTTTAGTTAAACAAGTGAGCAGCATGAATTCATGAAGAAAAGCCGGAGAAAGTTTTCAAATGGAAGAAATACCTCAATACAAGTACAATTCACCTAAAATGAAACTTTAGGTGTATTGTACTTGTAGAAGAAGAAAAATAAGCATATCTGGAAAAAATTGGAAATGGAGCAAGTACTATGCACTTTGGAACTAACATACAATAACATGGGGATTTTGGAACTAACATACACACAACATGTAAACTACAAGTATAATTAAAGTGGGTGACTTACTCATTTCTGTTCTGTACCCTGTATTAAATATATTGTTTTAAAATCTTGTACATTTATGATCATTTTTTATAAAATTTCAAGAGATTTTGTTAAAAATAAGTATTATATAGTTTCTTTGTAAATTTCCTTAATATGTATCAAACTAGCTAAATTCGGGAAAATAATAAAATATTTTAAAAAATAGTGTTTTTATATTGTTTGTTTTTTTCATTACAAAAAAGCCATGAAATAATAGTAGATTTCAGAAAAATATTTTTTTTACTACTTTACAACACGAAATAAATTTATTTTCGTATAAAAAACAAACAAATTAATAAAATATATTTCACTCGTGCATGTAAAATTGTGTATATGCCCAGTAAAATTTATTTACCTTTATTATAAATCTATATCATGTATTGAGATAAATTCATATTTTGTAAAAATATTAGCTGAAATAGCATCACTTTCATTTTCTAAGAAAAGCCATTATGACCAGCAACTAAAACTTGTCAACAAACCATTTTATGATATTTGTTACCATTCTGTATCTTCATGTTGAAAACTCTTGATATATTGAAAGTAAAAATAAACAATTTTAATGACGCATAAATGAAAATATCTTATTTAGAACAAAATAAAGCAACAATGACAAGTTAACCGAATTTCAACAATGCAAAGACAGATTTCAAAAGTTCACATTAAATAAAGATTTTAATGTTACTTTAAAATAAATTTCAAGGAAAACATATTTTATGAAACGTATATGAAAAATTTGCATTTCAAAAAGTTTTTTGGTTTCTGAAGTGCAGTCATTTATTTCCTGATAGGTATCTGAAAATTAAGTTAAAAAATGACATAACATATCAATTTTTTGAAATCCTTAAATTCACGTTACTATAACAAGTTTTAAAATTTTCTAAGTACAAAATACTATTTAAATTACTTAAAAGTGTTTTTTATTATTCACAATAAGATACATTTAAAACTTAGTACTTTCAAGCACATTTGAAGAGCTATATGAAAGAACATGTTAAGTAACAAAAATTACATTTGAAGAAATTTGAAGTGAAAGTTTTTGCTGTAAATTTTAATGATTTATTTTCTGTTTGATACCACGTATTTAA
The DNA here is from genome assembly GCA_963932465.1 of Maratus speciosus. Taxonomy (NCBI): domain Eukaryota; kingdom Metazoa; phylum Arthropoda; class Arachnida; order Araneae; family Salticidae; genus Maratus; species Maratus speciosus. The sequence goes on along the minus strand of OZ010789.1, from coordinate 124,189,231 downwards.
AATATTAACAGGTATGATACTAAACACTCTCAGAAAAACTTATTCATATTTAATTTTCAAATATTAAAAATTATTAATATTATTGACATTATTAAATATTAAAATATTAAATATTAATGAATAATGTCTTAAATCTTCAGGACTAAATACATTCTTAGTATTTTAGCTTCACCATGTGATAGGATACCTCATAACGCTTTCAACCAAAAGATAAAAGAAAAAAAAAATAGAAAATGTAGCATAACATGTTTATCCACTCAGCTCTTCATTTATGCTTATCATCAGAGTTGAAAACGATAAAAGCCAGAGCCTGAGTCCTTTATACCCGATGGGCTGATCCAAACTTCAAAGTGCAGAAGGGCTGTCGGACTGTTCCAAAATTCTACAGAATTGGGGAGTGCTAAGTATACTATACCAAATTTTTGGAATGATGTACGATAACGTATCGTTACAAGTATAATTAGTACGTATATAATCATTCCAAAAACTTGGTATAGTATACTGAGAATAACCTGAGCACTCCCCACCTCTGTAGAACTTTGGAAAAGTCAGACAGCATATAGACCGGCAGCGCAGACAACCACCTCATCGAGTTGGAGGCTGAAATTCCAGAATTAGCTAAAACTCGATACCCATATTAAAACGCAATCGGTCTGCCAAGTCATACCTTGGTGGGAAACACCTAAAAACCCGATTTTAGAGGCCGACTCGTAGGTTTACTATTGCGTTTTCCCGCACCCAAAGGTATGAAAACATGGCGGACTGGGAGCAGGGTAACATAATGGTAAACCTACGAGTCAATCGGTAAAATAGGGTTGTTAGGTGTTTTCCACCAAGATATGACTTGGCACACCTATTGCGTTTTAATATGGGTATCGAGTTTTAGCTAATTCTGGAATTTAAGCCTCCAACTCGATGAGGTGCTTATCTCAAGGTTCGTACGCCTCCTTGAACTTTGCAGACCAGAAAACTTTTCGGCACCAGTATTATCTTATAGAAAATCTCTTCATAAAAGAAGGCGAAATTTTGCGCGTTTAACCTAGATTTCTTTTCCTATAAAAAGATACTGGTACTTTTCCTGGAGAAATAACTGTATCCGTACGAACCTTGTGTCTGTGCTGTCGGCTCGCTGTCTAATAGTTTCGCTCCCTTTCAAACTTTGAAGTTTGGAACAGCCCATCTGGTATAAAAGACTCAACTTCTGGCTTTTATCGTTTATAAAGCTTACGATGAGCATAAATTTGGTTGAAAGTACTAGGTATTAAATATATCTTATTGTGAATAATAAAAAACACCTTTGAGTACTTTAAATAGTATTTTGTATTTTTAAAAATTTTAAAGCTATCTGAATATTTGGCCATGCGGATGACGGAAATTTGGTTAACAGGGGTTTTACTACATTTAAGCATATCCATTTAATATATACAACCTTCTCCTATTATTCACATTCAAAAAGTCTATTTTCCTCGTCATTTTCCCTGTATATTTTTTCCCCAATATTTAATCTTAAAACTCTCATTCTTTTATGGTACTCTAATTTTATTCAAACATATGTTCTGCTACTATTAAATTACATTTTGAGAAACACGTTCTTTATTTCGAAGACTCCATTGAAGTCATTTCTTTCCCATTAAATATCATTAAATAAGTATTTGAGGGAAAAAATTTAAGAAAAAGAAAATCTTTAGTTTAATTGCATTTTAAATTAAATCTGGTGAAGAAGTATTTCTTCTTTTAGAAAGTTGTTTTACATTTTAAATTTGTTGAAAATGTTAAGAAATAATCTAATTTACACAGGAAAAAATATTTAATTAAATTTGTTTTATTTATTTATTTTAAATAATAGTTACTATTGTTGTACTAAGAAATTTAACACTTAACTACAAATACTGGATTCATGTACGTTTTATCACTTAACAGTAAATATCCGTCTTTGCTATTTTTTTCTGTGAATTAATAGCAACATGACTTTGCTATTTCAATGGCTTATTGCATGATCGTACGGAACTATTCAGCAACTATATGCATATGTATTTTCAAACTGGTATCTTTGAAATAACAAAATTTCAGCAACTCTGAAATACTTTACACAAATATCTAATGTTATCCCTTTCGACCCTGGCGATCACAAATGTGTTCCTTACTTTTAAAATGCTTTAAACTATAAATAACGCCTTGCAGAAACGTAAAAACCTCATAATCACATATGCGTATTCTATATTTTGACTTTTTAGTGGACAAGTAGCGTCATCTAGCTTTGAAATAGCAAAAAACCAAAAAAAGCTGACAAAAGTTTTGATTTTTTTGGACAAAAAGTCAGGGCCGAAAGGGTTTAAACTTAAATTAGGGACTACTTTTCCGAATGAATAATTTGTGATAAAAAATAAAAAATACTAGTATGTTTTTACGTCTGTTAAATCCTGTTGTAATACGACATTTTCCAAACATCTTCGAAAATTCTTCCTTCAACTATTGTCATATGCAAAGAACGCGAAATAACTACATTCGTTAGGTTTCAGAAACTAACATATTCGTTAAATGTCAGTAAAACCTAACTTCTGTGATTTGGTTAGTTACTTTCAATTTTATTAGCGTAAAACGATTTTTGCCCCAAACTGAAAAAAATTCAGTGCCGAAAGAGCTAATTTGAGAATATCTAAAGTTTTGACACCTACGAATATTGGCTAAAGATGTTCAATACGTCTTGCACGAATCACGAGTCGCAAGAACAACATCACACCGGTATTCATTCAACTCAGACAAGCATGTCCATTCTCATTGAAGTTACAGCAAAAAATTATCTGATTTTTCAGTTCTGCTACGTCAAGTGATAATGGCGATACATAAGAAGTTTCCGTGATATACGCTCTCTGTACAAGTAAAAGTCTCTGGGAGTTTCTTGCCTGAATTGACCTTATTCTTGTGACGTCAGAGCCACGTGGCTTTGAGAAATAGTTCCGACATCGTAGGCTGGAATCCAAATGGAGAATATGCTAAGTTCCTTTAATTATTCAACAGCTCCTTACTCAAACAAGGCTGCATGCCATATCAAAAAGTAACGGACATTTTCTTGTGACATCAGAGTCACGTGATTTGGAGAAACGTTTCCAAATTCATAGCCTCGAACCCAAAGGGATAACATGGTCCATTAAGTATGAATTTTACTACCGCTATCATGTTGTTTGTGCTGTTGGTGAATGATTTATTGAACATGTTTAGTATACACTTAGATGCTTATTTGGAAACTTAATAGAGTGGGTGCGCTTGAGTAGACTTATTTGTAAGTACAGTAGAACCCCGCTAATCTGAACTAATTGGGACTGGTGCCTGTTCGGATTATCCAAAATAGAAAAGAAAAATAAGAAAAATATAAGTGCTAAAAAATGCAAATTATAAGTACTCAGTAATACATTAAACTTCTTCTAATCTGGCATCCTAAGGTCCGGCATGTTGGACAATTTGTCACGACTTTCGGAAAATAACAGCATTCCTTGTTTAATTACACCTGATGTTTATAATAATCTAATAGAACTTCAGAATGAGGCATTACGTAACAACCCATTACAAACGGTTCAAAATCTCGAATCTATACATAGCTCAGTCACCAGCATGTCAATGAGGAGGGAAGAGAAATACATTTCTGTAGATAATTTGTGAAATCAAACTGTTGAAAGGAAAAGAAATTTATCATCCGAATTAAGTACTTTTTGTATTTAAAAAAATTGCTGCCAAACAAACAGGTATTCCAGATTTTTTGAAGAAGTCTTCTACGAGTAAGTCTACAGTACGCGTTTTCATTTTATATTCGTGTACATTATGTTGTACTTTTGCATTATTGAGTATTTTTTTAATTTTCATTCAAGCTGTTTAAAGCTGTTTAAAAATGGATAAATAAACTTTACTGCCATTTTTTATTTAATTCTAATTTCTACACGTTTTTCCCGACATTTATCTTTTAATTCGGAAAATTTCGTAAGTTAATATTTTCAATTAATCTGTTCAAGTATTATTTTCGAAAATGAAATCGGTTCGGATTAACGGAATTCCGAATTATCGGGGTTCTGCTGTAATTGCAAAAACTTCAGATATTTGTAAATAAGTGGCAACAAATCGGATTTGTTCAAGTTTTACAATTGAACTATATCTGTTTGAGGTAATTTTATTGGATCAGACTGTATAATACCTATATTTTTTATTACTTTTTATATTATAAGTGGAAGCAATAGCGGTAATAGGTGATTCCCCTCAAATAGGAGAAAATGATGACACTGAAGGATATTTTAATTTTTTCAACACAAAAATCTTATACATTTTTTTAATATACAGTTCAGACAAGATTTTGTTACATCAGCTAATAAAATTGAAACATGAATTAAAAATATAATTTATAAAATTTTAAACCGATGAAATATCATTCCCTCATATGCAACAATTACCCTCCAAAAATACAAAAAAATATCATTTCTTGCTGAAATACTTACACTTCTTTTGTCTTTTAATATGAACACATAAAGTACTATTTATATGTATATTACGATAAACGGGCTACTGATAATAATTACGTCGATCTAGTAGAGATGTAGGATCTGTAGCATAATCTTGCCGTGTTTATATAATGATAATCTATATATCATTAGTGATGGTCGATGTAAGATTATACATTATAGGATGTAAAGGATCTAGATGAATGTAGATGCAACAACTTCACCGATTGAGCAGCTTAATCTTTGCAGACGTTCATCGTTTCTCATTTAAGAGGGGTTGCGGTCGATTTTCGAATGGTCAAAACAATGCATATGATTATTAGGAATTTCTCCAGGAGACAAGGAAGAAGCACTTCTGGTCACAGGTTTTTATTTAATAACATCGAGCGGCAGTTCTCACCAAAATACGATGCAGTGCCATCGATAAGTTCGATGTATTCAACATCTATAATCGTTAGTAAACATTTTGTTTACATCTTAAGTTAAATCTTTAGAAAGAACTACATAGTGACAGACACAGCTAGGAGGCAGTTTACACTTCGAAAAATCAGCAAATTCTGCCGGAGAATCATGTGTAGCCGCTTTTTACTTCCTAAGCGTAGGAATACAAAATTGACATATTACGCGCTCTAAACCAATTAAGACGTAAAGATTACACGCCATGAAAAGAGAGCTGACAGAGAAGCGGATGAATAAGAAAGTAAAAAGAAAACACCGGAATTAAGCGCGGGAAAGGAATTCTCGGCTGGAATAAAATGGTTACCAAAGAACGTTCTAAAACATGAAAGATCGAAAATGGAACATTTAATTTAAGAATACTAAAAGCGTAATAATTAAGTGAATTAGACACCTGAGACATTAAATTAAAGAAAATTTAACAGAGTTAACGATAGAGATTATTTAATAATAAAGATTTAGTGAATGTAGAGTAGTAATTTAGAATAGTACAGGGAAATCTCAAAGGAAGATTTAATATTGTAACATGTATTAAATTACTTTTTTGGTCTTCACGTGCAACTTTTATTAGGAAAAAAGTTTGCAAATTATATTGCAAATGATTCCCTAGTTTTTTAATAACTCAGGATGTTTCAAATAGGTGGCACTGCCGTAGTTTGAAGCATGGCACATATGCACATGTACTGAGTTCTTATCTGTCTGTAAAATAATTTTCAGCCATCCTGAAGAAATACTTCAGTATGTAAGGAAGAATTGAATAAGCAGATTGGGCAAGTAATAAGATAATATTATCAATCCCTCATTTAAATTTAAAAAGTAAATCTATTTCCTAAAAAAATTATTAATGGGTCGTTTAATTTTCCCTCAAGGGATAGTTTGAGAATATGTATTATTTTTATGTGTACAAGTTTCAGATGCTACAATAATGCAAATTTCATCATTCCCTCACTGGTGAGGAAATGATAATTATGTGAGGGAATGGATCAAAACAGTAGTAAAAAATAAAAATTGTTGCATGTTGTTATATTTTAAAGCAATTAGGGATTGACTTGTACTAAAATATTTTAATCTATTTTCTCAAATGAATCAAAGTACATTTATGCCAAATATTAGAAGAAAATAACAGGTTACATGACTGATATCAACATTCTGCATGCTAAAATTAAATTTGAGAAGTTAGTTGTTCCACAGTGCCAGATGCTACTGATAAATAGTGTTCTGATCTGTAAAAATCAAACATTATGGTAAACAAATGTTATTCTTGCAAAAAACTGCATACAAAATTTTATGATTTTGAGGAAAATAAAAGCGTATGGGTATATAAATATGTTATTTATTATGTAAAAGGTATAGAGAAGTCAGCAAGGAAACCAGAAAAAGTAAGTTGAGAAATTTCAGTAAAAGAACTTGTAAAAGAATTTACCATTCAGTTAAAAACATTCCTGGTACACAGCAGAAATGTAGCTTACCAATATAAAGCAATTAAGAAAATAAAGTCATTTCAACACGAAACTATACCGTCTTTTATAGAGATTTCAGCGAAAACATTAATTGTAAATTAAGGGGTCTTGTACCTTTTAAACGCGCGTCGAAAATTAAAGAAAAACTTCAAAGTTTGAATTAGTCTATCTTCAAAACCTTTTTATGTATAAACTTGAAATTTTGGATATTGATTAAACAGATTGTGCTTTGTAATATACTACCAACAGAAATGTATTAACCCTTTACAGAATTTGTGTATTGTTGAAATCAAAATAGCTCTTTTTTTACCCCATAAATCATTCCGCGCATGATATCTTGAGAAGGTATGTATAGATTGTCATGAAATTTGATAAATATACTAAACAAATATGTGTGTTTAAAATGATCTACTTTTTAGTATTTACAATGGTAATATTTTTAGTTATGACTATTTTTATTCATTAAAAATACAAAATTTTTATTTTTTTTACGAAAATATTTTTTTTATATAGTTAATGAAATAATTTTAGCCTAAGAGTAGATCATTTTAAACACACATATATGTTTAGTATCTATACCGAATTTCATGCCAATCCATACATACTTTCTCAAGATATCAAGCGCGCAATGACTTATGGGGTAAAAAAAGAGCTATTTGGATTTCAACAATACACAAATTCTGCAAAGGGTTAATAAATTTCTGTTGGTAGCATATTACAAAACACAATCTGTTTAATCAATATCCAAAATTTTATGTTTATACATAAAAAGGCTTTCAAGATAAACTAATTCAAACTTTGAAGTTTTTCGTTAATTTTCGACGCGTTTAAAAGGTACAAGACCCCTTAACTGAAGAAATTCAGGATGTACAATGTGCATTTAGACAGAAAGCGGCAACCTCTAATTCTTCGTTCTTGTATTATGCATACTAAAAATGGGGACTCATTAAATTTCATTTAACAGAGCCTTTTAAACCTATTGGATAATTGTGAAGCATGAAAATAAAATGTATCCTATAGATGTTTGAATTTTTCCAATAGAGAACTATTGGAAATTGATGACAAATCAGTCAAAGTAAATGCTTTCGAACCTAGAAGCAATGGAAAGTTTAAGTGTCCTGCGAAGGAGGATATTCATGACAACCCAATATGTGACACTGTAAAAATTATTTGAATCTCCAGTGCTTTGTGATAGCAGAGGAAATAGATTTAATTTTTCTGGACAAAAGTTTTCTTAACATTATTATCTTTGAAACATGTTTCTCTCCAGATTGTCATTTCCTCACTTTGTGATACTCCACTCATTCTAATAAAAATTTAAAATTCTAAGAATTATAGAATTTCTTAATATTAAGAATGGCGGCTATTTATTTCCTAAGTGTCTAGTTTTCGCTTATTAGGAAGTGTAGTGTCTAGAATCCTGACATTATACTTTTTAGTGTTTTTCTAGCGTACAAAATATTATAAACTTCTGAAATGATTTTTTTCTTGTTCATGATTAAGATTAAAATGGCGTATTTGCGTAGAATCGTCCAACTAAATAATAACATTGAAAAATTTCGCAGGTTTCTTTACGTGTATATCACACTTACTGCGTTAAAATAAATATTGAATGTATATTCTTTATAAAATAAAGTTAGATATAACAAATAAAATTAATGTTTATGGGTACAGCATTCACATTAGCAATCGGAATTAAAGGTTAAATAACAAGTTTTTTTTTATTTTGTGATTTATTACTCAATATTTAAGAACGGTTACAAAAGAATTTAGCTAAAATAAAACACAGGGTGTTCTTAAAAGGATGTTCCAGTAATAAATTTTAACAGTTTCAACTGCAAGCGTTGTAGAATGTTGGTTTAAGGTCACAAATAAAGAGTAACTCAAACAGTTTTAGATAAGCGCATGCTCTACTACTGCTTTGTTATCCCAGCAAAGAAAGAAACAGTGGGCCATCAGCTAGAAAAAAGATGTACAGCCAGCAGTGCTGTCAGCGGTAAAGTACAAGGGTGCCATTACTTAAGCCTGTCGAAAAATGTCCAAGCCGAATGCAGCTGGCCCATCAGTGACGGCCAACAGCAGGCGAGCATTGGTATGCCATCACATTACTTCAATCCGGCACTTTTCCTGCAGGGCTAGTACCTATCCCACTGCTATTCCTTTGCTGGCCCAGCACTTTCCCTTACAAAATTTTCTTATAGAATTCTATATAAAAAAAAAAGTATTATATAATTACGGCTCTTTTTTCTATAAGCTAGTTTCACCAAGAGCTATAGAAACATCTGTAGAAGTGTCTATAATAGAAATGTCTATAGAAATATTTGAACTGCATGTGGTCACCCTCACAAGTACTGACCGCGATCGATGCTGCTTGGTTTTCGTGATCGGACATGAACAAGTGCTTTCAGCGTACGCTACGATTGCTCGTAGTTTTCAAGCTCTCATTACACTATTTCGAGTTTGTTTCTCTTGTGATGTACGTTCCCAATCTTTAAACTGGGATAGAAATTATTCTATTGTATAGAAATCCTATGTATTTTATACGCTTTTTTTATTATTGATTCTGAACTGCGTAAATTATGAAAACCGAAATCCTTTGTAACCTAGTAAAACCAGATTTAAGGAGAAAAAAAAAGTGTGTTGAAATAAAGAATTTATTTATTTATTCATTTACTTATTTATTTTGTTGGTGGCAGTTATGCTATATTTTTTACAGTTTAAAAAAAAATTAGCTTCAGAGCTTAAATTGTGTTAAGATATTCATTTCAGATTTGTGTTCAAATACTCAATGTCTTCGATATTCGCAGCGGCACCTAGCGTAAGGGTTCCCAGCACTAATACTGCAAAAGTTCGTACACTTCCATGTAGTGGTGGGCCAGCGCATGAGATAAAATGGATGCCCACCAGAATTTTATCTGATGATTTCCAATAGCAAAGTTGACTGAAGCTGTCCAGCAGTGGTCATGCAGCGGTAGATCATCAGCCAGCACTTCTCCATCATTGCCAGCACCTATCTTGCTGCTGGCCAGCAATTTCCTCTTTGCTGGGATTGGCCACATAGGCAAAAGGGTCGCTCCTGTGAGCAAAACTTTTTTCTGATATTTGCTAAGAGTGAATCTGTACTTTCAGTTCAACGTGCGTTTCGTTTAAAGTTTAATTGTGATCCCCCATGTGGCAAAAACGCACAGAATTGAAGTGGCCATTGTTTCCATTACTGCGGATTTGTTAACCGAAGTGAGGGAAAAATTGGACTTTAGTTTGGATGTGTGCCCTATAACTAAAGGTGCACCTATTGAACATGTGTAAGAAAAACTAGGTTAGTTTACCTTCAATTTGACGTATGATTTATTGAAAACAGTCAAAACTAAACTGTTATATTATACCATTGAAACTGGAACATTCTTTTCTGGTCGCCATATACTATAATGCAAATATTTTAAATCTTTTTTTTTATACACAATAATATTTGGATAAATTTTCAGAATATCTTACAATAATGCAAATATATCTCATAATCATGGTCTTAGGATCTAAGACAATTATAAACTTTCAAAAAATTATCTTTGTTTTTTGTGCGAACCACTTAGAATAAAAGGAGCGTGATAAAAATAAATCCCAGCGGCAAAATGAAGAAACATCACGTAAAGTCAACACCGTTTTATGATATTCTGTGCAGATTTTCTTCATAGATGAGTATAAACACAAATTTAATTTTAAAATGAATAAGAAACAAAAACTGGTTAAGAACGGAATAGAGCTTGAGTCTATAATGAACTTTTGTAATTCAGTTTATATTTAAACAGTAAGTATATTATGTGTATCTAGGGGTGGCTCATTAAAGGAGGCAAGATAGGATAAGATTCATTTCTAAATTTCTTTAAAATAAACAAAAACGAAATTAAAACAGCTCAAAAGTATAAAAAAGAAAATTAATATTACAATTTCAGTTATATGAATGTAAGGTTAAAACTGTAATCTTGTAATTTTATATAAATGAAAATATGCATTTTAGTCATTTAATCCATACGTAATTTTTGGGAAATTTCATCCTAAAGAAAGAAACACAAATCTTAATTTATATATTTTAGTTCTGTAAAAGTATGATCAGTATATTTATAATATTATCGCTTTGCAACGACGAATGAAAAAAAAAAGTTCGACAAGTATGTATATAACTCTACATCATCGAGAATTTCACTAAAAATGTTATTATGCTCTCCTACACAGAAAACGAATGGTTAAAGTAATTAGTAAAACCCATAAAAAATATAACTCATGATAAATAGGAATTTAAATGCGTTGACTGGGAAATTGTTTGTAGCATTTTGATTAGAAATTAGTTCTGAAAGATCGTCTTCAAAGGAATAATAAGATTGAAAAAAATTATTAAATGTGTTTAGAGTTTGTTTAATCAGATTAAAATAACCTAATCATTGGTAGCCTCACTTGGCTGCACCTTGTTTACTTAGATTAAAAAAGATATGCATATTTTAAACTCCTTTATGAAGCTTTATACCGGGTGTCCTAAAAAGGACCGACTGATTTTAAAATTCAATAACTCGCAAACGGTGACAGATATTTAAAAATCTCTTGTAGGAGGGTTATGTTTGATGTCAGGATTTTTTTTTTTTTTACCGTTATTCTTGAATTTAGTTTGAATTACAAACAATAGATGCCGCTGCAAGCAATTCGCGCTAAATTCAAGCTGGGTTTTTTCGCCCTTCTCTTCTCACATGCCAAAAAAGGAGATTAAAATGTATTGAGTGGGTCCCGAAGTACCAAAAATCGGGCCTGTATTTAGCACATATTGCTCGCAGCGCCAGCTATTGCTTGTGATTCAAACTAAAATTGAGAATCACAGTGAAAAACTTCTGACATCATACATAACCCTCCAGCAAGAATTTTTTAAATATCTGTCACCGTTTGCGAGTTATTGAATTTTAAAATCAGTCAGTCCTTTTTAGGACACCCGGAATATAGGTCCTTTATGTATAGATTTTATTTTTAATTCATCATTAAAGCAGAGTTGCTTCCACAAGTTATATCACTATCTTTAGTTTTAAGTAAATAAAACTGACATTTGATAGTTTCCAATAAAATAGCAAAATAGCTATATTCTAACAAAATATGTGTGCCATGGTTTATTACAGTACAAAGAATTTATGTAATGTTACTCAATAAAATTCGTGGCAGCCTTGCTGCCTCCATGTTATTGCGTATTTCAACCAATATAACTGGTGTTACGTTACAATAATGTGTCATATTACACCAGTTATATCAGTTTAAATTACACCATTACATGTTAAATTACTCCATAAATTGTTTACAGTGTACAGATGAATAAATTTATAAAACTGATGCATTCTGTGTAAAAAAGCACCCAAATTGTTAAATAAAATATAAAAAGTTAATTTATTCATCAAAAATTCTTTTGTCGTCGTCAAAGACCCTTTGAGTTCATTACAGTTGTACCAAACACGACCTAATCCTCCATTCATTTTTCGTAGGCAGATTGGGGTATGGGCTTTAGCTGCGCTTCAGCAAATTTTCTTTTATGTCCTCAATTGTCTCAAAAGGCCTTCCTTGAAGTGGTAATTTCAGTTTCGTTTAAAGAAGGAAAAAGTCACACGGGGCCATATCAGCCGACTATGGTGGTTGATCAGTGTCAATCGTTGCGGTTTTGACCAAAAATTCTTGCGTGATAGACAAAATTGAGCTCTTTCGTAACCAGATGTGTGGCGATGCGTTTCATGTCCAGTCATAATGTTATGAACGCGTTTAAAATACATGTTGATCTCTTGGTTCAACTCTCTGAGACTCATACGACGATTTCTGAACCTCAGCTTCTTTATTTTATTGATGTTAGAGTCGTTCGTAAGCGTTGAAGATCGACTAGAACAAGATAAATGAACTGCCACTTCTCGGACTTCTTTGATCGCTTTATACCATTCATAAGTCTGTGCTTTTGACATGCATGATTGACGGTAGGTCTTTTGCAACAATTTCAGTGATTCAACACTCAAAAGTTTGTTTAAAACAGAAAATTTAAAGCAAACTGTTTTTTCAACTAATTTTCCATTGTAAAAATCGCAGAGCACTTTAAAGTATGTCTGAAAAAACAGCTGCTGTCAACACACTAAGTTACAGATGATGTTCAAACTCCGGGTTGTAACTGGGTACAGTGGTCTTAATTACGAAAAAAAATTGTCATGATGTCTTTTATGTGTGTCTTTTAAATAAAAAATCACGGATATTTTTTACACAGAATGTATTAAATTGTTGATAGTTCTGAAGGCTTGTGTGGAAAATGACATACCTCACAGAAAAGGCCCATATACATTCAGACTAAACTCTATATAGAAAAACCCATGTATAAGCATTCTAGCTCAAATTATTTTCTAAGTCCGAGATTGTGCAGGAAATGATCAAAGGAATCGATTCATCTCAACCAATGTTACCATTTGACAGAAAAGAGACACGGAGACAAAAAGAGTAGGAGTTACGGAATCTCTTTCAAGTCGCAGGCCATCGCAATTTTCCCAGGCCTTTCCGATACGGAAACTACTAAACTTCAAACTTTCTTATGCAGGAAGGGAGGGACCTTCTTAACATATAATTTCGAAGCTTGTTAGTGATGTCACTCGGCCAAGATTCTTAGTGGACGAAAGATAACCCTTGCTTTAAGGGGAGCGAGCTGATGACAAAAGATAAAGAGATGCGAGAGGAGGGAGAATGGAGAATGGATTATGATCCCATCGAAAGGAGGTTGTCCTCTCGGATAGAGCTCCTGCTTCGGATCAAGTCCGAAGGAAAAAAAGAACAATTTGCTAACCCAGAGTGGGTTATCTTTTGGACTCAAACTGTGAAGGTAAGGAGTCGATAACTCATTAATTTTACTGGAGATAACAGAAACATTTATTTTATTTGTGAGCTGATATTGAGTGATTCTTCAGTTATTGTGAGAGATGAACTTACTAAAGTGATATATGCTATATCTCGTTTGCCGGACATATACTCTTTTAATGTACATTGTTGTAAGCTCAAAATGCACCCACATTATAATTAGTTGCATATAATTTCAAGTATAATCAAGAACTATTACTTTATTTCATTTTATTTTATTTTAATAAATATTCAAACTTGATCTAAATCTATCGACGCGGAGTCATCCAAAGATTGTTGGCAACGATTTTCGAAAAAAATTGTCGGTAATTAGCCGAGATATTAGTTAAAAACCTAACTAGATATCACCGGCACGGACCAAGACGTCGTTGCAACTTTGCGACCTCTTTTCGAAGGACGTTTGGCCCAATGCTAAGTTTAAACTTTGTACAAAGTCTTTGTTGTACGCCTTCCTTGCTTCTTTCGCGCTTCTGTGCGCGAGTAAAATTCACACTTGGCCATTATTTATTTTACTAATTGCCTGACATTTCAACAATTTAAAGAATGAAACACATGTTTGAAATAAAAATATCAACAGCGGTGTATAGAATAAATACTACATGTCCGAGCCAATAATTTATGGTAGGGCTGAAAAAGGTGTATTAGAAAGTTTTTATGAATATTTACTTTTTTTGTAATACAACATTTTCCAAATGTTTTCAGTAGTTCTATCAAAGCCTATTGTAATGTCAATAATATGTAGAAGGAAATTTATTCGTTATAATTCAATTAAACTTAAATTTCGTCATTAGATAGCAGAATTTAATTTTAAGCCAAAAAGTAACTTTTTGCTAGAATTAAACAGAAAACGGACTCGGAAGAGTTAAAACAATTTATGACATTAAAAAAACATACACTGTAAGGAAAAAAAATGATGTTTTTGGATCTAGCAAAACTTTAAGAAAATATAACATAATCTTCTCTGAGTCATCACAGATTCTGAAAAAGCTTCCCTTTTTAAAACCCGATACCAAGAGATTTTCGAAATTTAAAGAAACACTTCTGAAACAAATGTTTTTTTAGCCGTACGTTTAAAAGACAGAGGAAATACGAAAGGTTTCCGAGTATTTTTTACACTGTATTAAACCAGTTTTCTCAAGACGAAATAGGATAAAGTGCCCATATTTCGTCCAGTCACTTTTAGGTCCTAAATGTTGTAATTTTCAGTGAAAACCTACCAAATTTGTATTTTACATAGACTACCCACATACAAAGAAACATAGCAAATATCGTACAAAAATATTTTAACAATGCTAAAAATTGCTTTTTCAAAAGTATCTAATAAATGTAAAAGAAAACAAAAATGATCCCAATTTCGTCCCCCCAAAAAATCCAATACCCCAGGGCTTAACTTATAACTAAATCAAAATTTATTTCTAAATGAGTAAGTAATTTAATTTACATTAAAGTAAGGCACAAAGAAATGCACTAATTATCAGTGGAAGAATAACATAACGAAATATTAACCATCCAAACATGAGGAAAAAATTGAAAAAATTGTCATGAAAAAGCATTTCAAATTTCGTCCCCTGGACGAAAATAAGAACTGCAGGGGGGCGAAATTGGGACCACGCTACTTCCCAATATGACAGAGCTTCAGTTCCCGTAAGATGAACTGGGCGTCCTAAAACTCACTGTATGCTACTGTCAGCATCTTACCTACGTAAAATACATGCAATGAAAAAGAAATAAATGCTTACAGTACAGTAAATAACGTTCTACAAACGACGTAACAAGAACTAAGGTCTCCTAAAAATAGGAAATTCGATGTCTTTAATTTATGTATGCGTCTTGGCGAACGAAACATTCAATACTGACCCCTTTTACCTTCCGTTCCCTGTGCCTTCGTCATAAGTTGCGCTGCATTTACAGAAGCGGAGAAGTTTAGGGGGGCGAAATTAGGAAAGGGACGAAAAATGGACAATTTACCCTAATAGTCTTTGGGATACTCGAAAATCTCAAATTAAAATTTTCAACTGCGTAACAGAGCTTATGCATTCAAAAGTAACAAAATAATGTTAATTTTAATAATAATGTTAATACACTACAAGCTGCTGACGCATTTATAAAACTATCGTTAAGAAATTCCAAATTCTCCCCAAATATTCGAATACTTATCTTTGGTTAATATAGTGACAAATATTTCACAAATAAAATAAATGAAAATTAGTACTAAAAAATTTCTAATGTGAACTCGAAATCTTTGAATAAAAAACGCCGCCAGGTTTGTCAACGCTGTTTTCGGCCTGCATAGAGCTAATTCTGTTGATTTAGCATGTTTATGTGTTAAACCTGTTTGATGACCTGCTTTTTTGAGAATTAATAGCTTCAAAAAACCGATTTTCCACCTTCATAAAACTGAATAATACACTATAAAAAATGCTTGGAAACGTTCTTTCTCTCTCTTTTATTTATTTTTATTTTTTTTAACGGGCAGCGAAGGTAATTTGTGTTTCAGAAATTATTTTGTAAATGTGGGAAATTCATTGATTTCTATGGTTTTCTGTAGATAAAGTAACGACTTTTCGGAATCCTGGATAACTCGGAAGAGATTATGTTACATTTTTGTAAAGTTTTGCTAGATAGAGAAATATTTCTTTTTTTACAGTGTATAATAATAAATAAATAATAAACGATTTGCTGTAATTTTCAAAACTTAAACAATTAGCGGACATTAAACGGTTCTTTGACTGAACTGTTTTATATTTAGTTATTATTATTTAGTTATTATTATTTACTTATTTATTACAAACTTGTTAAAATGTAATTAAATTCATTATAGTAATTGGAAAGTCATATGTTATCATTTCAACATACATGTAACAACGAAAACAATTTCACTGGGAAAATTATAATAAAGACATATACTATTATTAGAACACCAGTTACTCACAGTTATTACTACTTCATCTATTTTGAAAAGTATTGCATCATTTTTCAGTTTAATGTAAATTTTTATATTGTGCATAATAAATGGTTGTGATAATTTGGAAAAGACAGCCGTTCATATGAGTTTTTTTATTTCCTTTGAACAATTCCCCTTTTATTACTGTAGCATACTTCTATCGAAAAAAAAGAAACAAACATCGATTTTTTTTATATATAACTGCAATCTTTTTCCAGTCAATTATGAATGAAGTTTATTTTTCAAATGATTTTTCTATTCGATAGTCACAATTGATACTGTAAAAAGTTAACACATTTTTATGACATTTCATTTATTTTGTTGCCCTGTCTTGCATTATTTTCCCTTCTTGTGCATTTCTTTCTTTAGATATTACTGTGTAGTGCCGAGACAAATGAGAATCTTTCCAACATTTCAACTTCCTGGAACCATGGGAATTTTTCACCCTTTTTTTATTAAACACATTTCTCCGGAAAAATTCCGTCCCTCATGTCTTTTCTCTAACTTCCGATCACATCCACCTGACATCATCTATCGATGTTTCCTGAACTCCTTTTTCTGCGAAAGAACAATTTATGTTACGTTTCACTATCGTCTTTCGCCGCAGTTGACAGTAAGTAAATAAAAGTTGGACAAATAAAATGGATAAAGCATTAAAAATAATTGATTGGCTGAAAGAATGAAATAGAAGTGTATTATTTGCATTTTTTGATTGTATAAGATTACACTTGTCAACAAATTTTATTTTTTTTGTCTGTATCTGGCTTATGAAACTAATTTTAGGGTGATGAATTCAGAGGAATAATCAGATTCTCTCAATCACGTCACATTTATTAAATACAGGGCAGTTACGTAAAGAAAAAAATGGAATATTTAAAAAAGGTGATCGTTTGATATACAAACAAAATATAATATTCAGCAGTAAAAATGTTTGCTTGATTACTTAACACAAAGTATGAACTAATACGAGCGCGAAACTTTTGCGCAAAAGTCCATAATGTTAGTATTAACAATGTTATTTTTCAAAATAGGATGAAGTATTTTTTGATTAAGTGTTGAGTGCTTTGGTAGTTTCTTTTACAGAAGAATGCATACAAGTAAAGGTTTTAACATTTAAAGCCACTCATTTCCTTATTATTTGACCATAACATGTAAATTATAATTTTCATTTCACCATGTATTTTACCATGTATGTAAAAACTAAATTCTAAAATTTCGTAAAACCGTTACGTGATAAAATTTTTTTTCTGATAGCAGATTTGGATTCTACTTACAAGAATAGGGGAGACTAGGGATGGTTGACCATACGGGAGGCTTGATCCACCCTACATAGTGCAGAAATATCTATCATTCATTCCAGGCATAAAGATTGTACAGTAAGTTAGGCTTAACATAAGAATGTGCTATTCTTTAGTAAAGGCCTATGTAGGGAGGCTTGACTCAGTCAATGTGAGGGAGGGTTGACCAGATGCTCAAGGCTCCCGTAATTAAGTGGTTTTGGAAATCTTTTTATTATACACTGTGTCTAATGAAAAGTTAATGGTTATATATTTAAAAGAATGTACTCATGCGGCTGCAAAAGCGCATAGCATCGATCGAAAAACTTTAGGAAGGTATGTAGACAAATTTCGCCAGGGTGAATACAGAGAGATGAAGCCAAACTACATGACAACTAGAGTTGTCAAGTCAAGTGTCACAACAACTAGGCCAAAGAGAAAAAAAAAGGCGAGACACTGGCTCCTAAATCCTGACATGATAGCATGAAACACCATGAAAACGGAACCTGTTTCTAACAGAGTACTGCCTTAAATGTTAAAATTTCATTTTTCCTGCTGTACAGTTATACCTGCTCAGGCAAAATCCTGTTTAAAACAAAATTTTTGTCCTCTGACTTGCGATTGCGTTTCAACAGGTTTGTTTAAGCATCATATTAAAAAATATATTTTTTATAATAATTAAGGCACGTAGCATAAACTTATTTTACTCTTTTTAAACTGATTTTATTTCTCTTCACAAATATTGCAATATAAAACAAAGTGGGTCAAGGGTCCCATATAGTAATTCAACCCTCCTATATGTGGGGAGCCTTGACCCATTCTTTTTTCATGATTAAAATCAATATATTTTTTAATTTCTTATATATTACACTTATTTTTGATATCTGATTGTATAACGAATAAATGATATATAAAAGTTTATTCTACGTTCAATATTTAAAAAATAAAAAATCATTTTGTAAAAAGTGGGTCAACCCTCCCTAGTCTCCCCTACATAAAAAATGTACATTAAAAATCAGATACAGAATGCCTGTTGACAAGTGTTATTAGATGTAACTCGTTCTAAAATTTTGAGACGTTAGAAATAAAATTACTCACTATGCCTGTAAACTTATTGAATTTTTGTGCTGCATAATTCTGGCAATTCACCTGTTTCATTTATTTATATTATATTGTGTTGGAGCAAAAGAAATAAGAATGCACACAGAGGGTAGTTACACATTTTTTAATATTTTGGAAAAAGAAATAAATAAACAAAAATAAGAATTTCATTTCCTAATATATTCACTCTGGTAGAGTTTTCCTTGAGCTATCATATTACTTCTTTATTTGTAAGTTAAATAAACTTCTCTTAAAATATCAAGATTGATTCTATTCCACTTCTTGTCCACTATCTTTCAGAGTATGTCCAATGTTTTGGGATGCCGCATATAAAGACTTATTTTAAAAGTCCAAATGCCCGGTAATGAATAGGAGACACAACGAGGGTTTTGGTAGGGATTTTAAATATAATAGCCTCAATTCAGGTTTTACTCTGATTTTTTTTTAAAATTAGCTGTAGATTTAAAGGAGGCATGTCAAACTAGTTCCCCATCGAGGATCAAATTAAGAATTGTATACAAAGCCAGGGGCTACATTGAAAAAAAAAAGACTACATTTTTTTATTACCATCGCACCATCCCACATAATGAAGTTTATACGTACAAAATACGACCTTGTTAGAAAACCAAAAAGCAAATTCTATTAACTTTTAACTGATATCACAGAAATTGTCACATAACTAGTGTGAAGCGGTCTGTGAGACCGCTGCAACGAAAGATGAATAAAAGGCACGATTAACTCATAGGATAATGTTTTTGTGCTACACATTTTGCACAGGACTGATATAATTAAAATTCACCTATTCAAAAGTCTCTGGTGATAGTACTAAAGTACTAAACGGAACTAAATTTCTGTAGTATTTGCTGTTAAACTGAAAATTGGAAGTTAAAATATGAAAATTGAAAAAAAATCGCGGTCTGAGAGACCGGTAACATCAGTTAAAGGTTAAAAGAAATATTAAAATATTGTTAAATTTAAAACAGACACCGGGAAACTTTAAAAGAAATATTTATAAAATGAAAGACACCATCGAATTACATGTTTACAACAGTTAGACCATTTATTATTAGTCTTTAAGATCTTTATCAATTTTTTACTCATCTTAAGTCTTAACTTAATTTTTAACTTTAATACTTTTCTATACTTTAACTACATATTTTTTCATTAATTTTCTTAATTTTCTCTTTAAAGTAGTTCTAAACTACAGTTTTACTTATCACAATGGCACACAAAACATAAGATAGAGTAGGTGGGGGTAAAGATATGCACGGGGCAAAGATACGCACTGGCTGTTTTAATATGAAGAAACATTTCTGCAATCAAGACCGATAGGTGGTAGTTTAGTCTTAAATGTAGTAGTTGTGTGTTCAAATCTTGTGAAAAAAGGAGCACTCCGTACCAAGAAAATGAGGTAAGTTTAAATTTACGAATTTTGATCTAATACTTTTTAAATTTCACTTTCTTGTTTAGCTGACAATGCTTAGAATTTTTACAAATCCAAAATTTCAGTGGAGAACGAAAGCTCTATAGCTTCTAAATGCCGTGTAGTTTACCTTGATCGCATTTGTTTAAACTTGTATGTAGCCTGTTAAGTAAAATACTGCAGAATGGGGTAAAAGTAAACATCCGCCTTGGGGCAAAGATACGCACAGGTTTAAGATTCGGAGCTTTGCCCTATCGTGTTAGCTAGATGCAAAGCTTTCCACAATTACGTTGTGGAAAGTTTTATTTTTTATAAGTTAGTATTGTATAAAATAGCTACTTAACTAATATCAGCTAGTTAACTACCTTTTACTTTTTCGAGTTAAGTTTTTTTTTTCAATGTAGAACGTAGGTATGTACCTACCTACTTTTAAAAATCAATATTCTTGTTTCATAAAACGATTTTGTTTAAGTCTGAACCCTTAACTCCTGTGAACGGTCTCACAGACGGCTGCTATATTAAGTTTTCATAGCTTAACTTGTAATTTTCAATGTAACTATTGATGTTAGTTTAATTTTGATTCGTTTGGAAACTTAGTAGTATCGCTAAAGACTTCTAAATGAGGAGAAAGTTTATTATAATAGGCCTTTACATAAAGTTTAGCCCAAAAACAGAATCTTATGAGTCAGTTAACCCTTTTATTCAAGCTACGATCAAGGGGTTTTTAAGACCGCTCACAGTATTTATGCAACAATTTTTGTTACAGTTGTTAGAGGTTAACTGCTATTTGCGATCTCACAGTCCACTGTCTTATTCATGGTTTAACTTATAATTTTCAGTTTAACTATAAATATCAGTGAAATCTACTAATGCTTTTGCATAACTCATTCGTTTTATTGGAAATGGGGCAAAAATCCGTAGTAATGGGGCAAAAATACACACTTGCATATCTTTGCCTCACCACTGCGTACTTTTACCCCAGCCGATGGGGCAAAGATACGCAGAGCAATGTTTTATAAAAATTGCAATTTCTCGCAGAATTATAATTCGACAGAATCTCGGTTGATGGTGGCACTTGCCTAAGGTTCTAATCTAACATTTTAATCACTCATTACATAAGTTTAGACCAATGTGTGCGTTAAAAATCAAAATGTATGGAAAGTGCGTATCTTTATCCCCACCTACTCTACTTCATTTCCTAGACTGGGTGTTAAGCTGATATCAGCTAGGAAACCTCTCAATGCTCCTCACCTGTACGGCACCTATTCACATATTTACAGTGTTGCCAGATTGGTGATTTTGACCTCATTTTGGTGGGTTTTGAACCTTTAGGGGAATTTTTGGTGGACAAGAAATTCGTGGGGAAATGCTTGGTGACTAGGGGAAAAACTTAGGGAATTTATTTCACTATTTCATGTAAAGTGTATTTTTGTCATCTGACAATTCAAGATCTGTCTCAAGCTTAATTTGGATTTGGAAAACGAAAATAAATACAGAAATCGAAGATATCTATCATTATTCTCGTGGTAATGCTCGTCTTTGCAACATTAAAATTTACACGTTTCACATATGCATCACGACCTGCCTTGGGCTATTCTCACCTGAATTCCCAGATCACTCAGTGCGGCAGATTTTCCTAGCCATCGTGGACAAACACACGAACACATATACACATTTCTTTTATTAGTACTATAGTTTGTATTGTATTGTATTGTATAGATTTATACAACAGAAAAAAATGATTATAACTTTTTTTTGTTTAAGGCTGTTTAATTTGTGCTTTATTGAGTGGCAGTAGGGCTTTTTGATAGACATGCAATTACATAATACAATCACAGTGCTACGTTTATAACTGAACATTGCTCAATGAATGCATCAGATCCCCCAGTTCTTCTTATAAAAAACTAGAATGAAAACTTTGCAATCTCTAACCGCATAAACCTTCACATTACTAAATCTTCAGGACTTATCCGAAAGGTTCTTTTGCCATGCATTTTAAAAGATTTAATTAACCCGGGAGAACTCGCTAGTAAGAATGCCCAATTGCTTTTCTTTTACTTTACATTCATATAATATCAACTTTTTTTGGTTGGCTTAGTACTTTTATTCACTAAATAGGTAAAACAATTGAAAAACATTTTGAAATTTTAATTAAAATGAAAAATGATTTAAATAAGAGTCTTAAAAAAGTACGACTGTGAGAGAAAATCTCATGCAGCGAGTTCTCCCGGGTTAAAGATATCGAAAGCAGCTATTTTTATTTTATTACTGACGAAAGCACGGTGATAAATACAACGAAAGTACTTTGCATTACAATTAGGTACTTCAGTATGACAAAAAATTGAAAACAAAGTTTTATAGGTTAACCCTTCACCGGAAACGTGAAAATCCCGTGCACAAACAGAACACTTAATAATTTACCAGATAGTGAACTTAAACATTTAACATTTAATAGTAATGCATTAACAGGACATATTTTTAATATAACTGCATAAAAATAAGTTTTGAATGTCAGAGAGAGAAAATATTAAGGGCAGATATGTAGACGCAACCATCTCACAGACGTACGTTTCCGGTTAAGTGTTAAGTCAGATAGAAGCAGATGATGCCAACACCATCTCAGATTCATTTACATCTCGACTGATTAGAGATGGCCTCAACATTGAAAAAGTTATTGGTATAAGCGTAGATGGAGATAACGTAATGGTAGGCCAGCATCATCGATTGGCAACAATTTAAAAAACAAGTGTAAATGAACTCGTTTTTGTAAAATGTATCTCTCATTGTCTTCGTTTAGCTACGAATATGCATGCAAAATTTTGCTAAGTTTAAATTGTTTATTTTTTGCAAATGGGGATTTTTTTAAATGCTTGATTTGGGGGGGGGGGGGGGGGAATTTTGAGATTAAATTAGTTAAACATTTTATGTAGTGCGAAACAGAAAATTTATTTTTTTTTTAGATGAAAATGCGTTGCGGACTTTTCAGGTAAAAAAACACTGATTTGGAGAAAATTTCAGAAACTTTGTGGAAATTGACTTTCGGCTACCTGGCAACACTGTTTTTACATACCTGTAAATTAAATTCATAATTAGGGCATTTAAAATTTTTAATCGCAATGAAAATTATACAAAACTGTATTAGGTGTAATACCTTTGTTTTTGTATCTTTTTTTTTTTTAATTTTGTAATTGCTCCATTGTATAAAACCAATCGTTGTGGGACCACTATTGTTTGCAAAATAAACTTGCCTTTTAAGCGATAAATATTATTAAGTGGAAACTTTCATAATCGAACCGAAAATATCAGTCTTGGTACTTGTATCGAGTAAAGAAATAATTTCCAGAAACTCCTCGTTTATTATTAAGTACACTAGTAACTAGTAACATTTGCTTTATTTAATCACGAAATGTCTGTCATTAAATAAAGCAAAGATAACTATGAATCAACAGTGATAGATATTTTGGATAAAAAACTCTTCATCTGTTGGCAAGTCGTACGAGATGGCAACATTGCAGCCATGGTTAGTGCAAGTGTGTTCTTGCAAAGTGTATTTTTTGCAATAAACATGAACCGAAATAAATATAAGGCAAATGCGAAAGTCTTGTCGGGCCGCAGACAAGTTATAGGCGGGCCAAGTGTGATCCGCTGGCCATGTGTTTGATATGACTGGTTTAGAGTTTAGAGGTATGGCTGGATCTTAACACGATGAAGATTGTTTGGATAAAGTGATGGAATGTCTTATTTGAAAAAAGTGTTAAAACATATTTTTTGTTAGTAATCCGAGTTAATTTTAACATTTCTCTACTTTCTTTATTTTAAGGTTGCCGTGGTAAGAGAATTTAGAAATAACCATAAAACCTTTAGCAGAATTTTCCTTGTTTTATCTAAACCGACATTTTCGTCTGTTCTTCGGGAGTAAATCAATCTCTTTCTACTACAATCTGAAAAATATATCCCAGCCTTGTTAACTGTAACTAAATATTTACATGCTTCGCTGCCAAATAACTTTGAGCAACAATCTGAACAATCTGATCTCAACAATAATCTGATTCTTACCCTGAGAAGCAGGTTTACGCATTATGCGGTGAATATCATTTTTTAAAAAATTAACTTAAAATTAGATTTTATAATTTTGTTTGCAGTTCCTATATAGATGTTTAATTAGTTTGCGATAGTTTTTTGAGGGAGGGGGGGGGGTTGTATTGTCATTTGAAACAGGAGATGGCACATTATAATAAGCGTTGCCTTTGTTTCGTGAACATACCTTGTAAGAGCATGCATTTTTCCCCTTTTTTTAGTCAAATGTAAACTTTGACTTTTTTTCGTTTTTTATTATTTGTGTCACTTATTTTGCGTTTAGAAATATTATAACACCCTTTTTTAATAATCGTATAAAGGTATCTCTTAGTAAAACGCAAATGCATAGTCTTCGATACATTGTTTATTTTTAACACTTGTTGTTATTTTTAACACTTTGAGGTCGAAGCCCGAGTGTCACTCGGGTTGCCGTTTTCGAGGAAGTGAACTAAGCTCGAGATGATCTCGGGATCAACTTTTAACTCTCTGAGCTATAACATTACCTGCTATATACGTTCGAGGTCTTTTCCGATATTATCTAAGAACCTTTTATTTTGAAAAAATGTGGCAGCACTAAACAGAAGTAAGTAATATAAAAATATCTAGAATCAGAGCTAAATTCGAACTTACTGTGGACCTTTTGGTGTCGCTCTTTGTGCTTTGAAATGTACCACACAAAAGCAAGTTTTACTAAATAATGTTTATATACAAATAAAACTTATTTTCAGATATTTGTACAACATTTGAGTAAGTTTTTATTCAAGTCTATGTAAAATTTTATGTTAGGAAATGATGTTTTTTTATGCGAACTTTAAAAAAATATATGAAACATGCTTTTTCACTAATTTATCATTAAATATTAATTTTAGTGCATTCTAACAATTCCTTGATTATGAATAAGAACAGTTTGAAGTTTATAATAAAAAATTATTAAAATACATATCTTCCTAGTATTTTTAAAAAATCATGAAAGTGTCAAGTAACCTCAGTCCAGACGGAGATATGCGGTTGAAATACCCCAGACCTCAAACTGTTAATGGTGCAGACGATAATTAAACCCTATTACCAATTGATGGCTTATAGTTTTTTTCTACATTTAAATTTAAATCATAGAGCAAGTCAAAATCATTCTAAAAAAGATGGAACACCCTCCGTATAAGCATCTCAATTTCCCGGAACAATGGGAATTTTTCAATTCACCTTTTTTAACACATTTCTTCGTGAAAGTTTTGTTCCTCATTTCTTTTCTGAAACTTCCTATCACATCCACCTGACATCATCTATCGATGTTTCCTGAGTTCCTTTCTCTACGAAAGAACAATTTATCTTACATTTCACTATCACCTTTCTTCGCACTTGACAGTAAGTAAATAAAAGTAGGCCAAAGAAAATTGATAAAGAGTAAAAAAAATTGATTGGATGAATGAATGAAGTACAAATATATCGTTTTTTCCATTTTTGGATTGTATAGTGAAGAAGTTTATTAGATATAACTCGATATAAAATTTTTAAATATTACACAAAAAATTACTCACTTTGTCAGTAAACTTTTTGAATTTTTAACACAATTGACCCATTCATAAATAATTCAAATGAATAAGAATTTTTCCAACTGGCAAGAAAATTACCCGAGGTGCTAGCGGCCGATGTTGATAAGAGTGGCATCGTTGGAAATGTCTTGTCGTGAGAAACAAAAAATCAAATGGAACTACCAGTCCGAAATGAACACCACAGGAGCTGCAAGGCAATTTATACAAACCTTCTACCAACGGTTAAATAAATAAATAAGCATTTTTTCAAATGCTACTGTGAGCAATTGTCATGTGCTTGCAATGTTCTTAATGTAGATAATGTGCTTTCTGTATAATGCAATGAAAGAAATGTACTGTTTGACATGAAATGTTATGAATGTGGACTTCTTATCCAGTGGTGTAGCTAGACATTCAGCGCACTGGAGCAAACAAAGTTTGTGCGCCCTCTTGTTATTGTTACTCGAAAAAGCCTAGCGCAGTTTTCTTTAGAAGTTTAAAATTTATATTCTATTCTTAATTCGATTTAAAACCTTACTTTTATTTGAAAGTCAAAGTGTTTTAACGTATTAAATATAAATAAAAAATAAATAATGAATAATGGAATATACTTCTTTAAGTACGGAGTATCAATATTTTCTGTGAACTGGACTTGATTTTCGTTGTAAATGCGCCAATGGGCCAGTACAATCTGGCACCCTTACTATCTGTTTTTCTTTTCAAGGGTTTCGAAGCATTGTAGATTATTAATAAAAAAACACTATTGTTAAGATTTTTTTCAAACTTTTCGAGTAAGGAGAAAACAGTTTTCTGTTTTTAGTGCCAGAAAATACTAAAATTCCAAAAAATTCAAAGTATCATAACTCGGTACGTTTTGATGGTAAAAAAATTTTTATTTTCTAAATATAACCTACAGAACCCAGGGACCGTTTAAAAAATAACTATTTTGACAGAAATTACTTTTAACAGGATGAAGAATAACATAGAAACTTGTTTACTATTGGAATTATTTCTAAAGCTAATGGTTTAAAAAGTTAACCAATTTACAAATATAAAAGTTGACACCGAGGTTCTCACCTGCGAATCTGAGCAAATGACTAATCTGAGTAATTTGACTAATCGCTAAAGAAAATCTAGTCAAGTTCAAAGAATGGTTTCAATAGATTCGTCGTGAAACACTAAGAATATCAAAGCCCAAGTAATAAGACACAGAAAAGGTTTAATCGCACAATAACACCATTGAGAGTATTGCTGAAGGAAAAATAAACATCTCTTTTAATTTGGCGATTTCATTCCTTAGTTTTCTCGCCAAGTGAAAGATTTTTGCGCAGTGGCGATCAGCAGCGAGAAACCTGTTTAACACCTTTATATATTACTTAAAATTCCAGTTTTTACTTTCCAAACACATACAGTATAAGGAAGAAAATAGGAAAGCATTCTAATCACATTAAAAATAAATGAATATAATGGAAATAATATATTTAACAATTTTGACAATTTTAACAAACTCGGACTCCGTCTTCACTATTTTTACAATGATTCAATATGTATGTGCGTATGTATGGGCGTATGTTGAAATTTCCTCACGTTATCAGATTCCCATAGCACGATTTGGTATGTTTTTAATGATGTTGGCAGGTATGTTATTAAATCTGTCACAAGAATTGCATTAATTTTCGAAGAAATTGGCCGACGGGTTTGGTATCTAAACTATTCTTCAACCATTCTTTGATGATAACTGATGAACATTTTCTCTTACATATAAATTATTTTTATTGTTCAAGTTCATCATATATCTATACAACAATGATTCAAAATGCAGACAGTAGCAGATCGACAAAGAGTTCACAATCGCTTTACTACCAGTAATTTCATAAAGTAATTTATCCTTGTTTAATAGTAGAAAATTCCACGATTAAAACAGATCAAATTTTATATACTAATATTCTGGTAGAAATGTAATTGTGAACCTCTGAAGAGCTGCTACTACTGCACGCAGGGTCGTTGTCAAACACGCAGACCTTGGATTTTTGGAGGGCGCAACATTTTAGAAACTCATTCTACCACCTTGCTAGTAGAAACCAATAATATCCATTACCATTTCCAGTTTTTCTTTCTGGAGATGTTTTCAATTTCGGAACTGGAATGAAAATTTGTGGAAAATTATATTATTAAAAAAAATATTTAAACTTTATCAATGAAAGTGCACGTTTTCATTAAAACACTAGTGGAAATATTTCACCTTTGCATAAAATTTAGGATCTAAGTTTTTATTCATTGTTATCAGAGCTTAATTTCTAAGAAAACAATTTCCTGAGCCCTGATATTGTGCGGTACCGGTACTAACAACTGAACCGTTCCCCCTCCTCTCCCCTGCCACTCGAATCTGCATACTTATATTTTGTACATTATTTGCAAAATTTAAAGCATTTTTTTTTTTCTTTAGCAAAATAAAAATTTTAATTATATCTATCAGCATATACTTAGCTGTCAACTATTCCACTTTTTAGTTATCACTCCTTCCGAATAGTAATCTTTGCCTAATTATAATGTTTATTGCGATTTTTTGTTAATTATACGATTAAATGTAAGGATTATGATTCGGAAATAGTGTTAACACAAAAAACGGATAGTTCGCAGCTATGCATTTTTATGAAAAAATGAATGAAATTTACAGAAATTAATATTTATATCCTGCAGAATGGAACAATGTTTTTCAATTTTCTATAAAAGGTGCATAACTTAAACTATAATCGATTACTTCCGCATAACAATCTTTTGTTATGAGTCCTTGAAAATCTGATTAAATTAAATATTTGACAACATTATCGGAAAGATTCGATGCTTTGATAGAAAAATCGGAAAGCTTTCTATCAAAATAACAATACATGGCAATTATATCTACTTACAAATGAAAGTGACTTCGTAAATGTGTAGAACAGAACCTTAGCATGACCAGCGTTCATGGTACAGAATAAATAGAAAAATCTCTAACGTGATTTTTATACTCGTACGCAATAGAAAACAAAAAACCTCAAACAAACAAAACCTCAAGCTGATGCTAGTTGGCTAAAAACAGAAAATATTCCTTTCAGGTTAGATATCTAAATAATAAATAAAAAACCAAGCAATTAAAAAAATTGTCCTACTATCACAAAAGAAAATCGTATTGAAAGTAAATTGATTGCTCTGTCTCTTGATTGGCGCCGTATCAATGGGTCGCCGACATAAATTTGCTACTATCACTAGACTAGGAAAACACGATTTCTGTTTTCCCTTCATTCTGATCAAAATCACATTAAAAAGATTTGAAATAGAATATAATACGTAATTTTGAAGAAGAAAGTTTTTCTTTTGTACATGAATATATAAAATTTTGAATATATAAAATTTTGAATATAAGACAGATTGAGCTTGGGTCAGTCCAAGCCCAAAAGCTTATATAAAAATTGAGTCCGTTTTATCTTCATCTTCTATGTGTGCGGCACATTATGTCACACAAGTGTTTTGATAAAAAAGAATGCAAAAACTTGGAGATGGGAAGG
This sequence comes from Maratus speciosus, assembly GCA_963932465.1. Lineage (NCBI taxonomy): Eukaryota > Metazoa > Arthropoda > Arachnida > Araneae > Salticidae > Maratus > Maratus speciosus. The sequence continues at coordinate 124,160,032 of OZ010789.1, read as the reverse complement.
AAATGGCAAGATAATTCAGGCTTCAGTTTTTCGGAAGCGCTATTGCAAGCTTCGGTGAATTCCGACCAATATTTAAATATTTACTAAAAACAGAGGAGTACCGGAGCTGGGATACAGTGCAATTTAACCCTAATTGTTATACAGTACTGAACACAACACACATTTTTTTTTTTTTTTTTTTTTTTTTTTTGTAAACAAAGTGGATTGGAGTAACTAGTAATTGATTTTTTTTGTATAATTCAAAAATTCATTGACTACCAACATGTGATATCGGATGGGGGTGGTGTGTGTGGGGGGGGGAGGTGGGGGGAGCCTGATTACGGCCTAAGCTATCTAACATTACTATTTTCGAAAAATATGTTTTGCTTTATTTAATTCTAAAATTCTGCTACTAAATAAGGTTTAATGGGGAAAAATACTTAGAAAAAAGTGGTGCAAATTTGAATAGGCGATAATCAGTTCCTAAGGAACACTAAATTTGATATTTAATTTTTCTATCTTTTTGAAGGAAAATGCTTATCGATTCTGTATTTGAGACTTGCCATGTTATCAAAATTTCAAAAATGATAAAGACAAAATTTACTCCCCTCCTGCCTCTAAATTTTATTGCCACGGATTGGTGTAGAATATGCTTAAATCCGACTCTTTTTATTGTTTTGCAATCTATACTGATGCATGTTTAGTTTCCACAAAACACAAAAACTTTCGTTCTCTAGGTTTTTTGCTTATAAAATTGTCAATTTCCTTCAATTTATCAAACTATTCTTTTAATCGAAAAATAACTAAATAGGCCTTTCTGTTACATCGTAAATATAGGTTTCCCAGCGGTGACTTCTTTGGCTACCATTATTTTTTTACAGTAATCATCATGATATATTTGACATTTTCAACAAAACGTACCAAGAAGATTATTGTTTGGAAACAGTAGTAGCCAATAAAGTGACCCACGAGAGCCCTGCAAATAAGTTTTGATAATTTCAAGGTTTAAAATTTTTCAATTGTCCTTTACAGGAAAAAAAATTGTCATGCTGAAATGGTGTTGGAGAAGTTACTTGAGGCTGCAGTATGCTATGAATTAAAATTAAAACTTCGCGAATAGAATTAATTTTTTTCAACCGTTTATAAAAACATGTTTAAAATCTAAATGTTGAGGTACACAAGGTAAAATGACATAGGAATATGTTGATTGTAACAAGATTCATCTATAATACCTGATTAATAATGAAAAAAATATGCAAATACTTTTACAAATTTTTATTTCGCTCTTTCTAATTTTGCGCCCTTCGGAATCGTGCGCCTGGAGCAGTTTGCTCCAACTGCTCCACGGTAGCTACGCCCCTGTTCTTATCACAGAGAAAAGCCGCCAGATATGTTGCGATTGTTAAAGATGTTGTAGAACATATGACAGTAGGCCTATTTATGAGGTTTGGCTGATCACTTGGTTATTGGTGAAAGTGAGTGTAAGTGTAAAAGTGCTTAAAACATAGGGACTATTCACACCAGGCACATTTTATAAACGGTTGGGTGTTACATCCGTCATAAGTTTTGGCTGTTAGTGTGAAAGGTACTTGTCTCACAGATTTGAAGCTTGGTACTTCAATGCATAGTAACGCTTTTTGGACAGTACATCTGCGCATGTCTTCAAATACAAGGACAAAGATTTCTTTGTGAACTAAATGATGCAATTTTACGATAACTATCCTTGTAGTCAAATCTTCTCCGCTACATGTAAGCTGGTGAGTTTGGTATACTCGCTCATATGTTCGACTATAAGTTTGCAGTCTTGAAACGTTTCAAAATGAAGATGCTGGAGGATACCGTCGTACCTCCAGGTATAATCATGACTTCAACGTTTTCACCCAACGTTTTCATCTTTTGTGAAGTTCGGGATATACATAGCCTGTCCACTCATCTAAGATGAGGAGGCTGTTCTCTTCAGGTATAGATTTTTTTTTAACGTTTCGAACTATAATTCACTCAAAGGCTTTGATGTTTTCCCTGAAGTGGAGCTGGTTAGTAGGGCGTTGGAATAATGCAGCTGTTGTAGTCTTTTCACTCGTGGCCAAAATTTGACGTGCAGCTCCTGCGCTGTTCATTTCGGACGAGTAGTTCCATTAAATATTTTGTTTCTCAGGGCAAGACTTTTCCAACAAAACCACTCTTATCAAAATCGGCGACTAGCACCTCTGTTGTGAGCCAAAATATGTCTAGGGAGGGACTCGAACCCAGAAACCGTCGACATCAATTTCCAATGCTTCTCCAATTGAGCTATCTGGACGACCACAATTAATGATAAAAAACCTGGTTCTAAATGATAAAGTAAAAAAGAACTTTTTTAAAAATCATAAAATCTTCAGTCAAATGCTTCGATTTTTCCCTTGATGTGGAGCTGTTTAGTAGGACATTGGGATAATGCAGCTGTTGTAGATATTATTTATTTTTATCACTGTACGGCTTTCTAAGAAGTGCTTTTTGTCTTTATCTGGCAGACATTTCAGCCAAAATAATATTCACTCAGGTAATCATTTGATAATGATATCTAGTCCGTTATTCGAAACAACTTGACAGAATTAACAGCATGTAAAGGAACTCCAAAACCTATGGATGAGTAATTAATTATACATTAATTATTTAAACAGAATCAACTGATTAGTAAATAATTTAAAGGAGTAGTAATTTTTTAATCTGAATGAAAATGTGTCAAGTGTAGGACTCGAACCCAGAACCTTTACTTTTACTTGTCAATGCTCTTCCGGTTGAGCTATCTAGACAACTCCCAACAGGACACATTATTTGATGAGGTAACCATTTGGTAATGACAGCTGGTCTGTCATTTGAAACAACTCGACGGAATAAACAGCAGGTAAAGGAATTCGAAGAAACTATAGATGAGTAATTATACATTAAAATTTCTTAGCATAATTAAATGATTGGTAAATAATTCAAACCAGTACTAATGATTCCATCTGAGTGAAAATTTGTCGAGGGTGAAATTGGAACCCAGAACCTTTGGCTTCAATTGATAATGCTCTTCCGGTTGAGCTATCTAGGCAACAAACACAATTTTTGCTGAGTTAACCATTTGGCAATGGTAACTGGTTTCTTATTTAAAATAGCTCGACAGAATAAATAGCAGGTAAAGGAACTCGAAGAAACTAAATATGAGTAATTATACATTAATTGCTTTTAACATAAATAACTGATTAGTAAATAATTCATATGAAAACTAATATTTCCATCTGAGCGAAATTGTGTCTTGGTTGGAACTGGGATCCAGAGCCTTTAACTTCAATTGCCCTTGATCTTATTGGTGTATTGCAATTAGGAAATATCATTGTGTTGGACAGAAACAAATGAGAATATATTCAACATCCCAATATCTTATAACCATGGAAATTTTTTATTCTTTTTTAACACATTTCTTCGGAAAAGTTTCGTGTCTCATATATTTTCTGTAATTTCCGATCACATCCACATGACATCATCTATCGATCTTTTCTAAAGTTCTGTTTCTACGAAAGTGCAATTTATCTTACGTTTCACTATCGCCTTTCATAGCAGTTGAGAGCAAGTAAATAAAGATGCAGGAAATAAAATATGTAAAGAGTAAAAGATATAATTGATTGGATGAATTAATGAAAAAGAAGCGCATTTTTTGCATTTTTAGATTCTATAGCAACGATAATAAAATTATTAGATAATATTTTGATAAAAATGTCTGATGTTGTTTATTAATTTGTGTATAAACTTACGGATTTTTCTCTGTTGGTTAAAGAATTTTCAATGAATATAATATAAAGGTTTTAGATTTATTCATAGCAATGCATTTTTTCTTAGTAGCCGAAACTGTAGCTAAAAAACGGTAAAACAGTCATATTCAAGCATAATTACATGCGGAGACTTTCAGCGTCGTTATGAAAAATTTTGTTCTAATTTTCGCGAAACAATTACCGACATTGATGAATTCGTCACACTGAACAATCATTTTAAAGAAACCATGATACAATTCCCTGATTTGTGGCTGGTTAAAATTTAGGATGACCTATGGACCTCCTGCATCTCTTTTGAAGCGATATCCTGTTGACATGACAGGATACGCGAGCTAGTAAATGATTCAAAATTGGGATTTTATGGTCAGGGATTTAATATATGCAATCTCAGACATTGGAACCAGTCGTAGGCTGCTGCATTGTATAGGAATTTGTATCTCCTCCATAGAAGAGAATTTTACAACCCAACTCTGTTGACTTCTTGTGGCAAGTGTTCGCTGAAGACTTATCCAGCCCGTTATGACTAGGTTTGAGTAGCCACATTCTTTCTAACCCAACCGAAAAAAGACACGATATTTCATTCGCAGCTGATTCACCCATTAGAATACTGTCTTGGATTCGTCGTCAGTAACTAGACCCTAACCTAAATATTTTTTTAAAACGCTATCCAAAACCTAACGCAAACTGGGCGTACTTCGACAGATACCGATCCAAACGTGAATAATGCCAACACAAAATCAGCCCGAAAACCTAAATTACAGAAAATTGTATTTTAATGCAATTGTAAAAAGTTATTCTATAATCATGCCTTTAACGTTGATTTTATTTACAACGGAGAAAAGTGAATACAGGCACCCTTGCCTATTAAATATGTACTAACGTTTTTCATCTGAAAGAATATTGTGGTCTTTCTCTTGAAATTTCACAGCGGCGCTCTGTTAGTATTACTCTACCCATCTGCATTTATGATGTGTTATATTTTCAACTTATTTTAGCCATCCCTATTCTGCATATTTCTACATGATAGTTACGTTTATACAGTTATTCTCAAATAACCTTTCCTTGGAAAAATAAATTCATTCAGAATAAAAGTAGCTTTCTCTTGTCAACTAATGAACACGTAAAGTGTATTATTTGAGATAATAGGTGTAGTGAAATAATTTTGTAACAAATAAGATGTTCTAATCCACTTATGTAAAATCCAAGCTTAGGGAAATGTAGGTAACCATTCCAGGTGAACCGAGTCAAAGCTGCAGACTGACGTAGCTAAACGCCATGTTACGCTTAATGAAAAACATATGTTAACATATGACTACTAAATGGTAATTTCTTCTGCCTCAAATCATGTCTGTTCAGCATATTTTCATATAAAATAAGTTTATCAACATTTCTGTAAACATTTTTTTTTTGTTTTGCAAACTTTATTCAGAAGAATTGTTTAATGTTAATAGTGTAAACAAACTGAATGCATACCATGCATCGATCGCGCTTCATTTCTAAATGTTGTTTTGGCGCTATCTATCGAGAAGAAATATAAATGAAGGAGCATTTGATTGAAATTATAGTTTTTTTTAAGAAAAATGCAGGACGTAATGATTTATTCGAGATCAAGTTTTAAAAGCTTAGGTTATGTAATTTAGAATTTCATTCAATATAAATAAAAATTATTATTACAGTAAACTCCCGACTATCCGGCCTAATGTGGCTGAAGGGTAGGCCGGATAACAAAAAGCCGGAAAAGCCGGATAGGCCGGAGTTATATAAATATTAACTCAATTCCTGCTCTCCCCCCCCCCTCATTATATTAAAAACGTATGTGATTCATTTTAAAATAAATTATATATATATAGTACATACTGTTTCAAAATAAGCAAAATATTAACGTAAAACGTAAGCCTAAGTCTTAAAAAATTAGTAAATCGTATTTTACTGTTTATTAATAAATTATTGCAAAAATATGAAAAGTTATGCATAAGATAAAAGAATCAAAACTCAGTTTTTAGTTTTTGAAAACGTCCTTTATAGATGATTGCTTCTCCTTGTTAGCCCTCTTCTGCCACACACTGTCCCTCCATTTACGTAAGCAGATAGTATCAGCTGGCTTCGCTTCCCCCTGCTAACTCGTAGTTTCTCCTCTATAGTCACAACAACCTTTTTTCGTTTATCACCCATTTTGTTAATCTTCAATAAATAAACACGAAACACACCAAAAGACTATAGGAAAGTAAAAAGGATAGGCTGAAAATAACGCCCGCAATTATTAACATCCGTTGCACAACTGACAAAACATGTTATCAAGCCTTAACACCCCCTCCCTTCCTGTCTGTCTCTGTTATTGTATTCTGCAATTCCTTCTTGCTCCTTCCTGTCGTGAGTTAGCACTTTCTTACGGACGGGAAACTGCCTGTCTCGGCCGCTTGTAACATTCCTCATTTTTTTACTAGGCCGGATAGTACGGAGGCCGGATAGTCGCGAGCCGGATAGTCGAGAGTTTACTGTATTATTATTATTATTATTATTATTATTATTATTATTATTATTATTATTATTATTTCTTTCATATAATTTAAATTTAGTTTTATGAATTTTTAAGAGCTTAACATTTATCAGATTAATTTTTTTTATTTTATTTGCATTATAAATAAAATGAATATTTTTTTAGATGTAATTGCAATATAAGATATTATCCTGATTGCATTAGTATGACTGAAAAATATTTTTTTCACAATCGCTTATTAAATTACAATTATGTTTTCAATTCAAAGTTATGTTCAAATGCTACTATGTTAAAAATCGAAATTTAGTCTACATTGACATAATTAATATATGTAGTACATGGCATTAAATATTCCTTACATTTTAAATACATTTGATAAGAAATATTAATTTTACTTATAATTCAAGCAAATTTCAAGTGGATATAAACTAAACTCTTAAAAAATTATAAAATTAAAATAAAATTTTATGAGGTAATTTTTATTTTACTTATACCGAATGAAATTTTCAAGTTATACAATCAAAATGTTTAAAAATTTATCTTAAATTAAATCAATGCGTCCTACATATTTCCTATAAAAACTACAATTTTAATAAAAAGCTCCTTCCTTTATATTAATTGCCGATAGGTGTTGCCAATTCAATATTTAGAAACGAAACTTAATCGATGCATTGAAGCTCCATTAAACGTAATCCATGCATGGAAGCTCCTGTAAAAAAATATCCACATCATTTGTATTTGGAGAAATCATTTGTATTTTTTAAAATGTACATTTCTACAATACAAACCTTTCAATAATAAAATCGCCATGATGTTTGTTTGTATGAAGTTTTAACAAAATGAAGCGCATTGCCTCATATTTGACGGGGGTTATATACTAGTAATAATAATAATAATAATGATGATAATAAAAGGTTTAAGTAATTAAATATTCGGTTGAATATTTTAGAAAATTTTTAGCAATATACTGAAAATGAAACATTGTAAACATTAGAAGCTATTAAAATTATTGAAATTATTGTATCCGATAACATTTTAATGTATATAAAATATAATAATAATAAAATGTATTACTTTTCACTTATCATCAGTTTTCGGTTACACAGTAAAATTTATGTAAAGTTACTCCAAATAATTGGTGGCAGCCATGCCACCAATTGTATGAGCCAATGGAGGCACCAATGGCAACATGGGCCCATATGGCATTGCCATATGGGCAATGCCACCAATGGAGGCGGCCTTGCTGCCTCCATTTTATTAAGTAATTTAACCGATATAACTGGTGTTACGTTACACTAAGATTTTATATTACACCAGTTATATCAGTTTAAATTACACCATTACATAAGTTAAATTACTCCATAAATTTTTTACAGTGTACGATAAAAGATTTATTTCCAAGTAAAGGGTATTTAGAGTCCTTATGTTTACGCATCCTCGTTTCCTTCCCGTAAAGTGTTTTATTCGTTACAATTATTTACAGGAGCACATTAGTAACCGGCATATAATTTCGAATTGTTGGCGTGTATCATTTATTTGGAGAAGTTTTCTATTCAAAACAATTCAAAGCTTTCGATTCTATACGAAATGTAATTACTCTGTCACCATATTAGTGTCATCCTTACTTAGTTAACGTTCTACTTTCATTTTATAAATAAAGAATGCATCTATAAAACACGATAGGGTGTATATAAAATCAGCACCGGTGTTGAATCCCGATATTTTTCTCTGGAAGTGGTAGTTCCGGGGATTACATTAAGAAGTTTCAGTTGTTATTTGCACTTCTAGACTATATATAGAAACAGAACCTCCAAGCTTCCAAAACAAAAAGTAAGTAAAAGATGAAAACACATTTTATTCCAAATTTTTCGATTTTTAGCTATATTTTGTAACTATCAAAAAATACAAGTGAACGTAAACGTTTCCATAATTACCTAGACTATAGTTACGAATTATTAATAAAAAATAATATGCAACTTTTATTTATTTATATAGTACCAATCATAGTCACACATCGTCACCTTTCTGCTTTGCTTGTGTCTTCATGCTAGACTCGAAAAAGAAATTTTGTGTTTTAAGCCAAATCGTCGTCCAGGACGTTTTCACTTTGTATTTCTGAATTATTACACAACATTTTACCGTTATATATTTTAATTTACGAGAGAAAGTCAGTAAGTAGGTCACAAACCGATATGAGATGTCGAAAATTAATAGTACATTGTTTCCAAATATGCCAATAGGTGACAGCACTGTCCAACTGTAATATGTCAATTTCGAGACAACATTTGTACAAGATGAGCAGGGGCGTTCAAAAGTTGTTGACGAAGAACGAAGTGGTCGTCCTGGTGAGATTGCGACAGAAGAAACAGTGCGGAAGGTTGAGGAAATGGTTACAGTTGACAGGCGAACAACAATAGACAGCATCAGAAACTACAACAGGATGTTCACATGGTGGAGCCTACAGCCGTCTAATGCAGATGTTGAATGTGAGGTACACAGATGGCTGAGAGTGCAGTCCAAAGACTTTTATGCAGCAGGTATTAGAAAACTCATAAAGAGATGGGACAAATGTATCAATGTAAATGACAATTATATAGAGAAATAAACATGCCTTTTAAGTAAATATCTTGGTTTCCCTTTTTTTATTGGCTTTTGTGACCTCTGACTTCTGTGTTACTGACTTCCACTCGTACAAAGTTGGGGCATCTTACGTTTGTAAAATATTTGCTTGCTGACGACAAACTATGTGATGCTCAAGGATTTTTTAGGAGAAGAGACGGTGGAAACTATATAAAGATTGTCTATGGTCACACTGGTACAGAAGAATACCACAGTTTACCTGAATGAAAGTCATTTAATCTGTTTTTATACCATGTACTTTTAATAGTTTATGACTTATTGATTCCATTTGTAAAAAGATATCTATTTTGAGTCTTCTTAAAGACATTGTCCTAAATCAGTAAAAGTAAGATAATCAAAAATCAGATTGAAATAGTCCCTGGTAGTGGTGGTTGCTTTTTTAATAACCCGGCGAATAAACTAAGGGAGTCAGTATGAATGTGCAGAGGTGTAACAAATTCTGGGACTAAATATAATACTTAAACATGGGTATTTCACATAAAGAATTTGAAAAAACACTTTAAAAATTACTAATATTTTTCTTTAAAGTTCTAATATTTATTATCTGTTTCAAAAGTGTTCTATGTAAAAGGTCTTTTCGATCGTATCTGCATGGGGCTAAATACCTGATTGCCTCTATTTTTGTAAGATTCCTAGAAAAGGACCCTTACGTATGCATGACGATTGCGCAAAAATGACAATAACTAACAAGTATAAAACAATTGTAATTACTGAGCTGTTCCTTGAATGTATTTTAATCTAAACTGGAACTACCATTATTTTACATCTAACTGGTAATGAAAACTTACCATGCTTGCGTTATACACAGAGCGATCATATGACGTGTTGACAAACTAACAGTGGTAATAATACGCGTCATACAAAAAAATTCCATAGAAACATGGCTGAAATACATTTTTTTATCACTAACAACAACAACAAAAACAAAACACGGTGTGTAATTCAACGCAGACCAAGTATTTTTGTTCATAACTATAAGAATAATGTTAATAGTGTAATAAAATTTTACTTAACTTACATTGTTTTGTGTGCAATACGATGAAATTGCAAAAGATGATGGAAATTGTCAGTAATTTGGTCAACGATAACGTACCACCCCATTGCGAAATATGTAATGTACATCTCATTGTATTTTGAACACGAATTATATACACCATTTCTGGTACTTGTTAGGATGTCTGAACATTTCAGACAAAGCAGAGTAGGCCTGTTGAAAAGTGTACTACAATATCTACATTTTTGTTAAAGTTACAGACTAAAATCTGAGTACAGCGTCAAGTGAATATCACAATAGAATTTAGTTTATGTATCTCTCTATTCTAAAAAAAAGTAACTACCGCTGTCACCGCCGCCGCCGGTTTTGAATTTTTTGTGACCGGAGGTTTTTTTTCGTTAATATTAAGAAAAATAATCCATACAAAAATATGCAAATCAGTAGTATTATACAGAAATGTTTGATAAACACGCTGATGCAGACAGTTTTCAAATCGAAGAATTATTTTAAAAGATATTTAATGCTAAAGTTGGACAAAATCGTTCCACTAAAAAAGTTTTATAGGAGCAAAAACTATACATCGGAATTTAATAATTTTTAGATCATTTTATACGTTATAATTTCCCGGTGTGCAGAATTAATTTATTTTTTTAATTTGACTCATTTTTCGAGGTTTCATTTCCATTTTAAATTCAAATTTTCAGCATTTCGAGAGATATTTTTTACTTATTTCAGAAAATTTACTACTTTACTACTTTACTACTCAGAAAAATACTACTTAACCTATTGCCAACTGTATAAACAACGAAAACAATGTTTGCTTCAAATTAAAAATTTATTTACACGTGACTATTATAAACAGGAAAAAAACTTTCAAATTAGAATTAAATAATTACGTATAAAAAGCAGGAACTTATTGAGAATTACTTCATCTATAATTACACATGAATTTTAACAGAGAAAGGATATTGTAAAATAATAAATTCATTAACATGCGTTATAAGTCTTAAATAAGAGAAATTACATCACATTTACATCACATTACACTTATTACGTAAAACGAACAAAAAATAATATTGCAAAACAGTTTAAATTTAAAAATAGCGCGAGACATTTACTTGATATTTTGAGATGAACTTTTCAACTATTTTTTTTTTTTTTGGACAGCGCAAATAATATTTCATTTCTAATAAAGTATTTTCACGTGAATATTAAAAAGGGAAAGAAAAGTTTGGTGAAAATTACGTCAGATTAAAAACGATATATTTAAAATGTCTTATTTAAAAGGACTTTCTTTTCGCTTTGTTAAAAAACACCGGGAGACAAAGACTCTGTTTACTTAATTCATTTTATATTAGATGATTTTGAAATGCCATTGTATCTTTTAACAGCAGCTGATTTTTCCGTAAAATTCCCCAATCAAAGAGAAATGAATAGAAACCCGTTTATAGGAAGATCGCCTTTGTTTTTTCAATTATAATTCAATCTTCCAAAATCTTTTTAAAGCCGATCAAATTAGCGTGCTTTTAGAGACTGCAGTGTCTGAACGGGGGTTGGCGAGCGTAGCTCGTAGGGGGCCGAGCCCCCTAGTTACATTTAATATTGATTAAATATGTATGCATTACTTACAATGAACATATTTATAGATGTTCACTCATGACTTTTTGTACTTCGCATGTCCATCTTCAGCAGCTATAACTGCCTTTATACGTCTTGGCATTCTTTGCATGTAGTTCTGAATAAGTCGTTCCATTTCATCACTATAATGCCATACACGAATTAATCTCTCAATTAGTTGAACCTTCTTTGTTGCTGCAATTTTGTTGACTCTGGTCCTCGAGTCAACAAAATTGCAGCAACACAGAAGGTTTAACTAATTGAGCGATTAATTCATGTATGGCATCATAGTGATTCACTATGAGCTCAAGTTAAATTGAAAGGAACTTTAAGAAAGGGGATCGAAAATATTTATAATATGTACTTGTAGCTCTGAAAGGACCACTTGCACGCAAAGGATAATGCAGTTTAAAAAAAAAGTTTCAAAATGGATTTTGCGCACAATGAATGTGATAGTAAAAAAAAAAAAAAAAAAAAGCATTAAAAATGGGTTTCGGTTAATCGAGAGTTTCGGATAAAAGTGGCTCTACTATACAGTGCAGCCCCAATTATCCGCGGAATTGGGTGGCAAAGGCACCGCGGATAACCCGAAAAAGACTGAAAATGTGCTGCAAGCACGAAAAACAGAAAATTCAACATAAAAACTATGTATTAGCGTACAAAAAACATGATAAAACGTTTAAAATACATACATATGCACAGTACAGGAGAAATTTTTGCTTTATGTCTAAATCACTAAAATGAAGAACAAACAGTAAACAAGAAACAATTCCACACATACTGTGCAAAAGTGTTGTTTTACACCTTTTTAAAAACATCAGTCACTTGTTTTTGCTGCTTGCTTTGGAAACAACTTTTCTGTCACAAAGATGAAGCTATTCTTGATATGCTCCAATGGAATTTATCATAATAGTCTTATTTCATTGTTAAATATTTTAATTGCTGTGCTTACTTTTTGTTAATAAAATCAAGACAAGACATCAAGATTTTATATCTCATATTTTAAACATGGCAACCGAATCTAGAAATATTTTTCTATTACTTTCGAATACATGAATTTTGCTGTTTATATTCATTAGTAGGGCTTCTTGTATTTTCCTTGCTGTTGGCTTGAATTTAAAAAATAAATCGCTTCGCGGATAATCGGGGCTTTACTGTATATGCAAAAAAAATTCTTTTCAAAAAGTGGTGCGAGATGAATTTTAAAATATCACGTGAGTTGAGAAACAAACTTTTGGGGCAAACTTTGACTGTCAGAAACAAATTTCTTGCATTCCTTTGAGACATTCTGACCCGCCCTCAACTGCTCTCCGGACATTGCTTCGCCCGACTACTCTTTGTTTCTTTTTCACAAAAATTCTCTTCGCCAAAAAAAAATTGACTCTTTGAATGATATAAAAAAAGCATCTTGATAAGTATTTTGCCATCAAATAGCAATTTTTTTGGAAAGAAGCCATTATGAGATTTCTGGACAGATGGAAGAAGGTTGTAGAACAGAATGGCACCTATATAATTTAATAAATGTATACTAAAATTTAAATCTGCTGCGTTTTAATTTTCCTTCAAAATCGGCCCGAATTTTCCGGACAACCCAATAACTTCCAAAGTAAAATAGTCTTCCTATTTAAAATAGTCTTCCGATGTAAAATAGTCTTCCTATGTAAAACAGTCTTCCTATGTAAAATAGTTTCCCAGTAGCAAAATAATTTCCCAGTAGTAAAGTCGTTGTTGAAAACAGTAGGAATAAGCTTAACTAAGAATTAATAGGTTAATATTTTTTTCTTCTTTGCGAGATATATCCACAAGATGATGGATGTTCATGAAAAAAAAAAAAAACATTAGCAGTCATTTGTAAGACACAAAACCATTTATTTACAGGAGTTATAAAATACGTCAAGGAACTTTTAAAACAGTTGACATAGTTGCCCAGTTTCAAAACTGTTGACGTTACTATACTAAAGGTATGACTCATCATCAAACGATTTTACTTTGGTGAAACGTACAACGCGTAATACTAGTTTTACTTAACTTCAGTTCTTCACACTCGTTTTCCTAGTGCAGTGAATTCCAGTTAGTGCGGACTCCAAAGTGATGCCACCTTTTTGTTCTCACTAACCGAGGTCTGAGTTAAACGATGAAAATATTCGAAAGGTATAAACGAACCCCTTTCGTTAAATAAATTTAATTCGGCTTTTTGACAAAAATCAAGTAGGTTACCAACTTAATGCAGAAATAAACAACATTTTCTTTAATTTACTGATTTTATTAAACGAAGTTAATACTTGCTAAAAGGGATCACTAACTTGCTATTAAACTAAAATTAATAATGAAGTTACATATGAAAATCACTTAAAATCATCAAACGAAGTAAATAAATACTTGTTAAAAGTGCTAAAAATATACATACAAGGCAAATAAATACTTTATTCAGATCGACCTGTTTCATCACTCAGATGGCGATATTCTTAAAATCTATATTGATACAAATACTTTCGCAGAAAAAAAAATGGAAATATAATTACCGTAAAATTCATTGCAATGTCCATTGCCCCAGACCCAAAAAGAAATTTCTGACTAACATAATCAAAGAAACAATTTCTAATTCTTTTCCGTAACCATTTTTTTTTTCGAAAATATTTGTATCATTATAAATCTCAAGAATGTCGCCGTTCTGAGCGATGAAACATGTCGATCCGAATAAAGATATTTATTTGCCTTGTAAGTATTTTTTAGCACTTTTAGTAAGTATGCATTTACTTCGTTTGATGATTTTAAGTTATTTTTGTATGTAATTTTATTAGAAAGTTTAGTTTAAATGCAAGTTAGTGACAATTTGTAATAGAAAAGGATAAATTTCTGAGGGCAAACACATTATGAAAATAAATTGCCGTATTTAAGGGGACCTTCTACATTAGGAGAGAAAAGAAAAGCCCTTTTTATGATTTTTTTTGTAAGAAAACTGCATGATGGATCTTTTTGAAATTTTAACAGTTTATTGTACATATCTTAAGGTATACACAAATTTTTTTTATTCGATTTTATTGCGTCTACTCTAAATTATAAACAAATATGTTCAACCACATTTTTTGACACGGTGGGTATGATTAAAAAAAAACTACTCAATGGTTCATCTTGATTTTTTTTAAATTAAAGCTTATTTAATTGCCTTCGATATGAATTAAAGCTTTTACTAAAATTATTTAAACAAAAGTTATTAACAAATAAGAACGAATTTTTTTAACAAAATTTTTGTTTTTTTTAAATCAGCCATTACATAACTTTTTTAAAAATAAATTTATGGGTTCCTTTAATTTAACTAGAAGCTATACTCAAGAAGTTTAAGAAAAAAATTTATTTTTGTGTTTCAGATAATTCTACAAGGCGCTATCATGCCCATCGTCCAGACGAAATTTTTCAAAGCAGTTGAACATATTTGTTTATAACTTAGAGTAGAATTAACAAAATCTAATAAAAAAAAATTCTTGTGTATACCTTAAGATATGTACAATAAACTATTAAAATTTCAAAAAGATCCATAATGCAGTTTTCTTACAAAAAAAATCATAAAAAAGTGGTTTTTTTTGGCTCCTAATGTAGAAGGTCCCGTTAAATAATTTAACTTTTATTGAACTAATCTGTCATTTTGCGTTACTTGAACAAACGGTACAAAATCAATTTCAAGTTTTGAGACAAACTAGGAAATTTGCTCCGTTACAGCATATTTGGATGGGTTATATAGACTAGCAGCCATTAGCATTTTTTGAACATCTTACATTTTTAGTGGTTGAAAGTTATTTTCTCTTTATTATTCTCGATGGCAATTTCTCAATAACCAAAGATACAACAAAATAAATGGTTTTTGAAAAACAAAATTACAAAAGCAATTTCGATTCAGCTCGGTCATTCTCTGTAGAGAACTACGAAGTTCAGAAAACTGAAGTTCTCCCCAACACAGTGTGAAGAGAAAACTGCGCTCGGAGCAAACCCGGGGCCCTCCCCTGCAGGACTTCACATTGTGACACAAAATTGATGAAGTACAGAAACATAAATAAACTTTATTAAATACATATTTACTATTTATTATTTAACTTTAAAAGATTTTAATTCAGAAATTCAAAAGAATTAAATAACCTGAAAAAAAATTGCATTTATATTTTGGCAAAGGAGATTTGGGAAATGGGTGTAGAAGCAGCGTATCTAACAGTAAAGTTTGCAACCCTTTTTTATTCCAAGAAGGAAACCACAAGCTATTTCCAGAGTGTATGTTTTTGTCTCAAGCACAGAAAGAATTTTCCAGACTCAAAATATTAACAAAAGAGACTAATACCTAATACAAGCCTTAAGAAGGAGTAAGTCCTTAGTCAGAAATTTGTCTTTGTGTTCGGGGCATAAGACAACGCAATGACTTTGAAAGGAAAAATGTACATACTTTTATTGGGAATAAAAATTCCCCATGTGTGTATATATATATATATACAAAAAAAGGTTTGGTAGTATAAATTTGGCGATCCCTCAATTTCCGCACCCGGGGTGACCGCCCCCTTCGCACGGACCTGTTTATCCATATTATATCCAATGAGTAGTACGGGTTAATTCCAAATTAACATTAATTGCAAATAGGAAAAGATGCGGTAACGAAATTCTTTTTAGTAACCGAAGCTTGCCCCCCCCCCCCTTCCATTCCTCCGCCGTCAATCCAATCCGCATATTTATATTTCATACATTACTTGCAAAATTTAAAGCATTTTTCTTACTTTAGCAAAATAAAAATTTTACATATATATATATCTGTATATACTTAGCTGTCACTTATTCCACTTTTATCACTCCTTCCGAATATAAGTGTCTTAAACAGCGTATTATGAGGAGTCCACTGTACTATTTCCCCATACGAAGAACTTGTCTAAGAAAGTATATCCCAATTAAAATAAACTTTTTCCTTTATTCTCTGGCTTTTTTAAATAATTGAATTTCCATTCTAAATAAAGTAAAAAGGTTTTTATTCCAACTTTTCGACATTTTTAAAAGAATAGTTCTCTTTTTTAACAGCTCTTTATGCAATCAGTTCAGCGAGCGACTCTCAACAGACACCACTAGAAATGGCGATTGATTAACCTTCCAGACACTTGCTTGTTTAAGATGTTAACTATAAAACCTTAATAAGTATCGTAAGAAAATAAAATCAATCAAACTTGTAAGAAGTTGAATCATTGAAGTTTGTTCGAAAGTAAAGATTTAAAAGTATTTTCTTAAGTAAGGAAGTTTCCATTAGAAAAATAATTTCCTGTAGTAACCAGGGCTTAATTTCTAGCAAAAAAGTAACGGACAGAAAAAACGGTACCGGTAGAAAATAAAATCAATGAAACTTGTAAGAAGTTGAGTCACTGAAGTTTGTTCGAAAGCAAAAATTTAAAAGTATTTTCTTAAGTAAAGAAGTTTACATTAGAAAATTAATTTCCTGTAATAACCAGGGCTTAATTTCTAGCAAAAAAAGTACCAGAAAGAAAAAGCGGTACCTGAAAAAAAGTACCGGTAGGAAATAAATCAATGAAACTTGTAAGAAGTTGAATCACTGAAGTTTGTTCGAAAGTAAAGATTTAAAAGTATTTTCTTAAATAAGGACGTTTCCATTAGAAAAGTAATTTCCTGTAGTTACCAGGGCTTAATTTCTAGCAAAAAAGTACCGAAGACCTAATATTCTGCAACACTAACAACCGTAGTAACAACCTCCACCGTCAATCCAATCCGCATATTTATATTTCATACATTACTTGCAAAATTTAAAGCATTTTTTTTTTTT
Organism: Maratus speciosus; assembly: GCA_963932465.1. Lineage (NCBI taxonomy): Eukaryota > Metazoa > Arthropoda > Arachnida > Araneae > Salticidae > Maratus > Maratus speciosus. The sequence goes on along the minus strand of OZ010789.1, from coordinate 124,142,714 downwards.
TACTTTAGCAAAATAAAAATTTTAAATACATATATCTATCTGCATATACTTAGTTGTCAATTATTCCACTTTTATCACTCCTTTCGAATAGAAATCTTTGCCTAATTTTAATGTTAATAAATCGCAGAATTCTACGATTAAATGTGGTAAGGATTATGATTCGGAAATAGAGTTGACCCAAAAAGAGAAAAAGTTCGCAGTTATGCATTTTTATGAAAAAAATTAATGAAATTTACAAAAATTAATATTTATATATGCTGAAGAATAGAATAACGTTTTTCAATTTCCTATAAAAGGTACATATCTTAAACTATAATCGATTCTTTCCGCATAAGAATCTTTCGTGATGAGTCCCTGCAAATCAGATTTAATTTAAAATGTGGCACTGTTATTGAAAAAGTTCGATGCTTTTATAGAAAAAGAGGAAACACTGCTCGATTGCTTTTTATCAGAATAACAATGCGTGACAATTAGGTATATCTACTTACGAATGAAAGTGACTTCGTAAATGTGCAGAACAAAGCCTTAGAATGGGCAGCGTTCCTGATGAAAAATAAATAGAAAAATCACTAACGTTATTTTCATACTCGTACAAAATAGAAGACTAAAAACCTCAGACAAAGAAAACCTTATGCTGATGCTATTTCACTAAAAATAGAAGAAAATCTTCTTTTCACGTTGAATATATAAATAAAAAATTAAATAACGAGCCAATTAAAAAATATCTTACTGTCACAAAAGAAAATAGAACTCAAAGCAAATTCATTGTTCGCTCTCTTGAGTGGCACCATATCAAAACGTCACGTCGCCGCCATCAATGCCAGACATAAATTTGCAAACATCACTAGAATAAAAAAAAAAAAAAAACGATTTCTGTTTCCCCTTTATTCTGATCAAAATAGCATTAAAATGATTTGAATTGGAATGCGTAATTTTTAAAGGAGGAAAAGTTCTTTTTATTCTGTACATGAATATATAAAATTTTGAATGTAAGACAGATTGAGCTTGAGCCCGTCCAAACCTAAAGACTAATATAAAAATTGAGCCCATTTCATCTTCATCTCCTACGTGTGCGACATATTATATCACATATAAGGGTTTTGTTAGAAAAGAATACAAAAGCTTGGAGATAGGAGGGAAAGGAAAGGGTTTCAGTTTTCCAGAAGCGCTATTGCACTTGGCTCCGGAGCGCTGTATTTATGAGCTACGGCGAATTCCGACCAACATTTAAATATTTACCAAAATCAGCGAAGTCCTAGAGCGTAAAACTAAAGTTTCCCGTTCCAGATTCGAATGGATCCATGCGGTCCTTCGAAGAAGGTCGCGTAGCGACCCACCGTCCTCCAAGGCACCAAACGACGCCCAGTCAGCACGACAACAAACCCGCCAGTTGGAACAGCTGCGCGTGGGACACGCATGGCCAAAACGCATTCTAGAACTTTGCAAAGAATTTCCTGCGGCCTGATTTTGTTTTCCCCCAGGGACTGCACTAAAACTCAAAAGCATTTGCTGGGTTTCCCTGGGTGGCCCTCTTCGCCCCATGGACTGTTATGAGGAGTTCGATACTCAAGAAAACGTCTGCACCGGGGGCGACGCCCCAAAATCGGCTCATCTCGACGAACCACCAAGTGGGCAGTCGAGGCTAACCGGCGCAAAGAGGCCTGTCACTGGCAACGATATCGTCAATCCGTCTACTCATCACCACAACGGAATCGTTTAGACCTGACTACGAAAAAACAGGCCATTCACTTATTGGTATCCTGCAACTGTCGCGAGCAAATCACGAGGGATGCGACGGTTCCCTCGAGCACCCAAGATGGTCAGTCTTGAGCACCCTGCTTAGTGGATCAGACGGACTGCTGTGCTTAGTCTACCACCATCGACATCCACACAACAGCCCCCAAGCCTCCGCCGAAGGACATAGCCTTCCGAGGACATTACGCCTTAAAAGGGTCACAAGCCCCTTTACATGCCGAACTAGACCACACCCTGTCCAAAGGCCCGGAGAACAGAACAGGGCGGTTCGCTTCTCAGGTCCAAAGTCGGGACCTAGAGCCCCAACACTATCCACGGCTGAGCAAAGTGCGTACATATCAGGAATTGTTCCCAACAAATAAAAGATGCAAGAGCCGCCAGCGCGTGCTCAATACACCAAACAGGCTTTAGGCCCGGAGAAGGTCACCATGCCCCCTCAGATGTCGAAAATCGTCATCTAGCCCAGGGGCCTACAGAAACTGAACGGACGGAATTCGTTTCCATCAAACCACACAGCCACAGACAGCGCCAAGACTCCAGGCCCGACACACCAGTAGTATTCAACTCTGGCGAGCGCCACCATGCCAGAGCACATCAAACAGGAGAAAGAAAAGGAGACTGTTCATCTGGCCAGCGGATGCAGTAAATCCCGCCTGCACAAAGACACGCTAGACTAGCCTTACCTCCGAGACTAGGGCGACAACGCCACCACTCCCGAGAAAATAAAACCCACACAACAGCAATACAAACAGCTGAGGAGACACCCGAGAGGGGACTTGGTATTCCGGTCGACACACACCTTCTACAAGTTGTCTAGGCTTCGTGGTTATGCTACCATCACCAGCCGCAGTCGACTCCGATCTGCCGCACCTCACCCACCTCAACGAGCATACCTCCAGATAGGGCACCCCACACTAGAGCATGGTTGTCCCCATTCAACACTCACCTTCCACAATTCGGTGGGCCCACGAATCAAACTCCCACACAGTCTGTGGTCGACACCGGTCACCGACACTTCCTGAACCCAGTGGTTCAGGAAGGGGTCCTACCTAACACACACAATACTATTTTTACTGGGTTTTTCCACATTTTGAACTTTTTTTTGCTATTTTTCATATTTTTTCACACACACCAACATAAAGAACATCAAGGCTCGGAAGAGCCACGTCGCCACTCCTCCCGGAGGATACCTCCTCACTGGGGCCCTGCTTTCGGTCACCTTCCACCAATGTGGCCGGGTCGAAACCACAGTGCCCACAGCCTGGCTCTCCGTCACCTCCCCTACTAAAAGAGTCGGATGGAGACCACCAGGAGGAGGCCTCGCCGTGCATACTTCAGCCTAGGACGTATCCTAGTTCACCTGGGACCACTAATGAGGCATATGCACGACTTGAACAGAGAGAGGCTCTGTATTCCGCATTTCAATCCCAAGCAGCTACACTGTAGCCACTCCCAGGAGTCCTAGAGTAGAGCTCCAGCGCAAATTAAATCCTGGTTATAGCAGTGATGTGGTAACAGTGAGCTCCGCCACAGTTTCAATCGTCTTTGAACTTAAGTACCACTATTTCCGAATAAAAATATTTGCCTTATCTAAGGACGGAAATTTTTTGTATAAAAATCTTATTATTCGGAAATAGTGGTACTGCAATGTAAGAGCTGTACGAACCTAGCAGCAGTTATCAATGACTTAGGGAAGCTTGGAGAGATAGGGAAGATAGGGAAGCTTGTTTGAATGTAGCTGTTCTAGTCACACTCACTTTTGTTGATAAAGTAATTGAATATGTACTGAGAGAGCAGAAAGATAAGGATGAGCAGGAGGAGATATGAAATATGAAGACTACACACAGACCAAGAAAGTTGCGTGGAAGAAAACTAATGAAGAATTGCAGACTTTCATAAGATTTGTCCAGCAATTTTCTGCTATATCAGAACGTGATGTTATGAATTCTTACTGGAAACACTGTGAATGTTTAAAACTCCGGCTGCAATGTTGTAAGTAAATTAGATCTCATCCCACTAAGAAATTCGTAACTTTCATGTGATAAATTTTGATTAATATTTACTAGAACTCAACGTCAAGTTTTTAAAATCTAATACATCCTGCCTTTTCTTAGAAAGAATCAATTATGTCGTCATCTTCAAAAATAAAATGAAGTGCAATTTCAATTGCTTATATTACGAAATTTATTAAGTGATATAGTATATATGGTCGTATTTGAGACTGTGTAACATCTATGCACAGAGGGCAAAATTGTCGGAGGTACAAAATTTTGAGGGTTGCAAAATGAGTACTAAATTGAAATAGTCATTTATTATGAAACAGTATTATATGAAGTTAGTATGCTATTATTTTAATGCATCTGTTTACTGTATAAGGGTAACACCAATATAATGACTGCGCCCATGACGTGGTAACATCCCACGCTTCACACTGCAAAAAAGCGTCCATTTGGGTATCACATACTGCTAATATCCAAACCGTCTGTAAATACTAGCATTAATAATGTCTATGTATAATACAATAAACACAAGTGGTTTCAAAATAAAATCGACTTGCAACGTATATGTGCAAATGTAAAAGATTTTGTCTTTTATAAAAAAAAAAAAAAAAAAAAAAAAAAAAAAACAGGAATATTTTCTCTGTTCCGTGAATGCGGTTTTGACACTCCTGAATACCAGTAAATACAGGGTTATTCTAAATGATGGACCCATTTTCAAAAAATTGCATTTATTAAAGTACAAATCCAAAATGAACAATCTTTATACCAATGAAAAGAAAAAGCTTGAAAGTTTTTTTTAAAGACATTATAAATGTTCAATGCGTCCACCGTTTGCTGCACGGCAGACATCTACGCAATAGCCAAGCTCGTCCCACACATGAGAAAGCGTATCTGCTGTTACTGAGTGCAAGGCGTTCAATGCTGTGATGGTTCAGAAGCGGTCGGTAGAGGTTGCGCTGCAATAGGCCGCGATTTTGTTTCACTGTCAGTTGTGAGTGAGATGGCTACTGTGGAGAACAAGGTTTACGAGACGAATTTCGCTATCGTGTGGATGTTTGCCGTGCAGCAATCGGCGGGCACATTGAACCTTTATAATGTCTTTTTTAAAAAAACTTGAAAACTTTCTCTTTTCATTGGTATAAAGATTGTTCATTTTGGATTTGTACTGTAATAAATACATTTTTTTGAAAATGGTCAGTCAACAAAACCTAGTTTTGAGAAAACTTAAAAAAAATTGCTCTTTTACGTCCGTTCTGAATAGAATATTAAAAATTGAGTTGTATTTAGACAGTGTATGGCAGTGAAACCGAAGTCTTTTTTGCATAGAAACGTGGGTCTACCCTATAAGAACAAAAATCCGTGGTTAACTCAATTTTGCTAATTTGAAAAACTAAAGCGGTTTTTGCATGGGGCGATTCATTTGTTTTAAGTAGGGGAGCTAAGGGATGGATGGGACATTCTCAATATTTCAAGCAATAAACATTTATTTTAAATTACTTCTTATCAAGTAGGACCACATTGCTGTTTTCATTTTCCTTCAAAGTTGCATTTTCTGAAATCTCTGCTTAAAAGTAAGTTTTTTGTACATTTGAAGATGTGAAATATCTCATACAATATAAAAAATTACGCTACGTTGTAGTTATTTATTTTAAGGTTCAATATCGATAATTAAAATGAATGAATAGTAACCATTGTGACAAAATAATTTTTGAGGCAAAATGGCTGAGAAGGGAATATATGCATAATGGGGATGATTGGGACATTTCAAATGGGGATGGATGGGACATTCTCATTCATCCCTAGAGATGTTGAAAATTTTATTTATTAACTAAATAGTATTATATAGGTTGATAAATTAATAATTTACGTTAATTAATAGTATTAAATAGTATTATATGAGTTGTTATTGTTTAAAATTTCTGAGTGTTATTAATTGTATTGTAATAATTATTAATGGATTACCAAAAAGTTGGTACTAAAACTTAATCAAAATAGATAAAATTGTTAAAAATAGTACATGTTTATTGATCAAATGGAGGGAAATTTAAATTGAATTTTGAAATGTTGCACAAATAAATCCCCACCCCTAACATATTGGGCCGATCGGAAAGTCGTGTCGTGTTGGGAAAATCAATTCGTACCGGAAAATTCTATCATTTAATTATTAGACACTGATTCCGATACCTAATGTCTAATAATTACCGGGCAGAATTTTCCGGTACGAATTGATTTTCCCAACACGACACGACTTTCCAATCGACCCAATAATATCCGTTCTGCATGTTTCTAAGATACATTTAATTAATATTAATTAATAAGTTATGATTGAAAATCATTAGCTATGCCATATTTAAAAGACATTTTGCACTTTCATTTCAAATCTAAAATGCCCCATAAGTGGTAAAAAAGAACAGATTGATAGCCCAAGTCTGCATTAAAAGTAAAACCTGCAATAAAAGAAGTTATTGAAAAAAAAACCATATCGATTCGTGCTGTAAAATCATATATTACAAATATAATTACATATAAGATTATAATTATAAATTTTAATTCGGTAAAATTGAATACAGAGAGGAAAATCTTTGTGTCCCATCCATCCCTATTAGTGTCCCATTCATCCCTGCTGTGGGGATGATTGGACAGGGAGGAACGTTTGTTTTTTATTTCATAATATTTTTCTGAATAAATCATAATCTAGAATAAATATTGTTCATATATGTTGTCAAATACCTAATGTATGAAATGCGATATATAATATTGATAATAACTTAAATAAAAAAATTAAAAAAATATTTTTGTGAAAATGTCCCATTCATCCCCCATCTCTCCTATCTTATTTTGTATTATTGTCCGTCAATGTTGAATTAATCGATGTGCTATTTTTTTATTGTAATTTAATAAAAATGGGACCCAAACAATTAAATAATTATCACATCCAGAGCCTGATTTATATATAATCAGAAAATTATAATTTGTTAGACTCCAAAATTCCAGAGCGTAAGGAATAGGTGCGCATTGCAGATCTAAGCTAAAGTTGGGCTCTGGTCACTGACATTAATGATGAGCTAAGATAATTTTCACATTAAAAATGAAGTATCTTTTTCAAACGTCATTGTATAGAATTGTGTGAAAATACTTTTCAGTTAAAGAAAAGACAGATTTTAATCGTTTCTGTATAAAATTTATATTATTCCTGGTGTGAGTAGGTAAAAAAATGTATCATATATTCCATAAATAGAATCTATCATAAATTATTTTCACAATACTTTCTATATAGATGCTTAAAAAACAGCAGTGAACTCTTTTATGGTTTATTATTTACTACTCTTATCTAAAAAGACAGCCTGGCGTAAAAAATCGATGTTATTTTTCCTTTTGCCATAAAAGGATTTTATTGAAAAAAAATTCTCTAACATCATTTGATGGATAAAAGAGGAAAAGGAATTGACGGAATTTCTATTTTTTCCCTATCTATAAATAAATTGGGACACAAAAATACTTATATAGACGACTTACGTAGTTTACAGCGTGATTGTTAAGTTTTGCAAATCAAGGTTTCAGACACACTAAGAAACAAGAAAGAAAATTATGCTACATGGTATAGATTACGAAACACTTTCAAACATTATCTGAATTATATCGAGAAATTTTATTTTTTTTATATAATGAAATGAGACATCTAAATAAATAGTAATAATAATAAGCATATATTTAAATACAATTTAAAAAATCTATTAAACGCAATTTAAAAAATCTATTTTCAGCAATTGCTGTCTATAACTGGTAATATGTGCGAAGGTTTTCTTGTAGCCCTGTATATGATCTACAAACCTCGTATTACACTAAAAATTAGTTAAGTCTGTCCATCTGTTCACCTAAAGCTCAGAAAGCATACGGTATTGTTCATAGGTTACTTGATGATTTGATGACAATGATCATGTCTCTTTTTTTTACGCTTTCCAACATACTTCAAAAGTGTTTATGAATTCGGTTTGTCTGGCTGTCTATGTGCGTCTATCCGTATGTCTGTCTGTACATCCTTTAACTCCATAAATATACTCGGATTGCTATGTAATTGACATATGTTTTTGAGTCTTACCATCATATGTTCGGTATTGAAAATTAATTGTGCAGCATTTATAGTTTGTTTACAGGGGCTCTCAAAAGAACGCCGTTACATTGTGGTCTATGAGAAAAATTGTTTGCAGACTATTTCAATGATGTTAAACTATTTCAAACATGTTGAATTTGATATACTACAACATGCTTACTATAGAATAGGGTGTAAATAGTATTTATCGTTCATTTACAGGGACATAAAAAAGTATTTGGTTACAGTACTGTCTTTGACTAATATTGCTAGAAGTAACCTTTTAGATGTATTATACAGTTTTAACTTGAACGAATTTATTGCCTATTACTTGGTGGGAAATAATTCGAAATTTTAATCCATACCACATTAATGATACGTTAGAACTGATATGTATTTTCAAAAATTTTCCTTCATCTACAAAACTCTGTATATAAATATACGCACTTTTAAAATAACTTTTTTATTTTTTATATTCTACACTTATCTGGATAGAAGACATACTACTTCTATTCGAGAAAAACTTTTGCAAAAAATGTCTCTAAGATCATTTGATGTAAAACAAATGTAAAACAATGGGCAGAGTTTCCATTTTACTATGCGATACAAAAACTAAAGCCTGGAAAGGACATTCTTTGCTTTTACTTTCTTTTTTATTCATAAGAAGAAAGTTTTAGAATCGCGAAAATTTTGAACTTTCGGTATTTATAGATTTTACACCTTAGGATGTTCTGAATACTAATTTAACGAACTTTTGGATCGACCTGTCTAGCGTCTGGCATCTTGTTTTCTCCTTTCTAGTAAGGGGCTATGCATATATAATGTTATAAATTTTTTGGAGATTTTGGACACCCTCCCCCTTTACGATATCATGTGTTATCATTCTTCGAACCCCTGCCCCCCGCCCTAATAATATCGTTATCAATGTCTAAAAATTCTTTTGATTTTTGCAATTTTTCTATTTTGTTTGTAGTGATATACAGATATGTTTGAGCATTTATTATTTGCATACTTTATTGATTCAAATTAAGAGAAATCAATAAAACATCACTATAATATAGGTATAATATAAGGTATAATATAAGTAATTTTATATCAAAGAAAACTTAAAAAAGAAACAGTTACTCTTTAAAAGTATTTAATGATAGATTTTCGTTACATAATGCATTCAACAGTAATAATGCCTTATTGCACTTGCTTCTGCATGAGGAGGTGGGCTGTGCAAGCAGAACTTTTTATCAACAAAACAGGAGGACAATACTTTCTCTCTTCTTTACTGGTGAATACAAGTATCATTTCAAACACACTTCCCACCTGGTTTCTCGAACAGCGGATTATATATGTATACACATATGATAGAAGAATAGGAATACCAAACGTTAAGGTATTCCATGTTTTGGAATTAAATAATTTTATAATCATTTAATGATTTTAATAATAACTTTGTATTTTCATAAGAATAGATAGCAGACTAAAAAAATATTGCAGACTATTTTGATGTAAAGAATAAATTACAAACAAAAAGAGAAAATTTTTGTTCGATCAAAAATGATAACGATATCAAAAGAAAAAACGTCTCTTCCTAGAGATATCTTACGATATCGTGTGCTAGGCGCCCATCCACCCTAAAGTGATAACATTATAGATGCACAGTCCCTAACATAGATATTTTGATCATTGCATTTCAGGAATTAATGCACGGTTTCTATGAATCTCCGTATTTAGTTAAACATGTTCACAAATTAGTGGTTAGTCGATTTTATTGTATACTGCTGAACCAATGGCGCTAACATGCCATACGTTTCACAATTAGGGTGATTAGTATATCTCAATATCTATGGATAAATTTGAAATAAATGTAATATGTAAGATGCTTATTATGAAAATTCATGCTAATTCAGAATTGTGTTTGATCACTCAAGAGGATGCTCTGCTGTTCTATGCTTTTTTCGATGAACGTTATATTTGTATTGCAATTTCTATTGCATAGAAATGCAGGAAATTTTACATTTGAGCTTTTTAATTAAACATATATGTGTTGATTAAGATGTTACTTTTATGCCCTCGGAAACATATGCGGACGTTTAGTTTTTATAATCATTATTACTGTAAATAATAAAAAGAACAAAAATTTGATAATAACATATTCACTACAGAATTTTTTTCAACAAGATAAATAAAACTTTTTTGCTTTGACTGCACCCATGTAGAAATAGATAGATACAAAAAAAGCGTAAAATAGTTTTTCGGCAGTCACTCACTGTAAAAAAAAATCTGTATATCTACATAACTAGTTTTTGTAAAACTACAGAAATCTGCATGTTTACTAGAATTTTATCCGTAATCGGGGAAAATATTTACCACTCGCATAGTACAAATACATGAAATATCTTAGTTTGACCTGTCAGCCAATGAGAAAAGACTTCAATGGTGACGTAATGACTATTCACGCAGCCACAGAGGCATTCAAGGCATCCATCTTGATTATGATTTCAAATTAGTAGGTAAGTAAATATTTCTTCTTTATGAGTTAATTTTTTTATATTTCCATTCTACTTGATTCCTAATAAGTACAAATCAACTATACAGTAAGACTGTTTGATTTCGAATTATAATATAACATGATTTTAGCAGGTATTAATGCGTAATCTTCCTATTATTTTTTGTTAAATATTTATTATTCAGTCAAATGACTATTCTTTACACCAGTGTTTATTAGATGCGTGCAATTTCTAATGTTTTATCTTTTAAATCAAATTTTATTGCAATATGGTTAGCAGATTAAATATTTTATTTTTAATTATTGATGCAATGAATAGTACTCCCCCCTTTGACTGATAATGAAGGCCAAATATTCCACTATTCTTCCGCAGAATACTTAAAATGTATACCAAAATTATCTGTCTTAATATTAGTCGTGCCGAGTAATCGGTATTTATTGTACTGGATTCCAGCATCGCGTCGGGTTTACTTTACTATTTTGGTTCGGATCGGGTCGGTTTGGGTTTCTTCAAATCTTGCGTGTCGGTTTCGGGTTGACTGATTTTTCAAAAGAATGTCCAAAATATTTTTTTCATGCTAAACATCTAGGTGTAGGGCAGATGTGCCAGTAATGGACAAACTTCTACATATTTTGTTTATAAAAAATATTAAACAATAAAAATTTTACTTAAAAAAATTTCATAACGCCCCCCCCCCCCCCTTACATGTTTTATAATCTGTATTATTGTTGATACTCTTAATCAAACCAATTAGGAAGCAAAAAGTGATCCTTCGAAGTTCCACTGTTTTTCATTTATGTTGGCGAACATGCAACGGTTTAACTTAATAAATTTATATATTCTTTTACTTTCCGGCAAAATTTATTAATGACTATTAATGTTAATAATGACTATTAATATTAATGACTTGTTCATGCATAGATGTAATAGTTTCCCTATTTATGGAACATTATAGTATATTATCCATCATATAAACTAAGCCATAAAGAATGGTTCTAAGCATGGATTAAACTAAGCATGGGACAAATTTTGAAACTTGCAATTTCTTTAATTATAAAGTTGTTTCTGAAAACTATGTTTCTATATTGTTCAAGGACATTAGAAATTTTTTCATTTTGTATTCTATAAACTGAAATATTGTTTTTGTGTCAAACAAAGTTCATTTTCTTATTTTTGTAAAAGGTGTCCCATTCCTCCACACTCTCTCCTATGATTCTAACTCTGAATATTGGGCACTTCTCTATCTATACGCACGTATCATGGGTATATGTGTTAAAACTATCAGAAATATTATATATATGAATGCGTGTATATGAAAAATGAAATGTTGTAATATTTTTACCTATTCCTAGAGAAGAATAAATGGTTCTTAACTGTGCCGTAAATAAAAAGGATTTATCACATTTCTTATATACTTTTGATTTCTTAACCTTTAATTGATGTTACCGGTCTCTCAGACCGCGGCTTTTTTTAATTTTTATAGTTTAACTTGCAATTTTCAATTTAACTACAAACACTATCGAAATTTTGTTCCGTTTGGAACTTTAGTTCTATCACCAGAGACTTTTGAATAGGTGAATTTTAATTATAACAGTGCTGTACAAAAAGTTTAGTACAAAAACACCATCCTATGAGTTAATCGTGCCTTTTATTCAACTTTCGATGAAACGGTCTCACAGACCACTTCACACTAGTTACGTGACAATTTCTGTGACATCAGTTAAAAGTTAAGCAGTATATTGAAATATGTATTTATTTTATCTGAAAATTGTTCTGCTCAAACTTTTTGTAAAAATCTTAACAAGACTTGGAAAAAACCTAAATATAAACATCTGCATTTTAATTTTACGTGAAGTTCTGAGCAATAAAATGCTGAGTTTTTACTTTCTCATGCAAAGAGAGATATAGGGTAGGTAGGGGTAAAGATACGAACGGGGCAAAAATACGCACCGGCTGATTTCATATGAAGCAACATTTCGGCTATCATGACCAATAGGTGGCAGTTTGGTTTCAAGTGTACTAGTCATTTATTTAAACCTTTTGATAAAAGTAGCAATTTGTGGTAAGAAAATGAGGTAAGTTTAAATTTTCGAATTTTGATATAATATTTTGTATATTTCACTTTTTTCTTTACTTCACAATACCTGGAATTTTTACAAATCCAAAAATTCAGTGGAGATCGAAAGCTTTTTAGCTTCTAAATGCCGTAGTTTACCTCGATCACATTTGTTTATACTTATAGGTAGCCGGTTAAGCAAAATATTGCAGAATGGGGTAAAAGTACGCATACGCCTTGGGACAAGATACGCACATGTTTATGATACGGGACTTTGCCCTATCGTTTTAGCTAGATGCAAAGCTTTCCACTTTTCTAAATTTGTATTATATAAAATATAATAGATACATAACTAATATAAGTTAGTAAACTACATTTTCCTTTTTCTAGTTAAGTTTTTTAAATATAGAACATATGTTCTACCTACCTACTTTTAAAAATCAATATTCTTGTTTCATGAATCGCTTTTGTTTTAAACCTCAATCTTTAACTCCTGTTAACGGTCTCACCGACAGCTGCAATATTCAGTTTTCACAATTTAACTTTTAATTTTCAATTTAAGTATTAATTTTTGTTTAATTTGGATTCGTTCGGTAAATTAGAAGTATAGCTGAAGACTTCTGAATGCGGGAAAGTTTACTATAATAGTCCTTTACATAAAGTTTAGCGCAGAAACCGCCTCTTATGAGTCAGTAAACCATTTTATTCAATCTACGATTAAGCGGTCTCGAAGACCGCTTACAGTATTTATGAAACAATATTTGTCACAATAGTTAGAGGTTAACTGCTATTCGCGATCTTGCAGACCGCTGTTTTTTCATGGTCTAGTTTACAATTTTCAGTTTAAATACTATAAAAATTTACTAATGCTTTTACATTACTCATTCATTTTAGTGGAAATGGGGCAAAAACCGGCCGTAATGGGCAAAAATACGCTCTGCGTATCTTTGCCTCATCACTGCGTACTTTTACTCCAACCAATGCGGCAAGGAGGAGGATGGCCAACCAGGGAAACCCAGCAAATGCTTTTGAGTTTTAGTGCAGTCCCTGGGGGAAGAAACCAATGGGGGAAAGATATGCAGAGCAAAAATTACAATTTCTTACGGAAATGTAATTTGACAGAATGTCGTATGATAGTGGAACGTGCCTAAGGTTTTAATACAACATTTTAATAAGTCGTCGCATATCAATGTTTTCGTTAAGAATCAAAATTAATGATAAGTGCGTAATTTTACCCCCCACCTACCCTATATCACTTAGGTGTGTCATGTGATTGTGAGCCATGTTGAGGACAACTTGTCACCAAGCGCCATTGAGATCAACCATGATGGCGCTTTTTAACAAGCTGTCCTCACTTCAAATACTTGTGGGCATGATACCTACATATGTTTGAATATTAAAGTATATACATTTGTCCATTTTCCTACATAAAACATAAATTGTTATTAGAGATGTAATTGTAGATTACATTTCATAATATCAATAAAACATGATTTACTTTCCTTTTATTTCGGGTTCGGGTTGAGATAAGTCTGGGTTGAGTTGCAGGTTGACGAAAATTATTTTAGCTGATTCTGGTCAGTTTGAGGATCGAGGAAATATTTTTGGCGTGTTCGGGTCGAGTTGCGGGTTGACTTAAGTATTATATTCTGTTTTGTGTCGGATGCAACTTGACCCATGCATGACTACTCTGTAGTCGGCTAATTTTCAATATATCAGGATTCGTACGGTCCTTAAAAGTACTTACATGTTTCAAAAGGATTTTTTTGTGCTTGAAAGTGCTTATTTTCATACAAATTTTTTTAAAGTCCTTAAAAGTGCTTTACTATCATTCTATTTCTTAATCGGGGGTGGAACTCTTCTGCATTTCTTTTCATTTCTGATTAAAAAAAAAAAAAAAAAAAACGCCATTGCTATCCTTTCTTCTGAAATTTTACCTCCCCTTTTTGCTCCCTTCTGCACAATACCAAAGTTTAAACTGTTTAAAACTTTTTTTAACCTTTAACTGATGTTACTGGTCTCTCACCGACCGGTGCTTTTTTCAATTTTCATAGTTTAACTTGCAAATTTCAGTTTATCTACAAACACTACTGAAATTTTGTTTCGTTTGAAACTTTAGTACTAACACCAGAGACTTCAAATAGGTGAATTTTAATTATAACACTCCTGTGCAAAAAGTTTAGTACAAAAACATCCTATGAGTTTATCGCGGCTTATATTCGTCTTTTAGTAGGAGAGCTGTTGAACATTTTTGAGTAGGTATTTGAGGTACCCTGAAAATTTGTGCAACACTTCTTTTGTAATGCCTGAATACAAAATCGAATGTCTGGCTGAAGGATCGTGGCCCAAAAACTGTGCCAGACACGTGTCAAGTGCCATTTGGCACTTGACACGTGTCTGGCACAGTTTTTGTGCCGACTAAAGTGCCTGTCATTTTCAAAATACTTGTTTCTAAGCATAAATATTATTCTGCCTCAATCTCAGCGTGCCTCAAATACCTTTTTTGGGTAGTCAAAAAATGGCACTTGACACGTGTCTGGCACAGTTTTTGGGCCGACTAAAGTGTCTGTCGTTTTCAATATATTTTTTTCTAAGTATAAATATTATTCTGTCTCAATCTCAGCGTGCCTCAAATACCTTTTTTTGGGTAGTCAAAAAATGGCACTTGACACGTGTCTGGCACAGTTTTTGGGCCACGATCCTTCAGCCAGACATTCGATTTTGTATTCAGCCATTACAAAAGAAGTGTTGCACAAATTTTCAGGGTGCCTCAAATACCTTCCCTAAAATGTTTAACAGCTCTTGGACTATTTCGATGGAGCGGTCTCGCAGACCGCTTCAGACTAGTTATGTGACAATTTCTGTGACATCAGTTAAAGGTTTAAAAAATGGCTCTACTCTATTTGTTACTTTATAGTGAATAAATAATCAGTCCTAAATTTCATTAACTATTCATTCCATCATACTCATTTCATTAAAATTTTAGTCTAGAATGAATGTGCTAAGTTTTCCCCCTCTTACTAGGTGAGCGGTTGAAGATATGTACAGATTTATAGTCAAAAAACACATTTTTATTAATTATCATAACAATAACTAAAAAAAAACTAATTCTATCAAAAACATTGTCAATACAGATGTTGTAGAGGTTAAAATTCTGATTGAAATGTGCACTTACACTTAACATTTTTGTTGAATTTTTACAATTATAATTTAAAGTTTTGCCTAATTCGTTAAGTTCTTGAAGCCAGAACAGACGAGGTTATCAATTTAACCTGTTTCTAATTTATATATATTTTTTTAATTTATTGAGGTATTATTTGAGGATTTTGTAATTATTTTAGGCTTTATTTTGGATATTTTCAGAATTATGGCTTAACCTCTTGATTACGGATTATAGCCCAGTGGTAGGAAAGGAAAAAAAAGGCCGAATTCGGAATTAAATACGGGAAAGCTGGAAATTGTTTTAATCCCTTCGACATAGGACAGAAATAAACGTACTAAGTTTCCCCGTCCTACTAGCTGCAGTTTTGCCGCTACGAACAAATAGATAACTTAAAGTGTATTATTTCATGATTTTTAGCATATTTCAAAAATGATTTGTAAATGATGGGAAATATTGTTTACGATCTCTGATAATGTATTTGAATTATGCGTCGTATTTAATTTGACATATATAGTGAATAACAGTGCGTATACCTCACATTTAAGGAGGTCGAAAATAGTGGGGAGGAGCGAGGGGACAAATGAGCCTTGTCGCTACAGGAATTATAGGTCAACCAATAGCACGATTTTAAACTTCGATATTTTACTAAAAGAACTAAGATGGTTTTAATAAAAAATATTTTCGACTAGTATACGAGCATCTTAACACGGGAGAACTCGCTGCATGAGATTTTCTCTCACAGTCGTACTTTTTTAAGACTCGTATTTAAACCATTTTTCATTTTAATTAAAATTTCAAAATGTTATTTCAATTATTTTACCTCTTTTGTGAATAAAATTACTAAGCCAACCAAAAAAAGTTGATATTATATGAATGTAAAGTAAAAGAAAAGGAATTGGGCATTCTCACTAGCGAGTTCTCCCAGGTTAAGTTAAATTCATAGAATTTTAAAACCTTTGGAATATTGAAAAAAAGTATTATAATCTTTACGTATTTTTTTTTTTTTTTAACTAAGGTTTAAGTTTAACGATATCAGTTGGGAAATGGTATGTAAAACGGCTGTCAATTATGCACCTCTTTCTCGATAACTACTAAATTATAATCCTCAAAATATACAAAATAAAGCATTAACATAATTACAGAAACATCGGGAGGTCCTCAATAACTTAAAGAAAATACATGTATGTAGTAAACGGAGGTAGGGCGGATTGATAACTCTGTCTTTCTCTTGATTAGCGATTAACCCGGGAGAACTCGCTGCATGAGATTTTCTCACACAGTCTTACTT
This sequence comes from Maratus speciosus, assembly GCA_963932465.1. NCBI lineage: Eukaryota > Metazoa > Arthropoda > Arachnida > Araneae > Salticidae > Maratus > Maratus speciosus. The sequence goes on along the minus strand of OZ010789.1, from coordinate 124,125,861 downwards.
TTTTAAGACTCTTATTTAAATCATTTTTCATTTTAATTAAAATTTCAAAATGTTTTTCAATTATTTTACCTATTGTGTGAATAAAAGTATTAAGCCAACCAAAAAAAGTTGATATTATATGAATGTAAAGTAAAAGAAAAGCAATTGGGCATTCTCACTAACGAGTTCTCCCGGGTTAAGACAAAATTTTGAAATAGAATTGCGACCTTAATGTTCAGCAAAAATATTAATATGGGTACTCATTTTATTCAGAATTTCTAATTCTACGACATTTTTATTGACAGTGTTTTTGAAAGAATTAATTGTTCTGAGATATTAAGATAATTTAAAGGATTTTTCGACTATAAATATGTACATATTTTCTAATGTTCACCTAGTACGAGGGATAAAACTTAGTACTTGCATTTTAGTACGGAAGGGATTGAAACAATTTCCAGTTTCCCACCCACATAATTGTGAGTTACATCCGCCGATCACGGATCTTTGAAATAGAATTGTGACAATGTTCAACAAAAATATTAAATGTAGTTCTCATTTTACTCTGAATTTTAAGATGACGACGAGCTGAACACGAAAATTGCAAAACCTGAATTTCATTTTAGATTTCAAAGTTCTGCCATTTGCAAAATGGTCAGCGTTACGCACAGATATGTTTGTTCTTTATAATATAGATAAATATAGATTTTATTTTCATATCAAAATCTTAGTGTTTTTTTTTTCTTTTCAAACTTTTTTCACTCTTAAATCCATTTATATCTGAACCAAATCAATACTCGATCATTTCAAAGCTACCGTATAAAATCAAGTGTGTATTTTTAAATAATATATACGTAATGTGGGTCATACAGTAAAATGCGCAGAAAAAATGAAAAGTGACTTCGGACAATGAATTTTTTTAAAAGATTAATTTTTGTATTTTTTGTTTAATGTTTTGCAGTATTTCAAAGAGAATTGAAAATATATACTTTTTGGTATTGTTATTATTATTTGGTATTAATATTCTGCATAATTTGATTTTTGGAGTCTTATATGTAATTTTGAAATATGCCTGGAAAGGGATGGGGAGGACACGGTTCTTCCAGAATTTTAAATTCTAAAAAGTTTGTCGTTATCATCCAGACTCTTTGAAATTTTTAGACGTTAAAAACATAATGTTTTCGTAGCCCGAGTGAAAAAATATTAATATTTCGTGGAAAAAGGCTGGTAAGATTTTTACCACGATGTAACACTCAGGTTTTTACTAATTTTGTCGAAGTTTTTGCACATTTTATTTAGTAAAAAATATTTCTATTTGTCCGAATGTTTCGAAATTTTCGTAGGTAAATGTAAATCTGGCCTGTTGTGTAAACAGATTGTGTTAAAATACGGACGTTTAGTTAGTTTTAGGGTAGAAAAAATATAGCCTTTGTGAGGCGCGAAATGACCTATTAGTCCCCGAGCCAGGTACAAATTTCGTCAGTTATTTCCTCTCGGCCGATAATTTGTAAAATGCTTCAGAGAGTTGTATCATGAAGCTCCGTGAACGTTAGCTGCAGTTCATGGGTGGGTTGAGCAGCGGTAGCCTCCCACGCACGTAAAAAAAAAAAAAAAAAAAAAAAAAAAAGTCACTTTCTCCCGATTGAAAAATTTTCAAATTATAGATAACCTAATATACTGAAGAAAAAAAAAGTCAGCTAATTATAAAGTGGTGGTTAATACGTCAGCTGGTCACACGAACATGAAAAAAATATACAAGGTGCAAAGGAAAGTCTCTTTAACCTGAAAATACTTGCGAAAGGAGAGAGATACATCTATGTATTGAAGTAACGGTATAGTAAAGCGAATACGCCCGACCTGATGCACACGACAGAAGCGTCCCTAGTGGCGAAATTTGGAAGTTACCTATTGAAAACCGTAAGCGAAAAGAGATAGAGCAAAATTTCCAGTTTGAAAGATTTGGAGCATCAATTAATTAGTACGAAACGACATTTGGTTCACATGGATAAGATAAATCGTTGCCTGTATACACAAAAATGTCCGAAATCAATGAGCGACGATTCTACTTTGCATATTCACATTCTGTAAATGTAGCAGTGCAAAATTTTAGATTGTGACGTTGTACTGTGCTGTAATGGCTGTAAAAATTTAATTTCCAATGCATTTAAAATTTTAGATTAACCCTTTCAGGGGCAGAAGAATTCTGTTAGTAAACTTATGAAACAATTGACTGACACAAGAATATTCAAACGAATTTCACAAAAAATAAAAGCTCGTTAATTTTCACTTTCATTAGGAAAGCAAAATTTTGTTAAAATATTATTGCTGCCATTTGTCCATTTTGGAATTAAAATTAGGTGGCTAGACCATCTAGCCACCGCCCTTGAAAGGTTGAAATCTATGTCGTCGTATTCAAGAGTCTTGCAATAGACGTTCTATGCTGAGAAATGTGCATGTAGAATTACGCCACGAACACAATTGTGTATCGTGAGCAATGGCGAACTTTTCGAACAAACTGAATATTAACATTTTATCACTGTGAGACTGTTTGTCTTTTTTGTTTTTTTATGGGATGTTATCAAAATACATTCAGATAAGCACATATTTATACCAGAAATTGTACGTATTTCTTCATACTTCTGGCTATTCCATCCAAAGGTTTACACAAAATAGAGTGCTTCAATTTTGGACCTTTTTGGGTATACAGGCAAAGATTTATCTTATTCATGTAAACCAAATGCCGTTTCGTACTAATTAATTGATGCTCTCAAACATTCTGATTGGAAAATTTGCACTATCTCTTTTCGTTTCCGATTTGCAATGGCTATATTCCAAATTTCGGCACTAGGGAGCGCTGCCGTCGCTTGCATTAAATCGGGCGTAGTCACTTTACTATGCCGTTACCTCACTTCCATAGCTTTAGTTCTCTCCGTTCGCAAGTATTTTCAGGTTAAAGGGCCTTTCCTTTGCACCCTGTATATATTTTTCATGTTCGTGTGACCAGCTGACGTATTAACCACCACTTTATAATCAGCTGAATTTTTTTCCCTTCAAGATATTGGGTTAGCTATCATTTGACAAATTTTCAATCGGGAGGAAATGACTAATTTTTTTACGCGCGTGGGAGGTTACCGCTGCTACACTCACCCACGGAACCGTAGCTGATTTCACAGAGCTTCATAATACAACCTTTTGAAGCATTTTACAAATTATCGGCCGAGAGGAACTTGGTCATCAAAATCTGTTGCTGGCTCGCGGACTATATGTTCACCAATGTATTTGAAAGAGTTAAAATTCATGTTTTTAAAAATCAATTGCATTATCAGTTAGAAGATTTTAACTTTTAGAGCATATATATATATATATATATATATATATATATATATATATATTATTATTATTATTTTTTTTTTTTTTTTTTTTTTTTTTGCCGCTATTTCTAAAATGTTATCCTGGAATAAATTGCTACAAGTTTTCGAAAAATCTTTTCTATTTATTTTTTTTTTCAAAAGTTTAACTGCTGGGTGGGGAAAATATAGTAAATTTAATATCGGAATATATCAACGTGTTAATATTGGTGATATATCGCGATAACTACCGTAAAGTTTATGCGAATAGAAAAATTGCTTATTTTAAAGATAAATAGCATGTGACCTAAAATTTTAGTATAAACAGATGTAGAAAGGAGTTAATAAATGTTTCATGCTATTTTCTCCTACAGCATCCTTTAAAAGTATAAAGTGCAACTTATGTAAAATGAAATATATTGGTGAAACATCAGGTCCAATTCATAAACGTATCAATCATCATCGTTCAGACTCTAATAATAACAAAGCAAAAAATATACAATCTACAGCTGAAATTCAACATTTTCATATACATCAATTTAAAAATACGACAATTGAAATTCTTCAAATTCTAAAAAATAAATCAGAACGTCTTTATATGGAATCTTCATTTATGAAATATTACAACACAATTTATCCTTATGGACTTAACAGTGAAGTATTTAACAGACCTGTCAAAGTCTTCACATCTATAAATAACAATATTGATTATTCTCCAATTTATCCTACTCTTAATCATAATTTAAATAGTAAAACAACACGTAATAAACGAGGAAAGGGTTCATCATCAGTTGTAGTTTCCAAAAAATCTATCACTAAACATATAAATGATCTTCAAAGAAAATATTTAGAGAATTATAACTGGTTGTTAATTCGAAAACACATCTTTGCTATTAAAAAGAAACAAATTGTACAACATTTAAATGTATTTCTAAGTAAATCTTTCTCTAAACATTTCTCAGATATTTATTTTGACCTCATTATGTCTAGGGTTAATCTTTTAAATATTAATTTACAAAAAAAAACATAAAATTCAAAACATGAATACTCAAATGTTAATTACTTTTTCAAATCACATATTTAATAAAATTAATATCAATTCTATAATTAATGATAAAAATTGTTTTTTTCCTATTAATAATCTTCATATCTCAAAAACCTTTAAATATCCTAATACAATTGGTAGAAAGATTTTTAACTACAATACATTTTCAAAAAATACATCTGCTGCAAGTAATTTTCCGTGTAAATGCAATGACCCCACTCTAAAAAAATACATAAACAATGATCATGGACATATAATCACTGGAAATCTTGATATTGTTAATGATTTTAAATTGAAACAACTAATGGGTTATGGTACTAAATATAGACTCCCATCTAAATTTAATGTTAAATCTATTATCAAACAGTTTACACATGATATTGATATTTTTATTTATAAAATTTCTATCTCTTATAATAAGCCTATTGAATATTTTAATCAGTGGAAAATATTAGTAATTGAAAAATTAACTATGGCTTTAAAAAATAATATGGCTGATTTGGTTTCTATTAATACACAGCATATTTTCCAACAAATTACTAAATTACAAAAAAACTACGTTATTACATATGTAGACAAATCTTCTAATAATTATGCTATTATTTGTAAATCTTATTATCACCAACTTCTTACAAATTGTATTTCTTCTAATAAGTCATTTAAAAAAACTAATGAAAATGTAATTGTAAATAATCGTAAAATTCGAAGTTATTATAAACTATTAAATATTTTCTCTACTAACTTTAATTATCCATATTTAGTTCTTATTCCCAAATTTCATAAAACTCCAAATAAATTTAGGACTGTAACTATTGGTTGCAATACATATAATAATAAAGCCAATAAACTTCTCTTAAAAATTCTTAATCAATTATATGTACTTACTACAAACAATGATAATACACATTGTATAAAAAATAGCTATCAACTTGTCAATATTTTAAAAAATCTTCATTGTGTATATAATATAACAAGATATGACTTCAAAGATCTTTTTAATAATATAGACCTATTAGATTTACATAAAATTATAAATGCATTATTTAAAAAGTATTATAAAAAACTGGAATTACCATCTAATATTGATATTGCATATTTTAAATCTTTAACTAACTTCATTATCTATAATAATTATATCTTGCAAGATGACACTTTATATTTACAGCATGTCGGTATACCACAAGGCGGTTGTACATCCAGTTTACTCTCAGACTTATACTTATATCATTATGAACGTAATTTTACTAATAATAATCTACATTTATATCGTTATGTTGATGACATAATTTTAATTGATACTGATCATTCTGCAATTACTCCATTTCCAGTAGATTATCCCACTAATTTGGAATTAACGGAAAACCTTTTATCTAACAATACAATTAACTTCTTAGATCTTAAAATTACAATAAAAGACAACAAAACAATCACAGATTTATATGACAAACGTAAAGAATTTAAATTCAAAGTTAATACATTTACAAATTTTAAATCTTGTCTACATCATTCTGTATTTCGAAATATAATACTTAATCATTTATATAGAATAAAATGATTATGTTCTTCTCCTCTAATTAACAATAATATTAAAAAACTAATTTATGATGCATTAAATCATGGTTTTCCAAAAAAATTCATATATTCATTAATATACAATTAGTTTTTTCTTACATGATCTTTTAAAACAAATTAACACATGCGTAAACAAAATTACAAAAAAATTATAAAATAAAAAAATCTCTATAAAAAATAAAAATTGTTAAATAACATAAAAAATTATTATAGGATGGATGGGTGGGTAGATGTTAGAGTACGGAGGAGGGTGGTGTTGTCTGGATAATACGCAATGGTTAATTTATATATAAATTAAAAAAAAAATGGGGCTTTTGTATTATTACTATATTTTTAATACGTATTTTATAAGGATGTTGATTTGATATTTTATATGTAATTGGTGAATTTCATTAATTATTAGCTTTATTATTGTTTAATCTTATTTACAATCATTTGTTATAAATTTTAATTTAATAAGGACAATATCATATTAATTACTAATAGTATGCCATTTTTATAGTGATTAATATACATATAAGTATATTTAATATAAATAAAGTTATACTGTATGGATTAAAATTGGGTAATTATATTTATTATTATTCCTCTATTCTTATTAATATTTTAATATTTATTTATTTTCACCTAGTGTTATATAATTTATTATCGGTTTATTGTTTTTGAATGTCCCACATTCATACTTTTAGGATTTTTATGGATGTATAAAATAATCCACACACTATATTTGTGCTTATTAGGTAATTGGAATTTAAGTATCAGTTCACCTTCTTTATACTACCATATGTTTTTTATTTCCTGTTCATTTTATAATTATCTTATATATAAGTTTTTGTTAAAGATTTTTATATTTTTAATAATTATTTATATTAATTATTAATGAATTTATTCTGTTTTATAGCATATAGCTATATGCTATATTTTATCGATGTTCTAGAATTATTTAAATTCTTAGTGTAGTTTAAATAAATTTGCTAATAGAATATTTTGTATGCTTTTTAAATTTTATTAATATATATTTTTTTTTTAAATACATTGTGTGGTTTATATTCAGTTTATAATTATCTATATATAAGGATATTTTTGGTTTTGCTGTTAATAAAACAATTGTTACATTCAATTGCGTATAACTGAAGCAAGTCTTTTGACAATTAAATCATAACTGTAATACTAGATGGCAGCACCACAATTTGTGTTTTTTTTTCGATAAGCTCTAGATTGACTTCTTCCAGCTACATTTCAGTTATAATTTACTACACCAGGGGGAATTTTTAGCTAAATTTTGACAATATTGTTTAACGGTTTTTAATTAATTTAATAGTGCATTTTAATTATGTAATTACTTTCTATTTATATTATTTTATATTATATTAAAAGTTATTTAACATTTATTTCAATATGTATTAACTGCATCCTATGGTATCAATTACTGTGATTTCTTAACTGTTTTATTAACCTTAATCTTTACGATATGGGTGCCATGTGAGCGTGGATTTATTCTAAAATATTAATCGGTATGGTGTTTATTATTTCATTTTATATCCTATAAATATTTAAATAGGTTTTATTGTTTTTTCCAATTCATATTATTTGTTTCTATTCTGTTTTCATTTTTAATCAATTCACTTGATTTTAATGGTTGTTAGGGCACAGGGGAAAATAACTTTTAGCTTTAGCTTATTTTTCCCACAGAAAACTACCATTTTGCTTATATCATTGAATTCTGTGCCCTTGAAAACGTAATTCAATATATAAGCATTTCCATTATTTGTCGGTGTCCACTTTCTTATTTTTCTTCCATAATAATTCTTATAAATAATTTAATCTTTTTTTTATATATACTTACAGCTTTAATTCATAATATTACGGTTTTTGATGGTGGTAGGTTATGTTTAATTATTGGTTTTATATATATATATATATATATATATATATATATATATATAATATAGGGAAGGTGGGGCAAAATCGGGTACCATAACAGTTTGTTAGTCTCAAATGCTGTGAAATGGGAAAACAAATTTTGAACACTGTTTTTAATGTAAAATGAATCCTTGGCTATAATAAAACATTCTTTTCAAAAATATATATATATAATTGTTTATATAAAAAAATAGCTTTTTTCACACGTATGCAAAAATCCGGTTTTACTTCGCTGGTTGGGTTAAACCTGGTATCCATTTAAAACTATTGGAAAACTCATTTTGGTAAAAAATGTCTTTCTTTAATATAGTAAAAAAATACATTTTTAATATTTTTAACAAAAAGAAATTGCACATGTGTTCGTCCATGTGTAAAAAAAATAAATCGGTGGCAAATCTTCTACGTTGTATAGGCCTGCTTACTTTACTCTGTACGTTTTAAAGTTCTTTTAGCTTCAAAAATCACAGATGAATTTGTCATCATATTCTTCTGCATTATATATTTCGTGGGCCTATCCGTGGCATTTCAAACATCGTATTTGGATTTAGAGTTTGAGTAAAGTTCATAGCAAAACATACAGGTTTAATTATCCTCTTCTTCTGATGATGTGTTCGCAATCTTTTTTTGCTTTCTTTTTTTCTTTTTAAAGAATCTTCTTCTTTCTTCGTCTTGCAGTTTGTTTGGCTTATTTCTGCTTAATATCTGTTTCGATCTGTAATTTCTAGGGAGAAGAAATCAAAAGTTTTTCCCTTTCTTTTTCTCAATTCTGAAGCCTTCCTTAGAAGGGGATAATAACATTTTAGGCAAAATTGGAAATTCAGATTGCTGGACTACATAGTCTGAAGATGTCAAATAGATAATTTTACTAATATATTCTGTAGATGTAACATTTTGAATCAGTGATGACGTCTGTGATTGTGATGTTAACTGCTGCATCTGGAATCAGCTCGACGTGAAAGACGCTGGATAGTGTCAACTTGTTGATGTTCGGAAGGTTGAGCTCCAATATCCTGTGATGTATCAGAAATTTTTATTTCTGCCGCTATGCCAACCTGTGACTGGATAGACCTAGGTGTGTTATCATGACTTTCATGGGTTTCTCTGTCCCTTCCGAAGGAGCAAAAAGATGGTCTGAAAAAATATCATTGTTGTAGGGGAAAATCCCTGTTTTCTCGAACCTTCTGATTGCAATATTTACAATTGCTGCTCTCGAAAATGTAGCTTTAAATAATTTTCCAATTTGCTAAGTTGTTACAGATCACGCAGTGTTGGAAAATAACCACTTCCTCACCTCTTGACCTTAGTATGAGCTTAGAGGTGCATGAATAATGCATCAAGGGGCTGAAATCGATGCGTTGCGTAAAAAAAAGAAGTTTAAATAAATACATTGCTTTCTCTTACTAGATTAACTGGATTCTTTTAGTGTGAGTTGAATACCTAATAAGGATTTAAAGAACAGGCTTTTCAGGACAAGGATTGGAAAAAATCTATACATTTTTTAACCAAATAAAATAAAGACCTCTTTCGTAATCCACACTGTAAAAAGAAATACTGCCAGTTTTCGGGTAGGAATCGGAAAAATAGTTGCCCTTATCGTATCGGAATAATTTCCTACCCCTCTTGGAATAAAATCCGTAAAAATAAGGAAATAGTTAGTAAAAGGGTATTTTACGGATTTTATTCCGATTTTACGGATTTTATTCCGAGCTGGGTTGGAAACTATTCCGGTACGATGAGGGCAACTATTTTTCCAATTCCTACTGGAAAACTGGCATTATTATTATTTTTTTTTACAGTGCATCCACTCCTATTATATACAGCAAAAGAGTCTGGGAAAGCATCATCCACCAAGAGAAGGCTTTTCCTGCCTGTTTAATATTTGAGAAGAAAATCTTGTTATATATTAGGTAGTCTAGTTATATAGGATTGAGATTTTAATGATTATTTGTCAATTTGGGCAGATTATTTTATTTAGAGAAACAAGTCACGAAATATATTTGCATTTTAAGTAGACCTATAACGCAAGTTATTACACACCAGATTAGAAAGTTATTTATTAAAATGCAGTAAGCATAATATAAAATTATGCCTTAATCAGTGCCATTATTTTGTTCAATAATAATTGCAAGTTATTTAATTTCATAAATGTAAGTTAAAAATTAAACCCACTTTTTAATATAAAACAAAATCAAAATTAAAGTTTTCATTATAACTAGAAAGATTTAGAATTATAACTTAACAGCATTAAGAATACAATTTAAAGTTCCATGCTAATTTATTAACTATACTAAAAAACCATTCTATGAGTGCCGGACAAAACCCCGGGTATACCCAGTTTTGACCCAATCTTAAGTACCTGGTTTTACCCCAACATGACACAGTTTAAAACATGGCGTCACTACTCTTAATCCTATAGCAAAAGATCAGTAAAAATGTTTAAATATTATCAGGAAAGGAAAGAATTAGATATGTTCAGTAATATTTAATATGCTGAAAAAAGTGGTTATACGCGTAAAATCTAGAATCAAATAAAACAATTTTTTATGAGTAATTGAAACTAAATCGTTCACACGAACGAGAACCGCACACAGTAACGTTCCAATCGGCTATACATGCCATAATGGTTACCGACAAGTAATTTCTCGTGTTGGCTGATAGACAGAAGTACAAATGAAGGAGGGGTCTGCGCTATCTGGTTTTACTCGCCTACCCTGTTTTGTACAACTCATCCACACACACACACCAACACACATATATATATATATATATATACATACACAAAATAAAAATATTTTTAAACAAGAAAGTAAAATAATCAAACTTCAACGATAGATTATAACTTTCCAACAGATTCAGAATTATGTAAAAAAAAAATCAACGTTTAATAAGGTTAAATATAATGGCTAAGTAAGCAAATTACAAAACACGTAACACATTTCAAAATTAAAGTTCAGCAATTATTATCAGTCATCTGAAAAATATCAGAATTCCTTTTTTGCAACGCTATATATGATCTATAGATTTGAATATATACTGAATAGTATGCTAAACATTAGTTCAGTTAAGAAACGAATTTGCACAGTTTAAAATTCTCCTTCAACATATTTCGTCAATAAACGGAAATGAATACATCTTTTTTGCAGCCCTGTATATGATTTACAGATTTTATACATAGGAAGTAACTAAATTAGTTAAATAAATAAAAAAATAAAAAAAAAACGTACCACAACAGATAACGAACTACCAGCAATTGTTTATTTATACAGATAAGCGAATCCTTTTGTGTCCCCCCATAAATAAACGATGGATGCTATGCTCATCATGTTTTATAGTAAGCATCTTTTTGTACACCTCAGTGATGTGTATCAATTTCTATATGTTTGAAATAGTGTAATATCATTCCAATATACTACCAATGATTTTTCCCTATAGACCATTGAAATAGACCATAGAAAATTTGTGATTTTAATCAATGATTTTTTTTAAATCAGTTGATTAAAATCATGATTTTAATCATTGATAATAATTGTTAACACCCGTTTACAGTCAAATGGCAAGCATGAGTTTTTGTTAATCTCGAATGATTGATAATTTTTTTCCTTCAACCAACTGACGCTTTTTGCAATATTTTTCCACATTTGATTTAAGAATTTCACAATATTTTGATTCTACCCAACAATTGGAGAATTTTGCAGCTTTTTCTTACAAACTTCCTTGGCAGTTATCCAAAGTTTTCAGCATAATAAAATATAAAATTATAACTAAAAATTAAATAAACAGCACATAAAGAAAAACTATGAAATTATTAATTTAGATATTTTATTTCCGATATTTCGATTGACTGAGGTTTAATGCAGTTTTGTTTATTTATTTTTTAAAATAAATAAAATTGTGTGATTTGTGTTTGGTTGCGGTTTTCTCTGGGACGGGAAATTTTAAGTTTACCTGTGACCCCGTGAGAGAGGGTGGAAAAGTTACTGTTCCTGCTGACCACTAAAATTTTCAAATTAGAGGTCCAAATGAATTTTTGGTGTTCTCGGACCAGCGGATCACCAATGATTTCGAACACTGATTGATTTTTCAAATGCTGAAGATTTCCTTGTAAAAGATATTTAAATTGATATACTGTTTAATTTTTTTATTATTTTCCTTGTGTGAAATTTGATTATTGTTATGTCTGCACAAGAAACAATTTTATGTCTTAAAATATTTACTCTTCTATTTAAAACAGGTGGAGAAATTAACCTGATGCGTGGACCTATTCCATTTTACCTGACTTGAAATTCTGATTCAGAACATACTAAGCTTCAAGAATTCTTTATATTTGATGACCTGAATGGTCAGAGAGGGTGCAGCACCCTCCTAAAACTGTAAGAGAAACTTTATGTAAAATGATATTATATTACAGTAAATATTAGTCTGACATACTATACATATAATTTAATGATTATATAATTTGTATTTTCAATAAATGGAGCGGCATACCGCAAACCAGCTTTAAATGTGTTGCTATTTAATTGTGTCTGTAATCATTTCTTTTTTCAGCTATTGCAAGGCTGCTGTTGGTGAATACTTTTCTTTTCTACGAGCATTGTTATAAAATAAATAAATCTTCGTCATAGATTACCATTTTGGAATACTGAAAAAATACATATATAAGTAACAATAATTAGTCGCTTGGTGGCGACACTGCTGTTATTAAATTAACCCTTCAAAGTAAGTATTTAATATACTATAGAAATACATTGTGTATTTAAAAAAAGCTCTGAAGTTTAAAGTAATACTTTTGTATTAGCTGATATTAGAGGTTAAATGGATTCTGCTACTTATAGCTGCCTTTTTGATGCTGATTATTTCATTGTTGACGCATATACTTTGATTATGTATCAGTTATGTTTGTGCTTTATTTATTCAAAAGTGTTATATTCATAATTGAATGTTAAACAGAAACAAATGCTGAACTTTTTTTGTTGTTGTTTTATATTCAAATGAATTAATTTTGCATAATTGAGCTGTGTTGCAATATAAATTTTAATTTTTGTGTGTGTGTGTGTGTGAAAAGGTAAAAATTTGAAAACTGTACAATATAAAAATTTCAGCATCTATAGATTCACAACAATTAAAGAAAAAAAAAACAGATCATGGAAGTACGGTGCATAGGCACTAAGTGCATAATGGAAAAAACCTTTTCAAACTCGCACAAAAATTAATATTGGTTGAAGATATTCATTCAGCCATTGTTTAAAATAAAATAATAATAAAAACAGGTATGTATTTAAATGTAAGAAAATTATTTTTTTTTTAATATTTTCTTTGTGAATAAGCAAACACTAAATGGACTATAAGTGTAACCGAGTGCGGAGAAATATTCCAAAATGTACAAGGACAGAATGGTAATATTTGTGCGGGAAAAAAAGCAATTATTTTGAGAAATAGATCAAACTGGTTTACATTTATTTTTTAAATATATTTCAAAGACAATAGAATCAATAATTAAAACTTTAATAATTTTCAGTTTAATGAAAAAAAAAGTTTTCTACTGCAAGATAATCTCGCAAAATCTGAAATTTTGTTTTTTATTACACCATAATGATAAATCGAAAACCAAAGTGAGGGGGAAAAAGAAAGCTACAATCCAGTGTAACCTTTCCCCACAAAGATGAGAGAAAATCCTGAATCGTGGTTCAAACTTTTAGCAAAAAATTGGAATGGAGAAAACCTTGAATTTTGATTTAACCTTTCACCAGAAAATTTTATTTAAAAAAACTCTGAATCATGGTTAAACCTTTTACCAGAAAATTGGATTTAAAAATAATCCTGATTCGTGGTTCAACTTTTTCCCAGAAAATTGTATTAAAAAAAAAACTAAATTATGGTTCAAACTTACACCAGAAAATTGGATTAAAAAAAAAAACCTGATTTATGGTTCAACTTTTCACCAGAAAATTGGATTTAAAAAAATCATGAATCATGGTTTAATATTTCACTAATATAATGGTATTTGAGAAAGCACCAATAAACTGGTGAAACGTATCACCAATATCTTGGTTGCAGCTAAATTTCAGCGACTTTTCACAATTTTCTTGGTGAAACATCACACTTTATTTTTTAGTAAATCGGTAATATATATTTTTTTTAATTTAGGCATACTTTATAAACTCAGTAATGATACTTTACTTTCATTATTGTTTCTATTCGCTTTTTTAATTTAACAAAAAACCGTAAGATCTGCTTCTACTTATCTGCTCATTTACTGCTGTTGTTATAATGTTCATTTAATATCGATATGATTTTGTACCTATTTGAACATCTACAGTAAAGCTTCATTCAGTTTTCTAATGCCATAACATATCACTATTTCTGTCAATTGCTGTGGTATTGCTCAAAAACACGTCAGGCGATATTACTTATTTTGCATCGAAGTATTTTGATTGAGGAAAATTCCACTCTAAATATCTAAATCTGTAAAAATTCAACTCCATATTGAAAGAATACCATAACAATAACTCTAAATAATATAAGTATTAGCATACAAAAACAATTACGTAAAATATTTTCGTAATACTGCGGAAAAACCGTTAGTGATCTACTGCAAATTTTTTTTACGGTTACAAATACCTTTTGATGAGTGTAATTTTAGACAGAACAGAAAGAAATCATTAGCAACTGTACTGCAATATCTCTTGCACGGTTACAAAAAACTTTATGGCGAGAATACAAAAACTCTTTTAGATACAATACTAAAAAATCATTGGTAATTTTCCTGAAGGTACTTTAATAAAGTTACCGAAAATTTTTTGCAAAAGTATATGCAAAGTTTTGGGTGGAATACTAAAAAAATTCATAGTAAATGTACTATGAAATCCTTCGCAAATTTAGAAAAAAATTCTTAGTCAATGTACTAAAAATTCCTTTGTAAGTGTACTAAAAAATCATTAGAAAATTCACAAAGTATTGTTTAGGAAACTACCTAAAAAATCGTTAGTACCTTTACTAAATAATCCTAAGTAAATTTACGAAAAATTCTTTAGTAAACTCGCTAAAAAATCGTTAGTAAGTTTACTGAACAATATTTAGTAAACTTACAAGGAATTCTTTGGAAAACTCTCTAAAAAATCCTTAGTACGTTTACTAAACTATCCTTGGAAAATTTACCACAAATTCTTTAGTAAAATCCCTAAAAAATCGCTAGTAAGTTTACTAAGAAATATTTAGTAATTCATAAAAACTAATTAGAGAAACTCCCTTGAAAAACCGTTAGTAAATTTACAGAACAATATTTAGTAAATTTACAAAAAAGTTTTTGGAAAACTCCCTAAAAAATTGGTAGTACGTTTACAACATATTCGTTGGTAAATTTACTAAAACTTATTTAGTAAACTCCCTAAATAAGCATTAGTAAGTTCACTAAACAATATTTAGTAAATTTACAAAAGTTTTATTGGGAAACTCCCTAAAAAATCCCTAGTACGTTTACTAAACAATATTTAGTAACAGTTACTGAAGAAACTTTTGTAATTTTACATGATTATCTTTTGTTGTGGTTACATAAAATGTTCTAGGAATCCCAGTTTCCAACAAAATTCTTAGTAACCTTACACTTTTTTTTTACAGTGCTGTTGTTGGATTATTTAAACAAATCGTTAATATGTCATAAAAATAACATAAGATATATTAAATATATTAAGTTTTAACAATTTGTAGAAATGTAAGAAAGAATTTTACTGGTTTTTTTTTTGTTTTATTAGAATTTATTTCACTCATAAATTACCATTGACGCTCAGCGGCCTCAAATGTGGACGTTATTTTATTTTATGATTTTTTATTGTTTTTCACTTTTTTTTTAAATTCCTATTAATATAAAATGAATAAATCGAAAAAAAAAAAATTATCATTTTTTTTTCTCCCCATAAAAAACATCGTCCCTGAAGAAATTAAATATCTAATAAAGACCGGTGTTGTGCTATGCTTCAAACGATTCGTGAATTTTTCTCTTCAGTGTAATTCCATATCAAGTTTACAACCTTCATAAAGTGATAGAAAGCACTACAACAAGTAGCATTTATTTTTTTTGTATAGGAAACTTGGTAAACAGTCCATTTACTCAGTCAGAAAAATAATATGTCTCACTCCAAGCTGAACCCAGATCATTGTTTTTAAATTTTAAAATAATGAATATATTTTAACGAAATTTTCTTCTTCAACTCAAATTTTTCTCTTCAGTGTAATTCCATACCAAGGTTGCAACTTTCACGAAGTGATAGAAAACAATAGAACAAGCATTTATTTTTGGAAACTTGGTAAGCAATCCATTTACTCAGTCAAAAAGATAATATGTCTCACTCTAAGCTGAACCCTGATCTTTGTTTATAACTTTTTAAATAATGGATATATTTTAACGAAATTTTCATCTTCAACTTAATTTTTTCTCTTCGGTGTAAGTCCATACCTAGGTTGCGACTTTCATGAAGAGATATAAAACAATACAACAAGCATTTATTTTTTGGAAACTTGGTAAGCAATCCATTTACTCAGCCAAAAAGACAATATGTATTACTCCAAGCTGAATCCAGATCTGTGTTTATAAATTTTAAAATAATGAATATATTTTAACGAAATTTTCATCTTTAACTCGATTTTTTCTCTTCAGTGTAATTTCATACCAAGGTTGCAACTTTCATGAAGGGATAGAAAACAATACAAAAAGATTTAAGTTTTGTAAACTTGGTAAGCAATCCATTTACTCAGCCAAAAAGTTAATATGTCTCACTCCAAGCTGAACCCAGATCTCTGATTATAAATTTTATATTAAAGAATGTATTTTAACAAAATTTTCATCTTCAACTCAAATTTTTGTATTCAGTGTAATTCCATACCAAGGTAACATCTTTAACGAAGTAATAGAAAACACTGCAACATGCATTTATTTTTTGGAAACTTAGTAAGCAATCCATTTACTCAGTCAAAAAGATAGTATGTCTCACTCCAAACTGAATCCAGATCTTTGTTTATAATTTTTTGAATAAAGAATATATTTTAACGAAATTTTTATCAGATATCTTTTGCTCTGCGTGACATGAAACGACGTAATGAATAGTGCTGCAAGTCCATAGTAAATTCGTCGGCGACTTTGGATATAATGTCAACTACATTCCGAAGTATGGAATATCTAAGTTCGATGCTGCTTGGATACAGTTGTTGGTCAGTTTCACCATTTACAGTGATATCATTATATACTACTTTAAGCAAATCAAATAAATCTGTCGCAAATTGCGTTAAAATATCTCCATTAGATAAGAATAAAAATTATAGTTTTGATCGGACTGAAATACCTTGTATTTTTGAATAAGTAATTGGATTGCGAATTTAGTTTTCGATACAAAAAATGCTCTGTGTACTGTACTTAACCACCTCTTAAAATTTACAGTCTTGCTGCTGAAACAATGATTGATAATAGATGTAAGAGAAACTTCATTTAGTGCGTTCGTAATTATATAAATACGTAGCACCTATAGTCATCGCCTGGTTCGCCCGTCTGCCCGTATATAACAGCGCAAAAACCACCCAACCGAATGGTTTGAAATTTAATATATATATAATCGTTGCAGTATTTTGTCGAGTCATTTCAAATTTTATGAAAATCGAATCAAAACCTAAGAAGACATTAATAAAAGTTTTCTACATTCTATTAAATCCTTATGATTTTATCATACGTAATTAATTCAATGATAGATTATGATTCTAGGTTGACGTAGTGATTACGTCAGATTTAAGATGGAGTCCTATTTACGTACTACTGAATTTAATATATATAATCGTAATAAATTTTGTATTCATGCATTTTGTATAAGAGTGCAACAGCTATTGCACCAAGATCAGAATATTTTAAAAACTAGTTATATTACGAACGCACTTTATTTGCCACGTTTGACGTACAATTTCCGACTTGTTTATATAGTTTTTATTTTCTGTTTGGGTTTGATAGAAGTTGCTTTGCACTATTTCTGTTCTATAAAAGTATTTTTTTTTAAAGCCTTTACTATCATCTTAAAGGAAAGAGAAAAAGGAATTGAAAAAATTCTCGTTTCCTTTTTTTATCACATTCTATAAATAAAGCAGAACATAAAATGACATTCTGTCTGGCTTTCGTGTTTTGAGGCATGCCTCACCATTTTTCCAAATCATTATTTTAGAAAGGCGAAAAAGAATATTGCGTTTCCAGAAAAGTTAAATATATATAGGTTATACCAGTTTATATTTAAAGGATTAAATTTTCTCATTATTGCTCTAAATTTCTTTAAGCCATTGATTACGTGACAGACTGGCGACTATTTTTATATTATATTTTACCACAGTTTACAAAAATGTTTCTTTGCGGTAGTACTTTAAAAAGTCCTAGTTTAAGTGTATCACAGAGAATATGTTTCAACAAGTTGGAAATTCCCCGTCAAACGTGGCAAATGAGGTGCATTCGTACTATAACTAGTTTTATAAATATTTTTTACACCGCATATTGTACTGAATGTATATTTTAGTGCACTTCATAAGTGCATACCTGTTCGAAAGGCTGTAATATCATTAAATAGCACTTGAAATATTTTTTTCCCATTGGCCGTAATGTAACGAAAAACGTTTGACGGTCCCTGTCATTAAACTATACATCCGATTTTCATAAAATTTGAAATGACTCGACAAAATTTTACAACAATCATATATTTAAAATTTCAGACCGTTCGGTTGGGTAGTTTATGCGCTGTTATATGCGGCCAGACGGAGAGACAGATGGACCGAATGACGACTATAAGTGCTACGTATTTATATAATCACGAACGCACTTAAAAACGGTATGAGTTGAATAAAAAAAATAGTGTACTAGGACGTATATGCCCCGACTAGTGTTGACAGCTGTCCCGCGTAAATCAGGTCTCAAAATGCTCTGGATACCACCAATTTCTTATAGTTTATTTCGCTATCTTTAATCGAAGATAATTCTGCCATTAAATAAGGCAAAGAAAATTACTTTAAAATACTAGTGTGCAGAGCATTTAGAACCAGAGTGATTCAAGTCCATATTTTAGTTCCGCGTTTGAGATGAATTCTTACTCTATAGACAATAATTTATTCGGTGCATAACAAAGTATGTCCTACTAACAACTAAAGGTATTATAGTCTGTGGCGGTGAATTTCAATTTTTATTGCTCATTCGATTCGTCTCATCGAGCTAAGTCATTTGCTACCTCGCATATCGGCTGTTGAGTTTTAATAATGACAGGGGGCAGGGTCAAAGTTTAAAAATTTGCATAATGCGTGCTACCGAAAATAAAAAAGTAGCAGAAAATTCCTTCGATTGAAAAAGTACGCAGACGTTCCGCAAGTTATGAAGTGACTGAAAACTGACAAAAGAACCGACAATGCGTGGTTACAAAGGTTTTTGCTCGTAATTCGGGAAAAAAGTATTGACAGGATGAACAAAACTATACCAGTGTTGCCACTGGGCTTCTTTTTTAAAATTCAGATTTCATGATTGGCACGACTTTTTTGAAATAGTAAAATTCGCATTATTTAATGACATATTAATTAAGGAGAAAACAATGGGAATTTTACCATTTCAAAAAAGTGGTGCCAATCAAGAAATCTAAATTTTAAAAAAGTATAGCTCACCGGCAATACTGAAATGGACGATGTGCGGAAACCTGCCTGTCAAGCAGCATACGAATATTTTATCTGCAATTACAAATTCTTATAATAACAGCAATAATATAACCTTATAGTAGTTATTGGCAATGTCTGGCACTGTAAAAACAATTAGTAAACTTAAATCACACCTATTTCTTTGAAGGGAACTGTTTTTCAATGAACGAAATTTAAGAACTTTGATCCGGCGCCCTGTCACTATAAAAACTCAATAGCCGATATGCCAGATATAAAATTACGAAGCTCGATAAGACAAATCGAATGAGCTATAAAAATCGAAATTAGCCACCACGGACTATAGTACCTTTACTTATAAGGTCAGAGATGCGAAACTGTGGAACGCATGCAAGTTCCTCTGGCGCGAGTGTAACTTTATAGGTTATGTTGGACTATGGAGCAAATTTAGTTTTATGCTTGCTATAAGAAATTAAAATAATGTCTCCCATGTAAGAGTATTAAAAAATGAGTTATTTTCGCATGAATTATTGCATAGTAAATTTCAGTGTAGGCATTCTTCACTGCATACACTTGAAAATTTTAAGAGACAAAAATTGCAGGTGGCTCGTCAGTTTTCCAAGCATTTAATTGGCTGTTCCGGGCAAGATTGCCCTGCTCTTACTATTGAGGCTCTCACTAACAAGGTCACATGCGATAAAATTGTTAGCAAAAGAAGCCACCTCTTGTGTAACACAGTAGGATTGCGCGCTAATATTTAGATAAATAAATAAATATGATTCTGGCCAATTTATAATAAAACAATTGTATATAATAATATAGGTAATTTCTTACGTTTATCTTTCTTCAACAGCATTCCTCGGTTCACCGTTTGGCAAGCATTTAACTCCAGTACTGCGTACCCTTTTACACTGAATTCTTAAAGATTTTTTCTGCACTATAGTATTAAAATAAGAACTTGTGATTAATATATATGGTTTTTTTTCTTAATTAAATCCACTTTTGAGACTTGGTTTCATTGCTTATTGAAAAATTATATTCAACATTATGTTATAGATTTAAGTTATACTTATACATTTTGCTGCTTTTTGCAGCAACAGTTTAAAACATTACATACTTTCTTATTGCAATTTACACAACCACTAAATTAATAATAAAAATGTTTATGAGTCATTTGTGAGTACTTTTTGATGTTGATGATGATGATGACGTCGGACTCTTGCTTCATGCGTGGAATAATCTATAAACGTATTTTATTTATGAATGTTATTGTTCATTTTGAATATCATAATTTGGCAAATATAGAAAGTTTGTTGATTTCACAATGATTGATTCCTACTTGATCTATTTATTTAAGTATCAAAATGTTTTTGTCCTTGAAGATTAATGATTTGGTTTTCTGTTTCGAAATCAATTTATTCGTATCTGAGAGGGTTATAAATCCATCAAAACTTGCTCCAAAAATCAAAAAACATTTTTGCTTTTCGAGGGTCGCTTTTAAAACCATAGATTAAGATTGAGCCATCCAAAATTAGAGGCAACTTTGACGCCATAGTGAGAGTCTCAACTCAATAGTCAGAGCAGAGCAATCTCGCCCGGAACAGCCAATGAAATGCCTTGAAAACAGACGAGGGAAAAGCCTTTTCCCGAACGCTTGGAAAATTTACGAGTTGCAGGTAATTTTTGTCGCTTCATATTTTCCCATGTAATTGCACTTTTACAATGGTTTTCTAGAACACTATTTAACAGATGTATTTGTAAAGTCCTTTTGCTTCTCTATAGAGTTAAAAAAAAAAAAACTTCATTTTTCCAATTAAATCTTAACAGACACTTGAAATACCTAAAATTGGATGCCTTATGCACGCACATCTATAGCCATGTAACTAAAAATGGCAAAACATGAGTCACATTCTGATTCGACGGGGAAAAATCTCATTTATAATTTATAATTACTGATTTCAATTCAACATGACTTTGTTCTTGAGATCGCACTGCTTAATAAATAAGTTAGGAGTTGAATTTGTGATAAATACTTGTTTAGAAAAACTCTGTAAAAATAATTCCGAATTAAGGTATTTTCTTAACCAGAATAGTTACGTTAGAATGTCCGTAAATAGCATTTTTAGATTTAAAGAACGAATAGCAAGTTTCGCCGTCCCTGTCATGGGTTGAAAATGTGAGCAATCTTATATGTGAGGCTTTAATATATGAACTTTTATAAGATCTGCTATGAAATCATCTATGAAACTGCAACTGAAAGTATTTCTTGATAATGTTTCATGCACTTGATTCCCTTTGATTCGAAACGCCTCATATGTTCCAATTATAGTTTTGTTGTAAAAGGAATTTAAATTTTATGTCTTTTCTTCAGTTTTTAAACATGTTTTAAATTATTGCACTACTGATATCAATACTTGCTTAAAGCGCCCTTCTTAGTTGCAGCATTTTAAAGAAAACTATTTAGAAAAGCGGATTATTAAAATATTTGCTTTGTTGGGGCAACCACGAAATGGAAAGTGGTTTCTATGTTGACAAAGCAAGAGGGAAAACATCAGTAATATTTGCGGTTTTCCCCAAATGCAAGAATGTTAATTTACGAGGAGAATTAATCAGAATAAATATATGTTTTGGGGATTGTTGAATTCACGTAAGCATGTTAAAGTAACAAGCGATGTCAAAGGATATAGATTTGATAATATAATAAAACCTCTGAATAGCAGACGATTCGAAAGTGTGAAGCTTTTTCGTTATTCAAATGTGCCCGCTACTCAGAGGTAGAATTGTACAAGAATAGGCACTGGAAAAAAGGCAATTGTTTCTTGATCTAGAAAAAAATAATAAAGAACTGCTAAATAACTACTCAAGCCCTTAATAAGGCCATCAGCCTATATGTAATAGGGAGGCCTCTATAGCCTCGGGCTGACAAATGGCAGCATATACCTGACAATTTCTTTGTCCTTGATATGTGTGGATACTTTCAACTACAAACGATACCGGCTTCGTCGGCATTTTCGGGGCGCTAATTTTTTTCACTCGTCGTTCTTAAAAACCGTAAGTAAATTTTAATAAGAAATCAACGTAATTTATTGATTGAATTTTAAAATCTTTGCATGATGCTCGGAATACTTTAACAACATTTTAGACATTATCATAGCTGCCAATTCTTCCGCTTTTTTAGACCAGAAAAAATTAATAGAAATGTTTGCCTTATTTAATCGGCATATTACGGCGATTTAAAAAGGTTAAATTTACTGCAAAATTTTTGTGGTCTAAAACAGCGTAAGATATTGGCAGCTATGCATTATGCTGAAATATTTTGTATTTTTAATTCTGTTTGTGGTTGAAAGTAAGATATGTGAAAAACTGATTTAATAAATGTGTGCTTAAAGTCTTTTTTTGTAATATATTTACAAGAACAATTAGATTAATTATTAAAAAATACTGTTATGGAAACCTCACAATTCTTACAAGAACAATGCAAATGAATGTGATGCTATCTGTAACTGAGAAGCGTTTTGTAGTTGCAAATTTTTCGTAAAACAATTTTTAACAGGAGAAAAGCTTAATCCACAAAATGGTTGAGAAAATAACCACATTAAAAAACATTTAGCTTCGACTGTATCGCTGTTCTTACTGAATGTGATGCAGCAAAGTATTTTGCATGAAAAGTACAATCTACTTTTATTAGTAGACGAATTAAATAAACTTTATATTGTATTTTCTTTAATGGGACTTAAAAGCCCCGTCGGAGCATAAACGGTTAAAGTATCTTTTGTTTGGTGTTCTGCTCACAATTTAACAGCGACACAAGTATGCATTATTTGGTATTGTAAAAATGTATATAAATATTAAATGTTAATTCTGATGCGACACAGTTTTTTGGGATCTCAAACCTTAACGTGACTTATTTGGTATATAGGTGCCTTATAACTACAAACGAAAATCTAATATATAAAAATGAAAATTTGTCTGTCTGTTTGTAATTCTATACAAATCCACAGTTTGAAAGCTAGAATTGTGAAATGTTATGGACATGTGTATTAAAACACGGCCAAGGCAACTAAAGCAATCCGGAATCGAAATAATTTGTAGTTAACTTTTAATTAATAAAAACACACCCATATAACAGCAATTTCTTATCAAATT
Source organism: Maratus speciosus (assembly GCA_963932465.1). Classification (NCBI taxonomy): domain Eukaryota; kingdom Metazoa; phylum Arthropoda; class Arachnida; order Araneae; family Salticidae; genus Maratus; species Maratus speciosus. The sequence continues at coordinate 124,102,203 of OZ010789.1, read as the reverse complement.
TACACATCTTTCGTCATAGCAGCTGCCAACAATTAAAAATCCACAATAAAATCCCCTTTTTTTAAATGTTAAATCCGTAATTGCGCGAGTTCGTTAACCAATGTGAGATATACATATTACGTACCCCATGCTGCAATACTACACGGAGAAAACTGTTTTGTTGAAATTACTAAATTTTGGTTCATATAGCTCCATCCAAATAATTTGGTTGGAGTGATTAAATTTTGGTTAGATTAACCAAATTATTTATTAATTCAACAAATCGTTTGGTTAGTCCAACCAAAATTTGGTCATTCCAACCAAAATATTTGGATGGAGCTATATGAACCAAAATTTAGTAATTTCAACAAAACAGTTGTCTCCGTGTAAAAAGCTATAGCGGGTATTACTATAATTCTTTTACCTCACAGGCAAATAATTACAGATTGTTTAATTAAGCTTAATTATTACAATTTTTTTAAATAAAGGCAAACATTTTATCACAAACAGCTAAACTTTTTATTCTATTTATTCCCTTATTCCAAAAATATCGTTTTATCGTGTGCTGCCATAGTAACATGATAAATTAAATTTCATTAAAAAAATGCGCAGTAGTAGAAAAATATTTTACTAAATCAAATAGCTATTTTTAATTTTGGCTTTAAAATTAAAAACATGAACTCCCGTGCATAGAACGGGTTAAACAGCTAGTATACAATAAAGTTTTCCGAGTTATCCACGATTCCGAAAAACGTTCTTTATATTTAGAATCCTCAGAATACTAATATATTTGTGAGATTTAAAGAAGCATTTATAAAATAAATAAATAAATAATAATAATAATAATAAAAAAGTTTCTTACGCTGCCACTGTTTTTCGGAAACTTTACCGAATATTTTTTCATAGGGTGCTAATCAGTTTTTTCAGCCTCAATTTCCCAGACTCGACCTGTTCTCAAGTAAACATTTTAATGCTCAAGTAACGTGTTTTATGACAAACACGATAATTTAACAGCATTAGCCCATTTGTGATTAGCGTCCCATTTTTGCGACGCTTCGAATTTTGATAATTTTTGATAATTTTCTTCTTATTTATAACATGAAAATTGTATGAAATAAATATCTATAAATGTCTTTATCTGTTACCGAAAGATGACAGCATAAGATGGATATTTATTTGCTTAAAATAAAGGCTTTTTTCAGAGTTTATAAATTTTTAATTTTTCAAGATGACGAAATGTACAAAAGAAGTTTATTTGCGTTTTTTCCACCAAGGATTCAAATAAATAAGTCATAATCTTAGCTTGTAAACTTCTTTGAAATACGTATTTTTTTAAATTGTGAAATTATATGTTCAAGCCTATTTTTATGCATGTTTCAAACGTAAAAAATATAGGGAGCTAGGCACGAATGGGTACATATTTATATTGGGCATTTAGGGGACAGTTATTTATGTAAAGAACTTTTCAAGATTATTATGAAACAAATGATTTTTAAGCCTCAAATATGATTATTCTTAGTTTATTATTACAAATACTTATAATGATATTAGTCTCTGGAAAGAAAGAAATATATTTTTTTAGTAGTTCATAAAAATATTAATTACAGTATATAATATACAATTAACAAGCTTATTTTATATAAATTTAGACAAAACATATATTTATGCATATTATATTATTACAAATACTATGCATATTACCATATTTAGTACGTTTACATATTATCAAATAATTACAAAAAAAAGAAAAAAAAAATACTTAATTTTTTTTAGTATTTTTCCAGTTTATTTTGCGTCATTTTAAAGTAATTTTACCAACAAATTTGAGAAAACAAAAAGTCAGGCACAAATGGGTTAACATTAACGTTCAAATAATTATTATTTTCTGACGTTTGCTTGCAAAAGTTAAGTTACGCAGTGCTTAATTAAATGCTTAATTGAGAAGGGATAGCATTCTATAAAACAATATCCCGTTTGAGAAAACTGGTGAATGCACTCAAAAAATTACTCAGAAACTTTTCCGAAAATTAGTGGGAGCGAAAGAAACTTTTTCTATATATTTTTTTCATTCTTGAATGTGCATTGGTTTCTAATAATAAAAAAACCTTTTCGGAATCTGGGCAACTGGGAAAAGGTAATTGCATATTTTCGCACGGGATTAAACGAGGTATTTCTAAATGAATATCGGGGTTTTAACGCTTGGTAGTATTTATTACATAAAACTTAAAATTAAAATTAATACATAAAATGAAAGAGCAACTCAAACAGTTTTACCTACAAACTTACAAGTGTTCAATGCGAGCACCTTTCGTCACACGGCGCACATCAAGTCGATAGCTCAGTTCTTCCCAAACGTTGATTAGCAACCAAGTTCTGTTCAGACGCTCACCCGATCTGACGCCATGGGATTTCTACCTGTGGGAATTCATAAAGGATCCTGTATATGAGCCTCCACTACCAGCTGAACATTGCAGCTGTTGCAACAATGACCCCACAAACACTAATCAACGTTTGGGAAGAACTGAGCTATCGACTTGATGTGTGCCGTGTGACGAAAGATGCTCATATTGAACACTTGTAAGTTTGTAGGTGAATTATTTGAGTTGCTCTTTCATTTTATGTATTAAATATAATTTTAAGTTTTATGTAATAAATACTACCAAGCGTTAAAACCCCGATATTTATTTAGAAACACCCCCGTACTATATTTTATTAGATCAAGAAACATTTATCTTTTTTTACATGGTTGTTGCGGGTTGAAAAAATGTTTGTTAAATTGAGGTGTTCGCTAGCTGAGAGTTTCCGTTACATCGGTTTTGCTCTATCTTATTAACAAACCAGTAGTAGTGCTCCATTATTGCATTCATTGGAAGTACTTTTTTGAAACTAACAATATTGTTTAAATATTGTCTTTACGTTGGAAATGTTTGCAAAGAAAATTTTCTATTATAGATACAAGTGGATATAACCGAGCTTCCCAGATTGACACTTATTTAATTGATAATTATATTAAATTTTTTACATTTAATATATTTTTTAGAATACGCATTAATAATACTAAAAATCATGATTATATGAAGAAAAGTAATTAGTTTAAATAACGTTTTAAAATTTATTAAAAGCGATAGTTTTGTATTAGCCTTGCGCCAGGAGTTAACACTATAAGAAATCGCCATTGTTACCATTTAAAACCCCCCTTTTTTATTCTGATCATTTTAGTAGTTTAAGTCATGGAGAAAAGAGATAGATGGAGATGCAATATGCCGTAAAAACGGTTTGTAATACGATGCACGTTATTGCTCAAATTTAAATGCCCTCATTCGGCCCAAACAAAAGAAGCATGTGAAATGGGGACGGAATTTTCCTGCGCACTTTTTGCTCTAAATGAAAATGATTTCCGTATATTGAAGCATTCTAAAATAGCAATTCATTGTATTATGAAAGATAAACTGTATTATATCTTCTTATTTTGCGAAAGCAGATATTGTGTTTGGGCTGAAAGTAGCGGATTTTAGGGTTACATTTTTGGCGTCCCCATCAGCCACCACATTACATCTCTATTGTTTATCTTTACTCTGTGGGTTTAAGTGCATAGTTTGATGGCATGTATTAAATTTGAATTTTATTTATATTTTTTATTGTTTTAATTATTGATTGACGAATGTTTTAATTTTGTTGTGTCCCTTTAGCTGGAAACAAATGCTGAGCTATTTATATTTATTTAAGTATAAACGGATCTATCTTACGTAATCGTCTGCAAGCAATAAACACAGATTTAAAAAAAATCCAGCCTGAAAATTATTTGAAAAACAATAAAAAATTATTAAATAGTGATACATTTTTCAAACAAATTAAGATACAGTTTTCAAACAAATTTAATTTGAAAGTAAATTGTTTGCTATTCGACGGTGTATGAATGTAAAATGTGCGATTTTTAGAAGCTTAAAAAATTGCAGTAAAAGTTAAATGTAATCGTTTGGTGTTGCCACTGTCAAAATGATGTCAGCATTACGTGCAGACAGGTTTGTCCTTTATAACATAAATATTAGCTTCACAGCGGAAATATTTGCAATGAATCACTAACATTGAGAAAATACCGGAATGATATAAGGTAATAGCAATGAAATGGTGAAATATTTCTTGTCAATACGGGTGCGATATTGGCAAAAAGTAAACATCCTAATGTTAGGGCAATACTTCCTGCCAGTGCTTCTAATTACAGTCTTAAAAAACATCTTTTAACCCACGAAATACTGGGGGAGGTGATCACATTTATTGGATAGAATATTTCTACTGTACAAAGAATAATTTCATGAAATCAAATTCTATACAATAAAACAATTTATTTTTACTGAAGAAAACGAATTTCTTTTAAAGATGTAAAGTGCTTAGAAATTTCTTTTTACTGATATTGTTTTTTTAGCTTTATATAAATGATATAATTTTTTTATTAGTAATCGTAAAATATATTTATGTTCTTTAAAAACACAAATGCAAATTTCAATTGCAGAAGCATAATTAGAACAGGATGCGTAGAGGTGCTTATTTTTAAGTGCCACTGTTTTCTATTGGTATTTTTGCTTTTTTAAATCTCAGAATTATGATTGTAGAAGCAGTATCACTAAAAAAAGTATCACTACTTGTCCTTTAGTCTATGGTCTAATACAAGAGTCTCAAACAGGGTGCCGTAGTATAAAAGAAATCTTCGCCTTATACCGAGTGTCCACTCTCAATGGTGTCCAATGACTACTTTCTAAACCGTTAGTCTAGTCATAGACATATAGTTCCAATTACAAAAATGGTTTAAATGAGGTAAAGAATTATTTAAAAAGTCGTTTTGATAAATAAAAACATTTCTTAAAAAGTTTCGAAATTTAAATTTTTGTACCATCCCCCGATGCTATAAATGATATTTAGTAAAATTTTCCTATTACACTAACAAGTAGGACAAAAAATAAATAAATAAATAAATAAAATAAAAATCACATTCATTTAACCCTAAAATTGATCGAGTTATGAAACTCTGAATTTCATGACTTATACCAATTTTCGCAGATGAGTTGGGCCATGTTTCGAGGGATCGAACACAAAGTACTTAAAGTGATAGAAGGATTTATTTCGCGAGTACATTTCTGCACTGCAGCCAAAGGGAGTCATTTCGAGCAAGTTTTAAGATAACATAATTTTTTATTAATTAAGTTTTAAATTAGATAATATAGTGGTATATTTGTATCATTTTATAAAGAATTGCGACTTTTGCTTTTAATCATTTCCTTTAACAAAAATTATGTGATATTTAACTTATATTTTTAGCACAAGCTATAAATTTTACTTTAGTATGTCAGAATGGCAATAGGTATCAAATTTATGTTGTAATGTTAATTTCATTATCAACTATTACTTTTTTTTATATCTGATAATTATTTATATTTCTAGTCAATTTGTGAATGACCCCTATTTCGCAGCAAAAATATATGCTTCAATTTTAAACAGCAATTACTCGGTTAGTTTTAATCGTTGAAGCATGGGACTTTTTTTGTCTTACTTCTTAGTGTGATAGTATGTATTTTTACTAAATATAATTTAAAAGACCGTATAAAAATTAAATTTCGTAATTTTTTAAGAAATATTTTTATTGACCCAAATTGCTTTTAAAATACTTCTTTACATCATTTAAAATATTTTAGTTGGAAGTGAGTGGACACCCTGTATAATCACGAAAATTCAGATACTAAATAAGGCAAATATTTCTGTAAGAAATTTTTGGTATTCCGTGAGCTCTAGGTTGAACAACCATGGTCGAAGATACGTTTTGTATGAGCTAAAATGAACAAAATGTATTCTATATCGATAGTTTGTTGTATTAGTCTGAAAATTCATCTCTGTTTTCAAATACAGAAGCTTATCTTTTGAATATCAAACTGTAACACTGAATAGTTTGGACTCTTCTTATTTACGTTTAAATAACTACAAGAAAAGATTGTGTTTGGAATTTGTATGGAGGTTTTATGGATTTCTATTTTCATAGAAGTTTTCTAAACCATGAATCCTTTTGAAATATTTTATATTTTTTTAAAGAAAGAAATGTTGTATTGTGATGACATTTTATTTAATAGTGAGAATAATGCATTTATTACTTGTTCTTTATAAGCACAAAGGTAAAAGGAGAATTTTCGGGTAATAATTCTATTTGATGAATTTTTTGTAAAAAGCTAAAACAATTTTGAAATTTATCCATTTACCATACCAACGCATTTTTAAATATATCAATGACAGTATTTTGATTGACTTTTATAAATTTCGAAATATTGTAAAATGTCACGCCTAATCTTAATTTTATGAATCTGAAATTATCGTTATGTTCTGGCTTTTGTTTAGAGTATTGAAATTTAACAAGGTCATGTTTTATTGAAAGGATTATTAAAGTTTATTAAATTTAAATGTACAGAGATTGTTATGTATATATATATATATATATATATATTTAAAAAAAAAAAATTGATCATGCATTTCACATCACAAATTTTTCATTAATATTTTACATATTGGCACATAATATAATATTTTACTGTCTCAAAATAATCCTCATTTTTTTTTAAATGTTATTTATATACTCATTTTTTAATTTATAATATTTGTTTTAAAAATGGTTAATTTAATCAGTGCCTTTTTATTTATTTATTTTTATTTATTTATTTTCTTTATAGTTACTCATTACTTATTAAGTTTATTTCCTATTTTTTCATTCTACTTAAATAAATGCTAATTTAAGTCATTTATTGATTTCACTTTTTATGGGTATAGATAACAGCACTAAACATTTTTGTTAAAAATCTAGTTACAATATAGTTTTCCTTTTTCACACCAGATGGCAGCAATGTTTTGGTTTTCAGTGACTAACTGCTGGCCACATGATTTAGCATTCTTAAATCTGATTGCATCTTCACATGTTACAATATTGTGGGCCAGCTTTCTTAAGTTTGGGATTCTTGTCTATAATTGAGGTATTGTGCTCTAATCATTTTTCAATTTTTAATATCTTGCGTGAGGTGTATCTTTCTTTAGATCTCTTGGTTTTTTATCATTAATTTTGCTTTATGATGCGCTATTAGGAGCTAAATTTTGTCATTTTAGACTTAATGCCGACAAAATTGGATGAAATAACGCATCTTCACTATGAATTAAACCTGCAATCTCCTCTGATGATTCTGTGAGTTATTCATAGTTTCTTATTTTACTTACTGGTTTCTTGGTAATTCCATCTGTTTTTATATCCGGCATACGCCGCAGTTGCAGATTGCTTTCGGACAGTGTTTAATTTTAGAGACATAATCGCAATTTCAATTTCCTAGTAGCATAGCCAGTTGCTGTGATCTGACAATCGTCATAAATAACTACAGTCACTAAGTTGTCCTAAAGACAGCATCTTTAATGCGTTACATTCTGATTCTCTGGTGATTGTCATTTCGTTATATTGCTGTATCAATTCACCGTGACTGAGTTTTGTGTCCTTTACACCTCCTCACAAAATGGAACACATTGCCTTCAAAGTGATGTCAAAATGATTCATGTTCGACGTAATATAATGGCAACGTCGCACTTGGGTCACGGTGCTTTAAGATTTTTCAGATTCTATTCACGGTGCTTTTACAGAAACAGTCCTAAAATTATTCTCCTAAGGCTGTCTTCCATATAGTTTATAACACTTTCCAACATAGTTGAAGAGTGTTTATGTATTCAGTTTGTCTGTCCGTCCATTCGTCTGTCTGCTTGCCGTCTGTCCGTGCTCTAACTCGCGTAAATATAGTCAGATCGCAACGAAATTGATAAATGTTATTCGGATTTAATATGGCATGTTTAGTACTGAAAATGAAGTATGTAGCATTTACGGCTCATTTAAATGAACACTCAAAATAACTCCGTTATATTATTGTCTATGGGGAGATATTATTTGCCGTGTGTTTTAATGGATTACGCTATTTTAAACATATAGAAACTTATATATATCACTGAGGTGTATTAAAAGGCATTTACTGTTGTGTATGATGTGCATAGAATTTATCTTTTATTTACAAAGGTAGACAAAATAATATGGCTATGAGTGAAAATTGGTGTAAATGAATTTTTTAGTTGTGGTACGCGTTTTTTAAAGTTTAATAATCTTTAATAAACTTTAATAATCCTTTCAATAAAACAGTACCTTGTTAAATTCCAATTCTCTAAACAAAAGCTAGAACATAACGATAATTTCAGATTCACAAAATTAAGATTAGGCGTGACATTTTACAATATTTCGAAATTTATAAAAGTCAATCAAAATACTGTCATTGATATATTTAAAAATGTGTTGGTATGGTATATGGATAAGTTTCAAAATTGTTTTAGCTTTTTACGAAAAATTCATCAAATAGAATTATTACCCGAAAAATCTCCTTTTATCTTTGTGCTTATAAAGAAAGAATATAAAGAATAAATACATTATTCTCACTATAAAATAAAATGCCACCCCAATACAACATTTCTTTCTTTAAAAAAATATAAAATATTTCAAAAGGATTCATGGTTTAGAAAACTTCTATGAAAATAGAAATCCATAAAATCTCCATACAAATTCCAAACACAATCTTTTCTTATAGTTATTTAAACGCAAATAAGAAGAGTGCAAACTATTCAGTGTTACAGTTTGATATTCAAAAGATAAGCTTCTGTATTTGAAAACAGAGATGAATTTTCAGACTAATACAACAAACTATCGATATAGAATACATTTTGTTCATTTTAGCTCATACAAAACGTATCTTCGACCATGGTTGTTCAACCTAGAGCTCACGGAATACCAAAAATTTCTTACAGAAATATTTGCCTTATTTAGTATCTGAATTTTCATGATTATATAGGGTGTCCACTCGCAACGATGTCTAATGGCTAATTCCTAAACTGTTAGTCATAGACGTATACTTCCAATTAAAATATTTTAAATGATGTAAAGAAGTATTTTAAAAGCAATTTGGGTCAATAAAAATATTTCTTAAAAAATTACGAAATTTAATTTTTATACGGTCTTTTAAGTTATATCCCTCATAGCATGCATGGTCACAGTGACGTCATTGTGACGTCACTGTAAGTTACTGTGGTCACGTCACAACTGTGACCAAAATGCCACCACACAGCGATGTCACACTGTGACTGATATGTGAACGTCTTAGAAAACTTTAAAAAATTGCAAAAATTGTTCCAAACATGTTATTTACTGTAAAAAATATTTTACTAAAAATATTTAACTATTGTTTTGCAGACTACTTAGTGTGTATAAGTTCGATAGATCCTATACAGGGCTGCACAAAAGATCTTGAGTCATTTCCGTTTATTGGCTGAAACGGCTGAATGGGAAGTTTTCAACTGTGCTATTCGTTTAATTGATCTAATAGAGTCAAAACATTGTATTATGAAAAATCCGATTACGAAAAAGCAGGAGTTTACTTAATTCCATTCAGCACAGAACATCATGAGAGTTTATTTTATATTAGTATGACAAGGGACAATATTCTTCGAAATAAGAGTATAATATATAATTAGAGTGAATAGCCTTTGAGCATAATGTCATCAGTTTAACTGGGACTTTGCTTTATTTAATTTTTTGCAATTTCATATTCTTTTTTTGTAACAGTCATTCTTCTTTTTCAGATCAATCGATTGGCTGTAGTTCATCCAAATAATGCCTCACAGAACATGAAATTTAGGCCGCCGTACTGGCGGAGTGGGAGCAGTGTGACGAGTAATTGCAAATCAAACTGAGGAAGAAGGGGGCAAAAGCGAACGAGCGAAACAGACAAAGAATGGTTGAAATACGTGCCGAGGAAGCATCAGAGTGACGTGCCACCAGACTTCAGGATGCACCGTTACGAGTACGGTCTCCACGTTCTGCAGCTGCAGATCTGTTTCGTTCCCAACAGAATGAAAGGCACAGGTTGCGAGTGGCTGAGAGACGTAAACGAGAAACAGCAGATCAGCACAAAACACGACTCCTTGCTCTGCTATCACGGGATTACAACCGCCTTGAATTCCGGTACAACCCAACAGATGATTATACTTTTAGCCGGCATGTTCTCATCGGCACTACGACTGAAGTAAGTCCTTATTGCAAGCTCTGAAATTTAATGGAGAAACGATAGGAATGTGCGGCGCCGCCGGAAAAATTAAATTGCCTCAAACTGGAGAACCGCCAGAGCCATTAAAAACTTTGCTTGCGGGATATATCGCCGAATCAAAGACTTTCTAATCTAACATCAGGAAATACAACTCATGCTTCCAAATGACGTCGTTCATTGCAGAAATTGCAACAGCTCAAACCATACCAGCTTTCATAGTGAAAGAAAAAAATTATCATAAAGCCGGCTCCTTGCTTCCATTCCCAGATGGTCAACATGAATTCCTACAAATGTACTTCATCGGTAAAGGCAATGATGAATTACGCTGGAAACGATGGATATACTTTATACAGAAGAAGATCAGTAGAAGATGGCGTTAAATAGCAACTATACAAATGCGAAACGGTAACATCGAAGTAGGTAACCGGTGGGCTGTTCCATATTCGCCTTTGCTATCAAAAACATACAAAGCGCACAAATACGTGGAATACTGTAACTACATCAAATCGACCAAGCACATTTGTAAGTACGTAAATAAAGGCAGCGACATGGCAATTTTTGGCGTGCAAGCAGAAAGGAGTGATAAGAATGTGGTCATATATATGAGTGAAATAGCACAGTTTCAGGCTGGAAGATACATATACATAAGTAGCAATGAAGCTGTATTGCGAATTATTTCCTTTCCCATACATGAAGAAGTCCAGCTGTTGTTCACTTAGCAGTACATCTAGAAAATCGATAACGCGTTTACGTCACATCTGCAAATGTGCAACAAATAGCCCTGAATCCACCGGCTACAACTTTAACTACTTTCTTCAAGTTATATCAAAATGATACGTTCGAGAAAACACTGTTGTATTCGGAAGAGCCTACCTATTACTCATGGAGTACGAGTAGAAAATCGTTTGAACAACGCAAACGAAGAGAGCATAACCTGGAAATAGATAAAAAAAACTACGATAGGCAGACTGTAAACCGTGCATCCCATTCAAGGTGAATGTTTCTTTCTTCGCATTCTGCTGGTATGTGTGCCAGGTCCAGCATTTAAAAAATCAGTTGAGAATTATCAACGGCGTTACACATGCCACTTTCCGAAGTGCGTGTCATTAATGTGAAGCTCTGAATATATTGGAGAACGACCGACACTTGGATGTATACATTAATCACGAGTGCAAAAGTGACATCCAAATCAAATTCATGCATTGTTTGCAATGATATTGACCACCTGCTCACCTTCATCTGCAACAAAATTATGGGAGAAATATAAATCGCACATGGCTGAAGTTATTTTCCGTTGAAATTCATGTTTGAACATGAATTTCACAGTAGACGAAGCCGACGAACGACCATTATCAAAGCTTCAACGAAGCGTTGATAATGGTTGGAGATATGTGACTAGAAATCAAGAATAAATTTCTCAATCAAGTCGAAATGCCATCACCGAATCGATCTGCAGTTGCTTCGTCCGATGTAGAATTGCGTCGTGAGCAAAATTACAACACGAGTGATTTTTTTTTCGTATGTGCAATCAAATATTTCTAAGCTAACGCTTGAGCAAAAAGGAATTTACGGTCAAATTATGCAATTTTTCAATAACAGGGGTGGAGAAATCTTCTTAGTTGCACCCGGAGGAACTGGTAAAACGTTCCTAATTAGATTGATTTTGGCAGCAATTTGATCCCAAAATGACATTGCCTTTGCTCCTGTGTCGTTCGGAAGAGCTGCAACATTTCTACTAGTTGTAAGAACTGCTCATGCCGCTTTTAAATTGCCACTGAACATGCAATTCATTGAAACTATCACGTCCAAAATTTCCAAAGCATCCGGCATGGGAAAAGTACTGCAGAAATACAAAATTATTGTTTGGAATGAATGCATAATGGCGCACAAAACATCGTTGGAAGCTCTTGATCGATCGGTGCAAGATTTGCGTGGAAACATCAGACCATTGGGAATGCATTAATATTGCTTGCAGGATATTTCAAACAAACATTACCGGTAATTCCTCAGTCGACATCAGCGGACAAAAAAGATGCCTGCCAGAAATACGCTACTTTGTGGCTACATATAAATACGTTAAATTAATTACAAATATGCCTGCAAAATGATCTATCAGTTGAGATATTTTGACATTAATTGCTAGAATTTGGGAACGCTGAGGTGCCGTTTGATCTGATCTCAGGACGAATTTCATTGCCTCATAACTTCTGCAATTTAGTGACGTCAAAAGAAGAGCTAGTTTAAAAAGTATTTCCCAATATTCAAACCAATTATAAGAATCACGACTGGCTGAGGGAACAAGGTATTCTTGCGGCCAAGAACAAAGGCGTCTACGAACTCAACAATATTATCCAGACTGCCATTCAAAGCGAGGCAGTCATATACAAGTCCGTCGACACTGTTGTGGAAGCAGATGAAGTGGTTTATTATCCAACAGAAGTTTTGAATTCAGTTGATCTGCCAGGATGCCACCGCACGTACTGCAATTGAAAATCGGCGTGCCGGTCTAAATTAATTAATTACGGCGGCGTGCAACGCCGCCGCGCTTAACCTCCAACTAAATATGAGTACGAACTAGAGTGAATTTCGAAACAATGCACGGCCTAAAATTATAATTTGGAATCTCTGGTGGAGTCCCGAGGACCAATTACCATGTTGCGAAATATCCACCAGCCAAAGCTTTGCAACGGCACGCGGCTTGCAGTAAAAAAATAATGAGCAACGTCGTATAAGCAGCAATTTTGACAGATCCTTTCAGAGGTGAAGATGTCCTCATTCCTCGCTCTTCTATGATTCCAATGGATGTGCCATTTCAATGTAAGATATTGCAATTCCCAATTTGATTGTCGTTTGCAATCTCCATCAATAAAGCTTAGGTCCAAACTTTAGAATTTTGTGGTTAGGATCTAGAGACGGATTGCATCTCACACGGACTATTATATATTTCGTGTTCTAGAACCAGCAAACCAGACCATCTCTATATCTGCACAGACAACAACAAAAAATATTGTATACCCGCAAACCCTGTGAAATTAAACATGTTAGAAACGTGCATTTTCTCTTTTCTTTCTTTTCCATTTAATCAGGCTGAGCCACAGCAACGCGTGGCCGGGTACAGCTTGTTAAATATATATATATATATATATATATATATTATGTGAATAATTTTATGTGTCTTTTCTTCTTGTACTTGTTTTCTTTATATTTTCTTTTCAGATAATAATCGATTTTAAGAATTTTAAAGATTAAATAACATATGAATAGTATCACTTCTCTTAAAGAAAAAAAATAATCTAAGTAACAGCATAAACGTTAAATAATTTGGACCAGGCGTTACTGCTAAAACATTCCTATCTTTATTTTAATTAAGACTTCAACTACAAGAAGTTATGTTTTATATTGCTTAATTATGCCGTAATCTCAACGCGCGGCGAAGTAATATACTTTCCTTTTCCGTTCTACCACCCTTTACTTCCACGTGCCTTGTATGTGGTGTCTGTTAGTGATGGGCGATAACGAGATGTTTTTCTCGATTTTCTCGATTGTATGGACATCTCGATATTTTTCGATTGTATAAATTTTTTCTCGATGACTACAGTTTGCAAATTTCTTTTATCTTTTATAAATCATATATTATGTATTATATACGTCATACATTTATCAAGAATAGTCTGCGGGTGAACTGGAATGAGTCGATGTTAATAAAGACTAGGTGACTTCGACCGCTAGCGGGCCCCACCTTTAATTGGGGCACCTAAATTTATACGTAATCTTGTAATATGAAATCACGAACAGGTTACCCGCTATATACGGCACTGATATATGATAGCAGGCGGGTGTGGTGTGCACGCACTACAAAATCTTGTATAAAATATAATATCGAAACGAATGAACGTCGGACCAGATCTCTTGGGGGAGGGGTCGAAGCGAGCGGAGGGGCACAGCAGCTGCATAATATGATTAAGTCGTCACAGGTCTTTAGGCCTTTCCAACCATATGTCACATGAGAAGTCTGGATCTGAATTTATAAAAATGCCCTACCCGTGGGGGGGAAGGGGGGGAGGGGTGCGGGAGGTGGATAACATGAGTAAGTGGTCATAAGCCTTTCCAACAATATGTGACATGAGGGGTCTCGGCAAAATTTAGAAAAACAACCCCGTGGGGGAAAAGTGGGAGGGGGGCGGTCACCGGAGGCGCATTACATCAATAAGTAGTCACAGACCTTTCCAACGATATCTCACATGTGGGGTCTTGGCTAAATTTGGAAAAGTGTCCCCGGGGGGGGGGGGTCAAAATGGGGGGATGGACACCGGAGGAGCATAACATCAATAAGTAGTCACAGACCTTTCCAACGATATCTCACATGAGGGGTCTTGGCTAAATTTGAAAAAGTGTCCCCCGAGAGGGGCAAATTGGGGGAGACTGTCACCGGAGGTGCATAACATCAATAAATAGTCACAGACCTTTCCAACGATATCTCACATGAGGGGTCTTGGCTAAATTTGGAAAAGTGCCCCGGGGGGGGGGCAAAGTGGTGGTAGGGACACCGCAGGTACATAACATCAATAAGTAGTCACAGACCTTTCCAACGATATCTCACACGAGGGGTCTTGACTAAATTTGAAAAAGTGTCCCCCAGGGGGAGGGGGCAAAGAGTGGGGGGGGACTGTCACCGGAAGTGCATAACATCAATAAGTAGTCACAGACCTTTCCAACGATATCTCACATGTGGGGTCTTGGCTAAATTTGGAAAAGTGTCCCCGGGGGGGGGTTCAAAATGGGGGGATGGACACCGGAGGAGCATAACATCAGTAAGTAGTCACAGACCTTTCCAACGATATCTCACATGAGGGGTCTTGGCTAAATTTGAAAAAGTGTCCCCCGGGAGGGGCAAATTGGGGGAGACTGTCACCGGAGGTGCATAACATCAATAAATAGTCACAGACCCTTCCAACGATATCTCACATGAGGGGTCTTGGCTAAATTTGGAAAAGAGCCCCCGGGAGGGGGGCAAAGTGGTGGTAGGGACACCGTAGGTACATAACATCAATAAGTAGTCAGAGACCTTTCCAACGCTATCTCACACGAGGGGTCTTGACTAAATTTGAAAAAGTGTCCCCCAGGGGGAGGGGGCAAAGAGTGGGGGGGACTGTCACCGGAAGTGCATAGCATCAATAAGTAGTCACAGACCTTTTCAACGATATCTCATAAGAGGGGTACTGACTAAATTTGGAAAAGTGTCCTCCGGGGGGGGGTGCAAAGTGGGGGGGGGGCGACCACCGGAAGTGCATAGCACTAATAAGTAGTCACAAACCTTTCTAACGATATGTCACATGAGGGGTCTTGGCTAAATTTGGAAAAGTGTCCTGAAATTTCATATATTATAAATAATATTTAGCGGAGGGCTCCATAAAAAAATCCGATCTAAAATGATAAAAGCGGAAAAACTACCCTCGCAGTGAAGGCCAAATTGGGGAGGGGAGGAAGAAAGTCTCATAATATGAAAGAGTCATCCGAGAGCTTACCGATGACATATCACATGACTTGTCCAAAAAAAGTTTGAAAATTGCTCCCCCTCTCAACCCCCGTGGGCCCACTCTTTCACCCCGGAATTCACACAGCCGCCACTTTAAAATTTTTATGTTCAATAAATAATATTTACCGGAAGACTGCATAAAAAACCCATATTTAAAGTGATATTTAAATTTATTATAGAAATCGGCTACGGTTTTAAAAATTTGTTCGCCCCTTCTCCACCCCCCTTTGGGCGAAGAAAGGTTCATAGTACGAAAGAGTGGTCAAAGGGCTTTTCGATTATATGCCACAGGAAGGGTTCGGTAAAATTTTTAAAATTGCACCCCATGAGTCCACCCTCACGTCCTCCTCCCTCGAAATCACCCGACCCACCTTCCTCTTTGAAAATTTTATATTTAATAAATAATTTTTATCGGAGGGTTCCAGGTATGTGACATCTTGGTAGGGCTAAAATAAGAGAAACTTTGAAAATTAGGGCTTCATTTCACAGCACAATGTCATGCCTTTTTCTCTATCTCGTCCCTTGGTACTCTCGATAAATTTTCTTACTTTTCTTCTCTGCCGAGGACGAGAGAAATCCTCGAAAAGCTTCTCATTGGGAGATTTCGAAAAGGACGAGAGAAAGAAGCGAGAGGCTTCCCATCGGGAAAGGTTGAAAAGGGCGAGAGGAAACTCTCGAGAGACTTCCCATCCCGAAAGGTTTAAAACCGCGAGAGAACCAACCATCGAGCAGATTCCCATCTGGAAGCGTCGAAATGCTGGAAAAATCATCGAGATGAGATTTGCCGAAATGCGAGATGGAAATGAAGCTTTCAGAGTCAAACTTACCGCATTTCTGGTTTAAGTCATAATTTCTCAAAGGAGTCCATCTGCTTATCCAATCACTTTTTAGCTCACAGGCTATCTAAGCCTGAGAGCTAATGTACCCGTCGGTTCTGTGTGTAATCATGTACTGTACGTACATATGTATGTACGTAACGCGATAACTCTTGATTAAAATGTACGATTTGCTTCAATTTTTTTTATGTTCATTCTGATAAGGCGTACCGCTGTTTAGTTTTGACGGTTCATTGGTTAAGGATAAAGGGAGAGAAGGAGGGCTGGTATCCCCCCCCCCTCCTTAATTTAGATAAATAGGTTTTTCATGCAGAATTCTTCGATTTGCTCCAAATTTTGTATACCGGTTTATTATGTTAAGAAGTTGCCTTGATTAGATTTGGAGGTTTACGGGTTAAGTATAAAGGGGGAGAAGGGAGCTAGACCCCCCCCCCTTAATTTAGATAAATGGGCTTTTCATGCAGAATTATTTGATTTGCTCATAATTTGGTATACCGGTTTATTATGTTAAGGAGCTTCCCTGATTAAACTTGGAAGTTCATTGGTTAAGGATAAAGGGGGAGAAGGGGGGGTGGTCCGCCCCCGCCCCCTTAATTTAGATAAATGGGTTTTTCATGCAGAGTTATTCGATTTGTTCCAAATTTGGTATACCGTTTTATTACGTTAAGAAGTTGCCTTGATTAGATTTGGAGGTTTACGGGTTAAGTATAAAGGGGGAGAAGGGGGGCTGGTCCCCCCTTAATTTAGATAAATGGGCTTTTCATGCAGAATTATTTGATTTGCTCCAAATTTGGTATACCGGTTTATTATGTTAAGGAGCTTCCCTGATTAAACTTGGAAGTTCATTGGTTAAGGATAAAGGGGGAGAAGGGGGGCTGGTCCCCCACTTAATTTAGATAAATGGGTTTTTCATGCAGAATTACTCGATTTGTTCCAAATTTGGTATACCGGTTTATTATGTTAAGGAGCTTCCCTGATTAAACTTGGAGGTTCATTAGTTAAGTATAAAGGGGGGAAAGGGGGTAGACCCCTCCTTAATTTAGATAAATGGGTTTTTCATGCAGAATTATTCGATTTGCTCCAAATTTGGGATACCGGTTTATTATGTTAAGAAGCTGCCTTGATTAGATTTGGAGGTTTATGGGTTAAGTATAAAGGGGAGAGGCTAGTCACCCCTTAATTTAGATAAAAGGGTTTTTCATGCAGAATTATTGGATTTGCTTCAAATTTAATATACCGATTTATTCCGATAATAAATCCGATAATAAATGGGTTTTTCATGCAGAATTATTCGATTTGCTCCAAATTTGGGATACCGGTTTATTATGTTAAGAAGCTGCCTTGATTAGATTTGGAGGTTTATGGGTTAAGTATAAAGGGGAGAGGCTAGTCACCCCTTAATTTAGATAAAAGGGTTTTTCATGCAGAATTATTGGATTTGCTTCAAATTTAATATACCGATTTATTCCGATATGGCGCTTCCTTCATTAGATTTGGAGGTTCATTGGTTAAGTATACAAGGGCGAAAAGGGGGCAAGTCCCCTCCCCTTAATTTAGATAAATGGATTTTCATGGAAAATTATTCAATTTACTTTAATTTTTTTTCTATGTTTGTTCTGATAAGGAGCTTTCCTGATTAGATTTGGAGGTTCATTAGTTAAGTATAAAAGGGTTAAAGGGGTTAGACCACCCTTAATTTAGCGATATGTTTCTTTTTTTCATGCAGAATTATATGATTTGCTTCAAATTTGATATACTGATTTATTATAGTTAAGGAGTTTCCCTGATTAGATTTGGAGGTTCATTGGTTAAGTATAAAAGGGGAAAACGGGGCATATTTCCCTTCATTTATTTTTTGAGGGACATTATTCTTTGAAATAAGAGTATAATATACAGTTAGTGTTAATAACCTGTGAGCTCAATGCCATCAGTTTAACTGGCACTTATCATTTTATTGCTATTAACCGATGTGGGTTATGAAGCATAGTGGTTTATGTATTCAGTTCTATATAGTCCTAGTTTCAAACTTTACTGTTAAATTTAGTGTCATTTTGCCCCGAATTTTCAATGTTTCTCTTATTTTAGCTCTGCCAAGCTGCCCCATACCTGGAGACTCAGATAAATACTATTTATTAAATATAAAAAGTTCAAAGAGGAAGGTGAGTGAATTCTGGGGTGCGCGAGAGTGCACAAAGGGAGGCGGGGTAATTTTCAAATTTTTACCAAACCTCTCCTTGACATATCATCGGAAAGTCCTTTCACCACTCTTTCATATTATGAACCTTTCTCCTCCCAGAGTTGAATTCCGGAAGGGGTTCGGGGGGGGGTGACTTTTTTTTTAATTGTAGAGATTTCTACAATAAATATCATTAAGGGTGTATTCCGATCCAAACTGCTTATTTTCTGATTCATTTTAAAATTCATTTTTGCTCTCAAACGCATCAAACTGGGAAATTCCCTTATTTAGAAACTATATAATGTGCAGTGCTTCTTAATTTTTTGATAAATGCAGAAAATACTGTAAAAAGCGCTGTCAAAGTTGGCGTTTTGAACCGAATTTTCTGAAACGGGCGATCTGGGAATGAAAAAAATGGTCATACTGAGAAAATAATTGTTTAAAAATCAAATTCTAATTAATTGAGCTGAAAATGAAATCACACGGCATGTTAAACATGTCTTCAGAAATCACTCCAGCAAGTTTCATGTTTTTACTTTTAAAAATGAGTCTGGAAATGTCTCAGAAAATTTCGAGCTGTTGAGGGTGAAAAAATATTTTTTCGAACACACCCTTAAATGAGGTTTTTTAATGGAGCTCTCGGATAAATATTATTTATTAAATATAAAATTTAATAAGTGCTTTCACATGATTTCCGGGTATATTCTAGGATAAAAGAGGGAACCCACGTGGGAGGGGTAGATTTCAAACTTTTTTTGAACCAGTCATTTGATCTATCATCGGAAAGTTTTCGGTTATCATCGCAAAGTTACTCTTTCATATTATGAGCCTTTCTTCTTCCTTCCTTAGTTTGGCGCCCCGAGAGAGGCACGTTTCGAACTTTTTTGAAATCGTAGCGTTTTTAAACATTTTAGATCGGATTTTTTTTACGGAGCCCTCCGATAAATAATTTTTAATATATGAACATTTCAAAGAGAAGGATGGGCAGGGTATATTTCGGGGGGGGGGGGGGCGATAATTGGAATCCTGGGAGTTGGGACTCTTTTCTATCTTTTGCTGACACCCCTCATGTGATATATCATTGGAAAGCTCTGTGACTACTATTTCATTTTATATATCGCCCGCGCCCCTCCCCTTACTCTGCCCCCGAGCCGGGGCACTTTACTAAATTTAGCCGACACCCCTCATGTGCCATATCGTTGGAAAGTCCTGTGACCACTTATTCATATTATGCACTTTCCTTTCCGCTGACTTCTCTGTCTTAGGATGGGGTCGAGTCGGTGGGGGCTGGCGGGACTCCGTTCCGTCCAACCCCCTAGCGAGGCGGAGTCTATTCCGTCTAGGTGGAGCTTTCCGTGCCCGCCTGGGGTCGCTAACGGCACCTATTCTGGGCCAACTGGTTCCCGGCGTGATCCACGAGGGGTTACGTCGGTTGAGCCGGGTGGTTTGGGCGAAAAGCCAGGAGCTGGGTCGCTTTACGGCCGGAGGGACTTTCCCCGTCCTCCCTAGTCTTCTAGCTAGGGGCCCTTCATTAACTTTCCTATCGGCTGGCCCACAAAAATGTCTCTGCCGGAAAATGGTATCCGATCTTGGGGGGCCTTCCGCAAATTAAATTCGGGTCGGGAAGCCTCGGTTCTGTCCGTGGGCCCGGCGTCTTTATAGGCGTCTGGTTCCTGCGATGTCTTGCGGGGTCTACCGGCTCGAGTAACCAAGTTTAGGGACCACTTGGTTTTTCTAGCCGGGTGGTGAGGACTATCGTGGCGATTGTTCACCAACTTGGGAATAGCCGGCGTGGCGTGCGCTGGGCAGCGCGCCGGCCTGACCGGAGTTTGCGTGGGGTTCTGCTCTGTTGGGACTTGTCTGGCGGCGACCTTCGGGACGCGCCGCGTGGCTTGTCTCACGGGTGGTTCCTTGCGTTGACAGATGGGCCTTCTAAGGGCCTGGGACCGGGAAATGGTAACCCGTCTTTATGCACTTTCCTTGCTCCTCTCTCCTACTTTGCTCCCCGCGGGAGTTCGTTTAATGTATTCCAGTCGAAGACTTTATAAAAATGAGGAAATTAAAGTTCCAATCTCAAATGACGTAGAAAAATCAATAAAAAATTTTGATCCCTTTTATCATCCTTTAGTTCATATTTCTGCCACTAGGGGGTGCTTTTGATTCTTATTTCTTTGGCCATTTTGGTGCTAATTGCCGAGAAATTCTAATTTTTGATACTTAAACTCCCCTTACCGCTTCATAGCTACTCGCGTTTTTTCAGCTTTTTTCAACCAGGGGGCACCCTTACAAGACTTTTCCAGTCTTATGGCTCCTTTATAGTTTCCCTTTGGTTTGTTGTTTTTTTATTCCATCTGTTTTCAGTTACCCTATATTTAATAAAATCTGCCTTATATATATGTAAAAACAGTGATTTCAATAATCGATTCTAGAACATCTCCTTTGTAGATTCTCGAAAGTAATCGATGACTGTATCGATTGTGTATTTTACGATAACGATTTTTTTCGATTGGTAAATTTTCGAGAATCGCCCATCACTAAGCCCTATCACTACTATGAAATTGTCGGCCAGAATAATAGCTAAGTTTTCCAATAACTGTTTTTAGCTTTTCTCGTTATAATCGATTGTAAAACATCTCGATTGTAGATTCTATGAATTAATCGATGGCTGTATCGATTGTGATTTTTTACGATGACGATTTTTCTCGATTGTCGAATTCTCGAGAATCGCCCATCACTAGTGTCTGTTTTCGAAACTACATATATAATCTAGTATATTAAGGTTGTGGTTTATATCTAGATATTTTATTTATAAAATGAATATCAAAAGAATGCGATTGCGTACTAAACGCGTTACTATTTTCGGAAATGTAATTTTCGAGATTTATTATGTAACTGCGAATTTACGTAAGTCATGTAATACGTATGTCGAGGGATGCTTGCATTCTTTTTTATTAACTGACAAACAGAAATGCAATTTTTGTGCCTCTGAAGCGAATACTTGTGAATTAAATTTTAGTAAGTTTGAAAGATGGTCGGTTAATGTAGAAGAGAGCGTGCACTGTAAAAAAAATTCCGCAACGTTCCTGGGAAAAAATGGGCAGCTGAGTTGCCCATTATTTCCAAGAAACATTTCTTGAAAATGACTGGAACTTTACTGTATATGTTGAAAACTTTCTACAGAAATGCCAGTAAGTTTCCTGCGAAATACCAGGAATATTTCTGTTGACAACAAAACATTACTGACATATTAAAGGCTGGAGTAGCACAGTTGAAGTTTATTTCAACAGAGCGAAAAATGTCCAGACCAGGGATCGAACCTGGATACTTGGCGTGCCGTGCCAATGCCTTACCTGTTAGGCTATCCGGACCGATACCTGGCTGACATAATTCACTCTGGATGTTCGTTCCCTTCATTATGACATTACTGACATTTCACAGCATGCGGGATCCGCAGACGATTTTTACATTTCCAGTTGACAATTTTCGCTTTATTATCATTATTTGTTAGAATGAAAAAATATTTTGAAATTGACATCAAAATTATTATTTATAATTTACACGAAAAAATAAATTTTCAGTTAAAATTCAATAAAGTAAATATATATGTGATATATTGTTTCTGAACTTTGCTTAAAATATAAAAATATATAAATGTAAATAATAATTAGAAAAAAAATCTAGACATAAAATATTTTGGATTTTCGTCAGTAATTATGTTAGTTTACAAGTTAGATAAAATACATATAAATTTTCATGAAAAAAAAAAAAAAAAAACCTAAACGTAATTGTATATTTTTTCCGAAAATAAAAAAAAAATTCAAATTTGCAGCAATTCAAAGTGTCAAATATATGTCAAATTTAAATCAAATTGTAATAAAGTGTTAAAATATAAAATTAATTAAAAAAGAAAAAAAAGTCAAGAGGTAGCATCGAACTAGGGCCGTACGGGTGGCGTGCGAGTTGAGAGCTGCAAACTAATGGGTATTTGAAACGTATGCTAAAACTCGGCATCTAATTTCTGAAAATCTAAGGCCCATTTGAAGAAATCCTTTCACAAGAATAATTAGAGATAAGAACTCTAAAACATACTTTAAATTAATCAAAATCGGTGAGAATCATATTTGATTGTCCCCTGGTTAATGGAGATCCAAATAATAGGTGTATTATTTTTACACAGTCTGCTCGTTAAAGATTCCACAGACAAGTACAAGAGATAATCTCTTAGATCTGTCACAGAGGTATTGTATTTTCATCTGAATTGTCTTGACAATAGAGACGTAAAGGATTATGTCGTCTATTGATTTATTTGCATTCCATATTGATTTTTTTACATTCATTTAAGGAATTCGTTTTCGACACTCGCGCGCGAGCAACGGATTATAGCAAAAAAAAAAAAAAATAATAATAATAAATGGCGGCCGCAGCGTTTTGCTGTTTCCAACTTTTGTTCAGGAACGTTTCAGATAAGAAAACCAGAATTTCACAGGAAAGAGCTAAATTATTCTGAAAACCTGATAAAAGGCGAAACGTTCCTGGATTTTACATGGAACGTTACCATTTTTTTTTACAGTGTATAATTCTAAAAAGTAAAAACTAAGTACACTGTAAAAAAAAAAAAAAAAAAAAATTGTAAAGTTACTAAAGTTTTTCTAGGAAACTGGGATTCCTAGAACTTTTTATGTAACGGCAACAAAAAAAAATTCCTGTAACAGCGTCTGCTACAGGAATTTTTGTTGTTGTCGTTACATAAAAAGTTTTAGGAATCCCAGTTTCCTAGAAAAACTTTAGTAACTTTACAGATTTTTTTTTACAGTGTAATATGGAGGAAACTTGCAAACGACAAAGGAAAAAACGCTAATGAAATTGAGCTAATAAAATGTATCATTACACCTCCCTCTTCTGTAAAAAAAGTAAACTGAGATTCGCAGTATTTTGTTTTCAATTTGGAACATAAAAACAATTATATATTCTATGTTATAAAAGCAGAACATGTTTTTCAGTTTTATATTATTCTCGAAACTAAAGGATAGAAATTACAGTTTATGCAAAATTGCAAGTTGTGTTTAAAGAGATTCTGAATTTTTCGACGTCGGGTACTTTTTTGTTTATCTTAAGTTCTCGTTCTCCTGTTTCATTACTGGCTTTAAAACTAAGTCCTTTTCTCTCGGGGAAAACACATAAATGTATGAAATATTCTAGTGAAGGAATATAACGTATATAATATACTAAGGAAAGACCATAAAATTTTTCTTTAGAAAAATAAATTTTTTTTTCTATCTTTTATACTGCAAATAATAATTACCAGTTGAATGTTAATAATAATAATGCCTAAGTTGATAGGTTGATTGAGATGCAGAATAGTCAAATTATGTTTTCATAGCGCCAGTAAAATTAAATTTATATGCCGGTCTGTTGTCAAGCTATTAAAAACGATATTTATCTTTCGCAGTATATTTCCGTTTATGAGGTTAAAATTAGAGATCGACCGAAAATTCGGTTTATTTTTCGTTTTCGGTCCAAAAACTAAGTTTCGCCAATAATTAGTTTTCGACGAAAATGCTGCTGAAAATTCGGCCAGACCGAAACTATCTGTATTTCAAAAATCTCGTTTCGTCCTTCGGAAATTTTCAACATTGCTCATTGATTTGAGCTGTATACACCAAATTATTAGTCATGACTGACTCTAGACGTGAGTACAAATTATAAAGCAAGCAGTGCTTATATGACTAAACTTTGAAGACGCTTTTCACGCGCTCATTCAAAACTGCAGACTTAACAATAATAGAAAATTTTTGTTTGAAACCACAAAAGTGTTTTGAATACTCTTTGAGAAAGTCACAGTGTAACAAACGATGAATTAAAAAAATCGTTATAAAAGGTAAATCCAGCTATGTATACTTAAAATATTTTTTAAGTAGATAAAATTCTTATAATTGAAAAACCATACTGTGTCGTTGATGAATTAATTACATTTTATTTTGTATGAAAATAAAAAATTTTGGTCAGAGGCAGGGAGAACCAACATGGACAACGCGTATAATTAATTAACAATTATGTATATTTAATTAAACGCTTATAAATTATTAATAATTATGTATATTTATGCATTTATGTATGTTTTAATTACTTACAAATGTTTTGGACATTTTCGTTTCCGTCAACTTGGACACACATGTAATTACACATGTAATTAATTAATAGTTATGTATATTTATGTTTGTATTAATTACTTTTTTAAAAAATTGTGTTATTTTCGTTTTCGGTCGAAATAGGAAAATTACCGAAATTTTGTTTCGATTTCGGTCTTAAAAGCCTGTTTCTATCGATCCTTAGTTAAAATAAAACATACATTTCATGATGTGAAAGCAGTCCATATTTTTAAATTTGAGGAGGAATCATAATATTTTCGGATAGTAAAATATGGAAAATCTAGTTTACCAAGAATTTCAAGTTTGATTTTGAAAAAAAACCTCCGTATTTTTTAACACCAGTTACTTCTTTGCTTATCATCCTTTTTTTTTCGCTAGTTTTATATCCGGCTTAAAAACAAAAAGAGTTTTTTTACCTCAAAGGAAATTCAAAAATTAATGGAATATTCTGGTAAACTGATAAAATATTATAAACAGCATTAAAAGTGTCTTCGTTGGTAAATTTATGTTTTTTTCTTATTTTAGCACTGCGAAATAGTTTTAATATTTAAAAAATTTTTAAATTAAGAAAATATAATGAGAAAGCTGGCGATAAATATGATAATTAAGCAGAAGTGGAGGAAAATATTTCCATAATTCCAGAAAATTGGAGTTTCTCTCTCTCTTTTTGTTACTAAACATTAAGATAAATATTTATGCCTCATAGTATATGTCTTCATTTGAGCTTAAAAATGAACAACATTTGTTGATATTTTAGAAAATTGAGAATTAAGATAATATAATGACAATGATGACGATAACGATGATTATTAATCAGAAGTGATTCAAAATGTTAAATTGAAGTTTGATTTCCAGGAAACAGGAGTTTCTCTCTCTCTCTTTTTGTTACAAAACATTAAGGATTAAGATAAATATTTATGCCTCACAATATATGTCTTCATTTGAGCTTAAAAATGAACAACATTTGTTGATATTTTAGAAAATTAAGAATTAAGATAATATAATGTCAATGATGACGATAACGATGATTATTAATCAGAAGTGGTTCAAAATGTTGAATTGAAGTTTGATTTCCAGGAAAGTGGAGTTTCTCTCTCTCTCTTTTTGTTACAAAACTTTAAGATAAATATTTATGCCTCATAATATATGTCTTCATTTGAGCTTAAAAATGAACAACATTTGTTGATATTTTAGAAAATTGAGAATTAAGATAATATAATATCAATGATGACGATAACGATGATTATTAATCAGAAGTGGTTCAAAATGTTGAATTGAAGTTTGATTTCCAGGAAACTGGAGTTTCTCTCTCTCTCTTTTTGTTACAAAACATTAAGATAAATATTTATGCCACATAATATATGTTTGTTTATGAGCTTATAAATAAACAATATTTGTTGATGAGTGAGAAAATTGAGATATAGGTAATACAATGACAATGATGAAGATAATGATGATTATTAAGCTGAAGTGGTGCAAGATCTTAAATTGAAGTTTGATTGTTTGATTTACAGGAAACCGGAGTTTCTTTCTCTCTCTTTTTTCGTTACAAAATATTAAGATAAATATTTATACGTTATAATATATGTCTGTTTAAGAGCTGAAAAATGAACAAAATATGTTCATGTTTGAGAAAATTGAGAACTTACCAGGAGAGGGCCAACCTTGTTAATCACAGATTTTGATTATTTTAATATATGTTGTAGGGTAGAGACCCCTTAGTGTCAGGTTCAACGGATTTTATCCAACGTTCCTTAGTTCTTGAGAAACCGGGGGGGAGGGGTCTAATTGTAGTATACAACTTAAATACTTACTTTGCAACCAACGTGATAGGTTGGTCGTATCTCAGTTAGTATGGCGTTTACCGGTTGATCCGAGAGCCCGGGTTCGATTCCTGTATACGCTACATTTGTTTTTCACATTTTTTGTTTTATAAATATATTTTTATGTATAACTTAATAATCTGATTGTCAATTAAGATTTTTAATATTGTATATCAATTATAATTTTAACATATTTAATTTTTTACTTTTAACTAAATAGTTGTAATAAAACATCATAAAACTGTAATTTTTTTAAAAATCACTTTTAAAATGTATTTCATATATTCTTTATCCGATGCAATGATACTGAGCAATTGTGTCAATTCGTGATTTTAAAGAAACATCATTTACGCATTGCTTTAACAAAGGAAGTCAATGCGATAATACTATTATTCTGTTTTAAAAGTAACCAGCTTAATTATATTAAAAATTAGCATCAGAATTAAATTACAACCGTTTTTTTGCATATTAAAGATTTTTAAATTTGTAATACGTATGCTTGCGCTTTCAATAATTTTGCTTTCCACTTTTACTTTTTTTTAAAATTTTATTTTTATTTTATTTGAATATTCTTTTATTTTATCATAACTAGATGACGCCCCATTTCGTCACGATTTTGGAATTTTTATCATTTAATGATACATCCAATTTCTTTTTAAACCTCTTTAAAGGATGAGAAATAATATTTTAAAAATAAAAAATGATAAATTTAAGTTTGTTAACATTATAATTAATGTATGATAAAAATTTTAATTGAAATTATTAATTTATAATTAAAGGTATATTTATAAAACAAAAAATGATAAAAACAAATGTAGCGCGTCCGGGATCCGAACCCGGGACCGCAGATGGCAGATCAGCTAACCAACGCCGTACCAACTGAGCTATGACCAACCAATCAGTTTGGTTGCAAAATAAGAATTTAAGTTGCGTACTACTATTAGACCCCCCGGTTTCTTAAGAACTAAGGGGCGTTGGATAAAATCCGTTGAACCTGACTCTAAGGGGTCTCTACCCTACAACATATATTAAAATATTCAAAATCTGTGATTAACAAGGTTGGCCCTCTCCTTGTAAGATAAAATAATGACAATGATGACAATAATGAGGATTATTAATCAGAAGTGGTGCAAAATGTTGAATTGAAGTTTGATTTCCAGGAAACTGGAGTTGCTCTCTCATCTATCTTTTTTTGTTACAAAACATTAAGATAAATATTTATGCCTCATAATATATGTCTGTTTATGAGCTTAAAAATGAACAACATTTGTTCATGTTTAAGAAAATTTAAGAAGGTAATATAATGACAAAGTTGACTATGATGATGCTTATTTAGCAGAGGTGGTGCAAAATGTTGATTTGAAGTTTGATTTCCATTAAACTGGAGAATCTTACTCTCTTTCTTTCTTCCAAAAGCATTAAGATAAATATTTATGTCTCATAATATATTGTCTTTTTATGAACTTAAAAACAAACAACGGTTGTTAATGTTTGAAAAAATGAAAAATAAGATAATATAATAAAAAGAAGATGACGATAATGATGATAATCAAGGAGAAGGGGTGCAAAATGCAGATTTGAAGTTTATTTCCAGGAAACTGAAGATTCTTTCTCTTTTTCACTTTCTTTTTCAAAACTATTAAGACAAATATTTTACACTCATAGTATATATATATATATATGCTTAAAATTAAACATACATTTTATGAAGTAAAATAGAACCCGTTTTTTTTCATCTTCAGAGAAAATGCATTTTATTAAGTGAAACTAAAGACTAGAAAGCTCATTTTAAAGACACTTTCAAGTTGGTTTCAAAATAAATTCTATATTAAACAACATCGATTAATTTTAATTTTATCATCAAATTTCCTTTTCACTTTCTTACGGGGTTTTGCAGTTCCTGTACCTTCAGAGGGAATACATAAATCAATGAAATTTTATAGTAAGACAATAAAATATTTAAAAGAATGCATTAAAAATGTCTCTTTTATAATTTGTTTTGTTTTGTTACGTTTTTTGGGGGGGTGCTACGGTAATTTTTGAACCCTCTCTTTTAAAGTTGAATGCGAGTTACTCAAATCACGGCCAACTACAGTACCGGCCGAAAAATATTTTTTTGTTAGGGTAGTAGCTTAATACGGAGTTCAAAACAACATATCACGTGATCTTTACCTATGTAATTGCCAGAGAAAAAAATCCTAGGGAGGAGGAAACAAACAAGAGCTTTCTTGGCTCATTTGTTTTGAAGGTTATTACCCTATCTGACATAATGAACTGAGCCCTAAGGCTTGAGAACCGTACTGAACTTTGCCTTGCTAACACCATCCATGCCTATTCCCTTTGTCCAGTAGTCATAGTGACCTAACTACCGCACAAGCAGGTAAGCGGTCCTTTTTTGGAAATTCGAAGCGTTTATTTTTCTTTAACGTTTGAATGTTTTAAGTTAAAAATAATTATTATTATTATGATGGTGATGATGGCGCGACACAAAAGTGTAGGTACGCGTTTCCTAACTCCAAGAAAACTAAATTTTTGTTTGTTGCTAAACCATTAAATTTAATATTTATATTCGCGCATGCAGCCGTTTATGATCTTAAAAATAAATCCGTATTTCATGATACAAAAGTACTACATCTTTTCTGTGTACATTGGAAAAAAAAATCATTTTATTCTGGAAAAATTTTAAAATAGAGAAAATCCAGTTTATAGAGGATTTTAACTTGATTTCAAAGAAATTCTGTATTTTATTTCTGCATCGATTCTTTTTATATTTATCTTCCTTCCTTCTTTATCCATTTTCATCACCGGCTTTAAATAACAGTCTTTTTTCCTTTCACAGGAAAAACATATAGATCGATAAAATATTAAACTAGTACAGTGTGGCCACCACAAAACTCTTTTATATATAAATAAAATCGTCTGCAACACAATTTAAACGACAATCTATTCGTTCTTGAAATATAGCTATCCAGGAAATAGTGAAATACAGAGCTTACCAGCGACACCTGTTGGTCGATTCAAACCTAATAAGGATCTAATAATGTTAAGATCTAACAGAATAGGACGAAATTCTGTGTATTAGTTCTTGAAATGTAGTTATCAAGAAAATCGCGAGAAATACAGCATAGCAAAGCCACGTGTTGTGTGATTTACACTAAAACCGAATCAGCGTCTTATATGTTAAGGTCTAATAGAGTATCAAGGTTGACGAAATTTCGCGCATTATCTCTTGAGAGCATGAGTTTGATTCTGGGCTACGGACTGGGCAAGGTTCGTTCAACCTTTCATCCATTTGGGGTCGAAAAATTGACTCAGCGGCGCCAAATTATATGGGCCCGTGGAGCACGAGCCCACCCAATAATTTGATCTTTCCGACAACTCAATTTCAATTGATTTAATTCGTAATTTTTTTAAAAATATTTAATGGCTGAAATGAAATTTGGTTTTATTAATTTTCTCAAAATAGTTTTGTTTGAAGTATAGTAAGGCCATCAATTAGACTTTCAGGACCACTGAAAACCCCTTCAGTGGATCTTTAGTTAAATTTCCCACGAAAACAAATTTCCTGCCTATTTTGCCGTCTGTTTTGATGACTTGGAATGATAAAGCACTTAGGTGACTAAAATGTATGCTTTTCTTGACATTTAGTTTTTTGCACTTTTAATCGTTAGCAATTCCGATGTTATTTAAAATAAATATTAATATATTTATAAGGAAGAACTTATAAGAATGTAATTTATTAAAATTATTTATAAAATTATAATTGAATTATAATAACTAAAAAATGTGCTTAGAAAAATCATAATTTCGAATAATCATCTTTATTCATTCGCTTTCCCGCTCTCTCTCTCCCCACACATACACAGTAAGGAAAAAAAATTAAATGTGTTATTTTAGCCAAAAATTTTTGAGCCCACCCAATACTTTTGAGTTGGGTTGATTTTTGACGGTCGATTAGATACTCGAGGGACATAGGCCCTAGTGGGAGTGCCCTCCGTGGGGGTCTTTCTACGGGATCCTAACCTGTATTTATGCAAGGTTTCCCAAAATTCGAATAAAAGCGCGAAAACTCCGAACGGTTAGGCCGACTGGCGCGATTCGGTTCAAACCTAACATCTCCCGCCTACCAGCTTCGAGAACAGAACCTTTCAGTCACTGGTGGGGACCCAATATTTTTGAAAAGTTGGAGCTACTGTAATTGACTACGAAACTATCTTAGCATTTAAACACTGGGGGTCCCGCGTTAGGCTCACCACATATCCCAGGCATATTCTGCATAACACCTGAGGGTGCATGGTCAAGAATACAAGGCAGTGCACTGTACGGCAGGGTCCTAAATGGATTGTACTGCACAGGCTTAATTTTTTTTATAGTTCATGAGATATAGCTATCATGGAAACTGTGAAAAATACAGCATAGCAGCGCCTCCTGTTAGGCTATTTTTTCCGAAACCTAATCAACACCAATTTATGTCAAAGTCTAATGGAATGTGAAGTTTAATTTAATGTCGTAATTAGTTCTTGAAAAAGTGTAACCCCTAAATGTGCGTCACATACAGTCAGACACACAGACAGACTTTTTCTAAAAACAGTCAAATACTGTTCAGGACCTTTTAAAACATATAAATCCGTCGAAAACCGGAAGTCGGCATTTCCCGTGAATCGAATACTTTTTTTATGTAAAAATGGAAGAAAAGACAATAAAAATCCAAGCATAAAAAAAATAATCTGTTAAGTCAATGTTGTTTTCTTTAGAAACGTGATGACAGAGAAAAAAGAACATGCGTGATTAGTTAAAAGTAATTTTAAATAAGTAATTAAGCTAATATTTTTTATTATTTTGTCTAATTCCCTTATTTTTACATTAAATACTATCTAACTCTTTACTTTATGAAGTTCTTTTTTGAAGATTTATTTATTTATTTATTTTATAAAGAGTTTCCAATTTTACTAAGTGTAGTTTTATATTCTTATTAATATATCTTTTTTTTAAAGAGAAAATTCTTATCATTTAGAAAATCCTATTAAAGTGATTTTCTTAGACTAAACACCATTAAAGAAATTGTTGGGCAAAAGGAAAAAAAAAGATGAAATACTTTTAAGCGATCTTTTTAAAATTAAAATCCATCGAAGAACAGTATTTATACTTTTATAACATGTGCCTTCTTTTTGTTTTGCCCCCAGAGTGTTATTTCTTTGAATTCTAAAACAATCGGTATAAATGATGCAAATTTAATAAAATTAGTAGTATTTCAATAAAAGAAAAGTTTTTTTTTTTTTCTAAAATTAAGAAAAAATCTTTTGTTAAATATTAATGTAGTTAATTAACAAAACTTTATGAAAAAGATATAATTCATTTTACGTATATTATAAAACATTTTAATTTAATTTTAGATGATTAGTTTTTATTAAGGGAGCACAGGACCTTTGAGTTTGTCGAAAGATCATAAACGCCGCCCTTTTCAAAGTACCAAAGCACAAATAATACGCAATTAAGACCATTTTCTTTTCTTTCTGCATAAAGTATATATTCTTAACTATGTCATCCAGAAAAATAAATGTTCTATATACGAAATTATTATTTAAATTTTAAATTTAAAAATTCATCTCACTAATGTGAATTAAAATCATTAAGTGTTACGCGCATGATAAAACTCTAAATTGTGCGTACAGAAAGATATTTTTGAACAAAATAGAATCATAACACATCTACTTCTAAATTAATACAAAATATACAAAAAAGTTTTGTTTAAAATTTAATTCTAACACACACAAAAGAAAAAAAATTCAAGTTCTTCAAGTGTTAAAAAAACAAACAAACAAACAAACAAACAAACAAAAAACAAAAAACAAATATATGATTTTTTTTTTTTTTTGGTTTTCAGCACTAAGACTGTAAAAAAACGTAAATTTAGTTAATCTTTTAAAGCAGTAGCTTGCATAGTTTGAAAATAATAGCTCGCCCCAAAAACTCCAAATTTACTAATCTGAGAAAACGCGCTTTAAAGTTCTAATATCTAAGGACCTTCAGTTATACTCACAGTCTATAAATGATTATAACTCAAGAAATAATGTGGCTTTTTTTAAATATTGTCGATATATTTAAAAATTTTCGGAATAAAGCAAAAGCCTAAAACTGATTTTTTGAAAGTTTAAAGGACCTGTTGCCCCCTTAAACATAATATTATTTCGTGAATGAATGTTATATACATTAGCACTGCGACACAAATATATATATATCTTATATACAAGGATGACCACAAAATCACTGGCACAGATGAAATAAGCGGTTGTTACGAATACTTTGTAATAGTAAACTTCGAGTTTTTTAATCACAGAAATCTGTGATTAATTCTTATTATAATGTACTGATGGCAAAAAGTTTCAGAATTTAAGAAAGAAAAATTCAGAATCAACAACATATGTTATAAAAGTTTATTTCATCGGAATGGTTTTTCGTGTAGCACAAGTCGAACTTATTTTACGAAGTGTATCTGAAGAAAATAATAATCTAACTTGTATTTACACAAATAAAATATATCACTGAACAAAGGCCAATTGAACTATTAAACTATTTAAATTAACGTAAAATAAACCATAATGACCTCATTTTAAGTAAACTATATAAGATTTAATAAGTTAATGTTCCTTCTGAGTTTCAAAATTTATCTTCCCTTATTATTTATATTATTATAAATTTATTTCCAGTTTTTTTTCCAAATATTTATCCTTTTTATTTCCTTAAGCACCTGATACAGGTAATACCACGACAGTGATGATATATATATGAAAATTTGCATCACTAACCCCTTCAGAACGAACTTCTTTTACAGAATTTTTAATCTTTAATCACCGATTTTTATTAACAGAAATTTTTGCCTAATTTAATTGGGAAAATGCTCGGATTAAATAAGGCAAAATTTACAATAAAAATTTAGTGGTGAGAATAATCCCCGATTCTGAGCATTTTAAGCGGCACGAATACCGGTCGCTCGTCCCCAAGGGGCTAAAGGTGGAAATCGAACACTTTCGCATGCAAATAGGATAAGATAGCTCTCTTAATATTTTCATGCATGTCACTCAAGTGTTAAATAACTTTCATCAACGAGATTCTTCGTATTACAGTACCTACATTTATTATTGATAAGGTCTTGAGAATCTTTTAACAACGAAACACTAAAAGCAGAGAATTTTGTTGTGTGCCTTTTGAATTTTGTTGTATACCTTTTCCTACGATCATCTATGGAAAAAAAAATGTTTAATGTACGAATAAAATAAATATTAAAATATCCTTCCTTTATAATATTTTTGATAATTAAATAAAATTTTATTTTGTGATTTTTAAGCCTTCTTATCTGTGTTCTCGATAGTAGCAATTCCATTAACAAAATCATTATATTCGAAAACTAAATTAAATAAAAAAAATATAAATAAGCCTTTACAGCAAGCGAGTATTGACTGTATCGGTTATACAGGGGACCAAATTCACTCGACTCAAATGCTTGAAATAAAATACCAATATTAGTTAAATATTGGCTATGCATTCAAATAATTACGAAAAAAAAAACACATTATCGTTTATAAAATATTAACTTGCAGCTCATATATGGAGCACTAGGGATTAGGGAATATCTGTGTTTTGATATTTATGGTAAGAAATATTAGGACATTATCAAGGAATATTTATGTTTTGAGCAATACTTTTCCCAAAACTAATATTAAATCTATCTTTTTTTTTTTTTGTAGTCTAGAAACTGAAATACACTAAATATCAAGAAATTAAAGGAGAAAAACAAAATGCTAATTTTTGAACCCATAAGTTAGTTTTGATTACTCAAAACAAAATTGTATAAATAACAAGTGTAAAATATATAGATACTACCCTAACAGCACACACTGTCAATGTGACGTCACGTTGACATTGTGATAGATCACAATTAGGGCTGGATTATTTATCAAAATATCGACAGATATTGATATTTCTTAACTATCTCAATAACAATATCTAAACTTTGACTCTGATGATACATCCTAATAAAATAACAGTGTTCAGCAGCTTGCAATTACGAACACGAGCCCCGAAAAAAATTTCGTCAGATATCTCAAAACTCAATAAAATCATAATGTTTTGCCCTCACAACCAGAGCCTCGAAAAAAAAATCCATTCCAATGTCTTCAACCTCTTGCCTCATCCAAAATAGAAAATCAACCTCGATAATCTTTCTTTCCGCTGATTATCTACGTTAGAAATCATCCCAATCATTGAAATACTTTCCTTCACTGTAAAC
The DNA here is from genome assembly GCA_963932465.1 of Maratus speciosus. Taxonomy (NCBI): domain Eukaryota; kingdom Metazoa; phylum Arthropoda; class Arachnida; order Araneae; family Salticidae; genus Maratus; species Maratus speciosus. Next base: position 124,067,269 of record OZ010789.1, on the reverse strand, counting down.
CTAGATTTCGTTCGAATGTCTGCGTAAAATACTGAAGAACACTTATCGTCCGTTCTTCTCTCCTAACTGTGAATGGCCAACACGTATTGCAATAACTTTAGATATTGATACCTTATGAAAAATCAAATGAACACTGGTTATTCATTGTCGCGTTTGATACAGAAGATAGCTGGTTATCATTGAGTCTATACCTGAGCCTGAGCAGCTGAAATACTCGGCTTGGGAGCAACCAATCAGAGTCCGCTAAAGGGAAAGTTTCGCCTTTTGTTTACGACCAAGTTGGTCAAAAGCGCAAGGTCAAAGTATTTATGCACTGTGATAATTGGCTGATTTTAAGAAGAGCTTCCCAGTCAGTAATGCTTATTCGTATTATACTTTGTTCTTTCTCCTTTGTCGTTTGTCATACTTGCGTTAGAGCGAAGTTTTCTGGAGTGAATTTAATAGATCCTGTCTTTATATTTTTCAGCTATGAATACATATCAAAAAACAAAATGTATAGCATAAAACTATTCCGAAATGTGATTTGAGTATTTACATTTAAAAAAAAAGGTTTCAATGTTGTTTTACTGGTAGTAAATAGGTAGGAAGATATATATACAGTGATTTATATTAAGAATGAATCGATTCCTTTGAGAAAGATTGAAAAGCAACATTTCTGTTGCGCCTATCATCCACAGAAACCTATTTAATAACAAGTGTATTAGCTTGACATGTGGCATTAAATTAATTTTAGTTTTTCCCGAGCTTCCTCTTTTCCTCTGCTAATTAAAATAAGATCGTCAACGTCCTTAATTTGAGAATATTTTATTTAAGTTTTTATGTTATAATTTTCTCAGTTATTCGAAATGTAATTAAATAGTTAAAATGTTACTGATAAATAATGATTGACTAGGAAGAATAGGAAACATACTATGTTTGAAGGAAAATACTTTGAAACAAATGGTATAAGTGTAAACAGATATCAAACATTGTTTTATTTTCTAAAATATTTTTGTATAAATATATATACTTATTTTAATGATGCTTTGTGAACATAGAGGTATGAGACATTGATTCTTAGCTCTCTACATCTGTTTTTACTTAAATATACTGCTGCTATTATGCCATTTATGTTTTGAAATTAGAAATATTTCTATTTTTGTATAATTTAAAGTACTTATCGCGATATATCATCAATATCAATATTAACTCGTTGATATATTGTGATATTAAATTTCTGATATCCTTCAGTCCTAATCACAAGTTTCGCAATTGCTACAGTGTTCCAAAATACGATATCTTTTATAAGTTTCATTATTATTCTGGAGTTATTGTTATTTCGTGACTCTACTGAGAAGTCACCTTGAGTGTTGTTTTTGTGACAAGTCATTTGGTGTCGTTACAATGAATTTATCTTGTGATTCTCGGTCTTCTGTGACAGTCATTTGGATATCCAATTGTTAAGTCACCCTGACAGTTACTTTATGGTAAGTCTTCAAGTGGTAACAAATGAAATTATCTAATGAATTGTCACAAAAGACCGCTTATGATAACATCACAATAAGTTCTCCAAATATCGTTCACCTAAGAATGATCGTGTAATTTCATTGCGACATCATTTGATGAATCGTCACAATGAAAAAGTCACGGTGATTTTACAGTACCCATGAGTCACCATGACGTCAACATGGTAATGCAAAGTGATTTCATTATACCGTCACTGTATAGGAAATATGAGAATCGACAGTGGAACTTCTCACTGATGCCACCACCAAATAACTGTTACATGAGATTAATAATGGAACGAATGAAAGTATCACAATAAGGTTCACCGCAGTGACAGCGATACATGTGACCCTTTGTGTCGTCAAGGTAGCGTCACATCAACTGGCTGCACTGTTTGGTTAATACCTATTAGCTACGCCTGCAATTTATATCAATTAAGTATGAGTATTTACATTTAAGTTTTGTGTACGAAAATTATCTTTTTATGCGCGCTCTTTAAATTTTGAACACCATTATTAAATGAATGTATAATAAATCAAAAGATGAATCAAAAGTATAAAAGTGGATGTATAATAAATCTAAATTCATTAAAATTTAATCATATATACAAAATTGATTCTTTCCAAATTAGTATACTGACGAATGCTTGAACATATGTGTGCAGTATTTCTCCACACTGTCACAACAAATGAAGCTGGATCATCTAATTGGAGGAAATATTTAACGATTCAAAGTCAAAGGGGTCTTTTTAAGACTATGGGTGAATAATAACGGTATTTCAGAAAAATAATAAGTTATTTCACTGTTACTTTTTAAAAGTTTGTTAGTGGTATATTCAATCAACTCTCAGAAATCTGTTGATGTTATATATGAACCATGGCCGACCTAGACATCAGATTAGATTCCAAAGGAGCTGGGCAAGGAAATGCAGCTTCAATTTATGAAGGCACTGCAGGGATAATAGGCTAGCGTTGAGAAGCTTAGTTAGATCTCAAACTTTCCTTCGCTAATGTTAAACTTATGGGAATAGAATTTATTCTTATTTTTAAATATATCATAAGAAAATTAATAATTTTGGCTTATTTTTTCTGTGTACTCTTCTTAAAGGATGTCTTCTTTTTTTAAACCATGCAATTTTTTATAATTATTCATTTATTTTTACATCCGATGAAAATACTTTTACGCTTGCCTTATATTTAAAAAAATAAAATAATTCGATTTTCCTAAATACTTACTCCTGCACTTTTTTAATTTATAGCAGTGATGTTAAACGTTACATAGTAAATTTTACAATAACCATTAACTGATATAACCTGAATAATATTAATGAATTCTCAAAATAAAACATATATAAGACTGGACAATACACTACGTAATTTATTCGAATAATTCTTCTGTAACTAATAAGTCAGAAAAATTAGAATTAAATACCAATGAAGAGATCTTTCATAAAATAAAGGAAGTAAATGTTAAAAACAAATTCAACAAAATTGAAATAATCATAAGTTACGAAAAGCAAGAGACACTAATGAATATCCTAAACTTTTTAACTGAAAATTACTGCAGTTGTTTTGATAAATATTCCTCGAGGGATATCTCGAGAATTTCCCGCTTATCTGATACTTTAAATCTACAAGTTTCTTACTTGAGAAAAAAAAAAAGCAGTGTTAAGATATTATTGATATTGAATTTGTTATTTTTTATCCCGAAAAATTTTTCATTTTATCTGAAAAATCATCTGTATCTCACAAATAACCGATATCATAAAATAAGTTTATGTTGAACTTGCATTTATTTAACTTCATCTATTTTCCCTTAAACATATAAAATGATTGGATGAAAGGTTATTTATTATTCAAACTTTCCTTTAAATTAAATCTGTTCACATATATATACCCTTTAAATAGCTGTTTTTTTTACATATTTTTAAATTATGAGATTTATATGAAAAAAAAGAATTTTATTTTGTAAAATATTTTAACTTATGATATCGCAGCTTTTTTTCCCCAATACACAATGATGCGGAATTATAGTGTATCCAAAAATATACTATAATTTTAAAATTTGATAATATATTAACTATAATACTCATAAAGATGAAAAAGGAACGTATTTATGAGATATCACACAAATTATTAATTTAGTAATTAAAAAAATCCCTGTTGGCTCGGCCTACAGTCACAGGCATATTTCGAAGTTAATTACTAATGTCACCAACAAAAACTAAATCAAGATTAGCGATAAACACAGTTTAAAATTTTTATGTGGCCACTTTTGACGTGTTTTTAATTTCATTTTTCTGTAAGAGTTTGTTTTATCAGAATCATGTTGATGAGATAATTTTTTTCATTCCTTGAGAATATTTTTAGTAATATCATCCATTAGTGGAGTTCATCTTAACAAAAACTTTTTACTACAAAAGTTATAGATAATAATAAGAAGATTTATATAATGAATCTAAACCGTGTACTGATTGATTCATTAAATGAAGCACACTCTATATTTTAAATTCTAACATTCTTTTTATTGGGACACGCGTGCGTTTAATAATGCAACCCTATATACTGCATTTCTGAGGGTTGTCAGAAATTTTCATCCCGACAATGATACTTTTTTATCGCCGTAGTGGCGGATTAACGGATATGAGTTTTTTTTTTTCTTGTACAACCCTCCCCCTTTTTTTATATTTATTTACTTATATATTATTTTTTCTTTTTTGCAGTAGGAGTTAGCCCTATCAAAAACTTGTCAATATAAAAGTTGTAGATAATATAAAGAAGATTTATAATAAATTTAGGTGGATTTAAATATTTTGCAAATGGACGAAGTTATGAATTTCGAATTTTCTTTTGAACCCCATTTTTTCGCCCCTTGAGGCCATTTTTAATGATATTAAACATGTGTCATATATAAATTTTTGACCTTTTTTCTAGAAGTAATAAAAATTTTAAACTGATTCGATATGTATCATAATTAAGAAGTTATGGATTTTTTCGATTTTCATAAAACCCGTTTCCATTTACACCCCCTTCGTCTGATTCTCTCTATCAGCGAACTTGACCGAGATTTTATGCCAAATGATTTTATGTACCTGTTTGGAAGAGATTTGTGCAGAATTATTTTAGTTATCGTGTCTATAAAAAAGTTATATATATATGAGAGAGAGAGATAAAGTTTTGAACTGTGGAGCGGTATTGGGGCCTATGGGTCAGGATCGTCTTAGATCTGCAAAAATTTTACAGAAATTCCAACATAGGAGAGAATGTAATAGGTAGCATTTCTTACGAAATCTACCTAAAAAAGGTCATATTTTCGTAGATAAATAGCGCAACATTGACTCAATCTGTAATAATGCTCAAACTGTTGTGTAAACTGTGATCTGAGTTCACTTAGTTTCACTCTTTATTCTGTTGATCTATTGAAACGGAGATGGAAACTTTGAGTTTCAAAATTTAGAATTTAAAATTGCTGTATACAGAACTTATGAGCTGCGTAATAAATTTGTTACTATTTCATATGTACGTATACTTGATTATATATTAGATTTCAAATTTGAGACACACTTTTCGAATACTTTGTATCTACAGATTTTGTTATATGATATCAATATACACTGGCCTTTTAAAGTTAAAATGCAATGTTTTTTTAGTAAATAACTTTGAAACAAATCCATATTTTAAAGTAAAAACATAACCGTCACTAACGCTCACATAAGTACAGTAAAGACGACGACCTACACTTAACGCTCACATAATTACGGTAAAGACGACGACCTACACTTAACACTCACATAATTACGGTAAAGACGACGACCTACACGTAACGCTCACATAATTACCGTAAAGACGACGACCTACACTTAACGCTCACATAATTACGGTAAAGATGACGACCTACACTTAACGCTCACATAATTACGGTAAAGACGACGAGCTACACTTAACGCTCAATTAATTATAGAAAAGACGACGACCTACACTATTGCTTTTGCTTTTATCAAACACATTGACTTCTGAATATCACCTAGTTTCAATTTCTACATCATAGATCAAAATAGGAAATAGATATAAAAATGAAATGTTCTTCCAAAAAGTTTAATAAATATCTTTGAATAAAATTTGTGTGAAAAGTGTAACTAATTCTACTAGTTTTCATGATTTTTTAAATAATTTTCAAGTATTTTTTAAAAATCTAACTCAACAATAAACATTTATTTTCTACCGTAAAGTAAAATAAAATTTGCAAGAGGTAATAAAAAATATATGTAAAACTAACGAAAAAGTGGCAGAGAAAGTATCATAATTGGCAAAAAATAAACGTAAAACTAAGAAGAAAGTGGCAGAGAAATTATCATAATCGGCTATTCATTTCTCATGTTTGGAGGGAAAAAATTGTATTAAATGGAAAAATCTATTAAAATTTCAATCAGGATTTTTATCCATGTTCTGACGTTATGGTCTGTACCCTGGTCTCTCGGTTTGGATCTTATGGTTATTACAAGTACTTGAACGGAATTTTTGCCAAAGTATTTATTGCTCGATACTTTTAACGTCAAGCAGAATTTACAAGAATACAATTCGAAATTTTTAAATAGGGTCGTGTTTGGAGTCAAATAATAAATGAAAGATTGCGTACAAAAAATAAACTAATCGGGTACTAATGAGGAATGTGTCCTACTCAGCTGTGTTATACATACGTAGCACTCACCTTTATTTTCTAGCAATCAGTTTGGCCGGTATTAAGATGGGAAGCAAAGATCCTACACGGAACCATTCTTCTAGCAGCTCATTTTGCGAACTTAGAGGAAGATTTTTAGCAGCACCCTGTCTTTAATGTAGTGAAGAAGGATTATTTTTTAAGAGGAATTTCTATTTCTTTGGGTCAAAAGTTTCATTTTATTTAGATTTTTTTTTTAATTTTCAAGTGTGTAGATGGTTTTTGTAACGCGATATCATGGTATTACAATTCCTTACAATTTACATATTTTATTTTTTGGAAATAATGCCGCAGTAACCAGAAAACGGCTTTATACGCGCAGTTCTGCGCTTGAAGTTTAGCACGACTCGAATCCATGTCAAAAAAAAAATCTCGAAAACATGTCGAAAAAATTCATCTACAAATCATGTCGAAAATCAGTTAAAATTCACGGAGTCGGAGTCGTCCATTTTCTCTCACCGACTCCGCAGCCCTGCTCGAAACCATGTTGAAAACAGACCACCCACCAACAGATTGAAAACCATGTTTTTCAAACTGGGCGACCTAGAGCTCTATTCAACCAATTCCCTTCATATTCTTTCAAGAAAGATGATTTTTTGCAGAAGCTTATATCCCCGAAAAGTATAATTTTCATTTATTAATAATTTTTTCGATCTCACAAAAAGTAACAAAAGGAAACAGCGATTTCTTTTTTCATATATCCATAATTTTGTGAAAAAAAAAACAGAATTTTAAACTAAATGTTGGTATATTATCTAAATAATGTAATGTTCTTTCTTAATTTGTTGACCTAATTTGTTTCAAATGCTTGCGGTCGGAACAGTCGCTCAGAAACAGTCAGAAAAACAGTCGTCCGTTCGTATGTTTACGGAGCACATCTGCAGGTATTCCATGTCGCAAAAGGCATATTATTCAGTTTTGTTCCAAATTTACTAATTTGGAAAGCGTTTAGTGATATAAAATCTTTAAAACGAACAATGGAGAATTGTTGATTTATTCTTGCTCAAGCAGATCTTGTTGAGACATCCAAGATGTTCCCTGAATTAATGCAATGGTCACGAAGAGTTTCAAGAACTTATTGTCGATAGACCTCTAGATATACCGTACTCTTGCTTCAAAAAGTCCATAACTCAAAAAACGCCGTTTTTCAGGAATATGAAAAACTGTTTCTAGGCTGTGTAGGTAAATTTTAAATGATATAGTGATGTTACTAAGCACTATGCATATAATAATATGATAGATTGTCATTGTTGCAGATTTTCCATATTTTCACGTTCACGTATAAAGGTCAAATTAAAACTAAAGATGTGGCACTTCTCTAGAAGGGGCAGTGGCCATCTTGAAAACATAAAAAAAGACACAACTGCTACCTGGTGGCTGGATTTTCAGTGCACTATCTGGCACACTTTAGGTGATTGGTGGAGGCGTAAAAACCCAGACGAATGGCAGCCATAACCCAAAAAACCCAATTTGTGAGTTGTGGCACTTTTGAAGCAAGGGTTCGATATGTTTACATACTGGGTTTTAAAAACGATAAAAGTTTTCCAATGAGAAGTGATTCTCTTATTAAGGTTGTCACAGATTACTTGCTAACTTATCGGCATCCATTCACATTTGTTTGATGTTGTATTTGTAGCCTAAGCTAGCTTAAGAAAATGAAAAGCAGAGTCCTCACCGATCTTCTTTTCTAAACGAAATATCTTTGTGATTTTTTTATAATATTTTCTGGATTACAGGCTGGCTTAAAGCCAGAAGTGGGTTCCAATCGTACGTCATAAGTGATAAAGGAGGTGACAACAATCTGATAAAGGGGGAATAGCAAATTCACTATTAACACTAATAGTGAATTCTCTATTCCCCTTTATGAGATTGTTGTAAATATTACATAAAATCCTCTTTCTGTTAATTACTACCAGCATTTTTCACACTTTTGGTTGCATTATCTGTACTATTCTACTGTTGGTTGGTACCCGTATTTTCCTGTTATCCTATTGGTTATTGCATTTCTCCTTTGAATCCGCTTCTCCCCTATATAATTGAGCAAGATTCCATTATTCTTTGCACTGAGGGCGGTACGCTAAAGGATACCGAAACTTGTCTGCTCTGAATTTGCATATTCTGGCGTTTTTAACGTTGTTTTTAAATTTATATTTTTCTGCGCCAAGTAGCATCTAATGTTCACATTTACCTATTTCGTAAAGATATTTCTGGACAGGGTCGTGATTTGCAAAGAAAAGAAAAAGGAAACGATTATTTACGATAAATTCAATAGAAAGACTTTGTAATAAGTTATGTGTGTAGCGGCCGGTGTCTTCATAGTTCCATCGTTGCTGCCAGCAATTTTTTAATTTCTGTTTTAATTTATATTTTAAATGAGAAGGAAAGGAAGGGAAGGAAATATGATGCACATTAGTGTCTCTATCGCCTTTTTTGCCATGGTATGAGCTAATGCATTCCTTGAGACTCCTGAGTGCTGAATAATAACTCATATTTTTTAAATAAAATAAAACCTAATGAAATAAAAAAAGATCAAAATTTTCCCGCAGTTTTAAAAAGAACCTGCAAAATATGAAAAATGTTAATTACAGATAATAAAAAACATATTTTGGGGATTATGAAGCTATTTTGAAAATGATATAAATTTCCTACTTTCTTTTATTGCATTGTCGTATTTAACAAGAACGTATATAAGCAGTTTTAAAAAGAACCTGCAAAATATGAAAAATGTTAATTACAGATAGTAAAAAACATATTTTGGGGATTATGAAGCTATTTTGAAAATGATATAAATTTTCTACTTTCATGTATTGCATTGTCGTATTTAACAAGAACGTATATAAGCAGTTTTAAAAAGAACCTGCAAAATATGAAAAATGTTAATTACAGATAATAAAAAACATATTTTGGGGATTATGAAACTATTTTGAAAATAATATAAATTTCCTACTTTCTTTTATTGCATTGTCGTATTTAACAAGAACGTATATAAGCAGTTTTAAAAAGAACCTGCAAAATATGAAAAATGTTAATTACAGATAATAAAAAACATATTTTGGGGATTATGAAGCTATTTTGAAAATGATATAAATTTCCTACTTTCTTTTATTGCATTGTCGTATTTAACAAGAACGTATATAAGCAGTTTTAAAAAGAACCTGCAAAATATGAAAAATGTTAATTACAGATAATAAAAAACATATTTTGGGGATTATGAAGCTATTTTGAAAATTATATAAATTTCCTACTTTCTTTTATTGCATTGTCGTATTTAATAAGAACGTATATAAGCAGTTTTAAAAAGAACCTGCAAAATATGAAAAATGTTAATTACAAATAATAAAAAACATATTTTGAGGATTATGAAGCTATTTTGAAAATGATATAAATTTCCTACTTTCTTTTATTGCATTGTCGTATTTAACAAGAACGTATGTAAGCAGTTTTAAAAAGAACCTGCAAAATATGAAAAATGTTAATTACAGATAATAAAAAACATATTTTGGGGATTATGAAGCCATTTTGAAAATGATATAAATTTCCTACTTTCTTTTATTGCATTGTCGTATTTAACACCTAAAATACTTTTTCTCTTTTTTTAAATCTCAGAAGATAAAACCTTCTTATCCCTCAAAAGACTGGTAAAGAAATCAAATTTTAGCCCATATTTTTTCTCATCGATTTCATTTTTTATTTTATTTTTATCTCAAAAATATACTGAGGGAATATTTTAGAGATAAAGATTTGAATCGATAAAATGTTTTGGTACACCAATAAAATAAGCGGGACTTTTTTCAGAAGAAAAATTAACTTGAAACATATTTTAATATTTAAAAAAAAAAAGATATTTTTTAGAATTATCGATTTCCATATGATTTTCTATTCCGGAAATTTCAACTCAGTTTATTTACCATTTTAAGATTTCAACAGTGTATTTCATTTGAAAATGCATCTTATTCAAGTTAGAATAGTATATATTATGTTTATCTATTAATATAAACTTTATTAAATTAACATATATAATGGTTTTCTTATTTTTTAAAATTTTAAAACAAACTTGTTCTAAAGTATTATTAAATGCATACGTATTAAATCATGTCATTTAATATATTTTTATAAAAAATATCATAATGCATAGCTGCCAACTTTTATGCTTTTTTGTACCACAAAAATTCAATAATACATTTTACCTTCTTAAATCATCATAATCTGCAAATAAAATCAAGCAAAAATTTATATAAAATTTTTGTGGTACAAAAAAGCGTAAAATGTTGGCAGCTATGAATAATGTCTGAATTTGTGTTCCAAAATTTAATATGAAAAGATTGACACAGGGTAAGTGTTCTAACCCACATATTCACCATCTACCTCAACTACCAGTTTGCCTCGATCGGAAACTGAAATGAAATTTACGATTAAACTGAGTGGACTTGATCGCAGAAGAAATGCAATCAGAATAATGATAGATACCATTTGAGCGTTTGACGGAGGCTTTCGAGATTAACCGTTAGTTAAGGTAGATGGTGAATACATGCAGAAATAGTCTCACGCCGCCATCAAGTAGCCGGCCATCCGCTTCTCAATACTTATCCTCAATCAGATAAAATTGCTTTAAAAGTAGTTGATATTTAGTTAGCTGTATTAACTAAAAATATTCTTAAGAAAGAACATGTAACTGGAAAATTAAATAAAAATTGAAGCGTAAAAAGATTAGCAATGTTTTCATGTGCTTGGTTGACATATCATATTATCAAACACTATATCGAATGCTCAAATAATACGCACCTTTGATGACAATATATTTCATTATTTGATTTGATCACGAGAGAAAAAAAAAGAAACATGCATAATAGTATGTTCATATTTAAATGGAAAATTAAATATGTTTTTTTTTATTATTAAATTCAAATTCTGTAGTAAGGAAAGCTCGTTTATGGAAGCAAAGAATCATAGTAAATTTGAATTACGTAGTGCGAGAGAAGCTAGTTTTTTTTTCATTAAAGTGATATTTATATAAGCTGATTTTCAAACATGTAACCGACCTGCCTTACTCAATGACTAAAACAGATGCATGCCATCAGGACTGAGGTGTCACATCGCACAATCAAAGTAAAATGAATAGTGACACGATTATGGACATTAGCGTATTTAACCCATTAAGGACAAGTCTCTGTTACATTTCTTTTAATTCTTCGACACCGCTTTCTTCCACATTGTAATTTTCATTTATTTATTCGCTCAAAATTGGAGATTAGGTAATGTGAAAATTTCCAAACTAAAATACTGGTATTCAAATTTAAAAGTTTTGTTCCCCTTACATGGCAAGGTTTCTTGCCGACCGGCTTTAATGAGTTAAAAATCCTGTAGGAAGATGTGGGGCACACGCGAACAGTTCGCATAAATATAGCCGTATCTCATAATTGGGTAATCTCTATGCGCAAAAACTACAGAGCATAGTAAATAGAACTTTTTCTTACAAATGGTATTTTTTACCCGACTGAAAAGGAGGGTTATGTGTTTCACGCGTATCTGTGTATGTGGATTTCTTTATACCCTCGAAACATCCCAACGACTAGATGGATTTTAATGAATGAGGTCTCTATCAATTCGTCTTAACGGCCCGATGGTTATAGGCTAGGTTTTGTTTTTAGAAATTCAAAATGGCGGTAGAGACGAATAAACAATTACTCACCCTATCGAGTGGCATATCATTGGATAAGTCTTTCAAAATGAAGACGATGTTTCATTGACTATTTTACAGTCAGAAGCTCCGTTAAAATATAATACAACCTGGAAGTTGTGTAGGTAGGCTCTCTAGCTTTACTGCAACTCTAATCATCATAGACAGTTAGATCATAGACAGACTAGGTACAAATTCGTACCTAGGTCAATAAGAGAATTTTTTTCCTCCCATTCTTCTTTCCTCTTGGGTGGCGCTTAAAATACCTTGATCAAGAAGAAGGCTCTCTCGATTATTGAAAATTAATTAATTGAATTTAATTAATTAATTAATATTTGAAAAAAACTGGATTAACATCAAGTGTCATCCACTACAAGTTTAAAAAAAAATATTTGAGCTTGATTGGCTGAATAATAAGTATTTTATTAACGATTGAAAATTTGAACAAGATATATATAGTGAGAGTGTGAGCTAATTGTAGGAATTGAAAAAAAAATAGTTTCACATTGATACATTGATGAAAAATAATTAATTAGTTCGCTTTTTACACAATCGGGTTTTTTGATTTTTTAAATTTAATTGTTTATTTAAAAATCACCTTTATAGTACTTTTTACTTTTTTAACAGTTTTACAAAAAATTGTTCACATCTCCTACACTGGTGGAGTAGATGTGACCACACGTGGGGCACAATTGCACACAGGGAAAAGTATCCTTTGACCTGCTTTTAATTCTGTTATTAATTTGCCATCATAATCATTATTTATATTATCTGTTGAATTCACCATAAAGAAAAACTATACATGTTTCTCTGGTTTCTTGGTGATTTGTTTAAGCAAAAGATTATAAAATAAAAACAAGTAAATACAAAGCTGTTCTGACCCCATACCCAAGAATCATATTAGATGTCAATTTGAAAATTTCACTATTTTTAAAACATTACTGATATCTATCCCCATTCAAAAAATCATATACATAGCTGTTGTTTTAGAGATGGAAGTAAGCCGTTATTGCAAATTTGGAACAAATGAAATAAAAAAAATTGCAAAGTTGTTTAACATAAATACTTTTGTATTAACAACGCATAGAAAAATATTGCTCTAAACTCTAAACCATTTGCTAAAATAATATATAACACTTATTTCCTTTTAGAAGACATTAAATTTATTTAAATTACAATTGAACGTAAACGAGCTTGTTGCTCTTCGTGTACTTCCTGACAGATGTGGCTGTGGAAATTTCAATACAACAGTAATTTTTGCATGATGGAAATTTTCTATTTCAGGAAAATTATAGGAATAGGAGATGATATTCTTTCTAATGCTTTTAACTGAAAGAAACAGAATCACAGAATGATTATTGGGCATTTATGTACTGTTCATGTCTGTCCCAACTAGTCTGTTCACAAGTGCCCTACATGGCTTCTAGAGTTAAATTTATAAATCATTACCATTTCAAAATTTTAGAAAAAAAAACTTTATCAAAAATATTTATTACTACTTATGGTATATGTTAAAACAGTAAAATTCAAATAAACAAATAAATAAAGTTAATCGCTTACAAAGTTGGAACTGAGATTCTACATTTGAGATCTACAAACTGTATTTTGACTACTGAAGAAAAACAAAATGGCAAAGAGCTTAAAAAAATTATCATCATATGTCTACAGGTGTTGCCATCTTTGGTGCTTTTTTAAAATAAAAAAAAAACATAAAATAACTATTGAAATATTGTGATGTTCACATCTGCCCCATGTTCACATGTGCCCCCTTCTCCCTTACTAATTGGTTGCGAATGACTGAAGGAGAAGATTTTCAGATTGAAGAGGAAAATAAATATGTTCCTCTTGTTTACAAATTCAAATTCTGCAGAAAGAAAAACTCATTTATTGAAAAAGGAATGGTAAACAATTTGAATTTAAATAATGTGTGAGATAGCGATTTTTTTTATTAAAGTGATATCATGTGAGATATGCGAGAGGTCGCAACTAATGAAGAAAACTTTCTGCTTGTCTTTTTCTACACAATCGGTGGGTCGCTACACCACAGTCGTTTTTGAATTATATACAAGGTGATTATAAAAAAAAAAAAAAAACTATCACAATATATGAGACCCTAGCAAGTTCACAGAACCTGAATGAAATTTTGGTTTAAAGTATTTTGAGGTATGCGTTCAAGAATCATATGAAAAACAACAGTTAAACTCAAACAGTTACTGATTTAGTGACAAAATTTCAAACATTTTAAATAGGAACACCTACTTATTTTTATTGGAATGTGACCTTCAAACAGAAAAACCATAAAACGTGTTGGTAAACGTACCTGCAACACGAAAATCGCCGTCGCTAGACTGACTAAGAAGAAAAGATTAAACAACTGTGATGCTCACCAGAGCACCAATTTCTTTGCTAATGACGTCACATTTAACACTGTGTCTTCGGTTCTGATCCCAGACTACTGAATGTACTTCGAAAATAGAAGAAGAGACTTCGCAGATTTCCTGGTTCGGCATAAGATAACGTCATGACTGGCGGGCGTTGTCGCACTAAGTGAAAGAAAAGGCACTGTGAAATGTTATCTTGTTATCTGTTAAATGTTATCTGTGTATCTTGTTTTCTTTTACACTGAACAACATGCCGCTTACAGGGAACGAAAGTGCAGAAATTCTTAGGATTGATTATGTGAACGGAAAAAATGCCGCAAATAGGCATTGCGTGTCTACTGCAGAAAACATGGGCGACGCCGAGGTCCGTGTACTGTAAAAGCTGTATGGTACTTGATGCACAAATTTGAAGAAACTGGTTGCACATGCGATCGACTTTCCATTCCGGTCGGGGATGTTGCAGAAGTCCATAAGACGATAAGCGAAGTTCCTCTTGCAAGTGAACGCGGTGTTTCACGCATTTTGCAGTTGTCAACTTCTACTATCTGCAAGATTCTGTGCTACGTTCTTCACATGTTTCCGTATAAGTTTCAGCGTGTCCAGATGTTGCAAGCAGGCAATAAGAAACAACGGTTAGATATTGCGGAAGAAATCCTCATCCGGTATGACGAGGATGACAGCTGGCCTTTACACATTCTCAGGACGGACGAGACCTACTTCTTGTTGACTGGTAATGGCAATTCGAAGAAATGCGTGCACTGGGCATACAATAATCACCATGATGTGCTTTCACTTCCGTTACACAAAGATAAAGTGAACTGTGTGGTGCCATATAACAAGAACATTCATCCTCGGCCTTTACTTTTTTGAAGAGGTTACTGCCGCAGGTAGCCTATAAGCATGTACGGAAACAAATGCTCGCTATCTAGAAATGTTGTCTAATTACGTAATTCCCAATTTGCAACAGCGAAATGCTCTATATGACGATGTGGGGATTCAGCATAGCACTTCCTCACATGCGGGGTTTCAGTCAAACGTTTCTTAACGCAACAGTTTGGTAGAAGAGTTATCACCCGCAATTCAAAGTTTCCGTGGCCGCAAATTTCCCATGATCTAACTCTAATGAATTTCTGGCTGTGGAGATGCCTACAATTCGAAGTGTATGCATTTAATCAACTAACTCCACCAGATTTAAAAGATGCCATCAGGCATCATGTTCAACAGATTCCCCATGCCATCGTACGTGGTTCAATGATATCCATCCGCACGGAAAGAGTCATTGCGTGTGAAGGTTGTCACGTGGAAAATTTGTGAAAAACAATAAAATGGTATGATGTGAACGGACTATCTACGGACTATGTGATGTGAACGGACTATCTACGGACTATGTGATGTGAACGGACTACCTTTCTATTGTTTCTATGTCCTTATTGGTTGTTTTCATTTTTCTTCTTCGTCTGTTTAGTGCCGGCGATTTCCGTGCTACAGGTACCATTCCAACCCTATTTATGGATTTTCACTATGGAGTTCAATAAAAAAGGAGGTGTTGCTATTTACATTTTCAAAGTTTGTTTACTGTAACAGTAACTGTTAGAACGTAACTGTTGATTTTCACATGAGACTTGAGCGCGTACCTCAAAATACTTTAAACCAAAATTTCATACGGTTTTTGTGAACGGTATAATAGCTAGGGGCTCATATATAGTTTTTTTGTAATCACCATGTATGTACAAGTAAACGACCAGTTCAGTGTTCTTCAGTTTTTAAGGCTTTTGGATTCCAGTAAGAGGAGAAGCGACACCAATTAATAAAATATTATGAAAATATAGAAATTGTCAAACATTCTTAAAGATATTAAAGATACTTTTTAATTGCAGAATAAAAGATACGAAAAGTAGGATAATTTGTACTTAAAAATAGGCTCTTATGAAAAGATTGGGTAAATATATGTTTTGTTAATCAGAAAGTGGCCAATAATAATTAAGATTTTACTCTCAGAAATCGTTTACAAAGCTCAACAAGTCGTAAATGCACTTGTCAAATCCGTGAGATGAACAAAAGTTTTGCTGATTGCAAGAGGTATTACAATGTTGGTAAATCTTTTTCTTAGTAGCAACGAAAATTCTGAAGTGCTATTTTTGCAATGTATTTCAGGGTGAAAAACTGCAGGTTCTCTGAAATTAACCTAACATTTTAAAAATACGTATAAAAAATATATTCAATGCATTAAATGGGACTAATTTATAAGTCTGTCCACTTAATATCAAGGCGATTCTTAGCTAAGAATTCAAAGTAAAGTTACACAAGAGGAAAATTGTTCTAACGTCTCAAGATAGATAGAAAAACGGGGCAGAGATGGAAGAAGGAAGGGAGAAGACGAAAGTGCTAGTTGGACAAGTGATTACCATTGAAGTTCCTGGCTGGGTATCGTTCCATGTGGTTTAGTCGGTAGAACGTCAGTGCGCTATACTGATGGCCCGGGTTCGAGTCCCGGAATGGAATCTTTTTCATTAGGTTGGTCTTTGCGCCTTTTGAGCAAAATATAATTTGAAATTAAATTTTCATTTGGAATATTGTATGCAAGGCGAATTTTTCTCTCTGGAAAATTTTCCAATTATTAATATAAATTCAATCGATGCTGGATTTAATTAAGTGTCTGTGTTTGCCTCATGTTGGTGGCTCACGGAAAATATTCCATCTTGTGCTGCGTTTGTAGCCTTGCCAACCTGTAATAGTGAGAAGTTCCAGGCTGGGTATTGTTCCATGTGGTTTAGTCGGTAGAACGTCAGTGCGCTATACTGATGACCCGGGTTCGAGTCCCGGCATGGAATCTTTTTCACTAGGTTGGTCTTTGCGCCTTTTGAGCAAAATATAATTTGAAATTAAATTTTCATTTGGAATGTTAAATTACATTTTCATATATCTTTTTAATTTCTCCCGAAATTAGAACCCTAACTTGATAATTTTGTTTGTATGGTTATAATAGAGGAAAAGGTCCAAATACCGGCTACCACTTTTGTTTTCAATCTAGTTCATACAATTTTCAAAATTAATAAAATAAAAAGTGACAGCAGGGTACCTTGACACATCTTACATTTGTTTAGAGAAAAAAAATCAGTTTAAAAGGCGTTTTCTGTTTATAAGAAGCAAAATTCCGAAAGTCTTCAAATTTTGAGTTTTTAAAATGGGGTCTAAATACCGGCTACCTAAGTTTTCTTCCAAAAGATCACACAAATAGAGCTAATGACAATTATTAAGCAATAAGAATATTATTTTAATAAATTGTATTGATTAATAACATTTCTTATGCACAGAAAAAATACGCAATTTTTAATAAATAAGTATTTTTGTCAAATTTCTAAAATTCTTTACGACTATCTCTCACAGTCTTCTTCCCATTATGTTTCTAATTTTGTTTTGTTAACGTGTAAAACAAAAAAAAAAAGTTTGCTGATTGAAATGAGAATTATTTTATCTGAAAAAATCAAAAACATATCACTCTCTGCGTCGGTATAGTCCCTATCAACCCAGATATCGCAATCTTAACACTGAACCCAGAATCCCCTCCCCCATTCTTGTCCACAGAGAAAGCACCCATGCAGAAGACACAAATTTATCATCTTACTCTGTTGGATATTTTCCTTTTTCACTTTTTTAGCCCTGTCGCTGCAGAATTGTTTTATCAAAATAGCTTCAAAAATTGCGTATTTAACCCCTTCGCGACGAGCGTCTTTTAAGAATTCTTTTGTCACCGGTTTTTCAAAACAAAAGTTTTTGTCTAATTTAACCGGGAAAATGCTCCGATTAAAAAAGGCATAATTTACAATAAAAAAATAACTGGAGGGAATAATCAAGGAGGGTTAATTAGACAGAAAAAAAATGGATCCCCGAGGAAATCGCGGGTTGCGAAAATTTTGCTACTTTTACGATGCCCAAGGAAATCTCGAGTTGCGCAGCGAGAGGGTTAAAATCAAATTTCTGCCTCTTTAACCCATTAAGGGCCATTGCTCCCATTTTGGGAACATTACTTTAAGATTTTTTTCTGAAATGAGTATATAATATATTGGCAAAAAGTTTATGTTATTTGTATTATGAATATACGAGATAACTTCTGCAACTTTTTAAAAAAGTTTCATTTGTATTTTTCATTTTTTAAAACGGGTTTAAAAAGACGAAATTTAGCTTTTTGACCTCTTTCGCAAGAATTTTTTTTTAGAAAAATAACTTACTAATAAAAATTATATTTTTTATTCAAATATGTTTATAACTGTCTATTGTCTAATACTACATAAATCTGTAGTTAATAAGTATAATAGATTCATCACAAGTCATGAAAGAACATGTTGCTCCCGTAACGGGAGCAATGGCGCTTTTGTTAGTTTTCAAGACCAGACGGAATGCCGCAAATTAGGAAGATCTAATAAGGGGCTTTTATTATGCGCGTGAAACAGTCTGTATAGAAACTTTGGAAATGCTTTTTATTCCTTCCTAGCAAACTTTATTTGGAAGTGTTACCCTTATAATCTGTTTCTTACTTATTAGATATCTTCTTTTTTTCTAAAAGCTATATTTTTAGCAGGCTTTTCTATTTTTTCGTATCGCAGATTTCGATTTTAAGGAAAAGATGCCTGTGAAAGTTTTAACTGTGTCTCAAGCTGTGTATTATTTTGAACAGATGATTATTCGGATGATACGGAAATCGTTTGTTTGCCACCTGATGCCGGAATTATATATTGATAATTTGTTTATGTCCTTATCAATATTATTAGAAATGAGGGACAGGCATTTTCGGACCACTGGAACAATTCGAGAGAGTACAAAATTGTCTTTTGATAGATTCCAAAGCTTTGAAGAAAAAAAGACAGAGGAACATTTGACTCTATTTCTACGGAATCATTTAGCATTGTGAAATAGAAAGACAATCAGGTTGTTTGTCTGGCTTCAAATATTGAACCTATATAACCAATAGGTTCGGAAAAAACATTGAGCATAGCAGATAAGAAAAAAATTGATGTACCGCAGCCATATCTTGTAGCATCTTATAACAAAAGCATGGGAGGTGTCGATTTGCTTGATCGGTTTTTGAGTATTTATTGCCCAAAAATAAGAGGGAAGAAATGGTGGTGGCCATTTTTCATCAACATGCTAAATATGGGAGTTGTAGCAGTTTGGCGAATGCATAAGGAATGTAAAGGAAAACTTTCTCAGATAGAATTCTCCGTGAAGTTGTTTCGTCATTGATAAAAGTAGAACAGAAAATAGATGAATATCCACGTTCGGGCCCTTCTTGATTTCTGTCAAATGACGTGCCTTTTGATGGCGTGAAATATTTTCTAGAAAATACTTGGAAACAATCTAGGTGAAAAGTATGTTAAAAAATGCTCGTGTTTCCTGCAAAAGGTACAATGCAATGCTGCATAAAAATTGTTCACTCTTCTTTCATGTAAAATAGAGAGAAAAGATAATGTAATTATGAAAAATAAAGATATATAATGAAAATGCTTATGAACAAGTAAATTGATTTTTCAAAATTTATTATAAAATTACATGTTTATTATAACTCTAAATGTAATTTATCTGAATTTTTTATAAAATGTCTGTTTCAGAATGATGTAGTCCTTTTTATTCCTAAAGAATTGAAACATAACTGTTATAACTACACGGAGACAAAAGTTTATTTTTGTAAAAAATTTACCCCCATTAAGCGCCATTCTTCCCATTTCGGGAACATACTGTTTTTCATAAATAATCATTTTTTTTTTATTTTCTTTTCAGAAGTACTTTAATGACATCCTGTTCATTAAGAAAAAACAATGATTCCATAAAAATATCGGTTAATATATATAGCGGCGCTTAATGGGTTAACCTGGTTTACTCCGTCATTTTTTTCTTTCTCTTCACATTTATTACAGGCAATTTTGTAATGTCCAACAGCTCTTTTTTGGAAAGTAAACCGGTAACCAGTGTCGGTCCTGAAAAATTACGGCCATGATTGTTTTTTTCATATTGCGAAATGGGACGGGGACTATTTATGAACCATTTAAATTAATTTATTAATTATGGAACTATTTAAATTAATTTATTTTCCTCCCGTTCAAGCAGAGCAATCGAGAGAGGTCCAAATACCGGCTGGCCGGCATTTAGGCCACTCTAGGTAGCCGGTATTCGGACCACTGCTATGTTTAAGTTAAAATCGGTATTACTCATTCATATAATAAAATGCCAATACAGTGCTCGTGGCAATTGAGAACTAAATATGTATAGAAAATAACTTAATCAACAATTCAAGCCAATATACGATCAGTATATTTTAAAAAAGTCCTTCCGGCCAGTGCCGGGAGGAAGAGGTAGCTTTCAAATACCTTAATTTAAAAATGCCAACTTATATTATTCAAACACACGAAGCTCAATTTAGTGGAAACCGAATATAGGAGATTCAATACTAATTTTTATCAATACTAAATCATTATGAATGAGAATTTCACGAAATTAGTCAGCTTTATCCAAGCTGCTTTTATTTAAAGTAACTTATATTTGGCTGAGATGTTGATGTATACTATCCACATGCTTTCTCAAATGGAAATAGGCGAATATGTGTGTTATCTCGTGACAAATACAAGATCGTTTCAAAATGTTAGCCATACTAGAAATGCAAAGTGCTATAATTCAACCATTTTTTAAGATATAAACAAAAGAACAAATTTTCAGAAACAAAATCTTCGGGAATCTTTGTATCAAGGCCAAACACATAAAAAAATCTTTTTCATTTTCCAATTTTTTAATACCTCATCTTAAATTTTAAATTTAATTTTTTTAAAAGGGCAACCCTTTTGAAACAAGATGGCGAATAAAGCTGGCCAACGAACTCGGTCGAGACATTGGTATGTACTATGTACAGACCAAGTAACATCCAAATCGGTTCATAAATACGCTTGTTATCGCGTGACAAAAATCAGGTCGTTTTAAAATGTCAGCCACAATAGAAATTCCAAACGCTATAACTCAGCCATTTTTTTAGATATAGACGAAACAAAAACTGTTAAGGGATCTTTGTATTAAGGTCAAACACATACAAAAAAAATCTTTTTCATTTTCTAATATTTTGGTATCTTATTTTAAATTTAAAATTTTTTTAATTTTTTAAAATGGCCGTCATTTTGAAACAAGATGGCGGATGAAGCTGGCCAACGAACTCGGTCGAGATATTTGTATGTACTATGTACACACCAAAGTACATCCAAATCGGTTCATAAATACGCCTGTTATCACGTGACAAATATCAGGCCGTTTCAAAATGTCATCCCCGCTAGAAATTCAAAATGCTATAACTCAGCCATTTTTGGAGATATAGACGAAACAAAAACTGCTCCCGAATCTTTTTATCAAGGTCAAATACATTAAAAAAAATATTTTTTCAATTTTCAATTTTTTGGTACCACATTTCAAATTTAAATTTGTCTTAAAAATTTAAATGGCTGCCATTTTTAAACAAGAGGGCGGATGAAGCTGGCCAACGAACTCGGTCGAGACATTGGTATGTACTATATACAAACGAAGTTACATCCAAATCGGTTCATAAATACGCCCTTTATCGCGTGACAAAATTCAGGACGTTTCAAAATGTCAGCCACGCTAGAAATTCAAAATGCTATAACTCAGCCATTTTTTAAGATATAGACGAAACAAAAACTGCTCCGGAATCTTTTTACAAAGGTCAAATACATAAGAAAAAAATATTGTTCCATTTTCAATTCTTTGGTACCACATTTCAAATTTAAAATTTTTAAGAAAATTTTAAATGGCTGCCATTTTGAAACAAAATGGCGGATGAAGCTGGCCAACGAACTCGGTCGAGACATTGGTATGTACTATGTACATACCGATTTACATCCAAATCGGTTCATAAATTCGAGAGTTACAGTATGATAAACGTCAGATATATATATATATATATGGATATATATATATATATATACAGTGACCTCTCACTTATACGACTTTCAAGGGACCGTAGAAAAAAGTCGTATAACTGAGAGAGTCGTATAAGTGAGAGACCGCCTTATAATACAAGTTTCAAACTTTATAGGTATTAATTATTTTACCTATACTAAAAACGATATGTTTTGAGTACTAAGAACATATTTTAACAAAATTTGTAAAATGTGTTAAAAAATTAAACATAAAATATGTTTAAAAAGTTCACAAAATTGTTCATTTACCACTATGTTTATTTTAAAAATTTACAGATCAGATTTTCTCAAAAAATGAAATGATATTAGTTTGTTTCTGTCGTAGATGGAAATAGAAAATGTCTTTCTCTAAGTCTAACAAAGCTTTTAAGCTAGTTTGGGAATAATCATTTTGATGGACATAATTCTTTAATTTATTTAAAGCGATACTTGCTTTTGAAAAATTTACAGCAGCAGGAACATTGCTCTCATCTTGGTCATCCTCCTTGCTCACGTCTTCATTATTAATATCCTCAAAGATTTCTTCAGCAGTTCTCATTTCTGACAGAAGACGTTTATCATCACATTTTACATAATCTTTGAAATTAATACCTTCGTCCATAAACATTTTATTCGAGTCTTCGTTATTAAAGGATTCCATACGCTCTCAATATCAGGTTCATTCGTTGAACTAGCATTTTGGTCTTGTGGGAAAACTGAATTTCCTAAAACAAATTTTATAATTTAATTTGCTGCAGAAACAGCAGATCTTTTACATCGGGATGTGATGGACATTGATCCATTAGAAGTAAAACCTTTCTTTGTAGTTATTGAAATTTATCATCCATCTCTTTTAAAAAATCAATGGAAATCTCTGATGTCATCCATGCTTTTTTTAAATTTCTGTAGCCACATGGCAATTATTTTTTATTCTTAAAGTATCGAGATTTTCTTGATTTTCCTATTACTAAAGGTTCTATTTTTTTCTGAACCATCACTATTTGTGCAAAAAAGGATAGTTAATATTTCTTTACTTTTTCTGCCCCCTAGGACTCCCTTGACATGATTCTTCTTTGTATGATGTCTTATCTAGCATCAGCTTGAAAAACAGTCCGTTTCATCACAGTTAAAAATGTCTTTAGATCCCTTAATCCTTAATTAACATAAGTAGAAATTGCAACCATTGTCTACCATCATTTCCATTAACACATGCGCTTTCTCCTGTGATGCGGCGATGCAAAAGTCGATGTCTTTTTTTAGCTTCTCGAATCACCGCAAGACGCTGAAAAATTCTCGATTCCATACTTCTCAATAAGAGTGCGAGCCTTTTCTTTTAAAATCACACCATCTATCGGTAAATTTGAAGCTCGCATTTGGTTAAACCACGCGATTAATGCTGATGTCAATTTTTTAAATCTGCCACATTGTATCTGGATCTCTTTGAATCGACATTTTTAGATGCATTTATAATGACATTTTTATTTTTCAGAATTTCTTTTAGTGTCGATTCTGGCAGATTGAAGAGAGCAGCTAATGCCTTCTTTGATTGTAGTATTTTTTTTATCATATTCCTTAATGGTTTCAACTTTGAATTGTATGCTTAATGCTTTACGTTTGGACATTTTCAGTTTAGGTATCGACATGCAGCAAACTGAAAAAATTACAGCGAAATAATAACCTTTCACGCGTCTAGTACGGAAGCTTCTAACGATTTGCGACGTACGCGTTTTTTCCCCTTCGCTGTGCGGGCTGTACGCGCATAGGTCTTTTGGCATGATAATAGCTTGGGATGTGCTTTCAATATGTTCTCGCTTTAGTATTTTTTTCTAGTGATGTTCAAGAATTGCCATTTTCGATTTGTTAAGTTTAAAATAAAAGTCTATTTTTCTTAAAACAACCTCATTCCTAAAAGACGACACATTCCTTAAAGCTGTTAAAATTTTCCAGGAAAATGCATTTTGCAAAAACCCTGATTTCTCCACCAGTGCCATACAGAGACGTGATCTGCAGGTAGTCATTTGGCTTTTGTTAAATGGCAGACACAAGAGAATTCCATACAATCACCCTCCCGCCATAGATTTCATCGTTAATAACAAACGAAGGTAGATAAGAAATGTTATTCATTATTCATAAACACTTTAACAATAATGAAAGGATAAATGTAAGAAAACGTGAATGATTTTTACTTTAAAGATTATAAAAATTAATTCTAGAGTGAGAAATGTAAAATCGCCTGAACCGTTTAAAGCGTCGTATAAGTGAGAGAAGCAGTCGTATAACTGAGAGAAGTTTAGCATTATTTCCCATAAAGCGTGGACGGGACCGAGAGAATTCGGCGTATAACTGAGAGAGTCGTATAACTGAGAGTCGTATAAGTGAGAGGTCACTGTATATATATATATATATATATATATATATATATAAACTTTTGAACGGAGGGTGGTTTCGGGGTCTGGGGGTCATGATCGATGAAAATATACCAAAGTTTTTTGAAATCGCTTTCCTCCGAACGGCTGCAATAGGTAGCTTTTTGTAATGAAAGCTACCTAAAAATGATAAACACATATCTGAAAAACTTTTGATGTACCAGATTACGTAGATTCGACACTTTTGCATTTACTATTTGTAAATGACACAGACTTCAGCAGCGTACATTTCGTAACTTTCTTCTCTCAATTAAAGTTACAAACTCTGCCTATCACCGCTAGGCTGCGCTGCGCTCAGTTCTCAGAACAGCTAGTAGCCGGTATTTGGACACTAGCCGGTATTTGGACCTTCTCCTCTACTAAAAAACCCCAACATAATCACATTAAAAAGCAGTAAACCAACGTTTAAAATGGACAATTATTTGTGCATTTTAAACTTTGGTTTACTTCTTTTTAATATTCCTGCACAAAGGCATTAATTGCTATTTTAACATAATCACATTGCAATTGTAATTTAAAAAAATTTATAATATGAATTACGAATTATGAAATTAACATTTAAAAAATATATATGAATCGCAACCTACATTTTTTTTGAACAGTATATTTATTAAATACTACTTTATGCAAAATCTCGATTTAAAGTTTTTCTTTAGTATAATTTTCGAATTATTATTAAAAAACTTTAAAATGATGGTTTAAGGTGCCGTCTATGATGTGCAGAAAATCATAATTTGAAAAAATATATGTTACTCATTTTATTGAAATATTTGTGTTGGCTATAGTCGAAACATATTAGGCAAGTGAATTGGTCATATTGGCAAGATATATTACATTATACATTAATAGAAGTGGCATAATCATTCTGTAGCATTTTAACAATCGATTACCTGACTTCAATTTCGAGGCAGCCCCTAAAATATTCTCATTTTAAAATAATTGATTCCGTTGAAACTAATCATACGAATTTCATGAAAATTTGAATTTAGGGTAATTGAAGGGTGTAAAATCTATTTATGGCGGCAAACTTGAGTATTGCTATTGAAAAAAGGAACTCAGTTTGGGTTCGTTTTGATAGGTAACAAACGTAAGCAAATGTAATATACATTATTTAAAGTAGACTTTATTTCCAATCGTTTGGTACCAGTAACTTTCTTCTACAATAATTAGTTGCAGAGTTAGTAGGGGTTGTTACATTATTTTCCAAGACTGTACATTCTTTTAAAAGTCCTTCCGGCTAGTGCCGGGAGCAAGAGGTAGCTTTCATATTCCTTATTTTTTTAAAGCCAGCTTATATTATTCAAACACACGGAGCTCAAATTAGTGGAACCCGATTATAGAAGATTAAATACTAATTTTTGTCAATATTGAATACACTGTTAAAAATTGCTGTTGCTTTACAGTACTTTATTGCATAATTTTACTGTAAATTACTGTATTGTAGTAAATATTGCGCTTGCCCGCTAAATATCAGTCACTGACAATAATAAGCTGTTATTGACCGTAATTGATCATTTTTTCAGTATTAACCTCACTCTAACAGTCATATACGGTCGAGGGGTAATGTAACGCAGCCTTTAACGGCAGATCACGGGCTAGTCCAGTAAATTACTGTTACTCGCGATCGCTAACCGTGATCTAACGGTGGATTACGCTGGCACAGCGGCGCGCGCATTCTAGCAATCTAAGACCACGTTTTTTACCGAGAAATTCAATAGCAGTGTTGATGGCAGCCATCTTGTCTATAAGTGATTGTCCGTACGTAGGTGCTAGCGGATGCTAGCTGTAACAGTGATGGATAATACTCTAATTCTAGATGATTGCCAGCCTTTCCATTTTAAAACAAGGTAAGTAGCAGATGTTTGGTTACATATCATTTAAATATTTGCATAAGTTTCCGTTATAATTTAAAGAAAATCATTGTACTAATATGTAATAAAATTGGAATAATAATGTAATAATACATTATTTTATTATATATTGTTAATACATTATTATTGTGTTTTTAAACTATTATTATATTACTAAATTATTATGCCTTTATATTATTATAACGTTGTTATATTATTATTACATTATTATTAAATTACATTATCAGTAATCTATTCAATCTCAGAAAAATGCACATTTCGCAGCTGTGAGAATTTTTTAATGAATTCAATCTATTAGAACCTTTTAACAAATTCAGTTGAAATTGTCTTCCAAATTACACTCACCACCTTTCCTTTCCTCATACTAAAATAATAACAATAATAATAATAATAAAAATGGATAAATAAAAAATAGAAAAATTGCTACGATTATCAAAAAATTTATATTGCAGTGAAACAAGGATTCAAATTAATAAAAGAGGTAGGCAATAGTTGTGAAAATATTTTATAATGTTGCCAATTATTATGTAATTTAATCTAATATTGTAAAGGTTTTTTTTTTCTTATATTTCACACCAATTGCTGAAAAGGTATTAAATAAAAACTATAAAAATAGCTAAAGTGTTTTAATAGACTATTTACATTTTCATTAGATTCTCGTTCAATACATTTCTGTTAATACAATTAATAAAGTATCCTTTTTTTAAGAAAAATTTAAAATTTTAATTCTCTGTAACATGTATGTGTGTGAGGGGGGGGGGGGAGGAATGTTTGGAGTTTTATTATTTATTAAGTTTTTTAAAAAATCATGTTTTAGCGATATTAACTTTGCAGGGTGAAGAAAGGAAAAGCGGTTACTGAAATCTGGAAAATTATTTTAAATTAATTTATTTAAAAGTGGAAATCTAAGTTTTAAGTGTCGTGAAGGGTCCATTTCTCTGAGATTGAATTTTGTAAAAGACAAATTACTAATAATATACAATAATGTAATATAATAATAATCCAGTAATAATTATATTATTATTCCTCGTTTATTACACATTACAATAACGTTCTTTTGATAGTTTTTAAATTAAAACGGAAACGTATGCGAATATATAAATGACATGTAAATACATAAAAAGCTGTCATTTATAATGTTTTAGAATGAGAAGGCTGATAATCCACTAAAATTAGAATATTATCTATCGCTGTTGCTAGAACTTACGTAAAATACAGTTTCAATTCCCTAAAAGATAGAAAACACAGAGAATTTATATCTCTTTAATGGAAATTGAAACAAAATAATTGATACTAACAACAACAACAAAAAAAAAGTCATAAACGGTCGAATACACTCCTATTACTGTGATTCACGGTCAGATACGTTCTTGAAAGTTACTGTGGTTTACGGTCATATACGGTCTTGAAAGTTACTGTGATTTACGGTCAGATACGTTCAAAAGATTTACTGTCATTTACGGCCTAATACAGTCTAAATAGATAACGGTACATACTGTAATATTACGGGAAAATGCTGGAATCTGTGCTGCCAGGCTTTTCCCGTAATCCAATGGTGAAATTTTTATCAGTGTATGAATGAGAATTTCGCGAAATTAGTCAGCGTTATCAAAGCTGGTTTTACTAAAGTGATTTATATTTGTCGCGAAATTCGGTGATATCCCGAATTATATTAATAATTATATTAACCCGAATTATCGGTGATAGCCCGCCATTTAAATACAACCTAAAGGGTGCAACAAAGCTCACCAATGAACTTGGTCGAGACCTTAGTAATTCCTGTGCACAAGCTCACTCATATCTAAATCGGTTGATATATGCGAGTGCTGTTGCAGGCAAAAAATCAGATTTTTAAAAATGTCACATACATTCGAAATTCAAACTGCTATATCTCGGCTTTTTTTTAGATAAAGGTAAAACAAAAAATAATCCGGAATCTTTGTAACAAGCTGAAACACATAAGAAAAAAATCTTTTTCAATTTCTAATTTTTTCTGTACTTCATTTTAAATTATTTTTTTTTAAATTTTTAAATGGCCGCCATCTTAAAACAAGATGGCCGATGAAGTTAGCAAACGTACTCGGCCGAGAGATTGCTATGTACTATACACATGCCTTGTCACATCCTAATCGGTTCATAAATACGCGTGTTATCGCGTGACAAAAATCAGATCGTTTCAAAATGTCAGTCATGCTAGAAATTCAAAGTGCTATAACTCAGCCATTTTTTAAGACATAGACGAAACAAAAAATGGCTCCGGAATCTTTGTATCAAAGGAAAAAATCTTTTTCAATTTCTAATTATCTTGTACCTCACTTTTAAATTTTATTTTTTTTAATTTTTAAATGGCCGCCATTTATAAACAAGATGGTGGATGAGGCTGGCCAACGAACTCGGTCGAGACATTGCTATGTACTATGCACATTCCTTGTCACATCCAAATCGGTTCATAAATACGTGTATTATCGCGTGACAAAAATCAGATCGTTTCAAAATGCCAGCCATTCTAGAAATTCAAAGTGCTATAACTCAGCCATCTTTTAAGATATAGACGAAACTAAAAATGTTCCAGAATCTTTGTATCAAGCACAAACACATAAGAAAATAATATTTTTCAATGTCTAACTTTTTGTGCCTTATTTTAAATTAAAATTTTTTTTTAATTTAAATGGCCGCCATTTTGAAACAAGATGACGGATGAAGCTGGCCAACGAACTCGTTCGAGACATTGGTATGTACTATGTACACACGAAATTTTATCCAAATCGGTTCATAAATACGAGAGTTACAGTATGACAAAGATCAGATATTATATATATATATATCAATTTTGAACGGAGGGTGGTTTCGGGGTCTGGGGTTCACGATCGGTGAAAATATACCAAAATTTTTCGTTCCAAATTTTTCAAAACCAATCGTTTTCCTCCGAACGGCTGCAATAGGTAGCTTTTTGTAATGAAAGCTACCTAATATTAGACTAGTGTTAGATGCACGGTTGATTTTGTCGCTAAAAGAAGCTGTAGATAATATTCCAGTGTACTCTAAAAATTGTCGAGGCTTTTTCTTGCTGACAGAGGGCAAAGTTCGGGACTAGTTTTTTTTTTTTTTTTTTTTTTTTGCATGCGTAATTGAGAAGATTTTTGAAATAAAATGTTTTGGTTTCAGGTATTATTTATTTTTGAATACAAAAAATATATGCATTATATCCACAATACACACGTAAAGAAAGTTTTAAATGGATATATTTTAAATGAAATGAATGCAATGCGAATGACACTGATGAGAACATTATCTTGTTATTTATCAGCCGTGCCCGACTAAGGCAAAAGTAAGATTTTTTTTTAAAAATTTCTTCATGTAATATAAACATAAAATCTATCGAATTTCAAAAGATAAGATGAAAAATTAATAAATAAATACCGTATATACTCGCGTATAAGTCGAGGAATTTCTGACAATTTTTGGCAAGCAAATTTGGGGGGGTCGACTTATACGCGAGTCAATTAAAAAATAAAAAAATAAAACTTCTAATACTGCAAAATTCTGACTTTTTATGTGTATGAATAATAAAATATTACAGAAAATATACAAATAATAATAATTTATCATTAAAAAAAATCTTCCATGATTTATTTTTATTTACTTACTACTTTTTCGCCTAGGCAAATGAAATATTTGGTTTGATTTTGCTCAGAATTGAAGTAAAAAGTTAGGGGGTCGACTTATACGCGGGTTTTTGATTTTTTGCAGAATTTGCATTTGAAAGTTAGGGGGTCGACTTATACGCGAGTCGACCTATACGCGAGTATATACGGTATACCTCCAATTTTATCGCCAATTCAAGCACAGATTCAAGAACAAACGAACTCGCGATCATAAAATATATTATATGAACTTTAAATAGCTAACTGTTTTACTTAAAAGGTGACTAAAAATAATGGAAGATGTTACAAGTTCAAAATATACATTTTATTTAAAACTTCTTAATACTTTCAAGCTTTTCCAAGCCCTTCATCAGAGAACAGTTTAATAAATAATTTTGTCTATCTATACAAATACGTCATTTCGTTTTGAAAATGATAGAGCCAATAATTATTAGAGTTGAAAGTAGAAGTAGCAGTTTCTTGGATTGAACGTTGGTTCCATTTATTTTATCACTCTGTTCTCATACGTCACGAAATCTTACATCTGTTTTTAAATGCGTAGCTGGGCTGTCTGAGTAGCAGTGTTTCAGATAAATTTTTAGAAGAAAATATTTAACTGTCGTGCCATAAATTTTAATACTTCACTTTTCTCAATTTTTCCGGATTTATTTTAAGGATATTGAACTATAAATTGGGAATATTGTACGATAGGGCGTCCATACATACATGGCAGTTTTTACACAGGATTTCTATGGATTCTCTAATAAGGGATGCGTAATAATTGGATGTTGGGTATAGGATTTTTGAGTGATCAAAATCTATTGTCATGCTCTGATTGAGACTTAAACGAGAGAGAGCTGTGGATTGACGAAAAAAATCTTATATCTGTTTTATGCTCTTTGATAGTTTTTTTTAGTTTTCTTTTGGTCATTCCTATGTATTCCATTAATCTATTGCTATCATTTCTAAATTTCTGATATTATTTGGAACATGCGGTCTTTTTCAATTATTATTTAATAGATTTTCAAACTCTCAAATGTAAATGCAATTTTATACCTTTTCCAAAAGTCACATGTTATAAAGAAGCTCTTTTTTATCCCAGATATGTCCAGTAGGGTGGAGCGAAAAAAATTAATTTTTTTAAATCAAAAACGGGTAGGTGCCAAAAGTTGTCTTTACACTAGTACATCATCTACGTGCAATATTACCGCTGAAAAAAAAAATGGCTTGAGTCTGCGCTTTTGGTCCAAAAGTCGAAATTTTGGGTAAAATTTGACATTTTTTCAAAAAATTAAAATTTTTTTTATAGAGATGGTTATTATTTAAAAGTGTTATTTAAACGTTTATTAATAATGACTTAACATATTTAAACGATAAAACGATATCTTTGTTCTGTATAACTGGATTAAAACTGACAACTTTTGGCGAAATAAAGGCGTTGCCACTCTGTTGTGTCATACAACTAATTGTTGTTTAGAATACAGCTCTTATGTAGTTGCTTTCAAATCTACCCAGGAAGTAACACGTGTAGATGGCTGCATTTCATGACACAACAGTGCATAGCCCAACCACCCTTCCATCTGAGCACAATGTTTTATTGATATATTGAATTGTGATTTTTTATCAAAGACTGGCATACGTTTTCTATATATCAACCTAGTCCATCTCTTCTTTATATCCACAGACGTTGGGTAATGCTGTTGTAACACTCCTTCGCGTATATTTCTACTGCTTGTGTATGATAAGGTAAGCAGAGTAATGCAGTGGAATTAATGGAATCTATTTAGCCCTCTAGTATCTTCACCAAAATTGCACCCAGTTACTGCATAGTGATTGGGAGTTCTGTTCCTACAACGTTTAGGTATTTCATCTTTGAGTATGCCATCCTTTACTCTACCTCTTGCATGTTTTATATGCTGATAAACTTGTTGTTTAATGTGATGGCGATAGTCAGCGAAATTGCAATAAGAATTTGCTCTCGATGTGAAAAGCTACCATTGTCCTAAATAATTTTTGTTAGTATTTGTTTTTGCCGTTTTCTGTGATGTTTAGTAGCCGAGTACTATCCCATAAATTTTTAGATCAATTTTTTAGATGTGGATTATATTTAGTGTAAACCATCCTGCGGCGTAAACTTGGATTACATACTTTGTGAGTGAACCAGACTCTGATGGTCAATCAGTGGTTATATAAAGGCGAATAATTTTATGCGCCTTTGTGAACCATCTTGTGTAGGACAAATGTCTTTTGTTCCTATTCGTTAATTCTTCTGAGCAATACCTTGATGAAATAACCTTCCAAATATCTAGCAGGTATTTCTGGTATGTGCTGAGTACCCTTTTCTCGATTTCAGGAAATAATGTTTGAAAATTACTCTCTACGGCTTCAGAAATTGAAATAAGAAGGGAATAAGCACGTGGACAAATATTTTCCTATTAGTCCGGTGAATCCCTGTGGGCTAGAATCTAATTTTTACCAACGCTCTT
This sequence comes from Maratus speciosus, assembly GCA_963932465.1. Classification (NCBI taxonomy): domain Eukaryota; kingdom Metazoa; phylum Arthropoda; class Arachnida; order Araneae; family Salticidae; genus Maratus; species Maratus speciosus. The sequence continues at coordinate 124,034,634 of OZ010789.1, read as the reverse complement.
GTCTAAAAAATGATGCAGGAAAAATTCACTGGACTTGGTGGTGGCATGTGATCAATTGTAATGGATCATTCTAAACATGTCCCTCGCTGAATGGATGACAACGACTAACAGAATTATCCGCCTTCAAATGAGCACTCACTGCCCATCAGAGTCTCTACGTTCGCTCAGAAAGTACTATGTTATCCAAGTTTGGCCTCAGGATAGTTTACAATCAATTGTAATCCACAGCTAAAGAAGGGATCTAAAAACTCATGGGAAATTACTCGGCTACTAAATAACACACAAAATGGAATAAAACTACTACTAAAAAAGGTTATTTAGGACAATGGTTGCTCTGCATACGCAGAGGAAATTCTTAATTCAATGCTCTCTGAAGATTTCCATCATATTAAACAGCTAGCTGCTCAGCACATAATAGTTGAAAGATGAGAGTAAATGATAGTATAAGCAAATCTGAAATATCGACAGTCAAATTTGAAGCGGATAATTATATATATCTAATTCATTGGAAAAGTGTTGTGGTAACAGAACCTCTAATCAATATGCATTTATCGGATACAATCTTAGGGGAGATAATAGACGGCTGAATAGATTACATTAATATCATCCGCACTGCATTACACTGTTTGTCTTCTCTTACACAAAAAGTAGAAAAATACGTAAAGGAGATCACAGCAGCAGCATCCAAAGTCTGTGGATCCAAAGAAGAGATGTACTAGGTTGATACATAGAAAACTTAGGCCAGTCTTTGATAAAAAAAAAAAAATCCGAATTCAATGTATAAATAAAACAATGAGTTGAGTTCAAATGGTAGGGTGGTCGAGCTATGCACTGCTGTGACATGAAATGCAGCCACCTCCACGTGGTACCTCCTAGGTAGTTTTGAAAGCAACTAGGTAAGAGCGGTATTCTAAACAACAATTATTTGTGTGACACAACAGAGTGGCAACGCCTTTTATTCATCAAAAGTTGTCAGTTTTGTTCCAGTTATACAGAACAAAGATATCGTTTTAGCGTTTAAATATGTTAAGTCATTAATAATAAAGGTTTAAATAACACTTTTAAATAATAAGAATCTCCATAGAATTTTTTTAAATTTTTTGAATAAATGTCAAATTTTACCCAAAATTTCGACTTTTGGTCCAAAAGCGCAGACTCAAGACATTTGTTTTCAGCGGTAATATTGCACGCAGATGATGTACTAGTATAAGGGCAACTTTTGGCACCTACCCGTTTTTGATTGTAAAAAATTAATTTTTTTCGCTCCACCTTAATGTCCAGTATCTGAAATCTAATGCTTAGTGAGTCTTCTCCTTTGGATTCTGAAAGTAATCAGGCTATGCAAGAGGTCTTTAACCCTTTCGGGTCCGATATTTTTACTTTCTTCCAAGAAGAAAGTATTGGATTCAGGAAAATTTTCGAATTCCGGTTTTCGACAGATTTACACATTTTAGGGTTCAGAGAACCCGAAAAACATGTTTTTACAAAATGTGTGTCTATGAGTCTGTGAGTTTGTAAGTCTGTCTGTGTGTAACACAAATTATTTGGGCACTCTACCTCAAGAACTAATGAACGGAATTTAATAAAAATTTATAATAAGTTAGTCCATGATATAAATTGGTGATGAATAGTTTTTGGTGTAAATCACTCAACAGATGTCGCTGCTATGCAGCATTTTTCACAATTCCCACAATAGCTCAATACCAGTTTTAATTTTGATAATAAATTACTTTTACTTTAATAATACTAATCTATCCAAATAGATCTACTAATGTTTAAAGATTGTCTCATTGTCTGAAATCTAACGATAATATTTATATTGTGTTCTATTTAATTCATATTTCTATGATAATAGGTTAAGAAAGAGTTTTTGGAGACGTTTCGAAAATATCGTATTACTGAAGGGTTGAACAGCTATTACAACATTCTAATGTCTTTTGCGTTTTATCACACATGATTCTTTCAGAAAAGTATCCCATCTTTTAAATTTAAAGAGATGTATGTATAAAATAAAGGAATCGCCAACGGCGCAAGCAAACTGTTTAAAATCTATATATGACATTTAAAATATGCATGAAGTTTGAACACTAAAACGATGTTAAAAACTTCACAGCGGTTTCAGCCAAAACACTTGGTCTTTCTCAAGGGATACTAAGGACGCACTCTCAAAGGCTCACTTTCCAACTCGATGAGAAATGGAGGGAAAACGTGAAAGAGAAATCTTTCTCTTTCACGATTTCTTTCTCTTTCACGTTTTCCTGACGGTCTCTGAAATGAACAGAATTTGAAACTGAAATATGGATAATGATAACATTTTGAATATACATGAACATAAAATCTCGAAAGAATGCCCAAGCGTCCGAAAAACATTTACTCTTGCTACATTGTTACTCTTGTTCTGCAAAACTGAAAAGAAAGATATAATATTTTTGCAGACTATGCAGAAGTCCTATATGTCTGAAATGTTCCTACCAGTTTTGTGGGAAAAAAATGTGAAAATGTCTTTCTAAAACTTTATGCTCATGTAATTCGATTTTTCTAAAATTATTTAATTATTAAATATTTTTTGCCTTTGTCATGTTCATTGTGCATTTAAGCTTATTAGAAAGTGCTCTTTTTATCGACTTTTTAAAAAATATTTTTTTAACTATATTTGAACGTGTATTATTTTTCACAGATTTTGTGATTTTTATGTACAAAAATCAAACTCAAAATATTTTGTTCTTTCCAAAAAGGTATAATTATAGAGTTACTATTTGTTTTAAGTATATGCCATGTTTTGGGAAGCATGTGAGTTGATTCAATACATATATTAAGCAGCTGTCTGTCAGACAAGAAACTCCGCGAGCATTCCAATTATGATTCATCTCCGGTTACAGGTTATTCATATTTAACAAAACTAATTGTTAAAACAAAATAATACTCGATGAAAAGAGATGTACTATTAATAGTACACCAGACCGTAAAGGGTTAACATACAGCACGGGCGTCAGGTACGGTTAACTGCAGGAAATTCTCGTCTCGCTGCCATCTTGGTAGATCACAAGAAAAAATTGCATCGATGTTTAGAAGTATGGTGTTATGGGAGCTGTTTCTTATTCATACGACTTCTTTAAAAAATGAAACATCCGAAGATCAAAGATATTTACTCAATGAAAGATATTTAAATAGTAAATTACATGTCTTCACTTCTACCCTGTTGCAAGATGTTTAAACTATTAAATGACAAAAATATCACGCTAATATATTAGCAGTAAATAATAAATATGTATAAATTAAATTCTAAGACATATTTCTATTACCCTCACTTATCAACCACGCCGATAGATTTAGGCCGCCATCGACTCAGTACATTGGAATAAAGCCTTATGTTGAAAAAGCTTACAGTCCTCCCCACTTAATCGGGTCACGGATAATCGAATATCCCGCTTATTCGAATAGAATCCTCCGGAACCGAATTTATTCCTATTGGTTCTATGTTATTTTTTCCCGATTGAACCAAATATCTTTTAGGAACGCCCCCGCTTAATCAAATAACAACTGTGTGACCGACGTTTGAAAATAGGCGCGGAAAGCATGTTTCAGCTGGAATTTGCGTCTACCTTTCTTCATTTTCGGTTCCTTTCGCTGAAAACAAATTTTCAGTTCTTACTGCAATGATGATTTCGGCCGGCAAGTGTATAATAGGACAGGTCAAATGATTTCCTCACCTTGATCTCCCTACCGTCACTTCTTGCTGTTAACCAAGTTTTAATGGCAATGTGCCGTCACTTCGAGACTCGAGATGATAGTTGTGATATTTTGCACTCATTCGAAGAAAAGCTCGATAATTACTCCTTTAAAATTCCACTTAAACAAACCACTTTAAACGATTTTTTTGGCAGTTTAAGTAATGTAAATTAGAAGTAGCAAAGTATGGACCATATTCAAACGAGCTGCATTAAGTTTGATGTAAACCATATAAATGTATGTACTAAAATTAAATTAATTCGTATTTACTTTATATTAGCATTTGTATTTATTTTAGTTTGTTATTCTATTAACTATTTATTACGCTGTTAATTAAAAGTACCGTAGATGGTTATTTGCCTTTTTATTACCCATTAAATATTACAGTTATGATTCCCCGTTTAATAAAATAACCTGCTTAATCGAATATTTTTTCTGGAACAGTCAATATTCGTTTAAGCGCAGACGACTGTATATGCAAACGGGTAGTAGGAGCAGTAACAATCATTTTAAAAGTGCAGTAGATTATTCAGCATTCATCACTCTCAAACAAAAAATTAAACGCACAGTGGTGGCCAAAATTGTAAACATTTTTTTTTTTTTTTTTTAATTTTCATGTGTTACAAATTTGTGTGCTTGAAGAATATAATAAATTTCGCTTAAAAACAAATGTTTATATAAAATTCAAGGACATTTAAAGTAGAATTTAACTTAAAAACACAAATAAAATATCTGCATTACAAAATTAACTTACACTTACAAAAAAAAAAAAAAAAAAAAAAAAAGATCTATCTTAGATTTCATTTTATTTTAAAGTTACACTTACACATTCAATATCTAGTAGGATAACCCTTGCTTTTTATTACAGCTTCACAGCGTCTTTTTATTGAAAGAACTAGTATTTGAAATTCATACTTTTTAATCACTTGGTGCCAAGAATCAATTATAGCTTCAATAAGTTGAGTTTTATTAGATGGACCTTTTTTGTACAAGAATTATCAAACGTCGCCACAAATTTTCATTAGGATTCAGATCAGGGATGTTTCCTGGCCAGGGTAATAATATGCTTTTCTTTTTAAACCATTCTTTGCACATTTTTGCAGTATGGCATGGAGCTTAATTCTGCTGAAAGATAAATGGTGCTTTATGGGGGAAAAGATCTCTGATGGAAGGTATCAATTTTGGTTCCGGGACAGTTTCGATGTATTTTTTTTGTATTCAGAATGCTATCAATCACTTAAATGCGGCCCACACCATCTGCAGTATACATGCCTAAATCATGACATTTGTTGGGTTATTTGTAGTTGCTTCAATGCAATCAGGATGCAGCTCTTTCCCTACTATACGTATCACATATTTAAGCCCATCACAACCAATGAGAGATATTCGACTCTTATCGCTCCCGATTACAGACTTCCACTGATTTTCTGACCAATTAACGTGGTCTTTTGCCTACTGAACTCGTTTCTTGCCTTGCTGAAGATTTAAATTTTTTTTTCTCTGAATTCTACCTAATCTTCTCCTTATTGTTCTTGAACTAACTGAAATACCCATTGAATTCATTTCACATGTAACAGCATCTGATGTAATTCTACTATCTTTGAGGCATATCATTTTTATCTTTCTATCGTCACAAGCACTTGTGCATTTTGTTCGACCTGATCTTGCCTTATTTATCACTGTTTTAATTTTTTCATAACGTAAGCACAATTTTCATATGTCAGATATAGTGACTGATCCACCAACCTGTCTTGCAATTTCAGCGACAGAGAGACAATTTTCTCTCAATATCTCAATATGACAATTTTGCTTCTTTTTGTAGGTGTCCAATCAGTTTTTGTTGTTGATGACATTGTTTTAAATTATTTGCATTAAGAAAAAAGGTAGAAATGTAAAAAAAAAAATACAATTTTCTATTTAGTTACACTAGTATTCAACCCTTCTGCAAAATACATTCAAGCAAAATACCGCTTTTACAAATCAAATTACAATCCGTTTAGTTACTGACAATTGATTGGTTAACAGAACAGTCATTCTAATTGGCTAGATAGCTCTTATTACAATATACTTTAGCATTCATGAATAATTGTGTTTGTATTTTAGACTAAAGTAAGCGTAACTTTTTTGTAATGCAGGTCTTTTAATTATGTTTTATAAATTAAATTCTACATTAAATTTCCTTGATTTGGATATATAAACATTTGTATTTAAGTAAAAATTAATATAGTCTATAACAACACAATTTTATTAAACATGAAAGTTTCAAAAAATGTACACAATTTTGGCCGCCACTGTATATTTAAATATTGACATAGCAAAAACTTTGCGGATAATCATTATTTTAGACATTCTAGAAAGAATAAAGTGTCTTTACTGAGTCAGTTAAATTCCTTACCATAGCAGGAGATAACTGCAAAAGACAGCATATTATATAGCATACTACAGATATAGGTACAGTTGTGGGAAAAAAAGTATACACCCCCTACTAACTCTGCAGAAGAAAGTTACTGGTGCCAAAAGATTGGAAATAAAGTCTACTTTTAAATTATGTACAAAACATTTGCTAAAGAGGCCATCTACATATTAAAACGATCACAAACTTTGTATTTTACAATAGCAATACTCAAGTTTGACACCATAAATAAATTCTACACACTTCAATTAGCATAAAAAAAGATCTTCATGATATGCTTACGATTAGTTTAAGAGCAATTACCGTAATTTCCGGTGTATAGCCCGCAGATCAAACAATTCAGTTTGGACCCAGAAATTTTATTCAGTATTTGAAGACCAATATTTACCGTGACCTAAAAAGTTACATTTTATTTTTAAAAATTTCTGGGTCGAAACACGATTGTTTGATCCGCGGGCTATTCACCCGAAATTACGGTAGTTATTTTTAATGCTTCAAAAATTTTCGAAATTTTATTTTCTTTAGGTGTTAAACTGCTATCTTTTCTGAACATTTTGATATAATTGTTTCCTTGAAATTGACATTAAGAACAGAAGTTATGACTTTTAGAATTATACCCGCTCAATAACTGAAGCGGACCCCGTTCCCGAAACGTTGAAGTTATTTTTCCCTAATAACGTTTTTGGGCATAACGCGCAGGATATCTCAAAAACTTCTGAATATTACTTCATGAAATTTTAAAACATATGTTTTATGTTTGTCCATATAAACTGAACCTAAATTTTCTTTTTATAGTTCAAAAAAATATTTTGCTTAGGTGATTATACTATTGAAATTTTCAAAATTTTGTATTAGCTAAATACCATTTTTCATTAAAAATATAAAAATGCGTCGAATAGAAATTTATTTTATTGCAGGGAAGTTATTACAATCTAAAGTATAAGTAGGCACCAAAATTTTCATTCTGGTTGCAAAATTTATTTTGGAATCCTGCGCGTAAATTGTTATACTAATTTTCTGCTCGTCAATTATCTGACAGTTTGGAGCCCCCTATGAATGCTAATTCTGAATCTTGACATTTTTAAATACATGAATTGAAAGAACATACCTATAGCTTTCGTTCCAATAAAAATTGTATTTTAAAATCATATGCATTTTAAGATATTAAATGTTGAAAATGATCTTTTATCTTAAATTTTTCCTATTTTAAGAGTCCTGAGACCCTTAATACAGCACTGATGTATTAAAACGCTAAATATTTAAGCACGGATGCATTAAAACGCTAAATAATGCAGCACGGATGCATTAAAATGCTAAATAATGCAGCACGGATGCATTAAAATGCTATATAATGCAGCACGGATGCATTAAAATGCTAAATAATGCAGCACGGATGCATTAAAATACTAAATAATGCAGCACGGATGCATTAAAATGTTAAATAATGTAGCGCCTATGCATTAAAACGCTAAATAATGCAGCACCCGTACCGCGTACAGTTTTCGTGCATCAGTGCTGCATTATTTAGCGTTTTATGAATCCTTGACTGTGCAAAACTACTAAATGTGTGGAATGAACTTGATTACAGATTAGGTGTTTGTCGTATTACGATAGGATCGCACTTCGAACATTTGTAGCTGAAAAAGCTCGGAATATTCTTCTTTATTTTCATATGTGGCTTATTACAATATGTGTAATAGTTTTCAAAATATAAATTTTTAAAATCCGGTCATTCATTTGTGCTAACCCTGTATAACCACGAGCAAAAACCTACAACAATTTCTTCCTAACGATTCCGAAAAACATTCTTTATCTTTAGTAAACTCAGAAACTAATATATTTTCGAGAATTTAAAAAGCATGTGTAAAAAAACTGTTTCTTTGCTGCCATCGACTTTCGGAAATGTTTTCGAATAATTTTTCGAGTGTATGAATCAGTTGTCTAAAATGTAGGAAAAATAGGATTTTTTGATTGGATGCCACATTCATCTATACTTCTATACTAATATTATAAAGAGGTAAAAATTGTTTATTTGTAGGAGGTAATCTCAGGAACTACCGAACCGATTCCAAAGTAATGGTATAAAAATGATGGTGTTAGTCCAACTTAGAACATAGGTTATCTTACGTCCATGCCACTGGCCAAAAGGGGGTGCAGGAGCAAAAAAGTTCTAAAAATGCGATTTTTGTGTTACTGAAGGGCCTAGAAACATGAAATTTGGAATGATAGTTACTTATAAGATACTAATGATCTCTAAGGACATTTCTTAAACAAATCGAAATTAAAAAGTGGTGAAAATGTGCGAAAAGCGTTCTAAAAAACGTTCTGAAGGGCGACTTTTGCGCAATTTCAGGAAGTATCAAACCGATTTAAAAAATAATAGTCAAAATGATGGTGACAACCCTTGCTCCAACATAGGTTACATTTTATATCGGTGCCACTAACCCTAAAGGGGGTGCAGGAGCAAAAAAACATTCGAAATTGCGACTTTTGTGTTACTGAAGGTCCCAGATACATGGAATTTGGCTTGGTAGTTACTTATTAGATATAAATGATCCCTAAGAACATTTCTTAAAAATTCGAAATTTAAAAGGGGTGAAAATGCGCAAAAGTGCGTTCTAAAATACGTTCTAAATGGCGATTTTTACGCAATCTCAAGAAATACCAAACCGATTTCAAAAATAATGGTGTCAAAATGATGGTGATAACCCTTGCTTCAACATAGGCTACATTTTATGTAGGTGCCACCAGGGGTGCAGAACATGTCCGATCCGGCGATCTAAGATCGGGGGAAATTTTAACTACCTGGGGAAATTTTGCAGAAACATATACAATTGATTTCGATTTTAACAACAAATTCCTTAATTCCCTGAGATAGAAAAATTTCACTACAAATAAAAAGATCCGTATGCGATCTTCACAAAATCGATCTCGGAATAATATGTACCGTATATCAGGGGTAATTCTGTTCCGAATTTGCCGAAAATTTAAGGCATTCGATTTCGAAAATTAAAGTAAAGGTCATCAAACTGAAAATTCGGAGATAAAAATATCGCGAATTTTGTCAAAGAATTACGGAAAAAAGCGCTTTTCATCACAAGATCGCAAAATAACCACAAATTTCGTCAAAAGATCGCGAAAGAACCGCAAGTTTCCTCAAAAGATCGCAAAATAACTGCAAATTTCGTTAAAATATCGCGAAAGAACTGCATGTTTCGTCTAAAGATTGCGAAAAAACCGCAAATTTCGGCGAAAGACCAGCAAGTTTCATCCAAAGAGTTCAAAATAAACGCAAATTTTGTCAAAAAATCGCGAAAAAAACGCACATTTCGCCAAAACATCGCGAATATTTCGCTAGTCGATTGTTGAAATGCTATATAATGACTATCTCATTTCTATTAATGTATTATTTCTTTCACTTCACATTACAATACACATACTGCTCGCTTAATATTTTTCGACTATTGTCAGCCAAAAATTTCAATAAAATGAACAAAATATATTATTTTCTAAATCATGCTTGTCTGCACATCATAGATGACCCATAAAATCATCATTTTGGTGTTTTTTAATCATAAAATATCTTAAAAATTAGAAAACTACTTGGGAGAAAAAAAATAATTTGAGAATTCGCATCAAACAGGACATGATAAATTTAAATCTATCAAAAAAATTGTAGATTGCAATTTATATTTTTGTCTAATAGTAATTTCATAACTCATAATATAATTTATTTTAATTACAAACTCAATGTATTATGTTCGGGTTTTTAAGTATTATAACTACTCAAAAAATTATCACATTAGGATTACAATTTCACAAGATATTAATAAAAATATGAACATGCAATTTAACTTTAGAAGCTGTAAATTTTAATTGCTTATAATTCCAAAATGTGTCATCCAAATGACTTGATATTTCATTTCTAGGCATAGTTTGAAACGAAGTTTTAAAATATATTATAAAAATTGGCTATTGCCACTGTAAAAACAAAGTTTTATCTGGTTTTTCATTTGTAGATGTCCTGTAAACAAATTTTATATCACTCATTTAAAAGTAGACTTTATTTCAAACTGTTTGTTACCAGAAACGTTCTTCTGTTATAATTAATTGCAGAGTTAGTAGGGGGTGTTTACTTTTTTTTCACGACAGTACATACAAATCCTTTGCTTTATGGAATTGGTGTTACGATAGTCTTCCAATAATAATTCAACAAACAAACCAGTAAGACCAAGTCTTTGTTGTGGTCCGGGAAAAACAATTTGAAGGAAAACACTCCTTATTGCAAATCAATGTTAAGTTTTACAAATTTTTGAATGGATTGTTAAAATTTTGTGCAGCAGCTCGTAAAGTTCCTTGTTAATGAGAGAGGTGCAATTTTTAATAATCTATTTACAATTCAATCTTATTTTTATAACAATTTTAAATATTTCAGTTCAGAGCAAAGTTGAAAGGCCTTAGTTTTGCCAGTTCGGCATATTTTTAAAAATTCAAAATGCTAATTTTTTTTTCGAATAATAACAATCACCTTATTTATAGAAATAGGAACTAAATCAAATATACTTTTGTAAAAAAGTGGTGGCTTTCTGAATAACTAAATGTACCGGAACAACTGGCAAAACTGTTAATGGTCTGAAACTTGAGATTACTCCAGTGCAAGGGAAAATGTTCAAACTCACATTCAAATTTGTTCGTCTTTTTCATTTACATTAGAATGGTGTTATATATACTGCCCACCGAAAGTTGAGGTACAACAAGTTTTTTGAAGCTCACCATTAAAATACAGGCAGTAACAATAAACTCATAGTGTGTATGAATGACAGTATGGAGCTTTAGAAAAACCTATACAAAAAATCTTTGTCACCACTTTAATTTTAAAAAAATTGTCTCTTATGTAGGACTAAGGAACAATGCGGAATAATGAATCTTTCCAGCCTTTGTGTGAAAGTATAGTGCAAGATTGTTTATTTTCAATTGCTGTCTACTGCATTGGCAATACCCAGGAGTAGTGATGGGCGATAGTTGAAAATTTGAGAATCGATTAAAATCGACATCGTATAAAACAGAATCGATCGCAATAAGAATCGATTTCCGAATTCTAGAATCGATACTTGAATCGATATTTCGATGTTCACAGATTCACACAGATAAGCTGAAAAATAGTAATGCCAAATCGTAGCGAATCAACAGGGCCGTAACGACTATCTCTCACACCTCACCTCCATTTATGGGGGCACTAGACAATGTTAGCGGCCCAGAAGTAAGCTACTATAGACCTTTGAGTCAAATAATAATGTTTTTTAACTTTTAAAATTATTATTTTTAAGATGTAATTTTGATAATAATTTATATTATATTTAAATTTATCTTCAAAAAAGATCTCGGTCAGATAAAAAAAAAAAAAAGAAAGGATTTTTTTTTTCATCCGGAAAAGATGTACTTTCTACTCTAACTCTTATTTCCTTCAACCAAACAGATGGGGACTTACTTCCTATAAACGTCATTCTTCTTAAAAATGCGCAGAAGAGCGAAATTTTGAAGGCTCTAAATTTATTTAAAAAGTTAAATGTTTTTTCAGTCTTTTTAGGGTCTCCTATAAGCGTGGGGGGAAATGCAAATATTGCAAATCTTCTTTTAAAATAGCTGTGATGAAAGTAATTAACCAATCATCACATACTAATAATCCCCCAATTAATAATCAAAATTCTCCTTTTAATAATATATTTAACTAAAATTTCTTTCCCTTTTTAAAATATATATCTCCTTATCTCATTTAGAGTTTATAACTATCTTTCTTTCTAATGTTTACCAAATTTTCAGCTGTTAAGAAAAAAAAAATGTTCTTATCCTAGAGCCATTAACAATGAAATAACATACTTTTCTCTGGTTAACAAATAAATAAAAGTATACTCCTTGATTATATGTCTTTTTTCCCCCAGCAGTAATCTAAAAACTATAAACAGTTATTGACTCATTCGCTGACATGCATAGTGCACTCACTGAAACAATAATAAATAAAAAAGAAAAGTGTCGAGTTAAACTGATGACATTGAGCTCACAGTCTATTCATACTAAATTGTATTTTTTACTCTAACTTCAAAAAATGCCTTTCGAAAAAAAAATTAAGGGGGAATCAGCCCCCCCCCCGTCACATCTCTATACTTAAACAATAAGCCTCCAAATATCATCAGGGAAGCGCTTTATCAGAATAAACTGGTTACCAAATTTGAAGCAAATCAGATAGAAAAACCCATCTATCTAAATTAAGGGGGGTTAGCCCCTGTTCCTCCCTTTATACTTAAACAATGAACCTCCAAATTTAATCAGGGAAGCGTCTTATCAGAATTAACCGGTATACCAACATTGAAGCAAATCTGATAATTCTGTATAAAAAACCCATTTATCTAAGTGGGAGGGGGGTAGTCCCCGTTCCCCCGTCCTTTATGCTTGACCAACGAACCCCTAAAACTAATCAGGGAAGCGCCTTATGATAATGAACCTAGAAAAAAAAATTGAGGCAAATCGGATATTTCTATCAAGAGTTATCGCGTCACGTATGTACTTACATACATACATACAGAAACTGCGGCACATTAGCTCTCAGGCTTTGATAGCCTGTGAGCTAAAAAAAAAGTGCCCAATTAAACTGATGGCATTGAGCTCACAGGCTATTCACACTAACTGTATATTATGCTCTTATTTCAAAGAATAATGCCCCTAGTAAAATAAGGGGAATTGCCCCTCTCCGTTTCCCCTCTTTATACTTAACCAATGACCCTCCAAATGTCATCAGGGAAGCGCCTTATCGAAATAAATCGGTATACCAAATTTGAAGCAAATCGGATAGAAAAACCCATTTATCTAAATTAAGGGTTATTAGCCCCCTGTTTCCCCCTTTATATTTAACCAATGAACTTCCAAATCTAATTAAGGAAGCGCCTTATCAGAATAAACTGGTATACCAAATTTGAAATACATCGGATAGCAAAACCCATCTATCTAAATTAGGGAGGGTATTATCTTCACATCTCACCCCCCCCCCCATCCTTTAGACTATAACAATGAACCTTCAAATATAATCAGAGAAACTCGTTATCAAAATTAGCCGGTATACCAAAATTTGAAGAAAATCTGATAATTCTGCATGAAAAACCCATTTGTCTAAGCTAAAGGGGCATTAGCCCCCGTTTCCCCGTTATACCTAACCAATGAACCCCCCAAACTAATCAGGGAAGCGCCTTAGCAGAATGAACATAGAAAAAAAATTGAAGCAAATCGGATATTTCTATCAAGAGTTATCGCGTTACGTACGTACATACATACATACAAAACCGACGGTCACATTAGATGTCAGGTTTTGATAGCCTGTGAGCTAAAAAGTGCCAAGAGCGTGTAACTAGTGTGGGATGGGGGGGGGGGGAGGGACACGATTTTAGGGATCATATCTCAAGAACTAATGAACGGAATTTCATCAAACTTAATATTCTGTCATAAGTTGTTCATGATTAGGTTTTCGTGTAAATGATATAACAGGTTGTGCTGCATGCTGCTTTTTTTTAGCAGTGTTGAGTTCAGACATTTTTCTCAGGTAGGGATTTCTATGGTTCTGGAGAGGTACATTCTAGAGTTTCGGGGGGGGGGGGGATTGGACTTTTGTCCATTAAGCATAAGATCTCAAATCTTCATGAGGGACATTTCAATGTTCCGGAGGGGGGGGGGGGTCCACCCGTACCAGCCCCTGAATTTAACACTGTTTTTCAGAATTTACACGATATTAGCGATAATATCTCAAAAAGTAATGACCGGAATTTCATCAAACTTAATATTATGTGTCATTGACATAAGTTGTTCCTGAATTTTTCGTGTTAATCATGTAACAGGCTGCGCTGCTATACTGTTTTTTTGCATGATATTCGTGATAGCCATATCTCAAAACTAATGCACGGAATTTAATCAAACTTCATATTCTGTTACACTTTTAGATAAATGTACCCTTATTAGGCTTGGGTGTATACTGCCCAACAGCTGTCGCTTTTATGCTCTTTGAATTGGGATTTTCCGTTGCGGACATCTAGGCTAATATCAGATGAACGTCTTTTTGCACACTTTTTTTTCGCTGTTACACCGTCCCTACACATGGTAGCGAAGGTAGAGGGATGGCGTAAGAGCGAAAAAAGCGTGCAAAAAGACGTTCGTCTGACATTAGCCTAAGAGGTTGTGGGCCGAAATTCAGTGATTTGTTAGGAAAATGCAATGCTTACATTTTCTTTTAAAATGCACATACTTCAACGAACCTATCCTTTTTTAGTCCTCATGATGCGCATAGGTTATCATTTAAATTTGACACTGTGATAGCGAATTTTGAAGTTTTAACATTTATGAAGCACATGAAAGGTTTGGGATTGGCACATCTAACTACTTTACCTTCAGTCTTTGAAGGAAAATGAAAATTATATTATCTTATTTTGTCTTAGAGACATCGATTAAAAAATTCATAGTATCGGTTAAATCGAGTTGGCCATAGTATCGATTAAATCGATTAAAAAAATCGAAATCGCCCATCACTACCCAGGAGTAGCATTGCCAGGTGTCTCGCGTAAAAAGGGGATCTAAATACTCTCGACACCGGCATTTTAAAGTAATTTTTCTCCCCTTATCTAATGGCAGAATTATCTGCAATTAAAGATGACGAAATCACTCTGCTGACAAAAATGAAAATTGAATGAAGCCGATGAAATTAGTCTGTATTAATAAAATGATTTTTCTTTCACATTTGAAAGAAAGTCCTAGATTAAAAAAATTTTGCTTGAATTTTCTTGATTTGTATTGCTTTAAAATTACATATAGTTATATGGATTACTATGTTTTCGTTATATCGCAGAAAAACATTATAAGGCGTTGTAAATTTAACCCTCGTTATCTCACCAATACATATATTTATAAAGAAGTCAAATTAATATACTATGAAGATATTTTAATAAATTTATATAATTTGAAATCTCTGTTAAAAAAAAAGGTTAACTTATTGAGGTTTAAGTTATATATTTTAAACCTGTGTGTTCAAACTGCAGCCCGCGTGGAACCACAATGTATGAAATTATTGGTGCCGCAATTAGACCCCTTTGTACTAAACAAATGTTTCTTTTTTGACAGGTATAATAAAAATATTATACAGTAAATCTTTTGAGCGATAATAGTTTTAAATATTAAAGACCGGCTGTAACCTTTATAAAGTTAATATTTCTTAAATAATTATGCCATATTTAGGTTTCTTTACTTCTAGACATTAATCTAACACTTAAAGATACTTCCACGCAATAATGACAAATTATAAGAAATAATGAAAAGTATTTTATTTTAATAGATGTAAAAAAAACAGGGGATATAAGAATAAAAATTTAGAATAAGTTTTAAAGATATTTTAAAATATCGACCATGAAATGTCAATGTATTTATCATCATTAACTTAATTATCAGTTTGCATATACAGGCAGAAAAATGTCTTTGTTTCTTAGTAGTTTTTTTCTTTTTTTTTCTCATTATCCAGAAAAGCAACACTTAAAAGAACTTCTTCTACGACGAACTATACGCCTTGGATAACGAAATTCAATGAACTTCTGGTTTGTATACTCTACTAATGTCATCCAATATTTAACAGCTGCAAGCGAAGATTCTGATAGATTTTCTATGATGTAAGGTGTGTACGCGTTTGCCAGCCAGAAAGTACCAGGTAAACTCTGATTCTTACGAGGCCACCAAGCAGCTCTTATCTTTTGAAGCTGTGTTTCAATCCAAAATTTCACATCTCCTAAGACGACGGGATTATCACTCGTCAGTTGCAAATTTTCTTGAATATTTTCAGCGTACTCGAAACAGGAATCCATCAGCCAGTATAAGGTTTCAGCTTGAGCTTTCTCTGTGTCCAAGATCATCTGTTTGGCAATTTCTTTTTTCTTTTTCGAATCATTACCGCAAGAGAATGCGTTCCTAATTCTTCTAGCCAAACTTCTTAGATTTTCCATATTTAGATGCAAAAGATACCAAATCAAAGTAACTCGAATAAAATCAATTCGATTAAGCAATCAATCAACTCAATGAAATCAAATTGAGAAACGATACAAAAATAGATATAAACTCAATTACACAAATTATCAATAGCTTGTAGCTTTATCACAGCGTTTCAAGCAATAGTTTCATGAAAAAACAAGAAAGAACAAATATAAAAAACACAGCATTGTTATATACAACAATGGATGTTCGAAAACAATGCAATAATAATCAGAGAGTTTTACTTTAAATAATATTTAATTGTTCAAGTAACAACATATGCTTAAAACAAAGTTTAACAATGTAAAAAAGTGGAATGCGTCCCGTTATTGTTAGCTTTTTTTATTACATGGTTTCTTTTAACTTACAATTATGTTTGTATGTGGCCGTCAAATGTTGTTATTTGGTTCATTTTTCTTGATGTTAATAAGGGGTAACTCATTTTTTACTCACTTCTTTTTGACATAGAACTTTGACAGTTGGAATATATACGTATTACTGAGAATAATATGGGGATTGGAGATTGATTTTTAAAATTCGATGCCTAAGACGGGCAACGGGATGCTTATTTAATTAAGGGTTACTCAATGGTTTCCTATGGAGAAATCAGCATCAGTTTCAACAATGAGTATTTGCTCAAATGTAGTAATAACAGGGTTATCACATTAGCCCCAATATATGACCAACTTGGTTATATATTATAAAATGTGGCGACAAAAGTAAGTCGCCATATATGAAGTCAACATTCTGATAGCTGGCTAATTTAGAAATTCCCATTTAAATCAAATAGTCTTCTATAGTCCAGCGCAACCACAATTTAATTTAACTCCCGCATTTAAGGTTTTTTTTTCACGAATTGTCTTCTTTTTAAAACCCTAAAAACCCTCAGCAACAAGTAACTAATATAATTATTAATTAAATAAATTTCGATTGAAAATTTCTGAATCTACATATAATGTTGTGGATACTAAAATAAAATAATATAAACAGTTCTTTAAAAATACCATTTAATTTTTTTTTCACTACACATTTAAAAAATATCTTTCTTTTTCTAAAGTAAGCGTGTACTGTCGTGGGAAAAAATCCCCATAACTCTGCAACTAATTATAATAGAAGAAATTTACTGGTAACTATCGATTGGAAATAAAGTCTACTTTTAAGTAATGTATATAAAATTTGCTTAGGGTGCCATCTACAAACAAAAAATAGACCAAACTTAGTTTTTTAAGGGCAACACACACTTTTGACAGTACATTTTAAATCTTCGGTTCAAACTATGCCTAGAACGGGAATTTCTAGACATTTGAATGATAAGTTTTGGAATTATAAACATTCAAAATTTAGAGCTTCTAATGTTAAATTAAATTTTCATATTTTTATGAATATATCCCGAAATTAGAACCCCAATTTGATAATTTTGTGTGTGATAATACTAAAAAACCCAAACATAATAACATTGAATTTGTAATTAAAAAAAATTATAATATGAATTATGAATTATGAAATTAACCTTCGAAAAAAATATGAAATGCAACCTACAATTTTTTTGGACAGATTTATATTTATTATGTACTGCTTTATACAAATTCTCAATTTCAAGTTTCTCTATAGAGTAGTTTTCGAATTATTATTAAAAACGTCGATGGTTTAATGTGCGCAGATCTATGATGTGCAGAAATGCATAATTTGAAAAAATATATTTTACTCATTTTATTGTAACATTTGGGCTGACAATAGTCGAGACGTATAAAGCGAGTGAAATGGTCATATTGGCAAGATATAGTCCATTAATAGAAGTGACAGAATCATTCTGTTGAATTTCAACAATGAAGTACCCAACTTCAATTTGGATGCAGTCCCTAAAATATGCTAATTTTAAAATAAGAAATTTCTCGAAAATTAATCAACGGAAACGAATTTCATGAAAATTTAGATTTAGCTAATCGAAAAGTGTAAAATCGATTGTTGATCGATCGAATTGGTGGCAAACTTGAGCATTGCTATTAAAAAAAACACACGTTGGGTTCGTTTTGATATGTAGATGCCCCCCTAGGCTAATTTTATATACATCATTGAAAAGTAGAATTTATGTCCTATCGTTTGGTACCAGTAACTTTCTTCTACAATAATTTGTTGCACCTCGATTGTGAAATGTGAAGGGTTTTAAATGAGAATTTCGCCAAATTAGCTAGCTATCGCCAAGTTGGCTTCATATATAACTTATTTTTGTCACCAAATTTGGCGATATCTCGTCAAATTCGGCGATATTTCGCCAAGTTGGTCAACATTTGGCGCTACTGTGGTAACCCTGCATTAGTAATTTTCATAGATTAACATACAAGATAGGATATTTCCATATAGCCTAATGGTAATGCGATTGCGATCGCAGCGTCTTTAGTGACAATGGGGAAGAAACTTCCCATCCTTGTTGTAAATTTGCTATTGAGCGTCTACCTTATTGTAATCTTTCTTTTTTATGTGTTACATGTTTACGTTTTCAACAGAATGTTACACCGATACATGATCATAGAATAGATATTCTATTCTATATATCTAGTATATATTCTATGTTCTTGCACGGATATATATTTTTCTCCTTACATGATGGGTGAACGATTTAAATGCAACGAAAAACAAGCTAAAAATTTCGTCTTGAATATTATATGTCAAGTAAATATGATATAATTGGATTTAAAGCTACATAAAGCGACTGTGTAATGTAAAAATATACGAAATATTGCACTCTACAAGTCCCAGAAACTTTAATAAATATTATAGTCCCCGAGCCAGGTGCAAATTTCGTCAATTATTTCCTCTCGGCCGATAATAAAGAAAAAAAATTTAGTCATTTCCTCCCGGTTAAAAATTTGTCAAATTATAGCTAACCCAATATCTTGAAGAAAAATAAAAGTCAGCTGATTATAGAGTGGTGGGTTATTCGTCAGCTGGTCACACGAACATGAAAAAAACATACAGTGTGCAAAGGAAAGTCCCTTTAACCATAAAATACTTGCGAACGAAGAGAGCTACAGCTATGGAAGTGAGGTAACGGTATAGTAAAGTGACTACGCCTTATTTAATACAAATGACGGAAGCGCCCCCTAGTGGCGAAATTTGGAAGATAGCTACTGAAAACCGTAAACGAAAAGAAATACAGCAAAACTTCCAATTAGAAAGTTTTAGAGCATCAATTAATTAGTACTAAACGACATTTGGTTCAAACGGATAATATAAATCGTCGCCTGTATACCCAAAAATGTCCGAAATCGATGAGCGACGATTCTACTTTGTATATTAAAATTTTAGAATTCCGTAAATGTAGCAGTGCACAATTTCAGATTGTGACGTTGTACTGTGCTGTAATGTCTGTAAAAATTTAATTTCCAATGTATTTAAAATTTTAGATTAACCCTTTCAGGGGCAGAAGAATTCTGTTCGTAAACTGATGAAGTAATTTACACACACCAGAATATTCATACGAATTTCTTAGAAAATAAAAACCCGCTAATTTTCACTCGAAAAGCAAAATTTTATTACAAAAGCAATATTTTATTCTTGCTGCCATTTGTCAAGTTTTTGAATTAAAATTAGGTGGTTAGACCTTCTAGCCACGGCCCTTGAAAGGGTTAAATCTATGTCGTCGTATTGAAGAGACCAGCAATAGAGGTTCCATGCTGAGAAATGTGGCATGTAGAATTACTCTCAAGAATACAAACGTGTATCGTGAGCAATGGCGAACTTTTCGAACATATTGAATATTAACTTTTTATCACTGTGAGAAAGTTTGTCTTTTTTGTTTTTTTATGTGATGTTATCAAAATGTATTGAGATAAGCCCATATTTATTCCATAAATTGTGCGTATTTCTTCATACTACTGGCTATTCCATTCAAGCGTTTACACGAAATAGAGTGCATCGATTTTGCACATTTTTGGGTATACAGGCGACGATTTATCTTATCCGTGTGAACCAAATGTCGTTTAGTACTAATTAATTGATGCTCTAAAACTTTCTAACTGGAAGTTTTGCTCTAATTCTTTCCGTTTACGATTTTCAATAGCTGTCTTCCAAATTTCGACCCACTAGGGGCCGCTGCCGTAGTTTGCATTGAATTGGGCGTAGTCACTTTACTATACCGTTACCTCACTTCCATAGCTGTAGCTCTCTCCGTTTGCAAGTATTTTATGGTTAAAGGGACTTTCCTTTGCACATTGTATATTTTTTTCATGTTTGTGTGACCAGCTGACGAATTACCCACCACTCAGCTGACTTTTTTTTTTGCTTCAAGATATTGGGTTAGCTATAATTTGACAAATTTTCAACCGGGAGAAAATGACTAATTTTTTTTTTCTTGTTTTACATGTTTGAGAGGCTACCGCTGCGCAACCCACCCACGGAACCGCAGCTGACTTCACGGAGTTCATGATACATCTCTCTGAAGCATTTTACAAATTATCGGCCGAGAGGAACTTGGTCATCGAAATCTGTTGCTGGCTCTTGGACCATTTGATAGAAAAATTTTTACAGACGATGTTATATTTAATTTATGAAGTTTAATGTATTAAACAACCGTTACAATAATTTTTACTTTCTTCTATCTTTAAAAGAAGAAACTATTGGATTCGTGAAAATTATCGACTTCTGGTTTTCGACGGATTTATAAGTTTTAGAATGCCCAGAACTCAATTTGATGGTTTTTAGAAAATGTCTGTCTGTCACTCTGTGAGTCTGTATGTGACAAAAATTTTGTGGGCGCTCTATCTCAAGAACTAATGCACGGAATTTCACAAAACTTTATATTTAGTTAGACCTTGATATAAACTGGACCTGATTAGTTTTTGGTGAAAATCGCCCTTCAGGTGGCGCTGCTATGCGGCATTTTTCACGATTTCTGCAATAGATACATCTCAAGAACTACTGCAAGGATTTAATAAAACTTCAGATATAGTTAGTCCAAGATATAGTTTGGTGCTGATTACGTTTTGTGAAAATCGCCCAACAGGTGGCGCTGCTACACTGCATTAACATAATTATTGCAATAGTTCTAACTCAAGAAAAAATGCACGAATTTTCATCAAACTTCAGATTCAGTTAGTCCCTGATATAAATTAGTGCTGTTTAATTTTTGGTGTAAATCGCCCTACAGGTGGCGCTGCTGTGCTGAATTTTTCACGATTTTCGCAAGAGCTGTATCTCAAGAACTATTGCACGGATTTTCATCAAACTTCAGATTTAGTTAGTCCTTGACACGAATTTACGTATAAATTAGTGCTGTTTAATTTTTGGTGTAAATCGCTCAACAGGTGGCGCTGCTGTGCTGTATTTTTTGCGATTTCCGCAATATCTTTATCTCAAGAACTAATGCTTGGATTTTCATCAAACTTCAGATTCAGGTATACCTTGATATCCTTTAGTGCTGTTTATTTTTGGTGGAAATCGCTCAACAGGTGGCGCTACTATGCTACATTTTTCAGAATTTCCGCTATAGCTCTAGCTCAAGAACTAATGCAGGAATTTTCATCCAACTTCAAATTTAGATATACTTTGATATGAATTGGTGCTAAATCGTTGTTATTTCTTGTACTATTTAAATGATTTAATTGATGTGATTTATATAGAAGAAAGTTTTGTGATGGCCACAACATGCTAGTTTCAAATGTACCCATTTTCACTTTCTCATAGATAAAATAAAATGATTGTTTTTAAAGTAAATAACATACAATCAGTTCAATAATATTTATGATATTAACATATAGGAAATAATATTAAAGTTATAGATTGCGAAGAATTCCTTTTTACAAATTTTAGAATTATATAAATTTAAACGTTAAAATAAAGCAAAACATAGAGATAGTGATAAAATTGTATTTGATGTGAATAAATTAAGCACAATACACGAATTTAATACAATTTTATCTGATTAACTTCCATATTTACGTTTTCAACAGTATTTCATGGAGATTTTCTATTATATTATTATTATAATTATCATTTTGTAAGTTAAAAGTGAACGAACAATTAAGATAAAAAACATAGCTAAATAAATCAAACATAAATAAAATATCGTCAGCTTCTGGTTCGTTTAGGAAAGAATAGCTATTCAAAACATTGAGCGTAAATATATTTCATCAACATAGGTAAATTTCGGAGACTTATTAATTCTTCCTCCTTGTCGGTAATGACGCTAGTAATGTTGCCATTACAGATTTTGCCGCAGATGTCCCATCTGGTATATTTGATCTATGGTAATTTACAACAATTACGCATTACAATGGAGCGATCCTGTCAGGGACACACGGAGACTTGGATTTTATATAAATAGATTGCTATCATTTCTAAAATTTTTTTGCACAAGATTTCTATGCATTATCTAATAGAGGATGAGTAACAATGGATGTTGGGAATATGATTTTTGCATGATCAAAATCCATAGATTAACATACAAGATGGGACATTTACGGCAAAATCTGTAATGGCAACAGTACTAGCGTCACTACCGATAAGGGGGAAGAATTAACAAGATTCCGAAATTTACCTACGTTGATGAAATATGTTTACGCTCTATATTTTGAATCTATTCTTTCCTACACGAATTAGAGGCAGACGATATTATATTTATGTTTGATTTATATAGTTTTTTTTTTTTTTTATCGTACTTGTTCGTTCACCTTAAACTTACAAGATGATAATTAAAATAATAATATAAAAGAAAATCCCAGAAAATTCTGATGAAAACGTAAATGTGTAAGTTAATGTGATATAATTGTAAGAAATTCAATTCGGGTATTGTGTTAATTTATTCACATCGAATACAATTTTATCAAGTGTAATATCAGTATCTCTACGTTTTGCTTTTCTAAACTTTTAGATTTATATAATTCTAAAATTTTTTAAAAAGGAATTTTTCCCTATCTATAATTTTAGTATTATTTCTTATATGTTAATATCATAAATATTATTGAACAGATAGTACGTTATTTACATTAAAAACAATCTTTTTATTTTATCTGTGAGAAAGTGAAAATGGGTAAATTTTAAAAGATTATTGTAACGATTGTTTAATGATGGAAGATATATCGTATAATCCCCTTAACAAAGACTCGAAACCTTTTTTTCTCCTTCGTTGCAGAAAATAACATCATTAAACAGTTCAAAGTGAAAACACTCAGTGGCTGACAGATAAAAAGAAAAAAACAGAAAGACTGCATCTTCTTCCTTTTTCGTATCATGTGAAATATGTAATATATTTAGGCATATGGTGACGCGTATAGTTTTTCTGGCTTTTAAAATAACTTAAAACATTATTTCATTTTTACTTTAGTATAAATACCCAATTATGCTTAATTGGACGATTGCATCAAAGTGCCGCAAATACATACATGTACTTGTTAAAATTAATGATGTAAAACACGCGATGAAAATATGTTTTTAACTCAGTTCCCAATGCGAGCTCGCACAAGCGAGACGTGCAATGTTTCGCTGTTTTTTCTTTAATATGTTTATTTAAATTTCCCCTTTTCTTTCCTCTCATATAAGTAGTTTAATGGAGCACACTGTACACCCTCCGATAACATGAGTCCATTAAGCCCGATGCACTGCGATGTGCAGAAATACATGAAATACGAATAATCTTACATTCGTACCACAGCTCCTGGCTAACGGTAATACGGATAATACAGATATCTATAAAAAGGTAAGAGAATTATTTATTCCTATTTTGCTGTGATGAGGCATAATGCTATTAGAAGTTTATAGAATATGATTAATTGAGAAGCGTGTGAACACACGCCATGAACTGTTAGGGATACGTCAGGCTTATCATTTTCTCTAACATATTTTGATTATGGAGACTGATTTAATGTCTCATTTAGCAAATTAAGTAAATATATATATCCATTTAGGGAAATTAAGCCAGATAAATAAATCCGGTAGTCAGATGAAGGGAAAAGTATCTAATTGACTTAAAGGAAAGAAAAAATTATGGCTTACGCAAAAGATAGTGCAGCCATTGAAAAACACAACTCCAATAATTATTCTTGTTGGCGGTTTAAATTAAAGATGCTTTTAATTAGAGAGGAGCTATTTGATGTCATTACTGACCAAGCTCCAGACCCTTTGACTGCAGATTGGAATAAGGGAGATAGGAAAGCACGGGCGCTAATCAATCTCAGTATTGAAGATGGGCAGATAATTAACATCAAACATTTAAATACGGCTCTAGAGACTTGGGACACCTTGAAAAATATTGATGAACGGTCCAATCTCTCAAGCAAATTACACCTCCTTCGAAAATTGTATAGCACAAAGCTAAACGAAGGAGGGAACTTAATCGCACTCATTACGATATTATTGGAACTTATCGACAAATTAGCTGCGATTGGAGAAAATGTTACCGACTCTCATATATCTGCACTCCTTTTATGCTCATTACCTCCGTCTTATAATACATTAATTACGGCATTAGAGTAGAGAAACGAAGAAGAATTGACTTCCAGTTTTATTAAAAGCAAATTATTCGATGAGTATACTTTTAGAGATGAGAATTCCGGAAACTCGGAACATAGCACTAAAGCATACAAGGCTCGACAAAAATTAGTTAACACAGACCGCAAGAGTGGTAATAAATTTTGTTCGTATTGTAAAATGAAAAATCATTCATACAATGAGTGCTGGTTCCTGAAACGGAAGAATAATAATAATACATTACAATATAATAAATTTTACAAAAATAACAATCTCACCACCTCTCTATGTTTTGAAGAAAATGCCCCGGCCAAAACCGCGAAACCGCAAGATACAAGACAGATAAACAATGAAAATAGAAATGTTGCGTAGAACGACCCGAAAATAAACAAACTTTTATTATCGATAACGGAAGCTCTAGCCATATTGCCAACTCCCAGGAAATGTTTTCAGATATAACTAGCGACACAGAAACTAATGTAACTGTCGTGAACGGCAATAAGCTAATATCATACGGCTTTGGGGAAATTGTTATCCAAACTGGAAAAACAACAGGCAGATTACACTTCGTGACGTACTATTTGTACCTGAGATAGAAACTAACCTGCTGTCAGTAAGCAGGGCCACAAAAAACGGATGTCAAGTAAAATTCGAAAAAGATACATGCGACATTATAGATTGCGGTGAATTAATTCTACAAGGTAGATTAAAGATCAATTTGTATGAAATGCAAGTAAACAATGATAATCAATGAAATATCAATTAGGTCAACATTATGCACAATTGTACTAATACAAAATGCATCGACTTGTGGCACAGGCTGTTACGACACAGAAGCTACGAAACAATTAAAACCATTGTACAAAAATAACTAGTGAATGGAATTACCATAAACAACTGCCGACACAACAAAGAATGTGAGGTATGTATAAAGTTTAAAATCAACGATGCCCCATTTCCCTAATCGGGCGCACATAGAGCCACAAAAAGGCTGGAATTAATACACAGTGACGTATGCGGCCCGATAAATACACCCACCATAGAGGGAAAGCGGTACTTCATAACATTCATTGACGTCTATTCCAAATTTTGTGTTATCTACTTAATGTTGAAAAAGAGCGAAGGATATGAAAAATTAAGGGGATATATCTCAACCGTCAAAAATAAGTTCGGAAAATTTCCAACGGCCATCAGATCCGACAACGGTGGGGAATACGTCAACGATGAATTAGAAAACTATCTTAAATGTAACGGAATCGAACACCAGCTCACCGTACCATACTATCCAAGTCAAAATGGCGTTGCCGAGAGAAAAAACAGGACACTGTTAGACAGGACAAGAAGCATGTTAAGCGAAGCTAACCTCCCACATAAATTATGGGGAGAAGCAATTAGCACAGCAAATCATTTACAGAATCGCTTGCTTTCCGAATCTATTAGCACCACGCCATATGAACTTTGGCTAAACAGAAAATCCAATTTAAGGTATCTTAAAGTATTCGGCTGTACCGCGTACACATACATCCACAAATCTAAATGTGGCAAACTAGATGATAGAGCAGAGAAAGGCATTTTCGTAGGTTACAACAACCGATTGAAAGCGTACAGAATATTTACTAGTGACGGAAGTGTCATCTTAGCCATAACCGTAAAATTCGCGGAAAATAACATGGGTAATATAAATGCTGATGAAAGTTCAAACACGAATGAGTTAATGTCAGAAACAAACAAACACACACGACAGACCGACACAAGCGTAATCGAATTCGTTCTAACACAAAACCAAAATTCTTCAGATACACCGTTCGCGTCTCAACATACACAACAATTGAGAAGATCAGAAAAGAATAATAGAGGTGTGCCACCGGACAGGTTTGTCTATACAGTCCGGCATAATCCGGTATATGAACCGAAAGGTTGGCACGACATGCTAAACGTCGAAAAGCCACAAGAAAAAATGAATTAGATTCAAGCGACACGCGACGAAATAAACTCGCTTATGAAAAATGAAACATGGTCTTTGGTAAAACCACCACAGGGAGCCAAAGTAATTGGATCCAAATGGACCTACAAGGCTATATATGATGAATCTGGGAAAGTAAAGCGTTACAAGGCTAAATCAATAGCTCAGGGATTTTTTTTAAAAAATACGGGGTCGGCTTTGACGAGACGTACGCCACGGTAGTATCCCACACCACCTTAAGGCGATAGGATACCTTTGAACACATCGAAAGGGGAAAAAATACTACTTTGTTCCAAGATTCAAAACTTGTGTAAAAAGTCAAAAATAAAAACAAATTTCATGTAAATATAAAGCTCATATTTATATTTATATTTAAATATATATATATACTTGTAAATTCATAAATAAATATTGAAATGAGAAGTTTAAAAATACATGATAATGAGAGAAAAAAATCTTGCGCGCATGATAAAATCTGAAAATATGCATATAAAGAGGAAATGTTGGTGAAAATAAATATATAATACTGTTACCTTCATACTAAAGCCAGAATATTTGTAAAAAATATTGATTAAATTAAAAAAAATTAACAAAAAATTAAAAAAAGTACTTTTTAAAAAATATTTTCAAAGTAAAAAACAAAAAAATCAAAAAAAATCTTACCTTTTTCTGGTTTTAAGTTGTAGATAATATAGTAATGAATATGTGGTGAAAATTTTTTTGATTGCCATGCATAGTTTTTTAGTAAATCTGCGCGCAGTATCAAAATTCATCGTTTTGAATAAACGCAATGCAAATTTTAATTATCCTATGTAGTCTTAATATTTAGTCTTAATAAAACAGCCATAATTAGTAAACTAATGGGAATTTTTTAATGTGGTTTTTTGCATATTGTTCAGAAATGATTACGAAACCATAATATGTATTAAAAAATTTTCGAAAATTTTGCAGGTTTAAGGTATCCTACCCCCTTAAGATGTTTCCTCACTGCCGCAGCCTATCATAGGCACATGACATAAAAATCGCGTCCCTGCATGGTGAACTAGAAGAAGAGGTATACATGTCACAACTGGAAGTGTACGTGAACACAAACGAAACTGATAAAGTATGTAAACTCCGAAAGACCATATACGGGCTTAAGCAAGCAGCTCGGGCCTGGTACACAAAAATTATCGAATCTCATATAGAATTAAATTTTATGCAAAGCAAGGCAGACACCTGCCTATTTACACAAGGACAGGGGAAAATACAGTCTACGTGGTTGTGTACGTAGACGACATTCTCGTAGCGGGAAACAATACGCAAATTGAAAATGTCATAAATAAGTTAAAAACACAATATACACTCGAAGATCTGGGGGAAATCAGCAATTATCTTGGGATAAAAATTAAGAAAACACATATTGGCTTTAACCTTAACCAAACAACTAAAATAATGGAAATCGTTAAAAGGTTTAACTTAGAGGAATCAAAGCTTTACCGAACACCCATGGAAACGGGTTTCTTAACATCAGAAAAGGATGAAAACCAATGCCAAACAACATACATTATCGTACAGCGATAGGCGCGTTATTATATGTTGAAACTATAACTAGGCCAGACATACTACTGGCTGTAAAAGTTCTTAGCAGAAAGAACGAAAATCCGTCAGAAAAAGACTGGAAAGGTGTCAAACGCCTGATCCGATACCTATACCAGAAGAAAGACTTAAATCTCATAATCAGCGCTGACT
Organism: Maratus speciosus; assembly: GCA_963932465.1. Lineage (NCBI taxonomy): Eukaryota > Metazoa > Arthropoda > Arachnida > Araneae > Salticidae > Maratus > Maratus speciosus. The sequence continues at coordinate 124,006,288 of OZ010789.1, read as the reverse complement.
GTCCACCAATTTTGGAAGTGTACACCGATGCCGATTGGGGAGGTGATACGCAAACACGAAGATTAACATCAGGGAATTAATTCCTGCTTGGGAAAAATCCGATACAATGGATAACAAAACGCCAAACATGCATCGCGCAATCGTCAGCAGAAGCTGAGTATGTAGCCGCAGCAAACGATGTACAAGAACTTATGTGGATAATAAACCTTTTAGAAGATTTAAATTTACCCCAAAGCCTGCCCATAATTGTGTATGAGGATAACATTTCATGCATAAAAATGCTAGAATCAGAAAAATATTCAAACAAAATAAAACATATCGTTTGAAGTATCACATGATTAAACATATGAAAGAAAGGGTACTATAGAATTACGTTATTGTCCGAGCAAATAAATGCTGGCAGATATCTTGACGAAGCCAGATCGCAAGCCTGAATTCCAAGAAAGCAGAGATAATTTAAATTATAGAACAATCTTGATTAGGGACTTAAGTGGGAACTTGATGGAAGATATATCGTATAATCCCCTTATCGAAGACTCGAAACCTTTTTTTTTTCTCCTACGTTGCAGAAAATAACATCCCTAAACAGTTCAAAGTGGAAACACTCTGTGGCTGACAGATAAAAAGAAAAAAAAAACAGAAAGACTGCATCATCTTCCTTTCTTTTTCGTGTCATGTGAAATATGTAATATATTTAGCCATATGGTCCACCCGTATGGTTTTTCTGGCTTATAAAATAACTTAAAACATTATTTCATTTTGATTTTAATATAAATACCCAATTATGCTTAACTGGACGATTGCATCAAAGTGCCAAAAATACATGCCATGAACTGTTAGGGATACGTCAGGCTTATCATTTTCTCTAATATTTAATACCTTTAACTTCATAAATTAATAAAACATCGGCTGTAAAAATATTTTCACCAAATGAGAATATTTATGTAATATTCTAGGACTTGTAGAATTTTATTAGTATCTCTATGTTTTGCTTTATTTTAACGTTTAAATTTACACAATTCTAAAAATTTGTAAAAAGGAATTCTTCGCTATCTATAACTTTATTATTATTTCCTATATGTTAATATCATAAATATTATTGAACTGATTGTATGTTATTTAAAAACAATCATTTTATTTTATCTATGAGAAAGTGAAAATGGGTACATTAAAAAAATTATTGTAACGGTTGTTTAGTACATTAATCTTCATAAATTAATAAAACATCGTCTGTAAAAAAAATTTCTATCAAATGGTAATATTTATTAAAGTTTCTGGGACTTGTAGAGTGCAATATTTCGTATATTTTTACATTACACCCTCGCTTTATGTAGCTTTAAATCCAATTATATCATATCTACTCGACGTATAATATTCAAGATGAAATTTTTAGCTTGTTTTTCGTTGCACTTAAATCGTTCACTCATCATAAAAAAAAAAAAAGCATACACTCTAAAAAAAATCCAACCAGTTTCCCTGTAGGAATCGGAGAAATAGTTGCCCTTATCGTACCGGAAAATTTTCCGTCCCAGCTCGGAATAAAATCCGTAAAAAAATGCAAATAGTCAATAAAACGGTATTTTACTGATTTTATTCCGAGCTGGAAATTTTTCCGGTACGATAAGAACAACTATTTTTTCCGATTCTTACAGGAAAACTGGTCTTATTTTTTTTTTACAGTGTATATCCGTGTATGAACATAGAATAGATGTCAGATATATAGAATAGAATATCTATTCTATGTTCATGTGCCGATGTAACATTCTGTTGAAAACGTAAATATGCAACATTAAAAAAAGAAAGATCATAATAAGGGAGTCGCTCAATAACAAAAATATTACAAAGATGGGAAGTTCCTTCCCCATTGTCACTAAAGGCGTTGTGATCGCAATCGCATTACCATTACGCTCTATGGAAATGTCCGATGTTGTATGATAATCTGTGATCAAAACCTATTGGGATGCTCCGATTGAGACTTAAACGAAAGAGAGCTATGGATTGACGACACATTTTTATATCTGTTTTATGCCCTTTGATGTTTTTTTTTTAAGTTTTATTTTGGTCATTCCTATGTATTCCATTATTCTATTGCTATCATTTCTAAATGTCTAATATTATTTGTAAGTTGCGGTCTTTTTCAATTATTATTCAATAGTTTTTCAACCTCTACAATGTAAATGCAATTTTATACTCTTTTCTAAAAATCACAGCTTAAAAAGAAGCTGTTTTTAGCCCAGAAATATCCAGTATCGGAAATCTAAAGCTTACTGAGTCTTCTCCTTTGGATTCTGAAGGTGATCAGGCTATGCATGAGGTCTTTAACCCTTTCGAGTCCGCTTTTTTTTTCAATTTTGATAACAAAATTAATTTTTACTTTAATAATGTTAATCGTAGCTAACCAAATAGATTTACTGAAGTTTAAAGATTATCTCACTGTCTGAAATCTAACGATATTACTTATTTCGTGTACTATTCAATTCATATTTATATGATAATAGGTTAAGAAATAGTTTTTGGAGACGTTTGGAAAATATCGTATTACAAAAGTGTTGAACAGATATTACAACTTCCTAATGTTTTTTGCATTTTATCACGCATGATTCATTTAGAAAAGTAACCTATATTTTAAATTTAAGGAGTGTAATACATGTATAAAATAAAGGAATCGCCAACGGCGCGGAGCAAAGAAAATTAAGCAAACTTTTATTATTATTGTTATTACTAAATGTCAAATCACAACAGAAGTCATAATAAGAAAAGCATAGCCATATACTATCATTACTAATTATCATAATAAAATCAATCTGCGGACAACAATTGAAAGTGAATGTCAATAAAAGATTATCTCCAAAAACACTCTAACTTATTAAAACACTCTCACTTAAATAATTCTACTAGCGCATAATATGTAGATGAGATAAAAGTCTATATTAATAGGATGATTTTTATTTAAAATTTGCAAGAAAATCCCGGACTAAAAAATAGCAGCTCGAACTTTCTTTCATTTTTTTTTCTTAAAAACTACATGTTGTAATATAGGTTACATTGTTATTTTTTATATCAAGGGAAAACATTTTGACGTTTTATACTCCGACGGTACTTTAAAGTAATATTAAAATAACTTGCTATTAAATTAATTTAATACATCCATTAGTAATACTATAGTTTAGCAGGGTTGGCGAACCTCTTTATAGCCGCGTGCCATTTTTTCCCCCAAAAATATTTTATATGACCTTGACGTGCCAACAAATGAAAAAGTTTAGTGGATTGAAAAATCATGAATAAAAATTACACATTAAGATTTTAAAAACATTTGCAACATACATGTAGGTATTACACTATAATAATTGTAAAAACAATTATATTTTAGAAATTATTTTAAAAAATTATGTGATTAATTTTGTTATTACATCTTGTATGAAAAATAATTAATATCAAGTTTATACTTAATTAATTTCAACAGAATTAAACTGGATTTATCTGACAGATGCTCTTTATTTGATTTTTCGTATAATTGATTTGCGAAAATAATGACCTTGTGGACATAAATTGAAGAAAAAATTATTAAAAGGTTAAACGCCATTTTCTTTAAATAGCTTTGAAATTAATTTCCAAGTTGCTACAATTTTACCATTGGTATTTTAAAAAGCCGCAATTAAAATTCTTTAATTTCCAATTAATCGAATTTAGACAAGATCAAATCTTCTTTATTAATCATATATTCGTGTCTTTTGCGCAATATCAGCGTATACTGATTTAGAGCCACAATCAACATCATGCCAAAATTATTCTTTCCCGTGCGACTTTTGGGTTAGACCTGGTTTAGACTGCGTTATAAATACTTTACTTTATCTTGTTCGAAAGGCATTATTGGTTGGACAATAGAAAATATATTTTAATAAAAAAGGATGTTTTCTTTTTCATTTGCATCTTTTCAGCTTTCTTGACGTTGAAAGATCTGGCGGAAAAAATTTCAGATAGGAAATATTTCTATATTTCTATTGTAAGTGTATTACATTTGTACCTTGCCTAATTTTATAAAATACTAAAAAAATATTTTAAATAAAATATTTGTTTGGGATTAAAAATACTGCAGAAAATCTTTCTAAATTTAAATTTAATTAATTAATTTTAATTGGCAAAATCTTTCTAAAATTTATTTAATGACTGTTCTATTGCAATTTCCAAAGCTCACGAAAACTGCTTTAGAAGCTGAAGTTTTCGTGAATTCAAAATTTGGGATGTAAAGGGTTAAGGCGTTGTAAATTTAAATGGGAAGATTAAACCCTCGTTTTTTCTTATGTTCACACAACTTTCTCAGCAATAGATAGTATATTACTATAGAAGACAATTAATACACTATGAACATATTTTAATGAATTCTTATAATTTGAAAACTCTGTTAAAAAAATTTAACATATAAAGGTTTAAGTGTTATATTTTAAACAAATGTGCTCAAGCTACAGCCCGCGTGGAATCATAATATATAAAATTAGTGGTACCACGCAGGTGCCAGTTGGACCACTCTGTACTAAACAATTGTTTTTTTATAATAAAACACACATACTACAATATATATTAAAATACACATACACACATAAATAACGCCTGCATTCAACAGTTAAAGGTATATATAAATATTATACAGACATACATACAATAAATACAATAAACCCAACTGGAGTGAAAAAGTAGCCAGAGCCAGGAACCGAACCGGGGACCATAGTATACAAGACTGCTGCTCTAACCACTGAGCTACTCCGGCCGATGCCTGAGTCTGCAATTTCTCACTAATAAACCATGTTGTGGAAGTCACCAGCCATCTATACGACAGCCTTGGATAACCGGACAACGATGAATAGATTTTACTATTACATCGATCTACGATAAATATAATAAAACACACATACTACAATATATATTAAAACACACATACACACATAAATAACGCCTGCATTCAACAGTTAAAGGTATCGGCCTTCATCGGCCTGCGTCGGCCGGAGTAGCTCAGTGGTTAGAGCAGCAGTCTTGTATACTGTGGTCCCGGGTTCGATTCCTGGCTCTGGCTAATTTTTCACTCCAGTTGGGTTTATTGTATTTATTGTATGTATGTCTGTATAATATTTATATATACCTTTAATTGTTTTTTTTGTTTAGAAGGTAATTAAAAGAATATTACACAGTAAAGCTTTTGAGCGATAACAGTTTTTAAGCATTGAATACCTGGTGAAAACTTTATAAAACCTTAATCTAACACTTTAAGGTTGAACTTTAATCTAACACTTTAAGGTACTTCCACACAATAACGACATTTTATAGAAATCTTGAAAAATATTTTATTTCCGTAGATGTACAAAACAGGGTCTATAAGATTGAAATTTTAGAATCAGTTTTGAAGATACCTAAAAATATCATCTTTGAAAAGTTTCAATGTCTTTACAGTTAATAATTTAATTATCACTTTCTATAAACATGAATCAAACAAGTTTTTGTTTCCAAGTAATTTTTTCTTTCATTTCTCATATCCAGGAAATAAAAAAAGGCAACACTTAAAAGTAAAATTTTAGTATCAGTTTTAAGGTTATTTAAAAATGTCAGCCATGAAGTTTCAATGCCTTTTTCGTTAATAATTTAATTTTCAGTTTGTATAATCATGCACCAAAAAAGTCTTTTTTTTTCCAAGTAGCTTTTGACTCTCTTTTCTCATTATCCAGTAAAGCAAGAAAAGCAACACTTAAAAGTGCTTCTTCTACGATGAACTAGATGCCTTGAATAACAAAATTCAATGAACATCTGGTTTGTATACTTGACTAATGTCATCCAATATTTAACAACTGCAAGCGAAGATTCTGATAGATTTTCTATGATGTAAGGCGTGTACGCGTTTGCTAGCCAGAAAGTTCCAGGCAAACTCTGGTTTTGACGAGGCCACTAGGAAGCGCTCATCATTTGAAGCTGCGTTTCAATCCAGAATTTCACATCGCCTAAGACGACAGGACTATCAGTCGTCAGCTGCAAGTTTTCCTGAATAGTTTCAGCGTACTCGAAACAGGAATCTATCAGCCAGTATAAGGTTTCCGCTTCAGCTTTTTCTGTATCCAACATCATCAGTTTGGCAATTTCTTATTTCTTTCTGGAATCATTAACCCAAGAGATTGTGTTTCTAATTCTTCTAGCCAAAATTCTTAGATTTTCTATAGTTAGACGTAAAAAGATATCAAATCAAAGTCAGATATTCTAAAATTGTTTAAAAATTGAGAAAAAATACAGAAATAGATATAAACTCAAATCATTAATAGTATGTAGATAACCTTTTTTGACGGCGTTTCAAGAAATTGCTCCGTGAAAAAACAAGAAGGGACAAATATAAATAATGCGCAATTGTTATATACAACAATGGATGTTCGAAAACAATGTAATTATGGCCAAAGAGTCGAACCGAATATCGGTTACTTCGGTTTGAACCTGGGACCTCGCGTCTCGAATCAAGCATCTTAACCATTCGGGTCAGCGAATACTTGGCAGAGAACGACTGTAAAATGAAGATATGGGTTTCTTCAAATGGGGGATTGGTAAGGCTTGTTAAATTTTTTGTGCAGAAATCTCTAAAATTTAAACTTACTTGTAAGGACATTTCGTCATTATGAAATAATGATTGGTATTTTAGCACTTATAGAATAATAGAGGATAAACATTATTACATAGTAGAGATATTTTTATTAAGACATAATTTGATTGTTAGATGTAAAATAAGAATATTATATTTTGAATTAAATTCGAGAATAAATGATTGTTCTTTTGAATATAATCGATTATTTTTTACTTGATTGAACTACTGCACTATATGGCCATTAATGACCGGACACTTTCGATTTTAGACATTTTGTCGAACATTTAGAAATATATTTATCAGATTCTTCTGGAATTTCAGGATTAAAAAGAACAGGTATGAACTCATATTTATCAACGTCTATTTGATAAGGGGAACAATTAAGTGGCCAACAAAAAACCAAAGAAAAAAATAATATTTACTTGGGATCACCCTCTCAAATAAAATGCACGAAATGATCTATCGCTACAGAATGTAAATAAACAGACATCGTAGAGTATGTGTATTCATTTGTGAAATAATACAGCGTATATAAATAGAGATAGACTGATTTTTTTTCAAATGAAAAAAAATTCTTGCATATTTTTTGCTTATACAGTAAAACCTGTAAAGTTGACCACCCTTGTAAGTTGACCACCTGTCTATGTTGACCTCTGTTGTCAGGAACCAAATTTATCCTATACAAAGCTATAAGACAAACTCTTTGTAACTTGACCACTGAAATTATACAAATATGACTAGAACTATTAAAAATGCCCATCAAAACCCTTTATAACTTGACCATCCAAAAAGCTAACAAATCATGAATAAGAAAAAAAGTAACTCTCCACGAAATTTTCCGTTTTTTTTTTTTTTTTTTTTTTTTTTTTTTTTTTTCCCCTTTTTAACTAGAATTTCTAAAAGGGCGAAATAGTTCTTAGCCTGAGAAATGCTTTTAGCAGTGATAGGTGTAGGTAAATAATTCAAGGCTTATCTATTCTGACATTGTTGCTCTTGTGGATTTGGCTTTTCAACCCTCCCCCTCCATTCTTTGATTCTAGATTTCTTTCTTCTATTTCCCATTCTCTTATCATTCTTTCCCTTCTTTCAATAACCCCAGGTGCTACTTGGTTAGCAGAAATATTTTTTTTTTTTTTTTTTTTTTTTTTTTTTATAAATTATGTGTAATAACTAGTATAGTTTGAAGAATCACTAATTGGCTGTATATTGATTGACTGTTTTTTTTAATAAATATTAGTAATACTAATTGATTTTAAAATTGATACAAAGCTATTAATTCATTCTTGTAGTTAATCTTTTCTTTTATAAGGTGTTAGAAATATGCATGGTAATACAATATTATCTTAAAGCCTGTCAATAAATAAAATTTTTGTGGAAAAAAATGATATGGTATGAATATTACGTAAAAAAAAAAAAAGTAAATTTATCATCACCCTTTATAAGTTGACCACTCCTCTAAGTTGACCACTGAAGTGCGGCACCGCAAGTGGTCAACTTACACAGGTTTTACTGTAACATGCAGGGTATTCAACCAAATTTGACATCAGTTTCAGAAAATTGACAAAATGTAGTAGAAACAATATAGTGCAATTGGACTATAAATATATTAAATATTTTAGGAAATCTGAGCGGTTGCATGAAATAATTTTTATCTGCGCATGGATGAATGATAACAAGGATCTTTTTACGTAATTTAATAGTCAACTCAATGGAGCAACTTATTCAAAAAATACAGTAAAACATCATAAAAATTCTGAAAGATATCGGCGGTAGAGTGAGCTGATTTTTAGTTGTTCGCTAAAACTAGCTGAATCATAAGGGATTGCCCACAAAATGTCAATTTATATTTTTAAAATTTTTCCTTTTTTATTGATGCTTTAGTTCTTCTTGGATAGCCACCAGAAAGAGCCTATACCATGATAAAAAGAAGTATCAAAATAGAAGCATTTTTTCCATTCTACTCATTGATAGTCACTAACATTTTTTTTGAAAGCCAATGAAAAATGACAATTTGTGAAAAAACTCTTATCATTCAGCTGCTTTTAGAGAACAGCTAAAATTTAGCTCACTCTAACGCCAACATTTTTCTGAATTTTTACGATATTTGACTGGTTTTTTTTAATACTTTGCCCCATAGACATTACTATTAAATTATGTAAAAATATCCTTGTTATCCTTCGCGCACGCACAGATAAAAATTATTTCATATAACTGCTCATATTTCCTAAAATATTGAATATATTTATATTCCAATTGCACTATTTGTTTCTACGATATTTTGTCAATTTTTCTGAAACCGGCGTTAAATTTATTTGAAAACCCAGGATGTTATAAGCAAAAAACATGGAAGATTTTTTTTTAATCGCTATATTTCTATTACGTGCTATTCTAACACAAATTAATATACAAATTGTACATTGTTCGCTTATTTTTATCCTGTAGCGATATACCATTTTGTGCATTTTATTTTACAGGGTAATCCCAAGTATTATATTTTTTTCTTTAATTTTTTGGCCGCCTAATAGTCCTCTTTATCAAATCGAAGTTGATAAATATGAAGTACAACCTATTCCTTATAATCCTGAAATTCTAGAAGAACCTGAAAAGTATATTTCTAAATATTCAACAAAATGTCTAAAATTGAAAGTATCCGGTCATTAATGGCCATATAGTGTATATATATATTTTTTTAATGTGTTCGTTTAGAATATAATTTAAATGCGAATGTCTTTCTAATACTCTAAAAATTAAATTACGAATAAGTTTAAATGAATGAGAAAATTGTTACTTTATTAAATTCGAAAACATTAATTTTGCTTGTTTGTTTTAAAATAATTTAGAAATTGTAATTTATTGAATTTCCGTTTTTTTCATTTTAAAATTAATTCGAACTTTGGTAT